>OX422208.1:111107068-115907068 GCA_949130495.1 Sambucus nigra
CAAATGGCTCAATCATTGCAAGCCAGGCCTACTGCTCCATCTAGGCCTACCACTGATCCATCTCACATAAGAGAAATTCCACCCCTTCTTCAAGGAATAATCAAAACAATTATTCCAGGTCTTCACATGATAGGTCCTATCGCCCAAGGTCCAGTTCATCAATCAGATCTACGAATTACTATGATGGACTCTCTCTTACCCCTAAACATCCAAGGGTCCTGGAAAGGTTAAGCAGGACTGCGACTTTCGATCGCCTGGGTTTGGGAGCAAATAGAGGTCATCACAGAGAACCATTCAGATCACGAAAACATCGTGCCGACCACCGCTAGGGATCAGTCAGGTCTAGAACAAGTACCTGAGGATCTGGGCATGCCGAGCAGACTTTTCAGGGAGAGATCTCAGTACAAAAGTATAGCAAGCATTATCGAGCTGCTTCCAATAGATCTAATGTATAAAATCCTTAAAAGAAAGTGTCAATCCAATGATTAGAAGATCAACCAGGGGAAATGGCCATGGCAAAGAATCCATTGTAGCGAAATTTTGTCAAGGGGTATCCTTTCATCTAGGCAATTATTGATTTACCTACACCGTCTAAGTTTAAAACACCAGTGGTCACCCTCAAATATGATGGTAAGACTAACCCAGTTTTACAGATTGAGCAATATCAGGCTGCAGTTGATATATACTCTGTTCTTGATGAAATGAGATGCAAATCTTTTTCAAGCCTTATCACCAATTCATCCCAGAAATGGTACAGTAACTTGCCCCAAGGACAAATCTCCACCTTTAATCAGCTCATCGAGCTATTTATTAGTAATTTTTTCTTTGGGGTTAAGCCAGTTAAAAGAGTATCTCATCTTCTAAGTGTTCGTCAACGAGTTGGGGAAACCACCAGGGAAAACATCACTCGTTTCAATAATGAGAAGTTAGAAGTTATTGATTATGAGGAAACGATAACCATCACATCCTTGATGAGTGGACTGATTCGAGAGAAATTGTATTATGGATTGGCAAAAGATCCCCCTAAAACCATGACAAAACTCATGGCCAAGGTTGGGAAAATTATGAATGCCGAGGAAGCGATGGCTGCGAAACAAACTCCGATGACCAAGCCTGCAGAATAGAAGGTGACACGACTAAGAATGTGTCTCAGAAGTGCGTACTCTCTAGGATCAAGTGAAAGCATGTCGCTCAAGTAATAATCCGATAAGTCGGGTATTGATCCTCAGGAAACAGGACAATGGAATTGTAACGACGTTGGACTGATGAAGGAATCCTAACTCTGACTCTAAAAAGAAAGGAAAAGATGATTTGTTTTGAGAATTGACTACAACTAAATGCAATTTTGAAAATAATTAACTAATGAACTAAAGTATGAATGGAATGAAATTACTCTAAATTACCTAAAGTACTAACGATGAATGATTTAAAACTCGAACTATATGATGAAGAAAACAGGACGGGAATACAATCCCTCAACCCTAGTGTATTGCTGGTATAAAACTAATCGTAAATTTAAATGATGAATTAGACACATAATTTAGTACTCCCAAGCATTACGTATATGAGGTTCAATCCCGCACAATACTTAATTAGAGGACGAGTAAATCGATATTGCGATAGTGACACTCGAATTGCATTCTAAAGCATCCCGGTTACCCTGAAGCAAACGAGATCCAAGGATCTACAATTGTCGTGTTGCTACATAATACGGTCATAATAAATCGTTAAATTTAGAGGATTAATTTTATTCACATGCAACTACCACATCAGGTTGAGTTCATGTATCCCGACCTTTAAAAACCTAGCCTAATATGATGAAATTAATGAAAATGATTGTTGAATTGCAGGAAATCATGATTAAACTAAGAGAGAATTGAAGAATGGTGTAGAAGGAAGAATAAACAAAGGAAAGTAATCAACTAACTTACCAAAGTACTAAAAGCATCAACTAAAATTATTTGTAATCAGAGAAATCTGAACAAACTTCAATCTTGGAAATAGAATTTCAATAAATCTTCAAACTAGTGGGGTTTTAACTGACAAGGGAAAATTTAATTGATTTTTCCCGTCACTTAAAATGATAATAAATCGGGTTTAAATACCCTACAAGACTCTAAGAGTTTTAGCTTAACCATGACTCTCCATTAGAGGAAGAGTTAGAAAATAAAACTTCGACATTCGGACTGGTCCGGTATTCTTTCGGTTCGATCCGGCTTGGTTCCGGATCGGTTCTTTTATTTCTTGGACGGATCAATTTAGTACGGATCAATTCGTTTAATTTTCATCAGCTTCGATCCGTCTTCGGTTCGGGGCTCACTGGAACTTTTCATTTCGGATTGGTCCGATCCGCATCGGTCCAATTTCTCTTTGACTTTTTCTTCTATCTTTGACTGCTCATAACTTTCACACCGGGATTCCGATTGAGGTGCCGTTTCTTCCTATGTACTTTTAAACTTGATATCTTCAACTTTTCTTTAGATGCCTTATCCAAATTATGGGTAAAAATTACAACTTTGGCCTTTTGACTTTCCTTCTTTTCTTTCTTGATTCTTCCGGTTTCTTTCTTTCTTTATTGACATCAAATACCTGTAAAATTAGTATGAAATACCAGAAACTCGGTGTACTCGTTAGAATAAGTTAGTATCAAGATTATGAGGTAAAATCAAATTGATTACATTGTTCGAGGTGCTAAAAGTAACTTAATTAAAGGGATAAATTTGGAATAATTTATGCTTAATCAAATCCCCCTAACTCAGAACTTTGCACGTCCCGATCAATGTAAAAGAATCCTAGCAAGGCTCAACTCTTGAAAATCAATTTATTGGGATAGAATACCTTTTTCGCGGGCAAACGATTGCATTTGGCGTATGCAACAAGCCTTTAAACCCCTAGGTTACCCTAGTAGGACGAGTTGTGTCTCGTGAGGGTTTGCAGAGAATATACCCATAAAATTCGACTCAAAGAAATTCCAAAATACGCAAAAATTAGTTAGTTCAAACTTTCCCAAAAAATAATCATCATCAGTTCATGTTCAAGAGTCTCAATCATAGTGCGTGTGTGTGAAGCCAGAAATTTAGTCGCTAATTTCCACCGATTGACCATTACGTTACTTATCAGAAAATTCATTTTGATTTCAAAATCTCACCGGATGCTCTCACAAACGAATCACTCAAAATGTGGATATTATCTCAGTGTACGTGATATAAAGAGTAAATGTAATGGACGCAAAGTCACGCACACAAATTGAAAGACGAAAATATATGGTGAATAGATCTCATCATCAGAATACGGTCATTGGGAAACGGGAACATCGCTTCTTTTTCACACATTTAATCTCTTATATTATCTTTTTGTATCTTAGCTCTCCACGCAGTAACTAATTTCACAATTTGGATTTGGTTAGGACTTTTTCGGGTAAAAGGTGTATTGGGTAAGATTGGAAAAGGTTAAGAATTTCGAAATTGAAAAGTTTTGCTTATGATGTCTGTTAGTTCTTTTTCGGGCTTTTGCTCATTTTCTTCTCCTTTTCTCTATTTTTTTTCTTCTGTTTTTCACTTCTTTTCTTTTCCTGTTATTTTTGTTGAGCATTTCTATTCTTTTCTTGCCCCTTCTTATGCACTTTTCGGACTTAAATTCTGAATTTTTCCATTTTTCACAATTCCAGGCTATTTGGTTTTTTCGGGTTACCAAATAAAAAGGATAAATTATTCGGCTCAATTGGGTTACAAACGGGATGATTTTTTTATGACTTTTTATGACTAATATTTCTGGGTAACAAACGATGGCCTACTTCATTGTCCAAATTACTTATTAATTTACCATATGCATTTCGAGATGAATTTAATTTAGAGATTTGTATTGCGCTTTTCGAGACAACATTCCATTTCCCATAACCGATCAAAACAAAGAATTGAGATCATCAACGACTTATTTAAAACGCTGAATTAGAACTATGAGTTAACCATTAACTCGGATTGATTTAAAAACTCAAAAAGATCGATAGGCTCGAAATCTCACCGGGTTTGTTAATCTCCACATTTATTCGTTAAGTCGTCAATTTTCGCACAATTTCCATCTTTGGTCAATTCCGGCTTAGTGCATTGGGTTTTTACAATTTAAGACCTTAAACTGACTTTTAATGATATTTTTGAAAATTTTGAATTCCAATTTTTATTTATTTTGAAGAAAAATACTTTTGGATTTTTCAAAATTTTATGATTTTTTTTAGATTTTTGGGCATTTTTTGAAAATTTGTGAAGTTTTAGAAATACGCACTTGTGACCCCCCCAACTTAGACTTTTGCATTGTCCTCAAGCAAAAAGGACTAAAATCTAACTCAAAGTGCGGAAAAATAAAACAAACAAATATTTAAAATGTAGACTTTAATATAAAAGGACTGTGGTACAATAACAGGAAGGAGTCATACAAGAATGTGACCTAGCCAAACAACTTAAAAACTGACACATAAACAAACAAAGCTTCACTGGGGAGGTGGGTGGGAAGAGTTGGGCGCATCGGGGCCATAAGGGTCATAAAAGTAGGATGGCAATGGCTCGTTTGGATCCCCCTGGCGTCTGTACAAGTCTCCTTGGAAATGAAGCATCATACTTGTATCGCGTCGGTAGTCGGTCATAAAATTGCTGAATTTTGTCTCGAGGGCCGACATTCGATTTGTGAGCTCGCCACCCACCCATTTGAAATCTGGGTCGTCTTCTTCTTCGACCGACTCTTCATCAACCCCCACTTCTCCTATTTCCACATCGGCACCTGCCTCTTCCTCTTCCTCACTCGAGGCCTCATCGGCCTCATCATCACTTCCCGAAGGATGGCCAGTTGTTTAGCGCTCCGAGTGCGGGTTCCTTGTCCAAAGGGACCGGGGAGGCGAGTACGGTCTAGCAGATCCTCAATGCCAGCATCTTTGAGAATGGAGGTAATCAGGCGTGCATATGGGAGTGGTGCTGCAACTTTCTCATCCATGGATGCAACGATAATGTCAGCGTATAGGGTGCGAGCCAGGTTAATTGAAGTGTTGGGATCGAAGAGATGGTATGTCAACGTGGCTTGACGGGGACGCATTGAGAAATCGTTGGAAGTTTGTAAAATGTTAGCACACACAATTTGGAATGTGAGGCGTGCTTTCTCGTTAAGTCGGCCAACAGGGACAGTTTTCCCCTCCAAGCAATGCCGGGGGCAATTCCCTCCATAATCAGGTCCTTGGCTACTGGGGTGACATTCCTTGGGTATGTGTAGTCTTAAAGATCTCGGACGTCATATTCGGCCAATTTGGCAGTGAGAATTGCCAAAGAAAAGGGAATGACGGTACCACCGACATAGGCTTGAGACTCGAATTGGCCCGTTCAAATAAGTGATCCATAGAAAGAGCGTACCTCAGCAGCCCAAATCGCCTCGTAGGATTCATTAAGGAAGCGGCACCAACCCCTAGGCATGAAGAGGGCGGTGACAGAATTGCGCATCCCTGCCCATTGGACAACTCACTCCATGTGGAGTTTGCAATCCGGAGCAAAGAAATGGTTGCACCAGCGCTCCTCTTGGCGGGAGCGAGACTCACCATGGCCGGAGGGTAAAATTTTAGTGGAGTCATATTTGACGGGGGCATCTCGTTGGGCCATTATGACAAGGAGAGGATGCTGGAAAAATAGGTAGAGAGAAGAGAGAAGAGGTGGAGTTAAAGGTGTGGAGATAAATGGAGGATTTGGGTGTGTATTTGTAGGTGAGGAGTGTGGGTAGGGTTTAGAAATGGAGGGAAAGTATTTGGAGGGAAAGTGAGGGGGAGGAGGTGGTTGGATGAATGTGGAGGGAAGGAAGTGGATTGGGGGGAAGGGGGTGTACCTAGGGAAGGGGAAAGGACTGCAGAAAATCAGATCGATCCGATTGTTCCAGGACCGAACCGGTCCGGTCCTTTTATATTTTGAGTTCTTTAATCACCGGACCGATCCGTCTGTAAAAGAAATGAACCGATCTGGTCCGGACCGGTTCTGCTCAAAATTAAAAGAACCAATCCGGTTCTTGGACTGAGCAGGATTTCTCCCCCTAACTTGATTTCGATCGCTCTCCCCGAATTTTTTTCGACATTCCACAATACTTCCTAGAAATTTCAGACTCAACACCCTCTTGATACCTATGGCAACGCAACTAAACTCAATCTCCCGAAACATGTGCATGCTCCAACCTTATTATATCCTAATCCTAGGGACTCTCACTACTCATCTACTATACACAAGAAGTAACCCAATACGCATCGGGGGTGCGACGACCTCACAGTAGTAGTTCACTCAGCCCCGTAAAAGGGGCCCGACAACCACACGGTGTCGACTTCTTCCACACACGCCTATAGATATGGCTTTAGGCATTATCCATTTACTTTGAATGTATTTCCCCCTTTTTAAATCGTCTAATTCCACAGCTCCGTAAGGGAAAACATTCCTTACAACGAATGGGCCAGACCATCGTGATCTCAACTTGCATGGAAAGAGATGAAGCTGAGAGTTATAGAGAAACACTTTTTATCCAGGAAGGAACTCTTTGCGTCGAATGATATTATCGTGAGCGAGTTTCATCCTTTTTTTGGAAATTTTTGCGTTCTCGTACGCATCATTGCGTATCTCTTCTAACTCATTTAATTGAAGCTTGCGAGCTTCACCGACTTTATCCATGTCATAATTCAACTTCTTAATCGCCCAATACGCCTTGTGCTCTAATTCCACGGGAAGATGGCAAGGTTTGCCATACACAAAGCGGAATGGGACATACCGAGCAAATTTTTGTATGCGTTACGATAGGCCCATAGCGAATCGTTCAATCTAAGTGACCAATCTTTCCGGGTAGGATTGACGGTCTTTTCGAGAATGTTCTTGATCTCCCGATTCGCTAGTTCGACCTGCCCGTTCGTTTGTGGGTGATAGGTCGTTCCAACATTGTGAATGACACCATACTTTCTCATGAGCTTCTCGAATGGCCTATTGCAAAAGTGCGTGACATTATCGCTGATTATTGCTTTCGGAGCGCCGAAGCGGGAAAGTATGTGTTCCTGTAGGAACTTAATCACCACTTTATTATCATTTGTCTTGGTAGCTATAGCTTCCACCCATTTGGAAACGTAGTCGACCGCAACAAGGATGTATAGGAAACCAAAAAACGGGGGAAAAGGGCCCATGAAGTCAATACCCCATCAGTCGAAGATCTCAATTATGAGTATCGGGGTTAATGGCATCATGTCTCGTCGGGTAATAGCTCCCATCCTTTGGCACTTATTGAAAGATTTACAAGCATTTTTCACATCCTGGAATATTGTGGGCCAATAGAGGCCGCATGGAAGAATTTTAGCGGCCGTCTTTTTCGTCAAAAAGTGGCCTCCACAAGCTTTCGAATGACAAAATTAGATGACTTTCGGGATCTCATCATCCGGTACACAATGTCGGATGATTTGGTCGCGCAATATTTAAACAGGAAAGGATTATCATAAAAAAACATGCGCGACCAAGTAATAAACCTTTTCTTATCTTGCGGTGTCCCATCGGGAGGGACGACTCCCGTGACAAGATAGTTCACGATATTCGTAAACCAGAGCAAAGAAGAGGTAGCAAAGAGTTGCTCATTCGAAAAGTATTCGTTTATGGGTATTGGATCACTAGGCACGTCAGACGAAAGCCGTGATAAGTGGTTGGCAACGACGTTTTCTACTCCTTTCTTATCTTTAATGGAGAGATTAAACTCTTATAGGATTAGGATCCACCTTATGAGGCACGGCTTTGCGTCTTTCTTCGCAAGTAGGTATTTCAATGCCGCGTGGTCGGTGAAGCAAGTGATGGGAGAATCGATAAGGTAGGACCGAAATTTGTCAAGAGCAAAGACTACCGTTAGCAACTTCTTCTCTGTAGTGGATTAATTGAGTTGTGGTCCGGTAAGAGTCCGACTAGCGTAGTAGATGACACGAGCCTTATTGTCTTTTCTTTGGCCCAAAACAGCCCCTATCGTATAATCACTAGCATCACACATAAGTTCGAATGGTAAGGACCAATCCAAAACTTACATGATGGGAGCGGACACAAGCATGGTTTTCAGTTTTTCAAAAACGCTATGTCATGCTTCCGTCCACTCAAACGGGGTGTCCTTCATGAGTAGGTTGCTTAAGGGCCTAGCGATGGCGCTAAAGTCCTTAATGAACCTTCGATAAAACCCCGCGTGGCCCAAGAAGGAGCGCACGTCTTTGAGCGATTTTGGTGGGGGTAGATTGTCTATGACATCTATCTTAGCTCTATCAACTTCTATCCCCTTGGATGAAACTACGTGGCCAAGAACTATTCCCTCAGTGATCATAAAATGGCATTTCTCCCGATTTAGCACTAAGTTCTTTTCCACACATCGAGCAAGTACTTTTTCCAGTTTTTCTAGACAAAGATCGAAAGAGGTGCCAAAAACGCTAAAATCATCCATGACACTTCAAGTCCTCTCTCGACCATGTCGCTAAATAGGCTCAACATGCACCTTTGAAAGGTCGCAGGTGCATTAGACAAGCCGAATGGCATACGTTTGTAGGCAAACATACCAAAAAGGCAAGTGAAGGTCGTTTTCTCCTGGTCAAGTACATCTACCTCAATTTGTTTATATCAGGATTAACCATCAAGGAAGCAATAGTAAGGGTGGCCCGCTACTCTCTCAAGCATCTGATCAATAAATGGCAAGGGGAAATGGTCTTTCCTAGTTCCCGCATTGAGTTTCCGATAATCAATGCAAACACACCACTCGGTGGTGGTACATTGGGGGACTAACTCTCCCTTAGCATTATTAATCACTGTCATGCCCGAATTTTTTGGGACAACTTGAATAGGGCTCACCCATTTGCTATTCAAGATTGGATAGATAATTCCGACATCTAATAGCTTAATGATCTCAATCCTCAACACTTCTTTCATATTAGGGTTTAGCCTTCTTTGCATTTCTCTCGAGGGCTTGACATCCTCTTTGAGATGGATCTTGTGGGTGCAAATCAAAGGACTTATCCTTTTCAAATCAGCAATGCACCAACAAAAAGCACCTTGGTGCTTCCTCAAAATCTTTAGCAATTTACCCTCCCGCTCTTCGTCTAGGCTAGAGAAGACAACAACAGGAAATGTCTCGTCTGCTCCTAGGTATGCATATTTAATATGGGAGGGTAGTTTCTTCAATTCAAGGGTCGAAAATTTATCGCTGGAGGGAACCATTCGTATCTCCCTTGGCGGTAGCTCCTCGAATCGAGAAACCCAATTCACATCTCTCACGTCCTCGTCCGACGCTCTCTCATCAAGTAACTCTCTCAACTACTTAACTTCCCTCTCGAATTCGATGTACGTTACCTCACTCTTGTGGCTCGATACTAAACAGGATCCTAGGGCATCTCCATAATAGTTTTGCTCAAAATACTCCTCTACGATCTCATCTATTAAGCTCACCGCGTGAAGATCATCTTCTTCCCCCGTTTGTTGGGCTATATGGAAGATGTTAGTCTCTAAAGTCATGTTCCCAAAGGTGAGTTGCATTTATCCATTTCGAGTATTGATGATTTCATTAGCTGTAGCTAAGAATGGGCACCCAAGAATGATGGGAACATGATTGCTCGAGGTGAAGGAGGGATCCGTGTCCCAAATGACAAAGTCTACCGGGAAGTAGAAAGTGTCAACTTGGATGATCACGTCCTCAACTATGCCTCTTGGGATCTTCACGGTTTGATCCACTAACTGGAGAGTGACCTTTGTGGGCTTGAGGTTGCCCAGATCAAGTTGCCTATAGATGGCGTAAGGGAGGATATTGACACTTGCCCCTAAATCACGTAAGGCTTTTTCAATTTTATTTTCTCCAATGATGCAGGAAATGGTTGGTGCACCGGGATCTTTGAATTTGGGAGGGAGATCATTGAGTAGGATGGAACTCACGTATTGTGCTAGAAAGACGTTTTTCTTTACCTTCATCTTCCTCTTTACTATTAACAAGTCCTTAAGGACTTTCGCATAAGCTGGAATTTGCTTAATGGCATTGAGGAAAGGTAAATTTAACTTTACTTGCTTAAGCACGTCTAGCACTTCATCACGGGGGTTTCCTTTGTGGGAAGGAACCAACCTTTGAGGAAAAGGTGTCGCGGTGGGTGGTTTCACTACTACCTCGGGCTCACTAGTGTCTTCTTTATCACTCTCATTCAAAGGGACATCTTCGGCCTCTTTCGTGCCGGGTGAAATCTCCTTATCTTTAGTTACGTCGTGTGGGGGAGGTGATAAATCAATGACTCTCCCACTATGAAGAGTAATCACAGCTTGACATTGCTCCTGATGTTATGTCGAGGTGGAGCAAACACTAGTTTTACCTTGGGGCAGTCTTTGGACCTGGGCAGGAAACTTGCCCTTCTCTTGGATACTCCACGATGATTGCATTTTTGAAATATTTGCATTTATTTTATTGATCATGCGATCATATCTAGCATTGGATGCATTCTGTGTATTGATAAATTGGTTTATCGTATCCTCGATACTTATCCGTGTTGGACGGATATATGCTCCTTGAGGTGGTGGTGGTTGCACATGTCCTTGCATGTGTGGAGCTTGCTAAAAGTGTTGTGGTGGAGGAGGGGAAACATGTGAATTAGGATTCATCGTTGCTTATTGTTGCCCATAGTTAAAACCAGGATGGTTTTTCCATGAAGGGTTGTAATAATTCATGTGCGGTGCACCAAAATTACCCTTAAATCCTCCTATACCACTGACTTGCTCTTGAAGCATCCCTTTGTCGGCAGGTATAGTCAGGTATTCCTCAGTTGAATGACCCGACTCACAAATCGCACACACCTTCTCGACGGGGTTTGGTATGAATCCAGTTGGTCCTCTTTCATATACCTCACGTAGGTCTCACAGTCCCTTCTCAAGTACATCAAGTCGACTGTCCGTCATAAAATTCTTTTCTACATGAAATACGCCGGACGCCGATGGAGTGGTGGTCACTTGACGATTTTGATTTTGAGCATTAGGGTCAGATGTATCCCAGGATTGGGTAGTCTCGGTGACATACCTCAGGTGAAGCTCAGCATCATGGGCGTCTAAATCGACAAACGGACCACTACCCATGGTTTCAACGAGTTGCTTGGGATTAATGTTCAGCCCATTATGGATAAAGAAAATGATTTGCATTTTATCAAAACCACGATGGGGACACGAAGTAATTAACTCATTGAAACGCTCGAAGCATCGATCGAACGACTCATTTTCTAATTGTCGGAACGTTTGAATTTGAGCCTTGATGGAGTTCGTTCGATGTGGAGGAAAGAATTTCTTGATAAATTTATATTGTAATTCGTTCCATGATGAAATCGAATTTGGAGGTAAAGACCATAGCCATGTCTTAGCCTTATCCTTTTGCGAGAATGGGAAGAGTTTAAGGCAGAGCACATCTTTTGTGCAAGTTTGATCGCTAAGAGTCTCGCTCGCTTCCTCAAATTCCATGATGTGGGCATATGGCTTTTCTGAATCCATTCCATGGTAAGTGGGAAGTATCTGGATCATCCCATTCCTAAAGCGAAATTGCCCTGCATTATACGGGAGTAAAATGCATCCGGGAGTGACAGTGCACTCGGGATATAAGATGTCCCTCAAAGGACGATACGGGGCCTCTCCCTCACCGACGGCAGCACTACCGTGTTGTGACATATTTCTCTCACTCAAAAACTCTGTGTCCTCACTTGGTATACTCGGAGCGCTCTCTGAAGTGTGTCCTAAGAGGGAAAACGGAGTGTTATTTGCGATTGAGTGTGTCGGTGTGGGAGGTGGAACCCAGAATTGTGGATCGTTAGGAGTGTGAGGGCTATCAGGGTCGTACTCAACTATTGGATTTTCATGAATGTGGGTTAGAGTATTATGGGGAGTTGGAGTGAGTTCAGAATTTTGCATTAACGGGCTTATGAGAGATGATTATGAATATTTTTGTGCTTTTTTTCAAATTTTTATATGTTTTTGGATTTTTGGAAATTTTTGGTCAAAGTTTTAGATTGACTTGATCTAATCCTAAGTCTACCTAAATATCCGGCAACGGCGCCAAAAACTTAACGCGACTAAGAACGTGTCTCAGAAGTGCGTACTCTCTAACCTCAAGTGCAAGCCTATCGCTCAAGTAATAATCCGATAAGTCGGGTATCGATCCTCAGGGAAATAGGACAATGGAATTGTAACGACGTTGGACAGACGAAAGAATCCTAACTCTGACTCTAAAAAGAAAGGAAAAGATGGTTTGTTTTGAGAATTGACTACAACTAAACGCAATTTTGAAAATGATTAACTAGTGAACTAAAGTATGAATGGAATGAAATTACTCTAAATTACCTAAAGTACTAACGATGAATGATTTAAAACTCGAACTATATGATGAAGAAAATATGACGGGAATAAAATCCCTCAACCCTAGTGTATTGCTGGTATAAAACTAATCGTAAATTTAAATAATGAATTAGACACAGAATTTAGTACTCCCAAGCATTACGTATATGAGGTTCAAGCCCACACCATACTTAATAAGAGGAAGAGTAAATCGGTATTGCGATAGTGACACTCGAATTGCATTATGAAGCATCCCGGTTACCCTGAAGCAAACAAGATCCAAAGATCTACAATTGTCGTGTTGCTACACAATACGGTCATAATAAATCGTTAAATTTAGAGGATTAATTTTATACACATGCAACTATCACATCAGGTTGAGTTCATGTATCCCGACCTTTAAAAACCTAGCCTAACATGATGAAATTAATGAAAACGATTGTTGAATTGCAGGAAATCATGATTAAACTAAGAGAGAATTGAAGAATGATGTAGAAGGAAGATTAAACAGAGGAAAGTAATCAACTAACTTACCAAATCACTAAAAGCATCAACTAAAATTACTTGTAATCATAGATATCTGAACAAACTTCAATCTTAGAAATAAAATTTCAATAAATCTTCAAACTAGGGTTTTAACTGTAAGGAAAAATTTAGATGATTTTTCCCATCCCTTAAAATGATAATAACTCGGGTTTAAGTACCCTACAAGACTCCAAGATTTTTAGCTTAACCAGGACTCTCCATTAGAGGAAGAGTAAGAAACCAAAACTTCGACATTCGGACCGGTCCGGTATTCTTTCGGTTCGATTCGATTCGGCTTGGATACGGATCGGTTCTTTTATTTCTTAGCCGGATCGATCCAGTATGGATCGATTCATTTATTTTTCATCAGCTTCGATCCATCTTCGGTCCGAGGCTCACTGGAACTTTGCATTTCGGATCGGTCCGATTTCTCTTTGACTTTTTCTTCTATCTTTGACTGCTCATAACTTTCACACTGGGATTCCGATTGAGGTACCGTTTCTTCCTATGTACTTGTAAACTTGAAATCTTCAACTTTTCTTTAGATGCCCCATTCGAATTCTGGGTAAAAATTACAACTTTGGCCTTTTGACTTTCCTTCTTTTCTTTCTCGATTCTTTCGATTTCTTTCTCTCTTTATTGACATCAAATACCTATAAAATCAGTACGAAATACCAGAAACTCGGTGTACTCGTTAGAATATGTCAGTAGCAATAGTATGAGGTAAAATCAAATTGATTACATTGTTCGAGGTGCTAAAAGTAACTAAGTTAAAGGGATAAATTTAGAAGAATTTATGCCTAATCAGAAGGAGAAGAAGCACAAGAAGGAAGATAAACCAAAAGAATATGAAGTTTATAATCCAGTGATAATTGGTATACATCGTCTCCCGAAGGAGATCAGAAACAACAAAGACTTGAAATGGCATGGGAAGCTGGGAGCACCACCTAACAGGAGAGATAAGTCCAAATATTGCGAATTCCATAAAGATTATGGACACACAACTGACAATTGCATTGCATTGAAGAATGAGATCGAATCCCTCATTCGTCGAGAAAAACAGAACAAGTTCGTTAATCGGCATGAAGGTCGAAAAACTAAAGGAAGGTTGGACTCCCCCCGCAAGGCTAAAGATGACTAGAAGCAAGGTTAGGAGGATGATTATGAAGATGATCCATACCTACCGAAGAAACCCAAATAACTAAAAATTAAGGTAGCTATGATATGCTTTGGTTCTTTTGATTGCCATGTCATCATAGGTAGGGATGCTGAAGGAGGAGAGAGGTCACTGGGAGGAAAGCTTGCCTGAATGAAGCTCAATATTTCTCCTATATACGACACATCAACTTGAATAATGACGATGGTCGGCTTAGGAAAGTGAATAAATATAAGCTTGTCATTGGTTTCTCCAAAAATGACCTATCCAGTGTACTATATCCCCTTGACAACCCTCTAGTCATTAAATTTAGAATCCAGGAAGCCATAATTTCCAGAGTTTTGATAGATAATGGAAGTTCTGCATATATCATGTAATGTAATTGCTTCAAAAGTCTGGGTTAACGGAAAGTCAATTGCAACCATACCAGAGAAAACTATCAAGTTTGAGGCGTTATTTGGCGTTTGGCTAGTAAGACGAATAAAGAAGATACATTTCTTCATTCTGGATAAGAATGTCGAGTCAGCCTATAACGTTATTCTCAGTAGAGTAGGTTTGAAGAAATTTAAAGTTGTGCCATCACTGTCCACCGATGTCTGAAATTTCCTACCCACTTTGGAGTCGACGTAGTAAAGGGTGATTAGAAAGTGGCCAGAGAAGGCTATTATACTTCATCCAAGTGAGATGAGTCAATCGATCTAAAGAAAAAAACCACTACCTACCAAGTTAACGCCTCAGATGAAACAAAAGTTAAATCCTTGGATCCTAGGGATGAAACATAACTGGTTGAAGGGCAAGTATTAGAAATTACTAAGAGTATAATTCTTGAAAATTAAAAGTCAGAAAGGACTACTCAAATTTGCTCCACATTAGCACCATATCTAAAACAAGAATTAATCACATTCCTTAGGGAATGGAAGAGCATATTTTCTTAAAGTCATAAAGATATGCCCGAGATTGATCCTAATTTCCTCTGCCAGGAGCTCAATATCAACAAGGATGCTAAGCTGATCAAATAGAAGTGCAGGGTGTTTAGTCCCAAGAAGAACATGGCCATCCAAGAGTAGGGAGAAAAATTGTAAAAAGCCCAGTTCATTGAAGATGTCAAGTACCCAGAGTGGTTAGCAAACGTGGTTATGGTAAAAAAGAAGAATTATAAATGGTGTACGTGTGTTGATTTCACCGATCTTAATAAGGCAAGCCCAAAGGACCATTTTCTTTTGACTATAATTGATTAATTAGTAGATGCCACTGCAAGACATGAGTTATTGAGTTTTATGGATGATTATTCTGGTTACAACCAGATAAAAATGAAGCCAAAAGACAGAGATAACACTTCTTTTATTACCAACCGAGGTACCTATTTCTACAACATTCCTATTGGGCTTAAAAACGCTGGAGTAACATACCAAAGATTGGTAGTTTAAGTGTTCGAAGACCAAATTGGGAAGAGAATGGAGGTATACGTAGATGATATGTTAACCAAAAGCAAAATAACTTCAGATCGCATCAAAGAACTCAATCAAACGTTTGATAAAATAGAAAAACATCAAATGAAACTCAACCCTACAAAATGCGTATTCGGCGTGCAAGACGGGATGTTCCTTGGATTTATAGTGAACCAGAGAGAAATAGAAGCTAAACCTATTAAAATCAAAGATCTGGTTGAGATACAATCTCCAGCCTACAAAAAAAAAAATTTAAAAACTTATTGGAAGAGTGGATTCCCTTAACCGGTTTGTTTCCCGAGCAACAAACAAATGCTTACCATTCTTTAAGGTACTCCAAAAGACCTTCGAGCGGAACGAAGAGTGTGAAAAAGCATTTCAGGATCTGAAGAAGTATTTGGAATCTCCACCATTACTGTCCCGACTAATTTTGGGAGAGAAGTTATATTTATATTTGGGTGTGTCTGAATCTGCAGTTAGCTCGGTGTTAATCCAACTAGAACATGGAGTCCAAAAACCAAACTACTACACGAGTAAGGCTTTTAGAGGGGAAGAGATCAGGTATCCATGTTTGGAAAAAAATTAGCCTTAGCTCTTATTGAAGCCCCAAGATGAATGAATCCTTACTTTCAAGCACAAACTATACTGGTATACACTGATTTACCTCTTCGACAAACATTTCACAAACCAGAGGAACCAAGCAGGCTGATGTGATGGGCACTAAAACTTGGAGAATAAAATATCGTCTATGAGCTAAGATTATCATTGTAGGGGAAAGATATATCATATTTTATTATGAAATTTACATATCTAGAGCTCATAATCAACCGTACTTGCCTATCGAGAAGACTTCTCTGGAAGAGAGTTCAACTCCAAAGTAAGCCAAAGTTGTAGCCGATCAACCTGAATCATCCATTGTTTAAGAGATGGCCTAAAGATATGTAGACAAAAGCAATAAAATATTTCTACAAGGAGTTGTATTTATAGAAATCTTTGACAAATATATTCCATTATGGAAACTATACGTGGATGGATCTTTATGTGCAGGAGGCAGTGGTTATGGTAGTATACTTAACACTGCTAATAATATTGATGTAGAATATGCTCTCAGGTTTCAATTTCAAGCCTAAAAAAATGAAGTCGAGTACGAGGTATTAATCGCAGGCCTTGAATTAGCCCTATCGTTAGGTGCCGACCAGGTGATGGCACACAGTGATTCTCAGTTAATCGTCAACAAGTGCTTCTGATATAGGAAATCAAAGGAGATTTAATGGTAATATACTTGGCCAAAGCTATGGACGTGATCACTAAATTTCTAGCAATATATATGGTTAGAATACCAAGAATAGAGAATGCTCGAGCTAATGCACTTTCTCGGCTAACCTCAGGGACCAGGATAGAACTCAGGAGAAGCAACCCAGTGGAAATCTTGGCATCCAAGAGCATAGAGAAAGATCTTCTGCTCAAGTTCATTACGGTGTATTTGGGACCATCATGTATGGATCCAATCAAAGATTAAATTTGAAAAGGGGTCCTACCAACTGATCCAAAAGTTGCAAGAAACTTAGATAGAAAATAGTCTGGTATGTATTGAAGAGAGGAGTTCTATACAAATGGGGATATTTCGTTTCCTTACTATGATATGTCCATCCCCCCGAAGTAACTGAGTTAATCAAGAAATGGCATAAAGGATCTTTTGGGGCTCATTTGGCTGGTCGATCGCTAGTCCGATGAATCGCCATGCTAGGATATTTTTAACCTACCATGAAAGCAGATTGCGGAACCTTTACCAAAAAATGTGATAAGTGTCAAAGGTTTGCGGCCATTCATTAAAGACCGGGGGATGCCTTAACACCAATTTCTTTCCCTTGGCCTTTCACCATTTATGGAATTGATTTGGTCGACCCATTGCCGCCCAGAAAAGGCAAGTTCAAATACTTGGTGGTAGCTATAGAATATTTCATAAAATGGATGGAATCAGAACCATTAATAGAGATGCCTTATGAGAAGGTATTCCAGTTTATATGAAAACATATCATATGTAGGTATGTCCTGCCTTATGCCTTCATTAATGAGCATGGCACCCAACTTGATAATGATGAATTTGAAGCATGTTGTGTTCAATTTAAGATTCAGAAACTTCACTTTGCTCCCGGACATCCACAATGCAATGGTAAAACATAAGCGATTAACAAAACTTTACTTGATGGATTGAAGAAGAGACTTGATGCAGCAAAGGGCAACTGGATCACTAAATTTCACTGTGTTCTTTAGGCATATAGAACAACGCCAAGAACAACCACTGGAGAAACACCTTATATGCTTACTTTTGGGGCAGAGGCCATGGTCCCAGTTGAGATAGGCCTACCAAATCATAGAGGGTTGAACTTTGATTCCTCAAAAAGTGATCTTATGAGAAGGTTAGACTTGAATATTGTGGAAGAAGTCAGAGAAGACGCTGCCCTCAGAGTTGTCGCTTATCAATAAATAATTCCCGATTTTTGTAATAGGAGGGTCAAGCAGACTGATAAGAGGCTCTTTGTATATCTGTCATTATCTTCAAAATCCTAGTCCCAAAATCCCTTGAATACCTAGAAAACTTGTTAAACAACTCGTATTGCGGCAAGTACGGGTACCAATCCAACTTTCAAAGTGAAACAAATAGCGTGAATGCTTGAAATTTCAATTTTTTATTAAAATCTTTTATTTTTTATTTTTTTAAAAACAATTTCAGGGGAGAATTAACTAATTAATGCTAAAAATCAAATGTGATTAAATAAACTAAAAATAATACGTAACCAAGTGTGCTAAATGTGAGAAGATTCAAAAGATGGGATTACACCGCGTGATCAATTATTTTAATATCTTAATTTATTAAATTAAAATATTTCGAGATAGTATTAAATTTAACAATCATAAATTCAACAATACATTTTTTAGAAAGCTGATTTAAAAACGCCATTACTCGGCAAAATGGATTTATACTCTCTTTAAATAAATCACCTGCTAAGATCGATTTATAAAAACAAAATATGAATCCGAGAATCGTAAATCCGAGTTAATATTCAAATATTAGGAAAACCTATATCTAGTTCGATTCCAAATCAAATATTAAAACAAAATTAATTCACTATCTCCCGATACGTAAATTAATGTATGATAATTAAAAATAATTTTTCCTAGAATTATAACAATAAAAAAAATCAAGTAATTAAACTAACATTCTACGCAGTTTCCTCCCACCCCTTAAACGGGATGTTTAGCCTGACATACTCATATTAGCATAAACAATATTCAATAACATATTGAGAATGATATAAATTGAAAAGGAGGAGAAATAGATACAATATAGAAAGTTTCCCTGTCGAATTGCTTCATAAAAGTGTATCCAACTTCTTCACAATGTCAGCACTTGATTACAAACACCAAAAAAAAATCAAACCTAAAATTTATTCTAAACTAAACTATTTTATTTTATTTTTTGAAGCTTATTTTTTTATTCCTAAATTATACAAAAATGGGAATGCAAAGCAGGCTTTTTTTTTCCCATCTGTGTGAGAGTCCCCGCCAATGAGCTGTTACCCCTTTCTTTTATAAACCACAAACAAGTTTTGCAGGGGAGATAATATTGGGATTTCATTTTGGCTAAGTCCAAGGATAGGAACGTGAGATTTGTCTGAGGATATGAAAGTTCCTATTTTGTAGGAAATATGGCAAGTCTTGGGTTTGGGTTTTAGGTTGAAGGCTTCGGGTTTGCTGTTGTGGGTATTGGTTTTGGATTGGGGTTCTGAATTTTGGGTATAAAGGTTTCGGATTTGGGTATAAAAAAATGGAAATTGGGTTTTGGTCGGATTATTAGCTCAGTTCACCGGAGTAGTAGATGATGGGAATTGGTTTTGCCGGCAGTTATCAATTTTAAGGGTCAGGGGGTAGGAGATGGCCGACAATAGTTGGCTGTGGAGTTGGATGGAAACAGGTGGTGGATGTCTTGGATTTGGTTATGGAGTTTTGTGGGTGAGAGAGAATCATGGGGAGAGGGGCGAGAGGAGGGAGAAAGGTTAGAGGTAAGAGAAGATATGGATATTAGGGTGTAGGTGGGTGTACTCTACTAGGGGCTCTGTGTGTATAATTTTTACTAAAAGAATAAAAGTAAAAGTAAATAAAATCTAGACTAAAAATAAAATTTACTAAAACTAAAAAAATTTAAATTCTTAACTTCTAAATTACTAAGAGTAGAACATTCGACGCACAAACTAAAAATAATAATAATACTAAAACTAACCTATTAAAATTAAAAATAAATAAAATAAACCTAATAAAATAAACTCGCTTAAAAAGAATAGAACATTCGACGCACAAACTAAAAATACTCGGAACCTAATATTTATAATTATACGCACACAAATAAAATATACCTAAAAATATACACGACTCAAGTAAAAAAAATCTAAAAAATAATTAAAGTACTATCTAAACACACACAAGATCGGGTGATGGCTTGGGCTCGGTTTAGGCTTAGGTTTGGTATGGAAATGAGCTCAGGGCATCGGAACTCATTTGAGCATGCTCAAACGTGACTTTAGTCTTCACGATCGCTTTGATTTTCTTCACTGAATGCTTTTGATCGCTATTTTGTCACAATTCACTTGATTTAGCACATTTTGATGCTGCGACTGCATATTGATTTGCAAAATAATAAAATACGACATAAGCAATTTTAGTAAGAACGAGCGATTAAAATGCCTCTATTTAGGGTATAAAATAGACACTTTTGGGTGCTTAGCACCGACCAACTTGAAAGAAAGGGATTCGTCCTCAAGAAAGTCATTTAGAAAGGAAACATTTTGTACTCTTTTTCTTCAAGTTCAATAACCCTTGGAATTCAATTTTCAATTATGTCCTCAAGAAAGTCATTCAGAAAGGCCAATTTTCGATTAGAGACTCTTGATGGGGAGGAATTAAAGAACCCTTCGAGTTCTGATCACCTCCAAAAATACTATTAGTAAAACGAAAGCATTATGTACTATTTTTCTTCAAGTTCAATAACTTTTTCTTTGAGATCAATAAAAAATTGATTTTAATTCAATTATGCTTCAATTTTTTGATTTTTTTCCAGAGTACCGTGATATACATCCCCAATAAAAACAGAACATAAAAAAATCTTCAATTATTGTCTCTTGTTCTTCAGCCCTTGCCGATCAAAAGAAAAACTACTTAATCAGGTCGAACTTATCAAATTAGACTAAACATAGGGATACATATTTGCATTCCTAATACACTTAATCACCAATGATTATTACTTCATGTATGACTTCGCCTCGATAAGCCACGAACAAGAAGTCTATAAAACTTCGTGTATAAACACAAGATGCTTTACCTGACTAAGTTACAACACATGATCATACATATACATTCCTAAACACACTTGGTTGTCACTGATAACTAATGTCAACTCTTAGCTCAAAACTTCTGACAGCTTTACCTAAGTGCATTTTTAGAATCTAAGGCCCTACCATCTTAGTTCACTTATTGAACACATCACTTGTTAAACAAGCGGATTACCCAGTCAGCCAGTCGATTAACTAATCATAAGCTTAAAACAAGTATCAAATTAAAAGGCATAAACAAGACATGTATTTAAGATAATGTATTTTTATTTTCAAATAACAGGGTGTTACAACTAAAGTTAAGCAAGTATAAAAACCAAAATTATTCTGCTGGATGTTTCCCTTGGGCCATGTCCATCCCAGCTGGAGGATCATCCAGGGTATATGGAGAGTTTATATAATTGAAGTCTCTTAACATTTGCCTATTACTACTACTCGACCTGTCAATTAAATGAGGAGGAATGACTATTTCATGCTTACCGTGAAGTCCATAATTCCCTAGATATGTAGTTATCAAATATTGAGGAATGGCATTTGGGGGATCCATATTGTGTTTAATTTTAATAGAGGCTTATCACAATCCAAGAAGCCTGGATCATTCCAATGCACATGGTACTGTTATAGTCATACTTCAGCAAAGTCAGCACATTAACCCATCACCATTTATATCCCTCACGATTACTTTGGGCAATGTGTTCATCCATGTGGGCTAAGGCCTCATTATAACCTTCCATCCATACTTCCATGGGCTATTTGTGGAATTAAAAGGTCAATCTCTCCACCTGGTTTTGAGGTTTCTTAATGACACTATCTTTGACTGTCAGTTGAGATGCATGGTCGACAATAACAATATATTTGATTTTAAGATGGGTAGATAAGTCGACAATAGCAGTATTCTTTACTTTCAACTTGGTTGCTTGGTTGGTCAACATTTTCTTAGTTCTTTGTTCATCTACTGTTGTTCGGATAACCATCAATTGCCTAGAAATTTACCCGGGTTTGATTTTTTGCTGTAGTACTTCAAGTTCCTCTAATAATCTTGCATTTTAGATCTCCAAAAAGGAAGCACCTTCATCAGGACCACCGATAGATGATTTGTTCAAACTATCAACCTCATTCCTCAGAGCATTATTTTCCGTTTCTAGCATAACAAAAATTTCTCGAGCATTCTTTATATATTTATTTGAAGATAGTTCCTTCTTGTTCAAAGCAGAAGTGATGTCTTGTAACTTTTTGTCAAAACCCCATCCTTCACTCAAAGCCTTATATTTGGCTTCATAATCATCATGAAGTAGAGCTTTAAACTGATTATGGTCTTCTTGCAGTTGCTCGATCATTTCATAGTAAGCAGCATTATTAGCTAAAGCCCAGTTCCATAAGCAGTGAAGATGCATATATGACTCCTTGACTTGGTCGGACGCATCTGGGCTGAGCAACCCAGTCAAATCTTCTTCTATCACGGGAACGTACCCATCTTCCAAGATATTCTTACATCGCCTAAGTAATTCATATTTAGAAAAAATTATAGCCTTTTTCCTAGCATCAAACTGGAAAGTTCCAAATATATGAGTTTATGGAAATCTAAAGGATCTAACAAAACAAGCAGTAAAATAACATAGTTCAATAAGAATCCCAAAAATTTTAAGATATGAGCAACAGTTGAAAGGAAAAAGTTATTCTTTCATTAATGGATAATTTCAATACAAAAGAGGATAGATCTCAAAGAAAGACGAAATAAGGGAAAATAGACAACAAATGAGTTAGACTTTCTCTTTATCCTGGACAACAACTTCAAAGGTAACTCAGCAGGAAGGACAAATTCACCAATTGGTGCCAAGGCAGGCCCATCAGGTTGTATGGAGGACTCTTTACAACCTTTTTCATCATTAAAATCCTCCTCTAAGTTTGGAAGAGTGCCCGAGTCATGTATTTAAAATAACTCTGAGTTTTCAGTTGTGCCAACTTCTTTGAGTGCCTTCGACCAGCCATCCTTGAAAGACTTATTTTTGATGCACTCAATATGTGTAGAGGCAACTAACAATGCTTTTTCCCAACCCTTATCAAAGGAGGTTTCCTTTATTTTCTTACTATTAGCCTTTTCTGTAATAAGATCATAAGTCGTACCTACCACCTTATCCTCAGCAGCTTTGAGAAGGGTTTGATTCCCTGACAAGCAGTCCTCAACTACCTTCAAACTAGCCTCAATAGTCTTAACTTATTGCTCGACAGAGGTTATTTTTCCTTCAGCCAAATCTGCCCTCTCATTGGCTTTCCTTAACTCTTTTTCCTAAGCTTTTTACTTTGTCTCTAAATCTTATTGAGAAGCTTTCAAAGATTTCCTTAGACCTTCAATTACCTCTTTAACTTCACCCGAGGAAGAACGCAATTGATCACCCCTCTCCACCAGTTGGTTAAAATCCACTAAAAATTATAAAAGAGAAAAATATCACATTAGAATAGGAGAAAATAAGACAGTAAAGACAAGTAATAAAGGGAAACGGGTTACCAAAGGCAGATTCTAGCAAGCTCTCTCTGTTAATCTTGATAAGGGCATGAGAACAACAACTTCCCTATCAACTAGAAGAGTCCTAACTTTTATCAATGCTCTGGTCAGATTAGAATTGACAGCCACAGAGGATGAACCAGTAGCTCCAAATGAGCCTGAATCTTCTTGACCAACTCCTGTTGATAAACAATAACTTTTGGGCCTATTTTTTAGGCAAACCTTTATTTAACCTCTTGTATTGAGGTGCAACAACTTTAATTTCCTAAGTACCAATAATCTGAGGCATCTTCTCAGCAGCCTTAGATGCTTTTTCGATCACCATGGACTTCCGGGCATTAGCATCTTTGACAATTTTTTCTATGGCCTTCGTGGTGGTAGGAGACAAGGGCCCAACCATTAAATTAAGGATCTTTCTCTTTCCCGTGACAGCTGGTGGGGAAGTAGGAATAGCAAAAATGTCTAAGGATGCAAAAGAAGAGGAAGTCCCAACATCCTTCTCAACTATAGCACACTCTTCAACCGAAGAAGTGGGAATTGGTTCTTCCTCCAAATTGATATGAGTTGAAGGTACTATAATAGTGGGCCGAGCAATGAATGAAGTAACAAAACTCCTGTGAGTCAATAAATATAAGGCTACTCTTGGATGTTCTTCACCAATTCTTTGATGAATGCTCCACAAAAATTTAAGCTGTTCAAGTTTAATACCCTTCTCCTTGGGACACTTTTTCTTACTCTCCAATGTATAAAAAAGGGGACAAGAAGGTTATTTAACATATCATCAAACAGGTAATCTGCAGAAAAAGGAAAAAAAATCTACAACCTATGCCTTACCCTGTTAGGGGGTCCATCACACTCCTCCCCATTTCTAAGGGGAACATGTTTCCAGTTCTTGACCACTACACCATAGTCAAAGTAGTCCTTATTATAATCTAGTAGATAGATTAATAAGAACCTATTGATAAATCTAGTCTTCAAATAGTAAGTATTGTCATTGGTAGTGCCCCACTTATAGCAGAACATTAATTCAAGAATACTAATATGGGTCCCATGAATTTGGTTCAGCCTATGAATCCCATTCACCATTCTCCATATATTGGGGGCTACCTTAGCAGGGACAATGTCGAAGTGTTAACAAAACTAAAGGACAAAATGATTGTGTGTGTGTGTGTGTGTGGGGGGGGGGGGGGGGATGTAATACGACACTCATCTATAAACAGAGATGGGATCCAATGACATTCAACCAATGAAAAAATGTCAACTGGAGGAATAGTCATATCTAAATATATCCAGTCAGGGATCCCTTTTTCCCTCCTAAATTCCTCTAAAGAATCCCCGTGAACAATGTAAACCATGTTTAAAACAAAGATATAAATTAAAGAAGAGGGAAGAAAGGCTTACAGAGAAAATAATTGCAGAAGCAAGAACGGTGAAAATAAGTGCAGAAAGAAAGCTTGGTGTAATACCCCGTATTTCTATATATTTTTATTTAATTAATTTGAGGAATTAATTAGGAAAAATGCGTTCTAATTAAATTATGCGAGTGAAGTAATTTAATGCGATTAGATGATAATTGCAACTATTGAATATTAATCAAGAGATAGATACATATTAATATTGCATTATGATGTTTACTAAGTGTTTATAGTAAAAAAAATGATTATTTTGGTTATACGTCATAACTAGTGATATGTGCGTATTTTATTAATTATGGTTATACGGTATAGCGAATGATATGTGCGTATTTTATTTTATCTCATCGGGAGTCGCGTGTAGACTATTTTGAGGTGAGAAATGACAAATATATTTTAAGTGATTCGGATGATAATTTAGAGGTCACGAATGATTCCGGATGGGTCAAAATAGTTGGCATAGGCTACCCGTGGTTATAGTTTGGATCCTGGGTCAATTTGGGACCAAACCGGCACCCATTAAGGGCGTTTTGGTCATTTTATAAAAAGAGGTGAAGGGTCCTACGAAATTTAGAGCCATATATATGATATTTAGAGATTGGTTTTATGGTTCATAACATAAAAAGGTTAGAGAGGCCATTAGAAAGAAGAGAGAGAACCTATTTTCAAAGCTTAATGAGGGATTTTGAAGATAGTGAAGAAATCTCGTATCCCAATGCAATTGGGAAGGAAGATTGGGGAAGGAAATAATCAATCATAAAAAAGGAACAAGAAATCAGATCAATTAATCTAAGGCAAGTGTCTATTGCAAATTAAATCGATGTTTTAATACCCATGTGTAGGGTTTTCATGAATATATTGATTTTTTGGAAAAATCTTTGATGAAAAGTAGCAATTGATCTCATGTTTGTGTAGAATTGCATGTTGTTAGTGTTTAGATCTGTAGAGAATCATAAATCAGAGGAGTGTTGCTTGTTACTATGGGTTTTAATCTAGGTTTAAATTGAATGAAATGGATGAACACAAAACTAGGGTTATAAAAGAGTTTTGGGGGTTGATTCATTTTTGATTGATTTCGGTGAAGTTTTAATGTGTTTGAAACAATTGAAATCATCTAGGGCTGGAAATTTCTAACACGACACCCCATTTATGGTAATAACTCGAAATGACCCAAACTTGACACGATTAGCTTGTGTATATTTAAGAGTACCCAAAACTTATACTCAAATAAAAATCAACGCGACGTGAAAATGACACGACTAATCCGAGTTGCCACCCCTGAAATCATCCTAACTCATGTAGAAATAGTTATGAATAATTGGATGTGAAGAAGAATTTTGTTGTTTGGGTGAATCATATGGTGTAAACTCTGATGCGAAACAAAAATTGTAAAAAAAAGAACCGGTCCGGCCCTGGAAAAGGGCGGATCGGTCCGTTTTCCATAATTTTTTGATATGTTCCTCTTTTGCCTAGTATTTCCTAATTAGAGGTGATGAACAAACTTTAGGACCTTGTGAAAATAATATAGGGTGACTTATTATTTTAGAGTAGGCCCTACAATGGGAGTACGACTTCGTCTTAGAGAGAGAATTAAGACGGGAATGGGGTTGGTTATAGTAATTCATAGTTTATCTGAGAGATGGATAAAGAATTACGGGAATCAAATGAATTAATGTGTAGACTAGTACGGTAAGTTAGGCTTAACTAATGAATTTGGTAAATGGGTAACTAGGACCCTTAGAGTTGTCTGAACACTCTAAGGTTGGGTGAGTATGCTATAGATATATACGATAGTCAAATAAATCGTAAAGTAAATAGTACGGTGAGTATGCTATAGATATATACTACGTACTAACATGTATTATTGGGTGGTGTGAATACCTATTGATGCATAGTACTATTTAGGTTGTGTGAATACCGTAAGTATACTATATAAATATTGGCGCTCGAGGTATGATTCCGATCCAAGAGATATAATTCACTATTGGTGATCGAGGTAGGTTCCGAGCCAATAAACCCTCAATTGTGTTACAAGGAGGTGATTATATAGTATATATTGTGTGCAAAAATATATATACATAAAGTGTGCTTAATTTTGGTATTGGGGTCGATGATTATCCGGACCAATACATGGAGGCTTGATTTGGGGTCGATGATTATCCGTACAAAATCAAAGATACATGATATTAGGGTCGAGGAGTATCCGGACCAATATACGTACGCATAACATTTACCGTGGGATCGAGGGATATCCATACCAATGTAAATGATAGGGTGATTGGGGTCGATGATTATCCGGACCAATATCCTTATAGTATTTATTGTGTGTGAAATATATACTCCATGATATTCTACTTATGTGTGGAAGTATATATATACACACACATCTAATTGATAAATTAAGTAAAGATAAACTTAATTTCATGATTTAAAATAGATTGGGGAATATCTATAATAAATTAAGTAATGAAACTTAATTTTGGAAGTTGAATGGTAACTTTGAAATGATTTATGAATTAAGTAGTGAAACTTAATTATGGAAGTTAAACGATGATTAGACGTGAAATGCTACATGAATTAAGTAGTGAGACTTAATTATTATGATTAAGCATAACATATGTGGATGTTATATGAAAATTGAATAACATGCGAATAATGTTAATAATGAAGCGTGCTATATGGGCAATACGGGAGAGTAGACTTGATAAGATCGGTTATATACTTTAGTCGAGATAGCTTGGGTATGATAGCTAGATGGACTAAGTATAAGAACGTTAGGTGTGCACATTAGATAAGAGGTAAGGAGACTTAAGGGAGTGTATGTGAACCTAACATGTGTAATCAATAACCGATTTTAATTGCGATAAATTACTTGCTAAATATTTTCAAATGTTTTGAGTACTAACTCTTGCTATAAAAATATTTTAAAAACCTATCCACAGGGATGCCATGCTTGATGGTTTCATTCCAATGATTCAGAGCTGTAGCAATGTGGATGCTGACAGGACCTTGAGTAGTCTATTCTTTCATTCAGATCTAGCATAGGATCTCACTATTATATATCATGTTCGGACATGTGGTCCGTTGTTGGTATTATGGTTTCAGTTTTGTATTAGTTTTACCTTGAAGTTTTAGACTATTTTGGTTGTTTTATCTTGTGGTTTATTCGGCACAAATTTGTTTCATTTATATTTCATGTTGGTTTGGACTCTAGTATATTGTGGATGTTCTTTAGTTTTCGAACTAGTTATTTATCCTGTTTTAATTGAAAGATAAAATTTGGTACCGTGTCTTTTGAATACTAGGTGGTTAGTAAGTTTTAAAAAGTTTTCGACAGTGATGCTAAGAATGAATCAGATGAGATTCCTGTTTAATTTGATATAAGACTAATCACCCAATATTTTATTAGGCAGGGTGTCACAGATAGTATCGGAGCATCAGATTCTAGTGTCCTTAGGATCTGTACGACTTACTACGTTTTCAGCGTATCGTTTGATTGATTTAGATCCCTATCATAGGATTGTTGTATTCCTCTACGTACTTGGTCTACGTTCTCCTGCTATAGTGTATAAATATTAATGAATCTTTTATGCGTACAGGTGTGCTTCGTATGCCGATTACGCCGAAGACGACCAGTGAGGGCCGTTGGGCAGGAGGCAGGAGGCGGAGCTCAGTTAGAGTTGAAAAATATTTTGGGGTCGATGACCATAGCAGAGGTTACCCCTATTGTTACTCGGGATGATGGAGTTGTAAGGACTGCTAGAGTGCAACATATATTGTTGTATCGTTATAGCAGGGATTGGTGCTAAATTAGACTCACTTAGTGTGGTTAGGATGGGAGATAATCAGAGGGGTCTTTGAAGAGGACCACCCATTGGAATTTTGTTAAATGCAAAGATTGTGCGTGTAGCTAATGGATATAGAATATCTAGAGGCTTTGGCATATAGCAGGAAGAAATATTTATACCCGGAAGTGAATTGGAATAAAATTTTGCTTAGCTCGTAGGATTAGTGCTGTAATGGAGGGAGTAAATCACCATATTTGGCACAATGGAGAAAAGATCCTTTAAGGTGGGTAATGGACTCACGAGAGGAGTCACTAGCACTTAAATTGAAATTTTTCTTAGACGATTGATGCAGATAGTGATGATGTTGTGCCTTTGGCAGTGTTGATATAAATGCTTCCTTGTGAAGGGAGCTAACAACATTGGAGATTTTAGTCTTGGAGTAAGACTGGATGTAACGGTGCTAGTGAAACACCGCAAGGGGGAGACCCACCAGGGGACCCATTTAAATGATTCAAATAGCTGTAACGGTGCTAGAGAGACACAAAAAAATTCAAAGTTTGAAAGATTGGAGGTACAACAACCAGCAAAAGCTTCATTTTTTATAGCTTAGCTCAAAAAAGGTGAAAGCAATGATTAATTATACCAACGATTGACATTTTGACAGCTTCATAACTCCAAAGGCGAAAAAGTGTTAATATCCCCTTTGGCGGTTCGCTAAATTTTGGACTATTTACTAAAATGACATCCTCAAGAAACACTAATGGAAATTTTACAAGTAGAGGAAGCCGAATGCCGACTAGGCACTAAAATAGTTCACCGAGCAACGTCTTGGACTAAATACTCCATGCTTTCATGATAGCGTCGAGCATGGAGTATTGGGTGCTTTTGTTGTATGAAAAAACTATACTCCCACGTGGACCAATGATAAATGCACACCTGTAATTAAACGTTCCCGACCAGCCTAATTGATCATCTCTATAGACACTTAATTGGCTAGAAGGCCGATCGATCAAAACAACAACAGTTACTCAGATGGGATACCCGACGGCTATGAATACCAAGAGTTTTACTTATTGTATACAAATATAAACGCGTGAGAATAAAAAGACGTTTCATCTTTAGGGTTTTGCACCTCTATAAATAAAAACTAGTCCCTTAGCTTAAGGGACAACTCAAATCACTCATATGCACACCATATCGAACTATTGTACTCCTTACTAAATAACAACAACAGTAGATGTAGGCTATTTTACAACCGAACCACTCTAAAATCCGTGTCACTTGTGTATGTGATTTGAGTCACTCTTCTTATTTTTATCTGGTATTATAAAATTAGAGTTAATCAATTTTTAGACGTCAACAGTGATTATTCTTTTACTTAAAGAAAATGGAGGTAATTATTCTTTTTCTTAAAAAACGGAAGTAATTATTATTTTCCTTAAAGAAAAAATAGAGGTGAATATTCTTTCTTTAGAAATATATAAGTGGTTATTCTTTTCCTTAAAAAAATTAAAGTAATTATTCTTTTCCTTAAAGAAAATGGAGGTGGTCATTCTTTTCCTTAAAAACAATGGAAGTAATCATTCTTTTCCTTAAAGAGAATGGATGTGGTTATTCTTTTCTTTAGAAAAGTGGAAGACGTTATTCTTTTCGTTTAAAAAAATGAAGATGGTTATTCTTTTTCTTAAAAAATGGAGGTAGTATTTCTTTTCCTAAAAATAAAATGGAGGTGGTTATTATTTTTCTTAAAAAAATGGAGGTGGTATTTATTTTTCTTAAACAAAATGGGTGTTTTATACGCACTTGAGAGGCTTAATATATCAACCATCAAACTCTACAATCCTAACAACAAAATTATGTTCTTCTAAATTATTTTGGGAGCACTTTGTGGAGTAATTTTTAATGCAAGAATCGAGGGACATTTTTAACATATTTTCAAAGTGGATTTCTTTACAGTTCTCTTATATTTATTTGGTGAAATTTATTCAAGAGGCAAGTTAACATGTAGATAATTATTCTTTTACTTAAAAATATGGAAGTGATTATTCTTTTCTTAGCCATTTTTCTCTTTTATAATAATCATTTTTATGGAGTAAAAATGTAAGAAATACCATTTTAGTGTACTTCTAGTGAAAGGGAAATTATATAAATTTTTATGGAATAAAAATGTAAGACATATTATTTTGGTATGTCTCTCGTGCAAAGGAAATAATAAATATTTTGTCGGATTAAAATGTTTAATAATATTGTTTTAGTTTGTTTTCTAATAAGATTAATAATGAACAGCCTTGGAATAAAAATGAATATTTTGTGGAACAGAATATTGAATAAAGAATAGTATGAGACTACTAGCGCTAAATGAAAGAAATACTAATTTATAAGAAATAAAGGGTAGTCTTAAGTAAATGCTGTTATTTAAGTGTTATTGGGGTTAAAGTGACAAGTGTGAAAATTGGGCAAAAATGTGATATTAAGCAAGTGTTAAAAAATGGCTAAGGTGTTTAAATGTTAAGTTGGAAACTTGATAACCATGTTGAGAAATAACACTTGTCAAGGAACTAAATTGGAAGTTTGGTAAACAAAGGGTAAATTGGTAATTTACTTAAAATGTAACATTTTTATGGAATAAAAATATTAGAGAATGTCTTTAAACTAATGTGTGTGAAATTGAAGTAAATCCTAAAACGTGAATGGATTTAGTATAAATCACGTGTGTGTGTGGATAAGGGACTTAAAGAAGAAACTAAAATATTTTCCAAGTGTTAATGGAAAAACAGAAGGTTAAGTCTGGGTTTTGGCTTCGGCCGGGTAAAATCAAAGAAGTGGAATATTGTGGACATTTGTAAAATATTAGAACACATGAAAAGAACTCGGATGACACTGAAATAAAGCAAGAAATGCCCGGAGCCCTTGGGTGAAAAGACCTAAACCACTGGCCAAAGCATATGGTGCGCACAACCATCGGTGTGGAGCCCGAGTAGGTATGCGGTAAACGATTAAATTTCGAGAAAAGATAAAGGAATGAGGAACATGTCAAGAAACGGATTGTGTGGTAAAATGCTTAATACAACCTAACCTGAATAAACATATTAAATGTTTCGATAAAAAGGTGAAATGGACAAGTAAAGGTGTAATTTTATTAATGTCCATAAGTTGAGGTAAAAAGGCTAAAGAAAGTGGGTAAGCGGGTGCTTAAGTAACCTAAGTTGTTAAACCCATAATCTACATAAGTATGTGTCGAAAGATTTTCAAATGACAAACAACTTTTTTCTAACACGACGAATGCGTACGTTGAAATGGTACTTTTCAAAAAATACTAAAGTATATTTTGAAGAATAAAAAAGGGTGATTTCGATAAGGGAATAGGTTGGAATAAAGCAAGCTAATGGTTTCATGTGTTGAACCACGTGTGTTAAATAAATGCTAAGTATGAATAAAGAAAGTCTTTTCAAGATTAAGGTAAATTAATCTAGATGGGCAAAGTTTTGGAAGTAAAATGGTTAAAGCATTTGAATATGTATTTTTCAAAGGTATATTTATATATATGTGGATACATATATACTTTCGCATGCATGTGATTGTACCGTGTGAGTATTCCTTCCCGCCGTTCGTTTTTATACTGCTTGTATAATCCCACTGGGAATATTTCACACCCTCGCTTTGTTACGGTAGGTTGGGTGCGATTTCGTATTTTGAGGGCGTTGTACATGTAAGTGTACTTTATCTATTTTTACGTTAATATCTCTATTTACTTGGACTTGGGGTGCTCTCATGAGTCCCACACGTAGTTTATCTCGAAACTAGAATCGCATGCTAAACAAGTGAAACATTAATTAAAATAAAACTGGACCAACAACATTATCTAGGTTGTTTCATTGTGCACTTAACACCTAACTTTTGATTCGGACCGGGTTGACTCACGGGTAACCCATAAATTCAGGCCGGGGCGTTACATTGTTAATCCAAAACAAAAATGTCTAGGTATGTTTCTAGCTAAGAACAACTTATTAGAACAAGAAATTGTGGTGAACATCTCCCGATCATAATTTAACCATTATGATTCATCACACTGTATAATGTTTTAATGGACATAATCATAAATATCATATTTATTATTTATCAATTGTGATTACATAAAACTTGCCCTATATTTTTATTTTAATAACAATTGATCGATGAATTAAAACATGTTTATATATATTTCCAAAATACACAATACAAGTTTAGAATTTGAGAACATATACAACAACACTTACTCGAAAAAACTACACTCACAAGAAAAATGGCCAAACGGCTATTCTTAGATACTAAATTTGACATTTAGTATGTGCACTAAAAATCAAAAAAATGGCGAGCCATTATAGACTATTTGGCTTAATGATCACCACTCACTTTACAGACGAAGACATCTTTATGGTAAAAAGTCAAGATGAGTATAGATGGAAATTATTGTTCGAAGGAGAAACCAATAAAGAAGGATATGGCATTGGTATGTTGTTAGTCTCATAAGGTGGGAGACACCAACTTATAACCATCAAGCTAAATTTTGACTGAACAAACAACATTGCTGAATACGAAGCTTTCATTATTAGAGTGAAGATATCCCATGGTAAAGTAATATAGCATATTTATGTGTTTGGGAACTCAACCCTCATTATCTGCCAAATTATGGACCATTGGTTGCCATACCATAAGTATGTAGAAGAAATAACTTCCATGTTCGAGGACGTTCAATTATTTTACCTCCCACGAGCTCAAAATAACTTTGTAGATGCCTTTACTACTCTGGTCTCAATTGTGGGTATCCCGAAAGAAATGGATAAAGTGCCGATAGATGTATGGAAGTAAGAGTAACCTGGATTCACCTGTAATATTTTCATATATGAGACCGTAGATCATGAACTATGGTATAACAACATCAAAAGAATCCTTCAAGAAGGAAAATATCCTCCAGGATCCCATAAAATGGACAAGATAACACTCAAATGGTGGGTGGCCTAATTCATTATATGCGCTGGGAAACTGTACAAGAGGTACCCCGATAACACCCATCTACGATGCCTCATAAAGATAGAGGCAAAAAAGGTAATTAAAGAATCCATGCAGGGGAATGTTCCAAGTGACAACAACTTGCAAATATACAAAATCTGTGTAGGCCCCTTTTTCTATTCGGAAAGTGTTTTTAAAGATGACAAAACAATTTCTTTTTATGAAAACCATTTTTCCAATGTTTAATTCGCACCAAGTTGTGAACCAATTTTAACTTAACGAAATTTTCTCTTGATTAATCCTAAACATGTATATAGTTATTAAAGAAAATAAAATAAAGTAAAGAACACTCACAACACCGGATGTACGAGGAAACCACTGAGGAAAAAAACCTCGGACGACCCAAGCCAGACAATGATATGGAATTACAAGGAACAAACATAAGTCTTACTCAACGACTCGATCCCCACGGGACTTAACGTTCTTCTAATCTTAAACCACTCCTCCACAGTGCCCATGTAGAAAGTCCTTCTTCCATGATGCTCATCGACAACACATGTGTTCTAGTATGTCTTGGTGTCCATAGATATGGCTTTGTGTCGTCTACAATGTTGAACACGAACTCCTTTGGTTCTTCACCAAAAAACCCAATGTGCAAGTGTAAAATAAACTCTTCTTTGTGCAAACAAAGATCACAATAGCATATGTGAATGATAACTCGGATCTTTGAAACTCTAAGGATGTTTTTTGGCTGTAGAAAACCTTAGAAAACATGTGAAAACAACGTTCCGACCGTATACTATTTTTGTAGAATGCACACTTCCGAAATTCTAATGGAAACACGCCTTTTATAATTTTCTTGAGGCGACGGCTCGTTCAAGCGACTTTGACCTACCGCTCGAATGAGATGTCGTTCGAAGGACAATGCCATCTCGCTCGAACGACTGGTCATATCGTTTAAGCGATGCAGCGAATTAGAGTTCCAATAAAACACTACTGTAATCCGTCCTTATCAGAATAAAACGAAGTGTAAACCATTTCAAACACTTTTAAAAATATTTCTTTAATAAAATAACATCCTTAAACATTTTAAAATAAATTTCGAGTCCCATTAAACCTGAGTGATCTCGGAATGTAATTTGACTTGAAGACGAAATATGCACCATAAAACCCGTATGATAAATATTTGAAGATTTGCCGCAACGTCTTTAATACACTTCAACACGTCATAATCTGTGCGAGATCGTGATAATAAAATATACCTATGACTCAAACGTGCTTTGTTCTAAGAATAAGTCAAATAAATATACAATGGGCTCAATTGGAAATTTTGTCCTTACCAATTCCCCCCTTTGACTATTTCGAGTCAAAACCAACAGTGAAATGCCTAAGTCGGGCCGTCAAGCCGTATGACACCTAAATCCCATCCCATAAATCCAAAATAAAAAATTACAGGATAAGATTAGTAAAAGATGGTCCGACAAGCATGAACTGTCTGAATGCGATGTAGTCTTGATATCTCCAATCTTTTAAGCATACCTACACACATGAGACAGATAAATACCCAGTAAAGTATGGTGGAACAAATGATATAAACCAATATGTAAAATCAAATCCAAATCATTTGTTATGTGAGAAAAACATGATATCAATATGTAAACAACATTTAAATCAGGATACCAATTTGTGTCGATGCAAAACAATATGATACCAATATATGTAAACTAACCAATATAATCATGAAAGCATATGATCATAAATATGATACCAAAAAGTAATGCAACAAATGTATCTGCTCGTCAAACAAACTCTCCCGCTACATCACATACATCTCTCCCCCCTTTTGTCTCGAATAGACAACCCGGTGAAAAGATAAACAAATCTAGCATGAGATAATCAATGAAGAATAGCTAGATAAACATGAAATAACCAACTAATAATGTTAAAAATGTCAAATCCGTAGCTAGCAAAAAATAATCACACAACATGAATCAACAATCTAAGCAGGTGTGATTAAGAAAATTATGCAATAATAGAAGAAAAGAAAATGAATCTACATATAAACTGTCAAGAATTTACCCACCAGTACCAAAAAATATGACAATCTAAACCAGGGTACTGAAACAGAAGGAAACAGAATTCCAGACATGCTGCTCGAACGAGACAGCCTTGTCCTTCGAACTAGGCCTGTAAACAGATCGAATTCGGACCAGATCAGGCAAGTCTAAATCCATATCGTTTATGTTAAATGGATTTGGATCTGATCCATTTATTAATCGGATCGGATCATGCAAATCCAAATCCATATCCATTTATGTTAAACGAATTCGGATCCGATCCGTTTATCCGATTATCCAATTATGTTAAACTTGATTTGCAATATTTTTATTTTCAACTCTTCATAAATTTACTTTGCAAATGTTCCACAAAAACTACATAATGAAATAAAGAACTATTATAATAAATATATAAAATATATATATTTGAAATATTATTAAATATAATATATAATAATTAAAAATATATTATATTATATATATATATATATATATATATATATATATATATTAAAAATATTAATCGAATCGGATTATTAACGGATCGGAGTATATGAATCCAAATTCGCTCCATTTAATAAACGGGTAATCGAGTAATTGGATAATCGGATTTTAGGCATGATCCATATTCGCTTAAACGGATCGTATTTGGATTTAGATTCGGATAAAATCCGATCCATTGGCAGGCCTAGTTCGAACGACATAGGCTTCTCGCGAGATGGCTTCGTGCGACATCTATTTCTCGCTGAACGAGAAAATCAAATTCTAACATCCAGTTCTAAAAATGAAACAGTTTTGCCCAACCAAAAAATTTCAAGAAAAAACTAACAGGAAGTGCCAGAAAACTACTAAACAATAGCAAAACAGTAGCAAAAATGACAAAAACAATATGAGTTACATGTTAACATAGTACCAATGTGCTCAAACATGAACATGGAATGTATGGGCGTGAACTACAACAAATGAATCACATTTCCAACACATCAAAATGATCAAGAAGCTTTAATTGATAGTTATGAATCATCAAACTTTATCTTAGCCATATGTGACATTTAAAGTGTGAGAATAATAAACTAAACAAACATCATACACACAAATCCGGAATATTGACGATTCTACAAACAATAGCGTCACGATACGATTTTCAATGTTAGGATTTGTGGTGCGAACCCGTTTAAATTTTCGCTAACCAAACTCCCTCATATATATATATATATATATATATACTTTTTATCATTCTCAACTTAGAGAAAATCCTATTGGCCCTATATATCGGTATATGAATATTTGATTACCTTGTTTTTCTTTTGGGCTATTTTAAACGGTGGCTTTCACGACGAGTCAATTTTGCACTCTCGCAGACCTTTCCCGTGAATACTTATCATTTTTTCAATTACTATCCTCATGGTAAACAGTTCTTACATTCACACATCCTCCTTAAGTCCACTTGTGCATAGAAGACAAAATTGAGTAAGAACGTCTCCTCAAATTCAAATATGCAAGAGATGCCAAACATTCATATAAACTCGTGCATGTGTGCAAAGATGACATATATACAAAGTTGAATAAAAAAACATATTAACTTCGAAACAACCCCATAATACAATGGTTAAGATCAATCTAAGCATCAATAATTATGACCAAATGACCTAGCCACATGGATAATGAAAGAATGGGGGTCCAAGTACACAAATATGCCACATCAAATATGTGAACTCAGGTAAAAAAAAAAAACTAACCTAAAATCTTTTTGGGTTTTCAACATATTTTGATTCAAATAAAAGAAAAATCTTTCTGTATTTTCTCAAAAAAATTTAAGACCAAAAATATTTTTGCATTTTTGAAACTTTTATAAAAAATAAAATATTTTTGAATTTTTTCGAAGAAGACTCAATAAATGAAAAAATATAATAAAAAATGATGCACATGTCATAACAATAGTAAGATATAAATCATGATGCAAAGATTGGTGTTTGACAAACATTGCAACACAATCATTCTTTAGATTTATCATGGTAAGAATCAAGTGCAAACAAATGAGAACCATGAGGTTTAAGTCCTAAAGCCTTTAAGTCCAATTTCCTAGCCTAAGTAGGTGTTACATGATGCATGGGGGTTTTGGGAACCGAAAAGACTTTCTTCCTTAACTTCCTAGGAGCATCCATAAGGTCATAGCAAAAACGTCTAAGGTGACCTTTCCTACTGCATGCGTACAAGTGTAAAGATGGCGGGAATGATTACCAAAATGTTGACTTCTCCTCACGTTCCTAGTGGGCTCTCACACATGGTTGGTATTGGAATTGGAAATGGGAACAAATCTACTATTGTATCCTATACCAAAACTATCACCTTTGACTTAGATGGTGCCTAACATCCTATCTAAATTCTCCAACCTAGATTCCAAGTCAAACTTAACCTTACTCGAGTCTTTCAGCTTCTCCTCTAACTCACAAATCCTAGACTTAAGCACATGCCTTGACTCCTCAAAAGTACATTTTTTTTCAAAGCCTCCATCAAACCACGAAGGCTATCTCTCTCTTTCTCAACATATTCTAGCTTCTAGCTATGCTTTTTCTACCGTGCCCTAAGATCCGCAATCAAAATATCATTTTTTATCTATGGCACACTCATTCAACCTAGCTTGTAATATAGAGTTTGCCTTTTTTACTTTCACTTCCTCGACATACAAATTATTAAATGAAACTTGGAACTCTTCCACATCAATCTCCTCGTCAACACTAGCTTCTCCCTCACTTACTTGGGATTCAATGGCCTGGGAAGTGTCATGCACATGAGAATCTTCATGGGAAGATTTATCATCGTTTCTCACATGACATGCCAAGAAATCAACAAACTCGATCTAATTGGGGGAACATTCTCCCTCTTCCGGATCACTATCACTTAAGGAGGCACTATAAGCTATCGATTTCTTGCCCTATTTCTTAAGTCTAGTGGGACACTCAATAACTTTGTGACCATACCCCTCACACCCAAAACACCTATCCGACTCAACCCTATTAAATTTCTCACTTTTGTCCTTAGGGGTGGAATTTACCTTGTTGTTCTTGAATTTCTAAAACTTCTTGGCATCTTTCGATTGATTTTGAAATTTAAGAAACTTTTTGAACTTCTTTGCCAATAAGGCGTCATCCTCAAAATCAAAATTAGAATCGTCATCCAAAACTTTAGTTTCCTCCTTTCGGGCTTTCAAAGAAATGCACTTTTCTTTCTTTGGCACTTGCTTGCAGGTAAACATATCGAGTTCATAGATTTGTAAGTCACCTATAATCTCTTCAAGCTTCATCGAATCAAGCATTCCTAAGGAGTTTAAAACGGTCACTTTTGCATCAAACCTACTCGACAAAGATCTTAAAATTTTCTTTATCACACGGTTTTCGAGAATATTCACTCCTGAGTTAAACGACGAGTTGACAATATTAGACAACCTAGAGTGAAAACTCATCAAATGACTCACTATCTAACATCTTAATCATTTCAAACTGTGTAGTGAGGTTTTGTAACTTAGACGCCCTAATCGTGTTAGTGACCTCGTGAGTAAATGCAAGTGCATCCCAAGGCTCTTATGAAGTTTCGCAAGTCATGATTTTATTATACTCTTCCGCTGTGACATGTGAGGAAATTACGTGCAGACCTTTAAAGTTGTAAAGTGCAAGCCTATGTTGAGCCTCGGTCTATGACTCAACGGGGTTCAAACTAGCGACCTCACCCTTTCGTTTGAATGGTGGTGGCTGACACGACTGAAAATGTGTCTCAGAAATGCATACTCTCTAGGCTTAAGTTCAAGCCTATCGCTAAAGTAATAATCCGATAAGTCGGGTATCGATCCTCAGGGAAATAGGACAACAGGGTTGTGACGACGGGAAAAGACGAAGGAATCCTAACTTTGACTCTAAAAAGAAAGAAAAAATGATTTGGTTTCGAGAATTGACTACAACTAAGTGAAATTATGAAATTATGAAAAGGTGCAATTATATTAAATTACCTATAATGCTAATGAAAACTGGTTTAAAACTTTAAACTATGTATGCGAAAAACTGGACGGGAATACAATCCCCCAACCCTAGTGTAGTGCAGTTATAATATTAATCATAAATTTAACTGATTAATTTGACCTGAAATTTAGTACTCCCAAGCATTACTTATACGAGGTTCAAGCCCTCGTCATACTTAATCTGAGGACGAGTAAATCGGTATCACGGTAGTGACACTCGAATTGCATTCTAAATCATCCCAGTTACCCAGGGGCAAACGAGATATAAAGATCTACTATTGTTGTGTTCCTACGCAATACGGTCGTAATCAATCACTAAATTCAGAGGACTAATTTTATACACACGCAACTAACAAATCAGGCTGGGTTCATGTATCCCGGCCTTAGAAAATCTAGCCTAGCATGCTGAAAGTAATGAAAACAGTGTTTGATTTGCAGAAAAACACGATTAACTATGGAAAATTGGTAGAATGATGTACAATAAAATTAAACAGACGAAATTACTTACTAATCTTACCAAAGCAGTCAAAGTATTAACTGGAATTATCAAAGCTTCAATCTTGGGATCAAAAGAACCAATTGTATCTAAACTAGGGTTTCTGGAAAAGTAAGTGAAATTACACTAATTCTCCATAAATCTAATAATAATAAAAATGGGGTTTTATACCCTACAATACTTCAAGAGTTTCAGCTGCACAAGGATTCTTTTTCGGAGAAGATAAGATTTGGAAATCTCAATAGCCGGACCGGTCCGGGCCTTAGGCGGACCGGTCTGCTTCCCAAGCGGATCGGTTCTTTTAATTTCCAAGCGGACCGGTCCGGGGGCGGACCAGTTCTTTTATTTTTCACCCTTCTTCGGTTTTCTTTCGATCCGAGGTCTATTGGAGTTTTGCAACGCGGACCGGTCCGGGGCGAACCGGTCTGCCTGTTTGACTTTTTGCTCAACTTTGACTGCTCATATCTTTTGTTTCGGGACTCTGATTAAGGTGCCTTTTCTTCCTATGTGCTCATGAATGTGATATCATCAACTTCTCTTTAGGTACCTCATCCGAATTCCGGGTGGAAATTACACTTTTGCCCTTTTGACTTTCCTTCTTGTCTTTCTTGATTCTTTCGGTTTCCTTCTTCCGTTTCTTGACATCAAATACCTATAAAATCACTACGAAATACCAGAAACTCGGTGTACTCGTTAGGAGAAGTCAGTAGCAAGATTATGAGATAAAGTCAAATCGATTATGTTGTTCTAGGTGCTAAAAGTAACTAACTTAAGGGATAAATTAGGAAGAATTTATGCCTAATCAAACCCCCCTAAGTTAGAACTTTGCGCGTCCCGGGCAATGTAAAAGAATCCTAGCACGGCATAACTCTTGAAAAACTTTTTATGAGGATAGAATACCTTTTTCGTGGGCAAGTGATTGCATTTAGCGTATGCAACAAGCCTTTAAACCCCTAGGTCACCCTAGTAGGACGAGTTGTGTCTCGTGAGGGTTTGTAGTGAATATACCCACAAAATTCGACTCAAAGAAAAATTCAATATACCTAAAAATTGTACAATTCAAACTTTTCCAGAAAATAGTCATCATCAAGTCATATTTACAAGTCTCAAACCGTAGTGCGTGTGTGCGAAGCCGGAAATATAACCACAAATTTCCACCGATTGATCATTACGTTACTTACCTGAAAATTCATTTTGATTTCAATTTCTCACGAAATGCCCTCTCAAACGAATCACTCGGAATGTGGTTATTCTCTCGGTATGCGGAATGTGGTTATTCTCTCGGTTACTTTAATATTCAGAAAATCCGACTAGCGGACCGGTCCGCCCTAAAATTAAAGGAACCGATCCGTCCTAGGGTTTTTGGCTTGGATTTTCCCCGAACTTAATTTTGATCTCTCATCTCCCAAAATGTTTACTTTCACAACATATTCCCTGTCAATCTGGATTAAAACCCTCTCGATTTCGCTGGTCAATGCCCTTTGACTCGATATTCCTGAAACATGAATACTTTTCCCGAATGAAACCTAGTCCTATCGACGCTCATTACACACACGACTCTCACAACACACACGACTCTCACCCCATACGCATCGGGGGTGCGATGACCTCACTGTAACAGCACACTCTACCCCGTAAACGGAGTCCAACAACCAGGCGATGTCGACTTCTTCCTCACATGCCTCTATACATGGATTTAGGCATTGTCCATTCACTTTGAATGTATTTCCCCCTTTTAAATCGTCTAATTCAACAGCTCCATGGGGGAAAACATTCTTCACGACGAACGGGCCAGACCATCGTGACCGCAACTTGCTCGGAAATAGATGAAGCCATGAGTTATAGAGAAGAAATTTTTGCTCGGGAAGAAACTCTTTGCATCAAATGATGTTATCGTGAGCGAGTTTTATCATTTCTTTGGAAATTTTAGCATTCTCATACACATCATTGCGTAGTTCTTCTAACTCATTTAATTGAAGCTTGCGGGCCTCACCGGCCTTATCCATGGCATAATTCAATTGCTTAATCGCCCAATACGCTTTGTGTTCTAGCTCTACGGGAAGATGGCAAGGTTTTCCATACACAAAGCGGAAAGGGGACATGCCGAGTTGATTCTTATATGAGGTACGATAGGCCCATATCGAATCGTTCAATCTAATTGACCAATCTTTCCGGGTAGGATTGACGGTCTTTTCAAGAATGTTGTTGATTTTTCGATTCGCTAGTTCGGACTGCCCATTCGTTTGCGGGTGATAAGTCGTTCCAACCTTGTGAACGACACCATACTTTCTTATGAGCTTCGTGAATGGCCTATTGCAAAAGTGAGTGCCATTATCGCTGATTATCGATTTCGGTGCACCGAAGTGGGAAAGTATGTGTTCCTGCAGGAATTTTATCACCACTTTGTTGTCATTCGTCTTGGTAGCTATAGCTTCCACCAATTTAGAAACGTAGTCTACCGCGATAAGGATGTATAGGAAACCAAAGGACGAGTGGAAGGGACCCATGAAGTCAATACCCCAATAGTCGAAGATCTCAATGATGAGTATGGGGGTAAGAGGCATCATGTCTTGTCGAGTAATGGCTCCCATCCGTTGGCACCTATTGTAAGATTTGCAAGCATCATTTACATCCCGAAAAAGTGTGGGCCAATAAAGGCCGCATTGCAAAATTTTAGCGGCCGTCTTTTTCGTCGAAAAGTGGCCTCCACAAGCTTCTGAATGATAAAATTGGATGACTTTCGAGATTTTGTCATCCGGTACACATCGTCAGATGATTTGGTCGGCGCAATATTTGAAAAGGAAAGGATCGTCATAGAAGAACATGCGCAACCAAGTAATAAACCTCTTCTTATCTTGCGGTGTCCAGTCGGGAGGGACGGCTCCCGTGACAAGGTAGTTCACTATATCCGCAAACCAGGGTAAAGGAGAGGTGGCAAAAAGTTGCTCATCTGGAAAGTATTCGTCTATGTGTACGGGATCACTAGGTACGTCAGACGAAAGCCGTGATAAGTGGTCGGTAACGATGTTTTCTACTCCTTTCTTATCTTTGATGGAGAGATTGAACTCTTGTAGGAGTAGGATCCTCCTTATGAGGCGCGACTTGGCATCTTTCTTTGCAAGTAGGTATTTCAATGCCGCGTGGTCGGTGAAGCAAGTAATGGGGGAACCGATAAGATATGACCGGAATTTATCGAGGGCAAAGACTACCGCTAGCAACTCTTTCTCCATGGTAGAGTAGTTGAGTTATGGTTCGGTAAGAGTCCGGCTAGCGTAGTAGATGACATGAGCTTGCTTATCCTTTTTTTGGCCCAAAACAGCCCCTATCGCATAATCGCTAGCATCACACATAAGTTCGAATGGTAAAGACCAATCCGGAACTTGCATGATGGGAGCGGACACAAGCATGGTTTTCAGTTTTTTAAAAGAGTTTTGGCATGCTTCCGTTCACTCGAATGGGGTGTCCTTCATGAGTAGGTTGCTTAAGGGTCTAGCGATGGCGCTAAAGTCCTTAATGAACCTTCGATAAAACTCCGCGTGGCCCAAGAAAGAGCGCACGTCCTTAAGTGATTTTGGTGGGGGAAGGTCAGTTATGACATCTATCTTTGCCCTATCAACTTCTATCCCCTTGGATGATACTATGTGGCCAAGAACTATTCCCTCGGTGACCATGAAATGGCATTTCTCCCAATTCAGTACTAAGTTCTTTTCCACACACCAGGCAAGTACTTTTTCCAGTTTTTCGAGACAAAGGTCGAAAGAGGTGCCAAAAATGCTGAAATCATCAATGAACACTTCGAGTCCTCTCTCAACCATGTCACTAAATAAGCTCAACATGCACCTTTGAAAGGTCGCGAAAGCCGAATGGCATACGTTTATAGGCAAACGTTCCAAAAGGGCAAGTGAAGGTTGTTTTCTCCTGGTCAAGTACATCTACCTCAATATGGTTATATCCGGAATAACCATCAAGGAAGCAATAATAAGGGTGGCCCGCTACTCTCTCAAGCATTTGATCAATAAATGGTAAGGGGAAATGGTCTTTCCTAGTTCCCGCATTGAGTTTCCGGTAATCAATGTAAATGCGCCACCCGGTGATGGTACGTTGGGGAACTAGCTCTCCCTTAGCGTTCTCAATCATTGCCATGCTCGACTTCTTCTGGACAACTTGAATGGGGCTCACCCACTTGCTATTCGATATCGTGTAGATAATCTCGACATCCAATAACTTGATAATCTCGATTCTCACTACTTCTTTCATATTGGGATTGAGCCTTCTTTGCATTTCTCTTGAGGGTTTGACATCCTCTTCGAGATGGATCTTGTGAGTGCAAATCAAAGGACTTATCCCTTTCAAATGAGCAATGCACCAACCAAAAGCACTTTGGTGCTTCCTCATAATTTTCAACAATTTACCCTCCTGCTCTTCGTTTAGGCTAAAGGATACAACAACTGGAAATGTATCATCCTCTCCTAGGTATGTATATTTAATGTGGGAGGGGAGTTTCTTTAATTCAAGGGTTGGAAAGTTGTCAATGGAGGGAACCATACGTGTATCCCTCGGAGGTAACTCCTCGAATCTAGAAACCCAATTAACATATCTCGCGTCCTCGTCCGATGCACTCTCATCGAATAACTCACTCAACTTCCTAACCTCCCTCTCGAAGTCGGTGTACATCCCCTCACTCTCATGTAACGCCACTAAGTAGGAATCTAAGGCGTCGCCGCAATAATTCTCCTCAAAGTACTCCTCTACTACCTCATTTATGAGGCTCACCGCGTGAAGATCATCTTCCTCCCCCGTATGTTGGGCTATGTGGAAGATGTTGGTCTCTAAGGTCATGTTCCCAAAAGTGAGTTGCATTCGCCCATTCCGAGTATTGATGATGGCGTTAGCTGTAGCTAAGAATGGGCGCCCAAGGATGATGGGAACATGGTTGCTCGAGTTGAAGGGGGCTCCGTGTCCCAAATGACAAAATCTACCGGGAAGTAGAAGGTGTCAACTTGGACGATCACGTCTTCGACTATGCCTCTTGGGATCTTTACGGTTCGATTCGCTAATTGGAGAGTGACCTTTGTGGGCTTGAGGTCGCCCAAGTCAAGTTGCCTATAGATGGAGTAAGGGAGGATATTGACACTTGCTCCCAAGTCAATTAAGGCTTTTTCGATTTTATTTTCTCCAATGATGCAGGAAATGGTGGGTGCACCGGGATCTTTGAATTTAGGCGGGAGATCATTTAGTAGAATGGAGCTCACGTTTTGTGCTAGAAAGACATTCATCTTTACCTTCATCTTTCTCTTTATCGTCAACAAGTCTTTGATGACTTTAGCATTAGCTGGAATTTGCTTAATGGCATAGAGGAAAGGTAAATTTAGCTTTACTTGCTTTAGCACTTCTATCACGTCTTCAAGTGGGTTTCGTTTATGGGAGGGAATCAACCTTTGAGGAAACGGTGCCGCGGAGGGTGGTTTCACTGCTACCTTTAGCTCACTAGCGACTTCTTTGTCACTCTCATTCAAGGGGACATCTTCGGCCTCTTTAGTGCCGGGAAAAATCTCCTTATTTTTCGTTGTGTCGTGTGGGGGAGGTGATAAATCAACGACTCTCCCACTACAAAGAGTGGTCACAGCTTGACATTGCTCCTGATGTTGAGTGGAGGTGGAGCTAACACTAGTTTGACCTTGGGGAGGTCTTTGTCCTTGGGCAGGAAACTTGCCCTTCTCTTGAACACTCAATGAGGATTATATCTTTGACAGACTCGCATTTATGTCGCCAATCAGACGATCATATTTGGCATCGGTTGCGGTCTGGCTTGCGATGAATTGATTCATGGTATCATAGAGAGTTCTCCGCGGTGGCAGGATATAAGATCCTTGAGGTGGTCGTGCTTGCACATGTCCTTGCATGTGTGGAGCTTGTTGAAAGTGTTGTGGTGGAGGAGGGGCAACATGTGAAGGAGGGTTCATTGCGGCATGTTGTTGCCCATAGCTAAAACCGGGATGGTTTTTCCACGAAGGGTTGTATGAATTCCCGTGCGGTGCACCGAAATTACCCTTAAATCCTCCTATACCACTAACTTGCTCCTGAAGCATTACTTTGTAGGTGGGTATGGTCGGGCATTCCTCAGTTGAATGACCCGCCTCACAAATCGTACACACCTTTTCTACGGGGTTTGGTATGGATCCAACCGGTCCTTTTCCATATATCTCGCATAGGTCTCGAAATCCTTTCCCAAGGGTAGCCAATCGACTGTCCATCATAGAATTCTTATCTACGTGAAATACTCCGGATGCCGACGGAGTGGTGGTCACTTGACGATTTCGATTTTGAGCGTTAGGATCAGATGTATCCCAGGATTGGGTAGTCTCGGTGACGTACCTTAGGTGAAGCTCAGCATCGTGGGCGTCTAAGTCGACAAAAGGACCACTTCCCATAGTTTCAACAAGTTTCTTGGAGTTAAGATTCAACCCATTATAGATAAAAGAGATGATTTGCGCTGAATCAAATCCATGATGGGGGCATAAAGTAACTAACTCATTGAAATGCTCATAACATCGATGAAATGGCTCATTTTCAGATTGTCTGAACGCTTAAATTTGAGCCTTTATGGAGATTGTTCGATGTTTTGGGAAGAATTTCTTGAGAAATCTCGATTGCAACTCGTTCCATGATGGAATCGAGCTTGGCGGTAAAGACCATAGCCAGGTCTTAGCTTTATCTTTGAGCGAGAAAGGGAAGAGTTTGAGGCGAATCACCTCTTGGGTGCAAGTTTGGTCATTGAGAGTATCACACACATCCTCAAATTCCCTAATGTGAAGGTATGGCTTTTCAGAATCCATACCATGGTAATGTGGTAACATATGGATCATCCCATTTTTGAAACAGAATTGCCCGACATTATACGGGAGTCTAATGCATCCCGAAGTGACAGTGCGCTCGGGATATAAGAATTCTCTCAGCGGGCGGTATGGGGGCTCTTCCTCACCGGCGACTGCATTACCGTGCTGCGACATCTCTCTCTCACTTAACGACTCGGTGCTCTCACTTGGTGTGTTCTAAATGTGTTCGGAGGTGTGTCCTAGGAAGGAAAATGGAGTGTTATTGGAGAGTGAGTGTGACAGTGTGGGAGGTGGGATCCAGAACTGTGGGGCATTTGGAGTGTGAGGGCTATCGGGGTTATACTCAGCGATTGGATTTTCGTGAATGCTGGTTGGAGTATTATGGGGTGTGGGAGTGAGTTAAGAATTTTGCATTAATGGCTTATGAGAGATGATGGTGAATCTTTTTGTGCTTTTTGAATTTTTTTATGTTTTTGGATTTTTGGAAATTTTTGGTCAAAGCTTTGGATTGACTCGATCTAATCCTAAGTCTACCTAAATCCCCGGCAACGGCGCCAAAAACTTGACGCGACTGAAAATGTGTCTCAGAAATGCGTACTCTCTAGGCTCAAGTGCAAGCCTATCGCTCAAGTAATAATTCGATAAGTCGGGTATCGATTCTCAAGGAAATAGGACAACAGGGTTGTGACGACGGGAAAATACGAAGGAATCCTAACTTTGACTCTAAAAAGAAAGAAAAAATAATTTGGTTTCGAGAATTGACTACAACTAAGTGAAATTATGAAATTATGAAAAGGTGCAATTATATTAAATTACCTAGAATGCTAATGAAAACTGGTTTAAAACTTTAAACTATGTATGCGAAAAACAGGACGGGAATACAATCCCCCAACCCTAGTGTAGTGCAGTTATAATATTAATCGTAAACTTAACTGATTAATTTGACCCAGAATTTAGTACTCCCAAGCATTATGTATACGAGGTTCAAGCCCGCGTCATACTTAATCTGAGGACGAGTAAATCGGTATCGCGGTAGTGACACTCGAATTGCATTCTAAATCATCCCGGTTACCCAGGGGTAAACGAGATATAAAGATCTACAATTGTTGTGTTCCTACGCAATACGGTCGTAATCAATCACTAAATTCAGAGGACTAATTTTATACACACGCAACTAACACATCAGGCGGGGTTTATGTATCCCGACCTTAGAAAATCTAGCCTAGCATGCTGAAAGTAATGAAAACAGTGTTTGATTTGCAGAAAAACATGATTAACTATGGAAAATTGGTAGAATGATGTACAATAAAATTAAACAAACGAAATTACTTACTAATCTTACCAAAGCACTCAAAGTATTAACTGGAATTACTTGTAATTACTGAAATCTGATCAAAGCTTCAATCTTGGGATTAAAAGAACCAATTGTATCTAAACTAGGGTTTCTGGAAAAGTAAGTGAAATTACACTAATTCTCTGTAAATCTAATAATAATAAAAATGGGTTTTTATACCCTACAATAATTCAAGAGTTTCAGCTGCACAAGGATTCTTTTTCGGAGAAGATAAGATTTGGAAATCTCAATAGCCGGACCGGTCCAGGCCTTAGGCGGACCGGTCTGCTTCCCAAGCGGATCGGTTTTTTTATTTCCAGGCGGACCGGTCCGGGGGCGGACCGGTTCTTTTATTTTTCATCCTTCTTCGGTTTGCTTTCGATCCGAGGTCTATTGGAGTTTTGCAATGCGGACCGGTCCGGGGCAGGGGCGTACTGGTCTGCCTGTTTGACTTTTTGCTCAACTTTGACTGCTCATATCTTTTGTTCTGGGACTCCGATTGAGGTGCCTTTTCTTCCCATGTGCTCATGAATGTGATATCTTCAACTTCTCTTTAGGTACCTCATCCGAATTCCGGGTGGAAATTACACTTTTGCCCTTTTGACTTTCCTTCTTGTCTTTCTTGATTCCTCCGATTTCCTTCTTCCGTTTCTTGACATCAAATACCTATAAAATCACTACGAAATACCAGAAACTCGGTGTACTCATTAGGAGAAGTCAGTAGCAAGATTATGAGATAAAGTCAAATCGATTATGTTGTTCGAGGTGCTAAAAGTAACTAACTTAAGGGATAAATTAGGAAGAATTTATGCCTAATCAGTGGCCAACCCTTTTCATCCGCTAACTACACACTCTCATTAATGGATTTTAAAGCACTTCCTATTCACATTTTCCAATAAGCATAATTTGTGCCATAAAAAATAGGAGTACGAAAACTCTAAAAACCACCAAGATTCATCCTGAAAAACATAAGGGATCAACACAATAAAAATATGTTTCTATCATTGATACCAATTTGTAGGTGATAGCGCGTGAGAAGTGTGCACGTGTAAAGTGCACAATCATTGTTTTCTGTCTCGCCGCGACTATACAAACAAACCTAAATTACGACTACACTTGCGAGGCAAGCACAGCGGTAAGTCGAGTATCGAAAATCCACAGGGACGAGTTGCTAGAATTTATAAGATTTAGTACTCTGAAATAAAAGTGTAAAAGGTGAATTACAAACTAAAAAGGAAAAGATGCATGAAAGGGAAATGATTAATCTAGGCAAGGGTATTGAAACTAGATTAACAAAGCGAGTACAACTATAGGTTGTGTTGAATATTCCTCACCTTAGTTAATTTATATAAAATGGATACATGGGTCAAGTGGTTATTACAAATGCATCTCGTTTCGACAGTTAATTGAACCAAGGGTTGTCACGCTCCTAAATTCTCATAAAAAGCCTAATAAGATTTTGGCGTCAACAAATATCTCGAAAATTATGCACGAAAGGTCGTAAGCATGGGACATACATGATATTCCCCATCAAATCTCCTAGGCGCAATAACTAGGACAACGCACCCGAAATAGACCCGTAAACACCATCACCAAAGCAAAGCAACGCGTCAACTCGAGTGAGGTCAATTTTAACACAACCTAATTTAAATTACCTAAAAAGCATGTTAAGAACGCGATAAATAAATGCAGTAAATTTACACTAGAAAGCGAGTAAAGAAAGCATGTAAACCTAATTAACAAAGCATGTAAATTACACTATAAAGCAAGAAATAATTAAATACAACTATATTAAATGGAGAGGGTGAATGAATAGTCAACTTACAAACCCAAAAGTGTGTCAATCCAAGAGGAAATGAAGAAGAACTAACAAAAAACCCTCGAACCCTAAGCTACTCTCTCTACAATATATTCTAACTATATATGTCTGAATTAGAAACAAAAATGGGTTTATATAGTAAGTGGGAAAGAAATAAAGGAAAAGGAAAAGAAAAAGGAAAAGTTCTCAAAATATCTGCAATCACCGGTCAACCGGTCGCAGGGGTGCGGTTGACCAGTCCTTCTTGTATAAGTGCACTGTGTCCTTCCCATGGCAAAATATGAAACCACGGTTGACCGGTACTTTGTTTTCTGTAATCCTTGTTCCATGAAGAGGGGGGGGGGGGGGAGGTCCAATAACGGAAACGGGCATAGCTTCTTCGTCCGAACTCCAAATGACGCACCGTTTGCTGCCACGCGATGCTAACTCAATGAACTACGCATCCGTGGAATTTCCATGAGCTGGATAAGAAATGTGAAATGACTAAAATGCCCTCGAAGTAGCGTCCAATGACGAAACTTCTTCGAAATGCAACGAATCCTCACTTTTAGCGTTCCAATACCTACAAAAGCACAATTAACCCCTGCAAAACATGTATATCTCCAAATCCAAGGTTGTCTGGTTAATGAGCATAAATATAGGCATTAAGGACTGTAAAAGCGCTAGAATGCATAAAGATAACGGGCAGAAATATGCAATATTTGATACGAATCACACCCCCTAACTTAAACATTGCTAGTCCCTAGTAATGAAACAAACAAAACCAGACCACAGAAGGCGGTACAAGACGTATATATGCATCGAAATATAAATGCCACTTTCATAGGGGGCATGATTGCATTTAGCATATACAATAAGCCATTAAACCCCTAGGTCACCCTAGTGGACGGGTGTCGTCTCGTGAAGGTTTTCAAGGATGATACCCACAAACATCACATGGTCTCCTCAAAATATGCCCAACCCAACATGCGACAAGCCCAATAATGGCGAAAAAGATTTCATACGCATTATTAGCAAAGTGAATGAATTCAAACAAAAGTCCAAATCATTAACATTATAGAATGCACCTCATAGAATTGAAACCTTAAAATGTGGGAGGGGAGCGAGCACATGCAAAATGTGATTTGGCAAAAAACTTAAATAAACCGGATAAACGTTAAAGAAAGCATACATTCAATCCTCACGGGCATTACGCTCATTAAGTGAATTCACTCAAAACAGGGAGGTAACACACGGATCATGCGGGCATAAAGAATAAATGTAAATGGAAACTAGGCCGCACACATGTCACAAATGAAGAACGCTATATATAAAATGAAAAACTGTAATCTCAATGAAAGGATACCGCACATTAAAAGAGGCGAAATGCATTTTCACAGATTATCAAAACGATTTAAACTTTTGAATTACATCAACCTAAGATCACATAGGACTTGTATAGGGTTATGATGTAGGATAGGCTAGGGTATGAAACAAAGGATATGTATGTACGGATTCAAAGTGTTCGGGATGAAAACCTGGGATAATGGGAAAATGTGGGAAATATCAAAATTGAAAAACAAGTTCCAAAACGGCATTAGATATATCATCGGGGAGAGTAATCAAAGATTATTGAACACTATACAACATATACAACTTTCTCTTTCTTTTTCTTTTGTTTTCTTTTGCTTTTTTCTTTCTCTTTTTCTTCACTTTTTTCACTACTTTCTTTTCTTTACTTATCAAACTCTCATATGCCTAAATTGCAACCGACATCACAAAAACATCATTCGATCCCAAGTAACATTCCAAACAAAGGTGTGGAAAGTGTATGTATGGGCTAAAACTCCAATTTAGAGTTGGTTATGGGAATGGGGTTATGAAACAAAAGGCTATATTTAGGCTCAAAGGGGTTAACGAGGGTAAACATATAAGGGTGAGGTCAAGGCTAATATGGATGTTATAACAAAGAGGGCCTATGACCATTTCACAAAGTTTACGCAATTCTTGAGTAAAAACAATATATGAAAATCATGATCAAGTAAAATATTCCAGGTATGAACGCAATTAATGAACGGTCAAATGAAAGAATAGAGAGATTACGAACGAATTCAACGTTTTCAATGAGAAAATAATAGTGTATAACACTCACAAACGACGAAAGGTACAAAGCTTACTCGGTGTAAGTATATACAATGCAACAAAAGATTACCGAGTTATAAAAATCTTAAACTAAATCAATATAGCAAGAAAAATGCACGTGCTCATGGGATTAAAGTTTAATTCATGAAGTTATTCACAATACCAATGAGTGAGACTAAAGTCTAATAACTTCTAAAATCGAGAACATGCATCATTGGGCTGTCTATTGGATCGGGCAATTACTGAAATTTATCATCGAAAACAAAGGCAAAAAGCCCAAAAAAGGAGAAAAAAAGAAAGAAAATCTTTTTGAAAATTTTGAATTTTTCTAAGAAAAGCATACTAAGTAACATGTGAGAAAAAATATGGACTAAATAATGAAATGGATAGAATATCCCACACCCCCTAACTTAAAACCTGACATTGTCCTCAATGTGAATTAAGGACCAAGTTAAGAGAGGAAAAGAGCGATATTACCCAAAAGTGGAGCGATCCCCATAAGAACAAGTCCAAAGAATCTACAAAACAAGTTAGTACCGAGCATAGCGAAAACAAATAATAAAAAGTTAACAAATTACATTAGACTAAAAATAAAAAGAAAGAAAGAATAAAAAGCTAACTATATACAACCTACTATTTAGGCTTCACACTAACTATACACTAGAAGTCTAAATAGCTGAGGGTCCACCATAAAAATGATTTGACTTTGGAGGATAACCGGTGTACCCTCACATACAAGCATGCCTTTTGAAAAATATGAATTCCGTTTGAACAACGGAAGGTATGTGTAAGGCGTAAGAAATGAACCATCGCCAATTAAAAGTTTTGGAGGGACGATGGGGGGTTTGGATTAAACGGGTGACAAAAACAAGTGGGGACCGAGAAAAGCCGAATATCCTCCCAATGATTTTGAAATTGGAATGGGAGGCGGAGCACATGAAGGCACGAATGCGATCGTGGAAGGCGACTCGAGCAAGCACTCCTCATCGGCGAAAAGGTTTAAAACATTAAAGTTTGAAACCGAATCATCGGGTACTTGTGACGGTGTGATAATAGAGAATGAAAATGGGGATGAAAGAAGTTCAAACTCATGAGATGAATCATCATCACATGAAGATTGAGTTTCGAATGAAATAATATCATTTTCGATGAAATGTTCTTCTTTGGGAGCCAAAGAAGAAATCATTTCATTGCAAATAGATATTACGTCATTTTCATCCTCGCTTTCAATATCTATTACGCGATGGGCAAAGTCTAAAATGGTTTGTTCCAAAGTAGGCACAAGTACCTCATTTGGTTCAAAATATTCCTCGACTTTAAAAGTCTCGGAAGTAAAATCGTTGTTGGACTCAAATAATAAATCAAATTCATGTTCCCAACAATGATTTTCTTCCAGATAACGATTTTCAATTTTCTTATTTTGTAAGGACACAAATTTCCAATTGAGTACATATATAGTTTTGGCTCAATTCAGGACAAAAACATTTATTCATAGGATAATATTTAAATTGTAATATTCTCAAGCCTATGAAGTGTGTGTTGAAGACGTAGCGGCAAAGAGTATAAAGCTTCAACAAAATGCCGGTTTGTGTGCCTCGTTTTTACGTCATCAATCATAGTTCCATGCTCCCAAGGTATGAATGCAATTATATTTATATAGGAGTTTGGAACAAAGTTTATTGGGTGTTAGGTTTTATAAAAACTGCGTTTTATTCTCAGAAAGAATTAATTAGAACTTTAAAATGAGTTTATAAAGTTTCTGGGCCAAAATCGTATTTTTCAATCTTTCTGGTCGTTCGTTAGATATGTCGTTCGAACGAGTTTTTTCGTTCGAACCAGATGTCGTTTGAACGAACCTGTCAACGAGTCTAAACTGGTCCGTCGTTCGATATGTCGTTCGAACGAACTTTCTGTTCGAACGAGGTATCTAACGAGATTCTAACGAAGTCCATACTGGTGCGTCGTTAGAAGTCTCGTTCGAACGAGAGTTCATTCGAACGAAATCTCGTTCGAACGAGCTGTCAGGCGGGAACAGTTTTTGGCAGTTTTTCACCCACTTCCCCACTTGGTTTTTAACCAACTTTTTCAGACTTTATGAAGTGCGGGAATCACATTTTCCAAACTAACATTTTCATAACTTTTCCAACTTAGTTTATCTCTTAGAGAGAGTTTGAAAGCAAAAATGGTTTAGGAAAATGTTCATGTTTTGAGTGTTAATTTTTCAAAGAGAAAATCCTTCACACTCTAGTTTACACCCAATTGTGTTTAGTCCAAGTTCTTATTTACATATTAAATTGCTTGGAGTTTGGCACCGGTTTATCTCTACCGAATTCAAGAAGAGAAGTTTTGGTTTGCTTCTACATCCATCAAAGAAGAAGACGTTTTGTTGCAATTCTACCCACTTGGAGAAAGGCGCCTTGCGAGGGTGACGGTGACCATAGAAAGCCCCATCGGTGGATTCCGAGATCGCGGTGGTGTTCCGAGGTTATCCGCTAGGAAGAGGTGTCTACAAGAAGAAGCGTCGAGGCTTGAGAGGGATCGAGTCAGTCGTTGTAAGTCTATCTGTCTCGTAATTATAATTCCGTATCTAGTGGACTTGTGGCTAGGGCCGTCCGAGGTTGTTTCCCGTCTTGGGTTTTTTCTCGTACATCTCGGCGTAGTGTGATATTGTTTATTTTATCTTGCATCATAATTTAGAACGCATGCTTAGACTTATTCGAGATAAAATTCGGTTTAAATTATCACACTCAATTTAATTTGGACTTATATTAAATATTGAGTAATGTTGTTTAATTCAAGTCTTTCGCTAAAATTTGGTTTCGCCTAACTTGCTAATATTGATAAATATGACTTAGGCTAATTCTAGGACTTGGATTAACTTATTTTAATTTGTTTTGAAGAATTTAGAATTTGGCTTTGTTTATTTGCGAACCATCATTCAACGCTTCCGCATCATCTCGTTTTTTACATAAAAAGGAAATTATTAACTTTGATTTTAATTGAGAAAATCACCATCCGGGGGTTCCAGCTTTTACAAATTGGTATCAGAGCCAAAGCGATAAATTATTTCGTTAACGATCTTTTTAAATAATTTTTTGGCTAAAATGGATTTTTCCCCATTTTCAAAATTTCCTATTTTCGATGGTTCCAACTATGCGTATTGAAAAGCGCGAATGAGATCGGCACTAAAATCTATCGACGAGAGAGTTTGGATGTCTGTTGTTACCGGGTACTCCCCACCAACTTACTTAGTTGAAAATGAACGTGTTATTAAACCCGCCGATAGATGGACTGAAAATGAGTTTAAACTTGCTAACTTTAATTCCCGAGGTTTAAATGCCTTATTTAGCGCTGTCGCACCGGATGAATTCCGACGTATTATGACGTGTGAAACTGCTAAAGAAGCTTGGGATATTTTACAATTAACTCATGAAGGAACTAGTGTCGTTAAAGCTTCAAAACTCCAAAACCTCACCACTCAATTTGAAACTATCAAAATGGATGAAAAAGAAACTTTTGATAAATTTTATGCTAGACTTTCTGATATTGTTAATTCATCTTTTAACTTGGGAGAGAAAATACCTGACGACCGTGTTGTAAAGGAAATTTTACGGTCCCTACCCGATAGATTTATTCCTAAAGTGACCGTTTTAAATTCTTTACCCACTTTAGCCTCTACGAAATTAGAAGAGCTTGTAGGTGATTTACAAACCTATGAACTAGATATGTTTCCCTCTAAAACTGAAAAGAAAATTGAAAAGGGTGTTGCTTTAAAAGCCCGAAAAGAGGTCAAACAAGTAGTAGAGAGCGATAGTGAAAGTGACTCGGAAGACATGGCTTTGTTTGCTCGTAAATTTAGAAAATTTCTTAAATTTAACAAAGATAAATTTAAAAATGATTTTAAGAAATTTGATACTTCTAAACATGATAAAAGCGAGAAGATTTCTAAAGCCGAGAAGATCCCTAAACCTAGCAATGACAATTTAGATAGGGACAAGTCTGATAAGTGTTTTGGTTGTGAAGGTTATGGCCATAGGGCTTATGAGTGCCCCACTAAACTAAGGAAAGATGGTAAGCGACCCATTTCATATAATGCAACCCTTAGTGATAGTGATAAGGAAGAGAAGCCTGATTCCCCCACTAAGAAAAAATTTGTGGCTTTTATGGCTAGTCATGTGAGTGATAGTGAGAACTCATCGATTGATGAAACAATAGCACATGCCACTTCCAAGGTCATTGTACATGATTCTCTTATTTTTGATGATAGTGAGAGTGAAGACGAAAGAGAGAGTGAAAATGAAGATGAGGTTGATATGAGTGAACTTCAAAATGCTTTTCAAGAACTGTATACCGAATCTATTAAATTGAAAAGAGCTAATTTGAAGTTAGAAGCTAGTTTAAGAGAGAGTGTCAAGGTCGTTGATGAAAATGATTTAATAGAAGACCTTAGGACACGTGAGAGAACTCTTCGAGAGAAGCTAGAATACGTAGAAGGCGAAAGAGATAGCCTTAGGGGTTTAATGGAATCCTTGAAAAAGGAGCTTCTTGCTTTTGAAGAGCGAAATACTTTATTAGAGTCTAACATTTTAGAATTACAAGATAAATTAAAAGACTCTAGTAATGTCAAATTTGATTTGGAGTGTCGTTCAGAAAACTAGATAAAATGTTAGGAACGGTCCAAATTAAAAATGACACTTGTGGTTTAGGCTTCAATACTTGTAATGAATTTACTCATAATGCCAAAACCACTGTTTTAGGAGAATCTACTAGGAATGCATTTAAGGATCACTCCTTAGGTCAATCTTTTCGACATGCTCTTGCTTGTACACATTGTGGTCGAAAAGGTCATCTTAGGAAATTTTGTTTTGATCTTAAACGCATGTCTAGAAAATCCCATAGTAATGTAACCACGGTAGTGAAAGTTCCTACACCTCAAGATAGTCATTCTCCATTAATTTGGGTTAGGAAATCCGACTTGGTTGCCTTGCAAAATAGGAGTTGTGATTCTCATTTACTTTCACATGCTTCCTCCCTTGCTAAATCTAAAGGATGAATGTGTTAGTATTTGCATACTTTAGCTTTTGTACTTCATGCTATATTCACATGCTAAAATGTATGCTTGTTTAGTCATTTTCTAGTCATTGCATTATTTCATATCACATACTAGATATTATGACTTGTTTATCTTTTTGTATTATATTTTTGCTTGAATTTACTGCATAATATAAAAAGATTTTTGTTTATCATTTGTGTTTTATTTATCTCATTTAAGCTTAATGAAAAATACAAATGATTTTTTTTTGTTTGTCCTTTTGAGTAAATATTTCTTTTTGATTAAAAATGTTAAAAACTCAAAAATATTTTATGTTGTGTGTATTTTAGTTTGACACACTTTATGTGGCATATACTTGTGTTTGAATCCCTCCTTTAACGCTCCCACGTGGCTAGAACTTTTGGTTTAGATTTTCAATCCTTAAAATGTTCTTTACCATGCTTTATATGGAGTAGTTGGATTTTGTGTTGTTTAAATGGATTCTATTTTTATATGCCTCTTTTCACACATGCACGAGCTCTTTTGAAATCTTAATGTCACATGTTATATTTGAGCTCTTTGAGGTGTTCTCCTACCAATCTATTCATCTACATATCTATGACCTAGGAGGACTAGTGCATGTCAAAATCCGTTGCATGTGAGATTTGTGTGAAAATGAAAACATGATAAATAAATATGCACGGGGAAGGGCTCCGAAAGGACTAAGTGATCCTTTGCGATAGTAAGCCACCGTTTATTGGATCTAAAAGAAATACGTGATCCAAAGGCCTAAAAACAGAATATTTGGCATTACAAAAAAAAAAAAAAATAATTGCCAAGGCCTATGTTTGTTTGATATATTCATTCAAAAGTAAAAGAATATATATGCTTATTGAGGGTGAATTGGATGGTATATCAACGGTTTGCACAATGTCCGTTTATCCTAGTTGTCTTTAATGTCATGACTCTATTTGGTTTGTAGAATCATCATCATGCTAGGCTTGTATGCATTGTGTATGTTTGTTCATTGAGTTCAATCTTTATATTGTCACATGAGGTTATATTTAAATGTGATAAAGTTTGCAATCAAATGAGAACTCCGTGAATGTTTCTTAAGTGTTTGGGTCTAAATTTAATTGTTGCTAGTTCACACCCCTACACTTTCGTTTCCACATGACACATTTTTTCCATACGAGTGTGCAAACTTACTGTATTTTGTGTCATGTGTGTGTTTATATCTATATATATATGCAAGTGCTTCATTGATATATTTCTAGTTTATATATATATGATATTTGTTTTGTCTTTGCCTATACTTTTATTGCCCATATGCTTTCATGTCTTAACGCTTTAAGCTTCAACATGCTTTTATGTTTATTAGTTCTTTATCCTTTGCCTATTCCTGAACAAAAAGGGGGAGAATGATGATAGGGGGAGAAATGGTATCTAATCCTATTATTATCGTATCTTAGTTTGGGGGAGATTTATCTTAGGGGGAGACGTCTTTCTAAGTAGGTCATGTGTTTGATAAAGGGGAGAATTAATTTAGGGGGAGTAATTAATTAATTGCATTTAATACTTTGATATTCCCTATGCATTTGATGAGTTTGCTTAAGTGTGCAGGAATTCTTCTAAAGCGGCATCTGTCAATGGCAAAGCGTTTGATCCTTGGGTTGAGTCAAGTTTGGGTGGGTTATGTTTTGAGTCTAGTGAGCTTGACGGCCCTTTAGGATTTTTGTTTGTTTTTTGTCCCGGAATAGCTAAAGGGGGAGATTTGTAAGGACACAAATTTCCAATTGAGTACATATATAGTTTTGGCTCAATTCCGGACAAAAACATTTATTCATAGGATAATATTTAAATTGTAATATTCTCAAGCCTATGAAGTGTGTGTTGAAGACGTAGCCGCAAAGAGTATAAAGCTTCATCAAAATGCCGGTTTGTGTGCCTCGTTTCTACGTCATCAATCATAGTTCCATGCTCCCAAGGTATGAATGCAATTATATTTATATAGGAGCTTGGAACAAAGTTTATTGGGTGTTAGGTTTTATAAAAACTGCATTTTATTCTCAGAAAGAATTAATTAGAACTTTAAAATGAGTTTATAAAGTTTCTGGGCCAAAATCGTATTTTTCAATCTTTCTGGTCGTTCGTTAGATATGTCGTTCGAACGAGTTTTTTCGTTCGAACCAGATGTCGTTCGAACGAACCTGCCAACGAGTCTAAACTGGTCCGTCGTTCGATATGTCGTTCGAACGAACTTTCTGTTCGAACGAGGTATCTAACGAGATTCTAACGAAGTCCATACTGGTGCGTCGTTAGAAGTCTCGTTCGAACGAGAGTTTGTTCGAACGAAATCTCGTTCGAACGAGCTGTCAGGCGGGAACAATTTTTGGCAGTTTTTGGCCCACTTCCCCACTTGGTTTTTAACCAACTTTTTCAGACTTTATGAAGTGCGGGAATCACATTTTCCAAACTAACATTTCCATAACTTTTCCAACTTAGTTTATCTCTTAGAGAGAGTTTGAAAGCAAAAATGGTTTAGGAAAATGTTCATGTTTTGAGTGTTAATTTTTCAAAGAGAAAATCCTTCACACTCTAGTTTACACCCAATTGTGTTTAGTCCAAGTTCTTATTTACATATTAAATTGCTTGGAGTTTGGCACCGGTTTATCTCTACCGAATTCAAGAAGAGAAGTTTTGGTTTTCTTCTACATCTATCAAAGAAGAAGACGTTTTGTTGCAATTCTATCCACTTGGAGAAAGGCTCCTTACGAGGGTGACGGTGACCATAGAAAGCCCCATCGGTGGATTCCGAGATCGCGGTGGTGTTCCGAGGTTATCCGCTAGGAAGAGGTGTCTACAAGAAGAAGCGTCGAGGCTTGAGAGGGATCGAGTCAGTCGTTGTAAGTCTATCTGTCTTGTAATTGTAATTCCGTATCTAGTGGACTTGTGGCTAGGGCCGTCCGAGGTTGTTTCCCGTCTTGGATTTTTCCTCGTACATCTCGGCGTAGTGTGATATTGTTTATTTTATCTTGCATCATAATTTAGAACGCATGCTTAGACTTATTCAAGATAAAATTCGGTTTAAATTATCACACTCAATTTAATTTGGACTTATATTAAATATTGAGTAATGTTGTTTAATTCAAGTCTTTTTCTAAAATTTGGTTTCGCCTAACTTGCTAATATTGATAAATATGACTTAGGCTAATTCTAGGACTTGGATTAACTTATTTTAATTTGTTTTGAAGAAATTAGAATTTGGCTTTGTTTATTTGTGAACCATCATTCAACGCTTCCGCATCATCTCGTTTTTTACATAAAAAGGAAATTATTAACTTTGATTTTAATTGAGAAAATCACCATCCGGGGGTTCCAGCTTTTACATATTTTCATACATACGCAAACCCTCACCGAATGTCATAGGTCGAGGTGCGGATGCATGAAAATGGGAACTTTGAAAGTTACCATCGGACTTAAACGAAAACTCATTATTATAGGAATTTTGAAAACTATTCGAATTCGTTTCAAAATTCCTATTATAAGGAAGTAAAGGCCCAAAATCATTATCATCATCATCAAAATTCCGTTAACCTAAATTTTGACTTTCGTTATACTCGCCCAAAGTCATATTTGAATTTGTTATACTTTGGGATTCTAAGTATTCACCGAAAGTCATAGGTTTGCGAGAATTTTGAGAATTATAACAAGGATTACTGAAAGATTTGGAATAAGACATGCTTACCCCAAAGATGGCTCAAGTGGTGGATTCCACAAAGTAAGTGCGCACGGGAAAAATTCGAGCGTTTTTAAGTGCTCAAATGTGGAAGTCCTGCAAAAATATTAACAAATAATACAAATAGAAAGAAAATACTATGAAATACTAAATCAAATAAAGTCTAAAACAAACAAGTCCCCAGCAACGGCACCATTTTAATAGGCACGAGAATTGTGCGCGTGTAAAGTGTACAATCGTTGTTTTCTGTCTTGCCGCGACTATACAAACAAACCTAAATTATGACTACACTTGCGAGGCAAGCACAACGGTAAGTCGGGTATCGAAAATCCACAGGGACGAGTTGCTAGAATTTATAAGATTTAGTACTCCAAAATAAAAGTGTAAAAGGTGAATTACAAACTAAAAAGGAAAGGATGCATGAAAGGGAAATGATTAATCTAGGCAAAGGAATTAAAACTAGATTAATAAAGCGAGTAAAACTATAGGTTGCGTCGAATATCCCTCACCTGAGTTAATTTGTATAAAATGGATACATGGGTCGATGGGTTATTACAAATGCATCTTGTTTCGACAGTTAATTGAACCAAGGGTTGTCACGCCCCTAAATTCGCATAAAAAGCCTAATAAGATTTTGGCGTCAATAAATATCCCGAAAATTGCGCACGAAAGGTCGTAAGCACGGGACATGCATGATATGCCCTATTAAATCTCCTAGGCGCAATAACTAGGACAACACACCCGAAATAGACCCGTAAACACCATCACCAAAGCCAAGTAACGCGTCAACTCAAGTGAGTTCAATATAAACACAACATAATTTAAATTACCTAGAAAGCATGCTAAAAACGCGGTAAATAAAGAGATAAATAAACGCGGTGAATTTACACTAGAAAGCGAGTAAAGAAAGCACGTAAACCTAATTAACAAAACATGTAAATTACACTATAAAGCAAGAAATAATGAAATATAACTATATTAAATGGAGAGGGTGAATGAATAGTCAACTTACAAACCCAAAAGTGTGTCAATTCAAGAGGAAATGAAGAAGAACTAACAAAAAACCCTAAAACCCTAAGCTACTCTCTCTACAATCTATTCTAACTATGTATGTCTGAATTAGAAACAAAAATGGGTTTATATAGTAAGTGGGAAAGAAATGAAGGAAAAAGAAAAGAAAAAGGAAAAGATCTCAAAATATCTGCAATCACCGATCGACCGGTCCTTCTTGTATAAGTGCACTATCTCCTTCCCACGGCAAAATATGAAACCACGGTCGACCGATCCCAGGGACGCGGTCGATCGGTACTCTATTTTCTGTAATCCTTGTTCCATGAAGAATCTCGTGTAGGTACATTCTGAACTTAGGTTAGGATCTTTGTGGTTTTCTTAAGTGTTGTAACTTGATTTTTATTCTAGTGGATTTTGTTTGTGGCGTAGATGTCACCATGGATGTTTCCCTTGCTTAAGGGTTTTACCACGTTAAAAATTCATGTGTATATTTCTGTGAATGTTCTTAACTGTTGTTGTGATTGGAACTGCATGATAATTTTGGAAGATGTTTATTATATTTTATAAAAGAAGGTAATCAACTATCAAATTTAATCCATACATTCAGAAATAGATTTTACAACACATCTTGTGTTTTTCGAAAAGAGTTTTGCCTAAAAAGTTTATTCGGAGTTTACACAACCATAACATTTTGTTATCAACTTTGTAAATAAAAGGCTTTTGGTATTAAGGTTGTTTTTCATCCCTTATTATGGTAAAGAAATAGGTTAAACCCTATTGTTTCTATCACACTAAGTTGACATGTGATAAAGGTTGAAATAAGACAAATTTATGGTATTATGATATTTGGCATTTTGTCAATCGTAGAACTTACCCTCCAGGGATAATATTAGGGTTTAGGTAACACTTAAGGGAAAAATAATGATATTCTTATATGATAATAAGACTCTTAAAAAATCAGAATATATGGTCGTGTTTGTCTTGAGAAAATAATAAAGTCTCGTTCTTGGTTGATCTTGAGAAAACATGATTTGAGCCTTCAAAAATTGGGTTAAAGATGTGTTTTAAAGGATGTTTAGGTTTTGGAGACGAAGGATAGGAAACTTCGGAAGTTACTGCTTTTTGGTTTGAGAGAAAAGTGTTAAAAAAGTCTAAACCTACTGCATTATAAAAGGGTTAAAGAAAAAGAATCCTAAACAAACTCAACACACACACACAAACCGAACAAACTACCCCACCCGACGACGTCTGGATCGATCCGACCTCAGGATCTAATCAGCCTAGTACACATGGGGTCGGGTTCCCCCCCAAAAAAGAAATTATGTTTTCCAAAAGTAAATTAAATTGAAATTAATTCTTTTTAAATAAATCTCAACAAGAAAATTTGTATTAAATCCCAAATCATTAAATAAATTTCAATTTCCAAATTTAAATAAATTCACGATCTCAAAATTATGAGGTATTATAGTATTGTAACAATTTCATATTTTGGCATTGGAGGTGGACAATCCCTCCTGCCAACATTTGCTAGGAGTTAGAATTAAATACCATTATTAACAAGTGACAGAAATATGAGACATTTAAGAAAATTTCAACACGATATTAATTGCAAAATCCACCGAATATGAGAATATAGTGATTCATGTGTTTTAACTTGGTCGCATAAAACCTCTTGTGTTTAACTTTAAGTCATACATGAAGTTTTACTGATTTCTTGTTCTTGACTTATCGGTGAAAAAAATCATACATGAAGTTTGAAAAGACTCCCAAACTAAATTTTTTTGAAGTTGGAAAAGTTTGAACTAGAAAGATTTCCAACCTACCCTTTTTTGAAGTTTAAAAAGTTTGAACATTTTTTAAGTTGGAAAATTTTGAATTAGAAAGACTTGAATTAGAATTATAAAAGTTAGTTATTGTTAGTGGCACCATACTCTGGAAAAAAATGAAGCATAATTGGTAGACAATTGTCTCCGAAATGCAACGAATTCTCACTTTAGCGTTCCAATACCTACAAAAGCAAAATTAACCCCTGCAAAACATGTATATATCCAAATCCAAGGTTGTCTAGTTAATGAGCATAAATGTAGGTATTAAGGATCGTAAAAGAGCTAGAATTCATGAAGATAACGGGCGAAAATATGCAATATTTGATACGAATCAGTAGGCCCCTTTTCTATGCGAAAAGTGTTTTTAAGGATGACAAAATAATTTATTTTTATGAAAACCCTTTTTCCAATTTTTAATTCGCATTAAGTTGTGAACCAATTTTAACTTAACCAAATTTTATCTTGATTAATTCTAAACATGCATCTAGTGATTAAAGCAAATAAGAATAAAGTAAAGAATACTCACATTATTGGATGCACGAGGAAACCACTAAGGGAAAAAAACTCGGACGACTTAAGCCAGACAATCACTATGACATGGATTATAAGGAACAGGCACAAGTCTTACTCAACGACTCGATCCCCACGAGACTTAATGCTCTTTTGGTCTTTAACCACTCCTCCAATGTGGCCATATAGAACGTTCTTCTTCCACGATGCTCGTCCACAACACATGCATCCATGTATGTCTTGGTGTCCACCGATATGGCTTTGTGCCGTCTACGATGTTGAACACGAACTCCTTCACATCTTCACTGCAAAACCCTATGTTCAAGTGTAGAACAAACTCTTCTTGGTGCAAACAAAGATCAAAATAGAATATGTGATTGATAACTCAAATATTTGAAATTCTAAGGATGATTTTTGGATTTAGAAAACTTTAGAAAACATGTGCAAATAACGTTCTGGTCATATACTATTTTTGCAGAATGCACACTTTCGAAATTTTGATGGAAACATGCCTTTTATAATTTTCTTGAGGTGGAGGATCGTTCAAGAGACTTTGAACTATCGCTCGAACCTGATGGAGATGTCATTCGAATGATAATGCCATCTCGCTCGAACGATTGTTCAGGTCGTTTGAGCGGCGCAGCGAATTAGAGTTCCAATAAAACGCTACACTAATCCATCCTTATAAGAATAAAACGAAGTGTAAACCATTTAAAACACTTTTAAAAACATTTCTTTAATATAATAACATCATTAAACATTTTGAAATAAATTTTGAGTCCATTAAAATTACGCATTCATACCCGAGTGATCTCGGAATGCAATTTGACTTAAAGATGAAATATGCACCATAAAACTGGCATGATAAATCTTTGAAGCTTTGCCCCAACGTCTTCAATAAACTTCAACACATCATAGTCTGTGTGAGATCGTGACAATAAAACTCTACCTATGACTCAAACGTGTTTTGTTCAGAGAATAAGTCAAATAAGCATACAACGGACTTAATTGAAAATTTTGTCCTTACAATCTGCTTCTGAGAGAACTTTTCAACATGATGTCACTATGACCATTTTTTACTTGGGGGATTGACATCATCAAAACAGTTACTTCAAAATCCTCTATCGACCATGAGTTCATCATGGTACCCATCGATTATTTCATAAAGTGGGTTGAGGCCGAATCATACGCTTTGCTGAATGAAAAAAGGCGACTCAATTCATACATCAAATATTTTATGTAGATTTTGCGTGCCTTTTAAATTGATCTCTGATAATGGGATGAGCATTGAAGCAGAAGTCACGGAGCTCATCGAAGAATATGGAATCCGGAAGTACAAATCTTCCTCCTACCACCTACAGACCAATGGAGTTATTAAGTCTGCTAATAAGAATGTGAAGGTTATTAAATCATGATGATCAAAGGATGCCGTGATTAGGCTGATAGAATAACTTACGAAGAATATGGGTATAGAACCTCTGTTAGAACATCTACTAGAACCACCACATACTCACTTGTCTATGGGATAGAAGCCATGTTACCGATAGAATTAGAAATTCCTTTCTTAATGGTGGTGCTTGGGAACCAAATTGCTGAGGACAACTGGATGAAAAACATATATGAGGAATTGGAACTACTAGATGAACGCTAGTCTCTAGCCCACTATCACATGCAAGGATATTACAGACGCATTATCAGGGAATTTAATAAAAAAAGTATGAGATCCAGGGATTTGAAAAGGAGGATTGGTTTTAAAATAAGTCGTAGAACCCACATGGGAACCCAAAGGAAAATTTCATCCTAACTAGACGGGACCTTACGATGTCATGAAAATCTTATTAAAAGGCACAACCCTCTTAGTTCACCTTGATGGAACAAAATTGGATAGGTCGACTAATTTAGATTGTGTTAAGAAGTATTACGTCTATGAAAACAAAACATAAAGAAAAACAATTTTTTTCAAGTAACAAGAACTGGGTATGACCCGATCCTCCATAAAAAAAAATCTAGATCATTAAGGACATGTTTCTAATTTCTAATAACTTTACGACGTGATAAAGGTACGTAAGTAACCCTTAGGGGTCCAGTCAACAAAACAATACACATTGGTCTACCTCTCATTTCACTTTATCTCACTTTAGATTACTGAGAAATTATTCGTAGAACCATAAGCCTTTTGAGACATTTCCTTAGCCTCCTCATTTAAAATTCTTGGTATGTAATTTATAGTAGCCTTATCAATTTTGATAATATATGTAAAGTTGTTTGGTTGTACATGGTTAACCCATCTCTCATACATCTATATTCTCCATTTGACTATTTTATAAGCATATGAAAATCCCCATAGATTTAAGTCACAGAGGCTTTTAATAATCGAAAGATTTCTAAGACTATTATGACAACTTCATACTCCACTTGATTATTTGAACATGAGTTTTTTCCATCTTATATCAATATTTGGATTTGATATAGTATGGTAATTCTATGATTATTTGTATTCTTGACATTATTTTAGTCTTAAAATCATTAAACCATAGTTTACAAGGGCGTAGAGATATATATTTACGGGGTTCAAAATTACACAAGCACATGCTCGGCATAAGCGTTTAAGCCACACACACCTATGATTGACTAAGAGTCTAAGTCAGAGAGGACTCTTTCATGTCCATCACTTGTAACAGTTTATTGTGATAAGAGATATGTCCAAAATCTTAGGGATAGCTATTGATGGAGCTTAAGACTCTCCTAGGCTACTCTATAAATGTAAACCTGCACCCATGAGGGGGAGTGAAATATTGTAATGTCAAGCAGTACTACAACTCTGTCGATAAGTTCTTTAAAGCAATAAATAATAAGACCTAGCACCCTATGGACGTAGGCATGTTGTTGAACCACATACATATTGTGTTGTGTGTGTGATTTTATTAATTTCTATTATATTCATTCTTGTTTTGATTGTGCGCATTAAATATCATTATTTATAAGAAATTACCACCTACAATTGGTGTCGTCTATGGGAACGATTTAAGTTCTTTCCCACTAGCTAATCTTCTGAAATATCTCACTTACCCAACTAAGATCACAAAAATCTCGATGACCAGGAGGGACTCCAATAACTGTCACACCTTGATTTCTTGGGCCGAGTGTTTTCCTAAAAAATGTTAAATCATAATTGAGCCATGCATACTAAGCTAACTTAGAATTTATAAAAACTAAACTGCCTTACATTGTGGTTCAAAAGGCTTATTCTTCTATCAGTTTCTTTGTATATCTCCTACTACTGTAATCTGATTCCTATAATGTTCATCATTTCCTATAAGTACCCATGTAAAATAACTGGAAGGAAATGAATCAGAAAGTTACTGAATAGGTTTTTACCAGTTCTATAACAAGTATACATATATATATATAGAGAGAGAAGTTGGAGTGTATATAGAATTCGATGTTTGTCAAATGAAGCGGAAGAAAATGTTTTTCGTAATAACATTAAAGAAAATCAAGGAGTTTGAACTGATAATCCCATACTTACCAGCTCATTAAAGGTCACATAAAGACAATTAACGATCTTTGAACTGATAATCCCATACTTACCAACTCACTAAGGGGTATAGAAATAGGTAAACCATCGGGGTAATCAAATAATAATCAACCCAAAAGCATTGGAGAAAAGTAACCGACTAGGCAAATAATTAAAGTGGCAGTCATACGTATGTAGATAAACTACGGTCTCTCAATCATCTGAGACCATAGGCTGAGTAAAAAAATTCATGGGATAACACGACAATCTACTCCCTAATTATTACTGATGCTTTTAAAATAAATTATAAAGCATAAAAGTGATAGGTAAACTGAATCGTTACAACATATTGGCATGATATCAGTTATTAAATGAGAAGTGTTCAAATTGATCTAATGATCATAATTAAAACAATAAATGATATAATAAAGTATGAGTATGGTAATTTTTACACATACTTGGAATCAAAATTAGGCCATCATAGAATGATATCAATAGTAAAGAGCTAAACAATAGCAGTTAAGCAAATACGCAAAATTTACTAATAAAGAGGTAAAAGAACCTACCTTTGTATTTAGTAGAGAGGGCTTATCTTGATTAATTCGTTCTTGCTTTGTCATATTCGACTGCAATTTTAAATACAAACGTTATTACGAATAATCTAAAAATAAATATTTCACTCTACACATCGCTTTTCGTAATTACGTTGTCGTGAGTATTCGGGTGGCGAAATCGTATAGTAAAAATCGCTGCCTAATAATTATAACATATTCGGATAATTTTCTTAGGAAAAATATCCTGAAATAATATTTTAATGTTTATTTGGGTCCTTTAATTGACACAGCGACCTAAATATAATGTTGTAAAAAATAGTATCGAATTAAAAATATTTTTATATCAAAAAATTTTACCCGACACCACGATTCTAACAGTATATTTCATGTATTTTTCTGATCAACGGTTTAAAAGATATGAATTTTCAAAGTTTAAAAAGGTGGCATGCCAGCATGTTAACTTATAGTCACCGTTGGTTTTAAAAGAACACCAGTTTCATTTTTTGACAACATATACGTATAACTAGTGTTTTTTTGATAAATAATACAAATTTTGGTCTCAGTTTTAGTTATTTTGTCGTAACACACGTGTGTATACACGTAAATATATATACCCATATATATGTTTACATAACTACACCTATTGACACACACACAAACATACTGTCTACACACACACACACACACACATACTTTCTTTAAATTTGCACACTTATATGTGTATATTTATTAACACACACATGTGTATATATATCACATATATATATACACACACACAACGCGCGCGTGCGCACACACATTAAAACACACATACACACACACACTCCTTCCTATTTAGAGAACACACACATAACACGACGTATACATATATACGACACACACACGTATATATATATATATATATATATATATATATATATATATATTGTTAGAATTTATGGGTTTACTTAAGTTGACAAAATCAGATTTTTGTGAACTTTGGAGTCAATTTACTATGGGACCCACATGTCTTTCGAGACAACTTAAAGTGATAACTCGTTCACCTCCGCAAGGAGTATAAAGTGGTATACTCATGTACGAAAAACAATAAATTATTGAATGAGAAATTTTAGCTCAAAGTACTCACTTGGAACATGGAAAATGGTTGAAGTATTTAAGTTAAAGCTTGTCCCACATAGGAAGAATGTGTAAAATGGGTGTAGTATAATATATCCCAATTTGGTTTAAAGGCTTGGTGCCCTAGGGGTATCCCAACTCTTTGAAGGAGGGAGGACTTACATGGGTTTGGATTGACTTCCAAGCCAACAAGCGGGCCCGCGCCGCCACCGTTCCCCCGGCCCGACTCGGGGTCGGGGTCGTGGGTCGTGGGGCTTGGGTCTTTAACTTGGCTAATGTATAAACTTTTTGGGCCAAATTCTATTGGACATTGTTGATACCAAAATTAGTCCGCTGACGTGGATCAATTATGTGGAGACACGTGTCACTCTACATGACACCTATAAATATTTTTGAACAACACCCTGACTTCGAGGAATTCAACCTCCCCGACCAACTATGACTCTCCGAGCAACAAGTATACTCCGAGCAACTTGTACATACCGAGCTACTTAGGCGGTCCGAGATGCACCTCGATCAGAGCATTTATTACCAGACAATTAAGAGGATTAAATGCGCATTAAATGCTGATTATTATCATACAGATGTATATGCCTATTGGACAGCTATGTATTACCCTTTCACATGTACAGCCTCAGGGCTATAAATACATTGTATCATCCTCATTGTAAGGGGACTCGAAATTTCTTGGTAAAACCTGTTATCGAGAATTCCCAAACAGTCATCAATAACAAAAACAGTGGACGTAGGCCATTCTTATAAGGCTGAACCACTTTAAAATTCTTTTGTCTTATTTATTTTTATCTGTGATTGATTAATTAGAAATAATCTAATTTTTTACATCAACAGATTGACGCCGTCTGTGGGAAACGATTGAAATTCTCGTTTTTCACCAAAATAATTTATCACCAATGGCTGATAATCCTGAATCCAGTAATCGAAACGCTGGAAACCCCCCGAATCCATCCGCTCCTCCAAATGTCCAAGATCTAACTTGAATTATGGCCAATTTGGCTCAAGGCCAGACGGCTATGCAAGAGACTATGCGATAACTCATGCAAACTATCCAAGGTGGAGCGTCTACCTATTCAGGACAACGAAGTATTCAAAGAAATACCCGTTTAGTTTATTCGCGTATTAGGCAAAGCGATTCATATCACACTGAGAAATCTGATGATTTTTCTTATCAACCGGGTCGAACTTCGTCAGTACGAGCCACAAATATTGAACAACACATCACTCTCTCTCCAGAAAGGACTAGTGCACTGGAAAGATTAAGTAGGATCTCTCCTTTTGATCGATTGGACCGTAGGAAGAATAAAAGTCCTCCTAAGGCTGTGTCAAGAAAATTTCGACGACCATCTGATCTAAGAGAGGGTTCTGCCTAATCACAACCAGTTGCTCGACAAGATAGATCCCATGAAGCGACTTCAACACGATCAATTGCTCGAACCAATTGGCCCGAGGAGGGAAAGGATGCATGGAAAGACTCTATTCAAAGGTTGGAGGATAGACTAGGGGAAATGGTTAAGGCCAAGAATCCTCTACAAAGAACTATTGTCCAAGGGACGCCTTTTATACAGGCAATTATGGATTTTCCCACACCATCGAAGTTCAAAGCACCTGTTGTGACCCCTAAATATGATGGAAAAACTGACCCTGTCCTTCATATAGAACAATACCAAGCTGCTGCCGACATCTATGCCGTGCCAGACGAGATGAGATGCAGAGCGTTTTCGGGAACTCTTATCGGATCTGCAAAAATATGGTACAATAATCTTCCTTGGGGGAAGATATCAACTTTCTTTCAATTGGCCTAGCTCTTCATTGGAAATTTCTGTTTTGGTGCAAAACCAGTTAAACGAGTTGCACATTTGTTAAGTGTTAGACAAAAAATAGGTGAGAGCACCAGGGATTACATAACTTGTTTCAATAACGAGAAGCTTGAAGTTATTGGTTACGAGGAAAAAACAGCAATTACAGCTTTGATGAGTGGACTGTTGCCCAATAAATTGTACTACACTTTGGCTAAAGATTCACCCAGAACCATGCCAGAACTAATGGCAAAAGCGGCCAAGATCATGAATGCCGAGGAGGCTATGGCTGCGAAGAAGAACATGGACACCAAAGAGACCAAGGTGGAGGTTGATAAGGCTAAGAAGAAAGAACATAAGAACAATGGTGGTGACAAGCAGTAAAAAACAAGGCCATCATGGGAAGTATTGAAGAAATTTGAAAATTATACTCCTTTGAAAGTAGACATAAACCATGTCCTGGAAGAGATCAAGAACATCGAGGAACTAAACTGGCCTGAGAAAATGAAGTCAGATCCTGACAAGAGGAATAAGGCTAAATATTGCGAGTTCCATAAAGACCATGGTCACACAACCAAAAATTGCATAGCTCTCCAGAATGAAATCGAAGCACTCATCAGACGAGGAAAGATGACCAAGTATGTTAATCGAAGAAATAAAAGAAAAAGCAACGACCGATCAAGACAGAGGTCTAGATCTCCTCGTCGATCAGAAGAAAATAAGAAAAGAGATCATGAAGATGATCCAGAAGACGACCCTGATCTCCCCAAGAAACCAAGACAGCCAGAACGTGAGGTATTTTCAATTCGTTTTGGATCATTTGATTGTAACGTTATTACAGGTGGAGATGCAGGAGGTGGGGACCTTACTGCGGAAAGGAAATCTTACCTCAATGAAGCTCAAGCTTGTTCATACATTCAGCGAATAAATCTAGCTGAGGATGATCACCCGAGGAAGGTGAACAAAGAAAAATTGGTCATTGGTTTCTCCAAGAACGACCTCGAAGGTGTACTATATCCTCATGATGATCCACTGGTGATCAAAATGAGGATGAAGGAAGTAATAATATCAAGAGTACTGGTGGATAATGGCAGCTCGATGGATATCATGTTCTACTCATGCTTCGATAGTTTAAATCTGAAGTTGTCTCAGTTGGAACCTTATCACAGGCCCCTTCTTAGGTTTGCTGGCGAGAAAGTCTTTCCACTTGGGACGATCAAGTTGGATATGTTCATCGGCACATGGCCTGCTTGTCGAATAGAAAGAGTACGTTTCTTTGTGATGGATAAGAATGTCCAGTCAACTTACAATATCATCATGGGAAGGGTAGGTTTGAAGAAATTCGAAGCAGTACCATCTACTGTACATCAATATCTGAAGTTTCCAACCAATTTTGGAGTAGGAGTTGTAAAGGGTGACCAAAAAGTTGCTCGAGAATGTTATTACTCATCTGCCGAGCAAGAAGAACTGGAGGAATCTAGGAAAAAGACTACGACCTACCAAGTGGATGAAAGTGCAGAGATTGAGACATTAGATCCTAGAGACGAATCGCAGCTCGTGAAAGGTCAGGTGGTAGAAGCTACTGAAAACATCATTTTGGACGACGAGCACCCGGAACGAACAACTCAAATAGGTTCGTCGTTAGATGCCTCACTAAAACAGGAATTGATAGTTTTCCTAAAAAGCAGAAAACAAACTTTTGCTTGGAGTCATGAGGATATGCCAGGAATAGATCCAAATTTCTTATGTCACGAACTCAATGTGAATAAGGAGATCAAGCCAGTGAAGCAGAGACGAAGAGTGTTCAGCCCCGAGAAGAACCAAGCCATACAAGAGGAGGTCGAGAAGCTCCAGAAAGCTTGCTTTATTGACGATGTCAAATATCTAGACTGGTTGGAAAATGTAGTAATGGTGAAGAATAAAAACAACAAATGGAGGATGTGTGTAGACTTTACCGACCTTAACAAGGCATGCCCAAAGGATCATTTTCCTTTTCCCCGAATTGATCAATTAGTGGATGCTACCTCGGGACACGAGCTGTTGAGCTTCACGGATGCCTATTCTGATTACAACCAGATTAAAATGAAACCTGAAGACAGGGAGAGTACCTCTTTCATTACCCCTAGGGGAGCTTATTGTTATAATGTTATGCCTTTTAGTTTGAAAAATGCAGGTGCAACATATCAACGACTGATGAACAAGGTATTTGCAGAACAAATCAGTTGCAATATGGAAGTTTATGTTGATGATATGCTGACGAAGAGCAAGAAAGCTGCTGACCATCTAATTGACTTAGGCCAGACCTTTGATCAACTGGATAAATATCAAATGAAGCTGAATCCCACCAAGTGCATATTCGGAGTACGAGAAGGCATGTTCCTCAGGTATATTGTCAACTAACGAGGAATCGAAGCAAACCCAGAGAAGATCAAAGCTCTATTGGGGCTACGGTCTCCAACGACGAAGAAGGAAGTATAAAGTCTCACTGGGCGAGTTGCAACACTTAATAAATTTGTATCACGAGCAACAGATAGATGCCTCCCATTCTTCAAAACACTCCGAAGAACATTTGAATGGAATGACGAATGCGAGAAGGCTTTTTAAGAATTGAAGAAATATCTGGGAGCACCTCCACTATTATCCAGGCCAGTGATGGGGGAAAGATTGTACTTTTATTTGGCAGTGTCGGAGAATGCAATTAGCTAGGCATTGATAAGAATGGAGAATGGAGTACAATAACCAATCTATTACACTAGCAAAGCCTTTCGAGGAGCAGAGATCAGATATCCAAGATTGGAAAAATTGGCACTAGCATTGATCGAGGCAAGTAGGAGAATGAGGCCGTACTTCCAAGCTCATACCATAGTTATGTATACTGATATGCCATTAAGGCAAGCTCTTCATAAACCAGAAAAATCAGGGAGATTGATGTATTGGGCAGTAGAACTTGGTGAATATGACATAGTTTATGAGCCTAGATCATCACTAAAAGGGAAAGCAGTAGCAGATTTTATAGCAGAGTTCACCTATCCTGATACCTCCGAGGAGCAAAAGCTGGATACCGACCAACCTGTGGTTGTTACAGGATCATCGAATTTAAACCCCGATCAACTTACGTTGGTCGACGAACAAAAAAAGTTGGTCGACGAGCAAGAAAAGTTGGTCGGCAAGCAAGAGAAGATGGTCGACGAGCAGCAAGAAGTGCTAGAGGAGGACAAAAGGAAGCTGCAAATATTTCATTGAGGAACTCTGTCCGATAAAAAATTTAAAGACGAGGTACCTATATGGAACCTATATCTGGATGGCTCATCTTGTACTACAGGCTGTGGGGCAGGGATTATTTTAAACATCCCGAATGAGGTCGATGTGGAGTATGCTCTGCGCTTCCAATTCAAGGCTTCTAATAATGAGGCTGGATATGAAGCTATGATTGCAGGTCTTAATTTGGCAAAAACCATGGGCGCAGAGCAAGTTATTGTATTCAGTGACTCGCAGTTGGTCATTAATCAAATACTGGGAGTATATGCAGCCAAAGGAGAATTAATGATCAGGTATCATGCAAAAGCGATGGAGATTTGATCAAATCTGATGGCAGTGCAGATAATTAGAATACCAAGATTGGAAAATGCCAAGGCAGATGCCTTAGCTCGTTTAGCATCAGCCACATGCACCGAGCTGCGAAGAATAATCCCAATTGAAGTCTTGGCTAGTCGGAGCATAGATGAAGATTTGATGATGAATTTTATTGCCCTTGATTTAAGACCATCTTGGATGGATCCTATCAGGGCATATATTGAAGAAGGGCATTTGCCAACTGACAAACTCGCAGCTAAGAAACTAAAGTTTAAAGCTGCTCGTTATGTGTTGACCAATGGTGTTCTATATAGGCGAGGAATTATAGTTGGCTTGCAGAGATGTGTACATCCCACCGAGGTGAAAGACTTGATCGAAGAAGTCCATGAAGGGTCTTATGGAGCCCATGTAGCAGGTCGGACACTTCTGCAAAGGATAATGACGCAAGGATACTATTGGTCGACAATGAGGGCTGATTGTATAGCCTATGCCAAAGAATGTGACAAATGTCAACGCTTATCCACCATCCGAAGAAATCCCCAAGCATTGTTGACACCCATTACTTCCCCTTGGCCATTTACCATGTGGGGAATTGACTTGGTCGGGCCACTTCCAACGACTAGAGGAAGGTTTAAATATCTCGTCGTCACAGTGGATTACTTTACTAAGTGGGTGGAAGTTGAGCCCCTTATCGATATGACATATGAAAAGGTGTACCAATTTATTTAGAAGAATATCATCTGTAGATATGGTCTTCCTCATGCATTCATCACCGACCATGGAACACAATTTGACAACGAGGAATTCGCTGCATATTATCATCAGTCGAACATATTAAAAACCCACTCTGCACCAGGCCATCCCCAGAGCAATGGGCAAACTGAAGTGACGAGCAGAACGTTGCTGAATGGCATGAAGAAAAGATTAAATGATGCAAAGGCAAATTGGATCAATGAGCTGCATTCTGTACTATGGGCTAATCGTACTACTCCACGAGCAGCCACAGGAGAATCTCCATATATGCTGGCATTTGGAAGTGAAGCTGTTATACCTGCCGAGCTAGGTCTCCCCACACACAGAGTGCTGAATTTTAACTCTCCTATCAGTGACTTGATGAGAAGATTAGATTTGGATATGCTCGAGGAAGTTAGAGAAGAAGCAGCAATCAGAAACGCTGCATACCAGCAACGGACAGCTCTGTTTTATAACAAGAGAGTAAAGAAATGCGACCTAAAAGAAGGAGACTATGTGCTAAAGAAAGTAATTCAAAAGCACAATAAACTGGAAGCTAACTGGCATGGGACATACAGAGTAACAGAGGTTGTTCGACCAGGAACGTATAGAATTGAAACCTTAGAAGGAGAGGAGTTTAAGAATGCATGGAATGCAGAGCATCTGTGCAAATATTATCAGTAATTTAATCTCTATGTAATGCAGTTTTCTTCGATATGAATAAAGTTTTGGATATTTCTCCCAAGTCTCTCCTTTTATTGAAATTTTTTCGGAGTATTAGTGCTACACACTACGCATCAATCAAACCCAGAAATACCAATTACGGTTGGTTGGGAAGAAAATCCACCAACTATAAGTTGGTCGGGAATACAAAATTTCCCAGAAATACCAACTTCGGTTGGTTAGGAAGAAAATCCACCAACTATAAGTTGGTCGGGAATACAGAATTTCCCAGAAATACCAACTACGGTTGGTTGGGAAGAAAATCCACCAACTATAAGTTGGTCGGGAATACAAACTTTCACAGAAATACCAACTACGGTTGGTTGGGAAGAAAATCCACCAACTATAAGTTGGTCGGGAATAAAAAATTTCCCAGAAATACCAACTACGGTTGGTTGGGAAGGAAATCCACCAACTATAAGTTGGTTGGGAATAAAAAATTTCCCAGAAATACCAACTAAGGTTGGTTGGGAAGAAAATCCACCAACTATAAGTTGGTTGGGAATAAAAAATTTCCCAGAAATACCAACTAAGGTTGGTTGGGAAGAAAATCCACCAACTATAAGTTGGTCGGGAATAAAAAATTTCCCAGAAATACCAACTACGGTTAGTTGGAAGAAAATCCACCAACTATAAGTTGGTCGGGAATAAAAATCTACCAACTAAGGTTGGTCGGGAACAAAAACCACCAACTCCGGTTGGTCGAAAACAATTGGTTAAATAAATGAAAGTCATTTCAGGGCTTAAAATAAAGTTCTTGAAACTTATGGCATTTAAACTACCACCATAGTTGGTCGAGAAGTAAAATATCACCAACTCTGCTTGGTCGTCAGATAAATTCAGATAGTCGACAATAAATTTTCACCAACTCTAGTTGATCGACAATTTAAAATAACACAAAATATCTTTATCTTTTCAACAGATATACATGCACATTCATTAGAAAATGTCTTACAAAATATTTCCAAAGACAATGACTAATTGCAAAGAAAACTAGAAGTTTTTCATTAAGTCCAAAACAAAATACATTGAGAATGAAATACATAAAAAATTGTTACATCAAGAATCCTATTCTATTGGTTTCTTCCCCTCTGCCTTTGAAATAGGTTCTTCACCAGCAGGAGGATCGTCTAAGGCATAGGGGGAATTGATGAAATTTATATCTTTAAGCATCTTGATATTCATTATTGAGGGACGATCAAGTAGGTCTTCAGGGCGAGATATCTCGAATTTGGAATGAAGACTGTAGTCACCGAGATACTTTGAAATCAGAAATTGAGTAATGGCCCGAGCAGGAATCCAGCTCATATCCAGTTTGAAAGGTGTCACCGGAAAATCGAGCAACCTAGGGTCATAGTAATCCACAAATAGTGACCCTGTTCCAACTGCAGCATGCCCAAGGCATTCAACCATAATTTCTTGTAACCCACATTATTTGCATTTTGGATCCGATCATCTAGATGGTAGAGGGCTTCATTATAACCAGCCATCCAAAACTCCCTGGGCTGCTTGTGGAATTGATAGGTTAATCTCTCCAGTTGCTCGTGGAGGTTCTTCGTTAAAAGCTCTTTACTCTCCAAGGTAGACTTTTGTGCAGAGAGCTGCTCGTACAGATTCAGAATCTTCTTGGACATCTCAGCTAATGCTTGATTCTTTTCCACCAACTAGAATGCTTGATTCTCCAAGGCTGCCTGTGTTCTAGCTTCTTCAATAGTAACTCGAGCAGCCCTTGCTCGTCCCCGAGAAGCTCTTACTCATCCGCGAGAAGAGGTAGAAGGACCAGCTCTCTTCAAGGTTTCTAATTCGTCTCTCAGATTGGCATTTTCAACCTCCAAGAATGAAAAACCTTCATCGTTGACGGGAACTAAGGCTCCCGAGGTAGAGGCTACAGATTTCAGCTGAGATATCTCTCCTCGTAAATTATTGTTTTCCTGCTCTAACAATTTGGCGATCTGCCTATGCTCTTCAACCTCGGTCTTCAAAGTCCTTTTCTTTATATCGTAAGCAGCAAACAGCTTATCATACCCTTTATCAACACTTAGTTGCTGATACTTCTTCTCATATCCCTGGTGCAAGAGGGCTATAGATTCCTTGTATTATTGTTGAAGCTCCTGGCGAGTGCCCTGGAAGTCTTCAATCATCTCATAATATGCTACATTATTAGCCACTGCCCGGTCGAGCAGACACTTTAAATACTGGTTGGCTTCAACTGCTCGCTCTGAAGCATTTGGACCGAGAATATCAACGATTTGAGCTTCAGTCATATCTGTATGACCAGCTTTGAAGTATTCATTGCATTGTCTCAACAATTTTGTATCATGAGCTGATAATAATTCCATCCTGGCCATAAACTAGTAAAAGGAAGAGATAGCAAGAATCAATAAGAGTGCAAACAGAGCAAGAAGAAGAGAATCAATAGTATGAACAATCAAAATCTCAAATTTTATTGCATCATAAAAGAGAAGTACATAGTTCAGAGTTACATTTGACAAAAATAAACAGAGAGAAAAGTCCAAACAACTCTACACCTTCTCCTTGTTTCCCAAAATTTTCTCGGGAAGCTGGGACGAGGAGGTAGGTTGCTCGGATGGCATAGAAGGTTGTTCGGTGGGTGCTGGAAGCTGCTCGTCTGAAATGTTGGTTGATTGAAGCTGCTCGGTAGGAGTAATAGTTGATTGGGGCTATTCGTAGCGAAGTTCAACAGTAGAGACCTGATCCCCAACCACCATAGAAGATTCCTTGGAGGCAACTTCGTCCTCTTCTTCTTCCCTGGGAGAAGGAGGGGGGGCAGGAATGTGTCGCTGAAATAAGTCTGAATTTTCATCGACGTTCATCTCTTTCAGAGCAGCAACCTAACCATCCCTGAAGTATTTGAGGCTGCCATACTCCATTTGTGAGATCATGGCGGCCAAACCCTTATTCCAACCTTTGTCCCAGCTAGCACTGAAGGACTTTTTCACAGCCAGTTTCCTTTTCACCTTCTCCGAGGAAAGATTCTCAGATAGAAGTTCCTCGATAGCTTTCAATTTCCTTTCTGCTTCTTCCTTCTGACGACCAGCGTCACAAAGTCTACTTAGCTCTTCCTCAGCAGATTTGAGTTTGTTTTCAAACTCTCCAGCATGTTGGAGCTTCCCCTCGAGCTCTTTGTTCTTCTTCTCCAAGTCTTTTATTTTCTTCTCCAACCCCTTGGAGACTTCAACAACCTGATCCATCTCCTGCTCGGTGGAATTAATCTGCTTCTCCCAAGCAGCTTTATCATCGACATACTTCTGACGAGAATCCTTTAAAGACTGCTTCAGACCTACAAAAGCCTCCTCTACACCACCCGAGGAGATGGACGACTTGATGGCTTCGTCCTTCTTCAGAATAGTATTAAAGCAAGTTACCAACTGGAAAAAGAAAATAACTGTAAGTCAGTGCAAGGACATAACATTGAAAAATGAAAAGTTTAGATTATCAATACTTACTGAGGCAATGTGTTGAGCTGCCAAGGTGGTAACCCTATCCCGAGAAAGATTTTCTTCAATACCTTGGATCTCGGGGATGATCCAAGACTTCACCGAGCTCATGGCAGAGCTCGGAGCAACGAAAGTGGGAACACCACTTCCAGTAGTTGGAGGCTGAGAGATGGATTCAGCCAAATTAACCGAGGAGCTCTTCTTCAGCTTCCTCGTGGGAATAGGAACATTCTGGACCAAGGATGTCGTCTTGGTCGATGATATAACTACAACCTCTCTTGGAGGGGAAACAACTGTAATTTTACCTAGAGCCACAGGGGGCTTCTCGGTAACCTTCTTAGTAGCAGCGGGAGGAGGTGCATCAAGTTGTCTGGTCCCTTCTTTCAGGACATCCTGCTTGCTTTTCTTTGCCTCTCCAGCAATAGAGGCAGATTTCTCGAAGAGGGAAGGAGCTCTTCTTCTCTTCATTCTGTCACTAAGAGGAATATGTGACTCAAGAGAAGAACTTTCAGAAGCTGGTACTGGTTCTATGTCACTTATCACTGGACGAGCAGTAAAAGACGAGGTGTAACTCTTGTACTGCAACAAGTATGAAGATGATCTGATATGTTCGTCAGCGACAGTCTGATGCAAACCCCAGATAAGTTTCAGATCCTTTAAATTAACTTCTGTCTCTTTTGGAGACCTTCTTTTGTTGTCAACTTCAAATAAATGAAAATTAAAATATCAGTGACACATTTTATCAAACACAGAGAAAGCATAATTTCAAAAATAAAGTAAAAACAACCTATCCCATTGCCATAGGGAGGACATCTAGGACCCTGATACACATCATTTCCAATTAGTGGAGCATGTTGCCAATTTTTCATAACTACACCATGTTCGAAGTAATCCCTGTTGGCATCTGGGAGATTGACGACTAAAGACCTATTTATAAACCTAGTTTTCAAATAAAAAGTATTGTCACTGACAGCCCATCTATAGCAAAACATAATTTCTGGAATTCCTATACGAGTTCCATGAATCTGATTTAACCTATGGACTCCATTAACTATTCTCCATATATTGGGGGCTATTTTTGCAGGAACCACGTCAAAATATTGACAGAATTCCAGACACAAGGGGTTTGGGGGAAAAGAACATTCAGCTACAAAGAGACTGGGGAACCAATGTCCCTCAGCCAAACGAAAATAATCTGAAGGTTCAGAAAGTTCCTCCAAAATGACCCATGAAGGAATAGAGAAATCAAAACGAAACTTATCAAGCGACTCAATAAGGTAAACCATTATGAATAAAGGAAATAAAAAAGAAGGAAGGAGATCTTATAGAAAAAGGATGGATCAGTTGACAACGAACGATGGAAGGAATGAACGCACAATATAGAGAGGAAATGGATAACTCAAAGATACAAATTTGAAAAAGTAAAAGACGATAGGATTTTCTGCAACGCTTAAATACCTCACCTTGGGAATGGGTAAAAATAATGATTACAAAGAAAGACGTTTGCGCTACCGGCGGCTAAAAAGACAAAAAGGGCACGGAGACCAAAGCAGTTAGAAAAATTCGAAGAGTCTGATTCTGTGAATTCGAAAGAAAAAATAAATACAAAGAAAACACTCCTAAAATTTAGGATGACCATTTAATCCCGCCATATTTCGAGAAGAATGTTCCACACTCCTCAACCTCGAACTATGAAACATTGGGTGCTTCTGTTGATACCACACTTAGTCCGCTGACGTGGATCAATTATGTGGAGACACGTGTCACTCTACATGGCACATATAAATATTTTTGAACAACACCCTGACTTCGAGGAATTCAACCTCCCCGACCAACTATGACTCTCCGAGCAACAAGTATACTCCGAGCAACTTGTACATACCGAATTACTTAGGCGGTCCGAGCTGCACCTCGATCAGAGCATTTATTACCAGACAATTAAGAGGATTAAATGCGCATTAAATGCTGATTATTATCATACAGATGTATACGCCTATTGGACAGCTATGCATTACCCTTTCACATGTACATCCTCAGGGCTATAAATACATTGTATCATCCTCATTGTAAGGGGACTCGGAATTTCTTGGTAAAACCTGTTATCGAGAATTCCCAAACAGTCAGCAATAATAAAAATAGTGGACGTAGGCCATTCTTATAAGGCTGAACCACTTTAAAATTCTTTTGTCTTATTTATGTTTATCTATGATTGATTAATTAGAAATAATCTAATTTTTTACATCAACAGACATATTTATTTATTTTCGGCCCAATTTTTATTTCTTTTTTAATTTCGTTTTATCTAGTTGGTTAGTTAATTATGGTTATTCCCAATAGTTGACTGTTGGAATTTCCAACCGTTTTTAACTGCCACCTATTTTTGTGTAGGGTCTCATTTTAAGGTTACAAAAATTACAAAGTCAGTGAGTCTATATATTGTATGTGAGTTTCATATGAGAGTTCTCAACAGTTGGCTCAAATAGACTTGCAAATTGGGGTGCTACATTTGCAAGTAATATTGTTGTATCCTAGGAGACGATTGCCGCTCCGTCCGAAAAGCGCTAATTTGGGGAAAGATTTGTCTTAAGGTCAGAGTGTTTAACACTTGCCTCAATCTAAAAATTTTCTGTTGTTGCATATTAATTATGTAACTATTCTTTTGTTTCATATTAATTCTATAATTACTTATTTCATAATTTTTGTAATATAAATACAAAATCATTTTGGATAACAATCTTAAGACGAATTTTTTTTATCCTTATAATTCCAGAATGTATTTTTGTATTACATAATTATTTTATAATAATCTGTGTTAAAATTTAGTTTCAGTTTTATACAAATATTGTTTTCACATTCTCTAAAGGTTTTTTCTGAAAGGATTTTTTTTTGTATAATCATAAAATATAATAATAGTTGCATGTTTATATAATTTATTTACTGCATGTATTTTTGTTACTCAGAAAATTAGTATACTATTATTTATGTTCTAGTGAATTGCCAACAAGTTAATTTTCGTTACGTTCATGACATTATATTAATTTAATTATTCACTCACATATCCTATTATCAACGCACATTTATTTCTGTTTAAAACATAAATGATATTTACTTCTGCTTTGCCTATTGCGGTAATACCAACTAATGTTGAACATGGTGAAAAACTCCAAAAGTTTAAAAGGACTGATTTCAAACGTTGGCAATAATAAATGTTATTTTATTTAACAACTTTGAACTTGGCAAAATTCCTTAATGAAAAGGGACCAACTTTGAAAGAAGGTGAAACTGACAGGTAAATAATTACCGCCGTGGATTCATGGAAACGTGTTGATTTTTTATGTAAAAATTATATCCTCAACAATATGTAAAACAAATTATATAATGTGTACAACCCTTTAAAAACTTTTAAAGAGGTGTGGGAGTCTTTGGATAAAAAATACAAAACAGAAGATGCCGGAATGAAGAATTTCATTGTCGATAGATTCTTGAATATTAAAATGGTTGATTCAAAGACTGTCATTAGTCAAGTCCAAGAGATCCAATTGATTTATCATAAAATATTTTCTAAAAAAATGGAAATAAGTCAGGCATTTCAAGTGGCTGCTATGATTGAAAAATTGCCACCATCTTGGAAAGACTTCAAAAATTATTTCAAACATAAACGTAAAGAAATGGGACTTCAGGACTTGATTGTGAGGTTAAGGATTGAAGAGGATAATCGGGTGTCCGAAAAAAAGACTGGAAATCTTATGAAATCCAAAGCTCATGTAGGGGAAGAAGGGCAAAGTAGCAAGAATAAGAAAATGAAACGTGTGAACCAAGGCGGGCCAAACAAAGGTTTTAAAAGTGGAAACTTTAAAAAGTTCGATGGAAAATATTTTGTGTGACAAGCTGGGACATCGTGATAAAGATTTCCGTAATAAAACATAAGCAATCACAAGCCAATGCCACTGAAATTGAGCACATTTCTGAAAATATTAATGATTTGAGCCTCTCGGCCGTGGATTCTGAAGTCAACATGGTGGGAAATACTAGGGAATGGTGGGTAGACACGCTACTCGCACATATGTTCTGATAAGAATTTTTTTACTTCCTACCAACACTCTGATCACGAGGAGAAACTTTTTATGGAAAATTCTTCTACTTTAAAGGTCGAAGGAAAAGGGAAAGTTATACTCATGATGACTTCGGAAAAGGAACTTACTCTCAACGACGTGCTTCATGTCCCCGATATTCGAAAGAACATGGTTTCAGGATGACTGCTTAGCAAGAAGAGATTTAAACCTGTATTTGAATCTAATAAATTTGTACTCACTAAGAGTGGCATGTATGAGGGTAAAGGATATTTGAGCGATGGGCTCTTCAAACTCAATGTAATGACTATAATGCCTACTAATAATAATAAGAATGTATCTTCTACTTATTTTCTTAAGTCTTATAATGTATTAATTCATGTTAATTATGATAATATTCGTAGATTAATTACTTTAGATCTAATACCAAAATTTAGTATTGACTCAAGTCACAAGTGTGAAACATGCGTGGAATCAAAGTTAACTAAAACTCATTTTAAAAATGTTGAAATAAGTAAAAACCCTCTTGATTTAATTCATAGTGATATATGTGATTTAAAATTTGTATAAATTAGAGGTGAAAAAAGTATTTTATCACTTTTATTGATGACTGCATAAGATATTGCTATGTATATTTGCTTAGAAGCAAGGATGACGCGATAAATGTTTTTGAACATTACAAGAATGAAGTTGAGAATCAACTTAGCAAAAAGATTAAAGTAGTTAGGAATGATATAAGAGGTGGATATGATTCTCCTTTTGAACGATTTTGTTCAAAACACGAAATTATTCATCAAATTACCGCTCCTTACTCACCTCAATTTAACAGGATTGCGGAATGAAAAAACCAAACTCTAAAAGAAATGATGAATGCTATGTTGATAAGTTCGGTTCACCGCATAACTTGTGGGGGGAAGCTTTGCTTTCTGTAAAATACCTTCTTAAAAAAAATGCCTCATAAGAAATCACAAAAGACAGTATATGAATTGTGGAAAGGTCGAACACCTTCCTATAAATACCTCAAAGTGTGGGGGTGTCTATCAAAGGTAGTGGTTCCTGATCCTTAAAGGATTAAGATAGGACCAAAAACTGTTGATTGCATATTTATTGGTTATGCGATTAATAGTCGTGCATATCGATATCTTGTACATAAATATGAGATTCCTGATATACACGTAAATACTATAATTGAGTCTAGGATTGCATATTTCTTTGAAGATATATTTCCTAATAAAAATAAAGTAGTTGATTCAAGTTCTTGTAAAAGAACATGTGATACTTCATCTAGTAGTCATCAAAATAATATGAAAAATGAATATATTGAGAAAGATGATAATATTGAACCTAGACGCAGCAAAAGGACAAAAACTTCAAAGTCTTTTGGTCCAGATTTCTAATATATATCTTAGAAAGTGAGCCTAGAAACTTCGCAGAAGCGATGTCAACTCCAGAAGCCCATTTTTAGAAAGAGGATGCCAATGCAAAATTATACGTGGAAACTTGTTGGCCTTCCACCAGGATGTAAACCTCTTGGATGCAAGTGGATATTCAAGAAAAGATTGAAAGTTGATGGATCAATTGATAAATACAAAGCTAGACTTGTAGACAAAGGCTATAGACAAAAGGAAGGATTGGGTTACTTTGACACTTACTCACCTGTTATGAGAATAACATCCATTCAAACATTAATAGCAAGTGCAACATTATATAATCTTGAGATACATCAAATGGATGTAAAAATTGCCTTCTTAAATGGAGAATTAAATGAAGAGATATACATGGAACAACCAGAAGGGTTTATAGTTCCAGGAAAAGAAAAGAAGGTGTGTAAACTTGTCAAATCCCTTTACGGATTAAAACAAGCACCTAAACAATGGCATGAGAAATTCGACAATATAATGATGTAAAATGAATTTAAAATAAATTAATATGATATATGTGCATACATTAAAAACACTACAAGTGGCTATGTCATTGTTTGTCTCTATGTAGATGATATGCTTATTATTAGAAATAATAAGGATATTATTAAATCTACTAAGAAAATCTTGTACAGTAAATTTGATATAAAAGATATGGGTATTGTCGATGTTATATTAGGAATTAAAATTTTTAGTGATAGCATCGCTAAAACACCTATTGACCTAAATCTTCATCTATATAAAAATACTGGAAATGGTATATCTCAAATAGAATATTCTCGTATCACAGGTAGTATAATGTATGTCATGAACATCACTCGTCCAGATATTGCCTACACAGTTAATAAATTGAGTTGATATACAAGTAACCCAGGTGAAGACCATTGGAAAGCCATAATAAGAGTTACTATAAATCTAAGATATACTCTTCATAATGGATTTCACTACACAAGATATCCGACTGTACTTGAAGGATACAATGATGCTAATTGGATATCTGATTCAAAGGATTCTAAATCCACAAGTGGTTATATATTTACACTTGGAAGTGCAGTGGTTTCTTGGAAATCCTCCAAACAGACTTGCAGTACTAGGTCAACAATGGAGTCTGAATTTATAGCTTTAGACAAAGTTGGTGAAGAAACAAAATGGTCGAAATTTTTAGAGGATATTTTAATGTGGCCAAAACCCGTGCCTACATTGTTGATGATGCTGGAAACAACACCACCCTTCAAGGTGTTTGTGAGCTCAATTCAATGTTAATAATGGTAGCATAGGGTATATACACTCATAGTAGAGGAGATGAGGAGAAGAGGATTTACACCGAAATATAAGTGGTTCAGCTAATTAGGCCTACGTCCACTGTGCAAGTGTATGATGTGTATCAATATGTGAGAGCACTAATGGCCATAGATACAATCTCTCAACCTTTCTCTCTCTACTGTGTATTTGAACAGAGTTTCAGCTAGGGTTGCTAATTTTGGGTCCCTTTGCAAGGTAAAGGATGACCCCTATATATAGTGCCTGGGGGGTGTAATGTACCCCCTATGCATGCAATGAGCATGTGTGTGTTGATATAGCCAATCTGATGAAGACATCTGTCACTGTCACAGGTAGAGAATGATGATAAAATATTCCCCCCACGTGAGGGGAATGATTTGTTAGAACTGAATTGTGTCCACGTGTCCTTATCCACACATATGCCAATAAGAGCTCGACCTCGACGCCTAGTCCTGACCTCGGCCTGGAAGAGGCCGAGGCTTGTAAGGTTCAATTATCCATATAATCTGAGATGAGTCACTAAGGTCTCGACTTAAGTGACGCCGAGGTAAGGAGTTAGGGTCGGCCTAGGCCGAGGTTAAGATAGCATGTGCGTGGAACGTCGGCTGATTTACTGATGAGGTCGAACTTTTATGGAAGTATGGCTCCTCGCTACCTCGGCCTACCCCTGGCAGAGGTCGTCATTCTCAGGTGAACTAAAGAGCTGCTGACCCTTATGATACATGTTGTCCCCTTGATGAGTTTGGTGGTAGTGCCGGCTAGGGTCGACCTTGCCATGCCCGAGGTCTGTTCTCACGGAACCAAGGCATTCCCAACCTCGGTAATGTCTTGGCAGAGGTTTTTAGTTTCTGAGCCGAGGTGACACTTGGGGCATATCAATCACCCCCAGCCCTTAGTTACATGTGAGAGCAGGTGACTGGGGAATCTCTACACCTCTGAGGTCTTTCTCCTATGTGCCAATGTTCATTTGACACTTGTCCATTACTGAATTGTGGCTTGCCTGGAAAGCATGTGTTGTCAGCCGTCCTTTGGGGCTCCCAAGGCAATGATGGGCCATGGGGAATCGTGCCCCCACATTTAAGGGTTTAAACCCCCATTTTGTCTCTTTCTTCTCCAATTTTCTCATTTCTGGCGCGATTCATTTCTGCAGCTTTCTCTCTCTAGAAAAGCTTTGGTTCGAGGTATTTTGGTGGGTGATTCCTCGCAGTCTCTTCATTCCCTCCTACTATTTCTTCTTTAGGTATCCTCTGCCATCCTTTTCTCTTCATTTTCCCTGTTTTCCCCTTACTTTTGTGTTTTTTGGTGAGTTTGGGAGTTTTCCGGTGAGGTCTCCGTATTTTTAAGCTAACTGTTCTTGGTGTTCTTCATAGTAGGCCTTTAAATTTTTGTAGTTTGATCCTTAGGTGAATCATTCCATTAGCCAGTCCTGTTTGTAGTTTTAGGAGAGTTGCAAGTGTAGGGTCAGCCTTTGATGCTCAGACCCCTTTACCAACTTTTAGAGGAGTTCCCTTCTCTGAGGGAGAAGACTCTAGAGAAAATTAGGCAAATAGAAAGAGCACAGGAGAAGGCTCGTAGGTCACAGGAATTCCCCCTTAGACCTATCTTTCCACCTCCTCTGAAGGTAGTATACCCTGAACCATTGGAACCAGTTATCCCAACAGAGGTCCTTGCTGAACCCATACCGATGTCTGAGTCTGAGTCTTCCACATCAGACCCTATGTCTGTGGATTCCTTCCAAGAGGCCATGGACTTCACAACTCAAGAAGATCAGGCCCCTGATCAAGCCGAGGTCTCTAGTCGGGCCTCATCCCATAAAAATTCAAGCACGTCGTCCTCTTCCTCATAGGTTGAGATTGTTACACTGAGTGTGGCTATTCCACTAATACTTGACGCCATTCCTCTGTCGGCCATCACTGGGGTTGAGTTCGCTCAGAGGTTCCCAAGTAATCCCCCGACGTCTGCCCAGGCCGACGCTGAGTTAGGCAATGACGATGATGATGACGTCGAGAGTGATGTCGATGTCTCTGAGGCGGCCAAGATCGAGAGTTCAATTACTAAGGTATACCTTCTTTGCTTCAAATATCTATACTCCATCAGCCCTTCCATAAAGCCCAGGAGACCTCTGAGGGAAGAGAGGGCTTACCACGACCGAGATGGTGAGATCTGCTTGTATGAGAAGATGTTCAAGTTAGGGTTTCGTTTACCCATCCATTCCATCATTAGGTCTATCCTAGCCTACATCAATTTGGCCCCTTCCCAATTGTCACCTAATGCTTGGAGGGTCATAATTGGGGCCATAGTCCTATGAAGGGCTGTTCACCACTCAGACCTTCCAGTCTAGGTCTTTGTAGGATGTTATGTCCCTTCTTCTGCCAAAAACCATCCGAGTTAATATCATTTTATAGATCGGAAGCCTGAGAAGAAGATGCTCCAGATAACTCAGACCTCCAACCATAACTGGAAGCCTCGATATTTTTTTACTTCAGGGCCATGGGAATTTGGTCCATGTGCTCCCTCTTCCCTGCTAGAGCTGAGGATGCCCCTAAGATGGGGTAAGGTAACGATGTCTGCCAAGGCCAACCCTGGTCTTAGTCTGTAAAACCTTAAGAAGGTCAAGGACCTTCAGGACCAGGGGGTGCATGGTCTCCTCGTTAAGTTTGAACATCTGATGACCCCCCACTACCTCTCTGAGACTGGTTTGGGGGGTAGTCCTCTTACAGAGCTTGGTAAGTATTTTTATTCAAGTTATACCTATGAGTTTATGCATATCTGACTCACTAACTCAGACCTTTTAATTTTGCAGAGCGTCCAAAGGGCATATCAGACGAACTCTGGGAAATAGCAGCACCGAGTCTGACTAAGCTTGCTAAGAAGGCAGGTCTAAATGCTCCTCCTCCTCCTCCTTCAACCTCAAAGGCTCAGGCCACAAAAAAGAGAGGTGCTAGCGACCCTTCCCCTGAAGATCAGAGGCAGAAGAAGAAAGGCGGGGATTCTGCCATCCCCATATCCTCTGCAGATGCGTTGGCAGCTCGTATAGAGTAACTGAAGATCAATGACAGCATCATAGGCCATAGTTTCTAGGCTCTGGATGCTATCGTCTCTGCCATGACCGAGGCTGATAAGAATTTTTGTAGGTCCATGGATACACCTCTGCTAATTGAGTTCGGCCTCCACAGGTCAATTCAGGTATGACTTTAGGTTTCTGTATAGCTTCAAAGTGTAACCTCTGATTTGAATTTCATCTTATATACATGACCACATTATTTGTAGGGCCTGGCTGCCATGCATCATCTTGCCAATTGGACTATGAGGAAGTTACCCCTCATTCACAAAGGTCAAGAGGCCGAGAAGGTACATAACTCTCTGAATATAGAGGTCGATCGCCTGAAGTCTGCATTTGATGGGTCTGACAAGAAGGTGAAGAAGCTGGAGAAAGAGATCTCCAAGCTTAAAAAGGACCATGTTGTGGCTCTGAAGGCCAAGGATGATGTGCTCTAGTAAAAGGTTGACTCTGCGGTGAAGGCAACCCTTGAAAATGCCTCTGACTATATTTTGGCAGACTACAAAGTCTCGAACGAGTTCATGAGCTTTGGCTTTGAATACCTTAAAAGAGGTATCAAGGCTACTGTCAAATGGGCGGATGCCAAAGAGAAGGAGGCAGGGAGTCTGAAGGCCTCTGACTTCGTAGGTCTGGGTTTTGCTGAACCTCAGTTTGCCAAAGCACTTTAGGAGGTTGAAGAGGAGGTCGTTGCCCCTGGATGGTACAGAGACTGACAGAGATAACCACGGAGATGAAGAGGCCGAGGTGACAAACATTGGCCAAGAAAATCAGGTCGAGGATGCCAGCACTCTTCCTTCTAATCCTTAGGCTTAATTGCGAAGCTTTATTTTGTAACCCCTGACTATTTGTAATCTCTGAGGAACATCATTAACTCATATTTTTTGGAATCTTACAATTGTATGACAACCTCTGAGGAGGATTTTCACTTCACTTGTTTTGTTGAATGCTTCTTTGTCATGTGATGTTTTAGCTCTGAAGTCTTGTTGCAATGATGTCTGTTTAAACTTAATCAATAGTCTTACTTCAGACCTTATCACCACTTAATGATGTTGTAAGGGTTTGAGGTCATCACCTATGATGTTACCCTCATAATTAATCTCACCAAATTAATGATATTAAGGGTCTGAGGTCGTCTAATTATGGTGTCTGACTTCATACCTTGTCACCACTAAATGATGTCGTAAGGGTCTGAGGTCATCACCTAGGATGTTACCCTCATAATTAATCTTACCAAATTAATGATGTTAAGGGTCTGAGGCCGTCCAATTATGGTGTTTGACTTCAGACCTTGTCACCACTAAATGATGTCGTAAGGGTCTGAGGTCATCACCTAGGATGTTACCCTCATAATTAATCTCACCAAATTAATAATGTTAAGGGTCTGAGGTCGTCCAATTATGGTGTCTGACTTCAAACCTTGTCACCATTTAATGATGTTGTAAGGGTCTGAGGTCATCACCTAGGATGTTACCCTCATAATTAATCTCACCAAATTAATGATGTTAAGGGTCTGAGGTTGTCCAATTATGGTGTCTGAATTCAGACCTTGTCATCACTTAATGATGTTGTAAGGGTCTGAGTTCATCACTTAAGATGTTACCCTCATAATTAATCTCACCAAATTAATGATGTTAAGGGTCTGAGGTCATCCAATTATGGTGTCTGACTTCAGACCTTGTCACCACTTAATGATGTTGTAAGGGTCTGAGATCATCACCTAGGATGTTACCCTCATAATTCCTACCATTAGAGCACAATGAAGCAAGAACCGTCATGGAAACTGATCTCTTATTAATAAACTCTTCATAAGATGATACATTTATATAACTTTTTGCAACATCATATGTAATACTTCTTCAGATGATCAGCATTCCAGGGATTGGAAAAAGGTTCTCCTTCTAGATTTTCTAGCCTGTAGGTCCCGGGTACAACCTCTTCTGTTACTTTGTAAGGGCCATGCCAGTTTGGGTGGAGTTTGTTTGTTTTCTGTAAGGTCTTCTTTAGTACCAAGTCTCCCACAACAATGGGTCTTGACTTCACCCTCTGATTATAGAATTTTGCTGCTCTCTGCTTGTAAGCTGCTTGCCTGAGTTTTACGCCTTCTCTTCTCTCTTCAATCAGATCTAGGTCTAGTCTCCTCTTTTCCCTATTTTTATCAGGGTCATATGTCTGAACCCTGTGAGTTGGGACTCCCACTTTTGTTAGTATGACGACCTCTGAGCCATGTGCAAGCATGAACGGGGTTTCTCCTGTTGGTGTCCTTACCGTGGTCCTGTAGGCCCATAGCACTTCGTAAACCTCTTCAGTCCATCTTCCCTTCGATTCTTCTAACCTCTTCTTGATTCCGTCGAGGATTGTTCTGTTTGTGACCTCGGTCTGACCGTTTGCCTGAGGTCGGCCAGGAGATGCGAAGAACTGCTTTATCCCAACTCTTACGCAATACTTCTCTAAAGAGGAGTTCTTGAACTGGGTCCCATTGTCTGAGATGAGAGTGTTTGGGAGGCCATGTCTCCATATGATGTTCCTCCAAATAAATTGAAAGGTCTTCTGTTCTGTGATCGTTATCATCGGCTCTGCCTCCACCCATTTTGAGAAGTAGTCAATGGCAACTATCAGGAATCGATAACTATTGGCGGCTTTCGGTAGGGGTCCTACTAAGTCAATCCCCCATACTGCAAATGGACATGGATAGGTAATGGACGTCATAGGTTCATGAGGTTGACGAGGAATAGTGGCGAATCTCTGACATTTATCGCACCTCTTCATGTAAGATGCAGCATCTTTGGCCAAGGTTGGCCACCAGCATCCCTGTGTAATGATTCTCTTGGCCAAGGGTCTTCCTCCTATGTGACTGGAGCAAGAACCCTCATGAACTTCCTGTAAGACTTGGGGAACTTCGGTGGGATGCACACATCTAAGGAGAGGCAATAAAAATCCCTTCTTATACAGGATGTCTCCTACTATCGAGAACTTGGCGGCCCTATATCTCAGCTTTCTCATTTCTAGCTTGGCTTCGACTAGCTCTCCCTCTTTGATGTATCTGACGAGGGGGTCCATCCATGAGTCTCCTAGGTTCAAATTGAGACAAGGGTTACATACCTCTTCTTCCTCAATGGTCTCTTTTCCTAGGACCTCTACCGGAACTCTCCTTTTGACGTCTGTCTTCGTCGCCGAGGCCAACCTTGCCAACACGTCTGCGTGGTTGTTACTTTGTCGAGGTACCCTCTTCAATTTTGTCTCTTTGAAGTATTCTAACATCGTTATCACCCTCTTTAGATACTTGGCCATCCTTTCATCTTTGGCCTCATAGACTCCCAACACTTGATTGACAACCAACCTTGAGTCGCTATGAAGTAGGAGTCATCTTACACCCATAGTCTTTACCAACGAGAGACCTGCTATCATAGCTTCATATTCTGACTCGTTGTTAGATGCCTTGAAGTTAAACCTCAAAGCGTATTCAATGTTGGCACCATCTGGAGCTGAAAGTATCAGCCCTGCGCCGCTTCCACTGTCACAGGAGGAACCATCAACGAAGAGATTCCAAATGTTTGTATCTGATGATAAAGCCCCTTTCGACATGATTCCTTGCCTAAAGAGGTACCGATCCTCCTTGTTCTCCGCCATTCTGCCCTTGATCTTTTTGGATACGACCTCTTCCTGGCCCTGGAAGACGTTTGGTGTCGTCTCTTCCTGCTCTCGGAAGACACTACCGTTTGACCCCTCAGCACCAATCAGGTCATTCTCTACCTCGACCTCTTCCCATGTGAACTCTGCAACAAAGTCTGTGAGGGCCTGCCCTTTGATGGCTGTCCTAGGTTGGTAGGTAAGGTTGTACTCCCCCAACTCAATGGCCCAAGTCATCAACCTTCCAGATTTCTCAGGTTTATGCAGGACCTGTCTTAGTGGGGAGTCGGTGAGGACTACCATGAAATGGGCTTGGAAGTAGGGCTTCATCTTCCTTGAAGCATGTATTAGGGCGTAGGCTAACTTTTTCATACGAGGGTAATTTTGTTCAGACCCTTGAAGGGCTTTACTGTTGAAGTACACATGCCTTTGGATTCCACCGTCTTCCCATACTATGGCTGCACTAATAGCCGATTCAGAGACTACTAGATACACATATAATTTCTCTCCTACTATGGGACGAGATAACAACAAGGGAGACCCAAGGTATGACTTGAGTTGGTTAAATGCTTCTTCTCACTCTTCGTCCCACTGGAAGGCCTTTCTAAGCACTTCAAAGAACAAAAGACACTTATCTGTTGCTCTGGAAATAAACCTGTTGAGTGAGGCCACTCTCCCCGTGAGTCTTTGGACGTCCTTGATGCTTCTTGGTGTCTTCATGTCAAGCAATGCCTTGATCTTCTCTGGATTTGCTTCGATTCCTCTTTAATTGATGATGAATCCAAGAAACTTCCCAGCTCCTACCCCGAAGACACACTTCACGGGGTTGAGTTTCATTCTATACAAGTCCATAGTATCAAAGGTCTTTTCAAGGTTTATCACATGAGTGCAGGCCTTTAAGCTCTTTGTCAGTATATCGTCTACACACACTTCCATGGTTTTGCCTATTTGGTCTTCGAACATCTTATTCACAAGACGTTGGTACGTCGCCCCTGCATTTTTTAGACCGAAGGGCATCACCTTATAACAGTACGTCCCTTTGTCGGTAATGAAGGCTGTCTTCTCTGAGTCTTCTGTATCCATGAAGATCTGATTGTAGCCTGAATATGCGTCCATGAAGCTCATGAGCTCATGCCCTACAGTAGCATCTACCATCTGATCTATTCGAGGTAGGGGATAACTGTCTTTTGGGCAAGACCTATTCAGGTCAGTGAAATCAGTGCACATTCTCTATTTCCCATTGGCTTTGGGCACGATGACTGCATTTGACAACCACTCCGAGTATATGACTTCTCTTATAAACTCAGCCTCTTCCAATTTTTTGACCTCTTCCCGGATAACGTCGTACTTCTCTCTGGAGTAAACTCTTCGTCTTTGTTTGATAGGCTTGGCCTCTTTGGTCACGTTGAGCTTGTGACTCATAACTTCAGGGTTGATACCGAGCATGTCTGTGTGACTCCAAGCGAAGACACTCTATCTCCTTCTAAGGAAGTTTATTAGCTCTTCCTTGATCTCTGTCTTTAGGGCTTTACCGACCTGGATGGTTTTTTTCGATTCGTCCTCATTGAGGGCGATGGATTCTACCTCTTCTGCGGCCTCTCCCTTCTTCAACTTTGTTTCATCTCTCGGGTTCAATGTATCAATGCTATAGGTGGTGGTTGCCCTCTTATGGGCCTCCCTCTCTTCGGTCGAGTTGAAGTAACATTCTCGCGCTATGGTCTGGTCACCCTGCACTTCCCCTACCCCATAGGGGGTCATAAATTTTAGCATCTGGTGGACCGTCGACGACACAACTTCAAACTCCTTAAGGTTCACTCTTCCTATGATGAGGTTATAGGCCGAGAAGACGTTTTCGTCCATTACGAATTTTTTTATCTTTCGGGTCAACCTCTTAGGCCACTCGTCACCCATCCGTACGTCCATCTCATACATGCCAAATGGGTGGACCTTTTCGCCGCTGAAGCCCATTAAGGGATGATGATAGGGTACCAGCCTAGCTCTGCTATTACCTAGGCTCTTGAAGCAAGGCCAAAACATTACGTCTGCTGAACTCCCTCCGTCCACGAGGATCCTCTGAACCTCACACCCGTGCAATCTTGTTGTTCTTACCAAAGGGTCATTATGCCGGGCTAAGATACCTTTGAAGTCGAGTCGAGAGAACCCGACTATAAGGGTGTCCATGTCCACCTTCTTTCTCTTCTACGCTATATCGGAAGACGTTAGATTTATAACCTCAAGTTTGGCCACCGACTTGGCCTCTGCCACATGAGCTTTCCTGTCAGCCACTTTAGAACCATCTCCCGCAAGTCCTCCGCATATGGTGTCAACACCAAAGGAGATCATGCCAACCCTCTTCATCGGGGTGTTGTCATCTTTCGGCGAAAGGTCTGGATCGTCTTCATCGTCATCTTCTGAGTCATTGCCTATTCTAGCTGGGGCATCGTCATGACATCTGTCGTTTCCCCTTTTCTTAGGGCCATCTCTTCTCCCCTTAGGAGCTTTGCCATCAACATACTTCCTCAGCTTTCCGGATTTTAACATCTTCTCAATCTCATCCTTCAAGGCGAAGCATCTGTCTGTAACATGGCCATGGTCCTGGTGGAACTCACACCACAAGTTTTTGTTCCTCTTATGCGGAGGGGCCTTCAGTTTCTCTGGCCATCTTAGAGTCCTATCATTCTTGATCTCGTTGAGGATATTCTCACAGCTCACGATTAGAGGAGTATAGTGAGCGAACTTGTCATCGTGTGACCTCTTCTTTCCATCTTTCTTTCTTTGGGACTTCCCGTTACTAACGCGGTTCTCATCCTCATACTTGGCGGCCATTGCCTTTTCGGCATTCATGACTTTTCCCGCAGTTGCCAGTAGCTCTGTCATGGACTTGGGAGGGTCTTTCGCGAGTTTCCACAACAACTTCCCTTTCTGAAGACCTCCTATGAGGGCGGTCATGGCTATATTCTCTTCGTAATCTTTAACCTCAAGTTTATCTTTGTTGAACCTGGCGATGTTGTCCCTTAGGCTCTCGTCCTTGCCTTGCTTCACATACAGTAGATGAGTGGTCTTCTTTTGAGGTCTTACCCCAAAGTATAAGTTGTGAATGAATCGTTCGGCCAAGCCCTTGAAGTTCTCAATTGAATTCTTCGAAAGAGAGGTGAACCAGCTGTGCGCTGTTCCTGTCAAGGTCCCAGAGAAGGCCCTACACTTCATCTCATCCGGTATCGAGTAGATGTCCTCCGCCGACTGATACATCTCAATGTCATGTACAGGGTTGGTGCTACCATCATACTTGAGAGACACCACTGGTGGTTTGAACTTAGCAGGGGTCGGGAAGCTCACTATCTTAGCCACAAATGGAGAGCCCTCTGAGTAACCCCTTTGTAGTGGATCCCTACTTTTGATGAGGTCTCCTATCTTCTCCTCAAGACGTTGGATAGAGTCATTCCATGGTCCCCTACCATCGACCTGGCCGAGGTTATCTCTAGCCACCTCCAAGGGATGGACTGAGGGTTCCCCTGTCGCAGCACAACGTCGTCTGTTGACCTCTTCCTGGTCTCTGCCCCTTCCTGCATGGGGTCGACCTTGGTCAGGTCGACCATGTCTGTCTCCTCTTTGCGAGCCGGCTGCGCTTCTCGATCTTGATAACCTCTGTCTTAGGTCATTCACTGGGCCTAACCTCTCAAAGGCTGACCCTTTGCTCAATCGATCAAAAGCTGATCCCCTTTGTTGGGCCACTTCACCTCTTCGGCCGATACAGCCTCGGCTCTGCTGAAGAGGACGTAACGTATTATTCAAAACCTTATAGGGCTCCCAACAATCCTCCGGGACCTCTTCCACCTCTAGATCGTCATACCTGTCCTCCGGGCAAGGGTTTCCTTGCCTCCCCAGGCGTAAGCGCCTAGGGTCGGCAACGTCCCTCCTTCACTGGGGTGAAGGCTGGTCCTTTTTTGATGTGCTTGGGGTGGTCCCCTGGCGTCGGATGAGGCTGGACAGCAGCCTGAGTGATCATCTCCGGTGAGACTCCAGGTGGCCTCATCATAGTTTGGCTGAGCTGTGCAAACTGCTCCTGCATATCTTGTTGTGTTGCAGCCAAAGACCTCAAGGCGGCAGCTACCTCCGCCATTTCGAACTGAGGCGGTGCCTGGATGGAACTAGGCCCTCCCCCACCAGGCGGCGAAAGAGGCGGTGGTAATTCTGGTGCCATGTGTTAGCAAATAAGAGCTTGAGTAGCAGGTGAGCTTAATACCTTAAAGGACCTCTTTCAATGGTGAAACATCTCCACACAAGGGGTGGTGCCTGGTTCACCACCAGAGTCTCCGGTGAGGCCAAGCTAAAGAAGAGGAAGAGACAGCTTCTCGTTCCCACGGACGACGCTAAAATGATGATGCTGGAAACAGCACCACCCTTCAAGGTGTTTGTGAGCTCAATTCAATATTAACAATGGAAGCATAGGGTATATACACTCATAGTAGAAGGAGATGAGGAGAATAGGATTTACACCGGAATATAAGTGGTTCAGCCAATTAGGCCTATGTCCACTGTGCAAGTGTATGACGTGTATCAATATGTGAGAGCACTAATGGCCATAGATACAATCTCTCAAGATTTCTCTCTCTACTGTGTATTTGAACAAATTTTCGGCTAGGGTTGCTAATTTCGAACCCCTTTGCAAGGTAGAGGATGACCTCTATATATAGTGCCTGGGGTGGGTGGGTGTAATGTACCCCCTATGCATGCAATGAGCATGTGTGTGTTGATCTAGCCAATCTGATGAAGACATCTGTCAGTGTCACAGGTAGAGAATGATGATAAAATATTCCCCCCACGTGAGGGGAATGATTTGTTATAACTGAATTGTGTCCACGTGTCCTTATCCACACATATGCCAATAAGAGCTTGACCTCGATGCCTAGTCCTGACCTCAGCCTGGAAGAGGCCGAGGCTGGTAAGGTCCAATTATCCATATAATCCGAGATGAGTCACTAAGGTCTCGGCTTAAGTGAAGTTGAGTTAAGGAGTTAGGGTCGGCCTAGGTCGAGGTTAAGCTAGCATGTGCGTGGAACGTCGGCTGATTTACAAATAAAGTCGAACCTTTGTGGAAGTATGGCTCCTCGCTACCTCGGCCTACCCCTGGCCGAGGTCGTCATTCTCAGGTGAACTGAAGAGCTGCTGACCCTTACGATACATGCTGTCCCCTTGATGAGTTTGGTGGTAGTGCCGGCTAGGGCCGACCTTGCCATGTCCGAGGTCTGTTCTCACGGAACCAAGGCATTCCCAACCTCGACAATGTCTTGGCCGAGGTTGTAGTTACTGAGCCGAGGATACACTTGTCGCATATCAATTGTGATAGTCAATCGACAATTGGCAGAGCACAAAGTCATATGTATAATGGTAAATCTCGACATATACATCAAAGACATAATACCGTTAATCAACTTCTCTCTAATGGAGTAATTTCCATTGATTATATTAAGTCTAAAGACAACATAGCGGATCCGTTAACCAAAGGGTTAAATAAAGAGAAAGTGTATAATTTATCAAGGGGAATAGGAATAAAGCCTACAAAATAAAGAGTTGTCTTGATGGCAACCCTACCTAGCTGACTGGAGATCCTAAGATCTAGGTTCAAAGGGACAACCAAATCTTGACTGAAACTCATACCTATTCCTATGACAAAACAATTATGCCTTCAAAGTAAGTAATGCTAAGCTTAGCTTTTGATGACTCCTATACTTTGGAAATTCAAGTGGGGTATAATAGGATACTCTTAATGGGAAGTCACCTATGTGAGTGTGAAGGGGCCGCCGCTTCTATTAGAATTCAAAAGGCTGAAATTGTCTAAAGCACTTATGAAATCAAGAATTATCCAGGGCCAAAATGAACACAATCGAAAGAACCAACTTTGTTTGAAAAATTACTGTGTGATGTCTATGGACTTGATTTAAGCAAAACACTAAACATTTCAAGACATCGTGTTCATTAATCAGTAAGTAAATCCGATAGTCTATCACTAGGGAATATTCAAAGCCAAAAGTTATCTCTTCGGATATTGAAATTTTTAATAGAACTCTCTTAGTGTCTGTATAAATGTTTATGTTGATCCAACCAATTTTCATTCATATGGGAGATTGTTAGAATTTATGGGTTTACTTAAGTTGAAAAAGTCAAATGTTATGAACTTTGGGGTTAATTTATTATGGGATCCACACGTCTTTCGAGATAACTCAAAGTGGTATACTCGTTCACCTCTGAAGGAGGTAGGACTTACATGGGCATGGGTTGGTTTCCAAGCCAACATGCACGCGCGGGCCGCGGCCCCCCCGCCCGACACGACTAGGGCTCGGGCTCAGGGTCGTGGGCCGTGGGGCTTTAACTTGGCTAATGTAGAAACTTTTTGGGCCAAATTCTATTGGGCTTTTTTTTATTTATTTTTGAGTTTATTTTATTTTATTTTATTTCGGCCCAGTTTTTATTTCTTTTTTTAATTTCGTTTTATCTAGTTGGTTAGTTAATTATAGTTATTCCCAACAGTTGACTATTGGGATTTCCAACCGTTTTTAACTGCCACCTATTTTTGTATAAATAAGTGGCCTGGGGTCTCATTTTAAGGTTACGAAAATTAGAAAGTCAATAAGTTCATATATTTCATGTGAGTTTCATATAAGAGTTCTTAACAGTTGGTTCAAATAGACTTGCAAATTAGGGTGCTACATTTGCAAGTAAGATTGTTATATATCGGGAGACGATTGCCGCTGCGTCGGAGAAGCACTAATTTGTGGCAAAATTCGTCTAAAGGTCAGAGTGTTTAACATTTCATCTCAATCTAAAAATTATGTGTTGTTGCATATTAATTCTGTAACTATTCTTTTGTTGCATATTAATTCTATAATACTTATTTCATAATTTTTGTAATACAAATACAAAATCATTTTGGATAACACACACACACACACACACACACACACACACACACACACGCACACGCACACACACACACACACACACACATATATATATATATATAGTACTATTCTTGTGCAGATTGTTCCACATTTTAACAATGCGGACTGGATATGTATTACCTAACAGTGGGCCCAGAAAAGAGAGAGAAAACGTCTATAATTTGGGCGATAATTTTTTGACTCACCGCTAGGCAACACATGTCCAGTCCGCACTGTTAAAATATGGGACAGTCCAAACAAGAGCATATATATATATATATATATATATATATATATATATATATATATTACCATGTGCACAGACACATATATATGTATATAGCCGAGAGAAACAAGTAAAGGAAGGAAAAAAAGAAAACCCATACCCATACTTGTTTGTATGTTTCAAGATTTGAAGCAATTTTTTTTCTCAGTCTTGTTCTTTTGTAAAAAGAAGACACTGTTTGGTTTTACACACGATGCGGGAGAGAGGGTCGGTTTGTGGGTTTGGCCGATTTAGGATTATTACTATTTTTTTCTCTTTTTTTTTTCATTTAACACATGGCAGTTTAAGGTATTGTTTTCTTTCTTTTTTTTCTTCCTTTTTTTAATAAAAATAAAACGAATAAGAAAAAATTGTCAACTTTTAGATTTCTTGTTTATATTTTTGTTTTGTTTAATTCCATATAAGACAAAAAGGAACTTAAGATATTTTGGAAATTTTATTTTTCAAATTTTGTCCCTTGAACTTATTTTTAGAAATTTATACTTTATACCCTATAAGTTTTATTTTTAATTTAAACAACAAACCTAAATTTGGATCTTGGCATGTTTATTGTAAATTTGACATAAAATTTACTTTAAATAAAATATTTGACACGTGTAGAAAAAATGTCTACTTAGTAATTAAAAATTATATTTTATTTGTCGAATAAAAACAAAAAAATTGATTTCGACACATAGTTAATTCAACTTAAATTAAAATAAACTTTAGGGTTTTACAGTAACACAGTTATGATGACCTAAAGGGCTATCCCCAAGACTACGATAGTCATGATAACTAGAAGGGCTGCCAGTCATCTCCTCCATCCTAGACGGTTAGATCTAAGATTGGTAGTTATTACCAATCATGTGATGCGTGTTGTCATCCCCATGAGGAGAAAATATTTGACATTGATGAGCTTGAGCGATCTAACTAGATCTCAAGGCTCATTGAAAATGATAAAAAGTGCCTCCGACATGAAAGGGCCACTAATGGACACTAATAAGAGAAGAATGTTGCGCTCCAACGATGGCTAGAGAAGTTGGTAAGGGAAATCCATAGGGAAACGTGCAAGAGTGAGTACAAATCACAAACTCCTAGCCTTCAGGCGAGCAGGACTCACAGTCGAGGAAGGTTCACTTAACGACATAAGGAATACCCTCCTCATGAGAAGTCTTATGGAAGGAGACCACACTTTGACGATTGTTAAGGATATTAAAGCTCTATACTTCAGCAGAAGAAAGGTGGATAGATACCCACCCATCATGGGGATCGCACGACCAAAGAGCTTACGAAAAGAGACTTCTTTTATCATATGGAGTTGCCTTTCATACAAGATACAAAGGATTTTAAGCTTCCTAATAAATTTACTCCCCCAAGATTCAAGATCTATGATGGGAATACAAATCCCACAGATCACGTCAGGTAGTATTTCCAAGCGATGACGCGTTTTAAAATAATAAAAGTTTGATGGGTCGAATATTTTCCTCATGTCTTGGAAACATTACACAAAAGTCATTCGAGAAGTTTCCATATCGATCGATCATCTTCTTTAAATAGTTGGCCGAGGTCTTCATAGCCAGGTTTATCACTAGCAACACCCATCCTAAATGGATGGATTCGCTTCTCACAATGAAGAAGAAGTCTCAAGAAACAATCCACGAGTAGGCCGAAAGATATTGGGAGGTGTATAACGAAGAGGAAAATTGCACTGAATAAGTTTAGAGGATTTCTTAAAACTTACTCTATCAAGCAGTTCCATATTTTACCAATATCTCAATAAGTAAGAGGCTATCACGAATGATGACCTTTTGGCAAAGATTGAGAAATATGCCAACATTGAAGATAAAGTGTCAGGAGTTGGTTAAGAAGGAGATCGATAGAAATAGTCCAAGAACGAAGATAAATAAGGGAGGAATAAGCTAGGAGGAAAAAAACAGAATGAAAAGCAGAAGGGAATCGATAAAAAGGACCATGAAAAAGTGTTTAGAGCCATCAACACTATTTATTTCCTTTAAACCAACCTACAAGATCTTCTACAAGATCAGAGGTTGGAAGTACTTCAAGTGACCCGAGAAGATGATCATCGATCCTAAAAAGAGAAACAAGAAATTAAGATGTGCGCATCATAATGATCATGGCCAGAAAACTAAAAATTGCAAGGCAGTCAAATCCCTCCTCGAGGAACTGGACCATAATGGGCACCTTAATGATTTTTTTAAAGAAAAATGAAGGTTAATTACAATATGTATGTGCCCAATATCAAATAATGTACTGAAAAAGGACTTGGGGCACGAGGTCATAGTAATCCATTGGGGCTCAGGACCAGCGCACAATCTGAAGCTTGATAAATTTTTTAACGAATGTTTCGATAATTAATCAGTAGTGATTCATAGAGCCTCAAACCCAAATTAAATAAAGAGGAATGCTCTTAGGATGGAAGTTAAGAAGCTTACACTAGTAATGGAGGCATTTCAGATCGACCCGACCAAGACGATTACGAGCAAATACCGATGACCTGAAGATATTGATTATGTAAAGCACATTATATTCACTGATAATGATATGGTCGGAGAAGGACTCCCCATTATGATACTCTTATAATCACTCTTATGGTCGTTGAATGGGATGTTGATAAGATATTGGTGGATTAGGGGATCTTCTGAGAGGTAATGTACCTCAAGATGTTCAACTAGCTAAATCTACATGTAGAAGACCTGGAAGAAGCCATTGTGCCTCTGGTCATCTTTAAAGGAAGGATAACTTTGTCCTTTGAGAAGGTTGTTCTCCCTGTCCAAGAAAGAGGAATCTCTAAGCTCATTGAGTTCCTTATAGTAAATATATATTACCCATATAATTCTATACTTGGTTGATGGTGGTTACATGCTATGAGGTCAGTGCCGTCCACTTATCATCAGAAGTTAAAATAAATCACTGATAAGGGGATCATGGAAATTCGGGGAACCAAGCCTTAGCTAAAAAATGTTTCATTGTTTTCATGCGACCAAAACATGAGAACATTAAGGAAAGAGCTATGGATATAGTGGAGGGATCCATACCCACTAAGTAGAAGCTAAAATATAGGTGACGTGGTATAGAGGAAATCAGTATTGCCCCAGATGATTGGGTTATAGAACCTATTTAGGAGATGATCTTTGATGATGACTAACCTGAGCAAAAGTTTTTTATCAGTAACTCACTCACTGATAAAGAGAAAGAAGAACTGGTTATTTTCCTCAAAAGTAATCAGGACATTTTTTCTTGGTAACCATATGACAACCCGAGATTAGATACATAATTAAAGTGTCACATGATCCATGTGGATCCATTGCATCCACTAATGACTCTAAAGATGTGACAAATCACACGCGAGAAAGCCAGGGTAGTTGAAAAGGAAGTGGGGAAACTTTTAGAAGCACAGTTCATCAAGGAAGTTCAATTACCCAACTGGATATCAAACCCAGTAGTCGTGGAGAAAAAGTAATGAAAAGTGGAGTCTGTATAGATTTCAGCGATCTAAAGCGAGCTTGTCCAAATGATAGTTTTACTTTACCTAAGATAGAAGGACTAGTCGGCACGATCGCCAACTATGAATGTATGAGCTTCCTCCACTCCTACTTAGGGTACTATTAGATCCCATTGTTTACCTTTGACCATAAAAATTCTTCCTTCATCACCACACTGGGGATATACTACTACAGGATGGTGTGCTTTGGATTAAAGAGTGCCGGGGAAACCTATAAAATACTTGTGATGAAGATGTTCAAGTAGCAGTTAGGAGACATGATGGAGGTATACATAAACGATATGCTTGTGAAAAGTAGGAATAAAGATAACCACCTCGTAGACATAGCAAAGACTTTTGAAGTTCTTCGTTATTAAAGAATGAATCTAAATACAACCAAGTTCTCCTTTGGGGCACAATCGAGAAAGTTCCTCGAATACCTAGTTAGTTAAAGAGGTATTGTGGTTAATCTCAACCATATTAAGGCCACCAGGAAGGTGAAACCCCCATACTCACCTTGGTCAACCTATTCATATCAAGATTTTTAGAGAACATTCGACCTTTATTCCAAGCAGTAAGGAAATAAATGAAGGAAATATGGAAAGACGAATGTACCCAGGCATTTGAAAAAAAGTAAAGAAGTATTTAAGTCGACCACCGTTGTTGACCACTCTCGATGATGAGGGACCCTTCCACTTGTATCCGATGGTGTCCGGTAGTATGAGTATCTTGGATCTAGTTTCTGATAAGAATGGGAGTTAAGCTCCCATCTATTATGTAATAAAAACCTTGTTCGATTATGATAAGAGGTACATCCTATTGGAAAAACTTGCACATGCTCTAGTGATAACTTCTCATAAGTTAAAACATTAATTTGAGGCATAAACTATCATTATTATCACCTCCTTGACTTTAAAGATGATGATCAGAAAGGGCGACCAATCTGGATAGATGTCCAAATAGTCAGTAAAACTCAGAAGGTTTGATATTTAATTTTAGCTAAGGACCTCAATCAAGGGGAAAACTCCATCTGTCTTCATCGTTAATTTATCTGGTGACCAGGAATCAATTGGTACGAGCACCAAAAGTGAAGAATTAACCCAATAACTGGTCGAAGAAGGGTAAAGGTGGACCCTCTGTGTCAATGGAGTCTCAAATTCAAAGGATGGCAGGAGCTAGGATAGTAATCATATCCCTAGAGAAAATTATTCTAGAATAGGCATTTCTCTTAGGATTTGAAGCCTTCAATAATAAAGCAGAGTATGAAGCCTTGATCGAAAGGTTAAAAAGGCACGCTCCTTGGGTGCCCATAACCTTGATATCTTTTACGACTCAAGGATGATATGAAATAAAAAATTAGGAGACTATAATTCTAGGGATGAATGAATGGCTGCATGCATTAAAGAGGACCAACACCTGGTTGCCCAATTCAAGTATGTATAAGTGCAATAGTTCCCAAGGGTAGCAATAATCATGCAGACGTGTTGGCCACACTCCCTTTAGCTGTTAAGGAAGATATGAAACGAATGATCCTAGTAGATTACCTTGATCGAACCATCATTAATAAAGGGAAATTTATCTAGCAGGTTATGGGAATTGATAAGGCTCCAATCTGGATGGATCTAATAGTGCGTTACCTAAAAGAGGATAGCTTTCCAGACGATAAGAAGGAGGCACACAAGATCTCTGTGAAAATTTCTCACTTTCACTTATTGAAAAACCGAAATCTCTATCGTCTCTCTTTTTCACAACCTTACTTTCATTGTGTTCACCTAAATGATGTCGACTATACCCTCTATGAGTTGCATGAGGTGATATATGGAAGCCATGTGGGAGACATGTTAATGGAATTTAGGGATATGAAGGAAGGGTACTGGTGGTCGTATATGCAGCATGATGCGATTGCCTACATCTAAAAATGCACAAATTGTTAACTTTTCTCCTCGTTAGAGCATTAGCCCGCCAGCGACCTTAAGTTCCTAAAAAATCCTTAGCATTTCTCACAGTAGGGGATTGACATCATCGGTACACTACCTCTTGTCTGTGGCAGTTGAAAGTATTTTTTGGTTGACATAAATATTTTATCTAAGTGGTTGGCGAGCATAAAAAGTGTCAATATGACCAAGTTTATATGGAAGAACATCACAACACAATTTAGCATCCCTCGGATCATCATCATAGACAATGGGACTCAATTTGAGAGAAACCTCCTTCAAATTATTTGTGACGAGCACAACATTAGGCACTACTATAGATCAATGGATTATCCTCAGAGCAAAGGGAAAGAATTTTTTTCTAATAAGATAGTCCTTAACGGAATAAGAAAGAGATTGGAAAAAGAAAAAAAGGTGCATGGGTCAACCACCTCTCCCATGTTCTCTAGGCATTTCAAACAATGCTTAAGAGATTAACGAGGGAAGCATCCTTTGCCCTAACTTAAAGAATGGAGGCATTCATCCAACTAGAAACATGTCTGATAACCATGAAGTCCACCTTAGTCGACCAAGACCTCAATAATAAAGAAATCAGAGAAAATCTTGACTTAGCCAACAAAAATATGGAATTAGTTCTTTTAAAGATTTCCTCCTACCAACAACAGCTGGGCAAGAAGTATAATAGGGGGTCAAGGTGAGGAGCTTCAAGGTCAAAGACTATGTACTTAGAAAGATTGTGGGCAATGCTAAGAAGCCCTCAGACGGTAAACTCGAGCCCTACTGTGAAGGCACATTTAAAGTCATTTGAGATGATTTGCATAGATCCTACCACTTAGAAACAATGGAAGGCAGAGAGATTCCCCAAGCATGAAAGGTAACCAATATCAAGAAGTTCTAATTTTAAAGTCTAGTTTATTTTAATTTTTATTTATTTTCAAACATTATTTTAGATTTCTTGCACGTATTTATGTATGTTAGAATTTATCTCTATGCATTGTTCAAAGTGGTGGGAAAATGAGTAGTTAATAAAGAAGATCGATTAGTGAATTGAGTTTTCTTGGGCATATTATCAATTTAATGATTATCTTCTTTCGAGTGTCTTCTTTTAAAGACTGATTAATCGGTCGACTAAAGATCATCTTTAACTTGAAATGTCTGCATATAAACTAAATGGTTGACTGACCAATGGTCAACCAAACTTAAAGTGTTTTGATAGTTAACAAAACACAAATGATTTCTTAAAGCCGATGAAATGCCTACTAGCAAACCTTGGACACCCATAACCGATCATGTTGAAAAATTCCTAGCTGGGAGATAACCCCACGAACATGTGCATTCTATCTTTTGTGGTTCTAGGCCTAAGGTTTGATGTAACGACATCACTTAAAAGGTAAGATCAGGGACCACACAATGAAGTGGAAAGAAAAATGTGAAAATTTCCATTGATAATTTAAATTATTAGAAGGTGATGATACCAAATTTAGTATCAAGAAGTAAATTTATATAATATCAATCAATAATAGCTTTGAAGGCGTAACATGATGTTTAAATAAGTGTATAAGTGAAGAAGGAGATGAGGAGAAGAGGAATAAACACTAGCATATAAATCATTCAGCCATTGACCTACTCCACTGTGCAGGTGAAATGAGTTTCACTATAAAAATGGGTACTAATGGCCTAAGTGATACAAGTCTCACTACTTTCTCTCTCCACTGTAACAGAAGCAAAGCTTAGGCTAAGGTGTTTGTATATCTATCCTTTCTTCTGGGGAAGAAGATGGGTTTAAATAGTGCTTGAGGTGCACAATGCACCCCCAAGCATTCCAGGTGCATGTCTTTGATAAAGTTAAAAATAGGATCTTGACAACTGTCTTTTAGAATGTACAAGTAATGATGATGCAAATATTTCCCCCATGTTCACATGTGATATAGTTATAACCATCTGCCCATGTGGACTGGCCATGCTGAAATCTTGCATCACACGTGGTGGAGATGCCGTCAAGAAGGGTCTCAACTAGGTCGAGTGTGAGACCTTGGGAGTTTTGTTCGATCATATGCTGAAGAATGTTAAAGTGTGGTCTCGACTGAGCAGGTGTCTGGACGAGATGAGATTTTATTTGGATCAATGAGGTCTCAGATGTCTGGGATGGCAGTCGAGACTAGACTTGCAGGTGGATAGGGATGTTGGCGGGCCTCGACCTAAAACTAAGGTTGGCCTGGGCCGAGAAAAACCCAGGCTGGGACGAGGTTATATTTGGGTATATCAATCACCCCTACCCTTAGCCTTCAATGTGAACAGGAGGCCTAGGGTTAACGGTGTCTGGAGGAAAAAGGTTGATGAGATATATCTAGCTAATGATTGATCTGTCCTTAAAATGTGAAATATTCGCTGGTAATGGTCATTGAAGTGACACTTGGCAGTTAGTATGTGGCTCAGCAGGTTTGAGATGACACATGTCCTTATTTTCATAAGTTATCGTCTCATCCAAGTATAAGTGGTGACTGAGTTGTTTAGGGTTTCGTGCTCTCATGATGGATCTTCTTGGGACTTCTGCCTAATGATTTAGTGGTTTAGAAACCACATTTTACATTTTCTCTCTTCTTTGCAAACATTTCTCCATCCTGTAGCTTTTGTGCCAATTGCCATTAACGTTCCTACCACTTTCCTTCGATTATCGCTATTTATTACGCTTTATGAGCCACTTCTTCCTCTCAAGAGCTTCTCCTCATTCAGGTAACTCATTTATAATAATTTCTCTTTGGTTGAAGTTTGCGTTTTCTTGGTTTTCAAATTTTTTCCATTTTTCGGTGAGCTGTTGCATTTTTTGGCGGTGGGTTGGGTGGTTTTGAGTCTTAGACTTTAATTTTCTTGGAAGATTTAGGTAGCAGAAGGTGTCTTCCGTTCTAGGTTAGTTGTTTTTTGCCTATTTTCGTCCGAGTTTGAACATTCCGCTTACTCTCCAGTCACCATCTCTGATGATGTTCATAACCACTGTTCTTGTTCTTGCATATTGAAAATGATTACGCCCGTCCTTTTCATCTTGCAGTCAAACTTAGTCAACCCATAATTTATTTGGATGTTAAAGACTTTATACGAATTATATGAGCACTATCTAACCCTTAGGGATATGGTTTTAGGGAGATACGAAGGGTAAAGACTGAGGTTGCAGTAAAATGGAAGCATGTGGCCAATCCTACACATCTATTCCATAATATCCCACTAGCTATCATACGACCTCTAATTAATCAAATAAGTGATTCCATATATGAGTCATCTTCCTCTATGGATGATAATCCTTTCGTCTCCCACAAGACCGAGAGTGAGGATTCTTACATGAAGGCTTTAAGACTTTCGCCATTCTCCTCTGAAGGGTCTGAGGAGGTAGAGGGCTCATCCTTTTAGCATGCTGAGTCTTCTAACCAAGCAGGCTCTTCTTTACAAGTTATCTCAGACTCGGATGAGTCGAGGGTGGAGGTGGAAATTCTATATCCTCCAGTGGCAGTCATGTTATTGGCAATTCTGAGTGACGAATTCGAATGTCGACATTCAGGAGGTGTCCCGACTTCTAACCTAGATGATGAATCTCATTTGAACAATGTTACACTTGACATATCTTATACAAACTCCTTTAAAGTACAGTTATAGAGGTTGATCTCTTAACATTGAGGCATCTGTATGAGATAGGTCCCTCTATCAACATGAGAGTGCCTTTGAAAGACGAGAGAGCTTATGATGGCTGAGAGGACGAGATATTGATATATGTGCAGATATTGAGGGTTAGCTTTAGGCTGTCCATTTAACCAATAATACGAGCCATTTTATCAAGTTTAGGTCTCAGCCCCTCTCAGCTCTCGCCTAACGCTTGGAGGATCATTCTCGGCTTTGTGTCTCTCTGTAAGTTATTTCATCATTATGATGTTACAGTTAGAATTTATAGTGACTATTATAATGTTTCATTCCCAAAAACCCAACCTGGCTACTATCATCTCATATCCAAGAAACCAACAAATAAAGTCTTGCTTGTGCACCAGATTTCTAATCACGACTGGAAGCCAATTATTTCTTCATATCCGGAGCTTGGGAGTTTGGACTAATTACTTCCCGTAGTGCCTCAGAGCATAGGGTTCTTTGGAGATGGTCCAAAGCATCTATGTTATCCAGACTAGGCCCGAGTCTGAGCATTGTTGCCTGTGAGAAGGTGTCCAAGATTAGAATACAAGGTAAGGAAGGTGGTCTCGTAGAATTTGAGCAGTTGATGACCCCCTATTTTTTGGAGCAGACAGGTTTGGGGGTGGACAACCCTATCTGAGTTATGTAAGTATTTTTCTTGCAACTGTTATTTCATCTCTGAGCTTCCTTTGTTACTAATCTCGTCTTTACTTTGCACATTGTCCTCCAATTACACCAGAGGCTATGTGGAAGATGGCTGCACCAAGTGGGGAAGAAGTCTGCACCCCCACCTCAGGTAAAAAAATCCACTGCTAGTAACCTCATCCAGGTCGTGGGATCGAAGAAGAGGAAGGAGGTCTTTGGGGATCCCCCTGCCTCCCATTAATAAAAGAAGCACAAGGACGGCTCGTCCAAAACTGCACCGACACAAGCAATTCCTATCTCTTCTGAGGATGAACCGTTGACTCGTCTAGCTAAGTTTAAAATCAACTCAGAATCCCTCATAGGGAATAAGAAGAAGGCCTTTGAGGCTTGGCCTCTATAACACCGGAGATCTATGATCATTTCCTAGAATCTATGAATGTCTATCTTCTGAGTTACTTCTATCTGCGTAGGGCTGTTCAAGTAAACTCGTGCGCTTTTATTCGATTTTTATTAAAAATGTGCAGTTTCATCTCATAATGATGTCTCGTATCTATTGCACTCTATTCTATATCTGAAGAAAGTCCACCAATGGGTTTAAGGGAAGCTTTTCAAAATTTAGTTGGCCCGAGACGCTATAAAAAACAAGAAGGATTTAAAGAAGCATATCTTGACCCTGGACAATGATCATAAGAAGGAAATAGACACCCTGAAGACCCAACACACAGAGGCCATTAACAAGATGAATTCTGATCATGATGCTTCCATCAAGGCCTTAACTGACAATCATGCGATCGAGGAGAAAGAGAAGGTGAAGGTTGTTGCTGATAAGGAACTTGATAAGGCCAAGAAAAAGGGGTTTGAAGATTTTAAGTTATCTGAGGAGTTTTTAGGGTACAGTCTTCAGTACATTGAGAGAGGAGATAGGATAGCTTATCATTGGATTATCCTTAAGTTCCCTAACGTCTCACACCTGTCCAAGGAAATTAAGGCCTTTAACTTCCACTAGCCATGATAAATCTTATCGAGATTGAAGAGTTGTCACAACCTGAGCTGACTATTCAGACAATCAATAATAAGGGTGATGATGATCTAGCTGGGGATGAAGCCGAGATAAACCTGGTCCAGAATGATGGAAATGCTAAGGCTAAGAAGAACGGTGTTATTGATGGGTCGGTTCAAGTGGAGACTGAGGGGAATCAAGCAGCATGAATCGTCCTATTTCTGTTAGGGTGGACATTTATGTCCTGATGCCCCTTATGTAAAATTTGAACAACTAATTTTTGAGTTCGGATGATTTAACTTTTGTTTGAACAATGCATATTTACCCTCGCCTTAATTACTCTCGCCTTTAAACTTGATTAAGTGTTATTGAATGGATATATGTATATCTCTTGTTTTTGCCAACTCTTTTAATTATGTTGTGTCTTCCTGCTTTGAGCATAATTACTGTTAAGCAACTTTACAGCCTTCTGATTGTGGATATATTCTCGTTCTTAGCTGAGAAGTAATTCAACCAACTTAATGATTTTTTAAATTAGAGATCACTACATTGTGATATTTACATAAACCATAATTAAATGATTTTTTAATTTTGGTCCACCAAATTAATGGTGTTTAACTACAAGTCCCCTCTCGTCATTTTGAGAGTGTATGGGCAAGTGTCGTCTCGTCCTGCACTGTCATCTCACCGAGAGAGTTTGACTCTGAGCCATAAAATTAATGATATTTAATGAACCATAATTAAATGATTTTTCAATTTTGCACGACCAAATTAATGGTGTTTAACCACAAGTCCCGTATCATCATTTTGAGAGTATATGGACGAGTGTCGTCTTGTCCTACACTATCATCTCATCAAGAGAGTTTAACTCTGAGCCACCAAATTAATGATGTTTAAATAAACCAGAATGAAATGATTTTCATATTTTATTTGTGTTTTTCACCATCTTAATGATGTTATAACATTGTTCCCCCTCTCGGTGTTATTGAGAATCAATGGACAAGATAAGTCTCGTATGGTTTCTCGTGTCACCGAGAGTGAGTTAATGCTAATTCACCATATGAATGATCTTTTTAGCTTAGGAAAACTTTAATCATGCATTTTCTCACTTCATACAAGGAAAATATTAGAGAACATTTGAAACTTTTCATTAATAACTCGGAATATTTTCATACAATGGTAAAATAAGATTTTTATAGAATTTTAGTGACAGTATTTTTTCAAATGGTCGGTGTTCCATGGGTTTGAGAATAGCTCTCCCTCTAAATTCTCATGTCTATAGGTGTCTGGAACGAATTCTTCGGTGACTCTATACAGGCCATGCCAATTTTTATGGAGCTTATTAGGCTTTTGCCATGTCTTTTTCAGAACTAAATCTCCAATGGCTATGGTCCTAGCCTTGACCCTCTTATTATAAAACTTCGTAGTCCGTTGCTGATAAGCAGCCTATCTGACCTCTGTATCTTCTCTTCTCTCTTCGATCAGGTCCCAATTTAATCTGTGCTCCTATGGGTTTTCCTTTGGGCTATATGTTTAGACCCCATGGCTTTGCAGGCCGATCTCAGTGGGTATCATGACCTCTAAGTCATAGGCAAACGTGAAAGGCATCTCCCCCGTTGGCATTCTCTCTGTCATCCCGTATACCCATAGGATGACATGTGCTTCTTATGTCCAAAGACCCTTGGCATCTTCCAATTTTTTTTAATCCCGTCTAATATAGTCCTGTTGGTCACCTCAGTCTAGTCATTTTCCTGAGGTCGGCCTGGCACTGAATAAAGATGTTTGATGTCGACCTTCTTATATTAGGCCTCCAGGGACAAGTTCTTAAACTATTTATTGTTATCGAAGATCAAAATATTGGGCAAACCATACTTGTAGATGATATTGCTCTAAATAAATTTGAAGATCTTCGTCTCTATTATAGTGATCATGGCCTTAGTCTCTACTAACTTTGAGAAATAGTAAATCGCCACTATTAGGTATTTGTACTTGCTTATAGCCCTAGGCAGGGGTCCTACCAAGTTAATCCCCCAGATTGCTGATTACCCAAGGGGAAGTGATAGATGACAGGGGCTGATGAGGGATAAAGGTATATCTCTAACACTTGTTGCACCTCTTCACATAGTTGGCTGCGTGTTTGGCTTAGGTCGACCACCAATACCCTTGAGTATCTATTCTCTTTGACAAAGACCTTCGTCAACTTGAGAAGGAACCCGCATCCATATCTTTCAATACATACTCCACCTCAGTGGGATAAACGCATCGCATTAAAGGGAGGATGAACCCTTTTTTATACCAGACATCTCCTATTATCGAGAACTTTATTGCCTTATATCTCAAGAATACGTTGACATATTTTTTTACATGGCTAAGTTTACCTAACTATCTCGATATGCTCAAGAATATCTCGATATGAGGCCAAGTTTACCTAATGAGGCCAAGTTTACCTAACTATCTCGATATACTCAAGAATACATTGACATCGAGCCCAAAAAGTGCAAGCATTTTGGACGAGGTTTATGCCAAACCATAAAATGTTTTGTTATTCCTTTGCAGGTCCGAAAGTTTAACCGAATTGTTGAAATATCCTCTCTTATAGAGAAAAATCCCGCAGTTACTAACCTAGCTAGTATTTCTAATCCTTCTCAAAATCCCCATGTTATTAGGAACCAAACAAATCAACGAGATCACCCTTACAACAAACCCAACGATGGCAGAACATTCATCTAAATTCAACACAATACCAGTAAACCTTTTATACATTGCTATGAATGCAGCCAAGTAGGACAAATGAGACCCCAATGACCAAATATACGATTACCTCCTCATTCTACCTCCCTTAACTTTGTTAAACATCCTTGTAAAAATCCCACCAATAACTCTGACCGTCCATCGCAATTAAATCCCCGTGAAAAGAAGCAGGAACCAATTACTAAGAATCAAAGTCAGAATTCCTCCCTTCTCCTAAAAAAATCTAAATTACCATAGTGTGGTCGAAGGTAATCTTCCTTTTATAATATTTCAGCACATGTATTGCTTGATGCTGGATCCACTCACTCTTTAATTAGTCAGTCATGCATAGCTAGGTTATAATTATCCCATAGTCCGTTAGCTTATCCTTTCACTATAGGAATGCCTACAGGATAAATGGCCGTTACCAATAAAATTTGTAAACGTCATACCTTATATTTTGGAACCAGGACATTAACCCTAGACTTCATTGTCCTTGATTTGAGGGAATTCAATTTAATAATAGGAATGGACATTTTATCTCTAACCTATGCTCACATTGACTGTCATACGAAGACGGTAACATTCAATCCACATCACCAAACTTCATTTTATTTTCAAGGAAGAAATGACCATTAGCCCTTAATTTTTCAAATAAGTAATAAAAGAACCTCTTCCCTTTCCAATATTTTAACCCAATACAGAGATGTATTTCTTGAAGATTTACCTAGACTACCTCCCCTAGAGAGATTGAGTTTTTCATCAACCTATTACCAAATACTTTCCCTTTTTTAATACCCTTTTACCGTATGACTCCTTTGGAGTTAAGAGAACTTCGAACACAACTGGACGACTTAGTAAAGAATTTATACGCCCCAGTACATCCCCTTGGGGAGACCCATTTTTATTCGTAAGAAAGAAAGACGAATCTTTTAGACTATGTTTTGATTACTGAAAATTGAACCAAATTACCATAAAAAATAAATACCCATTGCCTAGGATAGGCGATTTGTTTGACTAATTACGAGGAGCAATAATATTTTCCAAAATTGATTTACGATTTGGTTACCACTAACTATGTTTGAAGGAAGAAGATATATCCAAAACCGCTTTCCGAACCCGCTATGGCCATTTTGAGTTTTTAGTCATGTCCTTTGGTTTAACTAATGCCCCTGATGCATTCATGGATTTAATGCATAAAATATTTCGACCTTTCTTGGATCAGTTTGTGATCATGTTCATAGATGAAATTTTAATTGATTTTAAGACCCGGGTATAACATGAAGAACATTTGTGTATAGTACTGGAAACTCTTCGTAAATATCTTTGCAAAACAAAGAAAATGTGATTTTCTCATGAAAAAGTAAAGTTTCTCGGACATGTAGTTACGAAAATAGGAATACAAGTGGATTCAAATAAACCTACTGCAGTATTTGAATGGCCTCAACCTACCACCATCACAAAACTACGAAGTTTTCTAGGTCTTATCGAATACTATCGATGTTTTGTAGAAGGATTTTCCCTACCTCTGATGAAGTTAACCAGAAAGGATGTACGATTCATATGGAACCTGAGTCAGAACAAGATTTTCTCATTTTGCAAGAAAATTTAACCACTGCCCCCGTCTTAACCATTCCCTCCAGTAATATTAGCTACGCTATTTATACCGATGCCTCTTTACAAGGGCTCGATTGTGTGTTGATGAAACAAGGTAAAGTAATCGAGTATGGTTCTTGACAATTAAAAACTCACGAATGTAACTATCCGATACACGGTTTGGAATTAGCCGCAGTAGTCTTTACTCAAAAGATTTGAAGATGTTACTTTTATGGAGGAGAATTTTAGGTTTTCTCTGATCATAAAAGTTTGAATTACATAATCAGGTAGAAAGATCTTAATATTCGACAACGATGATGGATATAATTTTTGGGAGATTACAAATTTAACTTACTTTACCGTTTCGAAAAAGGTAACGTAATTGCCGATGACTTAAGTCGCAAAGCCCAAGGAATCCTCCATAATATGTTTGTATTTTTGGAAACTATTGGAGATTTCAATTTATGACGAGACTCCTCTATAACCCGGATTGTGATACAAAACATTGTCGCTCACCTCATTTTACACAAAAAATCTTGGATCTTCAAGATCAAGATTAATTTTTTCATTCCTAAAAATAAAAAATTCAAAATAACCTCCGGGAAAAAGATTGGACTTTAGACCCTGAGCATGGGTTAAAATTCAAAAATCGAGTATGTGTTCCCCTCATTTCTTCACTCCAAGATGAAATATTTCATAAAGCTAATCATTCTAAATTCAAGGTTCACCGCGGTAGCACCAAAATGTACCAAAATCTCAAGCTATATTATTAGTGTCCCGCTATGAAGAAAGATTTTGTACACTCGTAGCCAAGTGTCTAACATGTTAGTAGGTAAAAATTGAGCACCAACATCCGAACAGTTTACTCCAACAACTTCCTATCCCAGAATGGAAATGGGATTGTATAACTATGGACTCTGTTAGCGAATTACCCCGAACTATTCAAGGTTTCAATACGATATGGGTTATCGTTGATCGTCTTACCAAATCTGCCCATTTTTTACCAATTAGATCCACTGATTCTTTTCAACGATTGAGTGAACTTTACATCAAAGAAATTATGAAATTACACGGCGCCACTATTTTTATCATATCCGATCGAGATCCTAGATTTATTGGAAAATTTTGTCAAGCTTCACAGACAACCTTAGGAACTAAACTTTACCGAAGCATAACCTTTTATCCCCAAATTGATGGTTATTCTGAACGAGTAATTCAAAATTTAGAGGATATGTTATGAGCCTGCATCTTATATTTTTTTGATTCATGGAACAATCTTCTTGCCTTGATCGAATTTTCCTACAAAAATAGTTATCAAACCATCATTCAAAACACCCCTTACGAAGCACTGTACGGACGACCCTACCGTTTGCCCTTATGCTGGAACGAATTTGGAGAGAATCATTCTCTTGGACCTGAAATCATCATCGAAACCACAAAGAAGATACGCCTCATTCGAGAAAAATTACATTCAGCCCAAATTCGACAAATAATTACGCCAACACTCGGCGAAAGCCCTTTGAAGTTCAAGTCAATGATCAAGTGATTTTATGAACATCTCCATGGAAAGAAATAAAATACTTTGGAAAGGAATAAAGGTTATAACCCCACTATATTAGTCCCTTTAAAATTATCGAACGTATTGCATCAGTAGCTTATCGTATGTAATTACCTCCTAAACTATTAAATCTTCATAACGTATTTCACGTCTTGTAATTGCGAAAATACATCCCGGATGCCAGTCATGTTGTTACTTTGAAGGATATCACCATTGAACCCAACCACGAATTTAAAGAAATTACTATCCAAATTCTCGATCGACAAGAGAAGGCTTTCCGACAAAAAAACATATGACTAGTTAAGGTCCTTTGGTGACATCACGAAGGTGAAGAAGCTACATGGGAGATGGAAGACATGATAAGACAATAATACCCCGCAGTTTTCCCAGGTAAATTCGAGGATGAATTTTTTTTGGTAGGAAGAATGTAATAACCCACCTTAAATTAACCTTTAGTCCTTTAATTAAGCAAAATTCTAAGCATAACCCTAAATTTCCATAAATTACCAAAGTGCCCCTATAAATAGAATTATGGTACTTAACTAATTCCTACACCTATTTGACCCCAACTTTTACTCAGTGTTTGACCTAAGGATATATATATTTTATAGGATTTCCACAAACCAATCTATTAAGTTTGCATAATTACACAAAATCCCCTAAAATTTGATAAAAAAACTAAAAACCTTTAAATCTATATGAAAACTATCCAAGGACCTTAACTTAAACCCAAACTTATTTCCTCTTTACCCCCTGATGACATGGCACCAACTGGATAACCAACATAGGTTGTACTATGTGGTAACCAATGGTACCCTTTTTACATCCAACGGTACCACAATAGAATACTGTGTAAACCAACCCAAACTCCACCTCTAAATTAATCAATAAACTCTCCTTGATGAACCCTATAAATACGCCTTTTTACCTCAATCGAAATCCATCGCAGCTGAGTAGAATTTCAAAGTAAACTTTTGAGAGCTTTTACATTTCTATGATTTTATGTATGAATGATTGTTGCTTGAATGTATTTATGTTTCTACATATCTATAGGGTATACATATGTCTTTACATGTGAAAGTTGACGTGGATATGCATTGAAATAGCTCAAAAAACAGATAAGACCATTAAAGCTTGAGCTTCAATGGTAAATTCTACTTCCTTAACTTTGAACGAGTTTCAAAGTAAGGTAAGTTGAGCTTAGGTTCTCAAGAACCTAGGTGTATGTTTAATTGCACTAAGAATGACTCTTGATACATCATATCTTGAATTGAAGTTTTCGGCCCTAAAATTTTCAGAAACCATATTCTTAGTTTTTACTCCACCAAAATCCCTCAAACCAAGTTTAGTCTTCCCAATTTTTGATATAGAAACACCTTTATGATGCCGAAATGAGAACCATAACTTTGAAGCAGTTCTGTTTGGTCAAAATTTCATCATTTTTACAGAAATCGAGTAGCTCGATTTAGCCCACCAAACGTTTTAAAACCAATATGGTTAGATTCGTCTTAAAAAATTAGACGAATTTAATTGAGAAATCAACTTGAAAGGAATTCTAAAACATTTGAAAATAAAGGTCAAATTATTAAAACCCTAAATTCAAAATGTCGAGAGGTTGAAGATGATTAACCTACACGCGTGTGAGTGTAAGTTAAATCAGGTGCGCCACATATTTCACTGAGTGCGTGAGGGCGCGTCTCCAATAAATAAATTCTGATTTTTTTCCCAATATTTTTATTTTTTAATTCTGAACAAATTGTTATATTACATCACCTTGTTTCGATTTTAGGAAAGTGTTTTCTTGAGAAAGTCATTTTTAAGTTTAAAAAACTAACTTTTATATTCACACATAACCCCCTGCCTACTTTTTCAAGTGTTTCAAAACTTTCCCAATCTTATTATATAATTACTTGAGTATAAATGGACATACTTTGTCTTCTGTCACTAATTTTAAATCATAATATAATAAGGCTAAGACATTTATTTAGGAGTTTTTGAAAATTATAATTTATACCCTTTTAGTTATTTTTACACTAAAATCCCTTTTGATACACATAATGCTACATCACATAAATCTTGTTTTAGACCAATATAACCTATTTACACTTGTTATGGTTTCAGACTATCTAGTCTACCAGTAAATTAGTCATACAACCAATCGAAATTCATAAAACTCAAAGTAGGTGATTAAAATTACAATATTAGACAATTCCGAGCTTATGACTTTTAATTACTGATTGCTATATCACCCTGTGATAGTTTTGAACTCCTAATTCAAATATGAACTCCTTTGAGTAGTCCACCAATTTGTCGTATAATTGATTCCCTCGATTATTCCCAAAATCGACAAACCATTATATCAACCCACTAAACCTGTTTACCCTTTATTATGGCAGAACCCTGCAACTTATTTTGAATAATTGCATATAAATCTGCAATTTATTGTCCTTATCAGTAAAAAAAACCCAAGTAGCATGACTTATGATTCAGGTGTTAGACCCTAGTATACCCACGATAAATCTAATTGGCCTGTAGAACTACATTATTGAGTGCCTAGCTTTGTTTACTTGCTACTACGTATGAGTGCCACTTTGTCTAAGTGTGTCGAGCTATATTTTACTATTCCTCAATTATTGGAATTGCCTATTCAAGTGTATTTTTGCCTTGATCGATATTGTAATGGTATGCCTACGCTATTAAAGCCCTATAACCGATAATTTATGGGTTATCGTGTTATAATCTGAACTAATATCACAGAAACTTGATACTCAGTTATCTGGTTATCTTCACCATATTATTTATTTACATATTAGTAGACTTTAGTATACCCCTGATAGACTCATGATATTTCATTTTGTTTCAACAAGTATAACTTTAATTATTTTCTTCCATCAATTTCTAACACCTTATCATCTACTATATCTTGTATAAAATATAAATTATTTACTTGGCATGTCTTCTTAATTGTTTTCATTCCAGATGGACGACGAACCTGAAGAAGATTAGTTATGGCCCGCACCTTTGAACTTTCATTATATTCTACTCCGAACATATTCGCAGTTCCGTACGTGTGGTCAGCGAAAGACAAGGATGGTAGTCCCCCTTGGAATATCTGCACTGCAACCTATCAGCTCATATGAATCCCAAGTGTTTCTTCGATATTTTAAATTTATGTATGGGATGAAAAAGTAATATTGTATTTTCTTTTATCGTCTGACTCCGATGTGTAATAAGATACTAGGCATCCCCCAATAAAAGTATTTTAAATTCCGCTGCAATAAATTATTTTTGTCTTTCATTTTAATCTTATTTATCATTAAACCATAAAAATCTGCGAATGCGACAGTAGAACTCTTATATCCGATCATAAATGTCGTCGGCCTGGGATGATCACTAGTATAACCATCTACTGGGATAAGCAGCAAAATTAATATCATGAGCAAGGGGAGGTTTTTTCTTGCTACCTTGTACAAAGAAGAAAGAAAGAGATTCAACATCAGCCACAATAAAGAAGAAAGTGAAAAGTTAAAATCTAATTGCAACCTAACCTATGTCTAACCCTTCCTGAGTGTATCTTAGCCCTTCGTGTGCCAGATCCTCAGGAATAGGGGAGTATTGCCAGTTCTTCATAATTACACCATGATCTCAATAATCCTTATTAGAATCAGGAAGATTCATGACCAGGACGTGATTGGCCACCCTTATATTTATATATCTTCATGGGTCGTCGCCCATTGGGAGAAGTATCTGATATCAGTAATGCCAAAATGGGTCCTGTACAACTCGTTAATGTGATGAAGCCCATTAAATATCCTCTAGATATTTGGAGTGATATGGGCTGGGTCCATGTAAAAGTATTGGAAAAACTCTAAGAATAATCGATTTGGGGGAAAGGTGACCTCACATTCAAATATAAATTTTGAAGGCAACCAATGGCCCTCGTAGAGGGCACAAAGTTCATAAAGACCTTAAAATAATTCTACTTACTCATGGGGGAATGTAATGGTCAAGTTAAAATCTTTCAAAAGTGTCATCACTAATAGTGTACACCATTATCAAAAGATCCCAAATCAAAGGAAGAATTGAGAAAATAAATTAAAGAAGTACTAAAAAATGATTGAAATGGGGTTACGTGTGCTTACAGCGAAATGAGTACAACGAAAAGATCTTATTCAAAGTTCAAAGATTTTGAATTGAGTAAGAAATAGATGGAATAATTATTTTATTGTGAGAAATGGCCTCACAATTTCGTGGGAACATAATGATTACGCGTAGGTGACGATTATCAAAGCGATGACTATTTTCCCTCACCACTAAGAAAAGAGTATATATTTATGAGCGTGCCCGGTGCAGTTAACAGATAAGGACTTCTCAATTTTTAGGGTATTCATAAAATTTTCTTCCATCCAACGTGAAGAGATATTAGGTGATTTTCAACCTCTGACTAATGAGAAATACTACTACTCCATCAGTGTAAAAACTGTCAAGTATCAACAGTCGACCTAAACCTAACAAAGCCCAGAGATATCATGAACTTTGGGGGAAATTGTGGGGTTTAAAATTACAGAGGCATGTGCTCGGCACGAGTGCTCAAGCCTCGTGCGCCTAAAATTGCTGAAGAGTCCAAATCAGAGAGGACTCCTTCAAGTCCATCACTTGTAACGAATTCTTGTGATAAGAGATAGGTCCAAACTCTTAGGGATAACTATTGATAGAGCTAATGATTCTCCTAAGCTGCTCTATAAATGTAAACCCGCCTCCATGAGGGGGCATACATTATTGTAATGTCGAGCAATTCTTCCGATCAATTCTCTAAAACAATAAATAATAAACCTTAGTACCCCGTGGACGTAGGCATGTTGATGAACCACATACATCTTATGTTGTTTGTGTGATTTCATTACTTTTTATTATATTTATTCTTATTTGTCTCCTGCACACTGAACATCATTGCTTGTAGGAAATTTCCACTTACAATACCCCATCTCATATTCTCCCTTAAACTCGTCCTCACAAGGGTGGTCTTCTAAGAAATTAATGAACACTTGGCCTTTTACTTCCTTTTGAGGAACATAACTTAAAGATAATTCTAATAGAGATAAAACCCATTTACAAATAATGTTTCTTAGAATAGGTCTGGTAAGCATGTATTTGATTAAATCAAATTTTGAGATCACAAAGACATCTTTAGGCAATTGGTAATATCTTAGCTTTGTAGTTGAGAAGTATAATGTTAAACATAATTTTTTTAATTAAGGAATACTTACATTCTCAATTGTTCAGAAATCTACTAAGATAAAAAATAACATGTTTTTTTTTCGCTTCGTTGTCTTGAGCTAGCAGTACACCAACTAAAAACTCAACATCAGCTATGTCGAGTTTCAAATTCCCATAATCCATTGGTGGATCTAATAAAAGATTGTTGGATAAGCAATCTTTAATTGTTTGGAATGATCTTTCACGTTCCTCTCTTTATTCCAATTCTTCACAATCTTTTAGCTTAAAAAAGGGAGAAAATATTTTAGTTTTTCCAGCAGCATTGGAAACAAATCTTTTAAGGAAATTGAGTTTTCCTAAGAATCCTGTAATATTTTTTGGTTTTAGGAGACTTACTCTCAATGATAACCTGGGCTTTTATTCTATCCACTTAAATCGCCTTCTTGTGAACAATATTCCTAAGCAAATTTCCAACATTAACTTTAAAGGCACATTTTAAAGTATCATGTTTCAATTGGTAAAGCCTCATCCTTTCAAAATATTTTTTTAAATGCTGTATATGGTCTGATGTGGTTTTAAATTTCATAAGCATATCTTCAATGTAACACTCCAAGAAGGTTTCAACCATATCATGCAAAATGATATTCATTCAAATTTGATAAATTGCTCTTACATTTATTAAACCAAAAGGTATTTTTACCCATTTGAATACCCCAAGGTTACCTGGACATCTAAACACAGTCTTTTGAACATCCTCCTCAGATATGCACATTTGGTTGTAACTAGAATGGCCATCCGCCATTGATATAATATCATGGCTAGTAGACTGGTCAAATAATAGATCAACCATAGCATTATCTACTCATCCTTAGGTGTTGTTGCATTTAAATTCCTGAAATCAATGCACATGTAACACCTCGTATTTTTGGAGAATATGAAAATTAATTAAATTGGTGATTTAGGAATTTATTTCATTTGGAGAAATTATTTATGAAAAGTGCGATTATGAACAAACGAGGTATGTGATATCAAATAAAAAATTATTCGCAAGTTTCCAAGTAAACCACTTTAAATTAAAGTCTATTTTTACACAAATTGAATACAACCCCTAAACATGTACCTGTGTGTCCAAATTACGAAATTATTTAATAAAACACAGTTTTTGAATTAAATCCCTAAAATATGCATCTAGATGTTTTATCAAATAAAATAAAGCACGTGACACAAAATATCTGGAAAAATCCCCGCAGGGCAAAACCATATTATTTTCACTATAATTTGTAAAGAACGGTTACACGGATTATAATGAAAATAATTGTGACATACGAAAATACCCACAAGTGTCGGTTTCGATGTCGTCGAGTGGAATCTCCCGCAAGAATTCCAGATGGGCAACAAGGAAGAAGGGACCGGCTTCTCTACAAAAATACTTCTAAATGAGTAAAATAAATCTCTTGAAGGTGTATTGTGTGCACTTGATAAATGGGAATTAAGTGTTCATTTAAAGAGGCATAAAGCCTTAAAATGATGAAGTCTAAAGCCTTAAAATGATGAGGACTAAAAAGAGGGCCGTTTTAGGTTGGTTTTTGTGGAAATAGAGTTGAAAAAAATTCGTTGAAACACTTGAGTAGAAAGGGACATAAAGAGATTTGCGTCACTCCATTATTATTTTTCTTCTCCATTTTCAAAGGACCATAACTTCTTCACCGTAGCTCGGATTGAGGTGCCGTTTCTTCCACTATCTTCGTGGCGTTGAGTTATTCAACTTTCCAATTGACCAGTCCTCCGGATGGTGGTTGTAAAAATTACCAAAATGCCCTTGAACTTTCATATCGTGCCTTCTTTCATTGTTTTGACTTCTCTTGTGTAGCCCTTGCATAAAGTGCCTACAATCATGGAACGTGAAGTCGATGAGGTAGAAGTGGGACATATGATGGAGACGTTGAATGCTTGATTCCCGGAATTCGAATAGATGCCATCATATGAGATCGTGTAGAGACGTGCCGAATGTAGCGGTATCAGACATACAAACTGTGATCTAGAAAAACAGAAAATTCCTAGATTCTACCCGGACATTTATAAAATTATGTCCTTACAAATCTCTCCCTATGTCTATGCCGGTACATACATAAAAATCTGAATTATGAAATTTCCCAAAAACAAATGACATATAAGATAATATCCTCATTAAACCCTCAAACTGAGAATACTAGATGACATGTCTTCAATCAAACTTTAACAGCTTCAAGTCTTCAACATATCAGAAACTCCCAAAGCTTTTCTCATCAGGGTGTGCAATCCAATAAATATCAGCTTTGTACATACACACATGAGATAAAGCAAATACCCGTGACACGCAACAGTTTGATTTATAATGATATGCAAAAATCAAAGATCATTTAAGCTTAAGCAAATCATTGATAAATCAACAAGAATTTCTCCCCCATAATTCATTCTCCCCCTTTTTATGATGTCCCCAAATAGACAGATATGAGAAGCATAAATATGTAAAATGTCACAAAAAAAAATCTCACATTTTTTGATTTATTTATTTATTTTTTAAATTAAATTTTTACCCAAAATATACAACAAAGAATATGGTAAATGTTACGAAAAAATCTTCTACATTAGAATTTTTCGAAATTTTTTTTACACAAAAAAATAAGCTACTAAAAATCAACCATGGATTTAAACTCAAACAACCAAGTCATGGAAATGGAATGCATGGGTGTGAACACATTCGATAGGTAAATAAACTTAATCAATCATATGTGCACGATGAATACGTGTACTCCTAACGAATGAACATCAAAATAGCTTTACGTGTAAAAATTTATTGAATTTAGATGACATCGTCTTATACAAGTCAGCAAATCAAAGTCAAAGTGATTTTCACACCAATAACGTCCAAAACTATTTAGCCCTTTTTCAAGATATTCAAGGACGTGCAAACCTGTTTAAATTTTCCAACCAAACACCCTCATATATATTTTCTTTTGGAGGTGTTAATCTAAATTCTCAAACTTTGGAGAATTAGTGCAAAAACCTAATTGGCCCATAATTGACATGAATTTCTTTTTATTGCCTTTAAATTTTTTCGGGCTCTTTTAACCTCTTTGGACCTCGGATAATAAAATTCCTCAATTTTTTAGGTCCAATTTAACGGTGGCTTTAGCGCAAAGGATAGATAATTACCTTTCGTAGCCACTCCCCATTTTTAAAATACCACACAATCTCACCAAACGGTTTTTACAGGCACACCTTTCTTATCAAGTTTTATCACGCTTGGTTCGTTTTAAGGACATGATTGAAGTGAAAACACCCAACCAACATGTGATAAGACAAGTAAAATAATCAAATAAATCCGTGCATGTGTGCAATAAAGGAAATCATGTGTCAAACATGTAGGAAGTAACACTTAATTACATCTTAATGACTCCAAACATTATAAAGCACAAAGATGACAAGATATATTATCTCGAAACACTATCAAATAGTCACATGAATAAATGGAATGAAATTGTGATTTGGTCATCCTAAGTGTCTATCCATAAATGGTGCAAAACAAAATACAAAAATCTTTTTGGATTTTCAAATAATTTTATCAAAATAAAATCTTTTTGTATTTTTTAAATTTTTTTTCAAAAATAAAGGTTTATACAATAATGATGCATACTAGCAATAGACAAATAATGCCATCATGAAAATCATCCTATGCTAGTAAACAAGTCAAACCTCAATCGTTAGGTACGGAGGGGTTTTCAAAAGATGGTGTCAAATTATGAAAAGCCTTCATCAAATCTTGTGAAGTATTGACCAAAAACTTAGCTTGCTCACCTAAATGTGCAAACACTTTTCTTAAAAACACATTTTCTCTCTCCAAATCTAAAACCCGAAGACTTATATTTCTATTATACTTTTTTGTTTTCAAGGTCTCGGTGTACAAATCTCCACTTTCACTATCTCATTCTCCCTCACTTGAAGCGCTCAAATCATCACTATTGCATTCGTGTGCACTATTGTGGGACAAAGAGGGTGTGAACACACGACTTGGAAAAGTAACAAACTTCTCACCACAAGTCTTATCATCCTCACCTTCACTACTATCACTAAGTGTGGCGGGCATAGCTACATTCTTTCCTTTCTTTCTAAGCCACGTTGGACACTCAAACGACTTATGCCCCTTACCCCCACATTCAAAACAAGTCACGCTCTCAAACTCCTCCTCACACTCCTCATCCGAGTCACTCTCTTTTTCCCTCTCACCTCTTTCTTTGGTCTTTTCTTTCTTTTATTTTTATCAAAAAATCTCTTTTTATTGGAAGAATTTTCTTTAGAAATTTTGAGAAACTTTTTGAAATTTTTCGCAAATAAGGCTAAATCATCAAAGTCTCCCTCAGAATCGAACTCACAAACTTTTTCTTTCTTTTTCATAAAATGAGTCTTTAAAGCAACTCCTCTATCCTTAGCCTTAATGGTTTGGGGAAACATGTCAATCTCATAGGTTTGAAGATCTCCTACAAGTTCTTCTAACTTAAGTGATTTCAAATTTCACAAAGAGTTCAAAACGGTGACTTTAGGAATAAAGCGTTTTGGAAGAGATCTCAAAATCTTTTTAACGAAACGCGTGTTATCAATCACCTCATCTAAATTAAAACAAGTATTAACAATGTCCGACAAACGTGCATAAAAATCATCAAAGCATTCAGACTTAGACATGGTGATAGCTTCAAATTGGGTGGCCAAATTTTGTAACTTTGATTCCTTAACGGCGTTCGTACCCTCATGTGTCAGTTTCAAAACATCCCATGCTTCTTTAGACGTGGTGCACATCATAATTCGGTGGAGCGCATTGGGAGTGATAGCTTCAGAAATATCACTCAGAACATGAGAATTAAAATTAGACATTTTAAAATCATCTTCAGTCCAGGCTGACATGGGTTTTAAAGAGGTGATATTATCAACGATGACTGTGGGAGGTGTCCACCAAATTTCACAAAGCAACCAAACACGCTCGTCAATGGATTTTAAACAAGATTTCATACGAGCTTTTCAGTAGGCATAATTAGACCTGTAAAAAATAGGCATCATATTAAATAAATGTTCCATTGGAAAAATTGCGATACCAATTTGAAAAGTGCGATTATGAACAAACGCGGTGTGTGATATCGAGTAAAAAATTATTCGCAAGTTTCCAAGTAAACCATTTTTAATTAGAATCTATTTTTAAACAATTGAATACAACCCCTAAACATGTACCTGTGTGTCCAAATTACGAAATTATTTAATTAAACACAGTTTATGAATTAAATCCTTAAAACATGCATGTAGATGATTTATCAAATAAAATAAAGCATGTGACACAAAATATCAGGAAAAATCCCCGCAGGGCAAAACCATATTATTTTCACTATAATTTGTAAAGAACAGTTACACGAATTATAATGAAAATAATTGTGACATACGAAAATACCCGCAGGTGTCGATTCCGATGTCGTCGACTGAAATCTCCCGCAAGAATTTTAGATGGGCAACAATGAAGAAGGGACCGACTTCTCCACAAAAATACTCCTAAATGAGTAAAATAAATCTCTTGAAGGTTTATTGTGTCAACTTGATAAATGGGAATTAGATGTTCATTTAAAGAGGCATAAAGCCATAAAATGATGAATTCTAAAACCTTAAAATGATGAAGACTAAAAAGAGGGCCGTTTTAGGTTGGTTGGTGTGGAAATAGAGTTGAAAAAAATTCTTTGAAACACTTGAGTAGAAAGGGACATAAAGAGATTTGCGTCACTCCATTATTATTTTTCTTCTCCATTTTTAAAGGGCCATAACTTCTTCACCGTAGCTCGAATTGAGGTGCCGTTTCTTCCAGTATCTTCGTGGCGTCGAGCTCTTCAACTTTACAGTTGACTAGTCATCCGATGGTAAAAATTACCAAAATTCCCTTGAACTTTCATATCGTGCCTTCTTTCACTGTTTTGACTTCTCTTGCGTACCACTTGCATAAAGTGCCTAAAATTATGGAATGTGAGTTTGATGAGGCAGAAGTGGGACACATGATGGAGATGTTGAATGCTTGATTTTTGGAATTCGAATAAATGCCATCATATGAGATCGTGTAGAGACGTGCCGAATGTAGTGGTATCAGACATACAAACTGTGATCAAGAAAAATAGAAAATTCCTAGATTCTACCCGAACATTTATAAAATTATGTCCTTACAAATCTCCCCCTATGTCTATGCCGGTACATACATAAAAATCTGAATTATGCAATTTCCCAAAAACAAATGACATATAAAATAATATCCCCATTAAACCCTCAAACTGAGAATACTAGATGACATGTCTTCAATCAAACTTCAACATCTTCAAGTCTTCAACATTTCAGAAGCTCTCAAAGCTTTTCTCATCAGGGTGTGCAATACAATAAATATCAACTTTGTACATACACACATGAGATAAAGCAAATACCCGTGACACGCAACAGTTTGATTTATAATGATATGCAAAAATCAAAGATCATTTAAGCTTAAGAAAATCATTGATAAATCAACAAGAATTTCTCCCCCATAATCCATTCTCCCCGTTTTTATGATGTCCCCAAATAGATAGATATGAGAAGCATAAATATGGAAAATGTCACAAATTTTTTTTCAAGCGCGTCGTATTTTGAAGTGAAAATAAGATAATTTTATAAAGTAACTCGGATGGTGATTTTTAGGTCACCGTTGGTTCGAAAAGGGTCAAAATAGTGAAAATACTATACCCGAGTGTATAGTTTGGGTCCAGGGGCGAATTTAGACCAACCCGACACCGTTTAAGGGCATTTTGGCCAATCGGGAGTTTGAGTTTAGAGAAATCCGAAAATTGTAGGTTTATATCTCCCATTAGAGAGGGTTAACACAAAGCTAAAGGAAAAAAGGTCACGGGAGGGGAAGAGGAGGAGAGAACCAAGCTTCCTACACCATTTTTCACCCCGAACGCAACGAAAACTAGATCGGAGCGAGGGGAGAAAAACCAAAGCATCACACAAATGAATTTTAGACCTTCTATTAATAGGCAAGTGTTTAAATTGCATTTATTATAAGCATGTTATAATACCCATGTAGAATAGGGTTTGATTTCATGTTTTCGGAAGATTTAATATGTATTTAGGTGGGAAAATCCATGAATTGAAGTTGGAATTGCATGTAGATATATTACTTGATGTTGGTAACACATAATGAGAGGGTTTGGGGTGATTTATATAAATAAAATCTGGGTTCTTGGTTATAAAGATTAAGAACATAAGAAAACTAGGGTTTTATGGGATTCTTAAAGATAATCGGATCTTGAATTGAATTCGTGGTGAATTTATGATAATTTTATGTTGGAAATCACTCTTATACGTCCATACAAGGATTAGACATGTGGGTTTGAAATTTGGTGAAGTTTCGTGAAGATGTGAGAAAGTTATCATGTTGAGAAATTTGAAAAACGCAAGTTCGTAATGAAAAAGACCATTATGCAGAAATTCGAACCGGTTCGGCCCCTTGGCGAACCGTTTTGATTTCCAAAAAACATGCAAATTCCTTTTTTTAAACTCCTAAATTGTTGTCAGGAAAATGTATAGGACATCGTTAGAATATAATAACGGATTTATTATATTGTAGTAGGCCTTGATAGGGTTATGGGATTAAGTCTTATCGAGAGAATGAAGACGGTGATTAAATGGGATTAAAGATAATGTAATTAATTTGAGAGAATGAGAATGTAATTATGAAAAAGCATGAATGAGCTTATTGTATAGACCAGTAGTGTAATGAAGACATAACTACTGAAATAAACTAAGGGGTAACTATGGCCCTTATTGTAGAGAACGATACTCCATTAAATGTGATAGTGAGAATAATCGTAAATTAAAAGTACTTTGAATATTCGAGTAATATATACTACGCACGAAGTTATGATATTTAGGTTGTGTGTATACCTACTGATTATCTATAGGCGGAGTGAACACCTATAGTATATTTGATTGTATTGGTGAACATACTGCTACTTACGATCATGGGGGTTATACCTTGGCGATGACAGTGAGGTTTGAAGTTGTCCCCAAGGGAATGGAACTTAGGGCGTTCCATTATGTGCCACGTATTAGTGGACTTGGCAGGTCGTTTGGGTATGCTTGATATGTGAGTGTACCAAAGACTTAGGACTATGACATCCTCCATCATATGAAATGAATGTTTGGGTGGAGGTAACATTTCGAGCTAATACATGAAAGAATATTGGGTCGAGGTAACATTCCGAACCAATATATGATAGAATATTTGGGTCGAGGTAACATTCCGAACCAATAGTCCTTAATGTGTGATACGGGTACATAATAACAAAGTATGCACTTATAGTATATTGTGTGTGAAATATATACCATATGAAAAATCTACTTATGTGTGATAGTAAGGGGACTAGATAGTGTATATCTAATTAATGTGTAATCTTACTCATGTGTGATAGTAAGGGGGACTAGATAGTGTATATCTAAATTATGTTTAATCTACTAATGTGAAAGTAGTAAGAAAGATGGATATCGTATATTTTACATAAAATCTAAGTAGGGAAACTTAATAAAAAGGTTAATGATAACATATGTGAAGTGCTGAAGTGCTAATTTGGATGTAACAATAACATGAGGGAGATGTTAATTATTAAGTAGATCGGTAGCGTACTGTATGGGAGGTACGAGTTAGTTAAAATAGAAAGTTAACTAAGGACTTAATGATAACTAAAGGTATACCAAAACTTTTTAGGTATCCAGCAACAGGGATACTAAGAAGGATGATATTTTCCAGGGATGCTTAGCTACAACACTTGTGGATGCTTGTAGGATTTGGACTTAGTCGCTTCAATTGCTTCATTCCTAGTGTAGGGTATAGTTATGTATTCCTTTCTGGCGTGCATCCCTCAGTTATTTCATTTATGTCTGTTAGACTTTAGATTCAGATTTTTATTCATATTGGACTTTTACATTGGATTTGGGAACCGGTGGTTTATTCAATATTATTTTGTTTCAGCCATTTATCCGGTGAGTATTCAAATTATTTATTATTGCATGAAATGTTGATTATTGTAATTATTTTCGCTCGTTATGGTTGTTTAAATATGAAGATAAAAAATTGGCACAGACTTTTTGAATACTAGGTGGTTAGTAAATGTTTGAAAATATTTTTGACAGTGATGCTAAGAATGAACCAAATGGAAATCCTATTTTAATTGAATAAAGGCTCGATCAACCAGTATTTAATTATGCTGGATGTCACAGATGGTATCATATCATCAGCTTCAAGTGTCCATAGGATCTGTACGACTCTTCACGTTTCAACTTAGCTTTCTTTGATGTAGAGCCTTATGATAGGATTGTTGTATTCTTGTATGTACGCGCATTTTCATTCTTCTGCTATCATAGATGTATGAACTGTGAACTGATACATCTCATTTTTAAAATTTTTAGATGTTACCTAAGAGTGGACGTCCGGCTAGAGCAGCACTGAGAAATAAGGAGATAGAGGCTCGTCAGGAGTCAGTAGTCCCGCAACCACAACCATAAGCAGGGATGATGAAGACTAAACAAGTGGCCAAGATCGTGGCCTAGGAAGTCAATGCGATGATGATCGCAATGGCATAATATTTTTTGTAGAAAATCCATAGTCGTTAGTGGCAACCGACGTATAGGCTCACCCGGGGTTGTCCGATTGGTAGAGAGTAAGAGAGGCAATTCAGAAGGGTCACCCGCCAGAGTTTGACGGTAACTGCTAGTCAGTGGAAGAAGGATAACTAATGCTACCTATGCATGATTGAGTATAGTGACACTCAGAAGCAGTTATTAGTGACTTTCAAGTTGGAGGGTTCATCCTTGCAGTGGTGGGAGTCTGTAACCACTGCAGATGAGAGAGATGTGATGGCTATTGGAGAATTTTGGGTCCGATTTGACCATAAATTCTTTTCGTCTATTATTGAGACAGAGACGAGGCAACAGCTTCTCAATGTACCTCAGGGAGGTAGGACCATGGAAGAATATGAAAAGAAATCACTCGGATAGCAATTTTTATGTTAGATGAGGTAAACACTGAAGATAAGAGGATGCGCAAGTTTATGGGTGGAGTTGCCTGGAAGATTCGTCAACACTTATTGTATAATCTGGCATTGGAGACGTACGCTGAGATTGTTAAATGAAGCACTACTTAATTTCCAGGATCAACGCAGGTACATGAAAAATATTGAAAGAGAAAATGAGTCCAGTGAGACTAAAAGGTATGATAGGAGAAGTGCTAGTGGGGCACAACAGCAGTAAGAGAGAGATTTCCATTAGGGGAATCCGTCTAAGAGATTTATACACAGAGGGTATTTAACTGAGGGTGATGGGTTCGGGAAGGGTTAACATGTCCCTCAGTAGTAACAACATTATTTCATTCCTCAGGGACACCAGGGCCAAGGGAATGATGGGGAGGCCAGCCAGGAGAAGATCAGTGCCAAGGATATTTTCCTGGGAGGTGTTTCTTATGTAGAGAAAGAGTCTATAGGAAGAGATATTGCCCTCAGTGAGGCAGGGGGCAACCACAGGATAAGGTTCTGGATGTACCACCATTGCAGCAGTTCATGGGTACGTTCTGGCATGAGGAGGCTGCCCAGGAATCCATTGACTAGGCTAACCTGCTAGAATATGGAGGTAATATTTTATTTTTACCCTTATGAGCATGGAAGTTTGTTCGAGTAACATGGGTGAATCACAAATAAGATTGTTATCACTAGAATTCGTGAGTAAGTCGAATTTGGTGGGGGCGTGGGACTTAATAGCCTTATTATATGTATATAATTAATTACCCTGGCATAACAATTCCTTTGGTGTCTCCTATGAGAGAGGGGGCGTGTACACTAAAGGGATGGTTGCATTGCGCTTTAGGTTTCTACTCTCGAGAGTTATGATAATAGAGTAGACTACTTGCATAGTTTCGACTGTTTAGCGATGAGTTGAACAATAGTAAATGAGTAGAGTATGGGTTTATGTTTGTTATTCCAGGCTATGAATTATTTTTCTAGGTATCCCCTGAATGAGGGTCTAGCCTATATATAAGTGTATATATGTTATAGTGTGTGCATAATAAACTTATAAGCATATGATTGCATTGTTATTTTATCTCGGTGAGTAGGGACGTCTACTGCTGTGATGCAAGCTAGACTGGCTCATTATCGAGCGGAGAGATATAACTCGTGATTTAATTGCGCTAAGATACTAGTGATATTAAGAGCGCTGTGTTATGTGTTATCTTTTGTAGCATGAGAGTGAACGAGTATACTTTTGTGTCAAGAGATGGGTATTTGAGGGGTACGTACTATGGATTGAGGGCCTAACGGATCTCAACGATCGAAAATGTTAGGTTGTAGTGTATCCGTGGGGTTCCTTGTTTGGATTTTGCTTTGCGAGACGTCCCATGCATGAAACTTAGCGCAACGTTAGAGGTGGGGAGATGTTCGGCTATTAGGACATGGGTGTAGATTCTTAGTGATGGTTCAGTTATACAGTTATATCTGAGGGATAATGGCTATGATAAAATTTGCGACTAGTCGAGTTATGTAATCTTTGTGCAGTTATGCATGGGTATAGGGTTTATGGGCACTCTGGATAGTTGAATTTCTTTTAATATTATCCGCAATTAAGAGATTGAAATATAATTAGTGAGTTTAGATTTGATGTTTTAGGAAGCGTAAGAAGCATTAGAGTACAAATCTTATTCGAGTTTTGAGGATGAAATTCCTTTGTAAGGGGGGAAGTATGTAACACCTCTTATTTTTGGAGAATATGGAAATTAATTAAATTGATGATTTAGGAATTTATTTAATTTGGAGAAATGATTTAATTCGATGATTTGAATTTAATTAATTCAGTTTAAGTTTAAATTTCACGCGTGCCGTATTTTGAGGTGGAAATAAGATGATACCCGGGTGTATAGTTTAGGTCCCAGGGCTATTTAGACCAACCCGACAATGTTTAAGGGCGTTTCGATCATTCGGGAGTTTGAGATTTAGAGAACTCCAAAAATTATAGGTTTTTATGTGCCATTAGAGAGGGGAATTTAGGGTTAACACAAAGCTAAAGGAAGAGAGGCCACATGAGAGAAAGAGGAGGAGAGAACCAAGCTTCCTACACCATTTTTCTCCCCGAATGCAATGAAATCGAGATCGAAGTGAGGGGAGAACAACCATAGCATCACACAAACGAATTTCAGACCTGCTATTAAGAGGCAAGTGTTTAAATTGCATTTATTGCAAGCATGTTATAAAACCCATTTAGAATAGGGTTTGATTTCATGTTTTCGGAAGATTTAATGTGTATTTGCGTGGGAAAATCCATGAATTGAAGTAGGAATTGCATGTAGATATATTCCTTGATGTTGGTAACATGAAATCAAAGGGTTTGGGATGCTTTATATAAATAAAATCTGGGTTCTTGGTTATAAAGATGAAGAACATGAGAAAACTAGGGTTTTATGGGATTCTTAAAGATAATCGGATCTTGAATTGAATTCGTGGTGAATTTATGATAATTTTATGTTGGAAATCACTCTTATATGTTCATACAGGGATTATACATGTGCGTTTGAAATTTGGTGAAGTTTTGTTAAGATATGAGAAAGTTATCATGTTGAGAAATCATAAAATTGCAAGTTCGTAATACAAAAGACAATTCATGCAGAAATTCGAACTGGTTCGGCCCCCTCGCGAACCTGTTCGATTTTTAAAAAACATGCAAAATCCCTTTTAACACTAGAACTCCAAAATTATTGTCGAGAAAACTTTGAGGACAACATTAGAATATAATAAGGGATTTATTATATTACAGTAGGCCTTGATAGGGTTACAGGATTAAGCCTTATCGAGAGAATTAAGACGTTGATTAAATGGGATTAACGATAATATAATTAATTCGAGAGAATTAGAATGTAATTACAAAAAGCATGAATGAGATTATTGTATAGACCAGTAGGGTAAGGAAGACTTAGCTACTGAAATAAACCAAGGGGTAACTAGGGCCCTTAGTGTAGAGAATGATACTCCATTAAATGCGATAGTGAGAATAGTCGTATATTGAAAGTACGATGAGTATTCGAGTAATATATACTACGTACGAAGTTATGATATTTAGGTTATGTGTATACCTACTGGTTATCTATAGGCGGAGTGAATACTTATATTATATTTGATTGTATTGGTGAACATACCGCTACTTGCTATCACGGTTTTATATATGAAGGCCAATTCTATCTTGGCCACGCCAGCGAGGTTTAAAATTGTGCCCAAAGGCATAGAACTTTGGGCGGTCCACTATGTGCCATGTATTAGTGGACTTGGCAGGTCGTTTGGGTACGTTAGGTATGTGCATGGCCTAAAGACTTAGGACTGAGACCGCCTCCATTATATGAAATGTATATTGGGGTCGAGATAACATTTCGAACCAATACATGAATGAATATTGTGGTGGAGGTAACATTTTGAACCAATACATGAAAGAATATTAGGGTCGAGGTAACATTCCGAACTAATAGATGAAAGAATATTGGGGTCGAGGTAACATTCAGAACCAATAGTTCTTAATGTGTGATACGGGGACATGATAGCAAAGTATGCACTTATAGTATGTATTGTGTGTGAAATATATACCATATGAAAAATCTACTTATGTGTGATAGTAAGGGGACTAGATAGTGTATATCTAATTAATGTGTAATCTTACCTATGTGTGATAGTAAGGGGGACTAGATAGTGTATATATAAACAATGTTTAATCTACTAATGTGAAATTAGTAGGAAAGATGGATAGCGTATATCTTATATGAAATCAAAGTAGTGAATGATAACATATGTGAAGTGCTAATTTGGATTTAATAATAACATAAGGGAGATGTTAATTCTTAAGTAGATTGGTAGCGTACTGTATGGGTGGTATGGGTTAGGTAAAAGAAAAGCTTAGCTAAAGACTTAATGATAATTAAGGGTATACTATAGCGTACTGTATGGGCAGTACGGTTGAGTTTGATTGGTTAATAGTTAGTTAGATACTGGAGACCTAGTTAGGTTGGGTATCTTAACTAGGTGGGACGTTAGGTGCACACTATAGATGAGAGGCGATGAACTCAAGTGAGGGTACGTACCCTAACATGTGTATCTAATAACTGTTCATTTAAATTGCGATTTAAATGCTTGTTGAATGTTTTCAAATGATTTTTACTTGGTCTCTGACCCGTAGTTGCAAATTTTTTTCTAAAACCTTTTAAGTGTCCAGCCATAGGGATGCCTAGTGGGATGATCTGTTCCAGGGATGCGTAGCTGCAACACTTGTGTATGCTTGCAGATACTGGACTTAGTCGCTTCAATTGCTTCATTCCTAGTGTAGGGTGTAGTTCAGTATTCCTTTCGGGCGTGTAGCCCTTAGTTATTTCATTTATGTCAGTCAGATTTTATATTCAGATTTTTATTCATGTTGGACTTTTACATTGGATTTGGGAACTGATGGTTTATTTGGTATTATTTTATTTCAACTATTTATCTGGTGATTGTTCGGATTATTTATTATTGCATGGAATGTTGATTATTGTAATTATTTTCGTTAGTTATAGTTGTTTAAATAAGAAGATAAAAATTTAGCACCGACTTTTTGAATACTAGGTGGTTAGTAAATGTTTAAAAATATTTTCGACAGTGATGCTAAGAATGAACCAAATGGGAATCCTGTTTTAATTCAATAAATTTTTGATCACATGGTATGTAATTAGGCGGGGTGTCACAATGCACCCCTAGTTTTTCATTCTTAAATAATGACTATATTGGATAGCCGTTCAACATACCTGGCTGTTCGAATGAACCTAGTTTTCAGTAATGTTTTAATTTGTTTTGTGAATCCTGGGGTCATTTGTCGAGTCAATTATTTAACAGGTGATGAATTTTTTTTGTTGGAGTATATAAATGTATGATCATATGCTTATTCCATTAAACACCCCCTTCCACTTGATGATCGAAGAAGATACCAAGTCAAATGACCATTGATTCAAAACTAAAAAATATTTCTTATTATGAAGGGCCACTACCTAAATGGATAAGGAACGTGTTAAAAACCAGCAACTCAGGAGTTTACCACGTATACCACACAAATATAGACTCCCTCACGAGTGGGAATGGGATTTTATGATTCTCAATATAAGGATAATATATAAATTTGGGGCGGGATAGAAGGAAAAGGGATAAAGTTGATTGTAGGCAACCATAGTCACTCCCATATTAATAAAATGCTCCCCCTCTCTTTGTCCCTTGGACATAGGTCAACTTTACCAAACCACTTAAATATTTTTTTCGTCTCATATTATAAGCATTGCGTACACTCGTATATATAATTATTTAGTATATTCCTTTTTTTACGTCAACATAATTAATGATGCTTGTGGGAACAATGGTTTTAATTCATGAATATGCACCAAGTCACTCAAGCCATCCATAGGCTACTTAAACAATAAGAAGTCCTCCAGGAACAACTAACCCAAATCCTGGATAGTGCCCAAACTAATCATTTTCCATATGAAAAGAAGTTACAAGTCGACCAAGAAGTCCCTATCATCAAAATGAAGATGATGCAGCTCCACCATCACTTCCTCCAGCTACGCTCTCCTCTATGGTGAGATCATCAGTGTTCAGAAGGACTGACCCACCTCTTATAACAATTTACAAAGGAGGCATTGGTCATGTGTCACCATCCAAACACAAGATCTTAGATTGTTCAATACCACCAACACTCAAGATCCCTAGGATAGACGCCTTTGATGAAACGTCCGATCCACGGGACCACACTGACAATTACAAAGCATTGATGGGCTTGGATAGTCTAGAGTAAATTAGGTGTAGAGCTTTTTCCACGACATTAAAGGATTCGTCCAGGACATGGTTCAATTGGTTACTTCCAAACTCAGGTACTTTCTTCATAGAGCAATTCATTGCTTCGTTAGACATTTTATAGTATACGGGTCCACAAGAAAATGACCAATTACGTGTTCAACATCCTCTAGATTGTAGTACCCTGTAGTTTATATATATATATATATATAATTGGACATTTAAATTATTTGGGTGACACATAATTTAATTCAATCAAGAAATAATGAGAAAATAAATAAATATTAGTTTAAAGTGAAATGAATTAATATATATGTGATATTATATTTACTAGCGTGATATATTAAATAAATTGAATGTCAAATAATATTATGTCGTATGTGAGTAAACGCGACATAACTTATTCATATTTTAACCGGGACACATTATATGAGGTTCTGATGGAAAATATTGATAAGTGACTCGGGTGATGATTTCGAGTGCACGATTGATCCAAAATGGGGTAAATTAGTCAAAAATAAGTACTCGGGGGTAGTGTTTAGGTCTCGATGACTTTTTAGACTATTCGGGACAAGTATATTGGTGTTTTGATCTTTTTAATGGGAGTTGAGGAGCTAAAAAGAGGATTGAGGTTATAAAATGACTAGGCTAAGGAAAACCAATAATCATTTCATAAAATACAAAAGGTTATTTGATTAAAACTAAAGGGTGTGAGAAAAGTCAAGAGAAGCTAAAGAAATTCTCAAAAGTACCAAGAAAGGCTAAAGGAATTCAAGAACAATTTAAGTGGGAAGGTTTATAGAAGAACTCGGGAATATTATTCATCTTCTACAATAAAATTCAAACACTATGAAACTAGATGCAAGTAATTATCTTGATAATAATTTGTGTGTAATTTTCAATTCATATTATAGTTGGGAACTTTTGAATTGGAATAATTTTGGAATGGGATTTTTACGAAAATTGGGTTTTGACACGTGATTTAATAAAATTTATGGGTGAACTTATAAATTGAAATCTTGATATTATGAATTCATATGTGGTTGGATTAATTTAGAGAAAATTGATGATTGACTTACCTGGGAATTTGTGAATATAACATGTAGAGGTTAACTTAAATTCCCATAAGATTTACATATGAAGATGATGACTATGTGAAATGATAAATTCGATGCATGTTAAAACTCATTAATGTTATTAGGTGGTGAAGAAATTATTATTTAGTGATCATTCCATGGGTATTGGAATTGCTGGAAATTGATTCATTGTTGTAGAAACATGTATTGGGATGAATTGAAATTGGGTGATATTGTTGAAAATCGATTTTGGGGAAAACTGGGGTAGGCACCAGGGGCGAACTGGTTCTCCCCATAGTCGAACCGGTTCGGTCCATGTGCTACTGCTAGTTGGGTTCGTTTGATGAAAAATATTATAATTTTAATTAGGGGTTCAATTAAAAATGTCCGGGGACAATTTAGAACTTTTGAAAAAATTATATTATTTAAGATGGTGGGTTAAATTAATTGGGACTTTTTCGGGATGAAAATTAGAGTAATTGGGAAGAATTTTACTCGAAATGAATAATTGAATTTATAATGAAAATTCGGGAATGGTTTTGGGAATCAATTAATTATTTGAGTGATTAATGAAGTAACTGAGAATATAAATGATATTCGAAAAATTATGTGTTTCTGCCACGAGTGATAGGCACGACTAATTGGAATTATTGAGAAAATATTTACGGGTATAAAGACAGTATATATGCATTATTATATGAGTGCGAATGGTATAATTAATTGAACATACCACTTTAGGGGTGCTATTAGTGGAGGTTGCACGACCTTGGTGATCTTCCTTAGCGAAAAATAGCAGGCTAAGTCTCGACCCCAAATCATAGCGCCATGCATGCCCTTGTGAGGTTAATGTTGAGTGAGATAATTTTGGTATGGTTATGCTCACTGTCTCAGGGTTATGATCGCCTCCAATATGTTACGATTTAAGGTTCATTGGTGAGATTCCGTCCCTACAGCTCATGATTAGGAAATGGTGCCCTGAAGCATACCACACTAGAGAACCATATTCAAAGAGTCATAGCTCGGAGGGATGACGGTGATACGTATATAGTGAGTGATATATATGTATGTTATGATGTAAAAATTTTATATGTAAATGTAAAGGAATTATATACAACTTTAAGACAATAAGTGTGAGTAATGTTTAAATAATAGGTGAAAATTATTGATTATAAATTGATAGATTATAATTGAGAATTATAATTATTAATTGTAAGTCAAAATTTATTCGATAAAATATGCACGAATGTTGTAAGGACATTGTCCGTCACAATTAGTATGTCATATACCAATACAAGTTGGTTTCAAGTCGTCGAAGGATTGAGAAGATTACATCTACACAAGACGAATTCGAATTTTAAGAAGACTTCAACATTCAAGCCCAATAAGGATGAATTTGGTAAAATGTGTTTAAGTTTCATTTACATTTCACATAAAAATGTTGGGATATTTTTTATAAAAGTTAAAATGATTTTTGGAATTTTAATAAATGATTTTTATTTTTCAAAAAATATTTTATCATAAAAAGTTTTGGATAAATGCTCCTGATCCCGTAAACAATTTTGGTTTTTAAGGATTCCAAGTTATTTAAAACTTTAAAAGTTTTTTTTAAGGGGATCAGTGACTGTCTTTCAAACAACGTCACATCTCATTCGAACGAGATGGAGTGTCGCTCTAACGACGTCGTAGTTCGTTCGAAAGACATGTGTTTTGCCTTGACACGTCACCACCTTGAATTTTACTATTTAAATGGGTGTCAATCTACTGGATTTCGTGTGGAGAAAATACTGGTTTTCACAGAATACGTTTTGGTTTATTCTCCCATATATTTGAGGGTTCAATATTTTGTTTTACAATTCACAATCCCAATTGCTTTTGTGTGAGTTATTTTGTGGAACCCAATACATATTTTGCTATTGTTCATACTTTTTGGGGAGATATTTACAACCGAGAGCTGCGTGCTATTGTGCAGTGAGTCTTAACGGAGTTTTGTGACTGCGTGTCATAAGGGAGAGCTGCGGTGTTCCTGAGTTGAAGACTGGACGGCAGTTCATGTAGGTTCGCTACGTGTGGACTTATTGCTGACGACGTCGATCGACGCCTGCGGGTATTCGAGTGTCAAACTGTATTTCATTGTAATCCTATGTAAGTTGCTATTTACAATTATAGTGTAGTAAAAAGGTCTTGCCCTAAGGGGATTTTTCCTGAAATTTGTGTCGCATCTTTATTTATAATGGTTGACACTTGCACGCTTGTTGCTATTTGAGTTTAAGGGCTGAATTGATTTGATTCATAAATTGACTCTAATTAAATAAGCTTGTGATTGGAATTTGTGCAACTATTCGAATCTTTATCATACATAAGTGCTTTTCAAATTGGTATCAGAGCAGGTTACGCTAATTTATCGCGTATTTCTATTTTTTGCAAACTTGTGAGATATTGATTTTTTTAAATCTGATTTTTTGAAGTTTGTCGCAATGTTTCCAAACGAGAACTTATATAGTCGGTTGCCAATTTTTAATGGGTCTAATTATGCTTACTGGAGAGCCCGAATGAAATCCCATTTAAAAGTAATCGATGAGAGAGTTTGGTTAATTTGTGAAAGGGGTTGGACTCCTCCCACTGTCATCGCAAATAATGTCACGAATTTAAAATCTGTGTCAGACTGGACTGAGGAAGAGTTTAGGTGGAGCACTTATAATTCACGTGGGCTCAGTGCAATTTCTGGACAGGTCACCCCTATCGAGTTCCGACGTATTATGACGTGCACCACGTCTAAAGAAGCGTGGTATGTTTTGCAACTCACCCACGAAGGCACTAATGCAGTCAAAGAGTCTAAAATTCAAAATTTGACCACTCAATTTGAGACAATCACTATGTTAGAGACTGAGTGTCTTGACGACTTTTATGCACGATTGTCCGACATTGTCAACACTAGTTTTAATCCTGGTGAGCCGATTCCTGATGCACGAGTGGTTAAAAATATTTTAAGATCGCTGCCAAAATGTTTTATCCCTAAAGTAACAATTTTAAATACTTAGGAAATTTGAATCGTTTGAAATTAGAAGAGTTGGTAGGAGACCTACAGACGTACGAAATTGACATGTTCCCCAACACTGTCAAACCCAAGGATAGAGGGTTAGCGCTTGGAACCCAAGATAAGAAAAAGAAAGTGAGTTTTTGTGAGTCCGAGTATGAGTTTGACATGGCCCTGCTTGTAAAGAATTTTAAAAAATTTATCCAGTTTTCAAAACAAAATTCTTCCAATAAAAGATTTTCGGGGGAAAACAAAAAGAAGGACAAGGCTAAAGAAAGCGGTGAGAAAGAGAAAGAAGGTGAAGAAAAGTTTTAAAATTAAAAATGTTTTGAGTGTGAGGGGAAAGGGAACAAGTCATTTGAGTGTCCAATTAGACTTAGGAGAGAGGGAAGTAAAATTTCCATGCCAGCCACCCTAAGTGATAGTGAGGAATATGTGAATGATTCTGAGAATGAGTCTTCACAAGGAAGGTGTATTGCCTTTTTAGCCTGTCACGAGAGCACACCAACTTTGTCCCACGTCGATGACGACACTTGTGCACGTGATATCCCCGAGGAGCTTTTGAGTGTTTCTAGCGAGTCTGAGAGCGAGTGTGCTTGTGATGTTGAGAGTGAGATCCAAATTGCATTTCGAGAGTTGTACGCCGAGACCTTAAAGACAAAAAAATTTAATAACAAGTTGGATCTCAAGGTGAAATATTTGGAGAGTGAGGTTGTGAGTTTGAAGGAGTTTGAGGCTAAAGGAAGTCAACTCGATAGAGTGAAGGTTTCCTTGAGTGAGCAGTTGATTGCTTTGAATAGGGAAAAGAGTGAGCTTATAGCCCGCGTGTCACAATTAGAGATATCTTAAGCACGCCCTGGAGGCTAAAGTCACTTTGGAGAAAGCATTTAAGAAGGTGGGAAAGAACGTTCTCAATCCTGTTTTGGGGAGTGGGGAGAGTTTTGGAATAAGTCATGACGGTGCATCTACTTCTTTTGTTACACCCGAGCCGATTCCTAATTTAGAATTAGATTCACATGAATCTCGACCCCGTACCTGTTAGGAGAGAACGTAGGAGACATTTTGAGTGAGGTGTTCCTAGGACGATTTATGTTTGCTCCCATTGCAAAAAGAGAGGACACCTTTGGGAGTTTTGTTTTAAATGGGTTATGTGTCACGCTTTGATTCTACACATGTTCGCACACATGCACCCACCCATGATACTTTGCTTGCACATAATGATAGAGAGTTTGCAAATATTCATGAGCAAGTAAAGTTTTTGGTCAAGACTTCTCATGACTTGATGGAGTTGTTTCAAAATATGTCACCGTCTTTGGAAATTTCCACCGCACCTACTGGATGAGGTCTAGACATATTTGCTAGCATAGAGTGATTTTTATGATGGCATCTTTGCCTATTGCTAGTGTGTACCATTTGTTTTATTTTAGTTAGCATTTTTATTTGCTTTTCTTATTTTTGGTACTATTTTAGCACTGTTTTGGAACTGTTTGCCCATGCTAGGAAATGTTTTTTTTTTAATTTTCCACTAGACTAAACTGTATGACATTCTGCATAATCTGGGAAATTTTTGCTTTTCTCGTTCTAAAGAGATACAGTCTCGCGCGAAGTCTTCTCGCGAGATGGCTTATCGTTCGAACGATAAGGCATCTCGTTCGAATGACCCTGGATTCTATATGCAGTCCCCTGTTTCTTCCTATTATATGTTATTCATACTGCTGGGTTATTTTCTGAACAGTGTTTAAAAATTCAAAAATATTTTCGGTTTAGAAAAATCCAAAAAGAGTTTTGTATTTTGTTTTCACCTTATATGAATTGACATTTCGGATGACCAAGTCACAACTTCATGCCATATCCTTGTGACTATTTGATAGTGTTTTGAGACAATATGTTGTGTCATTCATGTACTTTACAACGTTTAGAGTCTTTGAGAAGATACAGCGTTACTATCTTTATGATTGACTCTATTTGTCCTTTATTGTACTCATGCACGGATTTGTTTGACTTTTGTGCTTTTCTATCACATATTGGTTGAGTGTTTCCATCTCAATTCTGTCTATACAACGAACCAAATGCGATAAAACTTGACAACAAGTAGTGCATAATATAAACCGCTTGTGAGTTTGTGTGTTTTATTTTGAAAAACGGCGAAGGGCTACGAAAGCTATTCATTTATCCTTTGCGATTAAGCCACTGTTTAAAAGGACCTAAAAAAGTGAGGAATTGAAAATTGTCCGGGGTCCAATGAGGTTTAAAAGAGCCCGAAAAAATTGAAAGGCAATAAAAAGAAAATTATGCCAAAATTGGGCCAATTTGTTTTGTTTTATCACCTCAAAAAACAAAAGAATTATCTTTTAATGAGGGAGTTTGGATGGAATTTCATACGGTTTCCACGTCCTTGAAAGTCATGAAAAAGCATTACATAGTTTTGGACGTTATTGGTGTGGAAATCATTTATACTTTGATTTGTTGATATGATTAAGACGATGTCATCTAAATTCAACAACTTTACACCAAAGGACTATTTTTTTTTTATGTTCATTCGTTAGGAGTACACTTATGCATCTTGCACATACGATATGATCGAGTTGATTTTCCTATCCAATCTGTTCACACCCATTCATTCCGTTTCCATGATTTGGTTATCTTAGTATACATTCATGGTGTGTGATTTTTGTAACATCATTTTTTGCATAAAAAATTGTAAAATTCAAAACTAGTTTGTTTGCTTGGTTTACCGTGACACCCCGATTTTCTTTATGTGATTTATTCTTTTCCTTGTCTATTTCAGACAAATAAAAAGGGGGAGAACGAATTATGATATTACGGGGGAGTTTAAGTATGGGGGAGATTTGATTATGCTTACATGTTTTATGTTTATATCATTTCAAACTCGATACGTCACGAGGTTTTTCCTTTGTCTCATGTGTGTAGGTACGATTGAAGATGTTTGGATTGCACACCCTGATGAGAAAAGCTTGGAGATTTGAAAAGTTGATTGTTGAGGCATTGTTTTGAATAAATTAAAGACTTGTTCAGTTTATCTTTTCGCGTTTGAGTTTTTGGGAGGGTAGATTTGTATAGGTCATTTGATTTTGATAATTCAGATATTTTTATTTTGTACCGGCATAGACATAGGGGGAGATTTGTAAGGACATTGTCCATCACAATTAGTATGTCATATACCGACACAAGTTTATTTCAAGTCGTCGAAGGATTGAGAAGATTACATCTACACAAGACGAATTCAAATTTCAAGAAGACTTCAACATTTAGGCCCAACAAGGATGAATTTGGTAAAATGTATTTAAGTTTCATTTACATTTCACATTAAAAGTGTTGGGATATTTTTTATAAAAGTTAAAATGATTTTTGGAACTTTAATAAATGATTTTTATTTTTCAAAAAACATTTTATCATAAAAAGTTTTGGATAAATGTTCCAGATCCCGTAAACAGTTTTGATTTTTAAGGATTCCAAGTTATTTAAAACTTTAAAAGTTTTTTTAAAGGGGATCAGTAACTGTCATTCAAACGACGTTACATCTCGTTCGAATGAGATGGAGTGTCACTCGAACGATGTCGTAGTTCGTTCGAATGGCAGGTGTTTTGCCTTGACACATCACCGCCTTGAACTTTACTATTTAAAGGGTGTCAAGCTACTGGATTTCATGTGGAGAAAATACTGGTTTTCACAGAATACGTTTTGGTTTATTCTCCAACATATTTGAGGGTCTAATCTTTTGTTTTACAATTCACAAAACCAATACATAGTTTGATGTTGTTCATACTTTGTGGGGAGATCTCTGCAACTGAGAGCTGCTTGCTATTATAGAGTGAGTGTCGACGGAGTTTTGTGACTGCGTGTCATAAGGGAGTGCTGCAGTGTTCCTGAGTTAAAGACTGGACTGCGGTTCATGTAGGTTCACTGCGTGTGGAATTATTACCGACGACATCGATCGATGCCTACGGGTATTCGAGTGTCAAACTGTATTTCATTGTAATCTGACGTAAGTTGAGATTTACAATTATAGTGAAATAAAAAGGTTTTTGCCCTGAGGGAATTTTTCCTAAAATTTGTCGCACCTTTATTTATAATGGTTAACACTTGCATGCACGTTGCTATTTGAGTTTAAGGGCTCAATTGATTTGATTCATAAATTGACTCTAATTAAATAAGTTTATGATTGGAATTTTCGTAACTATTCGAATCTTTATCATACACAAGTTCTTTTAAAATGTGATAGCTATAGAATTAAGGATATTTTGGGACTAGTTAGGTGGGTAGCATAACTAGGTGATTAAAATGCATACGTTAGTTTCTCACTTTATATGAGAGGTGGGTAGTGTCTCATGAGAGCGCGGTACCAATTTACACTCGGAAGAATGGACATAAAATTAATATTTATTTTGATTAATTGTAAAATATTTTCAAAAGGGTTCGGGCTCTGACCCGTATCAAATTCATTTTCAAAAGGATGTTAGAGCATTTGTTGTAGTCTCTTCTATTACCATACCCTAGATATGATTCTTTTTTTATTCGGACATGTTGCCTATGTCAGACAAATTTATTTTATTTTATTTTATTTTATTTTTTGGATTACTTGTATGGATGTTAAACCGATGGTTTATTTGATTAAGTTCTGCATGTAATGGATTTCTGTTTCAGACTTATGATGTGGTTATGGATTTTATTTATTTGTGTAAATAAATTATGGTTTGAGTATAGTGTTGTTATTTCACGTTAATAAAGATTAAAATTTACACCCGGATTAATCTAATAATATGTGGTTAGTAAATAAATTGGTTTTCGACAGTGATGCTAAGAATGAGCCAAATAAGATTCCTGTTTTATTTTAGTAGAGGGCTAGCCACCCGTTATTTTAATGGGTGTCACACAGACCAAGGAGAAATCCTTAAGGTAATTGGTCAATCAATTTAATGACTAGATTCTTAGGATTGACAATTTGGATGATCAGGTGTTCATATTCGCTTTATTATAAGGCCTTTATAGAACCAATATAACTGATCTCATGAAAAAAGTGGCAAAGAAAAACCACACTTAAGACATTATCAACAACGACCTTTATCCTTTAAGGGAAGAAGAAACGCAGGAGGGGCCAATAGGAGATGAGTGGTCAAATAAGAGATAAGGGGAGAGGAACATTATTAAAGACTAATAGTGATACGATTGGTTTACATCTTTAACATGATGGTGGTATGGGTCTTATCCATCATGACTAATTCAAGAATGTTGACTTAGTTGAACAAAATGAGAATTTGACTGTATAGAAAAAAATCCAACCAATATTGAAATTTATTATATGAACATTTACCTTCTCTTTAAGAATGAAATAGGATCCTTGATCCAAAGAGGACACTTGAAAGGGTTCATGAAGAAAGGGGACAGAAGGGTAGGGAACTAGACTAACAGAAAAAGGGATCATTATCGCCAAAGCTGCTAAAGGGAGCGTGATCATGGGTAGGAAGTACCAAAAGAGGTTGAAGTAATTGAGAAAATTTTCTTAGATGGAAGAATATACATGATATTTAGAGGATTCGTAGTTATAGAAGAGTCTGCATTCTCCCCAAAAGATTACAAGGGTGAAAAGCGGGAACTGATAGAGATTTAGGTGACAAAACCTTTGAATATATGGAAACTCTAGTATTTACCATGAAGGATTACCATGAATTAATCACGTCACATGATGACCCATTCTTGATTGAGACCATAATATGAAATTGGGTGACTGGGAGGATTATGGAAAACATAAGAAATTTGGCAAACATTATATAATATGATTGATTTGAAAAGATACAATTGGAAGGTGCATGACTTAGACCAGTGAAGCAAAATTATTGGGTTTTATAGGATGGAAAGTATATCTTGATGGGTGATCGACCTACCAATCACAATAGGGAAAAGTCCATAACCCACCACATTGTAAGTGGAGTTCCTGATAGTAAGATCACCATCACCATCTAATGTATTGATAGGATGAACAACACTCATTCTGTTAGGTGTAGTGTTCTCAATCAACTCTATCACCCCTCAATTTCTAACATCTAATGGAATGGGAACAGTATCCGGAAGCCAATTCCATGCTAGGAGTTACTACTTTACATCGCTGAAGAAAAATAAGAAGTCTTTTATCAGTGATGGGTTGGATCTGAGGGAAGAACTAACTAGAGGGTCATCGGTCGAGCAGATGATTCTTGTTTTGGTGTTCATAACACGACCGAAATGAGTGGTATATGTAGGATAATCCTTGATTGATTGCATAAGAGAATACCTGGTGACTTTCTTACAAAAATGCCACAACATATTTTCTTAGTGTCATCAAGACATGTGCGAGCATAGACACCTCAATCATAATTCATCGCCTAAAAGTTAACCCTGTGATCCGTCCAGTAAGATAAAATAATAGGTATTTATCCTTAGAGAGAAACCAAGAAACACATGCCCAAGTAGCAAAGTTACTTGACTCCCAGTTTGTTTAGGAGGTCAAATTTCACGAGTGGATATCCAATATTATTTTGGTGAGAAAATTGAACGGGAATAGAGGTTGTGCGAGGCTACTTTGATCAGAATGAGTATTTCCCTAAGGATTTCTATCTACTCCCAAGGATAGGTGCACTAGTTTATGCAACGATAGGCTATGGGATGCTATCATTCATTGATCCATACTTTAGCTACAACCAATTACGAATGCGTCCCTCCAATAAAGAAAACATCATTCATAGCCGATCAATGAACATAATGCTACAAGGTGATGCGCTTAAGGATAAAAGTACCGGAGATATAATAACAAATAAGGAAATCCATGGAGGTGTATGTGGATAACGTGTTGGTAAAGCGTTAAAAGAAAAAGGGACATATTAACGATCTGGAGGAGACGTCCACTATCCTTAACAAGTACATAATGAAGGTGAACCCCCCAAAAATGCATTAGGGGTATCCCTTGAAATTTTTTAAGGATCATGATTACCATTAGGGTTTAGAGACAAACCATGAGAAGATTCAAGCGGTCCAGAACATAAGGAGCCCCAAAACGATTAAGGAGCTACAGTTTTTGACTGGGTGAGTTGTAGTCTTGAATAAATTCATCCACAAAGCGATAGATACGAGCTTATTGTTATTCCAAACATTAAACAAAGCCTTAATCTAGACAAATAAATGTGAACAGGCTTTCCAAGAACTGAAGACATACCTAATCAAAGCCCCATCGAAACCCCACTCCTTTTTTTTTTATAAGAGGATAGGCCCCATGATTTTATTATATTTTAGAGAGTATAGCCCTCTCTAGGTGGCATACAATAAAAAATAAAACAATTTATTTGCTATTATAAATTCTAATGCAAAGAAGCATATAAGCATTAAGCTTAATAATTTCCCTAATTTTGCTAAGAAGATCTTCATATTTACTTTTTAGAGAGGAGAGCATATTTGGACAGAAGGTCTGCTATATGGTTTGAATCTTGAATCTCATATGTGATTCCTTTAGTCATCCATCAAGTCTTAATACACTTGTTTATGCAGTTAAATATAATATTGGATTTAGATTCAACTTCAATGTAGTAACCAAAGAATTGTACATTTACTTGGTTAATTTGTCCTTAGTTGTTAGCACAACCCTTATTAGGGATGAAAATGGGATACAATGACCGGTATAATATGTGAGTAGGGAAGTTAGAGGAGCTGAGTCCAGATAACCTAAGATTAAAAATCTGGCTTTTGCAGTCATAATTTCCACTCGGATGTTAAGGCTATACTTTCATGCACACACAATAGTTTTACTCAACGACCACCTTTAAATGGGTCCTGCACATACCATAGGTCTCCGATTAGCTGATGAAGTGGTCAATGCAGCTAGGGTAGTTTGACCTCTAATACAAGACGTGGGTAACTTTCAAGGGGCATGCTGTTAGAGATTTCCTGGCAGAATTCACCAATCTTGAAGATAGCAAAACAATTAAAAGGGTGAATTTCCAATAACCAATTTGGGTTGTCTATGTGGATGGTTCATCCAATAAGACCGGGGGAGAAGTAGGGCACATTATCAATATGGAAAATGGTTCAAGTGTGGAATATTACATTCAATTTAACTTCTAGGCATCCAATAATGAAGCCTTAATTGCTGGCATATGAATAACACTGTCCCTCAAAGACGACCAGGTCGAGTTCTTTAGTGATTCAAAGATGAACGTCGACCAAGTATTGGGAGATTATGAATGAGAGTGTACCCCCCGAGGGTAGCTACCCAAATAAAATTAATTCGCTTAATTCAAGAAAAGGTTTGTTAATTTATTATTGCAAAAGGGTATAATAATCCAAAAGTATATGTGACAAAAATATAATACTAAGTTTTAAAATCTTTAAGTTTTATCTTTTTAAATAAGGCAATGATTCTAAAAGATTTAAAAAGAGTAAAATAATCACAAGACTAGGTGTGTGAGGAAAAAACCACTAATGGGAAAAACCTTGGGCCAATAAGAATGAAAAATGCATTATGGTAGAGTTTGGCAATTAGAAGAAATAGACTTAACAACTTCATCATGATATAATCGGATATACACTTTTTCCACCATATTCTCTGTAGAGAGTGCCAACAACTGTAGAATGCTGCACAACCGTGGCAGGTTTTGGTTCACGACCAATATCTTCAAATTTGTTGCCCAAATTTTCTTCTTTAAAGTTGAAATAACTTTTTTTTTTCTAGAAGGAACCTTAAAGCAACCAAAAATCTATACCTAGGATTTTATGGTAATCCTGTAGATATGTATGTTAGGATGTTTGCGTAGGTGTGGTGCTTTAAATCTTAAAACGAGTTTTCCAAGCCAAGGAAGAGAAAATATTTACTCACTAATGAAGATTTGATTTTGAACACAAGATGAGTAAATATACATATATTAAAAACAATGGATTGAATAACTCAAATAAGAGGAGTGACAAATGTTCTCTAAAATATGTGAAGTGTTTTGATCAGCAAAAATATTTTTTTCAAAGTTCGTACTCTTTGTTTTGGAAGAGTAAACAACACTTAACTTATACCCTTAGGATTTCAAAAGGCTTAAAGGCTCAAATACTAGGTGGCACACTCTTAAGGTATCAAATAGTCACATGAGGGTCTAACTCAGTCAAAAAGTTATATTTGCACACTAACTAAGAAGATCTTTAAGGAAGATCTTGTGAAAAAGTGACTTTCGACGTTGTCAGATACGTTTTACTGCAGGGTCTTCGCAACAAGCAAATGTCTCACTGGAGCAATCTTGAAGCGATCCAGGTCGCGCTATGAATCATACATTTTTCTACGGAACACAAGCAACAAATGATACACCGTCATTGCGATAAAAAGGTTCGTCGTTAGGGTGATGCTGCGATAAGACATGTCACACGAATGTCCAATAATTTTATCCGGTTTGCCTTAGAAGATTTTTCAAAATATGTTTTGAGGCAAACTCTAAGTATGTCTGTTTCACACATGAACACCCATACTTAAAATACACAAAAAGATGAAATTTCTTATAAAATAACTTTTTCTATATGAAGATATATTTGCATGTGTATTTCACAAAATTATAAAACGAAGGTTAATTGAAAATATTTTGCAATTATAAAAATAAAATAACTAAAGTGGATCTAAGTCCGCTATGTCTTATACCTTTCCTAAGTGGTTTACTTGAGGTTCATCACTGAGTGAATCCAGTTCGTTGATGAATATTTTCGATGATCTCTTAGACAAAGACTCAAACATGTTTTGGTCAAGGAATTTAGACAATCTATTCTATGGAGCACAATGAGTACAATATAGTCATACAATTTTCCCCTTTATCAAATTCCAAGGCAAAGCATAAAAAGAAAAAATTACAAGAAAATGAAGGAAATCTACCAGGTTACGACTTGCCAGGATAAGGGAAGATATTAAAATATAAAATTAAATTTGTTACAAGTAACTAATCACAACAAGAGAGTCAACCATCTTCAAGGATAAAAAAAGCTCTTGTTCAAAAAATTATTGTCACACACCAGCAAACTCATCAAGGTACCAATGTGAGGAAGTATGACAAGGAAATATGATAAATATAAACATGTGAGTATACCATTTTGAACATGAACATCATATCTATCTAAAATAATTCCCCTCAAATATACAATCCCTCTAAATAAATATGATATGGTAAAAAATAACTTTAAGCAACATGGCATGCTTTGATAACTATACTCCCCCTATCTACAAACTTCTCCCCCTTTTGGTCATGAAAAGTGACAAAAGAAAAAACTAAGTGTAACAACCCGCGTAATTTTTGGGGTATTTTAAAAATATAGAGGAAAAATAAAGTTTTTGATAAAATTATTTTTATTGCTCAAATATGTTGGATTTTATTTCTATATACGAGAATTTCAATCGGTTTTGAAATCGGAGTTATAACAGATTTTATATGATTTTTAAAAAATATTTGTCCCTTATAATTTTTAAGCGGAACTGTCAGTTTTTCTGGGCGATCGATCGATCAACGCCAGGGGTCGATCGATCGACCCCAGCAGAAATCGTGCGCAACAAGTTTTTGAGGAGTTTGTTTTGGTTTAAACTCTTAGTTTTTTGCCTTATTTAAAGGGGTCGTGGATGACCATTTTTGAAGCATCTTTTGGCACAAATATATGCAGCAACCATATTTTTATTTCCTCTCTTTTTATATACACTTAGCCCCTTTATATTATGCATTCAACCCTAGTTTTTGGACGTGTTCTTGGGACTGTTTTGGTGTTGACTCTTGGAGATGATTTGATGATTTTTGGAAGATGATTTTGATGGTGTAATGTGAGATTTCTGAGAAGATTTATGTTGGTTTCTTTTGGTGGTTTAAGGTATGAGGTTTTACACAATATGCTCCTAAATCTCACGAGTGTTATTCCCTTTGATTTCATGTGATTATTGACTCATATTTGAATTGCTAAATTCAATTGGAATCTGGAAATTATTGTTGGAATCTAATTTTGATTCATGTGGTATTATATTTGTGTTGGGCATGCTGTCATGAGATTTTAATATGGCACTGAGGTTGGACACCCGCTAATATTCCTATTCCGGCTACTTGATAAAGTATGGCGCGGTATGGTGAGGCTTGGTAACTCGGATTAATGTGTTGTTGAGAGAATATATTGATAAAAATGCTATTGAGATTCACATTTGATTTGAATATTCGTACTCGTATTGTTCCGCTTTATCTACCGCTTATATTTGTTGAGCATCTTTCTTGTCGTATTGTGTCCTTCCCCATATTTTCTTTTAGTGGCAGGTTAGTACGGATTTAGGCGCTTTTGATTTGATTTGGAGATTTATTTTTAGCATGGATTATTATTTGGGAAGATTATTCGAGAATACAAGTTGAGAAGATTTGTATTTTATTTTTGTTGTATAGAGCATTTTATTCGAGATAGATAGTTGTAGAGACTTTTGGTTGTATTTAATTTGAAGAGATTGAGATTAGTGGATTATTCTTTTATATTATATTGTGGGATCTATTTAGATTCTCTATACCTTGTTATTTCGGGATTTGATTAGTTTCATCGTGAGTAGTGCTCCGCTCCGCTCTGCTCTCCCCGGACGCGGGCCCCAAAAAGATAACGCGGCGTGCTACTACAATAAAACTAAACTAAATTCATCAATCAACAAGTATAAAGTATATAAATGTCCATAATATAAATACAACAACTCCACAATATTTTTATTTCCACAATAAAGATTACAATAATTTTCTCTCGACTATAAAATTCTCCAACTAAAAATTACACCACTAATTATTACAACAAAAATACATCTTCCAATCCATACTCTAAAATAATTCTCCAAAATAGTCCATAGCGTCTCAATCCACGCTAACCTGCCAACTAAAAGAAAATACGGGGAAGTACTCAATATGACAAGAATAGATGCTAAAAAATAATAGCACGATGAATAAATCACAACAATACGAATCCGCGTATACAAATCAAATGTAATACTCAAGCATTATATCAATATTAATTTCTCAACAACACATAAATGAGTCACCAGGCCTCACCTCACCGCGCCTATGCATTCTTAAGCATATCCAGATTTTAGACTTTTGGCGGGTGCCCATTCTCTATGCCATATTAAAATCTCATGACACTATGCTCAAATCATAATATAATATATATGACAATGAATCAAATTAGATTCCAACAATTTTCTGATTTAAAAGAATATCACAATTCAATATGAGTGCAATCGACACAGAAATCAAACGGAATACTCTCGAGAGAATTTTGGAGCATATTGTGTAAATCTCGCACCTCAAAATCATCACATGAATCGACACATAAAAATCAACCTCTAAATCTGATCGCGCCATCTCGTTCCTCTTGCAAAAATAATCAAATCTCGTTCTAGCCCAAACTCGAGAAAATACCAAATAAGCCTTCCAATATGAGGTTGAAATATTGAATAAGTTTGGGACTGTGGTTTGTAGATAAAAGGGAGTAATTTTGGAGAGGTCTTCTGGTTGAAAAGTTTGAGAAAAAGTGATTTGAAAAGCCAAGCCACGAATTTGTTGATATATAAAGGATTAAGAGTTTGATTAAGAAAATAATTCTAATCAGATACAAACACTAAAAAATTTATTTTGGACGATTGGATAGTTGGAATTGGATGAAATTTGGGGGACAATTAGCTGAAGACGAGGGGAAGCTGCACAAAAAATTTCTGCTCGATCGGACAGTCGAATATTTTTAAATATTTTTTTTCTAGAGAGGGCGATTTATATCATGTCGTGTGTGGAACCTTGTCATGTGTTAGGGTCAATAGTTTAAACGGGTCAGAGGGTGATTGATAAGGGAAAGTGTGACACTTTGGTGGATTACCACCTGGGATGGGAGGACCGTCATAATAAAAAGTGAGAACAAAAATAAAAATTGAGTTAAGTTAATAAGAGATTAACTTCGTTGGATTTGGGAATTTAAAATCATATTGGTGTGCCTTTATAAATGGGGATCTCTACGGGTATTTAGTAATTTATATTTATAGCGTTTAATTATCCTGTTTAATTTAAAATACTCTATTGTGATATTTATTACATATAATGCTATTGTCTGGGTTCACGGACCCTATTTGAGGTGAGTAGTGTGTATTCATGCTCGGGGCTCTGACCTCGTGCGTTGATTAATATTTTTAGGTTTTAGTGCTGGAGTTATTGCAGGATTTTTGGAGATTATCTTGGAGGCGCAACTGGAGTATTTTAGTTGAGTTTAGTAGTGTAGATAAGTTTTCCATTCCTTCGCATTTGTATTGAGACTCAGTTTATGGTTTTGGTGGGCCATTCGGTTCCATAGTTGTACGGTTTTACTCAGATATTTATAATGGAATTTTATTCAGTTTATATTATTGGAGGTTGAATTTATTCGAGTTTTAGTATGAGATAGATCTTTTATCGCTTAGTTGGATGGTTTATCTTTTGGGATTGATTGTTATTTATCTTATGGATTAAGTTTATTTGTCTCATATCTGTGTCATGCTAAGAATGGTATTTTCTTTACTCACGCCCGACTTAGTTTTGGTGGTGGCCGACGCCAAAATTGAGCGGGGTGTGACAGATGATATCAGAGCTTAGGAATATGACCACCCTCAGGTCTTGGGTTTTATGTCCGTTGCGTTTTTGTGGCACGCAATTGGAGATAGAAATTTTAGATTATCGTTTCGTGATAGGTTCCGAGATTAGATGTGAGGAATTTATTTTTGGGAGACGAGATTTATTTTTGGAGATTGTTGGCATGGCCTGATTTTTGAGAGTTAGGCTTTCCGCGAATTTCGAGGGAGAAATTCCATTGTTAGTGGGGAAGTGTAATAACCCGCTTAATTTTTGGGGTATTTTAAAAATGTAGAGGAAAAATAAAGTCTTTGATAAAATTATTTTTATTGCTCAAATACGTTGGATTTTATTTTTAAAAACGAGAATTTCAATCGATTTTGAAATCGGAGTTAAAATTGATTTTATATGATTTTTTTTAATATTTGTCCCTTATAATTTTTAAGCGGAATTTTCAGTTTTTCTACGCGATCGATCAATCGACGCCAGGGGTCGATCGATCGACCCCAGCAGAAATCGTGCGCAGCAAGTTTTTGAGGAGTTTGTTTTGGTTTAAACTCTTAACTTTTAGCCGTATTTAAAGGGGCCGTGGGTGACCATTTTTGAAGCATCTTTTGGCACAAATATATGCAGCAAACATATTTTTATTTCCTCTCTTTTTATATACACTTAGCCCCTTTATATTATGCATTCAACCCTAGTTTTTGGAGGTGTTCTTGGGGCTGTTTTGGTGTTGACTCTTGGAGATGATTTGATGATTTTTGGGAGATGATTTTGATGGTGTAATGTGAGATTTCTGAGAAGATTTATGTTGGTTTCTTTTGGTGGTTTAAGGTATGAGGTTTTACACAATATGCTCCTAAATCTCGCGAGTGTTATTCCCTTTGATTTCATGTGATTATTGACTCATATTTGAATTGCTAAATTCAATTGGAATCTGGAAATTATTGTTGGAATCTAATTTTGATTCATGTGGTATTATATTTGTGTTGGGCATGTTGTAATGAGATTTTAATATGGCACTGAGGTTGGGCACCCGCCAATATTCCTATTCCGGCTACTTGATAAAGTATGGCGTGGTATGGTGAGGCCCGGTGACTCGGATTAATGTGTTGTTGAGAAATTATATTGATAAAATGCTATTGAGATTCGCATTTGATTTGAATATTCATACTCATATTGTTACACTTTATTCACCGCTTATATTTGTCGAGCATCCTGTCGTATTGTGTCCTTCCCCATATTTTCTTTTAGTGGCAGGTTAGCGCGGATTTGGGCACTTTGGATTTGATTTGGAGATTGATTTTTAGCATGGATTATTATTTGGGAAGATTATTCGAGAATATAAGTTGAGAAGATTTGTATTTTATTTTTGTTGTATAGAGATAGATAGTTGTAAAGACTTTTGGTTGTATTTAATTTGAAGAGATTGAGATTAGTGAATTATTATTTTATATTATATTGTGGGATCTATTTAGATGCTCTATACCTTGTTATTTATGGATTTGATTAGTTTCATCATGAGTAGCGCTTCGCTCCGCTCTCCCCGGGAGCGGGCGGGGTGTTACACTAAGCATATAATGGGATCAAGTTCTCTAGAATTTTTAAGAGAGTAAAACATGTTAATATCAAACTAGCATATAGAGAAGAATCATATAATGAGTGAATAATCAAAATGTTAGTTTAGGAAAGATATAAACGTGAGAGTAATTGGCCTAACATCAACAATTATAACTACACATGGGAAGATAAAATATATCAATCAAAGATGTAAATAATGATAAAAGATGATAAGCATTTAAAAGTTAAGATTTTATAAGGATTAAATGAATAGGATCAGTACAAACCATGATCCAAATAACTGTAAACAAAAAAAACAAAAAAAAAACACATAACTTATTCTTCTTATTCAATGTCCCAAAGACACACAAATTAATAAGCTCATTGTTAGTGCCATGGAAGGCGTCCCTAACATTCAGCGCATGAGTATCAAACTTAAGATGAAAATCATCATATATGAAAGAGTTCATCGAACTAAGAAAAGGTGGCGACTTCGAACCCAATTGAATAGATATCTGAGAGACTGAAGAATCCAACTCATTTTCAATTAGAAGGCTTGAACTGGATGCTTGTGATATAGGAACATGATGAGAAAGTGATGGAAAACAACATGCCCTGGACCAAGTGTGTCATGCTATGTTATAAGTTAAGCAATTAACATCTAATATGAATCAATTGTCAATGCAGATTACGGATTTTCTTGAACTTCATTCGGAAGTAGAGGAACTCCCAACTCCTGAAGCAAGCACACAATCAAATGATCGTAGGTAAAAGCGCGACCTTTCATATTATCCATAATGTGATAAAAACTATGTCCCTAATAAAATCACACAAACACATACCAACAACACCCATACTAATGGTGTACAATAATTGTGCACGTTTCAGAGTTATTTTGTGCGGTGGTATGTGGGAAAAATACAAGAGTATATAACCACGTTCATAATGTAAAAGTCCTTAGCAAGAAGTGCATGAGGATAAGTCATTCCATCCCAAACTTGACAATGGTTGTCATTCAAACGAGTGATAATGTTCCGGTGGCAAGGTTAACCCATAATCGATTTGTAAGGATATTCAGGTCATTTTTTTCTGGGACATAATAGTGATTGCCTATCCACTTGGAAGGAAGTTTCACTTGAATTCACCTCACTTTTTCATAAAGAACTCTAATGCTTAAGTGATCCTTACCATCCTCAAGAGTCAGATAAGATTCTCTCACCAAGTTGGGGTAACATGGTACGGTTTGAGAGAAAATACCAATCCAATCTCTTTTGTCCAAGAGCTCATACAAATGGGTGTTAAAAAAAGAGTCCAAATCAGTTGACCTCTCTTAATGCACATAATGTGTGGCGAAGAGTTCATCAAATGTGGAGCTATTAGAGTAAGTTGAGGAACGTGAGCTTGATTTTGGAGCCACAATTAGCCTGAGATATCACACCAAGATGCAAACACATAAATCCTATAAGATACGGAAATGAAAACCAAGGATTCTATACTATAACTATGAGTATACAAGCCCCAAAAATTTAAAGCCAAGATATACACACTAAAAGCTACTTAATAGATTCAATCTAAACTCAAGATAAGTACTCATCAATCATAGAAAAGATTTCATCAAAATCTACCAAAATTATTATCACCAAGCCCTAACTCTAAAAAGGAGTAAATATGAAAATCTATGGAAGAAAAAAATACCAATGACGAAGATTAATTCATTAAAATGAGGTTAAGATAACCTAAAATGACATCTAAGATGCTAAAATGGGAGGAAGACATGAGGTTTCTTATAGGCCAAAGAGGTTTTGAGAGACAAATGGGTAAAAAGTTCAAAAATACCAATTTGACCATTTTTATAACTCCCATGTGCTGTTGCTGTAGTGAGATATTTTCTTGTTGGCCACAACTATACTGCTACAACGAAGTTCTAGTGACACTGGCCGCCCCAGCTTCCTGTAAGCTACACTTGTGCAAAAACAACACAAACCAAAATGAAATGTATATACATAATTATTACGTAAAAAGAAAGTACATTTTAGTCCCTAAAATACTAATTTAAATGACCAAACAAGCTACACAACATCATACAACGGTTCTTGGTCATTCCAAACACTCTACAAAAGAACGGTTTAGCATTCAAAGGCCTAAGGTGAAATTAAAGCCGTAAAAAAATAGAGTGATTCAAAGACGTAACTCGTGATAGAAGAGTAAACAAAAAGAGCATTAACCCGTAGAATCGAAGAATGAAGATTAATGTTTGAGCTCACTTTTAAATTTTTTTGACTTTATACAACAAAGAGAAAGCCTATTTTTCCTTGAAAACAAATAAAATTTTCAACTAATACTTGTTTCTTCCTCAAATAGCGATTTATGATTAAAACCTTTCAACTATCATATCCTTGATGTTACTTAATTTTGAATAGATAAAAATCTTTGAGACATCGCATTTGATAAAATTTTGCATGTGGCAATTTTCATTCATTTGTTACAAAGGGCGTGGAACTATTTTCATTTTTCCAAAGGCAATTTCCACGACCCAAAGTTTCATCCCTTACGACATCATCACTTATGATTTTAAAGATATATATTTTCAGTTCTAACCATGATGATAAAAACCGTCATACACAAAAGTATTAACAATGATACTTTTTAATCAAAACGTCGGATAAATTTTTTAATTTTCGTTAGAAATAGAAAATAAATTCATTTATTATATTTTTCACGAAAATGCTCAAGTTTATTGTGCGATGTAAAGTGCATGACGTACGATAAATACCTTAAAATATCAAGCTCAATTTACTAAGGCATTTCAAGCTGTAATGGGGTAAGCATAAAAGACTAATATTGTATAAGGGAAAAATTCTAAAGGTAGGAATAAAACAAAGATCATATATAAATATTAAAAATATATGATAGAGAGAAGTCAAGATGCCTATCCAAAAAGAGTAAATCAAACATTCTAAGACACCTAAACCAAAAGAATCCTATTTTTTCTTAAACAAGGACCAAGGCTTGGCACGTTTATCTAGGGATTCTATCTATCTTCTATTAATAATTTATTTTAATACCTTATCCAGATAAAGTCTCCCGGGATTGGATCTAGAAACCAAATTGGGAAGTGTGTCATTATCAAAGATTTTTCCTTTTTCATTCCCCTTGGAAGAAACCTTTTGAGTGGCTTCGACCTTCTTCTTCTCTTTCCTATTGATCTTTATACCCTTATTAAAATCTCCTAAATTTGATGTGGGTTAAAGTAAAGAACAAAACTCCTTAAGGTGTCCTAACTTATGAAAATGTGTGTGCCTATAAGTTTGTAAGTCGACGGGTCACTTGAGTTATTCTTTCCTAAGTCTAAAGCAAAACTCCTTCAAGTGTCCTTCCGTGTTGGAAAGGGAACACATGAAAGTCAGCTTCCCTTAGATTTCTTTGGGTGTGGAATGAGTTGAAGATTCACCTATGGAAGATGAAAACATGGGTTGGGATGCTAAAATAGCTTGGCTAGATGTAGAGCCATCATTCTCAAAGTCGAGTCCTCATTTATTCATACTGGACAACTTCGCACCAAAAAGCATCTTATCTAATTTTTGATACTTAACCATGATATTCATCTTGAAAGTGGTCGCGAATAGTATCTTGGTCTTAAGAAAAAATATTAGGTTATCTAGGACTAGTCTCAAGTTTTCACTTTCATGTACGCACATCCTAAGGAACTCAATCTCCAAATGAAGAAAGTCAATGGAACTTCCTTCGAATTAGGGTGCACTAATCACCATATGTGGACAAATAATTTGGCTCACACTACTCTTCCTATATAGTATTTGGTTTTCTGCATTGTCTAAATTGGTAAAGTTCCACATTATGCCTTTAGAGGTTTATGAACTCCTCGTAAAGCCTAACATAGTACTCTTGAAGATCGTCTTCCTCAATATTGCTTAAATAGGTGCTATTAATAGTCATTTCTACACTAGAAGGAATAGGAACAAAAAAATCCTCTAAATCATCCAACTCATCAAATATCTCTCTTGCCATAATTGTGTCATAGTTGCATTCTTGAGAGTCATGTTTGGAATTTGAGCCATCATCATGAAAGGTGGATTTATAATCATTATTGACACCATTATAAATCATATTTGAGGGACACTTCTTTAACTGTGCCCTTAAACATCACACGTAAAACACATGAGGGTCTTTGGAGAATCATCTTTATTTTCTCCACTTACATGACAATTCTCTATTTTAGGCAAAAAGTTTTTGGGTGCGTCTCTAGACTGAAATCGTTTTTGCCACTTCTTGGAAAAATTAGTTAGAAATAACATATCATTATCACTAACATCATGGAAACTAAAGTCAAAAGGTGCCTTCTTATCCTTAAAATCTAGATTTTTCTCCTTGGGGGGGCACTCATTGGCGATAAGATGAATTTGCCTTATAGGTTTTGAGAGAGCCAACCAATTTGTCTACACACATTGGATTAGAAAGCAAAGCTCTAACCTCTTCAATGTCATCCATTTTGCCACGGGACCTAGGTGGGAGAAACCATAAGATTTAATCAACAATATTATGCCTTTGACGATTTTTCCTAAAGTGAACGCGGAGATACCTATGTCATTGAGATTGACATAGAACTCGTCAAACGTTTTGTTCTCTTTCATAGTAAGAGTCTGAAATGTGTGGCATGCCATTGAAGTTTGGAGTGCTTCATGGTGGAGGTACCTTCGTAGGTCATTTGTAAAATTTCCCATGCCTCCTTAGACTTCGTACATGTGGATATACGTCTAAACTCACTCGAAGACATGCAACAAAAAATAGCTTTAATTATCTTCTTGCTTTACTCACGCTCCTTTAAATCATTATTTTCCCAACCAGATATAATATTATCAACCTGGATGTCATTAAAAACTATTTTAGGACAAGTCCATCCCACATGCACACTATTCTACATACGATTATCCATAAACATAATATACGTTGTCATATGGGCTTTCTAATAGGAATAATTACTATGATAAAATGGAGGAGGTCGAAGGGTTGAACTTCCATCCATTGAACACAAAAGGATCTAAACCTAGGTTTTTACACTTAAAAATTGGAGATCCGCTCTGATACCAGTCGAGAGTGTGCCTCTCGATGGTAGTGTGACACCCCCTATTCTAATCCTGGGTGATCATTCCATTATTAAATTAAACACAAATCATCAATGGTTTTATCCTTAGCATCACTGTCGAAATATAATTATGTTACTAATACCCTAATGGCCCAGTGTCAAAATTTTAACCTCTTTATGAACAGGTAATAATTTAAACTAATAAACCACATTCACCATTTCAGTAAACAACACAATAAATGATGAAATAATTGAATAAATAGCTGTGTCTGGAATAAAAACTCCAGCCTGAAATCCACATACAATAGTCCATAATTAAAACCAAACTAAACATCTAGGAATAAAAATAAAAATGCAGTTTCCCTAAAATAATCACTAACTAAAGTTGGACGACATGCGTGACTGAGATAACTGAATGATGAACATGAACTGATAAAAGTGGAAGCGTCTACTACCAAGGTCTTGCAACATCCACAACAGTTGCAGCCCATCAAATAAGAATGGACTCCTAATCTTGGCGTCCCTGTGGATGGGAATCTAAAATGTTTTTTACAGATATAGATTTGAATGGGTCAGAGCCCAAGAACATTTGAAAAATATTGGCAAGTATTTAAAATGCAGTAAGAGCAAACATTGTATACATATTAACTTCACGTGCCCTCACTTGAGATCCTCACCTGTTAACTATTGTGTACGCCTAATATATTCTCCTAAACCATCCTAGTTATGCTACCCTGCCTAGACAAAGTTTCTCCCTACATACTATCTCAAGTAAGTATTCAGTTTCCACATAGTTAGGGTTATTTTAGATATCACTATTTATCATATCTACTAATGCACCCACAGTAGAATAAATTACATATATATATATATATATATATATGTACAACCCTCGTCATATATATATGAATAAGGCATCCCTAGGTGGAGACCTGCAATGCGTGCTTACCCTACTATCGAGTCTTAGTACATACATACTAAAAAAATGACTCTTGATTCAGAATCACTCTCGAACCATAAATTTATGATTCATAAAATTTAGAGGCGAACATAGTTCTAAGCCTTTGGGCTACGCACACACCTAATGCACCCAAATGACCGGTCACACTATCATACACATAAGTAGTTCTCAACCCTAAGTTCTATGTTTTGAGATATAAGTATAAAACTCCCCCTAAATGGACTCATCAGGATAAGACTTTCCATGGCGCGAAACCTCCCATGATAACAGGTAGCATAGGTATGTTCACAGATATAAGAATTCATAAAATAGGTATTCACATAACCTATATATATATATATCATCAGTATATGTATACACATAACCTATAATATATTTCGTACGTAGTATATAACTCTCGAATATCCTACGTAGTATCAATTTACCATTATACTTCTCATCGTATATTCCCGAGTGTTTCCCACTACTCGAAGGGTCCCAATTACCTCTTAAATAATTTTAGTATTCATAACATCTCTCTACCAATGGTCAGGACTTAGTTCCACTCATGCTCTCCGCGACCCATGCTAATTCTCCTAAATTCATTAAACATTAAAGTATGCCCAATAATTCCTAGACTTAATTCTCCTCAATTGGAGAAACCTCAACCCTACCGTATGCCTACTGAAATTATTAAATCCCTCATTGAAGTTTAATAATTTCCCAAAAGTCTTCTAGAAATTTATTCACAAGTTCTAGGCTTAAATATGGGAAATTTCCAATTTCTGGCAAACCAAATCGATCCCTTGGGCCGAATCGATTCGAAATGTAGTAGTTGTTTTCTTTGTTCAGATTTTGCATTTTTCACCATTTTAACCCTTAAACCTGCATTATACATCCCCAAACTCCCAACCAAATACACCAAACCATATAATAACATATATAAATGATTTCTAATGTATCCAAATCATTAAATCATCAAGGGAAGTCATTTAAAATGGATTAATTCTAGACTTTAATCCAAAAACCCTAGATTATTATTTCTTGGTTCAAGAACATCAATAAACCCAGATTTCTCCACATTCTCATGTCACTAAATTATCAGATTCATGCTATATACATGAGTGAATTATATCAATCATGATTTATACATAAGAACATGAATTTAATCTCCAATTTAAAGTCTAAAATCTTCTATTCATGAATACTACTCAATCCTACACTAACATGGATAGTATATGCACTCAAATTTTGTAAGATCAATGCTTGCCTGGAGTTTGTAGGTCTGATTTGTGCAAAAAATTAGGGTGGTTGTCTTTTTTTCCTTCCGATCTAAACTCCGGTGGTGGTGGTGGTGCAAAAGTGGTGTGGGGAGCCTTGGAAATCTTTACCTTCCTCTTCTAAAGGCCTCTCTCAGTTTTTCTAATTGTTAACCCTAACACTCTCAACACATGTGCTAATATATCCTTAGTAATTTTGTTGGTTCATTTTCTCTAAAAAGTTAAAAGACCAAAATACCCTTCCGGGGTGCCGGTTTAGCCTAAAAATATCTTGGAACCCAATCCGAACCACCGAGTACACTTTTTTTTTATACTATTTTGACCCTTTTGGACACACTGGCAGACTCAAAATGACTATTAGGATGACCCATTTTATCTCATAAATTTAAGTCCCGACATGACTGCCATGCGTGTCCCGACTAAATTACCGTAACTGCCGTATTTCCCACTCAGGACAATCATATTGCATTCTTACTAATTTATTATTGATTATCTAAGTAATACTCAATATAATTCATACATATAAATATTAACCCTTGTCTTTCTAATTAATATTTATTTTAATCTGGATTAATTTTCTATTAATTTCCCATTTTAATTTAATTAATCCCAATATAAAAATCATTAAAAATACGGGGTGTTACAGGTAACTACCTAAATAAAAGTAATTCCTCCAATTCAAGAAAAGGTTTGTTAATTTATTATCCCAAAAAGATATAACAATTTTAAAGTCCATGTGATAAAAAATTTTTACTAAGTTTTAGAATCTTCAAGTTTTATCTTCTTAATTAAGACAATGATTTTAAAAGATTCAGAAAGAGTCAAATAATCACAAGACCGGGTGTACGAGGAAAAAATCCACTAACAAAAAAAAACTCGTAGCGATAAGAACAAAAAATGCACTATGGTAGAGTTTTACAACCCGGAGAAATAGACTTACAACCTCACGATGCCACGATCGACTAGACACTCTTTCCCACAATATTCTCCGTAAAGAGCACCAACAGCTGTAGAACACTACACAACCATGATCAGTTTTGGTCTGTAAAAAGATATTCTAATCTCTTGCCAAAATATTCTTCTTTAAAGTTGAAACAAATTTTTTTCCCTAGAAGGAACCTTTAAGCTACCAAAAATCAACACCTTGGATTTTGAGGTAATCCTATAGATTTGTGTGTTGGGGTATTTGGAAAGGTGCGGTGCTTTAAATCTTAAAACGAGTTTTCCAAGCTAAGGAACATAAAATATTTACTAACGAATGAAAATTATATTATGAGAACAAGATGAGTAAGTATAACTCTATTAAAAACAATGGATTGAGTAGCTCAAAGAAGAGCAGTGAAAAAATATGCTCTCAAATATGTGAAGTATTTTGATCAGCAAAACTAATTTTTCAAAGCTCTCACACTTGGTTTTCGAAGAGTAAACAACATTTAATTTATATACTTGGGATTTAAAAAGGCTGTAAGGCTCAAATGCTAGACGTCACACTTTTAAGGCATCAAATAATCACATAAGGGCCCAAGTCACTCAAAAAGTTATATTTGACACACTAGCCAAGAAGATCTTTAAGGAAGATCTTGTGCAAAAGTGACTTTCAGCGCTGTCAGATACATTTCGCCTTGAGGTTGCTAGAGCTAGCAAATTCCTCACAAGAGTAAACCTGAAGTGATTGAGGTCGTACACTGAATATGACATTTTTACACGAGACATTGATGACCAGTGATACACTATCGCTATAACGAAAAGGTTCGTTGCTAGGGCGATGATGCGGCGAGACATCTAGTGCAAGTGTCCAAAATTTTTATTTCACACATGAACACCCATACGTAAAATACACAAGAAGATGCAATTCTTTATAAAAAAGATTTTTCTATATGAAAAGTATATTTGCATGTGTATTTGACAAAAATATGAAACCAAGGTTAATTAAAAAGATTTTTCAGTTATAAAAATAGATTAACCAAGGTAAATATAAGTCTGTTAAGTCTTATACCTATTCTAAGCGGTGTACTTGAGGTTTGGCATTTACTGAATCCAATTCATTAATGAAGATTTTTGACAACCTCTTGGATAAAGACTCAAACATGTTTTGGTCAAGGAGGTCATACAATCTATTCTATGAAGCACAATGAGTATACTATACTCTTATAGATTACGAGGCTAAGGATATAAGATATTATCCTGGCTCAAGAAATTCTAAAGTTAGTGATCCATTTTAGGGGATTTTACGATAAACCATATTCCAAGAGGAAAATATAAGGGACGATCATCACTTGGAAAGACTAGCATCATCAGATGAAGGCAATACCCTCGTAGAATTTCCTAACTAACCTAACATACAGCTAGAGTAAGTCAAAGAGGTCAACAGGGTGGACCAAGGTCCAAGATGGATAGACAAGTTTATGTGGTACATAATAAATGAGAATCTTTTTGAGGATCGTTCGGAAGAAAAGAAGATATGAGAAAATTCTACTAAATACACACTCTATAATGGAGTATTGTACGGATATGATTTACGCAACGGATCCTTTAATGTGTTCACCCAATAAAGGTAACCATAGTCCTATGGTGTCTTCATGAGGTAATATATGAAGGGCATCCTAAAAAGAGAAGATTAGAATAAAAAGCTCTGAATCAAAAATACTATTGGTCGGTAATGACAAAGGATGTTAAAATCAATTTTTGAAAGTGTGATATGTGACAATGCACAACTAAATTCATCAATCAACCTCCTGAAGATCTCTAAGTGATCATATCCCTATGGCTATTCACTTTATAGGTAATGAAAATCTAAGGACCACCTATTTTTGCTCATAAGTAGGTAAGCGACGGTAGGAGTGCTAGGACGATAATGCATATATAAATCAATAAAGACCAAAAAGAAGAAATGGCAAGACAAATTGCTTTTTCCATTCTCCTATATTTTTTCGACTGGAGCATCAATAATACTTTTAAATCATTAGATGTAGCAAGGACCGAGTTCATCTGGATTGAGTGGCTTACTAAGGTAAAGAAAGAAAAGATTTCATTTCATTACCTTGATTCAATGCACAATTCGTACCCCGTTCAGAAATAGACAATGCAAGTTCCTGTAAGTGGCCATATATTAATTCATAAAGTGGGTGGAGGCTGAACCACTAATGCGGATCACGAATCAGAAGGTTCATTTATTCATATGGATATTTGTCGTAAGTCGGTAAGACTTTCCATATGCCATCATCATTGACAGCGAGAGATAGTTTGATAACATGCATATTGATAATTCATGTGATCAATTCAGAATTGATAATTTTTTCTCTACTTCTAGTTGCCTAAAGTGTAATGGGAAAGTGAATCTCACAAAATTAAAAATACTACATTACTTGAAGATAGAGATAGATAATTCCAATGGTTTTTGGGTCGAATAATTTCTCTATATTCTACGAGAATATCGAACGACCACTCGGGGACCCAACGAGGTAATACTATTTCCCCTCACTTATGGCGCGAAATCGATCGTACTAGTTGAACTTTAGTTGCCCCAATGTCTATAACTTTAAGAGTGAGGAAAATAACAATCCGATGAAGGTTTAGACACCATTGAAGAAAAGAGTGAAGAAGCAACCATAATAATGACCGCCACATATTAAAAAGTCACACATTACAACAATCAATGAGTAAGAAACGAAATTTTCAAAGTGGGTGATGTTATCCTTAGGAAATCAATGCAATCAACAAAGAACCCCATCCATGGTAAACTGGCAGATAATTGGAAAGGCCCATACATCACAAATGCTCCCTTACCCATGGAATGTGGAAAACCCAAAGATTTACTACTAGTGAACGGTCAAGAAACATGAGAAGATCATCAGTAATCTCATTAAACGATTAGTTTATTTTCTTTATTTGGAAACGTAATCACATGTTTCCTTTTAATATTGTATTCATAAATTCACGCCTTTCTTTAAGAATATAGTCATTTCAATAAAATGCACGTTTCCTTCCAAGATTATGTTGACAAACTAATCCGCCTAATTTGCTTGGAAAATTGTAAGGACATTTTTGTCCATTAGCATTTTATATGTCATACGCCGTTACACCGTTGAGAAAATTCAAGAATCATACGCTCATCAACGAAATCCGAATATCAAAGGCAGAAAAGGAATCAGGGAACAGACCGGACCGATCCGACCCAGATAAAAGAACCGATCCGGTTCATCCGAACCGATCCGCCTAAAGAGACCGGACCGATCCGCCTGCTGAAGTGAGGCCAGTGTACCCCGGATCCATAGCGAACCGATGAAGCTAAAAAGCCGAACTGATCCGATGCCAACCGGATCGATTCGACTTCAAAAAGGAACCGATCCGATGTCACCAAACCGATCCGCCTAAAGAGACCGTACCGATCCGACGAGGATAATTTCAAACAGAACGTGTTCAGATCATGTTCCGAATTTTAGGGCTCAAGTTCTCCTATTTAATCCCACTACGGGAAGTGGTTTTTCTAAGACTTCTACACGATTTTTTGAGTTCCAAAACTCTAAAGTCTTCATGGTATTTAAGTCCATTGATTCATACCTTTGATTCACACAAATTCCATACCTTTGTGAATCACTTTGCAACCCAGGAACGCATTCTTGCTGTTCAACCCTTATGGAGGAGACCGTTCTTCTTCTTCATTGCATCCCTACTGGACAGGGATATTTCCAGCCGCGACTACAGAATCCGATACCTGAGGGTAATTCTTAGTCACTTGTATTTTCATTGTAATCCGATTGTAAGCCGTTCTCTTACAAATTATAGTGAAAATAAATGGTTTTGCCCCTGTGGGGGATTTTTCCTTAATTATGTGTGTTTGAATGTTCTTGCTTAGATTATCATCTTATTCAATCACATACTGCTGCATGTTTAGGGTTTTATATATAATTTGATCATTTGAACGCGAGCACACACGTTCTCAAATTGGTATCAGAGCGGGTTACGCTAATTTATAGCGTGATCCTGATTTTTTTTCGAGGATTTACTTTCTGATACAATTTGTCTACTCACGTTTTCAAATTGGTATCAGAGCAGGTTACGCTAATCTATCGCGTATTCCTATTTTCCGCAAAATTTTTCTTAGCTATCAATTTTCTGAAAAATTTGACTTTTGAAAAAGTGCGTGTTCAAATGGAGAAACTATATAATAAAATGCCTGTTTTTGACGGGACAAATTATGCTTATTGGAAAGCCCGAATGAAGTCGGCTTTAAAAGCCATTGATGAACGTGTCTGGATTTTAGTAGAAAGAGGGTGGACTCCTCCCTCCGTGACTGTTGATAATGTGATTAGTCTGAAACCTGACACTTCTTGGACTGATGAAGAATTTAAATGGTCGTCTTTTAATTCTAAGGGTCTAAGTGCTATTTCTGGGTCTGTCACACCTGATGAGTTCAAACGCATAATGACGTGCACCATGTCAAAGGAGGCATGGGATGTTTTGCAACTTACCCATGAGGGTACGAACGCTGTTAAAGAGTCTAAATTACAAAATTTGGCCACCCAATTTGAGACTATCACCATGTCTGAGTCCGAATGCTTTGATGAGTTTTTTGCACGCTTGTCGGACATTGTTAACACTAGTTTTAATTTGAGTGAGGTAATTGATAACACGCGTGTCGTTAAAAAGATTTTGAGATATCTCCCAAAACGATTTATTCCTAAAGTCACTGTTTTGAGCTCTTTGGGAAATTTGAAATCACTTAAGTTGGAAGAACTTGTAGGAGATCTTCAAACCTATGAGATTGACATGTTTCCCAAAACCATTAAGGCTAAGAATAATGGGATTGCTTTAAAGACTCATTTTCAGAAAAAGAAAGAAAAAGTTTTTGAGTCCAAGTCTGAATGTGATTTTGACTTAGATGACTTGGTCCTGTTTGCAAAAAATTTCAAAAGAATTCTCAAATTCAAGAAAAGTGGAAATTTCAATGATAAAAGGAATGTTGAGAAAAATATTTTTGAAAAGGAAAATGAGAAAGATTTCAAAGACCCTCCTAAGAAAGACATTGAGCGATGTTTTGAATGCGATGGTAAGGGTCATAGGGTGTTTGAGTGTGCCACCCGTCTGAATAGAGAAAAGGGTAAAACTGTCCTGAATACTACCCTTAGTGACGATAGTGAGGTCGAGTCGGTGGACTCGGGAGATGAGTCTTCGCATGAGCGTAACTTCACCGCATTCATGGCAAGTCATGTGAGTACCTCCAATGATTCTCACGACGATGAGGATGCTACGTCACAAGGACACCTCGATAGTAAGAGCGATGGGAGTGAAGGGGAGGATGAGGCAAGTGAGAGCGAGTGTGATCTCCCACGCGCTTATGCCAAGTTATATTCAGAGTTTTTTGAAACCAAGATGCGTAATAATGCTTTAGTCCTTAGGATCACCGCTTTAGATAAGGATTTAAGATTGTTTGGAGAGAGAGAGAGTTATGGTGAGAATGAGAGAAATAAAAAACTTGAGAAGATAAGATGTTTTGAGTGTGATGGGATAGGGCACAAGAAATTTAAGTGTCCCACTAGACTTAAGAGAGAGGGCAAGAAAGTTGCTATGCCCACTTCTCTAAGTGATAGTGAGGATGATAATGGTGGTGATAGTTTGATCCAAAAAGCCTTTAGAAAGTTGTTTATCGAGACCATGGAAATAAAAAGGACTAATAGGATCCTAGGTCTTTGGAATGATGAGCTTAAAAGGGAAAAAGGTGACTTGACCAACACGGTGTCTAGTCTGACGACACGTATATCCCATCTCGAGGATGACCTCAAACAAGCACAGGAGGTTCAAGTCACATTAGAGAATTCACCCGAGCCTATATCCACCATTGTGAGTGAGTCCCATGGGTGTCCTTCTAGGAATGTTCATCTCAAAATTGTTGATAAATTACTTCCTAGACCAGTTTATGTTTGCTCCCACTGCAAGAAGCGAGGACATCTTAGGGATTTTTGTTCTAAGTTGGGTTTTGTGCCATATCATGCCACTTCACACATTCATGCACATGCACCCACTCATGATACTTTGCCTGCTCATTTTGATAGAGAGTTTTCACATATTCGCGAGCAAGTGAAGTTTTTGATCAAGACTACACATGATCTAGTGGAGTTGGTTCAAAAGATGTCACCATCTTTAGAAAACTCCACCGTTACTCCCGGTTGAGATCTAGTCTTGATTGCTAGCATAGGTTGTTTATCATGTCTTTTTTTTTACCTATTGCTAGCATGTATCATTAGTTAGTTTTTCATTTTTTAAAAAAAAAAATATACAAAAAGATTTTCCTTTAAGAAAATTTTTGAGAAAAGCACAAAAAGATTTTATTTTGATAAAAATTTCTTTTGAAAAATCCAAAAAGATTTCTGTTTTTGCTTCTTTTATGGATGAGCATTTAAGATAGCCAAGTCATAACTTCATTCCATTTATCCATGTGACTGTTTGATAGAGATTTTAGAGGCTACATCATTTCATCCATGTGCTTTACATTGGTTGGAGTCTTTGAGATGTAATTAGTGATATCTTCCTTCATGTTTGACACCTATATCCTTTATTGCACACATGCATGGCTATATTTGATTATTGCACTTGTCTATCTCATATTGGCTTGAGTGTTTCCATCTCAATTCTGTCTATACAATGTACAATATGCGATAAAACTTGACAAGATTGGAATGCATGTAAAAAACCGTTTTGGTGAGGCTGTGTGTTTTTGTATAACGGGGAGGGGCTGCGAAAGGTAATCATCTATTCTTTGCACAAAAGCCACCGTTAAAAAGGACCTAAAAAATGGAGGAATTTTAATATCCGAGGTCCAAAGAGGTTAAAAGAGCCCCGAAAAAAATTAAAGGCAATAAAAAGCACTTCATGCCAAAAATGGGCCACTTAGGTTTCACCATCAATTCTCCAAAGTTTGAGAATTTAGAATGCCTCTATTCAAAATTATATCTGAGGGAGTTTGGTTGGAGAATTTTTAAACGGGTTTGCACTTCCTTGAAAGTCCTGAAAAAGCATAAAATCATTTTGGACGTTATTGGTGTGAAAATCACTTTGAGCTTTGATTTGTTGATTTGATTGAGTCAATACCTTATATTGTCATTATTTTACACCAAAGGAAGCATTTGAGTTCATTCGCTAGGAATATCCAATATTCATCGTGCACATATGTCATGTTTGTATGCATTGATTTTCCTATCGAATTTGATCACACCACTTCATTTACGCTATCATCGACTTGGTTGCTTTGTGTTCATTCATGGTGTGGTTTTATCCTAGTGACACCCCGCACTTGCTTATTTGATTTATTTCTCTCATTTGTCTATTTTGGGGACATCATAAAAAGGGGGAGAATGAATTATCTTAACATGGGGGAGTTTTGAAATTTGAGTTTGCTCATAAATTGGCATCTATATTTATCTCATTTCAAACTCGATATGTCACGTGGTATTTTGCTTTATCTCTTGTGTGTAGGGTACTTCTTTGATGATCACTGAATTGCACACCCTGATGAGAAAAGCTTTGAGATTCCTGTAGATTTGAAGACCAAACGCTGTAGTCTTATTCACTTGTACTCTTTCAGTTTTGGGTTCATGGAAGGGTAGATTTGTATAGGCATTTTTATTTTGATAATTCGGATGTTTGTTTTTATGTTTGTACCGGCATAGACATAGGGGGAGATTTGTAAGGACATTTTTGTCCATTAGCATTTTATATGTCATACGCCGTTACACCGTTGAGAAAATTCAAGAATCATACGCTCATCAACGGAATCCGAATATCAAAGGCAGAAAAGGAATCAGGGAATAGACCGGACCGATCCGGCCCAGATAAAAGAACCGATCCGATTCATCCGGACCGATCCGCCTAAAGAGACCGGACCGATCCGCCTGCTGATGTGAGGCCAGTGTACCCCGGATCCATAGCGAGCCGATGAAGCTAAAAAGCCGAACCGATCCGATGCCAACCGGATCGATTCGCCTTCAAAAAAGAACCGATCCGATGTCACCGGACCGATCCGCCTAAAGAGACCGGACCGATCCGACGAGGATAATTTCAAACAGAACGTGTTCAGATCATGTTCCAAATTTTAGGGATCAAGTTCTCCTATTTAATCCCACTACGGGAAGTGGTTTTTCTAAGACTTCTACACGATTTTCTGAGTTCCAAAACTCTAAAGTCTTCATGGTATTTGAGTCCATTGATTCATACCTTTGATTCACACAAATTCCATACCTTTGTGAATCACTTTGCAACCCAGGAACGCATTCTTGCTGTTCAACCCTTGTGGAGGAGACCGTTCTTCTTCTTCATTGCAGCCCTACTGGACAGGGATATTTCCAGCCGCGACTACAGAATCCGATACCTGAGGGTAATTCTTAGTCACTTGTATTTTCATTGTAATCCGATTGTAAGCCTTTCTCTTACAAATTATAGTGAAAATAAATGGTTTTTGCCCTTGTGGGGGATTTTTCCTTAATTATGTGTGTTTGAATGTTCTTGCTTAGATTATCATCTTATTCAATCACATACTGCTGCATGTTTAGGGTTTTATATATAATTTGATCATTTGAACGCGAGCACACACGTTCTCAAAAATGATTAACTAAACAGTAAAACAAACAAAAAATGTTTGGACAAAAGCTAGGCACCAGATGGCATCCTGGACGCTTTCTCCCAGACTATAAGTCCCATAAAATGTTTAGGTAATCATCGAATTCTTTGTTCGTGTAAGGACATTTTTGTCCATTATCAATGTATTATGTCGTACGCCGTTACACCATTGAAGAAATTCAAGATTCTAGATTGAACGGATCCGAATATCAAAAGAAGTAGAGGAATCATAGTCTGACAGCCGGACCGATCCGCTGAAATAAAAGAACCGATCCGGCTAACCGGACCGGTCCGCCTAAAGACCCGGACCGATCCGCTTGTTTGTCAGAAGGCCAGTATACCCCGGACCGCAAGCGAATCGATGAAGTCTGGAAGCGAGCCGATCCGATCATCAACGGACCGATCCGCCTCAGAATAAAAGAACCGATCCGGTCAAATCGGACCGATTCGCCTCAGACCCAGACCGGTCCGCCTGGGATAAACTCAAACACATCGTGTTCAGATCGTGTTCAGATTTTTAAGGCCCGAGCCTTCTTATTTAATCCCACTACGGGAAGTGGTTTTCTAAGACTTATTTACACGATTTCCAGAGAATAGAAAGCCCTAAGTCTTCACCTATTGAGCATCTAAACTATAGGTTTTTGATTCACACAAATTGCCAATCCTTTGTGAATCACTTTGCAACCCTGGAACGCACTTTTGCTGTTCACACCCCTGTGGAGAAGACCCTTCTTCTTCTCCATTGCAGCCCTACTGGAAAGGGATAGTTCCAGCCGCCAGCCCTACTGGAAAGGGATAGTTCCAGCCGCGACTACAGAATCCGATACCTGAGGGTAATTCTTAGTCACTTGTATTTTCATTGTAATCCGAAATTGTATAGCTACAATATTATAATGAAAATAAATGGTTTTGCCCCTTTGGGGGATTTTTCCTCAATTGCATGTGTTTGTATTTTCTTGCTTAGATTATCATCTTATTCAATCACATACTGTTGCATGTTTAGGGTTTGTTTGTGTTAAAAGGTGTTTAATATATAAGTTGCTCATTTGAATGCAAAAGCACACACGTTCTCAAATTGGTATCAGAGCAGGTTACGCTAATCTATCGCGTATTCCTATTTTCCGCAAAATTTTTCTAAAGATATCATTTTTTTGAAAAAATTGATTTTTGAAAAGCTGCGTGTTCAAATGGAGAAATTATATAATAAAATGCCTGTTTTTGACGGGACAAATTATGCTTATTGGAAAGCCCGAATGAGGTCGGCTTTAAAAGCCATTGATGAACGTGTCTGGATCTTAGTTGAAAGAGGGTGGACTCCTCCTTACGTGACTGTTGATAATGTGATCAATTTGAAACCTAACACTTCTTGGACTGATGAAGAATTTAAATGGGCATCTTTTAATTCTAAGGGTCTAAGTGCTATTTCTGGGTCTGTCACACCTGATGAGTTCAAACGCATAATGACGTGCACCACGTCAAAAGAGGCATGGGATGTTTTACAACTCACCCATGAAGGAACTAATGCTGTGAAAGAATCTAAGTTGCAAAATTTGACAACTCAATTTGAAACCATCACCATGCATGAATCTGAATGCTTTGATGAATTTTATGCTAGACTTTCTGACATTGTGAATACTAACTTTAATCTTGGTGAACATATTCCTAATGCTAGAGTTGTTAAAAAGATTCTTCGTTCTTTGCCTAAGCGTTTTATCCCTAAAGTCACTGTGCTAAATTCTATGGGTAATTTAAATAAGCTAAAATTGGAAGAACTTGTAGGAGATTTGCAAACTTATAATATTGATATGTTCCCTAAAACTGCTAAATCTAAAGATAAGGGAATTGCACTTAAAGCCCAAGAGAGAAGAAGTGAGGGGTCGGCTAGAAAAAGGGTAGAGTCATCTAGAAAGAGAGAGACTGACACGTCAGATTCTGAGTGTGATTTTGACCTAGACGATTTGGCTCTTTTTGCAAAACATTTCAAGAGGATTATCAAATTTAAGAAAAATGGCAATTTTAAAGATAAAAAGAAATTTGAGAAAAATAATTTTGAAAAGAAAAATGAAAAAGACTCCAAAAATCCTCCTAAGAAAGAAAGTGAGAGATGTTTTGAGTGCGATGGTAGGGGTCATAGAGCCTTTGAGTGTGCCAATCGTCTGAATAGAGAAAAAGGGAAAGCTGTCCTTAATGCTACCCTTAGTGACGACAGTGAGGTCGAGACGGTGGATTCATGAGACGAGTCACCGCATGAGTGTAACTTCATCGCATTCATGGCCTGTCAAGTGAGCACTCCTAGTTCTCTTCACGACAATGAAGATGATGCTTCACAGGGACACCTCGACAGTGAGATCGATGTGAGTGAGGGGGAGGATGACTCAAGTGAGAGCGAGAGTGATATTCAACGCGCCTACGCTGAGTTATATTCTGAGTCGTTTAAAACTAAAAAACGTAACAAAGAGCTAGTTCTTAAGATCACCGGCTTAGAGGAAGATTTAAGAAAGGCGAGAGAAAGAGAGTCCTCCACCATCACCGCCCTGAGAGAGAGAGAATCTGCCTGTGTCGAGAAAGAGATTCCGTTTAGAGAGAGAAAGAGAGTTTTAGAGAAAGAGAGAGGGGACTTGACCAAACAAGTGGCTAGTCTTATGAGTCAGCTCCATTCCTCCGTGGAGACTCGGAAGAAACTTGAAGCCCTTGTTGCCCAGCTGACTCATGATCTTGAGAAAGCACGGGAAGTCAAGGTACAAATCGAGGACAAATCTGGGAAGATGGGAAAGATGCTCCTCGGCCCCGCTTTAGGTTTTGGTGATCGGCAAGGAATTGGATATGATGGTGCCTCCACGTCCCAAATTGCACCTGGACCAGTTCCTGAGTTTACTACCACTCCTTATGGTCATCGATAAAAACCTCGAAGGAGAGTTCGACCAAGAAAGGCAAACCAAGGTCCGCCTTTGACTGTACTCTTTTGTACTTATTGCAAAAGAAAAGGCCACCTTATGGAGTCTTGCTATAGCATGGGTCGGACACGACGTACTATTGCTCCACTACGTCTTACTGATGAGTTTTCTAGTCTGAGAGAGCGAGTTGAGTTCTTAGCTGCCACGACTCAAAGTTTAATGGAAGAATTCCGACGGATGTCTTTGCCGTTAGTGAATGCTTCTCACATACCAGCTAAAACCAACAACAACAAAAGCAAACAAAAGGTCATCTCTGCTTGGGTGCCTAAGAAAGATAAAAAGGCCTTTGTTGTTCATGTTACTCTCAAAGCACATAATACCTCACAGTGGTATTTTGATAGTGGGTGCTCCAGACACATGACAGGTGATGCCTCATTTTTTACGACTCTTGAGGACTATCAGGATGGAAGAGTCACCTTTGGAGATGGGAGCAACTCTAGCATTGTAGGATGAGGTACTGTCGAGTTACCTGGATTTCCTAAGCTAGAAGAGGTTTTGTACGTCAAAGGTTTGAAAGCAAACCTTCTCAGCATTAGCCAGCTGTGCGACGCTGACTTTGCAGTAAAGTTTGACAGGGATACTTGTAAAGTCTATAATCAAGCCGATAAACTATTAGTGCAAGGGGTGAGGACCGAGGATAATTGCTATGGGACTGAGCCCACATCCTCACTTGTCTGCAACAGCGCCACGATCTCTCCTATGGATCTGTGGCACCAACGTCTAGGTCACGTGAACGTTAGAGATCTCAATCGCTTAGCTAAAAAGGACCTAGTACGTGGCTTACCATCTCTTGGGAAGTCAACTTCGACCATTTGTGGACCCTGTCAGTTGGGAAAAAAATTCGTAGTCCTCATAGGAAGTTGCATTCCATTACCACCTCTCGTGTTCTTGAGTTGATTCACATGGATCTTATGGGTCCCACTCGTACTGAGAGTCTAGGTGGTAATAGGTACATCCTCGTGATGGTAGATGATTTCTCCAGGTACTCCATTGTAGGTTTTCTGAGAGAGAAATCCGATGCTGTAGAATTTTTAACGACCAAGTGTCTTGTCCTACAAAATGAACACGGTGTCACTATTAATAGGATGCGTAGTAACAATGGCACTGAATTCACAGAAGCAAAGGTATATCTTTACTATGATAGCCTCGGGATCAAACATGAGTTCTCTGCTGTGAGAACTCCTCAGCAAAATGGGATTGTTGAGAGAAAGAATAGAACGATCCAAGAGATGGCTAGATCTATGCTTCTAGGTCGTAAAGTTTCTAGGAGATTTTGGGCAGAGGCAGTGTCTACTGCATGCCACACGGTGAATAGAGTTTATTTGCATCCACACACACTTCAGACTCCTTATGAGTTGTGGACTGGCAAGAAGCCCAACCTGGCATATTTCCATATTTTTGGGAGTAAATGATACATCCTACGGGATAGAGAGCAATTAGGAAAGTTTGACTCCCGGAGCGACGAGGGAATATTTCTAGGATATTCATCGAATAGCAGAGCGTACCGGGTTTTTAACCTGAAGAGCTCTAAGGTTATGGAATCAATAAACGTCACCGTGCAAGATGACGAACCTTCGACGGTTATTGATCCTAACCTTCAGTGTGAGGATGAGGATTGTTCTGACAGTGATTAACCTGTTCCTCTCTCACACTCTGTGGACCCTACTCCTGTGTTAGGGGACACACCTGCTTGGGTTCGCAAGAGTCATGACCCATCTGCCATTGTTGGCGATCCCACTCTAGGGGTCAAGACTCGTGCTCAGCTAGAGAACGTTGTTAGCCATCTTTGCTACACGTTCAAAGTCGAGCCCAATAACCATAAAGAAGCACTCAAGGATGAACATTGGATATCTGCTATGCAGGATGAGTTGCTTCAGTTTAAAAAGAATAATGTCTGGGAATTAGTCCCCCGACCTAGCGAGACTAATGTCATAGGTACCTGGTGGATTTTTAAGAACAAAATGGATGAAAATGGTACCATAATCAGAAATAAGGCTAGGTTGGTCGCTCAAGGCTACACACAGATAGAGGGTGTAGACTTTGGGGAGACATTTGCTCCTGTTGCGAGGCTTGAGTCCGTCCGTCTTCTGCTCGCCATCGCATGTCATCTGCACTTCAAGGTATATCAGATGGATGTTAAAAGTGCCTTTCTGAATGGCATTCTACAGGAGGAGGTTTATGTGGAACAACCAAAAGGGTTTGAAGACCCTCAACACCCAGAACACGTCTACTATCTGAGGAAAGTCTTGTATGGTTTGAAGCAAGCACCCTGTGCTTGGTACGAGAGTCTTACTTCCTATCTCTTAGCTCGTGGCTTCAAGAGAGGGGGAGTAGATATGACGTTGTTCGTCAGGAGAGATGACGGTGCTATTTTGGTTGCCCAAGTCTATGTGGACGACATAGTCTTTGGATCCACATGCTCCCAGCATGCTCACCACTTTGAGGAGGAGATGAAAAGTGAGTTTGAGATGAGCATGGTTGGTGAGCTTACATTCTTCCTTGGTGTCCAGGTTCGTCAGCTAGAGGATGGGATGTTCATCTCCCAATCCAAGTATGCTAGAGACCTAGTGAAGAAATTTGGTTTAGACTCCGCTAAGCATGCACGTACACCTATGAGTACCACTACCAAGCTTAGTAAGGACACTTCAGGCAAGGACGTAGAGCAAACCTTATATCGGAGTATGATAGGTAGTCTTCTCTACTTGACTGCCAGTCGTCCCGACATCGCCTTTAGTGTTGGAGTCTGTGCGCGATATCAGGCATCCCCAAAAGAGTCACATTTACTTGCTCTAAAATGTATTATTAAGTACGTGAGTGGGACTCTCTCATACGGGATTTGGTATTCCTTTGATACCGATGACCGTTTATCCGCCTATTCGGATGCCGATTGGGCTGGGGATGTAGATGGTTGTAGGAGCACTTCTGGTGGGTGTTTCTGTTTTGGTTCTGCTCTTGTCTCCTGGCTGAGCAAGAAGCAAAATTCCATCTCTTTGTCCACTGCGGAGGCTGAGTACATAGCCGCCGGGAGTTGTTGCACACAACTCTTATGGATGAAGCAAATGTTGGAGGATTATGGGATTTCACAAGATACCATGATCATTTCTTGTGATAACACGAGCGCGATACACATATCCCGTAATCCCGTCCAGCATTCGCGCACAAAACACATCAGGATACGTGAGGACTTTATTCGACAGTTAGTTGAGGAGAACACTGTATCCGTGAGTTTTGTTCCCACCGACCGTCAGTTAGCAGACATTTTCACGAAACCTTTAGATGCCCTTAGATTTGAGAGTCTTAGGAAGTCTTTGGGGATTTGCACAGTTGACTAAGGGGTTGGTATATGTCTAGAATAGGATGCTTATTCATGTTCATATCATATGCTTCCTATAGCTAGTCTGTTTTATATGTACCATTGCTTAGCTGCACAACTTTTATTTATTCTTTTTGCTGTTTATATTGCTTTTGAAGAAATACAAAAAGATTTTCCTTTTAGAACCATTTTTAAGAAAAGCACAAAAAGATTTTATTTTGATAAATTTTTTGAAAAATCCAAAAAGATTTCTGTTTTTTCTTCTTTTATGGATGAGCATTTAATATAGCCAAGTGACAACTTCATTCCATTTATCCATGTGACTGTGTGATAGAGATTTGAGAGGCTACATCATTTCATTTATGTGCTTTACATTGGTTGGAGTCTTTGAGATGTAATTAGTGATATCTTCCTACATGTTTGACTCCTATATCCTTATTGCACACATGCACGGCTATATTTGATTATTTCACTTGTCTATCTCATATTGGCTTGAGTGTTTCCATCTCAATCATGTCTATACAATGTTCAATATGCGATAAACTTGACAAGATTGGAATGCATGTAAAAACCGTTTTGGTGAGACTGTGTGTTTTTGTATAACGGGGAGGGGCTGCGAAAGGTAATCATCTATCCTTTGCGCAAAAGCCACCGTTAAAAAGGACCTAAAAATGGAGGAATTTTAATATCCGAGGTCCAAAGAGGTTAAAAGAGCTCGAAAAATTTAAAGGCAATAAAAAGCAATTCATGCCAAATATGGGCCACTTAGGTTTCAGCATCAATTCTCCAAAGTTTGAGAATTTAGAATGCCTCTATTCAAAATTATATCTGAGGGAGTTTGGTTGGAGAATCTTTAAACGGGTTTGCACTTCCTTGAAAGTCCTGAAAAAGCATAAAATCGTTTTGGACATTATTGGTGAGAAAATCACTTTGAGCTTTGATTTGTTTATTTGATTGAGTCAATATCTTATATTGTCATTATTTTACACCAAAGGAGGCATTTGAGTTCATTCGCTGGGAATATCCAATATTCATCGTGCACATATGTCATGTTTGTATGCATTGATTTTCCTATCGAATTTGATCACACCACTTCATTTACGCTATCATCGACTTGGTTGCTTTGTGTTCATTCATGATGTGGTTTTATCCTAGTGACACCCCGCACTTGCTTATTTGATTTGTTTCTCTCATTTGTCTGTCTGGGGACATCATAAAAAAGGGGAGAATGAATTATCTTATTATGGGGGAGATTTGAAAGTTTGAGTTTGCTCATAAATTGGTATATATATTTATCTCATTTCAAACTCGATATGTCACTTGGTATTTTTCTTTGTCTCATGTGTGTAGGTACTACATAGATTATCATTGGATTGCACACCCTGATGAGAAAAGCGTTGAGATTCCTGCAGTCTTATTCAATTGTATCTTTCCAGTTTTGGGTTCATGGAAGGGTAGATTTGTATAGGCATTTTTAGTTGTTTTGATAATTCGGATGTTTGTTTTTATGTTTGTACCGGCATAGACATAGGGGGAGATTTGTAAGGACATTTTTGTCCATTATCAATGTATTATGTCGCACGCCGTTACACCGTTGAAGAAATTCAAGATTCAAGATTCAACGAATCCGAATATCAAAAGAAGTAGAGGAATCATTGTCTGACAGCCGGATCGATCCGTTGAAATAAAAGAACCGATCCGGCTAACCGGACCGGTCCGCCTAAAGACCCGAACCGATCCGCTTGTTTGTCAGAAGGCCAGTATACCCCGGACCACAAGCGAACCGATGAAGTCTGGAAGCGAACCGATCCGATCATCAACGGACCGATCCGCCTCAGAATAAAAGAATCGATCCTGTCAAATCGGACCGATCCGCCTCAGACCCGGACCGGTCCGCCTGGGATAAACTCAAACACATCGTGTTCAGATTTTTAAGGCCCAAGCCTTCTTATTTAATCCCACTACGGGAAGTGGTTTTCTAAGACTTATTTACACGATTTCCAGAGAATAGAAAGCTCTAAGTCTTCACCTACTGAGCATCTAGACTCTAGGTTTTTGATTCACACAAATTGCCAATCCTTTGTGAATCACTTTGCAACCCAGGAACGCACTTTTGCTGTTCACACCCCTGTGGAGAAGACCGTTCTTCATCTCCATTGTAGCCCTACTGGAAAGGGATAGTTCTAGCCGCCAGCCCTACTGGAAAGGGATAGTTCCAGCCGCGACTACAGAATCCGATACCTGAGGGTAATTCTTAGTCACTTGTATTTTCATTGTAATCCGAAATTGTATAGCTTTAATATTATAATGAAAATAAATGGTTTTGCCCCTTTGGGGGATTTTTCCTCAATTGCATGTGTTTGAATGTTCTTGCTTAGATTATCATCTTATTCAATCACATACTGTTGCATGTTTAGGGTTTATTTGGGTTAAAAGGTGTTTAATATATAAGTTGCTCATTTGAATGCAAGCACACACGTTCTCAGTTCGACCCCATCAGATTTGATCCACCTGATTGATACGGTCCGATATTTATGTCTCCTACACTCATAAGAGCATGCCGCCAGCCACTCAACTAATTAACTATTAGAGGCATGAGGTCATACACCTATAATTCTCAAGTTCTCAAGGGTTTTCAATATAAAATTGATCAATTGACGATCGATCAATGGATCACCTAGGATCAACTTAGACTTATGATTAACCGACGATTGGTCAACCAATCACCTCACCTTAATTAACCTTCAATGGTTAACTAATTTGTTGATGGTCTATCAATTGATCAACTTAACCATATTCAATAAACAAAATCGTTCATTTATAAAGGTAAAGCAAAGGAAATTATGGACAAAGTGTGAGCAGATATGAATACATTTTGCAAACCATCCATTCAAACCATTCATTCAAGATAAAAATGTACTTGTTCGAATATTACAAAAAAATGATTCCATTCATATTAAAAAAAGATAACTATAATAATCAAAGTGATGGAACAAAAGGACATGGCGGGAGACCACCCAAATATGCACGCATGATGAGTGAAATGTCTTCAGAACCAGATAACTCAGCAGGTGGCCAAGACACTGTGATCATCCCCCGACACTCCTTAAGGATGAATGGATCTAGAAATGAGGGAGCAGGCATATGGATCCTGTCAGCCCCTCACAATCGGTCAGGTCATAATGGGACAAGTCCACATTTGGATGATCAACTTTAAAGTTCGTTATACTCATTTAGAAATTATTGGAACTTTATTAGTCCTATATATGTAGAATTTAAAAAAGATTTAAGGTATATGAATTGAATAAGGAACGTCAATAAGGGTGCTCACAGTCCGGTCTGATTTTGAGGTGTTTTAGGGATCAGACCGTCTCAGTATTATTATGTTTCATGTCAGTCTGGGTTCTGTCTCGATCCATTTTGGTCTAAAAATTAGATATTTTGTAAATAATAGTTCTTGTTTTTTATAATTATTTTTTTACAAAAATAAAATTGTTTTTCAAATATGTTTTTTTAATAATGGAAACTATTTTTTAATTAAGAAAAAATGTAACTTTCAAAAATAAATAATGTAAATATGAAATAGTGTAAAAAAGTAACTTTAAATATAGATAATGTATAAAAATGGTTTTTTAAACAAAAATAATGTAGAAAAAATTAGTGTTGAAACTAACCATTGACCGATGCCGACGGTTTCAAATCTAAGAGACTTATTTTTAGTCAGATGTGGTTTCAGATCTGAGAGACTTGTGTTTTTGGCCGGGTGTTTTTCAGAGATGTATAGGAGGAAGATATAGAAGAAGGTGAGCTCAGAGAGGGAGAGCTCTCTAAGATGAAGAAAGAATGTCGAGAAAGGGGAAGGAGCTGAAGAGGAGGAGGCTAACATAGTGAAAGTGGTGGGACAACACGAAAAGGAGGTAAACTGTTAAAGTTCTAAAGGGAATCTTTTTCATGTGTGTATCTCCCTGTCCATTATTTTTGTGTGGGTGTGTTGTGTTGTCTGTGTATAGTGGTATATTAATAGCTGTAAAAAAAATAATATCTATTTAAAGATGCTCGTTCTTGTCCATGCCCACGTTTTAAGACCCCTTACCTAGACTGAATCGTATATATTCGGTCCTTTATATTTGAGGACAAATTTTAAGAAACCCAAAAAAGTGAGTTCGACCCGGTTTAATTTTTTGGTCCATTCAGACTCATGCACACCCTAGGCGTCATGGACCTTTCTCCCTAAACTGCCTAATTTAGCTCAACATCTTTATCTTCTAGCCGCCTTTGTAGTGCGGCAAAATACTTATCTCGCTTATTTTTCTCCAAGTCAGTCCGAGTGGTTAGGAGATACCAATCAAAATCTTCTGAAGGTCTTGCTCCTTGTTCAACTCATCCATAAGATGGGGAATCATTTGCATATCATTCCTATTTGCCCTTAGCTCTGAGATCATGTAAGCAGTCATGATCCTAACCTACAAAGGAAAAAATGATCAAAACTCAAGTTTGAAGTGAGGATACAAGATATAATACTGAACAAAAAGTTACCTAAGTACCGAGGTGGACGATATCTATGGAATAAGAAGTTGTGACACCTTTTTGGACCTCTATCTCACCTTCCTTTTATAATTCATATGCATCCATGTAAAGAGGATGAGAGGGTTTAGAGACCCCTTAAGCAGTAACTAGTTCATCAGTAACAATCCTTGTCTAATGAGTGGAGGTTGGCATGAACTGATTAAGTGGTTCCCTTTTTCTCCTCCTCTCCAAAGGTTGATCTTTAGTAAGTTCAAGGGAAGAGTTCCCCTGAACATATACTCCTATGGGAACACTTTTAACCACCCTCAAACTTGAATTCATGACTCCAAGGGGTGTGTCCGGCCATTGTAGAAGGATAGGATGACTTGACAGGAAGAATGACAATCGAAGGGGAAACAGAGCACTTGGGCCAGTGTCGGCCTTCTAAAGAGTCACTCAGAAAGATAGTCTTGACATAACTCCTTCAGTTGTGAAGAAAATAGAAGAGAAAATTAGTTAATCAATGGGTAAATCAGAAAGATTCTAACTAAACCAATCATACCTGAAGACTCAAGGAAGTAGGCCTGCTGGAAGGCTAGTGGTATATGACCTCTTTTGGTTTGGGCTTGAAGATGATCAATATATTGGCCCTATACCTTGTCTCCCATGGCAATGAGACCAAGTTACTTAAAGTTTTCAAGGTTGCACAATTCCTTGACTAAATGACCCTTGTCCAGAGCTTTATGGAACTTAGTTTTTCGAGCTTTGGAGATAGTAGTAGGCTTTTTGAAGATCGATACGAATGAACAATAATCATCAATACATAAATAATTCAAAACAAGACTAAATAAGAACATATGGAAATGAAGATTCACTCAGGTTTGGTTTATTCTAGACAAGGGGGATCATGAACAAATGACCAGTCATATCGTTCTAATCATCATGTTACTAACTATACCGCTTGATGAATAAAAATAATGCCTTCAATCACGGTTGGAGGATGGAAGAGAGGTAAAGAAACCCACACTATGAAGCATGGATTCTTCAAAATGGTAAACTAATCCGAATCACACCCGAACTGGGTGTGATTCTCACCCGATTCTCCTTTGATTTGCACCCACTGCATATCCAATTATTTTAAGTAAATTTAATTACAGATTCTTCATGATTTTTTAAGAATCCTAATTTTTCTCATGAAGAAGACTCAGGTCAACAAATTTTTTGTTTTTTTTTATAAATGTCCTTTGTGAAGCTATGAGGATATATAGACTAGATTGGATGGAACTTTGAGGAGGAGAGATGGTGAGAGTTGGCTAAATACAAAGATTCAAGGGTTAGAAATGGCATGCTTAGCTCAAACGAGAAGCATTACTCATAGAAGCACACTTCACCTTCATAGGGATTTGGGGTTGCCCATTGTTTTCTTCGGTTGGACGAATTAAAATTGAACTAGGGAGATAAATGTGTTTCAACCATCAGTTGGATACCTCCTTGGACATTAGGTTTAAAACACTCTAAGGGATGTGGGGATATTCCTAGATTTAACCATCCTAATGGGGGAGGATTTAGAGAATAAAAAAGTTAGACAACTTGAGGACCTCTACTAGACCTGACAGGTTTGACAATTGTGGAAGAAGAAGCACCACGAGAAAAAAATACTCAATTCATTACACTAGGGGCAAAAAATATCCACCACTTGGACTATGTTGGCTAGGCATAGTTGGTGTTGGTGTCTCTCTTAAAGAATCCTGTCTAACTTTAAGTGAAAGAACCTAAGCTTATGTCCGAATTACTGAATCCAAGTTATATACTATTTTAATGGTGAATAAACATATATAAAGTCTCATAGGTAAGTAGTATTATTAGGGAATTTAGAAATGAAAGAACTAATCCCAAGGAAACGAAAGATAAAATTGAGAGAGTATGCGCTTGCATTCAAAGGAGAAAATTATATATTAAACACCTTTTAACTCAAACAAACCCTAAACATGCAAGTAGGTGTGATTTAATCAAGAAGTAGATCATGAAGATTAATCAAACACACACAATTGAGGAAAAATCCCCCTAAGGGGAAAAACCATTTATTTTTATTATAATATTGTAACTGTATAATTCGGATTACAATGAAAATACAAGAGACTAAGAATTACCCTCAGGTGTCGGATTCTGTAGTCGGCGGCTGGAGTTATCCCTTTCCAGTAGGGCTGCAATGAAGAAGAAGAACGGTCTTCTCCACAATGTTATGAACAGCAAAAGTGCGTTCCTGGGTTGCAAAGTGATTCACAAGTGTTTGGAAATTTGTGTGAATAAAAAACCTAGAGTCTTGGTACTCAATAGGTGAAGACTTAGAGTTTTTTGTACTCTGAAAATCGTGTATGTAAGTCTTGTAAAACCACTTCCCGTAGTGGGTTTATAAAGGAAACGTTTAGCCTAGAAAATCTGATCACGATCTGCTGAAGATTATCTCAGGCGGACCGGTTCGGGTCTGAGGCGGATCGGTCCGAGGGGGGCGGATCGGTGCATTTTTTATTTGGCATTTTCGGTTCTCTATCGATCTGGGGTATACTGGCTTTCAACAAGAGGACCGGTCCGGGTCTGAGGCGGACCGATTCGCAGGCGGATCGGTTCTTTTTCCAAGGCGGACCGGTCCGGGTTTGTCAGACTTTGATTCCTCTTCTTCTTTTGATATTCGGATCCGTTGTTGACTGTATGATTCTTGAATTTCTTCAACTGTGTAACGGCATATGACATATCCAATAAATGATGGACAAATTGTCCTTAAAAATCTCCCCCTATGTCTATGCCGGTACAAACATAAAAACATCCTAATTATCAAGTATAAAATTGCCTATACAAATCTACCCTTCCATGAACCCAAAACTGAAAAGGTACAATTGAATAAGACTTCATCGTTTGTTCTTCAACTCTTCAGGAATCTTCAACGCTTTTCTCATTAGGGTGTGCAATCCAATGTTACTCCATGTAGTACCTACACACATGAGAAAAAGCAATATACCAAGTGACGTATCGAGTTTGAAATGAGATAAACAGATATGCCAATATGCTAATTGGTGATAAACAACTCAACACTACAAAACTCACTCCCCCTTAATGTGATAATTCTTTCTCCCCCTTTTTATGATGTCCCCAAATAGACAAATGAGAGAAATAACGCAAACAAGCAATGACGGGGTGTCACAAGGAAATACACAACTATTTTTTGAATTTTTCAAAATTTTTCAAACAAAATCACACCATGAATGAACACAAAGCAACCAAGTCGATGATAGCGTTAATGAATGGGTGTGAACCTAATTCGATAGGAAGATCAGTGCTTACAAACATGACATATGTGCACGATGAATATCGGATATTCCTAGCGAATGAACTCAAATGCTTCCTTTGGTGTAAAAGAATGACAATATAAGATATTGACCCAATCAAATCAACAAATCAAAGCTCAAAGTGATTTTCACAACAATACCGTCCAAAATTTTTTATGCTTTTTCAGGACTTTCAAGGAAGTGCAAACCCGTTTATATTCTCCAACCAAACTCCCTCAGATATAATTTTGAATAGAGGCTTTCTAAATTCTCAAACTTTGGAGAATTGACGGTGAAACCTAAGTGGCCCTTATTTGGCATGAATTGCTTGTTATTGCCTTTAAATTTTTTGGGCACTTTTAACCTCTTTGGACCCCGGATATTAAAATTCCTCCATTTTTAGGTCCTTTTTAACGGTGGCTTTTGCGCAAAGGATAGATGATTACCTTTTGCAACCCCTCCCCGTTATACAAAAACACACAGTCTCACCAAAATGGTTTTTACATGCATTCCAATCTTGTCAAGTTTTATCGCATATTGAAAGTTGTATAGACATAATTGAGATGGAAACACTCAAGCCAATATGAGATAGACAAGTGCAATAATCAAATATAGCCATGCATGTGCGCAATAAAGGATATAGTAGTCAAACATGTAGGAAGATATCACTAATTACATCTCAAAGACTCCAAACAATGTAAAGCACATGGATGAAATGATGTAGCCTCTCAAATCTCTATCAAACAGTCACATGGATATATGGAATGAAGTTGTGACTTGGCTATCTTAAATGCTCATCCATAAAAGGAGCAAAAACAGAAATCTTTTTGGATTTTTCAAAAATTTTATCAAAATAAAATCTTTTTGTGCTTTTCTTAAAAAATTTCTTAAAGGAAAATCTTTTTGTATTTGTCAAAAGAAATATAAAAAGCAAAAAGAATAAATAAATAGCTATATAACTAAGCAATGGTACATATAAAACAGACTAGCAATAGGAAGCATATGATATGAACATGAAGAAGCATCCTATTCTAGACAAACACCAACCCCTCAGTCAACTGTGCAAATTTCCAGAGACTTCCTAAGACTCTCAAATCTAAGGGTATCTAAAGGTTTCGTGAAAATGTCGGCTAACTGACGGTCGATGGGAACGAAACTCAGGGATACGACTTTCTCCTCAACTAGCTGTCGTATAAAGTGCTCACGTATCCTGATGTGCTTGGTGAGCGAATGCTGGACTGGATTGCGGGATATGTGTATCGCGCTCATGTTGTCATAGGAAATGGTCATGGTGTCTTGTGAAATCCCATAATCCTCCATCATTTGTTTCATCCACAAGAGTTGCGTGCAATAACTCCCGGCGGCTATGTACTCAGCCTTCGCAGTGGACAAAGAGATGGAATTTTGCTTCTTACTCAGCCAGGAAACAAGAGTAAAACCAAAATAGAAACACCCACCAGAAGTGCTCCTACAACCATCTACATCCCCGGCCCAATCGGCATCCGAATAGGCGGACAAACGGTCATCGGTATCAAAGGAATATCAAATACCTTATGAGAGAGTTCCACTCACGTATTTAATAATACGTTTTAGAGAAAGTAAATATGACTCTTTTGGGGACGCCTGATATCGCGCACAGACTCCAACACTAAAGGCTATATCGGGATGACTGGCAGTCAAGTAGAGAAGACTACCTATCATACTCTGATACAAGGTTTGCTCTACGTCCTTGCCTGAAGTGTCCTTACTAAGCTTGGTAGTGGTACTCATAGGTGTACATGCATGCTTAGCGGAGTCTAAACCAAATTTCTTCACTAGGTCTCTAGCATACTTGGATTGGGAGATGAACATCCCATCCTCTAGCTGATGAACCTGGAGACCAAGGAAGAAAGTAAGCTCACCAACCATGCTCATCTTAAACTCACTTTTCATCTCCTCTTCAAAGTGATGAGCATGTTGAGAGCATGTGGATCCAAAGACTATGTCGTCCACATAGACCTGGGCAATGGCACCGTCATATCTTCTGACGAACAACGTCATATCTACTTCCCCTCTCTTGAAGCCACGAGCTAAGAGATAGGAAGTAAGCCTCTCATACCAAGCATGGGGTGCTTGCTTCAAACCATACACGGCTTTCCTCAGATAGTAGACGTGCTCCGGGTGCTGTGGGTCTTCAAACCCTTTTGGTTGTTCCACGTAAACCTCCTCCTGTAGAATGCCATTAAGAAAGGCACTCTTGACATCCATCTGATATAACTTGAAGCGCAGATGACATGCGACGGCGAGCAGAAGACGAATGGACTCAAGCCTCGCAACAGGAGCAAATGTCTCCCCAAAGTCTACACCCTCTATCTGTGTGTAGCCTTGAGCGACCAACCTAGCCTTAAATCTGATTATGGTACCATTTTCATCCATTTTATTCTTAAAAATCCACCGGGTACCTATCACATTAATCTCACTAGGTCGGGGGAATATTTCCCAGACATTATTCTTTTTAAACTGAAGCAACTCTTCCTCCATAGCAGATATCCAATGTTCATCCTTGAGTGCTTCTTTATGATTTTTGGGCTCGACGTTGGACGTGTATCAAAAGTGGCTAACGACGTTCTCTAGTTGAGTACGAGTCTTGACCCCAAGAGTGGGATCACCAACAATGAAAGAAGGGTCATGACTCTTGCGAACCCAAGAAGGTGTGTCCCCTAGCACAGGAGTAGGGTCCACAGCGTGTGAGAGAGGGACAAGTAAATTACTGTCAGAAAAGTCCTCATCCTCACACTGAAGGTTAGGATCAATAACCGTTGGAGGTTCGCCATCTTGCACGGTGACGTTTATTGATTCCATAACCTTAGAGATCTTCAGGTTAAAAACCCGGTATGCTCTATTAGTCGATGAATATCCTAGCAATATTCCCTCGTCGCTCCAGGAGTCAAACTTTCCTAATTGCTCTCTATCCCGTAGGATGTAGCATTTACTCCGAAAGACACGAAAATATGCAAGGTTGGGCTTCTTGCCAGTCCACAACTCATAAGGTGTCTGAAGTGTGTGTGGACGCAAATAAACCTTATTCACCCTGTGGCATGCAATAGACACTGCCTCTGTTCAAAATCTCCTAGAAACTTTACGACCTAGAAGCATAGATCTAGCCATCTCTTGGATCGTTCTATTCTTTCCCTCAACAATCCCATTTTGCTGAGGAGTTATCACAGCAGAAAACTCATGTTTGATCCCGAGGCTATCAACGTAAAGATCTACTTTTGCTTCTGTGAATTCAGTGCCATTGTCACTACGCATCCTGTTAATAGTGACACCGTGTTGATTTTGCAGGACACGACACTTGGTCGTTAAAAATTCTACAGCATCGAATTTCTCTCTAAAAAAACTACAATGGAGTACCTGGAGAAATCATCTACCATCACTAGGATATACCTCTTACCACCTAGACTCTCGGTACGAGTGGGACCCATAAGGTCCATGTGTATAAGCTCAAGAACACGAGAGGTGGTAATGGAATGAAACTTCCTATGGGGACTACGAATTTGTTTTCCCATCTGACAGGGTCCACAAACCGTCGAAGTTGGCCTTCCAAGAGATGGTAAACCACATACTAGGTCCTTTCTAGCTAAGCGAGTGAGATCTCTAATATTTATGTGACCTAGATGTTGGTGCCACAGATCCATAGGAGTGATCGTGGCGCTGTTGTAGACAAGTGAGGATGTGGACTCAGTCCCATAGCAATGATCCTTTGTCCTCACCCCTTGCACTAATAGTTTATCGGCTTGATTATAGACCTTGCAAGTGTCCCGGTCAAACTTTACTGCAAAGTCATTGTCGCACAGCTGGCTAATGCTGAGAAGGTTTGCTTTCAAACCTTTGACGTACAAAAAAATTTCTAGCTTAGGAAAACCAGGTAACTCGATAGTACCTCTTCCTATAATGCTAGACTTGCTCCCATCTCCAAAGGTGACTCTGCCGTCCTGCTAATCCTCAAGAGATGTAAAAAATTAGGCATCACCTGTCATATGTCTGGAGCACCCACTGTCAAAATACCACTGTGAGGTATTATGTGCTTTGAGAGAAATATGAACAACAAAAGCCTTTTTATCTTTCTTAGGTACCCAAGAGGTGGTGAACTTTTATTTGCCTTTGTTGTTGTTGGTTTTAGCTGGAATGTGAGAAGCATTCACTAACGGCAAGGACATCCATCGGAATTCTTCCATCAAACTCTGAGATGTGCAGCTAAGAACTCAACTCACTCTCTTAGACTAGAAAACTCATCAGTATGATGTGGTGGAGCAATAGTACGTCGTGTCCGACCCATATTATAGCAAAACTCCCTGAGGTGGCTTTTTCTTTTGCAATAAGTACAGAAGAACATAGTCAAAGGCGGACCTTGGTTTGCTTTTCTTGGTCGAACTCTCCTTCGAGGTTTTTGACGATGACCATAAGAAGTAGTAGTAAACTCAGGAACTGGACCAGGTGCAATTTGAGAGGTGGATCCACCATCATACCCAATTCTCTGTCGATCACCAAAACATAAAGTGGGGTCGAGGAGCATCTTTCCCATCTTCCCAGATCTGTCCTCGATTTGTACCTTGACTTCCTGTGCTTTCTAAAGATCATGAGTCAGCTGGTCAACAAGGGCTTCAAGTTTCTTCCGAGTCTCCACGGAGGAATGGAGCTGACTCGTAAGACTAGCCACTTGTTTAGTCAAGTCCCCTCTCTCTTTCTCAAAAACACTCTCTCTCTCTCTAAACAAACTCTCTTTCTCGACACAGGCAGATTCTCTCTCTCTCAGGGCAGTGAAGGTGGAGGACTCTCTCTCTCTCGCCTTTTTTAAATCTTCCTCTAAGCCGGTGATCTTAAGAACTAGAGCTTTGTTACGCTTTTTTAGTTTTAAATGACTCAGAATATAACTCAGCATAGGCGCGTTGAATATCACTCTCGCTCTCACGTGAGTCATCCTCCCCCTCCCTCACATCATTCTCACTGTCGAGGTGTCCCTGTGAAGCATCATCCTCATCGTTGTGAAGAGAACTAGGAGTGCTCACTTGACTGGCCATGAATGCGGTGAAGTTACACTCATGCGGTGACTCATCTCCTGAATCCACCGTCTCGACCTCACTATCGTCGCTAAGAGTAGCATTAAAGACAGCTTTTCCTTTCTCTCTATTCAGACGAGTGGCACACTCAAAAGCTCTATGACCCCTACCATCGCACTCAAAGCATCTCTCACTTTCTTTCTGAGGAGGATTTTTGGAATCTTTTTCATTTTTCTTTTCAAAATTATTTTTCTCAAATTTCTTTTTATCTTTAAAATTGCCATTTTTCTTAAATTTGAGAATCCTCTTGAAATTTTTTGCAAAAAGAGCCAAATCATCTAAGTCAAAATCACACTCAGAATCTGACGTGTCAGTCTCTCTCTTTCTAGATGACTCTTCCCTCTTTCTAGCCGACCCCTCACTCTTTTTCTCTTTGGCATTAAGTGCAATTCCCTTATCTTTAGACGTAGCAGTTTTAGGGAACATATCAATTTCATAAGTTTGCAAATCTCATACAAGTTCTTCCAATTTTAGCGTATTTAAATTGCCCATAGAATTTAGCACAGTGACTTTAGGGATAAAACGCTTAGGCAGAGAATGAAGAATCTTTTTGACAACTCTAGCATTAGAATTATGTTCACCAAGATTAAAGCTAGTATTAACAATGTCAGAATGTCTAGCATAGAAATCATCAAAACATTCAGTCTCATGCATGGTGATGGTTTCAAATTGAGTTGTCAAATTTTGCAATTTAGACTCTTTCACAACATTTGTTCCTTCATGGGTGAGTTGTGAAACATCCCATGCCTCATTTGACGTGGTGCACGTTATGATACGTCAGAACTCATCGGGAGTGATGGAACCGGAAATAGCACTCAAACCTTTAGAGTTAAAAGAAGACCATCTAAATTCATCTTCAGTCCAAGAGGTGACAGGTTTTAAATTAGTCACGTTTTCCACAGTGACGGAGGGAGGTGTCCACCCTCTTTCAACTAAAATCCAAACCCTTTCATCTATGGCTTTTAAAGCCGACCTCATTCGGGCTTTCCAATAAGCATAATTTGTCCCGTCAAAAACAGGTAATTTATTATATGATTTCTCCATTTGAACACGCACTTTTCAAAAATCAATTTTTTTTTTCAGAAAAATGATATCTTAGAAAAGATTTTGCGAAAAATAGGAATACGCGATAGATTAGCGTAACCCGTTCTGATACCAATTTGAGAGAGTATGCGCTTGCATTCAAATGAGAAAATTATATATTAAACATCTTTTAACTCAAACAAACCCTAAACATGAAACTATGTGTGATTTAATCAAGAAGTAGATCATGAAGATTAATCAAACACACACAATTGAGGAAAAATCCCCCTAAGGGGCAAAACCATATATTTTCATTATAATATTGTAACTGTACAATTCGGATTACAATGAAAATACAAGTGACTAAGAATTACCCTCAGGTGTCTGATTCTGTAGTCGGCGGCTGGAGTTATCCCTTTCCAGTAGGGCTGCAATGAAGAAGAAGAATGGTCTTCCCCACAATGGTATGAACAGCAAAAGTGCGTTCCTGGGTTGCAAAGTGATTCACAAGTGTTTGGAAATTTGTGTGAATAAAAAACCTAGAGTCTTGGTACTCAATAGGTGAAGACTTAGAGTTTTTTGTACTCTGAAAATCGTGTATGTAAGTCTTGTAAAACCACTTCCCGTAGTGGGTTTATAAAGGAAATGTTTAGCCTAGAAAATCTGACCACGATCTGCTGAAGATTATCCCAGGCGGACCGGTCCGGGTCTGAGGAGGATCGGTCCGAGGGGGGCGGATCGGTTCGTTTTTTATTTGGCATTTTCGGTTCTCTATCGATCCGGGGTATACTGGCTTTCAACAAGCGGACCGGTTCGCAGGAGGATCGGTTCTTTTTCCAGGGCGAACCGGTCCGGGTTTGTCAGACTTTGATTCCTCTTCTTCTTTTGATATTCGGATCCGTTGTTGACTATATGATTCTTGAATTTCTTCAACTGTGTAACGACATATGACATATCCAATAAATGATGGACAAATTGTCCTTACAAAAATCTAGGCTTTGAGATACCAGACTTGAATAAATTATAGAAAATAATAGAGAGAATAAGGCATACTAGAGGAATTCTTGACGAAGAATTAAATAACGTAGAGATGGGACTTTCATGCAAGAAAGTATAAAGTTATTAAACTTGAAAGGTTTTGAAGGCAAATTCTTTCAAGTATAGTTTAAAAATTAGAGGGAGAAAAAGTTATGAAGATGGAAACCTTGCGTATTAATCCTAGAGGCAAAAATACTCATTTAATTTTCGCGACTGGATCCCTTTTGATCTAATGTTTCTTAGCTTTTAGTGAATATACATGCGGTTGGGGGCATGTAGGATGATAAATTGTTCCCATGCACACATTGGGAACATGCGCATCACCTAGTGTAAATCATTTTAGCACATAGCCGAAGCACCATTATAAAGAAGAAACGAGGTGATTGGTTGGACTCCTTTTGGCGATGCCAAGACTCTTTGGTCCATCATCATGAACACAAAGAGATTGGGGGCAACTGATGAGGGAAATTGTGGTCAGAGGATACGAACGTATGTTCATAAACTTATTCTACTGAACACCCCTCCCCCTCCATTGGACGATCGAAGTAGAGACCAATTCAAATGATCGTTGATTCAAAGTAAAGAACATTTCTTATTATGATGGACCACTATTTAGGGGAATAAGGAATGTGTTAAACACAAGGAACTTATGAGTCATGCACCTGTACCACACAAAAAACCATTCCCTCGTTAATGGTAACAGGATTGTAGGACTCTCAGTGGAAGGATTTTATATAAAGACAAGGTGGGATAGAAGGAAATGGACTAAGTTGATTCTATGCAATCAACCTCACTCTCAGATTTATTAATTTCTCCCCATTCCCTTAACCCCCGTGGACATAGGTTACCTTGACCAAACCACGTACATTTTCTGTTCATATCATATTATATGCATTGCTTAAATCATATATATATATATATATATATGCTAAGTATATTTAATTTTCACCTCAACAATAGGCTTGTACACTTCTTTGATTTGTAGTACACGTTTAAGCAATTTCCTATCCAATTTTGGCAGCTTATCATATTTTGAACCAAAAAAATCCTTTTATTTGTGCAACAAATCTGTGACCAATTTCTGGTCTTCACTACTAAGTTCGGGACTCACATAAGTTATCCTTTTATTTTTTCCAGTACCTATGTTGATTTCCATCAATAGATCGGGTTATCTACTAGTGAATCTGAAAACTCCTCCATTCCTAGGGCTTTGTTCTTGTTTGTCTTCTCTAAAGTCATAATCATCCTAATTTAACAGTCATTTCCTCATTGATTCAATTTTCTTATTTCAAAGTCTCTAAATTTATACAAGACCACTGTTATCTTATTTATCAATTACTTTTCCATGAGGGATCCATTAAACACCTATTTATTCATATTTAGATGGTCTCATTAAACTGAAAGACATTTCTTCTGAGCCCTCACTTGTTGCATCTCCTCCCAATGTCTGAATGAGTAAAGCATCTATCTTAATTGGTCCATCATTATCTTAGTATTATTAAGCCTTCACACAATTAGAGCTTACTTAGAATGGCATAGGATCAACCTATAATTCCTTAATATTCCCATCCTCTTTCACTAACAATAACCTCTAGAGCTAGTCATTGTTATATTTATTCAAATTCTTTTTGTAGTGTTTGCGGTGTAATCGTCGGCTCATTTATTCATTTTCATGCTTTAATGGTCATGAAACTGGAGGATCATCCTTATTTAGATCAGTGCAGAATCCCATAGACCTAGCCCGTGTCACCTGCAATCCGTGCCAATAGAAGTATACCTTAAGATCACATCTACGATCACACAAGCGCGGACATTCAAGATATGATTCGTTTATATGCTCATCGCCGGTTAAAGGGGGCAAAAAATTACATGCCCGACATGTAAAAATGAAACACTAGCTTAAATAGATATATTTTCAGACTTAATTTTCTCATTATGCCATGGAATCTTCACACTATCATAATATATCGCTGGATTCATCATTCTCTTAGGCACTATTATTGATAAATCTACAATACGCAATGACTCCCCTCGTTTAGCATGTGTAGTTTGTCTTTCCTAGTCCAACAAGACACACAATTCTAATTAACGGTTATGCATTGCTAGGAATAACGTTCAGACAACATTGGAACTTCTATAGGAGAAGAGTTGAATGAGATTTTCATTCGGGGTCTTTCTTTGGAAGGGGAAGTAATTAAAAATGTGTTGCGAATAATAAATCAGGTTCCCCGAGGATATATAAAACCTCACATGGAATTTTCATAAATACAATACATTTTGTTTCTTTAAATGTAAAATCATTTTCTATTTCATAAGAACTACAATAATTTGTATGAACTACTTTGCAATTACACTCAATGAGTAGTCAAATTACAAATTGATCACAACTTTTTTTAAATGGATGACATCACTGACTACAAACTCTTTTTAGCATATGTACTTCTATACCTATATGGTTTGTTTAAATCTAGAGGTTATTAATTTAGTTAAGTAATAATGCCGCCCTAATAATCCATTGTCATTATCACCTTATTTTAAAATAATAATCTTAAATATTGCATCTATAATAGAAGCCAACTTCATGCCATGTTGTTGAATACCCACGAAGCAACTACATCCATTTTGTTGGTAAGTTTATGATAACACATTTAATTAACTTGTATCTTAATTTCCAAGATGTAATAACAAATCTAATTGTAGTTCAATACAGGTTGTTGGTGATCAAGGAATTTACAATAATTGTAAATGGTATCACCTCTTTATTATTGAAAAATATGTCTGACAGTCTGACATAATCAGGATGGGCCTTAATAACAAAGATTTCAAGGAGGGAAATATTTCAGAGAAAAATAAGATCATTTTACACATCGGACTCACTCAAAAGTGATTACTCAACCCCAACCCAAACTAATGTATGTTGACTGCTTCAAGTGGACCCTAATAATTTGGGTCGCGTTAGACGTGTCCTTTATTAGAAGCCTAATTCTCTAATTGTGGTTTATATTTTATGCACTTGAAGTGAAATTAATGCGAACTTGTATGTGTGTTATGATCGAAATATGATAAATGGGCATTTTCTTTTCACTTTTTATAGTTTAACACCATTAATACAAATAAATCTTATAAATAAAAAAATATTATTAACTCAAGAATAATTTTAGCACATTTATCTTGCATTTACTACTAACCACGATTACACTCAAAATTTTCATCCAAGTTCGCATTCGTCCCCACATAAGGTTCGCCCGAAAAGGATTACCCCACATTGGTGGAATTTGAAATAGTTTGTATATACAAGGCAAAGAATTTGAAACGTCCCCTAGGTTGTAACTGGTCCCAAATCGATTCAAATCCGCCAACATGAACATTCAAGGTTGCAAGCTGACATTCTAGTATGTCTATGCAATTATATCACGTTCTTTAATAATATCTTCATGATCCTGAGTCTCCTTTAGTTATAACTTACCCATACCATGATTAGTGTCTGATGTAGACCTGGAAACATGTCATGTTGGGTCTAAATGGGTTCATGTGAAAAACTTATAAACTCGAACACGATTCATTAACCTATTGGGTTGAAAATTAACATTTATGTACGATTTGTTATACTAACGGGTATAAAGGCATGAACCCATTTATCCATTAAGCTAATGAATTATTTCATTTTTATTTACCTGAAACGAAACCATTAGACCCACCACCTAAAATAATAAGTGTTTTATCAAGTGACATGATTAGAAAAATGATATGAGACGTTATTGTGACAACCCGCGAAATCCATAAATAGATTGATCGGGTCTAATATAAAATCACAAGAATAAAAACTTTTGGTAATATTCTCATAATAAGAAATAATATAAATTGAAAGAACAATGAATAAATAATAAAATACTGAATAAATAAATCCAAATCTGATATCAATCACTACATTACAACATAAGCTAACCCCAAAATATATAATGTATCCATACAAAAGTCAAACTCTGAAAATAAGTACCATATGTACAATCTATCTGAAACTAATAAGTACAATAAAATATTAAGATACACTTGCTCGACTCCTATGATCCTAGGAGTAAGAAATAGTATGTCGCTAGAGATGCTTCCCCCACGAACCCGCGTCTACCGGAACTACCACAACAAGGACCTGTAAAAATTGTTTTAAAAGAAAAGGTAAACAACAAGTCTATGTAGAAGATTATAACTGAATCTGGGCCACATTATAACTACTCATCTTTCGCTCGTATTTTAATATGTTTTAAGTTATTAGTTACCCAATCCAACAACCTAAAATGTCATGCGGTTCTAAATCCCGAACCCATATGTATCATATGTGATTAAAGTCTTATGACATCATTATTTAGTCTTTATCGTTAACTATACTATGCTAATCTATTTCAATAGGAATCATTGTGTTGGATCAAGGTCTCACACCTAAGGTACATTTTGTGTTACTAACGTAATATATAAGTCCTTAGTATAAGTGATACATAAATCCTAACTCCTAAGCATGTTGGTAAGTATCCTTACCATAAGGTATATTCATACCTAGGATAGTACAAAAATTGGTACACCTATTTATAGTAACACCATACATAATATCATATGGTAGGTGGAAAACAATCTTTACATCTAACATCCAAACTGAAACACAATCCTTGACTTTTAAAACAAAATAGGTATATCTCGTGCGCATATAAAGAAGTCTTACACTCTTCTCCTTTGGGGATCACTCGCCTATACTAGGTATAGTCTTAGGTCATCCCAAACCTAAAACCTAATCACGACAAGGGATAAATCATTACATCTACCCATCACTCATATAGCCTACCTTACCCAAGGCTATATAAAAGAAATTTGTCCATGAACCACCTCGGTACCATCGATACCTAGACGTAGGACCCTGGGGTCAAAATACCATTGAGAATAGCAAACTCATTTAATCACGGGGACACCATCGTGGTCCACGTTGCACGTGTCCCATCACAGAATCCCTCTCCTAGTATGGCATTCACAAGCATTTCCAAATAGGTTAAAGTAAATACATGCACAACTTTCACTAATGGGTTAAGGTAAATTTCATACACAATCTTCACTAATGGTTTAAAGTAAACATATGCATATGCCCTTATTAGCAGGCTAAAGGAAACACATGCACATATAGGACCTACTCTATCGGGTCACACTAGAATCGCTATATAAAAAGGTATAACACATATTTAACCTTATATTCATCCTAATAACACACTAAACCTAACATTCTGAAATTCCCCAAACCTAGGTATAGTCTCAACCTACCTTATACCAAAACACGCACATCTATTAGGTTCACCTTAAATATCCATAATTCACTTTCCTAAGGCTTCTAATCCAGGTAATCACCTATACCTAATTTATATAAGACATCAAATGTACTAATCACCCCGCTCTAGGGTTTTTGATCCCATTTCTAATCTCCCCCAAAGGATAACACTCTACTAGTACAACACAATGACCCTTGTTTCACCGGCTAATAAGTCCAATCTCTAAGTTTCCCAAAAATGAATCCTAACTTAACAATCCATTCAAATTTTGGATTTACATCTGATACTTTTTACCCAATTTACCCTTACAAATAACCGAGGTTGCAACGACTAATTAACCCATCACACTCTTAGGTTTTCAAGTTAAAGTCCTATGCTAGAAATAATTCTAATTTAAGTCTATAATTTCATAATACGAAACTAATTTACAAAACTAATTTTTAATATCTTAAAATAATTGAATTTAATTATATTCTTCAACATAAGAAAGCTCACGGCCAACAAAACTAACCCCAACCTCCAAAACCCTAAAAGCCAACCATTTAATTAAAAGCCCAAACTAGCCATATCTGATACCACAGATCAATCGATGGACTAGATTCGATCGACCGATCAACATAAAAACACTAAAAATTTTGTTGCCACGGGATCCTTCATCTTCAACCCCTATTTTTCTTTATCCATCCTCCATTCATCAAATGATAATTGGAACCTAATTCTATATCAACATCCAAGAGCTTCCCTAAGCATCCACCCAATCAACATCCAAATGATAAAACTTCATCAAAATAATAATTGGAACCTATTTTTATCATTGAAACCCAAGACTACACTAAGATTCAAATAAAATCTTAATTCATAATCCAATATCCCTAGCTTGAACAAATTCATCAATTAACTTATGATTTCAAGGGATCGATTCACACAATCTGAGGGATTTTAACTAGTTAACAATAGAAAATATGTTATAATCATCTTCTAACAATCTTAGTTCCAAATAATGAGATAAACAATCAAATTAAGAATGAAAAGTAATCTAGTTACTATCTAAACAAGGTAAATCTCCAAATTAATCAAATTATCGATTCTAATCGGATTTAGGTTAGGATTATATTCAGATTTCAATGAATAGATACAATATGAACACACATGCAATCATAATCTAATTCTATATAAACTTGCCTCATAGAGCTGTGGAGAAAACCATCTTTTAATTTATTCTTTTCTCTCCATGCTCCTTTTCTTTATCCCCTCTTAGTGCTTCCCAAATGTGTGTTGTGCTTAATGAGATCCCAAGTGACCCCTTAAAACCCTTAACCCACGAAATTACAGTTAGGCCCCTAAGGGGCCTTAGTTAAAAGAGATAAAATAAACCTTTAAATAGATTAAAATGCTTCCCTACCCTTACACTAACCATATAGGCCTTTAAACCATCATTTTAAATAAATTTTTTGACATTCTATGCATCCCAAAATCCTACTGTCAAAAATACCCAAACAAATAACTAACAACTCAGTTATTTAATAATTACCCATTACGTGTCCAAATATTAATTAATTTAAATAATTAATTGCCTTGTTTTAAATCTAATTTAAAATTCGAATTAAATGACATATAAAGATAAAAATAGTGACATTTCCAGTTATAACAAGAACACATAATTATTTTTATTCAATTTATTAATTCATATAAAATATGGGATATTACATTCTTCCCCTTAAACAAGTCTAGGAATATTTCACTCGTCATATTCAATTTATTAATGTTATTCGAATTACATATATTCTTAATCTCAAGTCTAGGAATATCTCGCTCGTAGAGTCCTCACATAACAAAAAAGAACCTTCGCAATCTCATGACCTAGCGTACCCAATGGTTTCTCCTATTGTAAATTAAATCAGGCTATACCCTCATCCAAACTAATCTAATGGTTAAAACCCCAACTTGTACCTCAAGGACCATGTCTGTTTTATACCCGTGGAAAACATCGTGAAACACTGGCAGTGATAAGGTGAGCTCAAATGGCACTGACCTCGCCCTATCTAAACCTTATAAAATGAACTTCTCTTATAGTTTCCTACCCTTAGAAGAAGCTGAACTCCACAATTTTTATCATTAGAGAGATCATTAGTGACACACAAACTCCCTCTTCAACCCATGAATCAAATTTTCTCTCATTTCCGTTTTCTTTTGCCTGCTTTGGCAAATCATTACACATTCTTCTATGGACACTTTATTCTTTAAGATGTCCCAATCCAAAACCCCAAACAAATGTCTTACTAAAATCATATATCTAATCAACTTAGTTAATCTAAATCCAATGTCCTCAAATGGTCCCTTATTCCCCTTAGAACCTTTGAACCCTATGACAATTAGAATCAGATGAGTATACCTTCCTACCTCAATAATTTTACTTACTTATAGAATGTAAATTGAATTACTAATTACATCTTTGTCCAAAACAACTTCTCTTAGTTTTGGAACCCCTTGACGAAAAAATTCCTCGAAAATTCAACCTTCTCTTGTCCTCAATCAGATAAGAGGACCTCCTCCCTGTAACCATTTATATGTCGTCTCTCGGTATAACTTCAACACTTGGCTTGATCCTTCCCTAACATAGATTTGGGTGTAAAGAACACCACTACTACACCCCTCCATCATCCACAAGATATCATAGGCCCTCACAATGAACTTCTCCCTTATACGGTAAGAACTCACTAATGACATACCCAATCCATGTTGTGCTATAAATACTAACTTAAGGATACTCTCCTATTTATTTACCCTACCTACACTAACTTTCTTATGTCTCAACTGTTAGGAGAAAACACTCTCCTAGATTATCCCCGCAGTTCATCGATACATAGCAACAACACACGTATAGTATCGTGACCTTATCCGGCTCCTGGGGGTCCATACATATTCTTTGTGAACTGTGCCCATTTAAAGCTTTTGTACTATATTATCATCCCCAAAAACTCAACTGGCTCAAAATTGTGGCATCTCTTCACACAACGCATCTACCTTAATTGCCAAAATCAATTCCATAAGTTTCCCTCGCAACAAATCTAAGGCTAATGCTAATCTCCAAGGCATAATCAAACCTTTGTGTAGCTGGTAACTCAACACCCACACCCCAAATTACTAAAGACTAGAAGAACCTTAGACTATCGGTGACACCTCTACTCAACCAAAATCTAATATAATGTACTCATATCCATACTTAGATGAGTGTACCAGACCTTCTCCTAAGCCTAAGCACAATTACCCGAAGCAAAACTCGACCAAAAAATAGCATATGAAATCCTATCCCTGATAGTCTATATAAGCTTAAAACATATCTATATGCACAAGCTCACTAAATATATGATGATATTTCATCTAAAAGTCAAAAAGCGGATGAAACCATGCCGACCAAAAAAACTGCCACGTCTCTATAATCACGACGTAAAGTAACCCCCTCCCGGTTTGGGGTAACCACGAATACACAGAGCTTATAGGAAATCTATATACCTCATAATCGTAACGACTCCACACAAGGCCGACATTTGAAGGGCCTTACCGTGAGAGCCCAAAGGAATAAAGAAGGAAAAACAGAAGAGAATATCTCCAGGTCCTTAAAGAATGGGTGCTGGTGGTCGAATGTCTGTTCACACGGAGGGCACTTATACCAAGCCCAACTTCCTTGAACGAGTCCTTTACTCAAAACTTGTGTTCACCGTGGGCGAACTGAAAAAAGCCATCGCACCCCACTGCTTCAAGCGCTCCATCCCCAAGTCCTTTTCCTACATCGTTCAAGACCTCATGATTGATACCATCCTATACTACATCTCCACCACTTACATCCCTCTCCTCCCCCACCCCACCCCTTCCCATACCTCGCCTAACCCATTTACGACTTCATCTAAGGATGCGTCCTAACTGGCATTTGGGTTGTTGCCCACGAGTGTGGCCACCGTGCCTTTAGCGACTACCAGTTTCTTGATGACGTTGTCGGCCTCTGCCCTCTTCGTCCCTTACCTCTCATGGAAATAAAACCACCGCCTTTTCCACTTCAATATCAGTTCCATTGAATGTGATGAGGTCTTTATCCCAAAACTCAAATCCAAAATCCGATTCTCTGCCAAATATCCCAATAACTCACCCGGTCGAGTCCTCACACTTTTCTTCACCCTCACCCCCGACTGGCCTCTATACCTCTTATTCAACATCTGAGGCCATGATTAAGATATATTTACATGTCATTATGACCGCCACATCCCCATTTACTCCAACCGCTAGCGTTCTCAGATATTCATCTTCGATACCGGTGTTCTAACCATTAGTTTCATTCTTTACAAGTTCGTATTAGTAAAAGGGCTCATTTGGGTACTCTATGTTTATGGAGTCCTGTTGTTGGTTGTCAACGGGTTTCTCGTGTTGATCATATTTTTGCAGCACACTCATCCATCATTGCCTCATTATGACATGTCCGAGTGGGACTGGTTGAGGGGGACTTTGGCTACAGTTGATAGAGACTATGGGATACTAAACAAGGTCTTCCATTAAATGACTAATACTCATGTGGCTCACCAATTGTTGTCCACAATGCCACATTAGCATGCAATGGAAGCAACCAAGGCATTAAAATCGATTTTAGGTGATTATTATCAGTTTGATGGGATTCCTTTTATCAAGGCAATGTGGAGGAAAAAAAATAATGTGTTTACGTTGAGGCAGATGAGGGTGACTAGAACAATGGTGTCTTTTGGTACAAAAATAAGATTTGAGTTGAGTTAACCTAGAAGGTAGAAAAATGAGATTGGGGAAGTTTTACTACTTCTTCATTTTTTAGTGATTTATTTCGTTTTGATTGATATGTATTGAACCTCTAATTTTAGTTGAGCTTTGTTATGCTGCAACAGCATTGATTATCTAACAAAAATAGTAATCACAATTACTTAATAAAGAATGAAAAATTTTCAAAGTCTAAGCCAGACTCGAGCGTGAGAACCATACAAATACCCGTAACCATATTACGGAGGTACCCTAAAAAGTTTGGTTGCCACTAAGGCATCTAATAACTAGGTGGAATCACTCGCCACTAGTATAACACCTTATTCTAAAGGATCTATCAAAATGGCAGCCCCATAAGTAGCCCTACTGACCTTACTTCTTTGGTCATTTTTTCCAAACTGGCTTTATTTGCCCTGCCCTCATAGGTCATGGCTCTATTATGCATAATTCCCCTAGCCCTAATGGCCAAAATAGATCACATAGTCTACTATTGAAAACCAATTGGGTTAGCTCCCCCGTTGAAGTTTGTTCTGCTAGTGAGGTCCCCCTAATCAGATCCACGCTACACCGCCTTTATTCATTGGGCCTTTTTTAGTCTCGATCTTCCCAATCTTAGGGACTCTATCCTTATAATAGTTATAATGATCCTACTGAAGTAGGAGGGAAACTTCAGCCACTTAAGTGCAAGTGTTGAGAAACAGGTTACCTAATAACCCTTGCTAAACCCTTTACGTTTTGTCAACTCAAAAAATTCTTTCTTATACTAGCTGAATAATGTGAACATCCTTTCTTTGCGTTCGTATCAATCTCCATCGGTGTATAGAGGGAAAGCTAGTTAAACTCTTCCTCATACTATCCACCATATGGTTGCATGTACGAGGTCTTCAAAAACTTACTTCTAATGACATTACAGATGGTGAGTGAAAATATTTCTCTTCGAACCATATGCTAATCACTTGCTAAATGTATACCTTCCAAAAACCCTTAACTTTCTACCGACGTTTTGGGTATTTGGGGTCGGATTCCTCTGACGTGCGCGACTTAGGCCCCCTTAATTACCGAGATGGTGGGGAGGAAGAAGGTAGGAAAAAAAGTTCCCTCCCTCTCTCTCTTTTCCCTTTATTGCATTCCAGCCTCGAATATATAATTGGTCGTCATTAAACGGGGGTAACACGAAGAGATAGAGCGCCAACCTATTTTGCTTGAGAATAGGCAAAAAAATGTCACCGCCTCAAGAGAACAACATAAAGGTCAAACTGATGCATACGAAACCAAATAGTTCGAAGGTTCGGGGACTAAGTTACTGAATGGAAAGGTGTTAGGAACCCATTCAGCCCTTTCGGTCTCTCATGGGCTAATGTTAATTTTCTCCCTTCTAACTCCGTGATGTGTGTGTACATGTGTATAAAATAAATGATGGGAGAATGGAATCATCCAACCTGTGTCATGGAAAGGACGAAGTGGACTCCTCTGTAGGAGTGTACCTAAAAATAATGATAAAAATATGATATAAGTGTTCACCAAATCACAAATTTTTATGAAAGAGAGAATGTGTACGTCAAATGAAACATAAGTATATAGGAGTCTAGAACTCACGAAATATATATAATAAGATATAGAAGATATATAACATGAAAAATGGAGGAATTGAATCTCGATATTGGACCAATATGCCTACATAGCCTAAGGGGAATCAAAGTCCACGTAATTAGAGAATAACATAGGGGTGGGGTTCAACCCATAAATCCAATTGTGGGACTCCTCTTTCGTGTGTTTGAAGAAAGTGTGTTTTAAGAGTGAAGACATAAAAATGGAAGTCTCGATTTTGGAGTTTACGAATAAACTGTATTTTTGTCTTTGGTTTTTTTTTTTACGAAAATAGGTTATGTGTAATACTACTAATAAAGAGTAAAGATTAGTGGATGTGATGTAATGAAACAAAAGCACAGAATGGAAATAAGATGAATAACACCAAAATGGATTGCGAAATAAACCTTCTTATGGATGCTTGATACTGACTTTGAAATGCAAGTGTGGTGATTTTGAAGTAGTATGGAAGTGATGTAGAGAGGTGGGGTGAATTAGAAGGTGGGGTAAGGACATGAGGTAAGAAAATGTGGGGAAATGGACTTTTTGGGAAAGGAAAAGGATCTGATTACAAAGAAAATGTTCTTTGATTTTCTGATAGGCGTTATCCATGTATTGCGGTAGGGTGAAGTCATAGCCCTTTATAGGGGCTAAGGCGGGTACTGATTAGCATGAACCCTGTCCTGCCTATCGACATAAGTCCTGGCTTGCTGGGCAAGTAAAAGTGCACCCTGCCGATAGGCAGGGTGTATAGGGTGCCTATAGGCAGTCCATAATGTTTTTTTTGGAAAAACGGACATAAAATGCAAACCATAAGTCTGAATCGTGCACGAGGTGGACCGTTAAAAAAGGAATGTAGATACTTTTAAGAATCCATTGAGGCAATCCCGAGTCTGGGATTTTACCTAAGTCAAAGGGGCCTCAGAAGTGCACGATGGTCTCTGAATGGGAGGTTTTTGGAGGAAAATAGATCATTTATTCGAACTGTAAGGCTGATTCACACACAAGATGGGCCGTTGGAAAGGGAATTCAATGACCTTTAAGATCTCATTGAGATTTTCTTGATTCGTAGAGTTAACCAAGTTCAAATGTTGCCCTAAAGTGCTCGATGGTCTTCAGATCAGTGCTCGGAGTAAAACGGATTGTTTGTACGGACGGTGGGGCCGATCTACACACGGGATGGACCATTGGAAAGGGGATTCAGAGCCTTTATAATATTAATTGAGATTCAGTCATGCTAGAGAGTTTAATGAAGTTAAACGGGGCTCAAAATTTCCTAATGGTTTCTAAATCACTACTCGAAGTAAAACGAATCGTCCGTATGAATCGTAAGGCTGATTTGCACACGGGATGGACCATTAGAAAGTGAATTTAGATCCCTTTGAGGATTCATTGAGATTTTCTCAATCTGAAGAGTTGACCAGAGTCAAATAGGGTCCGAGAATGCCTGGTGGACTCTAGATCAGTACTCAGAGTATGACCAAGGGTTTATGGTAAATGAAGGAGTGATAGAGACATACGAAGGGGATTGGGGGGAGGGGTCCTAGGATAGGGCATCTACATAGCCTCTCAACGGTCTAACTTGAAATAAGTGAAGCTATCAAAAGATAGACATCACATTGATGCTGAAAAGAGGGATTGCGGTCAATTCGACGGACTCTGAGGGACGATGGTGATCGATTCAGAGGGGTTTGAGGTCAAACCTAAGGACCTGAGGACGGATGGTCGATTCATTGGGTCGAGGTCATTTTTGAGAACCTAAGGGGTGTATAGGTCAATTCTGTGGACCTAAGAAGTGTAACAACTGATTCAGCGGGTCGAGGTTAATTATGAAGATCCAAGGAGTGTAGCGACCAATTCAACAGGTTGAGGTAAATTCTAAGGAGTTAAAGTTAGGAAGACTAATTCGATGAGTCAAGTTCAATTATGCTAACCTAAGGAAGGATGATAGATTTAGCGTACCTAAAGTTGGGATGACCAATTCGGCGGGTAGAGGTCAACTCTGAGGACCCGAAGTTGGGATGGCCAATTTCGCGGGTCCAGGTTGATTCTGAGGACCTAAGGAGTGTAGCAACCGATTTAGTGGGTCAAGGTCAATTCTATGGATGTATAAGTTATAATGACTAATTCTGTGGGTCGAGGTTAATTTTGTGGAGCTAAGGCTATGATAGCCAATTCAACGAGTCGAGGTCAATTTTTGAACACCTGAAGTTGGGATGACCAATTTTACTGATCAAGGTCAATTCTATGGGCCTTTAAGAGGGATGACCAATTCTACGGGTCAAGGTCAATTCTGCAGACCTTGAAGTTGTGACGCCCAATTTTGTGGGTCGAGGTCGATTATACAGACCTTAAAAGAGGGATGACTAATTCTGTGAGTTAAGGTCAATTCTGAGGACCTAAAGATGGTATGAGAAATTCTGTGGGTCGAGGTCAATTCTGAGAGAGGACGGACGATGCCAGGGTAGCAACGACGATGGGTGATGACTACACGCTCTGCATTGATACGGTAGTGGGTTATAATAACCTGGATTTTATGACAATTTATTTGATACCTTCCTGCATATATGACATGGATAATATGCCTCCATGTGCCACTATATTGGGGAGGGGTACTAGTGCACCGATGGTGTCGATCCATAACACGAGAGGTGATGCGACTGCAACAGTAGAGGAGGCTCCACTTATTCAGGTCAATTATCCTTATCACTTCAGGTTGAGTAGTGGGGAGACGCTGAGGGTGCCTCATCATTTCATGCATCCATTTCTGGGTTGACGGGCCTCATTGTTGATGTGCTCTGGCATGAGGTATATTTCTCTTCTTTCAATTTTTTATTTCCTGTTTCCTTATTTATTTTTCCTTTTACTGACTTGCTTGACTTATGTTTTTTTTCTCTTTCCAGGTGTTGGTATATTAGCTGCAGGATATCAAGGACTGGATAGTGTCCATGTCTTCCTACGTGAAGAAGTTAGACACTTCATGTATGGTACCGTCAGCTATTTCTAATAATGGTTCTATCTCTGAGAGTGGAGGGTACACTGCTCATTATAGGGGGAAGCGCGTGCGCTGTGTAGGTTAGGGTTTGGTTTAGAGAGGGCTTTTGGAGGGTTCAGGCAGTGTCCCGTTGTATTTCGTTTTCTTTTTTTTTGTTTTCTTGTGCCTAAAGAAAATGTAATAGTTCCAGAGAAGGACTATATATGAAAAATGCATTTCTTTTAATATTTTTCTTGATTTAGTGACTTATTCTGCATGCACTTTAATTTTCTACTGAGATTTCTTATTTATTTTCAAAGGCAGCGATAAGTATGAAAATGGTTTTTGAAGAAAAATGTTTATTTTATGAGAAGAGGAGTAATAAAAAGGAATAACATTGGGATTAACTTTTTTCAAAGTAAGAACTTTTGGAAATTGATTTTGGGCAAAAGTGAAAAAAAGATTTTTTCTAAAAAAGGGGGTTGCCATACCCCCCATCCTGCCTATCAGTATAAGGGTAAAGTCAAAAAACTCCTTTGGCTTTTATTGAACTTTTTACATACTTGGATTACTATGAGGGTAGAGAGTTTGATGGGGTTTTGAGCAGTTTGTCCTTTGTAAGGACTTTTGGGTATAAAAAGGGGGGGATTTGGGGGTGCATTCTTCACCACCATCCACATTATCTATTCTTTTTCTTTATTCTCTTTCGCAAATGACTCTCCCAACGTTTGAGTTCCTTTCTTCCTACCTTGAAGGCTTAGAGGCGATGTGCCTCTTTAATGTCGACTATGAAACCATTAGTTTGCGCCGAGTCTCCTTATGTGCAACCGTGCTATGGACTCGAATCTGCTGGAGACGGCGGTTGAATTTTGGTGCCCCGAAGAACAAGTTTTTCAGTTTGGCATAGATGAGGCATGCCCTACTTATAAGGAGTTTCCAGTGATATTGGGTTTCAGACCCAGTTCACTGGCAACTATGCTCGACTTGTCTCGTTATCCCAGGTGTCTTTGGTTGAGTTACTTCATATCTCTCCCTCGATGGCTCAGCCATTGGTCCACGTGGAGAATATCACCCTCCCGATGGTTATGAACTTTATGTATCACAGGGATTTCTCTAATACTAGTTTTTATGGAGCTATTTCCTTGGGTTTGATTGCTAGGATGTTATTGGTGATGGGTGACCTAACCACCGATCCTGAGGTGGCCACGATAGTGGCGTGGATGTCTTACGACTGTAGTCCTACCACAGTGGTGTTGGCGAAGACTAGAGCTAGCAATTTTTGATCCAATAACCCGTTTACGGTAATAACCCGAACATGACCCAATTAGTTTATATAGATTTAAGAGTACCTAAAACTTATACTAAAATAAAAATCAACGCAACTCGAAAATGACACGACTAACCCGAATTGCCACCCCTAGCAAAGACCTTGAATGGTCTTGATGCTTGGAAGGAGGGTCGTTCTGAATATTTTTAGGGAAGCCTTGTCATGCTATTTATGCGGCCTTCTGAGAGATTTTTCCTGGAACCCCCACCCTACTATCACTTGTTGGGTGTCCCCAATTTCTTCATCAGGCCCTTTTTCATTTTCTCCCATTCAATAGAGACCTAGATTAACTGGTTCGTGGGACACAAAGCCCGATGTCATCGCTGGTCTGTTCCATGGTGGGAGGACTTACAACGCAATTTGTAGTTAGGAGAGTATCGATATGTGCGGATGATTGGCCTTTGCCAGACTTCCTTCTATTTTCTTTGGACTTCTTTTACACTAAGTGAGGTGGGAGCAAATAGTGCCACCTTGTACAAGCAACTTTTTCCTATTAGAGGACTTGATAAAATCTTTACGAATGATACTGGGACCTTTGTGGCGTCATCGTCGACCATCTACCCACCCGTCACAATCTTTTAAGGTGGCTTGGTATGTATTTTGGGATTATCTGAAATGGTTATGAAAATGAGTAGTTGGAAATTTTTTAGAGGAAGGGACTGGGCAAAGGTGGCTTGTTGCCTTCGACACCATAGAGGAGGGTATTGCGGTTTCAACAAAGTTATCAAGGCATACCTCTGCATGGAGCACATATGGGTCATCAATTGGGAGTAAGAGATTTGGGGACCTCCGGGAACAGATAATGATAATGAGGACGGGCCTTCTAGAAGCTAAGGCCAGTATTTTATGAAGCTAAGGAATTTTATTTGGGGTAGTTCGTGTTAGTGTAGGTGTTTGGCATATTTTTTGGATTTTTTGTTGGAGCTGGTTATTTGATAAGGATTTTGTAGGTTTGTAATGTAGGTTAGAAGGGGAAATGTAGGTTGGTTTTGAAATTAGAAGGGCAGTGGTCTTTATGACTCCTTCTACTGATATTTCATGTAACAACTATGTTCCTTGGTCGAAAAATAAAAGTAATTTTGATCATACTTTGTTGTGTCTTTTGATGAAATTTTGTGTTTGAGCTATTTATACCAATCACTAAGGCATATATAATCCTTTTCTTCAAGTAATTGATGAGATGGACAACCGTTCTTGGGGGTTAGAAAATAATATTATTTTATGAAAAAGAAAGGACCGCGCCCATGTGTGTCGTATGGGCTGCCTACGTACCTGTGTGGGTTTTGAAAATTTAACGAGTTTCATTTCGAAAAGAATTGTTTTGAGAGGATCAAGTCCCATATAGTTACGCGTAGGGGAAATGAAGATATTTTGTAGAATAGAAGGGTAATGAGAAGAGTCGTAGCGCACCGAGAATTTGAATTAAAAGTAAAATTTCTTGAGATGGTCCAAATTGACTGGACGGTCCATTTCTTCTCCGTCGAGATTCGTGAGCAAAGTGTGCTGACTGACTGGATTTTCTTCACGATATAGGGGCTATGCCAATTAGATTTAAGCTTCCTTATGGGTTCCAAATAGGTTCTATAATTTCTTTGAGGGAACGGTCTCCTTCTTGAACACCGTAATCTTTAACTTTCCTGTTGAAAAATCGAGCTATTCGATGATGGTAACCCTGTATATGGTATAGAGCTTTAAGTATCTTTTCATCTAAGAGTGAGAGTTTGTAATAGTGGCTCCGATGACAGTCTCCTCACCGACTCTGCTTTCAAGCATGATACGTAGAGAAGGTACCTCAAACTCATTAGGGAGAACTTTTTTCATGTCGTATACCAGAGAACATGGGGTAGCCCCTGTGGGTGTTTTGGTGGAAGTACGGTAGCCCTAGAGGGCGTATGGGATCCAATAGATCCAGTCTCTTTAATTGTTGGTCATCTTACTAATGATGGTTTTGATGCTTTTGTTTGTAGCTTCGATAGTGCCATTAGTTTGGAGTCAGTAAGGAGCAGACTTTAGCCTTTAAATTTCGTACTCGATGAACAGTTATGTGACCTCAGCATCAAAGTGGAGTCTATTGTTAGATACTATCTCATGAGGAAGCCCGTAGAGGCAAATGATATTCTTTTTGACAAACTTGGCCACTTTTTTTTTCATTTAACACTGCGTATGACTCGACTTCGACCCATTTTGTAAAGTAGTCAATGGCGACCAGGATGAACTCGTACCCATTCCTTCCATATGAAATTTATGCCCTAAATGGATAAAATCCAGGGAGAGGTCATGTTGTACAATTCCTAGGAAGGCAAGTGTTGAAGGTTGGCAAATTGTTGACTTTTGAGGCATTTTCGAACATAGGCAGTGAAGTCTTGAACCATGGTAGTCCAGTTTTACCCTTGACGAATGATCTTTTTGGCAAGCATGTGAATATTAATATGGGGTTTACATTCCCCGTTGTGGATTTTCTGCATCGTTCCTTTAATATTAAACCGTGATATGAAATGCAAATGGGTTTTTATTAAAAATTACTTTGTCGCAGATAATGTACTAGGTATCCAGTTTACGAAGGGTCGCACGATCTTTCTTATCTGTATCTCGAGGATACCTACCATGCTTGAGGAGTCACCAAATATCATAGTACCATAAGCTATCCATATCGGATTCTTCGTTAGTGATGAGATAAATGTGGTAACAATATGTGGGCGTAACTTGTTTCTAAACCAGGAAAGGGGCTATTATTATTCCCCCGGTCATATTGATTATGGAGGCCAGGGTTGCAAGGGCATCGACTAGAATATTCTTTGAGCGAGGAAGGTAATGTAAGGTGACATTTTTGAATTAGGAGTCGAGCTCTTCTAAGTGGGTATGGAAGGGAAGGATCTTCTCATACTTGACTTTATTTCCTAAGAATTTATTCGATAATGAGGGCCGAGTCTCCATAGACCTCTAGTTTCTTGATGCCTTTATCGAAGGCGATCTTGAGGCCTATGACGGATGCTTCATACTCGGTCATGTTGTTGGTTCAAAGGAAGTCTACCTTAATGGTAATGGTGGTGTAGTAGTCATCAGGGGCGATCAAGAGTATTCCAATGTCGTACTCTTTCTTATTGGTAGCTTTATTGAAGAACATTTTCCATCTAAGATCCTCCTAAGAGGTGTAGAGAATGTCTTCATTTGGGGATTCAGAGACCCAAACTTTGATTTCTTCAATGGGGTAATCGACAAGGTAATTGGAGATGGCCCTTTCCTTAATGTCTTTCTATGTAATGAACACAATATCGAACTCGGCTAAAAGTATCAACCAATGGGACATTTGGCTTGACATAATGGGTTTCTCAAGCAGGTATTTTATGGAATCTATTTGGGATACTAGTCTAATGGGAAAAGCAAGCATGTAGTGCTGTAATTCAATGTGACCCAGACCAGGGCGACACACTTTCTCCAAAGCAGTGAAATTGATTTTCTACCCATTAAGTTTCCAACTAGCGTAGTAGAAAGTTCCCCAAGTGGTGATGAAGGAAGTTTTCTCGTGGTGATCAGAGTATATCTTGATCTATTTATAGCCGACAAATTCGTCGAAAAATGATTTGAGGGCGTGGCTAGTTATGTCATCCACGATCATGTTGATTTTTAGTAAAGGCTAATCATCTTTCGGGGATGCTTTGTTCAAATCTCGATAGTCGACGCATATGCAGATGTTTCATCCTGACTTTAGCATGAGGATGATGTTGGAAATCCATGTAGGGTATTATACTGTGCGAATGAAACCTACATTCAGCTATTTGACTACCTCCTCTATGAACTAGAGGTATCATTCCTTTCAAAGTTTCCTCAACCTCTTCTTGATTGGTTTTCATTTTGAGAATGTCGGGATCTCATACTAAGCTATATCTGGGTCAATGTTAGGCATGTTGTCTTAGGACCAAATGAAGAAGTCTATGAAATCTTTCAGAATTTCTTTAAATTTCCCTTGCTCATGGTCATTAAGGGTGGACCCTATCCTAATCTCGCACTGACGGCTACTAAAATCGAGATTAATAATAACAGTCTTATCATCATTAGTTTGAATGCGGTTATGTTGTTTATTATTTTCCTTATTGAGATCAATTAAGAATTGTTCATTTGCAAAATCGTCATCATCAAAAGTTTGATTAGAATAAAAGAAATTAATGTAAGGCATAACAAGATACTCAAAATCCTCATTATTTCATTTTTAGGTAAAACATCATTGAGAACCTCACCAAAAGAGGCATCAATTACATTTACATTAGGAAAAGGAGAAACAAAAGCTGGTGTAGAGATTTTTTGGATAAGATAAACATCAGGGTTTGGCTAGGCTTGAGAAGGCGAGACTAGGATGGTATGCCATTTTAAGAGTGTTACATTAGCATTTGTGATCTGGGAAGATGGGCCGATGCATCATTTAGGTGGATCATGTAGACTCAGCATCCATGTCTGCAGATTAAAGGATTCCTCAGAGTCACTACCTTTAGAGTTCACAGTAATTTCCATGGTTTCCTCGGTTAGAGGTTTTACTTCATGTTTCCAGTCTTCATACCAAGTGGGTAAATCTTCTCTATCATATTCACCATTTGAATTTTCAAAGTCTTCAACCCAACTGGTGGCGATGATCTCTTACTGCCAAGAGTGATCAATGCTTTCCACAATATCTACAGCTTCATCATATAAGTCCATGAGTAACTCAGAGATGATGTGGGTTTTTCCTATATGGCAGAACATATCGAACATGACCTGTACAATGCCATCTAAACTGATTTCCTCAATAGGTACCACCCACTCATCTAATTCTCGATCCCATCTCCGGGCTTCCATGAACAGGACACTGAATTTCTGGTGGTCGATGGACATTTTAGTGAGAAGTTTAAGACAAAATATTTGGAGTTAGTTTATCACAGAAGGTAGTTCCATGACTCCCCCTTCTGATTGGGCGCAGATGGAAATAGAGGCTCGTGTAAGGAGCGATAAAGCTTTGTTAGGAAAGCTTGTAGGATGCAGGAGAAAGTATGGGCAAACCTCGAGAGGTTTGGGTGAGATTGTGGTGGTTATGGGCACTTTGATAGGCATAATCTGGGTAAAAGGGTCAAACTTGGTGTTGCTAGCCTTGAAACTGCATGAACTTAGGATGGCCATTAAATCTAGTAGAACATTCGATTCTTGGTATGCATTCTCCATGAATAGCTTATGGGGGTATATCCTAAATTCGGTTGAAGTAGCAAAAGAAGTAGCGGATCTTCAAGGTGGTTTTATAGAAGACCAAAGCTAATAGGGAACCTGGCCAAAGTCGAGTATACGATTAACCTGAGAGGGAGCAATGGTTTGGGTTGATTTTTAAAGAAAGAAGGGAGAATTTTTTTGAAAAAGGAGAAAAATGTTTTTGGAGTTTTTGGTTTTTGGAAAGAGGGAAAAAAAGGGAGAAATCTCAATGTTGTTATTATTATTATTATTAGGTTTTCACTTGTACGTGTGAGAATGAATTTGATTTACTCGAGGTACGTGAATGACTTCCCTATTATATACCTTTCGTCGTGAGTTCGTTCAAGCGGTACAATGTGGGGGGAACAGTTCGATATACGTCGAATGTATGAGGCTAATGGAAAGTGAGAATCATATCTCTTAGGTTAACCGCTCCCCAGTGAAGCCGACATCCATCACGAAGTGACCCCTCAACCCCTCAGTACGAGACAAAATTTTGGTTAATATTTCCATGCTCTGGTGATGTAATAGAAAAATCGCGCGAGTCTTAATTAGTATCTTATGGAGAGAGATTTTTTTTTATTCACATGCTAAGTAAAGCGAGTACTAATATTAATGAAGGAAAATATACAAATATCATGAAAAATAAAGATAGCATAGAGCATGAAGACTATAATAAGCATGGTGATAAGGAAGCATGTAAATATATAAGTGAGTGAGATATATGTGCAAAGAGAGTGACATGGGAATAATGTGAGTGATCATGTGAATATACACAAGTGAATGCGCGTGCTAGTGAGCCCAAGCATGGTTCAACTATAAGTGATATGTGAGATGTGTAAGTGAGCATGGAGATATATATGAGTGATAGAAGTGAGGGTGTGTTCTAGTGAAGCTAAGCATGGATATTCTACAAGTGGTGTGTGGAAAATATGAGAAAGGTGAAACTATATACAAGTGTGAGTGAGTGAAGTGAGCATGGAGAATATATACAAGTGTGTGAAGTGATCATATATAAGTGAGTTAAGAGTGATATATACATGAGAAGAGATCATGGTAGAGATAAGCGTGAGATGAATAAACAAAAAAGTAAGTAAAGGAGTAAAGGTAACACCCATGTAGAAAACGTAGGAATGCAAAGAATAACTCCCATGTAGAAATAGAGTCTAGTCCTTTAAAAAATCCCCAACAGAGTCGCCACTGTGGCTATCCAGGGTCGGATTCCTTCGGCACGTGCGGCTCAGGCCCTCTCGATTATCGAGGTGGTTGGGAGGAACCAGGAAGGAAAAAAGGTTCCCCCCACTCTCTCTCTCTCTCTCTTTTCCCTTTTTCGCGGTCCAGCCTAGGATATAAAATTGTTCTTCATCAAATTAGGGTAACATGAAGAGATAGAGTCGCCAACCCATTTTGCTCAAAACAGGCAAAAAAATGTCGCCTCCTCGAGATAATGGCATCAAGGTCAAGATGATGCATGTGAAACCAAATAGTTCAAAGGTGTGGGTATTAAGTTACGGAATGGGAAGGTGTTAGGTACCCATTATGACCTTTCGATCTCTCACGAGATAGTGTTAATCTTCTCCTTCTTAACTCCGTGATGTGTATGTACATGTGTATAATATAAGTGATGGGAGAATATAATCATCCAACTCGTGTCATTGAAGGGATGGAGCAGACTCATCCGTAGGAGTGTAGCAAAAAAATAAAAATAAAAATATAATGTAAGTGTTGGCCGAATCATAAATCGCTATGAAAACAAATGTGTACGTCGGACGAGACACAAGTATATCAGAGTCAATAACTCATGAAATATATATAATAAATATAGAAGATATATAAATTGAAAAAGGGAGGACTCAGATCTCTGGATTGGTCCAAGATGCCTACATACCCCCAAAGGCATTAAATTCCACGTAGTTCAAAAGTAATATATCCAAATGTCGAAATCATCTTATGTATGTGCATAAAGTGTGTTTTAAGAGTGAAAACGTAAAAATGGAAGTCCCAATTTTGGAGTTTAGGGATTAACCCACCTTTTTTTTTTAATGAAAATAGGTTACGTACAATACTACTAATAAAGAGTAGATATTAGTGGATGTGATATAATAAAACAAAAGCATAAAATAGAAATAAGGTGAATAACTCTAAAATGGATAAAGTAGAGAAATGGGTTGAGAAATAGACCTCTTGATGGATGCTTGTTGCTGATTTTGAAATGGAAGTGTGCTGATTTTAAAATGGTACGGAAGTGAAGTAGAGAGGTGGGGTAAATTACCAATTAGGGTAAGGAGGTGAGGTTAGAGAATGTGGAAAAATGGACTTTTTGGGAATGGAAAAGGCTCTGATTATGAGGATAATGTTCTCTAATTTTTTGAGAGGGGTTCTCTAGGTGTTGTGGTAGGGTGAGGTCATGGACCATTTATAGGGGATAAGGGAGTGACGATCGGCATGGCACTTGGCCTGCCTATCGATATAAGGCTTGCTTTGCTGGGAAAGGAAAAGTACACCCTACCGATAAGCATGGTATCTAGGCTGCCTATAGGTAGTCCAGAACGGGTTTTTCCAAAAAATGAACATAAAATACAAATCTTAAGTCCGAATTGTGCATGGGGTGGACCGTTAAAAATGGAATTCAGACCATGGAGATGACTAATTCAAACGGGGCTCGAAAGCACCTATGGTCTCTAGAAGGGAGGTCTTCGGAGGAAAACAGATCGTTCCTCCGAATCGTAAGGCCGATTGGCACACAGGGCGAACCTTTGGAAAGGGAATTCAGTGCCCTTCGAGGTTTCATTGAGCTTCGCTCAGTTTGGAGAGTTGACTAAGGTCAAACAGGAACTGAAAGCACTCAGAGGCCTCCAGATCAGTGCTCAGATTAAAACGAATTGTTCATGCGGATCGTGGGACTGATTCGCACATGGGATGGTCCCTTGGAATGGGGATTCAAAGCCCTTCAAAGATTCATTGAGCTTTGCTTGAGCCGGAGAGTTGAGCAGAGTCAAACAGGTCCAGAGAGAGCCTAGTGCCTTCCATATCACTACTCAGAGTATGACTTAGGGTTTATGGTGAGCGGATGAGTGCTAGAGACCTAAAGAGGTTCTTAGGGTGAGGTCCTAGGATGGGCTGTCAACAAATGTTAACCTCATGCATGGCACATCTCGCAAGAGAAATCCAATCAATAAAACCTCTCGATATACTGGGTCTATCCGAGTTGTTTGTTAGGAAACAGTGGAGCAAGACCCCTTAAACGGTTGTCATTATAGATAATACAAACCCTAAATGATAAAGCTCTAAAATAGTTAAAGAATGGAACGTGGAAAAATGATGGACGCATTCAAGATCCGTAGGACGATTGAACCCATAATGCTCTGGTAACAAATGTGACACCCCACAAAATCCATAAATAGATTGATTAAGTTTAATATAAAATCATAGGAATTAAATTGTTTTGGTAACCGAAAGAAGAATGACAAGATAAATAAATAATGAATAACATAAATCCAAATATAATACCAATCACTGCATTATAACATAAACTAACCCTGGAATATAAAATGTATCCATACAAGGTCAAACTCTAAATATAAGTACCATAACTAAAAAGTAGAATAAAATATTGAGATACACTTGCTCAACTCCTACGTTACTAGGAGTGAGAAATAGGACGTCGCTAGAGATGCATCTCCCACGATCCCGCATCTACAGGAACTACAACAACAAGGACTTGTAAAAACAGTTTTAAAAATGAACGTAGATAATAAGTCTACGTAGAATAGGATTATAATTGAAACTGGACCACATTATAACTACACATGTTTCGGTCGTATTTTAACATGCTTTAAGTTATTAGTTATCCAATCCAGTAACTTATAATGTCATGAGGTTCTAAATCTCGAACCCATAGGTAGCCCATGTGATTAAAGTCCTATAACATAATTATTTAATCTGTACTGCTAACTATACTAGGTTAATATCTATCAATAGGAATCATTGTGTTGGATCAATTCTCATACCTAAGGTACATTTTGTGCTACTAATGTAATATACATAACTGATACATAAATCCCAAGTCATAAGCATGTAGGTAAGTATCCTACCATAAGGCATATACATATCTAGGATCGTACAAAAATTAGTACAACTATTTCTAGTAACATCATACATAATCACATAAGGTAGGAGGAAGACAATCTCTACATCTAGCATCCATATCTAAACACAGTCCTTGACTTTTAAAAATTAATGGGCATATTTTGCTCTAGCATATAACGAAGGCCTACACTCTTTGCCTTCAGGTATCAATTGTCTGTATTAGGTATAGTCTTAGGTCATCCCAAACCTAAAACCTCATCACGACAGGGGATAAATCATTACGTCTATCCATCATTCATATAGCCTACCATACCCAAGGCCATATAAAAAAATCTCTCCATGAACCATCTCTGTTCCACCGAACCTAAATGTAGGACCTTAGGGTAAAAAGACCATTGATAATGGAAAAATCATCTAATCATGGAGGCACCACTACTGTCTGCATTACATGTCCTCATCACGGAATCCCTCTACTAATATGGTATCCATGAGCATTTCCAAATGGTACGTATTTCACAATTAAATCACACAAGCAATTACAACCCTCACTGACGGGCTATAGTAAATACATGCGAAACACTCACTAGTGGGTTAAGATAAATCCCATACACAACCCTCACTAACGGATTAAAGTAAACATATACACATGCCCTTATTAATAGGCTAAAGTAAATACCTACACATATCGACCCTACTCTACCGAGTAACGCTAACATTGCCATATAAAAAGGTGTAACACATATTTAACCTTATATTCATCCAAATAAGACACTAACCCTAACAATCCAAAATTTCCCAAGCCTAGGTATAGTCTCAACCTACCTTATACCAAAACATGCATATCTATTACGTTTACATTAAATATCCATGGTTTAGTTTCCTAAGGCTTCGCCTCTAGGTAATCGACCAATACCTAATTTATATAAGACATCAAGTATACTACTTACCTCACTCTAGGTCTTTTGACCCCATTTCTAGGCTTCCTTAATGGATAACACTCTATTAGTATAATCTAATGTCCCTTTTCTCACCGACCAATAAGTCTAATCTCTAATATTCCCAAAAGACTCCCAACTTTGTAATCCATTCAAATTTTAGATTTACAACTAACACATTATGCCCAATTCACCCTTATAGTTTACCGAGGTTAAAATGACCAATTAACCCATCCTACTCTTATATTTGCAAGTTAAAATTTCATATTTACAACTAACACATTATTGTTATAAGATTATGACTACCGAAGCAGACGAATTAAAGGATCCTAAAGTGTTCCAATCAACCCTTGATGATAATTCTAATTTGAAGGGCATTTTTGTTTATTTACATGAAGATTAAGTATCAAAAAATTATTTTACTCTTGGCAATCCTATTTGTATCCTATTATTATATTGGCCCTTGACAATACAATTTGTATCCAAGTTGTATCCTATTAGTTTGATTTATGAATGTTTAGTTTGAATCATGAATGTTTAGGGGCATAAGCACCTCACACAGGATGCTCGATTTGATTTACGAATATAATAATCTTGAGCCATGTTTTCTCGTACGAGGTAAAGTAGGTTGTCCATGCTAATGCGAGTTTGTTGCTCTCTATGGTGCACAAACTTTAACTTGCACCTTTTTAAATCAACTTCCACCTCGAGATTTTTCAGCACAATTTCCCTTTGTTTATATTCCATGGCATTGGATTTATTTTTCTTGATTGATTCTCAATTCATTGAATTTTTTTTGACATTATAAAACTCAGACATGCGAAAGGCTGATCAGATAGCCAACTTGATGAGCACGATCCTAAAGCTCATTTCTTTGGTCCAATCAGCGTTTTTATTATTCGAGTTCGATAATGTCTAAAAAATTCTGATGAATCGAGAATCAATCACCAAAATGAAATATGATGCCATTGAAGAGGAACACGAGGAAATTTTATTGGAAAATCTCGTAGTTGAAGTTGATTTGAAAGATTTAAGTTGAAGGTCGAACACCTTAGAGAGTAACTCACCCGCGTTAACAAGCACCTTAAACTATACTCGTTCGAGAAAATAGGGCTCATGAGAAATACAATAGGCTACTAGAGAAAGACAATATTATGAAGTTTAAGAATGCCAAAACAATTGTAGGAACCAGGTAATCTTTACTTTAACTCACCTTTTTATTTACTTGATATTTATAATTATTTAAATATTTAATTCCTATATAATGGTTCATTAAGTGCTCATTTAGGGGTAAAACCCAAAAAGTTTGAGAGCATGACCAAAACTTGTAACTGACCACATAGTCATGGGACTCCTGTTCAAGAACATGGCCAAAACTTACTAATAGTTAGATTCCGTTGAAGGGAGAAAGTACAAAATAACCCCCAAATGGCCCCGCAAAAGGCATAAACACCTCGTACGAGACCAACATAACCATAACAACTGGACTTGTAATCATGGGACTCCTGGTTGGAGAATATGAGCAAACCTTACAAATAGTTAGACTTAGGGTTAAAAATAAATGGGCAAAAATGCAAAAAATCCCCCAAACGACCCCTTAAGAGACACCTCGCGTGGGACCAATGTAATGTGTAGAAATTGACCGCGTAGTTATGGTACTCTCGGTTCGAGAACATGACCAAAACTTGAAAATTGTTACACATAGGCTTGAAAACATGCCGTTGACGGTAGAGAATGCAAAATAGCCCCTAAATGGCCTACAATACGAACACCTCGCACGAGACCAATGCAACACATAGAAACTGACCAAATAGTCACGGGACTCCCTATTTGAGAACATGATCAAAACTTGCGAATAGTTAGACTTAGGCTTGAAAACATACCGCTGAAGGGCAAAAATGCAAAAAAGTCCCCAAACAGCCCCGCAAGAGGCACAAATAGCTCGCATAGGACCAACGTAACATGTAGGAACTGATCGTATAGTCACGGGAATCCTAGTTCGAGAACATGACCAAAACATGAAAATAATTAGACTTAGACTTGAAAACGTGCTGTTGAAGGGAAAAACAGTCCCCAAACAACCCTGTAAAATGCACGGACACCTCGCAAGGGATCAACGTAATGCATATCAATTGAACGCATAGTCACGGGATGCTCGGTTCGAGAATATGACCAAAACTTACAAATAGTTAAACTTAGGCTTAAAAACATGCTGTTGAAGGGAGAAAATGAAAAACAGCCTTTAAACGGCTCTGTTAGAGGCACGAACACCTCGTACGAGGCAAAAATAAAACGTAGCAAGTAACCGCGTAGTACAAGACACTCAATTCGAGAACATGACCAAAATTTATAAATAGTTAGATTTAGGCTTGAAAACATTCTGTTGATAGGGGAAAATTTGAAATAACCACTAAACGACCCACACAAGTCATGAACACCTTGCACGGGTTCAACTTAACACATAGCAACTGACCACATAATCATGGGACTCCCAATTCGAGAACATGACCAAAACTTATGAATAGTTAGACTTAGACTTGAAAACATGTCGTTGAAGGGTGAAAATGGAAAAAAAAAAACCCAAACTGCCATGCAAGAGGTATGAACACCACACACGGGAAACATAATACGTAGTAACTGATCAGGTAGTCATGGGACTCCTGGTTAGAGAACATGAGCAAAACTTACAAATAGTTAGATTTAGGCTTGAAAACATGTCGTTGATGGGCAAAAATGCAAATTTTTTTCCAAATGGCCCTGCAAGATGCACGAACACTATACACAAGACCAACGTAACACGTAGTTACTAATCGCCCAATCATGGGACACCTAGTTTGAGAACATGATCAAAACTTGCAAATAGTTAGACATGTTTGATAACATGCCGTTCAATGGAAAAATTGCAAAGCAACCTCGAAACGGCCCCCCAAGAGGTACGCACACGTCACACGAGACTAACATAACACATAACAACTGTCCGCATCGTCACGAAACTCCCGATTCAAGAACATGACCAAAACTTGAAAATAGTTAGACTTATGCTTGAAAACATGTCGTTGAAGGGAAAAACGCAAAAATAACCCAATTTAAAGTCTTCTCACAATTATGCATTCATATATATTTTCATAAATAAAAAACCAAAAAGGGAGCCCATACCACAATTCCCAATTTAGTGTGTTCTCACAATTTTCTACACTTTCAACACATTTGGCATAAATTTTCATAAATCAAAAGAGACACCCTCTATTCAAATTTTGGGTTAGTTCCCAACCTTATTCATCTTACGAACTACGTGGACTTTGATGCCATTTTTGGCTATGTAGGTGTTTCAAAGTTATTTTTGGGATTCAAATTCTTTCTTACTTACCACTTGGGATATTTCGAAGTTTTTTTTGTAGGCCTCAATGGAGAACGAATATTTGGAACATATTCACGCAAGCATTCGTTGTATTTTTATTTTTGTTGTACATGTTCGCGCAAACGTGTGTTGTATTTTTTTTGTATTGTACATATTCACACAAGCATACATTGTATTTTATTACTTATTCACGCAAGCATGCGTTAGTTAACTTGTGTTGTATTATTACATATTCACGTAAGCATGTGCTAGTGAAACTTTTCCCCAGCCTTATGCTAACCCAATAGGCCCTTAAACCATCATTTTAAATTAAAAACGAACATTCTACGTGTCCTAAAATCCTACTACCAAATATACCCAACAAATAACTAACAACACAATTATTTAACAATTTCTGGTAGGAGTCAATTTATTAATTAATTAAAATAATTAATTTTTGCATCTTAAATCCAATTTAAAACTCGAATTAAATAACATAAAAGGATATAAATAGTGACATCTCAAGTCACAACAAACACGCACAATTAATTTTATTTAATTTATTTATTCACGAAAAATATGAGGTGTAGCCGTTATTTTTTTACAATTAGTAAAAAAGAAAGTATAATTAAACCTTTAAATTGAGCATTGTAATTTGAATGCGTATTTGATTCATGATTCTACTTTTTAATTACACTTAAGTTAATTTATTTTTCAAAAATGTACATAATCACTTTAGGAATTGAAGTTCAATCATCAACATTCATAACTCCGAGAATAGGTTGAATTGATATTAAATAATAAGGCTATTAAGAGTACCATAACCTGTTTTGTTTCACTGTTTTTTATCGCATTGAACCAATTCACCGTTAGATTCAAAATTTCACAAACAAGTCTCTACACTAACAGTTTCATAAATACAATATAACCAAATATATAAATTATGAACTCGTAAAATATTACGCACCATTAACATTAAAAATTACATATGGTTATAAATAAAACGATCAAAAGAGACATCTACGATCCACATTCCTACTTCCTCATTCTATAGGTCCATCTTCAAGAGTCAAGTCCTAAGTTCATAATCTATAAGCTAAAGATTTATTGTTGTTAGTAAGAGGATGGATTACAAAGTTTAGACAAAAAGGAAGAATAATGCCAATAAATAACTCACCAAAAAACACAAAATTGAGCTTTTTCGTGCTCATGGCACACTCTGATGCATCAGTGTAGGCCTTGTGCCATTGTAATTATGATAATGAATTTGCAGGTGGAATGTCTGTTGGATGAGGGGGTCACAACATAGGGCATGTATATCAATCCCCGTTGGGGAGGCTTATTTTGCATGTCCACTCCTTCCTGGGTGGTTGTATTTGACTCAAATCCTGAGAAGAAAATTGTGTCATACTCAGATGGATTGTAGGTAGGTGTCAGTGCCCATGGGATATGCAACGTGGATGGTGAAATAATGCCAAACCATATCTGATTAGTGTTAACGTATCTCGCTATAGCCGGGAGTAAGGGTCCTTGCATAACTACCATTCCATATGTATTTAACTTGGCCTATAATCTAACGTTAATGTGAGCATTTGCAAGGGGCCAATAAATGACAAAAGTAACAAGAAAATCTTCATTAGTTATTACGGGCATTTTAGGTGAGGTATTGTGTGCTATACATATATTTTGGGTGAGCTGGTGAAAGCATTTATCACATAAGTAAAAAAATTCGCTAAATAAATTATCCCAAAATACAATTATGAAACACATCGTATTTTGAGAGATGGATTTTGCAAGATGACAACAATATTGATATGGGATCATACTTTATTATCCCCTCTTTAATGCACTTGAGATAAAAAGAAGCATTCAATACATGATGAGATGAAACACAAGGATTATATCAATGAAGCAATCAAGAGACTTCAAGATTACAAGAAAAGAACACGAAGAGATATGATGATCAAGATCATGACATCATTCCCATCCATGTAAAAAAAATCAAATCATTCCATATTCCAAAAAATCAAGTCAATAACAAAACAAAAACATGATCCAACCAAAGCATGCTCAAAGTATCAATTCAAGTAAAAATACATTAAGAGAATCAAGAAGAATTCATCCCAAATTTCAAAGGTTTGAAAGTGATTGGAAATAAGTAAACAATATCACAACATAAAGTAAAAAATTCAAACCACTTCCCTAAACTTCCCAAACCTTTCCTTGTCAAAACCCCTTAAAACCATAATGGCCTAATTTTGGAGTCGACCCTAAGATACTATTAGAGTCGACTCCATCCCAAGGTATTTTAGGACATTCGATTCTGGCCTTTTCAATTGAACCCAAAATCATAAGGAAAGTTTTCAAAAAGACCCCTTTCATAGAGTCGACTCTATGTGTGTGAAAACGACTCAAAGGGTACTTTGAACATAAAATTTCAAATACTTTATTTTGAATTTCAAAACATCAACGTTCCCTCATATTACCAAACTAATCTCCAACAACTATTTTTTAACATCCCTTGAGAAGAACCCCTTGTTTTTCTTCCAAAATGCACAATCAATTACAACAATATTATTTTAGTAAAAGTTTGATTATAAAGCTTATGTCATCCCATTCTTTGATATTTTTGAAAGACAAATAAAGAAAACCATTTGGTCATTTTAGACCCCAAAACTCCATTATAGTAAAAGCTTCAAGTAAACTCACTTGAAGAAGAGTTCTTATTAGAACCCCTCTTAACCAAGTTACCAATCCCTTACGCACTTGTGAAAAAAATGCAAAAGCTTTACTTTCAAACATTGTACTTGTGATTTTTTGAAAGTTTAAAATCTAGAAAGAGAAAAGAAAACCCATTTCACCATTGTTGCTCATTTAAGCAATCTTTTCTTTTACACTTTGGTTATGATATTTTTCATTATTACTACAGTTTAACCTCATTGTATCTTCACGACTGGTAGTGTCTTGGTGTGGTAAATCCTAATGGGTGTGATAAATGATATGGGATGCTGTAAAGACAGGTGAGCTATGGTAAATCCTAACGGGTGTGATGAATCCCGTGGAGTGTGATAATTACTTGTGTGGTTATTGTTTCTAGCTTAGTGAACTGGAGATAGTGAAGTTTCTTGAGTACATTCTTGAGCGTGGATGTAGTCAAAGTCGAACCACGTTAAAATCTTGATTTGTAATATCTCCTTTAACTCTCTCTTTAATATTGCTATTAAATGTCAAGCCTTATTACTTATTTATTGATTAATTGCCTCATTACTTATTAAATCATCCTTATGCAATTAATCTTTAAGAGAGAAGATTGAAAAGTTTTAAAATATCCATTTAATTTACAATACCCAATTCACCCCCTCTTGGGTATATTTTTTGGTTAATAATTGGTATCAGAGCGTAGCTCATAGAAACTTATTTTTGAAAGTTCATTTTTAAATAGAAACTTTTTCAAATGTTAACATTATCGAAGGACAATCAAGAAACCGACCTCAATTTTTTAATGGATCCAACTATCTCTTTTGGAAAAATAAAATGGAATGGTTTATTTAGGAGCATGATTATGAAACATGGAGAGTTATTGTTAATAGTCATTATACACCCACAAATTTTTGTATGACACTTCCACACTAAAAATTGGAACGAAATTTAATGAAGATGATCTTAGAAGAATGTAAGTTAAAGCTAAAGCTGTAAACACTTTATGTTTACCACTTTACCCAAATGAACATCAAAGAGTATCATGTTGTTCCTCCACTGAAAGAATATGGGATATGATAGAAATTACACATGAAGTCACATCTCGAGTAAAATAATATAAGATTTGTATTCTTGTGCACAACTATGAACTATTTTAAATGAAAAATGAAGAATCCATTTATGAAATGTATGATAGATTTAACTTTATTATCAACACACTTCATAACTATTAAAAAATGTTCACTAATAATTAAAAGGATATAAAGGTTCTCAGATCGATGTCGGTGAAGTGGGATTTAAAGAAGAACATCTTACAAACACAAGGTTGCACAAAAGATACATCCTTGTAAGAACTAGTGGGTTCATTCGTAACCTATGAGATGGAACTTGAAAAATGAGATGAAAAAAACAAAAGTGATAAAAAGAAAATCCTATCTCTCATTTGAAACTCGGATCAGGGTGATATCGCCTCTCCATAACTAATGACACTCTTTCCCAAAAAATTCAATAGTTTTCTAAAACATCAAAGGAAAGAAAAATCCAACCAATCCAACTTTAAAAAATATCAACCCAATTAAAATCTATACAAAAAAGAAAGATGTTTTGGATGCAATGACTATAGTCATTTTTTAAAGGATAGTCCCAAACGCAAGTTGGAAAGAAAGAAAGGAAGAAGAGAGCGCTATGAGGGACATTGAAAGAAGGCGATTAAAGATGCATGGTGTGAATCTAAAGACTCTTATTCCAGTGATGAATCAAGTGACCCCAAAGATGCAAATATATGTCTCATGCGACTATATTTACATATTGGTGAGATGTTTAATTCTAGAAATGCTGACATGTTTAAAAAATGTGTAGGTTTTTTTGGGATGTATCAAATAAATTAAATTTTTTTTTTCATTTGGTCATGGTCCAAAATCGTGACAATTTATATATTTTTTTAATTAAAATAAATATGTATGGTTATGGTTTTGGATTGTGACCAATTAATTTTTTTAAATGAAAAAAATTCGAGGTCACGGTTTTGGACCGTGACCAATCGTGACCCACCGTGGTATTATGGTCATGACTTTGGATCGTGACCCACATTCTCCGCTCAGGGCCACGGACTTGAACTATGACCTCTCGTGGTATTATTGTCATAGGTGTGGACCGTGACCCAGGTTCTCCCCTATGGGTCATGGGTACCGATCGCGACCCCCAATTTTATCACACTTAATATTGTCATGGGTTAGACCGTGACCTATAGTGGTGGTGACGGGTCAAAATCGCGACCGTTGGCGATATATAGTATAGTGAAACTTTCCCCCAGCCTTATGCTAACCCAATAGGCCCTTAAACCATCATTTTAAATTAAAAACGAACATTTTACGTGTCCTAAAATCCTACTACCAAATATACCCAACAAATAACTAACAACACAATTATTTATGAGTCCAATTATTAATTAATTAAAATAATTAATTGTTGCATCTTAAATCCAATTTCAAACCCGAATCAAATAACATATAAGGATATAAATAGTGACATCTCAAGTCACAACAAGCACGCACAATTAGTTTTATTCAATTTATTAATTCACAAAAAATAAGAGGTGCAGCCGTTATTTTTTTACAATTAGTAAAAAACAAAGAATAATTAAACCTTTAAATTGAGCATTGTAATTTGAATGCATATTTGATTCATGATTCTACTTTTTAATTACACTTAAGTTAATTTATTTTTCAAAAATGTACATAATCATTTTAGGAATTGAAGTTCAATCATCAACACTTATAACTCCGAGAATAGGTTGAATTGATATTAAATAATAAGGGTATAAAGAGTAACATCAACTGTTTTGTTTCACTGTTTTTTATCGCAATGAAGCAATTCATCGTTAGATTCAAAATTCACAAACAAGTCTCTACACTAACAGTTTCATAAATACAATATAACCAAATATATAAATTATGAACTCGTAAAATATTACGCACCATTAACATTAAAAATTACATATGGTTATAAATAAAACGAGCAAAAGAGACAGCTACGATCCACATTCCTACTTCCTCATTCTGTAGGTCCATCTTCAAGAGTCAATTATTAAGTTCATAATCTATAAGCTAAAGATTTATTGTTGTTAGTAAGAGGATGGATTACAAAGTTTACACAAAAAGTAAGAACAATGCCAATAAATAACTCACCAAAAAACATAAAATTGAGCTTTTTCGTGCTCATGACACACTCTGATGCATCAGTGTAGGCCTTGTGCCATTGCAATTATGATAATGAATTTGCAGGTGGAATGTCTGTTGGATGAGGGGGTCACAACATAGGGCATGTATATCAATCCCTGTTGGGCAGGCTTATTTTTACATGTCCACTCCTTCCTGGGTGGTTGTATTTGACTCAAATCCTAAGAAGAAAACTGCGTCATACTCAGATGGATTGTAGGTAGGTGTCGGTGCCCAAGGGATATGCAACGTGGATGGTGAAATAATTCCAAACCCTATCTGATTAGTGTTAGCGTATCTCGCTATAGCCGGGAGTAAGGGTCCTTTCATAACTACCTTTCCATATGCATTTAACTTGGCCTATAATCTAACGTTAATGTAAGCATTTGCAAGTGGCCAATAAATGACAAAAGTAACAAGAAAATCTTCATTAGTTATTGCGGGCATTTTAGGTGAGGTATTGCGTGCTATACATATATTTTGGATGAGCTTGTGAAAGCATTTATCACATAAGTACAAAAATTCGCTAAATAAATTATCCCAAAATACAATTATGAAACACATCGTATTTTGAGAGATGGATTTTGCAAGATGACAACAATATTGATATGGGATCATACTTTATTATCCCCTCTTTAATGCACTTGAGATAAAAAGAAGCATTCAATACATGATGAGATGAAACACAAGGATTATATCAATGAAGCAATCAAGAGACTTCAAGATTACAAGAAAAGAACACGAAGAGATATGATGATCAAGATCATGACATCATTCCCATCCATGTAAAAAAATCAAATCATTCCATATTCCAAAAAATCAAGTCAACAACAAAACATAAACATGATCCAACCAAAGCATGCTCAAAGTATCAATTCAAGTAACAATACATTAAGAGAATCAAGAAGAATTCATCCCAAATTTCAAAGGTTTGAAAGTGATTGGAAAGAAGTAAACAATCTCACAACAGAAAAGTAAAAAATTCAAACCACGTCCCTAAACTTCCCAAACCTTTCCTTGTCAAAACCCCTTAAAACAATAATGGCCTAATTTTGGAGTCGGCCCTAAGATACTATTAGAGTCAAGCCCAAGATAATCTACTTTTGGAGTCGACCCCATCCCAAGGTATTTTAGGACATTTGATTCTGGCCTTTTCAATTGAAGCCAAAATCATAAGGAAAGTTTTCAAAAAGACCCCTTTCATAGAGTCGACTCTATGTGTGTGAAAACGACTCAAAGGGTACTTTGAACATAAAATTTCAACTACTTTGTTTTGAATTTCAAAACATCAACGTTCCCTCATATTACCAAACTACCCTCCAACAACTAGTTTTTAACATCCCTTGAGAAGAACCCCTTGTTTTTCTTCCAAAATGCACAATCAATTACAACAATATTATTTTAGTAAAAGTTTGATTATAAAGATTATGTCATCCCATTCCTTGAGATTTTTGAAAGACAAATAAAGAAAACCATTTGGTCATTTTAGACCCCAAAACTCCATTATAGTAAAAGCTTCAAGAAAACTCACTTGAAGAAGAGTTCTTATTAGAACCCCTCTTAACCAAGTTACCAATCCCTTACGCACTTGTGAAAAAAAATGCAAAAGCTTTATTTTCAAACATTGTACTTGTGATTGTTTGAAAGTTTAAAATCTAGAAAGAGAAAAGAAAACCCATTTCACCATTGTTTCTCATTTAAGCAATCTTTTCTTTTACACTTTGGTTATGGTATTTTTCATTGTTACTACAGTTGAACCTCATTGTATCTTCACGACTGGTAGTGTCTTGGTGTGGTAAATCCTAATGGGTGTGATAAATGATATGGGATGCTGTAAAGACAGATGAGCTATGGTAAATCCTAACGGGTGTGATGAATCCCTTGGAGTGTGATAATTACTTGTGTGGTTAATGTTTCTAGCTTAGTGAATTGGAGATAGTGAAGTTTCTTGAGTACATTCTTGAGCGTGGATGTAGTCAAAGTCGAACCACGTTAAAATCATGATTTGTAATATCTCCTTTAACTCTCTCTTTAATATTGCTATTAAATGTCAAGCCTTATTACTTATTTATTGATTAATTGCCTCATTACTTATTAAATCATCCTTGTGCAATTAATCTTTAAGAGAGAAGATTGAAAAGTTTTAAATATCCATTTAATTTACAATACCCAATTCAACCCCTCTTGGGTATATTTTTTGGTTAATAATTGGTATAAGAGCGTAGCTCATAGATACTTATTTTCAAAAGTACATTTTTAAATAGAAACTTTTTCAAATGTTAACATTATCGAAGGACAATCAAGAAACCGACCTCAATTTTTTAATGGATCCAACTATCTCTTTTGGAAAAATAAAATGGAATGGTTTATTTAGGAGCATTATTATGAAACATGGAGAGTTATTGTTAATAGTCATTATACACCCACGAATTTTTGTATGACACTTCCACACTAAAAATTGGAACGAAATTTAATGAAGATGATCTTAGAAGAATGTAAGTTAAAGCTAAAGCTGTAAACACTTTATGTTTACCACTTTACCCAAATGAACATCAATGAGTATCATGTTGTTACTCCACTGAAAGAATATGGGATATGATAGAAATTACACATGAAGTCACATCTCAAGTAAAATAATATAAGATTTGTATTCTTGTGCACAACTATGAACTATTTTAAATGAAAAATGAAGAATCCATTTATGAAATGTATGATAGATTTAACTTTATTATCAACACACTTCATAACTATTAAAAAATGTTCACTAATAATTAAAAGGATATAAAGGTTCTCAGATCGATGTCGGTGAAGTGGGATTTAAAGAAGAACATCTTACAAACACAACGTTGCACAAAAGATACATCCTTGTAAGAACTAGTGGGTTCATTCGTAACCTATGAGATGGAACTTGAAAAATGAGATAAAAAAAGACAAGTGATAAAAAAAAAATCCTATCTCTCATTTGAAACTCGGATCAGGGTGATATCGCTTCTCCAGAACTAATTACACTCTTTACCAAAAAATTCAATAGTTTTCTAAAACATCAAAGGAAAGGAAAACCCAACTAATCCAACTTTAAAAAATATCAACCCAATTAAAATCTATCCAAAAAAGAAAGATGTTTTGGATGCAATGACTATAGTCATTTTTTAAAGGATAGTCCCAAACGCAAGTTGGAAAGAAAGAAAGGAAGAAGAGAGCGCTATGAGGGACATTGAAAGAAGGCGATTAAAGATGCTTGGTGTGAATCTAAAGACTCTTATTCCAGCGATGAATCAAGTGACCCCAAAGACACAAATCTATGTCTCATGGGACGAGATGATGAGATAGTTTCTTGTTTTAAAGGCAAATTTTTTGTCATTGACCCTAGTATATATGACTTGTCCATAGATACTTATTTACATCGAGTATGGCATGTCCCGTTACTTTCGTCATGGCACATCACGTTCACACGTTCAAGAAGATGAATCTGATTATAAAACATCTTCAACATGCTCCATGATGTCACGTAAATTTGGCATAGTTGTTGCTTTGGTTTTCATGGATTTTTTAAATAGTATAGGGAGATTTTCATAAAATGAATTTTTACAAATCAAGGCAGTTTTTCGAACAGTTTTTTGAACTTAAAAAATATTTTATTTGTAACCATCTTTGATCAAACGAGATGGAAATGTCGTTGGAATGACTTTGTATCTCGTTAGAAGGTCGTTTGAAGCATGGATCAAACGAGGTTCAAGCGATGGCTTACTGTCTTGTTTTTTTTATGTCCATAGAAGCGAAATTAGCTTCATTTGAATGAGATCTTGATCTCATCAGAATGACACTGATACGTCGTTTGAACGACCCTATGCCGCCTTGGATTTTTGTGTATTTCTATAAATACCTGCTTTATCTAGGGTTTTCTTTAAGACTTTGCAGTTATGAAAATTCCTAACTTGCTTCACAAAGTCTTCACTTTTAAAAGGGAAAAATACTTTTTTATTCACACAATCTCTCATATATACCTTTGTTAATCATAGTTGAAACCCAAAATACTTCTATACTAAAGTTTCTCTTGTAGAGAAGGAGTCTCTATTGCTTCTCTTGTGATTCTTGTGGGAATCATTGTTGAAGGAATATTGCGATCCTTGTGAGTTCTTGTGAGAATTCATTGTTGAAGAAGATGAAGGTCACTTGCGGGAGATTCGTTGGGCTGCATATCATTTGCCAGATTGTAATTTGCAATTTTCAAACTGTATTAGTGAAATAAAAGTTTTCCCCTTTTGGAGATTTTTCCTAAAATTGTGTTTTCCTTGCATGCCTTATCTACTTAGTGTTTTGAATAACCTAGATGCATGTTTTAGGATTTAAATGAATTCAAATTTATTTATGGGATTGACATCTAATTAAATAAGTTTAATATATTATAGAATTGCGCACTCTAAAATTGGTATCAGAGACATTTACACAACTTTATCATGTAATTGATTTTCCTCAAAACTTTTTTGTGATATCAATTGTTTTGAAAACTTAATTTTGAAAATTCGCAATTCTGATGGAGAACTTATATAATAGGATGCCCATTTTCGATGGAACAAACTATGCCTATTAAATATCCCGTATGATATCCATTTTAAAAGTAATTGATGAAAGAGTACGACTTGTTTGTGAAAGAGGGTGAACTCCTCCCACGGTTACTATTGATGATATCACAAATCATAAACCTGTCTCTTCCTGGACCAATGATGAATTTAAGTGGAGTACCTATAACTCCCGTGGCCTTAATGCTATTTCTGGAGCTGTTTCCCCTGACGAGTTTCGTCACATCCTGCCATGCACTATGTCTAAGGAAGCATGGGATATTGTCCAGTTAACACATGAGGGTAACAATGCATTCAAGGCATTTAAGATTTAAAATTTGAACACCCAGTTTGAGACCATCACTATGTTAGAGTCCGATAGTTTTGATGAATTTTATTCTAGGTTGTTGGGCATTGTTAACACTAGTTTTAATTTGGGTGAGAAAATTGAGGAGTCGAGAGTCCTGAAAAATATTTTGAGGTCATTACCTTACCGATTTATTCCTAAGGTCACCGTGCTTAACTCTTTAGGGGTCTTAGACACTCTTAGGTTGTAAGAACTTGTAGGAGACCTTCTAACTTATAAGATCGACATGTTTCTCAAAAATCATTAAGCCTAAGGATAAAGGGGTACCTTTAAGGACTCAAACTAAGAAAAAGTAAAAAGAGAAAGTTATTGAGTCTGAATTTTTGGGAGAGTTTAATGTTGATGACTTGGACTTGCTTGCAATTTTTTTATAAATAAGTTTCTAAAATTTTCCAAAAATAATTGTTCCAGTAAAAAGGTTTTTGAGAAGAACAAAAAGAAATATGAAGTCAAGGATAATGGTGAAAAAGAGGAAGAGATAAGGTGTTATGAGTGGGAAGGTACAAGGCACAAGGCACATAAGTGTCCCACTAGGCTAAAGAGAAAGGGAAAAGAGATTGCAAATAAAGCCACTCTTAGCGATAGTGATATCGAGTCGGTTGATTCATGGGGAGAATCACCATATGAAAAGTGCGTTGCTTTCATGGATAGTCATGTGAGTACTTATAGTTTATCCCATGACGATGATGACATATCTAAACGTGAGAGCCTCGATGATGTTTTGAGCCATTCTAATGAGTGTGAGGATGAGATTGCAAGTGAAGGAGAAGGGGATCTCTAAAAATTCGTTAGTGATTTATGCACTGAAACGTTAAAAACCAAAAAGCTGAATAAAAAATTGAGCCTTAGGGTGTTAGATTTGGAGAGAGGTGAAAGTTTTGAGGGTGTGTGAGGTGTTGACGAGTCAACTTGAGAAGATGCAGATTTCTTTGTGTGAGCAATTGATTGTCTTGGGATGAAAATAGAGTGAATTGACCAACATTGTGGCTAGTCTTACTATATATATTCAATATACATTGGCATTGGAGACTCGTGATAAAATTGAACCTCGTGTATCCCAACTCGAAAGAGATCTCGAACGTGCCTACGAGGTCAAGGTTACTCTATAGGACATATCTAAGAAGGTTGGAAAGATGCTCCTCAGTCTCTCTTTGGGTAACATTGAGATGCTAGGAGTAGGTTATAACAGTGTGTCCAGTTCCCATGTAGCACCCGATCCAGTTCATGAGTTTTTGATAGATCTATATAAATCTCAGTCTAACTCACCTAAGCAACCAATTCCTCGTAGGAGAGCACATCCTAGACATTTAGAGAGATGTATTCCTATGCTCGTGTATGTTTATTCCCATTCCAAGCAAATATGACACCATAGGGAATTTTATTTTAAGTTAGGTGGCGTGTATCAAAGGTATCTTCCAAGATTTTCTACTATACGTGTTCCTACATGCACTCCCACACATGTTACTTTGCATGCTCCCACACATCACATGAGAGATATTTACTCAAAACTTCACATGATTAGATGGATATTTTTTCATAAGATGTCTTCTCATTTGGAAGACTTATCCGAATCTAGTGATTGAGGTTTAGACTTGTTTGCTAGCATAAGATTCTTTTCATGTTTATATTATTCACGCCTATTACTAGTGTGTACTACTATTGTACTTATCTTTTTCTATTTTGCTATATTTTTTGAAAAAAAATGCAAAAATATTTTTCTTTTTCTTGAAATTTTTTGGAAAAATACAAAAAGATTTTCTATTTTCTTAGAAAAAGTGAAAAAGCCAAAAGATTTTTTTTATAATTTTTTTCAAAACTCCAAATGTATTTCTTTTTACACTATATATGGATGAACATTAAAAATGTCCGAGTAACCAATTCATTCCATATCCATGTCATCATTTTGTAGTGATTTGAGACATTACATCTTTTAATTTTTATACTTCATAATGCGTGGGGTCATTAAGATGTGATATTATGACTACTTGCTACATGTTTAACTCCTTATCACCTTTAATGCAGACGAGCACGAATTTATTTGAGCATTTCACTTACCTTTCACGTGTCGATTGTAGTGTTTTCATCTCAATCCTGCTTTTAAAATGAATCAAGTGCAATAAGATGAGATAATGAAAGTAGTGCTTGTAAGAACCATTGCTCTGATTGGAAAAATTGAAAATCATATCTTTGGTAAATAAGCTGCAGCAATGGAATCGATCGGCGAGAGACAAGTTGTCTTTACGTAAATAGCAACCATTTGCAAAAAGAAAAGAGTGTAAAGGATTAAAGTCACATAAAAAGAAAAATATAAAGTGCCAGCTCAATTTCAAAGAACATTGATGCTTTCCTACATATGAGCATTGATTTCTTCAAAATAAAAGAGTTGAGAGAAAAATTTAATATACAAGTTTTTAGGGAGTTTAGTCGAAGATCAATGGTTTTACTCGTCCAGCAAAAGTCTCGTAAAAGCATTACATAGTTTTAGGCATTATTGGTGTACAAATAACTCCCAATCTTGATTAGTTGAATAGGTTGAGTCGATTTCACTTCACCATTTTTACACTTAAGGTAGACTCATAGATCTTGCATTAGTAGTGTCTCATTCCTTCGTGCACACATGTTATGTTTGTCTATGTTTATTTTCATATACAATGTGTTCATACCCTTACATTTCGTTTCCGTGATTCGATTATTTTTGTTCTTCTCCATGGTGTGTTGTTTGTGTAAATTTATTTATTTTACTTGAAAAATTAAAATAGTTTGTTTTTCTTAGTTTATCATTACTTGCATCTTATTGAATTATAGTTGTGATGATATTATATGATTGTTGTGACACACTCCGGTTTATTATTTTTATTTCTATTCCTTGTCTATTTCGGACAAATAAAAAGGGGGAGAACAAATTATGGGGGAGTGAGAATTTGATTTATTGGGGCGATTTGATTTATGAGTTTTATCTTATTCAAACTCGATGCGTTACAAGGTATACTTATTTGTATATTATGTGCAGGTACAATTTAATGAGCATATGCAAAGTACACATAAGATAAAGCTACCAGAAGGAAGATCAATAGAAAGAGATTTGAAGATTTGATGAGCATATACATCTTTAGTATCTTTCCATTTGTGGGTTTCTGGGAGGGTATTAGATTTGTATAGGATTTGTTGGATAATTCAAATTTTTTTATTTTATACCAAAATAGCCACGGGAGAGATTTATAAGGGTAAGTTTTCTATCATTTCCCCTAATATCTAGAACTTATATATAAAATATAGTTTCCATCGAGTATGGGATATCCCATTACTTTCGTCATGGCACTTCACGTTCTAATGTTCAAGAAGACAGATCCGATTATCAAGAATCTTCAACATGCTCCACGAGGTCACGAAAATTTGGTATAGTTGTTGCTTTGGTTTTTGTGGATTTTTTACATAGTACAGGGAGATTTTCATAAAATATTTTTTACAAATCGCGAAAGTTTTTCAAAATTAAAAAATATTTTATTTTTTGCCAGCTTTGTTTAAGCGAGATGGAAATATCGTTAGAACGATTTTCTATCTCGTTAGAAGGTCGTTTGAAGCATGGATCAAACGAGGTTTAAACTTAGGCTTACTTTCTTAGAATTTTGGATGTCTTTAGAAGCTAAATTAGCTTCGTTTGAATGAGATCTTGATGTCTTTAGAACGACACTAATATGTTATTCTAACAAACCTATGCTGCCTCAAATTTTCGTGTCTTGCTATAAATACTTGTTTAGTGTAGGATTTTTTTTAAAGACTGTGCATTTATGAAAACGGCAGACCACCTGCAAAAAGTCTTCACTTTGAAAAGGGAAAAACACTTTTTGATTCACACATTGTCTCCTATATACTTTTGTGAATCATCTTTGAAACGCAAAACACTTCTATACTGAAGTTATTCTTGTAGAGAAGAAGTCTCTACTGCTTCTCTTGTGATTCTTACGGGAATCATTGCTGAAGGAAGAATGCTGTTTTTGTGAGTTCTTGTGAAAATTCATTGCTGAAGAAAACGAAGGTTACCTATAGGAGACTCGTCGGGATGTATTTCTCTTGTAAGGTTGTAAATTTCGATTTGCAAACTGTATTAGTGAAATAAAAGGTTTTTTTTCCTTTGGGGATTTTTCCTAAAATTGTGTTTTCCTTGCATACTTCATCTAATTAGTGTTTTTAATCACCTAGTTGCATGTTTTAGGATTTAAAGGAATCAAAATTTCTTTGTGGGATAGACATCTAATTAAATAAGTTTAATCCATTAGAGAATTGTGCACTCTCACTTGTAAATTTCAAGATCTATATCAAAAACTAAAATATATTTTAAATAACTCTTAGAAAAATGTGAAGCTTTAGAAGAGAAAAATGCTCAACTAGTACTAAGTTACAATCACTCTCTCATAAATCAATAGAAAACCTTGGATGAACTTTGCAAAGTTGAAAATGAAATAATTTGTAAAATTGACAATCACCCACTTAGAGGAAAAGAAAACAAAGACTCGTTCCTCAAAAAGAGAACACTTAAAATTAAAAGAAGCATTACGAACCACAAAAGCATGTTTTCAAACTCTCAAAACAAGTAACATGGGATTTGATCTAAAGGAAATCCAAAACTCTAATATACAAAAGATGGAAGCGACTACCTCGAAGAAATGAGACATGAGTTTTTTGACCATACTAAGATAAGATACTAATGCCATCATTATCAAGATTACATAAACTGAAAGTATCCCTATAAAATAATCATAGTTTATCACCTTAAGCTAACTCTTATGTACCCAACATTTCACAGGTCCAAAAAAGGTTATTTCAATGAATTGTGTAGGTTTTCAAGACGACATACGAAAAATATGGGAAGTGGTACCCCGACAACGAATGTTCTTGACACATCGGGAGATAAAAACAAACTTCTAAAGCTTAAACTAAAATAAAGGGGGAGACGTCACATTTGGCGATAATTCAAAAGGAAGAATCATCGTTGAAGGTAAAATTGGCATACCAAATTACCTTTGCTTTGATAATGTATTTCTTGTTGATGGACTAAAACATAACTTGATTACCATTAGTCAATTATGTGATAAAGGATATCAAGTAATCTTTGATTTAAATCACTACCTAATAAAAAATGCCCTAAATAATGAAGTATGTTTTATTGCATTATTAACCTCAAATGATTACACCCTGGATATAAATTTCCTCATCCACCAAAAACTAAAATGTCTCACCGTTATATATGCTTGGTCTTGGCTATGGCACTTATCACAAACTTTGCAGCAAAGAACTTGTTAGAGGATTTTCAAAAGTAAAATACCTAAAAGATAAATTTTGTGATGCATGTCAATATGAAAAGTAACATAAAATGTATTTTAAAAGAAAAAAAGGATATTACATCATAAAGTCCTCTTGAACTCCCACATCTAGACTTATTTGGACCTAACCCCATTGCTAGCTTAAAGAATAAAGTGTATGCACTTGTAATTATTGATGATTTATCTCGATATTGTTGGGTATTCTTTTTTACTAACAAAAGTGAAATGTATAACATCTTTGTGAAATTTTGTAAAAGGGTTAAAAAAATAAGGTGTAATAATATATCATGTATGAAGTGACAGAGGAAGAGAATTAAAAAAATAAAGATATGAAAGGTTATTGCAACGATGAAGGATATAATCACAACTTCTCTAGTATGATAGAAATAAAGGAAAGACAACCTCAATTTTAATATCCACATAAGTATGGTTCCCAACACATATAAGTAAATGGGTTACTTAAGAGCCTACACAAATAGGAAGTCCTATCCCTATTGCCTTTGGGGATCACGTGTACGTACTAGGTATAGTTATAGGTCATCCCTAAAATATAAAGACAAATCTTCAATAAGGGATAATAAATACGCATTCCCATCATAACACATGGCATCCATACCTAAGGATATATGCTAGAACTCCCCTGTATATTTCCCCTCCGGATACTGGTACGTCAGTCGTAGAATCGAGGTAAAGGACTAAGGTAAATCCCATCTCTATGACGGGGGTACCTGCGCAGTCAATGTTGTATAAGACCCATAAAATCCCTCCTAGTACGTCCCCCACTCACATTCCCATATGGTATGCTTACACATAAGATCAAAGAATAACAATCCTAATCAGTCAAAGATGACTAAGTCATATTCGACTTAAATTATATAATGCCCTTTAATTAAGAACTACAAAACCAAACTAATCTATAGTCGTTCTAAGGAGATCCCTAACTCGTTCTAACGAGTTACCAAAAGTCGTTCGAATGACATAGAAGAGTCGTTCAAACGATAATCCCCATCTCCTTCTAACGAGTCCCCAACTCGTTTGAACGAGAATCCAAGTCTCGTTCTTACGAGATACTAATCTCATTCGAAGGAAATGTACACAATTCGTCATCTCTAAATCTCTAAAATCCGCCATTAACGACCCAAAAACCAATTCCAAAGGACTATAATCAATACCAATCCTATCATCATTTAGATATAAGTTATAACAACATCATTAACTTATATTTACGAATTTTACAAGTTTCTAACATGGATTGGAGGATTAATTCTAAATTCTAAATTATGAACCTTTGTTTCATAGTTTTACCCAATTGGTCTCAGATTTAGTTTAATTATCAAATTAAACAAGGTATTTCTGTTATTGCATGAACATTATTAAATGTATAATGAATTTCATTCATAATCTAATCCAATTTAATAAGATTCAACACTAATATTCTCTACAATATTAACAAGTGATAAAGGTTAAATTTACAATTAAACTAATTTTAAAATTAAGACTTGATTAACAAAAATATTATTATTAAACATGTAATTTTCAAATTTCAATGAGCAATTATCATTATAACACCAACCCTAAATAAAATCCTTAACCTAAGTAAACTTTCCATAGACAAAATTGATGAATCCAAGATTCCAAGTCTCAAAATCCCTTCAAATCTTGAGTACTCCTTCTCTCCAAGTCTCCATTATGTCCCGCTTTAACTCTTGAGTTCTTGGAAACATAAACCCGTTATGAGATGATAGAATAAAATTTAACCCCTTTAAACAACATCTCTCGTACAATATCCTGACAAGAAAAATTCGACACTTGCGCCTGAATAACCATGGCATAATATACCACTAGACCCACCCTATTTAACCTTGGATCTAAACCCCACAACCTCTTCCTCGGGGAGAGCTTCAGATGAAACTGGTCCCCCTCCTCAAACTCCAAGCTAATTCTTATCATGTCCACATAAATCTTCTACCTAATCTAGGCAATTCTCGTATGCTCTCAGATGAGCTCCTCCTTTTCTGAGGTGTCTCGAACATAATTCAGTCCTATCAAATTGTTATTACCCATCTTTAAAAAATAACTTGAGGAACGATAAGGTCAGCCATACGAAACCTTGTGGTGGTACCATACCCATAGTATGTTGATGACTATTGTTATAAGATAACTCCATGAGTGATAAGTGTTTCTCTGAACTTCTCCTAAAGTCTAGTATGCATGCTCACAACATATCCTCGATAATTTGGTTCGTCCGCTCAGACTGATCGTCATTTGAGGGTGAAATGCCATACTCATATGTAATTACACATCCATAACTTCCTGAAACTACCCAAAAATCGAGAAACAAAAGTTTGGTCCCTATCAGATACTATATCGAGTGGTAGCTTATGTTGATGCATAATCTTCAAGATGAAAAGTCAAGAATGCGCTACTATAAAGTTTATCCGTACTAGAAGGAAGTGATCCATTTTTATCAATATTTTGACATTGACCCAACTGGAATCATGTCCCATTTGGGACCTCGATAAACCTACTATTAAATTTAGAGATATGATCTCTCATTTTCACACTAGGATCTGGAGAAACTAAAATTATCCAGATGGTATCGGGTACTCTACCTTTACTAATTGGCAAGTGGCACACTTAAACACAAAGTCCTCCATGTCTCGCTTTATACCTTCCCACCAGTACTTCCTCCTCATATAACAGTCCATTTTCCCCCCTAGAATGCATATAGAACCACAAATCACATGCTATAGTCATAACTTCCTTCCATAAATCAAAAGCCTTTAGTATAACAAATTACCCCTGGAAACATATACCCCCTAATGAGCTAATAGAATGAAAAAGAACCCCTTTAGACAACAACTCCCATACATTCTCCTGATAAGAAAAATCCAACGCTTAGTCCTGAATCACCCATGATATAATATCTGGGGTAATGACCACTTCTTCAATAAACTCCTCTAATGTATTAACTAAACCCATGGATTCCTAATGCTCTACCCACATAGACGATAATTTGGCTATCACTCGATGGCTTAAGGCATTTGCCACCACATTCGCCTTTCACGGATGATACTAGATAGAAAAGTGATAATCCATCCCAAACTCTAACCACATCCTCTAACGCATGTTAAAATACCACCGAGTGAACATATATTGAAGTTTATTATGGTTCGAGAATAATGAGAACCTTTCTCCCAATAAATAATGCCTTTAGATAAGAAGTGAAAAAACTATCATTGCCAACTCTAAGTCATGGGTGGGGTAGTTTCCTTAATGAGGCTTAAACGTATGGGAGGAATAAACTATGGGCCTATCCTCCTGCATAAGGACCCATCCTAGGCCCTATAGCAATGTGTATGTATATAAAAAGTTATTAGAGAGCCTTTGAGAAGTTGAAATAGAAGCTCATGACTGTATCATCCTAAATAAATGGTACCCCTTTCGTGGTGAGTTTTTTTCAGTGGTCCCTCAATATTAGAGAGCCCCTCAATGGACCTCCAATAGTACCCTACCAAACCCAAGAATCTCCTGACGTTCATAGGTATTATGGGCTACCCTCACTTTATCATTTTTTACACCTTAATAGGATTGACAAAAGTCCCAGCCTCTTATATAATGTGCCCTAGAAATTTCAGCTCTCGTAACCAGAATCCACACTTGTAGAACTTAATGTAGAACTTATTTTCTCGAAGTGTCTACAAGACTGTCCTAAAATGCTGTACATACTCATCCTCAGATCGCGAGTATGTAAATATGTCATCGATAGACACAATGATCAATTGGTCGAGGTACAGTCTAAAGACACTATTCAGTAGAGCCATGAGCACAGATGGAACATTGGTAAAATCGAATGTCATGACCCAAAATTCAAATGATCCATATCGTGTTATAAACGCTGTCTTTGGTATACTTTTTTTCTAAAATTTGCAACTAGTGGTAATATGAACGCAAGTCAATCTTCGAAAAGAAAGACTCTCCCCTCAACTGATCAAACAAGTCATTGATATTCTATAATGGATACTTATTCCATATCATGACCTTGTTCAATTCCCTTTGTTCCACGCATAAATGCAGTGAATCATCCTTTTTTTTTAACAAATAGGACAAGAGCCCCTGCATTAATGTACTCCTTCGAATGAAACCCTGACTCGAGAGCTGATGTATCTGATCTCATAATGATTTCATCTTTAAAGGATACATTCTATAAGGTTCCATCGATATGGGCCAAGTTCACGATTCCAAGTCTATGAAAAGTCAATGTCATAACTATGCAATAACCTTAGTACCTCCTCAAACACGTTTGGGAAATCCTGAACTATCGGTATAAACTTGAAGGGAACCGTCATCTCCTATAATTTGGTCTCATCAATGTATTAAGGTGTGTAATAAACCCTCCTTCAAGCCTTAGCATCTCTATGAGGAACATCTCTTGTTCGGGATTGGAAAATGTGATAGCCTTCCCGCTTCAGTTGATCTGCATGTGATATTCATCTAACCAGTCCATGTGCCAAATAATATCATAAGATCTCACCTCCAATACTATTAAGTCAGACACAAAGCAAAGTATATCAATGTAAATTGTTACGTCTCTGTAAACGTGCTACAATGTGTCACCCTAACCCACTAGGGTATCTACATGCAAAGAAATCTCAGTGGTAATATCTGTAAGGACATACATCATGGAAAGACTATGACTGACAAATGAAGAGGATTTTCTGGTGTCAAATGAAACTCAAGTAAGGAAACCATAGATGCAAAACATACCCTCTATGGATGATGGTTGGGCTTATTGATCCTACTGAAAGACGTTATACACATGTCCATAGTGAAGTTGAGATAACTTTGTGGTGGAATCTAGGTTCTGGGGGTGGTAATGCCGGGTGCTACACTGGTACTGATAAAACCTAAAACGAGGGTAGGGCTTGCAACATTTGACGTTGCCCTTACTGAATTTGGCCTTGACCAGCCTGGTTTCCCATAGGGAATCTCTTGAAAGAATGTCCCTACTCATCACAAGTATAATAGTTTCCTTTAAGAGGACCATTGAAATAAAGACCTGGCTAAATATGTCACTTCTATCAGCCCTACTGGCCCTGACCCTACCCACACTAGCTGTGGCCCTAGTATCCTTGGTCTTGATGTACTTGATAATCTTAGACCTAATGTCCCCATCATCTTTGATTGTCCTACCCATGAAACCTCTTAATATGATGCTCCCCTATGTTGGTACCCTATAATATTGGGCATCCATGAGCTTAGGATGACTCCCCATTATTTATAGTCTTAGGATCTTTTTAGACCCAACCTTCTCCTTCTCAAGAACTTTTCATCTCTCATAATCATGGTGATCCTCGTAGCATAGGAAGGCAACTTCCACCATTTACATGTAAGTGGTGAAGGTCGATTTACCTAGTATCACCTGTCGAATCCTTTATGTAAGTCTCTGGATAAAACGATCCATCTTATTTGCCTCTGTATCAATCTTCTCCAGTGCAAAAAAAGTGAGACTGGTGAACTCCCTTATTTTCTACTAAGAAATTATGGGATATTCAAATCCAATAAACATAGGAGGATTATCTTTACTAGAGGCACTCTGAGCCTTCTCCCAAGTATAAGTCAACTGCACTGCAGGTGCAACCATGATTATTGGAAGTGGTGGTTTCTCATACCTCATGGTAACAATAGTAACATCCAGATTTTATGCAATAACGGTGGCTAGGTCTGACGAAGTAAGTGCTGATGCCTTCCCCTGTGGCTGTGGCATAGGCTATACAGCCCTCGGCTCAGAGGCAGTTTTGTGCCTATTACTTGTTCCATTGTTCCTCGTGTTCGTCACTATAAAATCCCGTAAATTCTATAATTAGTTTGATCAATTCTAAACATAAAATTTAGAAGAGTCAAATAATTAATAACATTCTAAGCATGATCGAAATATAAAATAACATTATATATGTATTTACAATGCTAAATATCATATGAGAAATTAAAAAAACAACTCGGATACCATTTAACCACAATTATATAAAAACGATAGAATCCATCCACTCGAATATAATAAACTTAGTAAATAATAATATCCAACTCTAAAATAAAATCAACCTGAAATAAATAAATCCAATACAACTCTCTGACTCAAGGAAGATTGAATAAGTACATAGATTGTCAAATAACTGAACATATATGATTACCAAAATATAAAAGATCCATATGCACGACACCTACATCCAAAGAGTGATGAAAGTGAAATGAATCTAGAGAAACTCTCTCAAGTTTGTGGTTGTCCGATGAAGGACTTGAAAAATATTTCTATGAAGAGGATTAAACTTAGAAAGTCTACACTATGTAAATATATAATTACATTTGAGCCATAATAATAAATACATATCTTCCTACGATATTAAGTTTATTAAAGTTATGCTAACCCAAACTACCTATAAACTAGTTATGCTAATCCCTAATCCCAAAAGATAATTCATGTTATTTGATTCCATCTTTTAATGAATTATTATTTACTTTAATTGATCGTGCTAACACGCCAAAGATAGGGCGCACTAATAATTTATATCATTCTCAACAACAACGATAAATAACAATTATAGTAAATAAAAACCATACACAACAAAAATAATAATCAATGATAACAATATAAATAACTAAACAATAAATATCCAATTAGAACCAATACACAAATACAAGTTTGCACGATACAAAAATCTTCAACTGATTATACACGAACTTCTGAATACAAATATCTACTAGAGTAATAACTGAAATGAAATTAACTCCTACACTAAGGATGATGAACTGGATCTACAATTGTAGGGAGATTATAGCTAAACCTATAATTAGACCTAATTCCCCCTCCTCATGGAAGCTAGAGCAAGCACAAAGAGAGAGATATCAGGCACATAGGAAGCTAGAGCAAGCACCAAGAAAGCTAGATCAAGCTCAGCGAAAGAAATTAAACCACTACAAGCGAATGGAAGGATGCACGAAGGAAACCTTTTCAAAGGTTGTGTTGGAAGAATCTTTGTATTTTGTCTTAAACTTTTTAATATGTACTTATGAGACATATTGTAATAATTGGCGAGGTTACTCGGTATTCACGAGGGACCAGATCCGACAAGACTTGGGAGAGCTTTCATGCTCTATCAAATAACCTCACTTAGGGAACCTTTGATGGAACTGGTTTGGAGGATTGAGGATAAAGGCATCATTAAGTAATAACTTAACCTATTTAGATACACCAGGTAAAATACAGGATTATCCGAGAGAGCATAACCCAAGAGAGAATCATCCGAGCAACCATGAATCCCTTTGACAACGGGGTTTAGTACCAATGACCGATATCCAAAATAACAAATGTATATTTCCAACAAATATCCTAGTGACATTGTGCATGACCTATCCCATATCCAAACTAAATGTGAGTAAGTTGTTGGGGGGTTTTAGGGATTGTCAGATGGTTTAGTAGGCTACCGCTTGAGGGAAGCCACTAAATCCACTCCCTAAAAACTTCAAAGACGATGCCCATTATGATTTCCACCGATTTGTTAGCCAAACTATCGACTAGTGCTTTCATCTTCGAAATGTGATCCAAGGTTTAATTGACTGGGTATCATCGTCCCACCAGCAATTCCTAAACCCAACACCACTCATAACATAATCCTAACCTATATAAATGCAATAATTCTAGAGAGTGACCCAAAATTTGATCCATCTGCTCAAATTGTTCCCAGTAAAACACTTATCATACTCGTAATCTCACCTAAATCGCTTTACTCACTAAGCTTTATTACTCCTCATAAGGGCTTGTATTGATGTCCATACCCATTCTAAAGAGAAGGATATAGAGTTATCGGATGTGTTGAACCAACTCTTAGAGTTTAGGCTAAAATTGCCCACTGAGATGACTGTCGATTGTCACAAATTTAGTGGCTTATTCATGAAAGCTTGAAAATGGGTTCAAGAATCAGATGAATGGGTGGTACCTATTGATCAAGTTAGTCTAGATGAAATGGTGCAAATAATGGTTGATGCATTTCAATAAACGAGTTAAATTTGCACTATGGATGAGCTACTTACAACTTTGAAGCCTCAGGGATGGTTGGTCCCTTTATTCCTGCACCTCCCCGTTAAGGGGGAAGATTTGTACGATGAAGCTGTCCCGGTTGTTGAATGCATTAATTTATGTTAGAAAGAGGATATAGTCACCAATGGATGGGGAAATAACTTTTAAAACTCAGATGAGGCCCAATCAGGAAGAGACCATTCTAGTAGCCAGTTTGTGCGGAATGATATCCTTCGCAGATCTATTAGGGGAAATCAACAAGGTAGCCATTCAACCAAAAATAGATGAAAATACGGGATTCCTGTTCTACCCTACCTTAGTAAATCATATAACCAGATTACGAAGACACTACAAAGATCTAATTCCTCGTGTGATCGAGACAGATAAGGGAAAGATGCTTACAGAAGAACTTCCCATGCCAGAGATGACCATCGAAGAAAATAAAGTCCTTAACCAGCTCAAGAAATCCCAAGCCAATATCACCTTATGGAGGCTTTTCATATCCTCCCAAATGTAGTAAAATGCTCTGATAAATCTCCTCATCGGGCCTACGATCTCTCCTTGCACTACTCCTGAAGAAGTCATGAACATGGTTGGGTTATTGACCTCTTCTAGACTCCTCTCTTTTTTTGAATCAAAAATACCAAAGATTGGCCTTTACCATAATTATGTCCCCAACATCTCCATTAAAGTATTGGGAAATACAGTCCCACTCAAGATTGTTGATAATGGAGATACCCTTAACATTTTCCCTTTGAGAACCTTCAATTGCTTGGACTTAAAAGTTGGTGATCTCACTCCCACTTCCGCCGTTGTGCGTGCCTACGATAATACCCACCGAGAGGTAATGGGGTTCATAAAGCTTACAACAGGGGCTGGACTTATCACTCCTGTTACAGAGTTCCATATTATTGACATACCTGCATGTTTAAAACTTCTTCATGGTTGTCCATGGCTCTAGATTATTCGAGGGGTATCATGTTCTCTTCATCTGAAACTCAAATTCTTCATCGATGGCCAGTCAACACCATTTTGGGGGATGACGGCAGTTCAAACACCGTCAGTATTAGTAACCCTGTACTAAATATCCAGCATGGGATGAATGACATGATCCTCTAGATTTAGAATTTACCCACTTAACCTTCCAGCAAGAGATAGTTTCAAAGACCGGGTCTGTCTGGAACAAAACCCTCATGACAACGTCAACATGATTCAAATGTTTAAGAACATGCACTTTATGCTCGTAATGGGGCTAGGATGACGCCAACATGGGATTCTTAAGCCCATAATCCTAAAGGAGGCCTATACCCATGTGTCCTGGACATCAGAAGAACTCAAAGCCCTTCGGTAGATATAACCAAATTAAAGCTTAGAACAAGAGATGGCTGCTTTGAGAGACTATTTGAATGCAAGGTTTATTAAGGAAGTTAAATTTCCCTTTCTGCGGCTTCCACGAACCATGGTAGGTCCACGTTGATAAGAAGATGAAATCGGGGCTAGAACTCTTCTTTCAAGACAACAATCCTTAGTCCGTCGATTGACAACATGAAGTTCAACATCTCACTGAAAAATCATGACAGTTACCGAGGATTTTAAGGAAAATGATTCTGAGGACTCATTCAACCTGGAGACACTCGGTGTGAGTCTCTGCATGATCCATTCACATACCATGCCATCAAACCCACTTAGTTAGATCAGAGTTGCTAACATGCCCCTCTTTAGCTGGAAAGCCATGCTTATCCAAACTTCCTAGACTCAAGACAACCCTATTGTCCACCCTTTCCAAATCCCTTCATCCGATGTTATTGTTCCTTTTTTGATATCAATGTAACCGAGACCTCTTGTGACGAGGTTCTCAATGTTGTTTTTCCCCAAAATAAAATAAATGAACATTTCGAGTATCTTGCTATGCCTTACATTAATTGTCTTGATTCTAATCAAAATCTTAATGATTTTGCATATGAATAATTATTTACTCATCTTAAGAAGGAGAATAAAAAATAACATAACTACATTCAAATTAATGCTGATGAAACTATTATTATTAATCTCGGTTCTAGTAGCCATCAACGCAAGATTAGGATAAGGTCCACCCTGAACGTGCCTAAGCATCGAAAGCTAATGAAGGAATTCATGGACATCTTTTATTGGTCCTATGATGATATGCTCAGTATTATCCCAGAAGTAGCTCAACACGAGATCCTAAAGTTCCCAGAATGCAAACCGGTCAAACAGAAGCTATGGAAGCTCCGCACTAAACAGTTTCTCAAAATTGAAGAGGAAGTGGTCAAGTAAGTAAACCTAGGTTTCATTTGTGTAGTCAAATATCCAACATGACTCACCATCACCGTCTGTATGCCAAAATCAGGAGGAAAAGTCCACATGTGAGTCGACTACTAGGATTTTAATAAAGCATTCACAAAGGATGTCTACTCGTTACCCAACATCGACATGATCATGGATAACACGGCTAGCCATGCCCTTAAGTCATTTATCGAGTGATTTTTTGGATATATCCAGATCAAGATGCACCCTGACCATTAGGAGAAAAGCACTTTCATCATCCTATGGGGAACCTTCTGCTACACTTTTATGCCATTCAAACTCAAGAATGTCGGGGCTACCTATTAAAGGGATGCAACAACCATCCTGCATGACTTTATTCACAAAGAAGTGAAGTCTATGTGGACGATATGATCATCAAATCTAAGACTTAGGAAGGTCACATTACCGCCCTTTGAAAGTTTCTCGAGTGACTACGACAATACCTGATACGGTTGAAACCACATAAACGCATTTTTAGTATAACAAAAGGAAAACTCTTAGGATTCATGGTCAGTGAAAGGGGAATCGAAGAAGACCCTGTCAAGTTGAAGGCCATACCTGAGATGCCAGCACTACTAATGGAGAAGGAAGTCTAAGGATTCCTTGGAAAATTACAATACATCTATCGATTCATCATCCAGATGACTTTTATCTGAGAACCCATTTTCAAGCTTCTCCAAAAAGATTATACTATTATTTAGAATGAGGCCTATCAAGAAGACTTTGACCGAATCAAGTGACATATTAACCGACTTTTAGTGGTTATGCCTCTGCAGTGAGGTCTCCCCCTCCTCCTGTACTTAATCGTGATAGGTACTGCAGTAGGGGATTTGCTATCCCAATAAATTAAAGAATCACATAAGGAAATAGACATTTACTATGCACCAGAAATTAGCTAGGTATAAAGTTAGCTACGCTGCTTTGGAGAAAGCACGTGTTTCCCTGGTTTGGGTCACGCAGAAGTTACATCATTACGTGATTTCTTTCCCCATCAGACTTGTATCCCATATGCATCCCATTAATTACTTGCTATAAAATCCCACTCTGTCCAATCGAATGGACCGATGGTTGATATTGTTAGCCGAATTCGATATAGTGTATGTTACGTTGAAAGATATGAAAAGGAGAGCCATCTTCGATTACTTTGTTGATTACCCCATGGAAGCTGATGTTTGGGTCTCTAAATTTCCAGACGAAGATATTCTTTGTAACTCTCAAGAGGTATTTCGATGGAAAATATTCTTTGATGAAGCTGCTAACAAGAAAGGATATGAGATTGGGATATCCCAATTGACCCTGATGACTCACACACCCTAATTATATCAGACTAGACTTCCTTTTCACCAACAAGATAACTGAGTACGAGGCATGCAAGGTAGGTTGCAAGATCGCCCTTTAAAAAGGAATTCAACACATAGATATCTATAAAGACTCTTCTCTCATCGTCAGTTAAATCCTCAGAAAATGGAAATTCAAAGATGAAAAACTCCCACCCTTCTATGCCCACTAAGAATACTGGCCTCTTAGTTTAATAATGTCACCTTCCACCACTTACCCTGAGCAAAGAACAGTTTAACTGATGCCCTTATCACCTTGGCCTCCATAGTCAACATGCCCGAGGGAATAACAATGGCCCCTTTCCTAGTTTGGAAACAAGCTAAGCCTAAGCACTGTAACCACATCAAACTTGCTCCCAAGGAGGATTATGATATGGATGGGTTATGCTACTATGACATTCAGAGCCTCCTCAAACATGGTTGGTGTTCCCAAAACGCTGATAAGAAAGACCATGTGATCCTTTACAAATTGGGTGCCCATTATATCATATGTGATAAAGCACTATTCAAAAGAAACTTTGATGGAACCCATTTGCACTGCACATTAGGGGTTATTTCTAAAAAAATAATGCATAAAATCCACAATGGGGAATGCGAGCCCCACAAGAACGTCACATGCTTATCGAAAAAATCATCCGTTAAGGTACTATTAGACCACCATGGTTCAAGGTTGCACTACTTATGTCCAAAGATACCTTAATTGCTAACAGTTCGCCAATCACCAACACTTTCCTCCCCGAGAACTATACACCATGAGCTCTCCTTGGCCCTTCTGTACCTGGGGCATTGACATCATAGGGAAGGTTATTCCCAAAGTTTTAATCGATCATGAATTTATCCTGGTTGCCATTGATTACTTAAACAAATGGGTCGAAGTCGAGTCAAATGCGGTGCTGAATGCCAAGAAAGTGGCCAAGTTTATTAGAAAGAACATATTCTGCCGATACGGAGTTCCCTATGAGTTAGTATCAGATAATGGACTCCACTTCAAAGCTGAGGTCATAGAACTAGTCGATGAGTACGGGATTTAGAGAAACAAATATTCTCCCTACTGATATCAAACTAATGAAGCCATCGAAGCCACCAGTAAAAGTCTAAAAACTATAATTAGCAAGATGATCGAGAGTTATAGAAAATTGGCCGATCTGATCCTTTATGCCCTCTAGGGCTACCACTCTTCAATCCGAACACCCACTGGCCCTACCCCTTATTCTCTTATATACGGCAAGGAAGCAGTCCTACCCGTTAAGTTAGAAATACCTTCCCTTTGTGTCCTGATCGAGAGCAAAGTTGAAGAAAAATAATGGCATCAGAGCCGCTTTGATGAACTCTCACTCTTGGATGAAAAGAGAATGAAGGATCTCTACCATAAACAGGGGTACCATTGTCGAATAGCGTGATCATTCAACAGAAAAGTCAAGGACCGCGGTGTTCAGCAAGGAGACCTTTCCCACAAAACGAACATAAAAATCCTATGGGACCCTATAGGAAAATTCAAACCGAATTAGAGTGGCCCTTATATCGTGAAAAATATTCTCTCAGGAGGCGCCCCTGTGCTCACAGACCTTGACGGAGAAGAGATAACACGTCCAGTCAGCCCGAATCGTTTTAAGAAATTTTACCCTTAGTCCAAAATATCGATGCGCTACGACTCTTTTTACCCCCATTCTATTCTAAACAAAAAGAAAATTCATTTCCCCTACTTAATAATACATTGGACCTAATCCTCTCAAAGATATTGTCTTTTCAAAATGAAACTCATGAAAATTTTCAAAATCCCTAGAGGTACGTAGGCAGTCTATATGCCATATAAGGGTCTTGTCCCCTTCTTTTCACAAAATGCTATTCTTTTCTAACCTCTGAGAATGACGGGTCATTGTATCATTTCCATGAGCAAAAGGATTATGTATGCCTTAGCGATTAATATAGATAATTCAAATATAAAACTAATAAAGAAGAACAACAAAATAGGTTCAAAATCAACTTTTACTTCTCATTCAGGATAATAACGCTGTTACACGAAGTAGCAGTAAGGGGAGTCAAACCAACCACCCCTCTTTGGTGACCAAACTGTTCCTAAATAAACCTAAACCTAACCAAGTCACACAAAATTATTCCCAAATCCCAGATACTAAAACACCCCAATCACTATAGCTTCACAAAAATTTCCAAAAGCTTCATAAGGCACTGCCTTCAATTGTCAAACGACCATGCTTCATCATCCTTACCAACCCCTGTAGGCCCCCAAGTCTCTAACTCTTGATTGGAATTCTGTATACACTCCATGGAGCGGTACACCCTAGCAAACCTGGGCAAAACCACAAGGTCGTCTTCCAAGGCGTCGAAAGACACAAACCACCTTTGATCGGTCTCTTTCGTCGGGACCTTGTCTACTCACCACTTCTACAGACATTTTAGGTAGTCCAAAAATACATGCCATGCCTCTCCTGCAGACTGTAATGGATGGATAGACAATCGACGACGCTGTCACAAAGAACCTAGCATCATCCTCAGCGATTCAGTCAAATCCTCTGTCGGGAAGAAGTTTGTTATATGAAGGGGCACAATCTGTTCCCACCCAACTTGGAACAGGAGCCTCCAAGAAAATAGAAGGAAGTCTGCTGGAGAATCACCAGCCATACATATCGATAATATCCAAGCTTCAAGATAGGGAGTAAGTCCCCCCAGCACTAACTAACAAAGGCACCGGTTTCCATGCTCTACAAACCACTTTACCCAACTCTCCACAGAGGGACCGTAGTTGAAGAAAGGTCGTATAAAGAAATTAGGCACAATCGCTAAAAGTTACTCAAGAGGGGCCACTAGACGGAACCTCTCCACAAGCCACATAAATAGCATTACGGGTCTCCCCATAGAAAGTTAGAACGACTCTCCTTTCAAGCATCTTGGTAATTTAAGGTCTCATCCAACACCATTTCCCCAAGATTATGGTGGTAAGACATCCAGTCAGGTATTGCAACAACATGGGGATCCATAGTTAATTCTCATTAATAATAGCCTCGCAATAAGGCCTAAGGTGACAGGCCCAGTAAAGTCGGCATCCTCAAAACCCCTCAGACGCATTAAATTCATAATTGCCTAAAGAGAAATGGCCCCTTCAGTAACTAAAGGTCTAGATGACGAGGGATATATGTGAAGAAACTCTGGCAAGAAAACTCGAGGTGAACAGAAGAAATCAGGCATAGCTACTGCCACACTAGGGCTGACCCCCAACATGGTCGAGAACTCCTTATGTGGGACAAACCTCATCCAGGACAAAAGAAAATATGATCTTTGGGGTACCAAAATTACATAGAGGAACGTGAAGCGGGTTAAAATCACCGTAGTCAACATTATATAGCACGGTTGCTCCATAGAGGAACGTGACGCGGGTTAAATGCACTATAGTCAACATTATACAAGCACATGGTCTCCAGACCGTCAAGATACAAAGCAAATCCTTCATGCATAGGAAGAGCAATTTGAAAATAAGGAATTTAATGAAATAAAGAAGAAAGTGGGTATTTGTGGAGAAAAACCCATCCTCCCCCCTTTATACTTGAAATCTTTGGCTAAATCCAAGGGCCTTAGAAACTCAAGAAGAATCCAACCCCACCAGGGTACTCTGAATAACAAGAAAGTGCAATCAGTGCCTAGGAATTATTTGAATTGACCCCCATGCTAATAGGCAGGTCAAGGAGTATGCTGATCGGTAACCCCCTATTTTGAAAAATTCCATCTTTCCTCTTTTATTAAAATCAATTTCAGAAAAATCCTCATTTTGAAAAATAACCCCCGGGTTATTTACTCAGTTCTCTCACTCAAGAAAATAATTTTCTCTTAAAAATAAATTCATACTCCAAATTCTTTGCCCTGAGTTAATCACTTTTACTCCTTTTAATAATAATCCTTTTTTCTTTCATTATCATCCTCATCTCCATCTTTGTATAAAAATAAACAGTCTCAGCAGAAAAATTAAAAGTGCATATTGGAAAAGTCACTAAATCAAGAAAAAATGCCAAAAAAGAAAATGCATATTTCTTTTTATATATTGCTTCAATGAGTTCCATTTTACAGAGAAGAAAAATATAAAAACAATTGGACTCTGCTCGAACCCACAAACTCTCTCTATATATAACCCTTAACCCATATGATAAATGTGTCTCCCCTGCGATGAGCGGTGGATTCTCCACTTCCAAAACCCGAGCCCTCATCAGAAGTGATAAGCAGCATAAAGCATGAAGAAGCCAAGATCTTAATATAATCTGACATGGAGGACATCCAATCCTTAATATCCCCCAGCCAAGTGGTCAACACCCAAGCATACTGCAAGCAAAGAAGCAATAAGAAAAAGGAAAATCAGTCAAGAAGCAAAGGAAAGTCAATAGAACAAGAAGAAATAAAAAAGAATATACCTCAGGATGAAGGGCATCATAGATAAGCCCCGTCAATACAGACACCAATGGGGCGATGTGGTATGCTCAGTGACTCCTCGCTGCTCAATAAGAAATTGTAAGAATGGGGCGTAAGTTGAATGATTGGAGCCTCCCCTGTCGCCATTGACATGACACCACCTACGTTGTGGGTTGATCCAACTGGTTCACTAGTCCCCTTGCCCGAAGAAGTGGTGGGTGGAGGCATGTTCTTCACATCTTAGACAAAGGGAGGCATCATCCAGATTGTCATAAAATTTAGATAGTCATAGATCGCCACCGTATCAGTATAGAGCATGTAGGGATCCTCGGTCATCGTCGCTGTTCGGCATCATCTGACATCTCTCTACATGTACATAGGGGTGCCAATGGTGGGACTGCCACCTCCTCCTCCACGATTTGTCTCACTACCCTCTCCCTTAGGTACCGAATGTACCGAAACTCATGCGTGATTAAACGCCGCATCTGCGCATGCAGACCCTTCATCCCCATATAATATGGAGTAGACCCACAGGGGTATGAGGTCACCTAAATCCCCAACATAGATATACTATCTACTCAAGGAATGAAAAAAACAAAATATTCAAAGAAGATAGGAAGAAAACTTAATTAGGTCATTCATAGCCCGTCGTACGTTCTCCATGGACAAAGCCTGATTCGACCTTTGTTTGGACTTCTGCCATCGGAACAACCGGCATAAGTCCACCAAGCAATCATCCTTCATGGATATCAACCTTGTATTATACCAGATCACCTCATAGAACCACATCTGCAAAAGACAGGAACTAGAAAGAAAGAAACCATAAAAGAATGCAAGGAAATGCATGAAAATGAAAATGAATTCAATATTACCTCCAGAAGATACGTGTCCCATGCAAAAGTTTTTCGACATCATCAACTGAAAGAATCCAAAGAAAAATAAAAGGACACCAAGGTTAGGCTCCCCCAATCATACATTCGGACCTCAGAAATCGTCTGTAATACGACAAGAACTAGAGACGGACGACGTTGCCACTTGTCACCCTCGATTTCAAACGAGTCTCTTTCAAAGAAGAAATATAAATTTAATCCCTAGAAACGATTCTATACACATCTGCTAACACCGCCTCCGGCGTCACCCTCAGCATGTGATCCACCACTACCTGAAACTCCTCACTCCAAACCCTGTGAGATGTTAAATGTCTATGGGAGTCACCGTCATCTCCCCAAAGACAAGATGGAAAGTGTGGATAGTGTCCCACCACCTCTCTCCCAAAGAACATAAAACCGTAGTAGAACGTGGTGTCTCATCCACAGCCTCCTCCAAGCGATCAAAACCCGTATAGAAGACCATCCAGTTTATCGCACCAGGGAGTTTTTCCCAAACCTCCTTAAACCCTATTAGCCCTCGAGACTGAATAGCCAAAGGAACAATGTCAGTCTACAAAAGAAAAAGAAGAAAAATCCATCACTAACACAAAGAAGAAAAAGAAAAATGAAATGGAATACCAAAAGTCACTACACTTACATAGCCACTAGGTCCCTTAACCTAGATGAAAGATGGTATGACAACTCGCGTAGAAGAGTACGCTTTTCAGCCACAGGCTTAAATAGATCGAAGATGTTCCCCTTTGCCCAAGGCAAGGGGCACCCTAGACTACCACTCTAGGGTATCCCAATCATCGATAACCAGCTATGCATTGTCGTACACCTTACTTGAACTTTACATTTAAAGGATTGAAGTAAGAAAGACTTAGGACTGATTTTTAGAGAGATAAAGAAAAAGATTCAAACACTTGAAGGTGTGAAAAGCGGGGAGGATTCACCCCCTTTTATATAAGGCTAAGGGCCTGTTGATCGGTAGCCTCCTGACCATGTCGATCGGAAATCATCTTTTCCCCTTCCCAAGAAAGCCTAGGAGTTCGTGTACTTACCGATTGGCACCCCCAGGACTACCTATCGGTACCCCTTTCGAATTTCGTACAGAAAATGCCAAAGAATTCCGGAAAAATCCTAATAATTGGCCAAAAATTTCCTAAAAATCCCAAAAAATATGGAACCTCATTTCCTCAAGAAAATTACTTTTTAGCACTAAAATACCATTACAAGTCTCTTTAAATCCCAGAGGATTAATCTTTCACTCTTATCTCTAACATAATCCCTAATGGATTCACCTTGGAAATCTATCCTCAACATATTCCACAAGCAGAACCAATGATGCGTTCACATCCATGTCTACAATTCACCAACTTAAACATCCCCCAGTGAAGTCTTAAGAAAACATAATCCCCATCCAGATATATCAAAGATAAGTCATTCCCCAGCGAAGTCCCAAAGCAGCACAATCCTCAACAGAACCATAGGTGCATCTGCACCCCCAAGATAATTTAAAAATTCCTCCAGAGAGGAAATCCCTGCATTATAACTTTAGATCCTCATAATTGACCTTGGCCCTCAGAATTGGTTGCTACAACCTTAGCTCATCAGAATTGAACTTGGCCCTCAAAATCAGTCGTCTTCAATTTTAGGTCCTCAGAATTGGCCGTGGCTAGCCAAAATGGTCACTACAAACTTTAGGTCCTCAGAAATAACCTCGGCCCTCAAAATTGGTTCCTACCACTTTAGGTCCTTAGAATTGACCTCAACCCTCATAATTGATCACTACAACTTAAGGTCCTCAGAGTTGACCTCAGCCTTCAGAATTGTTCACTACAACTTTAGGTCCTCAGAATTGAACTCGACCCTCAGAATTGGTCCCTGTAACTTTAGGTCCTCAGAATTAACCACGACCCTCAGAATTGGTCACTACAAGATTTAGGTCCTCAGAATCAACCTCGACCCTCAGAATTTATAATCCCGAGCACAACTTTATAATTAACCTCGACCCGACGAATCTAACATCCTCGTCTCTTTAGGTCCTCATAACTGACCTCTAACCACTGAATTAGTCACCCCAGGTCCTCAAAATTGACCTTGATCCACTGAATCGATCAACCTCATCCTTTAGGTCCTCATAATGTACCTAAAAAACCTCTTTCTTAACGTCGATGTGGTGCTTATCATTCGATGGCCTTCACTTATTCCAAAATCACCCGTCGCGGGGGGGATCTTTGTAGACACCCCATACTATGACTCCCCTAAGCACCTAATTAGGTCCCCAGTACTCACTCATCCACCACAAACTCTAGGACATACCCCCAAGAACCGATCTAGAGGTCACCGGGTGCTCTTGGGCCCCATTTGACCCCCGTCAACTTTATCGTCTGAGAAAAAGCTCAATGAATATTTTAAGGGCACTGAATCCCCTTTCCAACAGTCTACCCTATGCATGAATTGACCTTATATTTCGAACGAACGATCCGTTTTACTGTTGAAAACTGATCTAGAGGCCACCGGACCCTCCCAGGCCCCATTTTGGCCAGAATCAATTTCCTCGCCTAACTATAAGCTCAATTAATATTTGAAGGTATATAAATACCCTTTCCAACAGTCTGCCTTGTGTGTAAATTAGCCTTATAGTTCGAATAAACAATTCATTTTACCTCAAAAGTGGTCTAGAGGCCGTTGGGCACTCCTAGACTCCATTTGACTCTTATTAACTATTCATCTCTTACGAGAATGAATGAATCTTCGAAGGGTTCTAAATAACCTTTCTAATGGTTCACCCTGTGTACAAATCAGCCATACGGTTCGGATGAATGACCCATTTTACTCCGAAGGGTCATTGAGCACTTTCAAGCCCCGTTTGACCAAGGCCAACTCTACGAACTGAACAAAGTTGAATGAATATTCAAAAGGCTCTAAATACCCTTTCCAATGGTCCATCCTGTGCACGAATCATCCTTATGATTCGAATGAACAATTTATTTTCCTCTAGAAATTTCCTGTCTAGTGACCAATGAACGCTTTTAGGCTCTATTTAACCTTAGTAATTCTCGAACCCGAGAGTGTCCTAATGTATTATTAAAGGGATCTGAATACCCTTTCCAATGTCCATCCCGTGCATGATTCTAACTTGTAATTCGCATTTTATGACCATTTTCTGAAAAAACTGCCTCAGACTGCCAATTAGCAAACTCAGGACCCTGTCTATCGGTAGTGTGTCTAGGGTTCTATGCTAATAGGCATGTCTAAGACCACATCGACCGGCATCCCCCCTTTTACCTATAAATAGTGGCCATGACCTCACTTTAAAAGCCACACCTTAGGACCCTTGAACATCCCTCTCAATAATTCACATAGAATTCCCTTGAATTCAGAGTTGTTCTTTCCTAAAAAGCCCATTCCCCATAATCCTTCTATTATTTTCATATTATTTTGACTAAATTCCCACCCACCTCCTCAAGCCACCATCACTTCATCTTGGGTACATCGCATCTACAAGCAAGATCAACTTTAAGTCTTCATAAGGAGGTCCATTTCTACCTCTTTGTACTTAAAATTCTCTTAATTTTGCATTAGTTACTTTATTTCCCTTTAGTACTTTACTTCATTACATCACACATCTTAATTCCAAACTTTTTATTTTTAGTTTTTGCACATACTTTATTTTCATAGAAAAACTCAAAAGCATGAAAAAGAGAGTTCATTTTTAAATTCAAAACGGGATATCTCATCATGTTTTCTCACATGAAAACACCATTTTTTACACACACATATAAATAAATTCCCCAGTTGGATTTATGGGTTAAACCCTGCCTCATATTGTCTTTGAACTACGTGGACTTTGACGCCCTTAGGCTACGGAGGCATCTTCAGTAAAACCCTTGACTCGAGTCCTCCCGTATATATTTGTTATTTTATTCTCACATACATTTATGATAGGAATACATTTTATATGCTTGTTTCTCGTGTCTTGTTCGATATACACAATCATTCTTTCATAATAATTTGTGAATCGAAAAACACTTATATTATATTTTTTGTTACTATTTTTGGAGCAATCCTAAGGATGCCCTCACTCCACCTTTATCCATGACGTGAGTCGAGAAATTCCATCCTCCATTTATATTATGCACATAAGTGCACATCAATGACTATCGAGCACCCAAATAAAGGCATAATCCCACGCACACACTAGAAAATGAGGGGGAAGGTATGAGGGATCTACCTTTGGATACCCTGACCCCGACCTCTAGATGGCCACAAGTTCAGCAATACTAATAAAATAGGCAACTTCAATGTATAAGCCAGAGATGGATCTCAAGATTATAGATGAGGTTAAATGTTTATTTGCAATTGGATTCATCATGCCAACACAACATCAAATTTGGCTTTCTAGAATTGTGCCAGTGTGGAAGAAGGATAAAAAAATCAAATACACATCTATGTTGACTTTAGAGATCTTAATATAGGTTGCTCGAACGATGAGTTCCCTTTACCGCCTATTGATAATATGATAGATTCAACAATAGGCCATGAAATGTATAGCTTCATGGATGGATATGTGGGATATAGCCAGATCAAGATGGATCCAATTGACGCAAAGAAAATGGCCTTCAGTACTCCACTGGGTAATTTTATGTACAATGATGGCCATTTTTCATGACTTATTTCATGGCATTTTGGAGTTCTATGTAGATGATCTGATTATCAAGTCAATCAAGGAGGAATCTCACTTGATTGATTTGCGAATAGTTTTTAATATATGTAAGAAATAAAAATTAAAGTTGAACCCCCTTAAGTGATATTTTGGTGTAATGAGTGGGAATTTTTTGGATTTTATGGTGGATCGCTAGGGAGTTCAGATAGATCAAGACAATCAGAAGGTAATCTTTAATATGCCTTCCTAAGAACGGTGAAGGAGCTCAAAAGCTTCCTCGAGAAGATTTCATACTTGAGAAGATTTATTCCAGGGTTGGCTGAGATTAATCATCTGTTGATGGATCTATTGTGCAAGATTGTGAAGTTTAAATGGGAAAAACCTCATCAAGAAGCTTTTAACAAGCTTAATAAATTACTCACCTACCTACAAACTATGATCCCTCCTAGAGATGGATTACCATTGTAGATTTATCTTAATTCTACCACCATGTCTGTCGATGGTTTATTGGAGTAGGAAATTAATGGGAAAGAATGACATATCTAGTATCTGAGCAGAATCATCCTTGGTCTAGAAGCAAAGTACACTAATGCTGAGAGGAATTATTTGGCCTTGGTATTTATTTCTAAAAAACTTAGGCACTATATGCTATATTTTACCATTCATATTGTGACAAGATGTGATCCCATTAATTTTTTGTTAGCACGAACAGTTTGATTGGGTGGGTAGCGAAGTGGTTCCTTATCCTTTCAGAGTATAATATGACATGTGTGGTTCCTCACGTGATCAAGTGTTAGGCTTACGCAGACTTATTAGCGATTTTTCTCTCCGAGATATTTGAGCCACCACACGAAGACATTCCAGGTGATGATTTGCAAGCCAAATTCTTGGAGGCAAATCTTGAGGAATGGGTTATGGAGTTTGATGTCTCATCGTCTCAAGGAAAAATAGGAGTAGGCAGGAGTCATCCTTTCAAGAGGAAAAGAGGAAATTTGTCTATCTTTTATTCTTTTGTTCCAATAATGTGGCAAAATATGAGGCCTTAGTTTTGGGATTACTAGAGGCTCTTACTTAGCGGTCAAGCAAGTAAATAGAGAATATGCATTGAACAACCTCAACTTAGAACCTTATAGTATAATCATACAGAGTTTGATTGGCTAGTTCCATCAAGTCAAAGTAGGAAGGCATACTAGAATAATAAACAAGCATGCAGATGCCTACGCCACCATTGCACAATAAGTGGCTATGAATGGAGAGACAACATTGGTCGTGATTCAATGAAAAACAATTCCATCGGTTGTGCTTGTAATATTACCAACTGGAGATGACTCAGATTAGAGAGGTAAAATACGGAAGCAACTTGAATATGGAGAAAAAATAATGGAGCTCAAACAATTAGCATAATATTTCATTATGATAGGAAGTTTATACTTCAAAAATATCATAGAATGGCTAGCGAGATGCATCGACCCAAAGGAAGAAGAGCAGAGGTCAAAAAACCCAACAAGAAATATTGTTAGATTACTAAGATTCCTCTTACCGAAAGATTCAATGAGACGGATATTTTTAGCCAACGATGAATTAGGATGTAACAACAATAGAAAGAGAATGTTCCATGTATCAACTTTTCTTTTAGGCAGCTGAGTGCAACTTTGTGGAAGCCCAAACAGATTGGAGACAACCCTAAATTAATATTATCAAATATGGAGTTATTCATGAGGAGAAGATTAATGCCATGGGTATTATAAGGAGAGACCTAAGGTTTTACATTCAAGAGGAACAACTTTATCGCAGAGGATACTCTAATTGACTCTTGAGGTGCATCACAAAGGAGAAGGTAGGGGAACTCCTTAAGCATGCCCACGATCCATCTCAAATTGGAGTAGACAAGTTGTATGATTAACTTATGACTTTGGGCTATTATTGGACAACTATGGAGAAAGACTCAGTTGAGTTTGTTCGGAAGTATAATGCGTGCCAACTTCATGGAAATATGATCCATGCTCCTTCGGTAGACCTTCATTCCTTGGCAACTCCCTATCCATTTCACACTTGAAAATTTGGCCTTGTGGGGGTATTAAATCCTCCTTGGAAGGTGAAAATATAGATACTCCGGGCAACAGAGTGTTTTACAAAGTGGGCGGAGGCAATACCCTTGAAGAGAGTAACATCAGGCGTGGTGACACAGTTCATCAAAGAGTATATAATCTGTCACTTTGGCATTCCCAAGGTTATTTTGTTTGATAATGGAACTCCATTCATCAACAAAGGGGTGACCATGCTCACAGATAAATACTTGATCACACACCACACCTCAATAGTAACCTACTCCAAAGGCAATGGTCAAGACGAAGCAATAAATATGACCTTGATCAATGTCACGGTCAAGATGGTGGAGGATTTTCATGGATCATAGGATGATAAGATTCCATCAGTACTATGGGCTTATCGAATAACCAAAAGGAAACCATTTGGTTACACACCTTTTTCTTTGGTCTATAGGTCTGAAGAAATTTTTCCAGTTGGGTTAAAAGTTCCTTTATCCAGATATGGTTATGAAGTAGCATGTTCCCTCAAGACATGCATGTTCAACTAGAAGCATTGTATGAACACAGAGATAACACGAGACAACACTTATAGATATACACAAAGTAGTTCTCTAGGGATTATGATAATTTAGTTAAGCCAAGGAAGTTTGTAGAAGGAGATTTAGTTCTAAAAGTATCTGTTAAACATATTAGAGGACTCCCTTTTACAGCCAATTGGGAGGGACAATTTTTTGTCAAAGAAGCACATGACTCAGGTTACTGCTCGATCTTTAAGATAGAAGACGATATGCCTTTTAAGGTTAAAAATAAGTGTTTAAAAGTGTATCATCTTTGGAGTTGGTTTTATTTCTTTAATTATTTTCAAATTTTCTTTTGAGTTTTTGTTTGTAAGATTATTTGAGAAATGTTTGAAGATTATAGGCAAGAATATATACACTAAAAGAGTCATAACTTATGTTATAACCACAAGTATTGGAAGTAAGCAAGTGATTAAGACTACACATAAATGAGATTTGTAACCAACAAAAAATTTTGTTCTTGCTATTCATATATAATGGGGTTATATCTCAAATAGATACTATTGCCCAGAAATACAAAAAAGAAAAATATTTCTAACTTATGAGGAACCACAGGTCTGGGGAGGTGAAAAAGACCTCAGGAAGTAACATGACAACTTGAACGTAAGGGTAGTGGGCTTCCACGATGGCTTGGAGTCTAATTTGAACTTGGGATCTCTATTCCAACCTAGATTCATGGTCACTCATAGCCTTGGTTAAGGCCTCTTCGTTCGTTTTGACTTTATTATTAAACTCCTCAATAAAGGGATCAAGATCCTTCAACCTTGACTCTTCAATATGTTAAGCCTTAACATTCTTCAGATATAGCTCGTGTTGAGTTCCCAATTGAACATCATTCAAGAGTTTTAAATGATTGATGAGACAACTGAGGTTGAACCCATCCTTCAATAGTTCCCTTAGGTTTCTTAAGCGTTGGTTGATCGTGTCTATCAAGACTGGTCATTAGAGTATTCACAATCTCTTTCATAATTGTTATCACACTTTGTAGTCTATAACCCATCATGACTCTATTGGACCTTAGACATTCCATAACGAAAGTGTTTGGGTGCTGATAAATAAGTTGTTCTATCATCATGCAATGGCAATCTTAAATGAACGGGCACTATTGATGCACCCATTCGTAAAATTCTGAAGGTGCAATGCTTGGTAGTGCGATTTCACACCCAGATTCACTATCAGATGGGAGGTCATTAATTGTGGAACCATAATCACTATCACTAGAAGATTCATCAGACGAAGGCATTTGGTGAGAAGGTGTAATAACTTGGGAGGGAATAGTCTGTGGTCATTCAAGTGATGCAATGGATTCCATCACAAGCTGTAAAGAGATAATAATAATAATAATAATAATAATAATAATAATAGTTAGCCATATATTTGGGAATTCTTTATACATTACCAGAGAGGTAACTTAGGAACGAATATATCAAAGAGTTTGCTAAGTCACAAAAAATGTAAAAGATTTGAAAACTCTTAGCAAAGAGTTTTCTAAGTCAACAAGTAGGCATGAGATCTGAAAAAAAATTACAACTAGTTTGCGAAGTCACCAAGAAGGTGGGATATTTGAAATAAAATCTTAGCAAAGATTTTGCTAAGTTACCAAGCAGGTGTGAAATTTGGAAAAAAATCTCAGCAAAGAAATTCACCAAGCATGTGTATTTTCAAACGTTGTAAAGGAATTTGAAGAAAATATCTCAAAAGATTAAACAACCACAGTTGAATCTAAGGCAATGTTTTCATGCCTAGCTTCATCGTTAGGGCTTTGACCAAAGGGAGCTTCATCTTAAGTTGGCACAGAAAATTAAGCTTCAATTGTCACAAGAGCCAAACCAGAAGCAAGATCGGACGAGGAAGCACCACTGTTGACTAGAAAAGGTTCAATATCCATTGAATGCAAAGGCATCTCAAGGGAGGAAGAAGTTAATTCAACCCAAGAAAGCTGCATTAACAAAGAAAATAAAAGAAGAAATTTGCTACGTGTTAACACGTGATATTATAAGGAAATAGTTATAACAAGTTAGAATTTTAACTCTTCAAAATCCTCTCATGGAATTCAATTCACGATTGGCCTTATAATTGGGTAAGGAGGAAGAGATTTGTTGAGCGCATGGATCATTATCTAAACGTCAACATGGGCAACAACATAGCCTTTAAGTGTCATCAACATAACAATTTGAGGAGGCATACTTAGCAATTTTTCAAGGAAATAAAGAAGATAAGTTACCTATGGAAGGTTAGTTAGAGGAATTATAGCCAGTGGTAAGGCACTGGAGGATTGTGAGTTAGACGCTGTGGAAGGATGTATCTCATGTGCCGTTGAAACTTCATCAACAATACCTAAATGTCCAACTGTTTATTCTTCCAAAGACAATCTACTTGTTTCCTAAGTCATGCGGGTGGAGGAAGCATGTTTGGAGTACGTAAGCCCAACCATCAATGAATGATGAGTTTGAATTGGTACGAGGATAGATTCATCAACATTTGGGCTTTGGGGGTTCCTTGGAGATGATGAAGTATAATCAGTAGATGAAATGCCCTACAGAGTAAAAGAGAAAAGCACATAAAGTATCAGAGGAAGCACAATGATGCACAAATAAACTTATACAAACTTAATAAAGAGTTACTTCTTCAACAGGAGAAGTATGTGGTGTTGGGACAGTTAATGTTGAAGCAATTAGAATGTCTTCATTCATAGGGCATCCAAGATAATGGGTTCATAAGAACTAGTGATGATGGAGTTAAAATTGGACTAGGAGGGATAATAACATCCTCTTGATTCCATCATTTTCTCAGTGTTTTGGTGCGCAATTTTTTTTACATTTGGGGAAACCAGAGGAAGGTCCTTCTTTGGATTGGACAATATGGGAGCTTTGCCAACATGGAACCTGAGAAGCAATAACACGATGAACATGGTATGGCCTACGGGTAATAATTGAAAAAGGATTATAATTACAAAGGACCTTATAAGCCATTAAACGCACCTTTTCCACCAATTCTGGGTTTGGTGGTTGATCGATGATGAGAGGTATCGTAGCTGGTTCATTGGAACTTTTCATTTTTTGGATTTATAAGGATATGGGAAGGAAGCTTCTCGTATTGATGAATTAACTATAGTGGAATCTGGTCTTTTTACAGTACTGGGGGTATGGGCAGTAACTTTTTTCTTCCCTTTTTGAGGCACATTGCTCAAAGGGGCTAGAGGAGGTAACTCCTGAGGAATACTCTTCCTTGTGTTAATCAACTCAAATTCATCTCCTATTACCAATTTATTCCCACCTAGTGAATGAAGCAAGATAACTAAGGGTAAGGATGAGTGCAATGGCTAGACCAGGTTCCTCGATAACCATTTCTTCTATCACTATTTCAACAGCAAGGTTAGCCTCAACAAAGAATGAATATGTGTGGGCCTGAGTCCCCCCCATAAGGCCTTGTAACGAAGGCTGAATACTTATCATAAAAAGGAACTAAGTCCTTCCTAATTTGTTTTTTATTCCAATGGAGAAACCTGGGGAACTTTATGGCTGATGGAACGATAGGGACCTCTGAAGGAGTAAAAACCGGGAATCTTGTGCAAAGGAATCTCATTTAGGATAATAGTGTTAGCAAAGATGGAAACGTCATAACTCCCCAAAGAGAGTTCTATATCCAAATGAGTTCTATCCAATCAGGTGTAGAGGGAACCAAGTGTGATTTTGGCAAGGGGAATATTAACCCCACAAGACAACCTGATATCTATGTCTATCAAATCTCGAGGAGGTTAGTCATTGGGCTTGCTCGAGAGATAGAAACAAGAAATCATACATAATACATAGGCAACTAACTCTAGGAGAGAACCTTTACCTTCACGAAAAGGTACCTTTGCAATGTTACCTTTAGCCTCCTTAACCTTAGTAAGTTTTCGGGGAACTTGGTAATAATATTTATTAAGTTGAGGGAAAGTAGCCTTGTTATAATCCCCAACGCATTCATGATAATTCTTATCTAAGTTTGCTCGAGCGGCTGTGGATTTATCGGCTTCAAGAGCCTTATCTTTATAAGTAAAATCACTATGAGGTTGAAGACCTATTAATTCACAGACATCTTTAAGGGTGATCGTGAATTCACTCCAAGCTATAACGAAGGTATGAGACACTAGGTTCCAGTGAGAGACTAAAAGTTGAAGGGCGATATTATGTTTGGACAATGTGAGGTCTCCAAACTAGAAGGCATCAAGAAGACCCACCTACTTGAGGACAGTAGGGTAAGTTTTGTGAATGTACTTAGAACAAGTCGAAAAACCCTCTGGAGAGCCTCTAGGTCCCTCAAAATCAATATGGGAATATGGGAGGTCTCTATGGTTTAACTTGAAGTGAAGAGTTTTTTCACGGGCTAAATATCCCCAGGCTTGTCTTTCTTCCAGTTCATCCCCTAACATTAGAGCATCAACCTTATCTTGTAGTTCATCAAAAAATGATTTACAATCATCCCTAAACTTTTCATTCTTCTCAAAATAGGAGAGCGACGATACATTTGCATATGGTTCTATTGCGCCTCTATCACTGCCTCTAGGGATTGACCACAAACTTGTTTGAAGACCTCTGGGACAGGAGTAAAAGAGTCCATGGATGAATAAAGGAGGGTTTTAGTAGAGGAAGAGATGTGAAAGTGGTACATTTGGAAAGACGATGATAAATGGGTGGCGGAGAGGGGATTTTGGCGTTGGTTTACGATGGTTTTGGAGGACAAACATCATTTTCTCTCTAATAAAAGCTTGAGCTTTAATTGTTATTGGCAGAAATGGTTGAAAGAGTGGAAAAAATGGTTAACTGTTGGGCTTTAAACCAAAAGTATATAGCCGTTTGAAATGACCCGATGTTTGGTTTTTCCCATGTGTGGGTATTTTAAAAGCAATGATAACTTTTGGAAAAATGACGTGGGCACAGATAACCCCCAATTTCCATGTGGCATTATGGCGGCAGATATGTCCGACAATTGGACTTCATTATTAATTGATGGCATGCGCCAAAAAGGGGGTAACTTATTTACAAAGAAAGGGTTTCCCAGTTCTGTTACATGATTAGTTGTTTAAATTCAAAATCATCTAAGTTTCCTCGCTACAAGACTTGCCTGCCAATAAGTTTCCACGAATCAAGTCTGTTCGAAACCTCACAAGTAGAGGTTTGTATAAGCAAGATCTTTCGTACATATATTTATTTCCTACCCAACACATTTCTCTACGAAGGGGAAAATATAAGGGGTCTTAAAGCTAGACCTCTGATTAGACCTAATCCCCCTCCTCAAGGAAGCTAGAGCAAACACAGAGGGAGCTAGAGCAAGAACAGAGGAAGCTATAGCAAGAACATAGGAAGCTAAGCTCAGAGGATGAAAGTTAGATAGTCCAAGTGAAGAAATGAGGCACGGAGGAAACCTTTTCGAAGGAGCTATTTGAAGAATCATTGTATTTTATTTAAATTTACATTATGTGTACTTATGAGACATATTTTAATAATTGGTGAGGTTACTCAGTATCTATGAGGGACCAGGTCTGGAAGGACTTGGGAGAGCTTTCATGCTCTATGAAATAACCTCACTTAGGAAACCTTTAGGGGAACTAGTTTGGAGGATTGAAGAGCAAGACGACATTAAGGCATGACTTAACCTCTTTATATATACTAGGTAAATACTAACTCGTTTAAGAGAGCATAACCCGAGAGAAAATCATCCGGGATACCATGAGTCCCTTTGACTATGGGATTTAGTACAAGTAATCTTTGTCAAAATAATAAATGTATATTTCTAACAAATATCATAGTGACATGATGCATAACCTATCCCATGTCCAATCTAAACCTGAGTAAGTTGTTGAGGGTTTTAAGGTGTTTTAGACGGTTTAGTAGGATACCGCGTATGGGAAGCTGTTTGACACAACTATCAAGTCACTTAAGTCTTTTTCCAACATTTAATACTAGTGACATAGGAGCATGGTGGCTATTGGTGTCTAAAATTGGTTTGCTGATTAGGATGGGTCTTAACTTAGATAAACAAATGATTATTAACCACAGATAAAATATGAAGGATATAAAATATAAAGAGATGAGAGACAAAGAGAGAAACATAGGATTTTATATGGTTCATCCCAATGAGGGACCTACATCTACATGTATAATGTTACCATGTATTAGGGTTTAGTATATGCCGTTCAGGAACTCTTTAGGGTTTAGGATAAACCATTGTTAGTTGCCTTTAGCTGAGAGAGTTAATGAGTTATTTATGATTATAGGAAGATAAAAAGGTGGAATACCTTTATACATTAGGTATTTACACCTTTACATTACAATTAGCAGCTGGATATTATCCACGTGCATGTGCATGGTAACTGCTGAGAGTCCCACATGTGTCTGTTCACATTGCTGACTACTCATATCCTTGAGGGTGGTCTTCTAGCATGCTGGCCAAGGAGATAATAATGTCGACCACGTCTACCTGCTATTTTTGGACCCAGTGAGTACGTTAACGGGTGTCACCTTTTTATTGGCCCACCAGGCCGTATAATTTTAGGTTATAATAAAATCCCTCAATAATTCATTTTTAATTGGAGTAAGTTAGTGACTAAAAGGATGAAGTATTAGCTGTCATTATTTGTTTTGCTATTTAGAAACTTTTGGTCGGTGGTCGACCTCTGGCACTTATAAATTTTTGACTGTCATCTTCGGCTGGTGGCAATTTTGTAAATAATAGAAAAAAATAAAGAACCGTCTGGGGGTACGTTGATCATTTTAATTTTCGAGGAATTGAGATTCCTTCAAAATGCAAAATAGTGGTACACTTAATCATTTCAACTTGTGTAGATCAAGGGGCATCTTAGAGTCCTATAAAACGCCATTCCCTCTTTGTTCTCTTCACTTTGAATTTCAAACTCTCCTTCCCCTTCTCAAGCTTTTACTCCGCCATTTGTGAGAGCTATTACTATTTTCTATTTCGCTGTAAGAACCCTTACTTTCGTGTATTTTCTTTCTTCTTCGTTAAAATGGAGTACATAATAGATTCGGGTTCTTTGGAGGTCAACTTATAATATTTCGAAGTGGGTGAAAACGGAGTTTGTAAAAGGTTCTTGTGACCTTTACTCCTTGGAGGAGGCTCACTAGATCCCCATAATATCTTTATTCAGCGTGGGGTGACGTTCCCTCCCAATAAATTATTTCTTGAATTTTATCAATACTTTGATGTGGTCCCAGCCCAAGTGGATCCCAACACTTAGAGGGTAGTTAATGGGGTCCATCATATTAATGAGAATTTTAGAACCAACATAAGGATAAAGAATTAATGTACTGCTATATTTGGGTGACCACTAATGACAATATTTATTATCTAAAGACCAGATTTTCAAATAAAGGTTTAGTAGTTAATTTGCCTGATTCTAATAAGGATTATTGGGATCATGGGTTAATAGTAAAAGACTTGGAGTTTGCCCCTATTTATGAGGGGGAGGACAAAAATAGGCCTCACGGCATAGGTTGACATTCGTTTATTCTTGTGAACTTTTCTTCTTTTAGTCTATCATCTAATTCTATTAATAGTTGTATTTTTCTATCTTTCTATTTTACAGAGAAGAAGAAGGATATTTCTCATTCATCAGAAGTCAACTTTGCCAACTTGAAAGTTATTTGGTCAATCCAACAAAGGACACGGGAAGCTCATCCTCTTTCAGCATCTATTTTTCTGAGCTACCAGATTTGTTGCTCACTCTAATGAAGACATCCCTTCAGTCCCCATTAACATAGAGGACTCAACTTCATCCTCCTCGACTTCTAACTTGGAACCTCCTCTTCAGGCGGGATGAAATTTTTTAATTGGAGGTACAACTTCCTCCTTTGAATCCTTAGATCTCTCACTTGTGCCGACCACCGTTTTTTCTCTAGAATTTGTTAAGAGAAAAATCCCCAACCTTCTTGCCAGTTAAAGTCTCCACCTACTGTCGAGAAGAAAAAGATTGATATTAGAGACTCTAAACACCCTTTAGTAATTGGGCTTGCTGCGATGAAGAGCTAGGAGCCTCAGTTTAAGAGGTTAGCTACCCCTTTGGATCTGTTTGGAAAGGACGAGGTCGATGAGGTCCAGGGTGGTTCCCCTTCTGTTGTTATTAATTCAGGCCTCGCTCGAGGGCTAATTGGAGCAGGATATCTTTCAACTGATGAGGTTATAACTGCTTCCCTTTCTCAAGCTAGGCTAGTTGAGCATGTCAACCACAACTTGACCTTGGTAAGTGTCATATATTGTTTCCTTATTTCTATATGTCCCTGTTATTTACTTACTAATGTTTATAACTGGCGAATTTTATAGTTCTTGGTTCATTATGATTAGTTATTGAAAAAGGATGACCAACTGAGGGAGTCTTCTATAGACGTGGAGGCTACTTTTTAGGGCATGAAAGAGTCCTTGAAGAGTGCTAAAAAATCACGTAAAGGTGATAAAAACAAGTGGTAAAATGCCACCAAGAAGCTGGGGGACAGGGAGGCTAATATCGAGAAGACTGCAAGTGATGTCGAGAAGAAGGTTGAGTAGGTCGAGAAGACTACCCAGGATGCTAAGAAGATGGTCTAGGATGCTAAAGGCTCAATTGCTGAGTTGAAGTCTAAGTCTAAAAAAGACAAATAAAATGCCTACACCCGTGGGTGGGATAAGTCATTCTCCATCACTGCTGTTCAGGTGGAGTACTTGAAGAAGTCTTCCTTTAAGAAAGGATGGGATGTCCTCTTTACCCAGGTTCGCAATGCAGTGGGCTCTAAATTCTTCCTCCTGTATAATCCAAGCACACCTCCAAAGATTAAGGAGGAGGTTGATAATAAAGATGGCATGATAGAGTCATCTGTGCCTTCAGAGTTGACTGCGGTGGTGGCATGTCCGAAGGAGAAAGTGACTCAAGATAAAGAGAAGGTGTAAAAGGCTAGGGTCTTATTTGTTTCATTTCGTACTTAAGTTGATTAGTTTGAACAGTTTCTCTCCTTGTAACCTTTTTTACAGTCTTAATAAAATTTCTCTTTGTTTCCATTAATGAGGTTGTTTAATTCTAAGAACTTTTCCTTTCTATACTTATACAATATCCTATTCATTTCAGTTTAGCTCGAGGAAAGTTAGTCTAGCTACGTTCAAAAGTGAACTTTTTTGAAGAATTACCCAACTATATGAGGTAGACTATGAGGAGCCTGATGAAGAATAGATGGAGGAGGAGCTATGCCTAGATGTTTCCAATCAGGTTAAAAAAGCTTACCTACACATGTGTAGGTTATTCCACCAAGCTATGTCGACCAATGCCTCTTATTATGAAATGATATGTTAAATCCAAAAAAATCACAAAGAAGCAGTTTCTAGTTTGTCGATAGATTATGAGAGGAAATTTGCCTTTTTTCGAAGTGATAGTGGTTTTGAGAAGAAGTTAAAAGAATTATCCTCGACATATTCCAAGAAGGAGTTTATGCTGAAGTCTGAGGAAAAGAGTGATCAAAAAGTGGATAGCCTCCTGAAATAAGAGAATAATATGTTGAGGAATGAACTAGAGGGCATCAACAAATCTTATGATACTGACCATAGTGAAGGTGCATCATTTTTGGAGTAGGAGAATGCTCGGTTAATAGAGGAGTTTGAGAATTGGAAAAAATCTAAGGGGGTCAATCTTCTAGGCAAGTTGTTGTTGCTCATCCGTTAATAAAAGAGGAGAGAATAAAGAAGACCTTGGTTGACCAAGCAAGTATTATCAAGAACTAATTGGCCACCATAAAAAGGTTAAATGAAAAGGTTAATCATCACACTTATCATTTTCATAAGTAGACCCGTACCATATGGATAAATAACTATGATGAAACTCTGTCATATTTGGGCTAGGAATTGGAGCAAGCCCATAGAGAAGGCTATAAGTGGGGGTGGATCAATGCTCTTACTATAATGAAGGTGCCGAGAGAAAACAGTTTATGGTATTGGAATGACCCTAGATGCTTGGATCAACCTTTTCCTCCATTTAAGCTAAATACTTCATGGATCCCTACAAATGCAATCCCCATTAGCTTGGTTAAAAAATAACTTGGGGATTATGGTATTCACGAAGACGATGTCCTTAGTCAGCCCTTGCAATTAGTGTATAATCCCAGTTCTAGTAGTCAATCTAGACTTAGGGTATTGAGATCAATAATTCTTCCCACTGCATTATACGTTCCTCCTGTTGGGATGGAGAAAGTCCTTGGAAAATGTCTAATAGACGAAGTAGTTTATGTCTCTTTCCTTGTAATAGGTTATGATGAACATTTTCTTGTAAGGATGCAAAGAAATTGAAATATTTGAATAAAAACTTTTCCTTGAATAAAACTTGGATTGCTTAATTGTGTGATTGTTGCCTACCAATAGTTTAGTCTTATGATTATATGGTCGGCATTTAGCCGACTAATCTACCTTACTAGTTACCAGTTCACATGAACTCACATTGTCATGCCTTAGGTTCTACTAACGTGCTTTTATTGGTGGTCGCTAAAAGGAATCTTATCATTTTGACCAAGTGCTCACGTTAGTTACCATTGACTACCAAATGTTTTAAGAATTTTCCTTAATTTGGTTTGGCAAAACTTCTTGTTGTTGACACTACAGAGTCATACATGAAGTTTTATATTTAAAGCTTCGTGTTCGTGACTTGTCAAAGATGAAGTCTTAAGTGAAGTTCTTTAATTTGAATTTGAATATCTGGGATTATTTTTAGGACTAGTAACCGGTTAGTTAGTAACTAGCTTCTTTCTTTGTTGTCTAAGATTGTACATCTCCCACTCCCGTAAAATGGTAATAAAATATGAAAAGGAAACTAAATTATTACAAAACTGGGTGTTCTTTATTGAAAGTATAAACGAGTTACAAAAATAGTAAGAGATTACATTTCAATTGATCACTAATAATAATATCTTAGTTGTTCGGCATTCTGTCGGCTCTTGAACTGTTATCCTTCTTGGGTTTCCAAATGATAAGTACCTGGTCGGACAACTGTAAAAATGTATTATGGACCATGACAATTTGCCTCTAATTTTTTTCCTTTCTAGAGACCTTCTTCAACATGTAGTTTCCCTATTTAAGGTTGCTTGCTTGACCTTCCGATTGTAGAACCGTGCAGTTCGCTTCTAGTATACTGCACATGTAGTGTTATATTTTCTCTGACTTCCTCAAATAAATCTAAGTCTAACCTTCGCATGAGATCAATCTTCGAGGAATTAAAGTTGAGTACTCTATGACTGGGCAAAACAATCTCTATTAGGACCACTGCCTCTGTCCCAAATGCCAACATGCAGGGGGTCTCGTTGGGGGCTATCCTCGTCGTGGTCCTATAAGCCCAAATTATCCTTTGCAGCTCAGTGATCCATTTTTTATTGGTGCCATCCAACCTTTTCTTCATTCTATAGAGCAGAGTTTTGTTTGTCACCTCTATTTGGCCATTGCACTGAGGGTGTTCGGGAGCAGAATGCAATTTTTGGATCTTAGATTGGATACAATAATCTTCAAAATCTTGGTTATTAAATTGTCTTCCATGGTCAGTGATGAAGGCATATGGCATACCATATCGGCCTATAATGTTCTTCTATATAAACCAGAAAATTTTCTCATAGGGCATGTCTACCAGAGGTTTAACTTCTACCCAGTTTGTGAAGTAATCTATAGCAATGACCAATTACTTAAACCTTCCTCTGGTCTTCAATGGGCCAACCAAATTGATTCCTCACATGAAAAAGAGCCACGATGATGTGATCAATGTGAGCGCAACTTCGGGTGTTATGTGAATGGTAGTTAACCTTTGGAATTTATCACGTCTTTTATAAGCAGCACAATCTGCTTTTATGGTTGGCCAATAATACCATTATGTGGCTACTCGCCCGACCAATGATCTACCTGTTGAATGGCCCCCACAAGATCCTTCCTGTATTTCGTTAATCAGATTTACCTAGATGAGATGGACACATCTAAGTAGTGAAACAATACATCCTCTCTTATATAGAATTCCTCCTTCCACAATATAGCCAACTTCTTTATACCTCAGTTTCCCTACTTCTTTTGGAATGATCGGAAGGATACCCTTCTCAATGTACTCCTTGATTGGATCTGTGACACCCCGCCTAATACAATTCTGAGTGATCATTCCTATATCAAATTAAATAGGAATCTCATCTGGTTCATTCTTAGCATCACTATCAAAAACCTTTTTAAAACTTACTAACTACCTAGTATTAAAAAATACACGGTGCCAAATTTTATCTTTTTATTAAACATCTCTAACAACATGCGAAAGAATATATAATTAACCATTCACACAATCACTGAATCAAACATTACTAAAAATGAATAAATATAATCTTTAACAAGAAAACCACCGGCTGGAAACCAAATACCAAAAATATAAACCACAAGAATAATAGAATGAGTACATCAACTGACTCGAATAAAATAAATAACTAGGCGACATGCCCAAATGAAATACTGATTGCATCCTACTCTAGGAATGAAATGACTGAAGCGACTAAGTCAAAATCCTGCAAAATCCACATATGCCGCAGCCGCGTAACCCTGCAATAGAACAATTCTGGCATCCCTATGGCTGGACACATAAAAGGTTTTGAAAATATTTTTATAGAAAGGGTTAGAAACTAAAACATTTTAAAAATATTTAGCAAGTGAATTAAATTGCAGAAAATTAAAATGCATGAATGTTCTTCATATTTAAGTTAGTATCTCACTTCCTTGAGGACCGGCACACCTCTAAACTATTGTGCACGCTTAACGCTTTCCTATATATCCCACCTAGTTACATACCCCGTAACTAGTTCTCGATGATATCCTTTTTGTCACGCTCCTCTTGCTCGTGTAAGTTTAATATACGATTTATAAGTTATTTAACACATTAACCTAATTAATCATTTCTCATTAGAAACCATATAACAATCTCACAAGTTATATGAAATATCAATATAATTCACAACATGTATTTTACCCATATATAAATATCTACACTATGTATATGAATTATCATATTACAATATTCACACACATGTCGTTAATATATAACCATCCTCCAGAGTAGGCACTCACTGGATGTTCTCTAAAATTCTATCATCTCCATGTATACTCATTGTTGGCTCCCCGGCTCAGTAAAATAACATAATGCATTGGAGGCGGCCACCGTTTCCCCTAGAATGAGACCAAATGATACCCAAAGCATCTCATTCTTGACTTCGAACTCTATGACATGGGGACTATACTCACCCTACTCCTCATGCCAGGGGATTCACCCACATCGTGCAACCTCCCATAATCGCACTAGATGGGTATGATTTCCAAAAATATGATTCACACAAATATTTATAAATCACACAAATATATATATATACACTACACATCACTGCATATATATATATATATATATATATATATATATAATTAAATCCAGGCTACCCGTTCAAAATTACCGTAACACTAGCCTAACAGTCCCAAGTCTATACACCGACTTGATATTTAAATAATTCCCACACTTATTAATTTATTACTCAAGTTGTGTCACCCAACTAAATTATCAGGACTCGCTCTTACGGTTAACACCCTTTTTATTTTGAAATCTCATCCTGTATAACTTATTCATCAAATCGCACGTATTAAGGTTAACACCCTTTTTATTTTGAATGTTCCAGAATTTATTCTATACCCTTATAATAAATTTATTTAGCTAAATCCGTGCCTAATCCCTCATAGCACTAGACCCAAAATTTTATCCGAGTCAATATCCCAACTCTAATTTAATTAATCACACATTAATTAATTTATTATCTTGTCGTCATTCAACCAACATACCCGGACTCACTCACTTGGACCGAAAGTATAATATCCAAAATTCATAATTCAAAATTCCTTTCAATAAGTCTAGCACACTTATTAATCTAACTTTTACAACTTTCTCAATTTAAACCTTAATTCCCTTATGGATTATTTTCTCAATTATCCCAATACTTACTTGTCTTACTTTATGTAAACCCAATCTCCCTTTTAGGCCTAATGTTCTTATTATAGAACAACAATCACAATCAATTAATCAATAAATCTAGGCAACCTCTAACGGAATAACAACTAAAAATAACATTTCTTAAAATTTGGCCCACGAATCTGCCCAGATTTTAAAATGCCGTTTTGAGGCATTTTGGAGCCGTTTTTGGAGAAAACGTATGAGAGAACAAAATGTAGAAAACTGAATTTTCTAAGAGGAATCACAAACAAAATCGCCATTTTCAGAACCAAAACATCGCAAAATAGTTTCTAAAATGACAGTTTAATTTACCCAATTTCATAGACTTCTTCAAATTCAAGAAGTTGTCTTATAATTCAACCCTACCCATCAAAACTCAATTATCACACCCACTATGAAATGAGTAAAAATCTGTAATTACTTTAAAAGCAAGTTTAACCACTTGCCTTAGGGTTCGTAGGGTCTAAATTTGTTGATGTACATGAGGATGATTTGATGAAGAACCCACTTTCTCGTTCTATAAGGGTTTTCGAAAATGTGTTGTGGCTGCCACACCCTCTCCCTTTTAGGGTTTAATAACTCAATACCATCTTTAGGCTTGTGGGCTTTATAAAAAGGGCCCAAACACTCTTATGTGAGCTTAAATATGCCTAAAAATACCCCCGAGACCCATTTACTACCCATGGGTACTCTTTTCCAACTATTTTGACCCATCCGGACTCAACCCTGCACTCAGAATTGCCATCCAAATTAATTTATAATATTCTTCAATTTTTGAACTAAAAAATGCGACACAAAAATAATCCGAACAATTAAATCTCAATTTTCCAATTCAAATAAATCCTCCAAATTTAAATAAATCCTCCAATTTAAAATTTTTTCAAATCTTGAATTTAATTCCTCCCAATAAAATAAATTCTTTTTCTCCCAAATATAATTAAATTAAAGGTCCTTGAATTATGGGGTATTACAAGATCCATCCACGAGGGACCTAAATCCTATGATATCAGGTTGATGTTTTCTTTTTCAATGCTCCTATGCATGAGGATTTCTAGTGGAGTGGTCCTCCTTAACTCAGTTCTGGCCACAGAAGCTAGCCAAGAGAACTTGTCTGCTCAAGCATTGTCATTCCTTGGAATCCTAATTATTTTGACTGCTGAAAACTTAAAAAAAAATTGTGCTTTGCCAAGTACCTTGTCATAAATTCTTCTTTGACCCCATAAACTCCCAACACTTGGTTCATAATCAATTAGGTGTCACTGTGAGCCAATACCTACTCGGCGCCTAGAGAGAGCTAACTTAAATCCTATGATTAATGATTTGTACTCCGCCTCATTATTGGAAGCTTTGAATTGGAACCTGAGTGCATACTCCACGTCTATGACATCTGGGGTGTTAATTATCAGCCCAGCGCCGCTGCCAGAAGCACGTGATGATCCAATCACATGTATCTTCCAGACTGGTGGTTCTTCCTTAAAATCCCTTCTACCAGGATCTCATAATTAGATATCTTCTGACTTTGCTCTAGGTAGCATGTAGAAACTTCTCCCTTAGTTGATGTTTTCGGTATATTTTCCTCTTAGTTTGTTATACCTATTATAGAGATGTCTTCTGAAAAAGGCTTCTCGGGTGTTTAAATTTTTTAGCTCTCTTTTGGAAAAGTCTGCTTGGCTGGATTTCCCACAGAGATGTCTTTTGTAGAAGTCTGGTCAATAAGCTTTTCTTCATAGGTAGACTCCGTTATGAAATATACTACTACATGTTTTATTCTCAAAGTGTTTATCATATCCTCCAATCTCCACATCTCAAGTAAACAGTCTTCCTAACTTCTAGAGTTTATAAATTACTTGGCGCAAGGGCAAGTCCATGTAGGCTACAATGGTATGGTCTTGGAAGTATGGTTTCATTATTCTAAAGGCTTCGATGAGGGCTAAGGCCAGGTTTTCCAGACATGCGTAGCAGATTTATGCTCCTCGAAAGGCCTTGTATATGTAGCAAAATGGTTTATGTACTCCATTCTCTAATCGGATGAACCCCGAGCTAACTGTCAGCTCAGATACTGCCAAGTATAAGTAGAGTTTCTCTCCCATAAATGACTTTGAGAGTAATGGTGTAGATCACATGTATTTTTTCAATTTTAAGAAAGCCTTCTCACATTCTTTATTCCACTTGAAAATCTTCCATAGCACCTTGAAGAAGAGCAAACACCTGTCAGTAGCTCGAGAGGAAAATCTATTGAGGGCTGCTACTATTCTAGTCAACTTTTTCACGTCATTTTTATTTGTAGGGAACTGTATATCTATCAATGCTTGGATTTGGTATAGATTATCCTCAATACCTTTTAATTCACTATAAATCTGAGGAACATTCATTCTTGCATTCCAAACACACACTTGGTTAGGTTGAGCTTCATTTAGTGCTCCAACTGGTCAAATGTCTGACTCAGATCATTGATGTGGTCGGCTGCTTTATTTCTCTTGGTGAGCATATCATCCATAGATACCTTCATATTTTTTCCAATCTTCTCTTTGAAAACCTTATTCACTAGTCGTTGGTATATTTTTCCAGCGTTTTTGATCCCTAAAGGCATAATGTTATAGTAGTAGGTACCTCGTCTAGTGATAACGAGGTCTTCTCCTTGTCTTCCGATTTTATTTTGATTTGGTTATACCATGAATATGCATCTATGAAACTTATCAATTTATGTTCAGTAGTAGAATCGACCAATTGATCAATCATTGGCAGGGGAAATGGCCTTTTGAGCAAGCCCACTATAAAGGCAGATCGTGCAGACTATGCAAGGAAATGTGATAAGTGCTAAAAATATGATATAATCCACAAGAGTCCAGGAGAATCACTCACACCGATCACATCCCCCTGATATTTTGCCATATGTGGAATTAATCTGGTCAGCCCACTCCCAAAAATGAGACGCAGATTCAAATACTTGGTCGTGTAGTGGACTATTTCACCAAATGGGTAGAGGTCGATCCCCTGGTGGAGATTCCATATGAGAAGGTTTTTCATTTCATTTAGAAGAATATTACTTGTCATTATGGGATGTTGCATGCCTTCATCACCGATCATGGTACTCAGTTCGAGAACAAAGAGTTTGAAGATTACTGTATATCCTCTAAACTCCACAAGTTGCACTCAGCATCATGTCACCCATAGTGTAACATACCAACAGAGGTCACAAATAAAACCTTATTGTATATAATAAAGAAAATGTCAGACGATGTTAAGGGGAACGGGATCAATCATCTACAGAGAGTCCTCTGAGCATATAGAACGATACTAAGAATAACTACGGGCAAGAACCCATATATATTGGCTTTTGGAACAGAGGCAGTAGTACCAATAAATATTGGCCCACTCAGTCATCGAGTTCTCAACTTCAACTCACCATGAAGCAACATGATGAGAATCTTAGATTTTGACTTAGTAGAAGAGGTCAGGAAGCACGCAGAACTCGGGTAGCAGTGTACCAACAACAGATTGCTCGGTTTTACAACAAAAGAGTAAAATCAATAACTTTTATAGGAGGTACACTACGCGCTCAAAAAGGCCATCCAAAAGGGGAACAAAATGGAACCTAATTGGTACGGCCCATAAAGAGTATCTGCTATCATGGGCTAAGGGCTTTTCGAATCGAAACCTTGAAAGGGGAATAGTTCAAGAATCTATGGAACTTCTAACGCTTGAGGAAATACTACTAGTAGTGGCATGGAACAAATTGATAATCAAATGTGTAAAGTTTTTTCGTTCCCTTTTAATACAATTTAGTGATAAATGAAAATCAGAAATTCCCTCACGCATGATGTCATTTTAAGTTTTTTTATTTTATTTTATTTTATAACTATTTCATTGGTACGAGAGATGTACAAGAACCCTATGCTGAAGACATCTCTGTAGAGCATCTCAAAATTCATAACTAAAATCGAACTTCATGTGTAGCCTCGTCTTCGAATAGTCCATGATCAATAAGTTTAGTCAAATTTGGGAAATCTATTATAAATTCGATGACAATTGACTAATATAAGGATAAATCCGGTAACCAATGCTGACACATGGTTAGGATGAGAATATTTGTCCATACGATGAGTAAGCTGGCACAAGAATTAGTAGCACCTAAGTTAGGATAACCCGAGTTCACCCAAATTCGGTAGCTAGTAAGGCAAATTAGGTAGGCAGTAGCCGAACACACGATTAAAAGACTAAACTACTAGTAGGCCCATCTCAGTACTGAATAGCTAATAAGTTAAATTTCTAGTAGGCAAAGCCTTACAATGAATCCATAAGACTAAAACTAGCTAGTTCAAAGGGATCCGACCAGATTTACTACTTAAAAATATTTTCGCATAAACACTATTCATAAATGGTGGTTAGACATTTACCCGAGAAACAATTACTAAAAGTGAACACATGCATGCACGAAGACAATAAATAGAACCACATTTGACTTCAAATATCAAAGCAAGCATAAACAAAAGTGTTCAAAATAAATCAAAAATATGAAAATGAAAGTGTTCATTAAAAAATATGAGATCTTCACTAACATAAAAAGATCAAAAGGGCTATGCCAGAGGGACACACTACACCAAAATGGGCAAATTGTCACCTTTCAGCCGGCCAGCCTTGTCAAGGTCATTGACCGTTACAAAAAACACGCGTTTTATGTCACGGTCATTGACCTTGACACGACCGTGACAACTAATTGTCACGGTCAATGACCGTGACAATTCTTTAAATACTTGTCACGGTCAATGACCTTGACACGACCGTGACAATGTTTGCAGCAAAAACCCTTTCCCCCTTCTTTTTTCCCTTACCGCCGTTCCCTCCCTCTCTCTCTCTCTCTCGACGCTGCTCTCTCTCTCTCTCTACTTTTAGGTCGATTTTCTCTCTCTCTCTCTCTCTTCCATTTATATATATATGTGTATATAATATATATATGTGTGTATGTGTGTATATATATATGTATATATATATGTGTGTATGTGTGTGTATGTGTGTGTGTATGTGTGTGTATGTATATATATATGTGTGTATGTGTGTGTATGTATATATATATGTATGTATGTGTGTATGTGTGTGTATGTGTGTGTATGTGTGTATATATATAAAAATGTAAATGTAAATAATATCCAAAAATGTAAATGTAAATAATATCCAAAAATGTAAATGTAAATAATATTCAAAAATATTAGATAACAATTTATTTTCATTCAAAATAAATAATTGGTAATAGTTGGATAATAATTGGATAATAATTGATATTTTCATTCAAAATAAATATTTCATTCAAAAATATTGGATAATAATTGATATTTTCATTTAAATTGATAATAATTTTATTCATGAAATTAATTCAATTAGGTGTGTGTGTGTAGGTGTGTGTGTAGGTGTGTGTGCGTAGGTGTGTGCGTGTGTGCGTGGCGGGGGGAGGGGAGGGGGGAAGGGAGGTGGGGTATGTGTATATGTGTGTGTATGGTGGTGTGTGGTGGGGGAGGGGGGTAGTGGGGGTGGGGTGTGGTGGGGGACGGGGGTAGTGGGGGTGGGGTGTGGTGGGGGGAGGGGGTGGGGGTGGGGGTGGAATTTTCTAACTAAAAATATGATAATATTTTGCCAATTGTAAATATGGAATTTAGTAAAATATGAAATTTAGTAAATTCACAAAATGTTGCCAATTGTATATTTTTAGGAATATCATTAGTTACTTTCGTGCCCAACTATGTAGAATCCATACACATGCATGTTGTTAGAAAGTCTTAAATTTAATTCTCACTTTAATTTGTAGAATCTCTGTACTTGGTTGGATTTATCCCTTTATGATAATGAAATTTATGCTCCAATTATAATTATATCATGTCATAATTTTATTGATAAACAATAAATGTAGTTGTCACGGTCATGGCGGGGGGAGGGGGTGGGGTGGTGGGGGTGGGGGTGGGGGTGGGGTGTGTGTGTAGGTGTGTGTGCGTAGGTGTGTGCGTGTGTGCGTGGCGGGGGGAGGGGGAGGGGGTGGGGTATGTGTATATGTGTGTGTATGGTGGTGTGTGGTGGGGGAGGGGGGTAGTGGGGGTGGGGTGTGGTGGGGGACGGAGGTAGTGGGGGCGGAATTTTCTAACTAAAAATATGATAATATTTTGCCAATTGTAAATATGGAATTTAGTAAAATACGGAATTTAGTAAATTCACAAAATGTTGCCAATTGTATGTTTTTAGGAATATCATTAGTTATTTTCGTGCCCAACTATGTAAAATCCATACACATGCATGTTGTTAGAAAGTCTTAAATTTAATTCTCACTTTAATTTGTAGAATCTCTGTACTTGGTTGGATTTATCCCTTTATGATAATGTAATTTATGCTCCAATTATAATTATCTCATGTCATAATTTTATTGATAAACAATAAATGTAGTTGTCACGGTCGTGGTGGGGGGATGGGGTGGGGGTAGGGGTGTGTGTATGTGTACTATTAACATTTTTTTACAGCAAAAATGTCTCCTTCAGATATTAAGGCGAAGATGATGATGCTGTTTATGATGATGTCGTCTGGGTTCGGTGGTAGCGGAGGCGACGAGGGCTCCTCCGCCCCTAGGCTCCCCAAATATGGAAAATTTGGGATTACCGTCGAGAACAAGTCGGAGCTATTAGCGAGATCCCTCGAGCTGCTAAAGACGGTCATCGGCTCGGGGTTTATGAGTTGGAAAGAGGTGCCATATGAGCTCAAGTTAGCTATTTGGGCGACACTACAGGTAATATATTTATATTTATATTTATATGAATATTTCAATTTCAATTTCAATTTCAATTTCAATTTCAATTTCAATTTCAATTTCAATTTCAATTTCATATTTATATTTATATTTATATTTATATTTATATTTATATTTATATTTATTCGCAACTAACATTGTATTTGTTGGACAGGAACAATTCAACTTGGATCCAAAGCTAAGCGATTCCGTCTTGGAGCAGTTGAGGGAGCAACACAAGACGTGGAAGAAAAATATGCGGACACGGTACTTTGGGAAAACACGAGAGTCCATTATACAATGGCGCGGATCCGTCCCGCCCAAGGAGCCGATCTCATTGGTACAATGGCAAAAGTTCATTGACAATGAGATCGAGGATCGACAATTGGCATCTCGCCAATTGGGGAGGGAAAATCGGGCAAAAAAGACCGACGTGCACTACTCCGATCGGACCTCTTACGCTGAGGTGGAGCATAGGATGCAGGTAAGATTTAATTTATCTATAACTACAGAAATATATTATTCTTCATTATTTTACTTTGCGGGGCCGATACTAATTTTACTTTACTTTATTTTATTTCAGGGGGTAGGGAGTGGGCCAGGGGGTAAGCAACATAGGCTCGATACTTATGTGGCTCTTCGGACGAAGAAGGGGAAGGACAAGGAGGTGTCCCCGAGCGTCGCGGCCACGATTGTAAGTAATCCGACAGTTTAATTATTGTTAATTACGTTATAATTTTTTAGTTTACTTATTTTACTAATCATGTGCTTTTTGTCGTTTCAGGCAAAGCTTAAGGAAGTGCATGAGTCGTAGTCTGATGCCGACAAGGCATCTTTGTCCACAGACGCACTCAGCCAAGTGCTTGGCTCTGATCGCAAGGGGAGGATAAGGGGAGTGAGCTCGCGGGTGGCCAAATCTAGGATCATCGGATTGGAGACGAGCGACACCGGGTTGGCTCGAACGGTGGATTCACACGACGCGAAGCTGTCCCGTTTGTAGGCGACGGTCCAAGATATGTACGCATTCATGAAGCGTACGCTGGGTGGAGACCGTAAAGTTAAAGGGAAAGGGAAGGAGAAGGAGAAAGCGGTGGAGGAGGAGGTGCGGGAGGACGAGGCGCAGGATGACGAGGATGTGGACCTCGCTGCTTCATCACCGACACGTTCGTACTTCGATGATCCACTTCCCTATTTGGCGCCCTTCAACAGACCATTGTCGACACTTGGTTGGCCGAGCGTGTTCATATTGGACGTATTTGATGGCCAGCGGATAGGGCGGGGGTTGAGGGACCCGAATATCATTGAGGGTGGAATAGTCCATGGACGTGTGCTTCAAGAGATGGAGTCCAGGTGCTCGTCACGCATGTCATACCCGGGAAGGAGAACTCCCTATTGTGGTTGCGCGAACAATGCGGCACGACGTATATTAGTGGGTGCGTCAATTCGTATGTCGTGTGTCCTACTCACCTCCTCAGTTTTATCCAAGACATGTAGTAACATTATTTTTAAGTTTGTCCATTTTAATTATATTTGGATTATATCGTCATGTATATTATTTCTATTTTGAATATTTGGATTATATCGTCATGAATATATATTTGCATTATCTTTAGTTTGTGTTGGATATATGATGTTTGGAACAGGTACAACGTTGCTATAACAGGTACAAATATACTGCTGGGCAGTGGCAGTGGCCATACTGCCCAACAGATTTTTTTTTAAATTCTGCCCATAATTGTCACGGTCAATGACCGTGACAATTCTGGGCAAGAAGGGTCACGGCTTTATCACGGTTATAAACCATAACAAACGTGTCACGGTCATTGACCTTGACACGACCGTGACAGAAAACACGAGTTTTGTGTCAAGGTCAATGACCGTGACAAAAAAGTTGTCTCGCCTCGAAATGTCACGGTCATTGACCTTGACAAGTTGGATTTGTCAAGGTCAATGACCTTGACAAATGGGCAGATTTGGTGTAGTGACATCTCCAGCTTCAATGGCATCCTAAATTTGAGCAACAGTAGGCACATCATCTATAACAGTGTTCTAAGTGGCAGGAATAAGAGTTTCATCAGTAAGAATTTGACCATCTTCACCAACTTGAGAGTCTTCGGCAGTAGACTCGTTCGCCTTCATCAACTTCTCAATGACCAAAGATATGGCCTCTTCATTATTTCCTTCCCATTTACTTACCTCTCTTGCTATATCAAGTAAGTTCTTCATAACTCTTTTCTTCAATTTCTCATAGCTATCGAGGAAAATGGATAGGCTCTCAACATTGTATCGATCGATGACTTGAACCTCTCCACTGTTGTCTCCTCAGCCTTGGCCAAGGCCTCCTTCGCTTGCAAAAGATTTTAGTTGGTCATAACTATAGCTTCTTTTTATGCCTCCATCTCATCATTCAAATTTTTCAAGGCCTCTTCAAGGCTCTTAAACTTGGCAACATAAATATTGGCCTGTTCCTTTAGCTTACGAACTGCCTCCTCTGCCCAGCTGAGAGATATCATCTTGGCGACGACCTATTCATCCTTCTACTTGAGCTCAGTACACATCCTTTTAAGTTCTTACACCATCTCTCATAGATTGTCCTCGAGCTAAGTGTTATCTTTGGTCTGTGTAACAATAATACTCCACTCCTCGTAGGCCACATGGTTAGTCACTCCCTTTTCCTTCAAAATTGTGGTGGCCATCAAGCTTTGGCAACAAAAATATAGATTCATAAAACTTAGAACTTACAAGATGATCACATTTTCAATAAACTTACCATAATGAGATGATGCTGAGCCAGCCTCCATAAAGAATTAGAGTCGTAACCCCTTAGGAACTCAAATTCTTTGTTATGCCCATGGTAGCCATATAAGTTAGTGGAGTTATTTATGTGCTGATAGATAGAGTCCGGGTCATTTTGAAAGTCCTTAGACATCACAATGTTATCAGGGTCAAATTTGAAGTCCTCTACTTCCCCGTAATGGGAGGTCGACCCCTGGCCATGGACAAGACAATGAGATAATCGCCCTTCGATATGGACCCTCTCAGTAGCAATCCCAACTCTTGGGATCACCCTTGGTCTAGGATTTTTAAGGGGCCTCTTATCCCCTACAACAGTAAGAATGGAGGATATGGGGGCTTTCCTCTTTGACATGGTCCTTATAGTACCGAAATTTCAACAGCCCTCCTTCCATTTATCTTAGTTTTCTTATGATCCTCTGCATTATCTCTTCTTCTGGGAATTAACCTTCTTCATACCCCTAGCCTCAGCACCAGAATTCCTCTTTTGTTTGTCTTCTATTTTTCTATGGCACGCTAAATCCATGGTAGTATGGTCAAGATATCTAGGAGCCATCCCGTATGACTCAGTGATTTGATTTGAAGTAGTAGAGGGAGATGCACAAATGGTCAAGCAGTTAGTCGGTTCATAAATAACAAAGAAGAGATAAGAAGATATGGTAAATATTGCTACCTATTCCAACTTTTGCCTTAGCACCTTGGGAAGCTTTAGTGTTTGAGTTAGTTTCAAATAGTTCCCCTTCCTCTAATAGTACCGATGTCTCTATATGAGGGGCACCACCAGGAGGAGTTTGATACCCAACACTAATAAATTTAAACATAAAAAATAAGTTCTCAAACATCTGAGGGTTACACGTGCAGTAAGTCTCAACGAAGTCCTATAACATAACCAAAAGATTAGGAGCTTTATTCACTGAAAAAGAGAAAAAATGTGTTAAAAAAACATATACTAAAGGTGAAACCAAAAATCAAGTAAAAGATGAGGTTTTACCAATTATGTCTAGCCCAATCCACTTGCATGCAACCTTAATAACCTATCATTTTTGTGGATTTTTGAACTCCCAATCACCCTTCATAAATATAAACTAACCTTTCTAATTATGGTTACTAGTCTGGATGACCTTAACCATCCTAGAGTGGGCCTTCCTAGGGGAAGTGTAATAGTACTCGGGGGGCTTTGGCTTTGTCCTTTTAGTCATAGACATATCTAAATATATCCCATGTATGGTAAAAAACAATCTATTCTTTTCGAACATCATTGCCCCTACCCTATAGGCATTAGGAGGAAGTTGGGTAAGGGTAACACCATATCCACTTAAAATGGACCTAATGACAGGGTAAAGGGGCATGAGGATCCCCACTTGGAATACGCACAAGGGTAGAAAAAATACACTGGAGCACAGAGTTCCATAAACTCTCTCCTCACTACTGGGTAGCCTATTAGAAATGCTAATTGAGATGTCGTATTTCTCCCTCAAATCATCCAATTCATCCTCTAAAATGTCACAACCATACCATATATCATCAATATTTGAGGTATCATAAGAGTCCGTAGAATCTCTTGAAGTACTCTCCTTACTAAGTGGCACCGCAATAGAGGAAGAGGAGGGCATGGGTCTTTCAGACACAACTCTCTTAGATGACGAGTCCATATTAACAACATATATATCTGAGATAGTGTTTATGAAATTACTAACACCAGTCCATCACCCTTCTTGATCAACCACTTCTGGTATAATAAATTCAGGGCCTTGAAATTCCACACCAACAGGTAGAGGTGTAGAACCACCAGAGGAGGCTGTGGTAGTGGTATATTTAGGATGCCTAGGTTTTTCTTCAAGTCAAAGAGCCTGAAGGTATTTTGGTAACCTTCTAATAAGGACACCGGGATAAGACATTTTTAACTCAGTTATATATTTTAACCACCTCTTAACATAGGGTTCATAACTCATCATAGCAAAATGAAAATTGGAGCACAGTAAAGCTTGGGGTTTGTTCAAGTCAAAATCAAAGGTTTAGTAAGAACTAAACCCAGCAAAACCAAAAAATCTCTAAAATGATGAAACCATAGGCCTACTATCTCAATGTCCACCTAAACGATTGATTCTTCAAATAATCACCAATCACAGTTGAACCTAACAGTAAGAAAGAAAAAGGTAGAAAGAACTACGCAAATTTTTTAAAAGATTAATCAAAAACACTAATTAAATCAGAGAACATGTAGCAACGTACCTAGAGGCCCTAAGAGAGGTTAAATATGATTGAGGATATGCCTATACTCTAATGCAAAATAAGTGAAATGACGAAAGTTCACTAAAGATGGAGGAAACCGAATGATTTTAGCAAGAAATGAAGAGCTTTTTTAGAAGGGGGGATTTTTCTCTCTCTAAGAAAATTTGAAAGGTTGCAAAAGGTTGGACGCTTCAGTCCTGGGCTTTTATATTTACTTTTAGAAATAACATCCACCCACTGATGACGCGTGATGTCATGCCTGGAAAAGTAAACTAACGTAATCTAAACTGACATGTATTGCCCTATGTGCGCATAATAATTATGCCAGATGCTAACTCTCATCACTTGTTGCATGCCAAGTCCAATGCCAAACCTAAAATGTTACAAGTATTTCTACTCGGCACGCATCGAGAAGAGTTTGAGTTGATCAGATTTAAAAGGAAGACAACATTCTACAGTTTAACCCTCCATTCATCATTTCTCCTAACAACTGCTCTAAAGATTCAATACTTAAAGGAACTGCTACAAGTGTCAATCATGAGTGACGTCTTGGGGGTCTTTATTATATCATAAATATGGGACACCTTGTAGGGATATTAAGAGGTGACATGCACCCTCATTAAGGGAAGATAGGGGGATTGGCCTAGCACTGAATCTGATTGTCTAGAGTAATAAGTTCAACTCAGGTAAGAATCTACTCGGCCAAGAAATATTATCAGTTATTTCATCACTGTTAACACAATGTTAATTAACAATGTAAGTTAACCCCGTTAATGCAAGCGTGTACCACGTAATGGAATGTCAGCTATCACACTTACACCACCTATGCACATGAGGGAGATATAAAATATTCTTCCTCCACGTGCTGTAAAAAAATCTTGATTATCCATCTACTAGCATGTAAAAGGTGTATCTGCCTAACCTATAAATGCACGCCACCTGCTCCACTACAGTCTCTCTCCCGTAAAAGCCTATAAACAACATACAATCCCTTAGTGTAACTGGTCGAGAGATATTTTACCTACCATTATGATGCTCATTTCTAGAGTGAGAATGAGATCTTATTACAGTTGTACATCCATGGCTATTGTCCATTGAAATCAAAACATTCATCACTGCATCTGTGGACGTAGGCACCACTTTGGGTCGAACCACATAAACCCTAGTTTCCTCACTAATCATTTTAAATTGGCATTTCTGTAGTTATTATCTCTTTTTTGTTATAGTTTATAATTGGTATATTCTTGTCAAAGCTTATGAATCCATATACTAGTTTTAGATGATAACAGGAGGGTAAATTTGATTACTATAATATTGAAAAAGGCCATTGACTTTTCTCTCAATTTATTGTAGAGGTCGGCATCACTTTCCCCCAAATCAACTCTTTCTCAAGTTTTGTAATTTTTTTGATGTGGTCCCTATATAATGTTCTCCGAACACTTAGAGAATTTTAAATGGGGTTAACAAGATAAATGAATTATATGGGACCAAACTTGTAACCCCAAAAATATGATATTGCTATATGTGGGTTAAATCTAATGAGGGTATTTACTATCTAAAAACGAGGAAGGTTGAAAGACTCCTCGTGGTAAAATTGTTAAATTCCAACCAAGACTATAGGTTGCACGGATTTCTGGTGAAGGACAGACAACACTTGCTCATCCTAAGTAGTGATGAATCTTATAGGGGTCTTAGGTGCCCCCAGGGGGATATGAGATAGTATTAACTTTAATTTTGATATGCTTCCTATTTGTCCATACTTTGTATGACTTTTCTGATGTTATGGTCCGTGTTTGTACATAAAGCAAGAAAAAAATAGCATGGTTAGAGACATGTCAATTTTACTGAGTCGGTGGTCGGTTGAAGTGTAATATCATTCCCTAGCTTTAATTTAGTTTCCAGGAACAACATCGACCCCATAATATGTAGGAAATTTCAGGCACTAGTGTATAGTGGATGGTACATATTCAAACTTTTTTAGGCCGACCCTGTCGAAGATAATGTTATAGGTTGGTTGGATATTCTTGTCTAGGATTAATAAGAGAATCTTCTCAATTCAGCAGATTGTCCAAGTGCCAATTATGACTTCTAATTTGATAGTTACCAAAGGGTATAATTTTTTGCTAGAGAAACCAATAGGGGGCCTGTGATAGGGCGTTATTTTACTGTCTCATATCCTAGTCCTTTAAAATAGTCATAAAATAAGATATCGGATGAACTGCCAATGTCCTCCAGTATTCTAGCAACTCTTCCTTAGTGCACCATCATTATGACAACTAGAGGATCACTGTGAGGATATAGTACTCCAGATAGTCGTCTTTGGACAACCTTATCACCAACCTATCTTTGTTCACTTTCCTTGGGCTACTATCAACATTGGCAGACATGTTAATTTGTAGAATGTAAGAGCATGTTTTATCTTCATTCAGGTATGCTTTTCTCTCAGCTATGTCGCCTACACCAGTGTCACCACCTGCAATGAAATGATAGCCCCAAAAAATCATGTACACATCACACACAAGCTCTCCATCTCTCTTAAGTAGATCTGAATCATCCTCAACATCATCTCTTCCTATTTTCTTATCGTCTCCTCCGTTACAAGGAGATTCCAATTGTCTCTGGGCTTCTCGCTCTTCTGACTTGCCTTCTTTGTCAAAGAATTTGAAGAGTTTACCCCTCGGATCAGACTTTCTATATCCTTCTTTAGGGCTATACAACAGTTTTTGTTATGCCCATGGTTTTTGTGGAATTCAAAATACTTGGATTTATCTCTCCGCTTTAGGGGAGATTTCAGTTTTTTGGGCCATTTCAAGTCCCTTCTTCCTCAGATTTCCTCCAAAATTTGATACACACTAGCCGTGATGGGAGTATACTCATCATACTTCTTGGTCTTTTCAACCTTCTTGTCCTTTTATTATTTTTCACAGAGCCCTTATTATTATCAGCGTAGGAGTTATGAGATTCGCCGTCTTTTTTTCATAATAAAAAACTTCCAATTTTTCACGGTTAAAGCAAGTGATATATTCACACGTAGTTTCTCCTACTTACTGGTGAAAACTTAAAAGATGAGCTACCCTCTTTACTGGTTTGTCTCCAAAGTAGAGGTTACTGATAAATAATTCAACGAGCTGTTGAAAGCTGAAGATCTGTCCTCACAAAAAGTTATTGTACCAGATTTGTGAAATTCCCCGCAACGCATCTCATCAGGGACCGAGTAAATGTTGGCATCAATTTGATATTGTTCCACATGAAGGACATGGTCAATTTTTCCATCGTACTTAGGAGTTACCATAGGTGGTTTGGATTTGGTAGGCGTAGGAATGTTCACAATTACTGGAATAAAAGGTGATCCCTTCACAAAAGTCTTGTGCAAGGGATTTTTAGATTTGGCTATCTGAGCGATCTTCCAACCTTTATATTTAACCTTTCTAGGCATGCTCATCTAGATCAACTTTGATTGAAATGGTCTTAACTACTCGGTCATTAGTTTGTACTGAGCTCTCTTTTTGATAAGTCTGCTTAAACACGCATAAATCCTCACACGCTGGTTCTTGACTTGATAGATCCTTCTCAGAGATATCGTGATCTGAAGGGATCTTTGTGATTATGACCCCTAGAAGATCAAGGACCTAAGTGATCAAAGGTTGATCCCTTACTTAACCTGTCCAGGGCGCTCGGCCTCTCTTGAGAGAGTGAATACCCATCATAGTAATCAGTAGATCTGATTGATGAGGTTATGCCAGGGCGATAAGATTCTTCGTCAGTTGATCTATAATACCTAAATCCACTCTTTTCCTATCCAGGTTACCTATCCCCATAGGGTGCTGGAGGCAACATTTCTCCTCTAGTGGTAGAACTAACTACGGGCCTAGTTTAAAGTGCTGAGTTAGCTATCTCATGATCTCTTGTATAGCCTCTTGGATCTTGGCGATTTTCATCAAAATTCCTTTTAGATACCATATACCAGGAGGGGTAGAGGGACTGAAGGCATCGCTGACAATGAGGTTTTCCTGTAGATTGTCTACCATTTTTCATTACATGCTAGCAAATGATTGAAAAATGACAGCTTGATGGAACATAGGTAGAAAATAACACTAGCTTGTCATATTCCATAAAGGTGCCAATCTATTGGTTTCTAAAATCAGTTTAATGATTAGGATGAGCCTTAGCTTAGTTAAACTAATGATTATCAATCAGAAATAAAATAATAAAGATATAAAATAGAGAAAGGTGAGAGATAAAAAGAGAGATAAGAAGGATTTTATGTGGTTCAATCCAATGATATGCCTACATCCACGGGAACAATGTTGTTGTGTATTAGGGTTTAGTACATGCTTCTCAGGAACTTTTTAGGGTTTTCGATAAACCGTTGTCAGTTGCCTTTAGCTGATAGAGGTAGTGAGATATTTATAGTAATAGGAAGATGAAGAGACAAAATACCTTTATATATTAGGTATTTACACTTTTACATTATAATTAGCAGCTGGATATTATCTATATGCATGTGCATAATGACTGTTGAGAGTCCTATATGTGTCTGTTCACATTACTAACTGTGCATATCCTTGAGGGTGGTTGGCTAGTATGTTGACCAAGGATATAATAACACCAACAATGTCTACCAGCTATTTCTGGACCCACTGAGTATGGTAACAGGTGTCACCTTTTTATTGCACCACCTGACCGTGTTATTTTAAGTTACAACAGTGGCATAACTTTGTATTTAATACAAATGACATGGAAGTAAAGTGGTTTGAGTTAGAATTTAATTACCTTGAGGCTACTCGAGTATGTTGGACAAACTCTATATAACACCACATATCATTTGAGAGAGGGATCATCACATGAGAGAGGAGAAATAAAGATTTTTGATAGAGTTATTACAATAACTAGATCTTTCATTTTTCACCATTAAAGCATTTGTCCAAGCTTTCCACCAAGAACATAAGCATTTATTGAGATTTTACCCTTTTTATTACTTCGTATCTTGCTGTTTGAGCTGTCTGCATGAGGTGTATTTAGTCTGGTTAAATTATTTCCATTGCCAAAAGACACCTAAATTTATATTCAAGCACCCTAGCATAAAGAGAAGTGCTCTCCCACACCAATAATCTACAACTTTGACTGCTTAGTCCAACTCCAGCTGCTCATGTATAATAATAATAATAATAATAATAATAATAATAATAATAATAATAATAATAATAATAATAATAATAATAATAATAATAATAATAATAATAATAATAATAATAATAATAATAATAATAATAATAATAATAATAATAATAATAATAATAATAATAATAATAATAATAACACTTTGGGGGGGGAGGTTTTATAAATTTGGGTCATCACCCTAAAGTTTAAAGAAATATTATGTTGCTTAAACTATATTAAATGTGATCCATTTATGCCCCATTTAATCACCCATCGACATTCATGCAATATGTGCCTCACCTCTTCTCTAGTCTGAAATAGTCTTAACTCCGTACCCAATCCATACCTTACCGTCTAAGTCTATCTATCCACCTAAGTAACACACAAATTAAAAAAAAAATAGTCCTAGTTCCCAACCATATCTCAACTCTGACCCTCACTAAGTTTCGTGCATGGTATATCTCACAAGAAAAATCCAAACAAGGAGACCCCTGATACACAGCTACTTAACTTAGTCGGTTGTTAAGACTTAACACATTTGACAGTACTGTCCACACAATCAAAATGTCCATCACGAGGTAAGCCCTAAGGATTCTATACCCAAATATCCTAAACTCTTGACCAATCTAGACTACTAGCATGGGATATCTCTCAAGAAAAATCTCCCTGATATACTTATGTCTAGCCATATCGTTCATTCGAAACATTGATAAGAGACTCCATGACAACATACCCATACCCAAAACCAATACATGTATATATTATACATTTATTCTGTTAACCTAGTAAATAAACCATCCTCGATCAACCCAACAAAGTCTAATCACCTAATGCATAACTATCTATCACCCATATAGATAGGCCAAACACAACCGTCCAATGGCCAAGTGATATCCTAACTTAGGCCCCACATATAATTTGTGCAAATAGTGTTAATTATCTGAATTATTACAATCACGAAGGACATACCATAATCACAAATTGTTCATCATTCTAATTATGATTAACCCACCCCTGGTGTATTTTAACATTTTCACTAGTTACCCATGTCTCCATTAGTTATGTTTTTCATATATATAACAATATAATCCTGACTTAGCCTTATAGCTATAGTATATTCCCAAGCATACCAATGCACGTATACTAATAAATATACCAAATATCCATAACTACTAAAGTACACAATTCCTAGTGTCAAACTACCCATAATCCCTAGTGCGGGGGATTATTCTGCCACACTCAGGAAAAAGCCACGAGTCCATTAATCCCATCAAACAATCTTGCTTAGAGAGGATAAAGATATATTGAGGCCGATCAGTGGAAATATCGAAATTAGATACCATTGATTAAGTTATGATAATCATCTAAAATTAGAAGTCCCACATGGCTCGACCTCTTTCAATTGTCTATAAATGTAACATCACCTCTAAGAAAAGGGTTATGTAATCTTTGTAATTAGAAGACAACTAATAAAGAGAAGAACAGCACCCGTAAACATGGACATATTACTGAACCATGTACATCATGTTCTTATGTGATTATGCATGTTTTTACTTTTCAAGGATTTGATTGTGTTGACTAAATACCAGTAAGATTTTGACTACCTACAATTATCACCATTTATGGGAACAATTTCCTTTTCTCAGCCAAAATAAGTAACCATATTTCACGCACACAGTCAACGTTACTACCTTACGACAGTTGATAAGACGATCAGAATATCCCTGAGGCTCCCAGGTTTAGGTATAAAATCCTACCTAGCAGGGTTCGCAACACTACAAACCCACGTTATCATCCATATGAGGATAAAATTATGGATATCAAAGAGGTACCGCGATCCAACCAGATCTCCAAGATCATGAACACTTACGAATAGTGACTCTGGGAGTAAAAGGTAGCTACACTCCGTTAATAAGAGTAAAATTACCGTCTCTAATATCTATTGGATAGTTTGGAGGAAGAGCTCTACTAGGATAAGAAAAAATGACGCGAAGCCACTTATACCCCTAGCCTCAGGTGAGTAAGACTCATAACTGAGGAAAGAGTTCACAACACGGTCAGGATCACTCCTATCGCCGCTGATCACCGAAAGCAAGAGATTGGCAGAATGATCATTGTGATAAGAGTAAGCTTCATTACCTTATACAAAGAGATATGGACAATCACCTTACCCACCAGGGAGTCAAGTCCACCAAGGAGTTAGCTAGGAGGGCTCTCATCTGTCCGATGAAATCCCCTTTTTTTACTTTGAGCCTCCTAAGAAGTTTGCTACCTTAGATCCAATATTTATGATGAAAAGTTTGATCTTACCTACCACGTCTGACAATAGCGCCAGACAATGACCCTTTAGAACAACAATAAACATCTCATGTGTTGTATATTCCCATAAAGCCTAAGGGATGTCGCATATAAGTGGTTTAAAAAACTACCACACCAATATCTCACAAGATTTAAGTAGATTTCATGGGCTTTCACATCGAGATTAAATACTAACACCTTACACCCAAAGTGGATGAATTCCCTCCTCATGATGAAGAAGAATCCCCCATGAAATCCCACAAGAGTATGCTTGATGCTAGTGTGAAACCTACAATGAGGTGGACGACTACTTGAAGCAAGTGGTTGTGGCTTCATTTAAGATCGACCTACCAAGAAGCTCCATGTTGTGCCAATATCTTAGCAAAAAAAGGTGAGCACTATAGCAACCTGATTTCAAGAATAGAGAAGTATACCAAAGTAGAAGATATAGTGGTTGACACCTAATAGGAGAATGGTCACTATAAGGAAAATAAAAATGGAGACAAAGAGAGGTCTCCTAATAAGGGGGCAATAAGTATAATGGTGGATCTAAGGTCGACGAGAAAATAGACCCTAACAAACACACTGTTCCATCAACACCATTTTTAAAAATCTAATCTATCAAATATTGGATAAGATTAAGGATCAACAATATTTCAAATGGCCAAAGAATATGCAAGGAAGCCTATCAAAGATAAATACTACCTTTAGATGTTATTATCATAAAGATAATGGGTACAAAATATAATATTATAAAGCACTCAAGTCTCACTTAGGAGAACTAGCCTAGGCAGGTAATCTAGATGACTACGTGGAAAAGACGAATGGTAAGGCTCCTAAAGAATGTAATCAAAAGCCTAAAAATATCCAGGATGATGATAAGATGGGATACGAGTTTGTAGTAATCCATGGTGCCTCAAGTTAAAATCAAATTCAAGGTAATGATGTTCAGATGGAATTAGAGAAGGTCACTGCAATCAAGGAAGCTTTCCAAATTGACCTTACTAAAACCTCAGTGGGAAAATGCCTCCAATAAAAAGACATAGACTATGCCAAGCATATCATATTCACCGATGAAGACATGGTTAGAGTTAGGACCCCACATCACGAAACACTATTAATCAATATTTGAATAACCACCTGGGATGTGGATAAGATACTACTAGACCAAGGGAGCATTTCGGAGCTCATGTACTTAAAGATGTTCAATAAGATCACCCTCAACGTGGAGGATTTAAAGGCAGCGGCCATCCCTTTGGGCTCTGCTAGAATGATGATGATGCCCCTGGGGAAATTTGTACTCCTAGTGCGAACTAAAAACCTATTCAAACTGATCGAGTTTCATGTAGTGGACATTGAGTCTCCCTATAATATAATACTTAAATGAAGATGGATCCATGCCATGAAAGTTGTTCCTTTAACCTACAACCAAAAGCTCAATGAATCACCGATTGGGGGATAATGGAGATATAGGGAATACCATATCATACTATGCTTGATCAAGGAATCCGACTTGTCTTTGAGGCATCCAATAATAAGGCCTAATATGAGGCCCTCGTCACTAGATTAAAGAAGTATTTATCCCTTGGGGCAAGTCACATTGAATTCTACTACTATTCAAGGCTAATATCAAATTAGATATCAGTGGACTATACCGCCAGTGATGAATGCATGTTAGCACATCTCTATATCGCTCATGACAGGGTCACCAGATTCAAGTATGTCCAAGTCTAATAGTTTCCTCGAGGAAATAATAGTTATGCAAATGCCTTGGCTACTCTGACTTTAACCTTCGATTTTGACCTTAAAAGAACCATTAAAATAGAATATCTTGCTCAACTGAGAATTTGAGGCAGAATAGTGTCGAACAATTCATCACTATTCAGAAGGCTCCTAGCTGGATAGGCCCAATCATTGTGCACTTACAAGAAGTTATATTGCCTTCTGACAAGAAGCAGACTCATTAGATTAAAGTCAAGGTTACTCGATTCTACTTATACCCTGAAAGGAATATTTACAAATGGTCTTTCTTTGGTCCATACCTCTAATGTGTGCACCCTAATGATGTTGACCAAATTATTTACGAGTTGCACAAAGGGATATGTAAAAGGCATGCATAAGGAAGATATCTAGAATTTAAAACTATTAAAGAAGGATATCTATGGCCCTAAATGCAAAGGGATGCAGTCTTCTATGTGAGGAAATGAAAAAAGTGCCAAATGTTCTCACCCATACTCCATCAGCCAACCAACGAACTCGATGCCTTAACCAGCCCCTCGCCTTTTGCATAGTGGTGGTTGGACATTGTAGGCCTACTGGCCACAACTCTTGGAAACTGAAAGTAGCTTTTAGTTGACACAAATTATTGCAACAAGTGGATCGAAGTGGAACCATTGGCGAACATAAGACATGTCGACATGATCAAGTTCATTTGGAGGAACATTATGACTTGTTTTAGTTTGCTGAGTACGCCTATCACCGAAAATAGAACTAAATTTGAGATCGAACCATTCCACGACTTCTATAATAAACAAAACATTAGACACTAATTCAGTTTAGTAGCCACTCTCTGGAGCAATGGACAGGTTGAGGCCTCGAAAAAGACAATGCTCGATGATATGAAAAACTTATTGAAGAAATCAAAAGGTTCTTAAGAGGACGAGATACCTCACATCATCTAGGCATATCGAATCACTCTAGGAGGTCAAATAGGAAAATGCTCTTTTCCTTAGCCTATGGGATGGAAGCCATAATACCTTTAAAGGCTAACTTGCTGAATGTAAGGACAACAGTTTTTGGCCAAAGCACTGATAAATAAATCATAAAGCCTGAGGTCAACCTAGTCGAGGAAGGAAGAAAAAAGCCCTGATCAAACTGGTATCCAACCAATAATAGTTGGCAAAGATTTATTACAAATGAGTCAATTTTAAGAAGTTCTAGGTCAGAGATCATATACTTAGAAAGGTCATCGGCAGTGCGAGGAAGCCATTAGATAATGAGCTATGACCCAATTGGATGGCCCATTCAAAGTCCTTAGAGACGACCTCCAAGGAGCCCACCATCTAGAAATAATAGAGGGAAGGGAGATACCTAGGGCTTGGATTGTAATCAACCTTAGGAAATTATATTTCTAAATTTTATATTAACTTTTTAGCTTTATATAAGTTTTAATTTTGTCATTCCAACTTCTTGGATGTTTAACGATTCAATTAATGCAACTAAACTTCTTATTGTTCCAAATAGAAGACACCAACATCATTAAAAATTACCCGATCAAATTATGATTATCATTATGGCAATGCCATTATCATTACAAATTTGTTCGTTCAAATTATGCTCCCTAAGATTATCCTGGAGAGTGACGATCACACTTGTCTGGACACTATAAACACTTGTCCTTTTCTAAAGCGCTTGATGAACAACATAAAAGGATGCTCTCTATCTAAAGCATATCCTCTAAGGATGAAGTCCAAATCTTTGCTTACTTGGGCGATTAACACTAAGGAAAAATTATCATCAAAGTACAAAGCTAAAGGAAAACGTCAAAAAATTAAAGGAAGGTAAACAAACACATTCAAGTAAGTAAAGAGCAATAGATGAGAAGAGTACGATCCTTTCATTCATTCAAAATTGGGGCACGTCCTTACAAAAAGATATAAAATGAGAAATAAGGAATTCAAAATACAAGGAAATCCTAAACTAATCTAGTTAATAGATGATGATGCTAGAAACAGCACCACCAGATAAGGTGTTGATAAGTTCAAGCTAGTGAAAATAATGGCAACACAAGAGTCTATACATAATAATAAAAGAAGGTGAGGAAAAGAGGATGAACACTTGTATGTACGTGGTTCAGCCATTTTATCATACGTCCACTATGAGTGTGTGAATGATATCACTAGATGAAGGCACTAACGGCCATAGATATAATCTCTCAATCTTTCTCTCTCTACTGTGTAAACTAACAGAGATTCATCTAGGGTTGCAATTATGGATCCTTTTACAAGGTAAAGGATGACCTCTATATATAGTGCTTGGGGGGTGTAATGTACCCCCCAAGCATGCAATGGCCATGTGCATGAGGATTGAACCAGTATAAGAATGACACCTGACTGATCCTAAGTAAATAATGATGACCTCAATATTCTCTCACGTGGAGGGGATGATTCGATTATAACAGATTTGTTCACGTGTTTTAAACCATACATCTGCTTGTAAATGCTAGGCCCTGTCTTTGATTGGTATCAACCTCGTCCTGGACGAGCACGAGGTTACTGAAGTCCGACTATTGCTTTGGCCGAGATTAATATCCATGATGACCTTGTCTAGGAGGGTTGGTTGAGGTTAGGTATGTGGTCGTTGTAACGTCGGCTAGGGCTGATGATGACGTTAGTAGATGATTGAGCCCAAGAGACATTACTAACTTCGACTGATGAATGCAACGTCGGCTGGGGCCGATGATAATGTTGGCAGACGATTGAACCCATGAGACTCTGCTGACCTCGGTGATGGTTGTCATAAGCTTCTGTCACCTCGACTGCGAGACTGACCGAGGTTAGTTACTCTAAGTAAGAGGGTGGACTTTGGCATATCAATCACCCCTAGCCCTTAGTCTTCTATATAATTAAACGATTGAGGATTATGTAATTAAGGTCGAGGCTGGATTTCTCTGGGTGCTAATATTTCCTTGCCACATGTCACTTACTGAACTGAGTAGCGTGCTTATCAAGGCATGATGATTCTGATTTACCCTTTAGGTTCCCTAGGCCAATAATGGGCCATCGAAACTCACGCCTCGTCATCAAATTTGGTTTAAAAATCTTTTTCTCTTTCATTCTTCTCTTTCTTCCCACATTCTTCCCGCCTTAGCTTTCTCTGCAACTGCAACCTCCTCATTTGAAGGTCTCGTTTGCTTCTAAACCTTTTCTCCTATATTTCTCAACTAGTCAGGTACCATTTCCACCTTTCTTTTCCACTTTTAGCCCTTATTTTTCATTTCTGCATTTTTCGGTAAGGGTTTCCACCAGTGTTGGTGGTTGTAAGGCTAGGATAGTAGTGGCTGAGTGTCTTAGGGGCAGTTGTAGTTAGCTCAGAGGTTGTTTAAGCCAAAAATAACCCTCTTTTAGGTTTTCGGTGAACCTTCGGTCACCTTTTTCAACGACCTTGCTCTTGAGTGTTCTTAGTGTTCTTCATTAAAAAAATTCTAACTTCCCTTTTTGATCCTCAGTTTAGATTGAACAAGTTGTTTTCCTATTTGTGGTTTTGGGTCCAAGTGTAGTGTCGTCTCACTTATTCTCAGACCTTTATACCAACTCATAGAAGAGTTCCCATCTCTTTGTGAGAAGACCTTTGAGAAAATTAGACAAATAGAGCTAGCCCAATAGAAAGCTCGTAGGGATAAGTCCTTTCCTCTCAGACCTATCTTTCCTCCACCTCTGAAGGTTATCTATCCTGAGCCAATCGAGCCTACTGAGCCTGCAGAGGTTTCTGTGGACGCAATACCAATGTCTGAGTCTGAGTCGTCCTCCTCAGATCCCATGTCTATAGACTCTTTTCAAGAGGCTCTGGATTATTCTCCTAGGCAGGGTGAGGTCCCTAAGGAAGCCGAGGTTTCGAGTCGTGCCTCTTCTCACCAAGGTGATAGCACCTCACGTAGGTCTTCTAATGTTGAAATCATAGGGCCAAGTGTGTCCATTCCTCCTATAATTGATGTCATTCCTCTGCCAGCCGCCACTGGGGCTAAAGTTTCTCAGAGGTTTCCTAGAGATAGTGATGATGGCGAGGAGAGTGATGTTGATATGTATGAGGCGGCCGAGATTGAGAGCTCCATCAGTGAGTATGACCTTCTTGCTTTTAGGAACCTATACTCCATAAACTCTTCCATCGTCCTTAGGAAACCTCTAAGGGACGAGAGGTCCTTTAATAGCCGAGATGGAGAGATCTGCATCTATGAGTAGATGTTCAAGTTGGGCTTCCATCTTCCTATCCATCCTTCTATCAGAGCTATTCTTTCCCATATAAACCTAGCCCCTTCATAATTATCCCCTAATGCATGGAGGGTTATAATAGGGGCCATCATCCTTTGGAGGGTTGTACACCACTCAGACCTTCCAGTTAGGGTTTTCAGTGGTTGTTATGTGCCCTCCTCTGCTAAAAACCACCCTAGCTATTACCACTTCTTAGCTAGGAAATCAGAGAAGAAATTATTATTGGTTACTAAAACTTTGAACCATAACTGAAAACATCGATATTTCTTTTCTTTCGGGGAATGGGAATTTGGTCTAAATGAGGCCTCTGGAATGTCGGTTCCAAGGACCCCTATGAGATGGGGGAATGTCTCCCTTGTTGCTAAAGCTGACCCTGAACTTAGCCAGGACAACTGCCAAAAAGTTGAGGATCTTCTCAATCAGGACGAACAGGGTCGTCTTATAAAATATGAACACCTGATGACCCCCTATTACCTCTCTCAAACAGGTTTAGGGGGTGGTCCCTTGGAATATCTTCTTAAGTCTTAATTTTTCATAACTTATATCTCTTACTTTTTATATTTCTAACTTACTAACTCTTATACTTATTTTTTTTTTTTTGCAGAGCGCCCTGAAGTCATTTCAGATGACCTTTGGGAAATGTCTGCTCCACGCCTTGTGAAGCTAATGCAAAATAGGAGTGGGAAAATGTACCCCCTGCTACCACCTAGAAGAACGTTAACACATCCCAGGCCGATGTTACCAAGAAGAGGAAGACCACAGCTGACTCGGCGCATCTGAGGCCGGGCAAGACTCGAAAAGGGGATCATGCCATTACTATCTCTATAGAAGATGCCCTGGCTTCTCGTCTTTCTCAGTTGAAGATCAGTGATAGCCTCATTGGCCACAACTTGAAGGTTGCCAATGCTATCGGCACAGTATTAACTGAAGAGGATAAGTGTTTCTTATGCTCCTTGGACATCCCGTTGTTGGCCGAGTTTACTCTCCACAGATCAATTCAGGTATTAGTTTCTATTTATTTGCTCTCCTCAAGGGTAACCTCGCCTATTTTATAAATTATAGCTCATATTCTTATATATCTGACCTTCTACTGCAGGGTATCTTATCCATGCATCATTTTTTTATTAGACCCTGAGGAAGATACCCCTCATAGAAAAGGGTCGCAAAGTTGAGAAGGTCTAAGCCTCTTTATATGCAGAGGTTGAAAGGATGAAGGAGGTTGATAAGATAAGGGGGTTATCCAACAGAGGGACAGGGATATGGCCAAGCTTAAGAAGGACCACGACGTAGCTCTGAAGGCTAAAGATGATGCCCCTCAGACTAAGGTGGATGTTGCGGTCAAGGCTGCTTTAGAGGATGTTGTAGAGAAGATCATTGAAGACTATAAGGTCTCTGATGAATTTATCAATTTTGGTTTTTAATACCTTAAAAGTGGTATCAAACCAATTGGCAAATGGGCAGCCTCTAAGTAGAAAGATTCAGGGAGTCTGACTGCCTCAGACTTTGAGGGTCTTGGCTTTGGTGACCCCCGATTTGCTTAGGACTTGCAAGAAGATGAGGAAGTCGACGCTGCTGCAGCTGAGACTGCTCCCTTGGAGGTTACTAAGATTGAAGATGCTAGTCATCAGGATGACGGTGCTGAGTTGACAAACGTCGATCGTGACGACACGACTGCAGCTGCAGAGACTTAGACTTTTTCTTGTGAAGCTTTAAAATTATAATTTTGATTCCCTTTCTTGTCTATACCTCTTAGCTTTTATGAACTCTGATGGTATCTTGGTATATCTGATTTGTAACTCTTAAATGTTGTTTAATGATAATCATTAATCCCATATTCTTCAAATTCTATTGCTTCTTTCGATGTTATGCTTGAATGTCTTACCTCTTGAATGTTGTTTAAGATATGAGGTCACAATATAATGATGTTTACCTCATAAATTTAACCAAACTAATGATGTTTGAGGCCTGAGGTCACCATATAATGATGTTTACCTCATAAATTTCACCAAACTAATGATGTTTAAGGTCTGAGGTCACCATATAGTGATGTTTACCTCATAAATTTCACCAAACTAATGATGTTTAAGGTCTGAGGTCATCATAAAATGATGTTTCACCTCATATTTTCACCAAACTAATGATGGTTTAAGGTCGGAGGTCACCAATTATGATTTTTACCTCATATATTTTCACCAAACTAATGATGATTAATGTCTGAGGTCACCATATAATGATGTTTACCGCATAAATTTCACCAAGCTAATGATGTTTAAGGTCTGAGGTCACTATATAATGATGTTTACCTCATAAATTTCACCAAACTAATGATGTTTAAGGTTTGAGGTCACCATATAATGATGTTTACCTCATAAATTTCACCGAACTAATGATGTTTAAGGTCTGAGGTCACTATATAATGATGTTTACCACATAAATTTCACCGAACTAATGATGTTTAAGGTCTAAGGTCACGATATAATGATGTTTACCTCTTAAATTTCACCAAACTAATGATGTTTAAGGTTTGAGGTCCCCATAATATGATGTTTCACCTCATATTTTCACCAAACTAATGATGTTTTAAAGTCGGAGGTCACCCAATTATGGTGTTTACCTCATATGTTTTCACCAAACTAATGATGTCTAAGGTCTGAGGTCACCATATAATGATGTTTACCTCATAAATTTCACCAAGCTAATGATGTTTAAGGTCTGAGGTCACCATATAATGATGTTTACCTCATAAATTTCATCAAGCTAATGATGTTTAAGGTCTGAGGTCACCATATAATGATGTTTACCTCATAAATTTCACCAAACTAATGATGTTTAAGGTGTTAGGTCACCATATAATGATGTTTACCTCCTATGTTTTCACCAAACTAATGATGTTTAAGGTCTGAGGTCACCATATAATGATGTTTACCTCAAAAATTTCACCAAACTAATGATGTTTAGGGTCTGAGGTCACCATATAATGATGTTTACCTCATAAATTTTACCGAACTACTGATGTTTAAGGTCTGAGGTCACCATATAATGATGTTTACCTCATAAATTTCACCGAACATACCATATAATGATGTTTACCTCATATATTTTCACCAAACTAATGATGTTTAAGGTCCGAGGTCACGATATAATGATGTTTACCTCATAAATTTGACCAAACTAATGATGTTTAAGGTCTGAGGTCACCATATAATGATGTTTAACCTCATATTTCACCAAATTAATGATGTTAAAAAGGTCTGAGGTCACCAAATTATGATGTTTCACCTCATATTTCACCAAATTAATGATGTTAAAAAATAATGCAACAATGTATTGGCACAAAAATTGCTATCTTTTCATTAACATGCTTTGCATAAACTGCTACATGTATTACAAAATGATAAAAATAACTGCAACTTCATATGTAGTATTTCTTCAAGTGGTCGGCATTCCAAGGGTTGGAGAAAGGTTCTCCTTCAAGGTTTTCTAATCGATAGCTACCAGGCACAACCTCATCAACTACTCTGTAAGGACCGTGCGAGTTTGGATGGAGCTTATTTGCCTTTTGCAATGTCTTCTTTAGGACTAGGTCTCCCACAGCTATAGGCCTTGATTTCACCCTTTGATTGAAGAATCTCGCAGTTGTCTGCTGGTACACTGCTTGTCTTATATACTCTCTTCTTTCCTAGATTAAATCAAGATCAAGTCTTATTTCTTCCCCGTTTTTGTGGGTCATAAGTCTGAACTCTATGAGTGGGAAGTCCTACCTCTGTAAGGATGATAGCCTCTGAATCATGGGCTAACATGAAAGAAGTCTCTCACATTGGTGTCCTTGTTATCATCATGTAGGCCCATAACACAGCATATACCTCATTTGTCCATCTCCCTTTGGCCTCTTCCAACCTCTTTTTTATGCCCTTAAGGATTGTTCGATTTATGACCTCGGTCTGACCATTTGCCTGAGGTTGGCTAGGAGAAGAGAAGAACTTCCTGATCCCTACTCTTTCGCAGTATTTGTCCAAGGAAACGTTATTAAACTGGCTTCTATTGTCTGAGATGAGGGTGTTGGAAGGCCATAATTGCATATGATGTTCTTCCAGATGAACGGGAAGGTCTTCTGCTTAGTGATTGTGATCATTGGCTTATCCTCTACCCATTTGGAGAAATAATTAATTGCTACGATCAAGAATCAATAATTGTTTACAGCTTTTAGCAGGGGTCCTACCAAATCAATGCCCCATATTAAAAATGTCTAAGGTGAGCTGATTGACGTCATAGGTTGATGAGATTGATGTGGGATGGTGGAGAACCTCTGGCACTTATCACACTTCTTTACGTATGCAGCTGCATCTTTGGCCAAGGTCATCCACCAGTATCCCTGAGTGATTATCCTCTTAGCTAAAGGTCTTCCTCCTATATGATTGGAGAAAGAGCCCTCATTCACATCTTGCAATATGTACAGAACCTCTGAAGGGTGGACACATCTGAGGAGAGGGAGCAAGAAACCCTTCTTGTATAAGATATCTCCCATAATTAAGAATTTGGAAGCTCTGAACCTCAGTTTTCATCTTTCTGACTTTGACTCTAGTAGGTCTCCCTCTCTAATGTATCTGATAAGAGGATCCATTCATGAGGCTCCCATATTCAAATTGAGGCAAGGTCTAGCAACCTCTTCTTCTTCTATGGTCGGCCTGATCAGAATCTCAACCGGTAATGTTCTTCTTATGTCTATCCTTGTTTCTGAGGCCAACCTTTCTAGTGCATCGGATTGACTGTTGTCTTACCGAGGTATCCTCTTCAACTTCACTTCCTTGAAGATTTCTAGCATCATTCTCACCCTCCTCAGGTACTTGGTCATCCTTTCATCTTTGGCCGCATACACTCCCAGGACTTGGTTGACGACCAACCTTGAGTCACTGTGGACAAGTAGTTGGCCAATACTAAGGGCTTTTGCCAAGAAGAGACCTGCTATTTATGCCTCATACTCTGACTCGTTGTTTGAAGCTTTGAAGTTGAACCTCAGCGCATATTTAATATCGGTACCATCTGGTGCTGACACTATCAGCCCCGCTCCACTTCTGTTTTCACAGGATGACCCATCAACGAAGAGGTTACAAACATCTTCATTTGAAGAGAAGTTCCCCTCTGACAGGGTCCCTTTCCTGAAGAGGTACCTGTCTTCCTCATTCTCAACCATTCTTTTTCTGGCTTTGCTTCGCTCAACCTCGTCCGGATCTGATCTTGGAAGACGTTTATGTTTGGTTCATCTGCAGCCTTTTGACTATCTTCAATCTCAACCTCTTCCCAGGTAAACTCTGCTACGAAGTCTACGAGTGCCTTCCCCTTGATGGCAACCCTAGGTTGATAAGCAATGTCATACTCCCCCAACTCGATTGCTCAGGTCATCAGCCTACCTGACTTCTCAGGCTTATGGAGGACCTGTCTGAGTGGGGAATTAGTCAGGATGACCATAGAGTGGGCTTGCAAGAATGGCTTCATTTTCCTATAAGCATGTATCAAAACATAGGCTAATTTTTCCATCCTAGGGTACTTTTGTTCAGACCCTTGAAGATCTTTACTATTTAAGTATACTGGTCTCTGCACTCCATCATCTTCTTTTACTATTGCAGAACTAATGGCTGTCTGGGAGACAACTAGATATACATATAACTTCTCCCCCAGAATGGGCTGAGATAGGAGTAGTGGGGACCCGAGGTAGGATTTGAGCTCCTTAAAAGCTTTGTCGCATTCCTCATCCCATTCGAAGGCCTTTCTAAGAACTTTGAAAAAAGGAAGACACTTATCTGTAGCTCTTGAGACGAACCTGTTAAGTGAAGCAACTCTTTCGGTTAGCCTCTGGATGTCTTTGATAGTTCTTGGTGTCTTCATTTATAGAAAGACCTTGATCTTCTCAGGGTTAGCCTCTATTCCCCTTTGGTTGACAATGAATCCCAAAAACTTTCCCGCTCTTACTTCGAAGACACATTTGGCCAGGTTTCATTATATAATTTTCCATGGTGTCAAAAGTTCTTTCGAGGTTGGCCACATGAGTGTCAGCCTTTAGACTCTTCGTCAGCATGTCATCCATATACACTTCCATGGAATTTCCTATCTGATCCTCAACTATCTTATTTACAAGGAGTTGGTAAGTAGCCCTTGCATTCTTCATCCCAAAGGGCATGACCTTGTAGTAATAGGTCCCCTTGTCTATGATGAATGATGTCTTATCTGAGTTTTCCACATTCATGAAGATCTGATTATACTCGGAATATGCATCCATGAAGCTCACGAGCTCGTGTCTTGCTGTGGCATCCACCATCTGATCAATACGAAGCAGGGGAAACTGTCTTTTGGGTAAGACTTGTTTAAATCAGTGAAGTCTACGTACATCCTCCATTTCCCATTTGCTTTTGGCACAATTACAGCGTTAGATAACCACTCAGGGTATATGACCTCTCTGATGAACTCGACCTCTTCAAGCTTTCTGACCTCTTCTCTGATGACATCATACTACTCTTTTGTGTATACTCTTCTTCTCTGCTTGATAGGCTTAATGTCTTCTATAATATTGAGTTTGTGGCACATAATCTCAATGCCAATACCTAGCATGGTTGCATGGCTCCAGGCAAAGACACTTTGTCTATTCCTTAAGAGCTTCACCAGCTCTTCCTTGATCTCAGGTCTTAGGGCTCTGCCAACTTGGACGGTTTTTTCCGATTCGTCCTCATTGAGGATGATGGATTCTACCTCTTTTGTGGACCCTCCCTTATTGAGCTTTGTTTCAACTCTAGGATCAAGTGTATTAATGTTGTACGTGGTTTTTGCCCTCTTATGAGCCTCTCTTTTTTATAGAGTTGAAGTAGTATTCTCACCCGATGTTTGGTCACCTTGCACTTCCCCTACCCCATACTAAGTCGAGAATTTTAGCATTTGGTGGACCGTTGAAGGAACGACCTCAAATTCCTTGAGGGCTACTCGTCCTATGATGAGGTTATAAGCTGAGAAGACGTTTTCATCCATCACAAAAAACTTATTTTTTCTGGTCAACCTCTTAGGCTATTCATCTCCCATTCTCACATCCATCTCATACATACCCAATGGATGAAACTTTTAATCGGTGAAGACGATCAATGGATGATGATAAGGGACAAGCCTAGATCTGCTGAGGCCTAGGCTCTTAAAGCATGGCCATAACATAACGTCTGTAGAGCTACTGCCATTAACGAGAATTATCTGAACTTCACACCCATGCACCCTTGTGGTGATTACCAATGGGTCATCGTTAGGGGCTAATATACCTTTGAAATCAAGTCGTGATAAGCCGACTATGAGGCTATCCATATCTACCTTCTTTTTTTTCTCATGTTTAACCTCCGTAGATGCTAAGTTTACAACCTCGAATTTGGTCACTGCCTTAGCCTCTGCCACATGAGCCTTATGATCTGCTACCTCTGACCCACCTCCTGCCAGTCCTCCACAGATGGTGCTCACACCAAAAGAGATCATATCGACCCTCTTTACTGGGGCATTATCATCTTTTGGTGGGAGGTCAGGGTCATCGCCATCATCATCTGAGTCCTCAGCTCTTCTGGCAGGGGCATCTTCCAGGCACCAGTCATTTCTCTTCTTTTTAGGGTCGTCTCTTCCTCCCTTATAAGCTCTACCATCCACATACTTCCTGATCTTTCCAAATTTCAACATCTTCTTAATCTCGTCCTTCAAGGCGAAACACTTATCGGTCAGATGGTCGTGATCTTGGTGGAACTCGCACCATAGGTTTTTGTTCCTCTTATGTGGAGGAGCATTCAACTTCTTCGACCATCTCAAGGACCTGTCATTCTTTATTTCATTAAGGATGTGTTCACAGCTCACAGTTAGAGGAGTATAGTGTGCAAACTTATCGTCTGCAGCCCTCTTCTTTCCATCCTTCTTTCTTTGAAATTTCCCACTGCTGCTTCCATTCTCATCCTCATACTTTGCAGCCATCGCTTCTTCTGTGTTCATAACCTTTCCAGCTGTTGCTAACAGCTCGGCCATAGACTTAGGAGGGTCTTCAGCAAGCTTCCAAAGTAGATTTCCCTTCTGAAGTCCTCCAATGAGGGTTGTCATGGCTATGCTCTCCTCGTAATCTTCAACTCCAATTTTTCCTTGTTGAATCTTGCAATGTAGTCTTCTTTTCTGGCACAACCTTATCTTGATTAGAGATATTCTTCTCTTGATTAGTGGCCTACTTCTTCTACTCATTGGCCTCTTCTTCATTTTCTAGCTCCAAGTTAGAAGGAGCGATAAGAGTATGCTGAGTGAATAATTTAGACTCATCAGAAACTCTCGCCTTTGATAAGGCCTCATCCTAAAGATTCTTAAAAAAGGACACGTGGATGATGTACAATTAATTCTAAGCAAGTCCAAAGGCCTTATCCCTACCTCCATTGAAAACACGATCCTTCACCTCCAAAGCTACCACTAAGGATTGGTCAGACTCTTCACCAGCTTTCTCGAGCTACTCAACCTTTGACCTCAGAATGGTGAGCTCTGAGTCTTTGGCTCTCATGGTATTATCGTGCTCCTTTTGCCTTTTTTTGGCAATATTAAAGGATTTTTCCCCCTCTTCTAGTGCCTTCCTTAGGTTGACATTATCCTTTCCCTGGTCACCTATCTTATTAAGGAGGTTGAATAAGTCTATCACAAGCTGCAAGTCAAAGATGAAAAATAACTAGTACAGAGAAAAAATTTCACAGTCATAAAGATCTGGTTAAAATGGCATCGATACTTATTAAAAAGAGAGTGTGGAAGTATGGGAAATGATCCTATTAGTAGGTAAGCTTCCGAACAAAGTCTGGTTGGTAGGGAGATAAGTTCCCCTTAATAATCTAGGAATGCTTGGATACTGACCCTCGACCAAGTCCCTTCTCTTTGTTGGGGATGTCAAACAATTTTTGGGTGGGCAAATTGATCACAAGACCAGATTTGGCCTCGCCCTTCTTATTAGGGGAATCCCCCAAGTTTACTGGGTTGGATTGTCTACCGAACTCTTTTCTCTTGGAAGGATATGTAGTTAGTGAACTAGGGGAAATGTCCCCCTCCATCAGATTTTAAATTCTTATTCTCGACAGTATTCCCTCTTCAAAAGTGGAAGAGGTTATCGTGGTGATGACAATGATATCAACCAACTCAAATGAACCAAATGTGCTCAGACTCATAAGCTTGCTCGCCAAGTCCATTAGATATTTTTGGTTCCCTGTTAGTGTTCGAGCAATAAAAGATGCGGTGGAAGATATATATGATAACAATAGAGAAGCCGACCTTAGGTGTTCGCTAGTAAATCAGAGGTTGTCTAAAATATTTCATATATAAAATTCCCAAATTAACGTATGTAACAAGTTTTCAACAAGATTTTCACATAATTAAGGGTTTAATCACAAATCTTGACAATCAAACCCTAGTTTCATCTTATTTATGCAATTGTGCCAAATTAACATATGATTAACACAAATTCTTTCATTCAACAAGTGATTACACATTGATAAATCATTCACAGAAATAAACGAATCAGTTTACAATATATGATGACTTAATTCATTTAAATCAAGGGTTTCTCACATTAAAGTCCATATAATTCTGAGTTAAACATGCGTTTTAACATAAACATGGGTTTAATAAATTAAAAAGTTTGAATTTACATTAAACATATTTTGAAATGAAATTTTACAATTTCAAATAAGAGTTTAAACCCTATAGGCATGCTTCTAACCAATTGATTCATACAAAGTAACGAAATCATAGATAAATTACATTAATACGATAAGCAATATCGTATTTCTTGCCTTAAATTAAGCTTGATCTTTGATAGTTTCTCTTATGTGTGCTCCCTCTTCTACCAAATCTTATGTCTCATGCTAGGGTTTTAATCAAGATGTTTAATGAGGGTTATAAACCTATTTAAAAATTTAAACCCACAAGTCTACTGTGAGCCCACTTTTGGACTCCCAAATAAAACTAAACTGCTAATCGGATACTCTTAAAACTTGGGCCAAAGTTTTACCTATCCCCGGGACCCAATATTGCGCATTAAAGATACCATTCCGGACCTCTATATACCTCAAGAGCCTAGTACAAATGCACCATCCTGAAATATCAAATTAATTATAATCGAGTTAGTTTAATTTACGAGTCGTCTACAAATTATTTAAAATTCTAATTTTAAACTCTGATTAACAATCTATACTAATTAAACCTAATAAATTTTCCATTAATTCACCAGAGTTAATAATAGTTAATAATTAAATAATCAATTAATTAATTCTCTAAAATATGAGGTATTACAACAATAGGACCCCTGGATCAATCCTTCCTAAACCGGATTGATCTGCCCATGCTAGATCGATCCGTTGGGTTTGAGCTTATAAGCTCGCCACACATTCAACAATGGCTCTAGAAAATCACCCAATTCCACCCTAAATGGCTCCAGAAAATTGCCTAATTCCACCCTAAAACCTCTAAACAACAACCGAATCCCTTCCTTCAAACATATGACCTCCAGCTCAATGATTTTAACATGATTATACAAGAATTAAAGTGATTCCAGCATAATTAAAGGTTTAAATTCGTGTATTTTCATTCGAAATCTAACTTCATCTTCTTAATTCAAATGAGTTACATCAACATTCAATTTCAAGTCAAATTATAAAATTAACATGGGGATTTAAAATATTATTACATGCACATTGCAAATATAAACTTTTCATTATCATATTACAAAGTTTCCTTCATTAATTTTTCCATTCAATCAAACTAGTTCAGCTATTCATCAATTAATTAACTAGAGTTCATAACTTAATTGAATTAATTCCCAAGTGAATTTTAATTATTTAATCAATAAGTTTTTTTTAATACTTTCTATAGATTCCAATATATAATCATCATCATAACACAAATCTAATGTTATTCTTACATCATGTATACTTGCCTTAAGGAAATCATTATTATCAACCCTACAAACTTTCAAGATCTCAACCTAGGGTTCTCCTTTTCTTTCTCCTCAACAGCTAGGGTTCTTAAGTGTATTTACGAGTTTTAGGTTAATCTTTTTAATTTATATTAGCTTGTAATTTATTAAATATGTTGGTCCCCTATTTTGACATAATTATTAAAGACCCAAAATAAGCTTCAAATGGTTTCAAATTTGGCCCAACGCATATACTAGCCCAGCGAACCATTTTTTCATTGTTTTTAACCCATTTGGGGTTTCTAAACATCGTATGAACCTACCCAAAAGTTAACATTTTTAGAGAGTTATTTATTTATTTATTAAAATTTATTAATTAGCCAATATGCGTCATTTTTAATTTAAACTTCATTATTAATTAATTAATTGTGACTCGGTATTATAAGAACCTACTTCATGATTGGTGGTAACCAATGCCGAGGAAATAATCCAAACAAAAAAACTCTCGACACTTAGCCTCGTGACCATTCCATAGCCTACCATAATACTAAGTCAATAAATATTTATCTTAGTAATTTATTATAAGGTAGTTAGTTAGTTAGTCATCACAAGGTGTATTTTAAATAGTTACCCTAACTATAATTTATATTTATTCAAGTAATGCACAATTCAACTACGTAACACTACATATGACACATGTTAATATACAAAATATATACAATAACATATATAATGTCACAAGTAATTATTAATTACAATACAACTAATAATTATACTAAATACAATAAAATATTGGATATTACAGTCGTGTACCACCATCGTTCAATCATCGCCTTTATAATGAACTTATCCGAATTTGGCATAAAATTTGAAAATATTGTGGACATATAGCCGATACCATCAATAATATTCTTTATCATTGGTTTTTTCTACGCAATAAGCTTATACATCTTCATTAAGTTTGACCAATTTCCTCAGAATTCAAACTTACACGCGTTTAGAACCAGTGTATGTTCGTCGGATGCGTGGGTGTTGTGGTCATAAATACGGAATTAGTATTTGAAGACGAGTGGAATTTCTTTCATTGGAATGGGATGCGATGACGCTGCCGCTAAACCATGTTTGTTTGATTTACCATTATTCAAGTACCATTTCCATTTGTTGGCATCCATCTTCACAATAAAATTAAATGAAATATTTTAAGAGGGTATGAAAAACAAGGTAGTAGAATTGTCTAAATACTAGGTTTATCGTGGAGAAGAAGATAAGGTGGGATGAGGGAGATGTTGTTTATATAAACATGAGAGGATGGACTATTCATTTATAGTTTTTAGGGTTCCTACGAACTTCAGTTGTTCGTATTAACTCATACGAATTTTGATTGTTCGTATGAATTCATACGCACTAATAAAGCTTGTAGGAACTTCCCACCATTGTGAGCTAACCAAATTAGCAAAAGGCAACTGGGTGATTCATCAAGCAACTTTTCCTTTCGTGATGTATCACTATTGTACATGTTATTATTATCTTTGATATTGCACATCACAAGTGCTTAAGTAATCCAGGATGAGGTCTTTTACGTATCAAAAATTCTTTTATAGAAATGCAAAATTCAAAAAAGGATTGTTTAACTTAAATAACTCCACAATTGATTATCTTTTTCTTTAAGGATTGTTAAACTTAACATTCACGTTCCTTGCTCGTGATATGTTGAAAAAGAAAATTTTAAACAATGAAAAATATAAAAACATTTAAAGATTAAGAAAAAGGAAAAACCTAAAAATAGATAAAGAAAAAAACTGAAATTAAGAAGAACCAAAAATCAAAATAGTATAAATAAATCCCCATCATCGTCCCCCATCCCCACCTTCATCCATAACCCGCCAGAAACTCCCTTATATCAACTCCCTCTTTTAGTTGAAAATGCCACACCTCCCCTTCGCCATTCTACCGCACTCAACTCACTGCCCTAACCACTTACAACCTTCGCAAAAACACTACGAGTCTAAAACCAAACCCCGTGTGTGTGTGTGTGTGTGTGTGTGTGTGTGTGTGTGTGTGAGAGAGATAGAGAGAGAGAGAGAGAGAGAGAGAGAGAGAGATTTCAAATCTAAACTTTAACTATCATAACAACATAAATTCAATATCTATATAAATTTGGTACCAAAAATAATTCAACTTTGGTATGTATGTGAAAAAACCCTAGAACAAATTAAAAAAATCAATTGCCACTCATCCTTGCAATCAATTTTCATAATGAAGTTTAGGAAATAGTGTTGTGAGGTTGAGAGGGAGAGAGATATGGGATGAGAAGAAGTCATCGGTTGGGTGAGAAGTGTTGGGGGGTATAATTTTGAATTTTGTTAGTCGTATCTTGTATTTTTTTCCTTTCCATTTTCATGGTTTTCCTTTATTTTTTATTTTATGACCTTTTCTATATTTTATTCATTTTCTTTTTAAGAGGTCATGTGCAAGGAACATAGCCGTTACTTTTAACGGGACCTAATGAGAAAGATACCAAACCCAAACTTAATTATTAAAAAGCATTGAAGTCAAAACGATTCAATTATGAAGGCGTGTAAGTTAAATATACCCTACAAAACTCTTCTAAAAAGGGAATTTATATCCTAATCCTTAAACGATGCGGCAGTTATAAGATATAAAATATTTTAGAAGAATTTTAACATGTATAAATTTTATAATTGATTTTTTTTATGACATGTACAAAGTTAGTTGGACCACACATTATTTATGATATTTGTAATATGGACACATACGATGTATACTTTTATAAACAACACCACTTAGTATATATATTTTATTTTAATTTTCTATAAATTTAAAAATAAGTCAAAGTACATATAATTTTGGTTAATGTTAGGAAGACTCACTTTGACGACATAATTTGGGGATAAATAACATATATCCCTTTGTTATTAGTGGATAGCTTAAGTGGGACACACTTCACTCAAATATCCACCAATGATATAGGGACACATGTCATGTGTACCAAAAGTGTCATGAGAATATCTCCCCCCAGCATTATCTATAATGTTTATATAAAAAGCATTAACACGCGATTATAAATGATTGTAAAAAAGAGAGCTATATGCTAATTAGACTTACGTAGATAACCAAAGAGAGTTATTTGCTAATTACGCTTAAGGATGTAGTACATGCAAGTGCCATTTATTGTAAGATTTTTGTCACTTAAATTCAACAATATCTCAGTATGGTAAGTTCAAGTCCACTAAGCTAATTATACATATACAATAATCTTTCACGTGTACTCGAATTAGTGTCTGCATTTGCAGGTCAACCAGTAAATTTTGACTCATGAGAGCTATTTTGGGATTATTATAATTATTATATTAATAATTCTAAATGAGTCAAAATATTTTAGTCTGTTATTTTATAATTAAAGATGGCAGAGACACACTTAAGGAAAGACAAGTACTTATGTTGTAAAAGGTGTCTGATGGAAGTGACATGTCTTTTAAATGTGTATGAAAGAGACATGGATTTTTGAAAACAAAATCATCTCAAGGACATTGTGTGAAACCCTAGCATTGTGTAAAATATAAGGATCGGATTTAAATTTGCATGTATAGCATTTTTTTTTATGTGTATTTAAAATTCTATGTATATTTAATTCACAATAGGTATATTTTTGGGTATAAAAATTTCAACAATATACACATCCAATAGGAGATAAATCTCACAATGCTTAAAAGTGAATTTATTTTCATGTTTTTTTTTCTTGAAAATTAAAATAATAGAGACTTACCTAATTTTCTCACCTTCTGGCTATAAACTTAGTGGTCAAAAATACAAGCATGTCATATTGTGTTAATTCAAATTCGTGTAAAATATCAATTAAATTTTATATATTTATTAATCACATTATATAACCTCCCACTAACTTAACTTGTTTATTAAACATGTAGTAGACAAATTAACCAACTAACCATATCTTCTAAGATTGAAATTCCCTTCCATCTCGACTAATTACACCAAATTATTTCATTAACTAACATTCATTAAAATGAGTCCATTTTCAATATACTAGTTAAACATGTTTAACTCCGCCTGTGTCGTGCATAACTTCTTATTTTTTTGACATTGCCGGTCCCAAACCCGAAAAAAGGAGGAGGGTTGCGTTAGGTAACTGACAGCCAGTGTAAAACTTTGTCAGATCCTTATGAACATGAATCCTATGAATATACGTGCTAATGCTAGGGCATTCCCCTTAAGTGATGCGTTGCGCCTGCCACCGGGTGTCTCGAAAAATAAGCAAGGGGCGTTGCGCCTGCCACCGGGTGTCTCGAAAAATAGGCAAGGGGCGTCGCATCGGCGCCCGGATGCGACAATAAGTACGCAAGGGTTCCTGCAACAAGCTGGACGTGTGCGGGTAAAGAAGCTAGTCCAGGATACTAGACTTAGGTTAGCGACTTGGAACATAGGGACTATGACAGGAAAAGGGATGGAGTTAGTAGATACCATGATAAGAAGAAAAGTTAACATATCTTATTTACAAGAAACTAAATGGGTCGGTGAGAAAGCTAGAGAAATAGAAAATATAGGATTTAAATTATATTATACAGGAAAACATAGAAATAAGAACGGAGTTGGAATAATAGTAGATAAAAACTTTAAGGACGATATCGTAACCGTTATTAGGAAAGGTGATAGACTTATACTTGTAAAATTGGTATTAGGTGAAAACATAATTAATATTGTTAGTGCTTATGCACCTCAAGTAGGATTAGATGAGCACACTAAAGTACAATTTTGGGAAAAAATGGATGAACTAATTCAAGAAATACCCCTAGGTGAGAAAATCTATATAGGTGGAGATTTTAATGGCCATGTAGGAGAAGATCGTGTAGGATATGAGATAGTGCATGGAGGACATGGTTTTGGAGATAGGAACGGCGGGGGAGAGTCTATCTTAGATTTTGCGATGGCTTATGATTTTGTACTAGTAAATACATGTTTTAAAAAGAGGCTTGAACACTTAATAACTTATAAAAGTGGAACACATAAGAGCCAAATAGATTTTTTCATTACTAGGAAAGGAGACGGATTAACGTGTAAAGATTGTAAGATTATCCCGGGAGAGAGCTTAACCTCACAACATAGGATAATGGTGTTGGATATAAATATTAAAAATCAATTACGAGTGCGAAAAGTGAAGATTAACCCACGAACTAGGTGGTGGAATTTAAAAGGAGATAAATTAGAACTATTTAAAGATAAAGTATTAAATGAAGCAACATGGAATTGTGAAGAAAAAACTAGCATAATGTGGAATAAGATGGCCACATGCATTAGGAGAATATCAAAAGAAATTCTTGGAGAATCAAAAGGCAAAGGTCCACAGTCCAAAGAAACTTGGTGGTGGAATGAAGAAGTAAAGAATATAGTAAAAATTAAAAGAGAGTTCTTTAAAACATGGTAAACAAATAGAAATGAAGAGAATTTTGAGAAATATAAATGGGCTAAAAAGGAAGTTAAGAAAGTGGAAAGAGATGCTAAGTTAAAAGCGTATGATGATCTTTATACAAAATTAGGAACATAAGAAGGGGAAAAAAGTATTTATAAGCTTGCTAAACTTAGGGATAGGAAAACAAAAGATTTTAATAACGTTAAGTGCATCAAAAGTGATGATTCGAGAGTCCTGGTCAAAGGTGATGAAATTATGGAAAGATGGAAAAACTACTTTGAGAGGTTATTAAATGGAGATAATGGGAGTAGATTAGATATAGAGGAACTTAGGGAGACTCGAGAAGATATATTTTTTCGTAGAATTAGGACAACAGAGGTCAGGATTGCTCTAAAAAAGATGAAAACAGGGAAGGCCCAGATGGTATCCCTATTGAGGTTTGAAAGTGCTTAGGGGAGGATTGAGTATCATGGCTTACAAAATTATTTATTAGAATTTTAATGACTAATAGGATGCCCGATGAATGGAGAAAAAGTATTTTAGTACCTATTTATAAAAATAGAGGGGACATACAAAGTTGTACAAATTATCGTGGTATTAAGTTAATGAGTCATACAATGAAACTTTGGGAGAGAGTGATTGAATATAGATTGAGACTGAAGACAACAGTATCTGAGAATCAATTTGGGTTTATGCCTGGGAGGTCAACAATGGAAGCATTCTATTTATTAAGGAGATTAATGGAGAGGTATAGAGAGAAAAAGAAGGATCTTCATATGATTTTTATAGATTTGGAGAAGGCGTATGATAGGATACCCAGAGATATAATATGGTGGGTTCTACATAAAAGAGGAGTGACTCGCAGATATATTGACGTGATCAAGGATATGTATGATGGTGCGATGACTACAGTAAGAATATCAGCTGGAGAAAGTAGTGAATTTTCAATTACGGTAGGGCTACACCAAGGTTCAGCATTAAGTCCTTATCTCTTTGCTCTTGTTATGGATGAGTTGACTGGACAAATACAAGATGAGGTGCCATGGTGTATGCTATTTGCAGATGATATTACTTTAGTCGATGATACTAAGATGGGGATAAATGCTAGGTTGAAATTGTGGAGAGAAACTTTAGAAACAAGAGGATTTAAAATAAGCAGAACTAAAACAGAATATGTGGAGTGTAATTTTAGTAGTAATAGGAGGATAAATGGAGATGTGGTGAAATTGGAGGGTCAAGAAATACCTAGAAATAATCATTTTCGTTATTTAGGATCGATTATACAAAAAGATGGAGATATTAGTGATGATGTTACGCATAGGATTAGAGCACGCTGGGTTAAGTGGAGAAGTGCGACCGACGTTCTGTGTGATAGGTGTATACATTTGAAGTTAAAAGGAAAATTTTATAGGACGGCCATTAGACCCTCCATGTTATATGGGACAGAGTGTTGGGCAACCAAGAAACAAAATGTGCAGAAAATGAGTGTGGCGGAGATGCGAATGCTAAGATGGATTTGTGAAAAACTCGAAAGGATAAAATTAAAAATGAACAAATTCATGAAACGGTAAAAGTAGCTCCTATAGAAGATAAATTGAGAGAAAATCGACTTAGATGGTTCGGACACGTCAAGCGTAGACCAATGGATGCTCCTGTAAGGAAGAGTGATTTAGTTAGTATTGATGGTAACCCAAGGGGTAGAGGTAGGCCTAAATTAACTTGGTGGGATATTATAAAAAAGTACATGATATCATGTGGTTTAACCGAAGATATTGCACTGGACAGAATGGAATGGAAAAATAGGATTCATGTAGCCGACCCCAAATAATTGGGAAAAGGCTTTGTTGAGTTGATTTGAGTAGTAGTTAAACATGTTTAATCGTGTTATTTTTAGGTTAATCGTGTTTTAGACTAATAATCAGAATTTTGAGTTCATGTCAAGAAGTGGTCTATTCTAATCTACTAACTCCGTATTGAGTTTGATTAACATTACTATGTCATGTTAATAAATAGAACCTTGCTAGTCTTTAACATGTGAGCATTTCAAAAGTATGTATTTCCACTCTTTCACATGTGTTTTCTCAAATGCTAAGATTGAGATTTTAAAGGTACTAAAGGAAAAATAATAACACCACGATAATATGTGTTTCACCCAACGATTGATATATGCACAAAAGTGCAAGAAATTAAATTGCATTAATAGACTGCAAATATGGACGGACTTAGTTGGTTCTGAAGGCGGGCGACCGCCCACCTTATTTATTAGGATTTTTTTTCGAGAAATATACTAAAAAATAAAAAATATTTTTTTTTTCGATCTTTGTATAAGTTTTCATACTGAAAGGCAGTGAGTTTTATGTCATTTTAAAAGCTTAGGGGATGAGCGGTAAATAACATATTTCCTAATCATATATGAATTTCATTAAAAAAATCTACCTTCATTTTTATTTCTTCTTTTCCTCCCCTCTCTTTTTCCTCCCATCCCAAGTCGTCGTTGTCCTTTCCTTACCCAACCCAAGTCATCGGCGACCCACCCTCTCTTCCCTCCCTTCAGTGATAATATCCCGGGTGGGGTCTTCCCTACCTCTCCTTCGCAGGGCGTCATCTCTTTCACTCAACAACACAGGTTACTTTTAAAGTTTTAATGACATAATTTTTTTCAGTTCAATATTTATTTTTTATTATTTATTATTTTCAGTTCAATATTTAGTTCAATATTTTCAGTTCAATTTTTTCTACATAATGTTCATTGGTTAATTAGGTTAAACTTTGAAAGTTCAACAATGCAAAATATTAAACTAGTTTAATTTAAGTTCAATGTTCAATTACAAAATGTTAAGTTAGTTTAATATTAAATGTTTAAATGATTGAATGACTAAATATGTTTATTGTAATTTCTGAAAAAATTGTTAGATTAGTTTAAAGTGTTGAAGTTAAATTGCTGAGTTTTTTCCTTTTTTTAGTATTAATTCCTGTAATTTTTGTTTTAGTATTAAATGTTTAAATGAGTAATTGTTGTAATGCAACTTGAATAAGTACTTGTCATTCAAATAATATATTTTTTAGGGCTAAAAAAATTATAAAAACTATAAGCAACCCTAAAAAAATCGCCTCAGGGGGCTCCCTCACTCGACCCCTAGACACTGCTTGAAACTTTCACACCCCCTGACTAAAAATCTTAGACCTGCCACTGAGTGCAAATGAGTATTACAAGAAAACAAAAAGTAATTAAAAGGAGTACAAATGAACAAACATTAATTAAAAGGAACACAACATAATAGAAGATTTAAAATTCACAAATAATGTCATAGAATTATTTAATAGGATTAACTAATTCATATAACATTTTCATTTGGTGTATATATATACTTACCCTTCTCAAACATGAAGATTAGTGGATAATTAACGCATTCTTATTTTACACTACATAAAGAACTTAAAAACACAAAATGTTGATCATTTACCTTCACGCAACTAAATTTATACCAAAAATAAATTTACTTATGTATTTTCAATGCATACTTAATTTTTTCCCTTCATGTATGAAAATAAGCCTTCATAAATGTAGATTACAAATAACTCTCCTACTAAAGAAGAGTTACTACGAGTTGTACCCAGTCATAGGGGGGTACGTGAGTAACCCCATAGTTACTTGGGCATTATGTGAGCAATTATTAAGAGAGAATGCTGGATGAGCAGGTCCAAACCAGTAGTAAGTCACACGATCATGTCTAAGTCACAACAAGCAGTGACTAACAAGGGGATGCATGAGTAGCCCCAAGTTAACTAGATATTTATGTGAGAAATAAATAGGCTTTGCGAGCAACCCAAAGCCACAAAGCTCATAAACAAAAACAGGTACAAGAGCAACCTTGTCTGCCTAGTAAAGAAAGGTTGCGAGAAGTTGCTCATGCAATACAAAAGCATGTATTTGAAAAACTCATTTACTAACACTTAGTCCTATTGTCTAAACACTAGTTTACTTAGCAAGAATCCTTGTCCGAGCAATCAAGACTCGAGCAAATGGATAGTTGGGACCTCTTGAGAGTTTTCATTTAGAGGCTGAGAGGTAAATTTTGATAAGCTAGCTAAGGTTCAAACACTTCAATATCTTAGGAAAGATAGAATGTTGAAACGAAGGACCTAAGAGTTCACTCATACTCACTCACATCACATAATCCACAGTTATTAATTAGCGAACAGTCAGTGATTTGCTCACAAGACATTTTATTTCAATTAAATGATAAGTAGCCTTCAAGGTCACTCGTAAGTTTTCAAATTTGTTCACCATGCAACCATTTACAAACAGATAAAATAGTACGTTTTGGTGTTAAGGTCAACAACACTACTTTCTATCCAATATTATACCAGGTGGCATTCCACAAATAAACAGATCATGATAGACAATGACAAATCATATATTTGTCACATGAAAATATTCATTTAGCATGCATGTGCCACATCAGCCCAAAGGTTTCACTATGAGTAGATAAATTAGGGCACAGTCATTACGATCTCCTCATTAGCACTATTACTCTGCAAAAACCCTAACAGACATTCTCTCTCTGCTATATCCTAGATATTGATGTGCTTATCTTTTCACTATCAGAGAATCATAGCTCTCAAGTGGTTCATTCCTTCGTTTATTATTAAAAATTTGTATTCAATTATTGTTTCCTCATTATTTTAATAAGAATTTTCTTTAGTATAATTTCAAAGTTGGTTTTGGTCTCTGTTCTGTTATTAAAATATTATTGCTTTGAAGATAGTTTCCACTGGAGTGGGTCATAACGCACCCATTTAGAGTTATTCATAGACCCTAGTATCACTACCCTCCTATAATAGCATTAGTGTAACTATAATCCACATTAAAGATCCACAACTGTGCTCTCAATTAGGGGTGTCTACAAGAACTAATTTCATTTACAAACTCATGAGGATAATGGGTCATCCACTTATGGGGCTCCACATTCGATGTTAAGATGAAATATACTCCACATATACACATTATTATCAAGTTATACACAATTAGTATACAAATAAAATTTCAGGAAAAATTAATTAGGACCCGTTTGGTTGTCCCCAAAATTGTAAATTAATTCATTTAAAATGGACTCATTTATGAATAGCCTTGTTATTATTGGTTGGTTGTAAAAATAAACAAATTTAAAAATTGACCAGTTCATGTTGATCCATAAAAATACTTAAATTAATCAATTTGACCAAAAACTAGAAATTGCACAATTTAAATTTATAACATTAATTTTAAATGGACCACTCCCATAAAGCTATTTCACTGTACCACTCACACACTTATTAAGTTCAAAGTTTTCTCTCTCTCTCTCTCTCCCTCTCTCTCTCTCTCTCTCATAATATATATATATATATATATATATATATATATATATATGGTGAATAACTTCATTTTACTTTTCCAAACACAACACAAATTAGATTTAAATACGTTTAAAATGAATACATTGACAATCTTTTAATTCCAAATTGATTAATTTATATAATTATACAATTTATGAAATCAAACAGGCCATAACTGAAAAGGTGGATGAAATGAAAACTTCAAGCACCTAGTTTATATGGAGATATCCTTGTTACATCGATTTGGTTAAATTAAAGAAGACTACATATTATTTATTATTTTTATATACAGTGTCAATCATGAAATATAAAATTATAAATTCATTATGTACTACCATATTTTCCCCCCAAAATGACCTCCTAAACAATTTCCAAATTAATCTAAGACTCCTACAAGTGGTTCGTACCACTTGGAAAAGAATGGTGTTTCAATTCATTCATGAATTGTGGATCGATTTGATATGTGATTTTTTTCAGTAAAAAGATGTAATGTGAGGATCGTTTTGACATTACCCTATTATAAAATAATCGCAAATTAATGTGATAGTAATTGTAGGCAGGTGTAATGAAAATACGTTAACAAAATATGAATGAATTGGCAGTTGATCAGTCACTTGGATATATGTATATTCAAACTAATTAGTTTTGACATTGCCCCATTATAAAATCACAGTAAAATGATGTAATGCGAGGATTGTTTTGACATTTCTTAGGGGGGCAACCTAATCTATATAACTATATAAAAATTGTTGCCCAAAATCATGTGAGGCTGACACGCGATAGTAAGAAAGGCTACTTAATAATAATTTAATACCCTCTCTCACCTAAAGCCACACATGACGACTTTTCAATTTCCAATTTTCAATAAGCACCCTAAGGGACCATTGAATGTAGACGAACCTCTTTATATGGAAATCCTCACGTAACTTTCTCCGAAACTTCATCATGTCTCTTGAGTACTCTTTTCCAAACAATTCCATTTCCAAGAAGCATAAAAACCTACCGAGATTCTTTATCCCCACAAATAGATATTTTTCTTCCACAAAATATCAATTTCTCAAGAAAAGGAGTGAATTTAAACACATCAGGAACCCCGCCAATTCTCAGCACAATGTTCAATATCTTCTTTGCCTCATTAGTCCTACTCAGCTCACATAAGCCACTGCTTACCATGTTATACACAGACGCATAAGCTATAAATCCTTTATGCTCCATCAAACCCACTAACCCAATAACTTCATCCATCATTCCTTTCTTACAACACCCATCAATCACATTTTCAAGCACAAATTCACCCAACTCAATTTCCCCCTTTTGAATCTCATCTACTAACCCCATTGCTTCTCCAATCTGCCCATACTTACAAAACCCACAAACTAAACTCCGATACGCATCTGTACTCGTGCAACTTCCCTCTCTCTTTTTTTTCTCTCATGTTTGTATTCATTTTTTTACATGAACTGAAACCAAGATTTACATATATTTATGTGTTGATAAATATACAGTTTTATTTCTTATTTATTATTTCACATATTTTTTGTTGATCATCTATTTTATTAAAGAAAAAAGGGAGAGAAAATAAAAAAATTAGATACTAAGTAAATTAATAACAACTTATACAACAATTTTTATTGGGTGAAAGTGTAGTGACTGAAAAGTGTCTTTTGAGGACACATGAATAGTTCAACAATGGATTTGGGGACTAAATAAGATTATCGCCAAAATAATTTTTACAAAGAAAAATTTGTTGGCGCGATAATAACAAGTTATCTGAATTACATGATTTTGAGGATGAAGGTCACATTGGTTAATTTACTAATATTTTTGGAGATTGATTTTATCCCTTTTTATTGAGATCTTTTTCGTTTTCACTTTAGGTAATCGCTTGGTCGTAGAAATTTTATGAGAAAATGATGTGATTTTGTAAATTGCTTTCTGGTGTTATGTTTAAAGGTACAAAATTTAGTGTTTGATTACATAATTTTATACTTTGATGTGCAATAGGAATTGAAATATGTTTTTTTTAACTAAACAAGTTCATTCCAAATAAAGGTTCATTGCATCATATCTTAAGGAGGCTACCAAAACAAGTGGATATTTCAAGATGTCTAAAACGCTATTTATGTCCTTACTGATATTTGGAATTTTTTATTTTAATTCTCTATATTTCAAAATTGGAAAATACTGCATGACACACCGAGTGAACTATATACATATCCTGGTTAATTTGTTGGTTAATGAGTGGCCCTACATTCTAGTCAATATCAATATCTCTATAATAATATAAAATGCTATACAGACATTCAAGCCTTCAAAACCCAGGTTAATCCACGTCATTCTTCTATTCTATTCTCTATCAATTTCTCTTTCATCTGAATTAATAGATGATTTTCCCTCTTCCTTATAGGTTACCTAATCCGTCCCATCCTCTTCCCTGTGGAGACTTTTGTATACCTTTCCACTTATTTCACCCACTTCCTCTTCCTCTATTATATTTTCTCTCCAAAAAAACGTAAATTATTTTTCGAGCTTATCATTGTTGTTCTCAACAATTGTAGAATGCATGTGGATCGATGTACCAACACGGTTTCAAGCATGATTGGAGTGCAATATGTGAGAGAGAAGAGTGTTAGATGGAATTTTAAGCCAAAGAAACTGTTTCCATCCCCTTCTGGCCTCCATCACTGGTGTTACTGATGACTATCCACATCCCCTCTTTGTCGCGTCGTTAGGTTTATGGCCTCGAATGATGTTCCACATCCCCTCTTTATTGCCCCAAATTTTTCAGAAGAAGCTTTGGACCTCCGGATGGCGGTGGTTATCCGCTTGGCAAACATTGCCCCCATCCACAGTTGTATCTGAACATAGGCCTCCTTTTTTGGGTTTTTCATCTCGCACTTACTACTCTCTACAAACTTCCACATCGTTTTATCCCACAAAGAAGTTCAATTAATTGAACACTTCACAAATCATGTCAATTAATTTAAACCATTTAACACATTCACCATTCTATTGAATAAACAAATAATGAATAAAACATCATTTAATTCAATATGATAAAACTTTGAATAATCATTCAAGTTAAACAAAATCCAACCCATCAATCGTAATAATACTAAGTCCAACTAAAACAGAAACAGAAATACTGAAATGAAATGAGTACAATGTCATTCGAACATAAATAAAATGAGGATGGGGGGACACATGCCCTAATTGATAAGTCTAAATCAAAGAGCTGAAAGCATAGATGTGGAGGCGTCTAAATACGAGGACTTGCAACACCTACAATAACTGTAACACGTCAAAATTTCCAACAGTCTAAGCTTGGCGCCCCTGTGGTTGGACACCTAAAAATAATTTCATAAGAAAAAGAAATTTTTACAAGAGACGGATCAGAGCCTGAGTGTAAAATATTTTAAAATAGCTTAGCAAGTATATAAAATGAAGTAAAGCAAATATAATACACATGTTAGCTTCTTGAACACTCACTTGAGATTCTTACCTCTCAACTATTGATCACGCCTAACGTACCTATATACTATCCTAGTTGTCGTTATCACTTAACTATAACGTAGACATCTCTTTCTAACTATCACTCGTAGTAATAATTTGTCTTTACCACAAACAATTATTATTAAATGTTCTTGAATTTATTATTCCTAATAAAAGTTTCACAACAAGTTTAAGTGTTCACATACATAAGTTACTTAAAACTTTATCACCTTCCCTACTACAATTTTCACACAATAGATAATATCACAAGTATATATACATATTCATCACTATATATTATATATACTAATACGGCACCCCTAGACTCAGCTGCGGTGCATGCATACTCTGCTATTTAGTCTCGGTATATCTCATACTAAATAAGGACTACCGATTCGGAATCTCCCACAAACCGTAATATACAAATAACACATATTGGAGGATAATATAGTTCCAAGCCTATGGGATACGAACATACCTATGCACCCATATGCCCACTGACTTATCAACTCACCAATAAGTTGTTCTTAGGTTCTATGTCCTAAGGCACCAATCTAAGATCCTCCAGTGGGATCATTAGGATGAGACTGTCCCCTTTTAAAACCTCCCGTGATTGCAAGTGGCATAGGTATGTCATACACATAATAAATCAATCATATAATAGGTATCCATCTCACCTATATATATTCATAACACAAATATATAAATACTCATGTCCCATATCATAAATCACATACGTAGTATATCATTATCCCGAATATCCTACGTTTAATTAAATGACAATTTCATTTTTTATCGTACGCTCTCGAGTATTACTCACCACTCAAAGTGTACCCTTTATTCTACCCATTAAATCAATAGGTGACTCACTATATCCTACTGGTCTAAATCATCATTGTCCTCAAATTCTCGTAACTCGAATTAATTTTCAAATCAGGTAATCCTCTCACATTAACCTAATTACGTTTACCCCTAAATACAACATTATGAGATAAAGCCTAATACCCACTTAGGCCTACTGGTATTCTAACATAAGTCCAAGTATATTAAAACAAATCCCAAGAATAAATTCCCAATGATTTTTTAACTATAATAAACAAAAGGAGAAAAGTGGCAAAAAACGGGCAGCTAAATCGATTCGGCTCGATCCGAATTGATTCTCCTTGCCGAATTGATTTGGCTAGGACCGAATGATTTGCTTTTATAGGTATGAAAAATTATGCATATGTGTTCTTACACGTTTCTCCAATTTCCAACCCAAAATCTCGATTTTAATCATCCCAAACACCAATTCAAACATATTAAATGTTATACTAACGTAATTAAACAAGTTCTATTGTTCAAGAACTACAATTTCAACAAAGGGCAACAATTAAATGGGTTTATTTCAAGTAAAAGCATTAAGAACCCTAGTTTTTCATCTTCTCCAAGAACTACCAATAAAATTCCAAAATTATTCATCAATATTAATCCAATTTTGTGGGTTATCATGTATATATCATGGGGAATCAAACCTATAGCAATTTCAATTCCAGAGTATGATCCAAATCCTTTAATTTCATCTAAATACTATACAATACATGTTCAATTTTAACCTACACTAACACGGGTGATATTATTGCTCAAAGTTTACAAGTTTAACACCTGCCTCTCAAAGGAAGGTGTGATATGCTGGTGTAGTTGGTATGGTTGTGTTCCTCATTCTTTGATCTACGTGGTAGTGGTCTTGGTGGTGCAAGATGGTGGTTTTTAGACTTTGACTTCTAGAATTGGCTCTCCTTCTTCCTCATTGACTCTCCTTTGGATTTTGTGAATGAAAACCCTAACTTCCCTTACATACCAGATATATTCCCCCTCATGATTTCGTAGGCAATTAAAGCTTAAAAATAAAAATTACCAAAATGTCCTCCTGGGATGTCGGTTTGGCCTAAAATTGTCTCGGGACCCAAACTAAACCCACGGGTAGACTGTTTGACTCCTTCCGGACACATTGTCACTCTCAAAATGACCATTTGGATCACTGAAAAGGTAATTTACTTTATATTCCCTTAATTTAGTCCCGACACGACTCACACGCACGTCCCGCTTTAATTACCGTAATTGTCAATTGTCGTATTTCTCACTCGCGACAATTCTCCTTAATTCACAATCATATATTACTTTATTCACTCAGTAATGTTCAATATAATTATCACTAATAAATACTAACTCTTATCTCACTAGTTAATATTTATTTTAATCCGAATTAATTATCAATTAATTTCTCGTATTTAATTTAATTAATCCAAAATTTTTAAAAAAATAATTAAAGATACAGGGGGTTACATACTTTCCCCCTTACAACATAATTTTGTCTCGAAATTCGTAAAGTAAAAGTATACTTGGTAAAAATAACTCTGGGTATTTTTTGCGCATCTCATCCTCGCGCTCCAAGTAGACCCCTCGACATTATGGTGCCGCTATTGAACACATACTATCGGTACCACCTTCGACCTCAGTTTTCTCTCGCTACGATCTAGGATAAAAACTGGCCCCTCCTCGTAGGAACTATCGGGCTGTAGATCAATTTTTTCTAAAGCAATATGAGTGTGAGCTAACTCATCCCGAAGATATCTCCTCAGCGAGGAAATGTGGAATACGTCATGAATCATATGCAAGTTCTCGGGTAACCCAAGTTTGTAGGCCACTAGACCAATTCGCTCAATAATAGGGAATGGACCTATATACCTCGGTGTTAACTTCCCTTTTTTTCCAAATCGCATTATCCCTTTCATAGGAAATACTCGTAGTAATAACTGGTCCCCCACACTAAACTCCCTGAAGAGCCTCTTGGCATCGGCGTAGGACTTCTGTCTATCCTGAGCAACTTTTATATGACTCTTAATCATCTCAATACTGGCTGATGTATCCTGAATCACCTCTGGCTTGAGTAGCTTGTTGTCCCCCGCCTCTAACCAACAAGCAACAGAACGATAATGTCTACTGTACAACACCTCAAATGGGGCCATGCCAATAGTAAACTGATAAGAGTTGTTGTACACAAACTCCACCAGCGGAAGGCACTGCTCCCATCCTCCCTCAAAATCCAGAATACACATATGTAACATATCCTCAAGCATCTGATTAGTTCGCTCGGTCTGCCATTCATCTGTGGGTGGTAGGTCGTACTCAAACAGAACTCAGTACCCATGGTCTCCAGAAAGATCTCTGAAAAATGAGACACAAAAATCTTATCTCGGTCGGACATAATATTTAGGGGCACCCTATGTAATCTCACTATATTCGTAATAAAAATCTGGGCATACTGTGTCATAGTATAGTCAGTCCGAACTGGAAAAAAGTGGGCTACCTTAGTCAATCGATCCACAATCCCCCATATCGAATCGTTACCCCTCTGAGAAGTGGGCAACCCTGTGATGATATCCATGGAAATGCTCTCCCACTTCGACATAGGAATCTCTAGCGGATGAAGAAACCCTATCGTTTTTTGATGGTCCACCTTGATTAGCTGACAGGTGGAACACTTTGAGATGAACTCAGTAATGTCTCTCTTCATTCCACTCCACCAATATTGTCGCCTTATATCCTGGTACATCTTATCCCCACCGGAATGTACTGTAAATCGAGATCCATGCGACTCTATTATCACTTCATGTCACAGATCCTTCCCCTCTGGAATAACCAGAAGTCCATTGAAGTGCAAGCCACCCTCGAAACTCATTGAGTAAGGCTCAGCTCCCTCTACTAGAAGATGTCGTGACACACCCCAACCCAGTTACTTATAATTAAGTTTGAAAGTCAAAGTGAGTCAAACCATATTAATCTAACCAAACCATAATCACGAGTTTTGATTTCAGAGTCATCATTGTAAATCCATATAACTGAAAACTTTTTTACAACATCAGAGTAATCATGTCCATAAAAACTTTCTTGAAGGATAAGTTAACTTAATTACATCATTTACATTTACACAAAATCATAGTTTCTCCCATTCCTGGCTAACCCAACCCGACCTCCTAGATTTGGCAGTGACATCGCGTTACCTGAAAAATTGTGAACATAGGAACCGTGAGCAAACTAGCCCATTTAATGCATCACTACTATACTACTGCATGAATTTAAATGCAATAAATCATGTCCATATAGTTATGTATTAACTTATCCGGCTCATTCATAATGAATGACCAACTTTTCTGAATCATGATTCACATATCCTGTCTAAATAGACAATTCTCCCCCATTCCTGGTCGAGGAGTAACCCCTTGTCATTAATATAAAAATCTCCCCCATTCCTGGTCGAGGAGTAACCCCTCATTTTGGTAAACCGAAATGAACAATTTCATATTCATTATATTATGATCATATCAATAACACGATATAAATACCTCTTTCCAGTGAGTACACTCACCTTGGTTGACAACTATGTATTCACGTTTTCTTCTGGTGGAGCTGAACTGGGTTGATTAGACCTTACACCTGTCAATCCAACTAAATCAGTACTGAACCTCAATCATAAATATTATCCAAACATAATTATGTAATTTTCCATGACTACACATCAACAATATAATTCCAATTCAGTCACATTCCATAAAACATAGGTAAAGGCAAAACAATGATATACATGTTGATAAAGTTACGGACATTCAACCGTGGGAAATACCTTATAAGTAATTTATAACCAAAGTCAAGTAAACATGAAATTATACTTTTCAATGTATATACACATGAAACATGTACTCAAAGTGCCCTTTGTAAGGACGAAATACAAACATTCATTCAAGGGGTATCCAGTATGACCTGAAATTATTGTCGTACATACTTAACCATCCTATATTCCTAAATTGTACAAATACAGGGGTCCAACCTCATCAATATGAAAAAATATATGAATATACTATCCAGTACAAGTGACGATGTAATTTTTCAAGCTTCCTAGGGCAAGTTGTGACCTTTTCTTTACAACACAAGAAATCTGCCCTACAAGCTCCTCTATTGTTCCTTCAACTTACAAGAATTTTCATAATTTTTCTACAGCATAACTTTCCATGATTTTCAACCCATTTTCAGTAAACATACTGAATAGTACATAATTAAAGTTTCATAATTTTTTGACTTCATTTGCTATCTCCAAAACTTGACTAAACTCAGGGCATACCGAAATGAAGTATAAAAACAGAAACCATGTACCAACTTGAAATCATCATTACGGCCTAACCACAAGGAGATAAATTATAATTTTCAGATATGATATGAATATATGAGTCTAATTTCATATCCAATTGTAATTTCACAATTACAGTAAGCACACAAAGAGATATGCAAGTTTGAATACAAGGGGTTTCAATACAAAGCAAATTTTAAGGGTTTATGCATTCAACTTAACTTAAACTTGCATATATTCATACATATGCACCCAAGCATGAAAGGTCAATAAAAAAATCAAGGATTTATATCATATAAATCATAAATACATGAAAAATAACAAGATTTGCAATTAGTATTACCTTCGGGACGTTGACGTAATTTCTACGGATTTTTCTACACTTTTTCTCCTCACTTTTCTTCCTAAACTTCTATCTTCTCTTTCCTCAAGCTAACAACACTCTTCAAACTGAACCTAGGGTTTGTTTTGATGAAGAAATATGTTAGAGGGAGAGTTTTAAGTCGGCCAAGGCTGCCTCCCAAGCCAACCAATCAAATTAAAGCATTTGGTTTAATAAAAGACAAAATACCACTTAAAGGGAATGGACAACTTTGCCCTTTGTTCGTAAATTCGGTATAACTCTTTACTCGGGCATCCATTTGATGATCCGTTTGTTGTGTTACAACCCTAACTCACATGTCTACAACTATCTACTTTTCACCTCAAGTCATTTATAATGTTATAAAGGTCAAAACTAGTCTCTAACAGGAACCTTTCTACCGAAAACAACAAAATTTGTGTTTGTAAATAATTCGACCTTTCATGATTTATGAAAGTAGGATTATAATAAACATAATCAACTAACATTAGATATACTAATATCACATTATTCATATCACATAAGATAAGCATAATTTAAATATAATTCATCATAATTATATTCGGGTTGTCACAACTTCCCCCCCCTCCCCTTAGAAAATTTCGTCCCCGAAATTTAATATAAAGGTCACTTACCAAACAAATGGGGATACTGTTTCCTCATGCTATCCTCCGTTTTCCAAGTTGCTTATTTAACTCCATGGCTCATCCACATAACCTTAACTAAGGGAATACCTTTATTTCTCAATACTTGGTCCTTACGATCAATAATTTCTATTGGTTCCTCGATGTACGATAAGTCTTCCTTCAGTTCAATTGGTTGAGTTTTCAACTGATGAGATGGATCCGCCAAATACTTACGAAGCATCGATACATGAAACACATCATGTAAATGAGACAACTCAGAAGGCAATGCTAATCTATATGCCAGGGCCCCAATTCTTTCCAACACCTCATATGGTCCAATGTATCTTGGACTTAGTTTCCCCTTTTTCCCAAATCTCATAACACCTTTCCATGGTGAAATACGCAGGAATACAAAATCTCCCTTCTGAAATTCCAATGGATGCTTCCTCTTATCTGCATAAAATTTCTGCCTGCTTTGCGCTATCTTTATTCATTCCTGAATCATTTTGATCTTTTCAGTTGTCATATCTATCAATTCAGGACCCAAAATTTTCCTTTCACCCACTTCATCCCAACACAAAGGCATTCTACATCTCCTCCTATATAAAGCTTCATAAGGAGCCATACCAATAGTCATCTGATAACTATTATTATATGAAAATTCCATTAATGGTAAATGATCATCCCAACTACCTTTGAGGTCAAATACACAGGCTCGTAACATGTCTTCTAATATTTGAATCGTCCTTTCTGATTTTCCATTAGTTTGTGGATGAAACGCAGTGCTGAACTTCAAACTTGTGCCCATGGCATTCTGGAGACGAGGCCAAAACTTAGAAGTGAACGTTGGATCTCTATTTGATACTATTGACACTGGTGCCTCATGTAAACAAATAATCTCATCAACGTACATACGTGCATACTTGTCAACAGTGTAGGTGGTCTTAACTGGAAGAAAATGAGCTGACTTCGTCAATCCCAAATAGAATCATTCCCCTTTGGTGACCGGGGTAATCCTGTAACAAAATCCATCGTTATATGCTCCCACTTCCATTCCGGAATAGGCAATGACTGTAATAATCCTGCCGGCTTCTGATGCTCCGCCTTTACTTGTTGGCACACTAAACATTTAGCTACGAACTTTGCAATCTCACGTTTCATATTATTCCACCAGTAATACTCTTTCAAATCTCTGTACATTTTGGTACCTCCCGGATGCATAGAGTAAATTGAACTATATGCCTCTTCTAATATATCTTTCTTTAAGGGTGGATCATTAGGTACACAAATCCTATTTTTATAACACAACGATTCATCATTCTTAATTTCAAAGTCACTCTCTTTACCATCCAGGACATCTTGTTTCTTCTTCTCAAGGAATGGATCACTGGTCTGCAAATTTCGTATGCGCTCGGCCAATAAAGGTCTCACTGTGACATGTTCTAATAATCCTCCACTTTTTGAAAACTTCAATTCAATCCCCATCGATGCCAAGTCAAGAATATTTCCAACACGGGCACACTGTATGCAACCAAGCATCCCTAATGATTTTCGACTCAAAGCATCTGCTACTACATTGGCCTTCCCAGGATGATGATGAATGGTGCAGTCATAGTCTTTAATCAGCTCTATCCAACACCTCTGTCTCAAATTCAGTTCTTTCTGTGTAAACAAGTATTTCAAACTTTGATGATCCGTAAATATATCACAAGTTTCTCCATACAAGTAATGTCGCCACAACTTTAAAGCAAAAACAATGGCCGCTAGCTCCAAATCATGTGTAGGGTAATTTCGTTCATGCGTCTTTAATTGTTTAGAAGCATATGCTATTACCTTCCCATTCTGCGTAAGAACACATCCTAAACCCTGAAATGAAGCATCTGTATAGATCACAAAAGACTCATTCCCATATGGAATATTAAGTATAGGGGCTGAAACCAATCGATTCTTTAATTCTTTACAACTCCTCTCGCATTCTTCATCCCATACAAACTTCACTTCTTTACGAGTCAACTTTGTCAATGGTAGTGCTATTGCTGAAAATCCCTTAATGAATCTGCGATAGTAACCTGCCAATCCTAGGAAACTCCTAATTTCTGTCACATTCTTAGGACTTTCCCATTCAACAATTGCTTCCACTTTCTTTGGATCAACATAAATCCCATTTCTTGAGACAACGTGCCCTAAAAACACAATTTCATTCAACCAAAACTCACACTTGCTGAATTTAGCACACAATTTCTTTTCTCTCAAAATCTGCAATACAAGTCTCAAATGTTTCTCATGTTCCTCCATGCTACGCGAATAAATCAACACATCGTCTATGAATACAATCACGAATGAATCAATGAAAGGGTGGAATACCCGGTTCATCAAATCCATAAAAACTTCCAGAGCATTAGTCAATCCAAATGGCATCACAACAAAATCATAGTGCCCATATCGAGTCCGAAAAGCTGTTTTGGAAATATCGCTATCCTTCACTTTCAGTTGGTGGTAACCCGATCTTAAATCAATCTTTGAAAATACTGTGGCCCCCTGTGATTGGTCAAACAAGTCATCAATACGAGGTAGAGGGTACTTATTTCTAATGGTCACCTTATTCAACTGCCGATAATCAATACATAATCGCATTGTCCCATCTTTCTTTTTCACAAATAACACTGGGGCTCCCCATGGTGAAACACTAGGCCGAATGATCCCTCTGCTTATCAGATCTTGTAATTGCACTTTCAATTCCTTCAACATTGTTGGTGCCATTCTATAAGGAGCAAGGGAAATTAGACCAGTACCTGGAATTAATTCAATAGAAAACTCTACTTCCCTATCGGGTGGCAATCCTGGAAATTCTTCTGGGAAGACATCAGAAAACTCTCTAACCACTGGTATATCTTCAACTTTAAGTGCTTCCTTACTAACATCAACCACATACGCTAAATACCCTGTACAACCCTTACCCAATAACTTTCTGCTCTTTATTGCTGAGATAAGACAATTAGGGACAACATTCCTTTCTCCTATAAATTGGAACTAGGGTTCACTAGGCAAATGAAATGTAACTTCTTTGCGAAAACAATCAATGGAAGCATGGTATGATGATAACCAATCCATCCTCAATATAATATTAAAATCTCGAATGGCCAACGGTATCAAATCAACATAGAAATCTCGTTCCCCCATTCGTAAGACACAATCTTTATAAACATGCTCAACCAAAATTACACTTTCCATTGGGGTAGAAATATATAAGGCACAATTGAGAAATGAACATGGTCTACCCAAATGTGAAACAATATGTAATGCCACAAATGAATGCGTAGATCCAGGATCAATGAGTGCATATAAATCTTTGTTTGCAATAGAAAGTTTACATGTAACCACTTCAGGTGTAGCATGGGCATCTTGTAGCGTCATCGCAAACACTCTTCCTCCTGCCCTCGATCCAGTTGCTTGTTCTGTACCTCTCCCCCTGTTGGCACTGCCTGGAGAAGATCCTTTATGAGGCCCCACACTACTGACTAAAATTGTTCTCGCCAACATAGGGCAATTCTTTCTCAAATGACCCTTATGGTGGCAGTTAAAACATTCTATATTCAGTAACTTTGGGAAATTTCTCTTTATATGACCTGATGCCCCACAAAAGAAACAAACATTTGGATCTCCTTGCGATGAAACTCTTGAACCTCTTCCACCACTTGCTTCACTCCTTTGAAAACTACTTCCCATGCCTCTACCATGCTGGAATTTCTTCCCTCTAAGTCTTGAATATTCTGTATCACTACCCTTTTGATAACTTGGATCGAATCTGCTTCTCTTTACACTTCGCTCTCGATTCCCTCTAGCTTCATTCACGTCCCTTTCTACTAGCATGGCTTTGTTCACCAAGGAGGAATAGTAAGAAGTTTCTAAAGCCGACAATCTAGATTTAATGACTAACTCAAGCCCATCGAGAAATCGGCTGCACGTATCTTCCTCATTCCGTATAAGCCTCGAAGCAAATCGATATAATGCTGTCAATTTAGCTTCGTATTCTCTAACTGTCATACTCCCCTGCTTCAATATGAAATATTCCTTCTCCTTTTGTTTTCGATACATCGGAGGAAAATACTTATCATACAAGGCTTTAACAAAAGAATCTCATGAGATCACATTACCACCTCCTGGAGTAATCAACAAATGTTTGGTGGCATCCCACCAATATTTAGCTTCTCCTTTCAGCATGTACGTCGCTAAGATCACTCGTTGATTTTCAGGCATTCTCATCACCCCGAAAATAAGTTCAATCTCTTTAACCCATTCTTCTGCCTCTGCTGGATCAACTGATCCTTCAAATGAGGGTGGGTTCATTTTAATAAATTTCTCATGTGAAGTACTACTTTCTTCCCGGTGTATCACCTCCTCAGCCCTAGCCAAGGCTTGTGCCTCCAGTTGCCTGGTCTGTTGTTCTTCCACATGAGCCATAAATCTAGCTTGTTGCTCTGCCATTAGAGTCATAGCACGCACCATTTTTTGCATGTCTGTCTATTGTTCCTGCTCGGGTTCTACATTTCCATGAACAGGTAGCTCAACCTCCGCTTCTGCTGGAATATTTGAAGCTTCATCTTCTAATCTCACATTTACATTCCCTCGTTCCATTCTCTTATATCTGAAATGAATCAAAGATATAACAACATGCAGATATACATATCTTTCCTAACATAATCGTTAGTATCAAATAAAATATATTTCTAACATTCACCGCCAAATCTAGACTCTTCTCACTCCAGAACCTCTAAAACCTAGGCTCTGATACCAAAAGCTGACACACCGCAACCCAGTTACTTATAATTAAGTTTGAAAGTCAAAGTGAGTCAAACCATATTAATCTAACCAAACCATAATCACGAGTTTTGATTTCAGAGTCATGATTGTAAATCCATATAACTAAAAACCTTTTTACAACATCAGAGTAATCATGTCCATAAAACTTTCTTGAAGGATAAGTTAACTTAATTACATCATTTACATTTACACAAAATCATAGTTTCTCCCATTCCTGGCTAACCCAACCCGACCTCCTAGATTTGGCAGTGACATCGCGTTACCTGAAAAATTGTGAACATAGGAACCGTGAGCAAAATAGCCCATTTAATGCATCATTACTATACTAATGCATGAATTTAAATGCAATAAATCATGTCCATATAGTTATGTATAACTTATCCGGCTCATTCATAATGAATGACCAACTTTTCTGAATCATGATTCACATATCCTGTCTAAATAGACAATTCTCCCCCATTCCTGGTCGAGGAGTAACCCCTTGCCATTAATAGACAAATCTCCCCCATTCCTGGTCGAGGAGTAACCCCTCATTTCGGTAAACCGAAATGAAAAATTTCATATTCATTATATTATGATCATATCAATAACACGATACAAATATCTCTTTCCAGGGAGTACACTCACCTTGGTTGACAACTATGTATTCACGTTTTCTTCTGGTGGAGCTGAACTGGGTTGATTAGACCTTACACCTGTCAATCCAACTAAATAAGTACTGAACCTCAATCATAAATATTATCCAAACATAATTATGTAATTTTCCATGACTACACATCAACAATATAATTCCAATTCAGTCACATTCCATAAAACATAGGTAAAGGCAAAACAATGATATACATGTTGATAAAGTTACGGACATTCAACCGTAGGAAATACCTTATAAGTAATTTATAACCAAAGTCAAGTAAACATGAAATTATACTTTTCAATGTATATACACATGAAACATGTACTCAAAGTGCCCTTTGTAAGGACGAAATACAAACATTCATTCAAGGGGTATCCAGTATGACCTGAAATTATTGTCTTACATACTTAACCATCCTATATTCCTAAATTGTACAAATACAGGGGTCCAACCTCATCAATATGAAAACATATATGAATATACTATCCAGTACAAGTGACAGTGTAATTTTTCAAGCTTCCTAGGGCAAGTTATGACCATTTCTTTACAACACAAGAAATCTTCCCTACAAGCTCCTCTGTTGTTCCTTCAACTTGCAAGAATTTTCATAATTTTTATACAGCATAACTTTCCACTATTTTCAACCCATTTTCAGTAAACATACTGAATAGTACAGAATTAAAGTTTCATAATTGTTTGACTTCATTTTCTATCTCAAAATCTTGACTAAACTTAGGGCATACCGAAATGAAGTATAAAAACAGAAACCATGTACCAACTTGAAATCATCATTACGGCCTAACCACAAGGAGATAAATTATAATTTTTAGATATGATATGAATATATGAGTATAATTTCATATCCAATTGGAATTTCACAATTACAGTAAGCACACAAAGAGATATGCAAGTTTCAATACAAGGGGTTTCAATACAAAGCAATTTTTAAGGGTTTATGCATTCAACTTAACTTAAACTTGCATATATTCATACATATGCACCCAAGCATGAAAGGTCAATAAAAAAATCAAGGATTTATATCATATAAATCATAAATACATGAAAAATAACAAGATTTGCAATTAGTATTACCTTCGGGACGTTTACGTAATTTCTACGGATTTTTCTACATTTTTTCTCCTCACTTTTCTTCCTAAACTTCTACCTTCTCTTTCCTCAAGCTAACAACACTCTTCAAACTGAACCTAGGGTTTGTTTTGCTGAAGAAATATGTTAGAGGGAGAGTTTTAAGTCGGCCAAGGCTGCCTCCCAAGCCAACCAATGAAATTAAAGCATTTGGTTTAATAAAAGACAAAATACCACTTAAAGGGAATGGACAACTTTGCCCTTTGTTCGTAAATTCGGTATAACTCTTTACTTGGGCATCCATTTGATGATCCGTTTGTTGTGTTACAACCCTAACTCACATGTCTACAACTATATCCTTTTCACCTCAAGTCATTTATAATGTTATAAAGGTCAAAACTAGTCTCTAACAGGAACCTTTCTACCGAAAACAACAAAATTTGTGTTTGTAAATAATTAGACCTTCCATGATTTATGAAAGTAGGATTATAATAAACATAATCAATTAATATTAGATATACTAATATCACATTATTCATATCACATAAGATAAGCATGATTTAAATATAATTCATCATAATTATATTCGGGTTGTCACATGTTGAATCCTCTCCTGACAAAATGTATCCTCTGCCTGGGCCTGTACCACCGTCGTCACTATCTGGAGCGTGACGGTCATAACTAACATGAATGATCAAGAAACTGCATCCTAGTGTCCCAACTCCTTCCATTTCCCCTTCCACACCTCTATAATCTCACCTACTGGCCTACGGCTTAACGCGTCAGCTACTACGTTAGCCTTTCCCGGGTGGTACTGGAACTCAAACTGATAGTCCTTCATAAATCCAAGCCACCTGCGCTGACACATATTCAATTCTCTCTGAGTGAAAAGGTACTGCAGTGACTTGTGATCTGTGAACAAGAGAAATTTTTCCCCCAAGAGATAATATCTCCAAATTTTAAATGCAAACACGACTGCTGCTAACTCTAAGTCATGGGTGGGGTAATTCTTCTCGTGAGGCTTAAGCTTACTAGAAGCACAAGGTATAGCCTGATCCTTCTACTATAACACTCCACCAAGACCCTGTAGGGATGCATCAGTATAGACTAAGTAATCCACTCCCGGCTTGTGCAGTGCTAGAACTGGTGCTGAAGTTATCTTATCCTTCAGCTCAAATGCCAACTGACACGCATCATCCCAAACAAACGGTACACCCTTATGGGTCAAATTAGTCATCGAGCCCGCAATCTTTGAAAACCCTCTGATGAAACATCTGTAATACTCGGCTAACCCCAAGAAGCTATGCACCTCTGTCGGTGTCATGGACTGTCCCCACTCCCTCACCGCTAACACTTGCTCGGGTCCACTGATATCCCCAACTCAGAAATGATATGCCCCAAAAACTGAACCTCCTTCATCCCAAACCCACATTTCTCATACTTAGCATACAATTGATGCTCATGTAGTTTATATAGATACCTATGCAAATGCTCGCCATGCTCCTCCTCATCTTGGGAATAAATCAAGATGTCATATATGAAGAAAATAAAAAATTGATCTAAGAACTCTCTGAACACCCTATTTATTAAGTCCATGAGCAGATTCGGTGCGTTGGTTAGCCCAAATGGCATAACCCGAAACTCATAGGAACCATATCTCATCAAAAAAGTAGTCTTCGTCACGCCCTACTCCCTGGTACGTAGTCAATGGTACCCCGACCTCAAGTCTATCTTTGAGAAGTAGGCAGCTCCTCTTAATTGGTCGAATTAGTCATCGATTCGAGGCAATGGATATTTATTCCATATCGTGACTTTATTCAACTCTTTATAATCAACACATAACCTTAACCACCCATATCTCTTCTTTACAAACATTACGGGAGCACCCCGGGGTGAGGTACTCCTACGGATGAAGCCATATCCCAACAAATTCTCAATCTGATCCCATAACTCCCTCATCTCTGTCAGAGCCATACGGTAAGGTGCACGGGCTATCGAACGAGTGCCTGGCATCAAATCTATCACAATATCTATCTCTTTACTCGGCGATAGTCCCAGTATATCTTGAAATACATCGGCATACTCATAAAAAATAAGAATCGAATAAAGGGGAATCACAACTCCCATAAAGGTCTCCTCCTCTTTATAAAATAAGTGAGTGGATGATCCTCCCTCGGGAAGAGGCATCGCCAATATAAACATCTCCTGACCAGGGATGGCAAAAATAATAGTCCTACTAAAGCAAACAATCATGTCCCTATACACGACTAGCCAATCCATCCTAATAATAGCGTCGTACTGGAACATGTCTAAAATAAGAATATCGACTGGAAAAATAAGACTCTCAATCACTATACCCACACCCCCGCATATAAAGAAAATCATCTACCCATTACCTAACGACGAGTTTACACAAGTCACCATACTGTCGTCTGTGTCTAACAACCCTATGGCTCGTGCAAATCTAGTGGCCATGAAAGAGTGCGAGGCCCCCGTGTAAAAAAAAATACACCCTATAGACCCGTGAATAGAAAATATACCCTCAAATTCAAGTGGAGCCTATTGAGCTGTTGCCTAGTGGAAGTTGTAAACACGCTCATACTGTAATTATCCCCGCCGAATCGGGGCTATTGGGATGGCATGCAAAGCTGGAACTGGCATTGGTGCTGGGAGAGAGACTTAGAAGATTAGCCTTTGGGGCTCCTAGTGAGCACCCTGTTGCTGAGGAAACTTCCCCTTGTTGGGGCAATCAAATCGTTTATGGCCAGTCTTGCCACATGTAAAGTATTTACCAATAAAGTTTCCCCATTTATGTCCCTGCGGGCTATTGCCACCCCTATCTTGGCCCTGGTGGCCTTGGTGGAACTGTTGTTGGCCCAAGTGGACCTGTTGTCGATGATGGCCATGCAGACCCTGGTGGCCATGCTAGAAACCTCCTTGTCCATGGAAAAAGCCCCCCGATCTGAACCTCTTAGCAGAATTCCCTTGATGGGAACCCTTCTCATTCTGCCTCTACTAACTCTGAGTTGCAGGTGCCCCGTTGGCACTATCCCCACCTATCCTGCCCTGCTGGCTGAACTCACCTCCTCGCTTGTTCCCCCTAACATGGAAGCGGTGATACTAGAAGTGTAGTAATGCAGTGTTAAGTACATCGGTATAATATTTCAAGTAGAGGTTACACAGAAGATGTTGTCAAATTCTCTAGCTCAGACAATCCATAAACATCTTAATCTTCTTTTCTTCAGTAGGCACCTCAGCTGGTACCAAGTTTATTAATCTAGTAAACTCCTTCTCATACTCATCTACATTTTCCCCTCTTGGGTGATGTCTAGTAGTTTTTGCCTCATCTCAATCTGAATGGCGGAAGGAAAATATTTGAGGTCAAATTGCACCTAGAAGTCCTGAATCGTCAAAACATCACGCTCCTCTGCAGTAGTAGTGGACTCCCACCACTGTAACGCTGCTCCAACTATCTTGAAAGTAGCTAGTAACTGCCTATTCACCTCCGTGAACTCATACATCCTCAAATGCCACTGGATATTCTTCTTCCATTGGCTACATCAGAACTACCCTGGAACTCTAGGTGATGCGCCTTTTTGAAAGTATCTCTGACTCGCTCCCAAGAAAAAGGGAATGCATGAACTGGTGCTGGCGCCACTACTTTGCCAGTGGTGGGGCCAGTTAAAGTACGACTAGTGCTTCATTAACTACCTGAGCAACGATGGCAGCAACCTCAGCAACATTCAATGTACCGTGAGCCTGGGCTAGCTATGGCTCCGGTTGGGCATTTTTGGCCCTCGGTGCACGTCTCGGAGCATCTAAAATGAGAAGGAATTTATAAGTCCACAGATATTAAATCTTAAATAGTTGAAGACGTAATCATGTAATCAAGAATGCAACAATCCTAATAATAGGGCTCTATATCAAAGAACGTTAAGCTGAAAGCATAATAAGCCATACAGATCCTAAAAGATTCTATAACCAAATGCTCTGATACCATCTGTGACACCCTGCCAAATTAAATACTGGGTGATTAGTCCTTTACAAAATTCAAATCAGAATATCCGGTTAGTTCATTCTTAGCATCACTGTCGAAAAATATTTTTCTTTATTAATCACCTAATAATTAATTAAGCTAGTGTCAAAACATATTACCCAATAATATAATGTCAATTAATTTAAATCATTTAACACATTAACCATTCTATTGAATAAACAAATATTGAATAAAACGTCATCTAATTGAATATGATAAAACTGGAATAATCATCCCAGTTAAACAAAGTCCAAACCATCAATCATAATAATACTAAGTCTAACTGAAACTGAAATACTGAAATAAAATGAGTACAATGTCTCTCAGACATAAATAAAATGAGTGTGGGCGACACATGCCCTAACAGATAAGTCTATATCAAAGAACTGAAATCATAGATGTGGAAGCGTCTAAATACGAGGACCTGCAACTCCCATAATAGCTTCATCACGTTAAAAGATCCAACAGTCTAAGCTTGGCACCCCTGTGGCTGGACACCTAAAAATAATTTCACAAGAAAAAGAGATTTTTGTAAGAGACGGGTCAGGGCCCGAGCGTAAAATATTTTAAAACAGTTTAGCAAGTATTTAAAATGCAGTTTAGTAAATATAATATACATGTTGGCTTTTCGAACACTCACTTGAGATTCTCACCTCTCAACTATTGGACACGCCTAACATACCTCTATACCATCCTAGTTATAGTCATCACTTAATTATAATGTAGATATCCACTTTCTAACTATCACTCATAGTGATAACCCTCATTTCCCACAAACTATTATTATTAAATGTTCTTGCATTTATTATTCCGAATAAAAGTTTCACAACAAGTTTAATTATCCACATACTTAAGTTACTTAAAACTTTATCACCTTCCTTATCTACAATTTTCACACAATAGATAATATCACACGTATATATACATATTCATCACAATATATTATATATACTAATACGGCACCCCTAGACTCAATTGCGGTGCATGCATACTCTGCTATCTAGTCTCGGTACATCTCATACTAAATAAGGACTATCGATTCAGAATCTCTCACGAACTGTAATATACAAATCATACATATTGGAGGCAAACACAGTTCCAAACTTATGGGATACACACATACCTACGCACCCATATGACCGCTGACTTATCAACTCACCGATAAGTCGTTCCTATGTTCTATGTCTTGAGGCACCAATCTAAAATCCCCCCTAGTGGGCTCATTAGGATGAGACTGTCCCCTTTCAAAACCTCCCGCGATAGCAAGCAGCATAGGTATGTCATACACATAATAAATCTATCATATAATAGGTATCAATCTCACCTACATATATTCGTAACACAAATATAGGTATACTCACGTACCATATCATAAATCTCATACGTAGTATATCATTATCTTGAATATCCTACATTTAATTGAATGGTAGTTTCGCTTTTCATCGTACGCTCTCGAGTATTACTCACCATTCAAAGTGTACCCTTTATTCTACCCATAAAATTAATAGGTGACTCGCTATATCCTACAGGTCTAAATCATCGTTGTCCTCAAATTCTCGTAACTCTAATTAATTTCCAAATCAAGTAATCCTCTCATGTTAACCTAATTATGTTTACCACTAAATACGCCATTATGAGATCAAGCCTAATACCCACCTAGGCCTACTAATCTTTTAACATAAGTCCAAGTATATTAAAACAAATCCCAAGAATAAATTCCCAATGATTTTCTAACCATAATAAACAAAAGGAGAAAACTGGCCAAAAATGGGCAGCCGAATTAATTCGCTCTGATTCGAATCAATTCCCCTTGCCGAATCGATTAGGCTAGGACCGAATCGATTCGCTCGTACAGGTATGGAAAATTCTACATATGTGTTCTTACGGATTTCTCCAATTTTCAACCCCCAAATACCTATTTTAATCATCCCAAACACCAATTCAAACATACTAAATGTCATACTAACGTAATTAAACAAGTTCTAATGTTCAAGAACTACAATTTCATCGAAGGGCATAAATTAATTGGGTATATTTCAAGTATAAGCATTAAGAACCCTAGTTTGTCATATTCTCCAAGAACTACCATAAAAGCCCATAATTATTCATCAATATTAATACAATTTCGTGGGTTATCATATATATATATATATATATATATATATATAAAATAAAGGAGGAGGGACTTTTTGTCCTCCCCAACTGATGGCTCAGATCAAAAGTTGATGAGTTTGGTGTTTATTAACTCACGGCTACGATTAATTCTTCGTTTCTCTCTAAGATCGTTTGTAGCCACTCAAAAGCAGAACTTTATACACTGTTACACACAATCGTTTGTGCTGCTCCATTTGTACCCCACTGAAAAGCACAAGGCTCTAGATCTTTATCCACTGTTGCACACAATCGTTTGTGCCGCTCCATTTGTACCCACTGAAAAGCACAAGTCTCTATGTCTTCACTTTCCAATAAAACAATGAGTTAAGCACATTGGTCTTCACATGGAAGAAGAAACCACCATCTGAAGATGAAGGCAAAGATCGAAAAGATGAACGTTTTTTAGGATCTGGTATGACTCTCACTATTGGATATTACTGCTTCACAGAAATAAACCCACTTTGTATTCAAGAAAAAATCCACCCTTAACCTCTTCTCAAAGTGTTGACGCTTCTCTCATTCGCTCTGGGTTTAGTTTTATTGACGAAAACCAAGAACTTGGTTTAGTCTACATCTGAACTCGGTATGGGTTTAGTTTTTTTCTTTACTACTTTCCTTTTACTGTAGATGGTTAACTGCTTTGATTTTGCTTTAACTTCTTACATTCTGGGTTTCCATCTGCAGATGGGTAACATCTAAGATTGTTTCATCTAGCCTCTTTGCTTATTTTGTGTTGTTTCATCTGTAGATGGGTAACATCTGATAGCATTGGCAATCCCTGGCGGGTTCTCCACTGATGATGCCATCTTCGGGGGCCATAGCGAACGGAGATCGCGTGCTCCTGCTCTGCCAAGAACGGAGCTTGCTTGTGTGTTGAATAAATTTTTTTGATTCCCTTTTTTTATTTATGTCGTTATCCCTTTCAAGAGATTTTGCACCTTAAGCCCCCCCCCCCCCCCCCCCTGTTTTCACTCCGTCGACGGCCGGTGTGAGGTGATGACTGCGAAGGTGAGGCTCTGTTTTTTTTTGTATTGATCTATTTTTTCTATAAAAACCGATTTATGTTTAATAAAAGAGACCCGTGTTCTTGATTGTAATCTGAGTAATTTTTTTTCAAAAACAAGTTTTTTTCTTTTTGTTTTTTCAGCCATGTTTTCGCAAAAAACGATCTACACTTTTTTGGTTCTGTTTTTTATTAATCAAATCCTCTGAAATGTTGTTTTGTTCTAATAAGATCTGTATTGTTACATGTTTTGTATTGATCTATTTTTTCTTTAAAAATCAGTTTATGTTTAATAAAATAGACCCGTGTTCTTGATTTCATTATTTGTAGATTTAGTTCATTGTGATTCTATTGCAAGAAATTTGTTTTCTGCTACTCATCACGTGGCAACAAGTACTCCACCCTCTAATATATATTTAAGAGCTTCCAACAATGGCACTAACTCTTTCAAGTAGCAGAAAAGGGTTTTTAATCTCACAAAGTAGTGGAGCAGAATTTTAATTGTTCATGGGTAAATGGGCAACAAGTATTCACTTCACCCTCAAATAACACGATTTCTTAAAATTTCTCACTAAATTAAACATAAATAGACACGTCCAATGTAATTAAACCGTGTTCGTTTTAGATAAAAAAAAAAGATAAAATTTCGTGTTGTGCCGTGTCACTTTTGAGTCATGTTCGTGTTAGTTGAAAAAATAATATTTTTTCATTTTTTTTGTTTAAAAATTGAAGAACCATATATCTATTTTTTTATCAAGTAAAAACATGATTCAAATTAAAGCAACACGGCATGAATTTTAATTTCTTTTACAAAACACAAATATATTTTGTGTCGTATTTTAATTGGATCATGTTTGTGTTTTGTAAAAAAAAGAAAAAATATTTTGTGTCATGTATGTACTAGATAAAAAAAAGATTTCATGTCATGTATTTTGATTACATCGTGTTTTCGTTTGGTAACAAAAAAAGATTTAGTGTCGGGTTGATTTTAATTAGATCGTGTTTGTATTAGGTAAAATATAAGATTGCATTTTATATTTTATTTGAATCATGTTTTTGTTTGGTAAATTTTTTTTGGGGGTGTCGTATTGCTTTTATTTGGATCGTGTTCGTATTAGTTAAAAAAAATCGCATCGTGTCTCTTTTATTTGAGTCGTGTTCATATTAGATAGAAAATAAAATTTTGTTTCGCATCGCATTTTAATCAAGCCGTATTTGTATTTATATGTATTAAATATATATATATGTGTGTGGTCAAAGGATTTTGTGGTGATGTGTGATGCCAAAGGGAGAGATTTTGGGTGTCGTATTGCTTTAGAAGGGAGAGATGGTGATGTGTGATGCCAAAGGAATTTGTGGTCATTTTACAAAGCTTGAAAAAATAAATGGAGTGCTGGAGCGGGAATAGTCGCACCCATAAAAAAATGTTTTCAAAAAATAAAAAATATTTTTGTATAAGAACTGTTTTAACTTTTGATGTTATATAAAAATCTGTTTTTACAAATGCAACCTGTTTTGTCTGTGGTGTGCAATAGACAATACATTGAGTGATGTTTTTTTTGTGGTGCACTGATGTATGCATTTTTACACTTTTTGAATGATTATTGTCAAAAAAATTATGATTTTTTTATTTTAAAAAATATGTAGCAAAAATCTGTCAAGGTAACTTTTGAAGAGCTCAAGGTGTCAGTTTCAGATGTATATCTTTATGTTCTTTATGTTTTGTGTCTAAGGAAGCTTAATATAGAGAAAGCAGATAAAGTTATATGGGGAAATGTTGTAGTCAACAAAAGTACATCCCTACATGACTTTTTTTGAATAATCTAAAGGCTATTCCTATGCCACCTTTAGCTGGACTAATATGAGCACAACTATTAAGCTAATGACACATGTTACCTTTAGATTTTCCTCCTATACTCCTTTAGCTAACCTGAAAAATCTAATGGCACATGTTAGCACATCTAACTATTGCGCTATTATTGTTGGATAGCGCAACTATCAAGCTACTTTTGTTGGTTGGCGCAACTAATCGTTACTCTTTCATTTGTAAGCAGATGCTAATTTTTAAGAATATCATGTGTTTGATCATAGTTTCAAAATTGTTTTTTTAACATTAAAACATGTTGCACTTCGTAGTGCATCACACGGGTCAGAGCTAAAAATTTGTTTGGGTTATTATACCAACATCTTTACAACATATTTTTTAGTAGTGTTTTACGCATTTAACATATTTAAGTGGGTGTACCCGTATCGATAACACGGTTAGAAGTTTAGTATTTTTATTAAATAATTACAAGTAGAGTATTATATTTTTTTAATAGTCTTCAAATTTTACATAGGAAAGGAATATTAACACATTGATTCGAAATTGGTTAAATAAACCATAAATCTACATATTTTAGGAGGGAGTGGAAGCACATCATCATTTTTGGAGATGTTTATCAGCATTCCATGCTTCATTACTTTATAATCAATTTAAAATATATGTTAAAAGAAAATTGACTTATCGGAGTGAGAGTGTTTTATAACCACAAATATTTCGGAATAAATTTATGACCGGGCCATCGACACAGGTATGGTTGTGCTATAACTAAAAATATTTCCAAGCAAATTTATCACCGTGCCATCGGCACGGGTACACCCTAGTATATATATATATATATATATATCATGGAGAATCAAACCTATAGCAATTTCAATTCCGGATTATTATCAAAATCCTTCAATTTCATCCAAATCCTATACAATACATGTTCAATTTCAACTTACACTAACATGGGTGATATTATTGCTCAAAGTTTGCAAGTTTAAACACTTGCCTCTAGAAGGAAGGTCCGATCCGCTGGTGTAGTTGGTATGGTTGCATTCCTCTTTCTCCAATCTATGTGGTGGTGGTTTGGATGGTGCAAGATGGGGGTTATTGGCCTTAGACTCCTAGAATTGGTTCTCTTTCTTCCTATGTGACTCTCCCTTGGATTTTGTGAATGAAAACCCTAACTTCCCTTACGTACCAAATATATTCCCCCTCCTAATTTCGTAGGTAAATAAATTCCAAAAATAAAAATTACCAAAATGCCCTCTCGGGATGCCGATTTGACCTAAAATTGCCCCGGGACCCAAACTAAACCCCTAGGTAGATTTTTCTGACTATCTCGACCCTTTCGGATACATTGACGCACTCGAAATGACCATTTGGATTACTAAAAAAATAATTTACTTTATATTCACTTAATTTAGTCCCAACACAACTGACGCGCACATCTCGACTTTATTACTGTAATTGTCAATTGTCGTATTTCTCACTCACGAAAATTCTCATAAATTCACAATCATATATTACTTTATTCACTCAGTAATAGTCAATATAATTATCACTAATAAATACTAATTCTTATCTCACTAGTTAATATTTATTTTAATTCGGATTAATTATTAATTAATTTCTCATATTTAATCTAATTAATTCAATATTTAAAAAAAATCATTAAAAACACGAGGTGTTACATCTTATTTATGCCATTAATTGATTAATTCATGAATGCTATTATTATCTCTACAAACAAAGGTGTAAGGGGCTTAGAAGATTGGTAATATTTGGTTTAAAATGTTGAATTAGTGAGAAGAACTTTGTTATTTCATTTATCTTATAAAACAGTTGAATTTAAAATATGTATTTGATAAGTTTTTATTAGGTATGAAATATTTTAGAAATGTTAATTAGGTTTTAATCTACCATGTTGTGGTTATGTTTCTTTTATATGTTTTAGGAAATATTTGAGTCATCCATGTTAAAGACTAAATACCTCCGATTTCATCTGAGAAATGAGAGCCACAAATACTACTTTTTGTAATTTGAAAGTGAATTTCTCATGAGTTATCCACTAACTATAACCAATTCATGTGAGTGAAAATATCTGAGATTGACTTCAAAATCTCTAATTTGGAGACTATGGCAGAGGAGAGAGAGAAAAAAAAGACCAAGAAAAAAAGTTATTTTTTTAACAAATAAATTTTTTTTTTAGATTATATGTTCGGTCCGCACTCTTAAAATACGGTCTAGTCCGCATAAAAGCAGTACTATATATATATATATATACAGAAATTCTCTAAAAAGGACGTTCGTTTTAGAGGTTAAAAACGGATTGATTTTTAAAAAATAGTAAAATACATTTTTTTTAAGTTGATTTTTTTTCCTGAGATATATAGACATTCACGGGTACTCCTAAAAAGATCAACTCAAAATGAATTTTTTTCCAATTTTAAAAAAATCAGTCAATATATGTTTGGGTTTGCGCCAGCAAAAAACTAATATATATTGACCGTTTTTTTAAAATAGTAAAAAAAAATCATTTTGAGTTGATTTTTTTTAAGGGTACCCATAGATGTCTATATGTCTAAAAAAAATCTAACTCAAAAAAAATGTATTTTAGGATTTTTAAAAAAATTAATCCATTTTGATCCGTTTTTAATCCAAAAAAATGGATGTCCGTTTAAGAGAAGGCCAGTATATCCTATGTTCAAGTTATATTCATATGAACACTGAGTCCACACTTCAACATTCATCCTTATATATGATATGATACAATGAGAAGTAGGGTGTGATGCTTCAATATAGAAAGTCGAGAAATGTTTTATACTGTAATACCAATGCATAAGTCTTGGCTAAAAAACACATAATTCTAAAGAATACTACCACTATTCATACACACTTCCATATACACGTCTAATAAGACAAGATAATAGAAAATTTTATTTTATGTCATGACGAAACCCACAACAATAAAATATAAGATTTTAAAGCACTCAGTATGAAATATATGTACCAAAAGGAGTACACATATTTTTATCCGGTTCTAAAAGCATGAGTTTTGATATAGCAAAATGGAGCAAGCGCGTTTTTCGTGGTTCAAAAGCACACCAAGCGTTAAACTTATTATACAAATTTGTTCAATATAATAACGAGGTCTAAAAAATATGTTCAAATTTGGTTCATGAGCTAATGTATCAATAAAATTTAATCAGATCTCTGATTTTTCTCTCTGATGAATCATCTTGAGCTCGTTGATGATGTCTTTTTTCTGGGTATTTTAGAATAGGTGATGATGGACTCACATTCTTTCTAACAGGTTGTTCTCGTATGTTCCATATGATCACATCCACTTGAATTGAGGTACTAGTTTTTCGTTTTGCCTCACAGACCACTTGATTTGGGACCACTTTATGAACCTCAAATAAGCTTATACCAGTTTGGTACCACAATTTCCAGAAATTTCTAAATAAGGAAACAATTTTTTTTTTTCCTTTGGTCAACCCTTTTGAGCTGGAACGAACAAATTCAACTGATTATATATTATAAGGATCCATTCTTAACAACTGATTGTCTGACCCATATCAATTATTGGACACTTTGTATCTCTGACTTTGGGAGATTTTAATAGTATTTAATTTAAGCTGATGACATTATTCTCTCTCCCTCTCCCTCTATAATGATCAAGAGCCATATGTTTTTTCATGTGTTCTAAAAGGCATTCCTACATTTCGTCTAGGCGTGCCTAGGTTTGATGCGTAGTACCCCTTATTCTTGGTAAAAACCTTAAAATGCACTTAAAAAAAAACTGATTTACTGAAACGATATCGCATTTTAAAGACTTTTTATAAACCGGACCAATATCTCGTCTAAAATAATCAGATAGTATTTTAATATTTTAGTATTTTTAATAGCCTTATTACGGTTAAAAATATTAAAATATATTTAAAAAGGCCTAAATGCCTTTTTTTTGCTTTTTTACGTCTAAGGCCCGCCTACGCCTCTAAGGCGTAACGCTTGGCCTCCACGCCTCGGTCACCCCCCACATTTTTTAAAACCTTGATTTTTTTCTAAACATACTAGAGAGAATTTTATAAATGTAACCGGCATAACCAGGAAAAAAAACGATCTAACTTAAATAGATTCGAATTAAGCATGGAAAAGAGTTTAAAAAAGAGGGGGGATTAATCACACTCGAAGCTCCCGAACTTTATCCCACTTTTACTTTACCATCCAAACTTTCACTTTTATACCTAACTCTTGTGGGCTACTTGAAAAGGGCATTTTGATATTTGACCCCATTTATATGATTAAAAAGTAAAAAGCTCTCTCTCTCTCTCTCTCTCTCTCTCTCTCTCTCTATATATATATATATATATATATATATATATATATATATATGTGTGTGTGTGTGTGTGTGTGTGTGTGTGAACCCTAGATGTCGGCCTCCCCACACCTTCCATGGCTGCCGCTCCGTTCCACGACCTGTCGGTCTTGTTGTTTTCATATTCATTTCTCTTACACATAAAAACACAACAAAAACATACACATACACGCAGATTTGCATAGTCTTCCCATCACGCGTCGCATCAATGGTTGCAAGTACAAAAAGAGACAGGAAATGATTTATTAAAGTACTGCTACAACTGCTTCTACAAGTCTAAAACCGTCTTTCAGTAGAAAAGAAAATACGGTAAGGACTGTGGGGATATCTTTGGATTGTAAGAGAAATTCTAAATGTATCAAATTGAATCCGCATTGCACACATGGCGTGCTGTGATTTATCAAGCCTTTATTGAAATTAAATAGTAATCATTATGATTACATTCTTAGCATCATTGTAAAAAAAATATATAAATACCATCCACATAAATTTGCACAAATTGAAAACGATAATAGAACTGATAAGCAAAGAACTATATATAACATAAAAAAAATAAAACATCGGTTACCACAAATAATATCAACGTAAACAGGCTACTGAGAAATAATGTAAAATATATGACTCAAAAGTAAAGTCCTATCCATCTACAAGAAACACTCCCAAAAGGAGAATATTGGAATAATTAATCCTATTTGGATAGAATGAACTAAGGCGGTTACAATCAAATGTCATAGCATCCAGAACTACTGCTTACAATGGCATGATGAAGAGACTAAATCTGCGGTCCTTGCTTCTGAATACCTTGAGTTTGGGAAAATATTTGACAGTGGCTCAACGCTCGAAAAATATTTGAAAAATATTTACAAGTATTTAAATAATTTAAATATAAAAGTGTAGTGTATTTCCGTCATTGTTAACTTTTTAGTCGCATTCACACGAGACCTTTCCTCACCTATCGTCTATAGTGCGTACCCAACATATTCATTTTATTATCCTAATCATGCAACCCAGTATAACTAGGAAAATAACCACTAACATATCCTATCCCGCTAAAAATTAATATTATCTAATATACACTACCTTCACTAAGTATAACAATACAAATATTACAAAGCTACACATGCTATAATTAGAGATTCATAGACTATATCATATACCTATACATATATCACTCAATATATACATATAAATCGCATCTCCAGTGCGGGACCTCACGGAGGCATCCCTTGTGTGCTATCAGACTCTAGTCATATCACGCATCACACTGAGCCACCAGGCCAAAATTTCACCATCGAACCCAAAACGAAAATACAAACAATAGAGGCGGTCATAAACATATGCTCAAGGGTCACAATGATACCACATCACTCCTAACCAGTATCCAAAGCAATAAATATCCTCACACATGGATAGTGGCAATGCAATAGTTCTATGACCCGTGGAATTAATCCAACACCTACTGGTCAATGCTAGAGTGGATTGCCCACTACGCGCAACCTCTTAACGATAGCACTATTGAGTAAGTAGGTTTCAAATAAATAAATACACACACACACACACACACACACACACACACACACACACACACATATATATATATATATATATATATATATATATATATATATATATATATAAGAGTAACCCACACACTCTCTCTCTCTCTCTCTATATATATATATATATATATAGAACTAATTATATACGAAAATCCCATAATGTACTAGTCTACCAATCTCGAAGTCCGGACCAACTTCTCGATTTTCAATTAATTGTTCATTCACTTGTTAACTGATTTATCTCACTCGAATACACTAATAGTTGTCCTAAAACACGTACCAATCCCATACTAATATTCCCCAGTAATCCCAATCTAACCTAACAACCTATACGCCCATTTATCCAATGCTAACGGGTCAAAACAACACAAACAAAATTCAAAATAGGACAGAAAATTGAACTGGTTCACTGGAAGATCGAACCACTTCGATCTAGCAAACGGATTCTCTCCCCAACAAATCGATTTGGTTTGTTGGGATACCCTTCGTCTTAAACCTTGGTATTTCACCTCCCAAACCCATTAATGGAGGTCCTAAGACTCCAAAAATGACAAGTTAAGATCCCACATCAATATAGAATCATCCCAGATATATTTTTAACCCTAATTTAGGCACGAGTCCCACATCAAATCGCAAGAATCCTAAATTATTGATTCAATTCACTAAATCTAGAATTAATTGTAAGGACATTTTTTCCCTATTTTTTTTACAGAAGAGTATGTCGTGTACCGCACAACCGTCAAAGAAGTTCACGTTCATTCGTTCATGAAAACAGATCCGAATTTCAAGAATCTTCAACATGTGAGCGACATGGGGTATAATTTCATATAGAATGTGTTTACGTTTCGTAAATGTTTTACTTTAGTATTGGGATATTTTTTGAAACTATTTTAAATCAAAATTAGGCATTTATTCTAAGTCAAAATATTTTTTGAAGACCTGTAGGTGAGCTTTTTAAAATATTATTTTTTCGCTTCTGTCATTCAAATGACAAGTCAATGTCATTCAAAATACATTGACAAGTTGTTCAAACGCATCACATGTTGTTTGATAGGTCGCGCGAAAGGTAATTTCTTTGGTGCTTTAAATGATCATATACTATTTTGCATTTATAATCGTCATTTATTAGGTCATTAGTAACGACATCTAATGTCGTTCGAACGACATGCGCCGCCTCAGTTTTTTTATTGAGCAATAAATACTGTTACCACATTGAGCTCGTTACAGAATAAAATCCAAACATAGTAGGATTGTGGTATTATGTCATTTGAAACCTCCTCAAGTATGGTAGATGTCCTCAAGATGCTGATAACAAATACTGTGTGACCCTTCGCAGGTTGGCTGCTCAATACATCATCTGCAATAAGGCACTATTCAAAAGAAATTTTAATGGAGCCCACATGAATTGCATAGCAGGGGCTGGGGTCAAAGACATGATATAAAATATCCACAACAAGGAATATGTACCCCACATGAATGTTCATATGATTACTAAGAAAATCACCCGTCAGTGATATTACTGGGCCACCATTCATGATTGAGTTACTTACATCAGAAGATGCTTTAAATGCCAACAGTTTGTCGACCTTCAGTACTTGCCTCCTCTATTGTTGTATACCATGAATTTTACATGGAATTATCCACCTAGGACATAGGAACACCTTGAAAGTCACTCCCAATGTATCAAACATTCATAAATTCATTATAGTACCCATTTGAATGCAAAGAAAGTAGCTAAGTTCATCAGGAAAAATATTATGTGCTATTATGGAGTCCCCCACGAGCTGGTATCCGATAATGGGATCCATTTAGAAGTGAAGGTTATAGAACTAGTTGATGAGTATGGAATCTAAAGGCATAAGTCCTCTCCTCACCCACCGCAAACCATGGAGTTGTCAAAGCTACCAATAAGAGCCTTAAGACCATAATCAACAGGATAACCAAAAGTTGTAAAGACTAGTCTGATCGAATCCCAAATTCCCTCTGGGGGATACCGTACCTCCATCATAATGCCCACTAGGGATAATCCTTACTCTCTACTCTATGGTATAGAGGCGGTCCTAGTTATCGATTTCAAATACCCTCCCTACGCATCATTCTCAAAAATCAACTCAACAAAGAAGATTGGCACTAAAACCATCATGACGAACTTGTGCTCTTAGATGAAAGGATATTGAAAGGCCTATATCACATACAAGGGTACCATCGCCATATTGTGCGATCAATCAATAAAAAGATCAAGGACCGCAGTGTCTAATAAGGAAACCTTAACCTTAAGAAAATCATAGAACCCGTTCGAGACTCGAGAGGGAAATTCAAACCCAACTAGAGAGGCCCCTATATTGTAAAGACGGTCCTGTTAAGAGTCTCCACTATGTCACGTACCTCTATTGAGAGGATATTGTGCATCCAATCAGTTTGGACCATCTTAAATAATTATGTCCTTAGTTCGACCTCTCATCGCACTACAAACCTTCTCACCTCCCTTTTATTCTAAAAAAATATAATAACCTTTCTTCATCTCTACTCAGAACTATGTAGGATCTGATCCTCTTATAAATCACCTTATCAAAAGAAAAAACACATAATTTTCAAACCCCACAGAGGAACGTAGGCATACCATAGAATATCTTTGACATGGTCCTTTCTCTTTTACAAAATGTTATTCTTTTTGTCCCTCTGTGCATATTAGTCTCCCTTATCATTTAAACAAACAAAATGATTATGTATTCCTTAGTGATCGTTATAAATGGTTCAAATAAAAGAAATTCTTTAAAGGCAAGAAATAATACATAGAAATCATCATCATCATCTTTTACTAAAAAAAATACGACAGTTACATGACACATTAGTAATAAGAACAAAAAATAACAAACACTCTAGCAAACTTTAAAAAATAAACACCTCAAAACCTACACAATAAACCCACATATTACTAACACTTTCTCCATATTCAAAACCATCTTCAATTGCCAGATGGACCATCCTCATCATTATTTCCAATTCCTGAAGGACCCCAAGAATCCCCATCCTAGTTACGATTCTTCATCCTCTCCATGTATACCTTAATTATCATGGATAAACCCAAAATAAACTCCTATAAAGTGTCAAGCAATAGAATCCACCTTTGTTCGGCCTCCTCAACAAAAATCTTCATAACCACCAGCTTCTATAGCCACTTCAAATAGTCCCAAGATACGAACCCAGTCGCCCCAACAGACGGGGAAGGATGGTTAGATGGTCAACGATACTACCACAAAGGACGAAAAATCATTCTCATCAATTCAATTTGATCCTCCGTGGGAAATAAGTTAGTTATACGTGGAGGAAAGATTTACTACTAACCCACTTGATGCGAAAGTATCCATGGACAATAGAAAAAAGTCTAGTGAAGGTCCACTAACTGCACATATCAGTAGTCACCCAGTTATAGAACAGGATACTAATTTCCTCACCACGGTACGGACTATCAAAGATTCTTGACCACATGCTCCATAAGATAATTCATCCAGTTCTCTGTAGATGGTCCAAAAGTAAAAAAATACCATGCAAAGAAATTACGAATGCCCATCAGAGGGTACTCAGGAGGAGCCGATATTTGTATTCTCTTCGATAACCATATAAATAGCATCACAAGGCTTCCTTATAGAAAATTGGCCTGAACTTCTTTTGTCATCCAGTCCATTAAGAGTATTTTCCTGTATGACAACTGTAGGATAATAATGATGAAAGATTCGCATCACTATCATAGCCATTTGAGGGTCCATAGCCATGTCACCAATCATTAAAATAGCCTCGCAGTCAACCCTAGGGTCACAGCGAGGAAATATATTATCAATATTGTCTCGGCACACCGATTTCAATATTGTCGAGAGAGCAATACTTCCTTCGTGAAAAAATGGCAGGGCAACCGAAGGAGAAATGTGAAATAACTCGGCTAATGACATATGATGGGATTTGGATAAGTTCAGTATAGCTGCCGCAACATTTGGGTTAAGGCCCGGCGTCATAGAAAACTCCTCATAGGTGGGACATATTTCATCCAGGCCAAAGAGAAATACATGTTCTTCAGGATACCAAAATTTCAATGCTCCTCCTAAGATACTTCAATACAGAGGACGGTTACAACACAAGGAAATTTGGCGCAAGTTTAAATCCTCATACTTGACATTATTGAGGCACATTGCCTCAAAAGATCCACCTCAAGAAAAGAAGAAGATTTTAAAGGAAGAAGATTGGATTAAGGTCAAGAAACCCACACGACCCCCTCTAAGCCCTTTTTATACCCAAAGGCATCCATAAGTAATAAAAGTCTTGACCTTCTATCATGACTACTGTTCTTAAGTATTGAAGAAGTGCAATAAAATCTAAAAAATTTATATGGACTTGATCAATATGTCGATAAGTAGGATAAGGAGTGGCCGGTGGAACCATACAAACTTGGTTGTTTTCCTCTCATGGTCGAACATCGAAGCCATCCAGTCTCAAATGTCCCACAACCAAGATGTCGATATACGAATAGTCTGCAAAAGAATGAGTCTATCATAAGTAAGAAAGTCAGTAATAAATAGAGGAAAATAAAAAACAAAAGTGTGAAATAGAAAAGAAACTCATACCACTCTTTAGAGAATCTCCTTAGGAAGACTTGCAAAACCACTTGTCTCCACTTGAGGATGAAGAGGCACCATAAAAAAATCACACCATCCAACCAAATATGGTAAGAAGGAAGGAAAATATACTAAATAGGAACATCTTTAACTGTCGATGTGCTACGCCCGTACTATGGGATGAATCCACCGATACACTAGTACCTCTCCATGATCCTGATACTGGTGGAGGCGTGCCCTCCATGTCATAGATAGACGACAGTATGAAATAACTAGTCGTAAAGTCTAGATAATCGTATCCCGCCATCATGTCCATATAGATCATATATGGTTTGCCCTCTATCAACATCATTCTTATCTCATCTAACATCTCCTTCACCTTCCTCATAAACTTAGGTGGTGATAAGGGTAGGACCTCCACCTCACTATCTATCACCCGCTTTATCACCCTCTTTTCCAGTACTAGATGAGCCCGAAATGATGCACCAACAACCTCCATATTTGGGCATGCTTACCCATAACCCCTGCAGCCCTGGAGGATAAATGCCAAGGGTAGAATATTAACTGTTTCCCAAGAAAAGTTCAGTCATATACATAGTGCAAAAAAAAATCTTGAAATCCACCGAAAGGATGGAATCCAATGCATAACAAGGCCGCTCATTATGGCATTTAACTCCACCCGCACATTCTTCAAAACCAAAGACTAGTTCGCTATTTTGTTTGACTTCCTCCACCTATACATCCTTGAGAAGTTCTCCATCTCACTCACCTTCAAGGATATTAATCCAATATTGTGCCAAATCACCTCATAGAACCATGTTTGCCAAAAAATACAAAATTTCAAAGAGAAAAAAAGGTAGTATAATAAGAGAATAAGAGAAAGTTGTGTCTAAAAATTACCTCCATAATAAGGTATGCGGGACCTATAAAATTTAATTGGAAACACCGACTAAAAGCATCAAGAGAAGCATGAAAGTATGCCAACGTAAATCTCCTCCAGTCATACAGATGAATCTTTGAGATGATCCGCAAGTAAGGAAGAAACCACAGATGGATGACATCACCACTCGTCGCCACAAAGACCCTCCAAGCCAAAGCAAAATAAATAAATGAGTTACCTACCTCACCTACCGCCCTTAGATATCATCAATATACCTAGATAATAAGGTGTCTTTCAACATAAATATCTTAAAATATCCTAAAAATGATCATCCCATTTTCTCTTATGGAAGCCCGAACTGCAACCTCAGATACACACAAGTTTCATCACAAAATCCTAGAAAACCTAAAAAAATTCACATAAACCAAAAAAATACTCATAGGATCAAATATATGATGTCCCCAAGAAAATTCGTTATAAATCACGAAGGCCCTCATGGAGCCCTCCCCAACGTACTCCATAATAGGACTAAAATAAAAGTGTGCCAGCACTCACATTACCAACACACTCCCCATTGGGATCAGAAACAAAGTGTGCTAGCACTCGCAGAGTCCTAATTAATCACCCTCCCTAAAGGAATCAGAATTGAAGAATGTCCCTCGTCATCAAAACTCTTTAGGTCTAAATTGATCACCTCAACTATTTAGGTTCGCAAAATTGATATAGGTCTATAGAATCGACCTTGACCCCACCCTCTAAATTGATAACCTCGACTCTTTAGGTCCGCATAATTATCCTAAATCCTCTTAATCATCCAACTCTACTCTTTTAGTTAAAAATATTTATCTAGATTTATAAAAATGACCTTGAGTCTATGAATCGGCCATCTCAACTCTTTAGTTTCGTAAAATCAACCTCTACCCTCTGAATCGGTCACCTCAACTCTATTAGTTTCGTAGAATTAACCTCAACCCTCTTAACTGGTCACCTCAATTCTTTAGGTTAGCAAAAGTGACCTAAGTCTGCAAAATCTACCTCAACCCTCTAAATTGATCACCTCAACTCTTTAGGTTTGTATAATCGACCTTAACCATCTGATTCGATCATATCAACTCTTTAGGTCTGCAAAATCGGTCACCTTTAAATCGATCACCTCAATTCTTTAGGCCCACATAATCAACCTTAACCCTCTGAATCGGTCACCTCAACTCTTTAGGTACCGCATAATTGACCTTGACCCTATGAATCGGTCACTCAACTCTTTAAGTCCACATAATTGACTTTGTTCCGTAGAATTGACCTCGACCCTCTAAATCGGTCACCTCAACTCTTTAGGGATGAAAAACTGATCTTGACCCTCTGAATTGGTTACCTCAACTCTTTAAGTTCGTAGAATTGACTTAGGTTCGCAGAATTAGCCTCAACTATTTAAATCGATCACCTTCACTCTCTCAAATTCCCAACAGAATATTTGACCCTTTAAAATTCTTAAACATTAATAAGGTTTCTATCTTCCGATGACCCATGCTTTCTTTAAGCTCGCTCATGAGGGTATCCATAGACACCCCATCCTAGCACCCTTAAAATACCTCCTTAGATCCAAAAAACTTTTCCCCTCACCCTAACACCCTAGGTTCTACTATAAATCCTGATATAGAGACCACCGAGTGCTCCTAAGCCCCATTTGACTTTGCTTAACTCTCCAACTCAAATGAATTATTGAATTCTCATAAGGATCTGAATCCTTTTTTAATGGTCCATACCGTGTGCAAATTGGCCTCACAGTTAACGCGTACTCATCTTCTTACTCTGAATCTTGATCGAGAGTCCATTGGGATCTCTCGATTCCCATTTGAATTAAGTCAATTATCTAACTCAAGTGAAGATCTCTTTACTCTCATATGGCTCTAAATTCCCTTTTCAATAGTTCATACTATGTGCGAATTATCATATGGTTCACGCGTACTCACATTTTTATTCTTAACTCAAATATAGTAGCCACCAGGTGCTCCTAAACCTCATTTGACTTTCGTAAACTCTCCAACCCAAGATAAACTCATTGATCCTTCGTAGGGATTTAAATATCATTTCCAACGGTCCATAACGTGTGAAAATCAACCTCATAATTCACACGTACTCACCTTTTGACTTCGAGAACCCCCGTTTATAAGTCATCGAGCGCTTTTGAGCCCAGTTTATCTTTATTCAACTCTCGAACCCGGGAGTGCCCTGATATATTCTAATAAAGATCTAAATCCCCTTTCCTACAGTTCTGGTCATGCCCTATTTAGTCTTACGGTTTGCATTTTATGATAATTGTCATTGGTTGGCGTACCTAGCGTGCGGTGGCCTGACCATCATTGTTAAATCCCCCTTTCAGGTTCTCGTGCCTATCAAGCTAAGTTTTTTGTCCCATTCTTTGGAGCCATGTCCCAGTCTTATCACCATCATTAGAGGATGTAGGTCCTAACTTATCTATTTATGACATTTAATTTTGAGAGATGTGGGAATTTCTATTTCAAGTTTCGCATGTACTCTCTTTATCTTATTGGGACGCATTTATTTTACTGGCATGTGGAGATTTTAATTATGATGTCAGTTTTGAGATTTTATGTATTGGAGGATTGTGGTTTATTGTTATATAGTAAATAGTGGAGATGTTTTTACTATCAGGTTATATCTTTTGAGAATTTCTTATCGCACTCATATTGCATTATCTGTATCGTTTGCTTTCACTCGGTAATTTTAAGTAAATAATTAAATAGGAAATTTGGGAGAATTTTAATTAATTATTTAGTTGGAAACTAAAATTTTAGACAATATAATTGAAAAATATAATGTTTTATATCATGTGTAAATTATTGAAAGCCTAAAAGTTACTATAATTACATAATTCGTTTGATAAATTTTGGAATTTCAATTTATGACGTATAGAATTTATTGTGAATTACTGAATTTTTTGGTGAAGTAATAAAGTGTGTTGGCCTAATTGTAAATACATAAGATTATGAGATTTAATTCTAATTATAGAAAGTAAATGGGGAGTTTGGCATAAAAGGAATTATTATTTAAGATAGAGGGTACTTTGGTAATAAGGTAGTTACTTGGAGAAAAGGTTAGGGTTAGGGTTGTTAAAGAAAGAAAGAGAAAAGATTTATGGTGTAGTAAAAAATAAAAAATAAATTTAGAATTAAAAGCATAGCATTTAAAAAATCAAACGGACACTTCATTCTCGAAAAATAATAATTCTGCCTCATTTCATATGCAACCACTACAAAATAAACCTACTACATTCTCAATTTAGTACACAACTCAATCTAAAAACCTAATCCATTTTCCATCCAAATTACACCATTTCATTCCCAAAAATATAACCAATAATTTTCAACAACGATAGTATTTTTTTGAGATACTTTATGGATAACATTTACACTTAATTTGGGAGAAACTTGAAAGTATTTTAATCATTTTGAAGAAGGATTCTTCTACAATTCTCCTATAGTTCTTTTGTGGAATTTTCTTAAGAGGCAAGTTAACATTCTACTCCTCCCCTTTTTATATTTTAAAACAAATTTTACCTCAACCCAATTTTTATAAATAAAATCCATTAGATGCAATTAGGTTTATAAAGTTTTTTTTATAGAATTTCATAATTTACTAATAGGAATTCGTTAAATTATGAGTTATTAAAATTATAAAATTTTAATTAAAGATTGATAAATTGCGGTGATTAGAAAATTGATACATTGATAAAGTGTGACAATTAGGACTAGGATAAATTCACATGTAAATTCTCTTACCCACTTTAATTATGTAATTTTCCTAGATAAAAATATTATTGGATTATAGAAATTGATTTAGCTAGTCTTATTCTAGACAAATTGTGAATTGAGACTCATGTGATTTTTTAGACATGAAAATAAATGAGTAGTGGCCACTTATATAACTTTTATCAATTCCATCATTTCTTTACATGTTATCCAAGTATATTTATTCTCCCCCACAAGTATATTGATAAAAATGACTTAATTAGACCCTTATAGTTTGATCAAATTGATATCACCGCCTTACGATTTAGGATTTTGATGTTAGTGATGCAAAGTGAACTTTATGATTAAAAGTCACAATGTCCCTGTAATATGATTACGCGAGATAAATAGTAGATTTAGACAAGCAAAGAAACATTAAAATTTCTATATATGATATCTCCCCTTTAAGACTTCAGCTTATGAAATTTATGCCTCCCCCAACCACCTTTTATAGTAAAAACACATTACTAAGGGATTTAAGAGAATTTAAAGATAAAGTATGCAAAACGTTGAAAACAAGTAGCGGCGTGTGAGTCTAAATTGTGGATTTATTCTGAGAATGGTGAAATATTACTCTTTTGTGTATGACCCTACGCATGGGGCCGTTATTGTTTATTTTTTGTTATGATGCATATGTTTGGAGTGTATATCGGGGAGGCCGATTTTCCAATTTGTGAGGATTGGTGATCCCAAAGGGGATAGGGACCAGACATGATTACGATGATTTGAAGAGATGTTTTGGGGTATATATGGTGGAGGTTGGATTATTGTTATGTGATGATGTGTTGAGTGTGTATATGGATTACTGTTATCGTGTGGTCTCACTCATGCTAAGGATGATATTTAAATTGTTAAGAAACTGTAGTATTTAATAAATAGATTTGATCAATCCAATTATCAAAAATTACATAGTGTCACAATTGCCTCCCAAGGTACAACGAATATTGGAACGTTAAAGTATTACTCCTGTTAACGTTGCCTACGATCCAATATTTTGTGATGAACTTTCTTTAGTTTTTGCATGTGTTTTTAGACTTTATCACCCAATTTCATCCATGTACGAGATTGTTAGAAAATTAATGATTTATAAACTTGAAATGGGTTAAATTTTAGCCTAAATAAAATAGGGATCCACATAGCTTTTAGTGCGGGTCCACATACAAACACATACTTTTTCATGAGGAGATTAAGTTAGTATATTCACATATTGAAAACCATTAAAGAGTTAAATGAAAAATTGTCCTCAAAGTACCCATTTGAAGTGGGTGAACTAGTTCTTAATTGGGTAAAGTGGGAAAGTCGCACCTAAGAAGAATAGAAGAAAAGTGAGAAGTATATTTACTCATTAATTGGGCTTAAGGAATGGATGCCTTTGGGGCATCCCAACCCTTTTAAGGGGAATGACCTACACTATGAACGGTTTGGACTTTGGTATAAGTGACACATGCGCGCACGCCACCACCGCCCACCTGATCCATGATCCATAGGTCATGGGCTTGTCCTTTCTTTTAGGGCCACATTTTAGTTAATTTTCTTCTGAAATTTTCTATTAAATTAGGCCTATTGTAATTAATTTTTAGAATTAACTAGGACTCAATTTTTTTCCCTGAAGCTTTAACAAAACCCATTGGGCAGATTTTTTTTATAATTAATTTCAACTACCATGACATTTTTTTAAAAAAAAGACTGTTATTTAAAGGGATACATCAATTCAGTTTTTGTCCGGAACAGTGTGTCTTTTGGTTTTGTAGCTTTTATGAAATACTTGCACCTATTCATAATAGACACAGTTCTTCCTATATAGGTCCATTTTGTCCCTGCATTTTATTCTTTGGGAATAAAAAATATTATTCTTTTCATCTTTTCCATCGAATAGTCTTCGAGTCTACATTAAACAAGAGAGTTCATCACATAATATTAGTTCGTAGGCAATGTTAATTGGAGTACTATTTTAACATTGCAAGGTCTTTGTACCCTGGGAGGCCATCGTACATATAGCCGCGAGTATTGTAGTGGGGGAGTAATTTTCTTAAGGACATATTGTCCAATGGTATCCTCAATCCTTAGAAGTTTCTATAAGTCTTTGATATTTATTCGAATTCCATAAGTCTGTAATTCATTATTGTACTATAATTATCGATAATAAAGTTACAGTTTATTATTTCTATCATTTACATATAAGTTTAAATAATTATGTTAGTTAAATTGGTTCACATAATCTAACACAAACTTTAAAATTGAAATTTCAAATTTACATTAAAAATATGCCAGGTATTGAATGTATGTGAAGTTATCACATATTAGAGGTACTGATAAGCACCAAAAAGTGTACATTTTATACCCCGAATAGACGTATTTTAGTTGCTAATTCTCGACAAAATGGGTCTTATATGCTTAATTGTATAATGTGCAGGCTTGATTGCAATTGCGGTGTTAAAAGTTATATTTCGAGGTAATTTGTAGTTCAAATGGAGCTATTTCTCCAATTCCGTACCTAACCCTAGCCTAAATCATCACCCGAGCCCTTTTGTTTAGTTTGTGTTTTTTTTCCTTAGATTTTTAGTTTGAGTTATTTTGTTTTTAGGATTTATTTTAGATTTATTTAGAATTTTCTAGATTTTATTTTCTATTTTTCTATTTCTTTTTATTTAGTGTAGTTTTATTTTGATTTTTATTAGTTTTTAGTTTTTAGTTTTTATTTTATTCTTATTTTATTAAGATTAGTTTGTAGGAATTTATTTTTAGTTTTAATATATTTTACATTTTCTAGGACTTTAGTTTTCATTTCTTTTGTTTTATTATTTTAGTTTTTAATAGCTTAGGATTTTATTTTCTTAAGTTTTAATATTTTTATTTTTATTTTTTAGTTAGATTTTATTATTTTTTTTATTTTTTTATTTTTTAGTCTTAATTTTATTTTTTGTTATTAAGGGTCCAAACTAACACACACATTCATACCATACACTACCATAAACACTCACATACAATCAAACCCTTCACTCACACCATAACTCCCTACACCTCACCACACTTTGACACTCATCTCCCATCTTTTACTGCACACACACTCTCTCTCGCTCCAAACTCCATAGCCACAAACTCATTTCAAAACTCCACCACTACCAAAACCCAAACATTCTCCCCACCTCAACTCCGGCAGCCCCATCGCCGGAAATCCCCCCATACCCGAAACCCCTGATGACACCAAGTTCGGTCCCAAAACTCGCTGCTACCATAACCCGTCGACGACCCCCTTTCCAACCCGAACACCAACCCGTGACCCCCCATTCAACCCGGTCATGACCCATCTGTAACCACCCCACAACTCCTTTACAACCTAAAACTGCCAAACCCGATCACAACCTCCCTTCTTCTGCCCTTACCCGTCGTAACCCCTTGACCCGAAAACCCACTCCACCAGAGATAGACCTTGATCCGGCCATCCCTCTACCCGATTCCGACCTGCTCTACCCGCCAATTCAAACTCGAAACCCGCGACCATGCCCTGCTACCCCTTTGCCTCAAGCCCATTTCTTCCAAATCCACCCACGATTTCTACCTGCATAAACCAAAGTCAATCAAGCCAAGAATAAAACATTAAACCCATGTGTTTTAAAACCCTTTAACCCCTTTTTTCCCAAAATACCCCCAACTACCACTTTTAACCCAATACCCAAAATATCCTCATAAGCAATCTGATTTTTATTCCTTCTCACATGACACACCTGTAATACCCCGTAATTTTGTTACTATTTAAAAAAGATTTTTTGGAATTAATTGATTAATATAAAAATTAATTTAGATTTAAATATTACTTGAGAATATAGTAATATATGATATATGTTAAATATTACTTAGAGAACCAAAGTAATATATGACTTTACTTATGATTAATTTCAGAAGTTGTCGCGAATAGTGAATATGGAAATTTCGGGGAATAAGTGAGACGCATGTGAATAGTAGTGTCGGGACTGGATTTATATAAAAATAAAAGAGGAATATTGTTATTTCATCCAAATGATCGTTTTGACTACGCCAAAGTGTTCGAAAATGTTTTTACTGTCAAAAAGTCTACTCGTACGTTTGTATAGGGTCTCAGGACACTTTCGAGCCGAATAGTCACCTCGTAGGGGTAATATGGTCATTTTAATTGGGAGGTGAATAGTGTACACGAATTTGGGAGGTCTGTTATAAGTCTAAGGGGCTGAGATTATTCATTTCAATGTACAAACTTAGAGAAAAAGAAATTGAGAGAGAGTGTGGAGTCTCTGGGGAAAAGGAAGAGCTTTTTGTGGGAACACCAAGAGACAAAGGTCACCACCACCACCAACCATCACCGGAAGTTGACCGGAGAAGGGAGAACCGCTAGTGGAAATTCGTCCCCAAAGAATCAGATCTTCAGTATAGGCAAGTGGTTTGATAATTGTAATCTAGTTTGTATAATGTCCATGTTAGGATAACTATGAATGAGGAGAAATTATATGTTTTAAAGATAAACAAGTTGATGTTAAATCATTTATGGAAAATAGAGATAGGTAGGATTAATCTCATGTTGTTAGTAGACTTTAATCCACAAAATAAACATCACATGTTGGAGAATTTCCGATAATTATAGGATTGTTCTTGATATATTCATGTTTTTAGTTTTTTGGGAAAAATATGAGAAACATGCTTATAATTCAATCCCTTGATGATTCGAGGTTGTATCAATCAGTGTAAAACATTTACATATGTTGCTATATCATGTAGCATGAATTATAAGGGAATTAGGACGTTAAAATAGAGATTTGAATGATCAAAAGTTATGAAACTCGTGGGAACAAAATTGTCGAATCTGGGCTGATAACTGGGCGATCGATCGATCGAGCCATGAAGCTCGATCGATCGACCCCTGACCCTGGATCGATCGACCTTCCCAGAATTGACGAACTTGTTTCTTTTTAGTCCTTATTGTATCCCAAAACTTTTAGGAATTTTTCGTGATTATTATTTGAACATAAGGGGATTTCTGGAAGGGAAGTAGACTATAGCTAAAACCCAGAATTATGTTATTATTCTTGGGATTTAAATTAGAGAGAATTACGTTAATTAATCGAATGAATTATGGTTGTTAAATTCATGTTTTGGGTTGTGAATCATTCTTATGGAGATTATGGATAGGACCAGTAGGGTGGGGATCATTTTAATCACTTGGAAAATCCTAAGTCAATATGTGATTAAACCTAAGTGAAAGAATAAGTGGTTATGTGAAAATAGGTTTATCGAATTTAATTCTAATTGAAGATAAGATTAATACACGATAAATTCGGGGAGTATGACGGCACGGACCAGTAGGTTATAAGTGAATTTATTAGTGAATATTTATATATATCGAGAAAATTTATTTAATCTACGAGAAGTGAGATAGGCTCGGGAATGATAAATTAAGGAGTAAAGTCAAAATATTTAATACGTAGGACTTGAGAGATGAATAATACTACGTATGGGAATTATCTTATGGTTGTATGAATATCTTGTGGATATATATATATATATATATATAGGTGGATGAATACCTATAGTATTGGTTACGTTGTGGACGGTCTTATCCTGCACGCCCAATTTGGGAGGATTTTTAGATTCATACCCTGAGCATAGGACCTTAGACACGTGCTATGAGTGTATATGATAGTTTCGACGGTTGAATGGGGACGTAGGTATGTGCGTGACCCATTTGGCTGGGGAGTACGCTCTCCTCCAACATATGTGTGTTATGTTTTAATGATTCGGGGAAGACACTGAACCACTTGTCCTTTAGACAATAAGAATTGTGACTGGACATGATAGTAGAGTATGCATTCACCGCAGCAGTGTCTGAGAGGTGCTATATATATATATATATATATATATATATATATATATATACTGTTATTCAATCTACGGTGTGATATTGTTGTTAACTGTGAGTATAAGAAATTGAATTCAATTAAGTAAAAGAATACTTAATCCTAAGGCTATGAAAAGTCATATTCATATTAAAGAGAATAAAATGTGAATAATTATATTACGTATGGTATGGGACATACGGTGTTATTATATGAAATAGAATAATGTTGTGGGAACTAATTAAAAATGAAATTACTCAGATACGTTAGACATGCACTCTAGGTGAGAGGTGAGAATATCAAGTGAGAGCCTGTAATCTAACATGTACATAATAAATGCTTTATTGCACTTGTTAAACACTTGCTGCTTTAAAATCATTTACACTCGGGCTCTGACCCGTTTCCTTGCATATTCTCTTCTCTACTATATTTATATTAACAGGTGCCCAACATGAGGGACATGTAGCTTAGGGTACGGATGTTTGATCATAAGTTGTTGTTCCTGGAGATATATATTTGTTTCGATGTTTCATTCCTTTGATTCCTATATATTAGTACTTTCCTCATTTATGGCATGTTGCCCAGGATTCTATTTACCTTTTCAGATATTGTATTGGGTTTATGTTGGTACTTTCATTTCATTTTGTTGGATTGATGTTGGATGTTTTAAATTGGGAAGTATTATCCAGTTACATTAAATCCGGTTATTCTTCATTCAGTTGTGTTATGAGACTTCTCTATTATTGTTCAGTATTGTGGTAACGATTTTAAATTGGTATAAATTATGGAAAAGGTTTTTAACACTTAACTTAATTAAGTATTGGGTGAGTTGTTTTAAAAAAAAATATTTTCGACAGTGATGCTGAGAATGTACCAACTGTATAGTCTGTTTAATTTAATAAAGGAGTAGCTACCCGGTATTTAATTAGGCAGGGTGTTGCAATACCCAAACCACATGAACACCCAAGCTAATTCCCAATTTACCCTTGGCTCCATTCCTACTATTTAAAGAAGATGAAGACCATTTTTAGAGGGAGGGTTTTGTGGAGCAAAACAGTAGAGAGTAGAGTTTAGTTTTAGTTTAGGAGCTCCATTTTTTGGAGCTCATTTTTGGTTTAGTATTGTACAAAAATTTTATTTTTCTTCTTTTCTAATTTTTTTTATAGTGACTTGAGTGTTAGGCAGAACATATTGAGACACAAATTATGAGTTGGGTGATATTTTTGTGTATTGTAAAACTCTAATTTGTGGGTGAAATTAACTGTTCATGTTTGGGAAGTTAATATTGAACTCAAGGAGACTTGGTTTATTTAATTATTCTCATTCCATTTTTTATGCCTCTTATTGTGTCATCGTTACATTTTAGATGTAATAATACCAACATGAGAGGCTAAATACCCCATTCAAGGGGTGAGATGAAAGCCTTAACTTTTTTTTAGGGGGGGGGGGGGGGGTTGCTTATTTATTATACACCTTTAAATATTAATATCAAAATTTTATAATTTATATTTACGCCTCGAGAGAGGGTGAATTATTTTCAACAGAAAATCGCAAATTCATATTATAATATTTATTCATTAATTAAACTATAGATAGGCCATTTTTGAATGATATTGTAGTTTGAATTTCTCTATTCTAAAAATATATTTTTCATGATTTAAAATACCTTTAGTAAATTTTCCCTAGCGGATGATTTATTAGAAAATGTTTAAATCTAATTTTTGTAAGTATGTGAAATTTAAATATTAATCTTCTAAAAGGACTATATGTAACTTGACATTTGCAACCATAGTTGATTTGTGAATTTATATATGTTTTGGGGTATTTCAAATAAATAAATTAATTAATAAAAATATATAGGTTAAGTGGTAAAGTTTAATCCCTGTAATTATCTCATAATTATTTTCTCCTCATATTTAGCTCACTTTATCATTTTCTTTATTTATTAGTATAGTTTTAATTTTTAGTTCATAGTTAGTAGTATAAATATCCCTTCATAATTATTTTAAAAATCATACTTGTCTTCATTTTTCTCTTGTCCACATTAAAGAGCGCGGATTAACTCGTTACTTGCCAATATACATTTTTAGTGTGTTTGTAGGTACCAAAAGGGATTTTTAATTGACCGTTTTTCGAGTTGAGAAGCATTTTTGAAGACTTGTACATTTATTTATTTGTATATATTCTTTATTTTTCATAGATTGTTTGCATTAGGATATTAAGGCCTTGCACATTTATTTGTGGTGCTTTAGACACCTATTATTTGTAATAATTAATTTAAAAAAGCGAAAAGGGAAACGGGACAAGGTAGAGAGAGAGCGCCCTTGGAGTGAAATTTTGAACCCTCTCTACTTTGGGTCCGTAGGACTCCCGGAAACGACTGAAGTTAGGCGAACTTCCTCCCGGTCGACTCAACTCGGTCTTCACCATACGTGTGTAAAAGTCGTAGGAGGTACATTTCTTTATTAATCGCGCCTCTCCTGTTAGCGAGTCCATTTATTGTTTGACTATTTGCTCCTATGTGATTTTATTTGTGCATAGTCTTACTTTAAATGGTTTGATGAATTAATGAACTTATGACCTAGACTCGGTCATTGGAACGAGAAGGGATTTCCTCACCCAACTCAATCACTTAATTCCACTTGCTTGTTAACCCGTGCCATCACTTAATTAAAATCAATCAACTAGCAAGCCAAGTAGCAGCACAATTTTCAACAGGCAACGTATAAGATTTCGTGCTTTTTCTCGCCCACGGAGTAATTAAAATTTGACTACCCATTCACCTAATTGAAGATAAAAATTGGTTACGTGCTAGTTAGGATTTTCCTTCGCTTGTGCGTATCTAATTCTAATCCTTTAGTAGTCAGTTTTGTGGGCTCCATCCTAGCGTGTTTCATACTGAGTCCACTTTTATCCCCTTTTCAAAAATTCAACAATATTTTTCATCTTTTTCTTATAAAATCCAAAAAAAAAAAAAACTTTCTTCCTTTATTTTTTATAAAAAAATCCAAAAATATTTATGTTCTTTTTCAAAAAAATTCAAAAAATAAAAATATTTTCTTTGCCTTTAAATAAAAAAAAACATTTATTTCTTCCTTCATGGCCGAAGAACGTCCCTTACGGGACTACTTTGGCCATTTCCCGTTGACACGCGACACGTGTGAGAGTGATTCCGGGTCATCTCTTTATGATATCCTTAGTGGTCTCACCTCTCTTACGAGTACCGTTAATACTCTTGACCCATCTATGCACGCAACTCCTATTCCATTACCTTCGGTGTCAAGTGTCGACTTGTCACATACTTTTTCGTGCATCCATTATTCATACGCCAATCACTTGTCCCATGAGTGCCCGTGCCTTCCTTATCCATCCGAACCCACCATGGAACATGTGTATCCCTCTGACATTGTTTCGGAACCCACTTCGGCTTATTATCCTAACATATCTAATACCGAGTGGTGTGAGCAACCAAGCTATTCGTGGCGGATTGACCACTTTCCCACGTAATACGAATCCCAACCCCTTATTGCAGATCCTCACACGTTCCAACAGTCGTCATGGCATCCTTGTGCACCCTATCCCGATCAGTTCCTTCACTTCGCACCCAATGATTATCATCCATTTGTCTCTCACAGAGATTCTTCTTTTGTGTATGATGAACTTGATCCCTCTCCCCACACTTCCTATGAGTATTCTCCATTTAGTCATGATACTAGTGTGTTGCGTCCACCTCACCCATCCACCATTGTCCCACCACCAACCATCATTTCCCCACCATCATCCACCTCCGCTCTCTAAAACCTCTTGCAACAGTTCATCCTCGAGAAAGAGCAAGAAACTTAAATTCAAACTCAAACTATTAAAAGGCTTAAACAACGGCTTAATGAATTTGAGTGTGCGATCGAGTCGGGTATTCCCTTGTCTTCACCCATTGTTGAATCCATGTGGGATGATGATGTATCATCTTATGACACGAATTTTGAGTATGACCAACCTTACCACCCTGAGAATCTCGAAGTGGAGACCATTCCATGGTCTGAGCCTCAAGTTGACAATTGTGTTAACTTATCCATAGCACGTGAGACTGATCCATACCCTAATAATAAAAAAGAACCTAACGTCGAGGTTCTCCCTTCCCTATCATATCTAAATGAACCCATGTTTGAGGTTCACACACCCGTTATATCCAAAAATACGCCCGAGTTTATGCATGTTGCACCCATTGAAAGTGTCCTCGAGACACCCATTCCTTATAGGTTCGCTCCAGCTATGAGTGCTCCCCAATGCACCGAGATTGAATCGGAGTTGGTTCCCACATCCCTTTTTACGGATTCTCTACAGAGATGTTTGGATCACTTTGAGTCTGATATTTATGTTGATTCATATATCTCGGATTTTAATTCCTCGTTATACCCTTTCACCATTACGGATGGCGACACATTGGTGGAGAATTTGACCACTCCATCTTTAGACACCACACTCCTTTGTGAGTATTCGTTTACTCCTCCCCATGAGTGTGTGTCCCCACCACTTGAGTTGGATCATCTTCCCTGACCGTTTATCCCATCCGATACACCCTTTTTCCCACCCGACCCTCCCATTGTTCCTTCCTCCCCACCACCTTGTTTGGACCTAGTCATTATACCTCCACAGTTGACGTATGTTTATCTAGGTCCTTACTTGCATCCTCCACCCATCGTCCATTCCACCATTTATGAGAGTACATGTGGTGCTACTCTCCACCTCTGTGAAACCGAGCTTCTTACTTTATGCACAACACTTCCTTGTGGTGTTGATTTTCCTTCCCGTCATCTCCCTGGTGTGTCACGGCGTGACCAATATCTTTGTCCATTTATAGAATGGTCGTGTGATTTTTATGAGGCCCACCCAATTCCAATTTCCCCACTATTTTGCCTCCCCATCCATCTTGAGAACCCCGCTTATAGGGCCCTTGTTTCTCTCACCTTCAACTCAATAAGGCCCGTGACCGGTGCATATTCTCCCTCACCCTTACCCTAATACCCACCCACCCATGGTCCACCGATATTTTGCATCGTGTGATGCACTTTGCCATACAGGTGCATTGACCCCTATAGCCTCTATCCAACAAGATTTATGCTTCAGTCTTTTTTGGGGGTGATTCTCAACACCCATTCTTCTGCCGCCCCGCACTTTCATAGATCTTATCTTTAGGGTGAGATTCCTTCGGTCTGGTTGAAGACATTAAACTTAGCGCTATTCGGGAGGCAGCCTGCGATTTCTTGTATGAGTCTTATCCTGCTTGGGGGTGGTGTTTCACATCACCCAATGCTATACCATATTTTATAGACTTGTACACATTTTTTTCTTATCAGTTATTCAGGTTTATTTTTGGCTTTATATGTCCACTTCATTAGTGGTTGATTCTGCTAATCTCTTTCATCCCTTATGCTCTCAATTTTAAAAATCATTTTAATTAACATCGAGGACGATGTTCCGTTTTGTTTGGGGGTGGGGAATTTGATCAAATCGTGCCTCTTTTGAAAAATTTTGATTTTTAAACTTGATTTTTAAAATTTTGTGCAGAGTTTCTTTCATCTCAATTCATGGACGTGAATTTTTTATCATCCATCTTTTTAAGTCTAGGAATCAAGCTAGAGGATTTATCTTTTTATAAAAATCTTATGCAATACATAACAAGGCATCTTGCACCATGAATTTCTAGACTCAACAAAATTTGTGCACTTATCACATCACTACGGTTTAGAGTTGAAGAGTACTACAATTCCTATGAAACTATTAAGGATCACTAGTAGGTACTTTAGCTTGTGAGATTTGTGCCATTCACCCTTTCAGAGTGTTTTATGCAAACTTTGAGCCACAAGTTAATTCAACTTCCTTTGGGTTCGCACTTAATTGTTGTATGATCGCATTATTCTTCAATTCATGGCTTGATCACTGAGAACGATATCACTTTTGAGTTGTAAGGAACATGTGTCTTGAAATTTGTCCCGATCACTAGATTTTCACCCATACACTATCCATTCACTTCACCCATTACCTTCCCATATTCTTCCATTCCCCTCACCATCCATACACATTCCCCACTCCATTTATATATCATCCATCATTTTTTGAGAAAAAGAGTGTTCCCAAATGTAAAATGTCTTCAGTGATAGAGAGTATAAAGAAAAGGAGAAAAAAAAAAAATAGAAAAATAGCAAAATAATAATAATAATAATAATAATAATAATAATAATAATGATAATAATAATAAAAGAAAAAGAAAAGAAGTTTCGAAAAAACAAACAAAAAAGAAAAGAGAGAGAAAAAAGAATAAGTTCGTAGTTAGTTTTGAAATAAAGACATATGTTCTTCATTGTACACTCTTCTCCTATCAAGCATCCATCATACCTATCTACCTTATCCCATCCATCCTACCTATCATATCCATCTCATCACATTTCATTTTTCCCTCACCCATACGAATCATGTTCCCCCTAGCGTTCAGGCAAATGAAAGTCAACGTGGTGAATAACTCGACGTTATCACTATAATGATTAACATTTCTTTCATGAGATCATTTTCTTTCTTAATGTTCGTTCTTTCTTATATGTGTGTGACACGTTTGAACTTGCTTACATTTACTCACCTCCCCACACACAAGAGCGATACGCTGACCCTAATCTCGAAAGTTTGTTTGAGAAAGCTATATCCCGTGACATTTTGAAGTTAAAGCGTTGATTCCGAAAAGGCAATCTAGGAATTACTCTCGTGATACTCGACCCATTTTGACTGATTCACACTACACACGTTGAGTTGTAGGAAGGATGTGCCTTGAGTATTTACATAGCTAAATATTTTTACAAGCTTCTAGCTTGTATTTCTAAAAAAAATTCTCTTGTGATGGATTGTGAGATTATTCTACGTCTAATAAAAGATTGACTATCGTTTGCAAATAAGAATTTTGTCGGTATATTCCCTGCAAACCCTCACGAGACACAACCCGTCCTATAGGACAACTTATAGGTTTAAAGGCTTGTTGCACATACTAAGTGCAATCGCAAGTGCCCGCTAAAGTGGAACACTTTTGGTTTCTTATCTTTTTCTTTCTATCTATCTTTTTGCTCGATGACTAGTAATATTCTGTTTGGGGGTGGTGTGATAAGCACCAAAAAGTTTACATTTATACCCCGAATAGATGTATTTTAGTTGCTAATTCTCGGCAAATTGGGTCTTATATGCTTAATTGTATAATGTACAGTCTTGATTGCAATTGCGGTGTCAAAAGTTATATTTTGAAGTAGTTTGTAGTTCAAATGGAGCTATTTCCCCAATCCCGTACCGAACTCTATCCTAAATCATCACCCGAGCCCGTGTGTTTAGTTTGTGTTTTTTTAGATTTTTCTTAGATTTTTAGTTTGAGTAGTTTTATTTTTAGGATTTATTTTATATTTATTTAGAATTTTTTAGATATTATTTTCTATTTTCTATTTCTTTTTATTTAGTGTAGTTTTATTTTGATTTTTATTAGTTTTTAGTTTATATTTTATTCTTATTTTATTAAGATTAGTTTGTAGGAATTTATTTTTAGTTTTAATAGATTTTACATTTTTTTAGGACTTTAGTTTTCATTTCTTTTATTTTATTATTTTCGTTTTTAATAGCTTAGTATTTTATTTTCTTAAGTTTTAATATTTTTATTTTTATTTTTTTAGTTAGATTTTATTTTTTATTTTTATGTTTTTAGTCTTAATTCTATTTTTTTATTTTTAAGGGTCCAAACTAACACACAGGCTCATACCATACACTACCATACACACTCATATACACTCAAATCCTCCACTCACACCATAACTCCGTACACCTCACCACACTCTAACATTCCTCTCCCATCTTCTACTTCACACACACACACACACACTCTCTCTCCAAACTCCATAGACACAAACTCATTTCAAAACTCCACCACCACCAAAACCCAAACATTCCCCCCATCTCAACTCCGGCAACCCCATCGTCGGGAAGTCCCCCCATACCCGAAACCCCCGTCGACACCAAAGTCCGGTCCCGAAATTCGCTGCCACCATAACCCATCAGCGACCCCCTTTCCAACCCGAATACAAACCCGTGACACCCCATTCAACCAGGTCAGGACCCATCTGTAACCACACCACAACTCCTTTCCAACCCAAAATCGCCAAACCCGATCGCGACCCCCCTTCTTCTGCCCTTACCCATCATAACCCCTTGACCCGAAACCCTACTCCGCCGGAGATAGCCACTGATCCGGCCAGCCCTTTACCCGATTCCGACCTGCTCGACCCGCCATTTCAAACTCGAAACTCGCGACCATGCCTTGCTAGCCCTTTGCTTCAAACCCATTTCTTCCAAAGCCACCCACTATTTCTACCTGCATAAACCAAAGTCAAACAAGCCAAGACTAAAACATTAAACCCATATGTTTAAAAATCCTTTAACCTCCTTTTTCCAAAATACCCCCAACTACAACTTTTAACCCAATACCCAAAATATCCTCATGAGCAATCTGATTTTTATTCCTTCTCACATGACACACCCAAATCACATGCACACTCAAGATAATTCCCAATTTACCCTTAGCTCCATGCCTACTATTTAAAGAAGATAAAGACCATTTTTAGAGGGAGGTTTTTGTGGAGAGAAACAGTAGAGAGTAGAGTTTAGTTTTAATTTAGGAGCTCCATTTTTTGGAGCTCATTTTTGGTTTAGTATTGTACAAAATTTTTATTTTTCTTCTTTTCTAATTTTTTTATAGTGACTCGAGTGTGAGGTAGAATATATTGAGACATAAATTGTGAGTTGAGTGATATTTTTGTGTATTGTAAAACTCAAATTTGTGGGTGATATTAATTGTTCATGTTTGGGAAGTTAATATTGAACTCAAGGAGACTTGGGTTATTTATTTATTCTCATTCCATTTTTTTGTGCCTCTTATTGTGTCATTGTTAAAGTTTATATGTAATAATACCAACATGAGAGTCTAAATAACCCATTCAAGGGGTGAGATGAAACCCTTAACTTAATTTTTTTTGGTTTTGTTTATGTATTATACCCCTTTGAATATTAATATCAAAATTTTACAATTTATATTTATGCCTCAAGAGAGGGTGAATTGTTTTCGAGAGAAAATCGGAAATTCATATTATAATATTTATTCAATAATTAAACTAGAGATATGCAATTTTTGAATGATATTGTAGTTTGAATTTCTCTACTCTAAAAATATATTTTTCATGATTTAAAAACCTTTAGTAAATTTTCCCTAGCGGGTGATTTATTAGAAATATTTTAAATCTAATTTTTGTGAGTATGTGAAATTTAAATATTAATCTTCTAAAAGGACTATATGTAACTTTACATTTGCAACAAGAGTTGATTTGTGAATTTATATATTTTTTAGGGGTATTTAATTTTCCATATCCCAAAGAGTAACAAACCTCTTATTGCAAAGATTTTAGACCTACAAGCTTGTGTAACTTCAGCTACAAAGTGATCTCTAAAATTCGTATCCTTAGATCAAGCCAATTCTTTCAGATATCATCTCTCCTAACCAATCAGGATTTATTCAAGGAACAAATATTCTTGAAAATATTCTTTTAGGCCAGGAGATGATTCAATATATAGATAGAAAGGCAAATGGAGGTAATGTTATTCTTAAATTAGGTATGGCTAAGGCCTATGACAGATCTTCTTGGCATTTCATAACTAGATATTTAAGAAATTTTGGATTTTCTGAAACTTTTATTGATTTAATATGGAGATACATTTCTTCCCCATGGTTTTCTGTTTTAATTAATGGTCAATCTATGTGATTCTTCCAGCCATCGAGAGGCATCAGACAAGGGGATCCTATATCCCCTAGTCTTTTTATCATTATGGAAGAAGTTCTAAGTAGAGGCCTAAATATTATGATGTTAAAAAATGGAATAACTCCTTTCTCTCACCCTAGAGGATGCCCTCTGATCAGTCACCTGAGCTATGTTGATGATATTATTATCTTTACCAGAGGCCTTAAGCAAAGTCTTAAGCAGTTGATGAAATTTGTGGAGGATTATGAAGTGGAGTCTGGACAGTTAATTAGTAGAGAAAAGAGTTGCATTCTAATGAGTTCTAAAGCTACTTCTGCATCTACAGCTTTAATTACTGAAGTGACAAGTTTTCATCATATTAGAGGTCCTCTAAAATATCTTCATTTTCCTCTCTTTAAAGGAAGAAAGAAATCAATTTATTTTGAACCTCTAGTTCAGTCCATAGCGGATAAAATTATGTCTTGGAAGTCTAAATTCCTCTTCTTGGGATGAAGAATGACTCTTATTCAATCTGTGCTATCCTCTATTCCGATGTACTCCTTACTTACTGTAAGCCCCCCAACTTATAATTCAATCAATTAACCATTTGATTAGCTATTTTTTCTGGGGTATTAATCAACAATTTGGAAAAACGTTTCATTGGTCTAGCTAGGATTCTATTTGTATGCCTTATAATGAATGAGGCCTTGGAATAACGAACTTGTTCTTAGTTATGGAAGCTTCTAATATCAAATTGGCTTGGAAATTAAAGGAGGGTAGCTGTTGTGGAAGTTACAGGGCTTTGCTAGTAGACGCCTCTTCTCTAGTCTTGACTCCATATTCAGTTTCATCATTGTAGGGCATGTCGCCCATCTCTTTAGAGACACTTTATATTTCAGTTATTCAGATTTTGGTTTGTAATTAATTCAGGATGCAGACTTGTTTTATTATTTCAGTTTGTGGGATTTTTTGTGAGGAGTATTTCCTCTAGACTCTTTATTACTTGTTGATTACACTATTGGGACTTTATTGTGAATGGTTATGTTATTCTTTCATTATTCATTTATTGCATGTTAATCAGATTTAATTTAAAATTTGACATCTTACTTTTTAAATACTAGGTGGTTAGAAAAAAAAAATGTTTTCGACAGTGATGCTATTAACTGAACCAACTTGGAATTTTGTATTAATTTAATAAAGGAGTAGCTACCCGGTATTTAATTAGTCGGGGTGTCACAGGTGGTATCAGAGCATCAGGTTCTAGTGTCCTTTAGGATCTGTACGGCTTGTTATGTTTCCGCTGAGCTTTCTTTGATGTAGAGCCCTATGTTTAGGATTGTTGATATCTTTGGTGAAATTTCGTTCTCATGCTTTAATACATGGTAGTGAATCGTATAGCGATCGGGTGTATTCGTGTGCCGAACAATGTAGTACGTCAGGCGAAGACGGCATGTGCTAGCCAAACGAACGCAATGTATCCAAAGGCTTGGACATATGTCAGGATATGACCAATTGAGAGTGAAAATTTAGAGAAATTTTTCCTTGACTCGTAAGAGCGGAGATTCAATGGTGAGAAATAAGCAACCCACTTAAAAGTGGAATGTATTATCGAGAGGATGTACACGTATGGTTTAACCATAAGTTCCTTCATCAGATGTTCAGGTTGAAAGGCGAATGTTATTCTAAACTCACATAAAAGGGCCAAACAGGGGTGAACTTGTGAGGAGAAATTTAATGTTGTAGCGAACCTTACGCCGGGTGGAGAAGGTGGTATGGAGAAGAGGATGTTAAAGGGAGAATCTACATACAAGAAGAATTGTTAACTCTTATGGGGAATTCTGCTTGGATGATAAATACAGATAGTAATAATATCGCGTGGTGTAAGTTTGGAGGTAGATGTTCCCTTGGGTAGGGAGATACAAAAATCGAAATTTTTTTATAGAATAAGACTGGGAAGATGGTGTTGGAGAAACACCACAAGGAGGAAGACCCAATGGAGAAACTGTTAAAATAATTCAATAGCGGAATTACTACCGAGCGATGGTAATTTCAGTAAGAGAGGTGGAAAACTAGTAGTGTGTTCCTTAGGTACATCAAGCTAAGGGAACAATGGAGATAGTCTTCAGAGTCGAGACTACCAACGTCCGAGAGATGGACCACCTCAAAATGATTTGTGAGACAAAAGATAAATGGAGTATGTGTAGAGGTAATTCTGTGGGAAGTGAAACCCGTGGGTCATAAAATTTTTCCCGATACGAGAGTAGGGATCAAGGTATTGTGCCTGGCGAGGGCAGCAGTTATTGAAATATCCGGTTTGGGACAGACATGTGTGGTAAGTCCAGGAACCATTTGAGCAGCCGGGAAGGTTATTAGGATAAAAGTATGAGTTATATCCTCAGATGAGGATGCATGTTATTTATGGCATGAATGAGTTACTACATTTGTTACAATTGTATATTCACTTGAGAGTCGAGTTTAGTGAGTATATCAGTAATTTTATTATATATAAGAAATTTTTTCGCTGATCGTGTGGGGGTTACTTTTATTGTCATCCGCGGAGGATGAATGGGTATATTAATAGCGGTTTATGCTTTATCGAAATTACTCGTTTTAGTGCTGTGTTATACGAGTATGATATAATCTTAATTATTGTTTTATATATATGATTATACCGATAGTGTGCTGGTATAACAAGTTTATCGAAGTTACTACCTTGGGGTAGCGTGTTTTATTTTGGTGAGGCCCCATCTGTGAGAGAGCCGGGTTCGCAATTGTACTTTCGTGCATATATATATAAATATATATATACAGGTTATGATTTCAATTGGGTAAAATGGTCTCTGATATTTAATCCCAGTATGCGTAGGGATTTCATTGTTATTAGTTGTATGTAATTGATTTACTAGTCAACAAAGAGTTAGTTGGTTTTTATAATTAACGATAGAGAGGTCGTAACAAAAAGAGTGCATTGTTTTATCATCCGTTAGAGATTTGGAAGTTTATACTCATAGTTGTGTGTCTGGGGATGGGAATTTGAGGGTCTCAAAATGTCTCGCATATGGTATATGAAATGTGATTTCCATCACTGTAAAGAGAAAAGTGTCTTTCAGAAGGAGTTCTTTGTTTATGTATAATTGCGAACTGAGATGAAACTTTGTGATTCAAAGGCGAGAGTGTAGGGGTACATATTATGGACAGGTCTTAACAAATTCCGATAACCGACAATGTTAGGTAGTAGTGTATCGGGGGGTTCCTTGTTTGGATTTCGCTTTGCGAGACACCCCACGCATGAAACTTAGCGTAAGGTTGGTAGTAAGGAAATGTGTGGCCTTTCGTTCATGATTTGGATACCTCTATCGTTATGGGAGTACGTAGTTATAACGGGAAGTTACAAGGAGTAAATTATGATGTACGTCCATTAGAGCCAGTTGTTAGTAAATTACGATATAAGTACTAATAATGTTGGTTTCGTCACGGCGTGTTGAAGGACGCATTGAGGATAAAGAGGATTTAGGATTTCAAATTCAGAGGCGATTGAGAACGCCCAAGTGGTATAGCACCGTTGTATTTACAGTGATAATAAAGAGTTTGAGATTTGTATGAAGCGTATATAATATTTAAAAACCGTATGGTTGAGTTATAAGGGGACGTAGACATCTTGATTTGCTAAAGTGTAAATCAAAGGAAGAGAGAACATAGACGGGTGAGATTATTACTTATGAGATTAAACGTCATAAGAAAAGGTGTAAGTGAATATCATGTGTAGTCGGTGTAGCACGTTCAAATTTGGAGGAAAGACAGTAGAAAGCCATTTAATAAAAGGATACCTCTTGAGAAGACGAATAAATTATTATGAGCAATTTGGAGTAGAGTTCCGATCAATCGAATGTTGAGGGTGACTTAAGAGTACATAGAGTGAGAATGTTAATAAGGTATAAGGAGTCCGGATTTTCACAAAGAGATGAGAAAGTGTAAGGGTCGAAACTTTGGCATACGCCAAGAGAATCAGAGAATCGTTAAGTATCACTTAACGGGAAGAATATTTACACTATTAGATAGTGAACACGCCGGTACGTGGTTCGACGTAGTATTATTTAGAACTGGGATGAAATCCCCGAAATCCACATTTAGGTGGGGTGACAATAAGTAGTAGGAAATAACGATTCAAACTGAGGGTTGTATCACCTATAACTCGAGGTGCAGGCGCAAGGTGACTAACGACTGATGGATTGTATGAAAGAAATTTTGGATTCATTACGATATTTGCAATTCCAAATCATGTATAACTAGTGAGGTATATTGAAGTCATTAGGAGGAGATATTACCTAATGGTAGAGTTGGGGGAAAAGCACCCGTATCTATTTATGGTGGACAAGGTGTTTACAAAGGTTTGTGTGACACCAACAGGCTGAGTTAGTTTTCCCTTGTGTGGAAGTCACAACGTCGGGATATTTCAAAGAATGGACAAGCGTAGTCAGATGTGATAGTGATTCATCCCAGGATGGGAGTTTGGAGTTTTGGATAAACGCGGGAGTTAGTAGTGAGGTGCGGACTCACAATACTAGTAAAAATAATACGGCTAATGTATATAGGCTATTTTTATTCGAAGGTTGTTTAATAAGAGCACAACGTGAGGTGCATTTATCGAAGATTATTCTGATAAGGTATCAAGTATGTTAAACAAGCTTATTGTGAAGCGAGGGTTTTAGTGATTTGGGATTTTCTTTATAATTGTTTTGAATACTCGAGGATACCTAATTTTTTCAAGTGTGCCTTACTTTTTCGAATTTCGGGACGAAATTCTGTTATTAGGGGGGAAGTATGTAATACTCCGTACTTTTATGGATATTTATTTATGGGATTTATTAAATTAAATGTGAATTAATTGAGAATTAATCCGGATAAAATACTAACGAGATGTGAGTTGGTATTTGATTATAATGTGGATATATGGCAGTATATGAATATTGAAAATATTAAAATTGTCGCGAGACTGAAATGCGGTAATTTGGAAAATTTTGTTGGGACGCGCGTGACAGTCGTGTTAGGAGGGTAATTATTGAAATTAAAAAGTGAATTTTATTTTTATCAACTTTATGGTCATTTCGAGTGTGCCAACGTGTCCGGAAGGGTCGAGATAGTCAGAAAACACTAGCCGGGAGTTTTGTTTGGATCCCGGGGCATTTTTAGGCCAAACCGGCAACCCGGAAGGGTATTTTGGTAATTTTAAAAGTTAGGGAATTAAGACCCACGATTTTTAGTGTTGATTTATTTATTTTTGGTTAGTCCATTAGGGCCATGATCAGCCAAAAACATAGAGGAGAGTTACGTGAGTTAGAGGAGAGGTTACAAAAAGTCCCCAAACCAAAACCACCACCCACCACAACCACCAATTTGGACGGAATTGTGACCGGAATGGAGAGAGGACCAGCCCTTAAACGACAACAACGGATCAGAACATCAAATTACAGGCAAGTGGTTTATCTTGCAAAGATTCAAAGCATATATTTTACATGTTTCTATAGAATTGGAGATTTCTCATAAATAATAAAGATTAAATGGATTTGAATGGTTTAAATCATAATTTGGGTAGGACTTTCATGTAGGTTTATATTTGAGATGATAACAACAATGAATTTATGATTAATGAGTAGAGAATTTCGAAATTTGAAGGAATTATGGGATGTTTTTGAAGAAATAGGAAAAACTAGGTTTTATATGATTTTTGGGTAATTTGATCCATGAAAGTGATTTTATATGTTGATTTGATGAATCTAAAACGTGGAGAAAGAAGTAAACATGTTAGTAGGACGATTAGTGTATCCATTTGAGAGTTTTGGACGCTAGAATGATGATTAATAAGAGTAAAAAGATGCAAACCCGTAACTGCTAAGGATTTCTGGGCTGATACCTGCTTGATCGATCGATCGACTCAAGAATGTCGATCAATCGACGGTTCGATCGATCGACCCCTTTTTATCGATCGATCGACCCCTGCTGTATTTTGGAATTTGTTTCTTTTTAAGGTTTAATGATTATTCCAAAGACGATGTTGGTTATTAGGAAGATTAATATGATAGGGTGGGACTTAATTAAAGTCAGTAGGGCCTTAGTTGTTATCGGAGAACGCTACAACTTATGGGATTAATTGATATTACGTGCGAGGGTCTACCGAGTGATGTACGGTTAGAAAACGTTCGAATTGGAACTACATTGAGAATTAAGGATGATGTAAGATAAGGGCAGTAACGGAGGGACTTTAAGTACTGAGATAACATTTGAAATTAATAAGAAATCTAGTAACCTTTTGAGTTAGGTTTAAGTACCCAAATTGACACGCCGAGAGAGTTATCAAACGGAATATATATGATATGTAATACTCGGAGTAAATTTGACACGTACGAGATTAACTAGATGAAAAGTGCAAACATCTATATTGATATATGATTACTTAGGTTGTGTGAATGCCTAGTGTATGGACTTCTTATGTGTATGACATACCTACCATACTTGCTATCACGGGAGGTTTACGTTCGCTTAGGGCCCTCTAATCCTTGTGTGCCCGGATTTAGATTGGTACCTAGAGGACATATTTCAAGGGAATGACTTATTTGTGAGTTAATAAGTCAGCTGACTATGGAGCGTAGGTATGTACGTGACCATGGATATGTTGAATTATGTTCGCCTCCATTTTGTGTGTTGTGCTTATTCTAACAATTCATGAGAGATTCGGAATTTGTAATCCTTATGTATGTGATGTACCGGGATGGATAACAGAGTATGTGTGCACCGCAGCTTAGCCTCGGGGTGCTTGTATTGTATATTTATGATGTGAATGATATACGGTTAAATGAACAGACTTGTCATGTTTAATTATGAGAATAATTTATAGTAACTCCTTGAGAAGATAAATAAGGGGATAACCTCCAGTAAATGATAATGCTAATAATTAAGAAAATGAGTTTAAGTAAAGCTATCCACTCAAGTGATAACATTGGGAATTCATATTGTGAATATTTGTGATGGGTTCATTGTTGCTTAGTAGATGTGATTGACTAAGATATGCGAATGGGTTAAAAATGAGAATTTAACTAACACTTGAGATATGTAAATTAACGAATGTGAACATGGGTTATAAATATGGCTTAATTGGGGGTTATGTGTAGATACTCTATGTTTGAATGCGAAGGCAGGAGTGGTATAAACTAGTTAGATAGTGGCATAACTAGGATGGGTTAAAGGCATACGTTAGACGTGCACAGTAGTGGAGAGGTAAGGAACTCATGTGAGAGTACGCAATTAACGTGTTTATAATATGTGATGTTCAATTGTAATTTAAATCAGTTGCTGTTTTTAAAATACTCTCCACATTCGGGCTCTGACCCGTTTGCTTTCAAATTTATTTTTTTGTAAAAACCTTTTTAGGTGCCCAGCCACAAGGACACCATTGCATAGGATCTCTATTCAGGTGACGAGTTGTAGCTGTTGTGGAAGTTACAGGGCTTTGCTAGTAGACGCCTCTTCTCTAGTCTTGACTCCATATTCAGTTTCATCATTGTAGGGCATGTCGCCCATCTCTTTAGAGACACTTTATATTTCAGTTATTCAGATTTTGGTTTGTAATTAATTCAGGATGCAGACTTGTTTTATTATTTCAGTTTGTGGGATTTTTTGTGAGGAGTATTTCCTCTAGACTCTTTATTACTTGTTGATTACACTATTGGGACTTTATTGTGAATGGTTATGTTATTCTTTCATTATTCATTTATTGCATGTTAATCAGATTTAATTTAAAATTTGACATCTTACTTTTTAAATACTATGTGGTTAGAAAAAAAAAATGTTTTCGACAGTGATGCTATTAACTGAACCAACTTGGTATTTTGCATTAATTTAATAAAGGAGTAGCTACCCGGTATTTAATTAGTCGGGGTGTCACAGGTAGCAGTCTCTGGGCCTTTTTTATGAAGAAGAAGTATGTAAATTCAAATTGCAGATCAGGATCAATGACTTTTAAGAGGATTATGTCTGCTAGTGAGACTATAGAAGTAAACTCCACTTATGTTGATAATCAGTTAATCTGGATTCCTTCTATGAATGGTAAGTTTACTTTCCAGTCAGCCTATAATCTGGTGAGATCCCATAAACTCTCTTCGTTAGCTTTTAAAAATATTTGGCATTAATATTCCTCCTAAAATGTCAATCCTTGTGTGGTTTCAAAGAGTATCCCGATGGATGATCTAATCCAATCATTTAGAATCAGAATTGCTTTGAAATGTCAATGTTGTTCAGCTTCCACATAATCCATAAACGATTTATTTATGACAGGTCCTATTGTAAAAAAAATATGGGAATTCTTCAATCATCTTATAGGAATCAGTACTGTGTCAACATCAGTGCATAGTTCTTTGATTCAATGGTGGCTTCAATATATTTCTTTTCCTCTGTCTAAATGGTTGTTCAAGATTATTCCAGTTGATATTATTTGAGAAATTTGGAATAGTAGAAATAAATCTCTTTATGAATCTAGTCCAATGAAATCGCATTTCATAATTCAGAGAGTTATTTATACTATAACTGATATCTCTAAACTTATCAACTGGAAAGGCAGGTTAGATGTGATTAATCAAGAGGCTCAGAGAGTTTTCTCTTTGAATCAAAATCCTTCATTTGATAGTCCCAAAGTTCAATGGCAGACACCTTTAAGTGGTTGTGTCAAAATCAATGCTGCTGACTGCTGTGAGAACAAGATTCTTCAAGGTGCAGGTGTGACTATTAGAGATTATCAAGGTAGAATTTCATGGGCCTACTCCAACTTCATCATTAGTATAATTCCTTTTCATGCTCAGGTGCATGCTATCAAATTTGGTCTTGGTTATTGCATTGAGAAAAAACTTCACAATGTTGTTCTGGAAATGGACTCTAAAGCTCTAGTTGAGTCTTTATCTTTAGACGCCTATAATACTCCTTGGAAGCTTAAGTCAGATATTAAAGTTATCCAAGATATCACAAGAAGGATCCAATGCCCAATCAACTGCTGCTTTAGGATCTCAAACAAAAAACCTTTATCTTCTTACAATTCATGGTGCTGCTTAGAAAAAATTATCTATTTATTTTAGAGTATCAGATCTTCCTCGAGATATTAAAATATCCTCTTTGTTAGATTCTTCAAAAAATCCTTTTTTTAAGGACTATTTGAAGCTGCTTGTTTGGATTATCATGTGTATCGCTACCTAGAGAGGGATTTTCTCTCTAATTCAATAAAATCTTTTTCTTTAAAAAAAATAAAAAATAGACAAACTAATTAATAAAAATAAATAGGTTAAGTGGTGAAATTTAATCCCTTTAATTATCTCATAATTATTTTCTCCTCATATTTAGCTCACTTTATCCTTTTCTTTATTTATTAGTGTAGTTTTAATTTTTAGTTCATAGTTAGTAGCATAATTATCCCTTCATAATTATTTTAAAAATCATACTTATCTTCATTTTTCTCTTATCCACATTAAAGAGCGCGGATTGACCCCTTACTTGTCAATATACATTTTTAGTGTGTTTGTAGGTACCAAAAATGATTTTTGATTGACCGTCTTTACTCTACAACGACAAAAACACAAAAAGGAAAATATCAGGTACACCTTATTATTGTCTCATACAAGTAAAGTTATCTTTAATGGTTGCAGTCTTAAATGACGAGAACACGTGGGATTAGTGTCTATGGCACATAAGATGACATTTTTAATATTCTTTATATTTTTGGTTCTTTATTTCGTAAGCTTACTTTAAAGTGGAGTTGAAGCTACCATTTGGGTGAAGGCCCTATTTTTTTCGATAACAGTAGTAAGATTGTTGGAAAAATTGGATTTAAAAGTTCTCCAGAATTTGTGAGCAATTTAGAGGTCAAATTTAGGTGGGATCCACGTCACGATAATTGTGGGACCATATACTAACGCGTTTTGCTTCACAAGGAGATTAACATAGTATATTCACATGTTCAATTCCTTTAAGTTATGAATGATAAATATGTCCCCAAAGTGGATCATAAAGCAGTGAAAGTTAATAAATTGAATATGTTTTAACTCTTGTCCTACATTGGTAGAGTAGTGGAAAATTGATAAATTAATAAAACCCAAATGATGGACTAAGGGTTGGATGCTTTGGGGGTATCCCAAATCTTTGAAGGGGAGATGACCTACACTATGCATGTGTTGAGATTGGGGTAAAAGCCCACGTGCACTCGTCGGCCGACAGGTTCGGTTCGGGCTTAGACTTATAAAAATCTCTTAAATTTTTTGTCCGAATGGAATTAGCTTTCTGGGCTTTAATTATTAATTAATAAATTAATAAATTAATAAACTACTTGACAGTTATTGGCAACAGTCAACAGTTAAATTCGTTTAATTGTTTTGATAGTTTTATTTGAACAGTCATTTGTTTCCTACAAATACATTAGTTTCCCTCCATTTTTGTGACTAATGAAAAATTTCCTCCTCCAAATTTTCTTCCAAAATCGAAATGCTGCTATACTAATTTCTGAAAATATTTTTTACATCACTGCATTCATTTCTTACGTTTTTGGTTGAGTAAAAACACAGAAATTGTGTTCGTTGAAATTAATTATTAGTGTGCTACATAATTAATTTGAAAAATCCGTTCTATCTTGGGAGATAATATTCATCAACCTCAAAGCACATTAAAGGGAATAAATTGTCTTAAGGACACCGTGGTGCTTCACAGGGCTCGGATTCTTTTCTGTTTTTATTATTATTTCTACAAATTCAAGATAGTTTTATTTTCTGTAATATCATTTTATTTCTATAATTTGTAATTATCTATTATTGTTTTAATTAAATGGTAGACATAACAAAGATAATATATACTGTAAAATAAGTCCTAGTAATATGTTAGAGCATTCTGAGAGTGTTAAGTTAAATTTTATATTTGGACAAAAAAATTCCCAGCGCAATGAGAAAAAGGGTATATTTGGACGTTGGTATGGTTATGGGTTACTAAATAAAAGGACTCGTTAATTTTTAGCAGCATAGAAATTAAGGGTAAGAGGGACAAAAAACGTTGTCATTTTGGTGGTAAATTCTGGGATGGATGGAAGAGACTATTTTGTTTGAGAATATAAAAATTTGTATTTCAAACGAAATTCAGTGTTCCGGACAAATTATCATCTCAAATTGCTTATTTTTAAATAGTTTCTCAAAATTTTATTTACAATATCCAACATAGTAAAATTTGCTACAAATTTACCTCACCTATTTTATATTACTTTAAGTGATCTAAAATGAAAAAAAATGATAATCATAAAACGTGTATAACGTCTACAGGAAATGGTGCATGACAGAAAGTTAGCATTGTTGGAAGATGATATATTGTGGAGTGCTTAGGAGAAATAAACTCTTGACGCTGAAAACGTTGTGCCTTAACTAGGTGTTGCTTATTGGGATGCTATCGTTGAAATTTTTGACTCTAACCCGACCCAAATTAAATCTACGTTTCACATAAAATAATATATAACAAAACATTAAAATAACGATCACGCAACACAAAATAACTTACAAAGATTCATACATAAAAGTAGACTATATGGGTTCCATCGAGTCCACATGCAACTTTATGTGGTTATGTTTGTCGCGCATGTGAACATTTCTCTCCGCGTTAGAATAATGGTCATCAACATCATCTCGTTCAACTTCAATGTCTTCTTCTAACTTGTCATCGTATTCTCACACTAATCTAAGTCACTTACCTCGTCTTCAATAATTGTTGAGGAATTTTAACTATGCAGAAAATATGAACAGATGATTGGATTTGAGGCGTAATAAACTACTGTCCTTAAGGTGTTACTTTCCCCCACTCGTACAAAGTTTGCTAACGGGTCTAGGAAAATTACCTCCAAGATACAACAAATCCACGGGTTTATTCAAGTAGCAAACTTGAAGAATAACCCAGAACACTCTATGAAATTGGTAAGACGAAATAATAGAGAGAAAGAGAATTTTCAAAATTAATTATGATAGGTTTTTGCCTTCTATATATAGCCTCTTGTGGTGTCTGTTCATGAACAGACACCACATCCAAAGGTCATTTAATCACGACCCTTGGATATATAACTATATTTTGAACGTTCCAGATTTGAACTAAAAAGGTGCGACTATATGGTTTAACACTTAACGAAATGGTGCCAAAATCTTACGGTTCAGATCCACTCGCGCCATAATTATGTGTCATTTATTATGGATTTAATCTGGACCGTTTGATCTTTTGACGTTGTCACAAATCAAAGGCTCCTACTGCTCCTCGCGATGATGCGTACTTGCGAAGTCTAAAGTGCGCCTCTAAAGCGCCCAAAATGCCCAATCGCAATTTCGCAGACGCGCGCGCGCGTGTGCGTGTGCGGATGGTGCTTTGCACCATCCTTGGTGTACACTAGTAGCATACACTTCAATGCACATAAGTAATCTCTTATTACACAAGAGCATTTATTAACCCACTAACCTTTTCACACTTTTCCAATGTGGGACTTTGGTTTTCCCACTTCCCTTTATCTTTTCTTATTCCAACTAATTAATGGTTTTAACCTTTCATTTTCTCTAACCATTAATACCCATTGATATTAAAATCATCCAACAATCCCCCACTAGATTTTAATATTAATTCAATATCTTCTTGTGATAAGCTCATGCATACAAGGATGTATCTTTCGATTTAAACCTTCAGTTAGTGAATATATATCAAAGTTCTAATAAGACAATGGTGTGCCATGCATTAAACCTTGTCTTATTATTTAGAACCGGATATATATCACACATGAGATATCCCAATCTCTACGAGATGTTCAATATGTTTTTAGCACTATTATGGCCATGTGCACTATCTTGGCTTCATGAATATTTACAAGAATAAACCCAAAATCTTGCTAGAAGCGGCACCACTTCCTATATTCATATAAGTGAAGTTCTCTTGCATGTCCTTGCTACTTTAGACAATGGACTTCATTAAGAGTTAAACTCATCCTCTTGGCGTAGCAATATGCACTGAACATCCTAGAAGGGACATGAAATTGAATAAATTTCAGTGCAAAAACTAATCACTTATCAGTAACTTGTTATTACCCATTAAACTTTGGAATAGTGGTAATGCTATTACAAAGTTGGGTTACCATTACCGGTGACTAATGAAAAAATGATTTTAGTCCCATTCCACTAGATGTGTCCTTTACCAAATCTCTAGAAAGTCCTTTGGTAAGAGGGTCAGCTATATTCTTATTTGTTCGAACATATATAATATTAATAACTCCATAACTTATTAATTGTTTGACATATTCATGTCTTAAACTTATGTGTCTAGATTTTCCATTATATACTTTGTTATACGCTCTAGACAATGTGGCTTCACTATCACAATATAAAGAAAGAGATGGCATTGGTTTTGGCCATAACTTTATGTCCAACTGCTCTGCCAGAATTTTCTAATAATTTTATACTAGAATCATATGGGGTATTTGCTTCTTTTATTTTCAAGTGATTAAATTTGTGAATAACTTTGTCAATGTAATGAGATTGACATAATGCATAACCCCCACTATGTTTCTTAACTTTAATACCCAAGATGGTATCCACTTCATTAAGATCTTTCATCTTAAATTGTGAACTAAGATACTTCTTAGTTTCATATATACCTCTCATGTTTGTACCAAAAATTAATAAGTCATCAACATATAGACAAATAATTACACCATAGTCATAGGTGAATTTAGAATAAACGCACTTATCAGCGTTGTTATGTTTGAAACCATCAGAAAGAATGATTGTATCAAATTTTTCATGACACTGCCTTGGTGCTTGTTTTAACCCATAAAGTGACTTAATTAATTTACAAACTTTATGTTCATTTCCGGGCAAAACAAACCCTTCGGGTTGTTCCATATATACCTCTTCATCTAGGTCACCATTCAAAAATGGTGTTTTAACATCCATTTGATGCACAAACAGATTATAAATAGATGCAATTGCCATTAAAACACGTATGGATGTAATTCTAGCAACAGGTGCATAAGTATCGAAATAGTCAATCCCTTTTCTTTGTTTAAAACCTTTTACTACCAATCTAGCCTTAAAGGTTTGAATAGAACCATGGGTATTGTATTTTCTTCTAAATACCCATTTACTACTAATAGGTTGTGATCTTTGTGGAAAGTCCACTAAAACCCATGTCTGATTTGAAAGAATTGAATCCATCTCATCATTAATAGCTTCTTTCCAAAAAGAAGCATCTCTTGAAGTCATTGCTTCGTTAAAGGTTTTAGGATCTTCTTCTACGTTAAGTAAAATAGGCATTTTATTAAGAATATTATCTCTATCTCCTTCAACCAAAAAGGCTAAGGCTTGAGATGAAATAAAATCAGGGCCAAAAGATTTTTCTTTTCTAGCACGCTTACTTCTTCTAGGTTCTATTTCTGTTTCGGGTTCATTCCTTTTATTATTAATTGATGGTCTAGGAATCAACCTAGTGGATGTATCAGGATTGGCATCTAATTCGACACATGAATCTTTATAAAATTTATTTTCAATAAATTCAACATCCCTTGATTCAATTACAACATTAGAATTTAAGTCCAACAACCTATATGCCTTAGAATTTTCTGCGTATCCTATGAAAACACTTTTAATTCCTCTTGCACCCAACTTTGAACTTTTCGGGTCATGAATTCTATAGAAATCCAAACAACCCCAGACCCTTAGGTATTCCAGATTTGGTTTTCGATTCTTCCATACCTCGTATGGAGAAACATGTGTTTTCATTGATGGAATTCTGTTGTGTAAATGACAAGCGGTGAGTAAAGCTTCTCCCCACAAATTGTTTGGTAAGTTTGAATTAATCAACATAGAATTGATCATATTAGTAAGAGTCATATTCTTTCTTTCAGCCAAACCATTTTGTTGGGGAGTATAAGGGGCAGTTCTTTGATGTATTATTCCATGTTCTTCACAAAATGAGTCAAATTCATTTGGAAAATACTCTCCCCCTCTATCACTACGAAGAATTTTAATTTTCTTTTCCTTTTGATTTTCAACTTCTGCTTTAAAACGTTGAAACATTGAAAAAGCTCCATCCTTATATCTTATCAAATATACATATGTGAATTTTGAACAATCATCAATGAATGTAATAAAGTATCTTTTTTCGCCTCTAGTTAAAATACCATTATATTCACATATATCAGAATGAACTAATTCTAATAATTCCGCACTTCGTTCGACTTTAGGAAAAGGTTTTTTTGTTAATTTTGCTTGAATACAGATTTCACATTTCTCATGAGAAGTACTATCACAAGTTATTAATTTATATTTAGACATGTATTTCAATGATCTAAAATTTAAATGCGCTAATCTAGCATGCCAAACATCAAAAGACTCAACAATATAAGCAAAATTATTCATATTAAAATACTGAGTTTGAACATTCCATCACAAGCACACCCTTTCCCAACAAATGCCCCATTCTTAGACATAATTAACTTATCAGACTCAAAGACGGCTTTAATGCCGCTTTTACAAATCAAACGTGTAGACACTAGATTTTTTCGAATTTTTGGTACATGCAGAACATTTGTCAACGTCAACTTCTTTCCAGATGTGAATTGTAGTTCAACGTTTCCCTTTCTCATAACTTTGGCAGAATTATGATTCCCCATTAGAACCTCTTGACCGTCCTCTGCTTTTTCATATGCGGAGTACAATGATTTATCACTGCAGACATATATGGTAGCCCCAGAATCGAGCCACCAGTCAGAAGACTTCGTTATTGCCGCCATGTTTAGTTCGGTAATCATACACTACACCAAATCTGCCGAATTGTCAAGGTCATTGACCTTGACAAATCCAACTTGTCAAGGTCAATGACCATGACATTTCGAGGCGAGACACCTTTTTTTGTCACGGTCGTGTCACGGTCATTGACCTTGACACAAAACTCGTGTTTTGTGTCACGGTCGTGTCGCGGTCAATGATCGTGACACGTACTCACGGTTTATAATCGTGATAAAGTCGTGACCCTTTTTAAAAAAATGGTCACGGCCATTGACCGTGACACGTCCGTGATAACTTTTTGTCACGGACGTGTCACGGTCAATGACCGTGACAATTCTGGGCAGAATTTAAAAAAAATCTGCTGGGCAGTATGGCCACTGCCACTGCCCAGCAGTATATTTGTACCTGTTATAGCAACGTTGTACCTGTTCCAAACATCATATATCCAAACAAACTAAAGATAATGCAAATATATATTCAAAATAGAAACTATTTAAGAAGAAACAACATCACCATCAATTATCTCAAATCTACAAACTATTTGCATGGAAAAGAGATTTTGTACCGCGACGCTCGGGGACACCTCCTTATCCTTCCCTTCTCGTCCGAATATCCACATAAGTATAGAGCATATGTGGCCTACCCTTAGGGCCACTCCCTGTCCCCTGAATTGAAATAAAGTAAATGTGACAACCCGCCTACTAAAATAATAGGTGGCCAGCCCAATACTCCAATAATTACAGGAATCATAGATGGTCCATTCTTAGCATCACTGTCGATAAAATAATAGTATGAGATAACCACCAATCATTTTAGAAAAACGGATTGTCATATACAAAAAAATTTAAAAGTAAAAGAGAAACACTTAGACAATCCCATTTGTAAAAACGGTGGGTATCAAAAATCGATGAATAAAGTATGACAATACAATAAATAATCACCGAATAAGCTGTCGGTGCACAGACCAATACAAATAATATGCTAAGTATTACAATCAATATTTACAATATTATAAATGAGTGCAATACCTTGGGCAAACACGCCCGAATAAAAGTACTGAACATAACTAGAGTACAATAGAGGGGAGCGTCTACTACAAGTATCCTACAACATCCGCAATATGCAGTAGCTCCATGACAACTGGAAATGGAAATGTAAACACGGGTGTCCATGCGGAAGAGCACCTGTAACGGCAAAGAATATGCAGAAACAAGGAAATATAGAAACCGGTCAGGGCCGGGTTTGATATGATTACCATGTGACTAAAATGCATGGCAGGTAAGTGCGTAATTCTCTCGCAGATAACAATAATATTCCTCACCTCTCAATCTAGCAGCAACCTAACGCAATATCGTGAGATGTTCTAGTTAACCCTAAGTACTAAGGGCTAACTTTTCCCCATTCTCAACACTATGCCCTATTCGTGCGTGGGGTGTCTCGCAAAGCGAAATCCAAACAAGGAACCCCCCCGATACACTACTACTTAGGCAAGGTTGATCGTCGAGATCCATTAGACCCTAAGTACGAAAATAAGAAATAAATAAATGTGTTTGAATAAGTGTGGGAGGTCACATCTACAGCTACACAAAGAAAATATAAAAGTAAAACCCATCCATCATCTATTGGCACAATTCCTAATTCTATCTTTAGGAATATACATAAAAATGGTACAACACTTTATCAAATGTTTACCAAATTACTTTCATCGTAAACTAATTCTTTTCATGAATTTGTTCCTTATTAGGAAATATAATCATACTTTTCATGCTCTAGTGGCATTTATCACAATAGTTCGCTTTGTAAAAATATCTTCCTTATCAGGAATATGATCATCACCATAGGCTCTTTATGGCCTTACATCGTGCTCTTTATGGCACTTTCATCATGCTCTATATGGCATTTTACTGTGCTCTTTATGGCACCCATCAAACATCAAGTCCAACTTGATTTAGAATAGTTATATTCATATATATATATATATATATATATAACGATTCTAAGACCGCCCGTCCGGGTTTCCCCACTGTGCGCGCCCCTAAATGGCTATCATCTTCCAGGGCCTCCAAGACAACCTGGGATCCTATCGAAACGTCGGGAAGCGACCATGTGCCTGCGGGATAGTCAAGACCACACCCGGAATCTCCTAACCAGCGCAGAAAATATAAACAAACGCTCACATGGCCTAGGGACTATATCCACCATGCATCATTAGCCAGGGGGCTTCACCACAACGCGCGCGACTTCCCTTATGATAGCGATTTAGAGAGGTGTGTATCCATAAATTATCATTTATGAAAAACATTACTTTTTCCATTTTTGAAAACTCATATTTTATATTTCCAAAAATCATTCACTTAGCCTTTATGCACCAAGTTTTAGAAGGTGCAATATATTCTTATTATGTCATATTTTATAAATGACCTAAGACCCCAAAGTTCCACTAACCTCAAAATAGCCTCAAACAGTTTATATAATTCATAAGCCCTCAAAGTGAGTCTCCATAATGGAGTGTCTCTCAAAATCTCGACATTAATATTTTAACTTCAAATATATCTTTAGGTTAACCTCCTATATCCGTTGGACATTAACCTAAACCAAACTAGTCCTCGGGTAAACCTAAATCTCCATTCTTAGCCTAGGACATTAGTCTACCCAATACAACCCTCTAGGACTCCCCATTACTTCCCGAAGGAAGGTTCCTAAGCCTCGAACCTAAAAGAAAAGGGCTAAAACAAAAATTGGAAAAACCTCACCTTTTCAGACGAGGTCGATCGATCGACCTCTGGCAGTCGATCGATCGAAGGCTTCGATCGATCGACCCTCCAGGTTCGATCGATCGATCCTGGCGGACAGCTTCTTCTCCGAGAAGCTGTCTCGGCCATTAACGAGCCATCCAAGCTTCTACCCGCTATTTCACCCAACCACAACAACAAATACTACTATAAAATCATTCCTACATATCAAATGACTAATTATTTCTCTTCAAATCGAATTAAAACATAAGATTTAGGATTAAACACCCAAAATCACCCAAAACCCATTTATGGTTTAAACCTCCCAAAACTTAACTACACATGCAATTTATCACATTAAATCAATATCTAGCAAGTAAGAAACTTGCCTCGAGGTTCGTAGTCTCTGAACACCTCCGGTAGCGACGGATTCCGGCCCAACTCTTCCATCTCTCTCTTTCTCTCTACTTTCTCCCAACTCTCTCTCTCTCTCTCTCTCCTTTGGTTTCTCACACAAATGAAGAAAAAGAAAGGGGGGTGGGGGATTTATAAGGGTCAAAATATAAACCCCCACTCCTAATTGCTAATACACCACTAAAATGACTCGTAACCACTTAATTGAGTCACAACCCCCTTAAAATGCCTAAATCTCAAAAATTACAACTGGGCACTTATTTCGACTATCTCGACTATTCTAAAAACAACCGCACCCCCTATTTTGGCATTTGGGAAAGTGTGAACTATTTTTACGTTCCAATTCCATTTTTAATTCATTAATTATACCCGATTTAAATATAGGTCATAACCGTCGTTTTACATGTAACGACGCAAAATACACAATATAACACTATTTACCTTCTCATAACGGTAAATAGTCAGAACATAGTAAATATTATCCCTAAGTCTCACGGGAAATAATATTTACTCCAACATCCCCTATTTTATAAAATTAGCCCATTAGGCAAAATAGTATAAAATAGTCGTTTGAAAACCTGGGTTGTTACATACTCCCCCCCTTAAAGGGGAATTTTGCCCTCAAAATTCAGGCGTAACCCATAACCATATAAAGGGTATACTATAATAAAAACCGTGCTATTATACTAGCAAACCCCCGAATAGAAATGTCCCCATAGGACTCAGACTAAGGTTACCACTAACGATCTCAGTCCGCATCATCATGCTATAACATAGCGCCAAATCGTTCCTCAGGAACTTTCGATCCTACCCTTCTACTACGGGAGGAGATACCCACACAAGCTCGGCACTAATTGCCTTATTTTCCGAAACACGTTATACCTCTACTAGGGAATAACTACACTAACTTTCTATTCGCGTTGGCGTAACCCTCAAAAGTCTACTTGCTCACTGAGCCCCAATCTAAAGGAAGGTTCCCGGACCACTCCCGGTCCCAGGAATATACTATTCGCTGTTTCCATTCCAACGAGTAGACAAGGCATATTTCCATCTATACTAGGCTACGCACGGCCTAACGTTTATCGAAAACGATCCGAACTATTACACGGAAATTCGATCCATAAAAACTACTACTCCGATCTCTCCTTTAAATCCAATCCACCCTTCCACTTACGGGTGGTAGGATATACCCCATATCCCAACGGTTCCCCATTTCTCCCTGGAGACTTTGCTTGTACCTTGACACGAATATCTCGTCTCGGTTCACTACCATTACTAGAAACTGCATACAGATCTAAAACTCCTACTAAGAAGAGTTGGACGTACACCTCCCGCTTAGTCCGCCCATTTCCATTGAGCAAGTAGCGATTGATCAAATGATCCACAGTTTCATCAACTAGAATCATGACCGTTGCATCATCGACAATTCGATAAAGATGTCCACGGATATACCCATCCTCGTTCCACACTATTCTCTACACATACGTAGGTGAAAGGGTCAATCATGGACCTGAATGCCCTTACAATAGCGTCCCCTCGATGAAGCTCACTCCACTTGGCATTCCATGCCACGAATAAACTCTAAAACGGTATCTACTCGGCGCCTATACTACTCCCATCCGCATTGCCTTATCGAAAGGGAATATCCTATCGATAGTCCTTTACGGTCACAAACTTGTTATTCGTGAAAGGGCTCTAAATTCCTGCCCGGGAGAAATGCCTCTAAGTCTTTAAGGAAAATACTACCGCCATGAACTTTAAATCAAGCGTGGGATGACACTTCTTAAAATGTGAGACACACGAACAATAGGTCCATGTTCCCATATTAGCACCTCCCGTTCCTGGCAAAGACTCGTTCGTTTAATCCACTCTCGATCATAACAACACAAGTGCAGGAGAAAAGTCAGCTTATACTTCAACTCCTCCAACTGTAGGTTACCCATGTAACCCTCTAACTACGAGATGCCTCACCACTAATGGCCTAACATTCTAACAAGCTCGAAATCCGATACTTCTCATCTAGGGACCAAATCCTACTTAGAGTTAACCCACAACTTATTGTGGTCAACTCCCAACCATCTTCCTAAACTAACGCCGCATGCCCTAAGGGCCTAGCATCCTAAGAATCCTAAGGTCAATCTATCTATCCTAACCTAGCCGTATAAGTATAATACTAAATATCCCTAGTGTCCAAGACCTTTCCCGACTTCCGACATTAGCTCGGTTTCATGCGTGGGACGTCTCGCCGAAGCGAAATCCAAACAAGGAAGCCTCCCGTTACACTACTACCTCGCATTGTCAGTCATCGAGAAGTAACGGTCGAAGACACATGATCGGGATCGTCGGAATCCTAATTCGAAATTCTACTACCACCTATATACGTCTACGTCCTACCATAACAATCGACTGAGGCAGTTACTTTCAGTAAGATGCCACCACTACTCTACTCCAAGAGACACACATATCTCTAAACAAATGGCCTTCTCATAAAGACACAACCATAAGTCCTTATCAGACATCCATAATCTTAGTCTTCCCCCACGTTAGTCAGAGGAAAACTATCATAGTGCTCATATATCGCACATGAACTTAGCCCTTAATCACTCATATACGTGATTCTTGGCTAAACCTTCCAACCCAGCACTTAACCAACAGAAAAGAAAAGGAGAAAAGAACAGAAAAGAAAATGCACATCTCTCCACTCCCAACGTCGTTAAGGTTCATGCGTGGAGCGTCTCGCTGAAGCGAAATCCAAACAAGGAACCCCTCCACACAGTCACCTTAACTAGCCAGTCATGGAGATAAGGCAATAGCATACACAAGCAAAGCAAACAAGCAAGCAAAGAGAATAAAAAATAAAAAAAAATAAAAATAAAGGAAACTATCTACACACCGTAAACCACCTCTATAAAGTCTCAACCCGTATCCAGGAGAGATATTATAGAACAACTAGTCCTCCTCCTAGAACTAGAACTAGGATAGCCTCGCGATATATTCGCTTGCTATCACCCCAACCAATCTAAGAATATCTCTACTCGTATAATATATAATACAAGTAGCACGTACCACATATATCACCACTCGCCCCATAACGAGTGTGAAGGAAGATACAGAACTCCCTTATCATGGAAGTCACATAGATATACTTACTATATATAAAATATGTACCGATACCATCACAAGCTCGATATACGCACCCGAATCTAGGGCTAACACCGAACTACTCCCATCTTACCTAAGGAATGCACTACTCGCACCCTAGTTAGAAAGTCCCACCAACATACTAGCCAACCTCCTTAGCTGCTACCGATAGTTCTAAGACACGACATTCTAGTCTTACCCGAACCAAACTACTTCCATAAATGACTCAACTAGGAGCCCTATCCTTGCCGGTTATCTTCAATTGACAAGATCAGAACGCATACTTCCCTTGACTTCTTCAGCAAGGAGAACATTCTACCAGCTTCCCCAACCTTAGCTCCACGAGCCTTCCCCGAGTTGATGTCCACCATTGGGGTCTCATGAACACTACTTCTCCAAAAGTGTTTCCAATACTTACTTACGAGCCTAGCATTTCCACTGAGAGTCTCTCTCTACGGGCAAAAACATTATGTCCCACCATAAAGAGGAGACTATCATATCCGCCACTTCAACCTTACTCCTAAGGGTGAAAGGTTTTTTTTTTTTCCTCAAATCCTCACACCTGAGCACTCCTATACCCAACTCTAGGCCAAAACTCTTGGGCCTTACGTTCTCACCGAACGGGGTTACACTTCCTCTATCCAACCGAACTTTCAACATGTGGTCCTAATAAAGAACCTCTCAACTCCGAATTGACATTGCTCGGAGTCCCAAGCATAGTACCACTCTTTACCGGCAGCGGAACTTGGGAAAACTATTTTCACTGTACTTAGTAGTCACGGCAGCATTATAAAAAAATGCTACAAAGGGAAGGACCTCCAAAGCGATCCTTATTCCCGACCACAACCCACAGCTTATAGTAATCCCATCCAATGACGCCTTCACCACAGCCTTCCTCCACGCCCTTCATCTAACGACTTACAAGTCTCACACAAACGCGCAGAAGATCTTCGGGGTCCTCATACCATAGCAGAAGAACGAAATCTCACCAGAGAATTCAATGACCTTATTCCTAAGGCTCTACATCAAACAGAGAGGAACGCAGAAGACGTAAAACATCCGCACAGATTCCTAAGGACTCTAGAACCTAATGCTCTGATACCATCTCTGACAACCCGCCTACTAAAATAATAGGTGGCCAGCCCAATACTCCAATAATTACAGGAATCATAGATGGTCCATTCTTAGCATCACTGTCGATAAAATAATAGTATGAGATAACCACCAATCATTTTAGAAAAACGGATTGTCATATACAAAAAATTTTAAAAGTAAAAGAGAAACACTTAGACAATCCCATTTGTAAAAACGGTGGGTATCAAAAATCGATGAATAAAGTATGACAATACAATAAATAATCACCGAATAAGCTGTCGGTGCACAGACCAATACAAATAATATGCTAAGTATTACAATCAATATTTACAATATTATAAATGAGTGCAATACCTTGGGCAAACACGCCCGAATAAAAGTACTGAACATAACTAGAGTACAATAGAGGGGAGCGTCTACTACAAGTATCCTACAACATCCGCAATATGCCGTAGCTCCATGACAACTGGAAATGGAAATGTAAACACGGGTGTCCATGCGGAAGAGCACCTGTAACGGCAAAGAATATGCAGAAACAAGGAAATATAGAAACCGGTTAGGGCCGGGTTTGATATGATTACCATGTGACTAAAATGCATGGCAGGTAAGTGCGTAATTCTCTCGCAGATAACAATAATATTCCTCACCTCTCAATCTAGCAGCAACCTAACGCAATATCGTGAGATGTTCTAGTTAACCCTAAGTACTAAGGGCTAACTTTTCCCCATTCTCAACACTATGCCCTATTCGTGCGTGGGGTGTCTCGCAAAGCGAAATCCAAACAAGGAACCCCCCCGATACACTACTACTTAGCCAAGGTTGATCGTCGAGATCCATTAGACCCTAAGTACGAAAATAATAAATAAATAAATATGTGTGAATAAGTGTGGGAGGTCACATCTACAGCTACATAAAGAAAATATAAAAGTAAAACCCATCCATCATCTATTGGCACAATTCCTAATTCTATCTTTAGGAATATACATATAAATGGTACAACACTTTATCAAATGTTTACCAAATTACTTTCATCATAAACTAATTCTTTTCATGAATTTGTTCCTTATTAGGAAATATAATCATACTTTTCATGCTCTAGTGGCATTTATCACAATAGTTCGCTTTGTAAAAATATCTTCCTTATCAGGAATATGATCATCATCATAGGCTCTTTATGGCCTTACATCGTGCTCTTTATGGCACTTTCATCATGCTCTATATGGCATTTTACTGTGCTCTTTATGGCACCCATCAAACATCAAGTCAAACTTGATTTAGAATAGTTATATTCATATATATATATATATATATATATATATAACGATTCTAAGACCGCCCGTCCGGGTTTCCCCACTGTGCGCGCCCCTAAATGGCTATCATCTTCCAGGGCCTCCAAGACAACCTGGGATCCTATCGAAACGTCGGGAAGCGACCATGTGCCTGCGGGATAGTCAAGACCACACCCGGAATCTCCTAACCAGCGCAGGAAATATAAACAAACGCTCACATGGCCTAGGGACTATATCCACCCTGCATCATTAGCCAGGGGGCTTCACCACAACGCGCGCGACTTCCCTTATGATAGCGATTTAGAGAGGTGTGTATCCATAAATTATCATTTATGAAAAACATTACTTTTTCCATTTTTGAAAACTCATATTTTATATTTCCAAAAATCATTCACTTAGCCTTTAAGCACCAAGTTTTAGAAGGTGCAATATATTCTTATTATGTCATATTTTATAAATGACCTAAGACCCCAAAGTGCCACTAACCTCAAAATAGCCTCAAACAGTTTATATAATTCATAAGCCCTCAAAGTGAGTCTCCATAATGGAGTGTCTCTCAAAATCTCGACATTAATATTTTAACTTCAAATATATCTTTAGGTTAACCTCCTATATCCGTTGGACATTAACCTAAACCAAACTAGTCCTCGGGTAAACCTAAATCTCCATTCTTAGCCTAGGACATTAGTCTACCCAATACAACCCTCTAGGACTCCCCATTACTTCCCGAAGGCAGGTTCCTAAGACTCGAACCTAAAAGAAAAGGGCTAAAACAAAAATTGGAAAAAACCTCACCTTTTCAGACGAGGTCGATCGATCGACCTCTGACAGTCGATCGATCGATCGACCCTCCAGGTTTGATCGATCGATCCTGGCGGACAGCTTCTTCTCCGAGAAGCTGTCTCGGCCATTAACGAGCCATCCAAGCTTCTACCCGCTATTTCACCCAACCACAACAACAAATACTACTATAAAATCATTCCTACATATCAAATGACTAATTATTTCTCTTCAAATCGAATTAAAACATAAGATTTAGGATTAAACACCCAAAATCACCCAAAACCCATTTATGGTTTAAACCTCCCAAAACTTAACTACACATGCAATTTATCACATTAAATCAATATCTAGCAAGTAAGAAACTTGCCTCGAGGTTCGTAGTCTCTGAACACCTCCGGTAGCGACGGATTCCGGCCCAACTCTTCCATCTCTCTCTTTCTCTCTACTTTCTCCCAACTCTCTCTCTCTCTCTCTCTCCTTTGGTTTCTCACACAAATGAAGAAAAAGAAAGGGGGGTGGGGGATTTATAAGGGTCAAAATATAAACCCCCACTCCTAATTGCTAATACACCACTAAAATGACTCGTAACCACTTAATTGAGTCATAACCCCCTTAAAATGCCTAAATCTCAAAAATTACAACTGGGCACTTATTTCGACTATCTCGACTATTCTAAAAACAACCGCACCCCCTATTTTGGCATTTGGGAAAGTGTGAACTATTTTTACGTTCCAATTCCATTTTTAATTCATTAATTATACCCGATTTAAATATAGGTCATAACCGTCGTTTTACATGTAACGACGCAAAATACACAATATAACACTATTTACCTTCTCATAACGGTAAATAGTCAGAACATAGTAAATATTATCCCTAAGTCTCACGGGAAATAATATTTACTCCAACATCCCCTATTTTATAAAATTAGCCCATTAGGCAAAATAGTATAAAATAGTCGTTTGAAAACCTGGGTTGTTACAGTAAAATTAGTATCCGCCCCTCAAATATAGATAAATATAAATCGTAATTGAAATCGAATTCGAAATTGACATATAAATATAAATACATTACTTGTAGTGTCACTCAAACAGCTAACTTGAGCTCATATGGCACCTCCTTCCAACTAATGTACCCCGGGCAATCGTGTCAAATATAATTCTCTTCATATCTAAACACTAAGAAATACCATAATCCTATGGATTTATGCGTTGCAAATTCCTTCCAACCGTTGTGTAGCCAAAAATCAGCAGTTGAAGTTGTCAATTCCACCTTTCAATGGTCTCCCATGTTTTGCTAGAAGTTAGTTCCAAGTGGTGGGGTATGGAAAGTGGAATTGACAACTTCAACTGGTGATGATTGGCTACATAACGGTTGGGAGGAATTTGCAGAGCATCGCTCCATAGGATTATGGCATTTCTTAGTGTTCGGATAGACGAAGAGATTCAGTCTCCTCTCCACAAATAGGACACCCCAAATAACTATGTACTAATCACCTATTAAAGGTAAGAAGCGTATATTCATGGATTAGTATAAACAAAACTTAGATGTAGTTGGAATATTTATGTATTAATCTCCTCTCCACACACGCACACTACACAAGAGTGAAAATGATAAAGTGCAGATCAATTAAAAGCATTAAAAATGGATGTTTCGGTACAAATTGAAATATTTATTACAAATTGAAAAATTGTTTCAAATTCGGGTTATCATAAAAAATGGATTGATATTCGGTAGGAGCAGCCAAGTCATCCACACTATTATTTAGACGCCTTGGCGCGTGTTGGACAATTGACCACGGCTCGTTGTTGATATACTCCGAGTAAAACACTTGCTTAACCTTTTAAAATCCACAAACAAACGGCTCATCGCTCACGTGGTCGTTGCTCTTCAACTTGGACAAGTCAACCATGATCAAATTGGTGACAGGATCAACTTTACAAGCATTTTTATCCTCAACTCTTACCCATTCACAGTAAAATACAACCTCTTTGAAGCTTATATAATCCAATTCAAATATATTTTGGATTACACCATAGTAAGTCATTTCAGCTTCAACGAGGTTTTTATCTTTTGCGCTCGCTCGAAAGAATGTAAGAGCCTTGTATGAAATTCCCGAGTTCTGTACATTTGTACTTTCCTCGTACACTTTAGTGCCGAAAATGTAACCGTTCAATCGATACTTTTTGTACTCTTGTGCCACGAACAAGGGTCCAGTGGCTAGACGAGCAAGCCTTGATGTCGCATCACCCATCTTTAGGAGCTGAGAATATAGATAAATTAATTATATTAGTGGTACAATTTGAGTGTAATGTAACGTTATATAACGACTGTTTTCATTATAATTACCTCTTGTGTTAACCATAGCCTAAATTTGCTGTCTGATTGTACCATTATTTTTCGTCTTTTATTGTTCTCACAGGCTTCATATTTACTGCATATTACAAAATTAATCATGTATAAAATAATCTAAAATAATGTTAAACATTATAATATTCGAAACTTACTTTTTCCATTCTTCGACATCTTCATGTGTGTCAAATAGATAACGAGCTACTTGTTCATGTTGCAAACTCGTTAATTTCACTCGTTTTCCCATCACATTACCACCATAATCGAGGAATTCATCAGTGTCATCAACACTGGTTGAGTCAGGCATATATTCCCGAGTATATATTGATGACTCCACGGTAATGTATTCCTCTGCAATTGATGCTGCAATATATCACATATTGTTGACGTAATCTTTAAAAACTTTCATCAATCTTTCAAACGGATACATCCACCGATATCTAACTGGACCACAAAGAAGTGCCTCGTCGCATAGGTGTACCAACAAGTGAACACTTATGTCAAAGAATGCTGGGGGAAAATACTTCTCCAATACACAAATCGCTTCGTTCACAGCCAATTTTGCGGCCACTATGTGTTCTCGATTCACTACCTTCTCACACAAGAGGGAGAAGGTAATACTAATTTGCATAATAGCCCTACCCAAATCCTTGTGCTTGGAGAAATAGTTCTTAAACAATAGAGGAACCAATTGCATGATCACATGCCAATCGTGGGACTTACACTTATGTAAATCATGAGTAGTATAATTCACAATCCTTTGCAAGTTGGACGAAAAAGTAGATGGTCCCTTCAAATTATATATTGTGTCTAGAAGCACCTTCCTTTCCCCACTCGTCAAAGTAAACGCACCAGGGGGAATTATTGTCCTTCCCCTACTATCTTCTTTCAACCATAATTGTGGCTTAAGTTTTAACGTTTTAAGGTCTTTTCGTGCATTTTCTCCATCCTTCGAATGACTCCCCCCAAGGCAAGTACCCACAATATGTTCAACGAAGTTCTTCTCTGCATGCATCACATCCAATACATGGCGCACCGGGTTTTTCTTCCAATAAGGCAAGTCAAATAAAATTGACCTCCGAGACCATGCCTTTCTTATCTCAGTTTCATTCCTAGTTGGGGTCTTCTTATGCTTGACATTCTTAAATTTGGGATTCTTACCTGGCATATTTGGGCCACATTCAGAAGATTTACTTTCAATTTCTGAACCCGAAAGTTGTCTCAGCGGTAGCCTATGTTCAACTCCGCCCAATAAAAAATTGGAACCTTTCTCAAATCTGAAACTATGAGCTGGGGGTAAAAACCTCCTGTGGCAATGGTATACATTTTTTAAGCTAGAGGATAGACGAAGAGATTCAGTATCCTCTCCACAAATAGGACACCCCAAATAACCATGTACTACACATCCGGATAATGTCCCATAAGCTGGAAAATCATGAATTGCCCACATCAACATAGCTTTCAGCGTAAACTCTTCTTTTCTAAAAGAGTCAAATGATTGCACACCCTCTTCCCACAACTCATTTAATTCTTCTACCAAAGGAGCCAGGTAGATATCAATGTCTTCACTTGGTGCCTTTGGCCCAGGTATCAATAAAGCCATCATCGAAAATTCAGGTCTCATACACTGTGAAGGAGGGAGGTTGAGTGGGGCTAGGATCACTGGCCATACACTCTGATTGGTGCTTAGATTTCCAAATGGATTGAAACCATTTGTTGATATAGCCAAACGAATGTTGCGTTGTTCTCGAGCAAAATCGGGATACTCAAAATTCATCCTCCGTCAGGCAGTAGAATCAATAGGATGACGCATGATATTAACCCTAGTTCTGCCCTAGCATGCCAAGTCATTGCCTCTGCAATCCATGGTACTGTGAAAAATTGCTTTAATCTAGGCCCAACGGGAAAATATTTCAATACTTTTTGAGGCACTTTTGAGCTTGTGCCTTCCTTACTAGTAGATTGGACATATCTAGGTTCATCGCATACCGGACAACGATCGAGATTTTCATACTCCTTTCGGTATAGTATGCAGTCATACACACAAGCATGAATCGATTTATACTTCATTCCCAAACCTTTCAAACTGTTCTTCATAACAGGATAGCTATTTGCAAGTGTATTCACCTTGGGTAATAAGCCCTTCACCCATTTCAGAATTCCCGTCACGCTATTGCCAAACAAACCGTACTGCGTCTTCAAACTGTGCAAACCAACCATGGCATGTAAAGTTGTTTGATCTTTCTCACAGCCAGAGTATAACGGTTGGGTCGCCTTAAATTTTAAACTTTGGTAGTCATCATCAAGTTTTATCGTGTTATCACGAGCACTTGAATCTTCTACATCATCAGTAACCTCATTCTCCTCGGCTTCATAAACTCCGTACGCATCATCAACTAAATCCTCTAACAGATTATGATCTACGTCGTCCCCTTCTACATCTATTCTACTTGTTGAAGGTTGTTGTGAAGGTTGGTCGGGGACAAAAGGAACTTTCAATTCACCGTGAAAACTCCAAAATCGATAACTATCTTGCATACCCGATCTTAACAAATGTAGTTCAACTGTTTTCCACTCAAACACCTTACCATTCTTACACCTAGCACACGGACACGGAAACTCTTCATCATTACGACATCTCTTTGCATATTTCACAAATTCGTTAGCACCTCTGCGAAACACATCCCCCATTCTATTAGTCTCACCCATCCACTCTTTGTATTTCGGATATCCCATCACAGCTACCACAACTAAATACCTATTAAAGGTAAACAAAACTTAGATTTATAGTATGTTTTATTTAATTATCCCATCATTTAATTATCCTATTAAAGGGTAAGTGGTCCTATCGCATTCAAGACTGCATTTTTCTGTAATATACTTAACAGCTCATGCACATTGTTACGATTTGAAAAAAATTCGACAGCATATCCCCTTAGTTCTCCAAGTACACGACGTAGATTGGTTGGTGTGAGTGTTATTTCAATTGGTCAATTGAAATAACAGTCACACTTGTCAATCTAGTATGTACCCAGAGAACATTAAGATACGACTGCAGAACTTCCTCCAAAAGTAACAACTTTAAGCCAATAAGAATATTATACAGAAATTATACAGTCTCAAACTTTCCAAACGGGACAATTCGAGAGATCTCATTACAGGGGTAATGACTTTCGAACGGGTCTAAGGGCTATTGAATGCGTACGCATAAGAACTAGAAGGCTAGTATTTTTGCGCACTATATTTAATTTCAAGTATGTTTCATCTAATGGGTTAATTCAAATATAAAAATAAATTCCTGGGTTAATTCAAATACGAAAATAAATTCATGGGTTAATTCAAATACAAAAATACAAATTCATGGGTTAATTCAAATATATATATACACACACACACACACACACCTCCCTCCACACCCCCCACTCACCACATACACACACACCCCCACCTCCCTCCACACCCCCCACTCACCACATACACACACCACCACCCCCACTCACTATTTAAAATAATCTCAATGTTAATTTCATGTAGTGAATGTCTATTTAAAATAATCTCAATGTTAATTTCATGTATTGAATTTCTACTATTGTTTTGTGCTTTTTATAAATCATATTCAATGTTAGATATGTGTTTTGTTAAGATATCTAAGTTGTTCTATAGAATTGTTTTTTGTATCTTGAAGTTTAAGTTCTACAATAATCAACCTAAAGTTGTGGTTCATAAAGTATTATCACAAATATAAACTAAGAGTGATAAAATAACTTTGTGGCATATAAATTAATTGTGACAAAGTAAGATTATGCACCAGAACCTAAAATTTAAAAAAAGTATTTTTATTTAAACCCCACTTTTCTTTCTATAACTCCTATTTTATTAAACTTTAAATATAATTAAGGGTGTATAGAAAGAAAAGTTAAATAGGAATAAAAACAACATTTTTAAAATATGAAGGGCTCACCAATTTGATCAAATTTTTCAACAACATAGACTAAATGATATTTTATTTTTCATGCTTTTAGCAATTTCGGATGCCATTTTAACCCTTATTGTAGTTTTTTGTTGTAATGTCATTTAAAAAAAATCATTTAGGTATGTAAATATATTGTAATAGATCTTGCCTTCCACAAAATGATATTTTATGGTAAAATTTTATTTGATGGATATAAAGTCATGTGATACCTATATGTGTTATTTTGCATCTAATAAAAACAAAAAACGCCATATATGGTTTTTTTCTCCATTAGTATAAGTATATAGCGATTATTTCACACTTAAATCACATATTAAGTCGGCCTTCATTTTTTTATGAAATTTGTAGAAAATTACTTATTTATTTTGAATGAAAAAAAATTGTTATCCAATATTTTTGGATATTATTTATAATTATGAAACTCATACACAAATTAATGTTGTATCAAAATAATATTACATTTTTAACCCCTACCCCCACCCTACCCAACCCCCTACCCCCACCCTGCCCTACCCCCTACCCCCGCACACACACACGAACATATATACACACATATATATACACACAAACATATATATAAATGGAAGAGAGAGAGAGAGAGAGAGAGAGAGAGAGAGAGAGAGAGAGAGAGAAAGCAGCGTCGAGAGAGAGAGAGGGAGGGAACGGCGGGAGGGAAAAAAGAAGGGGGAAAGGGTTTTTGCTGCAAACATTGTCACGGTCGTGTCAAGGTCATTGACCGTGACAATTCTTTGTCACGGTCGTGTCAAGGTCAATGACCGTGACACAAAACGCATGTTTTTTGTCACGGTCAATGACCTTGACAAGGGTGACCGGCTGAAACGTGACAATTTTGTCATTTTGGTGTAGTGATACCTTTTTGAATGTCCGATACCATTGCTACAAGATCCTCGATCTTATTTTCCACCATATTTTCATTGTTTGTATTATTGGATTCAGTAGCATCTATCTTTCGTTTCTTGTTTCTGCAATCACGGGCATAGTGGCCATTTTTGCCACAATTGAAACAAGCCCCATTGGACTGTTTCTTATTGGAATTATTTTTCTTGAACTTCTTACCATTAGGTTTGAAGTTCTTATGATATTTCTTTCCTTCAACAAAGTTAACTTTGGTGGAATTATGAGAAACATTTGTTTGATCACGGGATCTGGTTTCTTCTTCAATTCTTAAATGTTTCTGTAATTCCTCCAAACTTATATCATCTTTCTTATGTAGGAGTTTCTTACGACAATTATTCCAACTTGGTGGTAATTTTGCAATAATTGCACCAACTTGAAACGATTCAGAAATCTCCACCTTTAATTCACGAAGCTTTGTGACAAATATTTGCAACTCATGTACTTGGTCTAAAACAGTTTGGTTATCACTTATTTTGAATTCAAAATATTTCAGAATTAAGAATTTATCCGTACCTTCTTTCTCTGTTTTGTATTTATATTCAAGAGCATTCCAGATTTCCCGCGGAGACGACATAGAGTTGTAAAGATAATATAATCGATCGGACAGTGTATTCAGAATATACCCATGACACACCAATTCGTCTTCTTCACGTTTCTTCCGTTGTTCTTTGACAGTTTCATTGTCGTCTTCTTTTGGTTCTGGAATTGCTTATAGTTTAGGATCCAGAACATATGCAATTTTCAAAACTGTGAGAAGGAAGAATAATTTTCCTTTCCAGCGAGTGAAATTTGTTCCATCAAAGCGGTCCAAATGCACATTGGGATTCAGAAACATATTCATATTCTTTTCTGCCTCCATGAAATAACACCTTAAGATTGTTGAGGAATTTTAATTATGCAGAAAATATGAACAGATGATTGGATTTGAGGCGTAATAAACTACTGTCCTTAAGGTGTTATTTGCCCCCACTCGTACAGAGTTTGCTAATGGGTCTAGGCAAATTACCTCCAAGATATAACAAATCCACGGGTTTATTCAAGTAGCAAACGTGAAGAATAACCCAGAACACTCTATGAAATTGGTAAGAAGAAATAATAGAGAGAAAGAGAATTTTCGGAATTAATTATGATAGGTTTTTACCTTCTATATATAGCCTCTTGTGGTGTCTGTTCATGAACAGACACCACATCCAAAGGTCATTTAATCACGGCCCTTGGATATATAACTATATTTTGAACGTTCCAGATTTGAACTAAAGAGGTGCGACTGTACGGATTAACACTTAACGAAATGGAGCCAAAATATGACGGTTCAGATCCACTTGCGCCATAATTATGTGTCACTTATTATGGATTTAATCTGTACCATTTGATCTTTTGACGCTGTCAAAAATCAAAGGCTCCTACTGCTCCTCGCAACGATGCGTACGTGCAAAATGCGTCTCTAAAACGCCCAAAGCGCCCTAAACGCCCAATCGCACTTTTGCACACGCGCGCGCGCGCGTGTGCGGATGGTGCTTTGCACCATCCTTGGTGTACACTAGTAGCATACACTTCAATGCACACAAGTAATCTCTTATGACACAAGAGCATTTATTAACCCACTAACTTTTTCACACTTTTCCAATGTGGGACTTTGGTTTTCCCACTTCCCTTTGTCTTTTCTTATTCCAACTAATTTACGGTTTTAACCTTTCATTTTCTCTACCCATTGATATTAAAATCATCCAACAATCCCCCACAAGATTTTAATATTAATGCAATTTCTTCTTGTGATAAGCTCATGCATAGAAGGAGGTATCTTTCGATTTAAACCTTCAGTTAGTGAATATATATCAAAGTTCTAATAAGACAATGGTGTGCCATGCATTAAACCTTGTCTTATTATTTAGAACCGGATATATATCACACATGAGATATCCCAATCTCTACGAGATGTTCAATATGTTTTTAGCACTATTATGGCCATGTGCACTATCTTGGCTTCATGAATATTGACAAGAATAAATCCAAAATCTTGCTAGAAGCGGCACCACTTCCTATATTCATATAGGTGAAGTTCTCTTGCATGTCCTTGCTACTTTAGACAACGGGCTTCATTAAGAGTTAAACTCATCCTCTTGACGTAGCAATATGCACTGAACATCCTAGAAGGGACATGAAATTGAATAAAAGTCAGTGCAAAAACTAATCAGTTATCAGTAACTTGTTATTACCTATTAAACTTTGGAATAGTGGTAATGCTATTACAAAGTTGGGTTACCATTACCGGTCACTATTGAAAAAATGATTTTAGTCCCATTCCACTAGATGTGTCCTTTACCAAATCTGTAGAAAGTCCTTTGGTAAGAGGGTCAGCTAGATTCTTATTTGTTCGAACATATATAATATTAATAACTCCATAAGTTATTAATTGTTTGACATATTCATGTCTTAAACTTATGTGTCTAGATTTTCCATTATATACTTTGTTATACGCTCTAGACAATGTGGCTTCACTATCACAATATAAAGAAAGAGATGGCATTGGTTTTGGCCATAACTTTATGTCCAATAATAAATTTCTTAGCCACTCTGCTTCTTTTCCGGCTGCTACCAGTGCTATAAACTCAGATTCCATTGTTGAATGTGTAATGCAAGTTTGTTTCTTGGATGCCCAAGATATCGCCCCACCCGCTAAGTTGAATATCCATCCAGATGTGGATTTATTATCACTTGCACTAGTTATCCAACGAGCATCAGAGTATCCTTCAAGAACTGCTGGAAAGTTATAATAAAATAGAACAAATTCTTTGGTCTTCTTGAGGTAACCAAAAATCCTCCCAATTGCTTTCCAATGATCCACACTTGGATTATTAGTGTATCTTGAAATTTTACCTACTGCAAATGCAATATCTGGCCTTGTACAATGCATCGTATACATTAAACTTCCAATTGCACTAGCATATTCAAGTTGTGCAACTGCTCTGCCAGAATTTTCTAATAATTTTATACTAGAATCATATGGGGTATTTGCTTCCTTTATTTTTAACTGATTAAATTTGTGAATAACTTTGTCAATGTAATGAGATTGACATAATTCATAACCCCCACCATGTTTCTTAACTTTAATACCCAAGATGGTATCCACTTCATTAAGATCTTTCATCTTAAATTGTGAACTAAGATACTTCTTAGTTTCATATATACCTCTCATGTTTGTACCAAAAATTAATAAGTCATCAACATATAGACAAATAATTACACCATAATCATCGGTGAATTTAGAATAAATGCACTTATCAGCGTTGTTATGTTTGAAACCATCAGAAAGAATGATTGTATCAAACTTTTCATGCCACTGCCTTGGTGCTTGTTTCAACCCATAAAGTGACTTAATTAATTTACAAACTTTATGTTCATTTTCGGGCAAAACAAACCCTTCGGGTTGTTCCATATATACCTCTTCATCTAGGTCACCATTCAAAAATGCTGTTTTAACATCCATTTGATGCACAAACAGATTATAAATAGATGCAATTGCCATTAAAACACGTATGGATGTAATTCTAGCAACAGGTGCATAAGTATCGAAATAGTCAATCCCTTTTCTTTGTTTAAGACCTTTTGCTACCAATCTAGCCTTAAAGGTTTGAATAGAACCATGGGTATTGTATTTTCTTCTAAATACCCATTTACTACTAATAGGTTGTGATCCTTGTGGAAAGTCCACTAAAACCCATGTCTGATTTGACAGAATTGAATCCATCTCATCATTAATAGCTTCTTTCCAAAAAGAAGCATCTCTTGAAGTCATTGCTTCGTTAAAGGTTTTAGGATCTTCTTCTACGTTAAGTAAAATAGGCATTTTATTAAGAATATTATCTCTATCTCCTTCAACCAAAAAGGCTAAGGCTTGAGATGAAATAAAATCAGGGCAAAAAGATTTTTCTTTTCTAGCACGCTGACTTCTTCTAGGTTCTATTTCTGTTTCGGGTTCATTCCTTTTATTATTAATTGATGGTCTAAGAATCAACCTAGTGGATGTATCAGGATTGGCATCTAATTCGACACATGAATCTTTATAAAATTTATTTTCAATAAATTCAACATCCCTTCATTCAATTACAACATTAGAATTTAAGTCCAACAATCTATATGCCTTAGAATTTTCCGCGTATCCTATGAAAACACTTTTAATTCCTCTTGCACCCAACTTTGAACTTTTCGGGTCATGAATTCTATAGAAAGCCAAACAACCCCAGATCCTTAGGTAGTCCAGATTTGGTTTTCTATTCTTCCATACCTCGTATGGAGAAACATGCGTTTTCATTGATGGAATTCTGTTGTGTAAATGACAAGCGGTGAGTAAAGCTTCTCCCCACAAATTGTTTGGTAAGTTTGAATTAATCAACATAGAATTGATCATATTAGTAAGAGTCCTATTCTTTCTTTCAGCCAAACCATTTTGTTGGGGAGTATAAGGGGAAGTTCTTTAATGTATTATTCCATGTTCTTCACAAAAGGAGTCAAATTCATTTGGAAAATACTCTCCCCCTCTATCACTACGAAGAATTTTAATTTTCTTTTCCTTTTGATTTTAAACTTCTGCTTTAAAACGTTGAAACATTGAAAAAGCTTCATCCTTATGTCTTATCAAATATACATATGTGAATTTTGAACAATCATCAATGAATGTAATAAAGTATCTTTTCCTGCCTCTAGTTAAAATACCATTATATTCACATATATCAGAATGAACTAATTCTAATAATTCAGCACTTCGTTCGACTTTAGGAAAAGGTCTTTTTGTTAATTTTGCTTGAATACAGATTTCACATTTTTCATGAGAAGTACTATCACAAGTTATTAATTTATGTTTAGACATGTATTTCAATGATCTAAAATTTAAATGCGCTAATTTAGCATGCCAAACATCAAAAGACTCAACAATTTAAGCAGAATTATTCATATTAAAAATACTGAGTTTGAACATTCCATCACAAGCATACCCTTTCCCAACAAATGCCCCATTCTTAGACAGAATTAACTTATCAGACTCAAAGACGGCTTTAATGCCGCTTTTACAAATCAAACTTGCAGACACTAGATTTTTTCGAATTTTTAGTACATGCAGAACATTTGTCAACGTCAACTTCTTTCCAGATGTGAATTGTAGTTCAACGTTTCCCTTTCCCAGAACTTTGGCAGAATTATGATTCCCAATTAGAACCTCTTGACCGTCCTCTGCTTTTTCATATGCGGAGTACAATGATTTATCACTGCAGACATGTATGGTAGCCCCAGAATCGAGCCACCAGTCAGAAGACTTCGTTATTGCCACCATGTTTAGTTCGGTAATCATACCAATTTTCATGTCCGATACCATTGCTACAAGATCCTCGATCTTGTTTTCCACCATATTTGCATTGTTTGTATTATTGGATTCAGTAGCATCTATCGTTCGTTTCTTGTTTCTGCAATCACGGGCATAGTGTCCATTTTTGCCACAATTGAAACAAGCCCCATTGGACTGTTTCTTATTGGAATTATTTTTCTTGAACTTCTTACCATTTGGTTTGAAGTTCTTATGATATTTCTTTCCTTTAACAAAGTTAACTTTGGTGGAATTATGAGAAAAAATTGTTTGATCACGGGATCTGGTTTCTTCTTCAATTCTTAAATGTTTCTGTAATTCCTCCAAACTTATATCATCTTTCTTATGTAGGAGTTTCTTACGACAATCATTCCAACTTGGTGGAAATTTTGCAATAATTGCACCAACTTGAAACTATTCAGAAATTTCCACCTTTAATTCACGAAGCTTTGTGAGAAAGATTTGCAACTCATGTACTTGGTCCAAAACAGTCTGGTTATCACTTATTTTGAATTCGAAATATTTCAGAATTAAGAATTTATCCGTACCTTCTTTCTCTATTTTGTATTTGTATTCAAAAGCATTCCAGATTTCCCGCGGAGACTGCATAGAGTTGTAAAGATCATATAATCGATCAAACAGTGTATTCAGAATATGCCCACGACACACTAATTCGTCTTCTTCACGTTTCTTCCGTTGTTCTTTGACAGTTTCATTATCGTCTTCTTTTGGTTTTGGAATTGCTTCTAGTTTAGGATCCAGAACATATGCAATTTTCAAAACTGTGAGAAGGAAGAATAATTTTCCTTTCCAGTGAGTGAAATTTGTTCCATCAAAGCGGTCCAAATGCACATTGGGATTCAGAAACATATTCATATTCTTTTCTGCCTCCATGAAATAACACCTTAAGATTGTTGAGGAATTTTAATTATGCAGAAAATATGAACAGATGATTGGATTTGAGGCGTAATAAACTACTGTCCTTAAGGTGTTATTTGCCCCCACTCGTACAGAGTTTTCTAATGGGTCTAGGCAAATTACCTCCAAGATACAACAAATTCACGGGTTTATTCAAGTAGCAAACTAGAAGAATAACCCAGAACGCTCTATGAAATTGGTAAGAAGAAAAAATAGAGAGAAAGAGAATTTTCGGAATTAATTATGACAGATTTTTGCCTTCTATATATAGCCTATTGTGGTGTCTGTTCATGAACAGACACCACATCCAAAGGTCATTTAATCACGGCCCATGGATATATAACTATATTTTGAACGTTCCAGATTTGAACTAAAGAGGTGCGACTGTATGGATTAACACTTAACGAAATGGCGCCAAAATCTGACGGTTCAGATCCACTCGCTCCATAATTATGTGTCATTTATTATGGATTTAATCTGGACCGTTTGATATTTTGACGTTGTCAAAAATTCAAGGCTCCTACTGCTCCTCGCGACGATGCGTAATTGCAAAGTGCGTCTCTAAAGCGCCCAAAACGCCCTAAACGCCCAATCGCACTTTCGCAGACGCGCGCACGCGCGCGCGCGTGTGCGGATGGTGCTTTGCACCATCCTTGGTGTACACTAGTAGCATACACTTCAATGCACACAAGTAATCTCTTATTACACAAGAGCATTTATTAACCCACTAACTTTTTCACACTTTTCCAATGTGGGACTTTGGTTTTCCCACTTCCCTTTGTCTTTTCTTATTCTAACTAATTAATGGTTTTAACCTTTCATTTTCTCTAACCATTAATTCCAATTGATATTAAAATCATCCAACAATCCCCCACTAGATTTTAATATTAATGCAATTTCTTCTTGTGATAATCTCATGCATACAAGGAGGTATCTTTCGATTTAAACCTTTAGTTAGTGAATATATATCAAAGTTCTAATAAGACAATGGTGTGCCATGCATTAAACCTTGTCTTATTATTTAGAACCGGATATATATCACACATGAGATATCCCAATATCTACGAGATGTTCAATATGTTTTTAACACTATTATGGCCATGTGCACTATCTTGGCTTCATGAATATTTACAAGAATAAACCCAAAATCCTGCTAGAAGCGGCACCACTTCCTATATTCATCTAGGTGAAGTTCTCTTGCATGTCCTTGCTACTTTAGACAACGGACTTCATTAAGAGTTAAACTCATCCTCTTGGCATAGCAATATGCACTGAACATCCTAGAAGGGACATGAAATTGAATAAATTTCAGTGAAAAAACTAATCACTTATCAGTAACTTGTTATTATCCATTAAACTTTGGAATAGTGGTAATGCTATTACAAAGTTGGGTTACCATTATCGGTGACTATTGAAAAAATGATTTTAGTCCGATTCCACTAGATGTGTCCTTTACCAAATCTCTAGAAAGTCCTTTGGTAAGAGGGTCAGCTAGATTCTTATTTGTTCGAACATATATAATATTAATAACTCCATAAGTTATTAATTGTTTGACATATTCATGTCTTAAACTTATGTGTCTAGATTTTCCATTATCTACTTTGTTATACGCTCTAGACAATGTAGCTACACTATTACAATATAAAGAAAGAGATGTGTAGCAGGGTGTTATCAACAGAAAAAGCAAACAAAATAAAAAATACTTTCTCTTATTAATGACACCCGAGAGGTACCCGCGAGGGTCACTAAGAAGCCCAAAAGCCATTGCGAAGTATCAGCGCCGCTTCAAGCATCAGCGCTACCTCAGGCGTCAGCGCCACTTCAAGCATCAGCTCTACTTCGAGCGTCGGCGCCACTTCGAGCGTCGGCGCCGCCTCACATGTCAGCGCCGATTCAAGCGTCAGCGCCGCTTCAAGCATCAACGCTACCTCAAGTATCAGCGCCACTTCAAGCGTCAGCGCCACTTCAAGCGTCGGTGCCGTGACAAGGGTCGACGCCGCCTCACGTGTCAGCGTCGCTTCAAGTGTAAGCGCCGCTTCAAGTATCGGCGTCGCGACAAGGGTCGGCGTCGCCTCAGGTATCAGCGACCGCTTCAAGCGTTAGTGCCGCTTCAAGCGTCAGCACCGCTTCAAGTTTCGGCGCCGCGACAAGGGTCGGCGCCGCCTCAGGTATCAGCAACCGCTTCAAGCGTCAGCGCCGCTTCAAGTGTCAGCGCCGCTTCAAGTGTCGGCGCCGCGATAAGGGTCTGCGCCGCCTCAGGTATTAGCAACCGCTTCAAGCGTCAGCGCCGCTTCAAGCATCAGCGCCCCTTCAAGTGTCGGCGCCGCGACAAGGGTCGGCGCCGCCTCAGGTATCAGTGATCGCTTCAAGCGTCAGCGCCGCTTCAAGCGTTAGCACCGCTTCAAGTTTCGGCGCCGCGACAAGGGTCGGCGCCGCCTCAGGTATCAGCGACCGCTTCAAGTGTCAGCGCCACTTCAAGCGTCGGCGCTACCCCAAGTATCAGCGCCATTTCAAGCATCGGCGCCGCTTCGAGCGTCGGCGCCATGACAAGGGTCGGCGCCGCCCCAGGTATCAGCGACCACTTCAAGCGTCAGCGCTACCTCAAGTATCAGCGCTGCTTCAAACGTCAACGCCACTTCAAGTGTCGACGAAAGTGAAAAGCGTCGGCACCGCGTCACGTGTCGACGCCACTGCAAGTGTCGGCGCCACTTCAAGTACCGACGCCGATGCAAGGGTCCGCGCCGACGCAAGAGTCGACGTCGTTTCAAATACCAGCGCCGATGCAAGGGTTGGCGCCGCCGCAAGGGTCGGCGCCGCTTCAAGCCTCAGCTCCACTTCAAGTGTCAACGCCACTTAAAGCGTCAGCGCCGTTTCAAGCGTCATCATCGCTTCACGTGTCGGCGCCACTCCAAATACCAGCGCCGATGTAAGGGTCCGCGCCGCCGTAAGGGTCAGCGCCGTTTCAAGTGCCAGCGCCGCTTCAAGGGCCACTGCAGTAATGACAGTTGAGAGAGTCGGCGTCACTGCAAGACTCAGCGCCACTGCAAGGGTCACTACAGAAATGTTTTTCGAGAAGTGCTGCTACAAGGGTTTTTGACAGAAAGTCATATTGATGGAGTAACTATCGCGAACAACCCCCCATCATGAAACATCAGTCTCTAAATGAACAACAGCACTAACACTTTACTTTCTTGTACAGGTTGCCTAGTCGAGCAAGTAGGGCTCGAACAGGCGCGTTGGGACCTCCTGGGAGTTTTGGCTTGGCGGCTGAGGGACAAGGTATGTTGAGCAAGCTCAACCACTTAGCACTATAGGATTGAGAGAATACTAGTAGGAAGACCCAAAAGTCACTCGAGACTACACACACTGCACACTTAGTCACAAGTGAAGTGAGCAGCCAAAAAGCTGACTACTCACAAGAAATAAAACTCTTTACAAGAAAATGACTTTTTCCAGAAGAGGGGGTCCTCAAGGTCCCTCTCAAGAAAAACAACATTTTTTAGAGGAAAGGAGTCCTTAAGGTCTCCTCTCTCAAGATTTGCAAAATTGCACCACAAGTTACCGTTTCAAAAGATAATTACCAAATCTGATATTTTGTCTCCGTTAGGAGACATATGTGCTTTTTGACCTTTGGTCGGCGCCAGGTGGCGCCTGCAGAGGGGATAGGCAGGCTGCCACAGGTAGGGACAAATGGTACACTTCAGACATTTTTCCCCACCAACTCTCTCAATTTTGGCGCCCAAAAATGCCAGCTCACCCCTAACGCCCATGTATAAATAGACCTCTGGGCAAGGTCAATGAGGGACATATAGAAGTTGCACTATTACTCTGCCAAAATATCACCAGACCTACCTAAGTATTCTCTCCCTGCTCATTCTCATAGTGCTGAGTGCCTTGTTCCTTCACTCCCCACTGACAACCATCACTCTCAGGTGTTTCCCTTGAGAAAATTGCTATTTTTGCTGTGAAAGTTCATCTTCTTGCAGGGAGTGAGTTGAAGCTTGAGTTCCATTGTTACCAGAAGGAGAAGTTTTCTTCAGAAGTTGCACCAGGAGACCTTGAAGACCTTGCAGGCAGCGTCCATTGGAATGGGTCACGCCTCACCCTTTCCAGTTATTCATAGACCCCAGTCTCACTACCCTCCTACATTTGGCGACTCTGCTGGGGAGGTATCCTCATTTCCATGGACAAAGAAGGTTTCAATGTCTCTAAGCAGTTGGTTTTTGAGGACATTCCGTCTGGTAATGGAGCTCACAGTGACCAGACTACTCAGGAAGAAGTGGGGTGATCGGAGCCAAGGCGCCAGCGCCTCAGGGAGGCCAGACCAGTTCGCCGGCAGTGGCTCCAATGGTAGGTATGAACCTTATGGCAATGTTTTTAGACTTTTTAAAGCAAAACAAAGTGGATCTATCAAACTTGGGTCAAGGTTGTGTGACACCTGCTGCTGCCCCTTCCGGAGGGGTAGCCACTCCTATTACGATTCCGGTAGAGACGATTCCGTCTCGGAAGGCGGCCCCAGAGCAGGTCCTGGCGCCAACAGGTTCTCCAGCTCCTAAAAGCACATGTTTGGAGGAGTCACCCTCTAAGACTGTTACTATGGAAGAAGTGAGGAATCTCATCTCCTCCTCTCAAAGAGAGGGTTCCCACCTATACGAGGAGTTAAAAGACCCCTATCCACAGGAGGTAAGTGAGAAGCCATACCCTGAGGGGTATATTCCACCAAAATTTATCAAGTTTGGCGGTAGGGGGGAGAACCCTCGAGAGCATGTGAAGAGGTTCGTCGAGTACCTGGGAGTACACGCTGGCGACAAGAACCTGAGATTGAGGGAGTTATATAAAACTCTCATTGGGAAGGCTTATACATGGTATTCCCACTTGGCGCCTAACAGCGTCCCTACTTGGGAAGAGATGCACAGGCAGTTCCTCCAGAAGTTTTTCGTAGCAGAGGATGAATTTACACTGAGGCACCTGGCGCAAGAGGTCCAGAAGCCAGGAGAAGAGTTGATGCACTACATCAAGCGATTTCGCGAGAGGGCCTTAGATGTTCACGAGGACGTGGCGGAGGCCAGGTTGCTGCAGATATGTGTGGAAGGACTCTTGGAAGAGTACAAGTTGCACTTGATCAACGAAACTAGAGATGGAACTTTCAGAGAATTCACCAGGGCCGCCAGCAACATAGCTATGATAATCAAACCGAGAGCCCCGGGTTGGAGGACACAAGTTCCACTGACTCCCGGGAGGTTTCAAGTTGCAAGGAGGCTAACGGTTAACTATGTGGACGGGGGTAACAAAGGGAAGAAGGGAGGCTCTGGGGCCAAGACTGACAGTCCCGGTAACAAGAGAAAATTTGGGGAAGATGCCCCGCCGCCACTACCGTGCAGCGTAGCGAAGGCTATGGATTGTTACCGCACCTTAGTGCGAGAAGGCGTAGCAGGACCTCCCCACCTAAAAGGAGAAACCCCCACTGCAGCTGACAAGGCCAATCCAAAGTACTGCGAATTGCACCAACGAGTGCAGCACGCTACCAAGGATTGTTACTACTTGAGAAGGATCATTGGTGAGCAGATGGCCAGCGGTACCTTGCAGATACCCCCTGTGGACGTTAACGAGAACCCACTCCCTGCGCATCACTTTGGCACTGCCAACATGGTAGTTGCCTACGACGAAGAAGCTGCCAGAAGTCTTGTGAAGCGGGGGAGTGGCGAGCAGTTATGAGAGGAGTTAGAAAACCTATCACTGAGCAGACTTGAGCTAGAAAGAAAGCAAGAGGAGTGGTTCTTCACTCCGGAACATGAAAATGGAAGTGGGGAAGTTGAGGAAGTCGCTCTCTCGGAAGGTGAGGTAGACGTCATCCTTGCTCTAGACGAGGGAGGAACCTCTGGAGCGGAGTATGTTTGCAGTGCCCAAACGTACGAGGTAGACTTAGATTCTGAATGTGAGTCCATAGCAAGGAGCCCCAAGTTCAAGTGGTTTTTCGACCAGATAGGGGTGAAGTACGACACGAGGGTGTCCATCACGAGGAAAGTCTTGGAGGCAGTGCAGCAGCGGGGAGACCCTTCGCTAAATTGGCAGGGGCCAATCGAAAGGATGATTAAGAAATATACCTCTGAAGTGGTGTTTTCAGAAGCAGATAGGGTGGTACCCTACTTCCACAACCGCCCGTTGTACATCACAGCCATAGTTAATGGAGTCTCATTTCCCAGGGCATTGATGGACGGAGGAGCGTCCATTAATATCATGCCCATCAGTACATTGTACGAAATAGGAATTGACCAGGAGAAGGTGGTTCCGGTACCACTAGTAATTTCCGGATTTGACAACGCCGGAATGCAGTCTATTGGATACGTGAATGTGGGAATTAAGTTAGGAAATTTCACTTTTCACATCAAATTTCACGTTATTAATGCTAGCACCAGCTACCAATTACTCATTGGAAGGGTATGGATGCACACTCATGGCATAGTGCCTTCCACCTACCATCAATGCGCGAAGGCAAACATTAGAGGTACAGAGATAGTGATTAAGGCCACGCAGAGACCCTTCGCTGTTAAGGAGGCCCACCTGGTAGATGCGGCCTTCTACACTGAGTTAGATGAGGAAAGAAAGGTTTCTGCAAGAAAACTAGAAGGAATAAAGGCAGCTGAGGGAAGGGTCCCGCAGAAGAAGTCCGTTCATGACCGTCTAGGGGAGAGGGTAATTCCCCACATGGCAAAAGGCAAGAGGAAAGTAGAGGAGGTAGCTAAACCTCCTCGAACTTGCAAGAAGGTGGTTTTGCCTAATGGAAAGATTATTTACCGTTTATAACGGTCTGCGCGGGCGGTGTTCTGGGATGAGAGCATCGACCCGACGCCCGAATGTTTTATCGTTGATGAATCTCATATCATTGAACATGTTGAAGAACCAGGAGAAGCCCCAGAGTGCATGCAAGACGGGCCCAGAGAGGAGCTACAAGAATTAGAGGAAATCAAGTTGGGGTCAGAAGAGGGCGAGAGTAGACCCATTCTGATCTCCAAGTGCCTGGAACCGAGGCAGAAGGAAGAGCTCATCCAACTACTTAAGGAGTTCACTGATGTATTTGCTTGGAAGTACACAGAGATGCCAGGAATAGACGCAGAAGTGAGGTCTCATAGATTGAACATCCTTCCCAATGCCCTTCCGGTAAGGCAAGCCACACGCACATATAAAGCAGACCTTGATTTGAAAATAAAGGCTGAGGTGGAGAAGTTGTTAGCGGCAGGGTTCATCAAACCTATTCAACACCCCATATGGATGTCCAGCATAGTGCCAGTGGCAAAGAAAGACAAGACCCAAATCAGAATCTTTGTAGACTTTCGCGACTTGAACAGGGCGTGTCCTAAGGATGAATTCCCACTACCCAGCATAGACAGCTTAGTGGATTCCACCGCGGGACATGAGATGTGTAGCTTTATGGACGGGTATGTTGGATATAACCAGATCAAAATGGACCCCGTCGACGCAAAGAAGACTGCCTTCCGCACACCGTTAGGGAACTTTCGCTATACAGTCATGCCCTTCGGATTGAAGAACGCTGGAGCCACATACCAGCGGACCATGATGGCAATTTTTCATGACTTATTTCATGATATACTAGAATTTTATGTGGATGATTTGGTGGTGAAGTCTAGGAAAGAAAACAAGCACATTCAGGATCTCAGGAGAGTATTCGAGAGGTGTCGTCGGTATAAGATGAGAATGAACCCCTCAAAGTGTGCCTTTGGGGTTACTGAAGGGAAATTCTTAGGTTTTGTGGTAAATAGACAAGGGGTGTAAGTGGATGCAGAGAAGATGAAAGCCATTGTGATGATGCCACCGCCCAAGAGTCAGAGATAACTTAAGAGCTTCCTGGGAAAGGTTTCCTACCTGAGGAGGTTTATACCTGCGTTGGCAGAAGTAACTCATCCGTTCGCACCTCTACTAAAAGACAAAGCCAAGTGGGTTTGGGGAGAGAGGCAAGAGAGTGCGTTCGAGAAGATTAAAGAAATCCTAGCCTCTCCGTCCACGATGATTCCCCCCGAAGCCGGAGCGCCGTTGTTGCTCTACCTTACTTCTACGGAGAGGTTGATAGGGGCCCTCTTGGCGCAAGAGATGGAAGGAGTGGAAAAGCCAGTCTACTACCTGTCAAGAGTGATATCCGGAACATAATCGAGATATACCAGCGTTGAGAGGCACTGCCTGGCGCTGGTATTTGTAGCCCAGAAGTTGAGACACTATCTTCTAGCCTTCACCATTCACATAGTCACCAAGTGTGATCCCATCAAGTACCTCCTCGCGCGGACTATACTCGTGGGACGAGCAGTAAGGTGGTTTTTGATCTTGTCAGAATACGATCTAAAATGCGTAGTGCCTAAAGCCATCAAGAGCCAGGCGGTAGCAGATCTGCTGGCCCACTTCCTGAGTGGGGTTTTTGAACCACCTAGTGAAGAGCTACCCGGAGAAAGTTTCCAAGCATGCATGGAGGAAGAGGTGAAGAAGTGGTTTATGGAGTTTGATGGTTCCAGTGCTCAAGGAACAGGTGGGGCCGGCGTCATACTGTCAGATGGGAAGGAGAAGATTACCCTCTCTTTTAAGTTAGATTTTAAATGCTCAAATAATGAAGCTGAGTATGAAGCCCTCATTCCAGGGATGTTGGAAGCACTCAGAAAAGGGATCAGGGTACTGTGTATACGAGGGGACTCCAATCTGGTAGTAAGGCAGGTCAATGGAGAGTTTTACCTTAAACATGCCAACTTAGCGCCATACAGACACATCATCCAACGACTGCTGGGACAGTTCTTGGAAGTAACTGTGGAGAGGCAGGCGCGAACGATGAACAGGCACCCTGACGCGCTCGCCACCATAGCACAAAAGTTGGACATGGAGGAGTCAGAAGCAACCATCACAGTGAGGCAGAGAACGGTACCTACTACCATAAAGTCCTTATTCCCAAGTAACGAGCAGGAAGATTGGAGGCGTCTGGTAGAAAAGCAACTTGAAACCAGGGAAGGGACAATGGAAATATTAGAGTTAGCCAACTATCATGTGCTGCAGGGAACTCTCTACTTCAAGAGTCCTGGAGGGTTTTTGGCAAGGTGCGTAGGGGAGCAAGAAGCCAATGAGAGATTAATAGAAATGCACCAGAAGCACTGTGGCGATACGGATATCCCCCTTTACAGACGACTGCAGCGAAGCGGGTATTTTTGGCCCGCCATGAGCGTAGAAGCGGCCCGCTTGCAACAAAGTTGTTTAAAGTGCCAAGCTAATTTTGACCAGCCGATGGAGGCTAACTTCGTAGAAGCCTTCGAAGATTGGAGACAGTCGTACCTAGCATATCTAAAAGACGGGGAGCTGCCCGCCGAGAGAGCGGATGAAATTTACCTTAGAAAAAGGATAGCACGTTTCTACTTGGTCAAAGGAGAGTTAAATAGGAAAGGGTACAATGAGAAGGCGCTAAGGTGCATAGCCAAAGAGGAAGTGGAAATGGTGCTGAAAGAAGCTCATGAGCCCTCCCACATGGGAGGCGCCAAGCTGTATGATCAACTGATGATGCTGGGATACTACTGGCCGACCATGGAGGCTGACTCAATTGGATATGTGAAAAGTGTAGAGCATGCCAGGTGCATGGAAACATGGTGCACGCTCCCTCCGTCAGTCTACATAGCTTGGCAGCCCCCTATCCCTTCCACACATGGGCGTTCGACCTGGTGGGTAAGATCGCCCCAGCATCTCACGGCAAGGATTTTATCATTGTGGCTATAGAATTGTACACCAAATGGGCGGAGGCCATTCCTTTAAGGAGAGTCACCGCCCAAGTGGTAACCCAGTTTATAAAGGAGTATATCATATGTAGATTCGGTATACCCAAAGTAATCCTAACGGATAATGGGAAGCAATTTGTATGCAAAGAGATGGCCCTTCTCACGGACAGGTATAAGATTGTGCATAATAGCTCAACCATATCCTACCCCAAGGGCAATGGCCAAGCATAAGCTACTAATAAGACCCTGATAATTATTTTGAAGAAAATGCTAGAAGACATGCCGGGAGCATGGGATGAGAAGTTGCCTATGGTGTTATGGGCCTATCGTACTTCGAAAAGAAAGCCAATAGGGTTCACTCCCTTCTCTCTAGTATATGGGACCGAAGGTGTCCTACCAGTGGAACTGGCGGTACCTTCAGCCAGAATTTCTCTTAGCAATGGGCTCATCCCAGACCCAAGGCATGTGCAACTGGAGGCGCTGGACGAGCACAGAGACAAGGCGAGAGAGAATTTCAAAGTCTACACTCAGCAACTGTCCAGGGCCTACGAAAACTTGGTTAAGCCTAGGGAATTCCAAGTGGGAGATCTAGTCCTGCGAGCATCAACTCACCATCTCCGTAGCATGTCAGCATCAAAATTCAAACCTAGCTGGGAAGGCCCTTTTGTTGTCAGAGGAGTGGGGAAGTCGGGCTACTGCCAAATATCAGAACCAGAGAGTGATTGCCTCCAGTCCATCAACTGCAAGTGGCTGAAGAGGTACTATGCTTAGTAACAACTAACAAGTTTCTTTTGTGTTTTGCATGTCTGTAATGGATTTCGAAGATTGCTCCTATACCAGAAAAGTTTTTTGTAAATTTTTTTTTAGAGCAATACTATACTGTAAACAGCACACAAAGGTAAAGAAATGAAATAGCAACACTTTTGATCATTGTTGACATTGGCTTTGCTTGCTCATTTATACATACATATACACTCCCTATTAAGTTAGAAGAGAGTACAAAAAAAAACGATCAGGAACTTTGCTCACTACACTTGGGAGGTAAGTCCATCCTAAGAGAAAGTATACTGAGCAAAGTCCCCCAGATATAAATTAATACAGTTTTTTTTATAATAAAATCAGGCTTCCGAAAAAGGGCAGGGGTCACCCTCCCCTCCAACCTAGCCTCTACGACTATAAACAGTAATGTGCAGGAATTACCCCACATAAAGGAGGGGCAACCCAAGAAAGTCACATGCCAACACCTCACAGCTACAAGAGGTGCATTTTTAAAAAAATATATAGAATATGATAATACATAACTTTTCATGTCAATGCAAATACCCCGCAGTATATGGGATAGCCACCAGTAGACTAAATGCTCACAGAAATTAGAGCAAGTCATATAAAACAAATACCCACAGTATAAAGGGAGAACAAAAGAAAAAGAAAGTGCAGAAGAAACAAAGTGTCTCATACAGGAATGATAAGTGATTTACACATAGAATTCTGAGCACTACAAAGCAAGAAGTAGCCTATCTGCTAGAAACCAAAAAAAATAAATCATCACGCGCGATGGCGCCAGCATATGACGGACCAGCCTCCCGCAGAAACTCTTCCTCCAACCTGACGAATTTAGCCTCATCCTCCTCATCGCCAGACTCGAGTCTGGCAAGCTTCACCTGCAGTAGGGCGATCTGATTTCGGATCCTCGTAGCCTCAGCGTGCCGTTGCTCAACCCTAGACTGTCGGGAAGTGTGAAACCTCACTATCTTTCGAAAAGGAACACTCAGAAAGGGGCGAACCCCTGCGTCAAGCCAATCCAAACGAAAGTGATAGAACTGCTGTAAGTCGCGGAGGGCATCCAAGAATAGCAAAATAGAAGAGCTAGTCAGCTTAGCAGGGGAGGTAGCCAAGAACTCATGAACATGGCTGGCAAGAGCCCTTAGGTTGAAGGCCGTAAGACTGTCAACTTGAAGTATACTATGAGAAGTGAACGTCTCGGGATGGTGCTCCAAGATAAGATCCAAGAGCTACCGCTCATGTACCCTGAATCGGCCTGGTAACTCATCACGCCATAGCCTACTAGAAATAGTCGCAGCATCCTCTGCTTCATCATCGCCATCGGAGTGGCGAGACCCCGCCTCAGAAGGAAGAAAAGAAGACTCCCCACCAGAATCAACGTCACCGACCAAAGGAGCGAACTCAGAACTATGATCTCCCTCCACGGTTGCCCCACTACCAGTCTCCAAAGTCATCGGAGTACCCTCATACACCTGGAAACAATGAGACAAGGGTGAAATGAGAATACTTGCACAGTATACGCAAGAAGAAAATAGGGAAAAAGTAAAAAAAAAAGGGGGTATGCCAGTCTAATACCTCTCTCGCAGTTGCCCCACTGCCAGACTTCACAGTCACCGGAGTACTCTCATGCACCTGGAAACAATGAGACAAGGGTGAAATTGGAATGCTTGCACAGTATACACAAGAAGAAAATAGGGGAATAGTAAAAAGAGCGGGTATGCCAGTCTAATACCTCTCTCGCAGTTGCCCCACTGCCAGACTCCACAGTCATCGGAGTACTCTCATGCACCTGGAAATAAAGAGACAAGGGTGAAATGAGAATGCTTGCACAGTATACACAAGAAGAAAAGAGGGGAATAGTAAAAAGAGGGGGTATGCCAGTCTAATACCTCTCTCGCAGTTGCCCCACTGCCAGACTCCACAGTCACCGGAGTACTCTCATGCACCTGGAAACAATGAGACAAGGGTGAAATGGGAATGCTTGCACAGTATACGCAAGAAGAAAATAGGGGAATAGTAAAAAGAGGGGGTATGCCAGTCTAATACCTCTCTCGCAGTTGCCCCACTGCCAGACTCCACAGTCATCGGAGTACTCTCATGCACCTGGAAATAATGAGACAAGGGTGAAATGAGAATGCTTGCACAGTATACGCAAGAAGAAAAGAGGGGAATAGTAAAAAGAGGGGGTATGCCTGTCTAATACCTCTCTCGCAGTTGCCCCACTGCCAGACTCCACAGTCATCGGAGTACTCTCATGCACCTGGAAACAATGAGACAACGGTGAAATGAGAATGCTTGCACAGTATACGCAAGAAGAAAATAGGGGAATAGTAAAAGGAGAGGGTATGTCAGTTTAATACCTCTCTCGCAGTTTCCCCACTACCAGACTCCACAGTCATCAGAGTACTCTCATGTACTTGGAAACAATGAGACAAGGGTGAAATGAGAATCCTTGCACAGTATACGCAAGAAGAAAAGAGGGGAATAGTAAAAAGAGAGGGTATGTCAGTTTAATACCTCTCTCGCAGTTGCCCCACTGCCAGACTCCCCAGTCAACGGAGTACTTTCATACACCTGGAAACAATAAAACAAAGGGGAAATGAGAACGCTCGCACAGTACACGCAAGAAGAAAAGAAGGGAAATAGTAAAAATAGAGTATGCTAGTTTAATACCTCTCTCACAGCCATCTCATTCTCCTACTCCACAAGTATTGGAGCAACTTCATCAGGCTCCTTAGTCATCAGAGCAACCTCGCTCACCTGGAGACAATGCAACAAATGTGAAGAGGGGAATGCTTGCGCAATTCAAACAAAATAATAGAGACATAAGAACGACGCGAGAGAAGTAGATACTCTTATGCGCCGTACCTGAATAACGTCCTCCGTAACGGTCAGAGAAGGAGGAGCAGGGGCTCCCATAGGGGAAGCAACAGTGGTCGACGCTCCAGAAGGGGCTGTCCCAGCGACCAGTGCTTCCGAAGAAGCTACCTCAACCTCAGGCACTCCTGAAGGAACAACCTCAGCGACGAAGTACGCAAGGGGTAGGCAAGGCTGCAAGTATCAAGAAAGGGCAAGAGGTAACAAATCACTTACCTCGTGTAAGATAAAAAAGAAACCTCAATTAAAAGAGGGAGAGGGAAGCTCTTCAAAAGGGCACCGTAGAGATAGTTACCTGAAGAGGCACGATAACAGGACAAACTGGCCCATGTATAAAGGCTGCTGAAGAGACAGTGGCAGGAACCGCACTCAAAGCAGCGCCAAGGGATAACTGCGACAAAGTAAAAGAGAGCTACGATAAGTACAGGCTAGATAGATAAGAAATATAGAACTAAGAAAATAAGAGAGTACTTGAACCCCATCCAAGGGAGAAGCGCGAAAAAAGACGGTCGGTGCAGTAGGGGCTGTGCTGATAGCCTGCAAAGAATGAAAGTAGGTTATTCATTGAGTGATCGAGGAGTAAGAGATTCCATGCTTCAGTGGAAAGGCCCTGACCTGAAGCGTAGGCTCGCTGGTTGAAGCCACAGTAAATATCGGGCCACGAGAGATCGCCTGAACCAAAGGTCTACCGTCCATAGATACACGGATCCTGGGGATAGAAATTCTCCCTGAAGAGGATAAACCCGGGGCGGTAACGCCAGGTGAAGAGGCCTCCAGGGGCTCAGCTGCAGAAGTGCCCACCGTCGAGACAAGAGAAGATGAGGTGACAACGCCCGAAGACACAACTCTCTATGCATGGTAAATGGGTAAATAAAAGGAAGAAGTAAAAAAGAAAATGGCACAATGAAAGTTTTGAAAATAGCGAGACATACCTGAGGAGAAGGGGAAGCCACAGGGGTGGTCCTGGTGACAGTAAAGTGCACAGATGAAAGCTGCGGGGAAGTGACAGTGTACGCGATCAGGAGGTAGTTAGAAGACAAATAAATTACAACAGATGGTAAAAGACTTAAGAAGATAGAAAACCTCTCTAAACAGGCCTCGGGAAGAAATGAGCATGGAGTTCCTCTCCCGCTGAAAGGGCGTCGATCGTAGTGGGGGAAGAGGAGAACTACTCGCCTCTGCGGAAATGACCTGCACAAATATGACAAAATGCTTTGCTTGACAAATAAAAAAAATATATAATGAGGGGAAGAAAGAAAATCATATGCAAAAAAATATAGACAAGTAAAGAGAGAACGCTTACAGTAGCAGGGCGCGTAGTCTGGCTATAGGGGAGATGGGTGGGGCTAACCCCCCCAGGAGAATGGGATGCCTCATCATCGCTAGAAGACTCTCTCGAGACTGATAACAAAGCATAAGTGTCAGTAGTGCTTTCGCTATGGAAACCATGGCCGCCCATATCACCCGAAGAAGAACTATGGTCGTCATAGGAAGGGGTGCTTCCATAATCAACTAGTTCCTCTTCCAATGAAGGGGAGGGAGATGAAGAAACTCCATGAGAACTAGTTCCACTAAGTAAAGGATGTTGTGATATAGTACCTTCTACAATAGGAATAGACGCGACCCGCGTCTCCTAGGAGGCAAGGCTCGGTGAGGAGTAACCTTTCCCTTTCACTACTTGGGAAGTCCCCTCTACACCAAGGTTGCCAGTATTGGACTCTTGATCCACCGTAGAGGAAGTAGCTATGCCGGCGCCATCTCCTTTCTTTTTTTGCAGCCCGGGTCCTCACAGGAGAAGAAGGAGGAGAAGCAGTAGTAGCAGGAACAAAATTGGATACATCGGTGTCAGGGTGCTTCCTTTTGCTGGTAGTAGAGGTGCCCGCTTTCCCTTTGCTTTTTGGTTGGCTTTTAGACTTCACAAGGGGAACCTCAGTCGACGGAGGCGGAAGTGACTCGTTAATGAGAGGTTTCACTAAAATAGGGATGGCCTGCTCCAAGGGTGGTGTAGAGGTGGTGCTGAGAAACCAAGGATCTTTCTGCGTCCGCCTGACCAAAAACTGAGCCCTGGTATATTTAATGGGGTTAGTCTCATGAGGAGGGCCAACTACACATTCTTGGATAAGTCGAACCTGCTGCTGCCAAAGAAGGAACCAAGACGAAGTGAATGAAGGATGATAATCAGAGGGAGGCACATAGAGGCCACCCAAACCACTGACCCTGCGGAATAATCCCTGAAGAGTAAAGCTAACACATGCCTCTGAAAATGCCTCAGAATGACTGTTGTGGGTAGGCAGAGGAGGAGTGTGAACGCCCTGATCATAACCAAACTTTCATCTGGCCCTCTCGGAATGATAGGATTCAGCACGCGGACCTAACTCGGTCCAAGAAGGGAGGTGGCATGGTAAGAGCATCGTCACCACATTAATATGAGGACACTTGGAAACCGACCCCACTGCTGAAGGGCAATAGAAAGTCCCGCCGTCGCCAGGGAAAGAAAGTCAGCTGAAAGTACCCCCAGGGCGCCTGGTGTAAGGCCGAAACTGAAACTCCTTGATATCATCAATCAACATTCCCAGAGACTTCTTGGGAGTTTTCTTATGCCACCGAAGAAGTTGCGCAGCGTCGCTATGACAAGCGTGAGCCCCTGAAGTAAAGTGGGGGAAGTGCTCAAACAAAAAGGCCATCAAGAGAGGGGCGTTGGCATGATTAGCAACATCATACCGACCGCAGGACCTCTCTACATCTATGTGTGCCCGGTCCATCCAGGTGTACAGAGAACCTAAGGTCAGGGCAGCCATGGGTACCGACCTACCGCGAGACAATCGTACAGCCAATCTAAAAAGAAGTTTCACGAGGACAGTCTTCAGGCTTACCTCGTAGAAGGAACCGAGTCTGAAACGTAACGAGGAAAGCGGCTAAATGTGCAGGAGAGTGGAGCTTAGGACCATCCTGGGATCTGGGGGCTGCACGAGAAGTATCCCCCTTCTGCAACTGCTCAAAGTCTCTGAACCAGTATCTTTTCCATTTGGCAAAGGAATGCTTGGAATGACCAGTTATATTTATGGCCGCATACCTCGAGCACTCTCCGAGAGCTGACCGTAACTCCCCCACCAGCTCCTTCTCTAGGGAGTCCTCGGAGTCATCAGAAAAGACATGCTGCCCAAAGAAAGGAAGGGCGTACAACTCACATATATCTTCTAGGGTAATGGTAAATTCCCCCCAGCCCGTGACAAAGGTGTGAGCCTCCATACTCCACCGAGACAATAAGAGATTGAACGAAGAACCATGCTTAAATATGGTGCAGGACTTCAGGCTGCTGACGGCGGTGAAGAGTCCCACCTCCCTAAGAATAGCCACATAATTAGGAATGCTCAGAACATAATCAACCCAGCTGGCCCACTCCTCTGTGGGTCCACCCGGGGTTTTAACTTCAACGTTGGAATAAGGAAAGTCACCACGGTCAACTCGGACTCGGAGAATGGAATCCAGAGAAATAGTAGGAAGATCAGCAGACTCAGTTAACCCCGCATGAGAACGTTCGACAACAGCACCCGAAATTTTTTCCCCAAAATCAGAAAGTGAAATCATGAAACTATCAGCAGGACCAAAAAAAGGAGCACGACGATAAATACCAAAGTCTCGCCCTTGGTGAATGTGCATATAGTCCTTCCATGCCTGAGAAGAGCTTGGCGTAGCTGATGAACCACCTAGAACCATTGGCTCAAGAAAAGAACTCACCCTAGTGGGGACTCCGAGCGAGGGACCCTCGGGGTCCCCTGTCGCAAAAAAAGAAGTAGAGGCAGAAACCGCAGCAAAATCATGTGAAGAGCCCCTGGTCAGTGGCATGCTCTCCGTAACACCAATAGTCGGCGAGACACCCTGGGTCACGGAACCCCCGAGGTGACAAAATGTCGAGACACCCCCTTGCACGAACGAGAGACCCGTGGACACGAGGCCAAGTCGCGAGACCCCCGACCGCTGACGAGAGGTCACCATGCTGTCATAAGTTAGAGCCCCCGTTTCAGAAACAGTCAAAGGCATCGAGACACCCGAGGGCGAGATGCTTGCGTCAGCACTAATACCTGTCGAGACCGCCTCCCTCCAAACTCATCTTCAATAGACAAAGAACTCCCCGCGCCTAGCTCAACGCGCGAGGAACCACTGTCGGCGCCAGAAAATTCCGAGATACCCTTATCCAAATCAACTGGATAAACTTCATAAAGAGAGGTCGAGATACTCCTCCCAATACAACTGATTTTCTTATAAGAATCCAAGGCGACAAGCGAGAGAGCCCCGGACGAGAGGTCCACCCGCGGAGGCCCCTCGTCAATAACCATATCAAGGGAGTGGGGCGAGATACCTGAGATTGGAGCACCATCCAGAAATCGCGAGGAACCCGAGGACGCGGACCCTAAGTGCGCGAGGTCTTCAAGGGAGCAAGGCAAGTTCCGCGGAAAGGGGGTAATGTCGCGACACCTGGAAGAAGGCGAGAGACCCTCCGATGGAGAATCTGTTGACGAGGAACCTTGGTCGGCATCTTTCTCGACCAAAAATTTAAAACCCATGCCCAGATTAGGCGAGACCCCACGCTCCTCGTGCACACCGCAATCGGGCGCGAGACCTTTAGCGGACAGAACAGCCTCGGTCGAGACCCCACGCTCCTCGCGCACACTGCAATCGGGCGCGAGACCCTTAGCTTCCAGAAGACCCTCGGTCGAGACCCCACGCTCCTCGCACACACTGCAATCGGGAGCGAGACCCTTAGCTGTCAGAAGACCGTCGATCGAGACCCCCTTATCATGGAAGAACCCAAGTGGAAAAGCGCGGGTGCCGACTGAAAGGGCGAGGAACCCATGAGGGTTCTCGACCCGAAATTCGAAGAGACAGGTACCGCGCGCGGGGCGGCAGCGCCGCTGGCCGTATGAGGCAAAACGTCGCCGGCGGCAGCCATTTCGGCCACGGAGGCGATGAGAACAAAGGATGGAGACGGTGTGGAGTGTAGAACCTTGGGTGCCTTAGGGTTGTTTGCATTTGGAGAGTCATTCTTTGGTTTGGAATCCATGGATGAGAGGCTATGATAGTTGGGAAAGTTAGAGCAAAAAATGAGGAGATGGGTGGCTATGGTGTTTTGAAAGTCCCTTTCTCACTCTCTCTCACTACAAACCCAAAAGTATCTTATGTTTTTTTTTGAAGAAGATGAAAGGGACTAAGAAGAGGGGCTTATGTTTTTTTGCACCAAAATGGAAAAACGTGCAGGAAGGCAAAAAGACGATGACCTTTTTTTTCCCAAATGATGAGATGACAGTTCCCACACTGATGCGTGGGTTCTCAAAAAAATTAAAAATCTCGGATAAAGGGACACAGAAGTTAATGATCCTAGGATCCCTCAGAAAAATAAAAAAAAAAAAAAAAAAATATATATATATATATATATATATATATATATATATATATAATTGTTGAAACCAGATTTATAGCGTACAAAGTTTTTTTAGTCTACCCAACCAAAAAATCTTTGCACGAGGGGCTAACGTAGAAGGGTGTTATCAACAAAAAAAAGCAAACAAAATAAAAAATACTTTCTCTTATTAATGACACCCGAGAGGTACCCGCGAGGGTCACCAAGAAGCCCAAAAGCCATTGCGAAGTATCAGCGCCGCTTCAAGCATCAGCGCTACCTCAGGCGTCAGCGCCACTTCAAGCATCAGCGTTACTTCGAGCGTCGGCGCCACTTCGAGCGTCGGCGCCGCGACAAGGGTCGGGGTCGCCTCACATGTCAGCGCCGATTCAAGCGTTAGCGCCGCTTCAAGTATCGGCGCCGCGACAAGGGTCGGCGCCGCCTCAGGTATCAGCAGCCGCTTCAAGCATCAGCGCTACCTCAAGTATCAGTGCCACTTCAAGCGTCTGCGCCACTTCGAGCGTCGGCGCCGTGACAAGGGTTGGCTCCACCTCACGTGTCAGTGCCGCTTCAAGCGTAAGCGCCGCTTCAAGTGTCGACGTCGCGACAAGGGTCGGCGTCGCCTCAGATATCAGCGACTGCTTCAAGCGTCAGTGCCGCTTCAAGCGTCAGCGCCGCTTCAAGTGTCGGCACCGCGACAAGGGTCGGCGCCGCCTCAGGTATCAGCAACCGCTTCAAGCGTCAGCGCCGCTTTAATTGTCAGCGCCGCTTCAAGTGTCGGCGCCGCGACAAGGGTCAGCGCCGCCTCAGGTATCAGCAACCGCTTCAAGCGTCAGCGCCGCTTCAAGCATCAGCGCCCCTTAAGGTGTCGGCACCGCGACAAGGGTCGACGCCGTGACAAGGGTCGGTGCTGCCTCAGGTATCAGCGACCGCTTCAAGCGTCAGCACCGCTTCAAGTGTCGGCGCTGCGACAAGGGTCGATGCCGCCTCAGGTATCAGCGACCGCTTCAAGTGTCAGCGCCACTTCAAGCGTCAGCGCTATCCCAAGTATCAGCGCCATTTCAAGCGTCGGCGCCGCTTCGAGGGTCGGCGCCGCCCCAGGTATCAGCGACCACTTCAAGCATTAGCGCTGCTTCAAACGTCAACGCCACTTCAAGTGTCGACGAAAGTGAAAAGCGTCGACACCGCGTCACGTGTCGACGCCATTGCAAGTGTCGGCGCCACTTCAAGTACCGACGCCGATGCAAGGGTCCGCGCTGATGCAAGGGTCCGCGTCGTTTCAAATACCAGCGCCGATGCAAGGGTCGACACCGCTTCAAGCCTCAGCACCACTTCAAGTGTCAACGCCACTTCAAGCGTCAGAACCGTTTCAAGCGTCGGCACCGCTTCACGTGTCGACACCACTGCAAGTGTCGGCGCCACTCCAAATACCAGCGTCGATGCAAGGGTCCGCGCCGCCGCAAGGGCCGGCGCCGTTTCAAGTGCCAGCGCCGCTTCAAGGGCCACTGCAGTAATGACAGTTGAGAGAGTCGGCAGCACTGCAAGACTCAGCGCCACTGCAAGGGTCACTGCAGAAATGTTTTTCGAGAAGTGCTGCTACAAGGGTTTTTGATAGAAACTCGTATTGAGGGAGTAACTATCGCGAACAACCCCCCATCATGAAACATCAGTCTCTAAATAAACAACAACACTAACACTTTACTTTCTTGTACAGGTTGCCTAGTCGAGCAAGCAGGGCTCGAACAGGCGCGTTGGGACCTCCTGGGAGTTTTGGCTTGGCGGCTGAGGGACAAGGTATGTTGAGCAAGCTCAACCACTTAGCACTATAGGATTGAGAGAATACTAGTAGGAAGACCCAGAAGTCACTCGATACTACACACACTGCACACTTAGTCACAAGTGAAGTGAGCAGCCAAAAAGCTGACTACTCACAAGAAATGAAACTCTTTACAAGAAAATGAATTTTTCCAGAAGAGGGGGTCCTCAAGGTCCCTCTCAAGAAAAACAACATTTTTTAGAGGAAATGAGTCCTTAAGGTCTCCTCTCTCAAGATTTGAAAAATTGCACCACAAGTTACCGTTTCAAAAGATAATTACCAAATCTGATATTTTGTCTCCGTTAGGAGACATATGTGCTTTTTGACCTTTGGTCGGCGCCAGGTGGCGCCTGCAGAGGGGACAGGCAGGCTGCCACAGGTAGGGACAAATGGTACACTTCAGACATTGTTCCCCACCAACTCTCTCAATTTTGGCGCCCAAAAATGCCAGCTCACCCCTAACGCCCATGTATAAATAGACCTCTGGGCAAGGTCAATGAGGGACATATAGAAGTTGCACTGTTACTCTGCCAAAATATCACCAGACCTACCTAAGTATTCTCTCCCTGCTCATTCTCATAGTTCTGAGTGCCTTGTTCCTTCACTCCCCAGTGACAGCCATCACTCTCAGGTGTTTCCCTTGAGAAAATTGCTATTTTTGCTGTGAAAGTTCATCTTCTTGCAGGGAGTGAGTTGAAGCTTGAGTTCCATTGTTACCAGAAGGAGAAGTTTTCTTCAGAAGTTGCACCAGGAGACCTTAAAGACCTTGCAGGCAGCGTCCATTGGAGTGGGTCACGCCTCACCCTTTCCAGTTATTCATAGACCCCAGTCTCACTACCCTCCTACAAGATGGCATTGATTTTGGCCATAACTTTATGTCTAATAATAAATTTCTTAGCCACTCTGCTTCTTTTTCGGCTGCTGCCAGTGCTATAAACTCAGATTCCATTGTTGAATGTGTAATGCAAGTTTGTTTCTTGGATGCCCAAGATACCGCCCCACCCGCTAAGGTGAATATCCATCCAGATGTGGATTTATTATCACTTGCACTAGTTATCCAACTAGCATCAGAGTATCCTTCAAGAACTGCTGGAAAGTCATAATAAAATAGACCTAATTCTTTGGTCTTCTTGAGGTAACCAAAAATCCTCCCAATTGCTTTCCAATGATCCACCCTTGGATTATTAGTGTATCTTGACATTTTACCTACTGGAAATGCAATATCTGGCCTTGTATAATGCATCGTATACACTAAACTTCCAATTGCACTAGCATATTCAAGTTGTGCAACTGCTCTGCCAGAATTTTCAAATAATTTTATACTAGAATCATATGGGGTATTTGCTTCTTTTATTTTCAAGTGATTAAATTTGTGAATAACTTTGTCAATGTAATGAGATTGACATAATGCATAACCCCCACTATGTTTCTTAACTTTAATACCCAAGATAGTATCCACTTCATTAAGATCTTTCAACTTAAATTGTGAACTAAGATACTTCTTAGTTTCATATATACCTCTCATGTTTGTACCAAAAATTAATAAGTCATCAACATATAGACAAATAATTACACCATAGTCATCGGTGAATTTAGAATAAATGCACTTATCAGCGTTGTTATGTTTGAAACCATCAGAAAGAATGACTGTAGCAAACTTTTCATGCCACTGCTTTGGTGCTTGTTTCAACCCATAAAGTGACTTAATTAATTTACAAACTTTATGTTCATTTTCGGGCAAAACAAACCCTTCGGGTTGTTCCATAAATACCTCTTCATCCAGGTCACCATTCAGAAATGCTGTTTTAACATCCATTTGATGCACAAACAGATTATAAATAGATGCAATTTCCATTAAAACACGTATGGATGTAATTCTAGCACCAGGTGCATAAGTATCGAAATAATCAATCCATTTTCTTTGTTTAAAACCTTTTGCTACCAATCTAGCCTTAAAGGTTTGAATAGAACCATCGGTATTGTATTTTCTTCTAAATACCAATTTACTACTAATAGGTTGTGATCCTTGTGGCAAGTCCACTAAAACCCATGTCTGATTCGATAGAATTGAATCCATCTCATCATTAACAGCTTCTTTCCAAAAAGAAGCATCTTTTGAAGTCATTGCTTCGTTAAAGGTTTTAGGATCTTTTTCTACGTTAAGTAAAATAGGCATTTTATTAAGAATATTATCTCTATCTCCTTCAACCAAAAAGGCTAAGGCTTGAGATGAAATAAAATCAGGGCCAAAAGATTTTTCTTTTCTAGCACGCTGACTTCTTCTAGGTTCTATTTATGTTTGGGGTTCATTCCTTTTATTATTAATTGATGGTCTAGGAATCAACCTAGTGGATGTATCAGGATTGGCATCTAATTCGACACATGAATCCTTATAAAATTTATTTTCAATAAATTCAACATCCCTTGATTCAATTACAACATTAGAATTTAAGTCCAACAACCTATATGCCTTAGAATTTTCCGCGTATCCTATGAAAACACTTTTAATTCCTCTTGCACCCAACTTTGAACTTTTCGGGTCACCAAACAACCCTAAACCCTTAGGTAGTCCAGATTTGGTTTTCGATTCTTCCATACCTGGTATGGAGAAACATGTGTTTTCATTCATGGAATTCTGTTGTGTAAATGACAAGCGGTGAGTAAAGCTTCTGCCCACAAATTGTTTGGTAAGTTTGAATTAATCAACATAGAATTGATCATATTCGTAAGAGTCCTATTCTTTCTTTCAGCCAACCCATTTTGTGGGGGAGTATAAGGGGCAGTTCTTTGATGTATTATTCCATGTTCTTCACAAAATGAGTCAAATTCATTTGGAAAATACTCTCCCCCTCTATCACTACGAAGAATTTTAATTTTCTTTTCCTTTTGATTTTCAACTTCTGCTTTAAAACGTTTAAACATTGAAAAAGCTTCATCCTTATGTCTTATCGAATATACATATGTGAATTTTGAACAATCATCAATGAATGTAATAAAGTATCTTTTTCCGCCTCAAGTTAAAATACCATTGTATTCACATATATCAGAATGAACTAATGCTAATAATTCAGCACTTCGTTCGACTTTAGGAAAAGGTCTTTTTGTTAATTTTGCTTGAATACAGATTTCACATCTTTCATGAGAAGTACTATCACAAGTTATTAATTTATGTTTAGACATGTATTTCAGTTATCTAAAATTTAAATGTGCTAATCTAGCATGCCAAACATCAAAAGACTCAACAATATAAGCAGAATTATTCATATTAAAAATACTGAGTTTGAACATTCCATCACAAGCATACCCTTTCCCAACAAATGCCCCATTCTTAGACGGAATTAACTTATCAGACTCAAAGTAGGCTTTAATGCCGCTTTTACAAATCAAACTTGCAGACACTAGATTTTTTTGAATTTCTGGTACATGCAGAACATTTGTCAGCGTCAACTTCTTTCCAGATGTGAATTGTGGTTCAACGTTTCCCTTTCCCAGAACTTTGGAAGAATTATGATTCCCCATTAGAACCTCTTGACTTTCCTCTGCTTTTTCATATGCGGTGTACAATGATTTATCACTTCAGACATGTATGGTAGCCCCAGAAGCGATCCACCAGTCAGAAGACTTCGTTATTGCCGCCATGTTTAGTTCGGTAATCATACCAATTTGCATGTCCGATACCATTGCTACAAGATCCTCAATCTTATTTTCCACCATATTTGCATTGTTTGTATTATTGGATTCAGTAGCATCTATCTTTCGTTTCTTGTTTCTGCAATCACGGGCATAGTGGCCATTTTTGCCACAATTGAAACAAGCCCCATTGGACTGTTTCTTATTGGAATTATTTTTCTTGAACTTCTTACCATTAGGTTTGAAGTTCTTATGATATTTCTTTCCTCAACAAAGTTAACTTTGGGGGAATTATGAGAAACCTTTGTTTGATCACGGGATCTGGTTTCTTCTTCAATTCTTAAATGTTTCTGTAATTCCTCCAAACTTATATCGTCTTTCTTATGTAGGAGTTTCTTACGACAATCATTCCAACTTGGTGGTAATTTTGCAATAATTGCACCAACTCGAAACGATTCAGAAATTTCCACCTTTAATTCACGAAGCTTTGTAACAAAGATTTGCAACTCATGTACTTGTTCTAAAACAGTTTGGTTATCACTTATTTTGAATTCAAAATATTTCAGAATTAAGAATTTATCCGTACCTTCTTTCCCTGTTTTGTATTTATATTCAAGAGCATTCCAGATTTCTCGCGGAGACTGCATAGAGTTGTAAAGATCATATAATCGATCAGACAGTGTAATCAGAATATGCCCAGGACACACCAATTCGTCTTCTTCACGTTTCTTCTGTTGTTCTTTGACAGTTTCATTATCGTCTTCTATTGGTTCTGGAATTGCTTCTAGTTTAGGATCCAGAACATATGCAATTTTCAAAACTGTGAGAAGGAAGAATAATTTTCCTTTCCAGCGAGTGAAATTTTTTCAATCAAATCGGTCCAAATGCACATTGGGATTCAGAAACATATTCATATTCTTTTCTGCCTCCATGAAATAACACCTTAAGATTGTTGAGGAATTTTAATTATGCAGAAAATATGAACAGATGATTGGGTTTGAGGCGTAATAAACTACTGTCCTTAAGGTGTTATTTGCCCCCACTCGTACAGAGTTTGCTAACGGGTCTTGGTAAATTACCTCCAAGATACAACAAATCCACGGGTTTATTCAAGTAGCAAACTTGAAGAATACCCCAGAACACTCTATGAAATTGGTAAGAAGAAATAATAGAGAGAAAGAGAATGTTCGGAATTAATTATGACAGGATTTTGCCTTCTATATATAGCCTCTTGTGGTGTCTGTTCATGAACAGACACCACATCCAAAGGTCATTTAATCACGGCTCTTGGATATATAACTATATTTTGAACGTTCCAGATTTGAATTAAAGAGGTGCGACTGTACGGATTAATACTTAACGAAATGGCGCCAAAATATGACGGTTCAGATCCACTCGCGCCACAATTATGTGTCATTTATTATGGATTTAATCTGGACCATTTGATCTTTTGACGTTGTCAAAAATCAAAGGCTCCTACTGCTCCTCGTGACGATGCGTGCGTGCAAAGTGCGTCCCTAAAGCTCCCTAAACGCCCAATCACACACGCGCGTGCTCGCGCGTGTTCATGTGCGGATGGTGCTTTGCACCATCCTTGGTGTACACTAGTAGCATACACTTCAATGCACACAAGTAATCTCTTATGACACAAGGGCATTTATTAACCCACTAACTTTTTCACACTTTTCCAATGTGGGACTTTGGTTTTCCCACTTCCCTTTGTCTTTTCTTATTCCAACTAATTAATGGTTTTACCCTTTCATTTTCTCTAACCATTAATAAAAATTGATATTAAAATCATCCAACAATCCACCACTAGATTTTAATATTAATGCAATTTCTTCTTGTGATAAGCTCATGCATACCAGGAGGTATCTTTTGATTTAAACCTTCAGTTAGTGAATATATATCAAAGTTCTAATAAGACAATGGTGTGCCATGCATTAAACCTTGTCTTATTATTTAGAACCGGATATATATCACACATGAGATATCCCAATATCTACGAGATGTTCAATAAGTTTTTAGAACTATTATGGCCATGTGCACTATCTTGGCTTCATGAATATTTACAAGAATAAACCCAAAATCCTGCTAGAAGCGGCACCACTTCCTATATTCATATAGGTGAAGTTCTCTTGCTTGTGCTTGCTACTTTAAACAACGGACTTCATTAAGAGTTAGACTCATCCTCTTGACGTAGCAATATGAACTGAACATCCTAGAAGGGACATGAAAGTGAATAAATTTCAGTGCAAAAACTAATCACTTATCAGTAACTTGTTATTACCCATTAAACTTTGGAATAGTGGTAATGCTATTACAAAGTCGGGTTACCATTACCGGTGACTATTGAAAAAATGATTTTAGTCCCATTCCACTAGATGTGTCCTTTACCAAATATGTAGAAAGTCCTTTGGTAAGAGGGTCAGCTAGATTCTTAATTGTTCGAACATATATAATATTAATAACTCCATAAGTTATTAATTGTTTGACATATTCATGTCTTAAACTTATGTGTCTAGATTTTCCATTATATACTTTGTTATACGCTCTAGACAATGTGGCTTCACTATCACAATATAAAGAAAGAGATGTCATTGGTTTTGGCCATAACTTTATGTCCAATAATAAATTTCTTAGCCACTCTGCTTCTTTTTCGGCTGCTTCCAGTGCTATAAACTCAGAGTCCATTGTTGAATGTGTAATGCAAGTTTGTTTCTTCGATGCCCAAGATACCGCCCCACCCGCTAAGGTGAATATCCACCCAGATGTGGATATATTATCACTTGCACTAGTTATCCAACTAGCATCAGAGTATCCTTTAAGAACTGCTGGAAAGTCATAATAAAATAGACCTAATTCTTTGGTCTTCTTGAGGTAACAAAAACTCCTCCCAATTGCTTTCCAATGATCCACACTTGGATTATTAGTGTATCTTGACATTTTACCTACTGCAAATGCAATATCTGGCCCTGTACAATGCATCGTATACATTAAACTTCCAATTGCACTAGCATATTCAAGTTGTGCAACTGCTTTGCCAGAATTTTCTAATAATTTTAAACTAGAATCATATGGGCTATTTGCTTCTTTTATTTTCAAGTGATTAAATTTGTGAATAACTTTGCCAATGTAATGAGATTGACATAATTCATAACCCCCACTATGTTTCTTAACTTTAATACCCAAGATAGTATCCACTTCATTAGGATCTTTCATCTTAAATTGTGAACTAAGATTCTTCTTAGTTTCATATATACCTCTCATGTTTGTACCAAAAATTAATAAGTCATCAACATATAGACAAATAATTACACCATAGTCATCGGTGAATTTAGAATAAATGCACTTATCAGCGTTGTTATGTTTGAAACCATCAGAAAGAATGATTTATCAAACTTTTCATGCCACTGCTTTGGTGCTTGTTTCAACCCATAAAGTGGCTTAATTAATTTACAAACTTTATGTTCATTTCCAGGCAAAATAAACCCTTCGGGTTGTTCCATATATACCTCTTCATCTAGGTCACCATTCAAAAATGCTGTTTTAACATCCATTTGATGCACAAACAGATTATAAATAGATGCAATTGCCATTAAAACACGTATGGATGTAATTCTAGCAACAGGTGCATAAGTATCGAAATAGTCAATCCCTTTTCTTTATTTAAAACCTTTTTCTACCAATCTAGCCTTAAAGGTTTGAATAGAACCATCGGTATTGTATTTTCTTCTAAATACCCATTTACTACTAATAGGTTGTGATCCTGGTGGCAAGTCCACTAAAACCCATGTGTGATTTGATAGAATTGAATCCATCTCATCATTAATAGCTTCTTTCCAAAAAGAAGCATCTCTTGAAGTCATTGCTTCGTTAAAGGTTTTAGGATCTTCTTCTACGTTAAGTAAAATAGGCATTTTATTAAGAATATTATCTCTATCTCCTTCAACCAAAAAGGCTAAGGCTTGAGATGAAATAAAATCAGGGCCAAAAGATTTTTCTTTTCTAGCACGCTGACTTCTTCTAGGTTCTATTTCTGTTTGGGGTTCATTCCTTTTATTATTAATTGATGGTCTAGGAATCAACCTAGTGGATGTATCAGGATTGGCATCTAATTCGACAAATGAATCTTTATTAATTTTATTTTCAATAAATTCAACATCCCTTGATTCAATTACAACATTAGAATTTAAGTCCAACAACGTCTATGCCTTAGAATTTTCCGCGTATCCTTTGAAAACACTTTTAATTCCTCTAGCACCCAACTTTAAACTTTTTGGGTCATGAATTCTATAGAAAGCCGAACAAACTCAGACCCTTAGGTAGTCCAGATTTGGTTTTCGATTCTTCCATACCTCGTATGGAGAAACATGTGTTTTCATTCATGGAATTCTGTTGTGTAAATGACAAGCGGTGAGTAAAGCTTCTCCCCATAAATTGTTTGGTAAGTTTGAATTAATCAACATAGAATTGATCATATTAGTAAGATTCATATTCTTTCTTTCAGCCAAACCATTTTGTTAGGGTGTATAAGGGGCAGTTCTTTGATGTATTATTCCATGTTCTTCACAAAATGAGTCAAATTCATTTTGAAAATACTCTCCCCCTCTATCACTACGAAGAATTTTAATTTTCTTTTCCTTTTGATTTTCAACTTCTGCTTTAAAACGTTGAAACGTTGAAAAAGCTTCATCCTTATGTCTTATCAAATATACATATGTGAATTTTGAACAATAATCAATGAATGTAATAAAGTATCTTTTTCCGCCTCTAGTTAAAATACCATTATATTCACATATATCAGAATGAACTAATTCTAATAATTCAGCACTTCGTTCGACTTTAGGAAAAGGTCTTTTTGTTAATTTTGCTTGAATACAGATTTCACATTTTTCATGAGAAGTACTATCACAAGTTATTAATTTATGTTTAGACATGTATTTCAATGATCTAAAATTTAAATGCGCTATTCTAGCATGCCAAACATCAAAAGTCTCAACAATATAAGCAGAATTATTCATATTAAAAATACCGAGTTTGAACATTCCATCACAAGCATACCCTTTCCCAACAAATGCCCCATTCTTAGACATAATTAACTTATCAAACTCAAAGACGGCTTTAATGCCGCTTTTACAAATCAAACTTGCAGACACTATATTTTTTCAAATTTCTGGTACATGCAGAACATTTGTCAACGTCAACTTCTTTCCAGATGTGAATTGTAGTTCAACGTTTCCCTTTCCCAGAACTTTGGCAGAATTATGATTCCCCATTAGAACCTCTTAACCGTCCTCTGCTTTTTTATATGCGGAGTACAATGATTTATCATTGCAGACATGTATGGTAGCCCCAGAATCGAGCCACCATTCAGAAGACTTCGTTACTGCCGCCATGTTTAGTTCGGTTATCATACCAATTTGCATGTCCGATACCCTTGCTACAAGATCCTCGATCTTATTTTCCACCATATTTGCATTGTTTGTATTATTGGATTCAGTAGCATCTATCTTTCGTTTCTTGTTTCTGTAATCACGGGCATAGTGGACATTTTTACCACAATTGAAACAAGCCCCATTGGACCGTTTCTTATTGGAATTATTTTTCTTGAACTTCTTACCTTTAGGTTTGAAGTTCTTATGATATTTCTTTCCTTCAACAAAGTTAACTTTGGTGGAATTATGAGAAACATTTGTTTGATCACGGGATCTGGTTTCTTCTTCAATTCTTAAATGTTTCTGTAATTCCTCCAAACTTATATCATCTTTCTTATGTAGGAGTTTCTTACGACAATCATTCCAACTTGGTGGTAATTTTGCAATAATTGCACCAACTTGAAACGATTCAGAAATTTCCACCTTTAATTCACGAAGCTTTGTGACAAAGATTTGCAACTCATGTACTTGGTCTAAAATAGTTTGGTTATCACTTATTTTGAATTCGAAATATTTCAGAAGTAAGAATTTATCCGTACCTTCTTTCTCTGTTTTGTATTTATATTCAAGAGCATTCCAAATTTCCCGCGGAGACTGCATAGAGTTGTAAAGATCATATAATCGATGAGACAGTGTATTCAGAATATGCCCACGACACACCAAGTCGTCTTCTTCACGTTTCTTCCGTTGTTATTTGACAGTTTCATTATCGTCTTCTTTTGGTTCTGAAATTGCTTCTAGTTTAGGATCCAGAACATATGCAATTTTCAAAACTGTGAGAAGGAAGAATATTTTTCCTTTTCAGCGAGTGAAATTTGTTCCATCAAAGCGGTCCAAATGGACATTGGGATTCAGAAACATATTCATATTCTTTTCTGCGTCCATGAAATAACACCTTAAGATTGTTGAGGAATTTTAATTATGCAGAAAATATGAACAGATGATTGGATTTGAGGCGTAATAAACTACTGTCCTTAAGGTGTTATTTGCCCCCACTCGTACAGAGTTTGCTAATGGGTCTAGGCAAATTACCTCCAAGATATAACAAATCCACGGGTTTATTCAAGTAGCAAACGTGAAGAATAACCCAGAACACTCTATGAAATTGGTAAGAAGAAATAATAGAGAGAAAGAGAATTTTTGGAATTAATTATGATAGGTTTTTGCCTTCTATATATAGCCTCTTGTGGTGTCTGTTCATGAACAGACACCACATCCAAAGGTCATTTAATCACGGCCCTTGGATATATAACTATATTTTGAACGTTCCAGATTTGAACTAAAGAGGTGCGACTGTACGGATTAACACTTAACGAAATGGAGCCAAAATATGACGGTTCAGATCCACTTGCGCCATAATTATGTGTCACTTATTATGGATTTAATCTGTACCATTTGATCTTTTGACGCTGTCAAAAATCAAAGGCTCCTACTGCTCCTCGCAACGATGCGTACGTGCAAAATGCGTCTCTAAAACGCCCAAAGCGCCCTAAACGCCCAATCGCACTTTCGCACACGCGCGCGCGCGCGTGTGCGGATGGTGCTTTGCACCATCCTTGGTGTACACTAGTAGCATACACTTCAATGCACACAAGTAATCTCTTATGACACAAGAGCATTTATTAACCCACTAACTTTTTCACACTTTTCCAATGTGGGACTTTGGTTTTCCCACTTCCCTTTGTCTTTTCTTATTCCAACTAATTTACGGTTTTAACCTTTCATTTTCTCTACCCATTGATATTAAAATCATCCAACAATCCCCCACAAGATTTTAATATTAATGCAATTTCTTCTTGTGATAAGCTCATGCATAGAAGGAGGTATCTTTCGATTTAAACCTTCAGTTAGTGAATATATATCAAAGTTCTAATAAGACAATGGTGTGCCATGCATTAAACCTTGTCTTATTATTTAGAACCGGATATATATCACACATGAGATATCCCAATCTCTACGAGATGTTCAATATGTTTTTAGCACTATTATGGCCATGTGCACTATCTTGGCTTCATGAATATTGACAAGAATAAATCCAAAATCTTGCTAGAAGCGGCACCACTTCCTATATTCATATAGGTGAAGTTCTCTTGCATGTCCTTGCTACTTTAGACAACGGGCTTCATTAAGAGTTAAACTCATCCTCTTGACGTAGCAATATGCACTGAACATCCTAGAAGGGACATGAAATTGAATAAAAGTCAGTGCAAAAACTAATCAGTTATCAGTAACTTGTTATTACCTATTAAACTTTGGAATAGTGGTAATGCTATTACAAAGTTGGGTTACCATTACCGGTCACTATTGAAAAAATGATTTTAGTCCCATTCCACTAGATGTGTCCTTTACCAAATCTGTAGAAAGTCCTTTGGTAAGAGGGTCAGCTAGATTCTTATTTGTTCGAACATATATAATATTAATAACTCCATAAGTTATTAATTGTTTGACATATTCATGTCTTAAACTTATGTGTCTAGATTTTCCATTATATACTTTGTTATACGCTCTAGACAATGTGGCTTCACTATCACAATATAAAGAAAGAGATGGCATTGGTTTTGGCCATAACTTTATGTCCAATAATAAATTTCTTAGCCACTCTGCTTCTTTTCCGGCTGCTACCAGTGCTATAAACTCAGATTCCATTGTTGAATGTGTAATGCAAGTTTGTTTCTTGGATGCCCAAGATATCGCCCCACCCGCTAAGTTGAATATCCATCCAGATGTGGATTTATTATCACTTGCACTAGTTATCCAACGAGCATCAGAGTATCCTTCAAGAACTGCTGGAAAGTTATAATAAAATAGAACAAATTCTTTGGTCTTCTTGAGGTAACCAAAAATCCTCCCAATTGCTTTCCAATGATCCACACTTGGATTATTAGTGTATCTTGAAATTTTACCTACTGCAAATGCAATATCTGGCCTTGTACAATGCATCGTATACATTAAACTTCCAATTGCACTAGCATATTCAAGTTGTGCAACTGCTCTGCCAGAATTTTCTAATAATTTTATACTAGAATCATATGGGGTATTTGCTTCCTTTATTTTTAACTGATTAAATTTGTGAATAACTTTGTCAATGTAATGAGATTGACATAATTCATAACCCCCACTATGTTTCTTAACTTTAATACCCAAGATGGTATCCACTTCATTAAGATCTTTCATCTTAAATTGTGAACTAAGATACTTCTTAGTTTCATATATACCTCTCATGTTTGTACCAAAAATTAATAAGTCATCAACATATAGACAAATAATTACACCATAATCATCGGTGAATTTAGAATAAATGCACTTATCAGCGTTGTTATGTTTGAAACCATCAGAAAGAATGATTGTATCAAACTTTTCATGCCACTGCCTTGGTGCTTGTTTCAACCCATAAAGTGACTTAATTAATTTACAAACTTTATGTTCATTTTCGGGCAAAACAAACCCTTCGGGTTGTTCCATATATACCTCTTCATCTAGGTCACCATTCAAAAATGCTGTTTTAACATCCATTTGATGCACAAACAGATTATAAATAGATGCAATTGCCATTAAAACACGTATGGATGTAATTCTAGCAACAGGTGCATAAGTATCGAAATAGTCAATCCCTTTTCTTTGTTTAAGACCTTTTGCTACCAATCTAGCCTTAAAGGTTTGAATAGAACCATGGGTATTGTATTTTCTTCTAAATACCCATTTACTACTAATAGGTTGTGATCCTTGTGGAAAGTCCACTAAAACCCATGTCTGATTTGACAGAATTGAATCCATCTCATCATTAATAGCTTCTTTCCAAAAAGAAGCATCTCTTGAAGTCATTGCTTCGTTAAAGGTTTTAGGATCTTCTTCTACGTTAAGTAAAATAGGCATTTTATTAAGAATATTATCTCTATCTCCTTCAACCAAAAAGGCTAAGGCTTGAGATGAAATAAAATCAGGGCAAAAAGATTTTTCTTTTCTAGCACGCTGACTTCTTCTAGGTTCTATTTCTGTTTCGGGTTCATTCCTTTTATTATTAATTGATGGTCTAAGAATCAACCTAGTGGATGTATCAGGATTGGCATCTAATTCGACACATGAATCTTTATAAAATTTATTTTCAATAAATTCAACATCCCTTCATTCAATTACAACATTAGAATTTAAGTCCAACAATCTATATGCCTTAGAATTTTCCGCGTATCCTATGAAAACACTTTTAATTCCTCTTGCACCCAACTTTGAACTTTTCGGGTCATGAATTCTATAGAAAGCCAAACAACCCCAGATCCTTAGGTAGTCCAGATTTGGTTTTCTATTCTTCCATACCTCGTATGGAGAAACATGCGTTTTCATTGATGGAATTCTGTTGTGTAAATGACAAGCGGTGAGTAAAGCTTCTCCCCACAAATTGTTTGGTAAGTTTGAATTAATCAACATAGAATTGATCATATTAGTAAGAGTCCTATTCTTTCTTTCAGCCAAACCATTTTGTTGGGGAGTATAAGGGGAAGTTCTTTAATGTATTATTCCATGTTCTTCACAAAAGGAGTCAAATTCATTTGGAAAATACTCTCCCCCTCTATCACTACGAAGAATTTTAATTTTCTTTTCCTTTTGATTTTAAACTTCTGCTTTAAAACGTTGAAACATTGAAAAAGCTTCATCCTTATGTCTTATCAAATATACATATGTGAATTTTGAACAATCATCAATGAATGTAATAAAGTATCTTTTCCTGCCTCTAGTTAAAATACCATTATATTCACATATATCAGAATGAACTAATTCTAATAATTCAGCACTTCGTTCGACTTTAGGAAAAGGTCTTTTTGTTAATTTTGCTTGAATACAGATTTCACATTTTTCATGAGAAGTACTATCACAAGTTATTAATTTATGTTTAGACATGTATTTCAATGATCTAAAATTTAAATGCGCTAATTTAGCATGCCAAACATCAAAAGACTCAACAATTTAAGCAGAATTATTCATATTAAAAATACTGAGTTTGAACATTCCATCACAAGCATACCCTTTCCCAACAAATGCCCCATTCTTAGACAGAATTAACTTATCAGACTCAAAGACGGCTTTAATGCCGCTTTTACAAATCAAACTTGCAGACACTAGATTTTTTCGAATTTTTAGTACATGCAGAACATTTGTCAACGTCAACTTCTTTCCAGATGTGAATTGTAGTTCAACGTTTCCCTTTCCCAGAACTTTGGCAGAATTATGATTCCCAATTAGAACCTCTTGACCGTCCTCTGCTTTTTCATATGCGGAGTACAATGATTTATCACTGCAGACATGTATGGTAGCCCCAGAATCGAGCCACCAGTCAGAAGACTTCGTTATTGCCACCATGTTTAGTTCGGTAATCATACCAATTTTCATGTCCGATACCATTGCTACAAGATCCTCGATCTTGTTTTCCACCATATTTGCATTGTTTGTATTATTGGATTCAGTAGCATCTATCGTTCGTTTCTTGTTTCTGCAATCACGGGCATAGTGTCCATTTTTGCCACAATTGAAACAAGCCCCATTGGACTGTTTCTTATTGGAATTATTTTTCTTGAACTTCTTACCATTTGGTTTGAAGTTCTTATGATATTTCTTTCCTTTAACAAAGTTAACTTTGGTGGAATTATGAGAAAAAATTGTTTGATCACGGGATCTGGTTTCTTCTTCAATTCTTAAATGTTTCTGTAATTCCTCCAAACTTATATCATCTTTCTTATGTAGGAGTTTCTTACGACAATCATTCCAACTTGGTGGAAATTTTGCAATAATTGCACCAACTTGAAACTATTCAGAAATTTCCACCTTTAATTCACGAAGCTTTGTGAGAAAGATTTGCAACTCATGTACTTGGTCCAAAACAGTCTGGTTATCACTTATTTTGAATTCGAAATATTTCAGAATTAAGAATTTATCCGTACCTTCTTTCTCTATTTTGTATTTGTATTCAAAAGCATTCCAGATTTCCCGCGGAGACTGCATAGAGTTGTAAAGATCATATAATCGATCAAACAGTGTATTCAGAATATGCCCACGACACACTAATTCGTCTTCTTCACGTTTCTTCCGTTGTTCTTTGACAGTTTCATTATCGTCTTCTTTTGGTTTTGGAATTGCTTCTAGTTTAGGATCCAGAACATATGCAATTTTCAAAACTGTGAGAAGGAAGAATAATTTTCCTTTCCAGTGAGTGAAATTTGTTCCATCAAAGCGGTCCAAATGCACATTGGGATTCAGAAACATATTCATATTCTTTTCTGCCTCCATGAAATAACACCTTAAGATTGTTGAGGAATTTTAATTATGCAGAAAATATGAACAGATGATTGGATTTGAGGCGTAATAAACTACTGTCCTTAAGGTGTTATTTGCCCCCACTCGTACAGAGTTTTCTAATGGGTCTAGGCAAATTACCTCCAAGATACAACAAATTCACGGGTTTATTCAAGTAGCAAACTAGAAGAATAACCCAGAACGCTCTATGAAATTGGTAAGAAGAAAAAATAGAGAGAAAGAGAATTTTCGGAATTAATTATGACAGATTTTTGCCTTCTATATATAGCCTATTGTGGTGTCTGTTCATGAACAGACACCACATCCAAAGGTCATTTAATCACGGCCCATGGATATATAACTATATTTTGAACGTTCCAGATTTGAACTAAAGAGGTGCGACTGTATGGATTAACACTTAACGAAATGGCGCCAAAATCTGACGGTTCAGATCCACTCGCTCCATAATTATGTGTCATTTATTATGGATTTAATCTGGACCGTTTGATATTTTGACGTTGTCAAAAATTCAAGGCTCCTACTGCTCCTCGCGACGATGCGTAATTGCAAAGTGCGTCTCTAAAGCGCCCAAAACGCCCTAAACGCCCAATCGCACTTTCGCAGACGCGCGCACGCGCGCGCGCGTGTGCGGATGGTGCTTTGCACCATCCTTGGTGTACACTAGTAGCATACACTTCAATGCACACAAGTAATCTCTTATTACACAAGAGCATTTATTAACCCACTAACTTTTTCACACTTTTCCAATGTGGGACTTTGGTTTTCCCACTTCCCTTTGTCTTTTCTTATTCTAACTAATTAATGGTTTTAACCTTTCATTTTCTCTAACCATTAATTCCAATTGATATTAAAATCATCCAACAATCCCCCACTAGATTTTAATATTAATGCAATTTCTTCTTGTGATAATCTCATGCATACAAGGAGGTATCTTTCGATTTAAACCTTTAGTTAGTGAATATATATCAAAGTTCTAATAAGACAATGGTGTGCCATGCATTAAACCTTGTCTTATTATTTAGAACCGGATATATATCACACATGAGATATCCCAATATCTACGAGATGTTCAATATGTTTTTAACACTATTATGGCCATGTGCACTATCTTGGCTTCATGAATATTTACAAGAATAAACCCAAAATCCTGCTAGAAGCGGCACCACTTCCTATATTCATCTAGGTGAAGTTCTCTTGCATGTCCTTGCTACTTTAGACAACGGACTTCATTAAGAGTTAAACTCATCCTCTTGGCATAGCAATATGCACTGAACATCCTAGAAGGGACATGAAATTGAATAAATTTCAGTGAAAAAACTAATCACTTATCAGTAACTTGTTATTATCCATTAAACTTTGGAATAGTGGTAATGCTATTACAAAGTTGGGTTACCATTATCGGTGACTATTGAAAAAATGATTTTAGTCCGATTCCACTAGATGTGTCCTTTACCAAATCTCTAGAAAGTCCTTTGGTAAGAGGGTCAGCTAGATTCTTATTTGTTCGAACATATATAATATTAATAACTCCATAAGTTATTAATTGTTTGACATATTCATGTCTTAAACTTATGTGTCTAGATTTTCCATTATCTACTTTGTTATACGCTCTAGACAATGTAGCTACACTATTACAATATAAAGAAAGAGATGTGTAGCAGGGTGTTATCAACAGAAAAAGCAAACAAAATAAAAAATACTTTCTCTTATTAATGACACCCGAGAGGTACCCGCGAGGGTCACTAAGAAGCCCAAAAGCCATTGCGAAGTATCAGCGCCGCTTCAAGCATCAGCGCTACCTCAGGCGTCAGCGCCACTTCAAGCATCAGCTCTACTTCGAGCGTCGGCGCCACTTCGAGCGTCGGCGCCGCCTCACATGTCAGCGCCGATTCAAGCGTCAGCGCCGCTTCAAGCATCAACGCTACCTCAAGTATCAGCGCCACTTCAAGCGTCAGCGCCACTTCAAGCGTCGGTGCCGTGACAAGGGTCGACGCCGCCTCACGTGTCAGCGTCGCTTCAAGTGTAAGCGCCGCTTCAAGTATCGGCGTCGCGACAAGGGTCGGCGTCGCCTCAGGTATCAGCGACCGCTTCAAGCGTTAGTGCCGCTTCAAGCGTCAGCACCGCTTCAAGTTTCGGCGCCGCGACAAGGGTCGGCGCCGCCTCAGGTATCAGCAACCGCTTCAAGCGTCAGCGCCGCTTCAAGTGTCAGCGCCGCTTCAAGTGTCGGCGCCGCGATAAGGGTCTGCGCCGCCTCAGGTATTAGCAACCGCTTCAAGCGTCAGCGCCGCTTCAAGCATCAGCGCCCCTTCAAGTGTCGGCGCCGCGACAAGGGTCGGCGCCGCCTCAGGTATCAGTGATCGCTTCAAGCGTCAGCGCCGCTTCAAGCGTTAGCACCGCTTCAAGTTTCGGCGCCGCGACAAGGGTCGGCGCCGCCTCAGGTATCAGCGACCGCTTCAAGTGTCAGCGCCACTTCAAGCGTCGGCGCTACCCCAAGTATCAGCGCCATTTCAAGCATCGGCGCCGCTTCGAGCGTCGGCGCCATGACAAGGGTCGGCGCCGCCCCAGGTATCAGCGACCACTTCAAGCGTCAGCGCTACCTCAAGTATCAGCGCTGCTTCAAACGTCAACGCCACTTCAAGTGTCGACGAAAGTGAAAAGCGTCGGCACCGCGTCACGTGTCGACGCCACTGCAAGTGTCGGCGCCACTTCAAGTACCGACGCCGATGCAAGGGTCCGCGCCGACGCAAGAGTCGACGTCGTTTCAAATACCAGCGCCGATGCAAGGGTTGGCGCCGCCGCAAGGGTCGGCGCCGCTTCAAGCCTCAGCTCCACTTCAAGTGTCAACGCCACTTAAAGCGTCAGCGCCGTTTCAAGCGTCATCATCGCTTCACGTGTCGGCGCCACTCCAAATACCAGCGCCGATGTAAGGGTCCGCGCCGCCGTAAGGGTCAGCGCCGTTTCAAGTGCCAGCGCCGCTTCAAGGGCCACTGCAGTAATGACAGTTGAGAGAGTCGGCGTCACTGCAAGACTCAGCGCCACTGCAAGGGTCACTACAGAAATGTTTTTCGAGAAGTGCTGCTACAAGGGTTTTTGACAGAAAGTCATATTGATGGAGTAACTATCGCGAACAACCCCCCATCATGAAACATCAGTCTCTAAATGAACAACAGCACTAACACTTTACTTTCTTGTACAGGTTGCCTAGTCGAGCAAGTAGGGCTCGAACAGGCGCGTTGGGACCTCCTGGGAGTTTTGGCTTGGCGGCTGAGGGACAAGGTATGTTGAGCAAGCTCAACCACTTAGCACTATAGGATTGAGAGAATACTAGTAGGAAGACCCAAAAGTCACTCGAGACTACACACACTGCACACTTAGTCACAAGTGAAGTGAGCAGCCAAAAAGCTGACTACTCACAAGAAATAAAACTCTTTACAAGAAAATGACTTTTTCCAGAAGAGGGGGTCCTCAAGGTCCCTCTCAAGAAAAACAACATTTTTTAGAGGAAAGGAGTCCTTAAGGTCTCCTCTCTCAAGATTTGCAAAATTGCACCACAAGTTACCGTTTCAAAAGATAATTACCAAATCTGATATTTTGTCTCCGTTAGGAGACATATGTGCTTTTTGACCTTTGGTCGGCGCCAGGTGGCGCCTGCAGAGGGGATAGGCAGGCTGCCACAGGTAGGGACAAATGGTACACTTCAGACATTTTTCCCCACCAACTCTCTCAATTTTGGCGCCCAAAAATGCCAGCTCACCCCTAACGCCCATGTATAAATAGACCTCTGGGCAAGGTCAATGAGGGACATATAGAAGTTGCACTATTACTCTGCCAAAATATCACCAGACCTACCTAAGTATTCTCTCCCTGCTCATTCTCATAGTGCTGAGTGCCTTGTTCCTTCACTCCCCACTGACAACCATCACTCTCAGGTGTTTCCCTTGAGAAAATTGCTATTTTTGCTGTGAAAGTTCATCTTCTTGCAGGGAGTGAGTTGAAGCTTGAGTTCCATTGTTACCAGAAGGAGAAGTTTTCTTCAGAAGTTGCACCAGGAGACCTTGAAGACCTTGCAGGCAGCGTCCATTGGAATGGGTCACGCCTCACCCTTTCCAGTTATTCATAGACCCCAGTCTCACTACCCTCCTACATTTGGCGACTCTGCTGGGGAGGTATCCTCATTTCCATGGACAAAGAAGGTTTCAATGTCTCTAAGCAGTTGGTTTTTGAGGACATTCCGTCTGGTAATGGAGCTCACAGTGACCAGACTACTCAGGAAGAAGTGGGGTGATCGGAGCCAAGGCGCCAGCGCCTCAGGGAGGCCAGACCAGTTCGCCGGCAGTGGCTCCAATGGTAGGTATGAACCTTATGGCAATGTTTTTAGACTTTTTAAAGCAAAACAAAGTGGATCTATCAAACTTGGGTCAAGGTTGTGTGACACCTGCTGCTGCCCCTTCCGGAGGGGTAGCCACTCCTATTACGATTCCGGTAGAGACGATTCCGTCTCGGAAGGCGGCCCCAGAGCAGGTCCTGGCGCCAACAGGTTCTCCAGCTCCTAAAAGCACATGTTTGGAGGAGTCACCCTCTAAGACTGTTACTATGGAAGAAGTGAGGAATCTCATCTCCTCCTCTCAAAGAGAGGGTTCCCACCTATACGAGGAGTTAAAAGACCCCTATCCACAGGAGGTAAGTGAGAAGCCATACCCTGAGGGGTATATTCCACCAAAATTTATCAAGTTTGGCGGTAGGGGGGAGAACCCTCGAGAGCATGTGAAGAGGTTCGTCGAGTACCTGGGAGTACACGCTGGCGACAAGAACCTGAGATTGAGGGAGTTATATAAAACTCTCACTGGGAAGGCTTATACATGGTATTCCCACTTGGCGCCTAACAGCGTCCCTACTTGGGAAGAGATGCACAGGCAGTTCCTCCAGAAGTTTTTCGTAGCAGAGGATGAATTTACACTGAGGCACCTGGCGCAAGAGGTCCAGAAGCCAGGAGAAGAGTTGATGCACTACATCAAGCGATTTCGCGAGAGGGCCTTAGATGTTCACGAGGACGTGGCGGAGGCCAGGTTGCTGCAGATATGTGTGGAAGGACTCTTGGAAGAGTACAAGTTGCACTTGATCAACGAAACTAGAGATGGAACTTTCAGAGAATTCACCAGGGCCGCCAGCAACATAGCTATGATAATCAAACCGAGAGCCCCGGGTTGGAGGACACAAGTTCCACTGACTCCCGGGAGGTTTCAAGTTGCAAGGAGGCTAACGGTTAACTATGTGGACGGGGGTAACAAAGGGAAGAAGGGAGGCTCTGGGGCCAAGACTGACAGTCCCGGTAACAAGAGAAAATTTGGGGAAGATGCCCCGCCGCCACTACCGTGCAGCGTAGCGAAGGCTATGGATTGTTACCGCACCTTAGTGCGAGAAGGCGTAGCAGGACCTCCCCACCTAAAAGGAGAAACCCCCACTGCAGCTGACAAGGCCAATCCAAAGTACTGCGAATTGCACCAACGAGTGCAGCACGCTACCAAGGATTGTTACTACTTGAGAAGGATCATTGGTGAGCAGATGGCCAGCGGTACCTTGCAGATACCCCCTGTGGACGTTAACGAGAACCCACTCCCTGCGCATCACTTTGGCACTGCCAACATGGTAGTTGCCTACGACGAAGAAGCTGCCAGAAGTCTTGTGAAGCGGGGGAGTGGCGAGCAGTTATGAGAGGAGTTAGAAAACCTATCACTGAGCAGACTTGAGCTAGAAAGAAAGCAAGAGGAGTGGTTCTTCACTCCGGAACATGAAAATGGAAGTGGGGAAGTTGAGGAAGTCGCTCTCTCGGAAGGTGAGGTAGACGTCATCCTTGCTCTAGACGAGGGAGGAACCTCTGGAGCGGAGTATGTTTGCAGTGCCCAAACGTACGAGGTAGACTTAGATTCTGAATGTGAGTCCATAGCAAGGAGCCCCAAGTTCAAGTGGTTTTTCGACCAGATAGGGGTGAAGTACGACACGAGGGTGTCCATCACGAGGAAAGTCTTGGAGGCAGTGCAGCAGCGGGGAGACCCTTCGCTAAATTGGCAGGGGCCAATCGAAAGGATGATTAAGAAATATACCTCTGAAGTGGTGTTTTCAGAAGCAGATAGGGTGGTACCCTACTTCCACAACCGCCCGTTGTACATCACAGCCATAGTTAATGGAGTCTCATTTCCCAGGGCATTGATGGACGGAGGAGCGTCCATTAATATCATGCCCATCAGTACATTGTACGAAATAGGAATTGACCAGGAGAAGGTGGTTCCGGTACCACTAGTAATTTCCGGATTTGACAACGCCGGAATGCAGTCTATTGGATACGTGAATGTGGGAATTAAGTTAGGAAATTTCACTTTTCACATCAAATTTCACGTTATTAATGCTAGCACCAGCTACCAATTACTCATTGGAAGGGTATGGATGCACACTCATGGCATAGTGCCTTCCACCTACCATCAATGCGCGAAGGCAAACATTAGAGGTACAGAGATAGTGATTAAGGCCACGCAGAGACCCTTCGCTGTTAAGGAGGCCCACCTGGTAGATGCGGCCTTCTACACTGAGTTAGATGAGGAAAGAAAGGTTTCTGCAAGAAAACTAGAAGGAATAAAGGCAGCTGAGGGAAGGGTCCCGCAGAAGAAGTCCGTTCATGACCGTCTAGGGGAGAGGGTAATTCCCCACATGGCAAAAGGCAAGAGGAAAGTAGAGGAGGTAGCTAAACCTCCTCGAACTTGCAAGAAGGTGGTTTTGCCTAATGGAAAGATTATTTACCGTTTATAACGGTCTGCGCGGGCGGTGTTCTGGGATGAGAGCATCGACCCGACGCCCGAATGTTTTATCGTTGATGAATCTCATATCATTGAACATGTTGAAGAACCAGGAGAAGCCCCAGAGTGCATGCAAGACGGGCCCAGAGAGGAGCTACAAGAATTAGAGGAAATCAAGTTGGGGTCAGAAGAGGGCGAGAGTAGACCCATTCTGATCTCCAAGTGCCTGGAACCGAGGCAGAAGGAAGAGCTCATCCAACTACTTAAGGAGTTCACTGATGTATTTGCTTGGAAGTACACAGAGATGCCAGGAATAGACGCAGAAGTGAGGTCTCATAGATTGAACATCCTTCCCAATGCCCTTCCGGTAAGGCAAGCCACACGCACATATAAAGCAGACCTTGATTTGAAAATAAAGGCTGAGGTGGAGAAGTTGTTAGCGGCAGGGTTCATCAAACCTATTCAGCACCCCATATGGATGTCCAGCATAGTGCCAGTGGCAAAGAAAGACAAGACCCAAATCAGAATCTTTGTAGACTTTCGCGACTTGAACAGGGCGTGTCCTAAGGATGAATTCCCACTACCCAGCATAGACAGCTTAGTGGATTCCACCGCGGGACATGAGATGTGTAGCTTTATGGACGGGTATGTTGGATATAACCAGATCAAAATGGACCCCGTCGACGCAAAGAAGACTGCCTTCCGCACACCGTTAGGGAACTTTCGCTATACAGTCATGCCCTTCGGATTGAAGAACGCTGGAGCCACATACCAGCGGACCATGATGGCAATTTTTCATGACTTATTTCATGATATACTAGAATTTTATGTGGATGATTTGGTGGTGAAGTCTAGGAAAGAAAACAAGCACATTCAGGATCTCAGGAGAGTATTCGAGAGGTGTCGTCGGTATAAGATGAGAATGAACCCCTCAAAGTGTGCCTTTGGGGTTACTGAAGGGAAATTCTTAGGTTTTGTGGTAAATAGACAAGGGGTGTAAGTGGATGCAGAGAAGATGAAAGCCATTGTGATGATGCCACCGCCCAAGAGTCAGAGATAACTTAAGAGCTTCCTGGGAAAGGTTTCCTACCTGAGGAGGTTTATACCTGCGTTGGCAGAAGTAACTCATCCGTTCGCACCTCTACTAAAAGACAAAGCCAAGTGGGTTTGGGGAGAGAGGCAAGAGAGTGCGTTCGAGAAGATTAAAGAAATCCTAGCCTCTCCGTCCACGATGATTCCCCCCGAAGCCGGAGCGCCGTTGTTGCTCTACCTTACTTCTACGGAGAGGTTGATAGGGGCCCTCTTGGCGCAAGAGATGGAAGGAGTGGAAAAGCCAGTCTACTACCTGTCAAGAGTGATATCCGGAACATAATCGAGATATACCAGCGTTGAGAGGCACTGCCTGGCGCTGGTATTTGTAGCCCAGAAGTTGAGACACTATCTTCTAGCCTTCACCATTCACATAGTCACCAAGTGTGATCCCATCAAGTACCTCCTCGCGCGGACTATACTCGTGGGACGAGCAGTAAGGTGGTTTTTGATCTTGTCAGAATACGATCTAAAATGCGTAGTGCCTAAAGCCATCAAGAGCCAGGCGGTAGCAGATCTGCTGGCCCACTTCCTGAGTGGGGTTTTTGAACCACCTAGTGAAGAGCTACCCGGAGAAAGTTTCCAAGCATGCATGGAGGAAGAGGTGAAGAAGTGGTTTATGGAGTTTGATGGTTCCAGTGCTCAAGGAACAGGTGGGGCCGGCGTCATACTGTCAGATGGGAAGGAGAAGATTACCCTCTCTTTTAAGTTAGATTTTAAATGCTCAAATAATGAAGCTGAGTATGAAGCCCTCATTCCAGGGATGTTGGAAGCACTCAGAAAAGGGATCAGGGTACTGTGTATACGAGGGGACTCCAATCTGGTAGTAAGGCAGGTCAATGGAGAGTTTTACCTTAAACATGCCAACTTAGCGCCATACAGACACATCATCCAACGACTGCTGGGACAGTTCTTGGAAGTAACTGTGGAGAGGCAGGCGCGAACGATGAACAGGCACCCTGACGCGCTCGCCACCATAGCACAAAAGTTGGACATGGAGGAGTCAGAAGCAACCATCACAGTGAGGCAGAGAACGGTACCTACTACCATAAAGTCCTTATTCCCAAGTAACGAGCAGGAAGATTGGAGGCGTCTGGTAGAAAAGCAACTTGAAACCAGGGAAGGGACAATGGAAATATTAGAGTTAGCCAACTATCATGTGCTGCAGGGAACTCTCTACTTCAAGAGTCCTGGAGGGTTTTTGGCAAGGTGCGTAGGGGAGCAAGAAGCCAATGAGAGATTAATAGAAATGCACCAGAAGCACTGTGGCGATACGGATATCCCCCTTTACAGACGACTGCAGCGAAGCGGGTATTTTTGGCCCGCCATGAGCGTAGAAGCGGCCCGCTTGCAACAAAGTTGTTTAAAGTGCCAAGCTAATTTTGACCAGCCGATGGAGGCTAACTTCGTAGAAGCCTTCGAAGATTGGAGACAGTCGTACCTAGCATATCTAAAAGACGGGGAGCTGCCCGCCGAGAGAGCGGATGAAATTTACCTTAGAAAAAGGATAGCACGTTTCTACTTGGTCAAAGGAGAGTTAAATAGGAAAGGGTACAATGAGAAGGCGCTAAGGTGCATAGCCAAAGAGGAAGTGGAAATGGTGCTGAAAGAAGCTCATGAGCCCTCCCACATGGGAGGCGCCAAGCTGTATGATCAACTGATGATGCTGGGATACTACTGGCCGACCATGGAGGCTGACTCAATTGGATATGTGAAAAGTGTAGAGCATGCCAGGTGCATGGAAACATGGTGCACGCTCCCTCCGTCAGTCTACATAGCTTGGCAGCCCCCTATCCCTTCCACACATGGGCGTTCGACCTGGTGGGTAAGATCGCCCCAGCATCTCACGGCAAGGATTTTATCATTGTGGCTATAGAATTGTACACCAAATGGGCGGAGGCCATTCCTTTAAGGAGAGTCACCGCCCAAGTGGTAACCCAGTTTATAAAGGAGTATATCATATGTAGATTCGGTATACCCAAAGTAATCCTAACGGATAATGGGAAGCAATTTGTATGCAAAGAGATGGCCCTTCTCACGGACAGGTATAAGATTGTGCATAATAGCTCAACCATATCCTACCCCAAGGGCAATGGCCAAGCATAAGCTACTAATAAGACCCTGATAATTATTTTGAAGAAAATGCTAGAAGACATGCCGGGAGCATGGGATGAGAAGTTGCCTATGGTGTTATGGGCCTATCGTACTTCGAAAAGAAAGCCAACAGGGTTCACTCCCTTCTCTCTAGTATATGGGACCGAAGGTGTCCTACCAGTGGAACTGGCGGTACCTTCAGCCAGAATTTCTCTTAGCAATGGGCTCATCCCAGACCCAAGGCATGTGCAACTGGAGGCGCTGGACGAGCACAGAGACAAGGCGAGAGAGAATTTCAAAGTCTACACTCAGCAACTGTCCAGGGCCTACGAAAACTTGGTTAAGCCTAGGGAATTCCAAGTGGGAGATCTAGTCCTGCGAGCATCAACTCACCATCTCCGTAGCATGTCAGCATCAAAATTCAAACCTAGCTGGGAAGGCCCTTTTGTTGTCAGAGGAGTGGGGAAGTCGGGCTACTGCCAAATATCAGAACCAGAGAGTGATTGCCTCCAGTCCATCAACTGCAAGTGGCTGAAGAGGTACTATGCTTAGTAACAACTAACAAGTTTCTTTTGTGTTTTGCATGTCTGTAATGGATTTCGAAGATTGCTCCTATACCAGAAAAGTTTTTTGTAAATTTTTTTTTAGAGCAATACTATACTGTAAACAGCACACAAAGGTAAAGAAATGAAATAGCAACACTTTTGATCATTGTTGACATTGGCTTTGCTTGCTCATTTATACATACATATACACTCCCTATTAAGTTAGAAGAGAGTACAAAAAAAAACGATCAGGAACTTTGCTCACTACACTTGGGAGGTAAGTCCATCCTAAGAGAAAGTATACTGAGCAAAGTCCCCCAGATATAAATTAATACAGTTTTTTTTATAATAAAATCAGGCTTCCGAAAAAGGGCAGGGGTCACCCTCCCCTCCAACCTAGCCTCTACGACTATAAACAGTAATGTGCAGGAATTACCCCACATAAAGGAGGGGCAACCCAAGAAAGTCACATGCCAACACCTCACAGCTACAAGAGGTGCATTTTTAAAAAAATATATAGAATATGATAATACATAACTTTTCATGTCAATGCAAATACCCCGCAGTATATGGGATAGCCACCAGTAGACTAAATGCTCACAGAAATTAGAGCAAGTCATATAAAACAAATACCCACAGTATAAAGGGAGAACAAAAGAAAAAGAAAGTGCAGAAGAAACAAAGTGTCTCATACAGGAATGATAAGTGATTTACACATAGAATTCTGAGCACTACAAAGCAAGAAGTAGCCTATCTGCTAGAAACCAAAAAAAATAAATCATCACGCGCGATGGCGCCAGCATATGACGGACCAGCCTCCCGCAGAAACTCTTCCTCCAACCTGACGAATTTAGCCTCATCCTCCTCATCGCCAGACTCGAGTCTGGCAAGCTTCACCTGCAGTAGGGCGATCTGATTTCGGATCCTCGTAGCCTCAGCGTGCCGTTGCTCAACCCTAGACTGTCGGGAAGTGTGAAACCTCACTATCTTTCGAAAAGGAACACTCAGAAAGGGGCGAACCCCTGCGTCAAGCCAATCCAAACGAAAGTGATAGAACTGCTGTAAGTCGCGGAGGGCATCCAAGAATAGCAAAATAGAAGAGCTAGTCAGCTTAGCAGGGGAGGTAGCCAAGAACTCATGAACATGGCTGGCAAGAGCCCTTAGGTTGAAGGCCGTAAGACTGTCAACTTGAAGTATACTATGAGAAGTGAACGTCTCGGGATGGTGCTCCAAGATAAGATCCAAGAGCTACCGCTCATGTACCCTGAATCGGCCTGGTAACTCATCACGCCATAGCCTACTAGAAATAGTCGCAGCATCCTCTGCTTCATCATCGCCATCGGAGTGGCGAGACCCCGCCTCAGAAGGAAGAAAAGAAGACTCCCCACCAGAATCAACGTCACCGACCAAAGGAGCGAACTCAGAACTATGATCTCCCTCCACGGTTGCCCCACTACCAGTCTCCAAAGTCATCGGAGTACCCTCATACACCTGGAAACAATGAGACAAGGGTGAAATGAGAATACTTGCACAGTATACGCAAGAAGAAAATAGGGAAAAAGTAAAAAAAAAAGGGGGTATGCCAGTCTAATACCTCTCTCGCAGTTGCCCCACTGCCAGACTTCACAGTCACCGGAGTACTCTCATGCACCTGGAAACAATGAGACAAGGGTGAAATTGGAATGCTTGCACAGTATACACAAGAAGAAAATAGGGGAATAGTAAAAAGAGCGGGTATGCCAGTCTAATACCTCTCTCGCAGTTGCCCCACTGCCAGACTCCACAGTCATCGGAGTACTCTCATGCACTTGGAAATAAAGAGACAAGGGTGAAATGAGAATGCTTGCACAGTATACACAAGAAGAAAAGAGGGGAATAGTAAAAAGAGGGGGTATGCCAGTCTAATACCTCTCTCGCAGTTGCCCCACTGCCAGACTCCACAGTCACCGGAGTACTCTCATGCACCTGGAAACAATGAGACAAGGGTGAAATGGGAATGCTTGCACAGTATACGCAAGAAGAAAATAGGGGAATAGTAAAAAGAGGGGGTATGCCAGTCTAATACCTCTCTCGCAGTTGCCCCACTGCCAGACTCCACAGTCATCGGAGTACTCTCATGCACCTGGAAATAATGAGACAAGGGTGAAATGAGAATGCTTGCACAGTATACGCAAGAAGAAAAGAGGGGAATAGTAAAAAGAGGGGGTATGCCTGTCTAATACCTCTCTCGCAGTTGCCCCACTGCCAGACTCCACAGTCATCGGAGTACTCTCATGCACCTGGAAACAATGAGACAACGGTGAAATGAGAATGCTTGCACAGTATACGCAAGAAGAAAATAGGGGAATAGTAAAAGGAGAGGGTATGTCAGTTTAATACCTCTCTCGCAGTTTCCCCACTACCAGACTCCACAGTCATCAGAGTACTCTCATGTACTTGGAAACAATGAGACAAGGGTGAAATGAGAATCCTTGCACAGTATACGCAAGAAGAAAAGAGGGGAATAGTAAAAAGAGAGGGTATGTCAGTTTAATACCTCTCTCGCAGTTGCCCCACTGCCAGACTCCCCAGTCAACGGAGTACTTTCATACACCTGGAAACAATAAAACAAAGGGGAAATGAGAACGCTCGCACAGTACACGCAAGAAGAAAAGAAGGGAAATAGTAAAAATAGAGTATGCTAGTTTAATACCTCTCTCACAGCCATCTCATTCTCCTACTCCACAAGTATTGGAGCAACTTCATCAGGCTCCTTAGTCATCAGAGCAACCTCGCTCACCTGGAGACAATGCAACAAATGTGAAGAGGGGAATGCTTGCGCAATTCAAACAAAATAATAGAGACATAAGAACGACGCGAGAGAAGTAGATACTCTTATGCGCCGTACCTGAATAACGTCCTCCGTAACGGTCAGAGAAGGAGGAGCAGGGGCTCCCATAGGGGAAGCAACAGTGGTCGACGCTCCAGAAGGGGCTGTCCCAGCGACCAGTGCTTCCGAAGAAGCTACCTCAACCTCAGGCACTCCTGAAGGAACAACCTCAGCGACGAAGTACGCAAGGGGTAGGCAAGGCTGCAAGTATCAAGAAAGGGCAAGAGGTAACAAATCACTTACCTCGTGTAAGATAAAAAAGAAACCTCAATTAAAAGAGGGAGAGGGAAGCTCTTCAAAAGGGCACCGTAGAGATAGTTACCTGAAGAGGCACGATAACAGGACAAACTGGCCCATGTATAAAGGCTGCTGAAGAGACAGTGGCAGGAACCGCACTCAAAGCAGCGCCAAGGGATAACTGCGACAAAGTAAAAGAGAGCTACGATAAGTACAGGCTAGATAGATAAGAAATATAGAACTAAGAAAATAAGAGAGTACTTGAACCCCATCCAAGGGAGAAGCGCGAAAAAAGACGGTCGGTGCAGTAGGGGCTGTGCTGATAGCCTGCAAAGAATGAAAGTAGGTTATTCATTGAGTGATCGAGGAGTAAGAGATTCCATGCTTCAGTGGAAAGGCCCTGACCTGAAGCGTAGGCTCGCTGGTTGAAGCCACAGTAAATATCGGGCCACGAGAGATCGCCTGAACCAAAGGTCTACCGTCCATAGATACACGGATCCTGGGGATAGAAATTCTCCCTGAAGAGGATAAACCCGGGGCGGTAACGCCAGGTGAAGAGGCCTCCAGGGGCTCAGCTGCAGAAGTGCCCACCGTCGAGACAAGAGAAGATGAGGTGACAACGCCCGAAGACACAACTCTCTATGCATGGTAAATGGGTAAATAAAAGGAAGAAGTAAAAAAGAAAATGGCACAATGAAAGTTTTGAAAATAGCGAGACATACCTGAGGAGAAGGGGAAGCCACAGGGGTGGTCCTGGTGACAGTAAAGTGCACAGATGAAAGCTGCGGGGAAGTGACAGTGTACGCGATCAGGAGGTAGTTAGAAGACAAATAAATTACAACAGATGGTAAAAGACTTAAGAAGATAGAAAACCTCTCTAAACAGGCCTCGGGAAGAAATGAGCATGGAGTTCCTCTCCCGCTGAAAGGGCGTCGATCGTAGTGGGGGAAGAGGAGAACTACTCGCCTCTGCGGAAATGACCTGCACAAATATGACAAAATGCTTTGCTTGACAAATAAAAAAAATATATAATGAGGGGAAGAAAGAAAATCATATGCAAAAAAATATAGACAAGTAAAGAGAGAACGCTTACAGTAGCAGGGCGCGTAGTCTGGCTATAGGGGAGATGGGTGGGGCTAACCCCCCCAGGAGAATGGGATGCCTCATCATCGCTAGAAGACTCTCTCGAGACTGATAACAAAGCATAAGTGTCAGTAGTGCTTTCGCTATGGAAACCATGGCCGCCCATATCACCCGAAGAAGAACTATGGTCGTCATAGGAAGGGGTGCTTCCATAATCAACTAGTTCCTCTTCCAATGAAGGGGAGGGAGATGAAGAAACTCCATGAGAACTAGTTCCACTAAGTAAAGGATGTTGTGATATAGTACCTTCTACAATAGGAATAGACGCGACCCGCGTCTCCTAGGAGGCAAGGCTCGGTGAGGAGTAACCTTTCCCTTTCACTACTTGGGAAGTCCCCTCTACACCAAGGTTGCCAGTATTGGACTCTTGATCCACCGTAGAGGAAGTAGCTATGCCGGCGCCATCTCCTTTCTTTTTTTGCAGCCCGGGTCCTCACAGGAGAAGAAGGAGGAGAAGCAGTAGTAGCAGGAACAAAATTGGATACATCGGTGTCAGGGTGCTTCCTTTTGCTGGTAGTAGAGGTGCCCGCTTTCCCTTTGCTTTTTGGTTGGCTTTTAGACTTCACAAGGGGAACCTCAGTCGACGGAGGCGGAAGTGACTCGTTAATGAGAGGTTTCACTAAAATAGGGATGGCCTGCTCCAAGGGTGGTGTAGAGGTGGTGCTGAGAAACCAAGGATCTTTCTGCGTCCGCCTGACCAAAAACTGAGCCCTGGTATATTTAATGGGGTTAGTCTCATGAGGAGGGCCAACTACACATTCTTGGATAAGTCGAACCTGCTGCTGCCAAAGAAGGAACCAAGACGAAGTGAATGAAGGATGATAATCAGAGGGAGGCACATAGAGGCCACCCAAACCACTGACCCTGCGGAATAATCCCTGAAGAGTAAAGCTAACACATGCCTCTGAAAATGCCTCAGAATGACTGTTGTGGGTAGGCAGAGGAGGAGTGTGAACGCCCTGATCATAACCAAACTTTCATCTGGCCCTCTCGGAATGATAGGATTCAGCACGCGGACCTAACTCGGTCCAAGAAGGGAGGTGGCATGGTAAGAGCATCGTCACCACATTAATATGAGGACACTTGGAAACCGACCCCACTGCTGAAGGGCAATAGAAAGTCCCGCCGTCGCCAGGGAAAGAAAGTCAGCTGAAAGTACCCCCAGGGCGCCTGGTGTAAGGCCGAAACTGAAACTCCTTGATATCATCAATCAACATTCCCAGAGACTTCTTGGGAGTTTTCTTATGCCACCGAAGAAGTTGCGCAGCGTCGCTATGACAAGCGTGAGCCCCTGAAGTAAAGTGGGGGAAGTGCTCAAACAAAAAGGCCATCAAGAGAGGGGCGTTGGCATGATTAGCAACATCATACCGACCGCAGGACCTCTCTACATCTATGTGTGCCCGGTCCATCCAGGTGTACAGAGAACCTAAGGTCAGGGCAGCCATGGGTACCGACCTACCGCGAGACAATCGTACAGCCAATCTAAAAAGAAGTTTCACGAGGACAGTCTTCAGGCTTACCTCGTAGAAGGAACCGAGTCTGAAACGTAACGAGGAAAGCGGCTAAATGTGCAGGAGAGTGGAGCTTAGGACCATCCTGGGATCTGGGGGCTGCACGAGAAGTATCCCCCTTCTGCAACTGCTCAAAGTCTCTGAACCAGTATCTTTTCCATTTGGCAAAGGAATGCTTGGAATGACCAGTTATATTTATGGCCGCATACCTCGAGCACTCTCCGAGAGCTGACCGTAACTCCCCCACCAGCTCCTTCTCTAGGGAGTCCTCGGAGTCATCAGAAAAGACATGCTGCCCAAAGAAAGGAAGGGCGTACAACTCACATATATCTTCTAGGGTAATGGTAAATTCCCCCCAGCCCGTGACAAAGGTGTGAGCCTCCATACTCCACCGAGACAATAAGAGATTGAACGAAGAACCATGCTTAAATATGGTGCAGGACTTCAGGCTGCTGACGGCGGTGAAGAGTCCCACCTCCCTAAGAATAGCCACATAATTAGGAATGCTCAGAACATAATCAACCCAGCTGGCCCACTCCTCTGTGGGTCCACCCGGGGTTTTAACTTCAACGTTGGAATAAGGAAAGTCACCACGGTCAACTCGGACTCGGAGAATGGAATCCAGAGAAATAGTAGGAAGATCAGCAGACTCAGTTAACCCCGCATGAGAACGTTCGACAACAGCACCCGAAATTTTTTCCCCAAAATCAGAAAGTGAAATCATGAAACTATCAGCAGGACCAAAAAAAGGAGCACGACGATAAATACCAAAGTCTCGCCCTTGGTGAATGTGCATATAGTCCTTCCATGCCTGAGAAGAGCTTGGCGTAGCTGATGAACCACCTAGAACCATTGGCTCAAGAAAAGAACTCACCCTAGTGGGGACTCCGAGCGAGGGACCCTCGGGGTCCCCTGTCGCAAAAAAAGAAGTAGAGGCAGAAACCGCAGCAAAATCATGTGAAGAGCCCCTGGTCAGTGGCATGCTCTCCGTAACACCAATAGTCGGCGAGACACCCTGGGTCACGGAACCCCCGAGGTGACAAAATGTCGAGACACCCCCTTGCACGAACGAGAGACCCGTGGACACGAGGCCAAGTCGCGAGACCCCCGACCGCTGACGAGAGGTCACCATGCTGTCATAAGTTAGAGCCCCCGTTTCAGAAACAGTCAAAGGCATCGAGACACCCGAGGGCGAGATGCTTGCGTCAGCACTAATACCTGTCGAGACCGCCTCCCTCCAAACTCATCTTCAATAGACAAAGAACTCCCCGCGCCTAGCTCAACGCGCGAGGAACCACTGTCGGCGCCAGAAAATTCCGAGATACCCTTATCCAAATCAACTGGATAAACTTCATAAAGAGAGGTCGAGATACTCCTCCCAATACAACTGATTTTCTTATAAGAATCCAAGGCGACAAGCGAGAGAGCCCCGGACGAGAGGTCCACCCGCGGAGGCCCCTCGTCAATAACCATATCAAGGGAGTGGGGCGAGATACCTGAGATTGGAGCACCATCCAGAAATCGCGAGGAACCCGAGGACGCGGACCCTAAGTGCGCGAGGTCTTCAAGGGAGCAAGGCAAGTTCCGCGGAAAGGGGGTAATGTCGCGACACCTGGAAGAAGGCGAGAGACCCTCCGATGGAGAATCTGTTGACGAGGAACCTTGGTCGGCATCTTTCTCGACCAAAAATTTAAAACCCATGCCCAGATTAGGCGAGACCCCACGCTCCTCGTGCACACCGCAATCGGGCGCGAGACCTTTAGCGGACAGAACAGCCTCGGTCGAGACCCCACGCTCCTCGCGCACACTGCAATCGGGCGCGAGACCCTTAGCTTCCAGAAGACCCTCGGTCGAGACCCCACGCTCCTCGCACACACTGCAATCGGGAGCGAGACCCTTAGCTGTCAGAAGACCGTCGATCGAGACCCCCTTATCATGGAAGAACCCAAGTGGAAAAGCGCGGGTGCCGACTGAAAGGGCGAGGAACCCATGAGGGTTCTCGACCCGAAATTCGAAGAGACAGGTACCGCGCGCGGGGCGGCAGCGCCGCTGGCCGTATGAGGCAAAACGTTGCCGGCGGCAGCCATTTCGGCCACGGAGGCGATGAGAACAAAGGATGGAGACGGTGTGGAGTGTAGAACCTTGGGTGCCTTAGGGTTGTTTGCATTTGGAGAGTCATTCTTTGGTTTGGAATCCATGGATGAGAGGCTATGATAGTTGGGAAAGTTAGAGCAAAAAATGAGGAGATGGGTGGCTATGGTGTTTTGAAAGTCCCTTTCTCACTCTCTCTCACTACAAACCCAAAAGTATCTTATGTTTTTTTTTGAAGAAGATGAAAGGGACTAAGAAGAGGGGCTTATGTTTTTTTGCACCAAAATGGAAAAACGTGCAGGAAGGCAAAAAGACGATGACCTTTTTTTTCCCAAATGATGAGATGACAGTTCCCACACTGATGCGTGGGTTCTCAAAAAAATTAAAAATCTCGGATAAAGGGACACAGAAGTTAATGATCCTAGGATCCCTCAGAAAAATAAAAAAAAAAAAAATATATATATATATATATATATATATATATATATATATAATTGTTGAAACCAGATTTATAGCGTACAAAGTTTTTTTAGTCTACCCAACCAAAAAATCTTTGCACGAGGGGCTAACGTAGAAGGGTGTTATCAACAAAAAAAAGCAAACAAAATAAAAAATACTTTCTCTTATTAATGACACCCGAGAGGTACCCGCGAGGGTCACCAAGAAGCCCAAAAGCCATTGCGAAGTATCAGCGCCGCTTCAAGCATCAGCGCTACCTCAGGCGTCAGCGCCACTTCAAGCATCAGCGTTACTTCGAGCGTCGGCGCCACTTCGAGCGTCGGCGCCGCGACAAGGGTCGGGGTCGCCTCACATGTCAGCGCCGATTCAAGCGTTAGCGCCGCTTCAAGTATCGGCGCCGCGACAAGGGTCGGCGCCGCCTCAGGTATCAGCAGCCGCTTCAAGCATCAGCGCTACCTCAAGTATCAGTGCCACTTCAAGCGTCAGCGCCACTTCGAGCGTCGGCGCCGTGACAAGGGTTGGCTCCACCTCACGTGTCAGTGCCGCTTCAAGCGTAAGCGCCGCTTCAAGTGTCGACGTCGCGACAAGGGTCGGCGTCGCCTCAGATATCAGCGACTGCTTCAAGCGTCAGTGCCGCTTCAAGCGTCAGCGCCGCTTCAAGTGTCGGCACCGCGACAAGGGTCGGCGCCGCCTCAGGTATCAGCAACCGCTTCAAGCGTCAGCGCCGCTTTAATTGTCAGCGCCGCTTCAAGTGTCGGCGCCGCGACAAGGGTCAGCGCCGCCTCAGGTATCAGCAACCGCTTCAAGCGTCAGCGCCGCTTCAAGCATCAGCGCCCCTTAAGGTGTCGGCACCGCGACAAGGGTCGACGCCGTGACAAGGGTCGGTGCTGCCTCAGGTATCAGCGACCGCTTCAAGCGTCAGCACCGCTTCAAGTGTCGGCGCTGCGACAAGGGTCGATGCCGCCTCAGGTATCAGCGACCGCTTCAAGTGTCAGCGCCACTTCAAGCGTCAGCGCTATCCCAAGTATCAGCGCCATTTCAAGCGTCGGCGCCGCTTCGAGGGTCGGCGCCGCCCCAGGTATCAGCGACCACTTCAAGCATTAGCGCTGCTTCAAACGTCAACGCCACTTCAAGTGTCGACGAAAGTGAAAAGCGTCGACACCGCGTCACGTGTTGACGCCATTGCAAGTGTCGGCGCCACTTCAAGTACCGACGCCGATGCAAGGGTCCACGCTGATGCAAGGGTCCGCGTCGTTTCAAATACCAGCGCCGATGCAAGGGTCGACACCGCTTCAAGCCTCAGCACCACTTCAAGTGTCAACGCCACTGCAAGCGTCAGAACCGTTTCAAGCGTCGGCACCGCTTCACGTGTCGACACCACTGCAAGTGTCGGCGCCACTCCAAATACCAGCGTCGATGCAAGGGTCCGCGCCGCCGCAAGGGCCGGCGCCGTTTCAAGTGCCAGCGCCGCTTCAAGGGCCACTGCAGTAATGACAGTTGAGAGAGTCGGCAGCACTGCAAGACTCAGCGCCACTGCAAGGGTCACTGCAGAAATGTTTTTCGAGAAGTGCTGCTACAAGGGTTTTTGATAGAAACTCGTATTGAGGGAGTAACTATCGCGAACAACCCCCCATCATGAAACATCAGTCTCTAAATAAACAACAACACTAACACTTTACTTTCTTGTACAGGTTGCCTAGTCGAGCAAGCAGGGCTCGAACAGGCGCGTTGGGACCTCCTGGGAGTTTTGGCTTGGCGGCTGAGGGACAAGGTATGTTGAGCAAGCTCAACCACTTAGCACTATAGGATTGAGAGAATACTAGTAGGAAGACCCAGAAGTCACTCGATACTACACACACTGCACACTTAGTCACAAGTGAAGTGAGCAGCCAAAAAGCTGACTACTCACAAGAAATGAAACTCTTTACAAGAAAATGAATTTTTCCAGAAGAGGGGGTCCTCAAGGTCCCTCTCAAGAAAAACAACATTTTTTAGAGGAAAGGAGTCCTTAAGGTCTCCTCTCTCAAGATTTGAAAAATTGCACCACAAGTTACCGTTTCAAAAGATAATTACCAAATCTGATATTTTGTCTCCGTTAGGAGACATATGTGCTTTTTGACCTTTGGTCGGCGCCAGGTGGCGCCTGCAGAGGGGACAGGCAGGCTGCCACAGGTAGGGACAAATGGTACACTTCAGACATTGTTCCCCACCAACTCTCTCAATTTTGGCGCCCAAAAATGCCAGCTCACCCCTAACGCCCATGTATAAATAGACCTCTGGGCAAGGTCAATGAGGGACATATAGAAGTTGCACTGTTACTCTGCCAAAATATCACCAGACCTACCTAAGTATTCTCTCCCTGCTCATTCTCATAGTTCTGAGTGCCTTGTTCCTTCACTCCCCAGTGACAGCCATCACTCTCAGGTGTTTCCCTTGAGAAAATTGCTATTTTTGCTGTGAAAGTTCATCTTCTTGCAGGGAGTGAGTTGAAGCTTGAGTTCCATTGTTACCAGAAGGAGAAGTTTTCTTCAGAAGTTGCACCAGGAGACCTTAAAGACCTTGCAGGCAGCGTCCATTGGAGTGGGTCACGCCTCACCCTTTCCAGTTATTCATAGACCCCAGTCTCACTACCCTCCTACAAGATGGCATTGATTTTGGCCATAACTTTATGTCTAATAATAAATTTCTTAGCCACTCTGCTTCTTTTTCGGCTGCTGCCAGTGCTATAAACTCAGATTCCATTGTTGAATGTGTAATGCAAGTTTGTTTCTTGGATGCCCAAGATACCGCCCCACCCGCTAAGGTGAATATCCATCCAGATGTGGATTTATTATCACTTGCACTAGTTATCCAACTAGCATCAGAGTATCCTTCAAGAACTGCTGGAAAGTCATAATAAAATAGACCTAATTCTTTGGTCTTCTTGAGGTAACCAAAAATCCTCCCAATTGCTTTCCAATGATCCACCCTTGGATTATTAGTGTATTTTGACATTTTACCTACTGGAAATGCAATATCTGGCCTTGTATAATGCATCGTATACACTAAACTTCCAATTGCACTAGCATATTCAAGTTGTGCAACTGCTCTGCCAGAATTTTCAAATAATTTTATACTAGAATCATATGGGATATTTGCTTCTTTTATTTTCAAGTGATTAAATTTGTGAATAACTTTGTCAATGTAATGAGATTGACATAATGCATAACCCCCACTATGTTTCTTAACTTTAATACCCAAGATAGTATCCACTTCATTAAGATCTTTCAACTTAAATTGTGAACTAAGATACTTATTAGTTTCATATATACCTCTCATGTTTGTACCAAAAATTAATAAGTCATCAACATATAGACAAATAATTACACCATAGTCATCGGTGAATTTAGAATAAATGCACTTATCAGCGTTGTTATGTTTGAAACCATCAGAAAGAATGACTGTAGCAAACTTTTCATGCCACTGCTTTGGTGCTTGTTTCAACCCATAAAGTGACTTAATTAATTTACAAACTTTATGTTCATTTTCGGGCAAAACAAACCCTTCGGGTTGTTCCATAAATACCTCTTCATCCAGGTCACCATTCAGAAATGCTGTTTTAACATCCATTTGATGCACAAACAGATTATAAATAGATGCAATTTCCATTAAAACACGTATGGATGTAATTCTAGCACCAGGTGCATAAGTATCGAAATAATCAATCCATTTTCTTTGTTTAAAACCTTTTGCTACCAATCTAGCCTTAAAGGTTTGAATAGAACCATCGGTATTGTATTTTCTTCTAAATACCAATTTACTACTAATAGGTTGTGATCCTTGTGGCAAGTCCACTAAAACCCATGTCTGATTCGATAGAATTGAATCCATCTCATCATTAACAGCTTCTTTCCAAAAAGAAGCATCTTTTGAAGTCATTGCTTCGTTAAAGGTTTTAGGATCTTTTTCTACGTTAAGTAAAATAGGCATTTTATTAAGAATATTATCTCTATCTCCTTCAACCAAAAAGGCTAAGGCTTGAGATGAAATAAAATCAGGGCCAAAAGATTTTTCTTTTCTAGCACGCTGACTTCTTCTAGGTTCTATTTATGTTTGGGGTTCATTCCTTTTATTATTAATTGATGGTCTAGGAATCAACCTAGTGGATGTATCAGGATTGGCATCTAATTCGACACATGAATCCTTATAAAATTTATTTTCAATAAATTCAACATCCCTTGATTCAATTACAACATTAGAATTTAAGTCCAACAACCTATATGCCTTAGAATTTTCCGCGTATCCTATGAAAACACTTTTAATTCCTCTTGCACCCAACTTTGAACTTTTCGGGTCACCAAACAACCCTAAACCCTTAGGTAGTCCAGATTTGGTTTTCGATTCTTCCATACCTGGTATGGAGAAACATGTGTTTTCATTCATGGAATTCTGTTGTGTAAATGACAAGCGGTGAGTAAAGCTTCTGCCCACAAATTGTTTGGTAAGTTTGAATTAATCAACATAGAATTGATCATATTCGTAAGAGTCCTATTCTTTCTTTCAGCCAACCCATTTTGTGGGGGAGTATAAGGGGCAATTCTTTGATGTATTATTCCATGTTCTTCACAAAATGAGTCAAATTCATTTGGAAAATACTCTCCCCCTCTATCACTACGAAGAATTTTAATTTTCTTTTCCTTTTGATTTTCAACTTCTGCTTTAAAACGTTTAAACATTGAAAAAGCTTCATCCTTATGTCTTATCGAATATACATATGTGAATTTTGAACAATCATCAATGAATGTAATAAAGTATCTTTTTCCGCCTCAAGTTAAAATACCATTGTATTCACATATATCAGAATGAACTAATGCTAATAATTCAGCACTTCGTTCGACTTTAGGAAAAGGTCTTTTTGTTAATTTTGCTTGAATACAGATTTCACATCTTTCATGAGAAGTACTATCACAAGTTATTAATTTATGTTTAGACATGTATTTCAGTTATCTAAAATTTAAATGTGCTAATCTAGCATGCCAAACATCAAAAGACTCAACAATATAAGCAGAATTATTCATATTAAAAATACTGAGTTTGAACATTCCATCACAAGCATACCCTTTCCCAACAAATGCCCCATTCTTAGACGGAATTAACTTATCAGACTCAAAGTAGGCTTTAATGCCGCTTTTACAAATCAAACTTGCAGACACTAGATTTTTTTGAATTTCTGGTACATGCAGAACATTTGTCAGCGTCAACTTCTTTCCAGATGTGAATTGTGGTTCAACGTTTCCCTTTCCCAGAACTTTGGAAGAATTATGATTCCCCATTAGAACCTCTTGACTTTCCTCTGCTTTTTCATATGCGGTGTACAATGATTTATCACTTCAGACATGTATGGTAGCCCCAGAAGCGATCCACCAGTCAGAAGACTTCGCTATTGCCGCCATGTTTAGTTCGGTAATCATACCAATTTGCATGTCCGATACCATTGCTACAAGATCCTCAATCTTATTTTCCACCATATTTGCATTGTTTGTATTATTGGATTCAGTAGCATCTATCTTTCGTTTCTTGTTTCTGCAATCACGGGCATAGTGGCCATTTTTGCCACAATTGAAACAAGCCCCATTGGACTGTTTCTTATTGGAATTATTTTTCTTGAACTTCTTACCATTAGGTTTGAAGTTCTTATGATATTTCTTTCCTCAACAAAGTTAACTTTGGGGGAATTATGAGAAACCTTTGTTTGATCACGGGATCTGGTTTCTTCTTCAATTCTTAAATGTTTCTGTAATTCCTCCAAACTTATATCGTCTTTCTTATGTAGGAGTTTCTTACGACAATCATTCCAACTTGGTGGTAATTTTGCAATAATTGCACCAACTCGAAACGATTCAGAAATTTCCACCTTTAATTCACGAAGCTTTGTAACAAAGATTTGCAACTCATGTACTTGTTCTAAAACAGTTTGGTTATCACTTATTTTGAATTCAAAATATTTCAGAATTAAGAATTTATCCGTACCTTCTTTCCCTGTTTTGTATTTATATTCAAGAGCATTCCAGATTTCTCGCGGAGACTGCATAGAGTTGTAAAGATCATATAATCGATCAGACAGTGTAATCAGAATATGCCCAGGACACACCAATTCGTCTTCTTCACGTTTCTTCTGTTGTTCTTTGACAGTTTCATTATCGTCTTCTATTGGTTCTGGAATTGCTTCTAGTTTAGGATCCAGAACATATGCAATTTTCAAAACTGTGAGAAGGAAGAATAATTTTCCTTTCCAGCGAGTGAAATTTTTTCAATCAAATCGGTCCAAATGCACATTGGGATTCAGAAACATATTCATATTCTTTTCTGCCTCCATGAAATAACACCTTAAGATTGTTGAGGAATTTTAATTATGCAGAAAATATGAACAGATGATTGGGTTTGAGGCGTAATAAACTACTGTCCTTAAGGTGTTATTTGCCCCCACTCGTACAGAGTTTGCTAACGGGTCTTGGTAAATTACCTCCAAGATACAACAAATCCACGGGTTTATTCAAGTAGCAAACTTGAAGAATACCCCAGAACACTCTATGAAATTGGTAAGAAGAAATAATAGAGAGAAAGAGAATGTTCGGAATTAATTATGACAGGATTTTGCCTTCTATATATAGCCTCTTGTGGTGTCTGTTCATGAACAGACACCACATCCAAAGGTCATTTAATCACGGCTCTTGGATATATAACTATATTTTGAACGTTCCAGATTTGAATTAAAGAGGTGCGACTGTACGGATTAATACTTAACGAAATGGCGCCAAAATATGACGGTTCAGATCCACTCGCGCCACAATTATGTGTCATTTATTATGGATTTAATCTGGACCATTTGATCTTTTGACGTTGTCAAAAATCAAAGGCTCCTACTGCTCCTCGTGACGATGCGTGCGTGCAAAGTGCGTCCCTAAAGCTCCCTAAACGCCCAATCACACACGCGCGTGCTCGCGCGTGTTCATGTGCGGATGGTGCTTTGCACCATCCTTGGTGTACACTAGTAGCATACACTTCAATGCACACAAGTAATCTCTTATGACACAAGGGCATTTATTAACCCACTAACTTTTTCACACTTTTCCAATGTGGGACTTTGGTTTTCCCACTTCCCTTTGTCTTTTCTTATTCCAACTAATTAATGGTTTTACCCTTTCATTTTCTCTAACCATTAATAAAAATTGATATTAAAATCATCCAACAATCCACCACTAGATTTTAATATTAATGCAATTTCTTCTTGTGATAAGCTCATGCATACCAGGAGGTATCTTTTGATTTAAACCTTCAGTTAGTGAATATATATCAAAGTTCTAATAAGACAATGGTGTGCCATGCATTAAACCTTGTCTTATTATTTAGAACCGGATATATATCACACATGAGATATCCCAATATCTACGAGATGTTCAATAAGTTTTTAGAACTATTATGGCCATGTGCACTATCTTGGCTTCATGAATATTTACAAGAATAAACCCAAAATCCTGCTAGAAGCGGCACCACTTCCTATATTCATATAGGTGAAGTTCTCTTGCTTGTGCTTGCTACTTTAAACAACGGACTTCATTAAGAGTTAGACTCATCCTCTTGACGTAGCAATATGAACTGAACATCCTAGAAGGGACATGAAAGTGAATAAATTTCAGTGCAAAAACTAATCACTTATCAGTAACTTGTTATTACCCATTAAACTTTGGAATAGTGGTAATGCTATTACAAAGTCGGGTTACCATTACCGGTGACTATTGAAAAAATGATTTTAGTCCCATTCCACTAGATGTGTCCTTTACCAAATATGTAGAAAGTCCTTTGGTAAGAGGGTCAGCTAGATTCTTAATTGTTCGAACATATATAATATTAATAACTCCATAAGTTATTAATTGTTTGACATATTCATGTCTTAAACTTATGTGTCTAGATTTTCCATTATATACTTTGTTATACGCTCTAGACAATGTGGCTTCACTATCACAATATAAAGAAAGAGATGTCATTGGTTTTGGCCATAACTTTATGTCCAATAATAAATTTCTTAGCCACTCTGCTTCTTTTTCGGCTGCTTCCAGTGCTATAAACTCAGAGTCCATTGTTGAATGTGTAATGCAAGTTTGTTTCTTCGATGCCCAAGATACCGCCCCACCCGCTAAGGTGAATATCCACCCAGATGTGGATATATTATCACTTGCACTAGTTATCCAACTAGCATCAGAGTATCCTTTAAGAACTGCTGGAAAGTCATAATAAAATAGACCTAATTCTTTGGTCTTCTTGAGGTAACAAAAACTCCTCCCAATTGCTTTCCAATGATCCACACTTGGATTATTAGTGTATCTTGACATTTTACCTACTGCAAATGCAATATCTGGCCCTGTACAATGCATCGTATACATTAAACTTCCAATTGCACTAGCATATTCAAGTTGTGCAACTGCTTTGCCAGAATTTTCTAATAATTTTAAACTAGAATCATATGGGCTATTTGCTTCTTTTATTTTCAAGTGATTAAATTTGTGAATAACTTTGCCAATGTAATGAGATTGACATAATTCATAACCCCCACTATGTTTCTTAACTTTAATACCCAAGATAGTATCCACTTTATTAGGATCTTTCATCTTAAATTGTGAACTAAGATTCTTCTTAGTTTCATATATACCTCTCATGTTTGTACCAAAAATTAATAAGTCATCAACATATAGACAAATAATTACACCATAGTCATCGGTGAATTTAGAATAAATGCACTTATCAGCGTTGTTATGTTTGAAACCATCAGAAAGAATGATTTATCAAACTTTTCATGCCACTGCTTTGGTGCTTGTTTCAACCCATAAAGTGGCTTAATTAATTTACAAACTTTATGTTCATTTCCAGGCAAAATAAACCCTTCGGGTTGTTCCATATATACCTCTTCATCTAGGTCACCATTCAAAAATGCTGTTTTAACATCCATTTGATGCACAAACAGATTATAAATAGATGCAATTGCCATTAAAACACGTATGGATGTAATTCTAGCAACAGGTGCATAAGTATCGAAATAGTCAATCCCTTTTCTTTATTTAAAACCTTTTTCTACCAATCTAGCCTTAAAGGTTTGAATAGAACCATCGGTATTGTATTTTCTTCTAAATACCCATTTACTACTAATAGGTTGTGATCCTGGTGGCAAGTCCACTAAAACCCATGTGTGATTTGATAGAATTGAATCCATCTCATCATTAATAGCTTCTTTCCAAAAAGAAGCATCTCTTGAAGTCATTGCTTCGTTAAAGGTTTTAGGATCTTCTTCTACGTTAAGTAAAATAGGCATTTTATTAAGAATATTATCTCTATCTCCTTCAACCAAAAAGGCTAAGGCTTGAGATGAAATAAAATCAGGGCCAAAAGATTTTTCTTTTCTAGCACGCTGACTTCTTCTAGGTTCTATTTCTGTTTGGGGTTCATTCCTTTTATTATTAATTGATGGTCTAGGAATCAACCTAGTGGATGTATCAGGATTGGCATCTAATTCGACAAATGAATCTTTATTAATTTTATTTTCAATAAATTCAACATCCCTTGATTCAATTACAACATTAGAATTTAAGTCCAACAACGTCTATGCCTTAGAATTTTCCGCGTATCCTATGAAAACACTTTTAATTCCTCTAGCACCCAACTTTAAACTTTTTGGGTCATGAATTCTATAGAAAGCCGAACAAACTCAGACCCTTAGGTAGTCCAGATTTGGTTTTCGATTCTTCCATACCTCGTATGGAGAAACATGTGTTTTCATTCATGGAATTCTGTTGTGTAAATGACAAGCGGTGAGTAAAGCTTCTCCCCATAAATTGTTTGGTAAGTTTGAATTAATCAACATAGAATTGATCATATTAGTAAGATTCATATTCTTTCTTTCAGCCAAACCATTTTGTTAGGGTGTATAAGGGGCAGTTCTTTGATGTATTATTCCATGTTCTTCACAAAATGAGTCAAATTCATTTTGAAAATACTCTCCCCCTCTATCACTACGAAGAATTTTAATTTTCTTTTCCTTTTGATTTTCAACTTCTGCTTTAAAACGTTGAAACGTTGAAAAAGCTTCATCCTTATGTCTTATCAAATATACATATGTGAATTTTGAACAATAATCAATGAATGTAATAAAGTATCTTTTTCCGCCTCTAGTTAAAATACCATTATATTCACATATATCAGAATGAACTAATTCTAATAATTCAGCACTTCGTTCGACTTTAGGAAAAGGTCTTTTTGTTAATTTTGCTTGAATACAGATTTCACATTTTTCATGAGAAGTACTATCACAAGTTATTAATTTATGTTTAGACATGTATTTCAATGATCTAAAATTTAAATGCGCTATTCTAGCATGCCAAACATCAAAAGTCTCAACAATATAAGCAGAATTATTCATATTAAAAATACCGAGTTTGAACATTCCATCACAAGCATACCCTTTCCCAACAAATGCCCCATTCTTAGACATAATTAACTTATCAAACTCAAAGACGGCTTTAATGCCGCTTTTACAAATCAAACTTGCAGACACTATATTTTTTCAAATTTCTGGTACATGCAGAACATTTGTCAACGTCAACTTCTTTCCAGATGTGAATTGTAGTTCAACGTTTCCCTTTCCCAGAACTTTGGCAGAATTATGATTCCCCATTAGAACCTCTTAACCGTCCTCTGCTTTTTTATATGCGGAGTACAATGATTTATCATTGCAGACATGTATGGTAGCCCCAGAATCGAGCCACCATTCAGAAGACTTCGTTACTGCCGCCATGTTTAGTTCGGTTATCATACCAATTTGCATGTCCGATACCCTTGCTACAAGATCCTCGATCTTATTTTCCACCATATTTGCATTGTTTGTATTATTGGATTCAGTAGCATCTATCTTTCGTTTCTTGTTTCTGTAATCACGGGCATAGTGGACATTTTTACCACAATTGAAACAAGCCCCATTGGACCGTTTCTTATTGGAATTATTTTTCTTGAACTTCTTACCTTTAGGTTTGAAGTTCTTATGATATTTCTTTCCTTCAACAAAGTTAACTTTGGTGGAATTATGAGAAACATTTGTTTGATCACGGGATCTGGTTTCTTCTTCAATTCTTAAATGTTTCTGTAATTCCTCCAAACTTATATCATCTTTCTTATGTAGGAGTTTCTTACGACAATCATTCCAACTTGGTGGTAATTTTGCAATAATTGCACCAACTTGAAACGATTCAGAAATTTCCACCTTTAATTCACGAAGCTTTGTGACAAAGATTTGCAACTCATGTACTTGGTCTAAAATAGTTTGGTTATCACTTATTTTGAATTCGAAATATTTCAGAAGTAAGAATTTATCCGTACCTTCTTTCTCTGTTTTGTATTTATATTCAAGAGCATTCCAAATTTCCCGCGGAGACTGCATAGAGTTGTAAAGATCATATAATCGATGAGACAGTGTATTCAGAATATGCCCACGACACACCAAGTCGTCTTCTTCACGTTTCTTCCGTTGTTATTTGACAGTTTCATTATCGTCTTCTTTTGGTTCTGAAATTGCTTCTAGTTTAGGATCCAGAACATATGCAATTTTCAAAACTGTGAGAAGGAAGAATATTTTTCCTTTTCAGCGAGTGAAATTTGTTCCATCAAAGCGGTCCAAATGGACATTGGGATTCAGAAACATATTCATATTCTTTTCTGCGTCCATGAAATAACACCTTAAGATTGTTGAGGAATTTTAATTATGCAGAAAATATGAACAGATGATTGGATTTGAGGCGTAATAAACTACTGTCCTTAAGGTGTTATTTGCCCCCACTCGTACAGAGTTTGCTAATGGGTCTAGGCAAATTACCTCCAAGATATAACAAATCCACGGGTTTATTCAAGTAGCAAACGTGAAGAATAACCCAGAACACTCTATGAAATTGGTAAGAAGAAATAATAGAGAGAAAGAGAATTTTTGGAATTAATTATGATAGGTTTTTGCCTTCTATATATAGCCTCTTGTGGTGTCTGTTCATGAACAGACACCACATCCAAAGGTCATTTAATCATGGCCCTTGGATATATAACTATATTTTGAACGTTCCAGATTTGAACTAAAAAGGTGCGACTGTACTGATTAATACTTAACGAAATGGCGCCAAAATCTTACGATTCAGATCCACTCGCGCCATAATTATGTGTCACTTATTATGAATTTAATCTGGACCGTTTGTTCTTTTGGCGTTGTCAAAAATTAAAGGCTCCTACTGCTCCTCGCGCCGAGTAAAGTGCGCCTCTAAGGCGCCCAATCGCACTTTCGCATACGCGCGTGTGCGTGTGTGGATGATGCTTTGCACCATCCTTGGTGTACACTAGTAGTATACACTTCAATGCCCACAAGTAATCTCTTATGACACAAGAGCATTTATTAACCCACTAACTTTTTCACACTTTTCCAATGTGGGACTTTGGTTTTCCAACTTCCCTTTATCTTTTCTTATTCCAACTAATTAATGGTTTTAACCTTTCATTTTCTCTAACCATTAATACCCATTGATATTAAAATCATCCAACAATCCCTCACTAGATTTTAATATTAATGCAATTTCTTCTTGTGATAAGCTCATGCATACAAGGAGGTATCTTTCGATTTAAACCTTCAATTAGTGAATATATATCAAATTTCTAATAAGACAATGGTGTGCCATGTATTAAACCTTGTCTTATTATTTAGAACCGGATATATATCACACATGAGATATCCCAATCTCCACGAGATGTTCGATATGTTTTTAGCACTATTATGGCCATGTGCACTATCTTGGCTTCATGAATATTTACAAGAATAAACCCCAAATCTTGCTAGAAGCAGCACCACTTCCTATATTCATATAGGTGAAGTTCTCTTTCATGTCCTTGCTACTTTAGACAACGAACTTCATTAAGAGTTAAACTCATCCTCTTGACGTAGCAATATGCACTGAACATCCTAAAAGGGACATGAAATTGAATAAATTTCAGTGCAAAAACTAATCACTTATCAGTAACTTGTTATTACCCATTAAACTTTGGAATAGTTGTAATGCTACTACAAAGTTGGGTTACCATTACCGGTGACTATTGAAAAATTTATTTTAGTCCCATTCCACTAGATTTGTCCTTTACCAAATCTCTAGAATGTCCTTTCGTAAGAGGGTCAGCTAGATTCTTATTTGTTCGAACATATATAATATTAATAACTCCATAAGTTATTAATTGTTTGACATATTCATGTCTTAAACTTATGTGTCTAGATTTTCCATTATATACTTTGTTATACGCTCTAGACAATGTGGCTTCACTATCACAATATAAATAAAGAGATGGGATTGGTTTTGGCCATAACTTTATGTCCAATAATAAATTTCTTAGCCACTATGCTTCTTTTCCGGCTGCTGCCAGTGCTATAAACTCAGATTCCATTGTTGAATGTGTAATGCAAGTTTGTTTCTTGGATGCCCAAGATACCGCCCCACCCGCTAAGGTGAATATCCACCTAGATGTGGATATATTATCACTTGCACTAGTTATCCAACTAGCATCAGAGTATCCTTCAAGAACTGGTGGAAAGTCATAATAAAATAGACCTAATTCTTTGGTCTTCTTGAGGTAACCGAAAATCCTCCCAATTTCTTTCCAATGATCCACACTTGGATTATTAGTGTATCTTGACATTTTACCTACTGCAAATGCAATATCTGGCCCTGTACAATGCATCGTATACATTAAACTTCCAATTGCACTAGCATATTCAAGTTGTGCAACTGCTCTGCCAGAATTTTCTAATAATTTTATACTAGAATCATATGGGCTATTTGCTTCTTTTATTTTCAAGTGATTAAATTTGTGAATAACTTTGTCAATGTAATGAGATTGACATAATTCATAACCCCCACTATGTTTCTTAACTTTAATACCCAAGATGGTATCCACTTCATTAAGATCTTTCATCTTAAATTGTGAACTAAGATACTTCTTAGTTTCATATATACCTCTCATGTTTGTACCAAAAATTAATAAGTCATCAACATATAGACAAATAATTACACCATAGTCATCGGTGAATTTAGAATAAATGCACTTATCAGCGTTGTTATGTTTGAAACCATCAGAAAGAATGATTGTATCAAACTTTTCATGCCACTGCTTTGGTGCTTGTTTCAACCCATAAAGTGACTTAATTAATTTACAAACTTTATGTTCATTTCCGGACAAAACAAACCCTTCGGGTTGTTCTATATATACCTCTTCATCTAGGTCACCATTCAAAAATGTTGTTTTAACATCCATTTGATGCACAAACAGATTATAAATAGATGCAATTGCCATTAAAACACGTATGGATGTAATTCTAGCAACAGGTGCATAAGTATCGAAATAGTCAATCCCTTTTCTTTGTTTAAAACCTTTTGACGGGTCTAGGCAAATTACGTCCAAGATACAACAAATCCACGGGTTTATTCAAGTAGCAAACTTGAAGATAAACCCAGAACACTCTATGAAATTGGTGAGAAGAAATAATAGAGAGAAAGGGAATTTTCGGAATTAATTATGACAGGTTTTTGCCTTCTATATATAGCCTCTTGTGGTGTCTGTTCATGAACAGACACCACATCCAAAGGTCATTTAATCACGGTCCTTGGATATATAACTATATTTTGAACATTCCAGATTTGAACTAAAAAGGTGCGACTGTACGGATTAACACTTAACGAAATGGCACCAAAATCTGACGGTTCAGATCCACTCGCGCCATAATTATGAGTCATTTTTTATGGATTTAATCTGGACCGTCTGATCCTTTGACGCTGTCAAAAATCAAAGGCTCCTACTGCTCCTCGCGTACGTGCACCTCAAAAGCGCCCAATTGCACTTTCGCACACGCGCGCGCGAGCGCGCTTGCGTGTGAGGATGGTGCTTTGCTCCATCCTTGGTGTACACTAGTAGCATACACTTCAATGCACACAAGTAATCTCTTTTGACACAAGAGAATTTATTAACCCACTAACTTTTTCACACTTTTCCAATGTGGGACTTTGGTTTTCCCACTTCCCTTTGTCTTTTCTTATTCCAACTAATTAATCGTTTAAACCTTTCATTTTCTCTAACCATTAATACCCATTGATATTAAAATCATCCAACAATCCCCCACTATATTTTAATATTAATGCAATTTCTTATTGTGATAAGCTCATGCATACAAGGAGGTATCTTTCGATTTAAACCTTCAATTAGTGAATATATATCAAAGTTCTAATAAGACAATGGTGTGCCATGCATTAAACCTTGTCTTATTATTTAGAACCGGATATATATCACACATGAGATATCCCAATCTCTACGAGATGTTCGATATTTTTTTAGCACTATTATGGCCATGTGCACTATCTTGGCTTCATGAATATTTACAAGAAAAAACCCAAAATCTTGCTAGAAGCGGCATCACTTCCTATATTCATATAGGTGAAGTTCTCTTGCATGTCCTTGCTACTTTAGACATTAACCTTCATTAAGAGTTAAACTCATCCTCTTGACGTAGCAATATGCACTGAACATCCTAGAAGGGACATGAAATTGAATAAATTTCAGTGCAAAAACTAATCACTTATCAGTAACTTGTTATTACCCATTAAACTTTGGAATAGTGGTAATGCTATTACAAAGTTGGGTTACCATTACCGGTGACTATTGAAAAAATAATTTTAGTCCCATTCCACTAGAAGTGTCCTTTACCAAATCTCTAGAAAGTCCTTTGGTAAGAGGGTCAGCTAGATTCTTATTTGTTCGAACATATATAATATTAATAACTCCATAAGTTATTAATTGTTTGACATATTCATGTCTTAAACTTATGTGTCTAGATTTTCCATTATATACTTTGTTATACGCTGTAGACAATGTGGGTTCACTATCACAATATAAAGAAATAGATGGCATTGATTTTGGCCATAACATTATGTCCAATAATAAATTTCTTAGCCACTATGCTTCTTTTTCGGCTGCTGCCAGTGCTATAAACTCAGATTCCATTGTTGTATGTGTAATGCAAGTTTGTTTCTTGGATGCCCAAGATACCCCCCCACCCGCTAAGGTGAATATCCATCAAGATGTGGATTTATTATCACTTGCACTAGTTATCCAGCTAGCATCAGAGTATCCTTCAAGAACTGCTGGAAAGTCATAATAAAATAGACCTAATTCTTTGGTCTTCTTTAGGTAACCAAAAATCCTCCCAATTGCTTTCCAATGATCCACACTTGGATTATTAGTGTATCTTGACATTTTACCTACTGCAAATGCAATATCTGGCCTTGTACAATGCATCGTATACATTAAACTTCCAATTGCACTAGCATATTCAAGTTGTGCAACTGCTCTGCCAGAATTTTCTAATAATATTATACTAGAATCATATGGGGTATTTGCTTCTTTTATTTTCAAGTGATTAAATTTGTGAATAACTTTGTCAATGTAATGAGATTGACATAATGCATAACCCCCACTATGTTTCTTAACTTTAATACCCCAGATGGTATCCACTTCATTAAGATCTTTCATCTTTAATTGTGAACTAAGATACTTCTTAGTTTCATATATACCTCTCATGTTTGTACCAAAAATTAATAAGTCATCAACATATAGACAAATAATTACACCATAGTCATCGGTGAATTTATAATAAATGCACTTATCAGCGTTGTTATGCTTTAAACCATCAGAAAGAATGATTGTATCAAACTTTTCATGCCACTGCTCTGCTGCTTGTTTCAACCCATAAAGTGACTTAATTAATTTACAAACTTTATGTTCATTTCCGAGCAAAACAAACCCTTCGGGTTGTTCCATATATACCTGTTCATCTAGGTCACCATTAAAAAATGATGTTTTAACATCCATTTGATGCCCAAACAGATTATAAATAGATGCAATTGCCATTAAAACACGTATGGATGTTATTCTAGCAACAGGTGCATAAGTATCGAAATAGTCAATCCCTTTTCTTTGTTCAAAACCTTTTGCTACCAATCTAGCCTTAAAGGTTTGAATAGAACCATCGGTATTGTATTTTCTTCTAAATACCCATTTACTACTAATAGGTTGTGATCCTTGTGGCAAGTCCACTAAAACCCATGTCTGATTTGATAGAATTGAATCCATCTGATCATTAATAGCTTCTTTCCAAAAAGAAGCATCTCTTAAAGTCATTGCTTCGTTAAAGGTTTTCGATTCTTCTTCTACGTTAAGTAAAATAGGCATTTTATTAAGAATATTATCTCTATCTCCTTCAACCAAAAAGGCTAAGGCTTGAGATGAAATAAAATGAGGTCCAAAAGATTTTTCTTTTCTAGCACGCTGACTTCTTCTAGGTTCTATTTCTGTTTCGGTTTCATTCCTTTTATTATTAATTGATGGTCTAGGAATCAACCTAGTGGATGTATCAGGATTGGCATCTAATTCGACACATGAATCTTTATAAAATTTATTTTCAATAAATTCAATATCCGTTGATTCAATTACAACATTAGAATTTAAGTCCAACAACCTATATGGCCTAGAATTTTCCGCGTATCCTATGAAAACACTTTTAATTCCTCTTGCACCCAACTTTGAACTTTTCGGGTCATGAATTCTAAAGAAAGCCAAACAACCCCAGACCCTTAGGTAGTCCAGATTTGGTTTTCTATTCTTCCATACCTCGTATGGAGAAACATGTGTTTTCATTCATGGAATTCTGTTGTGTAAATGACAAGCGGTGAGTAAAGCTTCTCCCCGCAAATTGTTTGGTAAGTTTGAATTAATCAACATAGAATTGATCATATTAGTAAGAGTCCTATTCTTTCTTTCAGCCAAACCATTTTGTTTAGGAGTATAAGGAGCAGTTCTTTGATGTATTATTCCATGTTCTTCACAGAATGAGTCAAATTCATTTGGAAAATACTCTCCCCCTCTATCACTAAGAAGAATTTTAATTTTCTTTTCCTTTTGATTTTCAACTTCTGCTTTAAAGCGTTTAAACATTGAAAAAGCTTCATCCTTATGTCTTATCAAATATACATATGTTAATTTTGAACAATCATCAATGAATGTAATAAAGTATCTTTTTCCGCCTCTAGTTAAAATACCATTATATTCACATATATCAGAATGACCTAATTCTAATAATTCAGCACTTCGTTCGACTTTAGGAAAAGGTCTTTTTGTTAATTTTGCTTGAATACATATTTCACATTTTTCATGAGAAGTACTATCACAAGTTATTAATTTATGTTTAGACATGTATTTCAATGATCTAAAATTTAAATGCATTAATCTAGCATGCCAAACATCAAAAGGCTTAACAATATAAGCTGAATTATTCATATTAAAAATACTGAGTTTGAATATTCCATCACAAGCATACCCTTTCCCAACAAATGCCCCATTCTTAGACAGAATTAACTTATCAGATTCAAAGACGACTTTAATGCCGCTTTTACAAATTAAACTTGCAGACACTAGATTTTTTCAAATTTCTGGTACGTGCAGAACATTTGTAAACGTCAAATTCTTTCCAAATGTGAATTGTAGTTCAACGTTTCCCTTTCCCATAACTTTGGCAGAATTATGATTCCCCATTAGAACCTCTTGACCGTCCTCTACTTTTTCATATGCGGAGTACAATGATTTATCATTGCAGACATGTATGGTAGCCCCAGAATCGTGCCACCAGTCAGAAGACTTTATTATTGCCGCCATGTTTAGTTCGGTAATCACACCAATTTGCATGTCCGATACCATTGCTACAAGATCCTCGATCTTATTTTCCACCATATTTGCATTGTTTGTATTATTGGATTCAGTAGCATCTATCTTTCGTTTCTTGTTTCTGCTATCACGGACATAGTGGCCATTTTTGCCATAATTGAAACAAGCCCCATTGGACTGTTTTTTATTGGAATTATTTTTCTTGAACTTCTTACCATTAGGTTTGAAGTTCTTATGATATTTCTTTCCTTCAACAAAGTTAACTTTGGTGCAATTATGAGAAACATTTGTTTGATCACGGGATCTGGTTTCTTCTTCAATTCTTAAATGTTTTTGTAATTCCTCCAAACTTATATCATCTTTCTTATGTAGGAGTTTCTCACGACAATCATTCCAACTTGGTGGTGATTTCGCAATAATTGCACCAACTTGAAACGATTCAGAAATTTCCACCATTAATTCACGAAGCTTTGTGACAAAGATTTGCAACTCATGTACTTGGTCTAAAACAGTTTGGTTATCACTTATTTTGAATTCGAAATATTTCAGAATTAAGAATTTATCCGTACCTTCTTTCTCTATTTTGTATTTATATTCAAGAGCATTCCAGATTTCCTGCTGAGACTGCATAGAGTTGTAAAGATCATATAATCGATCAGACAGTGTATTCAGAATATGCCCACGACACACCAATTCGTCTTCTTCACGTTTCTTCCGTTGTTCTTTGACAGTTTCATTATCTTCTTTTTTTGGTTCTGGAATGGCTTCTAGTTTAGGATCCAGAACATATGCAATTTTCAAAACTGTGAGAAGGAAGAATAATTTTCCTTTCCAGCGAGTGAAATTTGTTCCATCAAAGCAGTCCAAATGCACATTGGGATTCAAAAACATATTCATATTCTTTTCTGCCTCCATGAAATAACACCTTAAGATTGTTGAGGAATTTTAATTATGCAGAAAATATGAACAGATGATTGGATTTGAGGCGTAATAAACTATTGTCCTTAAGGTGTTATTTGCCCCCACTCATACAGAGTTTGCTAACGGGTCTAGGGAAATTACCTTAAAGATACAACAAATCCACGGGTTTATTCAAGTAGCAAACTTGAAGAATAACCCAGAACACTCTATGAAATTGGCAAGAAGAAATAATAGAGAGAAAGAGAATTTTCGAAATTAATTATGGCAGGTTCTTGCCTTCTATATATAGCCTCGTGTGGTGTCTGTTCATGAACATACACCACATCCAAAGGTCATTTAATCACGACCCTTGGATATATAACTATATTTTGAACGTTCCAGATTTGAACTAAAAAGGTGCGACTGTATGGATTAACACTTAACGAAATGGCGCCAAAATCTTACGGTTCAGATCCACTCGCGCCATAATTATGTGTCATTTATTATGGATTTAATTTGGACCATTTGATCTTTTGACGTTGTCAAAAATCAAAGGCTCCTACTTCTCCTCGCGTACGTGCGCCTCTAAAGAGCCCAATCGCACTTTCGCACACGTGCGCGCGAGCGCACGTGCGTGTGCGGATGGTGCTTTGCACCATCCTTGGTGTACACTAGTAGCATACACTTCAATGCACACAAGTAATCTCTTATGACACAAGAGCATTTATTAACCCACTAACTTTTTCACACTTTTCTAATGTGGGACTTTGGTTTTCCCACTTCCCTTTGTCTTTTCTTATTCCAACTAATTAATGGTTTTAACCTTTCATTTTCTCTAACCACTAATACCCATTGATATTAAAATCATCCAACAATCCCCCACTAGATTTTAATATTAATGCAATTTCTTCTTGTGATAAGCTCATGCATACAAGGAGGTATCTTTCGATTTAAAACTTCAATTAGTGAATATATATCAAAGTTCTAATAAGACAATGGTGTGCCATGCATTAAACCTTATCTTATTGTTTATAATCAGATATATATCACACATGAGATATCCCAATCCCTACGAGATGTTAGATATGTTTTTAGAACTATTATGGCCATGTGCACTATCTTGGCTTCATAAATATATACAAGAATAAACCCAAAATCTTGCTAGAAGCGGCACCACTTCCTATATTCATATAGGTGAAGTTCTCTTGCATGTCCTTGCTACTTTAGACAACGAGCTTCATTAAGAGTTAAACTCATCCTCTTGACGTAGCAATATGCACTGAACATCCTAGAAGGGACATAAAATTGAATAAATTTTAGTGCAAAAACTAATCACTTATCAGTAACTTGTTATTACCCATTAAACTTTGGAATAGTGGTAATGCTATTACAAAGTTGTGTTACCATTACCGGTGACTATTGAAAAAATGATTTTAGTCCCATTCCACTAGATGTGTCCTTTACCAAATCTCTAGAAAGTCCTTTGGTTAGAGGGTCAGCTAGATTCTTATTTGTTCGAACATATATAATATTAATAACTTCATAACACTACACCAAATCTGCCCATTTGTCAAGGTCATTGACCTTGACAAATTCACCTTGTCAAGGTCAATGACCGTGACATTTCGAGGCGAGACAACTTTTTTTGTCACGGTCGTGTCACGATCATTGACCTTGACACAAAACTCGCGTTTTGTGTCACGGTCGTGTCAAGGTCAATGACCGTGACACGTTTGTCACGGTTATAAACCGTGACAAAGCCGTGACCTTTTTTCAAAAAAAATGTCACGGTCATTGACCGTGACACGTCCGTGACAACTTTTGTCGCGGACTTGTCACGGTCAATGACCGTGACAATTCTGGGCAGAATTTAAAAAAAATCTGCTGGGCAGTATGGCCACCGCCACTGCCCAGCAGTATATTTGTACCTGTTATAACAACGTTGTACCTGTTCCAAACATCATATATCCAACACAAACTAAAGATAATGCAAATATATATTCATGACAGTATAATCCAAATTTTCAAAGTAAAAATAATATACATGACGATATAATCCAAATATAATTAAAATGAACAAACTTAAAAATAATGTTACTACATGTCTTGGGTAAATGTGAGGAGGTGAGTAGGCCACACGACATACGAATTGACGCACCCACTAATATATGTCGTGCCGCATTGTTCGCGCAACCACAGTAGGGAGTTCTCCTTCCCGGGTATGACATGCGTGACGAGCACCCTGGACTCCATCCCTTGAAGAACACGTCCATGGACTATTCCACCCTCGATGATATCCGGGTCCCTCAACCCCCGCCCTATCCGCTGGCCATCAAATATGTCCAATATGAACACGCTCGGCCAACCAATCGTCGATAATGGTCTGTTGGAGGGCGTCAAATAGGGAAGTGGATCGTCGAAGTACGAACGTGTCGGTGATGAAGCAGCGAGGTCCACATCCTCGTCATCCTGCGCCTCGTCCTCCCGCACCTCCTCGTCCTCCCGCACCTCCTCCTCCACCGCCTTCTCCTTCCCTTTCCCTTTACCTTTCTCTTTACGGTCTCCACCCAACATACGCTTCATGAATGCGTACATATCTTGGACCGTCGCCTCCAAACGGGACAGCTTCGCGTCGTGTGAATCCACCGTTCGAGCCAACCCGGTGTCGCTCGTCTCCAATCCGATGATCCTAGATTTGGCCACCCGCGAGCTCACTCCCCTTGTCCTCCCCTTGCGATCAGAGCCAAGCACTTGGCTGAGTGCGTCTGTGGACAAAGATGCCTTGTCGGCATCAGACTGCGACTCATGCACTTCCTTAAGCTTTGCCTGAAATGACAAAAAGCACATGATTAGTAAAATAAGTAAACTAAAAAATTATAATGTAATTAACAATAATTAAACTGTCGGATTACTTACAATCGTGGCCGCGACGCTCGGGGACACCTCCTTGTCCTTCCCCTCTTCGTCCGAAGAGCCACATAAGTATCGAGCCTATGTGGCTTACCCCCTGGCCCACTCCCTACCCCCTGAAATAAAATAAAGTAAAGTAAAATTAGTATCGGCCCCGCAAAGTAAAATAATATCCAATAATATATTTCTGTAGTTATAGATAAATTAAATATTACCTTCATCCTATGCTCCACCTCAGCGTAAGAGGTCCGGCCGGAGTAGTGCACGTCCGTCTTTTTAGCCCGATTTTCCCTCCCCGATTGGCGAGATGCCAATTGTCGATCCTCGATCTCATTGTCAATGAACTTTTTCCATTGTCCCAAATGAGATCGGCTCCTTGGGCGGGACGGATCCGCGCCATTGTAAAATGGTCTCTCGTGTTTTTCCAAAGTACCGTGTTCGCATATTTTTTTTCCACGTCTTGTGTTGCTCCCTCAACTGCTCCAAGACGGAATCGCGTAGCTTTGGATCCAAGTTGAATTGTTCCTATCCAACAAATACAATGTTAGTTGCGAATAAATATAAATATAAATATAAATATAAATATAAATATAAATATAATTATAAATATAAATTGAAATTGAAATATTCATATAAATATTACCTGTAGTGTCGCCCAAACAGCTAACTTGAGCTCATACGGCACCTCCTTCCAACTCATAAACCCCGGGCCGATGACCGTCTTTAGCAGCTCGAGGGATCTCGCTAAAAGCTCCGACTTGTTTTCGACGGTAATCCCAAATTTTCCATATTTGGGGAGCCTAGGGGCGAAGGAGCCCTCGTCGCCTCCGCTAACACCGAACCCAGACGACGACATCATCATAAACAGCATCATCATCTTCGCCCTAACATCTGAAGGAGACATTTTTGCTGTAAAAAAAATGTTATTAGTACAGATAAAAAAAATGTTATTAGTACAGATAAAAAAATGTTTCGTCTATATTATAACGTATATGTAAGTTCCGTCAATACCATTTCGTTTCAATTTTGTAATATTATGTTTTTTCCAAATATTTAAAGAGTTATTGAATGGGTGCCCCACCCCCGCCACACACACACGCACACCTACGCACACGCACACACGCACACACACACACACACACACACACACACACACACCACCCCTACCCACCCCACCCACACCCCCTCCCCCCACCACGACCGTGACAACTACATAAAATTATGACATGAGATAATTGTAGCATAAATTTCATTATCATGGGTTTTACCTAATTGAATTAATTTCATGAATAAAATTATTATCAATTTAAATGAAAATATCAATTATTATCCAATATTTTTGAATGAAATATTTATTTTGAATGAAAATATCAATTATTTATAAAATTGATGTCTACTTTTAGTGTTGTGTATATATGTTAGTCTACTTTTGCTTTTTTTTTTAAATAATCAATTAACCAAATTTCATAATAGTGAATAAGGGTTAATCCTAGCCATTGATTAAGTGTATTATTAGTAAGTACAAAAATTAAATATGGACTCTTAATCTAGGATATAAGGAGTATTTGTTAGTGAAATAATAATTTAGTGATAAAAACACACTCGAACACTACCAAGTTTTGACGACACGGGTCTCTAGAAAGAAAAACAAGCATTTCCAAATTAATATGTCCTCTTTCTTGTTTAGTGTCTCGTGAATTGATAGTATGATTTTAAAAATAGTATACAAAACTAGATGAGATTTTAGAATTACACGTCGAAATAATACATGTTGTATAATAATAATACAAGTGCATGCTTTGCAATCAAAGGTATTTATCTTTATAAGGATAAAATTATCTTAAAATGATTGGTAGGGAATGTCTATGAGGTGGATGATAATTTATTTGATATTTTATTTTATTTCTTTTGGTTAGGTTATTAAGACTTTATTTGAATTGATATCTTAGTAATTATTATTTAATATTTATTTTGAGCAATTATCTTATAGTAGGATTATTATCCTAGAAACAATTCTAACATTCCATGAAGGAAAACTTTTATTGGATGGTTGAAAAGACAATAGTTCCAATTCATTTTCATTTATTCCCTTAGTGCTACAACAATAATTTGAATTCATTTCATATGATTTCCCACCCCACCCCACCCCTCCACCACCCCCTCCCCCACCACACACCACCACACACACACACACCCCACCCCATCCCACCCCACCCCCTGCCCCCCTCCACCACCACACACCACCACACACACACACACACACACCCCACCCCACCCCCACCCCCTCCCCCACCACACACCACCACACACACACACACACACCCCACCCCACCCCACCCCCTCCCCCACCACACACCACACACACACACACACACACACACACCCCACCCCACCCTCCACCACCCCCTCCCCCACCCCGCCCCACCCTGCCCCACCCCCTGCCCACCTCCACCACCCCCTCCCCCACCCTGCCCCACCCCGCCTCACCCCCCACCCCCTGCCCCCCTCCACGCACACACATACACACATATATATATACACATACACACATAAATATACACACAAATATATATATAAATGAAAGAGAGAGAGAGAGAGAGAAAATGGACCTGAAAGTAGAGAGAGAGAGAGAGAGAGCAGCGTCGAGAGAGAGAGAGAGAGAGAAATGGAGGGAACGGCGCGGGAGGGAAAAAAGAAGGGGGATAGGGTTTTTGCTGCGAACATTGTCACGGTCGTGTCAAGGTCTTTGATCGTGACACGAATTGTCACGGTCATTGACCGTGACAATTAGTTGTCACGGTCGTGTCAAGGTCAATGACCGTGACATAAAACGCGTGTTTTTTTGTCACGGTCAATGACCTTGACAAGGCTGGCCGGCTGAAAGGTGACAATTTACCCATTTTGGTGTAGTGTAAGTTATTAATTGTTTGACATATTCACGTCTTAAACTTATGTGTCTAGATTTTTCATTATATACTTTGTGATACGCTCTAGACAATGTGGGTTCACTATCACAATATAAAGAAAGAGATGGCATTGGTTTTGGTCATAACTTTATGTCCAATAATAAATTTCTTTGCCACTCTGCTTCTTTTTTGGCTGCTGCCAGTGCTATAAACTCAGATTCCATTGTTGAATGTGTAATGCAAGTTTGTTTCTTGGATGCCCAAGATACCGCCCCACCCGCTAAGGTGAATATCCATCCAGATGTGGATCTATTTTCACTTGCACTAGTTATCCAACTAGCATCAGAGTATCCTTCAATAACTGCTGGAAAGTCATAATAAAATAGACCTAATTCTTTTGTCTTCTTGAGGTAACCAAAAATCCTCCCAATTGCTTTCCAATGATCCACACTTGGATTATTAGTGTATCTTGATATTTTACCTACTGCAAATGCAATATCTGGCCTAGTCCAATGCATCTTATACATTAAACTTCCAATTGCACTAGCATATTCAAGTTATGCAACTGCTCTGCCAGAATTTTCTAATAATTTTATACTAGAATCATATGGGGTATTTGCTTCTTTTATTTTCAAGTGATTAAATTTGTGAATAACTTTGTCAATGTAATGAGATTGACATAATGCATAACCCCCACTATGTTTCTTAACTTTAATACCCAAGATGGTATCCACTTCATTAAGATCTTTCATCTTAAATGGTGAACTAAGATACTTCTTAGTTTCATATATACCTCTCATGTTTGTACCAAAAATTAATTAGTCATCAACATATAGACAAATAATTACACCATAGTCATCGATGAATTTAGAATAAATGCACTTATCAGCGTTGTTATGTTTGAAACCATCAGAAAGAATGATTGTATCAAAATTTTCATGCCAGTGCTTTGGTGCTTGTTTCAACCCATAAAGTGACTTAATTAATTTACAAACTTTATGTTCATTTTCGGGCAAAACAAACCCTTCGGGTTGTTCCATATATACCTCTTCATCTAGGTCACCATTCAAAAATGCTGTTTTAACATCCATTTGATGCACAAACAGATTATAAATAGATGCAATTGCCATTAAAACACGTTTGGATGTAATTCTAGCAACAGGTGCATAAGTATCGAAATAGTCAATCCATTTTCTTTGTTTAAAACCTTTTGCTACCAATCTAGCCTTAAAGGTTTGAATAGAACCATCGGTATTTTATTTTCTTCTAAATACCCATTTACTACTAATAGGTTGTGATCCTTGTGGCAAGTCCACTAAAACCCATGTGTGATTTGATAGAATTGAATCCATCTCATCATTAATAGCTTCTTTCCAAAAAGAAGAATCTCTTGAAGAAATTTCTTCGTTAAAGGTTTTAGGATCTTCTTCTACGTTAAGTAAAATAGGCATTTTATTAAGAATATTATCTCTATCTCCTTCAACCAAAAAGGCTAAGGCTTGAGATGAAATAAAATCAGGGCCAAAAGATTTTTCTTTTCTAGCACGCTGACTTCTTCTAGGTTCTATTTCTGTTTCGTGTTCATTCCTTTTATTATTAATTGATGGTCTAGGAATCAACCTAGTGGATGTATCAGGATTGGCATCTAATTCGACACATGAATCTTTATAAAATTTATTTTCAATAAATTCAACATCCGTTGATTCAATTACAACATTAGAATTTAAGTCCAACAACCTATATGCCTTAGAATTTTCCGCGTATCCAATGAAAACACTTTTAATTCCTCTTGCACCCAACTTTGAACTTTTCGGGTCATGAATTCTATAAAAACCAAACAACCCCAGACCCTTAGGTAGTCCAGATTTGGTTTTCCATTCTTCCATACCTCGTATGGAGAAAAATGTGTTCTCATTGATGGAATTCTGTTGTGTAAATGACAAGCGGCGAGTAAAGCTTCTCCCCACAAATTGTTTGGTAAGTTTGAATTAATCAACATAGAATTGATCATATTAGTAAGAGTCTTATTCTTTCTTTCAGCCAAACCATTTTTTTGGTGAGTATAAGGGGCAATTCTTTGATGTATTATTCCATGTTCTTCACAAAATGAGTCAAATTCATTTGGAAAATACTCTCCCCCTCTATCACTACGAAGAATTTTAATTTTTTTTTCCTTTTGAATTTCAACTTCTGCTTTAAAACGTTTAAACATTGAAAAAGCTTCATCTTTATGTCTTATCAAATATACATATGTGAATTTTGAACGATCATCAATGAATGTAATAAAGTATCTTTTTCCTCCTCTAGTTAAAATACCATTATATTCACATATATCAAAATGAACTAATTATAATAATTCAGCACTTCGTTCGACTTTAGGAAGAGGTCTTTTTGTTAATTTTGCTTGAATACAGATTTCACATTTTTCATGAGAAGTACTATCACAAGTTATTAATTTATGTTTAGACATGTATTTCAATGATCTAAAATTTAAATGCGCTATTCTAGCATGCCAAACATCAAAAGTCTCAACAATATAAGCATAATTATTCATATTAAAAATACTGAGTTTGAACATTCCATCACAAGCATACCCTTTCCCAACAAATGCCCCATTCTTAGACAGAATTAACTTACCAGACTCAAAGACGGCTTTAATGCCACTTTTACAAATCAAACTTGCAGACACTAGATTTTTTCAAATTTCTGGTACATGCAGAACATTTGTCAACGTCAACTTCTTTCCAGATGTGAATTGTAGTTCAACGTTTCCCTTTCCCAGAACTTTGGCAGAATTATGATTCCCCATTAGAACCTCTTGACCGTCCTCTGCTTTTTTATATGCGGAGTACAATGATTTATCATTGCAGACATGTATGGTAGCCCCAGAATCGAGCCACCAGTCAGAAGACTTCGTTACTGCCTCCATGTTTAGTTCGGTTATCATACCAATTTGCATGTCCGATACCATTTCTATAAGATCCTCGATCTTATTTTCCACCATATTTGCATTGTTTGTATTATTGGATTCAGTAGCATCTATCTTTCGTTTCTTGTTTCTGCAATCACGGGCATAGTGGCCATTTTTGCCACAATTGAAACAAGCCCCATTGGACCGGTTCTTATTGGAATTATTTTTCTTGAACTTCTTACCTTTAGGTTTGAAGTTCTTATGATATTTCTTTCCTTCAACAAAGTTAACTTTGGTGGAATTATGAGAAACATTTGTTTGATCACGGGATCTGGTTTCTTCTTCAATTCTTAAATGTTTCTGTAATTCCTCCAAACTTATATCATCTTTCTTATGTAGGAGTTTCTTACGACAATCATTACAACTTGGTGGTAATTTTGCAATAATTGCACCAACTTGAAACGATTCAGAAATTTCCACCTTTAATTCACGAAGCTTTGTGACAAAGATTTGCAACTCATGTACTTGGTCTAAAATAGTTTAGTTATCACTTATTTTGAATTCGAAATATTTCAGAATTAAGAATTTATCCGTACGTTCTTTCTCTGTTTTGTATTTATATTCAAGAGCATTCCAGATTTCCCGCGGAGAATGCATAGAGTTGTAAAGATCATATAATCGATGAGACAGTGTATTCAGAATATGCCCACGACACACCAAGTCGTCTTCTTCACGTTTCTTCCGTTGTTATTTGACAGTTTCATTATCGTCTTCTTTTGGTTCTGAAATTGCTTCTAGTTTAGGATCCAGAACATATGCAATTTTCAAAACTGTGAGAAGGAAGAATATTTTTCCTTTCCAGCGAGTGAAATTTGTTCCATCAAAGCGGTCCAAATGCACATTGGGATTCAGAAACATATTCATATTCTTTTCTGCCTCCATGAAATAACACCTTAAGATTGTTGAGGAATTTTAATTATGCAGAAAATATGAACAGATGATTGGATTTGAGGCGTAATAAACTACTGTCCTTAAGGTGTTATTTGCCCCCACTCGTACAGAGTTTGCTAATGGGTCTAGACAAATTACCTCCAAGATATAACAAATCCACGGGTTTATTCAAGTAGCAAACGTGAAGAATAACCCAGAACACTCTATGAAATTGGTAAGAAGAAATAATAGAGAGAAAGAGAATTTTCGGAATTAATTATGATAGGTTTTTACCTTCTATATATAGCCTCTTGTGGTGTCTGTTCATGAACAGACACCACATCCAAAGGTCATTTAATCATGGCCCTTGGATATATAACTATATTTTGAACGTTCTAGATTTGAACTAAAAAGGTGCGACTGTACTGATTAATACTTAACGAAATGGCGTCAAAATCTTATGGTTCAGATCCACTCGCGCCATAATTATGTGTCACTTATTATGGATTTAATCTGGACCGTTTGATCTTTTGACGTTGTCAAAAATTAAAGGCTCCTACTACTCCTCGCGACGAGTAAAGTGCGCCTCTAAGGCGCCCAATCGCACTTTCGCATACGCGCGTGTGCGTGTGTGGATGATGCATTGCACCATCCTTGGTGTACACTAGTAGTATACACTTCAATGCACACAAGTAATCTCTTATGACACAAGAGCATTTATTAACCCACTAACTTTTTCACACTTTTCCAATGTGGGACTTTGGTTTTCCAACTTCCCGTTGTCTTTTCTTATTCCAACAAATTAATGGTTTTAACCTTTCATTTTCTCTAACCATTAATACCCATTGATATTAAAATCATCCAACAATCCCTCACAAGATTTTAATATTAATGCAATTTCTTCTTGTGATAAGCTCATGCATACAAGGAGGTATCTTTCGATTTAAACCTTCCATTAGTGAATATATATCAAATTTCTAATAAGACAATGGTGTGCCATTTATTAAACCTTGTCTTATTATTTAGAACCGGATATATATCACACATGAGATATCCCAATCTCCACGAGATGTTCGATATGTTTTTAGCACTATTATGGCCATGTGCACTATCTTGGCTTCATGAATATTTACAAGAATAAACCCCAAATCTTGCTAGAAGCAGCATCACTTCCTATATTCATATAGGTGAAGTTCTCTTGCATGTCCTTGCTACTTTAGACAACGAACTTCATTAAGAGTTAAACTCATCCTCTTGACGTAGCAATATGCACTGAACATCCTAAAAGGGACATGAAATTGAATAAATTTCAGTGCTAAAACTAATCACTTATCAGTAACTTGTTATTACCCATTAAACTTTGGAATAGTTGTAATGCTACTACAAAGTTGGGTTACCATTACCGGTGACTATTGAAAAAATGATTTTAGTCCCATTCCACTAGATTTGCCCTTTACCAAATCTCTAGAATGTCCTTTCGTAAGAGGGTCAGCTAGATTCTTATTTGTTCGAATATATATAATATTAATAACTCCATAAGTTATTAATTGTTTGACATATTCATGTCTTAAACTTATGTGTCTAGATTTTCCATTATATACTTTGTTATACGCTCTAGACAATGTGGCTTCACTATCACAATATAAATAAAGAGATGGCATTGGTTTTGGCCATAACTTTATGTCCAATAATAAATTTCTTAGCCACTTTGCTTCTTTTCCGGCTGCTGCCAGTGCTATAAACTCAGATTCCATTGTTGAATGTGTAATGCAAGTTTGTTTCTTGGATGCCCAAGATACCGCCCCACCCGCTAAGGTGAATATCCATACAGATGTGGATTTATTATCACTTGCACTAGTGATCCAACTAGCATCAGAGTATCCTTCAAGAACTGCTGAAAAGTCATAATAAAATAGACCTATTCTTTGGTCTTCTTGAGGTAACCAAAAATCCTCCCAATTGCTTTCCAATGATCCACACATGGATTATTAGTGTATCTTGACATTTTACCTACTGCAAATGCAATATCTGGCCTTGTACAATGCATCGTATACATTAAACTTCCAATTGCACTAGCATATTCAAGTTGTGCAACTGCTCTGCCAGAATTTTCAAATAAATTTATACTAGAATCATATGGGGTATTTGCTTCTTTTATTTTCAAGTGATTAAATTTGTGAATAACTTTGTCAATGTAATGAGATTGACATAATGCATAACCCCCACAATGTTTCTTAACTTTAATACCCAAGATGGTATCCACTTCATTAAGATCTTTCATCTTAAAATGTGAACTAAGATACTTCTTAGTTTCATATATACCTCTCATGTTTGTACCAAAAATTAATAAGTCATCAACATATAGACAAATAATTACACCATAGTCATCGGTGAATTTAGAATAAATGCACTTATCAGCGTTGTTATGTTTGAAACCATCAGAAAGAATGATTGTATCAAACTTTTCATGCCACTGCTTTGGTGCTTGTTTCAACCCACAAAGTGACTTAATTAATTTACAAGCTTTATGTTCATTTTCGGGCAAAACAAACCCTTCGGGTTGTTGCATATATACCTCTTCATCTAGGTCACCATTCAAAAATGCGGTTTTAACATCCATTTGATGCACAAACAGATTATAAATAGATGCAATTTCCATTAATACACGTATGGATGTAATTCTAGTAACAGGTGCATAAGTATCGAAATAGTCAATCCCTTTTCTTTGTTTAAAACCTTTTGCTACCAATCAAGCCTTAAAGGTTTGAATAGAACCATCGGTATTGTATTTTCTTCTAAATACCCATTTACTACTAATAGGGTGTGATCCTAGTGGCAAGTCCACTAAAACCCATGTCTGATTTGATAGAATTGAATCCATCTCATCATTAATAGCTTCTTTCCAAAAGAAGCATCTCTTGAAGTCATTGCTTCGTTAAAGGTTTTAGGATCTTCTTATACGTTAAGTAAAATAGGCATTTTATTAAGAATATTATCTCTATCTCCTTCAACCAAAAAGGCTAAGGTTTGAGATGAAATAAAATTAGGGCCAAAAGATTTTTCTTTTATAGCACGCTGACTTCTTCTAGGTTCTATTTCTGTTTCGGGTTCATTCCTTTTATTATTAATTGATGGTCTAGGAATCAACCTAGTGGATGTATCAGGATTGGCATCTAATTTGACACATGAATCATTATAAATTTTATTTTCAATAAATTCAACATCCGTTGATTCAATTACAACATTAGAATTTATGTCCAACAACCTATATGCCTTAGAATTTTCCGCGTATCCTATGAAAACACTTTTAATTCCTCTTGCACCCAACTTTGAAATTTTCGGGTCATGAATTCTATAGAAAGTCAAACAACCCCAGACCCTTAGGTAGTTCGGATTTGGTTTTCGATTCTTCTATACCTCGTATGGAGAAACATGTGTTTTCATTGATGGAATTCTGTTGTGTAAATGACAAGCGGTGAGTAAAGCTTCTCCCCACAAATTGTTTGGTAAGTTTGAATTAATCAACATAGAATTAATCATATTAGTAAGAGTCCTATTCTTTCTTTCAGCCAAACCATTTTGTTGGGGAGTATAAGGGGCAGTTCTTTGATTTATTATTCCATGTTCTTCACAAAATGAGTCAAATTCATTTGAAAAATACTCTCCCCCTCTATCACTACGAAGAATTTTAATTTTCTTTTCCTTTTGATTTTAAACTTCTGCTTTAAAACGTTTAAACATTGAAAAAGCTTCATCCTTATGTCTTATCAAATATACATATGTGAATTTTGAACAATCATCAATGAATGTAATAAAGTATATTTTTTCGCCTCTAGTTAAAATACCATTATATTCACATATATCAGAATGAACTAATTCTAATAATTCAGCACTTCGTTCGACTTTAGGAAGAGGTCTTTTTGTTAATTTTGCTTCAATACAGATTTCACATTTTTCATGAGAAGTACTATCACAAGTTATTAATTTATGTTTAGACATGTATTTTAATGATCTAAAATTTAAATGCGCTAATCTAGCATGCCAAACATCAAAAGACTCAACAATATAAGCATAATTATTCATATTAAAAATACTGAGTTTGAACATTCCATCACACGCATACCCTTTCCCAACAAATGCCCCATTCTTAGACAGAATTAACTTATCAGACTCAAAGACGGCTTTAATGTCGCTTTTACAGATCAAACTGGCAGACACTAGATTTTTTCAAATTTCTGGTACATGCAGAACATTTGTCAATGTCAACTTCTTTCCAGATCTGAATTGTAGTTCAACGTTTCCCTTTCCCAGAACTTTGGCAGAATTATGATTCCCCATTAGAACCTCTTGACCGTCCTCTGCTTTTTCATATGCGGAGTACAATGATTTATCATTGCAGACATGTATGGTAGCCCCAGAACCGAGCCACCAGCCAGAAGACTTCGTTACTGCCGCCATGTTTAGTTCGGTAATCATACCAATTTGCACGTCCGATACCATTTCTATAAGATCCTCGATCTTATTTTCTACCATATTTGCATTGTTTGTATTATTGGATTCAGTAGCATCTATCTTTCGTTTCTTGTTTCTGCAATCACGGGCATAGTGGCCATTTTTGCCACAATTGAAACAAGCCCCATTGGACTGCTTCTTATTGGAATTATTTTTCTTGAACTTCTTACCATTAGGTTTGAAGTTCTTATGATATTTCTTTCCTTCAACAAAGTTAACTTTGGTGGAATTATGAGAAACATTTGTTTGATCACGGGATCTGGTTTCTTCTTCAATTCTTAAATGTTTCTGTAATTCCTCCAAACTTATACCATCTTTCTTATGTAGGAGTTTCTTACGACAATCATTCCAACTTGGTGGTAATTTTGCAATAATTGCACCAACTTGAAACGATTCATAAATTTCCACCTTTAATTCACGAAGCTTTGTGACAAAGATTTGCAACTCATGTACTTGGTCTAAAATAGTTTGGTTATCACTTATTTTGAATTCGAAATATTTCAGAATTAAGAATTTATCCGTACCTTCTTTCTCTGTTTTGTATTTATATTCAAGAGCATTGCAGATTTCCTGCGGAGACTGCATAGAGTTGTAAAGATCATATAATCGATCAGACAGTGTATTCAGAATATGCCCATGACAGACCAATTCGTCTTCTTCACGTTTCTTCCGTTTTTCTTTGACAGTTTCATTATCGTCTTCTTTTGGTTCTGAAATTTCTTGTAGTTTAGGATCCAGAACATATGCAATTTTCAAAACTGTGAGAAGGAAGAATAATTTTCCTTTCCAACGAGTGAAATTTGTTCCATCAAAGCGGTCCAAATGCACATTGGGATTCATAAACATATTCATATTCTTTTCTGCCTCCATGAAATAACACCTTAAGATTGTTGACGAATTTTAATTATGCAGAAAATATGAACACATGATTGGATTTGAGGCGTAATAAAGTACTGTCCTTAAGGTGTTATTTTCCCCCACTCGTACAGAGTTTGCTAACGGGTCTAGGCAAATTACCTCCAAGATACAACAAATCCACGGGTTTATTCAAGTAGCAAACTTGAAGAATAACCCAGAACACTCTATGAAATTGGTAAGAAGAAATAATAGAGAGAAAGAGAATAACCCAATCGCACTTTCGCGCACACGCTTTGCGCCATCCTTGGTGTACACTAGTAGCATACACTTCAATGCATACAAGTAATCTCTTATGACATTAGAGCATTTATTAACCCACTAATTTTTTCACACTTTTTCAATGTGGGACTTTGGTTTCCCACTTCCCTTTGTCTTTTCTTATTCCAACTAATTAATTGTTTTAACCTTTCATTTTCTCTAACCATTAATACCCATTGATATTAAAATCATCTACCAATAATCATATTATAAAGGATAATACACGTGTCCATGATCATTAGAAGCTTATCTTTACTATGTAACCTTCCAGGTTATCTAATAAGAGTAAACCTTAAATATATCACCCCAAATGCACGCTCAATGTATTTATGAACACCCTCTTGTTGTTGGGAAAATATTTTTTCTATTTCGTTACTTTGGTTTTCATAGGTTTGCAGAAGTGTCGCATGTGGGGGATAAATTCCGATGGTGAGGAAATACCCCGTATTTTAATCTAAACCGTTAACTTGGCACTCAGCTGAAGACTTTGTCTGCCAACAACATCATAAAAATAGTTTGATATAATACCATGGATATTGGGAATAATTTGATATAATACCATGGATATTGGGAAATATCCCGTGGTTTTCATAGATTTGGGACTTATGCTAAAAATAGTTTGGATGTCCACAACTTCCCTACTTTGAACGTGCTCCAGTTAGGAAATATAATCCACACTTGGTTGATAATAAGATGCATCGTCCCACTGTGGAGCTGGTGGGACACATAAATACTCCACTACATATTAACAACAACTCGGAGCTGGTGGGACACATAAATACTCCTTTACATACTAACAACAACTCTCTCCTCCACCAGTAGTCTCTCTTATCCAACAGTCGATGAATTTATATGCTATGTTCCCACTGTGGCCAATGGAGGTGTTGGAACCTGATGTATTCGTGTAATATAATGGGTCCAATAACATTTGTATTAATTGTGAGAAATATTAAGGGTAATAAAATTACTGGTCCAATGTGTGACCAACAGTTATCATAATGATCTTCAGTTAGACTGGCCTTAACAAACTCTTTCGCCACTTCTATAAGGAATGACTCGGTTAATGATAAACTTATTATTTTAATGTAACGAATCACGAAGGAAATTCCTAGCGAGGGAAAACTATCGCGCTACGGGACAGACGCAAAACACTAAAAATTCATAGGGTTTCCATATAATAGAATTTGTGTCCTCAGATCAAATTATTAGCAAGCAGTGGTTAGGTTAAATCGCTGACGTACTCTTCTTCTCGTGTACTGGCTTCCCTTTCCCTCAAATGAATCAATGGCCAAATGTCTTTCCCACTATTCAATAACACCAGTGTGGATGAATGGAAGTACTCATACGAAAAATACTGTATAAAGTGATGGCAAACAAATAGTACTCATGCAAATCAAAATCAAAAGTTGTGAAATAATTAACCATAGTATTTATATAAATTTTACCTCAATCACTCGCCACAAACAATCAAGTTCCCTTTGACTTGAATTATCATACAAGTCTAAGGCCAAATAAATTATAGCCAAAATGGCTTCCTAATTTTATGCGCCTATTTCATCAAATTTTCGGACCATTATGAACCACCCGATACTACTATGTTGTTAATCATTGGGCGAGAATGAGTACCCTGAAACATAGAAGCAGAATGCTCTACCCACTATTGTTAATAGTTAGCCTTCATCCCTAAAAGACAAGGAAATGCTTTTAAAATACTGCATGGAACACCTCCCAATTTTCCACATGTATGAGATACCACATGAAAATATTCGTTACACCTCCCAATTTTCCACGTGTATGAGATACCACATGAAAATATTCGTTAGTATTTTGTGTAAGATTGGTCTAATAATCATTATTATATGCTGGTAAATGACTGTGCAGCTCGATGAAAATTCCTGTAACAATCATTAAAGTATTAATAAGTCCCAAACAATTTAATTATGGATCAAATATCAAAAAATTTCTCAAATATTTTTTAATATACATTTAGTCCAAGCCTTTTATTTTGTACCAAAAAGTCCCTTATTCTCTTATCTTTAAAGGTCCGCGCCAGCAGCATGATAAAGCTCAACATGACTTTTTAATACAAAATAAAAAGGGTTAGACTAAATATGTATTAAAAAATGTTTGAGGAACTTTTTAGTATATGGCCCTTTAATTATTTGCAAGTAATTATAAAATTATAAAACACAAAAATACATTTGACCGCCAAAAAATCGTATAACATAAGTCCCAACTGAAATGAGAGGAATTGAAACATCTGGGTCACTGACAACTAACATTCTATTGTAGCTAAAACAATGGTTATAGCAAAGTTACCCAAATGTAAGCTAAATAGAGGAGACCATCCCGTTTCAAGGAGTTCTTTAACTCCACTAATTTTACATATTTGGACTTATATCTTGTTCACTGATTCCAGATTTCCATGCAGCTTTAACTTTCCCCCCTCGTTTCTTAACTGCACTGCATTGCTTTTCGATCTAAAAACTTTTATGAAATTTTTGTAACCGGAGAGAGGTGGAGAAGGAATAGAACTCTCAATATTTTGTATTGGCCTTGCGCTCTTATTTTTGCACGAATGTCAAATCTTGCTAACCATTATGTCCAATTACTGATGGAATGGGAGAAGAAATATCACGAAATTAGAAAATTAAAATAAAATGGAAAAATTAAAGTAGTAGAAACAAAGAGTTTTGGAAAATTAGTCAATTCAAACAAAGATTTATGGATATAAAAAGTTTTGATAAATTAGTAAATAAAAAGTTTTGGAAAGGAAGGATTTTGTATAAAATGGAGAGTTATAAAAGTTAAAAATGGGTGTGTTTGACAAAGTTTCAAATGATATTAGCTTTGTATATTAGTGGAAATTTGTAGGAATTGTAACAAAACTAATTAGATGCTCTTTTTTGTATTTTTATGTATTTTGGATTTGGGAGATGGGACTTTGTGAGAATGCAGCAGTTTGATTGCGTATTTTTTATATGCATGGAGTGGGAGAAGAACACATGGAATCTCAGACTGTCCAAATAGAACATTAGTTTCCTTGCAGGATATAAACAAGATGGTGATGTTTCTTTCAATATCAGGCAAAACACATATTTTCGCTCGAATTCTGACCAAAATGAAGATGCTTTTGTGTCGAATAGCATATGCGCATTGCAATTTTTTTTTTCATTATACCTCATTTTTACCATACTAACTCTCAGTTACGCCCTAAGCACTGGGAATGCTCTTATAGGTTTTAAGGTTCACTCATCTTATTGAAATATCATTTTACCAAGTACTCATAGTTATAACACAAAATTTACTAATGTGGAGAAGACATTCACCCCCACAAAAGATTTTAAATGGGAAATTTTCATTTTTTTTATGAATTATCTCCATTCAACAAGTTGTCTCAAATAACTAAATTTATATTTAACTCCTAGAACCATCTTTTATATTGTGGGACTTCCTATATTGCTTGTTGATATCAAAGTTTATCTATAATTTGATCATTGTATATGTAATTTTATTAAAGTACGTGTCAATATTAAAGTTGCCTATGATTTTGTTTAAAGTATTTATAATTTGAACATAGTATTTATAATTTGATCCAATTGTTTGTGAAATAGTCAAAGTATATGTGAACTTATCAAAGTATCTATTAATTTAATAAAAACTACTAATAACTAAAGGAAGTTTTTGTTAACTCAAAAGTAGCCAAGATGTTTAATTAAAATAATAATATGACATAAGATGCCTTATTCTAACAACTTCATATAAGGGGGTTAAAGTTGATGGATATCTTTCTTGAAGGATATTTTGTAAAGATGAACTTACCCTAATTTTAAATTTGAACTATGAAGATTAACCGCTTTCTATATACATAACGAATATATCCTAAACAATGATGCTCGTTAATTCATTTCATTCCTTGATTTGACAATACATGGGTTGAGAATATTAATCCTACCTTCATATAAACTACCCACCTTATTGTTCCCTCTCTTCTCTAATGATCAATGCGGTGGTTGCGCATCCCTAAACCAAAGAGTGGTATTTCAAGATTGGTCATTGCATGTTGCACACCCAGTCACCCTATGCAATGAACGCTTGAAAAAGAAAATCTCTATTATATGTGTGTATGTGTGTGTATATATATATATATATATTTGTTGTAGGGGATTCAATTATAAACTAATCCTAAATACCAAATCGGCCAACAAATATGAGTGTAATATCAATGTTGAACATAAGATATACATGATTTGGCAGGTCAGATTGCCTACGTCCACGAGGAAAAGAGAGGGGATTGTATTAGTCAAGAAAGAAGATGACTTGGAGTGCTAGGTGAGAGTCCAATTTATGGGTACAAGATTGTGTTATATCTTATATCTATATTAGGGTTACTATATTCATTGATATAAGAGTCTTAACTATATCAATTGGCGATTGGAGACCTCACAGCTGCTGAATACAGTATTTTTCACATAATGCGTGACTCATTTACGTGTCATGTCGTCTTACCGGCACTCACCTCAAAGATACCTAACCCCACATGGCATTAGGTAGTCATAGACATGCTTTCCCATCCTATTCAAGGCATAACCAACAATCTAAGCATCTAATTCTCAATATCAATCGTGTAACTTTCATACTGCATAATTTGTAATATCATATAATTTCATCGTTGAAAATAATATACTAAGACTATAATACACTTATAATATCCTCACCCCACGTAGTATTCAAATAGATTAAGTCCTTTAATATGGATAACTACTATCCCACACAGTACACATATAAACTCTACTGCTCACTAGACTCGCTACGGTATTATCCAAGTACATCTATCTCGAACTAGTCTAACTTTTATGCCATACAAGCCACCCTAAATAATAAAATATACACAATGTCATAATAAGTATGATAACAAGAAATAATTTCCTTATATATACACTTCCATTACTGAACTAATCAAATTATATAATTCTCATACTACACGAAGGCTTCCACCTTTTAGGACATTCCAAGGCCTCTATCGATACATTCGTAGGGGTACTGCACCTAAAGGTATCAGAACATGAACACACAAAAGAATAGGGGATAATTACGTAGCAAACAATCATGTAGTCACATACCAAACCACCCAATGGATCAAGTAAGCCATCCACATACCAAAATATACAACAACTAAATGAATGTATGATAAAAAAAATATTAATCTCCACACAACCTAATCATCAGCTAAAAGCGTAGTACCGACCTCCCAATCTAATTAAATCCACAACCCCCTATGGAGATTCCATGCGATTCAAATGCATACATATGGTATGTCTACAAATAGCACACAAAGTATATATATCACCCACATATATATACATATATGATATTCACTCCAATTATCTAAATTTATTAAACGTTCCCAAAAGCTAACCTCAATCCCAAAACCCCAAAACCCTCATAAAAGAATAGGATCCTATCCTTAATTAAACAAAAATCCTCTTGAAATATCCTATGTCAAAACCTTAAGTCCATATGTCAAAACCTTGAAAAAATCAAAATTCGTCAAATCTTCCCTAAAGTCGATTGATCGACCAAATTCTCTATTGATCGACTAAAAATATCGATTCATTAGCCCTTGATAGAATACCCCAAAACTACGTCATAATACAATATCAGCTCGAAACATAACACAAATGATTTTTCTCACATTAGATCGTAATTATGGGTTCTCCAAACCTATAATCGATCTTAAAATATCATTTATAATGATTCCTAAACATAATTCCTGAGAACACACTATATATTGACTTACTTGAGTCTGCATATATAGGAGTTCCAACTAGTTTGGATATCTATACAAAATAGATTAGATTTTCTTGAGAACTCCATCTCCTCAAAGGTACAAGCTCCATGAAGAAATCCAGTCCAAGAGAGAAGAAATCCAGTCCAAGAGAACCTTTAAAGGGAAGTTAATTCTAACCCTAAAATCACAAATAGGACACTTGTACTGCATCATACATATCACCTATTTGTTTTAATGATTTTTCAACACTTCAAACCTTTTTAAATTCGATCTAATTTAAATACAAATACTTTTACATAATTTCAAATAATTTTCAAATGATTTTTGAATTAATTAAAATATGATTTTAAAAGTGTTGGGGTATAAATTGAATTTCAGAAACTTATTTTCTATGCTAATTATTTGCCTGGGTAGAATCCAAAAGCGCTAGAGAATTGGAGGTGTGCTGTGTAATTATTTTCAACACACGTTTTTATTTACAACTGGTACATACACGTGTTGGTTGTATATCGGTTAGATTTGTTTTTCTTGTTAGACACATAATGTGTACACTTCCTCAGCCATTGGATCATCTTAATCAACGTACTGCATGCGTTTTAACTCAATCCTTGTGAACCTAGTTTAAGTCAATCAATATACGTTTAACCCACCACTTTTGTTATACCATTGGATTAAATTCAATCTCTCAAGACTTAATCCTAGCCATTGGATTGAGGTTGATGTCCTGGATCCTTCTTCGATTAGTATAAAAAGGAGCCAAGCCTCAGCATTTTGAGACTTTTGCCATTTCGTTGTTTCTGAGAGAAAAAATAGAGTAGAGAGAAGGGAGAAAGAGAGGGAAAGAATAATAGAGCGATTATAAGAAGAAACCCTAAGTTTTCTTCATAGTTCAACACCCTGAGTGTTTCTCCCAAACCAAAAACACCAAAACCTAAACAATTCCAAACACCAGAAAACCCATTTTCTAGAGATAGATCCATTTAGGGTTTCTGTGTTTTTGGCGTTGTGTTTTTATTTGAAGACCTTTTCAAATATTTGATTCTCTCAGAACTCATATCTAAGAGAGACTTAAGTTTCATTATTGAAACTAAGTTTTTTTAAAAGAGAATATCACACGACTTTTATGTTTCTCTTTTTAGATCTAGCATTTTTAGATCTATTCTGTTTCAATAAATTTTAAAATAAAAACTCTTAAGTTTTTTTGTAAATATTTTTCAGATCGTGAGAGTTGCGTGTTTCTAGTTTTTATTTCATATTTTATGAAGTACTGAATGTACAAACATAAAAGGAACACAAAGAACTCTTGCTAAAGTTTTGAGGCGTACAGATATGAAAGAGAAGTTTTATCACAAAAATTGTTGAATCAGTTTTTGCATGTTAAGTCTCAATCTGTTTTGTTAAAGTAGACTTCTAGTCTAGTTTGGATCTCAATTGGAGGTTTACAATTTTAAAAATATTTTCAAAACACTGAAATTGTTTCGACTTTGAACCGTCTTTTGAGCAAGGTATCCTTGAGATCTGTGGATAAATAAAAGATCAAGAAGTCTTGGCTTGAAAAATCAAGATTCAGAAATAACTTTCATTTTAGAACTGTTGTAATTTGTTAGGAAAGTTTGTATAAATGTTGAGAGGGTGAGTAGCATGTTTGCATATAGTAGCAAATCACAAACACTATCTCACACGAACACTTAGACACTGTGGTTCTGTCTGAGAATCTTGGATATTGAAAGAGTTGCTGGAATCAGAATTTAAAGAGAATGAGATCAAGAAAAAGACAAAGAAGCAGCAAGAAAAGATCAAATTCCAATTCAGAATACCTTCGGAGTGGAGAATCTCATGTAGGTACATTCTAAACTTAGGTTAGGATCTTTGTGGTTTGCTTAAGTGTTGTAACTTGATTTTTATTCTAGTGAATTTTTATTTTGTGTCGTAGAGGGCACCGTGGATGTTTCTCTTGTTTAAGGGTTTTACCACGTTAAAATTCCTATGTCTATTTCTTTGAATGTTCTTAACTTTTGTTGTGATTGGGATTGCATGGTAACTTTAGTAGATGTTTATTAAAAATTAAAAAGTAAGGTAATCAACTATCAAATTTAATCCATATGTTCAGAAAAAGATTTTACAACACATCTTGTGTTTTTTTTAAAAGAGTTTTGCCCAAAAGGTTTATTCGGAGTTTACTCAACCATAACATTTTGTTATCAACCTTGTAAACAAAGCTTTTAGTATTACAGCCTTTCTTCAACTGGTATTATTTTTGAAACTGCTTTCTAAAAAATTTCTGAGTATGGAAGAAAAATTTGAGAAGTTAGGTAACCTATCCAGACCACCACTCTTTGATGGAAACAATTTTTCATACTGGAAAGTACGAATGACTGCTTTCATTCAAGGAACGCTGGGTGATGAAGTCTGGAAACTAATTGAAACAGAGTTTAAACATCCTACTAAACCTACTTCAGCTATTGATCCAACAAGGATTAAGAAACTTCTTAGTGAATTTACTAAGGAAGAGGAAAAACTATCTCTTGATAATAACAAAGGAAAGAATGCCATATTTATGTCCATTAATGAACATGAATTCAAAATAATATCCATATGTTCTACTTCTAAAGAGGCATGGTAAACTTTAGTCATTGCTCATGAGGGTGATGAATGTGTCAAAGCTGGAAAAACCCAAATGCTTATTCAGCAATATAACACCCTGATTATGAATGACAATGAATCTTTTGATGATTTCTACATAAGGGTAACTGATATTTTTACAAAACTTCATGCAAATGGTATAACCTATAGTAGAAAAGAAATTGTGTCAGAGATTCTAAGGTCATTGCCATCTAAATTTTACAACAAGAGATATGCTATTGAGGAAATGAATAACCCTAATATGACTCCTGAATTACTTAGCAGTAAACTTAGGATTGTTGAATTGGAACTAGACTTTAAAAAGAAATTGACCAGATAGACTAATAAAGCCTCTATTTAAAATGTTGTGTTTACATCTAAATTACCAGTGCCTAAATTGAACTCTATAGACCTTGACACTGACTATCTTGAAAACTGTGATTCAAAAACATTGACAATGAAATAGCTCTTATGAGTAAGCATTTCAAAAAGATTTTGAAATTCAGAAATGTTGTAGCCTCTAAACGAGGCAAATCAAATTATTAAGGTAATCAATCTCATAGACCTCATGACAAAGACAATACCAAACACACTTATGACAATAGGAGGAGCTGTGACCCCAACAAACCTAAACTTGACATAAAAGATGTTAAGTGTCATCGATGTGGTAAACTTGATCACTATGCTAGTAAATGTCCAACTAGTTTTAACAATAACAACAATGCCAATATATGTAAGACATGGGACGACTCTAGTGATTCTAATGAGGATGAAACTGAGTCAACCCAAATGAATTAGTATTACATGTCTTTCTTTGCTAAGATAATATATAATGATGATACAAGCTTGCCTGCTCATGATCTTGATATGCCTGTTGATCTTGTGAAGGATCTTGTTGATAATTCTATCCCTATTACTACTGAAAGACTGTGTGTGAGTCAAAGTGAGAATGTTGATGATTAATTGAATGTGTGCGTGAGTAAAGAACCTATAAAAAATATAGGAGACAATTCACATGATGCACATAGTGAGTCTAATGATGATCTGCCTGATTTACATAAATTATACACTAAAACGGTTAAGAAGAATGCTCACCTAGAAAAGATGACAAAACTTAAGTGAGCGTATCGATTTACTTAACCAAACCATTAGGAAGAACACTGAAGATTACACTGCCCAATGTGTTGCCCTGAGACTGAGATTGAGAATTATAACTTGAGAATAAATTCTTTAATTCAAAAGAACCATGAATTTGAACAAAAATACAAGGCAACCCTTATTGAACTAGAAGAGTCAAAGCAAAATGTTTCAAATATGTTTAAAAAATGTCAACACTTTGAAGCACAAACCAAGACTTATGAAAAAAATTTTAATGGAAGAAAATTTGACTCTAAAGATAAGTCTGGCCTAGATTTTGGAGAAATAGTGCACACAAGTAAGACCAAAGTTTCTCCTGAAAATGTTGCTTTTATAAAAACAAGGCCAAACTTCTCAAAATGTTTAAGAAGGTGAAACTAGTCTCAATGTCTTTCAATCAACACATAATCAGTACAATCAACAATTGAAACCAAACTGTCAAACCAAATACGTTTGTCCTTCTGCCAGAAACCAAAAATAGAAACCTAAAACTAATGATGACTGGACTACTATACCCAATAGATCTAAGAAAATTTTAAATACTTTAGTAAGAAAGTCAAGCCCTATACCCATCAGTACTGTTCCTACTGCAATATTTTTGGACATACTTTAGATGAGTGTTTCCAAAAAAGGACATACACTCCTACCTACTAGAACTTTAACTATTCTAGAAAATCCAGAAATACTTATATACTTCCTAGACAGGCCAAAAACAACTCTAACTCTAAAAAAGAAAAGGGGGGGGGGGGTCCAAGACTAAGAAAAAATCATTTAGAAAGACCCCTCAAATATTTTCTAAGTCAAAAGGACACAAAAATCTCAAAACCAAACCTATTTGGATTAGAAAAGATGACTTACTACCCCAGCTCAAGTGCAATATTGTCATTTATACTTTAAAGGCATAGAGCACTTCAATTGGATGGTATTTAGACTCCGAATATTCTAAACATATGACTGGGGACGAAACAAAATTGAAAAATATGACAGACTTCCTTAGAGGCAGTGTCATGTTTGGAAATGGTGTTTCTTCTCAGATCATAGGTAAATGAACATTGAGTGAACAAGGGCTTCCTGAAATGAATGATGTTCTATTAGTTAAAGGCCTTAAAGCCAATATCTTAAGTATATCATAATTTTGTGATTCCAATCACTCAGTTAGTTTTTCTAAAAAAGATTGCAAAATTATTGATGAAAAAGGTAATTGCATCTTAACAGGAAACAGAACCCCGAAAAACTGTTACACAGTAATTCCAAATTCTGAATCTTGTAATGTTGCCAGATTAATTAGAGGATTCTGATCTATGGCATAATAGATTGGGACACACGAATTATGATAACCTTAGAAGATTGAGTTCCCAAGAGATAGTTAGAGGCTTGCCAAAAATTCAAAACTCCTTTACTCCTGTAGGTGGACAAAATAAGTAAATCCACACACAAGAAAGTTAAATATGTTCTTACCACGAATCCTCTAGAACTAATCCACATGGACCTCATGTTTCCTTCAAAAACTGTTAGTTTCTGTGAAAACTCTTACATACTAGTTGTAGTGGATGACTATACGAGATATATATGGGTAGCTTTTATAAAACAGAAGTCAGATACCTTCAATGAATTCTTAATAATCCTATTAAAAATTGAGAATCAGAAGGATAACCAAGTATATCGAATTAGGAGTGATAGAGGTGGAGAGTTCAAGAACTCTAGAATTTCTGAGTATTGTGACGCTAATGGCTATAAACATGAGTTTAGTGCTCCCAAAATACCACAGCAGAATGGAATAGCTGAAAGTAAGAATATGACTTTACAAGAAATGGCTAGAGTTATGTTACATGCTAAGAATCTCCCTAGATAGTTTTGGGTAGAAGCTTCCCAAACCGCGTGTCACATTATTAATCATATCTACCTGAGAAAAAATTTCAAATAAATATCTTACGAGTTATGGTTCCATAAAAAGCTAAACTTAAAATATTTTAAAGCCTTCGGTAGTATCTGATATATCTGTAAAGATAAAGAGCATCTTTCAAAATTTGATACCCGAGGAGAAAAGGGAATTTTTCTTGGCTATTCCCAAAATAGTAGGGCTTTGCGTGTGTTTAACTACATAACCAAAACTATTATGGAATCCATTAATGTAATTATAGATGACACAAGTGTTAGGATTAGTGACAGTCAACCAGTAACATTTGATGAGGACGAAACTGTTTTATCCCCTAATCCTCAAGATGATACTGATTCACTGCCACCTGAGAATCCCTTTGTATCTAATTGGGTTTCTAAAGATCATCTCACTGAAACCATTGTCGGTAATCCTTTAGAACCAGTTAGAACTAGATCCCAACTTCAACAAGTGGCACAATTTTCTTATTTTTTTCTCTTGAGGAACCTAAAAATGTTAGCGATGCCCTTGCTGACTCATTTTGGATAAATGTTATGCAAGAAGAGCTAATCCAATTTAAGAGTCACGATGTTTGGAATCTTGTTCCTAGACCAAAAGATTCGAAGGTTATTGGCACAAGATGGATTTTTAAAAACAAAACTAATGAAAATGGGGAGGTCATTAGAAATAAAGTTAGGTTGGTTGCAGAAGGATACTCCCAGATTGATGGAATTGATTTCGAAGAAACTTTTGCACCTGTTACTCGTATGGAATCAATTCGTCTCCTCCTTACAATTTTTTTTCACATGCAATTCAAATTATTCCAAATGGATGTTAAATTCTCTTTTTTAAATGGAATTTTGTCTGAAGAAGTTTACGTAGAACATCCCAAAGGATTTGTTGATCCTGTACACCCGAACCACGTCTTTAAGCTTAAGAAAGCATTATACGGTTTGAAACAAGCTCCTAGAGCTTGGTATGAGAGACTGTCTATCTTCTTAGTGTCTCACAATTTTGTCTGTGGCGAAAATGATCAAACATTGTTTGTTTGAAAGGAAAATCAACAGTCTTAATCGCGCAAGTATATGTTGACGATATTATTTTCGATTGCACCTGTCCCAAACAAGTAGAGAATTTTTTTGATATCATGCATACTGAATTTCAGATGTCGTTAATGGGTCAACTACAATATTTTTTGGGTTTACAAGTAAAACAATGCAGTGATGGTCTTTTTATTTCTCAATCCAAATACGTTGCAGATTTAGTTAAAATTTGGCTTAGAAAATGCTAAAACTTCTAGAACCCCCATGAGAAATTCAACTAAACTTTCTAAGGATGATATTGAGAAAAGTGTAGATCCCACTCTTTATAGAAATATAATAGGGAGTTTAGTGTATCTTACCGCGTCTCGACCCGACATATCCTTCGTCGTGTGTATCTGCTATAGATATCAATGTAACCTTAAATAATCTCACCTATTAAGTGTAAAAAGGATTGTTAAATATATTAAGGGTACTCTAAAATTTGGTATTTGGTACACAAATGATACGGCTAGTTCTATTGTAGGATACACCGATGCCGATTGGGCCGGTTGTTCTGACGAAAGTAAGAACACTTCTGGTGCTTGCTATTACGTAGGCAATAATCTCGTAGGTTGGTCATGTAAGAAACATAATTGCATTTCATTATCTAGCGCCGAATCTGAATATATAATAGCGGGTAGTTGTTATGCTCAATTACTATGGATTAGACAAATGCTTAGTGATTATGGTCTAACAGAAAAATAATTAACCATGTTTGTGATAATCAAAGTACTTATAACATTTTCAAAAATCCTGTACTGCACTCACAAACTAAGCATATTAAGATTAGACATCATTTTATCTATGACCTTGTCGAATACAAAGATCTCATTATTGAATATCTCAACACTCAAAAACAGCTCGCAGACCTCTGTACAAAATCTTTAGATAACATTCGATTTGAGTATTTGCGACAGCTATAGGCATGATCACTTTCAATTAATCTCTATTTTTTTGTGATTTATACCCCTTGTATATTTGAGAAAAATTGGGGGAGAAGATCTTGAGTATTGTTTAGCAATTTTTTTATCCATTTCCTATTCTAATTCAAATAATATGCCAATTTAGTGTTTATCTTGTAACAGGCATTTCAGACCCGTTTTTTTTATCTTTTTAGGGTATTGGTCTGTATATAGTTGAGTGATGTATTTTTCTTTTACCTTATTTTCGGTTCTAGGATGGGAAAGCGTAGTTAAACCTTTTGTATAGAAGAAATAGGATTTCTTTTCTTTTTGACCTACGAGTTTTGAATACTCAAGGGAATTTTGTTTCTAATATCCAAAAGGGAGAGATTGAGAACACACTATATATTGACTTACTTGAGTCTGCATCTATAGGAGTTCCAATTAGTTTGGATATCTAGACAAAATATATTAGATTTTCTTGAGAACTACATCTCCTCAAAGGTACAAGCTCCATGAAGAAATCCAGTCCAAGAGAACCTTTAAAGGGAAGTTAATTCTAACCCTAAAACCACAAATAGGACACTTGCACTACATCATATATATCACCTATTTGTTTTAATAGTTTTTCAACACTTCAAACCTTTTTAAAATCATTCTAATTTTAATTCAAATACAAATCATTTTATATAATTTTAAACAACTTTCAAATGATTTTTGAATTAATTAAAATATGTTTTTAAAAGTGTTGTGGGTATAAATTGAACATCAGAAACTTATTTTTTATGCTGATTGTTTGCCTGGGTAGAATCCAAAAGTGCTAGAGAATTAAAGGTGTGATGTGTAATTATTTTCAACAAGCGTTTTTGTTTACATCTGGTGCGTACACGTGTTGATTGTATATCGGTTGGATTTGTGTTTTGTGTTAGACACATAATGTGTACACTTCCCCATCCCTTGGATCATCTTAATCAACGTATTGCATGCGTTTTAAATCAATCCTTGTGAACCTAGTTTAAGCCAATCAATATATGTTTAACCCACCGCTTTTATTATACCGTTGGATTAAATTCAATCTCTCAATACTCAATCCTAGCCATTGGATTGAGGTCGATGTTCTGGATCCTTCTTCGATTTGTATAAAAAGGACCCAAGCCTCAGCATTTTGAGACTTTTGCCATTTCGTTGTTTCTAAGAGAAAAAAAGAGAGTAGAGTGAAGAGAGAGAAGGGAGAAAGAGAGGGAAAGAAGAAGAGAGAGATTAGAAGAAGAAGAAGAAACCCTAAGTTTTCTTCGTAGTTCAACACCATGAGTGTTTCTCCCAAACCAAAACCACCAAAACCTAAACAGTTCCAAACAACAGAAAACCCATTTTCTAGAGTTAGATCCATTTAGGGTTTCTGTGTTCTTTGCATTGTGTTTTTATTTGAAGAGCTCTTCAAATCTTTGGCTCTATCAGAACTCATCTTTAAGAGAGACTTAAGTTTCATTATTGAAACTGAGTTTTTCTAAAAGAGAACATCACACGACTTTTCTATTTATCTTTTTAGATCTAGCATTTTTATATCTATTCTGTTTCAATAAATTTTGAAATAAAAACTCTTAAGTTTTTTTGTAAATATTTTTCAGATTGTGAGAGTTGCGTGTTTCTAGTTTTTTATTTCATATTTTATGAAATACTGAGTGTACAAAAATAAAAGGAACACAAAGAACTCTTGCTAAAGTTTTGAGGCGTACAAATCTGAAAGAGAAGTTTTATCACAAAAATTGTTGAATCAGTTTTTGCATCTTAAGTCTGAATCTGGTTTGTTATAATAGACTTCTAGTCTAGTTTGGATCTAAATTGGAGGTTTACAATTTCAAAAATATTTTCAAAACCCTGAAATTGTTTAAGCCCTTGAACCGTCTTCTGAGCAAGGTATCCTTGAGATTTGTGGATAAATAAAAGATCAAGAAGTCTTGGCTTGAAAAATCAAGATTCAGAAATAACTTTCATTTTAGAACTGTTGTAATTTATTAGGAAAGTTTGTATAAATCTTGAGAGGGTGAGTAGCATGTTTGCATATAGTAGCACATCACAAACACTATCTCACACGAACACTTAGACACTGTGGTTCTGTCTTAGAATCTTGGATATTGAAAGAGTTGCTGGAATCAGAATTCAAAGAGAATGAGATCAAGGAAAAGACAAAGACAAAGAAGCAGCAAGAAAAGATCAAGTTTCAATTCAGAATACCTTCGGAGTGGAGAATCTCGTGTAGGTACATTCTGAACTTAGGTTAGGATCTTTGTGGTTTGCTTAAGTGTTGTAACTTTACTTTTATTCTAGTAAATTTGTGTTTTGTGTCGTAGAGGGCACCGTGGATGTTTCCCTTGTTTAAGGGTTTTACCACGTTGAAATTCATGTGTCTATTTCTTTGAATGTTCTTAACTGTTGTTGTGATTTGAACTGCATGGTAACTTTAGTAGATGTTTATTAAAAATTAAAAAGTAAGGTAATCAACTATCAAATTTAATCCATATATTCAGAAAAGTTTTTACAACACATCTTGTGTTTTTTTTTTTGAAAAGAGTTTTGCCCAAAAAGTTTATTCGAAGTTTACTCAACCATAACATTTTGTTATAAACCTTGTAAAGAAAGCTTTTAGTATTAAAGTCTTTCTTCAATTCCTACCTTATATTACCATTATCTAGATCAAATCCATCAAAATAAGGGTAAAATCATCATGTTCATCATACTTTTAATTAAGGTTCATCATCAATAAGATTTTAATCATTAAAAATATTTTAATCGTTAAACATATTTTAATCGTTAAACATATTTTAATCATTAAATTCTCATCCTAAACATGTGAATCATCATAATAAATCATTGCTAAAACGTATATAAACAATTCTTGATCAATTAACAACATTAAGACTAATGTACTACATGATTATTCATGAGATCCCAACCTAGAATATAACAAACCTAAATTGATTTATCAAATCAATAAATCATAAATAAGTTACAAGTAATATGTATTAAAGAAAGTTATTTTTTGCCTATAAATGGCGATTGAAGGTTCCAGATTTGAATCTTGAGTGCGATCTCTTAGTTCCTCCCAAAAGCCTTCCATGGAAATCCTCTCATGCTAGGGTTTGTGTTCTAAGGTTAAAGTGAATAACTAATGAGGGTTAATGCTACTTAGTCATGTTGGTCAAAGTACTAATTTCGGCCCCCTATATGGGCCCACAATGATACTGAGACTAACCCAAAACTTACCCCATAGGTACACCTACCCATGGGTCCCAATATAACATATTAAAAATACCTCTCCAAGCACCTATATTCCATAGAGCTCAATCTAATAATACTAACTTGCAGTATATAAAAAAAATATAACTTACGATTCATCCACATATAATGTAATTTTACTGGTCGAATTGATTATAACAAAAACTCAATTAATTATAACACGGAGTCAATAATTTTGATTTTTTTTCATAATGAGTAAATTCAAAATACATATGAATAACCATTTATTTAAATACTTGAAAACACGGGGTGTTACATCTCCATTAGTCTTATACATTGGGTGGTTAAATCAAAGCAACGTTATATTTAGCAACATTATAATGATCTTTTGGGGAGATCGCATTTATTTGTTCCGATATTTCCAGGAGACTTAGACTTGCACTTATATAGAATTTATTAACTTATGTTAGTTGACCCCAGAATTGGGTTGATCGGTCTTAGGCCTAATCGACATGTGAGGTGAATTTTTTTCACTGTGGATAATACAATTCTCTTTGTTTTTTCCGTGGATGTAAGAAAACTAACTTGTAGAAACACTTACATAGTTTTGTTCTTTATTTCTATTGCACTCATAATAAGCAACTATGGTGTCCTTAAATGTGGGCAACTTTTTTAAATAGTAAAATAAATTATTTTGGCCTCATTTATTTCCATAGTACCTAAACATTCTATGAATACCCTATAAAAAGTCAGACTAATAGAATTTTTTACTATTTTTAAAAAATGGTCAATATATGTCAGTAGTTTAGTACCTTAAAAACTAACATACGTTGCTTGACTTTTTTAAAATAGTAAATAAATTTATTTTAGGTTCATTTGTTTACTGTGCATCTTAACATTTCAAAGATACCCTATGAAAAATATCAGCACAAAGATATTTTTTTTACCATATTAAAAAAATTGGTTTCCATTTAAGGTACTCATTTAAGAATCTCACAGGAACTTGACTATTATATATAATAAGGAGTAGAATGTTTTTACTATTCCATAAGAGGATAAGTTAATTAGGGCTAGAATTGAGTCAGTTATTAAGATCTAAGGGTTATAAATAGAGTGGAACTTTGGTAATTGAATTCTATAAATAAGGCATTTACTAAACTAACCCACGTCGGGAGAGACACTCACAACGTTGCTCAATCATCAACTTAGGCGGCACAAATTTAACTATTTCTCCTACTTTAATTTGAAAACATTTACAGCTTTTCAGCTTCTCTATTCTAGCAGGCCTAAAGTGAACTCCCCACTTTCAAATACTCACTTCTCTCTCCTCTTCGTCTTTTCTATCGAGAATCAATTATGATTGTTGATACCAAATTTAGTCTGCTGACATGGACCATTCACCTACAGACATGTGTCCAACAGCGTGGTAATTACATACGCTTCTACCAAGCAATTTGATTTCACCCAAGCAACTAAGAAGCCACGAGGAATTCATGGGCCCCGAGCAGCTCTTGCTCGTCCCCAAATAACTCAAGGGCCCCGAGAATCTCAAGCGTGTCGAGCAGCTTAGGCGGTCCGAGCTACATAAATGTACAGCGTATCCAAATCAAGAGAATCCAGGATATAACTGTGCATTAAATACTCATTAATATGGTACAGATGTACAGGTCTACTGGATAACAACGCATTATCCTTTCATAGATACGTCTTGAAAGGCTATAAATATATTGTAACCTCCTCATTAGCAGGGGACTCGGAATTTTTTGGCAAACCCATTATCGAGAATTCTGCAAACAGTCAGCAATAACAAATACAGTGGACGTAGGCCATTCTTACAAGGCTGAACCACTTTAAAAATCTTTTGTCTTATATTTATATATTCATTTTTACCTGTGATTAAATAATTAGATCAAATGTAGTTTTTTACATCAACAGATTGGCGACGTCTGTGGGAATACGACTGTAATTATCGTTTTTCACCAAAACAAGTCATCACCAATGGTTAATCATCCTGAATCCAGCAATTGAAACGCTGGAATCTCTCTGAATCCATCTACTCCTCCAAATGTCCAAGATCTGGCTGTCATAATGGCTAATTTGACTCAGGGCCAGACGACCATGCAAGAAACCATGCGACAACTCATACAAACTATCCAGGGTGGAACACCAGCCCAGTCAGGATAACGAAGCATTCAAAGATATACCCGATTACCTTCTTCACGAACTAGGCGAACATTATTCCTAGAGGAATCTCAGTCTAGACGCACCGATTCATATCATACTGAGAGATCTAATGATCCTTCTTATCAGCCTGGACGGATTTCCTCGGTACGAGCTACAGACACTCAACAAAACATCAAGTTATCTCCAGAAAGGACAAGTGATCTTGAAAGATTAAGTAGAGTCTCTCCTTTTGATCGTTTAGGTCCTAGGAGGAATAGAAGTCCCCCTAGGATTGTGTCGAGGAACTCTCAACGACCCTCTGATTTAAAGGAAGGCTCTGCCCAATCACGACTAGCTGCTCATTGTGAAAGATCCCGAGAAGTTAATTAAACACGGTCAATTGCTCGAACCAATAGGATCAAAGAAGGAAATGACGCATGGAAAGGTTCTATTCATAGGTTGGAAGACAGGTTAGGAGAAATGGCTAAGGCCAAGAATCCGTTACAAAGAACTTTTGTTCAAGGGACCCCCTTTGTACAGGCGATTGTGGATTTTCCCACACCATCAAAATTTAAAGCTGCTGTGGTGATGCCTAAATATGATGGAAAAATTGACCTTGTCCTTTATATAGAATAATACATGGCAGCTACCGATATCTATGTTGTTCCGGACGAGATGCGAGGTAGGGTATTTTCAGGAACTCTCACTGGACCTGCTCAAATATGGTATAACAATCTTCCTCGTGGGAAGATTGCGACTTTCTTTCAACTGGCCGAGCTCTTTATTGGGAACTTTTGTTTTGGAGCAAAACCAGTTAAACGAGTAGCACACTTGTTAAGTGTTAGACAGAAGGCAGGTGAGAGCACCAGGGATTATATAACTCGTTTCAATAATGAGAAGCTCGAAGTTATTGATTACGAAGAAAATACAGCAATCACTGCTCTGATGATTGGACTGTTGCCAAATAAATTGTACTACACTCTAGCCAAAGATTCGCCTACAACCATGGCAGAGTTAATGGCAAAGGAAGCCAAAATTATGAACGCCGAGGAAGCTATGGCTGCGAAGAAGAATATGGACACCAAAGAGACCAAGGTTGAGGGTGATAAGGCTGAGAAGAAGGAGCAGAAGAACTATGGTGGTAACAGGCAGTCAAAAGCAAAGCAAGCATTAGAACAGTTGAAGAAATTTGGAAACTATACTCCTTTAAAAGTAGACATAAACCATGTTCTGGAAGAAATCAAGAACAGCGAGGAGCTAAACTGGCCTGAAAAAATGAAGACAGATCCTGACAAGAGTAATAAATCCAAATATTGTAAGTTCCATAAGGATCATGATCATACGACCAAAAACTGCATAGCTCTCCAAAATGAAATTGAGGAGCTCATCAGGAGAGGAAAATTGAACAAGTATGTGGATCGCCGAAATGGTGGAAAGAGCAACGACTGAGCAAATCAGAGGTCTAGATCTCCTCGTCGACCAAAAGATGATAAGAAAAGAAGTCATGAAGAAGACCCGGATGATGACCAAGATGACCTCGATCTCCCCAAAAGACCAAAATATCCAGAACGTGAGGTATTTTCAATCCATTTTAGATCATTTGAATGTAATGTTATTACAGGTGGAGATGCAGGAGGTGGAGATATGACTGTCGAGAGAAAAGCTTACCTCAATGAGGCTCAAGCTTGCTCGTACATTCAGCGAATAAATCTGGCTAAAGAGGATCGCCCGAGGAAGGTGAATAAGGAAAAACTGGTCATTGGTTTTTCTAAGAACGACCTGACAGGAGTACTATATCCCCATGATGACCCGTTGGTGATCAAGATGAGAATGAAGGAAGTGGTGATTTCACGAGTACTAGTGGATAATGGTAGCTCGGCAGATATCATGTTCTATCCATGCTTTGACAGTTTAAATTTGAAGCTATCATAGTTTGAACCATATCATAGTCCTCTCCTTGGTTTCACTGGCGAAAAAGTCTTTCCACTTGGGACAATCAAGTTGTATATGCTTATTGGTACATGACCTGCTTGTCGAACAGAAAAAGTCCGCTTCTTCATAATGGATAAAAATGTCCAATCAGCTTACAACCTCATCATGGGAAGGGTAGGACTAAAGAAATTTGAAGCAGTACCATCTACTGTCCATCAATGTTTGAAATTGCCAACCAATTTGGGAGTGGGAGTGGTGAAAGGCGACCAGAAAGTAGCTCGGGAATGCTACTATTCATCTGCCGAGCAGGAAGAACTTGAAGAATCCAGAAAGAAGACTACTGCCTACCAAATAGAAGATGTAGAGATTGAAACATTAGACCCTAAAGACGAGTCCCAACTCATAAAAGGGCAGGTTATGGAAACTACTGAGAATGTCATTCTGGACGACGAGCATCTAGAACGAACAACTCAAATTGGTGCATCCTTAAATGAATCAATAAAACAAGAATTGATAGCATTCCTAAGGCGAAGAAAGCAGACTTTTGCATGGAGTTATGAAGACATGCCAGGATTAGATCCGAATTTCTTGTGTCACGAGCTTAATGTGAATAAGGAAATCAAGCCTGTAAAGCAATGAAGAAGAGTGTTCAGTCCTGAGAAAAATCAAGATATACAGGAGGAAGTAGATAAGCTACAAAAAGCCTCTTTCATTGAGGATGTTATATATCCTGACTGGCTAGCAAATGTGGTGATGGTAAAGAAGAAAAATAACAAGTGGAGGATGTGTGTAGACTTTAACGACCTTAACAGGGCATGCCCAAATGATCATTTTCCTTTGCCCCGAATTGATCAACTAGTGGATGCTACCTCGGGGAACGAACTATTAAGTTTCATGGATGCTTATTCTGGTTACAACCAGATTAAAATGAAACCTGAAGACAAGGAGAGTACCTCTTTTATCACCCCCAGGGGAACTTATTGTTATAATGTTATGCCTTTTGGATTGAAAAATGCAAGTGCAATATATCAGCGGTTGATGAACAAGGCGTTTGCAAAGCAAATCAGCCACAATATGGAAGTTTATGCTGATGATATGTTGACGAAGAGCAAGAAAGATGATGATCATCTAGTTAACTTGGGCCAGACTTTTGATCAATTAGAAAGATACCAAATGAAGCTGAACCCTACTAAATGCATATTTGGAGTACGAGAAGCATGTTTCTCCGGTATATTGTCAATCAACGAGGTATTGAAGCAAACCCTGAAAAGATCAAGGCTCTATTGGGGATACGATCTCCAACGACGAAGAAGGAAGTGAAAAGTCTCACAGGGCGAGTTGCAGCACTTAACAGATTTGTATCACGAGCAACTGATAGATGTCTCCCATTCTTCAAAACACTCCGAAAAATGTTAGAATGGAATGATGAATGCGAGAAGGCCTTTCAAGAATTAAAGAAATACCTGGGAGCACCTCCATTGTTATCCAGACCAGTGATGGGAGAAAGACTATACTTGTATCTGGCTGTTTCAAAAAACGTAGTAAGCTCGGCGTTGATAAGAGTGGAGGATGGAGTGCAAAAACTAATCTATTACACTAGAAAGGCCTTCCGAGGAGCAGAGATCAGATATCCAAGGCTGGAAAAGTTAGCACTGGCGTTGATCGAAGCAAGTAGAAGGATGAGGCCATACTTCCAAGCTCATACTATAGTTGTGTATACAGACTTGCCGTTAAGGCAAGCTCTGCACAAACTAGAGAAATCAGGAAGATTTATGTACTAGGCGGTAGAATTGGGTGAATACGATATAATTTATGAGCCTAGGTCGTCACTCAAAGGGCAAGTAATGGCAGATTTTATTACAGAATTCACTTATCCAGACACCTCCGAAGAGCAGAAGTTGAATACTGACTAGCCTGTGGATGTTACAGGATCATCGAATTTAAATCCCGACCAACTTAAGTTGGTAGACGAGCAAGAGAAGATGATCGACGAGCAGCAAGAAGTTCCAGATGAGGATATGAGGAAGCATCAAATATTCCACCGAGGAACTCTGTCTAACCAAGAGTTTGATAATGAGATACATGTGTGGAATTTATATGTAGATGGCTGTTCTTGCACTACGGGCAGTGGAGCAGGAGTTATTTTAAACAGCCCCGATGAGATCGATGTGGAGTATGCTTTGCGTTTTCAATTTAAGGCTTCAAATAATGAGGCTGAACATGAAGCTATGATCGTGGGTCTCAGTCTAGCCAAAACTATGAAAGCAGAGCAGGTCGTTGCATTCAGGGACTCACAATTGATTGTAAATCAAATGTTGGGAGTGTATGCAGCAAAAGGAGAATTAATGATCCAATATATTTCCAAAGTAATGGAGCTTGTATCAAGCTTTAGTGCAGTACAGTTGATTAGAATACCAAGATTGGAGAATGCAAGAGAAGATGCCTTAGCTCGGTTAGCCTCAGCCACACGCACCGAGATACAAAGAACAATCCCAATAGAAATCTTGGCTAATTGGAGCATTGACAAAGATCTAACGATGAACTTCATTGCCCTTGATTTAGGAACATCTTGGATGGATCCCATCAAGGCCTATATTGAAGAGGGGGCTTTACCAATTGATAAACTCGCAGCCAAGAAACTAAAGTTTAAAGCTACTCGTTATGTATTGACTAATGGCATTTTATATGGATGAGGAATTATAGCAGGTTTATAAAGATGTGTCCACCCCTCCGAGGTTAGAAATTTGATTGAAGAGGTCCATGAAGGGTCTTGTGGAGCCCATGTAGCAGGACGGACACTCTTGCAAAGAATGACAACCCAAGGGTATTACTGGTCAACGATGAGAGCTGATTGTATAGCTTATGCCAAGAAATGTGACAAATGTCAACGCTTCTCTTCTATCCAGAGAACTCTCCAAGCATTGTTAACGCCTATTACTTCCCCTTGGCCATTTGCCATGTGGGGAATAGACTTGGTCGGGCCACTTCCAACAACCAGGGGAAGATTTAAATACCTTGTGGATGCTGTGGATTATTTTACTAAATGGGCAAAAGATGAGCCTTTTATTGATATGACATATGACAAGGTGTATCAGTTTATTTGGAAGAATATCATTTGTAGATATGGTCTTCCCCATGCATTCATAACAGATCATGGAACCCAGTTTGACAACGAGGAGTTTGTCGCATATTATCATCAGTCAAACATATTGAAAACCCATTCTACACCAGGCCATCACCAGAGCAATGGACAAACTGAGGTGATGAACAGAACTTTGCTGAATGGTTTGAAAAAACGACTAGACGATGCAAAGGAAAATTGGATTAAAGAGCTACATTTTGTACTGTTGGCTTATCGTACTACGCCATGAACAACAACAGGAAAATCTCCATACATGCTGGCATTTGGAAGTGAAGCAGTTATACCTGCTGAGTTGGGCCTACCCACACACAGAGTGCTGAATTTTAATTCTCCTATTAGTGATTTAATGAGGCGATTAGACCTAGATATGCTCGAAGAAGTTAGAGAAGACGCAGCAATCATGAATACTGCATACCAATAGCGAACAACTCTGTTTTACAACAAGAGGGTAAAGAAGTGTGATTTGAAGGAAGGAGACTATGTGCTGAAGAAAATAATTCAAAAGCACAACAAACTGGAAGCTAACTGGCATGGACCCTACAGAGTAACAGAAGTTGTTCGACCAGGGACCTACAGGATTGAAACCTTGGAGGGAGAAGAATTTAAGAATGCATGGAATGCAGAGAATCTACGCAAGTATTATCAATAGTTGGCATTCCTATGTAAATGCAGTTTTCTTCAGTATAAATAAAGTGTCGAAATTTTTACCCAGTTCTCTCTTTTTGATGAAATTTTTCGGAATATTAGTGCTACACATCAAATTCAGAATGATCTCCACCAACTACAGTTGGTTGGTAAACAAAAATCCACCAACTACGGTTGGTCGATAAATCAAAATCCACCAACTATAGTTGGTCGGTAAATAAAATCCACCAACTACGGTTGGTCGGTAAATAAAAAATCCACAAGCTACGGTTGGTCGGTAAATAAAAATCCACCAACTACGGTTGGTCGGTAAATCAAAATCCACCAACTACGGTTGGCCGGTAAATAAAATCCACCAACTACGGTTGGTCGATAAATAAAAATCCACCAACTACGGTTGGTCGGTAAATCAAAATCCACCAACTACGGTTGGTCGGTAAACAAAATCTACTAACTCCGATTGGTCAGTAAAATTAATTTTCTCCAACTCCAGTTGATCGAGAATCAATATTCACCAACTCCGATTGGTCAACAAAATTAATTTACAATCAACTCAGATTGGTTAAACTAAGCAGGATCATGGGATGTAAGTCATTTTACTACTTAAGATCAAAGAAGTGATAAGTCACTATGGTCAAAAAATAAAACAGAATGGACATATCAAAATACGCATATATTCACAAACAAAGATATTCTGCAGAATGTTTAAAAGAATATGAAATAGCAGAAGACTAAATTTCTTCATTTAAAACAAAAAGAATTACATATGCTGTGAAAAGTACAAGTTATTACATAAAAATCCTACTCTATGGATTTCTTTCCCTCTGCCTTTGAAACAGGTTCTACTCCAGCAGGAGGATCATCTAAGGCATAAAGAGAGTTTATAAAATTTATATCTCGGAGTATCCTAACATTCATTCCAGATGGTCGATCGAGCAAGTGCTCCGGATGAGATATCTCATAATTAGAATGAAGATTGTAGTCGCCGAGATACTTGGAGATTAAGCACTAAGGAATTGCCCGAGCAGGAATCCAGCTCATATCAAGTTTAAAACGTGGCACGGGCAACTCAAGCAATCCAGGGTCATAATAATCCCATAGATAGTTGCCCTGCTCCAACTTTAACACCCCCAGTGCATTCAACCATCCTTATTTATAAACCTCGTTATTTGACTGCTGGATCCGATCATCGAGATGATAAAGGGCTTCATTATATCCAGCTATCCAAAACTCTCTGGGCTGTTTGTGGAATTGGTAGGTAGACCTCTCCAGTTGATCGTGAAGATTATTTACTAAAATTTCCTTATTCTCCAAGGCCGAGTTTTGTGTAGAAAGTTGCTCGTCGAGGTTCAGAATCTTCTTGGACATCTCTGTTAAGGCTTGATTCTTCGCCATCAACTGGAATGCCTGGTTCTCCAAGGCTGATTGGGTCCTCGCCTCTTCAATTGAGATCCGAGCAGTTCTTGCTCATCCCCGAGAAGATCTTGCTCGACCACGAGTAAAAGTGGAGGGTCCAACTCTTTTCAAAGTTTCTAACTCATCTCTTAAGTTAACATTCTCTACCTTTAAGAAAGAGAAACCTTCATCATTGATAGGGACCAAGGCTCCCGAGGTAGATGCTGCAGATTTCAGTTGGGATATCTCTCATCGTAAAACATTATTTTCCGGCTCCAACAGTTTCGCGATTTGCCTATGCTCCTCGACCTCAACCTTTAGAATTCTCTCTTTCTTCTCGTAAGCAGCGATGAATTTATCATATCCTTTGTCAGCATTTAGTTGCTGATATTTTTTCTCATACCGCTGATGCAAAAGAGTAGAAGACTCCTTATATTGTTGTTGGAGTTCCTCAATGGTGCCCTGGAGATCCTCAATCATCTCGTAATATGCCACATTGTTGGCAACTGCACGGTCGAGCAAGCACTTCAGTTATTGGTAGGCTTCGATTGCTCGTTCAGAAGTATCTGGACCAAGGATGTCAATGATTTGAGCTTCATTCAGATCTATATGACCAGCTTGGAAGTAATCATTGCATTTTTTCATCAATTATATGTCATGAGCCGATAATATCTCCATCATGGCTATAAACTAGCAAAGAAAAGCCATAAACAGGATCAATAATGATAAAGACATGGCAAGAACAACCAAAAGTTTGAATTTTTATTCATAAAAAAAAAATACAAAGCTCCAAGTTACATTCAAAAGAAATAACAAAATTAAAACCCGAGCAACTTTACACCTTCTCCTTGTGTTTTACAACTTCCTCGGAAAGCTGGGATGAGGAGGTTAGTTGCTCGGAAGATAGTGGCAGTTGCTTGACTAAAGTACTGGTGGGCTGAAGTTGCTCGTAGAAAGTCTAAACAACTGGAACAGGAGGAACTTGGTCTCCAATCATCATCGAAGATTCCTCTGAGGCAACTTCGTCCACTTCTTATTCCCCGGGAGTGGGAGGAGGGCCATGAGTATGTTGCTGGAATAATTCTGAATTATCAGCAATCTTCATCTCTTTCAAGGAAGAAACCCATCCATCCCTGAAGTACTTGAGGTTGGCATACTCCATTTGCGAGGTCATGGCAGCCAGGCCTTTGTTCCAGCCTTTATCCCAACCAGCACTGAATGATTTCTTAATAGCCTTTTTCCTCTTTTCTTTCTCCGAGGAGGTCCTTTCCCTAAGGAGCTCCTCAACAGCTTTCAATTTCCCTTCCACCTCCACTTTCTGACGTTTAACATCATGAAGTCTAACAACTTCCTCTCCAAACACTTTGAGCTTAGCTTACAGCTCCTTGTTTCTCTGATCAAAAACCTTGTTACTCTGCTCAAAATCTTTCAATTTTTTCTCCAAACCCTTGGAGGCCTCCACAGCTCGGTCTCTCTCTTGCTCAATAGACTTGAGTTGCTTATCCCAAGACACTTTATCTTCTTCATACTTCCGACGAGAGTCCTTTAAGGACTGAGTTAGACCAACAAAAGCCTCCTCTACACCTCCAGAGGAGCTTGAAGCTTTAATAGCCTCATCCTTCTTCGGAATGTTGTTAAAACATGTTACCAACTGAAGAAAGAAATAATTTTGAGTCAATATAGGGACATATTAATGAAAAGTGAAAACTTAGACTTGTAATACTTACTGAGGCAATATGTTGAGCTGCCAATGTAGTGACCCTGTCCCGAGGAAGAGTGTCTTCAATACCTTGGATTTCTGGAATAATCCAAGACTTCACAGAGCCCATGGCAGAGGTAGGAGGAACAAAAGTGGGAATACCACTTTTAGCATTTAAAGCCTGAGAGACAGGTCCAACAGGTCTCTCAGACGAACTTTTCTTTGACTTCTTTGGAGGAGCAGGAATATCTTCAACCAAAGAAGAAGTCTTAGATGGTGATATAACAATAACCTCACTAGGAGGAGAGATAACCACAGCCTTACTCGGAGCCATTGGGGGCTTCTCAGCAACTTTCTTGGTAGCAACTAGAGGGGGTGCATCAATGTTTCTCGTTCCTTCCACTGGAACATCCTGCTTATTTTTCTTTGCCTCCACATTGGCAGAGTCTGATTTGTCAAAGAAAGCAGGAGCTCTTCTTCTCTTCATTATGTTACTAATTGGAATAGTTGACTCTGAAGAAGAACCTTCTACACTAGTATCAGCAGCTGGTACTTAGTCGATGTCAACCACCACTGGACGAGTAGTAAAGGATGAAGTATAGCTCTTGTACTACAACAAATAGGAGGCTGATCTAATATGTTCATCAGCCACAGACTGATGCAAACTCCAGATAAATTTCAAATGTTTTAAATTAACCTCTGTCTCCTTTGGAGACTTTCTTTTGCTGTCAACTGCAAATAATAAAAAATAAATGTCAGTGATACATTTTATCAAACATCAAGAAAATGATATTTCAAAAAATAAAAAATAACCTATTCCATTGCCATAAGGGGGACACCTCATCATCTCCATTTAATGGAGCATGTTGCCAATTTTTCATAACAACCCCATGTTCAAAGTAATCCCTATTAGCATCTGGAAGATTGACAACTAAAGCCCTATTCAAAAACCTAGTTTTTAAATAAAAAGTACTATCGCTGACAACCCATCTGTAACAAAACATAATTTCTGGAATTCCTAAACGGGTTCCATGAATTTGATTTAACCTATGGACTCCATTAACTATTCTCCAGGAATTCGACGCTATTTTTGCAGGAACAACGTCAAAATATTGACAGAACTCCAAACATAAAGGATTTGGAGGAAAATAAAAGCCACATTCAGCCACAAAGAGACTTGGGAACCAGTGTCCCTCAGCCAAAGAGAAATAGTCAGAAGGTTCAGAAAGTTCCTCCAAAATGACCCATGAAGGAATTGAAAATTCAGAACGAAATTTATCAATCGATTCAACAATATAAACCATGATGATCAAAGCAAAATAAAAGAGAAGGAAGAAGATCTTACAGGAGAAGAGTGAATCAGTTGACAACGAACAAGGAAAGAAATGAACGCACAAGATAGAGAAGAAATGAAAAGCTCAAAGGCAGATTTGAAAAGTGAAAAAACCATAGGATTTCTGTCGCGTTTAAATACTTTACTTCGGGAATAGAAAAAGAAATGATTACCAAAACGGACGTTTACGTATCCGGCGGCTAAAAAGAAGAAAAGGGGCACGAAAAACGAAGCAATTAGGGAAATTCAAAATATTTATGAGGACTGATACTGTGCATTTAAAAAGGAGTTGTATACAACGAATGCTTTCCTAAAAAACATACAAACCGAAAATCTAAGCAGCAGAATGTTCCATACTTTTCTTCAACATCAAACTACGAAACATTGGGGGCTTCTGTTGATACCAAATTTAATCTGCTGACATGGACCATTCACCTACAGACACGTGTCCGACAACGTGGTAATTACATACGCTTCTACCAAGCAATTCGATTTCACCCAAGCAACTAAGAAGCCATGAGGAATTCATGGGCCCCGAGCAGCTCTTGCTCGTCCCCGAATAATTCAAGGGCTCCGAGCATCTCAAGCGTGTCGAGAAGCTTCGGCGGTCCGAGAAGCTTAGGTGGTCCGAGCAGCTTAACCGGTCTGAGCGATATAAGTGTACAGCGTATCCAAATCAAGAGTGTAGAAGGGTGTCTACCTATAAAAAAGTAAAAATATTATTTTATTAGAAATACTGAGAAGAAACCCAGGGTCCCGACAGAAACTCATATTGAGTAGGAACCCCCCCCCCCGGGGTCCCGACAGAAACTCATATTGAGCAGGAACCCCCCAGGGTCCCGACAGAAACTCGTATTAAGAAGGAACCCACCTAGGGTCCCGGAAAAAACGCATAATTGAGAAGGAACCACCCCAAGGTCCCGACATAAACTCATATTCAGCAGAAACCCCCAGCGCCGCTGCGAGGGTCAGCGCCGCTGCGAGCGTCAGCGCCGCTGCGAGCGTCAGCGCCGCTTCAAGTGCCAGCGCCGCTGCAAGGGTCGGCGCCGCTTCAGGTTCCAGCGCCGCCGCAAGTGTCTATGCCGCTGCAAGTGTCGGCGCTGCTTCAAGTGCCAGCGCCGCCGCAAATATCTACGCCGCTGCAAGGGTCGGCGCTGCTTCAAGTGCCAGCGCCGCTGCAAGTGTCAGCGCCTTCGCAAGTGTCGGCGCCGCTGCAAGTGTCGGCGCCACTTCAAATACCAGCGCCGCTGCAAGGGTCAGCGCCACCGTAAGTGTCGGCGCCGCTCCAAATGCCTGCGCCGCTACAAGTGTCAGCGCCGCCGCAAGTGTCCGCGCCGCTGCAAGTGTCGGTGCTGCTTCAAGTACCAGCGCCGCTACAAGGGTCAGCGCCGCCGTAATATTCCGCGCCACTGCAGGTGTCCGCGCCGCTGCAAGGGTCGGCGCCGCTTCAGGTGCCAGCGCCGCCGCAAGTGTCTACGCCGCTGCAAGGGTCGGCGCTACTTCAAGTGCCAGCGCCGCTGCAAGTGCCAGCGCCGTCGCAAGTGTCCGCGCCGCTGCAAGTGTCGGCGCCACTTCAAGTGCCTGCGCCGCTACAAGGGTGAGCGCCGCCGTAAGGGTCGGCGCCGTTTCAAGTGCCAGTGCCGTTGCAAGTGTCTGCGCCATTGCAAGGGTCAGCGCCGCTGCAAGTATCGGCGCCGCTCCAAGTGTCGCCGCCGCTCCAAGTGCCAGCGCCACTTCAGGTGCCAGCGCCTCTTCAAGTGTCTTCGTCGCTGCAAGCGTCAGCACCGCCGCAAGTGTCGGTGCCGCTTCAAGTACCAGCGCCGCTGCAAGGGTCAGCGCAGCCGCAAGGGTCGACGCCGCTGCAAGTTCCAGCACCGCTTCAAATGCCTGCGCCGCTACAAGGGTCAGCGCCGCCGCAAGTATCTACGCCACCGCAAGTGTCAGCGCCGTCGCAAGTGTCCGCGCCGCTGCAAGTGTCGGCGCTGCTTCAAGTACCAGCGTCGCTGCAAGGGTCAGTGCCGCCGCAAGTGTCGGCGCCGCTGCAAGTGCCAACGCCACTTCAAGTGCCTGCGCCGCTACAAGTGTCAGCGCCGCCGCAAGTGTCGGCGCCGCTTCAAGTACCAATGCCGCTGCGAGTGTCAGCGCCGCTGCAAGGGTCGGCGCAGCTGCAAGGGTCGGCGCCGCTGCAAGTGTCCGCGCCGTTCCAAGTGCCAGCGCCGCTGCAAGGGTCAGCGCCGCTTCAAGCGTCAACACCACTACAACAAGGGTCACTACATTAATAACATTCGAGAGGTGCCCGCGAGAGTCACCACAGAAGTCCAAAATTGAGAAGTACCACTGCAAGGGTCAGCGCCGCTGCAAGGGTCACTGCAGTAATGACAGTCGAGAGAGTCGGTGCCACTGCAAGGCTCAGCGCCACTGCAAGGGTCGCTGCAGAAATGTTATTCGAGAAGTGCTGCTACAGGGGTTTCGACAGAAACTCATATTGAGGGAGTAGCTATCGCGAACAACTCCTCATCATAAAACATCAGTCTCTAAATGAACAACAGCACTAACACTTTACCTTCTTGTACAGGTTGCCTAGTCGAGCAAGCAGGGCTCGAACAGGTGCGTTGGGACCTCCTGGGAGTTTTGGCTTGGCGGCTGAGGGACAAGGTATGTTGAGCAAGATCAACCACTTAGCACTATAGGATTGAGAGAATACTAGTAGGAAGACCCAGAAGTCACTCGAGACTACACACACTGCACACTTAGTCACTAGTGAAGTGAGCAACCAAAGAGCTGGCTACTCACAAAAAATAAAATCTTTACAAAGAAATGACTTTTCCAGAAGAGGGGGTCCTCAAGGTCCCTCTCAAGAAAAACAACATTTTTTTAGAGGAAAGGAGTCCTTAAGGTCCCCTCTCTCAAGATTTGCAAAATTGCACCACAAGTTACCGTTTCAAAGGATAATTACCAAATCTGATATTTTGTCTCCGTTAGGGGACATATGTGCTTTTTGACCTTTGGTCGGCGCCAGGTGGCGCCTGCAGAGGGGACAGGCAGGCTGCCACAGGTAGGGACAAATGGTACACTTCAGACATTGTTCCCCACCAACTCTCTCAATTTTGGCGCCCAAAAATGCCAGCTCACCCCTAACGCCCATGTATAAATAGACCTCTGGGCAAGGTCAATGAGGGAGACAATAGAAATTGCACTGTTACTCTGCTCAAAATATCACCAGACCTACCTAAGTATTCTCTCCCTGCTCATTCTCATAGTGCTGAGTGCCTTGTTCCTTCACTCCCCACTGACAGCCATCACTCTCAGGTGTTTCCCTTGAGAAAATTGCTATTTTTGCTGTGAAAGTTCATCTTCTTGCAGGGAGTGAGTTGAAGCTTGAGTTCTATTGTTACCAGAAGGAGAAGTTTTCTTCAGAAGTTGCTCCAGGAGACCTTGAAGACCTTGCAGACAGCGTCCATTGGAGTGGGTCACGCCTCACCCTTTCCATTTATTCATAGACCCCAGTCTCACTACCCTCCTACAAAGAGAATCCAGGATATAACTGCGCATTAAATACTCATTAATATGGTACAGATGTACAGGTCTACTGGATAACAGTGCATTGTCCTTTCATTGATACGGCTTGAAAGGCTATAAATACATTGTAACCTCCTCACTAGCAGGGGACTCAAAATTTCTTGGTAAACCCATTATCGAGAATTCTGCAAACAGTCAGCAATAACAAATACAGTGGACGTAGGCCATTCTTACAAGGCTGAACCACTTTAAAAATCTTTTGTCTTATATTTATATATTTATTTTTATCTGTGATTAAATAATTAGATCAAATCTAGTTTTTTACATCAACAACGATGTCGACCTTACTCCCCGCAATCACAACCGAGAACAATGGTAAATATGCCACAACCTCTCTCTACAGGTGTTTCTCGTTTTTCCCTTCAAGAGTCTTTATATGATATTTTTTATTTGGATTAATTTTAAGGGTTAAAATCTTTTGGGGATTTTATATGCCTAATGTTGTTATGCGTCTAATATTAGTAGGCAGTCTCTCTTGTCTCCCACCGCTCAAACCATCATTACGGTATAAACACTTATTTTTCTAGGGTTATTTTTATTATTGAACTTGGGTTTAAAGTTTATTGATCATTATAATATAAGCATTTTTGTTTCAATTTTACAGGTACCCTGCTCTATCATTCCCTGAGTTTTAGGGTTTTGATTTTTTTTCTTGGGTTTAATTTGTTGCTTTAAGGATTTGTTTTTTAAAAGCTCTATGTGATTCTTGTGGTTAGAGCCTATTTTTCCATAAAACTAACGTACAGCTCATGTCAGGCCTCTCACTCAGGTGGGAAAGTCATGTATCAGGCCTATCTAGAGTTCGGTAGGAAAGAAAAGTGTTTGCGTTCATATGGTTTAGTTACCCTAACCCCGTCATAAGAGACTTAATCCCATTGAGTCAATTTAATTAATACTAAGAACCCCCTCTTTCTCTTGTTTAGAATTCAAGAGATCCGCAGAACATTAATAATTGGGATACCTCATTTAAGTTTAAGGAATAAGGAATAAAAGATATGGATAATATCTTTTGTAGGCTTATAGGTGTAAAATTTTAATGTTTATTTGGGGTTTGAACTTACTACTTTTATGTTTATATTCAAAATCTCTCAGGCCTTCTATCTATATTATCTCCGCCTTAATTGTTTGAGTATAAATCGTTGATAACATGGGTATGAATCATAAACTATTATAGACAGGGATATGATTTTATATTTACTTTGCTTACAGCAGGAACATTTTTACAATGGGCATGCCTTATTAATTCTATTTCATTTCTTATGTTCGCAACTAATAGATGAAATTGAAAATGGATAAGATCAGGGTTCTTTATTGAGGTAATCTGTTAGAGTATTTTTATGTAATACACACACACACACACACACACACACACACACACACATATATATATATATATATATATATATATATATAATATTTTTTTTTGTCAAATACCTTAGGCTTTGGGATGTTATTTTTTTTTCTCTCTGAGGTTATTAGATTTGGATGTTTGAACTATTATTGGAAGTATTGTTCCTCAAGAGTTTTTTGAATTTTTTTAGATACCGTTTTGCATTTTGCTTTTGCCCTTGGATGTCATTTCCTATTTTTGATGTTGAAGCTACATTAATTCAAATACAGAACCATAGTTTGTATTCAAGTTTTGTTGTAGCAGCAATTTAAATGCAGAAATAAATAAGGAACGAAATTACCCAATTAGGAGCCGAGACCAAAAAATATAAGAAATTTGGAGCTGGACAGTTTAGAATTATGGCTGAGTCGCGGACAATGTCGCTCTCTTTATGGTGTTTCGCGACTCTGCCAAAAGTCTGCTGACAGTCTTAGTAGCCTCGTCACCCCAGGATAAAATAGCCCTAAAAATTATGAAACGGTAGCACGAACCGGATTCATTCAATGAACACCCATTCTGAAATATATGTATTGCTCCATTCTGTGTAGTATAATTAATCTGGGGGGAGATTAATTATTTATGTGGTTTTATAATTATCGAGGGACGAATAATAATTTCTGAAAAAAAATTCTGAGAATTGTTTGTAGTCGGAAACTGTGTGTAAAAATGAAGGTATAAACCTCCTTTTTATTACGAAAAAATAATGACATTAATGGGTACTCAACGTGGAGAGAAAACTGGAAAAACGTGGGCAAGAGGAAGACTTTTTCAACAGTTAGAGCAGTCGCTTTTTTTAATTTTTTCGAAATTAAAAAAACGTTAAAAAATAATTCTTAAGGCCCAATAAACGTCAATTTATTTGTCCAAAAAAATAATCTTTAATGAGCCCAAGCCCAAGACCCAGGACCCGGACATGGGCCCGGGGCGGCCGAACGGTGGCGGCGGTGCGCGCGCGTGTATGACTTGGCCCAATAAGTCTCCCAACCATACACACAAAATATTGAATGCCCAAAGGGCTTACCCTTTAGACTCACAAAAAGGGTATATTAACACAACCCATTTCCTTCAACCCACCGATGTGGAACAAGAAGGAAATTCACTTTTCAACTTTTGTAACTTAACAGCTTATACAACTGTTTTCCAACGATCCCCACTTGCAAAATTTGAAAACATTTTTATCGAGCAATACTTCATAGAATTGTGCATAAGCAAAGGTGTCTTTCGACTTGAACCTTTACGTAGTAAAGATGATTCAGAATATACTAGAGTAACCATAGTTTTGAACTCTATCTATGACAGCATCCCACACCCAACCCTACTTGGGTGTAGTTCTAATAGCCAGCACGTTACGACCATGTGCTTCTATCCCATTATAGTGAACGCTTTAGGAATTTGCCCAAAATATCTATAGGAAGCAGCCACACTTCCACATTCACATAGGTGAGTTTATCAAGAATACTCCTGTAGCTAAGTACCCCACTAAAAATAGAGCTATAGATCTCATTAAGAGTTGTTACAACTCATCCTTTACTCGCTTCAGGATATCATGCTCCATAGGGATGGACTCGGAGTAAAACCCCGCTCAATCTTAATTAATAATCGTATGATTCAACCCATATCACTTGTGACTTGTTATTACCCTTTGAACATATTTCTTGGGATCTCCAATCCATATGTTGGGTTACCATCACAAATGACTCATTTATCCAAGGGATTTAGTCCCATTACTTTCAAGGTGTTCCACACCTTCTCCCTAGCTAGTCCTTTCGTCAAAGGATCAACTAAGTTTTGTTCAGACCGTATATGATCTACCCTCACAGCACTTATAGAAATAAATTCTCTAACAGTGCTATGTTTAAGATGTATTTGTCGTTTCTTACCGTTATAATAACGGTTCTCTACTTTTGGAATATTCGCGGTACTACCACAATGAATCAAAATGGCTGGTATTGGTCTTTCCCATAACGGGATATCTGATAGGAGGTTTCTTAACCAACCTGCCTCTTCACTAACAGTAGCTAGAGCTATCATCTCAGACTCCATAGTGGATTGAGCCAAAATAGTTTGTTTCTTAGATTTCCAAGAAACTGCACCACCAGCGATGCTAAATAGATATCCACTAGTAGCCTTAGAATCATTAGATAGGGTGTTCCAATTAGCATCACTAAATCCTTTAAGGACAGCGGGATGCTTATTATAGTGTAATTCGAGGTTCATCGTCCTTTTAAGGTACCGCATGACCCTCTCAATAGCATGATAATGCTTCATACTAGGTCTACTGGTAAATCTATATAGTACTCCCACAGCATAAGCTATGTCAGGTCTAGTGCAATTTGTAGCATAACGTAAGCTACCAATAATGTTTGCATAAGCATTTTGGTTTACACTATCGCCAGTGTTCTTAAATAACTTTACACTAGGATCAAATGGAGTACTAGCAGGTTTACAATTAAAGTAATTGTATTTCTTTAGAACATTCTCAATGTAATGAGATTAATCCAAAGAAAGTCCCTTTTCTGACCTAGTAATATTAATTCCTAATATTATGCTAGCTTCACCCAAATCCTTCATATCAAAAGTAGCACACAATAATGATTTAATATTTTCTACGGCATGAATATTAGAACCAAATATAAGCAAGTCATCAACATAAAGACACATGATAGTGCAAATGTTCTCAACATATTTACAATAAATGCATTTGTCACTTTCGCTTATTTTAAACCTATTGGAGATGACTAGGCTATCAAATTTATCATGCCATTGTTTAGGTGCCTGTTTGAGTCCATAAAGAGATTTATCTAGTTTACATACTTTATTTTCTTGACTGTGTACAATAAAACCTTCAGGTTGATCCATATAAATATCTTATTCTAATTCTCCATTTAAAAATGCAGTTTTAACATTCATTTGGTGTACAATTAAATCATTTAAGGCAGCTATAGCAAATAGTACACGTATAGACGTTATTTTAGTCACACGTGAAAATGTATCAAAAAAGTCTACGTTTTCTCTTTGTCTAAAACCTTTGGCAACAAGACCTGCCTTATATTTTTCAATAGTGCCATCAGGTTTTAATTTCTTTTTAAGAATCCATTTACACCCAATTGCTTTACAGCCAGGAGGAAGGTCTACTAAATGCCAAGTTTAATTTGTTTCCAAAGAATCCATTTCATCATTAATAGCCTCTTGCCATAAATCGGCATCTAAGGAAGATAAAGCTTATTGAATAGTGTTAGGATCCTCCTCTAAAGTTTAAGCATAAAATTCGGGACCAAAATCTTTTTTCGCACGAACCCTTTTACTTTTTCGAATTTCTGAAATGAATTCATTATTTTATTTAATTTTATTTAAAGAAATATTAGTGGATGACTCGCCCCCACTATTTCTCAATTTAAAAGGAAATTTATCTTCATAAAAATCGGTGTCATTTGATTCAATAATTACTTAATTTTTCAAGTCATAAAAACGATATGCTTTGCTATTAATAGCATAGCCTATAAAAACGCACTCATATGCTCTACTTGTCAATTTAGACCTTTTAGGGTCGGGTATACGTACATAGGCTAAGCACCCCCACGTTCTAAAGTATGTCACGTTGGGCTTAATATTTTTTCAAATTTCATAAGGAGATATTTTTATTTTAGTCTTAGGAATTCTATTAAGTGTGTGAGACACAGTCAAAATAATTTCACCCCACCAATGTGAGGCAGCCCCTGAATTTAATAAAATAGCCACAACTAATTCAGTTAATGTCCTATTTTTTCTTTCGGCTTTACCGTTAATTTTGGGCGAATAAGGGGTAGTTTTTTCGTAAATAATACCGTGGGTTTAATAAAATTCAATAAATGGTCCAGAATCATATTCGGTGCCTCTATCACTACGTAACCTTTTAATTTTTCGATTAAATTGATTTTTAATTTCATTTAGGAAAATTTTAAACATGTCAAACGCTTTACTTTTATTTTTCATTAAATACACAAATGAATAATCGGAACAATCATCAATAAAAGTTATAAAATAACGTTTGTCATTTCTAGTTGTGACACCATCCAATTCACAAATATCTGAATGAATTAAATCAAGCGGTTCAGATTCTCTAAAAACAGATTTATGTGGTGTCTTAGTGATTTTTGCTTGACTACACCATTCACATTTTTCAAAATCATTTAATGATAATTCTGGAATTAATCCTAAAGTGCTCATATTTTTAACAAGTCGTTTATTAACATGACAAAACCTAGCATGGCAAACATTAAATGAACAAGCAATATAATCAGAAGGAGAAATTTTATTAGCATCAACATTCAACTTAAACATCCCATCAGTGGCATAATCCTTGCCTATAAAAATTCCTTTTTTGGTCAAAGTAAATAAATCGGCACCAATAGTTTGAGCAAAGCCAACTTTGTTGAGAAGATAACCCGAAATCAAATTTTTCCTTATCTCGGGAGTGTGAAGAACATCTTTGAGGATAACAGTCTTTCCCGAAGTGAACTTTAATTCCATATTTCCAGTACCAGCAACCTCAGTGGAGTGAGAATAACCCAACAACACATTCTTATCTGCAGTCTCAGAATAAGCCTTAAACATAGTACGATTATAACAGATATGGAGGGAAGTGTCAGTATCCAACCACCACCCTTCGGCACTGCTAACCATGTTGATTTATGAAATCATAGCACATAGGTTCTTTTCGGTCAAATTCTCTTGTGCTTGTGGCACAATGTGACATTTGCGAGCCATATGGCCAGGCTTGCCACACTTCAAACAGAGAACTGTCCTGATTTGCTAGAGCGTCCATTTTCAGGGTTCTTATTCTTATTCTGAGTCTGAGTCTAATTTTTAAAATTTTGGTTGTGGCTCTTTTTCTTATTTTTTATATTTTTTCCATTTGCCTTTAAAACAACTGGAGTGTGGTTCTTTTTCTGATTTTTTTTGCTAGACACAACAAGAATTTCATCTTTATAGTCCTGTTTTCGGGATTCCTCCTCAATTCTCAATTTAGTAATGAGTGACTCGAGTGAAAATTCTTTAGACTTTTGCCTCAAAATATTTTTAAACTCTTTGAACAATGGAGGCAATTTATCAATAATTACAGCCACCTGAAATTGCTCATCTATAACCATGCCCTCGAAAATAATTTCATGGGCAATCATTTGCAAATCATGGGTTTGAACAACAACAGATTTGTCCTCCGTCATTTGAAATTTCAAATAACGGCTGACGGCATATTTTTTAGCACTCGCCTCCTCCGTGCCATATTTTTTAAACAGTGCATCCCAAACATCTTTTGTAGTTTTATAATTGCCATAATAGTCATAAAGTTCGTCACTTAGAGCATTCAAAATATAGTTCTTGCACAGAAAATCATTTTCCTCCCAAGTTCTAATTGTTTTGCTTTCCTCAACAGTAGGTGGATTATTTACTACGGATTTATCAAATTGAACACACGATGCGACTTTTTTTGTAGTTAAATAAAATAATATTTTTTTGTTCCTGCGTTTAAAATGGGTGCCTTCATATTTGAAAGGCTTGTTAAGATTGCTAGAGTTAATTTCGTCCATGGCAGAATAGGGAACACCTTAAAATTATTGTAGCAGCAATTTAAATGCAGAAATAAATAAGGAACGAAATTACCCAATTAGGAGCCGAGACCAAAAAATATAAGAAATTCGGAACTGGACAGTTTAGAATTATGGCTGAATCGCGGACAATGTCGCTCTCTTTAAGGTGTTTCGCGGCTCTGCCCAAAGTGTGCTGACAGTCTTAGTAGCCTCGTCACCCCAGGATAAAACAACCCCAAAAATTATGAAACGATGGCACGAACCAGATTCATTCAATGAACACCCATTCTGAAATATATGTATAGCTCGATTCTGTGTAGTATAATTAATCTGGGGGGAGATTAATTATTTCTGTGGTATTATAATTATCCAGGGACGAATAATAATTTCTGGGAAAAAAATTCTGAGAACTGTATGTAGAGCTGTGTGTAAAAACGAAGGTATAAACCTCCTTTTATTGCGAAAAAAATAATTTTGTTAATGGGTACTCAACGTGGAGAGAAAACTGGAAAAACGTGAGCAAGTGGAAGATTTTTTTAACAATTAGAGAAGTCATGTTTTTTAATTTTTTCAGAATTAAAAAAAACGTTCAAAAATAATTTTTAAGACCCAATAAACGACAAATTATTTGTCCAAAAAATTAATCCTTAATGAGTCCAAGCCCAAGACCCAGACGAACGGCGGCGGCGGCGCGCGCGCGCGTAACTTGGCCCAATAAGTCTCCCAACTATACATACAAAGCATTGAATTCCCAAAGAGCTTACCCTTTAGACTCACAAAAAGGGTATATTAACACAACCCATTTCCTTCAACCCACCGATGTGGGACAAGAAGGAAATTCACTTATACACCTGTTTTCCAACAAGTTTCAGTAGGTAAGTTCGTACAGTTGATAGACTATATTGAATTGAAGAAAGTTCTATGAAATTGTAATGTTATTTATATGGGTGGTGTTCTATTTCTTAGGATTGTCCAATGGTCTTTTTATTAAAAAAAACAATAATTTTGGGGGGTTTATATAGTTGTATTACATATTTACGTCTAAAATATGTCATTTTTGTAATTAAATTTTCATGTATACATGAAATTAAATAATTATATATCATTCTTTAAACATTAAATTAAATTTTGACATGTTTGATATGAGATGTGGAGAGAGAGAGAGAGAGAGACCACATTTACAAAAGTTACTATATTCCATCATATCTTCCTTCTAATTCTCCAATCACATGATTCCTTATGAGAGCATTACCTGTCTAACAAACTTATTCAATTCTCTAACTAATAGGGTATTTAATAAAATCTAATTAAACTAGTGTCTCACTACCCACTGCACATGTCAAAGCCCATGATGCTTTGCAATTATGAGAAGGTAAAGGACGATAGGATTATAATCTCTTATATTAGGATTTATTAAATACATTTTCTTTATACTTGAAATTATTACACTTTTTATTGTGGTACCGTGGGGTCTGTTTTAGTGAAAAGTTTTTCGTGTACATTTATATTTAAAAATAGAAATTAAATTTCACAAACATAATACCAAACTCCAGTGTGAGGAGAGATTGTTATATTGTTATTTAGCTCATAGAGAGGTGCGTTATTATTATTATCTAAGAAATATCAAATAAAATTATTGAGATAAACAACACAAAAAGAAGAATGTCCACGAAGCCCTTTTTCGTACACGATAAAGTTTTAGATGAATTGTGAATATTAGGAAAGAATTGTCAGAAATTCTTTTACAAGGAATTTGAATAATATTGTTATTTTCATACGTAAGTGGATTCCTACTAGGAATCCAAATTTAATGTTTGGTACGGGGATATAAACTATATACATCAAATACCTTTTAGTAATCTTATTAATACAAATGATAAGTTTTCTTAATTTTGAGATGTACTAAAACAAAATTATGCAAATAGCTATTTAGCTCTCTATTAAGTAATGTATGAATCCAAATATATTTTTAAACACAAATAAAAATATTTCTTTGGCATTTTCTAATATTAATGAAATCATTAATTTATTGTATTATGGAATATACATGTATAGTGTTGAGTAAGGTAACCAAATGGTTGCATTTAAGTAGAAAAAATTTCTAAAATAACTAAATGAAAATCATGTATCTTTAGATTTATTACGAAGTAAAAAAAGAAGAATGGCCTCCACAAATTATATAGGGGATCCCCGGTTTATAATGATTCACTAAATATACTCATATTTGTTAATATATTTTATTACCTCCCCCCCCCCCCCCCCCCCACACCCAAAAAAAAAAAAAAAAACTAATTTTTTGATAGAACAGTAACACCGTTAGAAAACCCTTAATCTTTAATTTTTCTTTGACTTCACCCTAAACATTTTTTCTGACTAAAATCCCTCTTTTTTCTTAAAAACTTGCAAAAACACACAAGTCATTATAAATTCAAAAAAAGTCCGATTTAAATTTTACTATAACGAAAACATAAATCAAACCAAATAAAAGTGTACATATTTAACATTTTATAACTAATTACAACCCTAAAGATGAACCCATAAAATAATTAACAAATCTAAATATATTTAATTAATGATAAACCTATAACTCTCTCCCCGGTATGGAAGCAATATCAACGTCTGCAATTCTACAATTAAAGTCTTGTAGAGTTAAAATGTTTATGAAATTAGTATATTGTGATCGAATTTTAAAGGAAAAAGATAAATGTTTGGTTTTCTCAAATCTGGAACCTTTATAATCACATCTTGAGATAAAAAATCAACGACTCAAGAATGATTATAAGTGATGGAATTTTTCCTAATGGGATGAGTTTTATAGTTCAATATATTTTTAATGTCCATCTTTGGTTTCACAAACAATATTTTTGAGGATTTTTGTGGTAAAGTAGGGATCCCACTTATATTAAATGAATTTTGATTTCGCCCATTTTGTTCACCAATAAGATAATCAAATTTCCATTAGGGCCCACATGTCATTAAAACCTACATTAGAACCAAACACATTAACGCAACACATTTATAAGAATATTTCTTATATGTATAATTATTTGTTGGCTTGGACTAAATGTAAGTCTAAGTGTGTTTGTGTTTTGTAGATCTGCAGGTTGCCTACCTACATCATTTTATCAGAAGACGACATTGCACATATGCACACATCTCTAGGTATTTGTAGGTTTGGTAAGTTTAGTATGTTGTGGTCTCATTTCATGTTGGGCATTGAGTAGATTTGGTTTGAGACGAATTGTTAAAAGAGAGGACAAATATTTTTTTTGTTCTTGGTGTCTATTAAATCACAAAAATTGTTAGTCAACCTTGAGGGTATTTTTACAAATCAAATGACAAAATTTTTGGTCTTTGAAATAAATTTAAAATATATATGTATTACGCTTTAAAATTAAACAAATCATGCGTCATTCCTACATTTGTGTAAAAAGTTATACTAAGAACAATGAACCTCGTACGAAGCTCATGCGAAGTTACCTCATTCGTACAATAATAGTTTTTCTACTAGAGGTTTGGGCGAGATTTTCAAAATTGTATGGACTCTCACATGGCTATTGTATAAAGTTTATCATTCATAAGAGGCTTTATTTTAGATAAATATATGCTTTTACCTGCTATATTCATATATAATATATAAATAGGACTCTAAAATCGAATCAGAAAAAACTCTCCTCCTACTGAAGTTTTTCAAAACCCCGTAGAGATTTTTCTTTGAGCATTATTCATAAATCTTGCTTGAATAATGATAATATCAACACAAACACCAAAGCACACTCATATACATCAAATTTGGTTGGACTTTAATCAAGTTTGGTTAGCATTTCTAGATATTATTAAAGATCGGTGCACTAGATTCTTAACAAGTCCCCAATGCTGAGATCAATGGACACTGATCCATGTAGGTTGTTGTACGAAACTACAGTGGATAGAACTTAGAGTTAGTGTGGGAAGATGTGCGTAACCAAGAATTTATATTCGGGTGGGCTGACTTAAAACTGATTTTTGGGGGTTCTGGAGCGGGAGCTCCCGAGACAATTTTTTTTAAGGTTTTTTTTTACTATTTACTTAAAAATAATGTTAATTAAAAAATATAGGCACAAGATAATGCCCAAAATAATGGTTCATATAGTTTTTTTTTGTTTTTAAAGAGGATCATTGAGGTTTGATTAGTTGGGGGACTAACTTTTTTGTTTGTTGGGTGGGCTGTGATGTATTGGACCTTAAAATTTGACTATTTTTTTAAAGTGACCCGGGCTTGACCCCAGCCAAACCCTCCATTTGGCTACAGTATAGAAGTCATTTCTATGATGTCGTAATCCATTTAAATATTACTAATAGATTTAGTTGATTTTGTTGGATCGGAGAGAAATGGTTTTTCTCGAAATGGTTTCCATTTAAACATCGGTGCTTATGTTTTTATTTATTTTTAATAATTTTGAGATCTTTTATTTTTCAATCACCTTAAAAATTAGGTCTAAATTATTTTATTTAGTAAATTAAATATCAAGTTCGACTCGTTCGTATAGTAAATAAACCAATCTTGAAAATGATCGGAAGCTTGTTTAATGATCGAGATTTACTAAGATCGTCTCAAGTACAGCATGACCCGGTTAGTTTGCATACCTATATAAGGGTCCTCAAGTAACTCATGTTCATTTACTAATAAAAGTTTGTTTATTTTATATTAGATTAGGGACCGATTTTGTTGAGCAACTAAAGTTCGAAGGAACAATGAGTCCATCAAAGCATTATATGTTTGTATTATACCTGTACGGGTCAGTCCGCACAGGAGCATTTTTGTGTGTGTATATATATATATATGTATATATATATATATAAATATATATATCTTTATTATAGCAGTTACTTCCTATATTATTTTAGGAGATTATATTTGGAGGGATGAAACATTTGGGGTTGTTGTCTTTGGTTTTCAGAGCTTAAAAAATAATGCAATGTTTTTGGTAGTAAATATAACAAGGCTTGTGTGGTTTAGGAAAGTGCTACCAGCAAGGTTTTGTGTTAGAGCTTGAGGAGTAAGACTTTTGAGGAAACTAAATGTTAATCACTTCAATATTATCGTACTCAGTAAGGTTTTACCTATGATGTACTCTCATAAAGGAACTATTCAAATATCATAAGTCGTGAGAGACGAATAGGTCATTAGCACAATAACAGTGCACAGAAAGTTAGAGACCACAAAGGTCACTCATGTAGTAGCATGAGTGCAGACAACGAGATACTAAGAAGTCTTCTTGCAATATTACATTCACAAACCATTGAGGACACCAAGTCCCTTGGGGAATATTAATTTGTTACAAGTAGTACAAATATTCAGCGAGTGACTAACTCGTTCATTCGCACAAGATTACACTTAAATACTTGCACAATAAGTTTCATATCAACATCAATAATTCTGCATTTCGTTTCTATAGTACAAAGTACAAGTATAACTTTTACAATTCAACTAGTGACGAGATGACGATATACCCTTTTGCTCACTATCAAAATTGGTAATACACTCGCCCATAGTAGTAGTGTTATGACCATTATAAGAATGAGTGTGTGGGAGGGGGGGGGAGGCAAAAGTGTTCCATGTCATTTAGTGTACTCGAAACATGGTATGCAGCATTTAATTCAAAATATGACAATCCAACTGATTCAGTGCATATATGCATAGTTAACTTCATTTTCACATTCATTACACACAATGCATAACCTAGAGTTATTGTGTTGTAAAATTGAACACGTATAATAGAAAGATTGCAATCGCCATTAATACACATAGAGGTACTATCCTACTTTTCTCTCATTATTGAACTTCTTACTGTTGAAAAATTGGAGCGGTCCAGAATTTTCTGAACAAAATTTTGAGCAACTTTGGGCTCAAATTTAGGTGGAACTCACACTACGAAAATTGCGGGACCATATACGAAAGCGTTCATCTCCGCAAGGAGATTAACGTAGTATATTCATATGTCCAATTTTAATAAGTTATGAATGATAAATATGTTCCCAAAGTGATTCAGAAAGCAATGAAAGTTAATGAATTGAGTATGTTTTAACTCTTGTCCCACATTGGAAGAGTAGTGGAAAGTTGATGAGTTAATAACACCCCAAGTATGGACTAAGGCTTGGATGCCTTGGGGTATCCCAACTCTTTGAAGGGGAGATGACATACACTATGCATGTGTTGGGCTTGTGCCAAAAGCCCACACGCGCGCCGTCTGTCCAGCGAATTAATTAAACTTTCTGGGCTTTTATTAATTAATTACGGAATTAATTAATAATTAATTAACTGTTTGACAGTTAATGCCAAAGGTCATCAATTAACAAATTAACTGTTTTTGACAGTTAATTTTGGTTGACTGTTCCAATAGTCAACACAAAAGCTATAAATACAAACCTTTCCCTCCTGTTTTAACTACTGAAAAATTAACCCTCCAAAAAAATTCCAAAAATGTGTTTTCTTCATTTCTGCATATCATTTCACTGTTCTGGTTGAGTATAAACACAGATTTGTGTTCGTTTGGATTAATTATTGTTGTGCTACATAATTAATTCGGGAAATCCGTTCTATCTTGGGAGGCAATTATTCAAAAACCTTTGAGCACGTTAGAGGGAATAAATTTGCCTTAAGGAGACTGTTCTTCAGGGCTCGAATTTATCATTAATTCTGTTATTGTTTCTGCAAATTCAAGTAAGTGTTAATTTCTGTAATTCCGCTTTATTTCTATAATTATTTTATAATTTATAATTCTGTACAATTGTTTTTAATAAATAGTAGACATAACACTTACTTATCCACACTAAATGCTATAGATCTTATATCCCTTAAAGATTACAATTATTGTGAAATATTAGGTGTAAACTCGCGCGATGCGCGAGTAGACGATTGTGATAGTTATTTCACACTTTTGTACTAATAAATAACAAAATAAATAAATAAATAAATAACAACTTGTAGCTTTATACGTTACTATAATAAAAATGATGCATTATAGCATTTGTTTCCGCAATCAGTTTCACATTCAGTGACCCGCCCATCGCGATCATTTAAGTAAGTGTTGAGTAATTTATTTTATACAAAAAAAATTCAAACATTTCAGCTCGAGGTTCCCTTTAATTCGAGTAAATAAAATTTCAGCGCGATGAAAAATGAAAAGGTCAAATATATTTTCACATGTTTAGAGTTAAATTTTGATCGTTACTTTACTTTAGAGTTGCATAATTATAGGGTGTAAACTTATTCACAATTTTAAACCAAAAAAATAATTTTAAATATATAAAAAAATATTTCATCATTTTACTTTTTACCATGGATAAAAGTATTTCACCCCGAACTAAACAGGTCCTAAAACTTTTAAACCTTGGTAAAACTTAAATAACATTCAAATCAAGGATAAAAAAAATTTAACAATTCTCTTTTCTAAATAATATTCAAATTAAGAAAAAAAAATCACTTACGAAACATTCATAGAAATGGGTGAACTCCACCTCTCTACAACCACACTCCCAAAGAGAAAGAGAAAAATACCGTCAACCCACAAACCAAAGAAAAAAATAAAAACAAAGACAAACTCCTAATATACATCCACCAAACATAAATTGTCACCTGTAATTGAAAATGGTGATTACAGCAGACAATAATAAACAAAAAAATGAGCATGATTTTCCAATCCATACAAACACAATACAATCAAAATAAATATTTAAATTAAAAAATAAAAATATTTAGAAATTCAATTAAGCAAATAGAGGAGAATGGAGAAAAATGCCACAGTTTAAATTCATGCAAATAAACTTGTATGTATAAAAATATTTTTTTACAAAATAAGAGTATATATTCTTTCAAATATTAAGAACATATGAAGGTTACACACTCCTTAATTTATTGCATCAATACCAAGCCAACACCTTAGCGGTTCTGTTGTAGAAGCTCAGATGATGAGGCATAAAGGAACCTACTCATAAGCATAACACAAATATTTCGAGTAAAAAGGTGGGGGTGAGTGAGTACAATGATATTGGGATAGAGAAGCAACAAATGTATTGCCACATAGCTATGAGACGACTAATAGTAAGTCTAGTAAAGAATGATGTTGGCATATAACTTTCCAGCTCTACAAACAATCAAGTCCAATAATGAAGTGTTAGCTCAGATGGTTCGACTACACTAAAATATGATAGATGGAGAATTTGTATGATGCAGAATATATCTTAAAGAGAAATTTTGTATACAACTTATTTTGTTGGGTATAAGTTGTAAAAAATCAAATGAAGTTCATATTTTGACAACAATAAAACAGGGAGAGAGACTTACAAATTCTAAACCATTGGATACATATATGGGATAAATATAAGAAAAAAAGTGAGAAGAGAAAACATGGTAGTTGTACGGGCATTCTATCAAACACCTGGGATGCATATACATTTTAGGTAATAAACTTTCATGTCTGGAACCTCATCCGTTGTATTTTGTCACTATGTTAATGGGCTACAACAAATATATATATTGTTTCTCATCCAAAAATAGCCTTCGATCTGAAACCACAAAAATGAATACAAAAGATAGATTAGTAAACAATGATTTACCTAATTTGTCTATTTAGCTAGTCGACGCAACAAAACCTCCAAAATAGCCTTGGTCGACAGGTCAAAACCCAAAATATGAAAATTTTCAATATTTTGTTTGGAAGATAAATATTAAATTTCAAAACCTTCTAAGGTCATTTGTAGTGGTGTAGTACAAAAAATGTAAATGTACACTTTTTTGCTTAAATTGTTCCTGAAGTTTTTACAATGGAACAATGCAAAAATGCTGATGTGGCGGAGAATGGGCAGAAGACTTTTTACCGCTTAGATCTGGGCGGACGACTTTTTACCGTCCAGATTTAATTTACCGTTTGGATATTATTTTTTTTTTCAAAAGTGAGGTTGGGAGGACAAATTATAGGCGTCAAAAAATCTAGGCGGGTATCTTTTTAAAGCCCAATCTGGACGGGTATCATTTTAACGTCCAGAACTGTTGGGCCCCACTTGCACATTGTGTATCGGCCTTCTACATTTGCATCCTCTCTACATTTTCTCTCCTAAGGGTCCGTTTGGTTCGTGGTGAAATATTTTTCACCGTGTTAAAAGTAAAAGGTGAATTATTAGTGCGGTGATTTTGTTTTCACCATCTCCGTTTGGATGGTCGAGTTTTCACTAGGTGAAAATTTTAACTTTTTCACCATTTGTTGTTTGGATGGTCAAGATTAATATGGTGAAAAAATAAAATGACCATCTTACCCACATACTTCAAATGCATATAACTATTTTGATTTTCAACACACAAGTGTCAATGGCCATTAAAAAATATAGGTTTTTACGGTCTAGTCCTTGGACTAACAATTTTAGACAAAAAAACCGGTGAACTAAATTTTAAACGATTAGGTCCAACATATAAATACCCCCAATTTAAAAAAATCATAAACCTAATCGGCTATTGGAGTTTTCTCTGCAACTAACGACTATTCTCCGAAATCGAAAATAACATCAATCTTATGCTTTGATCGTCTGTCCTATAATCGATTACAGTGTTCTTATTCGATTCTACCTGTATCACTTGGCTCTATCATTTGTAAGTTTATCTTTATCAGCAGTTGATTTTTCTATTTTCGATCGATTACAATAAGTATATGTCGTTTGTTTTAATTCAAGAGACTCATTGTAATATTCATTCATGTGATTGAATAGCTTTTTATACGTTATATATGTATATGTTTTTAATTTGTGTTTTTTATGCATTTATGTTTGGATTCTTCATAAATAAGTTATATTTATCAATATTTGTAATTCTTAGTTGAATGTGCTGAATGAATATTATTGATGTTTCATTCTAATTTTAAGAGTCCTTGATTTTCATTTGGTATTGAATCATTTATTGATATAGGTCCGCGCCAGCGGAAACAACCAGTTCGATATCAGTTTTCTCAAAGTACACGCAATGTTTATAAAGTACACGTGATTGATATTTGATAATATGTTTTGTTTTATTGCTTCCTGTATAGGTTTTTAAAAAGTGCCTGTAAGTTTATATTAATTATAAATAAATATTTTTATATTTTATGCATTAAATTATTGCACACATTTTTAGAATTGTTGACCTTGAAGTAAATGTTTTTCGTCTCTGTTTTACTGCAGGACATTATGGTAAGTAGTGTAATAGCAAGGTGTTGTTATTTGGATAATATGGCTTGTATTGAAATATTTGAAGATAGCTCATTAGATTTCATATGCAATGAGTTGTGTATTAGGTTTACTAATTTGAGAAGTGGGAGTTTTTCATTGAGGTATTCATTTGGTGATGAATGTCGGTTCATGTTGGTTTGTGACAACGATGTTTGTTGTATGTTGCGGTCCCAATTGATCGTGAAAGCTAATTTCATTTGGATATATGTCATTGATTCATTACCATTTCCATGTAATACAAGAGATGAACGGGTTGACTGCTCTAATCGAATTTTTGAAGGGGTTGACTGCAGTAATACAAGGTCTGAGAGGGTTGACAGTGGTGATACAAATACACAGAGGTTAGAGTCTTTATCATCAGGCACTAAAAATGATTTTAATAGTTGCATTGAAAATGACTTTTATCTTGGAGGTGTGGAGTCAAGTAAGTCGAAAGTCTATCTTTCGAATGATTGGAAGACTTATATAAGTCATGAGCAGCAGTGTTTTGAAGGAGGTGTAGTGGAATTTCGGGATAAATTGCGAAAGTATGCCGTTGAGGTTGGGTTCAAGTATGTGTATTTGAAGAATGATAAAACTCGAGTGACGGCTGAATGCTCTAAAAAGACTACTGAGAATTGCATATGGAGAATTCATGCTTCATTATCTACAATAAATGGATACTTTTACATACGTTCAATGAATAATGAGCATACATGTAGAGGTGTCTTTCGTAGTCCGTCAGCCAAAATGATAGCCTCCAAGTTGGTTTCAACATTGGTAGCTGATGATCTTAGAGATAACCCGCTATTGAGACCAATTGATGTAGTTAGAGATATGAAGAAGAATTATGGTCTTGATATAGCTTATCAACATGCATGGCGTGCGAAAGAGATGGCTGCTGTTGATATACATGGTGATGAAAAGGTTTCTTATGCATTAATGAATAATTATCGTGACCTTCTATTGCAGTATAATCCTGGGTCGCATTGCATCCTTGACGTGGAACATGAGAGTAAAAAATTCAAGAGAATATTTGTAATGTTTAGAGGAAGTATTTATGGATTTCAATACTGCAGACCTGTTTTATTTCTTGATGGTGCCTTTTTGAAGAGCCGTTACCGTGGAACAATACTATCAGCTACTGCAAGGAATGGGAACAATGGTAAATGAATTTTAAATATTTTATTTTGTGTATTGCATTGAAATTTTGTTTGTTCCATTCCATAACATCAAAATACAAGCATAAAAATATAAAATACCTTTGAAGGTTTTTGTTTTAGTTCACGTGTACTTTTCATTTTTCTACGTGTACTGTCATGATATGTCTTATTTTGTGTAATACTAAGTAAAGTACACGCATAGTGCATGTAAAGTACACGTGAATGTTTTTGTTAATGTCACGTGTACTTTTTATTTTTATGCGTGTACTTTGATAATGATGACTTTATGTGTAGTAATAAGTAAAGTACACGCATTTTACATGTCAACTACATGTGAATGTTTTTCTTAATTTCACGTGTACTTTTCATTTTTATGCGTGTACTTTGATGATGATGTTATGTTGAATACAAACTAAAGTACACGCATTTTACATGTCAAGTACACGTGAATGTTTTTCTTTATTTCATGTGTACTTTTCATTTTTATGCGTGTACTTTGATGATAGGTGTTGTTATTTAGAAATAATAAAGCAAAGTAAATGTTAAAAATGTAAAGTACCTTTGAATGTTTTTGTTTAGTTCACCTGTACTTTACATTTTTATGCGTGTATGTTGATGTTAGTCTTGTTAATAATAAAGCCAAGCAAAAGATTGATGAGTAAACGTGCATTTTATCATGTGTACGGTACATTTTTATGCTTTGTCTTGTTATTTACAAACAATTTAGATTAAACACAATATATTTCCCATGTGTTTTAGGGTCTGCGCCAGCAGCATCAATATACAAAGTATTGTACATGGATATGTTATTTATTTTAATTTTAATATATTTTTTAAATTTCAGGACTTTTTCCTGTTGCATATGCTGTTGTTGATTCCGAAACCGAAGATAACTGGATGTGGTTTCTAGTCAATTTGCATAGTGCAGTAGTTGAGCAATATCGAAACATAACATTTATATCAGATCGAAACAATGGATTACTTGAAGCTGTTTCGAGGGCCTTCCCGTTGTCTGCACATTCCTACTGTATACATCATTTACAAGGGAATATAAAAAAGAAAATTCGTGGGAATTGTGCTGGATTTCGAAAGAAAATTGTTAAAGATTTTTTGTCTTGTGCATATGCTGTCTCAGTTGATGTATTTCACAAGAATATTGAAGCATTGAAGATGGAAGGAGGAGCTGCTATTGCCGATTTCATTGATAGTTTGCCTCCCGAGAATTGGTCCTGTGCATATTTCCCTGGTAAACGGTATGGTGACATGGCATCTAGTGTTGCGAAGTCATTCAATTCATGGATATTGGAGGAAAGGCATTTACCAGTAATGAATATGCTTGATAAATTGAGAGTGAAGATTATGAATTTCAATGCAAACAAACTTGTTGAGTCTGACACTTGGGCAAATGAGCTATGTCCTTTTTTTCAAAAGTTACTGAATGAAAATTGGAATAAAAGCCGACATTGGACTATTAGTCGCTCAAGTCAAAATGTATTTGTAGTTCATTCAGAAGTGCGAGCAACAGTTGACTTAGGAGAAAGGACTTGTTCTTGTAAGAGTTGGCAGATTAGATGTTTTCCATGTTCTCATGCTGTTTGTGTTGTGCGGAGGAAAGGGACCAGTATTTATGATTATATTGAGGAGTACTATAAGGTATCTTTCTACAGAAAATCATACTCGATACCTATAGTTCCTCTTCCTGATTTGATTTCCTTAAATATTCCTATTCCTGAAAATCCATCTATCCTTCCACCAATGACTAAGAGACCGACAGGCAGGCCAAGAAATAAGAGAATAAAGTCTTCTGGTGAGATCACAGTAAGGGAAGTTACTTGCTCGAGGTGTAGTAAAACGGGTCATTACAGGTCTACTTGTAAGGAACCCATTTGACTATTTTAAAATTGTTGAATTCATTCATTTTAACCATTTGATTGAATAAATTAATTAATAAACCATTTGTTTCACATAAATGAATGTAATTTATTTTTAAGTCTCATATATCAGTTTTTTTTGTGTGTTGCTGTACTCAATTTTTCATAAAACATACATGATCATTATTCCTTGTGTTCACGTGTACTTTGCCTTTGTATACGCATGTTATGTAAAGTACACGCGCATTTTGATGTCCAAAGAAATTATAGGTATTTTAGCAATAGTCTCATTTGTGAATGTTTTGTTTGTCCTAATCCCATTTGACTTTTTTATTCATAATTGGTCCCATTTAGCAGTTGTGGATGGTCAGTTCAATATGCGTGTACTTTATAAAAGCATGCGTGTACTTTACTTATTGTACATGCATGAGATACACGCATAATCCATAAATATAATGTGCGTGTACTTGATGAAATGTGCGTGTACTTTATGAAGTACACGCATTGATAATTAAAGTACACGCATTTCAATATAATTGTACATGCATGTTTTAGAAAACTACACGCATATTGATATGACAAAAATCTAATTCAATATACGTGTATTTTATGTATTCTGCATGTAATTTTATCAAGTATTCGTATATAAATGCATGTACTATTTCGAAAATGGTTTTTGACATTACAATCTGCTTGTACTTTATAAAAGATATTTGGGTCACTCATATTCTTAAACTCCTATGGGTATTATGGTCCGCGCCAGCGTCATTATTATACAAGTACTAGTTGTAAGCCCGCGCGATGCGCGAGAGAGGCGCAATGTACGAAACATAAGAAAAAATATATCTAAAAAATTTGTAACAAAAATATCCTTCTTATTTACATTTGCATTGAAGAGCGAGGTTTTAATTAAAAATACAACTTGTAGTTATTTAATCATCGAGCATTAGAAACATATGTACTACATAGTGCATTATATTGTTGTAATGGTTTTTCTAAATGATATTTTTTTAAATATCAATGTTAAAAACCATATTATTTTTCATGTTAATTGTATTGTTGTAAATTGGACCAACATCAATGTTAATTGTAATAAAATTCTTCTTAATGTTTATTGTGATTATATCAATGGCCATAGGGTAGTGAGACGTGGAACCATTCCACTTTATTTTTCATTACAAAGAGGGATGAAAAGAGGGAGAGAGAAGTACGTTGGAAATAAAGAGTTGTCACTTTTGAGGAAGTCAAATACTTGAAAATCGTAACTGAGTTCGTTGGAAATCAAAGGCTAATTGCAAAGCATAATAAATGCCCTGTTTTGCATTTTAGAGTATATAGAGATTTCAATCTGCTTGTACTATTTTATAGACTATGCATGTACTTTATAAAGTACACGTGTAATATATAGAGTACACACATTTATATTTATTTCAATAGGCGTGTACTTTATATATTACACGTGTACTTTGTATTGTACACGTGTAATATATAGAGTACACGCATTTATATAATTTTTATTGATGAAATGTTATAAATGTTAAATTTTTTAACAAAACACGTGATCATGTTTATAAGGGTTCACGTGTACTTTACTATATTGGATTATGAAATAACTCAGAACACATTCATGAAAGAAATAAAAATTTTATTAAAAACAAAAAAATAAAGTACAATTTTTCAAATAAAGAAAACTGAAAAAACTAAACAGGGCTTCTAGAAGGGATGTTTGTCAAAGGCATCCAGGGTGTCAGGGAGAGAGTCAATGAAATTCGACCAGTGTCGAATTTCTTCTTCTATGACAGCTACAAGGCCTTCATGGAGAGCCTTTTTCTCCTTCAGCTTTGCGATTTTCAGGGGAACTTCCTTTGTATAGAAATAAATGAGTTCTTCATGTGTTTGAGGAGGGTCCTCATCCACATCAAATAAATCTATGGGATTGGGTGGAAGTCCAGAATAGCCTTCCCTCACATATGTTTGAAACTGCTCAAAGGCAGTTTCATATGAGGAAATATTTTCCTCAATTTGCCTTTTTTTTTTTTTGTTTCTTTCATCTCTCTCAAGAGTTTCTCGCAAGTTTTCTGCTGGAATAGACATTATGTAATCTTTACCCTAGCTGTAATGGTTAAGAAAGGAACAAATATTACTCTTTTATAGGAAAAAGTGAAAGTTATTTATTTCTTGACCAGAAGTAGTTGGGAAGCGAGTAGTTGAGCTTAATAAATTGATTTTGGTTATTGTGTCCTTGATGAATTCTTCAAAGTAGTTTTCAATTAATATAATAAATAATCATTATATTAACCACTGCGTGTACTTTAGTGAAAATGCGTGTACTTTGGATAATTAATTGTACTTAGTAATTATGACTTGTATTTTTCGTGAAAACTAATTTTACATTGTTTCATAACAATCAGATGCATTGTTTGTATAAACCTTACGTGGATTGTGGTCCGCGCCAGCGGGAAAAAACCATTTTGGTATGTAAATACACATGTATTTACATACCAAAATATATCATGTATTTTGAAAATACACGTAATATTTTCAAAGTACAGGTAAGTATTGGTAGGTAAATTTTGAAATATAAGGAATATCAAGTGTACTTTCAAAATACACGTGTATTTTGAAAATACACGTGTATTTTGAAAATACACGTTAAAATAAACGTGTACTTTCAAAATACACGTGATATTTTTCACGTGTATTTTTATAATACACGTTTATTTTAAAGTGTATTTTGAAAATACACGTTTATTTTAAAGTGTATTTTGAAAATACACGTTTATTTTCACGTGTATTTTCAAAATACACGTGAAAATAAACGTGTATTTTGAAAGTACACGTGAGTATTGCTATGTAAATTTTGAAATATCAAAATGACACATCCTGTAACTGTGCTAGGTTTTGAAGTTGCTGATTTGTCAAGTGAATATATCAGAAACTCATGCACAGTAGATGCCCGATCATATTTATTCATTTCCTCAATATTTTCAATGTATTTCAACCAAAATTCTCCAAGGGTGAAGTTTGAGTTGGAAAAAACCATTTTGGTGTAATAAATATTGTAAACAATAACCAATATAACACAAAACAAAATTACAAATATATGTTTTGAATTTGAATCACAATTTATAGATGTTTTTTCCTATTTCGGGGGAAGAAATATTTTGACAGGAGAATTTCCCTGAGTACATATGCTCTTTGTTTAAGCATGTCAGGGTCTTGAAAGAATTTTTGCATTTCTTTGTTTCTGCTTATTTGCTCAATATAGTACATGCAGAACACCCCACAGTCAACCCTGAAATTACAATAAAACAAATATAAAAATTAGAATGATGTGATGAAATTTTTTAAAAGGATACAAATTAGTAATTTTTAGAAATGAAGTTTTTCTTACCCATTATATTGTTTAGGGCATTCGAGATCTCTTATTAGTTCAAATTTGAGATCACTTTGCAACAAGAAATCTACGGTCCTTCTTTCTTGCTCTGTCAATGGATCATCATCCATTGTAAACTCATTTGGGGTGCCTTCCTCAAATTTCCTCTGAATTTTGTAATCATTGTTTTTCATTGTTTCTGCTTCAGTCTTCAATTCGGACAGTGATTTTTGGAAGACTGAAAACTGTTAAGAAGACAAATATTTAGTGTATACAAATAAAAGAGTATATGAAGATGAAAGAGTGAAAAGTACACCCATAAAATAAAAGTACACGCATATTTTATTTTTTCATATCACGTGTATTTTAAAATATGATGGGTGTACTTTGCCTAATGTGTTAAAAGTACACGCATACTATTAAACTACACGCATATTTTATTTTAAAATATCACGTGTATTTTATTATATATGATGCGTGTACTTTTCCTAATGAGTTAAAAGTACACGCATAATATTAAAGTACACGTAACTTGTTTTGGTTCATTACACGTGTATTTTAAAATATGATGCGTGTACTTTGATAATCTATTTAATTATGTACAACTAATACAAAGTACACGCATTATATAATGCACGTGTACAAGTGTATAATATAAGCATGAGCAACATTACTAATTAAGTTTAGGCACTAACCAATTTTTTTGCATCATCAAAGAATGTTGTGTTCTTTTCCATGTCATTCGGTCGGAGGGGATCCATGTGGACCACTTTATTTTCTTTAGTGTATATCACAAATAATGTGAAATGTCCTATACTGTGTCTAAGTACAATGAACAAATTATTACAACTGCCTAAGTATTCAAATAAATCCTTGTATAATTCCCCCTTCTTATTGACTCCGTTTGTTTTACAAGCTTCTATCTGAAATAATATTTATAGACAAGTGTTAATAAGAAAAAATGAAATTTTGTTTATCAAAACTTTCATTTTATTTGTACTTACCCAACAATAATCAGAAAAAGTGTGTGAGTAGGAGAGCCCTTCCTCTGACAATTTTAATCTCAATACTTCGCAAAAGGCAAGTATTATCTGTTTCACACAATATAAAATGGTGAGGAAATAATAATGTTGAAATTTAATGGATGGCTAATATTTGGACAACATACTTGGCTTGAAATTTCTTGATTTTTGAGGACTTCAAGTAAATCTTCCCATGGGACATACGAAACCATCCCTTTGAAAATAAACTCCCTGCATTTTATATAATCAATAAAACAATAGTATAATAATATTAACCTTATTCTTTTGCACCAAAAAAAATATAAATTAGCGAAGTGATAAATCATAAAACAATAAACTTTACCCTGGCTCAGAAATTTTAATAAACTCTTCAATCTTTTTCTTCGAAGCTTCATCGAGATATTTATATGCTTCGATTGCTTCAAGCTTGACGCGAGTTTCCTTCATTTTTTCAGCTATTGTTGTAGGGCCTTTTCTAAGCTTTGACTCTTTTAGTTTCTTCATTGGTAGCTTTTCTGTTTCGCCGTCAGCTTTTCTTTTCGTCTGACCTCTAGTAAGAGGTCCTTTGCTTTTGGATATTTTGGGGCTGCCCTCAACTTTCTTTGAGGCTAATTCAATCTTTAAACTCGAAATTTCGTCAAGGAGTTGTTTATTAATGTTTTCCTGATATATTTAACAAGGAATGTTGGATTGTTAGCATTTTTTGAAAAAATGATTGATTTTCACTTACGTGTATTTTATATAATACACGCGTGTATTATATAAAAGTGCGTGTATTTTATAAAGTACACGCGTGTATTATAAAATACGTGTACTTTATAAAATTTATAATATAGCTAAAATTTATAATAAAATTAAGAAAGTGTAGCGTGCAATAAATATCTATGGTATTTTATAGATACCTGGTTAGCTTTTTTCAATTCTGATTCTTCAAGCATTTTCTTCAACTCCGAAATTTCGTCATTAAGGATTTTATTATTGTTTTCCTGTAATACAAAAAAATGTTACATTTTAAACAATGCATTATTTTTAATAAGTTAATGCATGTAGTCTTCATTATATCTAATATCAAATAAAACTGCATTAAAATATTATGAAATAAAACTGCGTGTACTTTGAGAAAACTGCGTGTACTTTGAGAAACCTGCGTGTACTTTGAACGTGTACTTTAGGAAAACTGCGTGTACATTAGAGGAAAACTGCGTGTACTCTGCATTCAAAAGTACCTGTTGAGTTCTTTTCGACTCTGACTCCTCAAGATTCTGCCTCAAAGTCATCTTTTCTAAGTCATCATCTTTCCAGTGTTGCAATGTATCATCATACTTTCTTTTTAGATCTTCATTAGTCAGAGACAGATATCCATTCTTTTGTTCCAAAATTCGTGTTGATTCATCCAATTCTTTAATTCTATCTGAGTCACTCAAAGTGACTTGATCAAACTTTTCTTTTAAAGAATTGTTTAACTCAACTAGTTGGGCATTTTCTACCTCCAACTTATTTAATAACTCTTTTTCCTTCAAAAGGTTGGAATTCTCCACCTTTAAGTTCTTCACTTCCTCATGGGCTTCAATAAGTGAATCATGATTTACCTGCAACTGTACATTCAAAATGGCACTCTCCACCTCCAAAGAGGTCACCTTATCAAGTGCAACATTAATGTCTACAGCTGCTTTAGATAGTTGGTTATTTTTTTCCAACAACTCCCTTTTCAAAACAACAATTTGTTCCTCCAAATTAACCTTTGGTTGATCTTTTCCCTTCTTTTTCTTTGGACTCACAATGTTTTTAAGGGGAATATTCCAACCATGTGAAAACTCATTGTCATCAATATCTTCAGCAACATTGTTTGATGATGAAGCAGCATGTATAGGACTTTCTGTAGATATGTTCAAAGAGTAACTTGGCCCTTCAAACTGAGATTCTTTTTGTACAGGACAGTCCTTAGAAGCTGGTTTACTTGTAGCCTGCTTCAAAGTTGCTGTTGCGATGTCATTCTTCACAAACCATTGTTTCAAAGACGACAACTTCCACTTCAGGAATTTTGGAGTATTTTCTTTATATTCTTCAACAGGAGAAATGATTTCAAATTTCTCACATGCCTAATACTGAGATCATACAGAAAAAAAAATGAATTTAATACGTGTACTTGACAGAAGATATAACAAGAGTATTTTGAGAGTACACTGGTTATATTTACAAAACATAGTACACGTGTACTTTGTAAAATACAAGTGTCCTTTCACATGATATAAGACGTGTATTTTCAAAATACAATTGATATTTAGCGTGTATTTTCAAAATAAACGTGATATAAGACTTGTATTTTCAAAATACACATTAAATATCAATTGTATTTTGAAAGAAGAAGAGAAAATATCACATGTATTTTGAAAATACACGTAATATTTTCAAAGTACAGGTAAGTATTGGTATGTAAATTTTGAAATATCAGGAATATCAAGTGTACTTTCAAAATACACGTGAAAATTCACGTGTATTTTGAAAATACACGTGAAAAATTCACGTGTATTTTGAAAATACACGTTAAAATAAACGTGTACTTTCAAAATACACGTGAATTTTTCACGTGTATTTCTAATACACGTTTATTTTCACGTGTATTTGAAAAGTACACGTTTATTTTCACGTGTATTTTCAAAATACACGTGAAAAAATTCACGTGTATTTTAAAAATACACGTGAAAAATTCATGTGTATTTTGAAACTACACGTGAGTATTGCTGTGTAAATTTTGAAATATCAAAATGTTTTTTTGCTCACCAGTAGGAAAATGACACATCCAGTAACTGTGCTAGGTTTTGAACTTGCTGATTTGTCAAGTGAATGTATCAGAAACTCATGCACAGCAGATGCCCAATCATATTTATTCATTTCCTCAATATTTTCAATGTATTTCAACCAAAATTCTCCAAGGGTGAAGTTTGAGTTGGAGAAAAATAACGTGTTCAAGAAGTGGAGACACACAATTTTAACAAAATCAGCAATTCCTTCATCTGTCTCCAATTCAACTGATTTCTTCAAACCATTCAAAATTTCTGACTTTCCTATTCTTTTTAAGAAGTATCGTGCTTGTAATCCAGATTTTTTAGCAGTACTCGGGTCCTTTTTCAGTTCTATTGATTTTAAACCCTCCACCAGGGGTATGCCAAATATTTCACTTATATCTATTGGCATTATTCGAATACTGCTCTTCATACGGAAACTTTTGGTTTCCGTATTGTACAGCTCGATAATTGATAAAATATTTTTATCCGTCTTCTTGTGGTCCACTTCTACTACTTTCTCACTGTAGTAGGCATTGAAAAGCTCCCAAAATGGAGTCTTCTTAAGAAGTTCAATATGGCTATTGTTTATTTTATCTTTAATCTGATGCAAATCATGGAGAAAGCTAACAATATTTGACCGATATTGGTCATTCTTCTTTGGAGGACGTTTAGCTTTCAATTCCACCTTAGAACTGGAACTGGAACTGGATGAAGAACTATCATCAGAACTGCTCTTTTTTTGTTTCTTTCCTCTTCTTGCCTTCATCTTCATCCCCATTATATTGATCTATAAACAAAATTTAAATTACTAACCTATAATTATATGTACAAAAAATAAAATACATGCGAATTAGAATAAAAAATAGACTAAAACAATAAAATACAGGCGTATTTAACAAAAGTACATGCAATATTCTCACAAATAATTTATACGAGTCTCATCAAAATACATGCTAAAGGCGATAATATATATCGTCAGATTCATGGTAATACCTAACATTGGTTGTTCGACAAGTGAAAAACCAAGATTCTCTACTCCTAACATATTCAGTAAAGAAGTGATACAATAGTTGAATGCTAAAAGCTCCAACATTATCAAAACCCCTTAAGCAATACTGCTCAATTCGTTTAGCTAAATCCTTCGCTTTCGATTCAGTTACTTGAAGCTGTTCCACATCAAAAGTGCAGTAAATGTCTTCATAGTAGTAGTAGAAACCAAGTAACCTTTTAGCTCTATCGTTAATGCGAAGAAGAAAACGAATTTCGTCCTCATTAGTACTATTCACTGTCAATGTGAAAGGTTTTGTATTGTTAAGATCTTCGAACGTGCAAGCAGCAGTTTTGTAGTTGAACATGCTTGATCATACGATTCCTAAACAATAACACAACAATACAAAATAGTACACTCATAATACACATTAGTACATGGACATTGGATTGAACAAATTGAATTTCAATGTTCGTGTACATGGACATTGGATTCAAATGCAGCTGGCTATTGTATAAAAACACTCTTAACTAATAACAAAATAATAATACTTCTTAAAAACACATTGAAAATAAATCAAATGCCGCTGGCGCGGACCAAAATAACATAGGATTGATAAAATATGGATTTGAAATTAATATTCTATAGAGTACACGTATAAAACATAAAAGTACACGCATAATGAATTGAGAAATGCAATTTCAATGTGCGTGTACTATGTGTATTTTGCGTGTACTTTATAAAAGTACACGCAAAATACACATAGTACACGCAACACAGGGCTTGTACATGTAGATATTCTATAGAGTGCACGTATAAAACATAAAAGTACACGCATAATGAATTGAGAAATACAATTTCAATGTGCGTGTACTTTCTGTATTTTGCGTGTACTTTGATAAAAGTACACGCAAAATACACATAGTACACGCAACACAGGGCTTGTACATGTAGATATTCTATAGAGTACACGTATAAAACATAAAAGTACACGCAACACAGGGCTTGTACATGTACATATTCCAATCCATATGATGAATACAATGTTTGATTTCATCAGTCCATATGATGAATACATTCTAAATATATGATGAATAATACGCATGAATAAGAAGAATGTGATTTCATCAGTCTATATGTCTACAAATTTATACATATGAGAACACAAAATACACAAGGACAAAAAGGTGATAAGAGAATGTATACATACTTGTTAGTGCTGTTTGGAAGAATTTGATTTAGAATGTTTGAAAGAAGAGAGCTAGGGTTTTGATTGAAGAGAGTTAGGGTTTTGATTGAAGAGAGTTAGGGTTTTGATCGAACAGAGTTTCTAGATCTTCGATCAGGAGTATTTATATGTTGTTGTTGACCAAAATTTGATTGAGAAATATAATCGTCTTGGGGTTTTGATCGAAGAGACGGTACGATTGATACAAGAGAGAATACAATGTTTTTGGCGCTTCGTTTTCTGAATAGTGCGTGTTTGTTCTACAATGTTTCTGGCGCTTCGTTTTCTGAATAGTGCGTGTTTGTTTTAATTTCGGGCTATTTATATGTTGGACCTAATCGTTTAAAATTTGTTGGGCCTGGTTTTTTTGCCCAAAATTGCTGGTCCAAGGACTAGACCGTTAAAGCCCCTTTAAAATATGCATTTACCCCAAACTAAAATTTGACATAATCATCCCCCCCCACACAACTAGTCATATTTCGCTACGCAAGACAAATAAGTAAAAAAACAATACCAATTAAAAATAAAGTCCTTATTAAAAAAGAAAACAGTCCCAATTTAAAAAAAAAATTCCAACAATGAAAAAAAATGTCATTTGTAAAAAAAAAATCACAGCTAAAAAAAAAGAGTCAACTATAATAACAGTAGTCCATAATAAAAAAAAAGTTCTCAACAATGAAAAAACAGTCACAAATAAAAGAAACGTAATCAACATTGAAAAAAAAACAATCCCAATTAAAAAAAAAGTCCCAACTATAAAAAAAAAGTGTTCCAATTAAAAGAATTAAAAAAAAAATAGTTCCCAACTATGAAACCGTCCCAATTAGTAATTAAATTCCCAACACATTACCATGCACCAAACAAATATTCATTTTTTTTATTTTTTTTATGGGAATAGATATTCTCACACCCTCTATATGTTCCCCCACACCCTTTGAATAATAAATGATAATTGCGCCCTTAAATTTATAAAAGCAAAATGTCCAATTTTTTCACCTCCAACTAAAATAATTACATTTCATAAAAACAAAAAAATTATATTTTCAATAAAAAAAATTGTTTTTTATAAGTAATAATTAAAAAAACTGTTTATAAAACGTAAAATCTTATCTATTTGTTTTATTAAAAAACTGTATATAAAACGTAAAATTTATTTTTCTTAAGAAACTCTTTTCTTAAAAAGTGTTTTATTTTTTATTTACAAATTTTATTTTTGGTTAAAAACTGTTTTTTTTTACTATATTAAAAATAATCTTTTTACTATTTTTAAAAAATATTATCTGCGGCAGCGGTATGTATAGGCGGTCTGACCACCTATACATACCGCTGGCGCGGAGCATTTTTGTCTAATATGCTGGTCCGCGCCAACGGTATGTATAAGTGGTCGAACTGCCTATACATACCGCTGACGCGAACCATTTTTTTGTATAATAAAAAGATTATTTTTAAAATAGAAAAAAAATAGTTTTTAACTGAAAAAATAAATAACGAAACAATTTTTTTAAATAAATAAAAGAAACAGTTTTTTAACTAGAAATGATAAAAAGAATGTCCATTTTTTAAAATAAATAACGAAATAGTTTTTTTATCAACGTCCATTTAAATAAAAAGTAATATGTTTTTTTATAAATAACATAATATTTTTTAAATGAAAAAATAACTTTTATAATTTTTATATTTTCAGAATATTAAAATTTTAATTTTCTAGAATATTAGGATTTTTATTTTCAAAATATTATGTTTTATTTTTTTCTTAATATTACCTTTTTTTTTAAATAATAGATTTTTGGGCAAAAGATTATATTTGCTCAAATCATATTTGCATAGAGGGTCTTTTGATCTTTTAGTATTTAAATATTAAAAAGGGTGTGGGGAAAGACATAGAGGGTGTAGGAATAGCTATTCTATTTTTTATTTTAATTTTTAATTATTTAAATTATTTAATTTTTTAAATTTTTTAATTTTTTTTAATTTTTTAAAATAAAAAATGAAATTTAGAAAAAAAATATTTTTTTTAAATGAATATTTGATGATCGTATTAATTGAGAGGGAGAAATGAATGTGTGATAATTGTAAGTGGAAATAAGAAAGGTTACTTTGGTAATAAGATAAATCTCATTGTTTTCACCTGTTAAATTATTCACTTTACCCATGGTTTAAAATGGTTAAAATTTCACCTCACTTTTCACCATATTCATTTTATTTCACCGTGTTAAATGCCCAACCAAACACATATTTTACCTAGGTGAATTTTATTTTAACGCGGTAAAAAATATTTCACCACGAACCAAACGGACCCTAAAACTACACAATATTCTACCCACTGTGAAACATAAAAGTTTAAAACTACACATTTAAACCTCCCACTACAAATGACCTAAAGAACCTAATCCACATAAAAATTGAAAAATCTAACCAGAAATGAAATTGCCGATATACCTTACTCTTCACTGGAGGATATTGATATCTCAATTTTCGCTGACAACTCAATTAAAAGTTTCACAAATGATGAGTTAAATCGATATTACAAAAGAAAGAAAAAATATGGATTCCAATGTAAAACCATTCACCAAGTCTAAAACAGTGTCATAGGAAATTTGTATCCATACAAGTAATATCAAATGAGGTGAACAACATATAGAACAATAGTTACACCTAATCACAATAAACGCACATTTTTTTTTACTAATAAACATCTTCGGGAAAAAAATATTACATTTAGAGGAAACTAAAATTTCATAAATATCCCAACCTGATTTTTTTTAAATTACAAAAAACAACAACTATCAACTTATATTTTACAAGGACTTCCAGACCATCAGATGCACGGGGGTTCATTAAAAAGGAAAAAAAAAAGAAATTAACTTCATTATATGAAATGTTAATATTGGGGGATAAACGAACCATGATACAATCATGTTCTTATAAATATATAAAATCGGAAAGAAATATCAGGGCATATATGAGTATGGAAAATAAGTTCTAAACCACAAACCAAATATAATCACAAACCATTAAACTCTAGTATCATCTTGAAGGTAAACTCAAGAAAAAAAATGCCCCTATTTCTTCTAAAAAAACTCAATTATGTTAATAAAAAACATCTCGGGTTTATCCACTCAAAAGAAAAATCACCAAAAACACACCTCTAACCATTCAAAAAAAATCTGGGAAAATATATAAGGGAAATATTTAAGGTTTAAGCAAGAAATATAAATTACAATATATATGCAGAACCTAAAATCTTAATGAATCTGTATGAACGTCATAAAATATTAGGCAATTTTAGTAATATATATGAGAGCTTCATGAGCATATGGACTGCATTCAATTGCTTATTTTTATTGAAGGATTTTTCTGCTGAAGAAGAAAACTAAATGGTCTTCACTTAATAAAAAAATATTCACAAGGGGGGTTCCTTTAATTCCTTATTGATCTAATGGTTTATATATTGCTTAATCCAGGAGGTAATATAACAAAAGATCGACAATAAGAGATGAAAGCAGCATCAAGTAGCATCATATTCTGCATAATAATGTGAGTGACATTACAAACTTTAGAATGAAGGGAAACTTTTATGTCTAAAAAAAAAGAAAGAAATCATCGTAAACCCAACATAGGACCTTAGGCAGATCAGGTGATCTACACAAAGTTAGCAACATGTAATAATTTGCCTGATTTTATTATTTATATTAAACTAAGAACAAGATAGATGATCATATCAAACATATAATAAAAGTTTAGCCTTACAGTTTTCCACTTCTCGGACTCTATCCTTCCAAACATTCCCCAATAAAGAAAACAACATTTTCTTTCACTATCTCAAACTTAATCACCCTTCTAAACAATACGAGAAAATACTTCCAACATGTTTTTTATTCCTCTGTTCACTCATTGTAATGTTAACCAAGTTTTGTTTACTGTAACTAATTATGTTAGTGTTTGTATGCCTATATAAACACATTTGCTCTGTTCTTGTAGCATTAATGAGAATAAGATCATTCATATAACAAACCCCATTCTCTCTCTAGTTCATATATCTGACTTGTATCTTATTGTTGTTGTTCCTCACCATTTTTTAATTTTTCTCACTTCACATTGCCACCTTCTGTTGGAGTCTCCAAGTCTCTGTTCTCTTGCTCCTCCGAATCATTTTTATCTGCCTTTCTCTTCAGCTCGTCCAACAACTCGCTAATAACCTTTTCCTTATTTCTTCCGTTCTTAATCAAAACCTCACTAATATCAGTCGGAGTCATCTTTACTTTATTAATCACCTCCTTTAACTTCTCTACCATTTCCTCTTCAATATCTCCATCCTCATACCCCAAATAATTCTTTAACAAAATCTTAAGATACAAAAATGAACAGTAACTCATGAACAAATGCATATCCATTCCATTCTACCGCTTCTAAGCAATGCCAGATCATGGAGTGGAATGGACATACAAAAGGGGAAAACAAAAGAGAAAAGGGTGAGAATGAATGGAGGAAGAGGAAAAGGTGAGAATAAATGGAGCTTTTCCCCCAAAATTAAAATAAATGGACAATCTACCGGGGTTATTAAGATTGGGAAGAGAGAGGGACATATACAAAGTAAATAAAAAAGATGAATGAGATCTCTTCAAATACTTGGATTGGACGGAAGAAGTTAGAGGAAAGATAAGGGAAATTACATACTCTCACGTGGATAATCTAGTAGAAAAGGAGATGTGTAGAGAGTTTTATAGTATATAAAAGATAAGTTTGTTAATATTTATGGTTCTTGTAATAGTTATTGCTCATAATTATTTTACTCTCACTTCGTAACTTCTAATTATTGTAAAAAAAAAGTTTAAGTTAATTTATTCTAAGAATTTTTTTATTATGCTTGATAAAAGTATTCCACTATCATAAGTCATGCCTCGTCATCATGCAATATTCATTGACCCCTAACTACTATCCTAAATTTAGTGACTTTGCTAGGGAGGTATTCTCGTGAAGAATGGAAAAAAGGTCATAACCTCTCCAAGTACATTATCTTCTACGACACACCAGCCAACCATCAAGAGGAGGTAGTTATCACTGGAAGTTGAGCACCTAACCCTTCCAATGGCCAAGTAAGTAATACAATAACTCTGATGTGATGGAGTTCAATATCATGGGTTTATTCTTTGAGTTCCTAAATGAATATGGTGTTGATATTTTAAGTTTACGGAAAGATGAAATGACATACTTGGAAAATCCAACTATTGGAGTCATTACATAAAAAGAGATACCAGTTGCTCCATTGAAAGTTGTGAATTAGTTACCCACTTACTCTTCAGATTCATACTAGCCAAAATGGTAGAAAAAGTAGAGTCACCAGCTAAAGTGGTAACTCTTGAAGATGTGAAGAAGATTATTTTATCAAAAGCATTGGGCTTTTCCTTGGTGTACACAGAATCCAAAAAATCCTTTCCCTGAGCATAATAATGATCTACCTTACCCTTAAAGGTACATCCCTCCAAAGTTTTTCAAGTTCAATAGAATGATTGAAAATCCTAAGGAGAATATTAATATATTCGTTATGTACTTAGAGGTACTTGACGATGATGCTAACTTGAGGTTGAGAGAGTTCTCAAAATCCTTTATAGAAAATTCTTACTTGTGGTATTCTCACTTAGCATCAAGACTTAGGAGGAAATGGATAAGATATTTATTTAGAAGTTCTTTGTAGTTGAAGATAGGTTCATTTTAAGACACTTGGTTCAAGAAACTCGGAAGGTAGGGGAAGAACTAATGCAGTACATATAGAGTTTTTTAGAGAGGTCTTTAGACATGCACAAGGAACTTGTATAAGATATTTTATTCCAAATATGTGTTGAAGGGTTACTTAAAAAAATTCACTTAGTTAAGGAGGATTGAGAGGGAAAGTTTAAAGAGTTTACATGAGAAAAAATGAACATTTCTATGATATTTAAATCAAAGAATCAAAACTAGATACCATAAGTGGTACCCTAATGAGGGCCATTGTAAGTCCCTTAAATATAACCCTTAAATTATGTTAAGAGCAAGGGTAAAGGAAAGAATGATGGACGAGGAACCCCCTAAGGTAGTGTTTGGAAGATTAATTTTGATGGGATGCCCCTCCACCACCATCTTATAGTGTCGAAAAGGCCTTGAACTATTATAGAGACCTTGATCGATAATGCATGGAAAGACCACCAAATTTCCTAGAAATCCCCCAAAAAATAGTTATAAATCTAATGGAAAATTTTCCCAACTTGCACTAAAGATTATTATTACCTAAAAAAAATATCAATGAGGGAGGTTCTCAAAGGAATCTTAAAATTCCTCTAATGAGTAACATAAATGAAGATTCTCTACCAACTTATCAATATGGGATGATAAACATCGTTGTGTACCATGATCCTTAAGGTAAGGGAGTTGGCCTAGGAGAAAAAGAGGAAGAATTTTATGAGGCTTTTGATAACCTTCTACAAAATCTTATAGAAATTAGTGTTGAAAGTGATTGCAATGAAGAGTTTAAAATTAATGAAATAAATGCAAGTGTAGTCTTGTCTATAGATAAAGGCAGAGGACTATGGTAGAGTACATTTGTACAGTGCAAGTCTATAATGTGGAGTTAAATTTTAAGAATATTATTATTAGAAAAACCCTTTGTTTAAATGGTTCTCCAACCAAATAGATGTGCAATAAGGAACTCGATTAAAGATCACAAAAGAGGGTTTTAAAATCCATATAAGATAGGGTACCCTGATGTTATTTGGTGAGGACTCAATCGCAGACTCAATAAATGATGCACTTATGAAGTGGTATTTTGAAAAGTAGACATGCAAGTGACTTTCTTCCATAATAGACCACTATATGTTACAACTCTATTGAATCGGGTAAGTTTTCCAAAAGAATTAATAAATTATGGTAACTCCATTAATATTATGTTTGTTAATACTCTATATGAATCAAGAATTATGAAGATGATATCATACTACACCAACTCGTAATATCAGGTTTTAATAATGTTTCTCTAGAATACATTGGATATGCCATTGTGGGTATAATTATGGGTAATTTCACATTTCTAAATTAGGTGCGCCCACGACCCATAATATTATTCTAGCCATGCGTAACATATCACGCTCGAGTTTTACGTATAAGTAAATCACTCTTTTTATTCTATTAAGTATAACAAATCCTTATGTACTTCTCGAGTCTTGAAGTGGATCCTCTCAAAATAATATAAAATCAATAGGTGCACCCTCACTAATCTATTGGTATAAGTCTTCCTTAATCCTCAGAAGATATACCTAACGTACGCACGATTTTCCACTAAATTTATATTCCCAAAACCCCACGATTAAATCACATATGAATCGTATCACCCGAACCTTGCCTACAAACATATTGGTCTTTCCCAAGTCCCATTATGGTAAATAAAATATGTATAAGGGTTCCCGCAAAGTGACACATGGTTAATCATTAAGAATAAAGAAAAAGCTTTAAAATTCAGAAGAGGTCGATCGATTGAAGGTAGGGGGTCGATCGATCGATCCAGTCGATCGATCGATCCAGTCGATCGATCGACATTCAAGGTCGTTCGATCGATCGACCAGATATTTCCTAGATTCTGCATATACTGTCCTACGAGTTTAATCACCAAAATTCCTCAAAACCTCTATCAATTTTGCCCAAACTCCTAAACAACATTACTACTGGTACTATATACCTAACTACATGATTTCCTACGTGAAACATGTTCAAATTCATCAACGATATCGAGTTAATGGGGTAAAATTGACATAATCCTCAAGAACCCTAATTTTGGAGGAACCATACATTCTTCTAATTATTTCCCAGATTTCTTGTTTCTAAATTCATACTAATTCCTTGGTAATCCTCTACATGTGATGGGTATGTCCAGAATATATTAAATTTCTCGAAACATGCGATTTAAAGTCTCTAAATTATCAATTTCTTTCATAAACATGTTCTTGATAATCCTAAACTGACATGGGTGAGACCTTAACTAAAAACAAAGCAAGATAGATACTTGCCTGGAATTCAAGGTTCTGATTTTGTGGATGAAAAGGTATGGTTGTGTTCCCCGTCGCGCGATCTACGATTGGTGGTGGTGTGGCGGTGCAAACAGATAAGTCTTTGGCCTTGGGTTGCTTGGAAAGCTCTCCAACTTCTTCTCTAATGGTCGTTATTTGGTTTTGTGTTGGTTAACCTTAGTAGACAACTCCTAGAGGCTGATTTATCCTTAGGAAATTCGTGGGTTTAATTGCCCAAAAATGTAAAATGTCTATAATACCCTCCCGGAATGCCAATTAGGCTTAAAAATACCCCGAGACCCGAACTAAACCCCCGGGTACATTATTTTAACTATCTTGACCCTTCCGGACATATTGGAGCACTCAAAAATACCATACGGGCGACTTATAATTTATTCACTTTTACTAATAATAATTGAGTCTTGACACGACACGGACGCGTCCCGACTTAAATTTCCATAATCGCCATTTTATTCACTCGTGACAATTTTGTTTTTTATAAAATCAATCTTATATATTACTTTACTCATTTATTAATATTTGACAAGTTTCTAATAATTACTAACTCTCGTCACGCTAGTAAATATTTAAAATAAATTTCTGAATTAATATTACATTAATTTATCACAATTAAATTTAATAAATCCCTGAATTTAAAAGCCATAAAAATATGGGGTATTACATACTTCCCCCCTAATAATGAAATTTCGTCTCAAAATTCAGAAAATAAGGCCTACCTAGTAAAATAATTCTGGATACTTTATTAGTACGCAAACTATCTACTTAGTAAGGCGCTCAATCACTATAGCTCCCGTCTCACAACAAGCTTGTTAAACGCTCTCATTAACAACACATCACATTGTGCTCCTAACTGACGACATTTGCATAAGATGAGCCTATACATCATTGACTTCCATTATCAATATTTTTAGGAGGTCGCACCTCACTACGTGTCAACTACTCGTATTTTTCTAAATACAAAACTCCTATGCTGAGAGAAATTATATGAGCATCTGGCCACTTTTGTTAGTTCTTTAAATCTCGATTTTCGGTTACGAAATTCTAAGCCGTCTGAAATGGTTTGTGGTAATTCCACCTTAGTCATCGGATTATTCTCGACCGATCCAAAATTCTGATTATCCGCTCACCTCTAAACATACAGAGGGAGAATAGTTAAGGTTTTTCCACACCAAAACCTCAATAAACACCTTGTCCGTGACAAACGGGTACGAGTACTTCCACGAAACTCTACCTTACTATACTTCACTTGAGAGCTATATCCGTTGTCGAAATGAAATGATCACCAAGATTCCAAAAATTACCTTCACGCATCTCTACTAATCGTTAATCACCGTGCGCCTATTCCCAGGCTATGGGTGATACATCCTACCCAAAACGAAACGTTGTCCTCTCTGCTTCCTGAAATCCCATATTGAAGGTGGGATTCAAAAATCTCATCCCGATTCAGAAAATAATACCGTGTAGGACCACGTACTGGCGCGATCCTTCCTTTCAAAGGAAGACTGGAAAAACTAGTTATTATTGTAAATCACCCCAAAGGAATATCAATCACTTACTTCTTGGGCGACTTGTTCCACATGTTTGGATGAACCCTTGATCTTGCCTTGAGGGTGGAAACCTATCCAAGAAACTTTACCGACTTTACCGGCCTCTTCCATTACAGGAATTGTCAATAGCCACAAAATTCTCTGGTTGATCCTCTTATTCCAACCGTTTTCTATTTATGAGTGGTGCATGCAGAGACTACTCACTATGTCCCGCTCGACATCGACTTCTACTTGTAATGTGTCACATTAAGTGTCATTAATACTCCCATTCTTTCCTTTGCGTATACTAAAAGTTCTGACCCATGCACTTTTCTCCACGATGTGCACTTTCGACCCTTTTATACCATACTATCATCCTCACTCTTTGTACGCGTCAGTCGCACTCAACATTTGACTAATTATAACTCCTCTCTGAGCGTTCTCCATAATAATTGAATTCTACCCTTCTCAAAGAATACCCCTTTTTAAATGGTTTCCCACAGCCTTCCAACCAGATTAGGTGTGCTACTCTGAACACAAATAGATGGATTTATCGTCTTTCACACTGCGCCCAATCCACTCTACCACTTCCACTTCGTTATGTTAATCCCACAAACATTTATTCCACACGTCTATTCCCACGTCCCTTCAACTCGGACGATTTTAACATCAGCTAACCAGGATGCCGACACCCTATAAACGGTGAATACTAGTGTAAGCATCACCTACGCTTCACACATAACACCCAATTCTTTATTTTCCTTGTGCTCACAATGTTATTACAACACTTGGGTACTCTCAATCACCCTAGAAATTGAAATTTTTAAATCCTCCTTATCATCGTTCCACCCCTCAACTCGTGGTGATAAGATAAAACTTTCAATGCTTTCTTTCCACATAACCGAGTCCATTGACCTTAATTCATAATTTAATTTCCAATTTATAGATATAATTACCTGCTCCTACTATGATCGAGGTACCAAACTCATATACTAATGACCGAACGTCTTCCTACTTCCAACCTTATGCTAAGTTTCATGCGTGGGATGTCTCGCAAATATAAATCTAAATAAGGAACCCCCCCCCCCCCCCCCCCCGATACACTACTACCTAGAATTATCGGTTATCAAAATCCGTTAGGCCCTCTGTCCATAACATGTACCCCTTTATTCCGTCTCTTGACAGAAAAATTACATCTCCTCCCGTAATTACGCTTAACAAAGAACATTTCGCCAATCATACAATTGTTCAGTATTGGTGGTAATCACATTCCATAAACCTCGAATACATACAATCGGGGTTCACGAAATCCTGTCCCCAAACATATGGGTACAACTTTTAACTCTCACATCTCTAAAGGATAGATATATCAATGCGCGCTTCCTAACACCATGTCTTCAGTACTAAACATAATAATGAGTTAAATCTTTTCGCTTAACAGTAGGCCCAATATATACTGAATCATAACAACAAAGTCCCTACACACACCAGGATCAAATATCTCGGGACCACTATCCCCTCCGAAATCTCTAAAATAGATAATATAAGTGCGAGTCCGGCCCTCTCGTAGGTGAGGCCTCGCCAGAACAAAATATGCTGCACTAATGCAACCACTCTGATAGCCTTGAAATCATTGCCCACTATTGTTTTAACCATTTTTTTACTTTTTTATTTTTATTTTTATTTTTATAAAACCATAATTAGTATTATATCGTACTCGCATATCGCATCACTAATATGAGAATTCTCAATAAAGAATATAAATCACTAACAGTGCACCTATTTGTCCTCCGTGGAGAACACTAAAGACAATCCCACTTTACCAGGGAAAACATACACATAATAATAACGCTATAGATATATGCACTAAATTCTTCTCGCATGCGAATCTTGCAATAAGCAAAAAATATAATGACTCACTCGTGTCACATAAAACACTCTTCATCCTCCGAGGATAGAACTCATACTTCTACTTTGCCAATAGCCTTGGCTACTTAATGGTCTTCCGGACATAACGCATCTGTTTGAACCAAATCGGAAATTATATTAATCATTCCCCTTGTAAGCACCATACCCTTTCCCTTAATCTCGCTTCAGGAAATTTTAACTCATGTGGTTTTACTCTCCACAAAATACTTCAACGCATAACCCACTTATCTCTTGAAATACATTCAAAAACTCACGAACGACTAGAATCGAATCTAGGAGAATCACAATCTCCTTAGAGGTATCCTCCTTTATGTAATACAAATGGGTGGAAGATCCTCCCTCTAGGCGAGGCATCATAACCAAAACATCTCCTACCCCGCAATGGAAAAAATAATACTCCTATCGAAATAATTTATCATGGCTCTGTACGCAGCGAGCCAATCCATGCCAAAAATGACGTTGTGCTCACGTATGACTAAAACTAGTATGACTGCAGGTAAAATCAAACTACCAAACTATATACCTACACCCCAGCGTATAAAGAAAATTAAAGACCCTTTCCCAATGATGAGTCTACGCATGACACCGTACTCTATGTAGTGTCTAAAAATCCTAAGGTCCGTGCAATGTGAGTATCTATGAAACAGTATGACACCCCAGTGTTGAATAAAATGTGTCCTATAGTACTAGAAGGAAGGAATGTACCATCAATGGCCAATGATGGCTGCTGAATTTCAGTATACTGGACATCGTACACACATTTGTGCTTTTTTTAACCCTACTGCTGGGGTATCTTACTCTTATCTGGGCAATCCTGCCTCCGGTAACCCATCCTACCGCAATTGAAGCATCTACCTCTAAACTGTTTTATTTTGCGACTCTGTTGGTTTTGGTCCGGTTGTACAGTTCCACTTTTTCCTTGGCCTTGTTGAGCATCTAGATGAAAAACAACATCTGGTTAAGGACAGTCCCTCCACTTGTGACCCATTTGTACACACTTATAGCAGAGTCTTGAAAGTTCTCACTAGTTGGGTTGGATTTCCTCTCCAGTCTGATCCGAACAAGTTCGACGTTCATGACCGTCCATTCCATATTTGAAACACCTCTTTGTCACTTCATTTTGACCCCGACTTCGTTGGACCTGACATTTTTGGGTTTCCCTGAACAATTTATTACCTTCGTGGCTTTTACGGTCTTAAGGAGCTTGTTGTTGCGATTTTAGTGTCTTCGCACACTTGTTATTTATAGTTATGATAGATTGACTATACTCTCTAGATCTTATGCCTCAAATAAGCTGTGTGCTGCGTTCTTCATACTGTAAGACCGCAGTGGTAACTGCCTGTGCCATAATACTTGCTAACTCGGTGGTTGATACTCTCTCTGGAGACACCTGAGGTGTGAGCTGACCTTGCTCATTGACTCCCCTAACGGCATTTGCTTGTTCTTTGACGCGACTCAGAAAGTGTCTCTAATGTGCGTTCTCTTCTAGGCCCAAGTGCAAGTCTGTCGCGTTAGTAATAAACTCGGTAAGTCGGGATCGTATCCACAGGAAAATAGAACAATAGAATTGTAACGATGTTGGACAGATGAATGAATCCTAACTCTGACTCTAAAGAAAAAGGAAAAGGTGATTTGATTTGTGGAATAACTACACTAGATGAAATTTTTATAAAAAATTATTTAATGCACGAAAGTATGAATGAAATGCAACTACTCTAAATTACTGATGATAATTGACTTGAAACTGTAAACTATATGATCGATTTGGAAATCGAGCGTCCGTGTAAATACACTAATCGTTGTTATTGGCTTCCACCCACAATAAAAAAAACTAAACTTTAACTACACTCTTGCGAAGTATAGTGGCGAGTCTGGGTATCGAATCCTGAGGGAACTAGGACGAGTGAACGTGACGACAAAGGTAAGACTGTTAACCCTAACTTGACTCTAAAAAGAAATAAAAAGATGATTGAGATGGGAAATAAGTAATTAACTAAATGCAAACTCTAAATTACTTAAAAGACTGAAGATGATTGAACTAGAACTTGAATTATATGATGAGAAAAACGGTCGGGAATACAATCCCTCAACCCTAGTGTACTGATGGTATAAAACTATTCATAAATTTAAGTGGTTAATTAGACCCAGAATTTAGTACTCCCAAGCATTACGTATATGAGGTTCAAGCCCGCACCATACTTAATCAGAGGATGAGTAAATCGGTATTGCAATAGTTACACTCGAATTGTATTCTAAAGCATCCCGGTTACCTAGAAGCAAACGTGATCCAAAGATCTACAATTGTCGCGTTCCTACGCAATATGGTCATAATCAAACCATTAAATTTAGAGGATTAATTTTATGTACAAACAACTACCACATCGGGTTAAGTTCATGTATCCTGACCCTTAAAAGTCTAGCCTACCATGATGAAATTGATGAAAAGGACTTTGGAATTGCAGGAAGTCATGATTAAACTAAGGAAAAATTATAGAATGATGTAAATAGAAAATTAGACAGAGGAAACTAACCACTAATCTTACCAAAGCACACAATACATTAACTACAATTACTTGTAATCAGTGAAATATGAATAATCTTCAGTCTTGGAATTAAAATAATAAGCTATCTCCAAACTAGGGTTTTTCTGAAAAGAATGGAAAATTAGATAAATTATTCGTACTAAGAATGATAATAAAATGGGTTTAAATACAGTACAAAACTTCAAGAGTTTTAGCTGCACTAGGACTCTCCATTAGAGGAAGATTAGAGAATTAAAATTCGACAGTCGGACCGGTCCGGTCCTCCTTCGGTTCGGTCTGGCTGGAATCCGGATCGGTTCATTTATTTCTTGGGCGGATCGATCTGGCACGGATCGGTTCGTTTGTTTTCTTTCAGCTTCGATCCGTCTTCGGTCCGGGGTTCTCTGGAAATTGGCATTGCGGATCGGTCAGAGTTTCCTTTGACTTTTTCTTCAGACTTTGACTACTCATAACTCTCACATCGGGACTCCGATTGAGGTGTCGTTTCTTCCTACGAGCTCATGAACTTGATGTCTATAACTTCTCTTTAGATGCCTCATCCGAATTCTGGGTAAAAATTATAATTTTTCCCTTTTAACTTTCCTTTTTTGGATTTCTTTCATTCTTTAATTGACATCAAATACCTGCAAAACTCGGTGTACTCGTTAGGATAAGTCAGTAGCAAGATTATGAGATAAAATCAAATCGATTACGTTGTTCGAGGTGCTAAAAGTAACTAAATTAAAGGGATAAATTTGGAAGAATTTATGCCTAATCAAATCCCCCTAACTTAGAACTTTGCGCGTCCCGAGCAATGTAAAAGAATCCTAGCAAGGTTCAACTCTTTGAAAATCATTTTATTGGGATAGAATACCTTTTTTCGCGGGCAAGCGATTGCATTTAGCGTATGCAACAAGCCTTTAAACCCCTAGGTTACCCTAGTAGGACGGGTTGTGTCTCGTGAGAGTTTATAGAGAATATACCCACAAAATTCGACTCAAAGAACTTTCAAAATACGCAAAAATTGTATAATTCAAACTTTCCCAGAAAATAGTCATCATCAAGTCATGCTCAATAGTCTCAAATCATAATGCGTGTGTGCGAAGCCAAAAATTTAACTGCGAATTTCCACCGATTGACCATTACGTTACTTATCCAAAAATTCGTTTTGATTCAATTTCTCACGGAATGCTCTCCCAAATGAATCACTCGGAATGTGGCTATTCTCTCGGTATGCGTGATATAAAGAGTAAATATAATGGACGCAAAGTCACGCACACAAGTAGAAAGACGAAAATTTTATAGTGATAGGATCTCATCAATGAATTATAGTTTTAAAAACAGGAACATTGCCTCTTATTCACACATTCAATCTCTTTTATTATCTTTTGGTGTATTAGCTCTCCACGCGGTAACCAATTTTGCAATTCGGACTCGGTTTGGACTTTTTTGAGTTTTAAGGTATACTGGGTAAAATAAAAATGGTAGGGAAGGTTGAAATTGGAAAAGTCATTTATGATGTCCATTTGTGCTTTTTCCGGGCTATTGCTCATTTTTTTCTTCTTTTTCTCTATTTTTTTTTGTTTTTCACTTCTTTTCTTTTCTTGCTATTTTTGTTGAGCATATCTATTTTTTTTCTTTCCCATTTTTATGCACTTTTCGGACTTTATTGAATATTCCCTTTTCGCAATTCCAGGATACTTGGGTTTTTCGGGGTACCAAACGAAAAGGATAACTATTATTCGGCTCAATTTGGGTTATCAAAGGGATAATTTTTCCCATCTTTTTATGGCTAATATTTTTGTGTAATAAACGAAGGCCTACTTCATTGTCTAAAATACTAATTGCATTACCATATGCGTTTCGAGATGAATTAGGTTTAGAGATCGATTTTGGCATGTTTTGCAAAGCAATATCACACACAATTTTCATTACCGATCAAAATGAAAGGATTGAGATCCTCGATGACTTTTTAGGCACTGAAAATAACTTTGAGTTAACAATTAACTCGGATTAATTTATAAATTTCACAAAGATGATAGGCTCGAATCTCACCGGGTTTGTTAATCTCCACACTTATTCGTTAAGTCGTCAATTTTCGCTCAATTTCCATATTTGATCAATTTCGGCTTTGTGTATGTTGAATTTTACAACTTGAGACTTCAATCCGACTTTTAATGATATATTTGAAAATTTTGAATTCCAATTTTTATTTATTTTGAACAAAAATATTTTTGCATTTTTCAAAATTTTATGATTTTTTTGAAATTTCTGGGCAGTTTTGAAAATTTGTGAAGTTTTAGAAATACGCACTTGTGACCCCCCCTAACTTAGACTTTTGCATTGTCCTCAAGCAAGAAGGACGAAAAGCTAAACAAGGCAAAATAAGAAGTGCGATAAATAAAACAACAAATGGAGAAAATGCAGATTTTTATGAAACAAGACTGTGGTACAATAACAGCAAAGAGCATACATCATGTGGACAAGGGAAACAACTAAAAACTTTCACAAACAACCAAGGCTTCACTGGGGTGGTGGTTGGGAAGAGCTGGGCGCGTCGGGGCCGTAGGGGTCATAGAAGTGGGATGGAAATGGCTCGTTGGGATCCCCTTGGCATTGGTACAAGTTCGCTTGGAAATGAAACACCATGCTTGTGTCGCGATGGTAGTCGGTCAAGCTGCTGAATCTCATCTCAAGGTCCGACATATGGTTAGTGAGGTCACTACCCGCCCATTCAAAATCAGGTTGTCTTCTTCTTCGGATGACTCTTCATCCGCACCTACTTCACCCATCTCCACATCAGCACCTGCTTCGTCTTCTTCCTCTTCCTCATCCTCACTCCAGGCAGCATCGTCCTCATCATCACTTCCCACCTCGCCCGTAGGATGGCTAGCTGTTTGGCGCTCTGCGTGAGGGTTCCCTATCCAAAAGGATCGGGGAAGAGAGTACAATCAAGAGGTGCCTCAATGCCAGCATCCTTGAGTATGAAGGTAATCAAACGTGAATATGGAAGTGGTGTTGCACCTTTATCATCCGTGGCTGCGACGATGATGTCAGCGTATAGGGTGTGAGCCAGGTTAATAAAAGTGTTGGGATCGAAGAGGTAGTATGTCAATGTGGCCTAACGGGGATGTATCGCTGAATCGTTGGACGTTTGTAAAATATTTGCACACACAATTTGGAAGGTGAGGCGTGCTTTTCCGTTAAGACGGCCAACAGTGACAGTCTTCCCCCTCCATGCCACATCGGGGGCAATGCGCTCCATAATCGGTTCTTTGGCGATCAGGGTGAAATTCCTTGGGTATGTGAAGTCTTGAACATCAGGAACGTCATATTCGGCCAACTTGGCCGTGAGAAGGGCCAGCGAAAAAGGGATGTCGGTACCATTAACATATGCTTGAGACTCGAATTGGCCTGTTCGAACAAGGGAGCCATAGAAAGAGCGAACCTCGACTCCCCAAACCACTTCGTACGGTTGATTAAGGAATCGTCACCAACCCCTATGCATGAAGAGGGCGGTGACGGAATTAGACAGACCTGTCCATTGGACAACGCACTCCATATGGAGTTTATGATCCGGACCAAAGAACTGATTGCACCACCGCTCCTCTTGGCAGGAATGGAATTCACCATGGTCGGAGGGTAGGATTTCAGTGGAGTCGTATTTGACGAGGGCGGCTCGGTTGTCCATGATAACGGAGAGAGTGTGCTGGAAAATTAGGGAGAGATAAGAGAGGAGTGAGGTGGTTGAAGGTGTGAAGAAAAGTGGAGGCTATGGGTGGGTATTTATAGGGGAGGGGTGGGTATGGTTTTCGAAATGGAGGGAAAGGGTTTGGAGGGAAAGAGGGAGTGTATTTGGTAGGGAAATTGAAGGGTTGGTTGGGGAAAGAATTGGGAGGTAAGGGAAGGGATTGGGGAGAAGGGGGGGTGCACCTAGGGAATATGGGAAATTCTGCAGAAAGTGAACCGATCCGACTGGTGACCGGACCGATCCGATCCTTTAATTTTTGAGTTTTTCAATTATCGGATCGATCCGGCTCTAAAAGAAAGGAACCGATCCGGGCCGGACCAGTCCGGATAAAAAAGAAAAGAACCGATCCGGGTTCTTGTATTGAGTTAGATTTCCCCCTAACTTAATTGTGATCGCTCTCCTCTGAAAGTTTTCAATTCTCATCATGCTCCCTATCAGTTTGGACTCAAAATTATCTCGATGTCTATGGTCAATGCAACTTGACTCAATTTCCCGAAACATGTGAATGCTCTCACCTTATTGTACCCTAATCCTATCGACTCACACGACTCTCATCTACTATACACAAGAATTCACCCCATATGCGTCGGGGGTGCGACGACCTCACTGTAGCAGGTCACTCTACCCGATAAACAGGGTCCGATAACCAAACGGTGTCGACTTCTTCCACACACACCTATAGATATGGCTTTAGGCATTGTCCATTTACTTTGAATGTATTTCCCCCTTTCAAATCGTCTAACTCAACAGCTCCGTAAGGGAAAACATTCTTCACAACGAACGGGACAAACCATCGTGACCGTAACTTGCCCGAAAAGAGATGAAGCCGAGAGTTATAGAGAAGCACTTTTTATCCGAGAAGAAACTCTTTGCGTCGAATGATGTTATCGGGAGCGAGTTTCATCCTTTATTTGAAAATTTTTGCATTCTCGTACGCATCATTGCGTATCTCTTCTAACTCATTTATTTAAACTTTGCGTGCTTCACCGGCCTTATCCATGGCATAATTTAACTCCTTCATTGCCCAATACGCCTTGTGCTCTAATCCCACGGGAAGATGGCAAGGTTTTCCATACACAAAGCGGAAAGGGGACATACCGAGCGGATTTTTATATACGGTACGATAGGCCCATAGCAAATCGTTCAATCTAAGTGAGCAATCTTTCCGGGTAGGATTAATAGTCTTTTCGAGAATGTTCTTGATTTCACAATTCGCTAGTTCGGCCTACCCATTCGTTTGTGGGTGATAAGTCGTTACAACCTTGTGAACGACACCATACTTTCTCATGAGCTTAGCGAATGGCAAATTGCAAAAGTGCATGCCATTATCGCTGATTATTGCTTTCGGAGCATTGAAGCGGGAAAGTATATGTTCCTGCAGGAACTTAATCACCACTTTGTTGTCATTTATCTTGGTAGCTATAGCTTCCACCCATTTAGAAACGTAGTTTACCGCGACAAGGATGTATAGAAAACCAAAGGACGGGGGGAAAGGACCCATAAAGTCAATACCCCAGCAATCGAAGATCTCAATAATGAGTATGGGGGTAAGAGGCATCATGTCTCGTCGGGTAATAGGTCCCATCCGTTGGCACCTATTACAAGATTTTCAAGCATTGTTCACATCCCGGAATATTATGGGTCAATAGAGGCCGCATTATAAAATTTTAGCAGCCGTCTTTTTCGTCGAAAAGTGGCCTCCACAAGCTTTCGAATGACATAATTGGATGACTTTAGGGATCTCGTCATCCGGTACGCATTGTCGGATGATTTGGTCGACGCAATATTTAAACAGGAAGGGATCGTCATAGAAAAACATGTGCGATCAAGTAATAAACCTCTTCTTATCTTGCGGTGTCTAGTCGGGAGGGACGGCTCCCGTGATAAGGTAGTTCACTATATCTGCAAACCAGGACAAAGAAGAGGTAGCAAAGAGTTGCTCATATGGAAAGTATTCGTCTATGGGTATTGGATTACCAGGTATGTCGGACGAAAGCCGTGATAAGTGGTCGGCAACGACATTTTCTACTCCTTTCTTATCTTTAATGGAGAGATTAAACTATTCTAGGAGTAGGATCCACCTTATGAGGCGCGGCTTTGGGTCTTTCTTCGCAAGTAGGTATTTCAATGCCCCGTGGTCGGTGAAGAAGTAATGGGAGAAGCGATAAGGTAGGATCGAAATTTGTCAAGAGTAAAGACTACCTCTAGCAACTCTTTCTCGGTAGTAGAGTAATTTAATTGTGGTCCGGTAAGAGTCCGGCTAGCGTAGTAGATGACATGAGCCTGTTTATCTTTTCTTTGGCCCAAAACAGCCCCTATCGCATAATCGCTAGCATCACACATAAGTTCGAATGGTAAAGACCAATCCGAAACTTACATGATGGTAGCGGACACAAGCATGGTTTTTAGTTTTTTAAAAGCTCTTTGGCATGCTTCCGTCCACTCAAATGGGTTGTCCTTCATAAGAAAGTTGCTTAAAGGTCTAGCGATGGCGCTAAAGTCCTTAATGAACCTTCGATAAAACCCCGTGTGGACCAAGAAGGAGCGCACGTCTTTGAGCGATTTTAGTGGGGGTAGATCGGCTATGACATCTATCTTAGCTCTATCAACTTATATACCCTTGGATGAAACTATGTGGCCAAGAACTATTCCCTCGGTGACCATGAAGTGGCATTTCTCCCAATTCAGCACTAAGTTCTTTTCCACACACCGGGCAAGTACCTTTTCCAGTTTTTCAAGACAAAGATCGAAAGAGGTGCCAAAAATGCTGAAATCATCCATGAACACTTCAAGTCCTCTCTCAACCATGTCTCTAAATAGGCTCAACATGCACCTTTGAAAGGTCGCTGGTGCATTACACAAGCCGAATGGCATACATTTGTAGGCAAACACACCAAAAGGGCAAGTGAAGGTTGTTTTCTCCTGGTCAAGTACATATACCTCAATTTGGTTATATCCGGAATAACCATCAAGGAAGCAATAGTAAGGGTGGCCCTCTACTCTTTCAAATATCTAATCAATAAATGGCAAAGGGAAATGGTCTTTCCTAGTTCCCGCATTGAGTTTTCGGTACTCAATGCAAACGTGCCACCCGGTGGTGGTACGTTGGGGGACTAGCTCTCCTTTAGCATTCTCAATCACTGTCATGCCCGACTTCTTCGGGAAAACTTGAATAGGGCTCACCCATTTGCTATCCGAGATTGGGTAGATAATCTCGGGATCCAATAACTTAATTATTTTCGTCCTCACCACTTCTTTTATATTAGGGTTTATCCTTATTTGCATTTCTCTCGAGGGCTTGATATCCTCTTTGTGATGGATCTTGTGGGTGCAAATCAAAGGACTTATCCCTTTCAAATCAGAAATGCACCAACCAAAAGCACCTTGGTGCTTCCTCAAAATCTTTCGCAATTTAACCTCCTGTTCTTCGTCTAGGCTAGAGGAGACAACAACAGAAAATGTCTCATCCTCTCCTAGGTATGCATATTTAATATGAGAGGAGAGTTTATTCAATTCGAGGGTTAGAAATTTTTTGTTGGAGGGAACCATGCGTGTATCCCTCGGTGCTAATTCCTCGAATCTAGAAACCCAACTTACATCTCTCGCGTCCTCGTCCGACGCTCTCTCATCAAATAACTCTCTCAACTCCTCAACCTCCCTCTCGAATACAGTGTACGTCCCCTCATGCTCGTGACTCGACACTAAACAGGATCCTAAGGCGTCTCCATAATAAGTTTCCTCAAAATAATCCTCTACGATCTTATCTATTAGACTCACCGCATGAAGATCATTTCTTCCCCCGTCTGTTGGGCGATATGGAAGATGTTAGTCTCTAAAGTTATGTTCCCAAAAGTGAGTTGCATTTGCCCATTTCGAGTATTGATGATTGCATTATCCGTAGCTAAGAACGGATGCCCAAGAATGATGGGAACATGGTTGCTCGAGGTGAAGGAGGGCTCCGTGTCCCAAATGACAAAGTCTACCGGGAAGTAGAAAGTGTAACTTGGACAATCACGTCCTCAACTATGCCTCTTGGGATCTTCACGGTTCAATCCGCTAATTGGAGAATGACCTTTGTGGCCTTGAGGTCACCCAAATCAAGTTTCCTATAGATGGCGTAAGGGAGATATTGACACTTGCTCCCAAATCAAGTAAGGCTTTCTCAATTTTATTTTCTCCAATGATGCAGGAAATTATAGGTGCACCGAGATCTTTGAACTTGGGCGGGAGATCATTGAGTAGGATGGAGCTCACGTTCCGTGCTAGAAAGACATTTTCTTTACCTTCATCCTCCTTTTTACCGTCAACAAGTCTTTAATGACTTTTGCATAAGCTGGAATTTGCTTAATCGCATCGAGGAAAGGTAAATTTAGCTTCACATGCTTTAGTACATCTAACACTTCATCACGGGGATTTCCTTTGTGGGAAGGAACCAACCTTTGAGGAAATGGTGCCGCGGTGGATGGTTTCACTACTACCTAGGGCTCACTAGTGTCTTCTTTCTCACTCTCATTCAAGCGGACATCTTCGGCCTCTTTCGTGCCCGGCGAAATCTCCTTATCTTTGGTTGCATCGTGTGGGGGAGGTGATAAATCAACGACTCTCCCACTACGAAGAGTGGTCATAGCTTGACATTGCTCCTGATGTTCAGTCGAGGTGGAGCTAACACTAGTTTGACCTTGGGACGGTCTTTGGCCCTGGGCAGGAAACTTGCCCTTATCTTGGATACTCAACGATGATTGCAACTGTGAGATGTTCGCATTCACGTCGTTCATCATGCACTCATGCCTAGCATTAGTTGTAGTCTGGGTTTTGATGAAGTGGTTGATCGTATCCTCGAGACTTCTCCGCGGTGGAGGGATATATGCTCCTTGAGGTGGTGGTGCTTGCACATGTCCTTGCATGTGGGAGCTTATTGAAAATGCGGTGGTGGAGGAGGGTCAACATGTGAATTAGGATTCATCGCAGCATGTTGTTTCCCATAGCTAAAACTAGGGTGGTTTTTCCATGAAGGGTTGTAGGAATTCCCGTGCAGTGCATCAAAATTACCCTTGAAGCCTCATATGCCAATGACTTTCTCTTAAAGCATCACTTTGTAGGTGGGTATAGTCGGGCATTCCTCGGTTGAATGACTCACCTCACAAATCGCACACACCTTCTCGACGGGGTTTGGGATGAATCCAGTTGGTCCTCTTCCATATACCTCACGTAGGTCTCGCAATCCTTTCTCAAGCATACCGAGTCGACTGTCCGCTATAGAATTCTTTTCTACATGAAATAGGCCGAACGCATATGGAGTGGTGGTCACTTGATGATTTCGATTTTGAGCATTAGGGTCAGATGTATCCCAGGATTGAGTAGTCTCAGCGACATACCTCAGGTGAAGCTCAACATCGTGGGCGTCTAAGTCGACAAACGGACCACTACCCATGGTTTTAACAAGTTGCTTGGAATTAATGTTCAGCCCATTATGGATAAAGGAAATGATTTGCATTTTATCAAAACCATGATGGGGACACGAGGCAATTAACTCATTGAAACGCTCGTAGCATCGTTCTAATGACTCATTTTCTAATTATCGGGAAGTTTGAATTTGAGCCTTGATGGAATTTGTTCGATGTGGAGGAAAGAACTTCTTGAGAAATCTGGATTGTAATTCGTTCCATGATGAAATCGAATTTGGAGGTAAAGACCATAGCCATGTTTTAGCCTTATCCTTTAGCGAGAATGGGAAGAGTTTAAGGCAGAGCACATCTTTTGTGCAAGTTTGGTCACTGAGAGTATCGCACGCCTCCTCAAATTCCATAATGTGGGCATAAGGCTTTTCTGAATCCAGTCCATGGTAAGTGGGAAGTATCTGGATCATCCCATTCCTAAACCGAAATTGTCCCGCATTGTACGGGAGTAAAATGCATCCCCGAGTGACAGTGCGCTCGGGATATAAGACGTCTCTCAAAGAGCGATATGGTGCCTCTCCCTCGTCGGCGGCTGCACTACCGTATTGTGACATATTTCTCTCTCACAAATATTCGGTATCCTCACTTGGTATACTTGGAGTGCGCTCTGAAGTGCGTCCTAAGAAGGAAAACGGCGTGTTATTTGAGATTGAGTGTGACGGTGTGGGAGGTGGAACCCAGAACTGTGGAGCGTTAGGAGTGTGAGGGCTATCAGGATCGTACTCAACAATCGGGTTTTCATGAATGTGGGTTGGAGTATTATGGGGAGTTAGAGTGAGATCAGAATTTTGCATTAACAGCTTATGAGAGATGATGATGAATATTTTTGTGCTTTTTTAATTTTTTTTTATATCTTTTTGGATTTTTGGAAATTTTTTGGTCAAAGTTTTAGATTGACTCGATCTAATCTTAAGTCTACCTAATTCCCCGACAACGGCGCTAAAAACTTGACGCGACTCAGAAAGTGTCTCTAATGTGCGTTCTCTTCTAGGCTCAAGTGCAAACCTATCGCGTTAGTAATAAATCCGGTAAGTCGGGATGTATCCACAGGGAAATAGGACAATGGAATTATAACGACGTTGGACAGGTGAATGAATCTTAACCTTGAATCTAAAGAAAAAGGAAAATGTGATTTGATTTGTGGAATAACTACACTAGATGCAATTTTTAAAAATAATTATTTAATGCACGAAAGTATGAATGAAATGCAGCTACTCTAAATTACTGATGATAATTGACTTGAAACTGTAAACTATATGATCGAGTTGGAAACCAAGCCTCCGTGTAAATACACTAATCGTTGTTATTGGCTTCCAACCACAATACAAAAAAACCTAAATTTTAACTACACTCTTGCGGAGTATAGTGGCGAGTTTGGGTATCGAATCTTGAGGAAACTAGGACGAGTGAACGTGACGACAAAGGTAAGACTGTTAACCCTAACTTGACTCTAAAAAGAAATAAAAAGATGATTGAGATGGGAAATAACTAATTAACTAAATGCAAACTCTATATTACTTAAAATACTGAAGATGATTGAACTAGAACTTGAATTATATAATGAGAAAAACAGGTCGGGAATACAATCTCTCAACCCTAGTGTACTGATGTTATAAAACTAATCGTAAATTTAAGTGTTTAGTTAGACCCAGAATTTAGTACTCCTAAGCATTACGTATATGAGGTTCAAGCCCGCACCATACTTAATCAGAGGACGAGTAAATCGGTATTGCAATAGTTACACTTGAATTGTATTCTAAAGCATCCCGGTTACTCGAAAGCAAACGAGATCCAAAGATCTATAATTGTCGCGTTCCTACGCAATATGGTCATAATCAAACCATTAAATTTAGAGGATTAATTTTATGTACATACAACTACCACACCGGGTTAAGTTCATGTATCCAGACCCTTAAAAGCCTAGCCTACCATGATGAAATTAATGAAAATGATTTTCGAATTGTAGGAAGTCATGATTAAACTAAGGAAAAATTATAGAATTATGTAAACAGAAAATTAGACAGAGGAAACTAACCACTAATCTTACCAAAGCACTCAAGACATTAACTATAATTACTTGTAATCACTGAAATCTGAACAATCTTCAATCTTGGAATTAAAATAATAAGCTATCTCCAAACTAGGGTTTTTCTCAAAAGAATGAAAAATTAGATAAATTATCTGTACTAAGAATGATAATAAAACGAGTTTAAATACCCTACAAACCTTCAAGAATTTTAGCTGCACTAGGACTCTCCATTAGAGGAAGATCAGAAAATTAAAATTCGACAGTCGGACCGGTCCAGTCCTCCTTCGGTTCGGTCTGGATGGAATTTGGATCGGTTCATTTATTTCTTGGACGGATCGATCCGGCACAGATCGGTTCATTTGTTTTCTTTTAGCTTCGATCCGTCTTCGGTCTGGGGTTCTCTGGAAATTGGCATTGCGGATTGGTCTGGACCGGATCGGTCCGGGTTTCCTTTGACTTTTTTTCAGACTTTGATAGCTCATAACTTTTGCACCGGGACTCCGATTGAGGTTTTGTTTCTTCCTACGAGCTCATGAACTTGATGTCTTCAACTTCTCTTTAGATGCCTCATCCGAATTCCGGGTAGAAATTATAATTTTGCCCTTTTGACTTTCCTTCTTTTCTTTCTCGATTCTTTCGATTTCTTTCTTTCTTTAATTGACATCAAATACCTGCAAAATTAATACGAAATACCAGAAACTCGGTGTACTCATTAGGATAAGTCAGTAGCAAGATTATGAGATAAAATCAAATCGATTACGTTGTTCGAGGTGCTAAAAGTAACTAAATTAAAGGGATAAATTTGGAAGAATTTATGCCTAATCATTCTTCTTGATGATCCATCTGATAATTTAAATAATCTGGATGAGTTCATCATTCACATACACAAATCGCAGAAGCACGAATTCCCAACGTATAAATATGAATACAACATTTCGAATATTAGGGATCTAAATCAAAGATGCTAAGCTGGAAACGAAATAAGCCGTACAGATCCTTAAGGACACTAGAACCTGATGCTCTGATACCACCTGTAACACCCCGCCTAATTAAATATTGAGTGATCAGTCCTTTATTAAATTAAATTCAATGTGAATGGTTGGTTCATTCTTAGCATCACTGCCGCAAAAATTAGCATCACTGTCGCAAAAATAAATTTCCAATTTAAACACCCAAAATAATTAAGCTAAGTGTCAAAACAATTTAAAGCCTTATTTTTATTTTATTTAAATCCAGATATAAAAACCTTTTTAATAATTAACAGTTTAAGAATCACATAAATATGAAGAATGGCAATAAACACTCAAGAATTCAACCATTCAGATAAACCAATACCAAGTTTAAAAACTACAAATGAAATCATCGTGACACGAATTACATTCCAAAGAGTACCAAATACTAAAAATAAATGAACATAAATCTCTCACAAATCCAACTGAATAGGAAAAAGGGCATCACACGCCCTGACTAATCAAAACTAAATTAAGAGTTGAGTCAACAACGAGGTCGTCTAAGTAATGGCCTGAAACTCCCACATAAGAAGCAGCGCGTCCGTTCCAAGGAATCTAAGCATGACGCCCCTGTGGCTGGGCACCTGTAATACATACATATATATATATATATAAGAGAGAGAACAACACAAGAAACGGGTCAGAGCCCGAGTGTAATTTTTAAAAAAAATTTAGTTTAGTAAATATTTAAAATGCTTACCGGCTAATACAACAACCATGTTAGTATGCGACACTCTCTTGAGAATTCTCACCTCTCATCTAGTGTGCACGCCTACCGTACTAATAAATTCCATAAGTTTCTCAAACTTATTCTTCATAAGGTTTTATCAGGTGAAAATCGAGGTTATGATATTTACTTTAGGAAATCATTCTCTTCAAGATTTCTTACGTTATTTAGAACCACTCATTTCCCTTATAAAGTTACCAAACACTTATAATAAAATTGAAGCATTTATTCATTACTTATCTACTTATACGCACAGTAAAAAGTTCCCATATAGATATACGTATATATATTAGTCACACATATAATATATATACTAACGGCACCCCACATTAAACCTATGGTACTGGCATACTCTGCTATCAAGTCCCAGTATCACACAAACTAAGGGAAATACTAGTCCGGAATCACTCTCGAACTGTATACACACAATACACAAATAAATGGAGGCAAAGCATAGTTCTAGGTGCTAAGAGGTCAGCACATACCCACACGTCTCTTAGAACATCTGACTATCATTTTCAGATAACTTGTATCGAGGATACTATTTCTAGGGTACGAGTCAATATCTCCTATAAAGGTCCAATCGAGATAAGACTGTCCCGGCCCAGAAACCCCCTGTGATAACAAGTATCCCGGATATGATTTTTACACAGATATATAATATGCACAATCACCCAGTCATATATATATAAATATTCACATTTCTAAATTAGGTGCGCCCACGCCCCATAATATTATTCTAGCCATGCGTTACATATCACGCTCGAGTTTTACGTATAAGTAAATCACTCTTTTTATTCTATTAAGTATAACAAATTCCTATGTACTTCTCGACTCTCGAAGTGGATCCTCTCGAAATAATATAAAATCAGCAGGTGCACCCTCACTACTCTACTCGTCTAAGTCTTCCTTAATCCTCACAAGATATACCATAACTTACACATGATTTTCCACTAAATTTATTTTTTCGAAACCCCACGGTTAAATCACATATGAATCGTATCACCCGAACGTTACCTACAAACCTACTGATCGATAAATAAAATATGTATAAGGGTTCCCGCAAAGTGACACATGGTTAATCATTAAGCATAAAGAACAAGCTTCAAAATTCAAAAGAGGTCGATCGATCGAAGGTAGGAGTCGATCGATCGATTCAGTTGATCGATCGAGATTCAAGGTCGATCGATCGATCGCCCAGATATTCCCCAGATTCTGCATATACTATCCTACAGGATTCATCACCAAAAGTACTCAAAACCTCTATCAATTTTTCCCAAACTCTCAAACAACATTACTACTGGTACTATATACCTAACTACATGATCTCCTACGTGAAACATGTTCAAATTCATCAACGATATCGAGTTAATGGGGTAAAATTGACATAATCCTCAAGAACCCTAATGTTGGAGAAACCATACATTCTTCTAATTATTTCCTAGATTTATTGTTTCTAAATTCATACTAATTCATGGGTAATCCTCTACATGTGATGGGTATGTCCAGAATATATTAAATTTCTCTAAACATGCGATTTAAAGTCTCTAAATTATCAATTTCTTTCATAAAACATGTTCTTGATAATCCTAAACTAACATGGGTGAGACATTAACTAAAAATAAAGCAAGATAGATACTTGCCTGGAATTCAAGGTTCTGATTTTGTGGATGAAAAGGTATAGATGTGTTTCCCGTCACGCAATCTACGATTTGGTGGCGGTGGCGGTGCAAACGGATGAGTCTTTGGCCTTGGGTTGCTTGGAAAGCTCTCCAACTTCTTCTCTAATGGACATTATTTGGTTTTGTGTTGGTTAACCCTAGAAGACAACTCCTAGAGGCTTATTTATCCTTAGAAAATTCGTAGGTTTAATTGCCCAAAAATGTAAAATGTCTATAATACACTCCCGGGATGCCAATTAGGCTTAAAAATGCCCCGAGAACCGAACTAAACCCCCGAGTACATTATTTTGACTATCTCAACCCTTCCGGATATATTGGCGCACTCAAAAATACCATACGAACGACTTATAATTTATTCATTTTTACTAATAATAATCGAGTTCTGACACGACACGGGCGCGTCCCGACTTAAATTTTCATAATCGCCATTTTATTCATGCGTGACAATTTTTTTTATAAATTCAATCTTATATATTAATTTACCCATTTAGTAATATTTGACAACTTCCCAATAATTACTAACTCTTGTCACGCTAATAAATTTTTAAAACAAAAGTTTGGATTAATATTAAATTAATTTATCACAATTAAATTTAATAAATCCCTGAATTTAAAAGCCATAAAAATACGAGATATTACATAAGTAACTAAAGTTGAGGGAATCAATAAAAAAAGTTTTTGTTCCAAATGGAAAAGTGATATAAATTTTTTTAATGGAGTGAGTGGGTAGCGTTCTAGGATAAAGATGCTGGCTCGTCTCTCATTAGTTTTGTAATTAATGAATCTCACATTGTTCAGCATTTAGAATAACCAACAAAATCTCCAAAATGTATGCAGGATGGTCAACGCTAGTAACTACATGAATTGGAAAAGAAAAACTTGGGAGTGGTAGGAAGTGACGAGAGGCCCATATTCAAGACTTCAATAGTTTGATGTCTCAAAGACATCAAAATTTTTTCCCATTTTTATTTCCATGGGTCTAACTCCAAAGCAAGAGAAAATATCTTAAATATTTTAAGAGAGTTCACATATGATTTCATTTGTAAGTATAAAGAATTGTTTGGAATCAACCCTGCATTAAATTCCTACAAATAGAATAACCATTGAATGCCTTGCCCATTAAGTATCACTCGCACATATAGAGTATAATTATACATAAAAGATCAAGACAGTGGTAAATAAGTTTCTCGTAATTGAGTTTATAAAATCTATCCAATATCCTGTTTATATTTCAAGCATAGTACAATGGCGAAGAAAGATAAATCCCATATCAGAATCTATGTAAATTTTATACGGCTGATGTCCAAAAGATGAGTTTCCCCCTACTAAGCATTGATGTTTGGGTGGATGCATATCTTAGTGATGAGATGTAAAACTTTGTGAATAATTATGTGAACTAGATTAAAATGGATTATGTGGATGTATAATAGATAGCCTTTAGGACGTCGTCAGGTAACTTTCAATACACTATTATGACCTTTGGATTGAAAATTTTGGGTCAATATATCAAATAAACATAAGGACCACATTCCATGATTTATTCAATGAAATGTTGGAATTATATGTTGATGATTTAGTTATGAAGTAAAACAAGTAAAATAAAGACATTAGAGATTGAGGAGAGTCTTTGAGAGATATAGAAACTATAAAGGAGGGATGGACCCTTCTAAATGTGTCTTTAGGGTGACTGTCAATAATTTTCTCAACTTTGTGCTATGTAGACAAGTAGTCTTGATGGACTCCGAGAAAAGGAACATAATATTATTAATGCCTCCTCCCAAAGGTCAAAGAGCTCTTAAGAGATTCTTGGTAAAAGTTTCCTAATTTAGGAGGTTTATAAGCGTCTTAGTTGAAATCACACATCCTATTAGATCTCTGTTGAAGGACAAGGATAGGTTTTGTTGAGGCGAGGAGCAGTAGAAAGATTTTTAATAGAATTATAAAAGTTTTAAAGTTTCCCTTGATGATGATTCCACCATAAGAGGGAATCCCTTGCCAATGTACTTAACTTCCACATAAAATATACTGGCACCTTGATCTCGTGGAAGCAAGGGTACAAAATAAGTTGGTATATTACCTGTGCAGAATCATCTCAGGGACCAAGTTAAGTCATAAAAATGTTGAACAATATTGTTTATCCCTTGTGTTTATAGCTAAAAACTTGAGGAATTATCTTTTTGATTTCTTAGTCCAAATTTTTAACAAGTGTTATCCTATTAGATATTTTCAAGTGAGAATAAAATTAATCAGACGAATAACCAGGTGGTTTCTCATCCTATTTAAATAAGATCTTAATTGTGTAGATCCTAAGCTATTATGATTCAGGATATATCGAACTTGGTGTTGGAAATAATATATGCAGAATAAACGAAAAATCCCAAATTCGAAATAGATAAAATTAGAAGGACTTATCGATCGAGGTTTGTGTTGGACACAAAGTCCTAAAGGTGAAATTGCTCGCTGATATTTGTAGCTGTCAGCCTCGAGAACATACACCTCCTAGGATTCAACGATCTGATTTACACATCAGCCTTGTGGTAAATCTTTGAACTCTCAGGATACTCCAACACTCCCAAAAAATTAAAGAAAAGTAGAAAGTAGTAAAATTATTTTTGCAGAAAAACGTGAGAGAGATTGATTTGTTCTGTGTTATTTTCTCAAAGCTGTAGCCTTTGTTTTATGCAGAATTTTGGTAAAAAACGTGGGTAGTGGTTTTAGCCAACTAACCCACTAATATCTCCACTAACGGGTAGTTTACTTTGAATAGGAGACTAAGTCAAAAATTAAAAACGAATTAATAAAAGTTAAAAATTCAGGGCACTCAAGAGAAGCCCAAAGCTCCCAAGGCCCAATCTTTGACCCTTAATAATTAGTGTGCTCCCTAGGAATTGAACTCAAGACCTCAAGCACCAAACCCCATAAACTTACCACTAGGCCACTTACCCCAACTTATTTAGTTCATTCAAAATAAATATATATACCAATATACATACCCAACACTTGGATGCAAAATTTTCTAACTATCTATTTGAGCCACCTAGTAAGGATGTACCTGGTGCTGAGTTCCAGGCATATATTTGGAAAAAAATAGATGGGTTGAAATGGAGTTTGATGGTTCTTTGCATCAGGGCACTGGGAGAGGATGGGTAATTCTGATGAGCAAGGAGAAAGATTTCAGTCTAGCTTCGATATTAGGATGGATAAAAGCATTAAGAGAAAATTTAATTCATGGAAACTCCAATTTAATGGTGAATCACATCAGTCGTGAATTTTTATTGAAGCACTAAAACTTAGCTACATAGTAATAAATCATCCAACATTTTATAAAATAATTTTCCTCGACCAAGATTAAGAGGCATTATGACACCATGGACAGACATCCATATTCACTAGCAACTATTTCTTAGAAATTAAAAATGGATTAACCAATAATCTTGGTGACTATTCATAGAGGAATAACACCTATTATAGTAACGATCTTATTTCCCACTGAGGAACCCAGTGGATGGAGATGTCTCATTTCGAAGTAGATTAAAACCATAAAGCGGTCAACGAAAATGGCATAGTTAGTGATTTTCTTCATAATATAAGTAACCATGTATTTTAAAAACCCAATGGGCACTTGGTAAGAAGTGTGGATGATGGATAATCCCATGAGAGATTATGAGCAATGCGTGAGGCACACTATTGGGATGATGTTATTCCCACTTAGAGGCGTTTTATATGAGAAGGCTACAACTATTCAAGTATGAGTAAAATGCATCCAAGTTGCAAAGAAGTTATCCCAAGTGTTAAACTCGATTTGGTCAACCAGCAAAGGTTAACTTTGTGGAAGTAGTGGATGTTTTGATAACCTTTATATAGCTTGCCTAAAAATGGTGAGATACTTACTCATTGGGATGATGATATTAATTTGAAGAAAAGAGTTTCTCAGTTGTACGTAGAAAACATGGCAATTACAGAGAAAAATGTACAATGATAAAGCACTAAGAAGTATAGAAAAATAAAATGTTGATTAAATATTAAACAATGCACACAAACCATGACAATTGGGATCTATGATGAATTGATGAATATGGGGTATTATAGGCCCAAGATAGAGGTAGAATCATCAATTTCATGAAAAGATTCAGAGCTAGCAAGTACATGGAAAGTTAATATCATCCACATATTTTTAACCACCTCTTATCCTAAAGGAAATGGACAAGAAGAGGATATTAATAAGACCTTAGGCACGATTCTTAAAAAAATGTTGGAATACTTCCTAAGAACTTCGAATAAAACTATTTCAATGCTCTTATGGGCATATAAATTGTCTAAGATTACTCCTTTCTCGCTAGTGTATAGTTCACAAGAAAATTTTCTCATTGATATAGTTGTGCCATCTTCAAGGGCATCATTGACTCTAGGGATATCCAATTGGAAGCACTTGATGAGGATACAGACGTAACAAATAAGAACTTTAAAGTGTATACCCAACATCTTTCTCGAGAATATGAGGATCTGGTGAAGCCTAGGGAATTTTTAGTTAGAGACTTTGTTCTTAGAGTATCTACCCATCGCTTAAAGAACAACTTTTCTTCAAAGTTCAAATCCAATTGGGAACGACGATTGATGGTAAGAAAAGTTGGGAAGTTCGTATTCTGCCAGATCACTGAACCATAAAGTAAATGTCTACATTCCATTAATGGAAAATGGGTGAATAAGTACTATACTTTGTAAATCCACGTGTATTTTCATTTACTTCGTTTAATTTATGAAATATATGAAAGTATATATTCAACTTTGTTTATTTTTGTATAAGATGATGAGGGTCCTACACCTCATGCTTAAATTTTGTTGTTAATTGTAATATACATAACTGATAGGTTACTCGAATGATTGACAAAGTTAAAAACAAAAGAAACGGTACAAAAATATTTGATTATTAATGAAATGACCAATCATTTGGCAGATTACATGTCTTATTTTTATTTGAGCTTTTTATTTGAGATATCTCGAATGATTTGTCTTTCATCATTAAGTCTAATATTTATTTAATAAAACGTTTGCATACACTTTTTTTTTTCGAGAAACCATTGGATCACTTTAATGTTTATTTTAGTAAATGAATCTATGTTTTATACTAGAATAAAAATCATCATTTTGTTACCTTTAGAATTAATAATTGAATGCGCTTAAAATTCACTAATTCCTCGATTATATTGTAAGACATCTAATATCTAAATATAATTTTGGTGTCTCAGAGAATTGACACGTGTACCATAATCATTATCCTCCATCTAATAAGATTATTAAACTCCTGCCTCACTTCCAAGCTAAAGCTTTTCGTCTCCCGCCCCTCATTCTGTGTCTCCGAATCGTATAGGAGAAAATGAAACGGACGCTTCTCCACCTTTCTCTTTCTCTCTCAAAACCCAAAAGTCTTGAATACAGGCCCACTTATACCGTCTTGCTTCTCATTTATTCATATTCAATGTACATCTATAACTGGTGTTAAGTTGATTGGACATATAAGATCTGATATTTGTAAATAAGTTTTAAACTTTTCAATGGAAATGGTTGTGTTACATTATGATATATATGCATTCCTATCTATGTCTATATTGAACCCATATTTAAATTGTTTCTACGGATTTGATTTTTATTGTTGCGCTAAACGAGATCTAAAATTTTTAGCTAAATTCTTTGATTTCTACCCATTGATGGGTATAATGGTAAATATTATTCTTTTCTTTTGTCTGTGGTTTTCATGGACGATGACAACTTCAATCGAGTAATTGAGGATATTATGAGCCATATATATGCACACTTAAACGAAAGGTTAGTAATGTTTCTCACACATATCTCTACTCTCGATCTGCAAAGGTATGGTTCCTATGCCTCGGCTATTGACATCGTGTGATCATGTGCATCTTTTAAAGTTCATATACAATGTTTTTTTTTCCTGTTATTGGCATCTTCTATAGTTGGTATCATCTATACACATGTTCCCTAGCCTTTAGATTGCATTTGTTGCTCTTTCAATTCTTTACCTTTGGTATTTATTTTAGCCTCACATTTATACTGTTGATCCTTTAAAACGCATAGTGATCTCATCTATTTCCTCTTCTTCTCCGTAAAAAAAAAAATTTAATGCCTAATTCTATCTGACCATACCCTTAGAGTGATATAAGGTTTACAGATCAACATCCCTTCAAAAATCTATTGGTTTATTGTTTAATTTATTCATTATAGGTTGACATATGCTTCCGAGAAGCGTTTGCTACATTGAATATATCCGGGTATGGTTGTTTAACCACACTACGTTTTATGTTTGGATATTTTGATTCAATTCAATTTTTTTAAGCGAATCTCAATTACATTTAGGGGCGGTTTGGCAATCCAATTTTAAGGCTTGGAATTGGAATTGAAAGGCTAATTTCAATTCCGTGGAATTCAAATGGGCCTTTCAATTCCAATTCCAAGCCTTGGAATTGGGTTGCCAAACGGGCCTTTCAGACTATTTGTTAGTATTGAATTATTTCTCACCAATAAATAGTCTTAGTATTGAATTATACCTTATTATAATTCAATACTAAGACTATTTATTGGTGAGAAATAAATTGCAAATTTAACTATATAATAATATATTTAGTTTGTAAAGATATAACAATGAAAACAAACCTCCATTTTATCATGAATTCACTACAACAAATTTGGAATTTAGTGGCAGAAAATTTTGTCACTAAATACTATTTTGTCGTCACTAAACATTTTTAGTGACAACATATTAATCGCCACAAAGTTGTCACTATAGGCATGTCACTAAATGTCAATAGTGGCCACTTTTTCAACTTGCCACTAAAGTTATTGGCATTATTGGCAACCAATAACTTGTCACTAAATATACATGAAATAGTGACAACTAATTTCGCCACAAATAGATGAATATTCCGTCACTAAAAATAATTATTTTTTCACAAAATGAGGTCAATCCGAAGTTGAATTTTGCCACTAAAAACAAGTTATTAGTGACAACAATGATATCGTCACTAACTGTTGGTATTTTAGTGACAAGTTTTATGCTTGTCACTATAATTTTATCTCCCCAAGAAACTATTTTGTGATAACTTTTTTTTCCTTCTTGTTACCGATATTATTGATGATAAGTGACAATTTGCAAACTTTTTCACTTTTTTGGTAGTGACAAACAAGATATTGTCATTAATTTGACTAATTGTAATCTACCTCTCGAATATAAAAGTTAAGTGACAAGTATAAGAAACTAGATAAATATAAAAACCCAACAATTCTAATATCCAAATATCGAGTACACATTCGAAAGAGTTTTCAACCTAAAACATTACAACTTGACAAAAAAAAAGACAGAACTCAAGCATCGCGAACCCATCTTCGTAAACTGCTATGTGACATTCGATATACCGCCAATATTGCAGACGTATCATCCCTTTAACCTACAACTCGCATAATCTGTAAAAAAAATGAAAGTGTAAATTAGACGATATTAATGACCATTTAAGAAAATAAAATAAATAAAACAGGACATGAAAAACTACCATTTGTATAAGCTATGCATGGAATTTCTATAAAAGTTATGTAAATAAAACTTACGGCTGGTAAAAAATATTGTTAGGTCTAAAAGAGATCAAAACTGCGATGTCATACTAAAAAATTAACTTGATTTGTTATTTTTGATGCAATTTATATTCCTTCTTAGTTTAGTAGTTCAATATTATTTGACATGACATTCCCATCACCATCGTCGCCATCTACTATGTCAAGACTCTACTGCATCCCCCTTAGTTAGCGTAAATATTAATTCATTTTTGTATAATATCGTTGTGGGATGTAGGTTCTAGCAATGGCAATATTGATGATCATATTATGGAAATGTAAATAGTAAGGTTTGATAATTTGTTATTACTTAAAAATACATCATATGTGCCATAAAACTAATTAGATAAATGAGAAGAGTGATAATTACCAGGAAGAAGTAGACATTTGGCCTCTGTTACGAATATGCCCCATCAATTCATTTAGCATAGACTTCATTTCTTGCATCTCCAACTGCATCTCTTTGTTTCGGTTTTGTATCTCACTGTTCTGCTGCTTCATCTCATTATTTTGTTGCTCAGCCTGCTCTGCTCTACTTCTTAACTCTTCCAACTCTGTTTTGTATTGTTGATGGTAAGAAGTTGACGTTGGTTTTGGACCGGGCCCACGACCACGTATGTATCCTGATTTCTGTCCAAGAAGTTGCAAACAAATATCATCCTCTGTCACTGAATTTGTTCCCTCAACTTGAGACTGAGACTTGATTTGTTCCATCTTTGCCTATATTAATACACACCATATATATATATATATATATATATATATATACACACATACATATCAGAACTCCATTTCAACTTATTACAAAAGCTGGAAAAAAATAACAAAGTTAAATGAAGGGTTAACTTACATGTTTTTCTCTTGCATTGTCATTGACCCAACCTTTTTCATTACTAAATCGAGTTAGCTGATACAACTCAATTGGGCCAACTTCGTTACAAGTTTTCGCTTTCTATGTCAATTAATAAACAAACACAAATAGAATTATGATTAGTAATTTTAGCATCTACTATGATATAAAGCCAACATACAAAAATCCACGTCATACTCTTATACCCACTTTAACTTATTAAATAACATTCTAAAGTTTTCTACATAAGGACATAATCGTAAAAGGAAATAACAAATTTTCCTTTAGCGCTATGGACGTCACATGCATAGAAGAGGGTTTTGCAACTATTAACTTATCTGCACGAACTCGGGTGAATGACTTTGTCCCTGCAACATGGGGAGTAGTTTGCTTCGATCTATTGATTTGGTTCCGAATACTTATTTTCTATACAAAATGATGACTATTAAATACAAGCATTCAATTATAACTTTCCACTATTAGTAGTACTACCTGATAAGCAGGTGATGCAAAGTAATTGCATAGATACTTCCAATTGTCCTCATCCATGACCTCCGGTGGGTTTTGCAAAGCCACTTACAAACTTGGGTACTTCTTAAATTCTCTTCATGGAGTTTATGGCGATAATTCCTATATTGCCTATTGAGTTGAGCATCGATAACCTTTTTAGCATCTCCATCACCCTTTACCTCAAATGCACCCTACAATGGTATAAATTAGTTAAATCATAATACCAAACAATAATAAAAAAATTGATACACACACAAAAGTATCCTACTCTATATTTTTTTTTTGTATGTGTATGTGTGTGTGTGTGGGGGGGGGGGGGGGGCATTAATCATTGAACATTTAAGACAATCAAAATGTATCTTAGGACAAATTAACCAACTAATCATGTACCTCATAAACAATATTACAATTCCATTTTACTTCTAATTCTAGAGTGCTCATAATATTGTAAGTCTTAAAGGCCTGGATTTAATAATTTTAACTGCTCGAGATCCCATAAACTTGAAATAAACAAACAACTTTGTTTATGACTAGTGGTACCTATTTTACAACTTTTGTACCTGCTGGTTAATTCTGTACCAGTTCCCTCTCAACTGAAGCACTGCTCAGTCCCTTTTAGGACTAAAAGTTCATTAACATTATATACTAGTTAAGTCCAGTAAAAATCATATGATTATCGGGCAATACAAGAGAAATAAATTTTAACATTCTCAGTGAGTGGGGAAGCTTTGCCCCCACTCGAGACTTCCTCGATCCGCTAGTGCAATATAAATTTGAAACAATCTATAGTAAGTGTTGTATACAAGTTATGTAGAATTTAAATTTGAAAACATCTTCTCTAATAAGTGTTGTGAATTCACTATAAATTTGAGATTACTATGAATTAACTTTATTGTAGAATTTATTTTTACATTTTCCTATAGCATTAGAGAATGTACTCTTTTATAATTTTGGGCTTGACTAATTCTTTTGTTTCTCAATTATTTATGATTTGTTATGAAAGGAAAGTACTACACTCAAATATTTTTTTTTATTTGTGCAATTATGATTCTTATCGTTTGCCCCAATTCTATATGGATCTCATACACTAAACATATCACATGAATTGAATAGTACAATGTCAATGCGTTTTACTACTATTTGATGAATCATGGTTACTTTGCTAATTTTCTGAAGGTCAAACTACATGGTGGTAGATGTTATCTAATCACATGATAACTACAGTTACCAAGTTAAATGCTGCAACAATAGCTTTCAGGAGTCATGGCGATTAAGGAGTTTGACTTTATACGTAACATGTGATGTTTGACTTATATTGCGAATGATTAGCTACATTTAGAAAAATATCAAGTCGGTGGGTTCGACATGTCCATTTCAAGGCTGGCCCAAGGCTGAAGAAAGATGAGTGTTAGTGCAAATATTTTGTGTTATAAAAGCAGAATGGAGTTGGGATGAAGAAGCAAAACAGAGGAGAGGAAGATCATTGAATAGCCAAGATGTCAATATTGCCAAAATTTATGATGTTAAGATCAAATTTGAACAACAGATACTTGCGCTACATACATCAGATGTGCGTGTGTGTATATCGAAGTGTGTATACCGGATTATAAATAAACGTCCCCACATAGCAGCAGCAAGTCCCACTGTGCCTCTGATGTCCGCTCCCCACAGGGGCAGGCCTCGTAGATCTCAATAGCCTGCTTCATCCCGAAGGCCCAATGCAGCCCCAAGGCCTGCAGTAGCCCATAGGCATGCTTCAGCCCCAAGGCCTAATTTAGCTCCAGCACCTGCAGCAGCATCACCAGCTCACGCTCCAGCACCGAATTATCAAAGAACAAAAAGATACCTGATTACAACTAAAAAAAATTGAATAACAGATTTAATCTCTAAATCCCATGACGGCTATTAATTGGGAAGGGCTGTGTATCTTACCTAAATACGTTACGTTCAAGGGCGATAACGACCAATAACTCGGCCTGGCCAGGGGAATTTTTATCAGCAGCTCTCATCAACTAACATTGGTTATGCAGGAGACACACTGTCAACGCCAACACTGTCGATGTTCTCCATGCCATCTCCTCCACCATTACCAACCCAACACGCCTGGTGGTTGAACGGAGAAAGCCACTAACTGTAGTCCATAGCTACTGGGAAAGCCACTAACTGTAGTCCAGATCCCACCATAGTAGAATCGAGGCTTGACTATACACAAACTACCAGCAGGACGTGGAATTCCAACGTCTCATTGATGCTGGGCGTCGAATCGACCATCACAGCTGGCATTCCATCTATTGTAAAGGCATCCACAGAGGGTACATGCGATGTTACTTTCTCATGCATTCAGCGCGATACGCATTATAATGGGTTTGCGGTTACTGAACGTAATGACAATGGTGTTTACACGGGCATTAATAGCTATAACTTCCACTATGAGAACTGACCACCACAGCTGACCGCTGCTGAAGTAGGTGACGAAATTGCAAAGAAAGAGATGATCGCCATTACCACCCCAAAACTTGAATCCAGGTGGACTTTAGCAACTTTTTATCGGACACCCTTTTATATCTAATTCTTCTAACTTTAACTTTTGTTGTTTGATTACTGCAGTAGGTCTTCCTCATTTGTAATAGATGATGGAACCTAAAAGAATCAAGGGTGGTCACTGGAACAGAAGAGAAGATGAATTTATATACAAGCTTTTGCACATATGTTTTTGTTTTTTTGCATTTATGTGTACAATGCTTGTATTTTTCCAAGTATTAGCATTTTCAACATTGGCTTCTAAAGTATTAGCATTTCAGATTTTAATAGTTTTAAAATCTCAGCTAATTGAGAGTGAATCCCATGCTGCGAATAAAATGTATGAATCTCATTCCTCCCCTCAAACCAACTATAACCCCCCACTTTTTTTCAACCCTTCATTTTGAAAATAGTTATTTTATATGCTACTACATCAGGATGCAGAATTACAGATTGTTCATGTCTCTTCCTGAATCTACACAATGACACTGACTAAATCAATGTCATCATAGTCAATTTTGCTCAAGCTGAATACTAATTATAGGTTTATTGAGACCAAACATAGGAGACATAAAAAACAGAGGATATAAAATAGCTACCACTGGCTCAAATCTAAAAGTAATTGTAGTCTGTACTTTTCATAAATATATACCCAATTCATAGCAACGATGTTTATGCTCTTAGAAAGTAGATTATATAAGATGGAAATTTGGGTTGAAGTTTGAATTTGTAGACAACAAGTTGTGACTAAAGTTAATGCATATGTGAAAATTAACAATAATGATTTTAATTCAAATTTAGAAGAGATGCACTTACACCGGCCATCTTCCTCAAGGACTCTCGATCAACTTCACTTATCTTAGACCATTTTTCTACTTGAAGTGTGGCATGCTTACGAACAACACATGTTGCCTCAGCAATAAATGAACCACATTCTGACCCTATAATTCTGTTTTCATCCGAAGTTATCTCGATCGATAGTTTCTGCCCCACTTCCTTCTTTTTGGCAAGGGAAAGATTTCGAGTTGGTCCCCGTTTTCTCTTCAATATAGAGGAGCCTACAAACATGCATCATATAACAGCTTGTGAAGTGTGAACCTTAAAGTAAGTAATAATACACTTCTACAGAACAAAGTATTATTGATATTTAGTTTCGCTGCTTTATAGATAGAAACAGTGAACTAAACTCTTCATAAATTACAAATTTGAATTATAGCAGTAATATATCTGAGTCAAGAAGTTCAAGAAATAAAAGGATATATTTGAGTCAAGAAATTCCATACCTGTGGTTGTTGTGCTCACGACATTGCCCTCAATCACCGACAAGTTCTCATTATTCGCATCGATGTTTGTCTCACGTGAAAGTGGTTCCACATCTCTTGATGTTCCAACCTGAAAGTAGTTAGATACTCGTGCTGAAATCGGAGTTTGTGATGATGAATCCAGCCCACTTTGAGTAAATCGACGTTTTCCTGGTCCAACCATCTATATGTTCCTGTGAATGACAAGAGAGAAATGAAGCTGGCTTGGTTGAATAATGGGCAGCCAGATTTAAATAAGTTCGAGAAACTGTTCTTTATGCATATCGAAAGACTTAATAAAATTATGTTCAATTGGGCTAGGTTTAATATGAAAGTTATCGAATCTAGCATTTATAAAAAGTAACCTATCAGTAACATTAAATTTGAAATAGAGCAAACAAATTTATTAAAAAAAAAAGTATACCTGAAGCATAATTAAGTTCTCATTCAGGAAATTAGACATCAAATGAACATTTATTAATCATTATCAAAATCATCTTCGGTTGAGCTATCCCTTTTGTTAATATTATCATCGATGCAATCAGATTCTTCCTCATTTTCATCATCACTACCAGCAGAAGCTTCATCAATTTCATCATCCTCATCATCATCATCATCATCATCAATGAAGCATTATCCCCTTTCATCTACTCCAAACTTCGAGTTTTCACGCAGTACACTTTCAGCATTAATACACTCTAATGGTACCAAATCATCTCTTCTTAATGGGGGAACTTCATCAAATTCCAATATATCAACATCTTCAATGGGCTCCTCTTCTTGAAAAGGGTCCTCGATATTGATTGGTTCATCTACTTCACGCTCTGGTACATTATAATTTCCACGAGGAGTTATCCTCTCCGCAACACTCCAATTATCGCCTAGCTTCATGTCTTTAATGTAAAAAATTTGAGCAGATTGAGATGGCAACACGAATAGTTGGTCAGTATACCATTTTCTTGATACATTAACACTAGTAATGTTCCCCTCCTTATCTATTTGAATGCCTCTACTACCACTTGTATTCCACCAATCACATTTGAACAATAACACAGACTTATTTCCCAATAAATACTCCAGCCTAACAATATCTGTTATCACACCATAAAAGTCAATTGACTTCCCATCATGCTCTCCATTTGCAATCAAACCACTGTTTTGGGTCTTTCGATTTATCTCTCGTTCTTGGGTATGAAATCTAAACCCATTTGCATTGCAACATGTATAGTGTTTCACTCGGTTGTCTAGACCCTTAGCTAAGGATAAAAGTTCTTCATCGACTTTCCCTTCACAATACAATTGTTTGACCTGCTCACGTGTGTAAATGTAATCAATGGTAAATAATTGTACATATGGGCCAATGAATAGTAGATTACAGTCAAAGACTTCTACTTATAATTGTACTTACGCGTTGTTCAAACCATTTAATAAATTTTGATTTATGCGTCTTGTCTATGTCCCTCACACCATTGATCTTAAGTTCATCCTTGTGATCACTACACATGATATATTACAAGATGCTAAATAAAATATTATAATAACAGAAAGTTTAATGTGCCAAAAATATGTGTCTCTTACCTTATATAGCTCTCAACCACTTCACAATTATTCAACACATACATGTGAGCCTTCTCTAACTCAATGACATCCAACTTTCCATACTGTGGCCCACCAAATGCGCGAACATCACATGTAAATACATCTAGCTTGCCTTGTTGTTCACCTATATCATCATTCCATTCGGGCCTATTGAATATGGTCTCCACATTATTCAAGTACAATGAATGAAAAGTTAAACATTCATTCTGGATATAACGCTCAGCAATAGACCCTTCTGGTTTTGCCTTATTAGGAACATACCCCTTTAACGTACGCATTTTCCTATTAAGAGATCTGATTTAATGTTTAAACATCAAAATCTATGATATAAAAATTTTAGTACATAAAGAAATTTTTATATAACTTATACAATACCTTTCAAATGGCCACATCCATCGATATTGTGCTAGACCAGCAATCCTAGCTTCCGTAGCAAGGTGAACTATTAAGTGAATCATTACATCGAAAAAGGCTGGAGGAAATATGCGTTATAGTTTGCAAAGTGTTAAAGGGATCTCCTTTTCTAATTTCTTCAATTTGTCTAAGTACAAAGTCCTAGAACATAGCTACTTAAAGATATTTCTCAACTCAACCAACGCTCGAGATACTTCCTTACACATGTGTCCACGCATTGCTAGTGGGATTAAGCGTTGTAAGAAAACATGACAATCATGTCTCTTCATACCTGAAACACGACATTCTCTCATTTTCACACAACGAGAAATATTTGAGGCAAAGCCATCTGGAAACTTGATCGAATTTAAGAATTCACAAAATTTTTTCTTCTCATCATGTGATAAAGTATAGCATGCAGGCGGCATTAAAAATGAATCACCGTCACGATGTAGGTGCAACTCTAGCTTCAAACCCATATCCATCAAATCCTTGCGGGCCTTCCAAGTGTCTTTTATTTTCCCTTCAATATTCATTAATGTCCTTAGCACATTATCACACACATTTTTCTCTATGAGCATTATATCTAAGTTGTGTCCCAACTTAAGAGTTTTCCAGTATGGCAATTAAAAAAAAATGCTCCTTTTTGTCCAATTCAAACCATTTTTCTTTCGTTTTCTCTTCTTTGTCCCTTATACTGATTTTGTATCCTTACCAAACTCAACTTGTTCAATTGTATTTAAATAATTCAAAATGTCTTCCCCAGACAACGGTTGTATTGGGTCCATAAAATCCTTATTACCATCAAATGTCTTTGTCTCCTTTCGCCATTGATGATTTTTTAGGAGGAAACGACGATGTCCCATGTAGCAACACTTCATTCCCGTACGTAAATGGATAGAAGAAGTTTCTCCCATGCAAACTGGACAAGATTTATAGCCTTTAGTGCTCCACCCAGACAAGTTAGCATATGCAGGGAAGTCATTAATAGTCCATAAAATTGCTGCGTGCAATTGAAACATTTGTCCGGTGTAGGCATCAAATGTCTCAATTCCATCTTCCCACAACTCCTTTAATTCATCAATCACCGGTTGTAAATATACATCAATATCATTTCCCGAAGAATTTGGACCCGGAATGATCATGGACATAATGAAAAAGGGATCCTTAGACATTTCCACGGAGGCAAATTGTATACCACGAGAAAAATTGGCCATATGCTATATGCATTGCTCATGTTACCAAAAGGATTAAATCCATCGGTTGCTAAACCCAACCTAACATTGCGAGGATCATGTGCAAATTATTCATGCTTTTTATCAAATTCTTTCCAAGCTTCAGAGTCAGCTGGATGCCTCAAAACATTTTACTCATTGACGCGCTTATCATTATGCCACCTCATATCTTGAGCAATGCTCTTGTTTATAAATAACCTCTGAAGTCTCGATTTTAATGGGAAATAACGCAAAACTTTTTGAGGTATTTTCTTACATCCTTCATACTTCCATCTAGAGGTTCCACATTTTGGACATGCATCCAAATCCTCATACTCCTTCCAAAAAAGTGCACAATCATAAACGCAAGCATGTATTTTAATATAATCAAGTCCCAAGTCCTTAATTATCTTCTTAGCCTCATAATATGACCCTGGGAGTTTCTCGCCAACTGGAAGGATGTCCTTAAGCACATTAATGAGCATGTCAAAAGATTTATCACTCCATCGATTCATTATTTTTAAATGAAGCAATTTCACAATGATAGATAGCATTGAATTCTTATAACCTGGATAAAGTTCTCGTTCTGCATCATTCAATAATCTCATAAACGAACCAGCTTTCCCTTTACGCCCATGAGAACCTTGGCTATTAGATTCTTCTCTATCCCCCCACCCATGCCCAAAATTACCAGAGGCAATATCATGAATCAACTCATGTATGTTGTCATCGTCTCTATCTTCCTCACAATTCTCCACCTCAAAGTCATCACCCAAATCGTGTTCAAAGTCTTCCCCGTGATGTATCCACCTCATGTAGCTTTTTACCATTCCCCGTATAAACAAATGATCTTCCACAACTTCTCGAGTTTGGTCATAGTAGTTATTGCATTTGATACAAGGACATGGGATCTTACATTGTGGCTCTTTATGAGTAAATGCAAAATCAAGGAATTATTTCACTCCTTTTTCATAAGAAGGGTCCAATCTATTCTTGAGTTTCATCCAACTCTTATCCATTTGGGTGGTCCTGACATAATTTAAACATTAAGTTGTTCAAAATAATTTATGATCTATAGAATAGATTGGCATAATAAAGAAAATTGGCTTCATCATTAGATTTTTATTTGATAAACTATTAATGAAGGTTACAATATTAATGTTTACAAAGTAAAAAAATACTAACTAAAATAAAATAGATATAATCAAATATTAACCATGTGATTCAAGTTCTAAAATGAAATATCAAATGAAAATCATATAATATACACAAACAAAAATTTGTCTGCATCCAGAAAAAAAAAAGTTTGATTCTTTTTAAAAAAAAACAATTCCTAACAATAAGAATACAAATACAAATCAAATAAATAAATATCAGGACCAACTTTCCACAAGAGAATACCTAAAAAAAATTCTAGCATCACAAAATCAACCTAGGATCAGTCTCAGATTAAACACACGTAACAAACACAACTTATCACTCAACAAATACACACACACACACACACACACACACACACACACACATATATATATATATATATATATATATATATAAAGAGAAAGAGAGAGAGAGAGAGAGAGAGAGAGAGAGAGAGAACATACCTGAAGAGAAATCAGTTTCGAGAGAGGGAATGAGAACCAAAGTTGAGAAGGATACTCAAAATCGAATCTGGTTAGCCAATGGAAGGTATTCATCGGAGTTATGTGTGTTCTATCCCCTCCTGATTTTGCGGCAACTTCCCCAATGAAACCACGAAGCTGATTTGGAGACGTGCTTGTTTTCCAATTGATTTTCCCACGTGTTTTCCCCTCTTTTTTCCCCCTCTTATTTTTACGCTACTTATCCCCTCTTATTTTTACGCTACTTGCGCCCCCCCTCCTCCTTTTTGTTCAATATGTGCAAATAAATTATTTTCTAATAGTTTTTTTTAGGAGTAATAATTTTAAAAACGATACGAAAAAATGACATGAAAAGACAAAAAATTGATCCAAAATTGACACGATATGTCGTGTTCGTGTCGTGATTTTTTTACATGAAGTCGTGTTATCATTTTTTTAGTCGTGACATTTAAGAAATTCTGGTATTCGTGTCATGTCGTGCCGTGTTGTTTTTTATTCGGGTCGTGTTCATTTCAACTAAAAATAATACGAATTCGTGTCGTGTCATGTTCGTGTCTGAAAAAACTTTGTCGTGTCGTCCCGAAACACGACCCGTTGACCCGAATTGTCACCCCTAAGTTTTTCCCTCTTATATGTTTCATTCGTCCAAATAAATAATGTTACAAAAAGTTATATTTTATTGATATCAATTCTATATTTGTAAAGTTGGTCTTAACAGTATCAATATAAAAAAAATAATTTTGTAAATATGTAAAGTCGTGTTAAATTGGTTCGTTTTTACTCAATTACATCCCGATTAAGAAACCCAATTTGACCCGATCCTTTAATAACTGTAAGGACACAAATTTCCAATTGAGTCCATGTATTGTGTTGGCTCAATTCCGGACAAAAACATTATTTCATAGGTTAGTGTTTTATTGTAATACTCTCAAGCCTATGAAGTATGTGTTGAAGACGTAGCGGCAAAGAATTTAAAGCTTCATCAAAATGCCGGTTTGCGTGCCTCGTTTCTACGTCATCAACTAAGGTTCCATGCTCCCAAGGTATGAATGTAATTATATTTATATAGGAGCTTGGAACAAAATTTATTTGGGTGTTAGGTTTAATAAAAAACCATGTTTTACTTTCAGAATAATTTAATTGGAACTTTAATTAACGTATATAAAGTTCCTGGGCCAAAATAGAATTTTAGAAAAATTTCTGGAAGTCGTTCGAACGAGTTTTTCGTTCTAACGAGGTTTCGTTCGAATGAGTTTGCCAACGAACCTAAACTGGTCAGTCGTTCGATATGTCGTTCGAACGAGTTTGTTCGTTCTAACGAGGTATCTAACGAGTTTCTAACGAGCCCAGACCGGTCGCTCGTTAGAAGTCTCGTTCGAACGAGTGTCAATGTCGTTCGAACGAGAATGCCAGGCGGGAATAGTTTTGAGCAGTTTTTGCCCACTTTCCCCACTTGGTTTTTAACCAAATTTTTCAGACTTAATAATGTGCGGGAATGACATTTTCCAAATTATCTTTTTCATACCATAAAAACTCCTAGAGAGTGTTTTGATAAAAAAATTGTTTAAGGAAAAAGATCAAGTTTTGAGTGTTATTCTTTAATGAAAAATCCTATACACTCTAGTGTTTACACCCAATAGTTGTTTATCCAAGTTCTATATACATATCTTTACTTGGAGTTTTGGCACCGGTTTTCTCTACCGAATTGAAAAAGAGACGTTTCGGGTTTCCTTCTACATCCCATCACAAAGAAGAAGAAGTTTGTTGCGGTATTACTCACTTGGAGAAAGGCTCCAAGCTTGGGTGACGGTGACCATACAAAGTCCTATCGGTGAATTCCGAGATCGCGGTGGAGCTCCGTGGTTGTCCGTTAGGAAGAGGTTTCTACAAGAAGGAGCAACAAGGCTTGAGAGGGTTCGAGTCGAGGATGTAAGTCTTTTGTCTTGTAATTGTAATTCCATATCTAGTGGACTTGTGGCTAGGGCCGTCCGAGGTTTTTTCCCGTTTTGGGTTTTTCCTCGTACATCGCGGCGTAGTGTGATATTGTTTATTTTATCTTGCACAATAATTTAGAATCCATGCTTTAGGTTTAATTCAAGATAAAATTTGGTTTAATTATCACACTCATTTAATTTGGACTTATATTAAATGTTGGGTAATGTTTAATTAATTCAAGTCATTTGCTAAAATTTGGTTTCGCCTAATTTGCTAATTTTGATAAATATAATTTAGGCAAATTCTAGGACTTGGATTAACTTATTTTAATTTGTATTGAAGAAATTAAAATTTGGCTTTGTTTATTTGTGAACCATCATTCAACGCTTTCGTATGATTCATTGAATTTTATACAAAAGGAAATTAACCTTGATTTTAATTGAGAAAATCACCATCCGGGGGTTCCAGCATTTTCAAATTGGTATCAGAGCCAAAGCGATAAATTATTTCGTTAACGATCTTTTTAAATAATTTTTGGCTAAAATGGATTTTTTCCCATTTTCAAAATTTCCTATTTTCCATGGTTCAAACTACGCGTATTGGAAAGCGCGAATGAGACCGGCACTAAAATCTATCGACGAGAGAGTTTGGATGTCTGTTGTTACCGGGTACTCCCCACCAACTTACTCAGTTGAAAATGAACGAGTTATCAAACCCGCCGATAGATGGACTGAAAATGAGTTTAAACTTGCTAACTTTAATTCCCGAGGTTTAAATGCGTTATTTAGCGCTGTCGCACCGGATGAATTCCGACGTATTATGACGTGTGAAACCGCTAAAGAAGCTTGGGATATTTTACAATTAACTCATGAAGGAACTAGTGTCGTTAAAGCTTCAAAACTCCAAAACCTCACCACTCAATTTGAAACTATCAAAATGGATGAAAAAGAAACTTTTGATAAATTTTATGCTAGACTTTCTGATATTGTTAATTTATCTTTTAACTTGGGAGAGAAAATACCTGACGACCGTATTGTAAAGAAAATTTTAAGGTCCCTACCCGATAGATTTATTCCTAAAGTGACCGTTTTAAATTCTTTACCCACTTTAGCCTCTACGAAATTAGAAGAGCTTGTAGGTGATTTACAAACCTATGAACTAGATATGTTTTCCTCTAAAACTGAAAAGAAAATTGAAAAGGGTGTTGCTTTAAAAACCCGAAAAGAGGTCAAACAAGTAGTAGAGAGCGATAGTGATAGTGACTCGGAAGATATGGCTTTGTTTGCTCGTAAATTTAGAAAATTTCTTAAATTTAACAAAGATAAATTTAAAAATGATTTTAAGTAATTTGATACTTCTAAACATGATAAAAGCGAGAAGATTTCTAAAGCCGAGAAGATCCCTAAACCTAGCAATGACAATTTAGATAGGGACGAGTCTGATAAGTGTTTTGGTTGTGAAGGTTATGGCCATAGGGCTTATGAGTGCCCCACTAAACTAAGGAAAGATGGTAAGCGACCCATTTCATATAATGCAACCCTTAGTGATAGTGATAAGGAAGAAAAGCCAGATTCCCCCACTAAGAAAAAATTTGTGGCTTTTATGGCTAGTCATGTGAGTGATTGTGACAACTCATCGATTGATGAAACGATATAATATGCAACTTCTAAGGTCATTGTACATGATTCTCTTATTTTTGATGACAGTGAGAGTGAAGAAGAAAGTGAGAGTGAAAATGAAGAAGAGGTTAATGTGAGTGAACTTCAAAATGCTTTTCAAGAACTTTATAAAGAATCTATTAAATTGAAAAGAGCTAATTTGAAGTTAGAAGCTAGTTTAAAAGAAAGTGTCAAGGTCATTGATGAAAATGTTTTAATAGAAGACCTTAGGACACATGTGAGGACTCTTCAAGAGAAGCTTGATTATGTAGAAGGCGAAAGAGATAGCCTTAGGGGTTTAATGGAATCCTTGAAAAAGGAGCTTCTTACTTTTGAAGAGCGAAATGTTTTACTAGAATCTAACATTGCAGAATTGGAAAATAAATTAAAAGATTCTAGTAATGTCAAATTTGATTTGGAATGTCGTTCAGAAAAACTAGATAAAATGTTAGGAACGGTCCAAATTAAAAATGACACTTGTGGTTTAGGCTTCAATCCTTGTAATGAATTTACTCATAATGCCCAAACCAATGTTTTAGGAGAATCAACTAGGAATACTTTTAAAGATCACTCCTTAAGTAAATATTTTCGACATGTTCTCACTTGTACACATTGTGGTCGACAAGGTCATCTTAGGAAATTTTGTTTAGATCTTAAACGAATTCCTAGAAAACCCCATAGTAAAGTAACCACGGTAGTTAACGTTCCTACACCCCAAGATAGTCATTCCTCATTAATTTGGGTTTGGAAATCCGACTTGGTTGCCTCACAAAATAGGGTTGTTGATTCTCATTTACTTTCACATGCTTCCTCCCCTTCTCAATCTAAAGGATGAATGTGTTAGTGTTTGCATACTTTAGCGTTTGTACTTTATGTTATATTCACATGCTAAATGTATGCTTGTTTTAGTCATTTTCTAGTCATTGCCTTAGTTCATATCCCATGCTAGAAATTATGATTGTTGTTTATCTTTTGTATTATATTTCTTTCATATTGTTTGCTTTAAATGAAAAATACAAAAAGATTTTTGGTTTATCATTTGAATTTTATCTCTTGTTAATTTAAGCTTAATGAAAGATTCAAATGATTTTTCTTTATCCTTTTGAGTATATATATTTAATTTTTTGGATAAAAATATTAAAAACTCAAAAAGATTTTATTTTGTGTGTATTTTTGTTTGACACACTTTATGTGGCATATACTTGTGTTTAAATCCCATCTTTTACGCTCCCACGTGGCTAGAACTTTTGGTTTAGATTTTCAATCCTTAAAATGTTCTTTACCATGCTTTATATGGAGTAGTTGGATTTTGTGTTGTTTAAATGGATTCTATTTTTATATGCCTCTTTTCACACATGCACGAGCTCTTTTGAAATCTTAATGTCACATGTTATATTTGAGCTTTTTGAGGTGTTCTCCTACCAATCTAGTCATCTACATATCTATGACCTAGGAGGACTAGTGCATGTCAAAATCCGTTGCATGTGAGATTTGTGTGAAAATGAAAACATGATAAATAAATATGCACGGGGAAGGGCTCCGAAAGGACTAAGTGATCCTTTGCGATAGTAAGCCACCGTTTATTGGATCTAAAAGAAATACGTGATCCAAAGGCCTAAAAATAGAATATTTGGCATTAAAAAGAAATCAATTGCCATGGCCTATGTTTGTTTGATATATTCATTCAAAAGCAAATGAATATATATGCTTATTGAGGGAGAATTGGATGGTATATCAACGGTTTGCACAATGTCCATTTATCCTAGTTGTCTTCAATGTCATGACTCTATTTGGTTTGTAGAATCATAATCATGCTAGGCTTGTATGCATTGTGTATGTTTGTTCATTGAGTTCAATCTTTATATTGTCACATGAGGTTATATTTAAATGTGATAAAGTTTGCAATCAAATGAGAACTCCGTGAATGTTTATTAAGTGTTTGGGTCTAAATTTAATTGTTGCTAGTTCACACCCCTACACTTCCGTTTCCATATGACACATTTTTGCCATACGAGTGTGCAAACTTATTGTATTTTGTGTTATATGTGTGTTTATATCTATATATATGCAAGTACTCTATTGGTATATTTCTAATGTATATATATATGATATTTGTTTGTCTTTGCCTTGCTTTTATTGCCCATATGCTTTCATGTCTTATCACTTTAAGCTTCAACATGCTGTTTATTAGTTCTTTATCCTTTGCCTATTCCTGAACAAAAAGGGGGAGAATGATGATAGGGGGAGAAATGGTATCTAATCCTATTATTATCGTATCTTCGTTTGGGGGTGATTTATCTTAGGAGGAGACGTCTTTCTAAGTAGGTCATGTGCTTGATAAAGGGGAGAATTATTTTAGGGGGAGTAATTATTTAATTGCATCTAGTATTGTGATATTCCCTATGCATTTGATGAGTTTGCTTAAGTGTGCAGGTATTTTACTAAAGCGGCTTCTTTAAAAGGCAAAGATTTTAATCCTTGGGTTGTGTCAAGTTTGGGCGGGTTATGTTTTGAGTCTAGTGAGTTTGACGGCCCTTTAGGATTTTTGTTTTGGTTTTTGTCCCGGAATAGCCAAAGGGGGAGATTTGTAAGGACACAAATTTCCAATTGAGTCCATGTATTGTGTTGGCTCAATTCCGGACAAAAATATTATTTCATAGGTTAGTGTTTTATTGTAATACTCTCAAGCCTATGAAGTATGTGTTGAAGACGTAGCGGCAAAGAATTTAAAGCTTCATCAAAATGCCGGTTTGCGTGCCTCGTTTCTACGTCATCAACTAAGGTTCCATGCTCCCAAGGTATGAATGTAATTATATTTATATAGGAGCTTGGAACAAAATTTATTTGGGTGTTAGGTTTAATAAAAAACCATGTTTTAATTTCAGAATAATTTAATTGGAACTTTAATTAACGTATATAAAGTTCCTGGGCCAAAATAGAATTTTAGAAAAATTTCTGGAAGTCGTTCGAAATCTCGTTCGAACGAGTTTTTCGTTCTAACGAGGTTTCGTTCGAACGAGTTTGCCAACGAACCTAAACTGGTCAGTCGTTCGATATGTCGTTCGAACGAGTTTGTTCGTTCTAACGAGGTATCTAACGAGCCCAGACTGGTCGCTCGTTAGAAGTCTCGTTCGAACGAGTGTCAATGTCGTTCGAACGAGAATGCCAGGCGGGAACAGTTTTGAGCAGTTTTTGGCAGTTTTACCCACTTTCCCCACTTGGTTTTTAACCAACTTTTTCAGACTTAATAATGTGCGGGAATGACATTTTTCAAATTATCTTTTTCATACCATAAAAACTCCTAGAGAGTGTTTTGATAAAAAATTTGTTTAAGGAAAAAGATCAAGTTTTGAGTGTTATTCTTTAATGAAAAATCCTATACACTCTAGTGTTTACACCCAATAGTTGTTTATCCAAGTTCTATATACATATCTTTACTTGGAGTTTTGGCACCGGTTTTCTCTACCGAATTGAAAAAGAGACGTTTCGGGTTTCCTTCTACATCCCATCACAAAGAAGAAGAAGTTTGTTGCGGTATTACTCACTTGGAGAAAGGCTCCAAGCTTGGGTGACGGTGACCATACAAAGTCCTATCGGTGAATTTCGAGATCGCGGTGGAGCTCCGTGGTTGTCCGCTAGGAAGAGGTTTCTACAAGAAGGAGCAACAAGGCTTGAGAGGGTTCGAGTCGAGGATGTAAGTCTTTTGTCTTGTAATTGTAGTTTCATATCTAGTGGACTTGTGGCTAGGGCCGTCCGAGGTTTTTTCCCGTTTTGGGTTTTTCCTCGTACATCGCGGCGTAGTGTGATATTGTTTATTTTATCTTGCACAATAATTTAGAATCCATGCTTTAGGTTTAATTCAATATAAAATTTGGTTTAATTATCACACTCATTTAATTTGGACTTATATTAAATGTTGGGTAATGTTTAATTAATTCAAGTCATTTGCTAAAATTTGGTTTCGCCTAATTTGCTAATTTTGATAAATATAATTTAGGCAAATTCTAGGACTTGGATTAACTTATTTTAATTTGTATTGAAGAAATTAAAATTTGGCTTTGTTTATTTGTGAACCATCATTCAACGCTTCCGCATCATTCATTAAATTTTATACAAAAGGAAATTAACCTTGATTTTAATTGAGAAAATCACCATCCGAGGGTTCCAGCATTTTCAATAACTAATATATATATCATGCAATATAAAAAAATGATGTTCTGACACGAAATTGGTTTATCGTGCTCTTCATGTCGGATCGGGCAGGTTGTGTTCTTAATGTACGTGTTAAAAAAACACGACATCGTGTCGTGTCATGTTCGTATCAAGTAAAATGAAGCCATGTCAACACGATCCATTAGTTAGATCAATTGACACCATATATGTGTCAACATAATAAAAAAAATATAATTTTACAAATGCTTTCATAGATTTGAAAGTACGAATTTTCGAACTTGTGAAAAAAATATTTGGGGGAATAAATAAGAAGCAAAGAATTTATTTGAAAAATAAGAAAATTTTATAAAATCGTAATAATAAAATATAATAATAATAATAATAATAATAATAATAATAATAATAATAAATCTTTAGTGACAATATAAAATAAATCACCGCTTATCTACCGCATTTAGTGGCAAATTATTTGTGTCACTAAATTAATAACTACATCCAATATAGTGACAATTTATGACATTGTCACTAAATATAGTAATTAGTGACAAAAATACGTTTGCCACTAAAGTGCTTGTCACAAAAACTGAGAAGCATTGCCCAATATTGACAATAAATTGTTGTCACTAAATACCCAACTTTTAGTGACGAAATTTCGTGACATGTTGTCACTAATATACGTGGTAACGTGAACTAGTGACAAAATAATTAGTGACATAATTAATGTTGTCACTGTAGTAACTTATAGTGACAACATTATGTTTTTGCCACTATATGTACTCAAGTTTGTGACAACTATTGTTTTTGTCATTAATTATTTTTTTAGTGACAACTTTTCTGTTGCCACTTAAATTTTTTGCCACTAAACCCCAAATTTCTTGTAGTGATTGTACATGCATACTTGAATAAAGGGAGGTTCAACATAAGAAATTAAATAATATTATTTTTATCACGACTCACTAAAACATAACATCAACCCCTCTCTACACATAAAAATGTATACCGATATTTTTAGCACAATGTATAAATCAACATTTAACAATCAAAAGGATATTATTGATTATTTTCAAACAATCTTCATAAATAAATACAAACAAAAATAAAATGCACATCCAAATTAAAAATATATATAATCCAGATGAATAGGCTATTTTACTATGAAGCTTCTAATCAAAGTCCCATTCATAACCCCAAAGAGTCGAGTAAAGTAGCACTACAAAAAATATATAATTAAAATAAAATATATGTGAATCTAGGAGAAATGCAGTTTTTAACCAGTATAACATGTCATATTACAATAATCTTAAATTTTAAGGTAAGAATAAATAGAACATGAAAATCGAACCAATGAAAATCATCCACCAAGCTAAGTCAAGCCATGCGAAAGCTTTCCTGTTGATCCCTACAAATTTTATCACCACTGGTCAATAAACCAATTAAAAGTTCCTATAAAATAATCTCAGTAGGCCACCACCAACAGCTAAGAAAGAAAATCCGAAGAAACTATTCTCAACTATAACCATAACCATAACCACGTGCTGTAGACAAAGGAGAGAAAAATCATACATGGAGAAATCTATACAACAACCCAAATAAAATTACAAACTTTTATCACCTAACCCAAGACCTAACTAAACCTTAAATTTATATAACTTTAAAATATCAAATCTAACATATATACTTTGTAGTTATTAAAATTGTACCTTTAACTCCTATTTTGAAAGTATTGAAATTATTATAACCTAAATGTGGAGAGAGCGAGATAGAGAGAGAGAGAGAGAGTATAACTGGAATCTTAGTTACTATGTTTGTGGGTCTTTGGGTTCATATCTTCAGATTGGGAAAGAGAGAATGATAAAAACTAATAAAGTAAACATTATAAATTGAAATGTTAGGAAAGATAGATAATTGAAACTTTTCAACACATTAGTTTCCCACTTCCATCTCAATATTCTTTCATTCGAAACCTCATTTAATATCATAATTTGCTGTCAAATGTTTATAAAAAAATACAAAAGTTCAAAAGTTATGGCTTTTAAGAGCTCCAATAGTTGATATTCCAAAACCATTTACAATATAGAAAATGGCAAGAAATTAAACCACACGTAAGTATTCCCTCTTCTTTAGGATGAAAATTGTTTGAAAAGATCTTGATTACATGGTCCTCCTTTGTGGCATTTTTTGGCGACAATGATGGTTGAGATTCATTGGTGATGGCATGGCCGTGAGTTATCTGCTTAAGTTCCCAGTTCTTGCTACAATACCTATATATATGGACTGAGTGATGGAAGAGAAATGGGTCCATTATTTGAGAGTGAGAGAGAAATATATTTATCATAGAGGGAGACAAAATGTATAAAGAACAGTTGCTATAAATGAAATGAAACGAAATAGAGGGGCAAAAAGAGAAAGGAAAAGTGGGGATAATAGATTCTGATGAGCAACGAAGTGAGACGATTAATGTATTAAACAGTATTTACACACATGGCCGGCCCGTCAAATGGACAATGGCACATAACCATTTTAAAGTATAGGCTTATATATGTATATTATAGGGGTCCAAAAATATTTTATGTACATTAAAAATGTCAATTTTTAAAATAAGTTTAATTTTGTAGGGGCGCATTTTTTTAACTATCCAAAAATAATTTGTACAAAGAATGATTCCCACCCAACTAAAATGAGCCCCTACAATATAAGTTTAATATTTCAGAGACCCATTTAGATATTTAATATCTTTGTACAATATTTTTTTAAAGGGTCCTAAATTAATTTTTGTACAGGGCACTCTCAATCTTAGAACCGACCCTGTTTACACATCTAAAACTATCATATTATAGGTATAATATAGATATATTGATGCGTAGGTGTATTTTATTCTAAATAGTAGATGATTTAGTGTGTAGAGTTCGACTAAAATACAAAAGATCCAATCATTAATTCTTGTAGAATATAAGTATAGTTCACAATATTATATGAATATGGACATATCGCCACTATAATTGTAGCACAATATTTTAGTAGGTCTATCTTAATTATGAAAGACTAGGGTTAGGTATAGATCGGTTAGTCGGTAAAAGGAGAGTACCAAAACCAAAATCGATTTAAATTCACTAAACCGGAATTACCGATTTTATCGAATGGTACACTTGCACCTAAATCGAAACTGAACCCTAGGTTCATTGGTAAAATCAGTTTTTTCTACAAATACCAAAATCTTTGAAATAAAAAAAAAACTCATATTTCAATAAATAAGAAATATTTACTAACGGGTCCCAAAACTTGAGCCCTAGAAAAAAATAATAAATATTTACTATTAAAACATAGTAGTAACTTTGCCATGATTTAGTTCTCAAAAGTTGGGTAGTCCTTATACAGAGATTTAGCAGCAATAGGAGCTTTTCTCCTCCGATGTGGGACTTTAGGAATTTATAAAGGCTAACTCATTTTTGCTTACCAACTCATCTTACGTCACTTAAATGTATACAGACTTAAATATATATTAAAAAATATATTTATATAAAAAATTTAGCTGATCTCATGTATTAAATATTTAATTGATCTTACATCACTTAAATTTATATTAAAAATCATAATTATATACAAACCTTTCTATACAAATTGATCTCAAATCACTTAAATTTATTTACATTTATTTTTGAAATTATTTACATATATGCATCTATAAATGGTAAATAACAAATTAAAATAATGATTTATACCAATACGAAAAATAAATTATTAATTGAACAAATGAAAAAAATCGAATATTTTGGTTTAGCCATGCTTTTTTTTTCCCTCTCAATATTTTGGTACTTTTAATCATGATAGTTTCAAAGAAAAATTATATAACATTACTTCATGTCTAATGAGTTAGGTATATTACATAAAAATATATTTGGTATATCTAGTTTATAATTTAGGTATATTAGTACGAAAATTTTGAAAAATTATGTTTTAGTAATTTAAAAGCACTAATTTCGATAAATCGGTTTCTAAAATGTCTAAATCAAAACCAACCAATAAAAATTCGATAATTTTTGTTTCAGTAGTTTCGATCTTCGGTAAGTAAAAAAAGTAAACCCTTACCATTTTTTTTGGTACAAAACAGTACGGTGCGAATTTTTACCGTACCGCGAATACCCCTACGAAAGACGGTACAATTTTGACTTATAGTGCTAGTAAACTTTTTGCGTATTGAATGGCAAAAAATTGAGATAATAGTTTTTATACTAAGTGTAAAAGATATATCGTGGTTATTATGAGTGCTTAAGCTCTTAATCTAGACATAATTGATGGACACGAGCATTGGTTGTTCATTACTTTGACTTATTGGCTAAGATTCATTTGTATATTAATAAGCTTACTGTGACAACCCGCCTATTTTAATACCGGGTGGCCAATCTTCTACTAAAATATAGATCATTCTCACCGTCACTGTCGCAATAATAATATAACATAAATATTAACAACAATTTATACAATCACAATAACTGAAATAACCACCACGAATAAAAGTAATAGGAGTGAATCAAATAAGCCATCGATCACCAAAATAAACATCCACAGTATAAACCAAATAAAACTAAGTATAGAGAGTAAATGTTTGACATAATATAAAAGTCTGCAATAATATAAAAGCCTATCATCTATGGGCAAGACGACCAACTGTAAATGGAAATAACTGATCATATCGAGATAAGAATCGAATAAAGTATATAAGCAAAAATGTAGCATCCATAGTTACTGCATAGTAGGAATGGATCTATCCATGTTGTCCCGACTGCTACTGTTGCACACTTAGGGTGTAAAAAGAAAAAGCAGAAAAGAAAAAAAACTGCGGGTAAAATCCCATGGAGTAGAAAATATTTTTGCAAGTAAATAATTATATTAAATCGTTAAAACAGTGGTGTATTGGTTTCAAGATTAACTAGTCGAACTCACTTGAGAGACACCTCACCTCTCAACTACAATACGCACCTAACGTGTTCATTTATTTATCCTAATTAAACTATCTGGTCTAACTAGGACATATAACTGCCATTTAGGCCCAATTTCGCTATGCCTTCAGCTAGCTAAGTATAACTACCTTCACAAGGAATACATTTATAAACAACATTTTAGGGACACACTTGCTAGAAATAAGTAATCACGTAATAATCATAACATAGCTACGCTCGTGCTATAAATAGATATATACACAATATCATATAAGTATACATATATCTCGTTCACTATATACGTATAACTGTATCTCCAGAGCTTGGACCTCGTGGATACATTCCCCGTGTGCTATCTGGATCCAGGAATCACACCTTACACCGAGTCACTGGATCAGAATCTCATCTCCGATCCCAAACGAATATACATACAATAGAGGCGGTCATGGACATACATCTGTAGATCGCAACCATACCACATCGCGCCCAACGGACTTGAAACCAACATTTATCCTCACGCACAGATAATGGTCATACGACAATACTTTAACCAGGGGAATTAACCTGCACCTACTAGTCAACGCTAGGGTTAGCTGCTAACTACGTGTAACCTCCAATGATAGCACTCCCGAGTTGGTATGTTTAAATAAAACAAGTAGCATACAAACATACATAATTATATACACCTCGCTCGGATATGTATATATAATAATTACCAAACTTGTATGCATATCCCACCGTGCACGGTTCACCCAAATCCCGAAGTTCATCCCAACTTTCCAATTTATTTATATAACTAGTCCCTTACTCGAGAACCTTAGTTAATTATTAAATTCCCAAGTAATAAACAATGACAAAAAACTATTTTTAATTAAATATCCACTGACTTGGATAACCTCCCCCACACTCGCTTGAGTTCATAAAAATACCCAGAACTTTTCCATGATCCAAACCCGACCTACACCCATGGGTCATTCGAATGAAATTCAATCTCGTTGGAACGAGAACGACGTTCGAACGAGGTTCAAATGAGGTTACAAAGGATAGGTCTAAAGCATTTTTCTTAAGCGGGATTCATCCCCAAAAATCGAACTTCATTTCTAGGGTTCTTTCTATCGAAATGCCAAGAACTGTAACTCAAAATTACCATTCTTTTATCGAGTTGATTACTAAAGGTTCCATCTTTAATCTAAGTTCTTCATCTTCTTCCATTAAAACTCAGAATTCCAATTCTAATTACCCATATAATCAATCCTAACTTACTTATTTATTCAAGATCATTCAACATTTATCAACAAATTTCTTCATCAAGTCATCAAATTCAATCTTTCACAACCAAAATCCCTAATTTCTTTTTTAAACCAAGAAAGTGATTAACTACAAGTGAAATTGTGATATAAAGAAAGTATTTACTTTCCTTGTTGGATTAAAATTCCGAAGTCTTCTATGATTGGTTGAATCCTCCACTTATGCTCTTCAAGATCCCTCTTATTTTCCTATTTTCCTCTTCTCTAGGGTTTTCTCTCTCAATCTTTTGTTTGGAATATGAAATGTGGGTTGTCATTCACCTTCCCAAACCTTTAAATGTCCTCTCAAAAACCTAATATTATTTTCCCTCTTAATTCTAGGTATAAAATGACCTTACTGCCCTTATACAGGTCCTTTTATGTATAAAAATTTCCTGAAACCTAAATATAACACATGGGTACCTATTACAGACTATTTTGATCCTTTCTGGATCATCAGTGCACTTAAAAAGGTAATCTGAGTCACCCAACTCCAATTATACTAACTTTTCATTAACCGGTTCTGACACATGTGTACCTTATACGTCATCCATAAATTATATCAATCTGTTGATGTGACACTCTATTGATCTATTACCAATTAAACCGTCGCTATCACTCATACGCGACATATAATTAATCATATAACTATTTACTTATCACACATAAGTAAATAATAATTATAATAAATATTAATCATTTATCTCACCAATTAATATTTACTAAAGTCCAATTTAATTTTCCAATTAAATTTTAATCATATAGAGAAATTAAATAATAGTAAAATTATAGGATATTTCACATAGTAGACATGGTAATGTTGATTATTGTATGGTGAAAGATAAATATGGATATAATTCATATCTCGATATATATATATATATATATTAGTGATACCCTCTTGGTGTAGCTTATAAGTTTTGATTATGTCAATCCCGTCTGGTATATTTAATTATCTGACGTATCAATTAAGTTGAGCTTACTATCTCAAGGAATTTATAAAAACTTTATCAAATATAATTGTCAGTACTTTGATTTAATCGATTGGATCTGTAATCTTAACGTGGGGAGATTATTAAGCATTTAATAACGAGGATCTCAAAATTATAATTTTGAGATAGTAGACAAAAGTGAAATTATTATTTTTCGATGGAAGGAATAATAATTTAGAGAATTATGGAATTCATTATAGAGTTTAATTTAGATTCCTAATTCTATACGAAGCTTAGTCTCACGTTTCTTCTCAGGGTCCATGTGTTAGCCTATATAAGAAATACATTATATCCTAATAAGTGTGAGATTATTATAGATCACGAAAATACATTAATGGAGTGGTAGGGTCGTGCTCCTTGGTGCCCACACATCAATGGCATGTCTTAGATTGAAAGGATTAGCATGGAAGATTTCGAGGTCTCTTAAAAAGTTCTCACACTTTAAAATTAATTTCAAAAAATTAGAGAGTCAAAAAATCTGGAAAAAAATATCAGAGATTAATGACAAATAAAAGAAGATGTAAACAAAAATTAAGGTCACTTAGAGATTGTTTGGTCTATTTGCTTCATGCATCTTTACAAAATAGTGATTCGTGAAACACTGACAATACGAAGCACATCGAGAATCTAAGCAAGAAAAAATCAAGAAAATTAATTAAATATTCAATAATGTGTTCTAACACATATAAATCGTAATATTCAAGAATATATGATTTCATCTGCCCAAACAAATTCGCAACACGACACGATGTCAACCTTGTCGGAGGCATAACTAGAGAACCATTTATCTGAATGAGATGAAATTGTATTTGGAGGTTCGAGAGGCTGAAAGATATGAAAATCGTGATAGCTCTTATTTGATGTCATTAAGATTTTTTTAATAAATAATTTTAGTTTCGTGGCATAAACACTATAAGATTCATGACACAACATAGTGTGATACGGAAGTGATCAAATCTCTGTTGTTCAATCCAAAAAGAACCACAAATTTATAAGATCATGAATATCCTATATAGATCCACTATAAATATATTTTTACTAAAACTCAATTATCATATAAATCAAACAATCTAGTAAATTTAGTCCTCCAAAAGAGAGTACCCAAGACAAATGCTTCAACACTAATGTCAATCTGAGAATAAGGAAACATGTTGAGCAATGAGAACAAGTTTTATAGTCATAAACACAAAGATATAGGTTTGATTTATTTAGTACTTAGGTCTTCATAGATAATATAGCATTCAATTCAGTTGCTCCTACATTAGTGCCAACATGAAAACAAGGAAATGGGTTGAGTAAGATGAGCAAGTAACATAAAAGTACAAGTTTGAGTAATGTCATACTTGGGGATCATGAGAAATTTGAGTACTCAGTCTAGATTGATTAGGATACGATCTTGATATAGTACATGGAAACAATCTTAGGCTTCTGTAAGTGAAAATAAACCCTCAAAAGTTGCAACATATGTTTGCCCATAAAATACAAAAAATGCATTAATATGCAAAATAAATACATCAAAAAATAATTAAACATTCATACAAACCTGAGCCTCAGAAAGCATTTGAGTTCTTGAAGGAACTTCCTTAAAGAGAATGGAGCACTATTATCAATTAGACTTGGAGAACAAGAGATACAAATACTTAAAATTTTGTTTTAAGGAATTCAGTGTGTGCACGTATTAGAAATAACTACCATCTCCTAATAAAAGAAGGTGAAAATAGAACATATAAATGTCTTTAGCAAAGGTAAATAAGTTCCGCTATAAGAGTTTATATGGGAAAATAAGTTAAGAAAGCATGCTTAGGACCTGTGACATATTCTCAATAGGTAACATATACCCAAAATCAATTGTCCCTCCCAAAGTGTGAAGTATAGTAAATGATAAAATTAGAGGAAATTTTCCTTTAATATAAATTAAAGAGGGGAATTGAAGGTTATTACCTAAATAACATATAAGATAATACCAATGCTAGAGACCAGGGAGTTTCTCGCTGAGTTCAAAGAACCTCTCATGTGACTTATGAGACTACAAATTAAAATAATTCATAAGAATATTGCAATCCTACATTGACCTAGATGAACACGATGGATAAGATAAACTATTAACTTAGCAGTACAACTAGCGAAAAAAGTATATAATATCTAGGGGTCACTTGCCGAGGTTGAAGAACCTATAATACGAGCAAGATCAGGCAAATAAACAACCTATAATTGGAGCTGACAATTTTATAAGAAAACCCTAAAAAAAGAGCACGAATAAAGATCAATATAATAAATTATTAAATGTATCATGAGATACATAACTTTAAGAAGTCACATTAAAAATTGTATTCAAAGAAATCTTGATAAGACCCACTATTGGTGTGGAAAATACCACAATTGACCTTGAAAAATATAAATAAATTTAATCGCGGAACGGAAATTATAATACCTACCTCTCAAGAAGGACTGGATAAAATGACTAGAATCGAATGGCTCATCGCACAAAATGAAAGTTGAATAATCAAAATATAATAAATGATAAATAAAAAGGTAGTACTAACTTTATAAATGAGGTTCACTCGAGAAGGAGTGTGTGCCTTTAATATAAAAGAATGAAAACACTTATAAGTTTGTTAACAAGATTGAATTATAATACAAAAAATAATAATCACTTATCTAACTCCAACGAGTCACTTCACTATAAGTCGACAAGTCAGTTGTGGTATAAGAAATTCCTAGTGAGTTAAGCATCACCTCCTAATGATGGCTGGAAGTACTATCGCAAAGTTAAATTTGACAAACTAGTGGTAAAAAGGAGTATTAGAAGTAAGTTCCTTGTCATTTAAGTTAGATATTAGCTCATTCGAAGAAAAAGTGATATAATCATAAGAAGATATTCTTCTATAGTCAGCAGGTTCTTTTTTAACAGAACAAGTGGCTGAACGATTATTTTTAACCATAATTTTATGACCTTGAGAAACAAATAAAGAGATAACATGAGTACCTTTCATCAAATACAAAATATTGAAGTTATCCAAAGGATAATAAAGCATTGACTTAAGGGCACCATAGCCTATCTCGATAATGACATTATATATTTCATCTATGTTTCCATGATCTGATGTGAATAAAGAATCTTGAGGATATTTTCATCACTTTAAGATTTTATAGTATTTTTTTTTAATTTCTTAGTTGTATTTTGTTTTAGTAAATAGTTGCTTGGTATTTAAGAAAGGAAGTATCAAAGACTAATAGGGGTATATCTGTAATTAGATCATTGCTTGGAGTCTAAGCTACTTGTCCCTTAAAATACCCATGTAGTCTTCATTTGAAGATACTTCAAATTCTTAAAATATAAGAACTCTCTTATTTCTCTCTATAGAAATTATATTGTCCTGATTTTTAGCTCATTGTCATGTAGTTCACGTCAAATTGGTATTAGAGCGAGTCGTTATTGTAGACACCCAATTCTAGTACCCCCTAACCTTTCCTTAGGACCCTAGCACCTCCCTTCATCACTACAAAACTAAGTCATACCCCGGGTACTGACCTAGAGGCCATCGGGCACTCCCAGGCTCCATTTGACCCAAAAGTAAAACTATTTAGTTCGATTGAGACTGAATGAATTTTCAAAGGGCACTGAAACCCCTTTTAAACGGTCCACCCCGTACATAATTCTGGCTTACGGTGCAGACGAACGACCCATTTTGCCTCAAAACTTAATCAGGAGGTCACCAGACGCTCCCAGGCTCCTTTTGATCAAAGTCAACTCTTCAGCTCGATTGAGACTGAATGAATCCTCAAAGGGCACTGAAACCCCTTTCCAACGGTCCACCCCGTGCACGATTCTGACTTACGGTATGGACGAACGATCCATTTTACTCCGGAAGGTCACCTAACATTTTAAGGCCCTAATTGACCAAAGTTAACTCACCAAACCGAGTCAAACTCTTTGTAATGTCGAAGTACATCTCCTAACCTTTCCAACGGTTCACCCCGTGCGCAATTTGGATAAACAGTTTGCGCTCTACGACCGATTTTCCGAATGAACCTGAAAGAAACTGCCAAACGGCATGCCGATTGGCAGGACCAGGCCTATACCGATCGACAATACCCTGAGCCTATAAAAAGGAGGGTCTGACCTCATTGTAAAAGGACCCAAGATCTGAAATCTATCACTCTCAGCGAACTCAGAAAACCTATCTCGAAGTCAGCCTGATTTCTACATCCAAATCCCTTTCCAACCTTCACCTTTCATCATCTTTTCTATCAAACTTACTGAATTAACTACCCTCCATCATCACCCAAGTGCAAGGGAAGCTTTCCAATATCCAAGATCAAGCTCAAGATCTTCAAGAAGGTCCAACTTTCTCAACTCTCTCTTCAAATTCTCCTAAATTCGCATTCACTTATTTTATTACTTAACACTTTTATTCTCTCTCACATATCCTAATATACTTTTTATTTTGTATTATTGCACATCCCTTATTTTCATATAAATAAAACCAAAAAAAACCCAAGAAAAAGAGGGTTTGCTCATAAATTCCGAACGGGAATTCTCGCACTTCTCTCATACTTTTCTCACAACTAAAACACCTTTTTACACACACACACACCCACACACATATAAGAGAAGTCCCCGGTTGAATTTATGGGATAAATTCCACCCCTCATTTTGCATACGAACTACATGGACTTTGATGCCTCTATAGGCTACGTAGGCGTCTTGGGGTAAAACCCAAGACTCGAGTCCTATTCCTACTTTTCTCCCATTTTCTATTTTTCTATATTCTTTAACTTAATTCTCCTAAAATCTATATGTTTACATATACATATATTTGTTCTTAGTGGCGTATTATTACATATGCGTTATCGTTCCATTATAATGATCAACACTAGGATAATCGCGTAAATCCTATTTCCTAATATTATTTTTAGGAACACTCCTATTGATGACTCGCTTTATCTCTTCTATGATACAAGTCGATGATTCCTATCTCCACTACATATACACATGAACACATGTCACGGGGAAAGAAAGGAAAATAACAATAATTCATGAGAGACCGCAAGGGCGGAATGGGTGCCTAACACCTTCCCATTCCGTAACTTGGCCTCCGAACCCTTTTCGAATCATTTTGGTTTCATATGTATAGTATGTCTTTGGATGTTGTCCTTCGGGACAACTCCACCTTTTTTTGTCTGTTTTGAGTAAAATAGACTGGCGACTCCATCTCTCTATATTTTTCACCTCACACATCGTCGACGCCGGCCGAAGCGCTCACAAGAGGGATGCGCGGGATCGAGATCCTCTCACCACGAAGATGACGCACCCCCCTCCCATGTCTCTCCCGCCTCGAGGATCGGGGATGGCCACAGTGGTGGCTCTGCTGGGAATTATATGAGGGCTAAACTCTATTTACATGGATGTTTTATTTTCTTATTTATTACCCTATTTTGCATGTTCCCCTTTTCATGTGTACCTTATGCTTATCACACACTTGTAGGAGATTCTCCATATACACTATGCACCACGTGCACCTAGGATCACATATATCCATATGTTGCACGCATCACCCATCTATAGTTGGTATACCATTGGTACTTGTACTTTGCTTCCTATTGGGCATGATCAAGAAAGATACTTTCATCATAAGATACTAATAAGAGAATCATGCATGATTCACACAACATCACCAAAGAGCATTGGTATTGACCAAATTTTGTCCGGTAACTAGAGGGTCACTTCGTGATGGGCGCTGGTCAGGCAGGGCGCAGTTAGCCTAAGCGATATGACTCTCTCACCTTCCATTGGCCAAGTACCTTCGACTTATATTGAACAGTTCCCCCACATCGTACCGCTTGATTGAAGTCATGACGGGAGGTATATTGCTAGGAACTCGTTTATGTATGCCGAGTGTATCGAATTCGCTCTCACACGTACCATCCCCATGAGGTATATAGTGAGGCAATTCACGTACACTCAGGTATATCAAATGGCTTGTCCACACGTATCGATTTCCCTTGAAAGCAACACGTAGATCGTAGAAGCCACGCCAAAGGGGGGAACCCTTTTCGATTCACCTAACCAACTGCATACCCACATATAGGTGTCAAGCCTAGGACACACATGTTAGATTGACGATTTCGACCCGAAACTCTGCCGAAATTTCATGAGCCTTGCATATGTTACAAACGGGACCCTTCCCATGAGCCTGGTTACAAGTCCAACCATAGCTTTGCATATGTTACAAACCCAACTTTTCCAGGCTCGGGTTCCGTCCGGCATTTCATTTTGTATTTAGGAGAATTTAATACAAGTGAGAACATAATAATAATAATCATACTGAGACCCGTCTCCCAAAATATTTCTCCCTTGTTTATCAAAATCCAAAAACATTTATCCATTCTTTATCAAAAATTCAAAAACACTTTTCCCTTCTTTATCAAAAATCCAAAAACATTTCTCCCTTCTTTATCAAAAATCCAAAAACATTTCTCTATTCTTTATCAAAAAGCCAAAATATTTTGTCTTTCAATCTCAAAAAGAAAAAAAAAATGTCAAAAATATTTTCATTCTTTATCTAAAAAATAAATCCCACTTTACGCCTTCTCAGGTCGATCGTACGCCCTTAGCCTGGCTCCTTATTGGCTTCGGTCTTCAGTCAAATCACCCCAAAGTTTCGTTCGTTACCCTGCTACTTCTTTTGAGTTCGGAATCCATTCGCTTTCCATGGAGAACATAGATCAAGTATCAGTTGTGCAGCCAGATCTGACAGCAGTTTTAGCTCAGCTCGTGTCCAAGATTGATAACCTCTAGACTGAGGTCCGAGAGATGCAACGAAACTAGGTTCCTGTTCCTTAAGATCCCGATGCCCTATTCCCTCACGTTATGGGTCCACCCGAGCCTATTTGGGTTCTCAAAGAGTATCAGCACGCTCCACGTACCCCTCCTACTAATGGGCCACCGCCTGCCCAGCTTCCAATGCCGAACCTTGCCCAGCATGGGGCTAACTTGCCTATGATCATTGATCCAAAAGAGGAAGAGTTGAACAAGGTCAAATAAGATCTCAAGATGCTAACTAAGAAGTTCGACCAAGTCAGAATCTCTAGAAATAACATGGACTACACCCACATGTCTCCTTATCCTAAGGCGAGGTTACCCAAGAAGTTCAAGATGCCAAATATCGAGAAATTCGAAAGAAGTGGACCCCCGATTGTTCATCTTAGCAGTTATCACCGTCTATGACTCTCCTAGGGGCTTCTGAATAAGTGATGGCCCAATTATGTCAACAAACTTTGAAGGATAGCACCCTCCGATGGTTTTTATCTCTTGAGGAGTCCATAATCCGTAGCTGGGAGGATATAGCCTGAGAATTCATGTCGCAGTACAAATACAACAAAGAGCTTAAGGTCACCCCCTGTGATTTAGAGTTGCTCAAACACAACTCTGGGGAATCAGTCAGTAACTTCATAGCCCGATGGCGGGAAAAATAAGCCGCCATGACCAATCGGCCATCCGAGGAAGAACAAGTCAACATAGTGAGGAATAACTTCTTACCCCATGTCCGAGCAACAATGGGAGGACAATACTATCCCCACTTCCGAGGTCTCAGAGAAGCAGGAGTAGAAATAGAGTAAGGTCTTTCTAAAATAGAAGCTGAACCAAAGAAAGTGTCCCGACAATTCACCCCCAGAAAATATGACAAACCTGTTAGTGCTACACTATCAACCATCAATAACATTTCTCAACCAACCACCTCGTGGGCACAAGAAAGTCTCCCTGTCCCAGTCCAAAAGGAATACACTGAGATCCATGCTCCCCTCTCCAAAGTTTATGAGGCTCTGTTAAGCCGAAACCTTATCAAACCCTTGGATCCCCGTTCATTGCCAAATCCACTCCCAAGAAACTTCAAGGCAGATGCCCATTGTGCCTTTCATCAAACTGCTGGCCATACCACTGACCAATGCTTTCACCTTCGAAACATAATCCAAGGTCTTAATTGGCCGGGGTACCATTTCCCCACCAGCCAATCCTAAGCCAAACACTACCCACAACCCACTCCCAAATCATACCAATGCTATATTCCTAGAAATGAACCCAGAATTTGATCCCTCAACTCAAATCACACCCATATACTCTCCCAAACCTCTTTAAACTTGCCCACATTTCCACCTACACCCTGTTAGCCTCGCTGATCAGGCACTGTCACTCCTTACCAGAGCCTGCATCGCTGTCCCTACCCATTCTGAAAATAGAAGTATGGAATTATCAGAAGTATTAAACCAACTCCTAGAGTTCGGGCTGAAATTGCTCCCACAGATGATCATTGATTGCCGAAAGTTTAGTACGCTGTTCTAGGAAGCACGAAAATGGGCCCGAGAGTCATACGATTGGGTAGTACCAACCGTTGAATTAGCCTATATGATTTTGTCCAGATCATGGCATAATTATTCGGGCAAACCAATAATATTTGTAGTATGACCGAGTTACTTGATACTCTGAAGCTACAAGGGCGCCTGGTACCTTCACCCTTACATCTCCCCGCAGAATGAGAGGACCTGTATAAAGAAGCCATTGAAGTTTTAGAATGCATTGACTTTGCATGGAAAGATAAAATTGTTGCCACTGGATGGGGGGAAGAATTTGAAGATTCAAATGAAGATCACAAGCTTCAAAGAAGACTGGCCCGATGGCCGATATATGTGGGATGATATCATTTGAAGAACTCCTCGGAGAAATAAATAAGGTGGCAGAACAACTCGAGATCGATGAGGAAACATGATTCATGTTCTTCCCTTCTTCAGTAAATCACATGACCAGATCAGGGAGGCATTACCAGATCCTAAGCTTACCACCAGCCAATAACAAAGGGAAGGGCATTAAAAACCTTCCTATACCAAACATGACCCTCGAGGAGAGCAAGATCCTTGAACAACTGAAGAAAACTTAGGCTAACATCACTCTATAGGGGATTATCATGTCTTCCGAGTTGCACATAAATGCTTTGATCAACTTGCTCACTAGAACCATAGGTCCTCCTTCTACCACACTAGAAGAGGTGGTAAATTTACTCGGATCCTTGACATATACCCGAATGTTATCCTTTTTCGAGGAGGAAATCCACAGAATTGGGCCAAATCACAATCATGCACTCAACATCTCCGTCGAAGTTATGGGGAAAATCGTTCCGCTCTCTCTTGTGGATAATGGATCCTCCTTAAATGTCTACCCATTAAGAACCTTCAAATTCTTAGGACTGAAGGAATGTGACCTGGCTCCAACCTCCGCTGCTATACGTGCCTACGATAATACTCGTCGAGAAGTGATGGGATCCATAAAACTTGTAATAGGGGTTGGCCCTATAAACCCTGTCATTGAATTCTAAGTTATTAACATCCCAACTTGTTTCAACCTATTGCTCGGACGACCTTGGCTCCATAGTATCAAGGGTGTGTCTTCCTCACTCCATCAGAAAATGAAATTCTTCACCGACGGACGAGTCATCACCATTTTGGGCGACGACGACAATGCCTAGGGTGCAAGCACCAGCAATCCAATCCTTGAGATACATCACGGGTCAAATGATATTCTCCTATCAGGATTCTGAGTTAATCCACTTCTACTCCAGGTAGGAGACGATTTCAAAAAAAGGGTTTGTCCAGAATATAACGCTCATGGCAATGTCAATGTGATTCAGATGTTCAGAAACATGCACTTCATGCCCAGACTGGGGCTAGGATAAAGACAGGAAGGGATAATTGAACCCAATTAACTGGAAAAAGCTTTCCCCCTTGTGGTTTGGGGTATTAATTGTCGGAACAAAAGCTCAAAATGATCCACCAGTATCGACTAATGAGAAGATTAAACTCCATCTAGAATATCCCAGGTGACTCCTTGAATGGACGATTCATTAAAGAGGGCGAGGACTTCCCCTTTTGTAACTTTCCGAAACCCTGGTATGACCATACAGACTAAAAGATAAAGCCTAGAATGGAGATGTTTTTCCAAGACAGCTACCCATGGTCCGAAAGTTCTCGACGCCATGTACAACCACTCATCAAAGATAACACAGATTCCGAGGGAAGTGACTCCAAGGATTCGTTCAACTTACAGACACTGGGGTTGACACTCTGTATGGTTCATTCAAGGACCACATCCCTGGATCCATCCCACCTGATTAAAGATGATGATACATCTCTCCTCAACTAGAATGCTGCGCCGGGTCTACCTGTTGAAATCCCACCTAACCCCAATGTTTACCCCATTTCTTCTTCCGTTGTCTATCCCTGCTTAAATATAATCGAGACCTCCTTCGATGAGGTTCTCAATGCTATTTTTCCTATCAATTAAATAAATGAAGATTTTAAGTATCTTGCTATGCCTTACATTAACTGTTTGGATTCTAATCAAACTTTTAATGGTGATGATTTTGTAAATGAACAATTCTTAACTGATCTAAATAAGGTTAATAACAAACAACATAACCGCGTTCAAGTTAGTGAAGAAGAAATTATTATTGTTAACCTCGGTTCGAGTAGTAAACTGTGCGAGATTAAGATAGGGGCTACCCTTGACGAGCATGAGCGTGCACAACTCGAAGAATTACTGAAAGAATTGGTGGATGTCTTCGCGTGGTCCTATGACGATATGCCCGACATTGATCCTAAAATTGCTCAACATGTGATCCCACTCCCCCAGATTACAAGCCAGTTAAACAAAAGCAGCGAAAGCTCCGCATCGAATGGTCGCTCAAAGTCAAAGAAGAAGTGGTCAAACAGCTGAACGTGGGCTTCATATATGTGATCGAATATCCCACATGGCTACCCAATAAAGTGCCTATGCCGAAATTGGGAGGAAAAGTTCGGATGTGTGTAGACTATCGGGACTTGAACAAAGCCTCTCCAAAGAATGATTACTCGTTACCCAATATCGACATAATAGTGGACAACACAGCCAGTCATGCTCTTAAGTCATTCGTCGATGGGTTTTTCGGATACAACCAAATCAAAAAGCACCTGTATCACAAAGAAAAAATCATGTTCATCACACCGTGGGGAACCTTTTGCTACACTGTTATGCCATTTGGTTTCAAGAATGCTGGGGCTACGTATTAGAGGGCTTCCAAAACCATCCTACATGATCTAATTCACAAGGAAGTCGAGGTCTATGTGGATGATATGATTATCAAATCCAAAACTAGAAAAGGTCATGTTCCCGCCTTCCGAAAGTTCTTCGAACGACTACGATGATATCAGATGAGACTCAATCCACAGAAATGTGTCTTCAGTGTTACAAAGGGAAAACTTTTAGGATTCATGGTTAGTGAGAAGGGGATAGAAGTAGATCCTACCAAACTAAAAGCCATACTTGAGATGCCACCTCCTCGAATGGAGAAAAAAGTCCGTAGTTTCCTTGGGAAATTACAATACATCAGTTGATTCATCAACTAACTAACCTCCATCTGCGAACCTATCTTCAAACTCCTCAGAAAGGATTCAACCAAGGTTTGGAATGAGGCCTGCCAAGAAGACTTTGACCGAATCAAACAATATCTGACCCAACCTCCAGTACTCATGCCACCACAACCTGGCTCCCCTTGCTCCTATATCTAACCATAAGCGACACTGCAGCTGGGGCTTTGCTAGTCCAATACCTTGAGGATTCCCACAAAGAAAGATCCATTTATTATGTTAGTCGCAAATTGGCCGGATACAAAGTCAACTGCACTCTTTGGAAAAAGTATGCGTCGCGCTTATTTGGGTCACCCAAAAGTTATGACACTACATGCTCGCCTTCCCCCATTAAACTTGTATCCCGAATGGACCCCATAAGTACCTGCTTGAGAAACCCACCTTATCCATCCGAATGGCTCGATGGTTGATGCTCCTAGCCGAGTTTGATATTGTGTACATCATACAGAAATCCATGAAAGGAAGATCCATCTCTGACTACCTCGCTGACTACCCCATGGAAGAAGTCGACAACTGGATCTCCGAATTCCTAGATGAAAACATCCTCTACACCGCTCAAGACAACCTTCGATGGAAAATGTTATTTGATGGCGCTGCCAACAAAAAGGGATACGACATTGGGATACTTTTGATCCCCCCAGATGACTCCCACACTCCCATAGCCATCAAGTTGGATTTTCCCTGCACCAGTAATATGACTGAATACGAGGCATGTACGGTAGGCCTCAAAGTTTTTCTCAATAAAGGAATTCAATGCCTAGATGTTTATGGGGATTCTGCCCTCATCATTGGCCAAGTGCTCAGAAAATGGAAAGTCAAGGACGAGAAACTCCAACCCTTTCATGCCCACTTAGAAGAACTAGCCTCCCAATTACAAGATATCACCTTCCATTACCTACCTCGAACAAAGAATAACCTAGTCGATGCCCTTGATACCCTAGCCTTCATGGTCGACATGCCCGAAGGAATAACAATAGCCCCATTCCTAGTTCAAAAGCAAGATAAACCAACCCATTTCTACCACATTGAGCTCATCACCAAAGACGATCCCGAGCTAGCCAATTACTGGTACTATGATATCTGGCACCTCCTCAAGCATGGTATGTATCCCGAGGGTTACAACAAGAAAGACCGATCAACCCTCCGAAGATTGGCCGCCCAATACATCATCTGTCATAAAGTACTGTTCAAGAGAAACTTCGATGGAACCCATCTACACTGCATCGCAGGAGCTGACATTGAAGAGGTAATGCAGAAAATCCACAACGGGGAATATGGTCCCCATATGAACTGTCACATGCTTGCCAAGAAGATCATCCGACAAGGCTACTACTGGACCACCATTATCCAGGATTACACCGCCTATGTCCGGAAATGCCTCAAATGCCAATAGTTTTCCAACCTTCAACACCTGCCTCTGCGAGAGTTATACAATATGACTTCTCCCTGGTCGTTCTCCATCCGGGGTATCGACATCATAGGGAAAGTCACACCCAAGGCCCGTAATGGGCATGAGTTCATCCTAGTGGCCATTGATTACTTCACCAAATGGGTCAAAGTCGAGTCATTCGCAGTCCTAAATGCCAAGAAAGTGGCCCAATTCATCAAGAAAAACATCATCTGCGATATGGGGTCATGCACGAGTTAGTGTCAGATAATGGGTTGCATTTCGAGGAAGATGTCACATAAGTGGTCAACGAGTATAGGATTCTGAGAAATAAATTTTCTCCCTACCAACCTCAAACCAATGGTACAGTCAAAGTCGCTAATAAGAACCTCAAAGCGATCATCAGTAAGATTACCGAAAGTTGTCGAGATTGGGCCAACCGAATCCCATACGCCCTCTGGGCTAACGAACCTCAATCCAAACCTCTACTGGGGCTACCCCTTACTCTCTAGTCTACGGCATGGAAGCAGTCCTACCCGTGGAGCTGGAAATACCCTCGTTGTGCGTCGTTCTTGAAAGCAAGGTCAGCGAAGAAGACTGGTACCAAAGTTGTCTTGACGAGATGACCCTACTAGATGAAAGGAGATTGAAAGCTCTATACCACATACAAGGGTACCATCACCGTATAGCGCGATCATTTAATAAGAGAGTCAAGGACCGCAGTGTCCAAGAAGGGGATTTAGCCCTAAAATAAATAGTAGAGCCCATCTAAGACCCTAGAGGGAAATTCAAGCCCAATTGGAGCGGCCCATACATCGTCAGAAGATCTTGTTCGGCGGTGCCACCATGCTCACTGACTTAGATGGAGAAGAGATGGCTCGTCTAGTCAACCTGGACCGTCTCAAGAAGTTCTACCCCTAATCCGAAATCTCGGCGCGCTACGACTCTTCTCATCTCCCTTCTATTCTAAAAATAAAAAAAATAAAAAAAAATCTTCATTTCCCTCAACCCAAAACTACGTGGGCCTGATCCTCTGCAAAAACCATTCTCATAATATTAAAAAATTTCAAAAACCCCCAGAGGTACGTAGGCAACTCATACATCTTACATGAGCACGACCCATTCTTTTTCACAAAAAAACTATTATTTTCTTATCTCTAAGAACGACAGTTCATTCTAACATATATTTGAACAAAAGGATTATACATGCCTTAGCGATGGGTATTGATAATTCAAAAATACAAAATTCATCAAAAGGCACAGCTAGATGATCAAAAACTTGTTTATTTCACTAATAAGAAATTACAGTACAATTACAAAAGAAACGGAATAGATAACTCCCTTCCCTCTACCTTCCTAGAAAGCCAAATAAAACCCCCAAATTTATTCCCCATTACAAAACAAACTCTCCAAGAGTCCTACCCACAGCTCCCGAGGAGATCGGGAAAACTCAGGCATAGCAGCCGGCACACTAGGATTTACTCCCAACATGGTAGAAAACTCCTCATAAGTCGGACAGACTTCTTCCAAGACAAAGCGGAATACATGGTCTTCGGGGTACCAAAATTATATCGCCGCCATTAGCATGTTCCACTCTATGGGCCGATTACGCCATAAAGAGACTCGACGCAAGTTGAAAGCATCATAGTCGACGTTATAGCAACATATTGCCTCCAAAGTCTCGAGGTAGTTGGCAAACTCAACACTACCAGGGAGAGCCATCTTACAGAATAAGAAAGATAGAATATGAAGGTGTGATGAAAGCACTCCACCTTTGCCCCTTTTTATACTTGAAAACCCTCACAAAAAAACATAACCCCTGCAGAAATTTGAGGAAATCCTTCCCCACAAGGTACCAAAGGCTGAAGAGGGTACCAATCATACCTTTGATTGATTAGACTGGACTTACCTGTCGATAGGCAGGACAAGGGTTTTGCCTATCGGCAACCTCCTATTTTTAGAAACTTCCCTTTTTCCTCATTTATCAAAATCAGAAAACTTAATAAAAATAAATTAATATTCTCAACAGAATTTTAAAATCCCCTTCCATCTTTATATGAATTCTAATTTTAAATAAAACTTTCCTTCAAATCCCAAAAATATTTCTTTTTACAGTCTCAGCAGCAAAGTAAAAAGCACATATGCATTCATTCATTCATTACTAACATAAGATAATAAAAAACTCCATTGCATTGCATAAATATTTTTTCGTGCTACATCATTTTTCGAGGAAAATAAAGAAAAGCAGAAAAATAATGGGACTCAGCCCGAACCCATATTTTCTTTCTCTCTCGCTTACCCTTACCTTCTCTCTCTAAGAACTCCCATCCCTGCGACGCGCTCTCTTTCCCCTGCGATGAGACGATGCACCACTGCTACCCGAATCAGACTCCTCCCCGAATGAGGCAGAAGGCACCAAGTAAGAAGGAACAGGGACCGCATCCCAAATATGGGCGGTCGCTGAAGATATCTAGTCTCTAATATCCCTCAGCCAAGTGGTGAACACCCTGACTTACTGCAAGAAAAGGAAAAATCAGTATCAAGTAGAAAAGATCAAAAGAAACCAAAAAGAAGGAAAAGAAAAGAACAGAAAGATATACCAAAGGATGAAGAACCTCCTCTGTCAAGCCCAACTCCCCCGGGTCCATCGCATGAGGACGATGCAATATAGGCACCATCCCTCCATCAGCCCTCTGGATGTTGTATGAAAGGGTATACAACCTCACAAAGAGGACCTTCGAAGTCACCGATGCCGCAGATATTGGCAGATCGCCACTGCTGTGGGAGGACCCCACTGGCCGACTCGAACCCGCAGGAGGGAAAGGCAGTGCATCATATATGCTGGGCGCCATCAGCCAACTCGTTACGAAGTCCATATAATCATATGGCACAGCCATATCGGTGGATAATAGATAGGACTCGCCAATCATCATCGCGATCCTTGCATCCTCTGGCAATAACCGCTCCTGCCTCATAGACATAGGGGGTCTCGCAGGTGGCACCACCACCTCCTCCTCAATAATCTGTCAGACCACCCTCTACTGGAGATACCAATAGTGGCCAAACTCATGCTCCAGCAAATGCCTCATCTGCACATTCACCCCAGTCAACCCCGTGTCCTGAACATCCATCCCCCAAGGGTAAAAGGTCACCTGAAAAATCCCCAGCAGATATAAGTCAACACAGAATCAGAGCACACAAAGACCAGGACTGAAGAAGAAAATAAGTCTTACCCTATCACCGGTTAGGCCATTCAAGACCTGACGCACCGCCTTTAGACAAAGAGACTTCCTCGACTGCCGATTGGCCTTTCACCACCGATACAACCGGCAAAAGTCCCCAACAGTCTCATCCTTCAGAGAAATCAGCTGGGTATTACACCCAATCACCTCATAGAACCAAGTCTGCCAAAGATAAAAATCCGCGATAAAAAAGAGATGCACAAGGAAAATGCAAATGCATGAAAGGAAAATGCACAAACTAAAGAATACCTCAAGAAGATACGTGGCTCCAGTAAAAGTCTACCGGCAGCACCAGCTAAATGCATCCGGAGAAAAATAAAGGGTCACCAAAGTCAGGCTCCCCCAATCATAGAGAGGGATGTTCGAAAACATCCTCAAGTATGGCAAAAACCATAAGTGGACAACGTCGCCGCTCGACGCCACCAGAAATCCCCCCAACACCTGAAGAATAAACAGCCAGGCCATCTGCCTCACCTACAACCCATCCTACACATCAATAACCCTACCCAACAAAACATCCCTCAGTAGGGACAGACGAATTGAGCCCCCAGATACTATCCTCCCCACATCACCGAGAGCCGCCCACACCCCCTCTGGCCTAACCCGCAGGGAACGATCCACCTCTATTTGCTCTCCATCGCAATCCAGGCCTAGCAGCTGCTGCATATCTATGGAAGTCACAGTCATCTCCCCGAAGCCAAAATGGAAGGGGTGGGTAGTATCCCACCACCTCTCCCCCAGAGCACATAAGATCGCCGTCGAACAATGCATCTCATCCAGCACAGATGCCAGCCTCCCAAAGCCTGCTGACGATACTTCCGAACCCACCATAGGTGGAAGGTACTCCCAGACATCCTTAAGCCCCGTCGTCCTATGGGCACGCATAGTCGATAAAGAAACATCAGACTATAAAAGGAAAAACCTTGTCAAAATAAAAGAAAAAGAGGAAATCACCCAAAAAAAAAATTACTTACATAACCACCAGGGTTCACCACCCTAGAAAAGCGATGACACGACGTCTCTTACAGTAAATTCCGCTCATCCGCAACTGGCTCAAATGCATCAAAAGAGTTATCACTCTCCAAAGCAAGAGGCGCCCTAGCCCTCCACTCCACATTCGCCCAGTCGTCAACAGCCAACCACTCCCTGTGTACCACAACACTCACAAAAGCGACCATTTTTTAGATTGCGAAATGCTAGAATGATTTGCAGAAGAAAATCGTAGAAAGAGAGAAGGTAAGAAGCTGTGAAAAATAATGGGAACCCGTCGCCTTTTTATAAGAAGCCAAGGGTCATGCCGATCAGCACTGCCTCCCACCTACCGATCGGCACTGACCTTTTACCTTCTCGAGGCAGTTCAAAAGTCCGTGCCACTATCGAATGGCACCCTCCATACCATGCCGACCGACGCCCCCTTAAATTTTCGTACAGAAACTCCCATAAAATCCCCAAAACCCCTAAAAAATCCTCAAAAAATTCCTAAAAATACGGGCTGGGATTTAGAACATTTTCATCAAGAAAATTTCACACTCCCTCAAGCGAAACCCCTATTTCCCGAAGGGAACTCTCAAAATCTAAGCGGATATCTCCCCGACGACGTCCCAAGAGGATCCCTAAAGTATCCCAAACTTTAGGTTATCTCCTATTCCCCAAAGGTCTCAAGTCTCCCTGAGCAAAGTGTTCAAGCCATAGACCACCTAATCATGTCCCTAGAGGAATTTACATCATCAGATTGGCTATTACTATGCAAAGTCTCCAAAAGATTCGAGAATTTCCCCAGCAATCGGTTCCCCATCTCAAATCAAAATCACGAGGTAATTTCCCAACAGAGTTCCCCAAGACCATCTCAACTTAAGCCCTCAGAATTGGCTTCGACCCACAGAATTGATCATTTCAATTTAAGCCCTCATAATTGGCTTTGACCCATAGAATTAGTCATCTCAACTTAAGCCCTCAGACTTGGCTTCGACCCGTAAAATTAATCATCTCAACTTAAGCCCTCAGAATTGGCTTCGACCCGCAGAATTGGTCATCTCAATTTAGGCCCTCAGAATTGGTCATCTCAATTTAAGCCCTCAAAATTATCTTCGACCCGTAGAATTGGTCATCTTAACTTAAGCCCTCAGAATTGGCTTCGACCCGCAGAATTAGTCATCTCAACTTAATACCTCATAATTGTCTTCGACCCGCAGAATTGGTTATCTCAATTTAAGCCCTCATAATTTGCTTTGAATCGCAAAATTGGTCATCTCAATTTAATCCCTCAAAATTGGCTTCAACCCGTAGAATTGTTCATCTCAACTTAAGCCCTCAAAATTGGCTTCGCCCCTCAGAATTGGTCATCTCAATTTAACCCCTCAGAATTGGCTTCGACCCACAGAATTGGTCATCATAATTTCATCTATTGGCTTCGACCCGCAGAATTGGTCATCTCAACCTAATCCCTCATAATTGGCTTCGATCCGCAGAATTGTTCATCACAATTTAAACTCTCATAATTGGCTTCGACCCGCAGAATTGGACATCTCAACCTGAGCCCTCAGAATTGGCTTCGACCCGCAGAATTGATCATCACAATTTAAGCTCTCAGAATTGGCTTTGCACGTAGAATCGATCGCCCCGGCATCGCTTTAGGTCCTCAGAATTAACCTAAATCCTTGATCATCACTTCCTTTAGATCATTCTCGGTATTCCCCCTAGGACCTCAGAATCGACCTCGACTCGCAAAATCCGTCATCCTCATCCTTAGGCCCCCACAATTGGCCTTGACCCTCTGAATTGGTCATACTCTTTCAAAAACATCATGCGGTGTCTATTCGATGGCTATCCTTTATTCCAAACTCACCCGTTGAGGGGCTCTGTAGACACCCCATTCTAGTACCCCCCTAACCTTTCCTTAGGACCCTAGCACCTCCCTTCATCACTACAAACCTAATTCATATCCCGGGTACTGACCTAGAGGCCATCGGGCACTCCTAGGCTCCATTTGACCCAAAAGTCAAACTCTTCAGCTCGACTGAGATTGAATGAATTTTCAAAGGGAACTAAAACCCCTTTCCAACGGTCCACCACGTGCGCGATTCTGACTTACGGTGCGAACGAACGACCCATTTTCCCCTAAAACTTTATCAAGAGGTCACCAGACGCTCCCAGGCTTCGTTTGACCAAAGTAAACTCTTCAACTCAACTGAGACTGAATGAATCCTCAAAGGGCACTGAAACACCTTTCCAACGGTCCACCCCGTGCCCGATTCTGACTTACGGTATGGACGAACAATCCATTTTACTCTGAAAGGTCACCGAATAATTCCAGGCTCGGTTGACAAAAGTCAACTCCCCAAACTGAGTCAAACTCTTTGGAATGTATAAGTACATCTCCTAACCTTTCCAACGGTCCACCCCATGCGCGATTCTAACTTACCATGCGGACGAACGATCCGTTTGCGTCCGATAATTCCCCGTCCAAAGGATCGACAAATGCTTCCGAGCCACATTTGACCCAAAGTCAGCTCCCAGACCCGGGAGCAGTCAAATACTTTTGAAGGTCTCTGAAGTACATTTCCAATGATTCACCCCGTCCACGATTCGGATCAACAGTTTTCGCTCTATGACCGATTTTTCGAAGGAACCTAAAAGAGATTGCCAAATGGAAGGTATCAAACCCTGCCTATAGGCAATATGCCTAAAAACACCTGCCGATTGGCAGGACCAGGCCTATGACGATCGGCAGTACCCTGGGCCTATAAAAAGGAGGGTCTGCCCTCATTGCAAAAGGACCTAAGATCTGAAATCCATCACTCTCAGCAAACTCAGAAAACCTCTCTCGAAGTCAGCGTGATTTCCACTTCCAAATCCCTTTCCAACCTTCACCTTTCATCATATTTTTTTATCAAACTTAGTGAATTAACTACCCTCCATCATCAACCAAGTTCAAGGGCAGCTCTCCAACATCTAAGATCAAGCTCAAGATCTTCAAGAAGGTCCAACTTTCTCAACTCTCTCTTCAAATTCTCCTAAATTCGCATTAACTTATTTTATTACTTAACACTTTTATTCTCTCTCATATATCCTAATATACTTTTTATTTAGTATTATTGCACATCCCTTATTGCCTAACACCTTCCCATTCCGTAACTTAGCCTCCGAACCCTTTTCGAATCATTTTGGTTTCGTATGTATTAGTATGTCTTTGGATGCTGTCCTTCGGGACGACTCCACCTTCTTTTATCTGTTTTGAGTAAAATAGACTGGAGACTCCATCTCTCTACATTTTTCACCTCACACATCGCTGACGCCGGCCGAATCTCTCCCGAGATGGATGCACAGGACCGAGATCCTCTCACCACGGAGACGATGCACCCCCCTCCCACGTCTCTCCCGCCGCGAGGATCGGGGATGGCCATAGTCATCATCATCATCATTATCATCATTATCGTCGTCATCATCCTTATCTTAATATCATCATATGGGGCAGGTCACATGGATTCTCCTTTTCCATTCTAATCTATTATACACATTATTATCATTCAAGTTTATTCCCTTAAGGTCTGTCCAAATGATTTCCTATCACGATAGCTTAAGGCGACCTCTTTTTCCTTTATCCTCTATTTCCAACAATCTCCATCTTGTTATAGGGGCATTTACTAGTCCACGAAACACATGTCTGTATCACCTAAGTCTACTTTCTCTTAATTTATCGCTAATGGGAGCCACTATTTCTCTCACGTATTGGTTTTAATTTTGTCCTTTCTTGTAACTCCTATCATTCAATGGAGCATCCTCATTTCACTAACATGGAGACTTTGTTAATGTTTTTTCTTTAGCGCACAATACTCCGCTCCATACAGGGTCGTTGCCTAACAACAATTATATAAAATTTTCCTTTTAATTTATTAGTTATCCTCCTATCGCATAACACCCCACTCGCTTGTCTCGATTTCATCCAAATAGTTGATATTCGACTCATAACATCCTCATCAATATTCCCATTACTTTGCAACATTGAACCTAGATAACGAAATTCATTAGTTTGGTTTATCACTATTTCTTCAATCTTTAACTTATGTTACTCGACGCCTCATTATTAAATTTACATTCCATATGTTTTATTTTATTCCTACTGATTTTAGTCCGTTAGATTCTAAGGCTTTTCTTCAACTATCTACTCTCATCGCTAAGCTTTCCTTTAAAACTATATCATTCGCAGACATTGGTGTCACTCCAAACATTGGTGTTAGTGTGTATCAGTGTGTAGAATATCAAATTGTGCACTACATTATCAATGTCCCAGAAGAGGATGACGCGAATTCACGATGAGATTAACAAAGAGTTAAGAAAAAAGCTATCAAGAATTGAAAGAAAGTAATCAACAATTGCATGGAAAAGTGAATATAATGGAAGAAAAAATGCAAACCCTAATTCAACTTCTTTTCAAATCTCAAAACCCTAAACCCCATTCTCTCCATTGCCCCTCCCCCGTCTCATGCCCTAGTCGATAGCCCCACCCCCCAGATCCATCCTAATCACTATCGGAGGCAGCTGGACCCGGGACAACCCCCAAAATCAACCCTATGGCTAGCCGACATGCTCGCCACCTAATCACAACCACCACTCCTTACCTTCGACCTCCAAACCCCTTCTCTAATTAATTTTTGGCACCAATTAAACCCCCTTTTTACCCTCTGTTGTCATGTTAACACCTAAAAGGCCCAAACCCTTACTGTCCGGGTTTAAACAATTGTCTAAGAACAAAAAAAAAGGTCGAGCGTCCTCATTGGAGAACCTCAAACCCGTCAAGAGTACAACACTCCCCAATCTGCCAACCTTCCACTCGAATTTGTAGTTATAACCAGCTGGCGGAGATCCCAACTGCCTAATACCAAAATAGGGGCTGGTTTGCTTGAAAATCCTAATCAAGAAGGGTGAACCCTCCAACAAATTCAAGAACTAGGCGTTGACATCTCAAATGTGGCTTTTGACCTGGATGGACGCTATTTTTATTGGTTGACATGAGAGGCAAGAGGAAGATGATGAATCTAGAAACAAAAATTAAAGTATGACCTCTTCCTCAAATTTTTGGAAAAATATTTTTGGCCTCACAAGTATTTACGTCTCTTTTCAAGCACATTTTCGAACTTCCCACATGATTTTCCAATTTTGCAAGCTTAAGGGCGAGCTTTTTCCAATACGGGGAGAATGATGTAAAAAAAGAATCTTGAGGATATTTTCGCCATTTTTAGGACTTTATGGTATTTCTGTTATTTTTTTCTTGGTTGTATTTTCTTTTAGTAAATAATTTCTTCGTATTTAGGAAAGGAAGTAGCAAAGTCTAATAGGGGTATATTTTTAATTATATCATTGCTTATAGCAAAAGTTATTTCTCCCTTTAAATATCCATGTAATATTCATTTGAAGATACTTCCCATTCTTGAAATATAAGAACTCTCTTATTTCTCTCTCTAAAAATCATATTGTCTTGATTTTTAGGTCATTAGCATGTAGTTCACATCATGACCAGTCTCTGAACTTTGATTTTGATGTGAAGTTTGCCTTAGTGGGCTTGACAATAATTTTTTCCCTGAATGCTCAAATTTTCCTTGGGGATAAGTTAAGAGGCTCACATGAGGAACTAAAGCCCAGATTAGGAATACGATTTTTAATATAATAGTCCCAGCATTTTATTATGGGCTTTCCTTTTGCACTCTTTTCTTCATGGTCAATTGTTTGTAGATGGCCAATTCTTCTTTAAGAAGTCTTATGAAGATGGGTGTAAAAGGCCTCAGGTCTGGTTTATTAACTTACTCACGTAATATATTTCAATCTGAGTCCTTTTCCCAAGAACTTATCAGGCATGAGAATCTTCTGGAAATATGTATCATATGGTAAAGTAGGAATACAAGACAGAATACTCATAAAGTACAGCATCGATGAGTAACATCAAACACTTAATTTTTCTAGGTTATCCCATTCCATAATAATAAATCCTATAAGATGAGCAAACCTTCCAAAAAGTCCTTCCTAGGTGAAATTGGCATATAAAAAAGCATAAAGTTGCTCGAAATTCTATGAACCATGGAAATATTTAACTGGAGCACCAAAATCATAATAAAATAATCTAAACACCCCCTCGACGTGGTAATATTAATAGTTGGTGTTAACTAAAAAAAGAAAGGTACGGTGCAAGGAAGCATGATAATGATTATACCAGTGATTAGGAATCTAATTACTTCCTAGGTAATGAATGGAGGTGAACAAGTCTTATGGACAAAAGGAAAGAAACAATGAAAAAATAAACTTCATCATCTCCTCACATGTAAAAACAGAACTCATAAACATTGTCCACAACATCAAAGGAAATAATTATTTAATACTTCCTTATACCACCTCATGATATAAGGGCATTACCAGCAATAGTATAAGCCTTAAAGACCTAACTCTGAAACCACTCAAAGAGAAGTTCCATCATGAGGAAAGTAATGGATAATTTTAACAAAATTCCACCTCCCACTAGATTGATCCATGTTAATATGTGGGAGATCAATCCAAGGGTGTGATATGATAAGAGTCAATGCAACGAGGAGAGTACCTCCCTCTTGATCATATGACGTCCAATCGAAGGACTAAACAGTTAGGTGAGTTATTTAGAATCTTTAGGAGAAAGATATAAGAGAGAAAAGTTAGAAGGAAAGAAGCCAAATGGCCTGGGCAATTCAATCCAAGACCATAAACAACCTTGGTTTTATTTATTTTATCTTATTCCTTAGTCATTTAATATAAACCTATAAACTAACATCCATTTCCACCTAGAAAAGGATTTGGTAGTACTAATGTGAGTGATAATAGTATAATAGGTATATTCAAACATGGACTCCATCAAACTATAGTGTAATTTTTCTTCTTTAGCATCCTCTAAATCATCACTAAACTGGTGAGTGCCTACAACAGGCATACCAGTCAGCTCACAAATGTTTTCAAACATTATGGTGAATGATTGAGTCGAAAATCGAGCGTTCCTGTAAATACGCTAGTCGTTGTTATCGGCTTCCAACCACAATACAAAAAAAAAACCTAAACTTTAACTACACTCTTGCGGAGTATAGTGGCGAGTCTGGGTATCGAATCCACAGGGAATGTTTGATAGATTTTAATTGATTTATTATTTCATAAAATAAAGTGTAAAAGATGATGATTGAGTGAGAAAGGAAAAAGGGAAAAATAAAGAAGTTAACTAAAACTAATTGGAAAAATTAACCTAGAGACACAATCCCCCAACCCTAGAGTATTGATGGTATAAAACTAATCGTAAATTTAACTGATTAATTTGACCCAGAATTTAGTACTCCCAAGCATTACGTATACGAGGTTCAAGCCCGCGTCATACTTAATCTGAGGACGAGTAAATCGGTATTGCGATAGTAATACTCGAATTGCATTCTAAATCATCCCGGTTACCCAGAGGCAAACGAGATATAAAGATCTACAATTGTTGTGTTCCTACGCAATACGGTTGTAATCAAACCATTAAATTTAGAGGACTAATTTTATACACAAGCAACTACAACATCAGGTTGGGTTCATGCATCCCAACCTTTAAAAACCTAGCTTAACATGGTGAATAATAATAAAAGTGCTGAAAATTAAAGTTACCACGATTGAAGAATAAGAACATGTAAGAAGAAATCAAAGATTGAAGAAAAACTGGAAAAGCTCTTGAATTAATGGTGCAAAATATGTGAATCTTTCTCCTAGATGTTCCTACTTGTTATGGAGCTTTTACATCAATGAAATCTGAATAAAAAGAGTCCTAATGACTAAATATATAGGCTAGAGGTCGTTTAGAAGAGTCCTCAAAACTCTTTTGGCTAAAAAATAAGCACAAAATAAAAATCCCGTATCTGCCAATTTGTCACACTTAGAAAGCGTGGCTAATTTCGTAACGGATCTGGAGCGTGATTGATTTCGTAACGGATCTGGTGCGTGACAAATGGGCGGGTCGGTTCTTTTTTCTCAACTTGGGTTCGGTTCGGGCCTGACAGCTTTTTTCTTGGATTTCTTCTCAACTTCAAATGGGCATAACTTCTTCACCGTAACTCGGATTGAGGTGCCGTTTTTTCCAGTGTTCTTGTAATTGAAAGATCTTCAACTTTCCAATTGTCCCCACCTCCGGACTAAGGCTGAAAAATTACGAAAATGCTCTTCAACTCCCCGATTCTTGATTTCTTTCACTATTTTGAGTTCTCTTTTCCATCTTTCTTGCATGAAATATCTGTAAAACACATAAGAGATACACAAAATAGGAAATACTTGCCAAAAAGGTTTATTATCATAGATATGAGATAAATCCAAGCTATTTACACCGCACGGGATCATAAAAATACCGAAATTAAGGGGATAAATGTGAAGAATTTATGCCTAATCAGTGAATTATCCCCAACTAGTGATAAATGTATGTGTATCAATATTTTATAGAGAGACTGAGGTCTGTTGATAATTAGAGTTTTTATTTATGGTACAATGTTTCAAGCTTCTAGAAATCCTAAGCAAACCAAATTTCTTAAGATCTTTCAAGCAAGATGGAACGGATATGATATAATTCACTCACGGCCCAAATTTCACTAGGGCTCCACGGCAAACATCGAACTTAATATTCGAGTAAGAAAAATCACATTCGTCCATGCGTACGTGAATCACACTATCCGAAATCATTAGAGAGGGAATAAAAAAATATTATTTGATGCAAGGAAAATCAATAATAGGATTGTTAGAAACAATGTCATCAGTCAAGGAAAAAACTCTTCAAGAGAGCCGAAAAAGTTGTACTCCGACATAAAAAAAGGGTCGTCCATGCGTAATTTGAGAAGTCACTCTTTAGTTATTGTACAATCAAACACTTTTATTGTCTAGTAATGGAAGTGGATCCTTCATCGGAGATCACTTTCCCTTAGGATGAAACAATGATAATGGCAGTAGCAATAGTGATGGTCGTAATAGAGTTGATAGTGGGAATGGTTGAGCCACTCACGGAGTACCAGCAACTAATATCTCAATAGGCATGTAACCTATCATTATAGTGGTGATTGAAATTTTAAAACGGTAAAAGAAGAAAAACTAGAGGCCATTATTCTTGGTTCATAAAGAAAAGGCTAAAAGTTAGCATAAAATTAATAGAAATGATGCCCAAAAATGTTTATATACAAGGGGATTTACAACTTTATCCCTCTAGATAGTAACTTGTAAAGGTATGAATGGGAGAAGAAGATAACAATTTATAATGAAGGAATTTGAAATGTAACAATCATTTATGTTTCTTCTTCCCAAGTAAAGACATGGACACTAGGGAATTGATGGCACCCAGCCAGTGGCGGACCCAAGATTTTTGGTCACGGGGTGCGATTTTTTTTATACAAAGACTAGGGGTTCGGGGGTGGTGGCCTACCAGGAGAATTTTTTCAGGGTTCTTTTTATTTATTTTTTTGAAACTTTTAACCCTAAAAATCTTAAGGTCAATATTCACAACTAATAAATATAATTCAAAAATTATCAACCTAACTTTAGGTAATGATCCAATATTTTGGCTGCGTGCTTCAATCCCATTAATTATCAATCTATCACTTAAACTAACTATGATGTTATAATAAATAATGTTTCATCTGTCTTTTTTCCCATCTTATGTTTAATCTATCCATTAGCATAATTGCTGGGTATTTCAAAAATAAAATCACAACAATTAAAAGTAAACTAACAAAAAATGAGCAAACAAATATATGCACTAAATGAGCAAACATATATTTTTAACAACTTAAATTTAGTTCAATCATTTTTAACAACCTAGATATATATAACAACCTAACAACCTAAATAATTTTAAAAACCTAGCAACGTAAATATTTTTAACATCTAACCATTTTGAGCAAATGTATATTTTTAGCAAAATGAACCTTTAAAAAAATCTAAATATTTGCACTAAATTTTTAACAACAATATTTTCCAGAACATTGAATCATTGAACTATAATCCATTTAAACTGGAAAATTAAACTAAAAAAGAATGAGCAAATTATTATGCACAAAAAAAACTAATATAACTTTTGAACAAACCCAATAATCGAGAAATTTATCTGTTACACTTTAAACTAATCTAACAATTTTTTCAAAAATTATAATAAATAAAAAATAAAATAAACGGTTGCCTGTGTCTACCACAGTGCACTGCTATATGGGGAAATGGGACCAGAGGAGAGAGGGGGCGGTTGGGTGCAACAGAGAGAGCAGGGCACTAGCGGGAGGGAGGGAGGGGGCGATCAGGCGCTCGTAGTAGAAAGGAAGGGAAATGACCGAATTTTGTTGTTGTTGAGTTGATACTGAGAGATGACAGAGATAAAGAGAAAAGGGTTCTGCTGAATAAAGAAGAAGAAGAAGAAGAAGAAGAAGAAGAAGAAGAAGAAGAAGAAGAAGAAGAAGTTAGAAGAAGTTTAAGAAGTCAGGAATTTTTTTAGCAATGTGTGTGTTTAGAATTTGTGTAGTTTATTACTATTCCACCCCTCAACTTTTAAAATGGTATAAACTCAAAGACTTTCACTTAAAAATATTACACATAGGTACAAAAATAGTTTAGCATATATCTTGAAAAAATTCCAAAAACTCAAGCAGGGCGGTTACTCACCCTCGGGACCACATAGGTCCACCCCTGCATCCAACATGTGCCCCATGCCATTTTTATGGTAAGATGATATCTCCTTGTAATTGTAACTTCTTTTTTTCTCGGACTTATTTCCTCTTAACTTCAATTTTATGGACTTTGCAGCTCTCATAGAATGATAGTCAGATGAATGCGAGAAGCGTTGATCATGGGCATAAGGCCACCAAGTTTGAAGGGGCCAACAATGGACTAAAATATATTTTGAAAACTACTTGTACAAAGCCTAGATGAATGGACTAGTCATGAAGAGGTTGATGAAAAGAATACATGGGTTGAGGACGAGATAAATATAATCTAATTTGAGGCCATAAATACTAGTGAGAATGTTTAGAGAAAATATTTTAAATAGTTTTGAGGTTATGCTCACACGTAGCTAGGATGAGGTCTTAAAGATGACTAGGATTGCTATTGAATGATCATAAAAGGCAAAGATACAAATTACCTGCCCTGGTATATCATTGAATGAGGGCAGAGACACAATGGTGGAACCTTCATACGAACTTCGTTAAACCATACGAAGTTCATATTGATTATTAAATAATCGATGTTAAGTACAATACACTTTTCATATATAGGAACATATGGATAATAAATAAATATATATATATATATATACACACACACACACACACTAAGGCTCAATAAAATGCGGACCATCATATTGAAAATTTGCATTCGTTCTTTCTCCTATATTTCTGAATAAAAAACCCAAATAGTTTTAAAACCCCACATCTCTCTCTCTCTCTCTCTCTACCTCTCTCTCTTCTCCCACGTGTTCATTTTCTTTGTATCCTTCGATTCAAATAGGCTAAACCTTTATTGTCCATACTGTTTTTCATTTGAGCATGCTATGAATCATAAAAAAGCTCCAAATCATTCCCCAAGGAGCAATAAAGTGTTGTGCCCTGAAGGAACCCATACCATAAGGTACAACACTTAATTCTATGTGGGGGTGATTTGAGAGATTTTTTTGGGACTCAAGCATTTCTGTTTTTGTTTTGGTACATCATTATGGTGATATTTTTTGCACAGTGCATACATAAAGCATGTGGAGAGAATAGAGATTATATATATATAGAGGATAATGTGAAAAAGAGAGAGACGGGGTGGCTGAAAATTGGATGTTTCTACCCAGAAATATAGGAAAAGGAAGGGGATGAAAATTTTACATGGCATGGCCTGCAATTTATTTTTGTACAGGAGTTCTGCATGAGAGAATTATATATATATATATATATATATATATATATATATATATATATATATATATATATATATATATATATATATATGTTTGATGTATTTTTTGTTTGATCTTGTCTCAGTACGAAAACGATTTGATGTAGATTAATCTAGCGTACGGGATCGATGTGATCTCAATATCTTGTATTGCATTCTTAATATGAATAATCATGAACATGGTATGGGTTGCTCCTTTGTGAACACATCTCTCTCTCTCTCAGTTTTGAATTGGGGTTTTAACAGTTCCCTAAGAATAAAATAACAGTGGACGTAAACTTTATTTATAGCCGAATCACTTTAAAAGTCTTTGTCTCTTATATGTTTGATGTGTGGAAAGATAAAGATGTGGGTCCCAACAAGCCTTGGAAAACATGATTCTTCCCTAATCCTAATCCTATTCCATTAATCATAATTAATTTCACTAAATAATTATAATTGTAAGTCCACTCCTCAACCCAAAATAATATATTAATCTCCTTATTATTTATTACTTAATTCTCCCCATGTTAAGGTTAGAGATACTCGTTAATTAAATAAATTACATATAATTCATTTTAATTAACTCCATTAATTCCTTTAGTGGTCCATCTTAACTTATTTATACTAATGGATTAACATAATCCACCGGCAAGGTTTGACAAAAAAAGACTTACAAACATTTCAAGGGGTATCACAAATATCAGCACAGAGTTGTGGATTCTATTCATAAATAAATTTTCACCATATACTAATCACCATTGTCGAATCCATCAATATTAAGGATCCAATAATGAATATCATTCGATAGGTCAAAGCAATAAATAACTAGTTCATGTCCCATCAAGTATATCGTGATTAAGGGCTTAAGTGAACCTAATAATCATGAGGTATACATTGTCTTACAAAATAAATATAAATAAAATGACCTAAAGATAATCATGTTCCATACACACAAAGTGTACCCTATTGATACGTGTACAATCCAATCTAATAAAATAAATAAATAAATTATGTTCCATCAGAACTGGTGATCTAATCTTCTATGTGTAAGTTCCACTCTGCACATCAGATTATGTGTTACAAAGAATAAAAGACACCAACATCGTATAAAATAATGCAAAAAATATGTCCATACATGATTCTCTTTAGAAAAGGAAAAGCTAATCTTATTAAATTATAAATCCACAAATAACATTATTACAAAAACCATGAATTTAGTCTAATGATCAAATAGTTTTGCCTATGGTATCCTCGAATACAAAGATGATCATAAACATGACAATAATGAGAATGGGTAATATGATCCTTACATGCATAAGAAAGGTGTCCCAGGTGGCTCTTCGCCTGCCCCCATCAGTTGAAACTTTAGTTTTTTTTTATGTATATTATACTTATATTTGAAATAATATTAGCATTGTGAAGCTAAATAAATTTCAGAACAATACATAAATTACATTGATAATAAATAATATAATAAACAGGAACACAAATATTAAAATATTTATTCATAAATTACTATTTAAATATACTTTTCAAAGCAAATGACATTTTTATTTCTTCAAAACTGGAATAAATGTCTATTTACATAAAAATCCCATTTTTTCACAAGAAAACTTTAAAAGATTTATTCATAATTTTTCCCCAACAAAATAAACATTCTTCCAACGTTTTTATTCTATATAAATGTTTAACACCAAGTTTTCTTGAAATACGTCATTTTACTCAAAATCATTGAAACCAATTTGCAAACCCATTTTCACAAATCTTAAGAAATATCATTCTTGAACCATATATGCATCCTACTCTTAAACTCTATATACAAGATCAAATACTAATAACATAGAGTCTTGAACTTAAGGGTAGAGTTTTTCCCACCTTAAATGGAGCTCCCAAAATGGTCGGATGGCCTCAAGGAGGTTACCTAGCTCCACAAGCATGCTCCAAGAAATCTCCAAGCAAAACACCCTTCAAACTCCCTCAATTTTCTACATATTCTTCTTTAAAACCCTTAATAATAACTCCATAAATTTGTAGACTTGTTCAATTATGGAGGAAATGGGTGTATAAGGTCCAAATATAGTGGAATACTTGTGAAATATAATGGTATAAGGTGGAGGGATGGTAATGTCATGGTGTAGAAATGGTGGGAAGGGCTTGGGGAAATTGAAACACCCAAGAAATTAAAGAGAGAGAGAGAAAGAGAGGAAATATGAAAATATAAGGGAGAAGACTCACCCTTTTTTCTCCTCTTTTAACCCAAAATAAAATCCACAAACCCATTTAAAAACTAAGTACTAAACATAAAATTCTGATTAGGGGTCATCTGGATTCAACTGGAATCGGCATGTCATTGATCCAAGGACCCAAAACGTGAGAACACACAAGGACGTTCTGATTCAAAAAATTTATGGGCAGGTCCTTCGAACGAGAATGGGATTTTGTTCGAACGAGATCTCAATCTTGATCGGTCTACCATCGAACAACCTTCTTACGATATTGCGATCTTATATAGGGACATCTCATTCGTTCCCTATTAAAATCCAACTTCAAACAACATTAGAATTTCGTTTGAACTAATATTTATCTCGTTCAAATGAGAATGGCACCTCATTCGAACCAATCTTAATTTCGTTCGAACCATTGATTTTTCCTACATATTCAATTTATCCTCATAGCTTCCAAAAATTACCTCACGATCACAAGAATAATCAAATATAAAGATGAAAGATCACATACTATGATCCAACTTCCAAGAGTATCATATGATTATAATTTACATGGGAAGATAATAAAATATTAGGGACATATATTACACTAGCACTCGCGGGAGAGAGGGGGAAACCATCATATTTTTTTGTTATTGAGTTGAGAATGAGAGATGAAAGAGATAGACAGAAATAGGTGCTGCAGAATAAAGAAGAAAAAGAGAAAGAGGTTTAGGAAGTTGGGATTTTTTTTAAGGGATGCATGTGTTTTAGAATGTGTATAGTTCATTATGGTTTCGCCCCTCAGCTTCTAAAATGGTATAAATGCAAAGCCCTTCACTTCAAAAAACTACACATTTGGCAGGGCATCCTCTCACCCTCGGGACCACGTAGGTCTGCCCCTGCATCCAACATGTGCCCTATGCCATTTCTATGATAAAATGATATTTCCTTGTACTTTTAACTTTTTTTATCGGACTTATTTCCTTTTAACTTTAATTTTTAGGGACTTTGTAGCTCTCATAGGATGATAGTGGGATGAATGAGAGAAGCGTTAATCATGGCCATAAGGCCTCCAAGTTTGAAGGGGCACAGAATAGCCTAAAAAATATTTTGAATACTACTTATACAAAGCCGAGATGGATGGATAATGTGTCCAAGCATATGACTAGTCATAAAGGGGTTGATGAAAATAATACATAGGTCGAGGACGAGTTAAATGTGATCTAATTTGAGGCCATAAATACCAATGAGGATGTTCATAGAAAAGATTGTGAATAGTTTTGAGGTTATGATCACATGTAGCTAGGATGAGTAGAATTGCTATTGAATGATTATGAAAGGCAAAGATATAAATTACCTGCCTTAGTCTATCATTTAAATGAAGGCAGAGAAACAATGGTGGAACTTTCATACGAATTTCATTGAACCTTACGAAGTTCATATGGATTATTAAATAATCGATGTTGAGTAAAATACACTTTTCATATATAAGATCATATTGATAATAATCTATAATATATATATATATATATATATATATATGCAATAATGCTCAATAAAATGCGAACCATCATGCTATAAGTTTTTTCATCCCTTCCTTCTCCCACGTGTTCTTTTTCTTTGTATTATTTGATTCAATTGGGCTAAACCTTTATTATGCATAATGTTTTTGGTTTGAACAGTGCTATGAGTCCCAAAAAAATCCTCCAAACATAAATAAATTGTTGTGCCCTAACGGGGCGTAGATCACAAGGTACAACACTTAATGCTATTTGGGGGGTGATTTGAGAGATTTTTTGGGGACTCAGAGCATTTCGGTTTGGTTTTAGTACATCATTATGGCGATTTTTTTTGGCAGAGTGCATAGAGAGAGAATAGAGATTATATATGAGAGGATGACCTGGAAAAGAGAGAGATGGGGTGATTGAAAATTGGATGTTTCTACCCGAAAATATAGGAAAAATAAGGGGATGAAAACTTGACACATCTTGGCTCGTGGTTTGTTTTTATACGCGAGTGCCTCATGAGAGAATTATATATATATATATATATATATATATATATATATATATATATATATATATATATATATATATATATATATATATATATATATTACCTCGACTAAGGCCAACCTTCAATAGTTCATCTAAATTCGAGGAACGTACGACTCGATTGGGATTGACTCATTTAGATATGACTTGATCACTTGTGATTTGTCTAGGAATGACTCTGCCAGAATCATCTCTGCCCTCATCTACAACACATGGGAGTAACTCAAGGGGTTATAAACCCTCATCCTTGACCGCCGCCGGGCCGATGAAGGCTGGCCGAGACTATATGGCATGACCGATGTCAACCCTTCTAAAGATCACGTATTAACCATGTAGCCTCAATCATGATGCTCAGCCAAGGTCAGATGTGGGAAACGCATGAGAATGTGTGCGTGGATTACATATCCCACATGGACTAAAATCGTTATAACAGCATCTCCACCACACGTGGGGGAATATTTGGTCATCATGACTTACATGTGACGGAGACAGTTGGCTCCTCCTTATTGGCTAAGAACATTCTACACATTCTTATTACATGCTGGGGGGGGGGGGGGGGGAGGGCACTACACCCCGAGGCACTATAAAGACACTTCATCTTCTATATTGTAAAGGATCGATTATTCTCAACACTAGAAAAACTCTATCAAAATACATAGTAGAGAGATAAAAGCTCAAGTGTTTTATTTACTATCCATTAGAGCCCTTATTCTAATGAAAACCACCATTCACCCTGCACAGTGGACGTAGGCTCCGCCCGAACCACTTATATCTGGTGTTACCTTCTCTTTTGCCTCATCTCTTTTTGTATTTACATACTTGTTCTTACACCATTGTTGTGCTGGTTTGAGCATATTTATCTCACTAACTTGGTGGTACCAATTCTGGTATCATCAAGTTGGCGTCGTCTGTGGGAATGAGATAGCCATTCTCTTCCTTTATTCTACAACTTCTCTATCGGATTCTCTAGTGGTCCAACCTCATTATTGGTTGAGCTTGAACCGCCATTGAAAGAGATTTGGTTTGATATTTATCTCATTTCTTTCTCTTTCTTCTTACTACCGATACCTCCCTTAATTTTTTCGGTCACCTTCTCCAATTACAATAGATACACCAACTATAGGTGGCCCTAGTACCAGCCAAGCCCCTCCTAAATTAGGAATGGTTGAGTTGGTGGATGCCTTATACTCCTTAGTAGATAGCCAGCGACAAATGCAAGAAACTCTTGCTGAATTCAACCAGAATATGGTGGCTAAACCTGCCGGAGATGGAGAGGAGTTTGTAACTCCGGCTGCCAGGGAAGGTGATCCAGATCAAGTGGCTAGGGGACCACCCCAGCCCCCATAAAAAGATCTTCCTCCTCAATAACGGTGCAAAGACGTGGATGAGCCTAGGCGTTTACACCTAGGGAGGCCAGGACAGGAATGCCCAAATGATGAGGATGACCAATATGATGATGAGAATGATAGGGAATATTGGGAGCCTTATGAAATATTTGGAGGCACTATGCAACCTATTTATCCCAACCGAGGCTACAGTAGAAGGACGAGCTGAGAATGCAGGCCCAAGGCTTCGATGATTGAAAGACTGAGTAGAGGGTCAGCCTTCGATAGGCTAGGCCCAATAGAAAATGACCTTAGAAATCAACTTTCCAAATCTAGAAGTATCGCTGGTTCTCGCAAAAATGATAGAAATGCTGACCATCGACCGCAATGAGGCCGAGACGATGAACAACGAGAAGTAAATAGCCAACAGAGAACAATGGGAAGGGACCCCTCAGTTTTCCCGATCGAGAGAGAAAGGGTTGGAGATAACATTGCTCAAGACGAGGCTATAGCTGCGATCGAGAGGCCCTGGAATGACTTTATTCAAAGACTGAAGGATACTATTGGGAACATCTTAAAGAGCTGAAACCCCTTAAAAAGGGGATATTCTGAAGGCTTTCCAGTTATATCTAAGATTATGAGTTGTCCTACCCTGATAAAATTTAAGTCATCGGTCGTCACGCCCAAGTATAATGGGAGCACCACCCATCCACCATGTAGAGATGTATCAGTCGACTACTAATATCAATGCTATTTAAGATGAAATGAGGTGTCGGGACTTCTCAAGCACGTTGATTGGAACTGACCATGTATGGTTTACCTCTACCCCTAAAATCTCAATTGAGAATTTCAAACAACTTGTAGAAAGATTTATACACAATTTATGCTTTGGGGTGAGACCCCAAAAGAAGATGACCCACCTGTTGTTTGTGAAGCAGGGTAAAAATAAAAGTTTGAGGGAGTATATAGCAAGGTTCAATAAGGAGAAATTAGAGGTTGAGGACTATGAAGAGAGTATTGCAATGACAACACTGAATAGAGGTCTGCAGAAAGAAAAGCTACTTTGGAAGCTTGCGAAAGATCCTCCAAAGTCTATGGCCGAACTCCTAGCTATGGTCGAGAAGGTCGTGAATGCGGAGGAAGCAATGGATGCCAAAGGTGAAGACGAGAGGGGAACAAATAGTAGGGGTAAGTTCTACAAGAAGAACAAAGATGGAAAGAAAAGGTAAACGGACGACAAGTTCGCAGACTACAACCCTTAGACTGTTAGTTATGAGCAAATTTTGAATGGGATCAAGACTGATCGGTCTCAAAATTGGCCTGAAAAGTTAAAGTCTCCTACTCACAAGAGGAATAAAAATATGTGGTGTGAATTTCACCAAGACCAAGGTCATACGACAGACAAATGTTTTTCTCTCAAGGATGAGATTGAGAGAATGTTGAAAGCAATAAAGCTGAGAAAGTACATTGACATGAGAAATTACAAGGGTGGTGGCTGAGATAACACTCAGAGGAAGAATAGAAACGATAAGTGTAAGCCTGATGCTCCAATGAACCGAGATGATGATGATTCTGGGGATGATGATAGGGACGACCCCGATCTCCCTCCTCCATTTACTACTCCTAAGGGTCGGCTTAATATGATCTCACATGAGGTCAAGATGATCTGCAGAGGACTAGCATGTGGAGGAAAAGAAGTCGCTGATAGAAAATCACATGTAGCCGAGGCCAAAGCTCTCCCACCAAAGCCGAAGATTGTGGACTCAGCTGTAGTTGAGCCTATTAAAGGAAAGAGAGCTAAGGTTGATACGAACACCTTAGTTGTTGGTTTTTCAATATTAAATTTTAAAGGAATTCTAGCTTCGCATGATGACCCTTTGGTCATCGCCACCCTGGTGCATGGTTATGAGGTTCCAAGGATTTTAGTAGATGGCGAAAGTTTAGCCGACGTTATATTCTAGAACTATTATAAAGGTTTAGGTATGAGTAAGAAGAGGTTGGTCCCGTACCATCAACCACTCATCAGGTTCAGCAAGGAGAAAGTACACCCCTTAGGCATTTATGAATTGGAAGTAAGGATGGGAAGTAGCTGGCCAAAATTCCTTACAAAGAAGATTAGTTTCTTCATCATGGATGATAATGTCTACTCACCCTATAAAATAATTCTAATAAGAGTAGACCTCAAGAAATTTGAGGTTGCGCCTTCAACGATTCACCAAATTATTGAATTCCTAACTCCATATGGGGTAGGCAAAGTGCAAGGTGACCACGCTGAGGCATGGGAATGCTACTTCAACTCAGTCGAGTAGAGATAGGCATACAAGAGGGCAAGTACGATGTACAACATTGATAACTTGGATCCCGGATATGAGACTAAACTAAATAAGGGAGAGGCCGCCAAAGAGGTAAAATCCATCATCCTCAATGAGAACGAACCAAAAAAACTGTCCAAATTGACAAAGCCCTGAAAAAGGAAATCAAAGAAGAGTTAATCAAGTTGTTGAGGAAGAGACAAAGTATATTTGCCTAAATCCATGAGGATATGCTCGACATCAATCCAAAAGTCCTCTGCCATAAGCTTAATGTGATCGAGATTGCAAAGCCGATCCGAAATAGAAGAAGAGTTGACTCTCGAGAGAAGTATGATGTCATCCAGGAAGAAGTAAAAAAGTTAGAAAAGGCCGACTTCATCAGAGAAGTCATATACCCTGAGTGGTTGGACAATGCTGTCATCACCACTAAGGCCAACAATAAAGGATATGTGTTGATTTTACAAATCTCAACAAAGTCTGTCCTAAAGATAACATTAATTTGCCAAGGATAGACCAAATTTTTTATGCTATTGTCGGCTATGAACTGATGAGTTATATGGATGACTACTTAAGGTATAATTAGATATTCATAGACCCAGCTGATGTAAAGAACACATCCTTTATAACTAACAAGGGGACCTATTATTACAAGGTCATGCATTCAGTTTGAAGAATGACGGGGCAACATACCAAAGGTTGGTCAACAATATATTTGAGGATTAGATAGGGAAAATGATGAAAGTTTATGTCGACAATATGTTGATAAATAGTCTCAAGGTTGACACTCATGTGGCCGACCTTGAGAAGTCCTTTGATACTATGGACGAGTTCAGGATGAAACTTAACCCCGCCAAGTGTGTCTTTGGCATGGGGGCGGCAAGTTTCTAGGATATATTGTGAACCTCGAGAAGATAAAAGCCTTAGTGCAGATGAAGACTCCGACGACAATCAAAGATGTGCAGAGGTTAACCGGATGAGTGGCAGCATTAAACAGGTTTGTGTCTAGAGCTAATGATAAGTGCCTTACTTCTTTCAAAGTACTTAGAAAGGCTTTTTAGTGGAATAAGGAGTGCGATAGGGCCTTTCAATAATTAAAGGCCGGCCTCGTCTCACCACTCTTACTGACAAGACCGATCCAAGGAGAAAATTTGTAATTATATCTGGATGTGTCGGAGTCAGCCATAAGTGCTGCTATAGTCAGAGATGAAGATGGAGTATAAAAGCTAGTGTATTTTAACAGTGAGGCCCTCCAAGGGGCTGAGCAGAGATATCCCAAAATGGAGAATTTAACTTATGCTCTGATCCATGCCTCAAGGAAGATAAAGTCATACTTTTAAGCACATACCATGGTTGTCCTTGCAAACTCTCCAATTAGACAGGTTATCCATAAAACTGAGAAATCAGGTAGGTTAATGGCCTGGGCAATTGGGTTGGGGGAATTCGACATCGTCTACCAGTCGAGAATGACCATTAAGGGGTAGTCCCTAACTGACTTCGTCGTCGAGTTCACATGGGATGAGGTCGACGCAGAGGAGATTAAACTTTCAGCTTGTGAGAAAGAAAGAAGGGAGTGTCTGTCCCTGGCTGAGGCTGAAATGAGTTCAGTAAGAAATAAGGTGTCTGAGAATGAGGAAGAGCGGTACCTATTCAAGAATGGAACCCTAGAAGAGAGTATTTTTTCCCAAAATGGTATTGTGTAGAGTTTTTTCGCTGATGGATCTTCATGTGAGAATGGTAGTGGAGCAGGTTTAATTGTATCAGCCCCAGACGAGACCGATATTGAATATGTATTGAGGTTCAACTTTAAAGCCTCCAATAATGAGTCAGAGTCGAAGCCCTCCTAGCAGGCCTCTCCCTTACCCCGACCCTGAACGTCTGCCAACTCTTGGTCCATAGTGACTCCAGGTTGGTTATAAATCAAATTTTTGGTGTATATGAGGCTAAGGAAAACATAATGGCCAAGTACTTGGGAATGGTAAAAACAACACTAAAGAATATTAGTGAGGTGAAGCTGAAGAGGATGTAGCAAGGTTAGATTCTTCCACAAGAAAAAAATTAGAAGAACGGTCTTGGTAGAGATCCTCCATCGGATGTCCATTAAGGAATAAGAAAATACTATGGAATTTTTCTTCAACTTGAATTTGGGAGCTTCTTAGATGGATCCCATAATCCAGCACATTAGAGATGGGGAGCTTCCAGAGTCTAGAGCCGAGAAACAAAGTTGAGGTATAAATCAACTAAGTTCTTCATCATAAGAGACTTTGTATAAGAAAGGGTTCGTACTACCTTTACTCAGATATGTTCATCCGTCTAATGTAAAGTACATCCTAAAAAATGTGCACGAAGGTTATTGATCTAGTCATATTGAAGGATGGTTATTATCCAAGAGGATCATTACTCAGGGATACTCATGGTCGACGTTGGCCAAGGATACGACTACATATGTCAAGAAGTGCGACAAATGCCAGAGGTTTGCTACCATACCCCATCAACCCCATCAGCCTCTTACTCTCATCAGTTCCCCATGGCTAGTTGTAATGTGGGGATCAATCTGGAAGGACCTTTTCCAAGGGCTATACACAACTACCACTATTTGATCATAGTTATTGATTATTTCTCAAAGTGGGAAGAGGCTGAGGCGATGGTCACGATCACAGAGAAGAAAGTCTTTCAGTTTATATGGAAAAACATCATTTGTAGATACGACATTCCAAACACTGTGATATCTGATAATATGAAGAAATTGAAGAACATCTCCCTCAAAAAGTATTGTGAATGGGTAAGCATCAAACACTTCTTCTCAACTCTGGACCGACCCCAGGCTAATGGGAAAATAGAAGTAACGAACGAGATAATTCTTGATGGAATCAAGAAAAGGTTGGAGGAAGCTAAGGGGAGATGGATCGAGGAAGTACATGTCATCTTATGGGCATATAGGACGACAGAGAGTAGACCTGTCAATGGGTCGGTTTTGGTCGTGTACGGGTTACGGGTCAAAATACCCCTAAACCATACACGACCCGTTAAGGCTAACGGGTCTAATGACAATACCCAAACACGAACCGTTAATATTAACGGGTACACGACCCGAACTGTTACCACTCGCTAAAATTAACAAATCATTTTGGGTCTAAACGGGTAACGAGTTAGTTGACCCTATAGTACCCGTTAGTCTTTAATAGTTTAGAAATAATGGGTTTTAATTGTAATTCTTATTGGGTATAGGTTGGGTGACCCTATTGTACCCGTTAGTCTTAAAGGATTTAGAAATAATAGGTTTTAATGGTTATTCTTATCGGGTACGGGTTGGGTGACCTTATAGTACCCATTAGTGTTAACGAGTATTAACTGGTAAAAACGGGTTAAAAAGGGTACAAGTAAATTTTCAAACACAAACCGTTAGTGTTAACGGGTCTACCATGTCAACCTATTAGTTACCCAACCCAATAAAGGTAAACCCATTAACTTATAATTTTGTGTCGGGTCGAGTCGTGTTAATGGGTTATCGTGTTTTTTGACAGGTCTAACAGAGAGGACCCTAGCGGGGGGAAAACCATTCATGCTAGCCTGTGGATTAGAGGCTGTAGTAATGATAGACATAGGTCTCCCAATCCATAGGGTCCAAACATATGAACCGAAGAAGAATGTTGACAAACGAAGGCTAAATCTAGATCTCATAGAGGAAATAAGAGAAGACGCTTAGGCGAGGCAAGATGTCTATCAGCAAAGAACAACTAAGTTTTACAACAAAATAGTGAAAGCTCAACCACTAGTAGTAGGAGAACTTGTCCTGAAGATAACATAGCAGAATTCGAACAAGCTTCATCCCCATTGGCATGGTTCTGTAAGGTAGTTGATGAAGTGGTTCCAGGAACGTATCGAATGGAAAATATAGATGGAAAACCATTATCCAACCCATGGAATGCTGATCACCTCAAGAAATACTATTAGTAAGAGTTTGTATTAGTTTCATTTGTATTAATTCCATTTGCTTATGTATATGAGAATCGGATTACGAATGAAAATTTTCCAAATTTTCTCTCCTATTTCGTTGATTGGAGTATTTTAGATTGTATGTATTAGATCATCCTAAGCTATAGAACATCATTCGTAGTGAGGTAGATCCTACTTACTCTTGGTGACATGAAAGTCCAGATGGGGTCGACCTCGTCCATGGACTCTCAATAACACCGAGAGTGTGGTCCATCTTAAACATCATTAACTTGGTGGACAAACTCTCTCGGACGATACGACAGTGCATGGACGAGACGACTCTCATCCATACACTCTCAAAACGACGAGAGGGGACTTGTGATGTAAAAACCATAATTTGGTGAGATCAAATTTAAAAATCACTTAAGTGTGGTTCATCTTAAACATCATTAACATGGTTGACACACTTTCTCGACCGATACAAAAGTGCATGGACGAGACGACTCTCATCCATGCACTCTCAAAATGAAAAGAGGAGACTTGTGATGCAAACACCATAATTTGGTGAGTTCAAATTTAAAAATTACTTAAAAAACTGATTTATCTTATACATCATTAACTTGGTGGAAGAACTCTCTCGGCCGAGACGACGGTACATGGATGAGACGATTCTTATCCATACACTCTCAAAATGACGACAGGGGACTTGTGATGTAAACATTATAATTTGGTGAGTTCAAATTTATAAAATCACTTTAAAGTGATTTATCTTAAACATCATTAACTTGGTGAATTTAAAATTAGCATATCATATCTCATCAAGGGATGGGACGATGTGCAGTTATTTATTTGTACTTAGTTTAAACCATTTTGTTATAGTCACTTAATTAAGCATAAAAAAAGTCATGCATGGAAGAAAGAAAGGACAATATATAAAAGAAAAATGAGATATCATTCATTGAAACAAGAGGGTACACTCAAGTTCAAATGGAGATACAAAAATAAAAAATCAGTTCTTGCAAAATAACTACAAAAGAAGAGGGGTTTGGCCATAGACGACCACCCTATGAAGCCTTCTCTGTGTTTGAAGTAGATCCTCCAGTTCCTCCATCGGCTTGTACCTGCTCCACCACAATGGCCGACCCTTCGACCTGAGATTGGACGATTAGGCATTGATGTCGACTTCAAATGAGGCCCCAATCATCATATCATCTTCCTTGACCGTCGACAGAGACTCGACATATTCCTGGGCAATGGCCATAAAAGGGTCTTCCATATCAAGAGACTCCAACTCAGAGCTGATGGAGGAGACCACTGCTAAGAATTTGGTAATGATCCACCTGTAGGTTGTCTTGAGGCCCCTTTTGAAATACTCAATCCCAAAGCTTCTAAATTCATCAGATGCTTCGTACACCTCTATAGCCTCATCCCTGGTCTTCTGAAGTGCCCCAGCTGATAGAGCTTCGTCCTTAGCCTTGGCGATGGTAGCATCAAAGTCTTTGATATGTTAAGCAGCTAGAGCAGATAGATCCTCATCCTTCTTCTTCTTCAAAAGCTCTTCCTTATTTTTCATAAGCTCATCCCTCGTCCTTATGGCCTCATCCTTGTCCTTTAAGGCTTCAAGGGGGGCTTCGAATGCTTAGTTTGGTAATCTTTGAACTTCCCCTTCAACTCCTCTTCAGACTTTAAGTCCCTATCGGCCTCAAGAACCTTGGATTAGTTCTCGACCATCCCATTTGGTAGCCAAGGCAAGGCCGCAGATAAACTGCTAAGAAATGAGGAGATGTTAGAATGCAATTATCATAAGAGGGGATAAAAGCCCACTAGAAAAAAGGCAAATACATGGGCTAGGGAATAAAGGTTGAAGTCAAAGACTTATGGAATAGGGACCTTAAACAGGAAGCCGTAGTCTTTGATATGCCCAAAATGTACCCCCTCGGCTCAGAGACATCAACCTCGACCATGGAGATGGCCGATGTTGGAAGGGCCTTAGATCAACAACCAACGACCTCGTCCTAAGCAAGGTCGGCCATGGCTGACGTTACTAGATACCTCAGTAAATGAGGTCTCCGTAATCCACAGGGGCGGATATCCATCTTGTTATTCAAGGCTTGCAACCTCGGCTTGGTTCAGGCTGGGGTCGCCATCCCATCATCATAAAGGATCTCGACTGAGGATCAACCGAGATTCCTTCTACGCCCATTGCCTCACCCAGGCTGACGTCACAGCTCAATATGCCTTACCTCAGCTCTCCCACTGAGCTAAGGTCACCACCTCGTCCTCTTCCAGGATGAGGTTGGGACCATTCACAAATGGCCGAGCCCTTATCATCATATGTATTGGTGGGAACACGTGTACTTAATCAGTTATGACCGAATCATTTCCTTCATGTGGGGGAATATTGAGGTCATCATTATCTACATGAGATCAACCAGGTGTCATTCTCATACTTGTTTCGATCCTTATGCACATGTTCATTGCATGCCTGGGGGTACATTACACCCCCCAGGCACTATATATAGAGGTCATCCTCTACTTTGTAAGGGGTCCGAAATTGGCAACCCTAGTTGAAACTCTGTCCAAATATACAGTAGAGAGAGAAAGCTTGAGAGATTGTATTCATGGCCATTAGTTCCCTCATACAGTGATATTAATCACATACTTGCACAGTGGATGTAGGCCTGATTGGCTGAACCACTTATATTCCGGTGTTCATCCTATTCTCCTCACCATTATCTCTTATATACATATATATAGTATACTCATATGCTGCCATTGTTATCACTAGTTTGAGCATACAAACACCTTGACTGGTGGTGCTATTTCCAGCATCATCAGTCTTCTTTGGAAGGGACTTGGAGCATGGCCCTCTTAGCCCTTGAGGATGATGGCAATATCGAGTCAGGATAAGCCTTCAACTGGGTAACGTTGGCCAACCAATATTGGTCAAAGGACTGTCTGGACGATAAGTCAGTCCTGAATGAGGTTGAAGCTATCTAAGGCAGGACAGACGATGGAACAACTTGAGTTAAGTTGGATAAAAAAGTTATCTTTTGCCTCGTGTGACTGTCAAGTCGGGCGTCGGTTGGAGGTGGAGGTGACTTTCTCTTCTGACCAACCTCAGTGTGGGATGACCTATAAGTCGTAGAGAAGACTTATTTCCCCCCTTCTTTAAAGCATTCTTTAAGCTTGGGGCAGTCATATTCCAAAGCTCATCGAAGATATGTGGAGGACGATCTGCAAAAGTGAACAAAGATAGTTATCAATTAAATTCAGAGACGACAATAGACTTGGTATGTAAAAGAAAGATTACTCACACTACTAGGCCAAAGGATCAACCCCCATGCCAACGTTGTCCAGGAAGTTCAGAGTCATTATATCCTCAAATTTTGGAAGAACACCTTCCCTACACTGCTACTTCAGATATTAGACATTCTCTTAGTTAGCAACACTAAGACTGAGATCCATTTTTGCCCACATGAAAGGGCTAGCCCTTTGGCGAGGGACCTTCGGCTCATTTTTAGAAGGGTCAGAGCCGGTCGGGAACTCCCAAGCCCCGAAAATAAAAAAATACCTCGGCTTCTAAAAATGGTTAGAGGTCTAGCTAACCTGAATTATTTTATTATCGGTCTTTTTAGCCCTAAGTGATAGTAGCCCATTAGTTTTTAGAAGGTGATATGTTATACCAACCCTTAAAATTTTCAACTGAAGGGTCGTCTATGTATTCGTTCATCCATAGTATAATCTAGCCAAGGGTGATTCGCTAAGAGTTTGGTGCCAGCTGAGTCGGAGCAAGATCTAAGCTGGACAAGATGGCTCGAATAGACGGATGAAAGAGGAAATCTAAAGTCGAGCTTAAACATTTGCTCGTACACCGTGATTTCACCATCTCAGCCACTAAACACTCTCTCATCATCGATCAGGAGATGCATGACGATATAAAACGGGACGCCATAAAGATTTCTCCAAAAAAGAAGATCTGAATCTTTGATGGAAGAATGGACTTGGCCGATAAAAGTATAATCAACTGATACCTCGGCCTCGGAGTCATTACCATCCCCATCCTCGACCTCTCTCTCTCCTTAGATCACATTTTCTTCCTCATCCTCATTCCCAGAAGAAGGAAATCCCTCTGGAAATCGCTCATAAAATTCATTATCGGTCATTACACAAAGGGGAATGGCAGCTCGGGGAATTACAACGTTTACTGTTTGCTCGAAAGATTCTGAGACGACTTGGATTGAAGAGTCGCTAGAAGTCTCCTCATCCAAAATTTAAATAGATGAGTTATCTCGTCCTGTCTGGATGACACAACACGAGCTGAGGTCTTGGTCGCCTCGGGGTTTGCAGTTGGAGAAGTGGAATTTTCATTACCTCTTCAAAGGAATCCATCCTATTGGTTACACACTACACCAAAATGGGATATTTGTGAGTGATGTTAGCAGTCACAAATGACCTTTATAACTGCTCTTCATCGTCATAATTTAGGGGGTGATAAAAGAAAAATTGTAACTCCTAATAGCAGTCACAAATTTTTATAACCCCTACGGGGTTATGACTAGTGACCCCAATTTGTAGCTGTTAGTTGTAACTGCTAATAGTAGTCACAAATATAAAATTCATAACTGCTGTCAACAGTTACGAATATTAGATTCATAACTGCTGACAACAGTTACGAATCTTATATTTACAAAATTGATAATAGTGACAAATTTATGACTGCTATTAGCAGTTACGAAATTGAATTTGTTAAATGTGATAAGAACTATTACAAATATCTTTATATTTTCACAAAATGATGAAATAACGAAAGTAAAATAAATATCAAGATAACAAGTCTAAATTTTTTGACAATATTTCATTTATGTTTTTGATATTCCAAATATCTAGTACACATAAAACTTGTTTAAACTTAATTTAACATCAAACAACCCCTTCCTGGGCGCCAAGTACAAAATAAAGATAGAATAAAAAATAAACTAAAAAAATAACGACACAACACTTCAATGACATGAAATGTCATGAACATGTAACAAATCATTCTAAATCTAGACCAGGAGTCACCACGCGGTGGATACGCTTCGTGAAGTCTAGGTATATCAGCCGGGTGGGTATTTATGCAGTGGCATCCTCCCTCGTGTACTCGGAGTACGCTTATTGAGCAAGTTCAATGGACTCAAATTTTGTGAATACGGCTCCTCGGTATCCATTGACTTGTGCTTGTGTTGCTTGCCATGAAGTGTAAACACTTGGATTTAGGCCTTTGAATACTATATATGTCGGGTATGCCATATGTATACATGCAAACAATAAAATGTAACTATGTTAGTTACAATAAAACAATGTGGGGTACAATATCAAAACAGATCAGTGATTATATACATATATTGTTGAAGTTGTGTTGACGCATATAACACTAGTGACATGTTTGTATAGCATTAGACTAAATATTTTCGAAAAGCTTAGAGGGGGCCATGGCCCCCCTCTGCCCAACCGTGGTTTCGTCTCTTCTCCAAAATGATGATCAGTCAGAACTTAAAGAAATTAGACTCCATAAATTAAATCCATACATTATTTAAGAGCTTATCCCACCACAATACCCCCACCCACCCACAAACCCAATCTAGTTCATATTATTTGAGATATGCGCATATTCAGCACATAAGAAATTAGATTCCGCACGTTATTTGAGCTATGTCAACAATTTGAATTCAACACGATTTCTGAAAACCAAAACCATATCATAAATAAGTGAAACATTCCGACCTTATCGTACAATGCTACACCAGCCGCGGAATCTTTCTTCTTTACAACCGTGGTTTAATGGAGTTTAGGGTTTCGTCAATATAACGATTACCCTAATATATATAAGTTTCATAATTAATTCCATGCCATAATTACACCAACGCAAATCAGAAATGGATAAAGTACACAAAACTAACAAGTAACTAGTCTACATACTATTTTGCTATTGGGTTGCTTTATACATTTCCATATATAGAACTATTGTCAACAACAGAGGTGTGAACTAGGTAACCCTCACCGTGCCAAATTTAACCCCCAGTTGAAATCACCTCTTCTCGCCTTTACCATTATGTTTGAATCTCAGAAAATATAAAAAAGTCAAAGAAAAAATATGCTACAATTTATTGTACGGTAAACAGTAACATATTTTTTCCTTTCCTCCATGTTTTCTGTTTTGACTTTCTGAGATACAAATTAGCATCAATGTGTATTAATCTAAGGGTTATTTTGACTTTTTGAGATACAACTTATGGAACAAGTCAACGTAATATGTGCTAATGGAATTCAAATCATTGTGGAAACCTTTCAAAAGTACATACAAAAAATCATGTGATACCAATTTTTTCATTATTCGATGTATAGATCTAGTATTTCTTCAATATAACTATTATATAATTTATATAAGAATTATGTTATATAACTAATATAAAATAATTGTTATATAAGTTATAAAACCTATATAACATATTGTTATATAAGTTTATAGCTTATATAACAGTTATGTTATATAACTCATATAACATAACTGTTATAGTAGTTATATAACATAACTTCTATATAAGTTTTTTAACTTATATAACAGTTATGTTATATAAGTTATATAACATAACTGCTATAACCACTACTGAGTACAAGTTTCTCCCCTCACAATGAGTTATAAAATATGGGAAATCTCCTCACAAACACATATCCTATGTCTCAGATTGGAAATCTCAGTGTTTGCTATAATTTCAAGATTGTCTATCATATAACTATAGATGAAAATTTTGATTCAAATTTAAACCATATAGGGAGTTTTAAAAATTAAATGCATGCACACACAATTAACTGTATTAACCAACTAACCTGGTAGGCGAAAGCATAATCAAGAGCTCTCTGCCTTTTCATATCTACACCATGTTTTCTCACACCACTCTCCTTGATTTTCTCCATGCTCTGATTTCCTAAGTTATGTAGGAAAATTTCTTTGACTATGAGTACATTAGTTATAGAACATGAATTGCAGGGTATATTTACAAGTACATCACTTCAAGATATTTTACCATGCCCCACCTCAAGTCAAGGCGTGAAGCATAAGCCTCAATCATGTTTTAAAAAATTGTCAATAGACTAGGATTTAAGATTTATTATTTGATTTTAAGGGAGAGAAAATAAATGAGACTTAAAAAAAGCAGGTGGGACGGGTAATATGTGTGGGGCATTTCAGAGCAAACACTGCAGGTTTAAAATTAAATTGGCCAAAATTCTCTAACTAAAGTTATTGGATACCACTAAAATCAGGAGGACCCTTAGGCTTTCCCACCAGTTGCTTCTAAAATACGAATTTAGGCTCCATTTGAAGCAAGGAATAAGGAGGTGGGATATGTAATTTTCCCCATGTCTTGTGGTATTCCAGATGGGATAAGCTCTCTAGATAAGCTACTAATGATCTATCCCATAAGTTTTGAAATATAATCATCCAGCGTAAAAGGGTAGGATTATATGGTCAAGTATTCTATCAGCCTTTCTATCAAAAAGATCAAACAGACCCTTATATTAGAAATAATTTTCAACTTCAAAAATTGTCCATATAATTCACCAAGAGTACATGACTGAGAAATGCTTCACGCACCAAATTATATGACCAAATAATTAGTTCCGTGAGGAGCAAGTATATAAAGGCAAATCAAGCTTAACCAAATCAATGCGTTTCTCACACAACATTTGGTCAATTGCTTAGGTAGAGGTCTAGCATTACTCTACAGGAATAAACTAGTTACTTTAAAAGTAACTTCCATTAGATATATTTTCATGGAAACATCATGAATAAAGGAAGCACTAGGATAAAAGTATATACGTATGCTTCTACTTAGCTATCAAAATCAAACGTAATGAGTAACATATCCCACATGTTGTTTTCTATAAATATCTTTGTTCTGTATCTATAAAATCTTATGGACGAACGAAAGACATTTGTGTCAAACCACGTGATAATAACATAAGCATACCTGTCTATATTTTAATTTTTATATATGACATCTCCAAACAACTATCAATCAAGCACTTTCATAGTGATCAATCAATTTGATAAATAGAGATTCAAATTTTACTTACCACTTGAGAGGGGACATTTTCATGACTAGACTGTGTTTGAAATTCTTTAACATCATCCACATGATCAGCATCTAAACCCCTCCCGACATCCTCATCACTTGCAACTGTGTCTACGTGCACCACTTTCGATATTTTATCACCATAGAATGCAAATGTGTCTTCTTGCACCACTTTTGTTAAATTATCAACTCGGGCCATTTCAATGGAGGCATTTTCTGAATCATAGTCCATTGTAACCTCTCTTAAAGAACCAGTGTACCATTTTCTGAATCATAGGCATTTTTTGAATCATCGACATTTTCTGAATCATAATCAATTGCTTAGGTCGGTCTAGCATTACTCTACAGGAATAAACTAGTTACTTTAAAAGTAATTTCCATTAGATATATTTTCATGGAAACATCATGAATAAATGAATCCCTAGGACAAAATGGTTCTAGACTCAGTTTATGATCAGATTTACAAAATGGTTCCAACAAGAAGGCCAAAGAGACATACAAATAGAAATAACAACTAGTTGATATGTAGGAAAGCATATGATAAATGAGCCAAACCCACTGTTAATGAGATTTTGTTGAGAAATGAGGTAAATAGAGATATTACCATTCGTATAGACGCTTGTGAAGGTTGATGGTGTACTCCCTGGTAACAACCTCCTCATTTCTTCCTTTGATCTTCTCCACCATTTTCGCTCCTCAAAAGTACCTGCATTATACCACACATATCATAAAAATTCATACGCACAAATATGTATGTAAAGGATATCAAATTGAAATTCACACCAGTTCCTTAGGCAGTCACAGGACCACACTCAAATGAGTGAATTAAATCCCAATCGATAGAGTTAACTTTGCAATTCATGAAATGAAAGGTCTCAGAAACCACCGACTGAAACCTTGAAGATGAGGTCGATGTCCTCTTCATCGTCAATATGTTCCAAAAATAAAATGATGACAAGGTATTTCATATATTATCTCTCCGTAAAATCTTTTCTAGATGATCTTGTCGTCTCAGTCCTAGTAAATGATCTGCATGATATTTAATTTTGGCACTGAAGTTCCGATTATGCTCGGTCAATGTAGATATTATTCTCCCAGTTTGTATAAGGAACTTACTTTTAATTAGAAAAAAATATCATCGGTCATGATCATATATTATTCGGACAGTTTTTTAAATTCTCCCCGAGGGATAATTGGTCATCATCTTAATCATCCAACTCCTCCATTTCTCCATGACTAACAATCGGCCTCGTTTGGTTAAGCCCCAACAAATGGATGGTTAAGATAATTCTTATTCAGATTTATCATGATAGATAATCCACTTTATGAATGGCGAGACATGATTATCACTCAACCCTCTCATTTCAGCCATGACAGATGGTCGAATATTATATTTATTATTCAATCATCTTGATTATCGATCACAATAGACTTCTTATATTCAGACGCTCATAATATAGCTCCTCATCACTACCGCCCCTTTAACAGGATCACTTCTCTACTAATTGCTTTAGAAGAATCCCTCGACAACAAGTTATAGGATTAACTCATGACCAACAAAATCTTTTTCTTTTCTAAAATTCTGGACTGAGAAGGAAGAAAGCCTATCTATAGTCAGATCTATATGGAAAGAAGTGGAGTGCAGTAATCAAAGAAATAACACATACGTAAAAGACTTATTATTAATCAACGAAAGAATAAAATGACATGAGGGAGGCTTATGCAGCAAACTCATCGTAGATATCCCATGCCGCAAAAGAATAATTCCATTTATGCTTAGAAATAAAAATACCAGTCAAAAGGGCAAAATTTTTTTAAAAAAATATGATCAGTATATTACAAATAAGAGAAAGTAACATATTATTTATTTGGCATTTATGAAACCTCATCTGCACTGCACTCCACAAAAAGGAAGTGAGTGACCATGGTTTACTCACCTCAAAGTACCCATCATATTGGTAAAAGAGTTAACATGGCGCACTTTTTCTTGTCTTAATTCTAACAAATTAAACATACCTCTGATTCTGATTTAACTTTTTCTTGTCTTAATCCTAACAAATAGTTCCAATAAAATTGATAACCTAAGTAAACAAACCTCTCTTTCTACTTTAATTTTCTCTTGGCGCACTTTTTCTTCCTGAAAAGCCTTCTTTCTTCTCTTGGCATCTTCAACAGAGGCATCATCCATTATTCTTCTTTCTTCTATTTGGAATTTGTATTCGTGGTCCCTCTAGATGGCAGTCAAGTGATTATGAAGTTCCTCTGCACTATAGTAATAATTCAACAAGTATATCAATGAGTTGTTTCCACAATTCTAGCAAGAACTGTAACACCAAATACTAGAACAAAATACAACTATTCACTATTGTAATGATCAAAAGGATAATAGCTTACTTTTTAAGAAACCAACTGATGTTAGATCCTCTAGTAAGAAGTTTGTGGACCATACCCGCCTCTCATGCTCTCTCATTTCTATGAATACTTGACTTCTCGTAAGATCCCATACCTGAACAAGTTTTAGGCAAACCAACTGATTTTTCCTATGCAAGTAATTGAAAGCTTAACAATTCAGGTTCCTTTAGTTTAGAGTGAAGGGAATTTTCACCTGTTTAGAATTTTCAGTATTTTGTCCAAACATATAATTATAATGTGTACATTTATTTGCAATTTTATCTGAATAACAAATTTAAACTCTTATTAGGTGTGAAAAAATTAGAATTTTACTATGAACCAAGGTGAAGAATAATTTGCCTCGAAGCAAATGGAGCTTAAAGTTGATGAGTTTATAGGGCATGACCTACCTGCACTACACTTTCAAAGTTACTTGAAGAAATATGGCTTTTGATATAGCCATTCCAACATATACTACTTAGCTTTGATTTACTAGCCATCTCAACTACATGGTAAGGAATATCATGATCTTCTTTTACAATTATTTCATATTGAAATACTTTGATCTTTTTCTATACGCCAGTTATCATAAAAAAAATCTTCATTGCTGTAAAAAATTAGAGAGCCAAATGCAATAACCCTCCACATTATAACTACGCTGATGAGACCAGGTTCATGGCAACAAAAATCAATAGCCAATCGATAAAGACAAAACAGACAAAACACCAACATATCCATAATCGAAAATAACCAAACCTGGAGTAGTGTATTGGCTATCCCTGAGACAATTTAGGCTAACTGATTGAGAAACTCAATAAACAGTATGTACCTAACCGATTGATAAACTCATTAATTGAACAACAGAGGATATTGATCCAACAAAATCAAAACAACATTGTTTAAGCCTACTAATAAGTCTAATTGTTGGTGTAGTGTTTAAGCCTACTGGTTGTAACATATTGATCCTTATGACATGCTGTCAGAGCAACATGCATTCAAACCAGAGTACGTTCATAGAAACATACGTTAAAAAATGATTACAAAACACTAAAATAGTTCCCAACAATACTAATTGTTCACTTTGACAAATTGTTCAAAATAATTTACTCGGGATCACTTAAGGCAAAGACAGAGCAAGGGCCAAAAACACCCAAAATTTCTCGACGTCCTTACATAATGCATTCTTAATCGTTTCTTTACTTGAGGGTCATATGAAAATTATGCCTCAGTTCGAATCTATCTAGTGTCAAACGTACTCATATCACGTTAATATCAACCTAGTTCGAATTTAGCTAACACAATACAAACATACATAGAAATATAAACCTAGTTCGAATCTAAGACTTAGAGCACAACTGGTGAATTTCAACTAACTTTTATCTATCAACAGACACATAAGCACAAAAAGTTTATATATAAAGGGGACAAAAATGTCCTAACATCTTATCCAAAAGCTTATATTTTATACTTTGCAAAAAAGCCCTAACAACACCAAACAAATTCAGGAATGATAATCCAAACTCCTTGATCCAAGCTTATTAAAATATCCCTTACAAACAAATAAGACCCATCGAGGTATAAGACCAACTAATAAAAAAACTTACAATTATAAAATTCTGCCAGAAAATTATCGATTGAATCTCAACACCATTAAGCATAAAAACATTTTTTAAAAAGTGTAAAAACAAATAGAGCATACAAATCCAACTAAAGTTATAACCCTCTCATATATCACTTGGAAAAATACCATAAAGCATAAAAAAGTACAAAAACATGTTCCCTTATTAGCAATGGTTCAGCTGTTTGAATCCAAACGTATCGTTGTTAGCAAAATCGTTGTATAATCGTATTTAGGGCTTAAAAACATTGACAAAATCATTTTTCGTATAAGAATTTTTAGGGATTACCAAAATGGAAATGAATAACATCATTTAGGGCTTACCAGTGAAGAGAGACTGAAATCATTCGAGCGAAATGAAAGAAAAAGGGGCGGGAGTGGGAACAGAGGGAGAAGAGGGAAATTAAAGTTAAAGGTCGAAAATTTTGTGACCACCAATAGCGGTTACAATTTAAGTATTAGGCTAAAATTTATGACTGCCGGGAGCTATTACAAATTTATGACTGTCAATAGCAGTTACAAATTTAGTATTAGACTAAAATTTGTGACTGCTGAGAGCTGTTACAAATTTATGACAATAGAGGATGATCCTGTCATCTCGCCCTTACCGACCTCGAAATAAGAAGAGTGTATTATTTTCAAATGGAAGGGAAAAATAGGTCGTACCCAGTGGTGGTCGGCTTTAAGTCTAGCCTCACCCTCTTTTTCTACCCTATGGATCTCTTAGAAACACCTCTCCCTCAGTATGGGAAACTCCTCGGCCAACTTGTATATCTTTTTCAGCATCAAAGAAGCCGAGGCTGAAAAACATGACTGTGTGATAATTGATTAAATTCGCAAATTTCAAATTTGGCACACTTATTTAATTAGAGTCTATTTTTAAACAAATTAATTCAGCCCCTAAATATGCATCTAAATTTCATAAATCATTCAAACTATGCATGAAAAATAAAGACGACCGATTCAGGAAAAAACCCCTTTCGGGTAAAACCTTTTATAACACTTTGAAGAATTCACAAGACCTTTGACTTACATATAACCTGATAATCGCCCACAAGTGTGTAATGCATGGTGCCTTCAGCAAACCTTCAAAGATACGATAGACAGCGAAATACCCTCCAAGTGTCGGTTTGTCGTCTTCAACTCGTCCACATGCAGAATGACTATGCTCGGTATCCACCGATCAAATATGGAGATGCCTTCTCCACAGAGGTTGAACAAAAGTAAAGTATTGTTCTTGAACACCAAAACAATTCACTAAAGCATATGGAATTTTTGGGAATTGAAAAACAAAAAGGGATTAAATCCTAAAAGAAGAAGTCAAAAGAATTCTGCACTTTTGCAGTTTTCTGTCTTTCAAAACGCTGAGACTTCTTAATGAAAACGAAACCATTTAATGAGTATTTATACAAAAATGCACTACCTCAGAATACGAGCTCGTTCGAACGAGATAAGGATCTCGCACGAATGACGTACAGATGTCGTTCAAATGACATCTCGCGACATCCCTATGTCTCTCGAACGAGATAGCTATCTCGCTTGAACGACCTGGTCGTCAAAATCAAGGTACGCTTCAGGACATAGAAAAATTACTCATACACAAATTTTGACGAAAAAGTTTGATCCAGCACTTAGAAAATATTTTATAAAAATATCCTAAAGGCTCTAAGTGGAAAGTTAAGGTATTAAAAACATAACCTTACCAAAGTAAACTTCGAAGAGTCTTTTTGATGAAGAACTTGATTAACTACGTGTCGTGGATATTTGTTTCAACGACACTTGAGGGGTGTCGTCAAATAGTTTTACGACACTACAAAGATGTCGATATAGAAGGTAACTTTCCACGACACCTGAAATGCGTCGTGAAACTACTTCCACGACACATTTTGTGTAGTCGTTGAAGGGGGGTGTCGTAGAAAGTTACCTTCTATATCGACATCTTTGTAGTGTCGTAAAACTATTTGACGACACCCCTCAAGTGTCGTTGAAACAAATATCCACGACACGTAGTTACTAGTCGTAAATATCCACGACACCTTTGTTGTGTCATAAAACTATTTCACGACATCTGCCAAGTGTCATTGAAACAAATATTAACGACATCTAGTTACTAGTCGTAAAAGTCATTACCCAAAAAAACCTTCCACGACTACTTATTATGTGTCGTTAATGTTATTTTACGACTGAATGTAGGTGTCATTAATATTGTACATGACTACATATAAGCGTCGTTATATCATTTTACGATGTATAAAATATGTCGTTAAAAGTGTATAATTTTTTTTATAAAAATTAGCTTCTCAAATGCATGTTGCTTATACTAACATTAACATATCCACATATATGATTGTATCACAATTAGACATTCCACAATTCTTGAAATTTAAAACAAACTTATATAATTAAGAGGAACTCATAATATGTACTCATAATCATAATATCAAAGTCGTGCGCAAAACACTAGAAGGAATATATACTTGGGTGTTACAAGTCATATAAAAGCATGGGATTATAATGAAAGGAGCATAGCCTAACAAGTTAAAATGCAATCTTCCTTAAAAAAATAACTAATATCATTCTTCAAAAACATTCCTCCCATAATGTCTTCAACATCTTCAAAAAATAAGTCCCTGTTCAGAAAACAATTTTAGTAAAATACTCTCATAAATTAACAAAACACTTGTAATAATAAAATAAAAAATCAAAGTATACCTTCAATCCAAAAAGTAATGAAGAAACACCATACCCACTTAATTCCTTATGTTTATCTGAAATCGATACGAGAGAATGTCAAAGCAAAATTCTTAGAATAAAATTCAAGAACTATAACTATTCCACTCACATAACTAGTCAAAATGAATGTATCGATGTGGCCATGCTATGGTACTTCCTTTTGCATCATCAAGTATGGAAAACGCATCCGAGTATCGAAAAACTGGCACTTTGGGCACTAAAATTTCAACAACCCATACTTTATAACAATCAGGCCCAAGGATTTGGTGGTGCACTAGTGACTTCGGGTCTGTAGAATCAAGTTCTGCGCTTGCAACTTCTTCTCCAGTCCCCAACCAATGTAACAATTTGCAGGGAGAATTTCTTTGTGGAGCACTTTGTATACATGAACTTTCTCGATTGCACTAATAAATAGTACAAAGAAAACAATTAAAAAATAATTATTAAAGCAACTAGTAAAATAATTTAGACTTAGATAATTCATTAACAATAACCTGTAGAGTATGTGCGTGATTATGCATGGCGTCCCCACCACCCTCATGTTGACCCTATAGAAATTGCAAGTGAAGTATATAAAAACAAAATAAGGGAAAAAATATATGCATTGAATCATGTTTAATTTTAAAAATATACCACATTTCGTTCATTTCCTTGCGTCATTCGACTTTCCATGTGCATCTTCCATTCCAAAAGTTGTTGAATTTGATTTTCAAGAGTCGTTACCCTTGCATTACTATGTAATGACACATCTACCTTCGTAGGCGTCACCCCAAATCCAAGACCTCGGACATGACCCGGACGTTCAGGACCAAGCACCTTTACCACTGCATCATCTCTCAACGATGTTGAGTCATGAGATGGAATTTTTTCCATCTTTTCCTAAAATAAATACAAGAATTTAACATATTAAAAAATAATAATAAACACATTGTAGCTTTTAAAAAAATTGTAAAGTGTTGTGTAAGTGTTTAAGTCGTAACTATTGCTTCACCAACAACTTGATTAACTGGATCGCCATTTTCTCTCCTATGTCCCCTTATCCAAACATCAACACGGCGTATAGTTTTATTTGGGTCTTCGGCTTTCTACAAAATTTTGAAAGATAGGATTACGAAATAATGTAAGCTATTTCTGAAGTATACAACTTCAAAGGGGAAACATACCATGTTTTCCTTAAGTCTTGCGTAGCCTCTACGACTAGTTGTGTGTGGATGGATTTGCTTTGCTCTAGCCTCCTTATGCTTTTCACTTGTTTCCTATAAAAATAAAAGAAATCATATATAATTGCAAGAAATACAAGAATACAAAAATTGGACTTTAGTCTATTAATAAAAATAAAAAATAAATAGTCAAAATCACTTGCATCAAATTCAGGTGACAAACGAGATTTAACAAATTCATCCCATTCGTTTGACTTCATTCCAGGGGGCTTGAGTAATGTAAGATGGCGAGTGGAATTTGGTCTTTTAGCTTCTTCTCGTATTTGTGTTGACAATTTTGACTTATATTCTTTCCAAGCTCTGCCCGTCTGACCTAAAACAATGGCCTTTCGGCATTCTTCAAGGTTATATTTTTGCTGCATCATACAGAAAAAATACACTAAATTAGTTACAATTAAATATGTACAAAGTTACATTCAAAATATTACATAATTGTGCAAAGGGTAGAGAAATAAAATACTCACAGTAACAAACTCCCATATTTGATCCTTGATGTCACTTGTCACCTTATCCCAACCTTTATGTGTTACTGGTACGCATTCTCGTGCTAAAATTCCAATCATAGAACTAAGCTGGATGGAATAGAGTCCAATTGGTTGCCCAAACTCATTGAATTCTACATCTTTACGGTCTTTTATCCCAGTTGCAATTACATTCAATTTTGATGGCCCTCGCTTCTTTTTTTTGCCCTTATCAACAGAATCAATGTTGGGTACTTCATCCGCATAAATTTCTTCCGCCGCATGTGAGTTAGAGACTTCGCATGATATTCTTGCATCCTCATTCTCATTGCATGTAGTTCGTTTTGATCTCTTACCCCTAGCAACCTGTTTTGGATACACACAACATGCATGGAATGTAGTGTAAATTATATGGACTTCAATAACATTTATTACAAAGTTTAAATTAAAGAGATAATGGACTCATAACTCACCTCTTTAAACATATCCGCCATATTCTCAAAAGGTAGATTTTTTTTTCTATTCACTCTATTTGACAAGCAAAAAATTAGAAAAATTAGTACAATTCGGTCCAAACAGAGTAGTTCAAGTGAAGGTCCAGGATGCAATATAAATGGGAGGAATAAATTTTGTATTATACATCTGCACTTAAAAGCATAACTTCAAGTTACACATGTACCAGGAATGCGAAAAAATATTATTCATGATTGATACATGATTGATACAGAGTATGATTGGTACAGAGCATAATATATGAAATACATGCTACAAGTTAAAAAGAAATGGGGAAGCACCCAATGAAATGGGGAAGCACCCAATGAGGTTACAGAGATTCAAACCATGGAGGATAGCTTCAAGTACCACATCAGCGTCATTATAAGGCCCCGCGCAGGCCCCAACAAATCCACCAGAATGATCCCTAATGAGCCCCCCCATCGCAGACCTACCACCACGGGCAATGGAAGTAATATTTAATTTAAAATTAGGAGGATTGGGAGGAATCCATCTAACAAGCTTGGATTTAACTGCGATAGGCATTCTCTGAATTCCTATGGCAGACTTACCATTCAAGGACTCACTGCTAATCTTCGATCTGGAACAGATGAGGGACACATCATTTTTAATATTAGAGATAGCCTTGTCCAATTCAGTCCTGTCATTATCAAAAACTAATTTGCACCTACTACACAAAATTTCCCAAGAGATGAGCATTGCAGTAGATTTATATAGAACTTGGCAAAACTTGTTTTTAGGAGCATAACACCACCAGGCCATAAAGATGGAGTGTATACCTCTTCTATTGTGAGGAATACAAATAGACTTCTCAAAATGAAGCCATAAGGAATTTGAAAAGGGGCACTCACAGAAGAAATGTTTTGGGTCAGAGAGTTTTGAAGACAGAGCTTACATTGGGATGCTAATAAATACTTTTTAACTGGATATTTGCCTCAACTGGCACAATATGATTCAACATATTCCAAGAGTGAATAGACATTTTGAGGGGAACATTATGGTCCCAAGTCCACTGATGAAGCCTAGACGATGGGTAACTATCTTTGAGCACCTCTTTAGCAGATTTCATGGCGAATGTGCCATAACTAGAGCCCGACCACCTCCATACGTCAGCATCATTGGACATATTAGCCTCACAAATGCTTTCAACATCTTTAATCCTTCTCTAGTTTTTGGAGCTAATGTATCTGTAATCTTTACTGCCTTTGTATCTAGACTTCATAAACGAGGCCCACAGGGAGTTCTCAGTGTTCAGTTTCCAGGCCATCTTTAGAGAGCAGGCTTTAATCACTACATTTAAGTCCTGAGTGCCAATCCCACCATGGTTTCTGTCCTTACTCAAATTCTTCTAGGACGTCCACACATATTTCCTGTCAAGAGAGCCACTCCAGAAAAATTTAGTAAGCAGGGAGTGTATTATTTTAACTACAGTTTTTTTTTGGGGGGGGGGGGGGGGGGTTTAAAGAAACAATGAAGGAATTAGTGGCAAATAATGAAATCCTTTTTGATAATCTTCCAGCATTTGCGTAGAATGAGACACCCAAACTATCAGGACCTGGAGCAGAGAGAACACTCATAGAATTAAGAGTCTGAGAAATATCAACATCAGAGGCAAAATCACTAAGCATATCATTGTCCCCTGAGGTAATCAAGTGAGGGATGCATTTTAGCAAAACCTCAGGATGCTCAAGCTCTTCAGGAGAAAGCAGCAGCTTAAAGTGTTCCACTATGTGGTTAGTAATATCCTTCTGATTGTCGAGGTTAACTCCGCCATTACCCAGAACAAAATGGATCCCCAACTTTCTTTGTTTACTCTTTAAAGAGGAATGAAAGAATTTTGAATTGTCATCACCTACGTTCATCCACTTGACACTTGCTTTTTGCCTCTAGTAGGTATCCACATTTTTCATTACAGTTTCCAACTCAGCTTTTATTTAGCTCACATCTCATGTCATTATCCTTGCTACTTTCAAACTGAGCTTCCATCATCAACACTTTATCTTCCAGGTCGTTAACATTTTGAAAGATATTCTTGAACACTATTTTACTCCAGGTGTTAAGATCTCCTTTTGGCCTTTTTAATTTATAAGAGAACAAATGCAGACATCTACCTTCACAATCAGCATCCCAAGAGCTTTTAACAACATCCATAAAATCATCATGACTCATCCAGAAGTTTTGAAATCGAAAAGATTTTGGAATGTTATCCATCCAGCTTTTAACCTCAAACAAGAGGGGATGATGGTCAGAGCAAGAGATGTTCAGATGATTAACTGTAGAATTAGGGAACTGGTCTCTCCATATATCATTAAAAATACCTCTATCTAATCTTTCAAAGATTAAGTCCTCTTTTCTTCTTTTATTACTCCAGGTGAATCTCGAACCTGAGAAGCCCATATCAATTACGCCACTATTATCAATGCAGACGTTAAAGTCCATCACTGCTTGAAAATCGATCTCATTACCCCCACTTTTTTCCTCCTGAGCAGCCACTGTTTTAAAATCGCCAGCAATTAAAGGGATTAAGAGCATATCTTCTACTTATAACCACAATATCATCCCACAATTGGCATCTCTCATGAGCATTACATTTGGCATAGACCACTGCAATCTTAACTGCCCGAATTAAACCTGAATGAGTGACCTCCACTGCAAAAAGTTGATCAGAATTCCATTCCATGCTAATGTTGACCCCAAATCTCCAAAAAAGCCATATCTTACCATTTTGATTAGACATACAACCCTCCATTGACCATTTATGCTTCAGTTTCTCCATTTTTTCAATCCCAATTTTAGGTTCTAAGATAGCAAAAATTGGGCAATTGTACTTTTTAAGAAGACATTTTATTCTCCTAGAAGTAGCAAATTTACCAACCCCCCTCACATTCCAAATAAAGAAGATTAACATTTAAAGGTTTTTGAGATGGTGCTACTATCTTGTAGTAGAAGCTCGAATGGTTCTAGCACCCTTACTGGACAGTATAGCCTTGCCCAAGTCAGGAGATTTCATATATTGCTTTTGAGATCCACTAGCGGCAATCTTGTTCTTTGAAATCTTTTTAATAACTTCAGAGAATTCTTTAACATCAGCTGCTTCTTGATTCCTCAATTGAGCCTCCAAAACTTCATCAGTTGCATACTCTTTGCCTTGAGTGTATTTCTCAGTACCAATAATTTTGTTCTAGTTTTATGTACGTGTTTCGTGTTAAAAACAAATAAAGGGAGAGAGGTATATGAGGAATTCACTTGGGCCAAGATTTTAGTTCCCACATTGATCAGTGGATTAGTATTGCGATTGATAAATCAGTTGAAGAAATCGATCTCGACTTATTAGAGGGGTGTAGTTTTTTAGTGGATTACGAGCTGAAGTTGGGATTAAATCCATCGGTATAGACCTCCGGAACAAGTGATTGAACCTGAGTTGCTCAGCAAGGTCCATGAATTAAATTCAAATCCAGATGTACACGGCATACTAGTCTAGCTTCTATTGCCAAAACATATAAACGAATAGAAAATTTTAAGTGAAATCAGCCTCGAAAAGGACGTAGATGGCTTTCATCCTCTCAACATTGGCAAGCTCGCTATAAAAGGCAGAGAACCTCTGCTCCTTCCTTGCACCCCCAAGGGTTGTATTGAGCTTCTATCAAGAAGTGGTATTAGCATAAAAGGTAAGAAGGCTGTGGTGGTGGCTCGAAGTTTTTTTTTGCAGTGCAACCAGTAAAAATACTTGGTGCATATTGCAGGAACCTGCCACATCTCCATTTCAGCAGCTCCAGGAAATCGTCACTCCATTCACGCTGTAATCTGAAACAGAAATCCGCCTACATTACCTTTGGCCCTCAATGGCATCGCTAAGGATGTGGATCGATTCCTCTGAGGTCCCCCTATCCCTTAGCACAAACACCATCTCAGAATTATTGGTTGTAGTCATCAATTTTAAGGAGTTCATAGCAGAAGCCTATGAGTTCATGTCCTATGAATAATAAGGCCTAGATTATTTATCTACTTAGTAGAACCTTAGGCCTCATTTTTCACCCTCAGCTATATCTATATCGGGTTTTACAGTTATCCACACGAACTTTATGTCCTCAAGTATCTCATTGACAACAGTTGGACTTGAAGTCCTCGTGGTTGATCCATGCAGTTACCATTAAGTGTAGGGATATTGATCGACAATAAAAGCAGTTACCATTAAGTGTAGTAGCAGCATCAAGAGTTTAAAAACATAACAATGTACCATTAAGTGTAGTAATATACGGACACTGAGAAACAAGACAATGAGTTAATAATCTATGTACCTGCAGTTTATATTTTAGTGAGAGAACGAAACTTTTTTTATTTAGCGCTCTTGTGTGCCATTTCCCATGTTACGTCAATAACACTCCTGAAAGAAAAACAAAACAGAGGTTGTCAATCAGTAATAATTTAGCCCTGTATTACTTGAAGGATTCAAGAAAAATTTCACACAGACCCTATATAAAATTATCAAAGGTAATGTGCCACATGATTTCTCACAGGGGCCACGTAGTAGAGCTCTGTATATTTTCTCATCAGCTATTGATAGGAGTTAATAAGAGATATATGTATTTCTTGTAATCTACATTAAATTTTTAAAATTCCCAATAAAATTCTCATCATTAAGTATAAAAATATGCAAAATAGACAGTTGTATTCATATCATATCCAAGACACCCATATCGTATTCAGAGATCAAAACTAACAATTTAACAAACGGAAACTTATATGGAGTATCAGCATTTCGCAAATGACACCAACGACGTCATGTGATCCATGTCAAAAACAGCAGCTACAACACGTGTAAAAGCCATGCCTTGTTCCTTTTGCAGCATTGTTTTCCATGTCTCGAGGACTTTTAAATTTTACACGGTTTAGTAGTGTCAACTTATGTCTACGGAATGCACCGAATTTTACGAAATTTAGGGAACATAAATGTAATTCACTTAAATATAATAGAAATTTAAGTGTATAAAGGTCTTCTCAACACATTTATGAGGGCTTGGCCTAAAACAGGTCCTGTAAAGTGGTAACATAAATCGGGATCTACAACTCAACATCTAGATCATTTTTTACGGTTCTTTTGCATGGAGATCAATTTTGACAGTTCTTTCACTTATTTAACACTTTTTTATTGATGAGATTGGAATGTGATATCATTTTGACTATTGCCCGATTTTTGTTAGCTCTCTATTTTGAGTGTATTCATAGAGCTATAAATGAACAAACTATATGTGATGCGAATAAGGTTAAACACGCAAACTAGCATAGAAAAGGAAATATATATGCAGCACAAAGAAACATTCTCTGTTAGTTATCTATTGTTAAATTCACCATAAACATACCAACACTTATATTCATCAAACAAACTTAATGTTTACATGCTAAAATAAATAACAATCACACAATAACACCCTCACAATCTATCCTCATATGAGGCTCATCGTCATTTCTCTCATTATTGTCAAGTTTTGAAACATCAATCGGCGAATATGATGTGTAAGCACTTTCATCATACGTCTCCAGCTCATGAAAACCTCGTGGCGGTGCCTTGAGAACCACATACCAATTTGATGTTCCACTTTCTCTCGAATAAAATACTTGTCTTGCTTGTGATGCTAGAACAAAAGGATCTTTTTTTAGTTGATTTTGTCCTTGGTGGAGGTTAACCAAAGTGAATCCATCGTCAAATTTAACACCATTCGAAATGCTAGCCCAATCACATTGAAAGATAGGCATTCGAAATTTGTGAAAGTCCAACAAAATTATATCCCGTATAATCCCATAATATGAAACATTAGCAACAACGTGTGTGGTATCCCTTGCACTAGATCTACAAATAGTCTCTGCCTCGAAAAAAACTCCACTATCTTGGGTGGACTTTTCAACCATGGATGTATGAAATCGTTTGCCATTTATTATGTAGCCTGAATATGACATAGCATAACGTCGTGGCTCAACCGCTAGCCACTTTAGGATTGTTGATACTTCAGTTGTGTTTGCTTGGACCTTAATCTGTTTAAAATATCATAAATAAAATTATATGAATTTTTATATACATAACAACATTAGACTCTTACAATGCACAACGTAAAAATTGGTCTACCTTGTTCATAAACCACGAAGCGAATGTCTCGATATGTCTTTTTTGTAGCATAGTCTCATCTTGGGATAAACTTCGATTGGAATGCTTTAGCTCGCTCAAATGCATTCTAATATGAACGTAGAGGAATTTTAATAACAATATTAATGATAACATAAGTTATAAATATATATAACGAGCATCATTGTACTCACTCTATATATGGCTCAACTTCTAAATTATTAAAAAGCACAGAACGATGGGCAATTTTTAACAAGTCATCGGACAATGTTATTGGCTTCCCCTTTGAGATAGGTCGTCCTCCCAGTATTGTCTCATCTTCGAACTCTTCATTTCGAGATTGTGGAACACCTATTTCTGCTGTTTTTTTTAGATACATGCTACAAAACCTTACACACTCATCAGCCAAATAATTTTCTGCTATGCATCCTTCAGGTCGTGCACGGTTCCTAACATAACCCTTGAGTACCTTCATAAACCTAATGAAAAACCATAGCAAAAGAATACGAATACAACATCTATTTAATACATATCTAACTTGTTAATAAGATAAAAGTTAAATACATTCTAAATTACCTCTCAAATGGGTACATCCATCGAAATTGTACGGGCCCACATAATCGAGCTTCTCGAGCTAAGTGAATTGGCAAGTGAACCATAATGTCAAAAAAAGAGGGAGGAAAGTACCTCTCCAACATGCATGTAATCTCTACGATATCTTCCTCTAATTTTTCCATTCTCCTTTTATCGATCACTCGTTGACATAACTCATTAAAAAATGAAGATAAGCGAAAAATTACTTGTCTTGGCCCCTTTGGTAGTAGTCCCCGTATAGCAACTGACAACAATTGTTGTATTAAAACATGATAATCATGGGATTTCAATCCCAATAACTTACATTCTTCCACTAAAACACAACGACTAATGTTGGAGCTATAACCATCAGGTAACTTCAAATCATATAGTCTTTGACAAAAAACTTTCTTTTCTTTCTTTGAGAGTGTGTAAGGTGCTGCCGGTAGGTAAAATTTATTCCCTTTTGGTTGTGGATGTAATTCCTTTCTAATGCCCAATTCTTGCAAATCTTTACGAGACTCGAGGCCATCTTTTGATTTTCCCTTTACATCTAACAATGTGGAAATGAGGCTATCACTTATATTCTTCTCGATGTGCATCACGTCCAAATTGTGACGTAAATCTAATGCCTAGAGAGAAAAAATGAGAGAGGATTAATATGAAAAATAATTGTCCTAAAACTTTTAATAGAATTTCATTAAGTTAGTGGCTTAGATTATGAGTTAATATATACGTACATGCCAATATGGTAAATCAAAAAATATTGACTTCTTTTTCAAGAACACTTTCTTCCTCTTACGCTTCTTCCCTTTACCGAAATCATTTTCAACACCCTTCAAAGCATCTAAAATTTCCTCTGCATTCAAAGGTTTTGGTGGCCTCCTCAATTCTTCAAATCCGTCAAACCAACTCTTTTTGGTAACCCTCCACGGATGGTTCATTGGGAGAAAACGCCTATGGCACATATACACCGATTTCATACTCTTTGATAACCGTAGTGAGGATGTGTTAGGACCACAAACTGGACATGCAAATTCCCCTTTTGTGGTACATCCGGCTAAATTACCATATGCGGGAAAGTCATTTATTGTCCACATCAAAATAACTTTCAAATTAAACGTAGATTGGCTAGATGCATCGTACATCTCCACCCCATTATTCCACAACTTGATTAAGTCATCTATAAGTGGTTGCAGATATACATCTATGTCATTTCCCGGTTGCTTTGGCCCCGGTATAAGCAAAGTCAACATCAAATTTTCCTGCAACATGCATAACCATGGGGGAAGATTGTACACAGTTAAAATTACGGGCCAACAACTATAGCTCGAGCTAAGATTATTAAAGGGATTAAATCCATCCGCTGCAAGTCCAAGCCTAAGATTTCTTGGATCGGATGTGAAATGAGGCCACTTTTTATTAATTGTGTCCCATGCTAATGAATCAACTGGATGTCGCATCTTTCCATCTTTGCTTATGTGAGTTGAGTGCCACTGTAACTGCTCTGCTCTATCTGCTGATAAAAACATCCTTCGAAATCTTGGGATTATTGGAAAGTACCGCAATACTTTTGCAGATACTCCCTTCTTAACCTTCTTTGTGCGTTCGTCAACTTTCCACCGCGAGGAGCTACATTTAGGGCATTTATCCAAATGTTCATACTCTTTTCTAAATAAACAACAATCATTAATGCATGCATCTATCTTCTCATAGCCAAGATCAAATTCCTTTAGAAACTTCTTCGTTGCATACAAGGACTTAGGAAGAACGTTATCCCCGGGCAACATTTCATGTAGAGACTCAAGAAGTTCATTAAATCCTTTATCAGATAGTCCGTGTGTAGCTTTATGCTTGTATAAAGTTGTAATTGCCGACATCTTTGTATACTTTGTACACCCGGGATATAAAGGAGTCTCGGCATCTTTTAACTTTTGTTTAAAACTTTCATCGCCGCTTTCAAAACTATCTTCAGCAAAAATTGCATCTTGAACATAAGCATCTTTATACATCCTATGTAAATCTGACAATTCAATATCAATATCATTAGAGTATGAAGAAGTCGAATGTTCTCCGTGAAATACCCACTTCTTGTACGTAGGATCAAAGCCATGAATGACTAGGTGTTCAAATAGTTCTTCCTGGTCTTGTTAACAAAGGTTTTTACATTTTCTACAGGGACATATTATCATATCAGGATTTCTAGCAGTTTTCTTGGCAGATTCAATAAATTTGTACACGCCATCTTGGTACTCCTCGGTATGTCTACAGATAATAAAAAAAGGCATGAAATCATAATCACTTCTCAATTTCACTACAGTGTTCATTCAGAAAAATACTTTAGGTTTTTGTAATATATGTAAACGTATATGCATGCGAGTAATAATAAAAAAAAAACCTTGGAAATCTCAACCAATCTTTTTCCATCTTGAGTTTCCCACTTACTAGTTTCTAGTCTGTTTACACCAGGAAACGTTAATATTAAAAAAGAGGTAAAATATCAACAATAAACGGATAAAATGTCATATTTTTTTCAATATAGTCATTCTACAAGATCTCATTACATTAGTCACATTTTACTAAATCTGATTAGATTATTCACTATCTACAGAGGTAGATTGAAATAAATATATAGTTAGATCATCGGGGCTACAAACTATAGCCATTTTTGTCTTATTCATGATTTTCTTAAGCATAGAAGTAATATAATCACCCACACTCAACAATACAGATTCATACACTTAAATCAAGTTGACCTGTTGTATACACATATGTTCAGAAATATCAATGTGGGTATATACACTTAATTATACACAAATGAAGCAAGATAAAAATACCTATATTGGATCTGATTTGTAGTATCTGAATACTGCCTAAGACAATCACCTGCAAAATAGAATAATGAAATATTGCAAATGAAAACATCAGATTTAGTATTAATGAGTTTGCCCGGGAAAAAAAAGAATTAACCCAAATGTCGATAAAAAAATAAAACTCACATAACGCAATTAAGAAAGAAAAGAAGAATAACACACAAGTTGTCAGATTTCACACTATATATCCAATGTCAGAGTAAAAAAGTTGTTTAGGATCCACAAAATTTGATTTTCAGGAACTAAGAGCAACAACCTTTCACATCTAAAAAAATAGCATCGAAATATCATTCGGTGCATGATTACGTGTCTGTAGCAAAAAGTAACAAAGTCGCAAGCCAAAACTTACCAAAATAGAAATAATAAATAAATAGATTACAATTTATATCATCATAGCTTAATGTGGTTGTCATTATAAAAAGAAAGGCCATACCAATTTTAATCATCCAACAATACTATGGACTTTGAGGTCTGACATAAGCATCTGACATAAGCATCTAAGATATATTTTTTTGACATAGCATCTAAACATACATTATAGTTATAAATTACGAAATAATTATAGTTATTGTACTGGTTGGATTTTTTGTTTGTTTCAGTGGTTGCTGATAAATTACGAAAATTATTATATTTGTTAATGGTTGGATTTATTTGTTAGTAAGTTGATGTTCAGGACCATTTTTTTTTTCTTGTACAGAACTAACTACTGATTTGGCAAGCAATTGTACTTAAAAGATGAGTAACGTTGGATTCTATGTGGTTTGGGTTCGCATAATATAGAAACACAGTGTTTTCTAAACACAATATATTTGGAACTGACATAAGCTAAACAAGAACATAATGGAAAATTTAAATAATTGGAAAGTTTTCTATACTAGTTGGATCGGGAAAGAGAAAAAATACCTTACATTAATGGAGGTGAAGCTCTGTGGGTCTGCTACAATGGAGATTTCCCCGCTCTGTTTCAATGGAGATTTATGTACGAAGAGTTATATACCTAGATTTCTATACCGCTCTGCTTCAATGGAGACTCTGATTCCGCTCTGTTTCAATGGAGATTTATGTACGTAGATTTATATACCTAGATTTCTATACTGCTCTGCTTCAATGGAGACTCTGCTTCAAGGGAGATTTATATAGGGCTCTTCTTCTAAACCTCCATCGAAGTTGCAGTTCCATACGGCTCTCCTTCATGACAGATACGTGAGTTTTTTATGGGATCGTGGATGAGGGTTGTTACGATCATATCCAACATTTTTTTTTTGACACACGACTGAAAATTCTAGCGCTAAACCTGGCGCCTTTTTTTTTTCTTTCTAATTTACGACACCCAATAACGTGTCGTCTTTAAAAAAATTAGAACATATTTATTTTAGAGACATATACCAAATAGTCCCTCGGACATTTTTTAATACCCATTTAGTCCAAACTTTTTTATTTTGCCTCAAAAAGTCCTTTGCCACATATTTTGGAGAGGGAGTGCCGCTGGCGCGGACCTCTAAAAATAAGAGGATATTGAGTGCTTGAGGGACTAAATGGGTTAAACTAAAAATATGTGTCCGTTTAAAAAAATATATATTTATAGTAGGGACTATTTAATAATTGACCCTTTATTTTAATAGACAATTAAAGTAAAGGTCATGTTCCTTCCTATATTTAGATTTTAGGAAAATGCTTTTCAAGATTCTAAATCTAGTCCCTGTGGTACAATAACATTTATAAATTTAGTCCCTGTGGTACAATACTTTTATTTTTTTGGTCCGCGCCAGCGGCACTATTTTTCACCATTTTTCATGGTATTTTTAGTACAGGGACTAAATTTATAAAATTATATAGAATGTCCTATTTTTATACACTTTGAACATTATGAGGACTTTTTCCTAAAACCCCCTTATTTTATATGTCGTGATATTTATTTTAATTGAAATGTTTACGACACGTTTCGAAATTATGTCGTGTTTATCTACTTTCCACAACACATTTTTATAAAGTGTCGTCTTTATCGACTTTCCACGACACATTTTTATAAAGTGTCGTAAAACATATGTCGTGGAAAACACTTTTTCTTGTAGTGCCCTGTGGCGAGGGACCTTCGGCTCATTTTTAGAAGGGTCAGAGCCGGTCGGGAACTCCCAAGCCCCGAAAATAAAAAAATACCTCGGCTTCTAAAAATGGTTAGAGGTCTAGCTAACCTGAATTATTTTATTATCGGTCTTTTTAGCCCTAAGTGATAGTAGCCCATTAGTTTTTAGAAGGTGATATGTTATACCAACCCTTAAAATTTTCAACTGAAGGGTCGTCTATGTATTCGTTCATCCATAGTATAATCTAGCCAAGGGTGATTCGCTAAGAGTTTGGTGCCAGCTGAGTCGGAGCAAGATCTAAGCTGGACAAGATGGCTCGAATAGACGGATGAAAGAGGAAATCTAAAGTCGAGCTTAAACATTTGCTCGTACACCGTGATTTCACCATCTCAGCCACTAAACACTCTCTCATCATCGATCAGGAGACGCATGACGATATAAAACGGGACGCCATAAAGATGTCTCCAAAAAAGAAGATCTGAATCTTTGATGGAAGAATGGACTTGGCCGATAAAAGTATAATCAACTGATACCTCGGCCTCGGAGTCATTACCATCCCCATCCTCGACCTCTCTCTCTCCTTAGATCACATTTTCTTCCTCATCCTCATTCCCAGAAGAAGGAAATCCCTCTGGAAATCGCTCATAAAATTCATTATCGGTCATTACACAAAGGGGAATGGCAGCTCGGGGAATTACAACGTTTACTGTTTGCTCGAAAGATTCTGAGACGACTTGGATTGAAGAGTCGCTAGAAGTCTCCTCATCCAAAATTTAAATAGATGAGTTATCTCGTCCTGTCTGGATGACACAACACGAGCTGAGGTCTTGGTCGCCTCGGGGTTTGCAGTTGGAGAAGTGGCATTTTCATTACCTCTTCAAAGGAATCCATCCTATTGGTTACACACTACACCAAAATGGGATATTTGTGAGTGATGTTAGCAGTCACAAATGACCTTTATAACTGCTCTTCATCGTCATAATTTAGGGGGTGATAAAAGAAAAATTGTAACTCCTAATAGCAGTCACAAATTTTTATAACCCCTACGGGGTTATGACTAGTGACCCCAATTTGTAGCTGTTAGTTGTAACTGCTAATAGTAGTCACAAATATAAAATTCATAACTGCTGTCAACAGTTACGAATATTAGATTCATAACTGCTGACAACAGTTACGAATCTTATATTTACAAAATTGATAATAGTGACAAATTTATGACTGCTATTAGCAGTTACGAAATTGAATTTGTTAAATGTGATAAGAACTATTACAAATATCTTTATATTTTCACAAAATGATGAAATAACGAAAGTAAAATAAATATCAAGATAACAAGTCTAAATTTTTTGACAATATTTCATTTATGTTTTTGATATTCCAAATATCTAGTACACATAAAACTTGTTTAAACTTAATTTAACATCAAACAACCCCTTCCTGGGCGCCAAGTACAAAATAAAGATAGAATAAAAAATAAACTAAAAAAATAACGACACAACACTTCAATGACATGAAATGTCATGAACATGTAACAAATCATTCTAAATCTAGACCAGGAGTCACCACGCGGTGGATACGCTTCGTGAAGTCTAGGTATATCAGCCGGGTGGGTATTTATGCAGTGGCATCCTCCCTCGTGTACTCGGAGTACGCTTATTGAGCAAGTTCAATGGACTCAAATTTTGTGAATACGGCTCCTCGGTATCCATTGACTTGTGCTTGTGTTGCTTGCCATGAAGTGTAAACACTTGGATTTAGGCCTTTGAATACTATATATGTCGGGTATGCCATATGTATACATGCAAACAATAAAATGTAACTATGTTAGTTACAATAAAACAATGTGGGGTACAATATCAAAACAGATCAGTGATTATATACATATATTGTTGAAGTTGTGTTGACGCATATAACACTAGTGACATGTTTGTATAGCATTAGACTAAATATTTTCGAAAAGCTTAGAGGGGGCCATGGCCCCCCTCTGCCCAACCGTGGTTTCGTCTCTTCTCCAAAATGATGATCAGTCAGAACTTAAAGAAATTAGACTCCATAAATTAAATCCATACATTATTTAAGAGCTTATCCCACCACAATACCCCCACCCACCCACAAACCCAATCTAGTTCATATTATTTGAGATATGCGCATATTCAGCACATAAGAAATTAGATTCCGCACGTTATTTGAGCTATGTCAACAATTTGAATTCAACACGATTTCTGAAAACCAAAACCATATCATAAATAAGTGAAACATTCCGACCTTATCGTACAATGCTACACCAGCCGCGGAATCTTTCTTCTTTACAACCGTGGTTTAATGGAGTTTAGGGTTTCGTCAATATAACGATTACCCTAATATATATAAGTTTCATAATTAATTCCATGCCATAATTACACCAACGCAAATCAGAAATGGATAAAGTACACAAAACTAACAAGTAACTAGTCTACATACTATTTTGCTATTGGGTTGCTTTATACATTTCCATATATAGAACTATTGTCAACAACAGAGGTGTGAACTAGGTAACCCTCACCGTGCCAAATTTAACCCCCAGTTGAAATCACCTCTTCTCGCCTTTACCATTATGTTTGAATCTCAGAAAATATAAAAAAGTCAAAGAAAAAATATGCTACAATTTATTGTACGGTAAACAGTAACATATTTTTTCCTTTCCTCCATGTTTTCTGTTTTGACTTTCTGAGATACAAATTAGCATCAATGTGTATTAATCTAAGGGTTATTTTGACTTTTTGAGATACAACTTATGGAACAAGTCAACGTAATATGTGCTAATGGAATTCAAATCATTGTGGAAACCTTTCAAAAGTACATACAAAAAATCATGTGATACCAATTTTTTCATTATTCGATGTATAGATCTAGTATTTCTTCAATATAACTATTATATAATTTATATAAGAATTATGTTATATAACTAATATAAAATAATTGTTATATAAGTTATAAAACCTATATAACATATTGTTATATAAGTTTATAGCTTATATAACAGTTATGTTATATAACTCATATAACATAACTGTTATAGTAGTTATATAACATAACTTCTATATAAGTTTTTTAACTTATATAACAGTTATGTTATATAAGTTATATAACATAACTGCTATAACCACTACTGAGTACAAGTTTCTCCCCTCACAATGAGTTATAAAATATGGGAAATCTCCTCACAAACACATATCCTATGTCTCAGATTGGAAATCTCAGTGTTTGCTATAATTTCAAGATTGTCTATCATATAACTATAGATGAAAATTTTGATTCAAATTTAAACCATATAGGGATTTTTAAAAATTAAATGCATGCACACACAATTAACTGTATTAACCAACTAACCTGGTAGGCGAAAGCATAATCAAGAGCTCTCTGCCTTTTCATATCTACACCATGTTTTCTCACACCACTCTCCTTGATTTTCTCCATGCTCTGATTTCCTAAGTTATGTAGGAAAATTTCTTTGACTATGAGTACATTAGTTATAGAACATGAATTGCAGGGTATATTTACAAGTACATCACTTCAAGATATTTTACCATGCCCCACCTCAAGTCAAGGCGTGAAGCGTAAGCCTCAATCATGTTTTAAAAAATTGTCAATAGACTAGGATTTAAGATTTATTATTTGATTTTAAGGGAGAGAAAATAAATGAGACTTAAAAAAAGCAGGTGGGACGGGTAATATGTGTGGGGCATTTCAGAGCAAACACTGCAGGTTTAAAATTAAATTGGCCAAAATTCTCTAACTAAAGTTATTGGATACCACTAAAATCAGGAGGACCCTTAGGCTTTCCCACCAGTTGCTTCTAAAATACGAATTTAGGCTCCATTTGAAGCAAGGAATAAGGAGGTGGGATATGTAATTTTCCCCATGTCTTGTGGTATTCCAGATGGGATAAGCTCTCTAGATAAGCTACTAATGATCTATCCCATAAGTTTTGAAATATAATCATCCAGCGTAAAAGGGTAGGATTATATGGTCAAGTATTCTATCAGCCTTTCTATCAAAAAGATCAAACAGACCCTTATATTAGAAATAATTTTCAACTTCAAAAATTGTCCATATAATTCACCAAGAGTACATGACTGAGAAATGCTTCACGCACCAAATTATATGACCAAATAATTAGTTCCGTGAGGAGCAAGTATATAAAGGCAAATCAAGCTTAACCAAATCAATGCGTTTCTCACACAACATTTGGTCAATTGCTTAGGTAGAGGTCTAGCATTACTCTACAGGAATAAACTAGTTACTTTAAAAGTAACTTCCATTAGATATATTTTCATGGAAACATCATGAATAAAGGAAGCACTAGGATAAAAGTATATACGTATGCTTCTACTTAGCTATCAAAATCAAACGTAATGAGTAACATATCCCACATGTTGTTTTCTATAAATATCTTTGTTCTGTATCTATAAAATCTTATGGACGAACGAAAGACATTTGTGTCAAACCACGTGATAATAACATAAGCATACATGTCTATATTTTAATTTTTATATATGACATCTCCAAACAACTATCAATCAAGCACTTTCATAGTGATCAATCAATTTGATAAATAGGGATTCAAATTTTACTTACCACTTGAGAGGGGACATTTTCATGACTAGACTGTGTTTGAAATTCTTTAACATCATCCACATGATCAGCATCTAAACCCCTCCCGACATCCTCATCACTTGCAACTGTGTCTACGTGCACCACTTTCGATATTTTATCACCATAGAATGCAAATGTGTCTTCTTGCACCACTTTTGTTAAATTATCAACTCGGGCCATTTCAATGGAGGCATTTTCTGAATCATAGTCCATTGTAACCTCTCTTAAAGAACCAGTGTACCATTTTCTGAATCATAGGCATTTTTTGAATCATCGACATTTTCTGAATCATAATCAATTGCTTAGGTCGGTCTAGCATTACTCTACAGGAATAAACTAGTTACTTTAAAAGTAATTTCCATTAGATATATTTTCATGGAAACATCATGAATAAATGAATCCCTAGGACAAAATGGTTCTAGACTCAGTTTATGATCAGATTTACAAAATGGTTCCAACAAGAAGGCCAAAGAGACATACAAATAGAAATAACAACTAGTTGATATGTAGGAAAGCATATGATAAATGAGCCAAACCCACTGTTAATGAGATTTTGTTGAGAAATGAGGTAAATAGAGATATTACCATTCGTATAGACGCTTGTGAAGGTTGATGGTGTACTCCCTGGTAACAACCTCCTCATTTCTTCCTTTGATCTTCTCCACCATTTTCGCTCCTCAAAAGTACCTGCATTATACCACACATATCATAAAAATTCATACGCACAAATATGTAAGTAAAGGATATCAAATTGAAATTCACACCAGTTCCTTAGGCAGTCACAGGACCACACTCAAATGAGTGAATTAAATCCCAATCGATAGAGTTAACTTTGCAATTCATGAAATGAAAGGTCTCAGAAACCACCGACTGAAACCTTGAAGATGAGGTCGATGTCCTCTTCATCGTCAATATGTTCCAAAAATAAAATGATGACAAGGTATTTCATATATTATCTCTCCGTAAAATCTTTTCTAGATGATCTTGTCGTCTCAGTCCTAGTAAATGATCTGCATGATATTTAATTTTGGCACTGAAGTTCCGATTATGCTCGGTCAATGTAGATATTATTCTCCCAGTTTGTATAAGGAACTTACTTTTAATTAGAAAAAAATATCATCGGTCATGATCATATATTATTCGGACAGTTTTTTAAATTCTCCCCGAGGGATAATTGGTCATCATCTTAATCATCCAACTCCTCCATTTCTCCATGACTAACAATCGGCCTCGTTTGGTTAAGCCCCAACAAATGGATGGTTAAGATAATTCTTATTCAGATTTATCATGATAGATAATCCACTTTATGAATGGAGAGACATGATTATCACTCAACCCTCTCATTTCAGCCATGACAGATGGTCGAATATTATATTTATTATTCAATCATCTTGATTATCGATCACAATAGACTTCTTATATTCAGACGCTCATAATATAGCTCCTCATCACTACCGCCCCTTTAACAGGATCACTTCTCTACTAATTGCTTTAGAAGAATCCCTCGACAACAAGTTATAGGATTAACTCATGACCAACAAAATCTTTTTCTTTTCTAAAATTCTGGACTGAGAAGGAAGAAAGCCTATCTATAGTCAGATCTATATGGAAAGAAGTGGAGTGCAGTAATCAAAGAAATAACACATACGCAAAAGACTTATTATTAATCAACGAAAGAATAAAATGACATGAGGGAGGCTTATGCAGCAAACTCATCGTAGATATCCCATGCCGCAAAAGAATAATTCCATTTATGCTTAGAAATAAAAATACCAGTCAAAAGGGCAAAATTTTTTTTAAAAAATATGATCAGTATATTACATAGAAGAGAAAGTAACATATTATTTATTTGGCATTTATGAAACCTCATCTGCACTGCACTCCACAAAAAGGAAGTGAGTGACCATGGTTTACTCACCTCAAAGTACCCATCATATTGGTAAAAGAGTTAACATGGCGCACTTTTTCTTGTCTTAATTCTAACAAATTAAACATACCTCTGATTCTGATTTAACTTTTTCTTGTCTTAATCCTAACAAATAGTTCCAATAAAATTGATAACCTAAGTAAACAAACCTCTCTTTCTACTTTAATTTTCTCTTGGCGCACTTTTTCTTCCTGAAAAGCCTTCTTTCTTCTCTTGGCATCTTCAACAGCGGCATCATCCATTATTCTTCTTTCTTCTATTTGGAATTTGTATTCGTGGTCCCTCTAGATGGCAGTCAAGTGATTATGAAGTTCCTCTGCACTATAGTAATAATTCAACAAGTATATCAATGAGTTGTTTCCACAATTCTAGCAAGAACTGTAACACCAAATACTAGAACAAAATACAACTATTCACTATTGTAATGATCAAAAGGATAATAGCTTACTTTTTAAGAAACCAACTGATGTTAGATCCTCTAGTAAGAAGTTTGTGGACCATACCCGCCTCTCATGCTCTCTCATTTCTATGAATACTTGACTTCTCGTAAGATCCCATACCTGAACAAGTTTTAGGCAAACCAACTGATTTTTCCTATGCAAGTAATTGAAAGCTTAACAATTCAGGTTCCTTTAGTTTAGAGTGAAGGGAATTTTCACCTGTTTAGAATTTTCAGTATTTTGTCCAAACATATAATTATAATGTGTACATTTATTTGCAATTTTATCCGAATAACAAATTTAAACTCTTATTAGGTGTGAAAAAATTAGAATTTTACTATGAACCAAGGTGAAGAATAATTTGCCTCGAAGCAAATGGAGCTTAAAGTTGATGAGTTTATAGGGCATGACCTACCTGCACTACACTTTCAAAGTTACTTGAAGAAATATGGCTTTTGATATAGCCATTCCAACATATACTACTTAGCTTTGATTTACTAGCCATCTCAACTACATGGTAAGGAATATCATGATCTTCTTTTACAATTATTTCATATTGAAATACTTTGATCTTTTTCTATACACCAGTTATCATAAAAAAAATCTTCATTGCTGTAAAAAATTAGAGAGCCGAATGCAATAACCCTCCACATTATAACTACACTGATGAGACCAGGTTCATGGCAACAAAAATCAATAGCCAATCGATAAAGACAAAACAGACAAAACACCAACATATCCATAATCGAAAATAACCAAACCTGGAGTAGTGTATTGGCTATCCCTGAGACAATTTAGGCTAACTGATTGAGAAACTCAATAAACAGTATGTACCTAACCGATTGATAAACTCATTAATTGAACAACAGAGGATATTGATCCAACAAAATCAAAACAACATTGTTTAAGCCTACTAATAAGTCTAATTGTTGGTGTAGTGTTTAAGCCTACTGGTTGTAACATATTGATCCTTATGACATGCTGTCAGAGCAACATGCATTCAAACCAGAGTACGTTCGTAGAAACATACGTTAAAAAATGATTACAAAACACTAAAATAGTTCCCAACAATACTAATTGTTCACTTTGACAAATTGTTCAAAATAATTTACTCGGGATCACTTAAGGCAAAGACAGAGCAAGGGCCAAAAACACCCAAAATTTCTCGACGTCCTTACATAATGCATTCTTAATCGTTTCTTTACTTGAGGGTCATATGAAAATTATGCCTCAGTTCGAATCTATCTAGTGTCAAACGTACTCATATCACGTTAATATCAACCTAGTTCGAATTTAGCTAACACAATACAAACATACATAGAAATATAAACCTAGTTCGAATCTAAGACTTAGAGCACAACTGGTGAATTTCAACTAACTTTTATCTATCAACAGACACATAAGCACAAAAAGTTTATATATAAAGGGGACAAAAATGTCCTAACATCTTATCCAAAAGCTTATATTTTATACTTTGCAAAAAAGCCCTAACAACACCAAACAAATTCAGGAATGATAATCCAAACTCCTTGACCCAAGCTTATTAAAATATCCCTTACAAACAAATAAGACCCATCGAGGTATAAGACCAACTAATAAAAAAACTTACAATTATAAAATTCTGCCAGAAAATTATCGATTGAATCTCAACACCATTAAGCATAAAAACATTTTTTAAAAAGTGTAAAAACAAATAGAGCATACAAATCCAACTAAAGTTATAACCCTCTCATATATCACTTGGAAAAATACCATAAAGCATAAAAAAGTACAAAAACATGTTCCCTTATTAGCAATGGTTCAGCTGTTTGAATCCAAACGTATCGTTGTTAGCAAAATCGTTGTATAATCGTATTTAGGGCTTAAAAACATTGACAAAATCATTTTTCGTATAAGAATTTTTAGGGATTACCAAAATGGAAATGAATAACATCATTTAGGGCTTACCAGTGAAGAGATACTGAAATCATTCGAGCGAAATGAAAGAAAAAGGGGCGGGAGTGGGAACAGAGGGAGAAGAGGGAAATTAAAGTTAAAGGTCGAAAATTTTGTGACCACCAATAGCGGTTACAAATTAAGTATTAGGCTAAAATTTATGACTGCCGGGAGCTATTACAAATTTATGACTGTCAATAGCAGTTACAAATTTAGTATTAGACTAAAATTTGTGACTGCTGAGAGCTGTTACAAATTTATGACAATAGAGGATGATCCTGTCATCTCGCCCTTACCGACCTCGAAATAAGAAGAGTGTATTATTTTCAAATGGAAGGGAAAAATAGGTCGTACCCAGTGGTGGTCGGCTTTACGTCTAGCCTCACCCTCTTTTTCTACCCTATGGATCTCTTAGAAACACCTCTCCCTCAGTATGGGAAACTCCTCGGCCAACTTGTATATCTTTTTCAGCATCAAAGAAGCCGAGGCTGAAAAACATGACTGTGTGATAATTGATTAAATTCGCAAATTTCAAATTTGGCACACTTATTTAATTAGAGTCTATTTTTAAACAAATTAATTCAGCCCCTAAATATGCATCTAAATTTCATAAATCATTCAAACTATGCATGAAAAATAAAGACGACCGATTCAGGAAAAAACCCCTTTCGGGTAAAACCTTTTATAACACTTTGAAGAATTCACAAGACCTTTGACTTACATATAACCTGATAATCGCCCACAAGTGTGTAATGCATGGTGCCTTCAGCAAACCTTCAAAGATACGATAGACAGCGAAATACCCTCCAAGTGTCGGTTTGTCGTCTTCAACTCGTCCACATGCAGAATGACTATGCTCGGTATCCACCGATCAAATATGGAGATGCCTTCTCCACAGAGGTTGAACAAAAGTAAAGTATTGTTCTTGAACACCAAAACAATTCACTAAAGCATATGGAATTTTTTGGAATTGAAAAACAAAAAGGGATTAAATCCTAAAAGAAGAAGTCAAAAGAATTCTGCACTTTTGCAGTTTTCTGTCTTTCAAAACGCTGAGACTTCTTAATGAAAACGAAACCATTTAATGAGTATTTATACAAAAATGCACTACCTCAGAATACGAGCTCGTTCGAACGAGATAAGGATCTCGCACGAATGACGTACAGATGTCGTTCAAATGACATCTCGCGACATCCCTATGTCTCTCGAACGAGATAGCTATCTCGCTTGAACGACCTGGTCGTCAAAATCAAGGTACGCTTCAGGACATAGAAAAATTACTCATACACAAATTTTGACGAAAAAGTTTGATCCAGCACTTAGAAAATATTTTATAAAAATATCCTAAAGGCTCTAAGTGGAAAGTTAAGGTATTAAAAACATAACCTTACCAAAGTAAACTTCGAAGAGTCTTTTTGATGAAGAACTTGATTAATTCGGACCCGTCTTTGATGTAGATTCCTCTCGAATGCTCTTCGACGGTGTAGCGGTATATGACATAATAAATTGATGACGGACTTATAAAAATATGTCCTTACAAATCTCCCCCTATGTCTATGCCGATACATACATAAAAATATTCGAATTATCAAAGACCAAAATGCCAATACAAATCTACCCTCCCATGAATAAATTTGCAAGTTCTCAAACTGTTCTTCAAACATCTCCGTCAAATCTCAAAGCTTTTCTCATCAGGGTGTGCAACATAATGATCATCAATCTTTGTACCTACACACATGTGATAAATCAAAATACCTTCGTGATGCATCGAGTTTGAAATGATATAAGAATAAAGCATTAATAAAACAAATCTCCCTCTTAATGCAAAAACACCCCCATAACATGATAATTCTCTCTCCCCCTTTTTATGATGTCCCCAAATAGACTGATAAGAAGAAAAAATCAAAACATGGAGTGTCACGATAAAATGCATAGCAAACAAGTATCAAACTACGCGCATGCAAAGGTATGTCTAAAAAACATCCACAAACTATTTTTAGAATTTTTTTAATTTTTTCATACAAAACTAAGATACTAAAAATCACACCATGGATTTAAACTAAAACAGCTAAGTCATGGAAATGGAATGTATGGGTGTGAACACATTCGATAGGTAAATAAACTCAATCAATCATATGTGCACGATGCATACGTGTACCCCTAATGAATGAACATCAAAAGTATCCTTATGTGTAAAAATTTGTTGAATTTAGATGACATCGTCTTATGCAAATCAACAAATCAAAGTCAAAGTGATTTCCACACCAATACCATCCAAAACTATTTAGCGCTTTTTCAAGATTTTCAAGGACGTGCAAACCCATTATAAAATCTCCAACCAAACTCCCTCATATATATTTTCTTTTAGAGGTGTTAAACTAAATTCTCAAACTTTGAAGAATTGGTGCAAAAACCTAATTGGCCCATAATTGGCATGAATTTCTTTTTATTGTCTTAAAAATTTTTTGGGCTCTTTTAAACCTCTTTGGACCCCGGATAATAAAATTCCTCAATTTTTTAGGTCCAATTTAAATGGCGGCTTAATCGCAAAGGATAAATAATAATCGTTCGTAGCCCTTCACCATTTTCAAACAAAGCACACAAACTCACAAACGGCTCTTACATGCACAACTTTCTTATCAAGTATTATCGCGCTTAGTTCGTTTTAAGGACAAGATTGAAGGGAAAACACCCAACCAACATGTGATAAAACAAGCACAATAATCAAACAAATCTGTGCATGTGTGCAATAAAGGAAATTATGAGTCAAACATGTAGGAAGTAACACGTAATTACATCTTAATGACTCTAAACATTATAAAGCACATGGTTGAATTGACCTATTGTCTCAAAACACTATCAAATAGTCACATGAAAAAAATGGAATGATGTCGTGACTCGGTCATCCTAAGTGTTCATCCATAAACGGTGCAAACAAAATACAAAAATCTTTTTGCATTTTTTTTCAAAATTTTATCAAAATAAAATCTTTTTGTATTTTTCAAATTTTACAAAAAACATACAAAACCGATACATACTAGCAATAGGAAAATAATGTCATCATGAAAAATATCCTATGCTAGTAAACAAGTCAAACCTCAATCGTTAGGTGCGGAGGGGTTTTTCAAAGGTGGTGCCAACTTATGAAAAACCTCCATCAAATTTTGTAAAGTTTTGACTAAAAACTTAACTTGCTCACTTAGATGTGCAAACTCTCTCATGTAGTCTCCGGGAGCATGTAAAGTATCATGTGTGGGTGCATGTGTGGCAGAAACACGTGTAGTAGCAAAACGTGACACATAACCCAACTTAAAACAAAATTCCCTGAGGTGTCCTCTCATTTTACAATGGGAACAAACATATATAGGCCTAGGAACACCTCTCTAAAAAACTCTAGGATACGCTCTCCTAATAGGAATGGGACGCCTAGGTGGGTTAAGCTGAGACTCACGTGAATCTAACACTAAGTGGGAACCGGCTCGGGTGATAATTGGGAAGTAGAAGTTCCTAACTTCTCACCTTTACCCTTAAGCACCACATTTTCAACCTTGTTAGGTGCGTTCTCAAAATTGACTTTGACCTCCCTGGCACGTTCGAGATGACTCTCGAGTTGGGATACACGTGTCGTCAGACTAGACACCGTGTCAGTCAAATCACATTTTTCCCTTTTTAAAACTTCATTCTCTCTCTCCAAATCTAAAACTCGATGACCTAAATCTCTATTATACTTCTTTGTTTTTAAGGTCTCGGTGTACAAATATCTAAAGGCTTTTTGGAGATCACTTTCATCTCCACTCTCAAATTTTCTCTCATCTCCACTAGAAACACTCGAGTCATCACCGGTGCTCTCATGACTTCTATCAATGTGAGACAAAGTGGGTGTGCTCACACGACTCAAAAAAGCTACACACATCCCATGTGATAAACCTTTATCAGACTCATCTCCCTCATCACCCTCATCACTCTCACTATCACTAAGTGTGGCCGCGTAGCTTTCTCTTTAGCCTTTCTCCTTATCCTAGTATGACACTCTTTAACTATGTGCCCTTTGCCCTCACACTCAAACCACCTGATCTCATCCTCCTTATCACTATCTTTGGCCTCTACTTTCTTTATGTTTGACTCAAAAGATCTCTTTTTATTGGAAGAATTTTCCTTTTTCATTTTGATAAACTTTTTAAAAAATTTCACAAGCATGGCCACATCATCAAAATCAAACTCATCCTCAGAATCAGAATCACAAAATTTTTCTTTCTTTTTCTTAAAATGAGTCTTTAAAGCAACGCTTTTATCCTTAGCCTTGATGGTTTGGGGAAACATGTCTATCTCATAGGTTTGAAGGTCTCCTACAAGTTCTTCCAACTTAAGTGATTTAAAATTTCCCAAGGAGTTCAAAATAGTGACTTTAGGAATAAAGCATTTTGGGAGAGATCTCAAAATCTTTTTAACGACACACGTGTTATCAATCACCTCACCCAAATTACAACTGGTGTTAACAATGTCCGACAAACTTACATAAAAATCAAGGTTCTAAAAGGCGCGAGGCGTGGTCGAGGCATAGAGGTCAAGCCTCAAGCCTTAGGAGCCTAGGCGTAAAAAGGCATTTGTCCTTTTTTTATTATTTTAATTATTCCAAGGCTAGTAATATAATAAAACAGTACATACCTTGAATTTTGAAAATATATCCATATGTTTGGTAGCCATCTTTCTCACATTCATGCTCCATAACCAATATTTGTCAACTAATCCTTTGTTTTGTTTAAAAAAAGTGTGCCTTAAGCCTTTTACTAAGAATAGGGGGTAATAAGGCGTAATAAGGCGTAGGCGATGCGTTTCTCTCAAGCCTCAAGCCTAGGCGGGCCTTTTAGAACAGAGATAAAAATCATCAAAGCATTCAGACTCAGACATGGTGATAGTCTCAAATTGGATGGCCAAATTTTGTAATTTTGATTCTTTAATCGCGTTCATACCCCTATGTGTCAATTTCAAAACATCCCATGCCTCTTTAGACGTGGTGAACGTCATAATTCGTCGGAACTCCTCGGAAGTGATAGCTCCAGAAATAGCACTCAAACCACGTGAATTAAATTTAGATATTTCAAAATCATCTTCAGTCCAGGCTGACACGGGTTTTAAAGAGGTGATATTATCAATGGTGACCATGAGAGGAGTCCACCCATTTTCGCAAAGGAACCAAACACGCTCGTTAATAGCTTTTAAACTAGATTTCATGCGAGCTTTCCAATAGGAATAATTTGACCCATCAAAAATAGGCATCTGACTATATAAGTGCTCCATTAGAAAACTTGTGATTTTTCACAAAACTAATTTTTAAAAAAAATCAATATCACACGATTTTGCTGAAAATAAGAATACGCAATAAATTAGCGCAACCTGCTCTGATACCAATTTGTGAAACGTGACTGTATGATAACTGATTAAGTTCACAAATTTCTAATTTGGCACACTTATTTAATTAGAGTCTATTTTAAAAAAAAAATAATTCAGCCCCTAAACATGCATCTAAATTTCATAAATCATTCAAACCATGCATGAAAAATAAAGACGACCAATTCAGGAAAAAAAAACCCTTTCGGGTAAAACCTTTTAAAACACTTTGAAGGATTCATAAGCCCTTTGACTTACATACAACTTGATAATCGCCCACAAGTGTGTAATGCACAGTGCCTTCAGCAAACATTCAAAGATACGAGAGACGGCGAAATACCCTCCAGGTGTCGGTTCGTCGTCTTCGGCTTGTCCACACGCAGAATGACTACGCTCGGTATCCACCGATCAAATATGGAGAAGCCTTCTCCACGGAGGTTGAACAAAATAAAAGTATTGTTCTTAAACACCAAAACAATTCATTAAAGCATATGGGATTTTTGGGAATTGAAAAACAAAAAGTGATTAAACCCTAAAAGAAGAAGTAAAAAGGATTCCGCACTTTCGCAATTTTCTGTCTTCCAAAACGCTGGGACTTCTTAATGAAAATGAAACCATTTAATGAGTATTTATACAAAAACGCGTGGCCTCAGAATACGAGCTCGTTCGAACGAGATAAGGATATCGCGCGAACGGTGTACATATGTCGTTCAAACGACATCTCGTGACATTCGTATGTCGCTCGAACGAGATAGCTATTTCGCTTGAACGACCTGGGCGTCAAAATCGAGGTACGCTTCAGGACTTAGAAAAAATACTCATACACAAATTTTGACAAAAAAGTCCGCTCCAACACTTAGAAAATATTTTATAAAAATATCCCAAAGGCTCTAAGTGGAAAGTTAAGTTATTAAAAACATAACCTTAACAAAGTAAACTTCGCGGAGTCTTTTTGGTGAAGAACTTGATTAATTCGGATCCGTCTTTGATATAGATTGCTCTTGAATGCTCTTCGACAATGTAGCGGTATATGACATAATAAATTGATAACGGACTTATAAAAATATTTCCTTACAGAGGCTACATTTGTGTAGTCAATAAGAAAAAATAACAAAAACAACTTGGGAATTGACCAAGTTTGACCTAAAGGTTGAGAATGGAATTTTAAAGGTTTTGACAAAGAACATCTCAAAAACTCAGTTATAGACCACCGGAGATGGTGATCGGAACACTGTGGGAGTTCAATCAGAGAGCCTAAAGGGGGAAAATATGACAAGGAATTAATGAAAAAAAGTCCTAATGTACTGCCAAACACTGAGAATTCCCCAAAACCAACCCTTTAAACAACCTTAAACCACCCAAGACCACCGCCAAAAAAGTTCAACAGTTGCCAAAAATGAACCACATTGTTTTACAGATAAAAATCAATGGAAAATCTAGCAAATATGAGAAATGGAATACCTAGAAGTAATTGAGAAGATGACACTCTCAAGAAGCAAAGAAAACTCGCCGAAAAATGCTTGAACAGTGATGAAAGTGGGTTGATTCTAGAGAGAGAAGGCTGGAGCGCGAAGAAAGAGAAGTGGGAAATGCAAGCGGTTTTCAAAATGGTTTAAATACTTCAAATCATGTGAACAACTTCCAAGAGAACCATAATTAGGGAACAAAGCTCTAAGCATCACTTACAGCCGTCATTCTTGGGCAACACACCATTCCACAGGATAACTGCCAAGTGTCAGTTCAGTCTTTATCGAACTTGGCACATCTGACACCTAAGAAGATGCTTGTTCAACTTGTATTTAGAAGACTCTTTACCCCCTTGTCTTCCCTTCTCATTGAAGACTAATGGTTATGGGGTGATTGATATGGAAAGTATATTCTCGTCCAAGATCACATTACCATGGCAAAAACCGACCTTCAAAAGTTCATCTAAATCCCAAAAAAGTACGACTTGACCGGGTCTGACTCATCTAGATATGAATCGACCAAAATCATACATGCCCTTATCTACAACACATGGGAGTAACTCAAGGGGTCATAAACCCTCATCCTCATCCACCGCCAAGCCGATGAAGGTCGGCTGAGACTATACGACATGCAAGTGTCAACCTTTCTAAGGCTCACGTATCAACCATGCAGCCTCGGTCATGATGCTTTTCCGAGGTCAGATGTCTAGAAGGGCGCGTGCATTAGGAGACGCGAAAGAGTGTGGGCGTGGACTGATATCCCACGTGGACCAACATCGTTAAAACAACATCTCCACCACACGTGGAGGAATATTTGATCATCATGACTTACATGTGACAGAGACAGTTGGCTCCTCCTTATTGGATAAGAACATTATACTCAGGCTTATTACATGCGTAGGGGTGAACTACACTCCCAAGGCACTATAAATACACTTCATCTTCTACATTATAAAGGATCGATTATTCTCAACCCTAGCAAAACTCTGTCAAAATACATAATAGAGAGAGAAAAGCTCGAGTGTTGTATTTACAGGCCATTATGGCCCATATTCTAGTGAAAACCACCATTCACACTGTACAGTGGACGTTGGCTCCAGCCGAACCACTTATATATGGTGTTACCTTCTCCTTTGTCTCATCTTTTTATGTATTTACATACTTGTTCTTACACCATTGTTGTGCTGGTTTGGGCCCATTTATCACACAGACTTGGTGGTGCCAATTCTGGTATCATCATCATCATCATATATATATATATATATATATATATATATATAGAGAGAGAGAGAGAGAGAGAGAAGCTCATGTGCACACTAAGTTTGCACATTATTTTTTCAAAATAGTAAAAAAAAAAAATTGAGCTGATTTTTTTTTGTATGATATTTAAACATTTCAAGAAACCTATATAAAAAAATCAAATCAAAAAACATTTTTTTGCTATTTAAAAAAAATCGATCAAACTTTTGCAGTTTTTAAAGCACTTAAAAGCTGTAAAAGTTTGATCAATTTTTTTAAAATAGAAAACAAAAATTTTTTGAGTTGATTTTTTTATATGGGTCCGTTGAAATGTTTAAATATCACATAAAAAATCGACTCAAAAATATATTTTTTAATATTTAAAAAATAGGTATGCACCAGCACATGTGCAAACTTAGTATGCACATAAGTCTCCCTATATATATATACTAGCATGAAAGCCACGTGATGCGTGGCCGAATTTAGAAAAACTTTATTTTGTTATTGTGTCTTTTTCACATAATATATTTCACGAATGAAAGGAGATAGAATTTTAAATTAATATTAAAAGTCATATGATTGACGTATTTTTTTTAAATTAAATGGAAATGTTCATAAAAAACCAGGAAAAAATTTCAAGCATTAGGGTATTAGTAATTATAACACGTGTATACCAAAGATGAAAACAACCAACCATAAAATAAAATATCTTTCTATTAAGTGAACATTTTTTCCTCCTTTACATTTCGTCATATAGGTTGTAATTATAATAATTGAAACTACTGCAAAGCATAAGCATAAAAAAAGTATTAATAGGAGCTTCAATGTATACCCTTTTAAGATCTGTAAAACAAAATTATAAAATAACAAATCAAACATACACCAAATATCATATTTATATCTAAACAAATATTGCAAGCATCCTCAACACCATTGCTGCCCATGGTTGCATCACACCTGTAGGCTATAATGGTATCTTTCTTCAATAATAAATAATGCAAATATTTCCATCACATCTTATGAATACAGATCAGATGTTTTTTTTTACTAAAAATAGATATGTGAAATGTGTCCCAATAATGCAAATTTGATCACAAATAATAGCATCCATCGTCATTGTGGGACTGTAAGTCTTCATAATTTCGGAAAGTAGCTAAAAAAAGATTCATTCGGGAGAATTATTATGTCCATTTGAAACATTCAAAACCAAACACGCGGGACTGTATGTTTTGAATACAATTTACCTAAAAGCTATCGATCTTCAAACCCAGCAAAATCGTAACAATCATCTGTTGGGAAAAACACTACTTTTAGCTGATGAATGAAATTAGTTAACATGTCTAATAAAAGTTGATGTTGCAGACAAATATTGAATAAAAGGATGACAAAAGACCAAAAAACGCAGAAAAAATTACTTTATATCGGCGCCGGCATCAATGAAGGCCTAGTCGCCGGGGAGTTTTCGAGGAAAGCTGAAAATGTTGGGTAAGTTGTAGATGGCCTTTAGAGGGTCTTTTGGTTTTTATTTGTTATTGAGGAAAGAAGCGTGTAGGTTTTATTATATAAAATGTAGAAGATGAATAGGTGCTTAGGGGAGTGGAAAAGCAATGTAGAAATGGGTTTTGGTTTGTTGATGCATTTATAGAATGAAGGAATGAAGTTGGGGAGAGTCAAAATACAGTGCACGCAACCTTCTTAATAAAGGAAATGAAGGAGTCAAGTTGGGGAGAGTTAATATATAATCCACGTGTCATGCTACATATGTTGGACTCTTGGACTCTTGTTTTACATTTATACATGCATTTGCATTTATGTCAATGCCACGTGTCATTCTCAGAAGATTTTGATCTATAATATATATATATATATTTGAGTTAATTACTAAGTAATCTATATTATATCTCTAATACAATAGTATTAGAGGTATAAATGCACAATTATGTAATTAATGCAAAAATCACATTTTTCTTTTGTTTGATCAACCCTCTTTTCTTCTCCCCCAACGGTTTCTCTTACTTCCTTATCTTCACATCCCTCTCTATCCCAAGGTGATCGTTTATCTTCCCCATCTCTTTCTATTCCCTTATTTATTTTATCTTTTTTCTCAAAATCGTTTGGTATCCCTTACCCCCTCCATCTCCAAAATCTTATATATTTCTTTCACAGTTGGTGTTGCCTTGGCAAACGGGTACACATATTAGGGACTTAAATTTAAGTCAAGCTTTATATTTCTCAGCTAGGGCAAGAAGAGGTTCTCTTTCGCTTCATCCTTTTTTGGGTACAGTGTGGAATCGATTGATATTCGGCCGCTTTCAAGCATGGTTGGTTCTAATCATGGTGGGTTTGTTGAGAGTAGTAATGTTGAGCAACTGAATAATGGTTTGACTACGAGAACACCCATAAATAATTAAGTTTCTCAGATGTCAACATTTATTTTGATAGTTGGTTAGAAAAAAGGTGGAAATTGTGGTGGTGAGAATGGAGACTATTATTTTTGGTGGGGTTGCTCTTTTCCCAAATCACCTTCTCTAACATAAACAAGGTAATTCCTTTCTATTCTATGTTTCTTTATCAATATTCACTGTATTTATATTTGATTTCTTCATATTACCAAACCTTTGCCTCTGCCTCTGCCTCTGCAATCGGTCAGAGTTAATTTGGTCCACAAGTTTTCGAACGAAGTCTACGAGTGAGTTGACCCAAAAAATGAGTGTAATGTAACTGTGTATTCAACAATCACTTATGTTACCTCTCTCAACCTCAAAAGCTACTTCAAAGGTTTAACCTATAAATTAATATGTCATTTTGTATATGAAAAGGACGTGGGTCTTTTTGCTTTGCACAGTGTTGATACTAAATTTAGTCTGCTGACATGGACCAGTTAAGCGGAGACACGTGTCAATATACATGGCACTGACAAACATTTCTGAACAATACCTTGGCCTCGAGGAACTCAACCTCCCCGACCAACTCAGACACTCCGAGCAACAGGTGCTCTCTGAGGAACTTTATTATACCGAGCTACTTAGGCAGTCCGAGCAGCTCAGGCGGTGCGAGCTGCACCTCGTTAGGAGCATTTATAACTGGATAATTAAGAGTATTGAATGCTCAATAAATGTTGATTATTATCATACAAATGTACAGGCCTATGGGACAGCTATGTATTACCCTTTCACATTTACAGCCTGAGGGCTATAAATACATTGTATCATCCTCATTGTAAGGGGACTGAGAATTTCTTTGTAAAACCTGTTATCAAGATTTCCCTAAACAGTCAGCAATAACAAAAGCAATGGACGTAGGCCATTCTTATAAGGCTGAACCATTAATTAGAAATAATCTAATTTTTTACATCAACAGATTGGCACCGTCTGTGTCGTTTATCACTAAAACAATTTATCCTCAATGGCTGATAATCCTGAATCGAGTCATCGAAATGCTGGAAACCCCCCAAATCCATACACTCCTCCAAGTGTCCAAGATCTGGCTGGAATAATGGCTAATTTAGCTCAGGGCCAGACCGCCATGCAAGAGACTATGCAACAACTTATGCAAACCATCCAAGGTGGAGCGCCGACCCATTCAGGACAACGAAGTGTTCAAAGAAATACCCGTTTAGTTTCTTCGCGTATTAGGCGAAGCGATTCATATCGCACTGAGAGATCTGATGATTTTTCTTGTCAACCGGGTCGAACTTCGTCAGTACGAGCCACATATACTGAACAACACATCACTCTCTCTCCAGAAAGGCCTAGTGCATTGGAGAGATTAAGTAGGGTCTCTCCTTTTGATCGATTGGGCCCTAGGAAGAATAAAAGTCCTCCTAAGGCTGTGTCGAGAAACTTTCGACAACCATCTGATCTAAGAGAGGGTTATGCCCAATCACAACCAGTTGCTCGACGAGATAGATCCCAGGAAGCGACTTCAACACAATCAATTGCTCGAACCAATAGGCCCGAGGAGGGAAAGGATGCATGGAAAGGCTCTATTCAAAGGTTGGAGGATAGACTGGGGGAAATGGCTAAGGCCAAGAATCCTCTACAAAGAACTTTTGTCCAAGGGACGCCTTTTATACAGGTAATTGTGGATTTTCCCACACCATCGAAGTTCAAATCACATGTTGTGACCCCTAAGTATGATGGAAAAACTGACCCTATCCTTCATATAGAATAATACCAAGCTGCTGCCGACATCTATGCCGTGCCAGACGAGATGAGATGCAGGGCATTTTCGGGAACTCTTACCGGATCTGCACAAATATGGTACAATAATCTTCCTCGGGGGAAGATTTCAACTTTCTTTCAACTGGCCGAGCTCTTTATTGGAAATTTTTATTTTGGAGAAAAACCAGTTAAACGAGTGGCACATTTCTTAAGTGTTAGATAAAAAACAGGTGAGAGCATCAGGGATTACATAACTCGTTTCAATAACGAGAAGCTCAAAGTTATTGATTACGAAGAAAAGACAGCAATTACTGCTTTGATGAGTGGACTGTTGCCCAATAAATTGTAATATACTTTGGCCAAAGATCCACCCAGAACCATGTCAGAACTAATGGCAAAAGAGGCCAAGATCATGAATGTCGAGGAGGCAATGGTTGCGAAGAAGAACATGGACACCAAAGAGACCAAGGTGGAGGTTGATAAGGCTAAGAAGAAAGAACATAAGGACAATGGTGGTGACAAGCAGTAAAAAAAAAAGCCATCATGGGAAGTATTAAAGAAGTTTGAAAATTATACTCCTTTGAAAGTAGATATAAACCATGTCCTGGAAGAGATCAAGAATAGCAAGGAACTAAACTGGCCTGAGAAAATGAAGTCAGATCCTGACAAGAGGAATAAAGCCAAATATTGCGAGTTCCATAAAGACTATGGTCACACGACCAAAAATTGCATAGCTCTCCAGAATGAAATCGAAGCACTCATCAGACGAGGAAAGCTGACCAAGTATGTTGATCGAAGAAATGAAAGAAAAAATAATGACCGAGCAAGACAGAGGTCTAGATCTCCTCATCGATCAGAAGAAACCAAGAAAAGAGATCATGAAGATGATCCAGAAGACGACCCTGATCTCCCCAAGAGACCAAGGCAGCCAGAACGTGAGGTATTTTTTATTCGTTTTAGATCATTTGATTGTAACGTTATTACAGGTGGAGATGCAGGAGGTGGGGACCTTACTGCGGAAAGGAAAGCTTACCTCAATGAAGCTCAAACTTGTTCATACATTCAGCGAATAAATCTAGCTGAGGATGATCGCCCGAGGAAGGTGAACAAAGAAAAACTGGTCATTGGTTTCTCCAAGAACGACCTCGCAGGTGTACTATATCCTCATTATGACCCACTGGTGATCAAAATGAGGATGAAGGAAGTAATAATCTCAAGAGTACTGGTGGATAATGGTAGCTCGGATGATATCATGTTCTACTCATGCTTCGATAGTTTAAATATAAAGTTGTCTCAGTTGGAACCTTATCACAGGCCCCTCCTTGGTTTTACTGGCGATAAAGTCTTTCCACTTGGGACGATCAAGTTGGATATGTTCATCGGTACATGGTCTGCTTGTCGAACATAAAGAGTACGTTTCTTTGTGATGGATAAGAATGTACAGTCAGCTTACAATATCATCATGGGAAGGGTAGGTTTGAAGAAGTTCGAAGCAGTACCATCTACTGTACATCAATGTCTGAAGTTTCCAACCAATTTTGGAGTAGGAGTTATAAAGGGTGACCAAAAAGTTGCTCGGGAATGTTATTACTCATCTGCCAAGCAAGAAGAACTGGAGGAATCTAGGAAAAAGACTACGACCTACCAAGTGGATGAAGGTGCGGAGATTGAAACATTAGATCCTAGAGACGAATCGCAGCTCGTGAAAGGTCAGGTGGTGGAAGCTACTGAAAAAATCATTTTGGATGACGAACACCCAGAACGAACAACTCAAATAGGTTCGTCGTTAGATGCCTCACTAAAACAGGAATTGATAGTTTTCTTAAAAAACAGAAAACAAACTTTTGCTTGGAGTCATGAGGATATGCCAGGAATATAACCAAATTTTTTATGTCACGAGCTCAATGTGAATAAGGAGATCAATCCAGTGAAGCAGAGAAGAAGAGTATTCAGCCTCGAGAAGAACCAAGATATACAAGAGGAGGTCGAGAAGCTCCAGAAAGCTTACTTTATTGAGGATGTCAAATATCCAGACTGGTTGGCTAATGTGGTTATGGTGAAAAAGAAAAACATCAAGTGGAGGATGTGTGTAGACTTTACCGACCTTAACAAGGCATGCCCAAAGGATCATTTTCCTTTGCCCCGAATTAATCAATTAGTGGATGCTACCTCGGGACACGAGTTGTTGAGCTTCATGGATGCTTATTCTGGTTACAACCAGATTAAAATGAAACCTGAAGACAGGGAAAGTACTTCTTTCATTACCCATAGGGGAACTTATTGTTATAACGTTATGCCTTTTGGTTTGAAAAATGCAGGTGCAACATATCAGCGGCTGATGAACAAGGTGTTTGCAGAACAAATCAGTTGCAATATGGAAGTTTATGTTGACGATATGCTGATAAAGAGCAAGAAAGCTGCTGACCATCTAATTGACTTAAGCCAGACCTTTGATCAACTGGATAAATATCAAATGAAGCTGAATCCCACCAAGTGCATATTCGGAGTACGAGAAGGCATGTTCCTCGGGTATATCATCAACCAGTGAGGAATCGAAGCAAACCCAGAGAAGATCAAGGCTCTATTGGGACTACGGTCTCCAACGAAAAAGAAGGAAGTCTAAAGTCTCATAGGACGAGTTGCAGCACTTAACATATTTGTATCACGAGTAACTGATAGATGCCTCCCATTCTTTAAAACAGTCCAAAAAACATTTGAATGGAATGAAGAATGCGAAAAAGCCTTTCAAAAATTGAAGAAATATCTGGGAGCACCTCCACTGTTGTCCATGCCAGTGATAGGAGAAAGATTGTATTTATATTTAGCTGTGTCGGAGAATGCAGTTAGCTCGGCATTGATAAGAATGGAGGATGGAGTGCAAAAACCGATCTATTACACTAGCAAGGCCTTCCGAGGAGCAGAGATCAGTTATCCAAGACTGGAAAAGTTGGCACTAGCATTGATCGAGGCGAGTAGGAGAATGAGGCTGTATTTCCAAGCTCATACCATAGTCGTGTATACTGATATGCCATTAAGGCAAGCTCTCCATAAACTAAAAAAATCAGGGAGATTGATGTACTGGGCAGTAGAACTTGGTGAATATGACATAGTTTATGAGCCTAGATCGTCGCTAAAAGGGCAGGCAATGGCAGATTTTATATGAGAGTTCACCTATCCGAATACCTCCGAGGAGAAAAAGTTGCACACCAACCAACTTGTGGATGTTACAGGATCATCAAATTTAAACCCCGGTCAACTTAAGGTGGTCGGCGAGCAAGAAAAGATGGTTGACGAGCAGCAAGAAGTGCTAGAGGAGGATAAAAGGAAGTAGCAAATATTCCACCAAGGAATTCTGTCCGATCAAAAATTTGAAGACGAGGTACCTATATGGAATCTATATGTAGATGGATCTTCGTGTACTGCAGGTTATGGAGCATGGATGGTTTTGAACAGCCCGAACGAGGTCGATGTGGAGTATTCTTTGCGCTTCCAATTCAAGACTTCTAATAATGAGGCTGAGTATGAAGCTATGATTGTAGGTCTTAGTTTAGCAAAAACTATGGGGGCAGAGCAGGTCATTGTATTCAGTGATTCACAACTAATCGTGAATCAAATATTGGAGGTATACGCGGCCAAAGGATAATTAATGATCAAGTATCTTAAAAAAGCAATGGAGATTTTATCAAGTCTGATGGCAGTGCAGATAATTAGAATACCAAGATTGGAGAATGCCAGAGCAGATGGCTTAGCTCGGTTAGTTTCAGCCACACGCACCGAGCTACAAAGAACAATCCCAATAGAAGTCTTGGCTAGTCGGACCATAGATGAAGATCTGATGATTAATTTTATTACCCTTGATTTAGGACCATCTTGGATGGATCCTATCAGGGCATATATTGAAGAAGGGAATTTGCCAACTGACAAACTCGCAGCCAAGAAACTAAAGTTTAAAGCTGCTCGTTATGTGTTGACCAATGGTGTTCTATATAGGCGAGGAATTATAGTTGGCTTGCAGAGATGTGTACATCCCACCGAGGTGAAAGACTTGATCGAAGAAGTCCATGAAGGGTCTTGTGGAGCCCATGTAGCAGGTCGAACACTTCTGCAAAGGATAATGACTCAGGGATACTATTGGCCGACAATGAGGGCTGATTGCATAGCCTATGCCAAAAAATGTGACAAATGTCAACGCTTCTCCACCATCCGAAGAACTCCCCAAGCATTATTGACACCCATTACTTCCCCTTGGCCATTTTCCATGTGGGGAATTGACTTGGTGGGGCCACTTCCAACGACCAGAGGAAGGTTTAAATATCTCATCGTAGCAATGGATTACTTTACTAAGTGGGTGGAAGCTGAGCCCCTTATCGATATGACATATGAAAAGGTGTACCAATTTATTTGGAAGAATATCATCTGTAGATATGGTCTTCCTCATGCATTCATCACCGACCATGGAACACAATTTGACAACGAGGAATTCGCTGCATATTGTCATCAGTCGAACATATTAAAAACCCACTCTGCACCAGGCCATCCCCAAAGTAATGGGCAAACTGAAGTGACGAACAGAACGCTGCTGAATGGAATGGAGAAAATATTAAATGATGCAAAGGCAAATTGGATCAATGAGCTGCATTCTGTACTATGGGCTTATCCTACTACTCCACGAGCAGCCACAGGAGAATCTCCATATATGCTGGCATTCGAAAGTGAAGCTGTTATACCTGCCGAGCTGGGTCTCCCCACACACAGAGTGCTGAATTTAAACTCTCCTATCAATGACTTGATGAGAAGATTAGATTTGGATATGCTCGAGGAAGTTAGAGAAGAAGCAGCAATCAGAAACACTGCATACCAGCAACGGACAGCTCTGTTCTATAACAAGAGAGTAAAGAAATGCGACCTAAAAGAATGAGACTATGTGCTAAAGAACGTAATTCAAAAGCACAACAAACTGGAAGCTAACTGGCATGGGCCCTACAGAGTAACAGAGGTTGTTCGACCAGGAACGTATAGAATCGAAACCTTAGAAGGAGAGGAGTTTAAGAACGCATGGAACGCAGAGCATCTACGCAAATATTATCAGTAATTTAATCTCTATGTAATGCAGTTTTCTTCGATATGAATAAAGTTTTGGATATTTTTCCCGATTCTCTTCTTTTGTTGAAAATTTTTCGGAGTATTAGTGCTACACACTACGCATCAAACCCAGAAATACCAACTACGGTTGGTTGGGAAGAAAATCCACCAACTATAAGTTGGTCGGGAATAAAATAATTTCTCAGAAATACCAACTACGGTTGGTTGGAAATAAAATCCACCAACTATAAGTTGGTCGGGAATAAAAAATTTCCCAGAAATACCAACTACGGTTGGTTGGGAAGAAAATCCACCAACTATAAGTTGGTCGGGAATAAAAAAATTCCCAAAAATACCAACTACGGTTGGTTGGGAAGAAAATCCACCAACTATAAGTTGGTCAGGAATAAAAAATTTCCTAGAAATACCAACTACGGTTGGTTGGGAAGAAAATCCACCAACTATAAGTTGGTCGGGAATAAAAAATTTCCCAAAAATACCAACTACGGTTGGTTGGGAAGAAAACCCACCAACTATAAGTTGGTCGGGAATAAATTTTTTTTCCAGAAGTACCAACTACGGTTGGTTGGGAAGAAAATCTTCCAGCTATAGTTGGTCGAGAAAGAAAATCTGCCAACTAAGGTTGGTCGGGAACAAAAACCACCAACTCCAGTTGGTCGAAAATAATTGGTTAAATAAATGAAAGTCATTTCAGGGCTTAAAATTAAAAAGATAAAGTTCTTGAAATTTATGGCATTTTAAACTACCACCATAGTTGGTCGAGAAATAAAATATCACCAATTCTGCTTGGTCGACAGATAAATTCAGATAGTCGACAATAAATTTTCACCAACTCTAGTTGATCGACAATTTAAAATAACACGAAATATTGTTATCTTTTCAACAGATATACATGCACATTCATTAGAAAATGTCTTACAAAATATTTCCAAAGACAATGACAAATTGCAAAGAAAACTAGAAGTTTTTCATTAAATCCAAAACAAATACATTGAGAACGAGATACATAAAAAATTGTTACATCAAGAATCCTATTCTATTGGTTTCTTCCCCTCTGACTTTGAAATATGTTCTTCACCAGCGGGAGGATCGTCTAAGGCATAGGGGGAATTGATGAAATTTATATCTTTAAGCATCCTGATATTCATTACTGAGGGACGATCAAGTAGGTGTTCAGGGCGAGATATCTCGAAATTGGAATGAAGACTGTAGTCACCGAAATACTTTGAAATCAGACATTGAGGAATGGCCCGAGCAGGAATCCAGCTCATATCCAGTTTGAAAGGTGGCACCGGAAACTCGAGCAACCCAGGGTCATAGTAATCCCGTAAATAGTAACCCTGTTCCAACTGCAGTACGCCCAAGGCATTCAGCCATCCTTGCTTGTAACCCACATTATTTTCATTTTGGATCTGATCATCTAGATGGTAGAGGGCTTCATTATAACCAGCCATCCAGAATTCCCTGGGATGCTTATGGAATTGATAGGTTAACCTCTCCAGTTGCTCGTGAAGGTTCTTCGTTAAAAGTTCTTTACTCTCCAAGGCAGACTTTTGTGCAGAGAGATGCTCGTCCAGATTCAGAATCTACTTGGACATCTCAGCTAATGCTTGATTCTTCGCCATTAACTGGAAGGCATGATTCTCCAAGGCTGATTGAGTTCTTTGTTCTTCAATAGTAAGCCGAGCAACTCTTGATCGTCCCCGAGAAGCTCTTGCTCATCCGCGAGCAGAAGTAGAGGCTCCAGTTCTCTTTAAGGTTTCCAATTCGTCTCTCAGATTGGCATTTTTGACCTCCGAGAAAGAAAAACCCTCATCGTTGACAGGGACCAAGGCTCCCGAGGTAGAGGCTGCAGATTTCAGCTGAGAAATCTCTCCTCGCAGGTTATTGTTTTCCTGCTCCAGTAACTTAGCTATCTGCCTGTGCTCTTCGACCTCGGTCTTCAAAGTTCTTTCCTTTATATCGTAAGCATCAAACAATCTATCATATCCTTTATCATCACTTAGTTGCTGATACTTCTTCTCATAACCCTGGTGCAAAAGGGATGTAGATTCCTTATATTATTGTTGAAGCTCCTCGAGAGTGTCTTGGAGGTCTTCAATCATCTCATAATATGCTACATTGTTAGCCACTTCCCGGTCGAGCAGACACTTTAAATACTGGTAGGCTTCAACTGCTCGCTCTGAAGCATCTGGACCGAGGATATCAACAATTTGAGCTTCAGTCATATCGGTATGACCAGCTTTGAAGTATTCATTGCATTGTTTCAGCAATTTTATATTATGAGCTGATAACAATTCCATCCTGGCCATAAACTAGTAAAAGGAAAAGATAACAAGAATCAATAAGAATGCAAACAGAGCAAGAAGAAGAGAACCAACAGTATGAACAATCAAAATTTCAAATTTTATTGCATCATAAAAGAGAAGTACATAGTTCAGAGTTACATTTGACAAAAATAAATGGAGAGAAAAGTCCGAACAACTCTACACCTTCTCCTTGTTTCCCAAAACTTTCTCGGGAAGTTGGGACGAGGAGGTAGTTTGCTCGGATGGCATAGAAGGTTATTCGGTGGGTGCTAGAAGCTGCTCGGCTGAAATGTTGGTTAATTGAAGCTGCTTGGTAGAAGTAATAGTTGGTTGGGGCTATTCGTAGCGAAGTTCAACAGTAGGGACCTGATCCCCAACCATCATAGAAGATTCCTCGGAGGCAGCTTCGTCCTCTTCTTCTTCCCCGGGAGTAGGAGGGGGGCCAGGAATGTGTCGCTGAAACATGTCGGAGTTCTCATCGACATTCATCTCTTTCAGAGCAGCCACCCAACCATCCCTGAAATATTTAAGGCTGCGATACTCCATTTGTGAGACCGTGGCAGCCAAACCCTTATTCCAACCTTTCTCCCAGCCAGCACTGCAGGAATTTTTCACAGCCAATTTCCTTTTCACCTTCTCCGAGGAAAGCTTCTCAGATAGAAGTTCCTCGACAGCTTTCAATTTCCTTTCTACCTCTTCCTTCTGACGACCAACGTCACGAAGTCTACTTAGCTCTTCCTCAGCAGATTTGAGCTTGTTTTCAAACTCTCCAGCATGTTGGAGCTTCCCCTCGAGCTCCTTGTTCTTCTTCTCCAAGTCTTTTATTTTCTTCTCCAACCCCTTAGAGACTTCAACAACCTGATCCCTCTCCTGCTCCGTGGAATTAAGCTGCTTCTCTCAAGCAGTCTTATCATCGACATATTTCTGACGAGAATCCTTTAAAGATTGCGTCAGACCTACAAAAGCCTCCTCTACACCACCCGAGGAGATGGACGACTTGATGGCTTCGTCCTTCTTCAGAATAGTATTAAAGCAAGTTACCAACTGGAAAAAGAAAATAACTGTAAGTCAGTGCAAGGACATAACATTGAAAAATGAAAGTTTAGATTAGCAATACTTACTAAGGCAATGTGTTGAGCTGCTAAGGTGGTAACCCTATCCCGAGATAGATTTTCTTCAATACCTTGGATCTCAGGGATGATCCAAGACTTCACCGAGCTCATGGCAGAGCTCGGAGCAACGAAAGTGGGAATACCACTTTCGGTAGTTGGAGGCTGAGAGATGGATTCAGCCAAATTGACCGAGGAGCTCTTCTTCAACTTCCTCGTGGGAGCAGGAACATTCTCGACCAAGGATGTTGTCTTGGTCGGTGATATAACTATAACCTCGCTTGGAGGTGAAACAGCTGCAATCTTGCTTGGAGCAACAGGGGGCTTCTCGGTAACCTTCTTAGTAGTAGCGGGAGGAGGTGCATCAAGTTGTCTTGTCCCTTCTTCCGGGACATCATTCTTACTTTTCTTCGCCTCTCCAGTAATAGAGGCAGATTTCTTGAAGAGGGCGGGAGCTCTTCTTCTCTTCATTTTGTCACTAAGAGGAATATGTGACTCAGGAGAAGAACTTTCAGAAGCTGGTACTGGTTCTATGTCACTTATCACTGGACGAGCAGTAAAAGACGAGGTGTAACTCTTATACTGCAACAAGTATGAAGCTGATCTGATATGCTCGTCGGCAACAATTTGATGCAAACCCCAGATAAGTTTCAGATGCTTTAAATTAACTTCTGTCTCTTTTGGAGACCTTCTTTTGCTGTCAACTACAAATAAATGAAAATTAAAATATCAGTGACACATTTTATCAAACACAGAGAAAGCATAATTTCAAAAATAAAGTAAAAACAACCTATCCCATTGCCATAGGGAGGACATCTAGGACCCTGATACACATCATTTCCAATTAGTGGAGCATGTTGCCAATTTTTCATAATTACACCATGTTCGAAGTAATCCCTATTGGCATCTGGGAGATTGACGACTAAAGCCCTATTTAAAAACCTAGTTTTCAAATAAAAAGTACTGTAATTGACAGCCCATCTATAACAAAACATAATTTCTGGAATTCCTATACGAGTTCCATGAATCTGATTTAACCTATGGACTCCATTAACTATTCTCCATGTATTGGGGGCTATTTTTGCAGGAACCACGTCAAAATATTGACAGAATTCCAGACACAAGGGGTTTGGGGGAAAATAAAAGCCACATTCAGCTACAAAGAGACTGGGGAACCAATGTCCCTCAGCCAAACGAAAATAATCTGAAGGTTCAGAAAGTTCTTCCAAAACGACCCATGAAGGATTAGAGAAATCAGAACAAAATTTATCAAGCGACTCAATAAGGTAAACCATGATGAATAAAGGAAATAAAAAAGAAGGAAGGAGATCTTACAGAAAAAGGATGGATCAGTTGACAACGAACGATGGAAGGAATGAACGCACAAGATAGAGAGGGAATGGAGAACTCAAAGATACAAATTTGAAAAAGTAAGAGACGATAGGATTTTCTGCAACGCTTAAATACCTTACCTTGGGAAGGGGTAAAAATAATGATTACAAAGAAAGACGTTTGCGCTACCGGCGGCTAAAAGGACAAAAAAGGCACGGAGACCAAAGCAGGGGGAAAAATTCAAAAAGTCTGATTCTATGAATTCGAAAAGAAAATTAAATACAAGGAAAACACTCCTAAAATTCAGGATGACTATTTAATCCCGCCATATTTCAAGAAGAATGTTCCATACTCCTCAACCTCGAACTGTGAAACATTAGGGGATTCTGTTGATACTAAATTTAGTCTGCTGACGTGGACCAGTTAAGCGGAGACACGTGCCAATCTACATGGCACTGACAAACATTTCTGAACAACACCTTGGCCTCGAGGAACTCAACCTCCCCGACCAACTCAGACACTCCAAGCAACAGGTGCTCTACGAGGAACTTTATTATACCGAGCTAGTTAGGCGGTGCGAGCAGCTCAGGCGGTGCGAGCAGCACCTCGTTAGGATCATTTATAACTGGATAATTAAGAGGATTGAATGCTCAATAAATGCTGATTATTATCATACAGATGTACACGCCTATGGGACAGCTATGTATTACCCTTTCACATTTACAGCCTGAGGGCTATAAATACATTGTATCATCCTCATTGTAAGGGGACTGAGAATTTCTTGGTAAAACTTGTTATCAAGATTTCCCTAAACAGTCAGCAATAACAAAAACAGTGGACGTAGGCCATTCTTATAAGGCTGAACCATTAATTAGAAATAATCTAATTTTTTACATCAACACACAGACTACTGTTTGATAATATTATCATGTCCTGATTTTCTATATATTGTTTGTAGGCTATTCTTAAAGACAATGTCAAAATTATGCCGCTAACATATGTATACAATGCTTTATGCATAATGTATTATCATTTTCATGCATTTTCTGGATGCGCCTCCTAAATTTTCTGATGCCCCTTTCATATACCAAAAGCTGAAGATGTTGGTTAATGAAAATCTCTCCTGCAATTAGTATTGGATTTATTTATTTATTTTGGTTCAAAACACTTTATAAGCCTTTTTGTTAATGACATCACAAAAATAAGGCTAAACAAAAATATTAGTTTGAGTAACTTTTGCTGAAGTTTATCAAGTCCATTAATAGGATATCACACGTATTATGAAACTTTTTACAAGTTCTCTATATATACAAATAAGTAGCCTAGGAGTGAGAAATAGAGTAATAATTCGAAATTTTAATAATTAATTAAAGGGACATTATTATGTATTGTTAGACATTTTTTTAGGATGGTATTGAAATGAATGTTTAATTACTAGAGGTGATCATGGATATAGCTTTCAATAAATATTATATGATAATCTTACTATAATATTCTTCGAACGTGCACAATATGTGACTTACAAATTGATATATTTTGATCGATTTTTTTTAAAATAGTAACACAATTAGTTTGAGCTATTTTTTTGTGGGGTCCCTGGAAATATTTAAATAAAAAACAAAGAAAATCAACTCAAAAATATTTTTTTACTATTTAAAAAAAATATTTCGGATAAGTGGACCTCATATGTGGTATGTATTAGACTCTCTCTCTCTCTCTATATATATATATATATATATATATATATATATATATATATATATATTGTTATATATTGTGAGCTGAGTTTGATGATTGGTGTTTTTGGTTTGGATTTGTTTAGGAGAAGGCTCCTATGACGATGATTGGCGATGATTGAGAAACTCCACCGAGTGCGAGGTGAGAATGTTTGGGTGAATATTGATATCTTGATGACCCATGATGTTTGTGAACCTCGTTCTATTGGAATATTCAAAAGAGAGAGTTTGGAGAGAATGCCAAAGTTTGAACTTAATAGTTCAATTGATGTTTGGGTCTGTCAGGTTTGCATTTTTAGAGAGCCACTTTGAGTTTTTTCAAATAACTCTCCCATTCTTACTTGATGCATAGAAGATGTATTATGTTGTTTTTAGTTTCTTGCCTTATTATTCTTTTTACAAAGACTTTATTGTTGTTTTTGGCACAAATAGGAACATTTTTCATTTTTTCAATATATTTTAATACTAATAGGACTATGTTTTATAGTCAGTAAATTCAAAATTTTAAAATTACAATGTATGCATATATACGTGATGTATGAAGTTTATAAAAAAATGGCGTGCACTTGCATGGAGATTGTGCAAAATACGTAAATGCAAGAAACATGTTAAATAAGTACATAAATATGATTTAAGTATGCATTTTTTAGATTAATTTAACATTATTTTTAGTGAAATCTGCATAACTAATTGAAAATAAAATATAAAACGTCTGCGCATCGCGCGGATTATGTGCTACTCTATCTTAAAATAACATTAGTAGCAAATATTTTCAATAAGTGGATACAATTAGAAAGTTGTTATTATTTTCACATATTTCAAGGAATATTTAAAAACTCAGTTGCCTTTTGGTAACTTTGCTAAATGTCTACCAATTGCCTTCCAAATATTTCACTGTCCATCCCACCAATGCAGGTATTCCCTTTGGCAACTTTGCAATCTTATCAGATGCACCTACCACCATTACGGATGTTATAACTTATCTAATATGATTTTTAAGTATGATCCATGTTTCCTCCTTCTATATGATCCATGTTTTCCTCATTCTCTCATGCACAAGAACGTTAGTGATGTTCGATAAAACATTGAAGGTGTCAACACTGCTATTGGTCCTTCTGTGGGTGTCTATTTATTTTATTCTCCTTTTATCTTAATACGTAGCACTTGTAATTTTCTTATTTTTTGAATTGTAATAGTGCAGTTGAAACCTACCTTTTTTATATCATTAATGAAACCTACCTTTTTCCTCCAATTATTTTCATATTGTGCAGTTGTTTGCCTCGCTCTTACTACAATTTGTTTACTGGGATAGTTTTCACCGGGATTGTGGAAAACATATGGCTGCTAAGTAAATTCTCTAAGCATCTTGACAACTTATAAATGAAATTTTGTTGGGGATTAAGGAAATTTGCCTCACTTCTTAGTATTTAATTCCACTAAAATCTGCAACAAAGTCAACACCGGAACCAGTTGCTTTTATGGGATCAATTAATAATTTTCAATATGGAAATGGATTAAAAAACTTCCTTTGCCTCTATATTTACTTATGGAGTGGGATTTATCTCTAAATGGATATGTTATAGCTACTCTCTATATGCTTGCAACTCCACACAAGCAACGACAGTTTTTAAAAGTCAATAAAAGGTCGCCTTTCAAGGGAGGTGTAGATGCCATAAAAGATCTACAGGTATTGTTTTGAGATTTTATGGAGATGGGCTCCAAGAAATTGCCCTTAAATAATTAGTTTCATGAAGCGCGATGTATAGCCTTATTGTTAGAAAGAGATCATTTTTATCTACAGAACAGAATGTCGTGTTGAAGGTTTGCATTGCAACAAGGGGTCATCTCGGAGGCTTATCAAGAAGAATACGACACCTTTGAGGAAAATAAAAAGGGTACCCTATTACATCGGTCAATATGAAAACGACAATTATATAGTGGATGCCTGCCAACATTAATGTGGAGGATATTTAAGAATAAGACTATAAGCATTGTTGGTTCAATGCACTTTGCATCCCAAGGATTCTGACATCATTGCCTCAATCTTCATTTGTCACCATTTATTCCAAAGGATTCATGATATCGTTTGGATGTTGTTATTGGAGGGGCTGCTGCCCAGAAGTTGTTTATTCCAATGATTATTAACCCGAATCGCAAAACCCTATAAGGCAAAAATCAAGGTCTACCTTTGATATCTTTTTGGTTTGATCTCGTCTCAGCATGAAAATGATATGATGTGGATTAATCTAGCACATGGAATTGATGTGATCTCAAAATCATCTATTACATTCCTAATATGAATAATTATGAACATGGTATGGGTTGTTCTTTCGTGAACACCTCTCTCTCTCTCAATTTTGAATTTTAAGAGTTCTAAGAGTGACGAACTTGTAAGAAAAAGAGAGTATTAGGTGCATATGGAAAGATAAAGGCGTGGCTCCCAACGGGCCTAGTAAAACGTGATTCTTCCCCGATTATAATCCTAGTTCATTAATTATAATTAGTTTCACTAAATAATTATAATCGCAACTCCATTCCTCAATTCAAAATTATATTTTAATCTCTTTATTATTCACTACTTAATCTTCCCCACGTTAGGAATAGAGTTACTCATTAATTAAAAAATTACAAATAATTCATTTTTATTAACTCCATTAATTCCTTTAGTGGTCCATCTTAACTTATTTTTAATAACGGATTAACATAATCCACCAGCAAGGTTTGACATAAAAAAAACTTACAAACATCTCAAGGGGTATCACAAATATCTACACAGAGATATGAATTCTATTCAGAAATGACTTTCCCCATATACTAACCACCATTGTCGAATCAATCAAGATTAAGGATCCAGTAAGGAATCTCACCCAATAGATGAAAGAAATAAATAACTAGTTCATATCCCATCAAGTATATCACGATTAAAAGCTTAAGTGAACCTAATAATCATGAGGAGTACATTGTCTTACAAAATAAATATAAATACAATGGCAACAAGATGATCATGTTCCATACACACAAAGTGTACTATCACACCGAGTTGAAACTATAATGTTTTACGCATTTAAGATACGTGTACTAAAATATTTTTTGACACCCCTATTGATGCGTGTACAATCCAATCTAATAATTTATATGAGAAAATTATATTCCACTACAACTGGTGATATGATCTTATGTGTGTAAGTCCCACTCTACACCTCAGATTACGTGTTATGAAGAATAAAAGAGACAAAAAACGTATAAAATAATGCAAACAATATGTCCATACATGATTCTCTTTATAACGGGTAACGTTAACCTTATTAAATTACAAATCCACAACAACATTAGTACAAAAGGCATTAATTTAGTGTAATGATCAAATAGTTTTCATATGGTATCCTCGAGTATAAAGATGATCATACACATGAAGATAATGAGAATGTGGAAAATTATCCTTACAAGCGTGAGAAGGGTGGCCCAGGTGGCCCTTTGCATGCTCCCATAAATTATGGCTTTAGTTTTTTTATGTAAATTATACTTATATTTTGAAATAATATTGGCATTATGAAGCTAAAAATATTTCAAAAGAATACATAAATTACTATTGATGATTAATAATATAATGGACAAGAATACACACTTCACTATTTTCACTCTAATAGTTTTTAGGTCATCACATCATACTCAAAATATGAAGATTTTGATTAAAAGGAATTAAAATTAATTTTAGAAAAGATATTCAAAGGAAACTTCATAACCTCCAGAAGAATCATCTTCGAGCTCCACGAGATACCAAAAGCATAAGAAAGATTATAATGACACAAATCTCATTAACATTGAACAATCATCAAGATAACTGAAAGAAGAATTTGAGAATTGGAAGGATGTAATGATGTAACACTTCCTAGATATGATTTACCTCTTATCTCAATCATACACAAACACTGTGTCAACACCTCGATTTGCAATCAAGATTACGAAATGCTTTGTCCTATCCCAAATGAACCCCGAGAATGAATCTCGAAAGAAACCCTAAGATAAACTAACTTTTGAAACCTAAAATAAAGTTTAAGGTGTCAAAAACACAAGAAACCAATGTATATAGGACCGTAGTACAAAATCCAACAAACAACCAAATGCCTCCTCTGCAATAGTCGATCAGCCAAAGGCTTTAGGAGATCAACCAAAGGTTTTGAGAACGAAATCTTATCCAAATATTTTCTTAATCGTTGATAAAAAAAATCAACGGCTCAAGACCTTTAGCCGATCAGCAAAATCTCCTCTGAAATCCTTATAAAAAGAGGTGCCCATCAACCTTAAAAATGATCTCAAACCCAACGTTGATTCGATTTTCTAACTTTCTCAATCCTGAGCGCCCGAGATACTCGAGCTCATTTCGAAAAAGTCCTGAAGGGCTCGTACTTCTAAAAAATCTCTTTTCCTAAAGGAAAAGATCGAACTTTCGCGGAATCGCCCCAAAAATAGGTTCGTACTTTGGAAAAATCGCCTCAAAAAAGCAAACTTAGTTGAAACCATACACAAATTTTATAAAAGCCTGCCTCCCTAGACGAGGCTCTACCTGACTAAAATGCACCAAAAAGTAGGGCTTTCCCCAACGCAAAAAGTCAACTTTTTTTATAAGAGTAAAGAACCTCTGCCTAAATTTCAGGGCAACACCCACATTAATATATTGGTATACACTATCCATATCTGTGTACCCTCTCTAACCTCACCCCCATTTATAAGACTAGGTATGCAATTTACAACGTTTATATTTTTTTAAGCCTAGTTTTAACTCGCCATCTCTACCTGTGTCACGAATTGATGTACTCATATGATAAATTAATACAAATCAAATGCCATTATTTCAAAATACAAACATGAAAACATACGTTTAAAAACACTTTTCGAGGAGAGTTCCATTAAGTTGCATTCAACACAAAACTTTGTAGGTCAAAGTCTAAAATTCGATACACTGGCCACTTCTGTAAGCGAACAAAGCCTATCTCTTCATGGCACCCCGAACATGTGTTTCAATTTCAATACTTTTTAAACATCATAATTTGATCAACGTATTAGATTAACATGTAAATATATTAATCCAACGCAGTGAAAATGTTATATTAAGGACTAGGCTACCTAAATACTGCACCGGTGTACCTTGTATACCCGTTATCCCATTTCCTACACCTATAAATATACCCTATTTTGTTAGCTTTGATCCGGTGTATGTAGGAGCTATATCGAGCTAAATTCGTGAAGCCTAAACCTCATAATATATCTTTTGGCGTATTATATACTAGGGACGTATCCGTCCCCAATCCTAAACTCCCCCGACTTCTCCTGGTTCACCCCAATACCATGATATAGTGTACTACTCTACTTCTCAATAGTAGAATATTATATTCTTAATGTAACCTCCCCACTTCTTAGCCCGACTCCTCCCAGTACTACACCCCCAAACTAGTTTGAAGGGCAACATCTTTCGATTAGTAATCACCCGACTATCATTAGGTTATGTGCCAATATCAGATATCTTCGGGTCCATTCCCATTCCAATATACCATACACTATCCCTCCCCCTCCCAAGCTAAGTCCTACACTTGCAGACACACCAGGTTCGAATACATGTTACATCCAAATTAAGTAGACTTTGATCCCAAATCATCTTGGGTATGTAGGCGTAATACCAAGTCCTTCTTGTGATCTCAAGCCTCGCCAATATGTCTCTTGATATATTTTCCCCACCGAGAGGCACCCACCTCTCGACTTTCGTCCATTACACCTAAATAACTCAAGATGAGATATCAAAATATCTCAAAATCGTGATCTTTCGTGCATCCTAGATATACTCTCATACACACAAACGAGATATCAAACTATCTCAATACGTGACCTCTCAAATATATTCTTACATAAAAATATGCAAATACGTATACGCTAATCATAACAGAGATGCACCCATCTCTCACATTTCTATCCCTTCTCACAATATGAATAAGATATCAAAATATCTCAAAAGTCGAGTTTTCTCGAACACTTACGTACTTTATAATGGCCATCCATTACATAGGTAAAAGCACGGAGTCATGCACGAGAAAATCTCATGTACCCGCACTGGTTAAAGTGACGTCCCTATACATTTCACTAATACCATTTTCCCACCTAAGAACTTATCTACTATTTTATGGACCTTGCGCTAAGGTATCTAAACACATTCCAAACAATCTATAAAGTAATAAATTAATGTAAAGAACAATAATAAGTATAGAATTAAGGAAGCATACAGAACAAGTGTTGTACCTAACACCTTCCCCACTCGTAACGCGATTCTCAAACTTGTATAAAAATAATTTTTGTACCAACTACACATTTATAACCTACCTTATGATGCCCAAACTTTTTATTTTTTTAATAAAAAAAAAGTAGCAACTTTAAACACCCTATGACCCCCCCCCCCCCTTTCCTTCACGAAAACGAACTCTCAAGCCCAAAGCTTGAGAAACTAAAGGGGTGTGCAACAAACCTGGACATATTATCAAACAACATCCACGAAAAAAGTCAACGACACCCAATCGTTGAATCGATAACTCGTACTCAGGCAAAGGGGAGGAATAAGAGACAAGAACCCCCATATCCACCGTAACACAATTTCCCTTCCCCATGGATGCAACTAGCAGTGCTATCTCAGGGCCCACAACGCCATAGTGGGGACTCCACTAGTGACAGTTTTTCTTCTATTGAAATGAACCATTGTGTATTATAGATGGACCTCACCAGCTACATCACACTGGTAATTCCACCTAAGATAAATTAAGAGGACCAAACTATTTATATGTTTCCTTTCTACTATACTTAATATCTCTCTCCTGCATAACTACTTTATGTTAATTTTAGAACTATTTATCAGCGTTAGTTTTAAAGTCCCTCATAATGTAGAAACATGATTGAGTCCACGTTTAAAGTATTGTACATTTTACCAAACATATAGGTGTGGGCGAAGGACCTCGTGATAAAATTAAACATCAAAGTATGTAAAAATTAAAGATTACCTTGTTGTATCACGCACAACACAATATTGATTATCATATTTTTTAAACCTTATACCCTTGAGGGCTCCTAAAAGAAACTACTTGAAAGAATTTTATACTTTTGGAAGGTCACTTTATCTAAAGGAATGTTTCTACTTCAGAATAGTCATCTCTCCCACATGTTTGTACTTTCGATTGGTTAATTCCCCGAATAAAGGTTGTACTTTCAAAAATTTACTTCCCAAAAGGGCTAGTCTTCAATAAGTGTCCTAACTCATTTCGTCCACCCGTATGGTATATCGAACAACTTATCTCTTGATCCTAATGTCTCGGTAATAGGAAAAAATTAGAGTTTGTTTAGGACCGGGGTATATCGAATATGCTATCACAACTATTCACTACTAGGGTAAAACGGTGTCACATGTACCTTAAAGATTTCTATGTCCATGAAACTCGGTATATTATAACCCACTATAATGAAAAATGACCCTCTGGTAACCGAGTAGTATCATCCTTTTTTCTTATTAAAAAATCTCTAGGAACACACCCTATTGCACAAAAAGTAAAAGATATTTATGGGCATTTTCTTAACCAAATTTTCAAAAAAAAAAATCACCCGGGCGGAGGGTGGTCCAAAACCCCTCAGATTTGGGCTGAAAGTCTCCCCTACATAAGGGAGATTAAAATTATGAATTTGTGAGTCATCGCCAAAACAAAACTCCCTTTTGTTGGATTCCTCTAATCGTATTTTATTTTTAGAAGGTGCTAAACCTCTATGTGGTAGTTCCTCGCTCCTCATTCAAAATATAAGAGCTCACCCATGTTCACCCAAATCTAATGGGACTCTGCTAAAGTTCTGCTCCTTTGAAGTTACCACCAAATGAAAAAAATAAAAAAGAAAAAGAAAATACCATCTAAATACGATTGAAATAGATAAAAGAATTGAGGTCGACCTGTTTTGGAACCGAAAAAGACCTGGTTTGGCAAGGTCGACCATTTGGGCGGACAAGTGTAGACTATGGCAGAAAGGCAGGAGAATCAGGAATCGTTGGTCACTAGACGCTTGCTAATGAGTACCGCGTCTTCCTTTTGAGGTGAGCTAATATGTCATAGCGAACATGTTGTCCATTAGCCGCTAATGTTTGACCAGCAGGCATTCGTGGTCTCGGTAACTTCGTTTTGGCTCGAGAGGGTGCCCCCAGCACCTCAAGGATGCCCCCAGGGGGCTGTTGAGAGGTTCCATATTGCCGAGCCGAAGGGCAGCACTTCTGTACATGATCGTAGTATGTCACGTCGTCTCGTCCCCGCTGCTCAAGCAAAACACCCAAATACTAGTTGGAAGTCATTATACTCCGCGGATTAATGCGAAAGAAGCGGGGAATTATTGGACTTCCACATCCCACTACCAAATGGAGGAAAGGACCCCACCTCGATAGTTGGCTTTGAAAAACTGACGCGCCCTCCTTAGTTGGATCGCTACTATGTGGGGGGGGGGGGGGGGTTCTAATAAATGGAGAGCCCTGCTTAGTTCTTCTCTCTTCTTTTCTTTCGTTATTTGTTTTTTCAAACTTTCTTACGTGCTTTGGGACTTGTGGGGGGCTGCCCTCTTTGTTGTAGAGCAGATCGATTTTCTGCTATCTTCCATGGATCGCGTGCCTCTTTCTATCGGAGGCGGTGGCTCTTCAGGTTATGTCATTGCATACATGAGCCCTTATCATGTTATATATTATCCTTTTGTCAGTCCTGCTATCTAAAAAAGGAACTCAAAGAAAGTGTCTCGACTTTTTCTACAACTATCACTATCAGTAGAAGAATCCCACAAAGTTCTTACCCTGGAAACTCAAGTATGGGCAGCGTATGGTCGTTTAGTCTTCATTAGTGAGCTCCATTCCTATGATTTTCAGATCTGGATGGTCGTACGATCCATGTCCATCGAAGAAGACTAAGTCTCATCAGCTATGGGTCAAATTCAAAGACAGCTTGAGCACATCACTACTTCCCAGAGCACCGTGCAATCTGAAATTAGGACACTATGCTAAACCCAAGCCCGCATGCAGGGGACCCATGCTGTAATTAGAGAAAAAGTCCTTCCTCCTCTCATACCCAACATCCGTACACCATTTGTGGTGGTTGTCAAGGACAAACCCACCAACTCCTAGGATTTGCCTACTCTAGTTCCACATTAGGCTCCCCTGCTAACACCAATGATCCCCACTTCCAAATACCATTTTACCCACATGGTTACTTAGAACCCTACTATAAGTAACCCGAGTATTAGAACATCGCCTTATAAGGTCCCCTATAAGCGTATTATGTGGTTCATCTACTAGTCGAAGAGTTCATTCCCTTACCACCAAACCAAGAGATAACGCAAGTCCAATCTGAACTATATCTCCTTTAAGAATTCATCAATAAAATTCAAACCACATATGAGCTTACCAACATCAATAAGATGGTCCTTTATCCTAAAGCTCGTATGTCAAACAAATTCAAGATGCCATACTTTAAAACCTACAAAGGGCTAGGAGTTCCAGCCGCACATCTATCCAATTACCATCTCTAAATACAGGTTCGAAATGTTGGATATTCTTTTCCACACTAGCTAGAGAAAATATCACCAGGTATATGGGCCTTAAAAAGTGAAGGGATTACCAAAAGATGAGATTATATATGTTATGCTTTCTTGAAGAAGTACAAATACAATGAAAAACTGTGCATCACCCGTAAGGATCTAAAAATGCTGAAATGGGAGGAAGGAGTTGGCATCTTCGTCACTCATTGAAGAGAGGAAGATGGATAGATGGTCAATCATCCCAGAGAATGGGGCAAAATAGATATTGTAATAAGAAACCTCCATAAGGAAGTGCGAAGTGAACTTGGTCTCATCAAGATCCCAGATTTTAAAGACCTCAACCATATAGGGTGTAAGATTGAAGAAAGTTTGGCCGTAAAAAATTCTAAAACCATTGAGGAACCTTGTTGCACTACCAATCAATTCTACTCCATAGGAACCTGTTAAGGGATTTCATATCTCATATCATCACCCTCGTAGTTAGTCTATCTCTAAAACCATACTCAGTTATCAATATTTCCCTGGCCATAGTAGCTGCTGATGCACCCTTATTGTTGGGATAACCTCCCAGAAATTATCAAACCATGCCTCCTCCCAGAGAGTTCCAGTCTCGGACGAGAGACCCTTCACCTACTTACCGATCCCCATCAATTAATTTTTTACTACTTTGAAATTAAATGGTCATATTAAACCACTTAACATCATACCACTCCCAGCCACTACGAATGAAAATTAAAAATTATAGTCACACTGCGAATATCACCAGGGACTTGGTGAAGTCACTTATAACTGTTGGGCCATAAGGTATTCCATTTAAGACCTCATCAATTCTGGGAGACTTATCCTTCCAAGTCCTAATGTCACCAGTAACCCATTGACATGCCATCCTAACCCTAATACTAACACCCTCTCACATGCTCCCATCCCAATCATTAATCCCTCCACTCTGATAGTCCCTATCCATCACAAACCGAGGATAAGGACATATGACCCCTTATAATATGTACACTTTGGACACTCCATAACCCACCATAAAATCATCACCGAGACTCATACCAAAATAGACTATGTAACCTTCTTCATAATGGACATACACTTTTGACATACTAACTATTACAGTCCATACCTCCTCTTAGTCAAAGAATTCATGCTCTCCAAAGAGTTGGTACTTATTGCCCCTTCTAGCAGAGATCGATCACTCAACTAAATGAGAGTAGATGTACGGTGAAGCACTTTAGGCAATAGAGCATATCACCTTCGAAGGATCCACTCAGAGGCACAAATGTTCGCCCTCTCAGATATAAAAAATAGCAATTATACCCCTTCGCCCCGCAATCCTAGCTCACCATCATTCCATTCTCCAGTAAATTGTGGAAGCATCACAACTTCTAGTCATCAAAATAGAGAACTCATAATTCAGACACCTCGATACTCAAGTCCCTCAATATAGATAAATGAGGAAGGTCAACATGTTCAATCCAACGATCATGTTACCTAGAGATACCGAATTCATCACCAACTGTTATACAATGAGGAGGAAAGAGTACGAGCCCAGTGTATCTAAAGAGACATCGCTTCCAAAAGAAAGGTGGAATTGACTCTATGAGAACTGAAGAATTATGATTGGAGAAGTCTTATTGGAGTCAGAATACAACGAACAATATGGATTACTCCCTCGAGCCTCTCCCCTTGACTAGAAATTGAGGTCTAACCCATGGGTACAATCCACATGATACGAACCGACTTTAGAGGTGACATCAACCCTTCACGGCTTGTAGGCCCACGATCCACACCTCCCCTCTAAAACATCATCATCGACATCTAGAGAAACACGAATTACCACATAAAAAAGCAAAGTAACTCGGTGGACAACCTACAGTTCAACCTCTCATATGGGGGATAACCTCTCAAATTCTTTGATAGTGAAAGACGGCTCTGGAATCCCAACATTGATTTATATCAGAGTATTATATCAACTAGGTGGGGTGATCTACTAGACAAAATACAAGATATTGTGTGAAACTTCATGGCAGTAGACAACGATTCCCCTAAGCTCCCCCACCCAAAGAAAACCCCGTTATTACCCAAGATGAATTAGATCAGCTAGTCTCATAATTGGCCTTCAACCTTTTTGTACTCGGGATATCACGGTGGCCCCACAATTACAATGACATGGGACGTAGTTACAGAACGCATACCAAGATATGACCCACATAGTTAGTATCATTGAACTGTAATATAAGGTGGCTCACCAAAGCCATCCTCAGCCAGAAGGTTCCCCTCATGAAGGTACTTGTATACGGTCAAAATGGGACTTTTCCACCCCTTTTCGCATGATCATGCTCAAGGGAAATTTGACAGCCTATAATATATGGTATCTGCTCTAACTTTTTCCATATTTGTCATTGAGATCTCGCCCTAGGTGAGTGAATACACAAAGTATCGATACTACTACGAATACATATTCACCGAATCCACCATCACCGTGAAAGAAATGAATCCAGGGGAACTAAAGCCCCATTCCCATAATAGAGAACACCAAGAAAATATCTCGGAGGAACCCCCTCCCGATAATGAAGAATACCAAGATATTACCTCACACAATGACATATGGTCAGGATCTTTCATGTTACAGAACCCTTAGTAAGGGCGCTAAAATAAATAGATTACCAAGTCTTGGACACGGTAGTAGAAATTCCCACTACCACTCCAAGCTCAGACGTGATTTTACATGGGATAGACAACTTTATGTCTCAATCTCATTAAAAAAAACAAAAATAAGGCTTCCAAAAGCTTATAGAAAACCTAATCCTATATTGGACGGAAGTCATGGACCTAACCTCCTTTCATCGGCCCCACATCCTTAACTAATCTCCTACTATGCTTAGAGAAAGTTGAATGAGAAATCTAGGTAAAACCCCTCTTCAACCTAGACGACGAAGATTATTTCCCCACCACGTCATGTCGACACGCCTCTCCCCTGAACGCTACCAAAAAGGAGAAATATTCTCCCAAATTAGCCATCGTACCTCCTCCTAAGGAAAATAAAAAAATCCAGGAGCAACTCCGGAGAACCTGGGCTAACGTCACCATCTAGGAGTTTTTATCTACATCCCATGAGCACCGAGCTGCACTAGTTCTAAATGTATCTCAGGTTTTGGTGCCTACTGATATAACTTTGCCTGAAATCGTCCATTATCGACTCCATCACCATGCAACAACACATTAGTTTCTCTGATGAGGACCTCCCCATGTAAGTCCGCAACCACCGATTCACATTACACATCACTATTGAGACCTGCGGATTGATAGTTACCTTGGTACTAATTAATAATGGTCCCACCATCAACATATGCCACCTTCGTATAGCTATCAATATGAGATACCTTGCCTAAAATTTACACTATCCTCTAAGACCATCAGGGCCTATGATAACATTCATCGAGAGATCCTAGGGTCCATCGCCATCACCCTCATCATAGGTCCAATCAAATGTGATATCGAGTTCTAAGTGTTTGACGTCCTAGTCAGCTACAACCTCATACTCAGGAGCACTTCGGTACACCCCATGGGGTACTTCCATCATCATTTCATATAAAAATCAGGATCCCATTTGTTGTCAAGGTCATCATCATCCAGGGAGACGATGGTTGGGTCACTGTAGCCAGTACAAACACTAACCCTTTCCCATACACTCATCATGATAGCCATGATATCTGCCCAGTAGATTGTGGGTTGTCCCATCCCCTCACATGATAGAAGAGGAGTTAGTTATCCTCAATATAGCCGCCCTGTAAAAGCAAATATTTTAGCTTAAGCTTTAATTTGTATTTTGGCATATCCCTCTATAAACCGATCGTTGAACTAAACTCTAGAATCTCCAAGATCGAAGACGCCCCTACATCTCAAGAAGGTATAAAACTATGGGTTTTCATAAATTTTCCTAATCGTATTTGGGATGCTATTTTTATAAAATTAAGGCTGCCGTTTAAAATGGATTTAAAAATTAAAAATTTATTTTTGAGTCTCATTCGAATAAAAATGTGATTTTGTTAAACATCCATTCGAACAAACATTAAACGAGGTTGGCTCTGTCTAGAAGAACTTTCTCATTAGAAGCTTGTTTGATGTATACTTCGAACGATATTGCCTTTTCGTTAAAATAAAATGCTTCCTCGTTTGAATAAAATCTTATTTTCATTCGAACGACCCTAATTCTTATTCGAATGAGCTCTGTCGCCTCAAATTTTGTGCCAAACCTATAAATACCTATTTTGATCTTTGTTTTCAAGAGACTTTGGAAAAACGGACATAGCATATCCTTGCCAAAGGTTTTTATATTTTATATCACAAAACACCTTTTGATTCACAATCCTTTCGTCCTTATATGATTTGTGAATCTTTGTGAAACCATATAGTTTCAATACCTTACATACACTTTATGAAGAACAATCTCTATGGCTTACTTATGAACCGAGGGTTCACTGCTGAAGAAGGAAGAAGGCTGATTGGTGGATACCGAAGGTAGCCCACTACTTGTGGATAACTCTGGACTAAATTGTATTCTATTGGAAGTTTTAAAGACTCGGCTCGTCCCACTTAGTTTAACTAAGTTTTATAAGTCGTGTTTCTATCAAATCTTACTATAATGCTGAATAAAGGTTTTGCCTAGTAAAGGAATTTTTCCTCATCTCTATTGTATTTTCATGTTTTACTTGTTAATTGCAAATTGAAATTTGGACATAACTTGCATGCAAACCATAATTAATTAAAGGTTAAAATTTTATTAAAATTTCGATTTTTTTCATGGGGCATTTAATTAAATAAATTGATTCATTAGTTCGTATACACTCTCAAATTGATATCAAAGCTGATTACACCAAAATATAGTGTGATCTTTTTTCGCAATTTTTTTATATTAAATTTTGTTTAAATTGTTGATCATTGAAAAGGCCGAAATTTAATGGATAATTTGTATAATCGAATGACCATTTTTTATGGTTCCAATTATGCTTACTAGAAAGCTAGGATGAGTTCTACATTCAAATCAATTGATGAACGTGTCTGGTTGCTTTTTGAAAGAGAGTGAAAACCACCAATTGTAACTTTTGATAATGTCATTAGCTTTAAACCCGTCTCTCAATGGACAGAGGACGACTTTAAATGGAGTAATGTTAACTCATGCGATTTGAGTGCCATCTTGGGAGCCGTCACCCTCGATGAGTTCCACCACATTATGATGTGCACCATGTTTAAAAAATCTTGGGAAACCCTCCAGCTCACTCATGAGGGAACCAATGTCGTTAAAACTTGTAAGCCATGAAATCTCACCAAACGATTTGAAACTATAACTATGCTTGAATCTGAATCATTTGACAAGTTTTACGCGCGATTGTTCGATATAGTAAACTCGAGTTTCAATTTAAGTGAGAGAAAACTTGAGACATGTGTCGTTAAGAAAATTTTCAGATCACTCCTAACCTGTTTTATTCCTAAGGTTACCATGCTAAATTTATTAGGAATCTTAAATACTCTTAGGTTATAAGAACTTATGGAGATCTTCAAACGTATGAAATAAATATGTTTCCTAAAATTATTAAGCCTAAGGAAAAAGGAATTGCACTTAAAGCCCAATCTAAAAAGAAAAAAGAAGTGTTGTCAGATTTCAAGTACGACTTTGATTTAGATGACTTATCCCTTTTTGCAAAAAAAATCAAAAATTCTTTCAAACTTAAAAAGCAAGATAATTCCAAAGAACAGAAAAGTTTTGATCAAGGTAAAAAATACAAATCGGGTAAGAAAAATTTTGAAAAGGAAAAGAAAGATTTCATAAAGAAAGACGATGAGAGATGTTACGAGTGTAAGGGAAAGGATCACAAATCTCATGAGTGTTTGACTAGGTTAAATCGACAAAGAAAAGGCAAAACTTCCTTAAACATCACGCTTAGTGATAGTGCGATCGAGTCGGTGAATTCGGGGGATAAATCACCGCATGGATATAACTTCACTACATTAATGGATAATCATGTTAGTACATCTGGTGTACCTCACGCCGAACAGTAAGATACTAATCATGGAAACCTTGATAGTGAGTCTAGTCATTCTGACAACAGTGAGGGGGAAAAAGTTTTAAATGGGAGCGAAAGTGACCTATAGTGAACCTATGTCGATCTTCATGCTGAGTACTTTAAAACTAAGAAACAAAATAAAGGATTAGCTATGAGGGTTTTATCATTAGAGAAGGAGTTGAGAGAGTCGAGAGAGAGAGTGAGTCATCGGTGAGATAAGATTTGGGAGAGAGAGTTTGTTTAGCTAAGAGAGAGAACGAAGACTTGACTAACAAGGTGTCTAGTCTTACGAGAGATCTCCAAACATCCGTAGAGACTCAAGAGAAACTTGAAGCCCTTGTAACCCAACTCGAGAAAGATCTCAAACATGATCGGGAGGTCAAGGTAACTATTAAGGATACATTTAAGAAGGTTAGTAAGATTATTCTCGGCACCGCTTTAGGTTTTGGTGAGAGGTATGGAATAAGTTATAACGGTGCATCCACTTCCCACATCGCATCGAAACCGGTTCCTAAATTTGTGGTTAATCCATGTGTACCTCAACCTAAACCATGAAAGAAAGTTCAACCTAGAAAAGAGAACCAAGATAGACCCAAACCTATCTATGTTTGCACTTTTTGGAAAAAGAACATGTCTCTATAGACTTTTGCTAGTTTTAGAGAGTAAGTTGAGTTCCTAATCATGACTTCTCATAGCTTAATGGAAGAATTTCAATTGATGTGTCTTTATCGTTTGAGAACACTTTTAATGCTCCCACCAGAGGCAACAATGACATGGGCAAACAAATGGTTACCTCCAGACGTTAAAGACATTGTTGTGCATCTCTCAAGGTTCAAAATACTTCCCAATGGTATTTTTATAGTGGGTGCCCTTAGCACATGACTGCTGGCATTTAAGTTTTTCCCATATTGAGTATCGCAAGGAAGGAAAAGTCACTTCTAGATATGGAAGTAGGTTTAGTATTTTAGGGCGTGGATGTGATAAGATACCCGAATTCCCTAAACTAGACAATTTGTTGTACGTGAAAGGGTTAAGAGTGAACTTTTTTAGCGTAAGACAAATATGCGGTGCAAACTTTGCGATAAAATTTGATCGGTCCGAATGTGATGCTCATGATCAGTCTAGTGGACTTTTACTATAAGGTGTGATGACCGAAGATAATCGTTATTGGATTATGCCCAAGCCCTCGTTTATGTGCAACAATGCCACAGTCTCCACTATGGACCATTGACATCAATGACTAGGTCACATAAACTTTAGCAATTTTGAGAGATTAGTAAAAAAGGACCTAGTTCACGGCTTACCCTCGCTTGGGAAACAAACTTCCTCGGTTTGTGGACATTGCCAACAAGGAAAAAAAATTCGAAGTCTCCATCAAAAGTTAAATATCATTACCACCTACCGTGTTTTGTAGTTTATTCACATGGATCATATGGGTCTTACTCGCTCGGAGAGCTTAGGTGGTAAGAGATACATTATCGTGATGGTCGATGTATTTTCTAGATATTCTATCGTAGGATTCCTTAAACAAAAGTCCGATGCAGTTGAGTTCCTTACAACCAAGTGTTGTTTGGTAATCCATTGATACCGATTATCGATTGTCCACCTTTTCGAATGCCGATTGGGTTGGGGATGTAGATAGTTGTAGGAGCACTTCGGGTGGGTGTTTCTATTTTGGGAGTGCTCTTGTCTCTTGCTTGAGAAAGAATAAAAACACCATATCTTTGTCCACGACGGAGGCTAAGTATAAATACATCAGGATACATGAGCACTTTATGGTATTTCACAAGTCACGATGACTATTTCTTGTGATAATACGAGTGAGATCCATATTGGTCCTAATCCCATCCACCATTCACACACAAAGCACATTAGGATACATGAGCACTTTATATGTGACCTAGTTGAGGAGAAGGTCGTGTCCTTGAGCTTTGTGAGCGTCGATCGTCAGTTAGCCAATATATTCACGAAACCTTTAGATGTACTCTCTAATTTGAGGATATTAGGAAATCTTTAGGTATTTTCACTATTGACTGAGTTCGGATATTTTATCATATTCATATTGGTAGATTGTACTATCATTGTGTTATCATTGTATCTATATTTTTCATTTTCACATATTTGTAGAAAAAAAATCCAAAAAGGGTTCTGTTTTTCTTTAAAAAAATTAAAATACAAACAGATTTGTGTTTTTTGCGAAAAAGGCAAAAAAAAATATTTTTGATAAAAAATTTAAAAAAGAAAAAAAGAATTTCATTATTTTTCTATCACCATATATGGATGAACATTTAAGATGTTTGGATCACCCATCGATCACCCATTCATTCCATATTTTCACGTGACTTTTTCTTAGTGTTCTGAGACAAGACGTCGTTTCATTATTGTGCTTAATAATGTGTCGAGTCATTACGTTTCTCTTTGATGATTTATTGCTGGATGTTTGACTCTTAGTCACCTTTAATGCGCATGTGCACGAACTTGTTTGAACATTTCACTTACCTATCACTTGTCGAACATCGTGTTCTCATCTTAATTTTGCATTAAAACGAACTAAATGTAAATAATGCAATAAAAAGTTATGCTTGTAAGAACTATTTCCTGGATTTAAGTCATTTTTTCGAAATATGTTTTAAATATTAAGCAATTGAAAGGGACTACGAAAGATAAAATGTCATTGCATTAAAAGCCACCATTTGTAATAAAAGAGTCTAAAAAGATTAGATGCAGTAAAACATTAGTCTTAGGCCAATTTTTGATACATTGATGCTTCGCTACATATGAGCATTAGTTTCTTCAAAAATAATTGAGAGTATTCTTAGTTATATGATATTTTGAGGGAGTTAAGTTGAAGATCAATAGGTTTTCACATACTATAAAATTCTTGAAAAAGATTAAATAGTTTTGGCGTCATTGGTGTTAGAATCACTTTTGTTTTCGATATGTTGATTAGGTCAAGTCAATTTCACATGAGTTCACAATACTTACACCTAAGGTAAACTTTGAGATCTCTCGTTAGTAGTATCTAAAATCTTCGTGCACATGTGTTATGACCATCTATGTTGATTGACCTATGGAGAATGTTCACACCCCTACATTACGCTTTCATAATTAAAGTATTTTAGTGTTAGTCCATGGTGTGTTGTATTTGTATAATTTGTATTTTATATTTCAAAAAAATGAAAATTTCAAAACTACTTGGTTGCCTTTGAGATTACAATTTCACGGGCTTTATTGTTAATACTCATGATGATATATTACTTCTTAAATGTGATGCTTTATACTTCAAGTTTCTTGTGTACTCCTTTTTCTATTACACACAAAAAGGGAGAGAATAAATTAAGGGGGAGTTTTCAATTTTATGTTTGAAACTCTATGCGTCACGGTATCTCTTTGTTTCATGTGTATAGGTTTCTTAAGCATTAATGATGAATTCTGGACTACACAGGATGAAGACAAAGTTACCCGAGGGAAGAACAAGTTAAGATTGAAGACAAATTTTTTTTATACCGTTCCATTTCTAGGGTTTAGGAGGGCATTAGGAATCATTTTCATAGAGGGGTTTTTATTGTAATTTGGATTTTGGTTTTTATTTTATACCGGAATAGCCGAAGGGGAGATTTATAAGAGCAGATATTTTAGCTTAAGATTTAATTTTTATTTTGGTATTTCCCGCTATAAACTGATCGTCGAACCGCACATCAAAAACTCCAATATCTAGGACACCCCTACATCTCAACAAGGTATAAAAATATGGGTGTACATAAATTTTCCTGATCGTATTTGGGATACTATTTTTATAAAAAGAGGCTGCCATTAAAAATGACTTAAAATTAAAAATTTATTTTTGAGGCTTGTTCAAACGAGATTCTATCTCTTTCAATTGAAAATGTGATTTCTCTAAAAGTCCTTTCTAACGAACTTCAAACGAGGTTGGCTCTGCCTGGAAGAACTTTCTCATTAGAAGCTCATTTGATGCATGCTTCGAACGACATTTCCTTTTCGTTAGAAAGAAATGCTTCCTCATTTGAACAAAAGCTTGTTTTCGTTCAAACGACCCTAATTCTCATTCGAACGAAATTCGTCGCCTCGAATTTTGTATCAGACCTATAAATATCTGTTTTGATCTCTTTTTTTAAGTGACTTTGGAAGAACTGTAAACAACACATCCTTGCCAAAGTTATTCGTATTTTATATCACAAAACACCTTTTGATTCAAAATCCTTTCATCCCCATATGATTTATGAATCTTGTGAAACCCTATAATTTCAATTCCTTGCATACACTTTATGGATGCAATCTCTATGGTTGACTTGTGAACTGAGGGTTCACTGCTGAAAAAGGAAGAAGGTTGTTGGATGGATAATGAAGGTGGACCGCTGCCTGTGGATGACTCTGGACTGAGCCGTATTTTGTTAGAAGTTTTGAAGACTCGACTCGTCCCACTTAGTTTAGATAAGTTTTGTAATTCGTGTTTCTATCACATCTTATGATAGTGCTGAATAAAACATTTTACCCTATAAAGGGATTTTTCCTCATCTTTGTTATATTTTTATGTAATTCTAAACAATTGCAAATTGGAATTTGGACATAACTTGCATGCAAACCATAATTAATTAAAGGTTAAAATTTGAATAAAATTTGGATTTGTGTGTTGGGACATTAAATTAAATAAATAGATCCATTAGTTCATGTTCACTCTCATGCCCAAATCACTCAAAAGATGGGACACATACCACGGTTCGGACTTGAAGACAACTAATAGGGAACCCTTGAAGTCGTAAATTCTATAGAACACAAGGGAAAGGCCGATCGCAGGTACATCTTCCATAAAAAAATCCTTAATGGATATTCCTAATACCCTCATCGTGGGTGGAATGGCAAGTTCCATGTCTAAGGAAAGGACTTACCCTATCACAAACTCCTAGAGACCTAGTGGGATGAGACCTAGAAATCCCTGTGGACCGAAATAAAGATCCAATACGAGAAAGGATTGTATGTGGATTACGAAAAAAATCCACAAAGTCAATCAGGGTGAACTCAACGCATCTTGGATTACGCGAAAGATAGAGAAACCCCTCTTCCAGAGATGGATTGGGAATTACCTCCACCATTTTGCGATGAGACTGTCGTGGTAGCTATGATAAGATCCACTAGTGAACGCTCATGGCCAGTCGAGACACCACTACATAGAAAGAACGGTTGGTTAGCATCCCTAAACTCAATCTCTACCTTTGTGTGCCAAATTCCATCATTCCTCCACTTAAACTACTGCCTTCAACCAAACCACCCAGTGAACCCCCATGGGACTATTAGTGTAATGAGTAAAATCACAAGCACTCGCTGAAAGTCCTCTCTAAGGAACCTTCTCTCACAAACCCTGATGTGGACTCCATTAACGACCCTAAAGCATCCCTTAAGAGAAGAATGTCCTAAAACTAAGAAACACTACTATCCCTAGCCTCTACTTAGTACAGAGGTAACAAAGTTCCCAAAGTTCACTCCAATGGTACCTCAATAGAATCCTTCTCACCTTATATCCAACATTAATGGAAACTAAGTACTGAAGAATTGTACCGCTATTGGATGCATCCCAACACTCATCATACCGAGTCCCTTTGAGTATGTCATGTTAGGTAAACAGTCCCTCATTATCCCCTCTACTAATGTATCCCTCTATAAAACATACTTTTTATTATTATTATTATTATTATTATTATTATTATTATTATTATTATTATTATTATTATTATTATTATTATTATTATTATTATTATTATTATTATTATTATTATTATTATTATTATCAGTGTTGTCCCTTATCATTTTGATGGCATAACAAATAAAGTTTTTCAGTATTTACATGTGTGTTACATGTGATGATAATTAATATAGCAATGAATTAAAAGTCACCCATAATAATTGTAACTATTCAGACTTAAAAACTTGGGTACTCTCCCAAAACCAAAATAGTTACAAATAGGGTCATCCCTGGATAAGAATAAACAAGAGGAGCTCACACATATCCTTTCTAGCTTTGTGGATATTTTCACTTGTAACTACGCTAACATGCCTAGCATCGTCCCCTATATCGTCATAAATGAGATACCTACTCTCCTTAATGCCAAACTTATAAAACACCATTTCTGCAAGGTTATACGGGGATGATCCTTGAAGGTTAAAGAGGAAGCGAAGAAATAACTCAGCGTCGGCTTCATCCGAGTGGTGGATTACCCCACTTGTCTAGCCAACATTGTACTAATACCCAAAACCAATGGCAAAGGTTGAATATGCATAAAATATAGGGACCTCAATATATCTTACCCCAAATATGATTTCCCCTACCTCATATCAAACTATTGGTAGATAGTACAACTAACAATGCGAGTGAAGTCATTTATGGATGGATTTATAAGCTAAAATAAGATTAAAATTCAACCAGATCATCAGTAAAATATCGGGTTCATTATGCTCTGGGAGACGTACAGTTATACAATCATGCCCTTCGATCTCAAAAATGCTGGTGCAACTTACTAAAGAGCCTCCACAACCATCGAACACAACCTTATACACAAGTGTAAGTTTATACGGACGATGATACTCAAGTCCAAGGATCATGAGGGACATGTATTGGAACTCCAAAAATTCTTCCAAAGATTACTCCTCTTGAAAATGAGGTTAAACTCACATAAATGTGTCTTCAGAATCATGAAGTGAAAAATGCTCGGATTCAAAGCCAGTAAATACAAAATCGAGGCAGACCCTACCAAAGTCAAAGCCATATGGGAAATGCCCCCACCTAGAATAGAAAATGAAGTATGAGGGTTTCTATGTCAGGTACAGTTCATAACCTAATTAATCAACTAGATCACCACTATTTGCAAATCCATCTTCCAAATACTCAAAAAATGACTTCCCAAAAGAGTGGAATGCTAAATTCTAAGAAGCATTCAAGAAGATAGAAAAATACCTCACTCACCCGTCGGTGTTAGTTTCCTCCTAGCCTGGATAATCTCTCCTACACTACATAACCATAGCTGATACGGTTATCGGAGACATGTTAGCATAGTATGTCGAAGCTTCCCAGAAAGAATGTGTTATCTACTATGTCAATAAAACAACTAGTATCATATGAGGTCAAATACACCTCCTTGGAAAAGGCTTGTGTATCCCTCATATGGATCATTCGTAAACTCCGACTCTGCAAGATGTCATTCACCATAAAACTCTTCTCAAGAATGGATCCCTAATGTACCTATTTAAGAAACTTTCTTTATATAGTAGAATGCCCAAATGCATTCTCATGCTATCAGATTTTGAGACCACGTATGTCACACCGAAATCCACCGAAGAACGATCCATCTTCGACATCTTTGCAGGGCAACCCCTATCATATGAGGAAGAAAATGAGGCAGAATTCCCGGATGATGATATCTTTGCTCTAAATGATAGAAAAACATGGGAATTATACTTTGATGGAGCCTCCAACAAAAGGACATTTGGCATCATACTCCTTCTCATATCGTTTGACTCAAATTGACTTCCCACAGCCATTAAAATAATATTCGAGTGAACCGACAATATAACTGAGTATGAGTCTTGCATCATATGTCTCGAAATTTCCTTAGAAATGGGGATCACCGACCCAAAAGCTTGTAGAGACTCCAACATAGTCATCATACAAACACTAGGAAAATGGAAGATACATGACGACAAACTACAATCATACCATTCATACTTAAAAATGTGGCCTCACGGTTTGAACACCTTGAATTCGACTTCCTCCCAAAGGCCATAAACAACTTCGTAAATTCACTTGCCACTCTAGCCTCTATGATAGATATGTCGGAGGACCCTGCAAAAATCACATCCATCGTAACAAGCCAGAACTCCCCGTCATTTTGCTTTGAAGTTAATGCCATTGTAGAAAAAGTTATGGGGCCCATAGTTTGGTACTATGATATAGGGAAGATGCTCAATAAAAAATGTTACTCGATGAATGCCCCTTACAATGACCGACTTATGCTGAGATAACTAGTAACCAAATTCATCATATGTGGCGATTATCTCTATAAGAAAGGGTTCGACATAATGCACTTACAATGAATTACGAAGGATGAGACCTTAGAAATCATGGATGAAATCCATAGCCGTGAATGTGGCCCGCACATGAGTTGGCACATCCTATCTAAAAAAAACTCCAATGAATATACTACTGAACCACCATGCTAAAAGACTATAAGATTACGTCAAGAGGTGCCCAAAAGTGTACATTTTATACCCCGAATAGACATATTTTAGTTGCTAATTCTCGGCAATTATGCACGTAAATATTTAATTTACAGGCTTGATTGCGTTTGCGGAGTTCAAAAGATTCATTTAAGGCAAATGCGCATCAAAATGAGCTATTTTCCCTATCCCGTAACCTCACCCGAGCCTAAATCTGTCCCTAAACCTACCCCGAACCCCTGTGTATTTAGTTTGTGCCTTTTTAATTTTTTTTAATTTTTAGTTTAAGTCATTTTTATTTTTAGAGTTTATTTTAGATTTATTTAGAATTTCTAGGTTTTATTTTCTATTTTAATATTTTATTTTTATTAATGTAATTATATTTTATTTTGATTAGTTTTTTATTTTATTTTATTAGGATTACTTTTTTTAGGAATTCATTTATTTTTAGTTTTATTATATTTTATTTTTTAGGATTTTAGTTTTAGTTTAATAGATTTTTATTTTTATTTCTTTTTACTCTTATTTTTTATTTGAGTCTTTATTTTATTTTTAGATTTTTAATTTTATTAATTTTATTTTTTAGTTAGTTTTATTTTATATTTTTAGCGGTCCAAATTAAACACACACACACCATCACACTAACTTATCCTACTACACGCACACACAAATCCCATACACTATCGTACACCTAAACAGTACACCCTCACCCACATCCTACTACCAAACACCCTTACCACACCTAATCAAGCACCACATCATCTTCCTGTTCCCTTCCATCCCATTCTCTCTCTTCTCCATGACCACACTCACACACCACCCATTAAAACTCCATTAACACACCAAAGCTCTAACCCTATAACCAAACATACCAAACCCATCATCTCTATCTAACCTCCTACCCCAAACCCATAAAACCGCCTCACGATCCCCGACCTGAAAACCCACGACCCCCTCCCCCACCTAAACCTGAGATTCAAACCATTGCCCCATGTGCGTCAAACCAAACCCGAATCTCACTCCCGCTGTGACACCACCAGACCTACACCTCCGGCCTTGTCAGCACTCGACCAGGTCGTGACCCTGCTCTAGACCTGATGGCTAGTCAACACCACAGCTCCAGACAAACCCGAGTCTGGAGCGACCCGAGTTCTACCATCACTAGAGCCTCCACCCAGCTCCACTCCGAACCCGGACGTCCAACAACACTTCTACCCGAGACCTCAAGCCAAAGACCCATTTCCCCATTGTCCAAAATCGTATTGCTCAAAACCATAAAGCCAAGACCAAAAAAAGAAATACCCCGTGTGTTTTAAAACCCAATTTACCCTTTTTCCCATATTACCCCCAAAACACCCCCATAAACCCATTAAAAGAAATCTGTATTATTTCCACTCCTCACGTCACACCACCATTTAAAACACATGTGTGCCCAATTCCAAAAATACTCTCAATCACCATTAACCAAACATGATTTCTACCTCACCCCATGCACATGCACCCCCTAGCCTATTTTCATATATACCCCTAGCTCCATGGGCAACTATAAAATGAAGACCTCAAGGCCATTTTTAGGAAGCCGAGAAGAGACTTGGAGAAGAAGAGAGATAGTGTAGTGTAGAAAATAAATTAGGATAAACATCATTTTGTAAATAGTTTTATTTTATTATTTTATTTTTTATTAGAGACTTGTGAGGATAATTTTTTTAAGAGATTTAATTGAGTGGGTATTTTATTGCAAATCAGTTGGATGTTCAATTAGAGTGGTGTATGCTTCAAATTGGAAGATTGGTGTTCTATTATTCTCAAAGAAATTTGGTTTGATTGTTCTTTTCTCTACTTTTATTTCCTTGCCTTGTTAATTTGATTACCATGCTTTATATTATGTTATGCTAGAAAACCCCTTTCAAGGGGTGGGAATACCTATTAATTTGATGTTAATTGAATTTAGTTAGTTTAATTAAATTAAATTTTCCTTTGATAATTAACTTTGCAATCTTACTTTTGATTTATGCCTCGACAAAGGGTAAATGATTTTCGAGAGAAAATCGAATTTCTAGCCTTAATTTTTCATTTTAGAATCGAACTAGAGATGATTTTTTCTAAAATGCAGAATTATTTCTATGAAATTCAACTCTACGCTTTCTTTTATGATTTAAACTAATTTAGCAAATCGATCCTAGCGGGTGATTTGTTAGATGATGTTTGGATCTATATTTTCAAGAGTTGTAAGAGTGTAATTTAAATTTCTAAAATGTTATTGTTAAAATTACATTTGCAACGAGAGTTGATTTGTAATTTTGAGACTAGCTTGGGATATTTAATTTAAATAAACTAATTAATTAAATTAACTAGAATTTATGGTGTAATCCCATCTCTTGTTAGCTCTCACTTTGATTTTCTCACTCATCTCATATTTTACATGTTCATTTAGTTAGTTTTCATTTCATTTTCATTATTGCTTTTTAGTTTGTCATTTGATCTTTGATTTTAGTTTAGTTTATTTTCACCTCACCTCACCAAATTATTTTAATATTGAAAAAGGAAAAAAATAGAAAAAGCAAAAATTCCAAAAAGTAAATAAAAAGTAAATTGCAATTGTTTTCCCTTCCCTTTACCCCCTTGATGTGGATTGATACCCTTACTTATCGCTCTACACTTGAGTTTGTTATATTTTTGTAGGTAATTGAGGTTTTGATTAACTTGTCTTCACACAACGACAATACACACAAAAATCAAAGTTATCAGTGCCTCAAGTGACAAATCTATGCTCCCCGAAAAACGACCTCCATTCTACCCCTTTTCTAGTAAGGGGAGTCCTTATTCAGATAAAGCCCTAGCCCTTTTTACTAGGGCTTGGTACGCGCTTGCTTTCTCTTTGAGAGCTATACTACATGATCTCTCCCTGGTCGTTCTCCAGTTAGGGGATTTACATCATAGTGAAAGTAACTCCCAAGTCCTCCACAGGGAATGAGTTTATCTTTGTCGCCATCGACTATTTCGTCAAATTTGTTGAAACCAAATCATACATAGTTCTGAATGCAAAGAATTTGGCTAAATTCAAACGAAGTAACATCATGTGCAACTTCACCATGCTGCATGAGATAGTATCAAACAATGGGTCTTAATTTAAGAAAGAGGTCCTAAACCTACTTCACGGGTATAGTCTCACCCATCACAAATCATCCCACTACTGACCTCAAACCAACGGAGCCATCGGAGTTGCTAATAAGAATATCAAAAACATTATTAGCAAGATGACAAAAACATAGTGACTGGTCAGACAAACTCCCATACGCCCTTTGGGGCTACCTTACTATAGAGAGAAACTACATAGGGACCACCCTTACTTACTAATTTAAGGAATGGAAGAAGTCCTACCCTTAAAATGCAAGGTACTCTTACTGAAGGTTATGATCGAGAGTTAAGTAGAAAAAGTTGAGTGGGTTCAATCTCATTACGATGAACTAGCTCTACGCAACTAGATGAGACTCAAAATTGCTTATCGTAACTAGGGCTACCAACACTGCATCGCCCAGGCATTCAATAAACGAGTCAAAAATAGAAACATCTAAGAGGGAGACCTTGTCCTTAAATAATATCTCAAACCGTCTCGAACTTCTGGAGGTAACTTTGCATCCAACTAAGGAGGACCCTACCTTATCACCAAAATAAACTTCGTTGTTCGGATGCCTTGGTTGATCTCAACAATGTCACATTTTCCCAACACTTCAATCTCGAACGGCTGAATAAACTCTTTTATTAAACCTTCTTGAGGTAGAAAAGAAAAAGGCAAAAATAATCGATCGTAATAGGAAGGGAAGATTATGCAAGCTTATACATATTCCTTTGACCTGCATTAAAAAGCTCATTTGAGACATCAACCTTTCACTTAAAGTTAACTAAAACACTTTGAGCCCCCAAATTTTCCATTTTAATGGAACTACGAGGACCCAATTCTCCGATATATTTTATCACAAACATTCAAATAGACACCCAGTTATCTTAGAATTGGAGATACATAGGCAAATTCAGATATCACCTTGGGCCTAGTCCAAATTAATACCAAAAACCCTAATATAAGAAAACCCTATATATGGTCGGTATGCTCTTGCGCTAAAAAAGACTAGCGCGGTCTAAGTAGACTAAAATTCAATTAAAATAAAAACAATGCTTTAATTCATTTTCACAACTTTGCAGGGTCATTTTTATTAACCTAAACACAAAGGACATAATAATGAAAAGCAAAAAAGAAGCCTCAAATGGAGAATACCCTGCCCCTATAAAATTATTCACCCCTTTTCCCTAAAAACACCTCATAATCCGATACAAATATCAAGGTAGACAGACCTTACCGAGATAATAAAATCCCCAAAGCGCAATCATAACGCGCCTTCCTGGCCCTCTCAACAACATCAGTTGTATCTCCTACCGTAGCAAAATCTGCGGGATGCCTAGGTCTCAGTTGGACATGAGAAGAAAGTGGCACATGAGGGTGCACCAACCCAGTAGCACGATCCTAAGTCTCCTCTTGATGAGAGGCCACATAGGATAAAAAACTAGTACAAGAACGGGGCATCTCCTGACTATCTCGAGACGTGACAAGATCAAAGGCTAAGAAGCAAGCGCCAAATATAAGGATGACCACTAGGTCATCACTTCCTGTAAACGGGCTACAGGTACCAACACCTCCTGAAAAGTACCAAAATAAAAAAAAATGAGTATGGGGAAATGAGGAAATGAGGAAAATAAAGAGAAGAAAAGTTAAACAACATAAGAAAGGAAACAATCATGCACCCTCCGCTCATAAGGTATCCCAAAATCCCAGGCAAAAGTGATTCAAGTGATGAGTCAACATCTGGATTGGGGACTTGATTATATAACCATCATCCATGTGCTTGACCTTAGGCAAAATCATGAGAAGAATGACCATCCTCATAGGCACTCTCGCCTGAGCTTGCTCCCCCTCCTCACCCATTTACTGAGCCTTCGCCTCCAAATCCTTCACCCTAAACTCCGGGGAAGAAATGTGAGTCGTGGCTAACCCCTCCACCTCGTTCCTCCTACAAGCTATGCCCTCCTCCATGGCTCGGGCCCTTTCCTCTACAACCAACGACATATCCCAGGCACCTAAGTCCCATAGATTACCCAATGAGAAAAGATTTGCATAGGAAATGGTCTCCCCTTCTCCTGGTCCCACCCTGAGGGACCTGAATTATCCCATCCTAGTCAGAGGTCCACCATCATTTCATCATTTGACCCTAAGAAGTCCCTAGACATTGGTGGGTAAGCCCTTATCCAAGGCCTAGGATCCACCCTATCTCCACCACCCACTATTGGGGCCTTCCCTAGAGCCCTCGAACCCTACGTCAGGACCTCCATTTATATATATACCTTGAGCACGTTCCCCTATGACCTTAAACTATCCGCTAAGACCTCCCATTGTACATCCCTAGCCACTTTGGTCACTGTCTCCCAAACCCCCTCAATTGTCATTCAACCTCCTCATGCTGAGCTCCATCGGCCCTCTTCGGCTTCCTGTCTGAGGTAACTTTCTTCCTTTCGCCTCCTATGTGAACCTCATCCATAAATATCACCTAAACTCTGTATAAAAATACTTCCCTATTCACATAAAGCGACATACACATCACTTGTCATCCCATAAATCCCTAGTAGTCTTTTTCATCCCACAAGAAGTCGTCAATCGAAAATTCCTCTATAAAAGCATGCATTTCCATACCAACCGACCCCCTCCACATGCCTCATATGTCAAGGAGGGTGGAAATAAATATCGCTAGTGCATCCCACATATACTTATGAGTCACCTACTCCTCCAGAGAGAAGACAACCCCATACGGCTCACCCATCAATAGTCTCCTTCTAGACATCACCTCAACAGCTACCCCAGCTCCTTATATGTGGTGGGTCAAGCCCCAGGGCACCTGAAATAATAAAAATGCCAAAAAAAAATCCAATCAGTATAAACATATAAATAATAAACCATATAAACTCTAAAAATGCTAACAGTATGAACGGTCATCCCGTTGATAACCACCCTCACTGCATTTGTGGTCATAGATGAACTTGCCCTCAAATTTCGCCAAGCATAATGGGTAAAAAGAGGGAAGATACCCTCCATTGGTGCTCATACCCATGACGACTTAGTATAAGTAGTCACATAAGAAAAAACCCATAATTGTAACAAAAGGAAAAAATAAAAAGAAACGCAATAATAGATGTGTGAAAAAATATATATTTAAATAAACAATTGGACTAATGAAAAAGAACGGAGGTAAACATCTACCTCCCACAAAAAAGAAAAACCCATGAAATTCTTCGTGCGATATCATGAGTATAGGGACATGGATCGGCACATCTCTGCCAAAACCAATCATCTCCAGGAATTTGAAAAAGTCCATAAAAATGGAAATCACCAGAGGTGAATCCCATTCGAGGTCCTCGGCACTAGAATCTCCATAATCACCAATAGAAGAAAAGAACTACCATATCGACGAGTTGCTGAAAAATCCAAGTTTGGGTCCCCTATCACCTCCTTCTAAAATGTGCCAAGGTGGTTGGCTCTATATACTCTCCTCAAGAGGAAAGATGCACCATCCCAAGAGCAGTAGTCAAACACTTTATAGTAATGAACATTGTTCGATCCACAATCAGCCTCACTTCATTGAACCGTAGCCCAATAAAAGTTAAAAAGTCCAAAAGGTTCACTATTATAACACCCCGTATTTCTGCGTATTTGGAATTAAATTAATTCGGTACATTATTCATTTTCTTTTATATTACACGAGTGAAGTAATTTAATTAAAATAAATTAAAATGTGTTTTTTAAATATTAATCAAGAGAAAGAGATAAAGATTAATATTATGGGTTAAATTTACTAAGTGAATAGTAAATTATTTATAGAAATTATTATGTGTCATAGCGAGTGAAATTAACGTAATTGAATTTATCTCAACCGGGAGTTGTGTGTAGACTAAATTGAGGTTTAGATAGGATATTTATTTAGAATTACTCAGATGATAATTTTGAGATCACGGATCACTCCGCAAGGGGCGAAATAGTCAGAATAGTATGCCCAGGAGTGTCGATTGGGTCCTGGGGTAATTTTAGACTAAATCGGCACCGTATAGGGGTATTTTAGTCATTTGGTAAATAAGTGTTATGAAACCTACGAATTTAAAACTCCTTTATCATCATATAGATGGGAGAGGCTGGTATTTAGAGGTTAGAAAACTCAGAGAATCCATTGGAGAGGAAGAGAGATCATTTGGGAAGCCTAAGCGAGAGTTTTTGAAAGATTGAACCTTTTTCTTGCATCCTTATCATCCTAGGAGTGTGGATTAGAAGGGAAGACAACCTCTAGCAACTCAAATAACAAAATCAGATCCTAGTGATCAAGGCAAGTATTTATTACAAATTTCTTTGAGGTTATGATACTCATGTTGTGATTTAACACCTTATAGTTTGATTAAATTGATAATTTTTAGAAGAAAATAATGATTTAAATGCATGTTTGGGGAGGACTTGGATCTAGAATGATTTAACACCTGTAGAGGATTAGAAATCAGAGGATAGGTGTTTATAAAAATGAACTAAATCTGGGTTTTATGTTGGATATGAAGAAAGGACATAAAAATCTAGTGTTTTTATAAATAGATGATTAAATCCATTATTGAATTTGAATCGTAAGGTTTTGATGTTAAAATTACCTTAGAAATCATCCTAATACATATACAAGACATTTAGGACAATAGGTTTTACGTTTGGTAAAGGATCAAGGGAGTTGGGTGAATTGAAATCCAAGCCTATCTAGGTCCATCTACTTGGCAGAGGGTCAGAGAGATGTTTCAGAAGGGCCACTCGCCTAAGTTTCAGGGTAGCTCTGATGTAGTTGAGGCATGTCAGTGGAAGAAGGATATATAGTTCCACCTGCACATGGTGGAGCATAGTGAAATTTATAAGCATATATTGGCTACTTAAAGGATTTTTGGATCCGCATTACACTGGTGGGATTCAGTTACCACCGTCGAGAAGAGAGACATGATGACGATCTTCAAGTTCTGGGCGCGATTTGACTGTAAGTATTTTTTGCCAGCAATGGAGACCAAATGTGAAAAAAGTTCAATGAGGTAACTCAGGGTGACCGCTCCGTGGTAGAGTATGAGTAAGAGTCCACCATTTTATCAAATTTTATGCCACGCGAGGTGAGGAATGAAGAACAGAAGAAAGAAAAATTGATGGATGGATTAACCAGGAGGATCATGTAGCACTTGATCAGAAATCCCGCATTGGTGATATACACAGATGTAGTTAATATCATGTTGTTACATTACCAGTACCATCTCTTCCACATGAAGGGAAGCAAGAGAGGAGGTGAGCCCAGTCAGCAGGGCAAGGTAGGTGGGAGTACTGCTAGTGAGGCATAGCAGTAATAAGCAAGTAAACAACAAGGTAGGATTCCCGACAGGTGGATTTTATCAAGAGATTTAGATCTAAGGGTTATCGATCGGATGGTCAGGGTTTTAGGCAGGGTCAGCACGTCCTAATCATTAGTAGTAGGTTCCTTAGGGCCAACGAAACAATGGATGTGGCCAGCAGGGCCAGGATTATCTGGGTAGCGCCAACGTCAGCCTCGATAGGGCCCGTAGGGCTAGAGAGGAAGAGACCTTTTTCAGGATAGTGTTTTATATGTGGCCAGCAGGGTTATAAGAGTAAATATTTCTCATAGCTCGGCAGGGCACAACAGTAGGCCACCTAATAAGGGTAGTAGGCTCCGTTACCTCCAGCACCAGAACCCCCAACCCCACAGCAGCAGCAGGGACAGATGCACTACGGGCGTGTATATGACGACCGGGATGTACCTTTACCACCATCACCTCAAGCGCCAGTAGTCAGGGTATGCTTCCTATTCATGGGCATGAGGGAGGATTCCTTTTGATACTGGGGCATCGCATTCTTTTATTTACACTAGATTTACTCGAGCAACCGATCTTTTAGAGACAGTCGGCACTCGTCTTATGTGTCTAGAGTCACCGTTGGGTAGTGGGTTACTTATACACTCGGTATGTAAATGTGTGGACATTCTTATTGGGATTCTGAGCTTAGCAGTGGACCTCCTTGTGTCAGACATAAAGGGATACGATGTTATCCTAGGTATGTATAGGTTGGAAGGAGACAATAGACTATTACAAGAGGGTGTTCTCCATTTTGGGTCAGGAGATGTTCTTGGTGGCGATGACTCTTCTCGAGGGAGGGTCATGCACCCACCTGTACTATATTGAGGAAGAGACCTCACAGGACGTTCTTATTCCCATTGACTCAATTCCAACTGTGAGAGATTTCAAGGATGTATTTCAGAAGATACCAAGGTTACCACCCAACAAAGAGATTGAGCTTATTATCGACTTGGCATCGGGAAAGAAACTGATTACCTGAGCATCGTATCTCATGGTCCCTTCAGAGATGTTAGAGTTGAGGGAGAAGATTCAGTAGTTATTTGGGTAGGGTTTGATTCGGCGGAATTTATCACCATGGGGTGCACCGGTGTTATTTGCAAAGAAGAGGGATGGTTCGTTTCGCTTGTGTTTAGACTACAGGGAGTTGAAAAACATCACGATACGAATAAGTATTTGTTATGGAGGATCGATGACCTGTTTGATCAATTGATAGGGGGCTGCATACTTCTTCAAGATTGACTTGAGATCGAGGTATCACCAGTTGCGCATTCGGGAGGTGGATATACCTAAGACTGCTTTTCTATCGTGGTACGGTTCGTATGAGTTCAGGGTGATGTTGTTTGGGCTCACCGATGTGCCATCCATGTTCACTGATCTCATGGACAAAGTATTCAGGGAGTTTTTGAACCAATTTATGATCGTGTTTATAAATGATATTTTGGTTTACTCTCTCACTGAGGAGGAGCACGCGGAGCATTTTCATAGGGTTCTATAGACACTTCAGGACCACCAGTTCTATGCTAAATTTAGGAAGTGTCAATTTTGGTTGCAGGAGGGTACAAATTCTTGGTCATATCATGTTCGACATGGGTACTTTTATGGATTCGAGTAAGGTATCGACAGTGAGGGAGTGGGGACATCCCACGACATCGATAGAGATTCATAACTTTATGGGTTTGGACAGGTACTACCATCGCTTCATCAAGGGCTTTTCAAAGATTACAAGTCCATTGACTAACCTTACTCGCAAGGGGTACCATTTGTGTGGAGTGATCACTGTCAGTTAGCCTTTGATGAGCTGAAACAAAAATTGACGTCAGTACCTATACTTGCATTGCCTAGGAGTGGGGTGGAGTACCAGGTTTATATTGATGCATCTTTATAGTGACTTGGGGGTGCATTATATCAGGAGGATAGGGCTATAGCTTATGTGTTTCGAAAGTTGAGCCTCATGAGAAGAATTACCAAACACGCGACGTTGAGTAGGCAGCGGCTGTATTTTCTTTGAGGATATGGAGACACAATCTTCTGGGGGAGCAGTTTACATTGTTCATGGATCATAAGTAACTTTAGTATCTCTTCATATAGAAGGATCATAATATGAGGCAGAGGCGATGGCTAGAATTCGTGAAGGACTACTAGTTTAATATAAAGTATCATCTTGGTAAGGCTAATGTGGTAGCACATACATTAAGTCGGAGACCAACCGAGGAGTTGATGGAGGTCTAAAAGGTTAGGTGGAGTACATGATGATGAGATTTACAGAGCGTTCACGTCAGTTTTAGCTATCACCCTCGAGATTATCATGCGGGTATTGAAAGCACGGGCTGAGGATTAGTACTGTCACGATAGAGTGCGCCAGTTATTAGCTAAGGGTATAGAGTCTTACTTGATCATCTCTGAGGGAGGCCTATATTTTAGTGGGAGACTTGTGGTGACAGAGGATGAGGATTTGAGCATAAGGTTATGACTCGGTCTCACAGATCGAGGTTTACGGTACATCCCGATGGGGATAAGATGTACAAGGACATGATGAGATTGAATTGGTGGCCAGGGATGAAGAGAGACATAGTAGAGTTATTCTCGAAGTGTGTTACCTGTATGTTAGTTGAGGTAGACCACCATAGACCTTCCAGAATGCTACAGCCACTGGAGATTTCCTTGTGGAAGTGGGAGAGCATTTCGATGGATTTTTTTATCAGACTGTCGATGTCACATAGGGGTCACGATTCCATTTGGGTGATAGTGGATCGATTTACCGAGGTGTCCCATTTCTTTCCAGTTCACACCGACTTTGAGACGATGCAGTATGCGTAACTATTCATAGCGGAGATAGTTAAGCGGCACGAGGTACCTATCAACATTGTATCTGATAAAGACAAGATCTTTGTGTCCCATTTATGTCAGAGTTGTCAGGAGGCCAGAGGCACTGACTTGTGATTGACTACCGCATACCACCCACAAACAGATGGACAGACTTAGAGGGTAAGTCAGATGTTAAAATACATGTTGAAGATGTGCATCGTGGACTTTAGGGGAGGATGGGAACGATATCTTCCATTGATAGAATTTGCATATAATAACTCTTACCAATTTACTATCGGTATGGTACCGTTTAAGGTACTGTATGGGAGACCTTGCCATTCGCCCTCTTGCTGGTTAGATTTGGGGGACAACAAGTTATTGGGACCAGAGATAATACAGGAGACGACTGCCAAAATCGATCTTATTCGGGGACGTATCCGAATAGCTCAGGACCGATAAAAAAGTTATGTTGATACAGACTAGAGGCACATAGAGTCATAGGTTGGCGATCATGTGTTGGTACGGGTGTGTCCCATGAAGGGGATTATGAGGTTTGATAAGAAGGGTAAGCTAGCGCTGAGATATGTGGGACCTTTCCTAATTGTTGAGAGAGTGTGACCAGTGGCATATAGACTGGGGTTACCAGAGAAGCTTCAGAGGATACACGACGAGTTCCATATGGCATTGCTGAAGAAGTACATGAGGAACGAGAGAGATTTCCTGGCATGTTACACTCAAGGAGAATGATTTACAGCTAAGTGTCTAGTACGAGGAAATACTCGTGGCTATTATAGATCGTAATAAGCGAAAGCTGCAGTCTAAGGTGGTACCATTGGTCAGGGTTCAGTGGGGACACCTCAGTGTTGACGAGTCTACATGGAAGCGGGAGGATGACATGCGAGAGAAGTATCCAGAGTTATTCGTTGTAGGTATGACCTGATTTTGGGGACGAAATTCCCTGTAAGGGGGGAAGTTTTTAATACCCATTATTTCTGCGTATTTGGAAATAAATTAATTCAATAAATTATTCGTTTGATTTTAAATTACGCGAGTTAAGTAATTTAATTAAATTAAATAAAAATGTTATTTTTAAATATTTATCAAGAGAAATAGATAATGATTAATATTATGAGTTAAATTTACTAAGTGAATAGTAAATAATTTACAGAAATTATTATGCGTCATAGCAAGTGAAATTGGCGTAATTGAATTTATCTCAATCGGGAGTCGTGTGTAGACTAAATTAAGGTTGATGTCGAGGTCAAAGATCACTTCAGAAGGGTCAAAATAGTCAGAATAATATACCCGGGTGTATCAGTGGGTCCCGAGGTAACTTCAGACTAAGCCGGCACCGTAAGTGGGTATTTTAGTCATTTGGTAAATAAGGGTTAGGATACCGACGAATTTCCAACTCCTTTATCATCATATAGATGGGGGAGGCTAGGGTTTAGAGGTTAGAAAACTCATAGAATCCATTGGAGATGAAGAGAGATCATTTGGGAAGCCTAAGACAGAGAGGTCTTGAAGGGTTGAGCCTTGTTCTTACATCCTTATCATCCTAGGAGTGTGGATTGGAAGGGAAGGCGACCTCTAGCAACTAAAATCATGAAATTTGATCCTAGTGATCAAGGTAAGGATTTTTTGCAAATTTCTTTGAGGTTATAATACCCATGTCGTGAGGATTTTATTATAGTTTGATTAAATTGATGATTTTTAGAAGAAAATAATTATTTAAATGAATGTTTGGGTAGGACTTGCATGTAGAATGATTTAACACCTGTAGATGATTAGAAATCAGAGGATATGTGTTTATCAAAACGAACTAAATTTGGGTTTTATGTTTGATATGAAGAAAGGACATAGAAATCCAAGGCTTTTATGAATAGATGATTTAATCCATTCTAGAATTGGAATCGTAATGTTTTGATGTTAAAATTACGTTAGAAATCTTCCCAATACATATACAAGGCATTTGGGGCAATTGGTTTTACATTTGGTAAAGGATCAAAGGAGTCGGGTGAATGAAAATGGTGAAAAAAACAAATATCCCAACGAATAATATGATCTGATACAAAATGAATAAATTTGGCCCAGGGGCAAATCGATTAGAAAAAGTGAATGGATTCGGCCTTTGGGAGAATCGGTTGAGCCTTTGGGAGAATCGGTTCGGCCTTTGGGCGAATCGATTCGGCTTTCCCAGAATTGCCTATTTTGCCTATTTATGCGTTGAAACATTGAAAATTTATTTGGGTGACCTTCGGGGCCTCTTTAAGTTATTAAGATAGACTTATGGGAATACAGTATGACCATGATAGAATCAGGTAGTAGTCTTATTTAGAGAATTATGACTAAAATTGTTTGGGATTAAATTATTAAGTAATTAGTTTGAGAGGATGAGAATAAATTATGGATGTTTAGAATGAACCTATGACGTAGACTAGTAGAGTAAGAAAGGCTTAGCGAAAATAATAATAAAGGGGTAAATAGGACCCTTAGAGTAGAGAATAATATTCATTTGAAGGCGATAATAGGAGTAATCGTAAGTTAAAAAGTACCGTGAGTATTCAAATGATATATAATACGTACGAATGATGATGATTAGGTTGTGTGAATACCTGTTGAATATGCATATATATATATATATGTGTGTGTGTGTGTGTGTGTGTGTGTGTGTGTGTGTGTATGTTTTTGTGTGTGTGTGTGTCTATGTGTGTGTGTGGTGAGTGTACCTATTATTTGATTTATTATTTTGCGTGAACATACCTATGCTACCTGCTATCACGGAGGTTTCCGCGCAGTGGGCGTTCCCACCTTGCTGATTCTAGGGAGGTCTCGATTTGTGCTCCAGAACATAGAACTTAGGGCAACTCGTTATATGTAATGAGTGGCACCGACGTGTCGATTGGGTACATTAGGTATGTGCATAGCCCAAAGACTTATAACTATTTTTGCCTCCACGACTTGTTATTTGATTTTGGGTTCGAGTAGACATACCGAACCAATAGTCCTTATTTTAGTATGAGAGGTACACAGACTGATAGTAGAGTATGCTTATTGTACGGTGGTCCTTTTAAGAGACATCATAATTATATATATTAGTGAGATTCATAAATATAACCATTTGAATAACTCTACTTACGTGTGATAGTAAGTGAATTGATAGTGTGCATATAAATAATGAATTTAGTCATGAAACTTAATAAAATGATTAAATGACTTGGGATGGAGAATGGTAATTATGATATCAATAACATACGAGAGATGTTAATTCTTATAGTGTACTGTATGGGCAGTATGGGGGACTTATATGTGTCGATAGTCCAATTAGATACTTATGTCTAGTTAGCTTGGGTAGTATTGCTAGGTGGGCTAAGTAGAAACATTATGAATGCACAATACATGAGAGGTGAGAAAACTCAAGGGAGTGTACGTGAACTAAGCATTTGTAATCAATAACTGATTTTTAAATTGTGATAAATACTTGAAAAATATTTTCAAAATGTTAGGATTCTAACCCTTGATATAAATCTTTTTCAAAACCTTTTAGTTGCCCAACCATAGGGATGCCAGACTTGACGATCCATTCGAGGGATGATTAGCTGCAGCACTGTGGAAACTTGCATTGCTTAGATGCTTCAATCATTCATTCCTAGTGAAAGATTTCCTTCCAGTATCTCAGTTGGGCATGTTGCCCCAATCAAACTTTATTTATTTTAGTTTTTTATTTCAAACTTGTAGTAAGATTGATTTTCCTATTTGTTGGATTATTATTTGGCTTGGATTTTAGCCGATGGTTTATTCAAAAACTCATTATTCATTTATTTATTTCATTGTGATGGTCGAGACTATATTAATGGTGTGAATGTTTTAATTGGGTTTCAGCATATTATTATCATTTGTTTAATGAAAGATAAAATTTTGAAACTGGCACTAATAAGTGATTAGTAATTAACATGATTTTCAATAGTGATGTTGAGAATGAACCAGATGAGAAACCACTTTTAATTTAATAAAGGAGTGATCCCCCTGGATTTAATTAGGCGAGGTGTCACAGATGTTATCAAAGCATCAGGTTCTAGTGTCTATAGGATCTGTACAGCTTACTACGATTTCAGCATATCGTTCTTTTGTATAGAGCGCTATTAATAGGATTGTTGCTTTATTCTATACGTGTTTGAGATATCATGATTATTCTATTAAATTTTGTATAAATTGTGTACTTATACAATTCGATTTGTTTTTAGATGCCACCGAGAAGAGAGCGAGCAGAGAAGGTAAGAGTCAGGGAAGAGGTGAGGGAGGCGTAATAGGAGGTATAGGTACCGCTGCCACAGCCACCACTAGAGATGATTTTGACTGCAGAGGTGGCCAAGAAAGTGGCCCAGGTGGTCAAGGTAGCTATGAATGCCATGGACATTCATTTCCCATAGTGCCAGCCGCGGCCGCTAGTGGCACCGGTGACCCATGCCCATCCAAGCCCATTTACTTGGAAGAGGGTCAGAGACACGTTTCAGAAGGGCCACCCGCCCAAGTTTCTGGGTAGCTCTAATGTAGTTAAGGCGTGTCAGTGGAAGAAGTATATACAACGCCACCTGCGGATGGTGGAGCATAGTGAGGTGCATAAGCAAATGCTGGATACTTTAAGTCTTGTTGGAGCCGCATTATAGTGATGCAAGTCTGTTACCACCATCGAGGAGAAAGGCACGATGACGATCGTTGAGTTTTGGGTGCGATTGACCGCAAGTATTTTTCGCCAACAGTGGAGATCGAAATGCAGAAAAAGTTCAATGAGGTAACTCAAGGCGACCGTTCCGGGGCAAAGTATGAGGAGGATTTCAACCGTTTAGCAAATTTTATGCTAGACGAGGTGAGAAATGAGAAATGTAAGAATACAAAGTTCGTGGATGGATTATCCAGGAGGACTAGGCATCACTTGATCGGAAATCTCGCATTGGTGAGATACACAAATATAGTTAATATTGCGTTGTTACATTGCCAGGACCATCACATCCACATGAAGGGAAGTAAGAGAGGAGGAGATCCGAGTCAGCAGGGCAAGGTAGGTGGGAGTACTGCTAATGAGGCACAACAATAATGGGCAAGTAGGTAGCAGGGCAGGATTCCCGACATGTGGATTCTACCAAGAGAATTAGATCGCAGGGTTATCGACTGGATGGTCACAGTTTCAAGTAGGGTCAGTAGGTCCCTAATCAACAAAAAATTCCTTCGGTCATTCAGAGCCAACGAAATAATGGAGGTGGCCAGCAAGGCCATGATTATCTGGGACAGCGCAAGGGCAGCCTCGATAGGGCCCGTAGGGCAAGAGAGGCAGAGACCTTTTTCAGGATAGTGTTTTATATGTGGCCCGCAGGGTCATAAGAGGAAAGATTTCCCACAGCTGGGTATGGCACTACAGCCTGGTGCCTAACGGGGTAGTAGGCTCCATTACCTCAAGCACCAACACCAGCACTAGCACCCCGAGCCCCACAATAGCAGCAGGTACAGATGCACTACGGGTGTGTGTATAACGTTGTTGATGTACCTATACCACCATCACCTTAAGATCCACTAACTGTCAAGGGTACGTTTTCTATTCATGGTCATGAGGGTAGGATTATTTTTTATACTTGGGTGTCACATTCTTTTATTTCCACAAGCTTTACCCGACCAACCGATATTTTAGAGACAGGTGAAACTCGCCTTATGTGTGTAGAGTCACAGTTGGGGAGTAGGTCACTTATACACTCTCTATATAAAGGTGTGGACGTCCTTATTGGGAGTCTGGGCTTAGCAGTGGACCATCTTGTGTTAGATATCGAGGGATACGATGTTATCCTAGGTGTGGATTGGTTGGCGGGTTACAATGTGACAGTAGACTTTTACGAGAGGATAATAATGTTCTTTATTTTGGGTCAGGAGATGTTCTTGGTGGCGATGCCTCTTCTCGAGGGAGGGTCATGAACCCACCTATACTACATTGAGGAGGAGACCTCACAGGAGGTGCTTATTCCCATTGACTCAATTCCAACTATGAGAGATTTTGAGGATGTATTTCAGGAGAAGCGAGGGCTTCCACCTAGCAAAGAGATCAAGTTTGTTATCGACTTAGCACCGGGCACGAGATCGATGACCCGAGAACCGTATCGCATAGCCCCTTCAAAGAAGCGAGAGTTAAGGGAGAAGATTCAGCAGTTGTTAGGGCAGGGTTTCATTCGGCGGAGTACATCGTTATGGGGTGTAAGAGTGCTATTTGTAAAGAAGAGGGATAGTTTTCTTTGCTTGTGTGTAGACTATAGGGAGATGAACAAGGTCACAATACATAACAAGTATTCATTATCGAGGATCGATGACCTGTTTGATTTGTTGAGAGGGGCTGCGTACATCATCAAGATTGACTTGAGATGAGTGTATCACCATTTGCACATTCGAGAGGAGGATTTCCCTAAGATTTCTTTTTTGTCGCGGGATCGATCGTATGAGTTGAGGGTGATGTCGTTTGGGCTCACCAATATGCCAGAAGTATTCATGGATCTCGTGAATAAAGTACTCAAGGAATTTTTTGACCAGTTTATAATCGTATTTATAGACAATATTATGGTTTACTCTCACACTAAGGAGGAGCATTTGCATAGGGTTCTACAGACACTTCGGGACCACCAGTTGTATGTTAAATTCAGTAAGTGTGGATTTTTACTGCGAGATGTACAGATTCTTAGCCATATCTTGTTCGACATGGATATTTATATTGATTCGAGTAAGGTGTCGACGGTGAGGGAATGGGGACTTCCCATTACAATGACAGAGATTTGCTGCTTTCTGGGTTTGGATAGGTACTATCATTGCTTCATTAAGTGCTTTTCTGAGATTGCAAGTCCTTTGACAAACCTAACTCACAAGGGGGTACCATTTGTGTGGAATGATCATTGTCAGTTAGTCTTTGATGATCTGAAGGACAATGTGATGTCAGCAACTGTACTTACATTGCCTAGGAATGGTGTGGATACCGAGTTTACACAGAGGCATCCTTGCAGTGACTTGGGGGTGTATTATAGAAGGAGGAGAGGGTTGTATCTTATGCATCTCGAAATCTTAATCCTCATGAGAAGAATTACACAACACACGACCTTGACTTGGCAGCGATTGTATTTCCTTTGAGGATATAGAGATACTATCTTCTATGGGAGCAATTTCCATTATTCCCTGATCATAAGTCACTTCAGTATCTCTTCACATAGAAGGGTCTGAATATGAGGCATAGGTGGTGGCTAGAATTCATGAAGGACTACCAGTTTGATATAAAGTATCATCTTGGTAAGTCTAACATGGTGGCAGATGCGTTGAGCCGGAGACCCACCGGGGAGTTGGCGAAGGTTTGTAAGGCGAAGTGGAGTGACCTTCGACATGATGATGAGATTTCTAAAGTATGCATATCGATTTTAGCTATCACTCTTGAGATTATCATGGGGTAGTGAAAGCACAGGTAGAGGATCAGTACTGTGAGGATAGAGTGCACCAGTTATTAATTGGGGTACTGAGTCTTACTTGATGAGCTCTAAGGGAGGCTTACATTCTAATGGGAGACTAGTAGTGCCACAGGATGAGGATTTGAGGCATGCGATTATGAGAGAGTCTCACGGATCAAGGTTTGTGGTACATCCTGATGGGGATAAGATGTACCAGGACATGAGGAGACAATATTGGTGGGCAGAGATGAAGCAAGACATAGCAAAGTTTGTCTCAAAGTGTGTTACATATCAGTTAGTTGAGGTAGACCACCAGAGACATTCGGGAATGCTACAACCACTAAATACTTTTGTGTGGAAGTTGGAAATCATTTCGATGGACTTTGTTACCGGACTGTCAATGTTGTAGAGGGGTCACAATTTCATTTGGGTGATAGTTGATTGGTTGACAAAGGTGGCCCATTTATTTCCAGTTCGCACTGACTTTGAGACGATGTAGTATGCGCAGCTATTCATAGCGAAGATAGTTAAGCGGCACGAGGTACCAGTCAACATTTTATTTGATAGAGACAATATCTTTATGTCCCATTTCTGGTAGAGTTTTCAGGAGTCCATGGGCACTGACTTACGACCGAGTACCGCATACCACCCACAGACGGATGGACAGACTTAGAGGGTAAATTCGATGTTAAAGGACTTGTTGATAATGTGCATTCTGGACTTTGGGGTAGGATGGGAGCGATATCTTCCATTGGTAGAATTTGCGTATAATAACTCTTATCGATTTACTATCGGTGTGGCACCATTCGAGGCACTCTTTGGGAGACCTTATCGTTCGCCCACTTGCTAGTTAGAGTTGGGGGACAACAAGTTATTAGGACCAGAGATAATACAAGAGACGATTGCCAATATCGATCTTATTCGGGGATGTATCCGAATAACTCATTATCGACAGAAGAGTTATGTTGATGCAGATAGGAGTCACATAGAGTAAGAGGTTGCTGATCAGGTGTTGGTATAGGTGTCTCTTATGAAGGGGGTTATGAGGTTTGGCAATAAGGGTAAGCTAGCGCCGAGATATGTGGGTCATTTCCCAATTATTGAGAGAGTGGGACCAATGGCATATAGACTGGGGTTACCAGTGCAACTTTAGAGGACACATGACGTATTCCATGTGGCATCGCTGAAGAAGTACAGGCGGAACAAGAGAGATTTTTGGCACATTCCACTCGAGGAGATTTATTTACAGCTGAATGTTTGGCACGAGGAGAGGGCCGTGGATATTCTGGATCGTAATCAGTGAAAGTTGGGGTCTAAGGTGGTACCATTGGTCAGAATTCAGTGGGGACACGACAGTGTCGACGAGTCTACATGTAAGTGGGAGGATGACATGCGAGAGTAGTTTCCAGAGTTATTCTCTACAGGTATGACCTAATTTTGGGGATGAAATTTCCTGTACGGGGGGAAGTATGTAATACCCCGTATTTCTGCGTATTTGGAAATAAATTAATTCGGTAAATTAATCGTTTGATTTTAAATTACACGAGTGAAGTAATTTAATTAAATTAAATAAAAATAAGAACTTTAACTATTAATCAAGAGAAAGAGGATAATGATTAATATTATAGGTTAAATTTTCTAAGTGAATAGCAAATGATTGATAAAAATTATTATGCGTCATAGCAAGTGAAACTAGCGTAATTGAATTTATCTCAATCGAGAGTTGGGTGTAGACTAAATTGAGGTTGAGATAGGATATTTATTTAGAATGACTTAGATGATGATTTCAAGGTCACATATGACTCTGGAAGGGATGAAATAGTTAGAATAGTATACCTGATGGTGTCGATTGGGTCTAGGGCAACTTTAAACTAAACCGGCACCGTGAGGGGGTATTTTAGTCATTTGGTAAATGAGGGTTAAGATACCTACCAATTTTTAACTCCTTTATCAGTATATAGATTGGAGAGGCTACGGTTTAGAGGTTAAAAAACTCAGAGAATCAATCGGAGAGGAAGAGAAATCATTTGGGAAACCTAAGAGAGAGAATTATTGAAATATTAAACCTTGTTCTTGCATCCTTATCATCATAGGAGTGTGGATTGGATGGGAAGGCGACCTCTATCAACTCAAATCACGAAATCAGATCCTAGTGATCAAGGCAAGGGTTTATTTCAAATTTCTTTGAGGTTATAATACCCATGTTGTGAGGATTTTGTTATAGTTTGATTAAACTGATAATTTTTAGAAGAAAGGAATGATTTAAATGAATGTTTAGGTAGGACTTGCATGTAGAATGATTTAACACCTATAGATGATTAGAAATCGGAGGATAGGTGTTTATCAAAACGAACTAAGTTTGGGTTTTATGTTGGATATGAAGAAAGGACATAGAAATCCAAGGTTTTTATGAATAGATGATTTAATCCATTCTAGAATAGGAATCATAATGTTTTGATGTTAAAATTACGTTAGAAATCATCCTAATACATATAAAAGACATTTGGGACAATTGGTTTTACGTTTGGTAAAGGATCAAGGGAGTCGGGTGAATTGAAATGATGAAAAATGCAAATATCCCAACGAAGAAAACTATCTGGTACGAAACGAATCAATTCGGCCCAAAGGCAAATCGATTCAAAAAAGCGAATCGATTCGAGCTTTGGGCGAATCGATTATGTTTGACCAGAATTGCCTATTTTACCTATTTATTCCTCGAAACTTTGAAAAATTATTTGGGAGACCTTTGGGGCCTCTTTAAGTTATTATGATAGACTTATGAGAATAGAGTAGGACCATGATAGAAATGGGTAGTAGTCTTATTGAGAGAATTAAGGCTAAAATTGTTTGGGCTTAAATTGTTAAGTAATTAATTTGAGAGGATGAGAATAAATTACGGATGATTGGAATGAACCTATCTGTAGACTAGTAGAGTAAGAATGACTTAGCTACGAAAATAATAATAATAAAGGGGTAAATAGGACCCTTAGAGTAGAAATAATATTCGTTTGAAGGCGATAGTAGGAATAATCGTAAATTAAAAGTACCGTGATTATTAAAATGATGTATAATACGTACGAATGATGATAATTAGGTTGTGTGAATACATGTTGAATATGCATATATATATATATATATATATATATATATATATATATATATATGTAGGTGGTGGGTCTACCTATTATATGATTTATTGTTTTGCGTAAACATACCTATGTTACCTTCTATCACAGAGACTCCCGCGTAGTGGGCGATCCTACCTTGTCGATTCCTGGGAGGTCTGGATTTGTGCCCCATAACACAGAACTTAGGGCGGCTCGCTATGTGTTGTGTATTAGTGGGACCGATGTGTCGTTTGGGTACTATTTATTCCAAAGACTTAGAACTATGTTCGCCTCCATTACTTGTTATTTTATTTTGAGTTCGAGGTGACATACCGAAGCAAGAGTCCTTATTTTAGTACAAGAGGTACACGGACTGATAGTAGTGTATGCATATTGTACGGTGGTCCATTTGAGAGATATCGTAATTATATATATTAGTGAGATAAATATATATACAACCGTTTGAATAACTCTACTTACGTGTGGTGGTAGGTGAATTAATAGTATGCATATAAATGAATTTAGTCATGAAACTTAATAAAATGATTAAACGAACAAGGATGGAGAATGGTACTTATGATATCAATAACATACAAGAGATGTTAATTCGGATAGCGTACTGCGTGGGAGGTACGGGGGACTTATAGGTGTCGATAGTTCATTTAGTTACTTATGGTAGTATGGCTAGGTGGGCTGAGTAGAAACGTTAGGCGTGCATAATAGATGAGAGGTGAGGAAACTCAAGGGAGTGTACATGAACCTAACATTTGTAATCAATAATCATTTTTTAAATTATGATAAATACTTGCAAAATATTTTCAAAATGTTTTGGGTTCAAACCCTTGCTATAAATCTTTTTCAAAACCTTTTAGGTGCACAATCATAGGGATGCCGAAGTTGATGATCCATTCCAGGGACTATTAGCTACAACACTATAGAGACTTGTAAGACTTTCTTAGACGCTTCTATCATTCATTCCTAGTGTAGGATTTCATTCCAGTATATCAGTTAGAAATGTTGCCCCGGAGAATGAAAAATATTAATTGCCTCAGTGGTTTTCACAAATTCCCTAATTTTAAACCAATTTTAGTTCATCCCTGAAATATGCAAGTACGTGTAAAAAAAATCAAGTAAGCATGTGACACAAAATTCAGGAAAAATCCCCGAAGGGCAAAACTTTTATTTCTAGAACTATGACAAGTTTACAAGACCATTGACTTTCATACAACCTAATAATCGTCCATAAGTGTAACACATGGTGTCTTCGTCAAACCTTCAAAGCATCGGCTAGAAATTAGCAGTGGTTCACACGCAGCTATACCACAAGGACACGCAGTCGAGACACGCAATCTTTAGTAAAGAATCAATATGCATAAGATCCACAATGACACGCAGTCATAAACTTCGCAGAGACTCCCTCCACAATAGCACGCATCCCTCAGTTGTAGAGATCTCCCCCTAAAAAATGAAATAATGGCAAACTATGCTCTTGGGTTCCACAAAACAACTCACACAAAAGCTATTGGGATTGTGAATTGTAAAACAAAAGTTTGAACCCTAAAAAATTATTGGAGAATAAACCAAAACACTCAAAAACGTATTACATTTAAAGACAGTGTTTCTCCACACGAAATTCTGAAGCCTGACACCCTTATTTATATTAAAAATCAAGGTGGTGATGTGTCAGCTTAAAACAACTCTCGTTCAAACGACATACGACGTTGTTCGAGCGAACCTACATCTCGTTCGGACAAGATGTGACATCGTTTAAATGACAGTCACCGATTCTCTTAAAAAACTTTTAAATATGTAAATAACTTGGAATCCTTAAAAACCAAAACGGTTTACGGGATTAGGAGTATTTATCCAAACCTTTTAAGTTTTTGAAAAAATTAAAAACCATTTAAAATTATTTCAAAAATCATTTTAACGTTTATAAAAAATATCCCAACACTTTTAATGTGAAATGTAAATGAAACTTAAACAGATTTTACCAAATTCATCCTTGTTGGACTTGAATGTTGAAGTCTTCTTGTAATTCAAATTCGTCTTGTGTAGATGACATACTAAATTGTGACGGACAAAGTCCTTACAAATCTCCTCCTATGTCTATGCCGGTACAAAATTAAAAAAATATCCGAATTATCAATCTCAAATGACCTGTACAATTCTACCCTCCCAAAAACTCAAACGTGGAAAGATAAACTAGCAAGTCTTCAATTTTTAAAACTTTGGCTTCAACAATCAATTCTTCAAACCTTCAAACTTTTCTCATCAGGGTGTGCAATAAAAAATCCTCAATTGTTCCTACACACATGAGACAAAGTAAAAACCTCGTGATGTATCGAGTTTGAAATTATATAAACATAAAACATGTAAGCATAATCGAATCTCCCACATAATATCATAATTCGTTCTCCCCCTTTTTATTTATCCGAAACAGATAAGGAAAAGAATAAATCACATAAGGAAAATCGGGGTGTTACGATAAACAAGGCAAACAAATATGACAAACGTGCTCAATGCAGGATATGCTAAAAAACCTTCACAAACTATTTTTAATTTTTTCATTTTTTTATTCAAAAGTGTTACAAACACACACCATGAATTCATACTATGATAACCAAATCGTCGAAACTGTATGAATGGGTATGAACAGATTAGTATAGGAATAAAAATCAATCACGTCATATATGCACGATGCATATTATGTATTCCAAATGAATGAGCATCAAAATCATCCTTAGGTGTAAAAGAGTTAAATTTAGATGGCATCGTTTTAAATTAAAATCAACAAATCAAAGTCTACATGACTTTCACACCAATAATGTCTAAAAACTTTTTAACTCTTTTTCAAGACTTTTTAAGGACGTGCAAAGCCATTTTAATTCTCTAACCAAACTCCCTCTTATATATTTTCTTTTTTGAGCTGATCTAAATTCTCAAACATTGGAGAATTGGGAAATAAACCTAATGGCCTCCTTTTTGGCAAAAATTTCTTTTTATTGCCTTTAAATTTTTTTGGGCTCTTTTGAACCTTTTTGGACCCCGGAATATTAAAATACCTCAGTTTTTAAGGTCTAATTAAACGGTGTCTTAGGATATATGTGTACCTTTTGTAGCCCTTCACCGTTTTTTAAAATTCACAGAAACTCACGAAAGACGGTTTAAAACATGCACACCTTTTATTATCTTGTTTTATCACATTTGGTTCGTTTTAATAGACATAATTGAGATGAAAATACATAACCAACATGTGATTCGATAAGAACAATATTCAAACAAATTCGTGCTCGTGTGCATCAAAGGAAATAATGGGTCAATCACGTAGGTAATAACACTTAATTACATCTTAATGACTCCAAACACTATAAAGCACATGAATGACATGACTTATTATCTTAAAAGACTATCAAATACTCATATGGATAAATGGAATGAAATTGTGACTCGGTCATCCTAAATGTCAATTCATATATGGTGCAAAATAAAATAGAAGAATCTTTTTGTATTTTTTCCATACTTTTTAAAATAAAAAACTAATACAAAAAGTACACATGTCATAACACTAGCAAGAATATATCATGAAGCATAGCTAGAGTATGACAAACATGCACACACAATCATCTATAATATATAGCAAGAGAAGAATCATGTGCAAGCAATGGAGAATCAACTAGTCTCACATCTAATGCCTCTAAAAGTGATTTTCTAACCCCAAATAGGTGTGAAACGTCGCGTGGGGGTGTTGGGAACGAAGGGAACACTAGACTTCAACTTCCTAAGACTTTTTCGAAGATCGAAAAAAAAAAATTTAAGTGACCCTTTCTACCACAATGTGAACAAATGAAAATGCGTGGAATGACAGCTATAGGTTGACCTTTTCTAACGTCCTTAGGAATGGTTTACCCTCTAAAATAAATAATGATTTTGGCTTTAGTAATGGAAGCATTAGAAGATTACGATCCATTATCATCACTATCAAACCTACTTGAATCGTTTAAATCATTTTTTAACTTCAAAATATTTGATTCAAGCAACGAATTAGACTCTTCTAAAGATAGGGATTTCTTTTTCAAATTATCAATTAAACTTAATAGCTTATTACTCTCACCCTCAATTAAAATAAACTTATCCCTAAGAGTCTTTTCACGTGCCGTAAAATCATCAATTAATTTTTTTTCCTCGACGGCACAGATGGGAACCCTAGAAATTTTTAAGTCCTCCAATTCTTTTTATAAATCTAGGATTTATCATCACTCCCCTTTTTGGCAATTTTCAAAGAATCAAAATCATTTCACAAATTACCAAAGTGCGCACAAAAAATATTTCTTTGGGTTTGAAACGTTTGCAAATATTCAAACTTATTTTTAAAAAGAGAATTTTCTTCTTCCAAAATTTTAATTCTTTTGAAAAGTTTCAAATTCAAAAAGGTTAATTTTTCAGCACAGTCGTGAACTTTATCAAACTCATCTCGACTAACAGCATCAACAGTATGAGAATCCACCGAGAAAACAAATCAGCAGAGGAACACAAATAACCAACAAAAAATATTATACTACAGGATCTACTTAGTAAATTGGTGCGACAGGCTTTGATACCAATTTGAGAATGCAAAATATTAATTGCCTTGGTGGTTGTCACAAATTCCCATATTTTAAAACAATTTTAGTTCATCCCTAAAATACGCAACTACGTGTCAAAACAAATCATGTAAGCATGTGACACAAAATTCATGAAAAATCCTCGAAGGAAAAAACCTTTATTTATGGAACTTTGACAAGTTTACAAGATCATTAACTTACATACACCCTGATAATTGCCCACAAGTATAATGCACGGTATCTTCGTCAAACATTCAAAGCATCGGCTAGAAATCAGTAGTGGTTCACACGCAGCTATACCACAAGGACACGTAGTCCATGCACGCAATTTTCAGCAAAGAATCAACACGCAGAAGATCCTCAATGATATGCAGTCATAAACTTCGTAGAGACTCCCTCCACAATAGCACGCAGCCCTTGGTTGTAGAGATCTCCCCACAAAGAATGAAACAATAGAAAACTACGCTTTTGGGTTCCACAAAACAGCTCACACAAAAGCTATTGGGACTGTGAATTGTAAAACAGAAGTTTGAACCCTAAAAAATTATTGGAGAATAAACCAAAAAAGTCAAAAATGCATTCTGTTTAAAGCCACTGCTTCTCCACACAAAAATTAGAATCTTTACACCCTTATTTATATTAACAAATCAACACGATGACTTGTCAGCTTAAAACAACTCTCGTTCGAACGACATGCGACGTCGTTCGAGCGGACCTCCTTCTCGTTCGAACGAGATGTGACGTCGTTTGAACGACAGTCACTGATCCTCTTTAAAAACTTGTAAATATTTAAATAACTTAGAATCCTTAAAAACCAATACTGTTTACGGGATCAGGAGTATTTATCCAAACCTTTTATGTTTTTGAAAAAATTAAAAACCATTAAAAATTATTTCAAAATTCATTTTAACTTTTATAAAAAATATCCCAACACTTTTAATGTGAAATATAAATGAAACTTAAATACATTTTATCAAATTCATCATTGTTGGGCTTGAATGTTGAAGTCTTCTTGTAATTCGAATTCGTCTTTTGTAGTTGTAATCTTTCCATTCCTCGTCGACTTATAGCAACTTATAGCGGTATATGACATACTAAATTGTGACAGACAAAGTCCTTACATCCCCAATCAGACTTCATTTATTTTAGTTTTTCAGTCCAGACTTGTTGTAGGATTGATTTTCCTATTTGTTGGATTATTATTTGGGTTTGACTTTAGCCGATGGTTTATTTGGCAAGACATTATTCATTTATTTATTTCATTGTGATGGTTGAGATTATATTAATGGTGTGAATGTTTTAATTGGGTTTCGTCATATTATTATCATTTGTTTAATGAAAAATAAAATTTTGACATCGGCTTAAATAACTAATAGGTGATTAGTAATTAACATCATTTTCGATAGTGATGCTGAGAATTAACCAGATGAGAAACCCCTTTTAATTAAATAAAGGATCGATCACCGAGTATTTAATTAGACGGGGTGTCACAATTGTCATCTGCCACACTGGCAAATGAAACGTTCTCATCCCATCCCGCCAACACTCTCCTAGATCTTCAATAATCATCTCATTCCTTTTAAAATGCTTGACGATTAGGCAATCAAATGATGATCCAAAACCCATAACATATAGAAGATAATAGACAAATGAGGATCCCTTTCCTAAGCCCTAGCAAAATGTCCCACTTTCCTCTAAGCTTCCCCCCATATTGTAAAAGGGAGACAACACAAAAATAAAAAAATCTCAATTATATGGAGAAGGCCGTGTTTATATTTGATACTATGGAATCACCATACATTCACACTTAATCTCGTAATTCTCGATTCCAGCTAAATAGAAAGGATAACTAGTTGTTAGGTGGTCTTGTATCTGAAAAGACACCATTGAAACCCCGTGTTTCTATGTTTGGTTCCCGTAATTACCTTAAATAGACAGAGGTTGAAATATTTAAATGTTTGTTAAGACAAAAGTCTAAAATCAGGATTGCTTATAACCCTAATGAGATATCTCCCTCTCAATGTTTGAATCACCATACATTCGGAATTAATTGCCTAACCATCTGTTCCAGCTAACCAGGATGGATAACCACTCATAAGTTGGTCCTACATCTTGAAAGACGCCATTAAAGCCCTACATTTATACGTCTCATATCCATAGAAACTTTAAATAGAAAAAGGTTGGAATGTTTTAAATCTTTGTTAAGACCAAAGTCTAAAATCTGGGTAGCTTATACCCCTACGGAGTTCTCTCCCTCTTGGTGTTTGAATCACCATACGTTTACACATAATCTCCTAACCCTTGATTCTAGCTAACCATGAAGGAGAACCAGTAGTGAGGTGGTCTTGTATCCAGAAAGATGCCATCGAAACCCTTTGTTTGTATGTCTAGTCCCCATAGAGACCTTAAATATAAAGAGGATGGAATGTTTTGAATCTTTGCTAAAACCAAAGTCTAAAATCAGGATACCCTATACCCCTATGGAGATCCTTCCCTTTCAGTGTTTGAATCACCATACATTGGCACTTCATCTCTTAACCCACGATTATAGCTAACCAAGAATGATAACTAGTAGTGAGATGACCAGAAGACTCATGAAGCCTTTATCATCATTATTGTTATTATTATTATTACTATTATTGTTATCATTATTATTATTATTATTATTATTATTATTATTATTATTATTATTATTATTATTATTATCAATATCATTATCATTATTATTATTACTATTACTATTACTATTACTATTACTATTACTATTACTATTACTATTACTATTACTGTTACTATTACTATTACTATTATCACTACTATCATTATCATAAAAAACACTAGCATTACTTATCATTATTATTATCATCATTATTATTATTATTATCATCATCATTTACTATTATTATCATCGTATTTACTAGCATTAGTCCTTATATCATATCATTATAAATCCTATATTTGGCGACTTCGCTGGGGAGGCATCCTCACTACCCTGGACAAAGAAGGTTATTATGTTTCTAAATAGCTAATTATTGAAGGTACTCTTGTCGGTAATGGAGTTCAGAGCAACCATACCACACAAGAAAAGGTCGTGGTGACAAAAGTTAGAACACCTTCTCCTCAAACAGGACAAACTAGCGCGGCAGCAGCAATGCCTTGGCATGTACGAATTTGATGATGATTATGTTTTTTGAGTTTTTGAAACAAAACAAAGTCGATTTGACAAGATTGAGCCAATCACGCATGACATTGGTGGTAGCCATTGCTGGAGGAGCAGCCGCTGCAACATCGGCAACCAAAGAAGTGTCTCTGTCGCAGAAGGTGGTAGTGAAGCAAATAACAGACCAGTAAGTTCACTAGCAGTGAAGAAAGTGGGATTGGAGGAGTCTCCCTCCAAACCCTTTACTATAGAGGAAGTGAAGAAGTTGATTTCCTCTAAAAGTGAGTCCTCTCACTTGTATGAGTAGCTACAAAACCCCTGCCCTGAGATTATCAATGAGAATCCCTACCCCGAGGGGTATGTTCCACTAAAGTTTGTAAAGTTTAGTGCAAAGTGAGAAAACCATCAAGAGCGTGTAAAGAGGTTTGTTTAATATTTGGGCGTGCATAGAAACAATAAGGACTTGAAGTTGAGGAAGTTCTCCAAGACGCTCACTACAAAGTCATATACGTGGCATTCCCACCTTGCATCAATAGCATTACCATATGGGAGGAGATGCACAGGAAGTTCCTCAAAAAGTTTTTCATGGTGGAAGATGAATTTACATTGAGGCACCTCGCCCAGGAAGTGCATAAGCCCAGTGAAGAGCCAATGTTATACATCAAGCATTTTCGCGATAGGGTGTTAGATGTTCACGAGGACGTGGCTGAAGTGAGGTTACTACAAATCTGTGTTTAGTGGCTCCTAAAGGAGTACAAGCTTCTTTTAGTCAATGAGACTACAGATAGAACATTTAGAGAATTCATTAGAGCAGCTAGTAATATTGCCATAATCATAAAGCCCAGACAGTCAAATTGGGGGACGCAAGTGCCTCTGATCTTAAGGAGGTTCCCGATATTTAGGAGGAATATTATCAACTATGTAGAGGGAAACTCAAAGTACAAGAAAGTAGATTCGGAGCTAAAAAAAGTATCCCAAAAACTAAGAGTAAGTTTAGAGATGACATCCCACCACCGCTACCGTGTAGCGTAGCAAAATCCATGGACAGTTATCGCACATTGGTGTGAGAAGGGGTAGCAGGTCCACCCACTCCAAAGGACAAATACCAATAGTAGTAGATAAAGCAGATGACAAATATTATAAATTACACCAGAGAGTTCAACATGCCATCAAAAACTATTTCTACCAACGAAGGATCATTAGTGAGCAAGTGGCCAATGGTACTTTATAGATACCGCTTGTAGATATCAATGAGATCCCACTTTTAGCACATCATTATGACACTGTCGATATGGTCGTAGCATATGATGAAGAAGAAGCTCGAGATTTGAAGGAATGGGAAGACAGTGAGAGGATATGTGAAGAGCTGAAAGAGTTAGTCCTTGATAGAGAACAAAAAGTTAAAAATGAGAGGATGCGTGAAGAATGGTTTTTAAGCCCTGATCAAGAAGAAGTTGAATACGAAGGGGTTGAGAAAGTGACCCCCCATAAAGCAAAGTAGATGTAATCCTTGCTCTAGATGAAGGAGGACAATCTGAGGCAGAATATGTCTACAATTATCAAACATATGAGGAAGACTTTGACTCTGAGTGCGAAGCCATAACAAGGAGTCCCAAGTTCAAATGGTTTTTTTGACCAGATAGGGTTGAAGTGTGACACCCGAGTGGTCATTATAAGAAAGATTATGGAATCTGTGCAATAGTGAGGGGATCCCTTGCTAAATTGGAAGATCCATAGGGCGGCTAATCAAAAGATAAACTTCTGAGGTGGTCTTTTCTATGCCAGATAGACAAGTATCGAATTTTCACGACCACCCACTCTATGTGATAATTTTAATCAATTGGATTTATTTCCCAGGGCATTCGTGGATAGAGGAACATCCATAAACATCATGCCCATAAGTATGCTATATGAGACAGGGATCTCTCAAGACAAGATAGTGCTTGTACCACTGGTGATTTCGAGGTTTGACAATGCAAGCATGCAATCACTTTGGTACGTGAATGTGGGTATCAAGTTGGGGGAACTTAACTTCTCACATTAAATTTCAATGCCAACACATGCTACTAACTGCTCATAGGGCGAGTGTGGATGGCGCTCATGGCATAGTGCCCTCCACATATCATCAATATGTCAATGCCAATATTCAAGGTACTGAGATTGTAATCAAAGAAACTCAAAAACTATTTTCTATTGAGGAAGCCCATATGGTGGATGCGGCATTCTATACTAAGCTTGATGAAGAGAGAAAGAGATTTGTGAGAAAATTAGAGGGGATGTAAGAGGTTGGAGAAGATACCCAACCAAAGACGTTTATCATGATCGCTTAGGCCAAAGAGTAATCCCCCAAAAGGAAAAAGGAAGGTAGAGGAGGTAGCCAAGCCCCCTCAAACATGTAAAAAGGTCATCCTTTCAGATGAAAAAGTGATAATACCGCTTAAAATGGTCTCTGTGGGCGGCGTTCTAGGATGAGAGTGTCGACCCAGCACCAGAATGTTTTATGGTAGATGAGTCACATATTATAGATCATGTAGAGGAACCTAAGGAGGTTCATGTATGCATGCAAGATGGTCTAATAGATCAGCTACATTAGTTAGAAGTGATAAACCTGGGCTTAGAAGGGGAATAAAGTTGAGCCGTTCTAATTTCGAAAGGGTTGGACCCAAAGAAAATAGAGGAGATCATTGATATTCTCAAAGAATTTACTGATGTGTTTGCTTGGAAGTACACGGAGATGCCTGCAATATATTTGGAGATAAGCTCCCACATACTGAATGTTCTTGCCAATGCTCTACTAGTGACGCATGATATACGCACGTATAAAGCAGAGATGAACCTCAAGATCAAGGAAGAGGTGGAAAAGTTACTAGCAATAGGGTTCATCAAATCCATATAGCATCTAATATGGCTTTCCAGCATTGTATCAGTGGCAAAAAAGGATAAGGGTCAAATACAGATTTACGTGGACTTCGGTGATTTGAACAGGGCCTGCCTAAAGGATGAATTCCCATTACCCAATATTGACAGTTTAGTAAACTCTACCATGGGTCATGAAATGTATTATTTCATGTATGTTGGATATAATTAGATTAGAATGGATCCAACTATTGTGGAAAAAACTTCCTTCCGCACACCATTGGAAAATTCTCACTACACGATTATACCATTCAAGCTAAAGAATACGGGAGCCACGTACCAGCGCAATTTGATGGCAATATTCCATGATTTGTTTGATGGCATATTAGAGTTCTACATGGATGGTCTAGTTGTGAAATAAAACAAGGAAAGCAAGCACATCCAAGACTTAAGGCGGATATTTGAAAGGTGCCGCAGGTATACGATGAAAACCAGCCCTTCAAAATGTGCTTTTAGAGTAACATCTGGAAAGTTCCTAGGTTTTGTAGTGGATTGGCAGGGGATGAAAGTGGATGAGAAAAAGAATAAGACCATCTTACTGATGCCACCGCCAAAGATCCAGAGGCATCTTAAATGATTTTTAGGGAAGGTTTCTTAGCTAATAAGGTTTATACCAGCACTAGTAAAGGTGACCCACTCGTTTGCTTCGCTCATGAAGGAAAAATCCAAATAGGTTTGGGCAGATGTATAGAATAAGGCCTTTGAGAAAATTAAAGAGATAGTAGCATCACCCTTAACTATGGTACCACTATAAGTGGGTTCACCGCTGCTCCTCTAACTAACTTCTAAGGATAGGTCCATAGTATCATTGCTTCCCCAAGAAAGAGAAGGCGTAGAGTGACCCATTTATTATTTATCGCGCGTGATATCAAGTACTGGAGTTAGATACACCAATGTAGAGAGGCGATGTCTGGCCTTGGTATTTATTGCCCAGAAGTTAAGGCATTAACTACTGGCATTTATAGTCCATATTATCACTAAGTGTGATCCTATCGAGTACCTTCTGGCATGAACGATCTTAATAGGAAGTGCAGTAAGGTGGTTCTTAATCTTGTCAATGTGTTATTTAAAGTGCATAGTCCCAAAGGATGTCAAGAGCCAGGCAGTCGAAGATTTACTAGCCCACTTCCCAAGCCAAAATTTGGAACCTCCCAATGAGGAGCTGCCAGGTGAAAACTTCCAAGACTACCTCACGTAGTACATGGAAGATGGAATTTGACGGCTCTTGCGCCTAGGGGACGGGTAGAGCAGATATTTCAAAAAATGAGGCTGAGTATGAAGCTCTCATTTCGAGATTGCTGGAAGAATTAAGAAGAGGCATTAGAGTATTGTGCATATGAGGGGAGTATAACCTAGTAGTGGAATAGGTTAATGGGGAGTTCTCCCTCAAGCATGACAACTTAGCACCATATAGGTCCATCATCTAGATATTACTGATTCAGTTTTTGAAGATCACTATTGAGAGGCATGCCCACATGACGAACAGATACACAAATGTGCTAGCCAATATAACCCAGAAATTGGAGATGTCTGAGCCAGAAGCGACCATAACGGTACGATAAAGAACAATGCCTATTACGTTCAAGTATTTATTTCCATGTGAAAAATTGGATGACTAAAGGTGCCTGGTAGTGAAGCAATTGGAAACCAGGTAAGGAATGACGAAAATGTCAGAGGTGGAAAACTACCATTTACTCTAAGGGACTCTCTATTTCAAGAGACTCGAGGTATTTTTATCTAGATGTGTGGGAGAAAAAGAGGAAGAGAAGAGGATGACAGCAGTGCATGAAAAGCGTTACAGAGATACAGACATCCCCCTTTACCGTCGGTTGCAACATGGGGTGGGGGTGGGGCTACTATTGGCCCACCATGAGCATGGAGGTTGCTTGTTTGCAACAGGGTTGTTTGAAGTGTCATATCCATTTTGATCAACCAGCTGAGTCCAAGTTCATATAAGTGTTTGAAGATTATAGAACACCTTACATAGTATATCTAAGTAATAGAGAATTGCCAACAAAAAGAGCAAATGAGATCTGCCTTAAGAAGAGAGTGGCCCATTTCTACCTGGTAGAGGGGGGACTCCACAGGAAAGGATATAATGAGAAGGAACTAAAATGTGTGGCTAAGGAAGACATATAAAGGGTGACGAAGGAGGCACATGATCCCAGTGCAAAGTTATATGATCAATTGATGATGCTAGGGTACTACTGTTCGACGATGGAGGTCGACTCTATTAGCTACGCCAAGAAGTGCACGGAATGCCAAGTACATGTCAACATAGTTCATGCCCCCTCAATAAGTCTCAAAAGCCTAGCATCTCCTTACCCCTTCCACACTTGGGTATTAGATCTAGTGGGAAGGATCATCCTAGCCTCTCATGGTAAGGCCTTCATCATTGTTTCCATAGAGTTGTACACCAAGTGGGCAAAGGAAATACCTCTAAGGAGAGTAGCCAACCATGCTTCCACGCACTTGGTCATGACAAGTTCATAAAAAATATAGTCATGAGCAAAGTTTGAGTTCCTATCCCGACCATGCCAATCATGTTGCCATGCACTTGGTTTGAGTTGCCTGCTCTAATACAAAAATGTTTTTTTGTAAAGATAATCATGAGCAAAGTTTTTTAAAAAAAATATACAGTACAAAAGTAATTAATACTGTGGGATTCCATTTTTTATAGTCCATGAAAGTAGCCGACTAGTCCTGATGGATTAACACGTTGGCCGACCAAAATCATGAATCCATTTCCACACGAGTTTTTAGTGCTATAATGACACTTACAGATATGGTCAAATAAGGTACCAAAAATCTCAGATGAGATATTCAAGTATCTTATGGCATATCAGTATGATAGTTAGAGTTCCTTGAACAACTCAAACTTTGTAACAACATACCTATAAATTGTACCCCCCAACCCGGGGAAAGAGGATTGGAACTTGAGATTTTGAGAGACACTTAATAATAATAAATAACCTCTCCATGGACATTTTTAAGTTACCTAACCACGTATATCAATGTTGTGCGTGAGATTTCTATGCTCTTTGTGATTGTTTTCGTGGAATCTCTTATTGTGATATTTTTTGCACTCACAATTGGCGTCGATTGTAGGAATCGACTTGTATTCCAATTAAAGAATTCATTACCATAAAGCCTGTAATGTCTCACCACAGAAACAACATCTCCTAAGCTAGTGACGTCCAATAAGACCCAGTTCCTCCGAGGGTCAGGTCTGATATTTGCCAGTATACAAACCCAGGTTTCTCCAAGATAGGAAACCCTCTAAAGAAAGACATGGGCCACCTAGGTCTGTCCAGATTTCTAAGCTCGTTGATGCTTATGAAGTCAGGCTTCATGAACAAGAGGAGGCTGCGCGCCTACAAGTGGAAAAAAATGCTCGCCTACAGAAGCGACTCGAAATAATGGAGAGAGACCTCTAAAAGGCCACTGGAAAACGTCATGTGAGAACTCCTAGCCTGTAGGCGAGCAACACTCGCATCCAAGGAAGTAACTCCAAGCGTGACCAGAAGAGAGATGAACGTGAAAGGTTAGAGCAAGGGTGATTAGAGCATGACCAGCAGGAAAGGCCCCATAGAAGTAATGATCGATAGAGTGAACACTTAAGGGTTTTGGTCCGTAGGGAGATGGACAAACATCCATCTCACCAAGGAACCAGATCCACAAGAGAGATAGCCAAAATCCCTCCACACTCAGATGAAGTCCCTTTTTACAAAAGCAATTGAGCAGGAGGAGCCCACAAAAAAATTCATTATCCCCTGATTTAAAGTCTACAATGGGAAAACGGACCCTGTAAACCATGTCAGGTAATATCGTCAAGTAATGACCTTATAGATCCACAACAATGCACTTGTGTGCAGGATTAACCTTATCTAGCCTACATGATGTAGAACATCAGTGGTTTTAGAGGCTTCCTTATAGGTCGATCAATAATTGTTCAGCTCTGGCGAAAGCCTTCATAACGTGATTCATAACCATCAGCTCCCATCCTAAGCGAATGGATGCACTTCTCACAATGAAGAATAAGTCACAGGAAAACCTATGAGACTACACCAAAAGATATTGGGAAGTTTTCAATGAGATCAAGGATCGCTTGCAGTAGGTTGTCGTAGCATCTTTCAAAATCGGTTTGTTGACTACCTCTTTGCTGCATTAGTCCCTTACTAAGAAGAAGGCTAGCACCGTCGATGATCTTATGGACCGTATCAATAAGTATGCCAAAGTGGAAGACGTGGTTCATCCTAATGGAGGGGACAGTGGTCGAGCAAAGGTAAATAAGGGAATAGAGAAGAACGATACCCAAAAAAGGAAATAAGAATCGGGGCAAGAATGGCTCCAAGAGTGGGAATAAGAATTACCCCTCCAAAGCTTTCTAGGCTGTTAACACAGTCTTCAAGGAACCTATTTAGAATATTCTCAGCAAAATCAAAGATGAGTCGTTCATCAAATTTCCCAAGAAGATGGGTGGCGAACCAACTAAAAGGAACAATGTGCTGAGATGCGCATTCCATAAGGAAGGTGTTCATCGAACTGAGAATTGCAAAGCTCTGAAATCGCATTTGGAAGAGCTAGTTATAGGAAGGCACCTCAAAAAGTAGGACCAAATTGGTAAAGACCCTTTAGGGTAATCAGAGATGATCTTCAAGGAGCATATCACCTGAAAATGCTGGAGGGCGGGGAGATACCGAGAGCATGGAACGCCGTCAATCTTAAGAAGTTTTTCTTTTAAATCTTCTTTATTTTTACTTGCACATTTAGTTTACGCAAATTTTTATTTTCGGGCATTATGTTTCTCAGATAGTATTCAATAAATGAAGGCCGAATTGGGGTGAATTGGGCCCTTTACTTTCATATCTTTACATTGGTTGCTTAACTCTTATCTATAACATCTCATTATCGCACCCTTTCCAAGCAATATCCCCATCATGCATGGCTAAACTTTTGAGATTACGGTAAGTTGTTCAACTTGTTTTCAAATCAGAAAACTTAAGAGGATTAAACAGGTTTTGTACAAATTATAGCGGGTCAATAGATTCGTTTCAATTATTACATCCCTCAGGTCCTTATTATAAACAGAAAAGACCTCACGGATTGCTCCAGCAACCACAAAAACCTTACAGGGGATAATTAGGCAACAAATCCAACTTATGTTGGTCACTAACATTCTTGGTCACAAAAAATCATCTCGAGCAGATGGGACATTAACCAACTACATTCTTACCATCATCTTACTTAGGCCTAAAGGAGTGTGATGACACGACCTAAAAGGTAAAGTAGATGGAAAGACATAGCTAAGGCTTATTAGACTGAGGGAATGGCTAAACACAAAAAAAAATATAACCAACACTATCTCTTAATACCATTTAGTCAGTTGTAAAGCTCAAAATGATAAAATTGGAAGCAAAGAGATGCTCGGTTGAGCATTACATAGTAAACCAACATGAATGTTTAGTCGGTACGGGCTCAAAACATCAAGAAATAGTAAAAAATAATCTTTCATTAGCTCAAATGGAAAGTTACATTTAAATTAAAACTAGAGTGAATGAAGGATTTACAACTGCCCAAGATGACGAACTAGGTAATCTGCTACGTGCACTCTCCGACCATCATCTGGGTGAGGCACAAACTCTTCTCCTGCATCTTCTAAGTAATGTTCGAAAAGCTGAACAGGAATAACATCTATTGGGATCCACTGATCATCTTTGAAAAGGGATTGTGGTGATAGGTCAGGCAATCAATTCGATACTTATACCATAAGGGAGACTCCTTAGGCGTCTTTAGTTCTCTAAGGGCGCTAAGCCACCCCCGGGAAAAGGCAAGGTCCTCTACCTTTTTTAGCCTCATTGGGGCATTAGTCCAAACTTAGTCCTAACAATCTTCATAGATCTATTTAGGACCCCTCTGGAACAAGTGCATCAACCTCGTCACATCCCTCTAAAGTCCATCAGTAATTACATATGCCCGCCAAACATCCCCTTTTAGCTCAGTGACATCCATTTTCAAAGATTTGGTCTTAGATCGAGTACCCCCCTTGGACGATGATGAAGATCCTCCTAGAATCAAGGGTGACCCTGATGGGGTGTTCACCTTCATTCGAGTAATTTCCTTTTTCAAATCGTCATTCTCCCTCTAGATCAACTCGCTCACTTGATTCACCTCACTGGCATCCAGAAGTTTAGCCTTCAACTCTATTACTTTCTCTTGGACTGGATCCCCAAGCACTTCCATCTCATGGATATTCTCTTTCAACTTAGCGACCAATTCGGATTAGTCCTTGTATTGCTATTTTTTTGCCCTCAAGGATTTACAGATTTTCACAAAGGCTATGCAAACCTTCGAGTCAACGTTCGGCCTAAAAATTCTTCCCAATGGAGAATTTTCAGGTATATACTCATCTATGACAATGGGATAAAATCAATGTAAAAATAGTATATTTAATGAACATCAGTATCAAGATATACCAGTAAGAGGAAGTTTTTTTTCATTTAAACATAAATGGGGCCTTATGCTAGTAAAAGTCTAAAAATTACAAAATAGAACAACAACAAGGCAACAAAAAAAAAGCCCTAAACCAGCGACAAAGGTCTACACCTGCTCAGATGATACTGACTCTTTCTCCTTATTAACAACTAGGGAAGATTGATCGCCAGCAACCATGATCGTGCTAATATCGCCAGCAACTTGGCCAGTAGAAAGGTCTCCAGTAAAAGAATATACATGTTTTGTCCTAGCTTGAACATAAGGTTGGTCGGTCATAGGCTCCTCGGAATTCCTAGGATTTGGACCTGGCTTGTGCTGGGAAAATAAGGGGGAGTCAGTAGGAACCTTAGTTGCGACCAAAGGTTGGTCCCAACCCTTTTTAAAGCCAAACTATCGAACGTAGGCAATCTGGTACTCAGCATCATCATACGCCACCTCCCAGCCTTCATTGTACCCGTTATCCTTGGCAAATGTAGCCTCTTCCTCCGGCTTATCTACCTTGGTATAAAGCTCCTTGTTGACCTCTGCTACCTTTAACTTATTATCAATTACTTGGCTATAAGAATCCTAGAGGTCGTCGAGGTCTTTCACTGAAAGCTCCTTAAGAGCTTCCAAGGCCTATGCTTCTCTAGATAAAAAAGAGGCCTTAGCATTGGCCAGGGCCTCTTGGATCTCCTTAGGGACTCTTTTAGCTCCGCATTCTTCTTCGATTGGTCATCCCGACCACAAAGCAACATGGTGAAATAAAAAACAAACTCCAGAAAGAAGAGAAATGAAAATCAATTTTCCGAAGAGAAAGAATTAGAAAATTGTAGGAAAAATGTGACGTACCGAAGCAAGCCCTTAAGCTGATTTTAGGCCTAACTAGTCGACACCCATCTTCATCAATCGATCGCGATCGGCAGCAAGCACATCCCCCTCTAGCAGTGCAGGGGCAAGATGAGGGGAGTCATCCATATTCTTCCTCTTGGAAATAATAACATAAGAGGGCACAATGGCCACCTTCAAGGCTTTTGTCCCCTTCTCCTCTTCCCTCATTCTCTCCTCTTCTCTCTTATTCTCTTTCTCTTTTCCCTTCTCTTCTACTACTCACTTTTTCTTCTTTGTTTCTCTTTTCCTAGTTCCTGTAGGGGAACCACTTACATTGGGGGAGTCTCCTCCCTTCCTCTTCAAAGACTTTATACTATTAGATAACAGATCGTCATTATCATTGTAGTTGATCAAACACCTTCTTCTCGATGGTTTCATTTCTTTTTCTTCCTGATCTCCTTCTTCGTTCCTCGTTGTATTAATCTTCACGTCCTTCCTCTTCATCCTCTTTGTTCTCTTCTACCTCTTCGTCTTCTATCAGAATGGGTTCAGAAGTGCCACCAACCTTCTCCTCTAAAACTTCCAAACCGGGGATGGAATATACTGGCCTAGCGATGAATTCGAAAGTGGTGTTCTTGTACTCAAGCAAAGAAGTAGAAGACCGAGGATGCTCGCCGTAAAAAAGAGTGGACCTAATCCTCTAAGTTTTCAGAAGATCGAAAACTTTAAGCTTGTGATGAGAACATTCTTAGCCTTAGCTACAGTAAAATCATAAAAAGTGTAAGAAAAAGCACGAAGATGAATAAACAAGTAAAGAACATAGAAAAGAAAATATTATCGACCTATATAATCTTCCCCAAAGGTAGGGATCTGAGGCCTCCCTGTACCTTACGCCCCATTATTGGGGAGAATATTACCAATGTCTAACAATAAAGCCCTCACTCCAGTAATACTTATGAATGTCAGGCAAATCTACAACTAGAATCCTGTCTGCACACCTAGGCTTCAGATACAAAAGTCCATCCTTTGTGCGAGAGAAGACATAGCAGTATAAAATTTCAACAAGCCCTAAGTTATTATCATACATCTCATTTATCCTATGTACTGCATTCATAATTTTCCAAACATTTGGAGTACATTAGGCAAGAATGATGTCAAAGTAATTGAAGAAGTTAAAAAATAGATGATTGATGGGAAATGTCAAACCCCCCTGAGAAACTCAGAAGGTATGAATCTAGTGACCATTGTCTATTGCGAAAACATTTTGAGGGATAGGAACACATTCAATATCTACCCAGTCAACAATATTATAACATGTTCTAAACTCAAAAATGGATATTCTATTAATACTCGCAATTAATATGATAGACGAAGAGAAACCCTAGCTATAGTGAAAAACTAATTTGAAGAGAATAACTAAAAAGATGAAGACTAGAACTTACAAGTAGTGGCAAAGCGTTGAACAGGCATAGAAGACGAAGAACTCAATTTTTTTTAAACAGAGAACGAGAGAGTAATCTTAGAGACGAATGACGAATCTGAACTCACTGAACTAGCGATTAAGTTACTCACGGACAATTTTCAAACATCTCAAATTATGAGCCACGCTTCCCTAAGAAGATCTCGACGCTTCAAATTTCTCTTAAAAACAAGTGTGTCCCTGCCATCTCTCACAAATAAGAAATTTGCCATGAAAACTTTGTTGATACAGTTTTAGTCCATGGGCCTTTAACTAAATTAAATCTATTAGCCCAAAACTGATGGCCCAAAGATTTTAAGGGCAATTGTGGGAGCCCGTTTTTATAGTCCATGAGAGTAGCCGACCATCCCGATTGATTAACACATTGCTCGACCCAAATCATGACTCCATTTCCACAAGAGTATTTTAGTGGTATAATAACACTTAAGGATATGATCAAATCAGGTACCAAAAATCTCATATGAGATATTCAAGTACCTTATGGGGAATTCATAAGATAGTTACAATTCCTTAAACAACTCAAACTCTATAACAACAGACCTATAAATTGTACCCCCAACTCGGGGAAAAGAGGATTGAAACTTGAGATTTTGAGAGACACTTAAAAAGAATAAGTAACCTCTCCATGGACATAGGCAAGTTGTCAAACCACGTATATTGTTCTTGTGCATGTGATTTTTTTTATTTCCTTCTCTTTGTGATTGTTTTCATAGAATCGGTTATTGTGATATTTTTTGCACTCATAAATACCAGCTATTTTGATCACTACTTGATAATTTATGCATTATTTATTTACCTTCTTTATGAGGTGGCTACACCATATCAATGCTTTCCCTTTCTCAGAAACAAAATAGTAAGACCGTCTACTAATATTAGAAGAGGGTCCATGATAGAAGGAACTTTCCTCATTATACATGGGGGTTACATCCATCCCATAGGCAAAGTATAGTGAGCAAAGTCACTATAGACACAATAGTTTAGACATTTTCACTGACCAGGGGGAGATTGTCCTCCAAATAAAAATGTAATTTTATATTTTATTTTAACTACAGATTTTATAACCTGGAAAACAAGTTCTAACCTTTGTTCTCAAGAAAGTAAGTTCTTCTTGCGAGTTTATATAAAAATATGAGAAATGGAGTTTACCTTCCTCTCTAAGATGGAAATGTTTAAAAAAAATCACAATTAAAAGTTCTCAAGTTAAAGTTTAGAACAGGGACCCCACGGACTAGGGGCAGACTCAGTATACAGAAATAATTATTCTATTTGTTTAGCTCAGTTTTTTATGTACTTAGGATAGAGAAATGGGTCACCCTAATCCAATTTATTCCCTAAAATGTATACACATGAAAATACCCTACAGTTAAAGGGGCGGTTTTAAAGTAATAACTTGCCCAAATCATTGGAAAGTAGCCCACAGAACACGAGGTAGCTCTTATTAACAAAAGGCTCATAGTAAATAGAGCAAGTCATAGTAAACAGATGCAAAAAACATAACAGAGGGAAAAAAGAAAAAAAGAAATGGAAAAATAGTAATAGTTTTCATTAATATCAACTAGCCTTTTACATGTATGAAAAAAAATAGAAAAATACCAGGCAACGTACACATATCAAAATAAACTATCCAGTAGATAAAATAAAAAAACAAATCATGCCGCGAGCGCACGTCCGCATAAGATGGACCTAACTCTTTAACAAACCGCTCCTCCAACCTAGCCATCGTGGCCTCATCCTCCGTATCACCAGCCTCAAGCTTGGCCAACTTGACATGGAGCAATTGAATCTTACCCCTGATCTGAGTAGCTTCAGTTTGATGCTGTTGAACCCTAGACTTCCTAGATGTATGAAGTCTCATCATATTCCAATATGGGGCACTCAAAAAATGATGAACTGCAATGTCAATTTCGTCCAACTAAAAATGATAAAATCTCTAGAGATCATGAAGAGCCTTGAGAAACAATGAAGTCCTAGTGCTGGTTAGGTCAGCGGGGGGAGTTGATAAGAAATCATGAATGTGGCTAGCGAGGACCTCCAGATTAAAGATTGTAAGTCTGTCGATGTTGAGCACACTCTGAGTAATGAAAGTCTCGGATTATCTCCAACACCTCTCGCTCGTGGGTTCGGAACCTTGAAGGCAGCTTTATGCTCTATAAATCACTCATAAAGGCCCCAAGAGCCTCTACTTTAATATGATCATTTACCATGTTCCTAGGCTCAAGATCTGACATAGGAAGAGAGGAATCTTTGCCAGAGCCAGCAGCACTATCTGAACGGGTGGCCTCAAAACTCTACTCCTCCTCATCAGTTGCCTCGGTGGACTCGCTCACGGGATCCTAAGAATGAGAAACATGGAAATGATAAGTCACGAAAAGAGAAGGATAGGCAGCTGAATATCTTTGCCCAAAATTGAAGCATGTAATACAAAGCTTACCCAAAAACTCAGAGGGGTAAGTATTATTCTTCCAAATCAAGAAGGTACTACATGTCTCTGAATGTCGACCTAATAAAGAATTGGCAAAGATAGCATCAATGTAATTTTTTTTATTTGAGTTAGAAATAAAAAAAATTAAGAAAATAGCTAAAAGAAAATCAGGTATGACAATTTAGTACCTAGGGAATGCACAGTATAGCACTCTCAGCATGTCCCGCAGAACTAGGAACAAATGCCTCACTAACCTAAAAACAACGAAATAGGGGTGTGAGGATGAGCATACTTTCACAGTAAAATGAAGAACAAAAAGGGAAGTAAAAATGAGAGGGAACAGTATAATGCCTCTCTCATAGTGGCATCCCCAAGATATTCCACAACCATCACTGACCTAAAATAAGGAAATAGGTAAGCGTTAGAAAACATTTGCGCACTAAAAGCAAGTTTGAAAGGTATAATATACCAAGTGTTTACTTGGATAGTCTCATCTGGGACACTAGTCATATGTCCCACGGTGACAGTGACAGCAACATCACTGACCTGAAAGGGATAAGATAGGCAAGTTTTAGCAAGTACTTGCATTAGAAAAAATAAGTCGAAAAGAAATAATGTATTAATTAAATACATGGGTAGTCTCTCTTGGGATGCCAACCAAATATTTTAGCAGACACAAAAACCAATGCTGCACTAGCCTGAAAATGAAGAACCAGGAAAGGGTTAGCAAACACTTGCATAGAAAAAGAAAAGGAATAAAATAGGATAAATATAAAGGGAGTGCTTGGGAAGTCAGTGCCCCAAAGCTCACAATATGTCCTGCCTATATTTGGACCTCCACTTTGCTGGCCTGATGACAAGTAAGATTATAGAAGTGTTAGCAAAAAACATGTTATAAAATAGGCAACTCTTATACAAGAAATATAGTACCTGGAGGGTTGCCTCCACATCACTCATAGTAGGACCCACAAACTAAAGGGTCTTATCAACACTAGTCTGAAAAAGAAAAAAAATACAAGTGTTAGTAAATCACTTATATAGTGAAGAAAAATGTATAGAAGTGTCTTAAAGGGGAGGTAAAGTAGATACCGAGAGAGGCGCTATGATGGTGCCTCCACTAGAACCCATGGTAGAAAGAGCCCCAACGGTTGCAGGGGCCACTAAAAAACAGTCGGAGAAATATCCAATGATGTGGTAGCATTGTCTAGCTAAAACATGAATAGATAATGGAAAATCATGAGAAAAAAATTCAGTGATAAAAGAAAATGAGTCAAGAATGGAAGATTAAAAATATACATGAAATCCCTCATGGGAAAAAGGAGGAAGGGTAACCATGGGACTGTTTGTTATAAAATAGTTAGAAATAAACACAAGTCAATGAAAGAATTGATACTAGCAAAGATGAATAGTACCTGAGAAGAGGTGATAGCACGTGAAACAGGCTCACTAGAAGCAATAGTAAAGATTGTCTCAGATGAAAGGGGAAGGACATGGGGCCTATTATCCATAGGCACACAAACCTAGGGGTTAGGTATCCTCTCGAAAAGTGACAGGCCTAGAATAGTAAATTCAGTAAGCGATACCATTCCTCCAGTGGTAGAGGGGCAACGTGAAGAAGAGCCCTACAAGAAAAATAATAAAAAAAAACAACGAAAGCAACATAAATTTCAGACTAATATGGAAAACTTAGATAGAAAAAGGTGCTAGAAATGAAAAAATTCAAATACCTCCGGAAGCTCAGCTAAAAACTTTCCCGCTGCAGAAGAGGCAGGAATTCGAGAAGTACGATTAGGAGGAATGGTCCTTTGTAAATACATAGAAAGAAATACATTAAGATATGTCTGAAAAGATAACATGTCAAAATTATTATAAGGGTTAATTCTTACCTACCAAATGAGAAGACACAGAAGAGGTCCTTGTGGTGGTGGGAAACACACAAGATAGCTGCAAAAGGAAAAAAAATAAGTTATGTCACTAAAATATTACAAGAGAGAAAGGCATAGAGAAATAGTTAAATAGGGAGGAAGTAATGAACCTCTCTAGCAAGACTAAGATAATAGACGAGCATATAATTCCTCTCCTTGGATGAATAATTGACATCATCTTAGGAAGGAGTGTTCCATAATTAACTATGTCAGTATAATATTACAATAAAGAAAGGAAAAGAGAAATAATTGAATAGGTAGGAAGTAATGAACCTCTCTAACAAGACCTAGAGAAGAGACAAGCATATAATTCCTCTCCCTAAAGAAAAGTTATCATCATCATAGGAAGGAGTGCTTTAATAATCAACTAGTTCCTCTTCAAATCAACGAGAAGGGAAACCAGTAGGTGAAATCTCATGAAAGCCAGTTTCACTAACTAAAGAGCAATCATGTATAATACCTTTAGCAATAGGAACGGAAGTAGTCTAAGGCTCCTAAGAATATAAACCCAAGGTTTCATAGCCTTTATCATGCACAATATTGTAGGCCTCCTCCACTAAAAGGTCATCAGTGTCAGACTTCTGATCTAGTATAGGAGGAGGAGCAAAAACTTCAGCACTAACTTTCTTCTTCTTTTTTCTTTCCCTGGTCCTCACTGGTGAAGGAGGATAAGTATAGGTAGCTGAGGGGGTAGGAGTAGTAGTAGTAGAAGGCATTAAATTTGACACATTTGTGTCAGGGTTCTTCCTCTTGAAAGAAGTTGGGGCTTTTGCCTTGCCCTTTCCCTTAGACTTGGTAGGTTGAGGGAACATGAGGCTCAGGATGTTTTTTATAAATAGATTCATCGAGCAAGGGCCTCACCAAGATTGTTATGACTTGCTCAAAAGGAGTCTTAGAGATGGTACCGCGATGCCACAACTCTCTTTGGGTAATTTTACCCAAGTATTTGTCATTGTTGGGGATTTTAGAGGGATGGTTTCACGAGGGACATCCTTTACACAGTTTTCAATAAGGCACATCTGCCTTGGCTGTAAAGTGAACTCGGAGCGAGTAAAGGAAGGTAAGTTGTCACAAGGAGGCATAAACAGGTCACTCAATCCTGTGGATCTTTCCCTCGAAAGTGAATTTTAAATAAGCCTCAAAGTATAACTCTAAGGGAGAAGTGCTTGAACGATAAGAGGGGGAATGAACCCCCTGATCATACCCAAAGTGCCTCCTAACTTTCTCAGAGTGATAAATTTCAAGACATTGACCTAGCTCAGTCAAAGAAGGCAGAATAACTAGAAGTAACATGGCCATCACAGTGATATGTGGGAAGGACGAAATAACTTCTATGTTCAAGGCACAGTCGAATGTACCCCCATCTCTAGAGAAGGATGTCCAAGTAAAGGTGCCACCAATGAACTTGCAATAAAAACGAACATAAAACTCATCAAAATTATCAATCAAAGTCCCCAAAGAGTTCCTCGATAACTTTTTATGCCACTTAGTAATTCAAGCGGCCTCACTATGACAGGCCTTTACTTTTAGGGAAAAGTTGGGGAAGTGCTCGAACATGAAATCCATCATAACAAAGGAGTTAGTAAAGTGAGTGGCATCATTATATCTACAATATCTCTCAACATTAATGGGAATACGGTCCATCCAAGTGTAAATAGACCCAAGAGTTAAAGCTTCAAGAGGAATTGCCATCTATCGAGCAGGCCTCACTGCTAGCTTGAATAATAGCTCACGAGGGGAGTCCTCTTATCTAACCGAGAATAAAAACTACTCAAGAAAGTGACAAAAAAGTTGTTAAGTGTGAAGGGGAGTTGATCTTTGGGCCCTCTTGGCTCTTGGACACTCTGCTCGAAGTCTCACCCTTGGTAGCGGCTCAAAATCTTTGAACCACTATCTTTGCCACTTGGCAAAGGAATGCTTGGTAGTGCCATTCTGATTAATAGATATATGTTTAGAGAATTCACCAAGAGATGAATAAATCTCCTCCACCATCTCCTCCTCATAAGCATCCTCATAGCCATCGATAAAAACATGTTCTCCTAAGTAAGGTAGATCAAGCAGCTTACAAAAATTTTCCATAGTTATAGGTAACTCACCCCACCTAGTTACAAAGGTATGTGAGTCCCTGCTCCAATGAGAGGCCAAGAGATTAAAAGAAGAGGCGTACTTTTCAAGTGTGCAAGTCTTCAAACTATCAACAGTGCTGACAAGGGTACGCCCCTCGAGCACAGCCTTGTGAGAGGGGGTAGCAATGATATGATCCACCCGGAGGGCCCACTCATTAGGAAAACATCCACAAACATTGAGTTCAATATTAGTATAAGGAAAATTACCCTTATCCACTCACACTGTAAGAATACTTCAAGGTAGAACGATAGGAATGTCAGTAGACTCACCTAAACCAACGTGGGGTTGCTCGACGATTTTAGCGACAAACTCCTCCTCAAAGTTCGCAATGGAGGTCAAGATTGTGTCCTTAGGCCCAAAATAGGGGCAAGGCGATACAAACCAGATCCCTCTTCAAGAGGTTCTCCAAGTATTCTTTTTGCGATTTTGAGTAGGTGGTAATAGAACCACCAACCACATTTTCCCCAGAAGATGAATAACCCATGGCTGTGGCAATAGTTACAGATACTGTGGTGGCAATTGTGGTGGCGCCGATAGAGATGACTGTTGAAATAGTGACGGAGATAGGCAAAGAGCCCACTAGAATCTCTCTAGTGGTGGTGGAGACGGCGTGGGATAGGTTTCTCGATGAGGAAGCCATGAAGGAATTGATTTTTTTTAAATCTTGAAAGTGTTAACGGTTATGGAAGTTCTCTCAGAAGAAATATTTTCTCTCTCTAAAGGCTTTGTGAAAATATGACAAGGATGAGATAAAAGATGAAAATTAAACTTAAAAGTGACTTTTATACTAGAAGTAGGAAAGCATTTGAGGGAAGCCAAAAGGCAGGCAAATCATTACCCAAATGATGGGATGCCAATTACCCAATTGACACGTGTCTCCTCGAGGCCATAAATTTGAGGAAAGTGACAGAGGAAATTAATGACCTTAGAAGTAATAGTGAAGAGTTATTGAGGGGGTTTCAAATTCCAAGTAAAAGAAGATTTCGTACAAAACCCTTTGCACGAGGAGACTAATGTAGACGAGCATCATCACCAGTACGATCCAAAACCCCAAGGGTGAGGGGGTCCACCACGAGTGGACCCTCCTACAAAAATTAGTACAAGAGATAATTGTGGGTGAGGGGGTCCACTTCAAGTGGCCCCTCTGATAGGATTAGTGAAAAAGAAAACTTGAAGGCGAGGGGATCCACCATAGATGACCCGTTAGCCAAAATATCCAAAGCCAACAGTTTTGTGGTGAGGGAGTCCACCATGAGTGGTCCCTCGACCAAGAACAATTGAAGCAACAACATCTGGTGGTGAGGGGGTGCACCAAGAGTGAACCCTCATCCATAATTACTAAAAAGAGAAACTAATGGAGAGGGAGTCCAAGAGATTTAATCCCTCTGCCAAAGGTAAGTACAAAATCAAGAGGGTTCATCACCAGTGGCTCCCCCTCACTGCATAAACTTTAAAGCGTGGCAAAAAGAAGTTCGGGCGAGGGGACCCACCCTGAGTGACCCCTATTTTCAAAAGAAGTACCACAAAAATAAATAGTTAAGGGCAAAAGGGTCCACAACGAGTGGCCCCTAATCCCAATTTTTTTTTAATTTTGACAAATAAAGTACTAATGATTATTTTCTTGTACAAGAAAGCAAGTCTCAAGCAGGCCAGTTGGGATCTCCTGGGAGTTTTGGCTTAGTGGCTAAGAGACAAGGTTTATTGAGAAATCTCAATCATTTAGCACTTTAAGATAGAGAGAATACTAGTATATAGACTCTAGGAGTCACTCAATTCCTCATACATCCCACACTTAGTTATAAGTAAAGTGAGTAGTCAAGAGGTATCTCACAAGAAGAAGCACTTTTATAAAATAATTTTAGAGAGGGTGACCCTCAATTTTTATAAAGTTTGTACAACAAGTTACCGTTTGAAATGATATTTACCAAATAACACACCATTAGGAGAAATATTTTCTTATTGGCTTTGGTTTACACCAGGTGGTAGGGACAAAAGGAACATTACAGACCATGTCCCTCAAGTTCCCTCTCATTTTTGGTGCCCAAAAAGGACCAAATCAGGCCTAGTATTCAGCTATAAATAGGACCCTTTGGTAAGGTCAAATCAGATCAGAAACTTAAGTTTAGGTTAGTACTCTACTAAAATCACACCAGACCAAGTATTCTCTCCCAACTCTCTCTCTCTCTAAGTGATAAGTTCTTGTCTTTTCACTCCCATAATTTTCAAGAGATCTCTCTCCAAGCTACCACTATTATTTATGAAGTTCATTTTCTTGCAGGAAGAGGTAATAGCATTTATTCGATTTTTACCATAAGAGGAAGGTTTTGTACCAAAGATGCTCCTGAGACTTAGAGAACCTTAAAGACAGAGTCTATTGGAGGGGTCATGCCTCACCCATCCCAGACCCCAATCACACTACCCTTCTACAACTAGCATTGCTCATTATATCATACCATTATTACAATAATTTTATTACTGTAATTTTTACCATTATTATCATTTTTTCCATATTATATCACTATCATTTTTCTATTGAAAACATCATTAATAGAACCCTATTATCATTATCCTCATTATCATTATTACTATTACCACCATCATAATATTAACTTCCATCATTTTCTATTATTATTTCAACTTCGTCATCACATTTTCGAAACATATATACACATATAGCCTCATGCACGGTCATACGTAAGCAGCGCATATTCTATTACTTTTTGGACACACCCCATTTTCAAATAAAAGTGAATCATATCATCACAATGATTCGAGTTGAGATGTTCCATTATATCCTTTTATATATATGCATACATACATCATACCATGAAAGCATGCAAACATTCGATAAACCTCCAAAAATATGAATAAAAAAATGTCAAGCTTACCCATGGAGCATTGTCGGGAGGCATCCCAACACTCAATGGGTATCACACTCCTGTAGGAGAACCACGGTGTCAACAACATCCACAGGAAGATGGTATTAATATGATAGCACTCGTGACCAAGCAATGGCATCCTCCTATCTACAAACTACACCTGCCCAATCATCCTTATGCGGGGCCATCCCTGATGTCCCCTCGACCCTAAAAAAATCATTCGGCCATTCTCTGGCATCAAAAACCACATTCGGCTCAATCATCTCATTAACTATTCTCACAACCTCCACGATTGGATCCGCCACTAGAACGTCCTCCTCCTCCACAACGATGGACTGGTGTGGGTCCATGATCAAATAAAAATGAAAAATAAAAATCATAGAGTATTCTAACACTTGTTGAAATAGAGAGAGAGAGAGAGAGAGAGAGAGAGAGAGATAGAGAGAGAGAGAGAGAGAGAGAGAGAGAGAGAGAGAGAGAAGGGAGATAAGAAATGGAGAAAAGAGAAAATGGAGCACTGCCGAATGATTTTATAGGTTTAGGCAACCAAAACGTTTACTCGATTGGCTAACCATTTCCAATACTTGTCCAATCAACTAAATTGTTCCCCTCCTCTCCTCAAACGATTAACTAACCCCAAGATTTTTTAAAAAATTCACTTTCTTACCTTGAACTTTCAAGCCATCACTCATAAGCCCTCATATCCCCTCTAGAATAGGTAAACTTGTCTGTTGATTTCTTATTTTGGCGAAGAGTATCCTCATACACACACTCTTCGTCTACCGCTGTTGTGGACACCTTAATTTTCAATTAAGAATATGGGATGCTTTGTCCTATTCAAATAAACCTTGGGCACAAACCTCTATAGAAATCCTGAGAAATATAAACTTTCGAAACCTACACTAAAGTTTAGGGTCTAAAAAACACAAGAAACCAAAGTATTTAAGGCCAAAGTAAATATAACAAAAGACCCCAAAACCAACTTAATCCATTAACAACTCCAACACACACACCCTTTAGGCCTTTCGTCAATCAGCCAAAGGCCACCTCTGCAATAGCCAATCGGCCAAAAGCTTGAGGCGATCGGCCATAGGTTCTGAGAACCAAATCTTATCCAAATCTTTTATCAGTCGTTAATCAAAAATCAACGTCTCAACTCTTTTAGCTGATAGGCCAAATGCACCTCCAAATTTGCTATAAATAGAGTGCCCACCAACCCTAAAATTGATCCTAAAACCCAATGTTGATTAGGTTTTCTAAATTTATTAATACTGGGCGCTCGAGATACTCAGCTCGTTTAAAATGTCATCAACTTCTTCTCTTTGAATACATGGAATTATTCATGACGATGAATCGGTACATGACGGAATAAGACAAATAAAATAAAATTGAGCAATTATAACACTTGCGCTTACAAATCTCCCCATTTGGCTATTCTAGTACAAAACACAAACCGAAGCTAAATTAAACCATAGGACTAATACAACTAATTCCATCCTGAATTAAGAAATAGAAATGCATAAATATATAAGTCTTCAATATAAAAGACTTCATCTTGTATGGTTCATGAAATCATTATCAAGGCGGAATAACTTACACGCATGAGACAAACGAAATATGGTGATACATACAAGTTTAAAAAATAAATAAAATCCCCTCCAATTTGTTGTCCCCTTTTTTGTTTGTAATAGATAAAAGGCTAGAATCTAATCCTAAAATCTTAGCATCACATAAATCCAAAAGAAATAATCATCACAAAGATAATTTATAAAGAATGCGCGATGAAATTCCAAAGAAGAAAGCCAAATATTTTTAAAAAAAATTACAATTTTCATGTATAAAAACAAGTCTATAGGTACAAAATACATCAATCCAGGGAATAACACTAAGTTATCCAAATCATGAGAATGGAATGTAATTATGCGAACATTTTTCAGAGGTAAATAAGCATAGGCATTCATACCCTAGACACACAAAGTAAATGAGATACTTCTAAAGAAAGAACTCAATTTCAACCTTAGTTGTAAGAATGTTGAACAAGATAAAATTTACTTGACTTATAAAACATACCATGAATTTAAATGCTTCTCAAATCAATAACGTCAACTCTATTTAATGCTTTTTAAGAGAGTTTGTTGCGGAAAATCATTGATCTTAGAGTTTATAACACCATCAAAATGGTGTCCACCCTCTTTCACACATAAGCCAAACTATTTCATCAATAGATTGTAAAACAAACCTCAATTTAGCTTTCCAATATTCATAATATGACCCATCAAAAATAGTAAATCTACTATACACATTATCCATATAATCCAAATTTAAAGTTCATACAACAAATAAATGCAACCAATTTCAATATCAATTTGAGAGAATTAGGATCCTAAAAATCCGTAAAAATTAGGATCACGCGATATTTTAGCCCGCTCCGATACCAATTTGAGAAAACATGGACTATATAGAATTACTTGTATCATAGGCCAAACACACAAATTCACTTTTTTCAAATTTTATCTTGATTTAATATAGTGAATCATGCAATAAAATTACGAAGCCGAATTTCAAACCAACCAACAAGAAGAAGAATTTGAGAAAAAATCCCTTTCGGGTAAAACCTTTAATTTTAGCTATATTAAATAGTTTGACAGACATAAAATTACTTACAAACTACTCAGAGATCCACTAAGTATAATACGAAGATATTTTCAAATCTTCAATAGATACGAGATAGTCTAGCACCGTCAGCATTAAAAAAATTTAAAATTTTTTCTTCTTCTATAGTAGTGCCTCGACTCCATAATTCAGCAGTAGAGAAAATTTCTACAAAGGTTTTTAAACTTTGAATGTGTTCTTACTGATTTGGAAAAGTGATCTTTAAATATCTAAGGGATTTGGATGAAAAAAGTAAGAGTTTGATCACACAAAAAAAATAAGAGGGATTAGAGTAAAGTCTAGTCCCTCATCTCTTCTAAAAGTTATTACAAAGAGATAAGGACTCAAGATTTAGAGGAATTTTGTTTTAAAAAATAAAAAAAGGCATACTCGTTTGAAAGAACTGCCACCTCATTCGATCGATATACCCTTTCTCGTTCGAACGGCTTCTAATGAAACTTAGAATGGCATTCGAAAGCGTATCCAAAAGGTGACGCTCAAGATCTCATTCGATGTAGGAACCTCGTTTGAATGACATTATGCAAGTCGTTGAAATGAAATACCAATCTCGTTCTAACGAGTTAGCGAGTTTTTTAAAAATTCTTTTAAAAATCATTTTATAACATTTCAAAAACTTTAAATGCAAAATCTTTAGAAATACCCCTCGATAATTAAAGTCTTTACCAAACCACCTCATGACTCTTCTGAATGTTGTTGTGATGAACGATGTTCAATCTTCCAAATGTCTTCAACTCCTTATCTTCGAATATGTGAAAGTAGTCATGAAGGTGCAGTGAGATGTAACAGGATAAGCCAAATAAAATGAAATTGGGCAATTATAAAACTTGTTCCTTTAAATCTTCATCTTGTTGAGTATTTATTTTTTGCGATGGCTTTTGTGTCTGGTATGTTTGCATACGGTGGACTCTGTGTGTGATGGTTGTTGATCCTGTGATGATGGATACCGAGGCATGTACGGACTCACACATTGTGGAACTACGTAGGTAGACTCCTATGTGTTGTTATGGAAGAGAAGTTATGGGATAGAAGATGTGTCAAGGCTTGCGAGGGCATCGAAACGTTGTGTAAGTTATCTATCTAACTTGTGTAATTTCTAATCATAACGAATTCAGTTAGTTGGGCCACCTGAGATTTTTTCATTTGGGTTTTCCTCGTACATCGAGTATTGTGTTTTGATATACTTATTTTATCATATCGTCACATAAATGTATGTTTAGGTTAATATAAAATTGGTTCTTCTTTTTACCATAACAATTGATTTAAAATGAATGTTATATTTTAATTTGGGTTAATTGTTTAAAGTTTGAATGAAATTTGAAAATTTTGAACAAATAATGGTTTGCTTATTTTATCCTATTCATATATAATCCCTTATAGTATATGAGTTTCAAGAGTTATTTGCGTTGCAAAATGTATTGAGAATTCCAATTTGTAATTTATAATATGTAGTTTGTTTAAAGTAGTATGGATCTCAAACAGGAATTTATTGTTCCTTAACTTTAATGTTGGTTGTTATATTAAAACTACTTGACAATACGCATGATCACGTCACACAGCACTAAACTAACTTGTAGAAACAACAGGTGTCGTCGTGTGAGTATTTCCATTTGATTCTTATATCCCGATGAATATTTCTATTTAATTAAATTTGAAAACAAGTGGGTTGAATAGTTTTGTGTTATTTAAATCATTATATCTCAAACTTGAGTATTTTCATTTGATTTATGTTATATATTATGCTAATGAAGCCTAATATTCATCCATCGTACCTCGGGAAAATGCGAAAGTGATGAGGGATCATCTAACAATAAGCCCATCAAGTTCAACAAATATGGGATCATAGTTGCAAACAAGATTGGTCTACAGATGAGGGTGTTAGAGTTGTTGAAATTAGTAATAAGTCCCTGGTACGTAATTAGAAGAACGTGCCTGTGGAGTTGAAAATGGCCATTTGGGGGCCTTAGAGGCATGACAATCCTAATATTTATATTAAATATTTGATTGTCATATCAACTTTTATTATATATTTGTTAAATGATAATTCACTAACTTCCTTATATTATTTTTTTTACTGGATATAAATAATTCAAAATTCTCTCGAAGTCACGGGACAATATATTAGATAGTGTACCCGAGCAATGAAAGACATGGAAGAACCTCTGCACTCGTTGTTTTGGGAAGGACCGAGAGTCTGTGATATGGTGTAGAGACACCGCCAAGGAAATGGAGAAAATCATGTTGCCTAACTGGCAGAGTTTTATGGATAGCGAGGCGTCCAAGAGACAATTGTTCACCCGTGGCTCGGTGAGGACTAACCAATCAAAGAAGGTGGATGTGAACTACCCCGGGGCAGATATCTTATGAGGATATGGAGCCTAAGCTAGTAAGTAAATTACTTTCAATTACATTGTGTTTAGTGGTAAGTAAATTACTTTAGGTTGGTCACATTTTTCTTTAATTTGGTCAGTTTTGTAGGAGTCTGGGAGTGGACCTGCATGAAAGCCACATAGGATCGATTCATATATAAATATTCGAATGAATAAAGGTATATTTCTAATTTGCAGGTCGCCAAGACCATTGTAAGTTATAATTGAAATTATATTGTCAATTTCATACAGTTTATTAAATTTCTTTTCCAAATTTAATAACATATTTTTATATTATTTCAGGAGAGGCTGAAGGTCGCACATAACACCTAGAGTGATGTTGATAAGGCATATTTGAGTACAGATGCACTAAGCCAAGTGTTGCACCAAGATAGAAAAGGTCGCACTCGGGGTGTCAGCTCCCAGATAGGAAAGTTGAAGTTGATGGGCATTGCTTACAATAATAGTGGGTTGTCCTCCAAGATCGACACATATAAGGCAGACACAAACTCAAAATTGGAAAATCTCCAACAAACAATTAACAACATGTTTGAATGAGTCAAATGCGCAATCACAAAAAATATGGAATAGGTAGTTGAAGGCGAAGGATAAATGGATGGACAAGAAGAACGCAGTTGAGGGGTTCACAACTCTTTTCCCCTCATCGAATATAGTCGACTCATCATCCACGTACGACATGTACCCTATCCCTAACAAAACTATCCTGACTTCATTTGAGCCATCTTGGGAGAGAGTATATATTCGTGACATGTGTGGAGGAGACCAAATTTCCAAGGGAGTGAAGGACACGAGCATCACTCCGGGTACCATGGTGCAAAACCATCCACTACAACATTTTGAATCCAGGGTCATGGTTACTGCTATTTTTGGGGGTAAAGATGACGAGATATTGTGGTTAGACGATCAAGTCGGTGTTTGACATATTGATGCCCTATTGGGGGCATACATCGTTGGGCCGATTTTTCTTCTCGAGCCTTATTAAGATTTTATAAAATTTTACATTTGACAAAACTTGGTTGATGTAATTATACTTGCAATGTTTTGATGTAATTAACTTGAAACATCTTTAATTTACTTTGATATATGGAATTAGTGTATTTTGGTTTTGATTTCGTTGTTGTGTCGTATTTTATTATTGATTGTGTTAATGTTGGTTTAAATAAAAATGAAACATTTGTTTAAAAGGTGTACTGCTCGGTGGTAACTATTTACCAACAATAATTTTTTTCTAGTTTTACAGTTTTGTCACGATCCAGGATCGTGACAAATTTGTGAAAATCCAAATCTTATCACGGTTTAAAATCGTGATGAAATAGTTACAAAAATAAGGGACCGTTCGCACGACTATAATTTGGACCATGCGCACAGATGACCATAAATTTCACCACTGACTGAAAACATGCACGCAGAAAATGTGACCCATGTGCACATAAAACTTTGAACTTGTCATGGTCATGGACCGTGAAAAGATCATGATATGGGAAGCCTTGCCACGATCATAAGACCATAACAAGTGAATGGTTATCACGGTCTTTGATCATAACAAAAATTAGTCACCCCACCTTTTGCCTAATACCATAGTGTAAAAAAGACCATGACAAAAGGATGTTATCACAGTCAACGATCGTGATATAAGGAATTGTCATCCCCAAACTTGTCATGATCCTTCAGCATGACAACATGCTTTTGTCACGGTCAAGGATCGTGACAATTCGACATAATTGGTATAGCTCTAAAAGTGATATATCCTTATAAATAAATAGAGATATGGCACTCTCAATTAAGAAAATATTGCTCTAGTTCTTATGTAACATGTTTGACTTATCTTTTATGGATTAAGTTCATTTATCTTCAAAGACGATAGTGCCCTTTTATGAGGAGTCAAGGAAGATATCCTTAAGCTTGGCCGTGTTGACTAAGGCAGGGAAAGAGTTCCCTATATTAGTTGTGATTTTAAGGTGTTTAATATGCTCATAAGGTATATGTTCCCTCTTAGTGAGCAAAAGCTAGTTAAGTTACCAAATTTCCATCTTGGGCATGAATGTAGTCAAAGTCAAACCACATAAAATCTCAGTTTGTAAAGTTTCACTTACTCTCCTATTATTATTATTATTATTATTATTATTATTATTATTATTATTATTATTATTATTATTATTATTATAAATTTAATTTTCTTTAAATTATTTATCTTTAAACATAAAGAAAATTGAAAGATTTCATTAATTTGATAACTCCCCCCCCCCCCCCCCCCCCCCCTCCCCCCCCCCCCCGGGGGATTATTTTTTAGGCCAACAATTGGTATCAGAGCCTAACTCATATATACTTATTTTTGAAAAGTACAATTTAAATTTAAATGTCATGATGGAAAATTTTTTGAATCTGAACATTGTTGAAGGTCAACCAACTAACCAACCACCTTTTATGGAATATATTATAGATTGCGGAAATATGTAATGGACTTATTTGTTAAAGAACGTGACAATGAACACATGGAGAGTAGTTTTTTTTTACCTTATGTTCCCTTGAAAACCTTGGGAGACACCAAATTTCCCAACCAAGAAAAAAGATTTTGATGAAGAAGATTTTAGATAAATCCAAGTACATAAAAAGGGAAGGAATACAGTATAGCTTTTCATTTTTCATATACAAAACAATAGGATTAATTAAGCTTTTAACCCTATAACTTCTTCATAATTAATATAACTTGAAAAGGAAAAGTTAAAAGATGAGTTGTAAAGAGACTTTTCTTAAATTTGATTTTAGTAGCAAGGGGTTGAACTCACTCATGAAAATTCAAGGGGACTCACATGAATAAGAGGAATTGGTTTACATAAAGAAGATAAATTACAATCATTTTGCAATAAAGTTCAAACCAAATTGTTCAAATTATGGAAAAATAATATAATTCAATTAGGACATGTAAATATTGACACGATGGTAAAAATTAACTTAGGATCCTAGTGGTACAAAAAGGCATGGTATTGCCCATGAATTCAACACCTCTTTAGTGCCAAAAAACCAAGTTATTCCAATGATCTCTGTAGGTGTGTATGCAAGCTTCATCCAAAAAATGGAAATGGTAATTAGATAGTGGATGATCCCTCTGAGTGATCGGTGATCAAACAAAGCTCATTGCATCGATTCCTAGAATAAGAGGTAACTTTGCAAATGATTAGATTTTCTGTGTTGCAGTGAAGGCTTAGCGAGGGAGGTCATTAGTGATCAAAATACATATCAATAAAAGTTTTGTTAAGGAAAGCAACTGGAAATTAAGAGCCTTCGCTGAAGAGAAACCCATTTTCGTTGACGCAAACCATCCGCGAACAACCCACTATAAGTGTTGAGTAGAAAAATACTATGTATTTTTTAACCTTAATCCAACACAAACTATCATATATTTATTCACTATTCTAATTATTAGATTTGTATATATGAAAAATATATATTGCATACCTATATCACTAAATACCAAAAATCATACCAACACACACACACGAAATTAATTTTCCAATTTTATAAAAGTTAATTAGAATATGACAAAACTGTTCAAAGTCTTTTGAGTTCTTTTATCTAAATTTAAAGTGATAATCCAAGAGTGTGAACAAGGGCAAGGTCAGGATGGGGTTGATGAAGCTTTCTGAAGAATGACATACGTGAAGCTTTTCAAAAAAGACATAAAGTATATTTTGGGACTAGAACAATAAAATAAAAATGAAGTGGGGAATGTGGGTATACATATAATCTTACATTACTTGTTTTAACAAATTCATTGAGATTTTTTATTAAGAGAGAGAGAGAGAGAGAGAAAATAACTACAAAGTAATCAATAGGACTTATCTCTCTCTCTAAAATTTTCTCTCCTAGATAATTGTCTTCACCTCGCTTCTCCTACATTAATTGCCCCTGTAACTGCTTTCTTCATGGCAGATCCACCACCGGTAATGAAGCCTAATCTTCCTGATCTCGATGGTTTTGCTTCTAAAAGCTTAGCTGCTATGGTTTCTAACCCTATTGATTCAGTTAATATATCGTCGAAAACTAATACTTTATTCAAAGGTGAACCAATGGTTATATTTTCTGATGAAGAAACAGATAATCTTGCTCAACCTTTAAAATTTTCTCTTATTGTTAGATTATCGTTTGGGAGTCCATCCATGGAAGCAATTCGTAAAGCCCTCCAACACTTCTCTCTCAAATGCGCATTTTCTTTGGGTATTATTGATGATCATAATATACTTATTAACTTCAATTGTGAAGACGATTTCTGGCTCCTATGGATACGAGAACAGTGGTAAATTTTCAAGGCTCCAATGAAGGTGTTTAAATGGACTACTGACTTCTTTCCTAATGTTGATTGCTCTATTTTTCGATTTGGGTTTCTATTCCTCACCTTCATGTTCATCTTTAATCCAAACCTGCTTTGTTTGCCATTTGTCAATGCTTTGGTAACCCTTTGATCATGGATGAAGCCACTACTTTACTTAGGAGGCCCAGCGTGGCTTGAGTTTGTGTGGAAATTGATGTTCTTCAACCACTTCCAGAGAGAATTTGGATTGCATATGGCTCTAAGGGTTTCTGGAAAAAACACTTTTATGAGAATGTTCCGCTTTTTGTAGTAGATGCTCCCTTGCAGGACATGTTGTAGGTGAATGCAATTCCCATGTTGATTCTAAAAAAAAATATGGCCAAGATTCTCATTCTTTTTCTAAATCGCCCTCTGAAACTCAAAAACCGTCCACTAATATTCAAAAACCACCCTCTGTAATTCATAAATCGTCTTCTATCATCCCTAAACCACCTTCTAAAACTGTCTCTTCTATTCCCACTCCTAAAATAATTCTTTCAAAAACAGGCACTAATATGGGGAATTCTAAATTTTCTAATAAGACTTTGCTACAGAAACCATCATCAGTAGGTATTTATATTCATGAAAGGGACGACCGTGATGCTACAAATCATTCTTTTAGAAAGTTGACTGCTAGTGCTAAAGGAGTTCAAGAAATTACTGAACATGGGCTAACGTCTTCTTCTAAGACTGCCACTGCAATCTATGGTACTCGAAATGAAGTTGATGACTCCATCATTGTTCAAAATATCTCCAATCCTACAGACGCCCCATGTGATGAAGATGGTATTGACCTGCATAATTCATTTTTATCCTTAATATCAGATTCTGATGAAGGTGATTTCATTTATGAAACGAATGTGGTTCTATATATTTTAATCCCTAACCATAAACAATTCCATCGACCTCATTCTTCGTCCCCTCCAGAGTTTAATACTTCAATCAAAAAAATTTAAAACCTCTCTGGAACACTTTCGAAGATGCTGACTCTTTGCATGATAACCGGGTTACTTTGGCAAGTCTGAAGGAATTCTCATCCATTATTGATAAAAAAAATTAAAAAGGTTTCATCCATATGACGTTAAATTTGATCAACAGGTTTCTCCGAATTCTACTCATCCTAATAAATTCTCTTCAGTTTCGACTCTTTCAACAGCTAGAAGAAATAAGAAAAAAAATCATATTTGTTCCTGCTTCAAATATCACGACTAGGTCTACCCATGTTTCTTAAACTTCTCCCCTTATCAATTCTTCATGTTGAATCTTTTATTTTCGAATATTAGGAGGGGTTAGGAATAATCCTTCTTATCGTAGACTCAAAAGGATCATCAATAAATATCAGATTAGTGTGGTTGCCATCCAAGAGCCAAAAATTGATTTTCTTAACATTCATTCTCTTGTTCGTAAAATTGGTTTTATGGGGGTATCTCTATTTCTAGTGGGAAGATTTGGATTCTTTGGAGATTTTGTTGTGAAGTTAATCTTGTCAGGGATATGGATCAAATTATTTCCATTTCTATCCACTTTCAAAATTTTCCTAAACCTTATTTATTTTCTTGTGTTTATGCTAATTTAATAAAGAAGATACAAAACCTCTTTGGGACGAACTTAAAACCATTTCTTCTCCTGGTTTTGATTCTTGGGTCATAAGGGTGATTTTAATATTGTGTCTAAACAATAGGAGAATTTAGGAGGAATTTGGTTGATAGTCAAGCCATTCTAGATTTTAATTCTACAATGATTCATGCTGGTTTAAGTGAAATTCCTTTTTCTGGTTCAAATTATACTTGATGAAAAACTGAATAAATGCGGTGTGTGATAATTGATTAAAATAGATTCGCAAGTTTCCAATTAAGCCTTATTTAATTAGAGTCCTTTTTAAACAAACTTAAATTAGCCCCAAACCATTCAACTACGGGTGTGCATGTGTCAATCCATAAATAAATAAAGCATGCGACACAAGTTTAAGGAAAAATTCCCGAAGGGCAAAACCTTTTTATTTCTAGAACTCTAACAAGTTTACAAGACCAATGAATTACATACAATCTTGCTTTCGCCCACAAGAGTAACGCACGGTATCTTCGACAAACCTCCAAAGCAACGACTAGAAACAAAACAGCAATGGTTCACACGCAGCTATACCACAAGGACCGCAATCCTAGACACGCAGTCTTCTCGGTGTAGGTTATCCTCCCCACAAGAGTAAACAACAGCAAAGGTGTGTTCTTGAACACCAAAACAATTCACTAAAGCATATTGGAATTTTTGTGAATGGTAAAAAAAAAAAGGGATTACACCCTAAAAGGAAGAAGCCAAAAGAATTTTGCTTTCGCGGTTTTTATGTTCCGTAAAACGCTGCACTACACTAAAAAGGCTAAATTGGCACTCTTTAGCCGTCCAGCCTTGTCACGATCATTGACCGTGACAAAACGGTCATTGACCGTGACAAGGCCGTGACAAAGGCTTGTCACGGTCATTGACCGTGACAATCTTATAAACTTGTCATGGTCAATGGCCGTGACATGTCCGTGACAATTTCTTTAGTAAAAAAATCCTACGCTTTCTTTTTTTCCCACCCTTTTTGGTTTTTCCTCTCTTTCTCTCTCTAAGCGATTTCAAGCGCTCTCTCTCTCTCTCTCTAAGGTATGGTTTTTCCTCTCTTTCTCTTTCATTTCGATATGTGTGTGTGTATATGTGTGTGGTGGTGGGGGGTGGGGGTGGGGTGGGGTGGGGTGTGTGTGTACGTGTGTGTGTGCTTGTACGTGTGCATGTGTGGTGGGGAGAGGGGGAGGAACAGGGGGCTAGGGAGGGGAGGGACAGGGGGCTGGGTGGGCGGCAGGGGTGGTGGTGTTTGTGTGTGTGTGCAGCTGTGTGCGTGTGTGTGTGGTGGGGTGAGGTGAGGGGGCAGGGGGTGGTGGGGTGTATGTGTGTGTGTGTGTGCAGGTGTGTGCGTGTGGGGGGGGAGGGGGGGGGGGAGGGGGCAGGGGGTGTGTGTGGTGGGACAATCTCAACAATTGTATAGCTTTAATTAATAAATTGTATAGCTTTAATTGTAACTTTAATTGTATAATTTTATATGAAAGTAAATTAATAATTAGCGCCCATTTCATATGAAAGTAGGATTGTCCCTAATTGTAAATTAGTAAATTAATAACTGTATATTTTAATTGTTAGTTAAATTGATGAAATGAATTAATTGAGTAGATGGATTAAAAGGAGTACGGGATACACATTTGTTATTGACATTGCTATTGAATTATAGTGGATCGGTGTTGGGTTGGTTAGTTTTAAAAGAGTCATGACCACTGGATTATTGTCCATATGGGGGTGGAATTTTTAAACTTTTTTTTAAAATTACTTTGTATATGAACAATATATATATATATATATATATATATATTTAGTATGATAATTAAATGAAACGTACTTGAAATTACATATAGTGCGCATAGATAGCCTTATAGTTCTTATGCGTACGCATTCAATAGCCCTTAGACCCGTTCGAGAGTCATTACCCCTATAATGAGATCTCTCGAATTGTCCCGTTTGGACAGTTTGGTATTGCATAATTTCTGTATAATATTCTTGGTGGCTTAAAGTTGTTACTTTTGGAGGAAGTTCTGCAGTCGTATCCTAATGTTCTCTGGGTACGTACTAGATTGACAAGTGTGACTGTTATTTCAATTGATCAATTGAAATAACACTCACACTTTCCATTCTACGTCGTGTACTTGGAGAACTACGGGAATATGCTGCCAAATTTTTTTCAAATCGTAACAATGTGCATGAGCTGTTAAGTATATTACAGAAAAATGCGGTCTTGAAGGGGATAGGACCACTCACCCTTTAGAGGATGTGGAGGAAATAGAAATTTCTATGATAAATTGAATTTGAATATAAATAAGACATAATTAAATGAAACATACTATAAATCTAATTTTTGTTTATACTAATCCATGAATATACGCTTCGTACCTTTAATAGGTGATTAGTTGTGATGGGATATCCGAAATACAAAGAGTGGATGGATGAGACAAATAGAATGGGGGATGTGTTTCGTAGAAGTGCTAATGAATTTGTGAAATATGCAAAGAGATGTCATAATGATGTGTGCAAGGTGTAAGAATGGTAAGGTGTTTGAGTGAAAAATAGTTGAACTACATTTGTTAAGATCGGGTATGCAAGATAGTTATCGATTTTGGAGTTTTCACGATGAATTAAAAGTTCCTTTTGTCCCCGACCAAACTTCACAAAAACCTTCAAAAAGTAGGATAGATGTAGAAAGGGATGATGTAGATCATAATATGTTTGAGGATTTAGTTGATGATGCGTACGATTTTATGAAGCAGAAGAGAATGAGGTTACTGATGATGTAGAAGGTTCAAGTGCTCGTGAAGATATCACAATAAAACTTGACGATGACTACCAAAGTTTAAAATTTAAGGCGACCCAACCGTTATACTATGACAGTGAGAAAGATCAAACAACTTTACATGCCATGGTTGGTTTGCACAGTTTGAAGACGCAATACGGTTTGTGTGGTAATAGCGTGACAGGAATTCTGAAATGGGTGAAGGGCTTATTACCCAAGGAGAATACACTTCCAAATAACTATCTGTTATGAAGAACAGTTTGAAAGGTTTGGGAATGAAGTATAAATCGATTCATGCTTGCGTGTATGACTTCATACTATACTGAAAGGAGTATGAAAATCTCGATCGTTGTCCAATTTACTAGTAAGGAAGACACAAGCTCAAAAGTGCCTCAAAAAGTATTGAAATAGTTTCCCGTCGGGCCTAGATTAAAGCGATTTTTCATAGTACCATGGATAGCGGAGGCAATGATTTGGCATGCTAGGGCAGAAGTAGGAGGTAATCTCATGCATTATTTTATTGATTCTACAGCTTGGAGGATGATGAATTATGAGTATCCCGATTTTGCTCGAGAACAGTGCAACATTCGTTTGGCTATATCAACAGATGGTTTCAATCCATTTGGAAATCTAAGCACCAATCAGAGTGTATGGCCACTGATCCTAGATCCACTCAACCTCCGTCCTTCACAGTGTATGAGACCTTAATTTTCGATGATGTCTTTGTTGATACCTGGGCCAAAGGCACCAAGTGATGACATCGACGTCTACCTGGCTCCTTTGGTAGAAGAATTAAATGAGTTGTGGGAAAAGGGCGTGCAATAATTTGACTCTTTTAGAAAAGAAGAGTTTACGTTGAAAGCTATGTTGATGTGGGCAATTCATAATTTTCTAAATTATGGGACATTATCTGGTTGTGTAGTACATGGTTATTTGGGGTGTCCTATTTGTGGAGAGGAGACTGAATCTCTTCATCTATATTATAGCTAAAAAAATGTATACCATTCCCATAGGAGGTTTTACCCTTGGCTCATAGTTTCAGATTTGAGAAATGTTTCAATTTTTTATTGGGCGGGGTTGAAGATAGGCTACCGCTGAGCAAACTTTCAGGTTCAGAAATTGAAAGTAAATCTTCTGAATGTGGCCCTAATATACCATGTAAGAATCCCAAATTTAAGAATGTCAATCATAAGAAGACCCCAACTGGGAATGAAACTGAGACAAGAAAGGCATGGTCTAGGAGTTCAATTTTATTTAACTTGCCTTATTGGAAGAATAATCCGGTGTGCCATGTATTGGATGTGATGCATGCAGAGAAGAACTTTGCTGAACATATTGTGGGCACTTGCCTTGGGGGGAGTCATTCGAAGGATGGAGGAAATGCACGAAAAGACCTTAAATCGTTGAAACCTAAGCCACAAATATGATTGAAAGAAGATAGTAGGGGAAGGACAATAATTCCCCCTAGTGCGTTTACTTTTACGAGTGGGGAAAGGAAGGTGCTTTTGGACAATATATAATTTGAAGGGCCCATCTACTTTTTCGTCCAACTTGTAAAGGATTGTGAATTATGCTACTCATGATTTACAAAAGTGTAAGTCCCACGATTGGCATGTGATCATGCAATTGGTTTCTCTATTGTTTAAGCACTGTTTCTCCAAGCACAATGATTTGCGGAGGGCTATTATGCAAATTAGTATTACCTTCTCACTCTTGTGTGAGAAGGTAGTCAGTCGAGAACACATAGTGGCCACAAAATTAGCGGTGACTGAAGAGATTTGTGTGTTGGAGAAGTACTTTTCCCCAGCATTCTTTGACATAAGTGTTCACTTGTTGGTACACCTATGCGACGAGGCTCTTATTTGTGGTCCAGTTAGATATCAGTGGATGTATCTGTTTGAAAGATTGATGAAAGTTTTTAAAGATTGCGTCAAGAATACGCGATACATTGCAAGACCAATTGCAGAGGAATACATAACCGTGGAGTCATCAATATATACTCAGTAATATATGCCTGACTCAACTAGCGTTGATGACACTGATGAGTTCATCGATGATGGTGGTCATGTGATGGGAAAACGAGTGAAATTAACGAGTTTGCAACATGAACAAGTAGCTCGTTATCTATTTGACACACGTGAAGATGTCGAAGAATGGAAAAAGTAAGTTTCGATTATTATAATGTTCAACATGATTTTAGATTATTTTATACATGATTAATTTTGTAATATGCAGAAAATATGAAGCCTGTGAGAACAATAAAAGACGAAAAACAATGGTACAATCAGACAGCGAATTTAGGTTGTGGTTGACACAAGAGGTAATTATAATGAAAATGGTCGTTATATAACGTTATATTACACTCAAATTTTACAACTAATATAATTAATTTATCTATATTATCATCTCTTAAAGACATGTCATGCGACATCGAGGCTTGCAGTTCTAGCCACTGGACCCTTGTTCGTGGCACAAGAGTACAAAAAGTATCGATTGAACGGTTACATTTTCGGTGCTAAAGTGTAAGAGGAAAGTACAAATGTACAGAACTCGAGCATTTCATACAAGGCTCTTACTTTCTTTCGGGCGAGCGCAAAAGATAAAAATCTAGTTGAAGCTGAAATGACTTACTATGGTGTAATTCGAAATATATTTGAATTGGATTATATAAGCTTCAAAGAGGTTGTATTTTACTGTGACTAGGAAAGAGTTGAGGATAAAAATGCTTGTAAAGTTGATCCTGTCACCAATTTGATCATGGTTGACTTGTCCAAGTTGAAGAGCAATGACCATGTGAGTGATGAGCCATTCGTTTGTGCATTTCAAAAGGTTAACCAAGTATTTTACTCAGAGTATATCAACAACGAGTCGTGGTCAATTGTCCAACACGCGCCAAAATGTCTAAATAGTAGTGTGGATGACTTGGCTGCTCCTACCGAATATCAATCCATTTTTTATGATAACCCGAATTTTAAACAATTTTTCAATTTGTAATAAATATTCCAATGAGTTTGGACAGTTGGGGACTGCATAATTTCTGTATAATATTCTTAGTGGCTTAAAGTTGTTACTTTTGGAGGAACTTTATAATATAAATTGAATTTGAATTTGAATTTGAAATTGAAATTTAAGTTTTGTTTATACTAATCCATGAATATACGCTTCTTACCTTTAATTAGTGATTAGTACATAGTTATTTGGGGTCTCCTATTTGTGGAGGAGAGACTGAATCTCTTCGTCTATCCTTTATATCCGAACACTAAGAAATGCCAAAATCCTATGGAGTTATGCTCTGCAAATTCCTTCCAACCGTTGTGTAGCCAAACATCACCAATTGAAGTTGTCAATTCCACTTTCCATACCCCTCCACTTGGAACCTCTAGAAAAACATGGGAAAATATGGAAAGTGGAATCGACAACTTCAACTGGTGATGTTTGGCTACACAATGGTTGGAAGGAATTTGCAGAGCATAACTCCATAGGATTATGGAATTTCTTAGTGTTCAGATATGAAGAGAATTATATTTGACACGATTGCCCGGGGTACATTAGTTGGAAGGAGGTGCCATATGTGCTCAAGTTAACTGTTTAGGTGGCACTAGAGGTAATGTATTTATATTTATATTATATGAATATTTCAATTTCAATTTCGATTTCGATTCTTATGAATATTTGCTTGTTGGGTGGCACTACACAATTATTATGAATATTTTCTTGTTGGGTGGCACTACACTCTTGTGTAATGTCTTTTAGTGGTTGATTCTTATAGTGGAACTGGAACTGGAACTGGAACTGGAACTGGAACTGGAAATTGGTGCTAGATTTTCCCAAAAGTTTTCCTCTTCTAGAGGTTCTTATCTTTGAGGTACATCAAGGGTTCATAACATCACTTCGAGCTATATAGTTTGTAGATTTGAGATAATTGATGGAGATGTTGTTTTTTCTTATATTAGGATTTTTCATTTTGTTGTGAATAAATCGGGACATCGTGGTTGGAATGGTAGTACCTGATTGTTTGAGATCACACCTAAAGACAATCGAAATTATGGGATTGGGGTCGAACAATGGAGTTGAACAGTTGAGGTACTTTGTGGAGAATGACAAAGTTTTGGAGAAGACTATAATAAATATGAAGGGTGGTGTTGAACAATTAAAGCTTCCAAAGTGTTCAAAGAAAATGATTAGTAAAATAAGTAAATTAATAAGAACATTGAAACGATAAAAATATAGCATGACGCGAAGTTGTCCCGTTTGCGTATTGTTTCTATTTTGAATGTATATTTGTATTATCTCTATTTTATTTGGATATATAATGTTTGAACAAGTACAACGTTGCTATAACAGGTACATATATACTGCTGAGCAGTGGCAGTGGCCATACTCCCCAGTAGATTTTTTTTCAATTCTGCCCAGAATTGTCCTGGTCATTGACCGTGACAAGTCCTTGACAAAAAAGTTGTCACGAACTTGTCACGGTCAATGATCGTGAAAATTGTTTTAACATTGTCACGTGTTTGTAACGGCCCTAAACTGTGACAAAACTTGTCATGGTCAAGGACCGTGACATGACCGTAACAAGTCTAACGAACTTGTCACGGTCTATGATCGTGACAAGTTCGTGATAAAAAACGTTGTCACCCCCATAATTATCACGGTCATTGACCTTGACAAGTCCAACATGTCAAGGTCAATGATCGTGACAATTCGGCAGATTTGGTGTAGTGTTGAGACGTCTTAAAGAAAATGATACCATTTAATGAGTATTTATAATAAAAATGCGTCTCCTCGGAATACATGCTCATTCGAACGAGATAAGGATCTCGCGTGAATGACTTACAGATGCCGTTCAAACGACATCTCGCGACATGCCTATGTTGCTCGAACGAGATGGCAATCTAGCTTGAACGACTAGGTCATCAAAATCGAGGTACGCTCCAACACTTAGAAAAAATTACTCATTCGTAAATTTGACGAAAAAGTCCGCACCAACACTTACAAAATATTTTGTAAAAATATCCCAAAAGCTCTAAGTGGAAAGTTAAGGTATTAAAAACAAAACATTACCAAAGTAAACTTCGCGGAGTCTTTTTGATGAAGAACTTGATTAATTCGGATCCGTATTGATGTAGATTGCTCTTGAATGCTCTTTGACGGTGTAGCGGTATATGACATAACAAATTAATAACGGACCTATAAAAATATGTCCTTACAAATCTCCCCCTATGTCTATGCCGATACATAAATAAAAAAATCCGAATTATCAAAAACCAAAATGCCTATACAAATCTACCCTCCCATGAATAAATTTGCACGACCTCAACACTGTTCTTCAAACATCTTCGTCAATTCTCAAAGTTATTCTCATCAGGGTGTGTAACATCATGATCTTCAATCTTTGTACCTACACACAAGAGATAAAGCAAAAACCTTCGTGACGCATCGAGTTTGAAATGATATAAGAATAAATCAATCAATATAATCAAATCTCCCTCATAATGCAAAAACTCCCCCATAACATGATAATTCTTTCTCCCTCTTTTTATGATGTCCCCAAATAGACAGATAAGAAGAAAAAAATCAAAACATGGAGTGTCACGATAAAATTGCATAGAAAATATGAATCAATCAACGCGCATGCAAATGAGCATCCCAAAAACTTTCACAAACTATTTTTGATTTTTTAATTTTTTATACAAAAATAAGATACTAAAAATCACACCATGGATTTAAACTCAAACAACCAAGCCATGAAAACGAAATGTATGGATGTGAATACAATCGATAGGTAAATAAACTCAATCAACCATATGTGCACGATGAATACGTGTACCCCTAACGAATGAACATCAAAAGTATCATTAGGTGTAAAAATTATTGAATTTAGATGACATCATCTTATGCAAATCAACAAATCAAAGTCAAAGTGATTTTCGCACCAACAACGTCTAAAACTATTTAACGTTTTTTCAAGACTTTCAAGGACGTGCAAACCCGTTTTAATTCTCCATCCAAACACCCTCATATATATTTTCTTTAAGAGGTGTATAAACTAAATTCTCAAACTTTGGAGAATTGGTGCAAAAACCTAATTGGCCCATAATTGGCATGAATTTCTTTTTATTGCCATTAAATTTTTTCGAGATCTTTTAAACCTCTTTGAACCCCGGATAATAAAATTCCTCAATTTTTTTAGGTCCAATTTAAACGGCGGCTTAATCGCAAACGATAAATATGTACCTTTCGTAGCCCTTCACCATTTTCAAATAAAACGCACAAACTCACAAACGGCTCTTACATGCACAACTTTCTTATCAAGTTTTATCGCGTTTGGTTCATTTTTAAGGAAAGCATTGAAGTGAAAACACCCAACCAACATGTGATAAGACAAGCACAATAATCAAACAAATACGTGCATGTGTGCAATAAAGGAAATCATGAGTCAAACATGTAGGAAGTAACAACGAATTACATCTTAATGACTCCAAACATTATAAAGCATATGGATGAATTGACCTATTGCCTCAAACACTATCAAATAGTCATATGAAAAATGAAATGATGTTCTGACTCGGTCATCCTAAGTGTCCATCCATAAACGGTGCAAACAAAAAACAAAAATCTTTTTGGATTTTTCAAAAATTTTATCAAAATAAAATCTTTTTGTATTTTTCAACAGCAAAAATTTATACAAAAAGTACATGTCACTACACCAGCAAATATATATCATGAAACCACAACTAGTGTACGACAAACATGCAAACATAATCATCTATATGATATGGAAAGAGAAGAATCATGTGCAAGCAAACGGGAATCAACTTGTCTAAAATCTTGTGCCTCTAAAAGTGATTTTCTAACCCCAAATAGATGTGAAACGTCGTGTGGGGGCTTTAGGAACCAAGGGAACACTAGACATAAACTTCCTAGGACTTTTTCCAAGATCAAAATAAAAGCGCCTAAGGTGACCTTTCCTACCACAATATGAACATATGTAAACGGGTGGAACGACACCTATGGGTTGAACTTTTCTAATGTCCTTGGGAATGATTGACCCTCTAAAACAAATAATGGTTTTGTCTTTGGCACTAGAAGCATGAGAACAAGATGATCCATTACCATCACTATCAAGCCTACTCGAGTCTGTCAAATCATTTTTTAACTTCAAAATTTTTTACTCAAGCAAAGAATTAGACTCTTCCAATTTGAAGGACTCCTTCTTCAAATTATCAATCAAACCTAGAAAGTTATCTCTCTCTCCCTCAATTAAAGCAAACTTTTCCCTAAGAATCTCTTCACGCGCCACAAACTCATTGACTAAAATATTTTTATCCTCTTTGGCACAAACACAAACCATCGAATTTTTAAGGTCCTTCAATTCCTTTTCTAAAAATAGGACCCTATCATCACTCTCCATCTTGGAAAATTTTAAAGAAACAAAGTCAGGGTCCAAGGAAATAAATTTTTCACGATAAAAATCTCTTTGATTTTGAACCGTTTGCAAAAGATCCAACACGGATTTAAAACGAGAATTTTCTTTTTCCAAAAAATCAATTCTTTTAGCAAACGTCAAATTCAAATAATTTATATCATCAAAACTCTGACTCGTGTCATCAAAGGGGGGCATCCGATTACATAAGTGCTTCATTGAAAAAATTGCAATTTTTCACAAAACTGATTTTTCAAAAAAATCAATATCACATAATTTTGCGGAAAATAGGAATACGCGATAAATTAGCGCAAGCTTCTCTGATACCAATTTGACGACGTGAGAAGTCAAATTGTATCAAAAAAATAAATCCTTGAAAATTCAGGATCACGCAATAAATTAGCGTAACCCGCTCAGATACCAATTTGAAAACGTGAGTAGACAAATTGTATCAAAAAGTAAATCCTCGAAAAAATTAGGATCACGCGATAAATTAGCGTAACCCGCTCTGATACCAATTTGAAAGACCGAATAAATGTGATGTGTGATAATTCATTAAAATAGATTCGTAATTTTCCAATTAAATCTTATTTAATTAGAGTCCCTTTTTAAACAAACTTAAATCAGTCATAAACTATTCAACTATGTGTGTGCGTGTGTCAATCCATAAATTAATAAAGAATGCGACACAAGTTTAAGGAAAAATCCCCGAAGGACAAAACCTTTTTATTTCTAGAACTCTGATAAGTTTACAAGACCATTGAATTATAAACAATCTTGCTTTCGCCCACAAGAGTAACGCACCGTGTCTTCGACAAACCTCCAAAGCAATGGCTAGAAACAAAACATCAATGGTTCACACGCAGCTATACCACAAAGACCGCAATCCTAGACATGCAGTCTTCTCGGTGTAGGTTATCCTCCCCACAAGAGTAAACAACATCAAAGGTGTGTTCTTGAACACCAAAATAATTCACTAAAGCATATTGGGATTTTTGTGAATTGTAAACAAAGAGGGATTACACCCTAAAAGGAAGAAGCCAAAAGAATTCTTCATTCGCAGTTTTTTTGTTCTGTAAAACGCTGAGCCTTCTTAAAGAAAACGATAACATTTAATCAGTATTTATAATAAAAATGCGTTTCCTCGAAATACGTGCTCATTCGAACGAGATAAGGGCCTGACACGAACGACTTACAGATGTCATTCAAACGACATCTCGCGACATGCCTATGTCACTCGAATGAGTTGACAATCTCACTTGAACGAACTGGGCGTCAAAATTGAGATACGCTCCAACACTTAGAAAAAATTACTCATTCTTAAATTTGACGAAAAAGTCCGCTCCAACACTTAAAAAATATTTTGTGAAAATATCCCAAAAGCTCTAAGTGGAAAGTTAAGGTATTAAAAACAAAATGTTTTCAAAGTAACCTTCGCGGAGTATTTTTGATGAAGAACTTGATTAATTCGGATCCGTATTGATGTATATTGCTCTTGAATGCTCTTCGACGGTGTAGCGGTATATGACATAACAAATTAATGACGGACCTATAAAAATATGTCCTTACAAATCTCCCCTATGTCTATGCCGATACATACATAAAAAAATCCGAATTATCAAAAACCAAAATTCCTATACAAATCTACCCTCCCATGAATAAATTTGCACGACCTCAACACTGTTCTTCAAACATCTTCGTCAATTCTCAAAGCTTTTCTCATCAGGGTATGCAACATCATGATCTTAAATCTTTGTACCTACACACAAGAGATAATGTAAAAACCTTAGTGACGCATCGAGTTTGAAATGTTATAAGAATAAATCAATCAATATAATCAAATCTCCCTCATAATGCAAAAACTCCCCCATAACATGATAATTCTTTCTCCCCCTTTTTATGAGGTCCCCAAATAGACAGATAAGAAGAAAAAAATCAAAACATGGAGTGTCACGATAAAATTGCATATAAAATATGAATCAATCAACGCGTATGCAAAGGAGCATCCTAAAAACTTTCACAAACTAATTTTAATTTTTCAACTTTTCATACAAAAATAAGATACTAAAAATCACACCATGGATTTAAACTCAAACAACAAAGTCATGAAAATTAAATGTATGGATGTGAACACATTCGATAGGTAAATAAACTCAATCAATCATATGTGCACGATGAATACGTGTACCCCTAACGAATGAACATCAAAAGTATCCTTAGGTGTAAAAATTGTTGAATTTAGATGACATCGTCTTATGCAAATCAACAAATCAAAGTCAAAGTGATTTCCACACCAATAACGTCCAAAATAATTTAATGCTTTTTCAATACTTTCAAGGACATGCAAATCCGTTTTAATTCTCCATCCAAACACCCTCATATATATTTTCTTTAAGAGGTGTATAAACTAAATTCTCAAACTTTGGAGAATTTGTGCAAAAACCTAATTGGCCCATAATTGGCATGAATTTCTTTTTATTTCCATTAAATTTTTTCGAGATCTTTTAAACCTCTTTGAACCCCAGATAATAAAATTCCTCAATTTTTTTAGGTCCAATTTAAATGGCGGCTTAATCGCAAACGATAAATATGTACCTTTCATAGCCCTCCACCGTTTTTAAATAAAGCGCACAAACTCACAAACGGCTCTTACATGCACAACTTTCTTATCAAGTTTTATCTCGCTTGGTTCATTTTTAAGGACAAAATTGAAGTGAAAACACCCAACCAACTTGTGATAAGACAAGCACAATAATCAAATAAATACGTGCATGTGTGCAATAAAGGAAATCATGAGTCAAACATGTAGGAAGTAACAACGAATTACATCTTAATGACTCCAAACATTATAAAGCATATGGATGAATTGACCTATTGTCTCAAAACACTATCAAATAGTCACATGAAAAGTGGAATGATGTTGTGACTCGATCATCCTAACTGTCCATCCATAAACGGTGCAAACAAAAAATAAAAATCTTTTTTGGATTTTTCAAAAATTTTATCAAAATAAAATCTCTTTGTATTTTTCAACAACAAAAATTAATACAAAAAGTACATGTCATTACACTAGCAAATATATATCATGAAACCACAACTATTTTATGACAAACATGCAAACATAATCATCTATATGATATGAAAAGAGAAGAATCATGTGCAAGCAAACGGTAATCAACTTGTCTAAAATCTTGTGCCTCTAAAAGTGATTTCCTAACCCAAATAGATGTGAAACGTCGTGTGGGGGCTTTAGGAACCAAGGGAACACTAGACATAAACTTCCTAGGACTTTTTCCAAGATCAAAACAAAAGTGCCTAAGGTGACATTTCCTACCACAATATGAACATGTGTAAACAGGTGGAACGACACCTATGGGTTTACCTTTTCTAATGTCCTTGGGAACGGTTGACCCTCTAAAATAAATAATGGTTTTGGCTTTGGCACTAGAATAATGAGAACAAGATGAGACGTTACTATCACTATCAAACCTACTCGAGTCTGTCAAATCTTTTTTTAGCTTCAGAATTTTTTACTCAAGAAAATAATTAGACTATTCCAATTTGAGGGACTCCTTCTTCAAATTATCAATCAAACCTAGAAGGTTATCTCTCTCTCCCTCAATTAAAGCAAACTTTTCCCCATGAGTCTCTTCACGTGCCCCAAACTCATTGACTACAATATTTTTATCCTCTTTGGTACAAACACAAACTATCTAGTTTTTAAGGTCCTCCATTTCCTTTTCTAAAAATAGGACCCTATCATCACTCTCCTTCTTAGACAATTTTAAATCAAAAAGCCGTCGTCCAAGGAAACAAATTTTTCAGATAAAAATCTCTTTGAATTTAAACCGTTTGCAAAAGATCCAACGCGGATTTAAAACGAGAATTTTCTTTTTCCAAAAAATCAATTCTTTTAGCAAATGTCAAATTCAAATGATTTATATCATCAAAACTCTGACTCGTGTCATCAAAGGGGGGCATCCGATTACATAAGTGCTCCATTGGAAAAATTTCGATTTTTCAGAAAACTGATTTTTCAAAAAAAATTACTATCACACAATTTTGCGGAAAGTAGGAATACGTGATAAATTAGCGCAACCTGCTCTGATACCAATTTGACGACGTGAGAAGTCAAATTGTATCAAAAAAATAAATTCTTGAAAATTCTGGATCACGCAATAAATTTGCGTAACCCGCTCTGATACCAATTTGAAAACGTGAGTAGACAAATTGTATCAAAAAGTAAATCCTCGAAAAATCAGGATCACGCGATAAATTAGCATAACCCGCTCTGATACCAATTTGAAAAACCGAATAAAAGCGGTGTGTGATAATTGATTAAAATATATTCGCAAGTTTCTAATTAAACCTTATTTAATTAGAGTCCTTTTTTAAACAAACTTAAATCAGCCCCAAACCATTCAACTACGTGTGTGCATGTGTCAATCCATAAATTAATAAAGCATGCGACAGTAGTTTAAGGAAAAATCCCCGAAGGGCAAAACCTTTTTATTTCTAGAACTCTGAAAAGTTTACAAGACCATTGAATTACATATAATCTTTCTTTCTCCCACAAGAGTAACGTACGGTGTCTTCGATAAACCTCCAAAGAAACGGCTAGAAACAAAACTGCAATGGTTCACACGCAGCTATACCACAAGGACCGCTATCCTAAACGCGCAGTCTTCTTGGTGTAGGTTATCCTCCCCACAAGAGTAAACAACAGCAAAGGTGTGTTCTTGAACACCAAAACAATTCGCTAAATCATATTGGGATTTTTGAGAATTGTAAACAAAGAGGGATTACACCCTAAAAGGAAGAAGCCAAAAGAATTCTCCTTTCACAGTTTTTCTGTTCTGTAAAACGCTGAGACTTCTTAAAGAAAACGATACCATTTAATGTGTATTTATAATAAAAACACGTCGCCTCGGAATACATGCTCGTTCGAAAGAGATAACGGTCTCGCGCGAACGAATTACATATGTCGTTCAAACGACATCTCACGACATGCCTATGTCGCTGGAACGAGATGGAAATCTAGCTTGAACGACCTGGGCATCAAAATCTAGGTACGCTCCAGCACTTATAAAAAATTACTCATTCTTAAATTTGACAAAAAAGTCCACTCCAACACTTAGAAAATATTCTGTAAAAATATCCCAAAAGCTCTAAGTGGAAAGTTAAGGTATTTAAAACAAAACCTTACCAAAGTAAACTTCGCGGAGTCTTTTTGATGAAGAACTTGATTAATTCGGATCCGTCTTGATGTAGATTGCTCTTGAATGCTCTTCGACGGTGTAGCAGCATATGACATAACAAATTGATAACAGACCTATAAAAATATGTCCTTACACTTGGTGTAATAATCGAGGTGGTAGCGATAGTATTTAGGAAAGAATTGATAGGGTGTTTGGTAACGATGGTTGGTTTAATAATTCTTGTTCATCTTTCGTTGAACACCTTCATCGTTCTGACTTGGATCACGCACCTCTTGTTCTTTCTTTGAAATTTCCATCTGATTCTTATCCAAAACCTTTTCGTTTCCAAAATATGTGGGTTTCTCATTGTTCTTTTTTTGAGGTTGTTAAAAAGTCATGGGAAGTTTGTGTTGTAGGGAGACTTATGGAGTTATTTTCTTCCAGACTTAAAAATGCCAAATTTTCTTTAAAGTCTTGGAATAAATATGTTTTTAGTAATATCTTTTCCCGAGACTAAAAAGCATAATGATTTCATTTTAAAGGAGGCTTCTTATGATATTAATGCTACTCCAGAGAATAGAGATGCTTGGTATCATGCCAAGGCTATTTTTAACGAGTTGCAATTAGAGGAAATATTTTAGAGATAAAAAGCTAGAGTTAAATGGGCTATCATGGAGACTTTAATTCTAAAAATAATTCACTCTATGGTTAATAATAATAATAATAATAATAATAATAATAATAATAATAAGAAGAAGAAGAAGAAGAAGAAGAAGAAGAAGAAGAAGAAGAAGAAGAAGAAGAAGAAGAAGAAGAAGAAGAAGAAGAAGAAGAAGAAGAAGAAGAAGAAGAAGAAGAAGAAACTTTTCATTTAAAAGATCAAACATGTTGATGGTCATTTGTTGTTAGATCCAAAGGATATTTAGGATTGTGTTATTTATCATTGTCAAAATATTCTTGTGGAAAAATCTACTTGTGATGATAACTCTGGTATTTTCCAACATATCCCTAAATTGGTTGGCTCTTGTGATAACTAGTTAATGACTACGATTCCCTCTATTAAAGAAATCAAGAAGGTTATTTTTTCTTTGGATAAGGATAGTGTGGCGGGTCCGGATGGTTTCAATTGGTTCTTATTTCAAAATTGTTGGGAGATCATCGAAGAAGATTTAACTCTTGTTAATCAATCATTTTTCCTTGGGTATGATATTCCTAAAAATTGGTCATCGACAAATATTGTTCTTATTCCCAAAGTGGAGTTCCCTTTATCTTGTTCGAAGTTTAGGCCCATTAGTCGTTTTAACTTTACAAATAAAATCATTTCAAAAAATTTATCGAACCACTTTGGTAATGTGCTTCCCAAGATTATTTCTCCATCTCATGCAGGCTTTATTCAAGGGCGTCTCATCACGGACAATATTCTTCTCGCTTAGGAATTAATTTCTAAGCTCAAAAAAAGATTTGTGGTTCTAATGTCATCATCAAGGTTGATATGGATAAGGCTTATGACAAGATCTCGTGTTTTTTATTATTAAGGTGCTTCGTGCTTTTGGATTTTCAGAAACGTGTATTTATTTAATTTGGAGGTTGCTTTCTAATTGCTAGTATTCCATCCTTATCAATGTAAAACCATGTGTTTTTTTTAAATCTGAATGTGGAGTTCATCAATGTGATTCTCTTTCAGCTGCATTATTTTTTACTGTAGCCGAGGTCTTGAATAGTGGTATCCTCAATTTGATGTTGGCTGGCTCCATTAAAAATTACTCCATTCCGAGTGGCGGTCCGTTGGTTTCATCTCTTTCTTTTGCCGATGATATCATCCTCTTTCAGAACGAAAATATCCGGTCTGTTAAGAATTTCATGAGGTTTTTTTATGATTACCAATTCCATTCCGGATAGAGTTGTAACGCAATAAAGAGTTGCGTAATCATAGCCCCGAACTGTTCGTCATTACAGCGTAGGAAATTACAGTCAGCTACCGTCTTTTCCTCTAAAATTCTCCCGAATAATTACCTTGGAATTCCTCTATATCATGGTTGGAAAAAAAACATCATCTTCACTCCTATCATCAACAAAGCATTGGATCGCATTAAGTAGTGGCAGTCCGGTTTTTTAACCATGGCAGGTCGGTTGGTTTTAATTCAATTTGTTCTCATGATGTTAGGCTCTCATGTATTTTCAGTTATTTTTCCTACGAAAACATTTATTCAAAATTTCAATCGTATTTGCGTGAATTTTTTCTGGGTAGTTCGAAAGATATATTCAAGTACGGTTTCTTGGGATATTATTTGTAGACCTAAATTTGAAGGTGGTCTTGGTATTCGAAAACTTTTTATGTGAGTTTGGTTTTCTCTTGTAAACTTTGGTTCCGTTTTCTTCAAAACAATTCTTCATGGGCTAATTTTATGAATTCTAAATACAAAAAATTAGCTCACTTGAATTTTAGAGGTACTCCCCCATTTGCTAGTGTTTTGTGGAAAAGGATGCAAGCAGTTTATGAGGTTGTTGAAGCTAATATTTTTGAAGCTCCTAGTCAATGTTGGCTCTCGGATGGCTTTTGTTTCAAAAATACTTGGGATTTGGTGAGATCTAAACATGGAACTCAAGTCTCATTAACCATGATTTAGGATCCTAGACTTCCTCCGAAAGTGTCTACGTTTATGTGGCGTATTCTTCATGATGTTATTCCCATTGATAAGAATATACAGATTATCAACATACCGTTTGTTTTGAGATGTCGTTGTTGTTTACATCCTAGTGTGGAGGCTTCCCAACATTTATTTAGTTCGAGTGATTTGGCTAATTCAATTTTGGTTTATTTTGAAAAACTTATGGGTCTCACTTTTCAGAATACGAGTTTTAGATCCCGACTTTTGCTTTGGTGGTTTAATTCTAACGGGAAGAATGTCGGGGATATTCTTTGTAAGTTGCTCCCTAGTTTCATTAGTTGGAAAATATGGTGTGCCAGGAACAAAGTTACTTTTTAAGGAATTGATATGAATGCCAAGTCAATTATTGGTGCTATCCACGAAAAGATTAGTTTGTCTTTCAAAGATAGGCCTTATAAAGGTCCCGTGTCTTTTATTTCAGATTTTTTTAGTTTCTTGTTCTTTGTTGTAAGCCCCCGGAGAAAGGCTATTTTTATCTATTTTATGTTATTTGGGGATTAATCCTAAAAATAAAGAGAGAGAGAGAGAGAGAGAGAGAGAGAGAGAATCTCACAACATCACTTTCACTATTTGAGCCTTTAGTTTGCCAACAAAAAAAAGTTTTATAATAATAGAGAAAGATATTTCATTCACAATGTGAGTGAAAATAATCACAATGAATGAATCTAAGAAGATAAGGCCAAACTAAGAAAAAAATAATCTCATAATAAAACGATTTATGTGGTTTGGCATTGGTCGACGTCCACCGAGTGTTTCTATCTTTTTATTACTTTTTTGTGATTCGATATAAATAAGTTACAAGCCCCCTTTTTCCATGGGTGAGGGTTATATTTATAGAAACGGAGTAGGCATAATCATATTGGACTCATTTGAATTATTTATTAGGCCACTGCTTGATTCATATTAATCCCCTCCAAGATCTATGCCTGTCAAATAATCCCTTTGGGGTTATCTATGATAATGTTCCTTTCCTATTATGTATTGGGATGGCAGTCTTTCTGAATCTAGAACTTTTTGGGCCACTTGGTTTATACTCCATAATTGCACTAAAATCTCTTCGACTTGGACATGGTGGAGAGGTTTGAGAATCTGGCCTACTTGAATAATTGGTTGGCCTTAATGGATGATCGTTAATGGAGATTACACCTTGGATGGAAAATTCTTTAAAATGGATTGTCAGTTGGTCAGTCATATTCAAACTGTTGAGTCTCAAAAGGACATGCCCATAATCTCTCCAATCGACCAAGGCATGCTAGTAATGTTTTCAAAACGATCCTTCGATTTCATCTAATGATCCTCGGGCTCTTCTCCCACATGATTAGACGTCTAGAACTTTGTTCAAAGTTTGATTAAAAGCTTCTACCATCATTTCCACATTTCACTTCATTCGATACAAATGTCTGTAGTTTTATCCTTTACACACTTCTTCGATAAGTCTTCTTTACCTTCAACCTTATTTTTCTTCATTGTTTCTCTCTGTTGTTACTTCACTCCTTTGAACATTTTTGGTCTTTCTAATTATCTTCTTCATTCTTGGTATCCTTTCTAGAAAAAAAATGGTGTATTCCCTCAATTAGAGGACCATGGGGGAATTTAAGAAAATGTTTTTGATTCCTCCATGGGTGACTATTGAGTGTGCTGAGGTTCCAAAAGACTGCAATAATATTTAAGAGGGTACTAGATTCACCCCCTCTCAGTGGCTGGGGGGAATAAATATTATCCTAACCTAATTACTTGTGGAGCTCTATGAACTCTTTGATGTATTTCCTATTCAGTGTTCCCTAAACACTTATAGAGACATCATTGGTGTCCATAGGTTCAACAATTTATATGGTACCCATATAAGGATCCTAAAAATCGGGTATTGGTATTCGTGGTCCCACAAGACCGATGGGGTTCTTTATCAGAAGGTGTGAAATTCTAATATTTTCCTAGTCGTCAAACTTTTTTATTCCAATAAGGGTTATTGGAATCAAGGTTTTTTGGCCAAAAATTAGCAACACCCACCTCTTCCTTAGGGCAAACAATATCAATGGTTTTCTGCTCCGAGAGAGGAAAGGACATAGGCCAACCTTATTTTTATTCTTTGCACTTTTAATTTTATTTGTTAATGCAATTACTGATGATGGCCTTCTTGTACTCTCATCAAGGTCTGTAAGCTAAGAAGACCATTAGTTACAAGTGATGAACACCCAAGGTCGGTATCCTTCCTTCTTAACTACAATAATCTCACTAGCAGTTTCACTGCTCGTCCTGTGGACTTCATCCCTAATGTGCCCCTTCCTTCAGCAAGCCAAGGGCCATCCACCTCCACCTCTTTTGAGTTATAAAACATTGATACAATCCCTGGCATAGAGGGAGAAGTGATGGACCCAAAGAAAAGGATTATTATGGTCGATGAGGACGATATGCCTATCTCCCCCAAGGATAAGCTTTCTAAGAAGACGGAGTATGGGGGGGATTTGAATCCATTCTCTATGTCGGATTCCCCCATTAGAGAAAATAATAAGAAAGAGAAGACGACTTCTTTTATTGCTGTCATTCCTCCTAAAAATGAAAATTCCCAAAACCTTGGGAGGGGCCACCAAGTAATTTCAGTGGCCAAAAATGCATCTTTGGCCCCTGGCTTGTTGAAGAGGAGGTGCTCATACTTTAGCATGAGCAAGTTAATAAGATGAAGAATGATTAGCTTTCTACACATGTCGCTCAGACACTCTCTCAGGTAAACATAACTTTCTTTCAGTTTTTACCTCCTCTGCTTCGCCTGAAAGTCTGAATTTTGACATAATCCTCTTTGTTCTTTTTGTAGTTTATGGAAGAATTCGATGTCATCCTGAAAAAATGATTTGATCAGTATAGGGTCGCTGACAACCTGTTAACGGCCTTGACCAAGCCTTAAGAGGCTTTTGTTGATGCCTAAAAGGCCTATGCAATAAATAGGAACTTCACCAACTCATCAATGTTTGAGTGGACGAATGAGCATGACCAGCTGAAGGTCACGGGTCACTAACTGAAGGTTGAATACAACTAGTTATTGGTCGAGATCAATCAGCTAAACAAATCCTAGGAAGACCAAATGAATGCTCTATATTTTGCCAAGGATTTAGGCTATAATACAATCTATGAGGAGGCCTTTACCGATGCAAAATGCTAACTGACTTTAATAAGAAATTCTAACTTTAAGAAAGGTTGGGATGTTATTTAGATAAAGGTTAACATCCCAACTGAGTCAGAACTTTTTGGTGAGCACGATCTAGGTTCCCCACCAAGAGCAGAAGAAGTTATTTGTACATATGCTGCTGCCGACCAAGGATCCTCTAAGGCTGATCAAGGCAAAGTCCCAAAAATGCAAGAGAAGGTGAAAAAGAAAAGGAAGCATAAATCTAGTCAGGAATAGTCATCTTGAGAATCCTTGTATTTTATTTCGCTCTTGTTTGTTTGTAAGGGACTTGTCCCATTTATTTATAATGAAAGATTTTGCCAATGTTTAACCTTGTCTCTTATTGCTGGTGAGTAATTTTCTTTTATTCTTATAGATTGACCGTGTATCTATAGGGATTATTTCTTTTACTAGTGTCATTGATATCATCCTCAGTCGGGGATATAGTATACAAGCAAGCTGTGCTTTCACTTATGCTCTGAAAAATCTTTAGAAAATGATTAAGGCTTACAAAGAATAATCTTTCTTGGTTTCCAAGCTGAAAGATGAGGTCAATTATGTAAGATGAGATTAACTTTTTGAGGAAACAGCTCAACGAAGCCAAAAAAATTGGTGATGTAAGAAAATTCTTGCAAGACAAGAAAAATTCCTTGAGAAAACAGTTTGTCGAAGCTAAGGAAGACTTGTAGAGAGTTAGAGTGATCAATATGGGGTTGAGTCGTGACATAGTTAAGCTTTGTTATCTCTTTCAGAAAGGTCCTCGTATGGCATGGGCTTATGGTTATAATGAGGAATGGATGGCGCTCCCTTCAGGCTGGACAAAGATAAACAGTTACCATATAATCATGGTTGGTTGAACACTTTGGAAGTCATGAAGGTCCCAAAGAATGCCTAATTCTGGTAGTGGTGCCAAGTTGACTGTCCATCCTACCGCCATCTCCCATTTAGAAATGAAGAGAGGTGGATCCCTCTTGATGACATTCCCTTTTAACTAGTAAAACATTATCTATCTTCTTAGGACAGTGACGACAAGTTCAAGCCAAACCCTGACTATGGTCGAAGAGCATTTGTGGCCAAAGCGATCACTCGTCAGGGATAATAATTGTACAAGTGACGCGACTAAGAATGTGTCTCTAAAGTACATTCTCTTTAGGCTCAAGTACAAGCCTATCGCATTAGTAATAAACCCGATAAGTCGGGATCGTCTCCACAGGGAAATAGGACAACAAAATCATAATGACAAAGGACATACGGTTAACCTAACTTTGACTCTAAAAAGAAGGAAAAGGTAATTTGAATAGTGAAATAGCTACAACTAGATGCAAATTTGAAAATGATTAATTAATGAAATCAGGAATGAATAGAATGCATTTACTCTAAATTACTTAAAAGACTGATGATGATTGAACTAAAACTTGAATTATATGATGAGACAAACAGGCCGGGAATACAATCCCTCAATCCTAGTGTATTACTGGTATAAAACTAATCATAAATTTAAGTGATTAATCAGTCTCAAACTAGTACTCCCAAGCATTACGTATATGAGGTTCAATCCCGCACCATACGTAATTAGAGGACGAGTAAAGCGGTAACACGATAGCTATAATCGCTTTGCAATTTAAAGCATCCCAGTTACCCTACAGCAATCGAGATCCAAAGATCTACAATGGTTGTGTTCGCTACGCAATACGATCATAATAAATCCTTAAATTTAGAGGATTAATTTTATACACATGCAACTATCACATCGAGTTGAGTTCATGCATCCCAACCTTAAAAAGATCTAGTCGGACATGTTGAACCTAACTGTGCATGAATTATCTACGTTGCATGTGAAAGAAATCATGATGGAAGTGTACTGAAACATGCAACGAATTATTATGAACTTAGAAACGAATTGAATCGTGCAAGAAGAATAACATGCAAAACAATAATAGAGAGAACGAAACTTGAATTAAAACTTGAGATCAAACCCGAAAATAATCAATCTTGAATCACCAAATCAAAGTGATGTTCTTGGGGTATTCTCCTACTTGTCTCTCTATAAAAAAAACTATTCAAAACAATGTTTTCTAAGCCAATACAATGATACACGTACGTTTTAGAAGAGCTTGTACATTATAGGACTCTTTGGACCAATCAGCTTTCAAGTGGAATTTCGCGCATCAAGCACCTCGAATCGATTCACAGGTACCCCGAACCGGTTCCCCCTGAACCAGTTCACAGTGTGGTTCGGGAAATCTTTCTGGTTTGGATACTTCTTTTCTTCATTTCCACACTTAGAAAATTTTCAAGCTTTCTTCTTTTCTTTCTAGGATTTTTCTTCAATTTTAAGGGATTATAACTCTTTCATCGTAGCTCGGATTTGGGTCCCGTCTTTTCCAGTGTTATCGTTGTTCTGAATTCTTTAACTTTCCAGCACGCTCCACCTCCAGGATCAGGCTATAGAATTATGAAAATGCCCTTAAACTTTCCTTCCCAGCCTTTCTTTTATTTTTTCGATTTCTCTTTCGCACCGTTTGCATAATTTGCCTGTAAAACACATAAGAGAAACACAAAATATGAAATACTTGTCAACGAAGGTTAGTATCATAACTACGAGTAAAATTCATATCAATTGCACCGTTCGGGTTCACAAAGGTTCCGAAATTAAGGGGATAAATATACAATATTTATGCCCGATCAAACCCCCTAACTTAGAACTTTGCGTGTCCCGAGCAATGTAAAAGAAAAAGAATAACGTCACAACTCTTCTTAACACTTTATTGGGATATAATACCTTTTTTAGGGCAATAGATTACATTTAGCGTATGCAATAAGCCTTTAAACCCCTATGTTACCCTAGTAGGACGAGTGGTGTCTCGTGAGGGTTTGCAGTGAATATACCCACAAAATTCGACTCAAAGAAAATTCAAAATACGCAAAAATCGTATAATTCAAACTTTTCCAGAAAATAGTCATCATCAATTCATGTTCAAGAGTCTCAAATCATAGTGCATGTGTACGAAGCCAGAAATTTAACCTCGAATTTCCACCGATTGATCATTACGTTACTTATCTGAAAATTCGTTTTGATTTCAAAATCTCACGGGATGCTCTCATAAACGAATCTCTCGGAAATTGGCTATTTTCTCTCGGTATGCATGATTTATAAGATTAAATGTATTGGAACCAAATACACGCAGACAAATAGAAAGACGGAAATTTTATGGTAAACGGATCTCATCATTGGATTACGGTTATAAAAAAACAGGAACATTGCCTCTAATTCATATTTATGGTCTCTTTTATTATCTTTTCGTGTTTTAGCTCTCCACGCGGTAACCAATTTTGCACAAAGGACTCGGTTAGGACTTCATTGGGTTGGAGGTATATTGGGTAAAATGGGGGTGATTGGGAATTTCGGAATTGGAAAATTTTCTTATGGTGTCCATTTGTGCTTTTGCTCACTTTTTCTGATTTTTCTTTTTTTTTCTATTTTTCACACTTTTCTTTCTTGCTATTTTGTTGAGCATAGATATTCTTTTCTTGACCCTTTTTATGCACTTTTCGGACTTAATTTCTGGGATTATCCACTTTCATAATTCCGGGCCAATTGGGGTTTCTCGGGTTGTCAAACGAAAGGGAAAAATTTATTTTCGCTCAATTTTTGTTTACAAAAGGGATAATTTTTCGCTACTTTTTCTGACCAATATTTTTGGGTGACAAACGAGGGCTTGCTTCATTGTCCGAAATACTAATTTCATTACCATATGCATCACAAGATTACTTTAATTTAGAGACCTATTTAGAACGTTTTTGAATGCAATATCACACACATTTTTCATAACCGGTCAAAGTGAAAGAATTGAGATCCATTGACGACTTATTAGAACGCTAAAAAGAACTTTGAGTTAACATTTAACTCGGATTGATTTATAAATTCACAATAATGAAAGGATCGAATCTCACCGGGTTTGTTAATCTCCACATTTATTTGCTAATTTGTTACGTTCGCTCAGTTTCCATCTTTCGTCAATTTCGGCTTTGTGTATTATGTTTTTACAATTTGAGACTTTAAACCGTCTTTTAATGATATTTTCAAAAAATTTGAATTCCAATTTTTATTTATCTTGAAGAAAAATATTTTTGGCTTTTTCCAAATTTCTCAATTTTTTTGAAATTTCTGGGCATTTTGAAAATTTGTGAAGTTTTGAAAGACGCACTTGTGACCCCCCCCCCCCCCCCCCCCCTCTTAGAATTTTGAATTGTCCTCAAGCAAAAAGGACGAAAATCTAACTCAAAGAGAATTAAAAGTACGAGAAAATAAAACGAACAAATAAAACAGAAATGCAAATTTTTTTATAGATACGGAGAGCGGGTGTTACACGGGTGATGGGAGAATTACACAATCAACATTTTTAACAACTATCAACAACACCAAAAATAGCACAAACAGATAAGGGCTTCATTGGGGCGGTGGATTGGAGGGGTCGGGTGCGTTGGGATCATACGGATCATAGAAGAAATTTGGAGGGGGTCCACCGAAGTTGAGTTCGTATAAATGGGCTTGGAGATGATGCATCATGTTCGTGTCCCTTCGGTAGGCCTTTTAATCCCGTTGATAGGCTGTCTACTCTCAATTGTATTGGGTGAGGAAACCGTCCAAAAGGGTTTCCACCGCCGAAAGGTGCCTATTGAAATTTTCACCCGGGGACTCAAAATCGGAGTCGTCGTCCTCCTCTTCACCATACTCTTCTTCTTCCACCACATCCATCATTGGGGCATCATGTTCTTCCTCCCCCTCACCCTCATCGAGAATAGGACGGTCGGGATGGGCCGCCCTCATTTGGCGTTCACTACGGGTGGTGGAAGTGGCTCCAATTGGGTGGGGGAGTCGGACTTGCTGCCCCGGATCGTCCACCCCGGTATCAATCAGAAGTTCAGTGATAAGGCGGGCGGAGGGGAGCGCTGCTTTTCCCCACTCGTCATAGTCTGCATTGAGGATGCCCGCATAGAAGAGTTGGGCCAGATTAATCGTGCTCTCGGGGTCGAGGAAATGGTATAGGAAGTTGGGGTGACGTAGCCTGACCATCGAATCATTGGTGGTTTGGTGGATTGCTCCACATGCAATGAGGTGCATAAAATGCACCGTATTCGAAATACTTCTTATCGAAAATGAATTGCGCAACCATTCCTCCCCGGGTGTCATTCGGGCTATACATTTGGCTTGGGTGCGGGGGCACCATTGGTGGGATACATTAAGGGCATGGGGAGGACAACCCCTTTTTCTCGCATTTTGTGCACTATGATGGCGGCGGAGAATGGAATCCGAATGCCGTCAAGGTATGCCTCGTGAAGAGTGGAGGATTTGAGCTCGAGCATCGCATAGAACACTACAAAAAAAATTTGCTTTTAAAACCCTATTTTTTTAGACAGACAAATTATAGTCAAATGAGATGGCACAATGTTTACTGTCTCAAAAGATATATCAAATAAGACGGCTAAAAAAAAACTATGTTCCCCCCTTATACACTTTTCATCTCCTGGCCTACTCTACCCAAACAAAATTAAAAAAAATAGAAAGGCATCGTCTAGTTACTCACCCTCTCTCCTCTCCTCTCACGATGGTCAGCGCCGGCACCATCTCAGTACTCCACCACCTCATTACTCCACCACTGAGTCACTGCCGAGAGCTTCATCTATCATCGATCTCAGGTTTGTTCTCTCTCTCTCTCTCTCACTCAACCACACACGCAAACACATACAGACACACACACGCACACAGTGACACACACACAAATACACATGAACACAAATCTTCAAAGTTAGATTTTCCAATTTAATTTTGTGTGGGGTATTTATAGGGACAAATACAATCTTTAAATTTAGGGTTTTCATTTTTATTTTCAATTTAATTTTCTATCATTTACTCACCCTCACTTTAAAAAAATTTGATTATTTATATAATTATTAGGAAAATTTAATTAAAATCAATTTATTATTGAAAAACCAAATTATCATTTAATCTATTATATAAAATGCAAGATTTTTATAATTATCTGCAATATGCTTGAGACTCCAAAAAATCTCTATAATTTTTTTTGCTTGTTTCTTTCCTAATTTTTTTATTGTGCCTTTTTACAATTCTTTTATTCGGTTTTACTCACTCAGTTTCACTCAGCTTTGATTGAGGGTCTAAAAAATTTCCAATGAGAATTGAGGTAAATACTTTTAGTATTTGATTATTATTCTTTTATTTGTGCTAATTCTAGGTGGTTCATGGTTATCAGTATTTGATCCTTAATTTAGTTAGATTTTGAACTAATTATCACTATTTGAGTTGGTTTGCTAACGTAGGAGCAACTATTTGTGGTTTTGGGCCACATTTGGAACCATTCTTCACACAGTTTTGTTGAAGTGTGTGAACTGAGCAATGAATTAATCATGTTTTTTTTATAGTTATCAGTATTTGAGCCTTACTTTAGTTAGATTTTGAACCAGTTATCAATATTTGAGTTGGTTTTTCTAGCGTAGGAGCAACTGTTTGTGGTTTTGGGCCACATTTGGAACTATCCTTGACATAGTTTTGGTAAAGTGTGTGAACTGAACGATTTATTAATCATGTTTTTTATTTGTCAAATTTGACAGGTGGTATGGATGGAAAGGGTTATCATTGCATGGAATTTAAGTTATGTTGCTATTTCGTGAGGATTTTTGGCTACTCTGTCAAGGTAAATGGCATTAGAAATTAGAAGGGTAGTTTGTATTGTCATACAATAATGACGAGTGTATACTATAGAAATATTAAGTGGGCTTTGTACTTTGTTTCTCTTAATGCATATTTAGTTAATGAAATTGTTACCATATGTTTATATCAGTTTCTTAAGTCAGCGACTTAGTTGTCTTCCTTCACAGTCAAACACTTCATGATTATAGTCACATATCTCTACACATATATTTGAACCCCATTTTCATTAGATTACTTTGTCTTGACGTTACAGAAAATGTACGAGATAACATTCTAATGTGGGGATTCAAGTTTCAATAGTATAGTTGTTACATATAAAGAAAATTATATGAAAGTGCCATGTTGTTAATATGGGTGTTGTTGGTTTTAATAGTATTGTCAAAATGATGATTTTTGGGTGTGCATGGTTGTGTTTACCTTATATGTGTTGACTTTATATGGTTTTATTTAGTGTATTGGTGTATATGTTGATATGGCTATGTTTTTTATGGCTATATTTTATTGCTATGGTTTTTATATGACTTTGTATGGGTTTATTTAGTGTGTTTACATTATGTAAATTGAGTGTTTAGGTGTACCTGACTGTGAACACGCACCAATTTCTACTTTAATTTGAATGAAGTACTTTAATTTGAACGCGATACACATGTTTAGTATTGTCTAGTTTGTTATGGTGATGACATTTAGACTAGCTTATTCAAGGGACTCGTGTTGAATATGAATTAATTGGGTGGATAAGTCATTTTACTGACTTTTCCAATTAATGTTATCCCAAACTTTAGTCACTAACGGATCAAATAAGTCCTCATCAGAATTCTAACCATGGGTGTGCAAGTTCAATGATCAAGCATGTTTAATCCTCTCGTTTTTTATGAAATTCATGACATTTTTGTTTTTGCTTTAGTGGAATAGATCGTTTCACAACGATGGAATAGCTTCATAGAAGTCATGGACGACAATGGAAGTAAAATAATGGAATATCTCTATAGAAGTCATGGACAACAATGGAAGTACGACAATTGTTGTTTCACACATATTGAATGTATGCGTTTACATTTATGTACCTATTGTGCAATTGTTGGTTGCTATAATAATATTCCAATAGTTCATTCACACCTATGAATCCATCTGTCCCATGAGCCCCATCACCATTTATGTATTTAATACACTTAAATATATCTTATACATTAGGCATGATAGTTGAATCATTGTCCATCCCCTCGGTCACTACTTTAGGAATACCCAAAAATAGAATCATCCCAATTAGTGCCTGCATCAGATAGTTGTTCTTGGAAAAAATTCATAAAACATTCTTGTATCTCATCTTGAGATAGTTTCCACTGATTTGCATCATCTTTGATATTTCAAATTGACAATATGTCCGTCTTTCATTTAAGCACCACATGAAAATATTTTGAATTTTGACCCCCTTCTTAGAACCATATAACGTTTACCTTCTACCTCTAATATTCTTCTTCACATTTCAAGTGTAACTAAAGCTTTGGGTTTGTCTTTTCTAACTCAGTTCTAGCTTAGGGAGTGGTGGTGTTCTACAGGGCAATCTCTTTTTCTAATACTAAGTCCTGCCACCACCCAATGCCTAGTGATGATTAAAGCAAAACCCCCTATCTCATTTCGTAGATATTGTCTATTCTACTGCATTTACCATAAATGAAGGAGGCAGTGAAAGTTGAAGGATGATTATCATCATTAGTTTCAAGGATTAACATCTGGTCATGGTACGTGAACACCCATTGTGCAATTTTCCTCCAGGTTCTATGGCTAGATGATAAGATCAAATCATAGTACACCATGTATAAATGTTTGTTGTTTGTTGTTGAAGTAATGAACAAGTCAGCTTTAATCTTTAAAGCTTGATCCTTATTTATTTGACTATCTTCCATTTGTTTGAAAGTTGGGATTTTTATGTGATCGCTTCATTTTTCATAAAGAAACTGATCTTCAATGCCAGCATAATTGGTCTTATATGTTGCTGATAGATTCTGAGTTTTCCAAGAATGTAGATTGATCACAGTTTATAAGTGATAGCTTCATTTTTCATTCAAAAATTGAATTTCCAATCTCCTGATCAGCTCCAATTCAAAAAAAAAATTGACGTAAGGACTCTAATATATCAAAATGTTAATGTAAAGTGATAACAATGGTTGGCCAAGAGCCTTATATATAGGCTAAGTTATCTTATAATTAATACCTTTTGTACCCTTAATTCATATCATTAGCCGGCGTAAAAGTTGTATTCTTGTACTTTTGTAAGTTGAATATGACCCTATGTGTTTCCAGTTGATTGGTCGGTATTTTAAGAAAAACAAAAACATCTGGGAAGTTGGGTTTGGTGCCGCTTGCTAGTTTATGTACTTGATATGCCATGATTACTTTAGGCAACATAAATTATTCTCTTCTTAGTGATTTGAAACAATAACTGTTATATGTAAGTAACATCAATGTTTTTCCATATGCAGTCTATTTACAGAAGCCAAACACTCGAAAAAAAATGGCAACTTGGCAAAAAAAAGAGTATAATCAGCAAGAAACAAGCCCTTCGGTTGTTGGTTGGGCTGGGATGATAGAAGAAAAATATCAAAAAGTGAAAACGAATGCAGAGACTGTTTTTTAAGTTTTTTTGTAATCTAACATCAATTATCAAATACTTACTGAGAAATAAAATATTAGATAATTTCGTTCTTTTTAAGACTTGAAGTGCTAATGCATCATCTACTTGGCTGACTTCATATAGTTTTTTTCATCATCTGAGTTGTGTTCCCTTCATGTCCCGAGTTTTATTCCCGCAGGTATATGAGCAGCTTTGAAAATACAAGGGTTGAATTCTTTGATATGGGGGCAGGTGCTAGTGAATCGATAGCTGATGAAAACGTTCAAATGGCATCAGGTGAGATCAAATCTATTTTTGTGTACAAAACTAAACCGTAATTTATCAAATTTTAGACTTTTTCTGTAATATCAACGTTGTTTGACCAATTAGATTCCTAACAACATTTAATATTAACATTTTTTATGTCCCTCTCACTACTTGCGAATATGATTCACTATCCAATCAATTAGATTACCAACATTGGAATTCTTACCAAAACTTTTTATGTACCCTCGTTTGTGTAAATTATTTTATTTTCATGAGCATTAAACTTTGTTATGATCCTGAGTGTTTGAACTTTATGTTGTATTCCATTAATAACGTTTATAAATCAACCTTTGATTTCATATTTTGAATAAAAAATTGAAATTGTGTCTAGTGAAGATGTAAACATAGATGATGAAAGAGATTTAGATTACACAGAGGAAGCATAATGACATATTGTCAATATGAATAATAGTAAGGGAAACCATGAAAACTTAAGATGGCCACTTCACCAAGACCTATTCCAAGTTCCACAAGTTCATCTCAATGATATCAGAAGCATTTGTTTTATTTTAAATATATGGTAGAGGGTAATGTGCGGATTCAATTTCCAGCAGACATTTTAATTTGGGCAGGAGTGAGTAGATTCTAATTATGTTAATGTTATTGAACTAGTTAAGATTTCACAAATTATACAAGTTTGAGCGCAAATCAAAATTGAATAGAGCTTAGGAGAAGAGATGATGTCCAGAGCTTGAACATGATTCACTAAGAATTGCACTATAGCAAGCCTGAATTATTACTTTTTTAGCTCTGGACCACCCTCACTTCTGAGCTGCAGAGTAGAGGATTTTCCTATATCATGGATATCCTTGTGTGTTTCTGAGAATTCCTCATCTATAAAGACCTCAATATGCGGAGCACTTGCTATTGTTCCACCAATTCTATGGCCAAATCTCTGGGGAATATTATATGAAGTCCACTTGGAAGGGATGGCATTATTCTCTTTGTTTCTCTCTACTCGAGCACCAAATATTTTCCATGGTTTTAACTCGGACTTTGAAATGTCTGATTGATGACCCATACTCGTGTCTTTGTAAATGGTAAGTGAAGTCCCACTAGCCCTATTTTACATCAATTTTTTCCTTGAACTCTCTATAGTCTGGGCTGAAGTTTCACCCCTTAACAAGATAGTTCCAAAACTTCAGACTGGTGCACGATTCTCTACTAAATCCTCACCTGTAGCTTTCGGCCTACTCATCGAACGCATGAGAAATTTCTTATAAGATGATTTCAGTTTTTCAGCTGGTTGAGCGTTCCCAGATATCCCGTGATTAAATATGTCATTTGCGGATTTAATCTTGTTCTTCGATTCCATGTGCAAAGCATATGATATGAAGAAAATAGAATATGTCTACCCAGTTTTGTTCGAATCTAGAAAAGTATATATATTCCAACCACACTTTAAGGTATCATAGATCATCCTGGTAGAGGGCATCATGCCAAAAGGTATGCATGCATTGTTCATAAATCACCACCAATCTCGAATAGTCCTCGCCTGAAGGAAAAGCCTTCTGAACCCACTTAATGCACTCATTCCACAAAAGCATAGGATCTTCTCCTTTATACTCATCAATAGCTTCAATCAACCTCCTTCTACACTCAACGAGAGATTTCCTTACGTTAGTTAGTATCACTACACTAGAACTAACTTTGAAAGGATTAGTTAAGAACATCACTGAACTTAGGCCACTGGAAACTTTAAAAACTCAAACCAAACAGTAGTATTACTGAGGGGTAGGAACCTCCCCCTCAAAGAAAGCTAATGTTTGATGGTGGAATGTCAATTATGATAGATCTATTTGGGTTTCATGCCTATAATTTTATCAAAAAATATCCTAGAGCTTCACTTGGTTTGGATACACCAACTGATTTTATTCAGTTTCCATCGTATATGTGAATTGGATACACCAACTGATCTTATTGTAGCCTGTATGTTTGATTAGGCTAGTTTGTCAAGTCAACTAAACTTCCAAAAAAAGGTTCTTAAATGTGACTATCATTAAGTGAACAAGATGAGTGAAAATAGATAGGGAACTAGAGCAACAATATGAAACAAAGATATGAATATTTTAACAGTGCATGACTCCCAATATTGCAATACTCTGTATTCGTATTTATTATCTTCTAAATCTAATAATTTGGCCTTATTTAGTTGTATTGTTTCATTATTCTTCATTTACTTCCAAATTATATCTTATATGCATACCATCTCCTGGTCTTTTCAGCATGTCATTAGGCCTATACATTAGACATCAAACTTCTTAGCCCTATGATCTTTCCTTGTCTCTTTCTTGTAGTTTGGCCTCTATCGATTTGTGTTTAACAAATTCATTCTAGGATGGAGATGGATAACGTTATTTGGATCCTTTTATTTGTCAACATTTTTTCTTCCTGCAATTTTTCAATATACTGGTATAAACTGCCATTTTTTAGTGCAGTGGTATAAGGCTGCGTGTGTGCTTGTGTAAACTGGTGTGTGTGTGTACTGATGTAAACTGATGTGTGTGTATAGTGCTGCTACTGCCGGTTTGCTTGTGCAGCAGCAATGCACAAGTGAGCTGCTATTGTTATATCTGTGTGTAAAGTGGTGTGTGTGATGCCGCTATATATTTGTGTGTGCACACTACCTAGTGTAGCAGCAGGGGATACTGATAGCTTGGTACTACTTAGGTGTATATGTGATTACATCCATGTGTGTGTGTGTTATTGTTTAGCATCAGTGTGTATTTATGTGAGTGTGTTGATTAGTATCTTTGGATGGACTCGTGCTTCATCGTTCTTGTAATTTTACCTTTTGTTTCAATAAACATTGTTGTTTGAGATAAAAAAAAACAAATTATATTTTTTAACCAATGTTAGTTGTATTAGACCTTATTATATGCCTGCTATAGATTATTCTTTTTCAGAAAAAAATTTAACCAATGTGTGTCTGCCTATTTCTGTTAATCGTGCATCCCTAAGTGGAATAATGCATCTGTGTGTCTGCTATGCATCTGTGTTAATCATGCATCTGCTATGCATTTATGTGTCTGCTGAAGTGGTATAATGCATTGTATATATGATGGTGTATTAATTCGTACGAATAACTTAAGCTTCGAAGGACAAACTTGTTCAAAATGAAATCTCATGGGAAAATTAATAATTTAAACACCTATAGGATTTCAAACTCCTATACGGAGTGGTAATTTGGTGGAAATGATTTTGAAATGAACATGGTCATTTTAAGGTAATAATCGATCCTTTTATTTTATTTTTTCATGTTTGATTAGTTTTGTAGTTGATATATAACTGATGTTGAAATGTGATATATAATTGAAATGTGACTTCTTAATATGATAAATGCAAATATACAGATCCATGATGTTGAAGCGTCGTCAGCGTTGCAACCAACAAGCTCTATTAAAGATGAAGAATGATATGCACCCTTCATCATGCTTCCATTACCTCAACGATTCAGTCCGACTAGGTAATAATATATAATTCATACATATAATTACTTATATATATATATATAGATAGATAGATAGATAGATAGATAGATAGATAGATAGATAGATAGATAGATAGATAGATAGATAGATAGAGAGAGAGAGAGAGAGAGAGAGATTCATGTTGAAAATTCTCGTTTAAAGTTAAATTTTCAGTGGTGGTGGTGAAAACTCTCTATGGTGGTGAAAATTTATTATGGTGGTGGTAAAAAAATTCTGTTGGCTGGTGTATATTATTCGTAGAATCAATTTTAATGTTTAAAACGGGTTGACTACCTATGGTTTTCATGAATAAACAAAGGAGACTCTGCCAAATTTAAAAAAAATAATAGTAGTTAAATATTTATATTGCTTGTGATGAGAATAACTATATTGATTCATTTTGCACAATGTATTGTTGATGAGTGGAGTATTAATTTTGACACAATTGACACTATATTTTGTTTTTTTTTTCAGGTGACAATTTTCGTAGAACATGCAAATTTCAATTAGTGGTTTTGGAGGTCGTGTGGTTTAATGTTGCGGAATTACTTTGATAAAAGCATTTTGTGTTTTGGAGTAGAAGAAATTAATGTATTTTTGTTGTCAAGTCGAACATTTGAATTTAGTGTTATAAATTTTTTTTTTGATGAATATTTGGAGATGGTTGTAAGAACTCTAACTATTGTTGAATGAAAATGATTCGTTGTGTTGGTTGAAAATCATCTTATGTATTACATTTGATTATTATTCGTTGTTTGTGTTGTCTTAAATGTAATTCAATTGTATATTAAACTTTAGCGATAGATTTTATTGTCCACAATATATTGGTGCAAAAATTTTAAGATCCGTTCAGCTCTTTTATGATGGTTAAAACTGTCTCAAAAACATATTAAAGACGGCTATGTTGTCATCTCAAAAAGGTCTTCTAAAATAGTAACCTTTTGAGACAGATTAATTCTCGTCTCAAAAGCACTCTTTTGTGACAGCTGTCATGACGTCTCAAAAGAGTCTTATAAAATGAGGACCTTTTGAACGGATCTGATCCCGTCTTAAAAAACTCTTTTGAGACGTCTATGGCATCACAAAAATTATTTATAACCCCCTTATCCAAAAGACCCCCTACCCGTACCAAGTAGCGTCCCAAAAAGTATTTGAGACGGATAAACCATCTTTTGGGACCATTAGACCACCGTCTCAAAAGTTACTTTTTTTTGTAGTGGAATTACCGAATTTCATATTCAAAAATTTTTTTGCTCGTGGGGGAGAGGAATGAACACCACCCCCGGCGGTGGAAAAGGGCGGTGACTTCGTCGGGGAGCTGCTCCTAATTAACAAACCGCTCGATATGAATGGGGCGAGTAGCCGAGAAATAGCGTTCGGCCCAATGACGTTCTTGGACTGACCGAAATACTCTCGCACCCTCGTCATCGAGGATGGTAGTGTCGTCATATTTTTAGGACGAAAGTTTTCTTGGCGGGGGCGCGGCATGGTGAGAGAGAGAGAGAGAGATGGAGGTGATATGGTGTAGAAGAGAGGGAGACTTAAATGAAGTGTGAGAAATGGAGAGGGGTTGAGGGTGAATTTATAGGTATGGGGCGATGGCTTTTGGTGGGAAATGGGAATAGGTATGGAGGGAGATGAAGGAGGGAGTGAATTTGGAGTGTAAATTGGTAGCGGGGAAGTTTTAGAGGGTGAAATTTTGTAGGGAAAATGAATGGAGGGAAGGGTGAAAAGAGAATGAATTTGGAAAAGCGGGGGGGGGAGAATTTGTCGGACCCCCGAACCGATTCACCCTACGGTTCGGGGTACCTTGCGGCCCTGGAAGTTTGGTTTATCTCATATCTCAAAATTTAAGTGTTATCTTGTGCCTCATCACTTGCTTATGGTCCCTTAAGATATCCTAGACCCTCGGGTTCCCTAAAAAGCCTCTACCAAGCCCTTAAAATGCGTCCAAGCTCTCTCAAAAAGTGTGCTACCTGGATACCTATCATGACCTGTGCTCCCGAACTCGTAGCTATCCTAACTCAAACACTACTAATGTACACAAGCTTTCACCCCATACGCATTGGGGGTGCGACGACCTCTCATTTTCAGCTCACTCGACCCCGTAAACGGAGTTCGACAACCAGATGGTGTCGATCTCTTCTACATACGCCTCAAAATATAGCTTTAGGCACTGTCCATTGACTTTGAACGCGTCCCCCCTTTGGGATCTTCCAATTCTACTGCTCCGTGGGGAAATACGCTCTTCACAACGAATTGGACAGTCCATCGAGACCGCAATTTACCCATAAATAGATGAAGTCGAGAGTTATAGACGAGCACTTTTTATCCCGGTTGAAACTCTTTTCGTCGAATAATCTTATCATGTGCTAGTTTCAGGGCTTTTGCAAATTTGGCATTCTCATACGCATCATTGCGTATCTCCTCAAACTCATTAAATTGAAGCTTGCGAGCTTCACCGGCTCTGTCCATATCGTAATTTAATCTCTTAATGGCCCAATACGCCTTGTGCTCTAACTCGACGGGAATATGTCAAGGATTTTCCATACACAAAGCGAAATGGGGACATGACGAGTGGGTTCTTGTATGCGGTGCGGTAGGCCCATAGTGACTCATTCAATCGAAGTGACCAATCTATTCGGTTGTGATTGACGGTCTTCTCGAGGATGTGCTTGATTTCCTGATTCTCTAATTCGGCATGCCCATTCGTTTGTGGGTGATATGTCGTTCCAACCTTGTGAACGACGTCATACTTTCCCATGAGTTTCTCGAATGGCCTGTTGTAAAAGTGCGTGCCATTATCACTAATTATTTCTTTCGGAGCACCGAAGCGAGAAAGTATGTGTTCTTGTAGGAACCTAATCACCACTTTGTTGTCATTTATCTTGGTAGCTATGGCTTCCACCCATTTAGAAACGTAGTCTACCGCGACAAGGATGTATAGGAAACCAAAAGATGGGGAAAAGGTCCCATGAAGTAAATACCCCAGCAGTCAAAGATCTCAATAATGAGTATCGGGTTAATGGCATCATGTCTCATCGGGTTATCGCTCCCATCCTTTGACACCTATTGCAAGATTTGCAATAATTTCTCACATTCCAAAATATTGTGGGCCAATAAAAATCACTTTGAAAAATCTTAGCGGCCGTCTTTTTCATCGAAAATTGACCTCCACAAGCTTTCGAATGACAGAATTGGATGACTTTCGGTATCTCGTCATCCGGTAGGCACAGTCGGATGATTTGGTTAGCGCAATATTTAAAAAGGAAGGGATCGTCATAGAAAAACATGCGCGACTAGGTAATGAACCTCTTCTTATCTTGCGGTTTCCACTCGGGAGGGACAGCTCTGGTGATAAGATAATTCACTATAGCCGCAAACCAGGGCAAAGAAGAAGTAGCAAAGAGTTGTTCATCCGAAAACTATTCATCTATGGGTATCGGATCGCTAGGTACGTCAAACGAAAGTCGTGATAAATGGTCGACAACGACGTTTTCTACTCCTTTTTTGTCTTTGATGGAGATATTGAACTCTTATAGGAGTAGGACCCACCTTATGAGTCATGACTTTTCTACCTTCTTCGTAAGTAGATACTTGAGAGTCGCCTGGTCGGTGAAACAAGTGATGGGTGACCTAATGAGATAGGATCGAAATTTGTCTAGAGTAAATACTACGGCTAGCAATTCCTTCTCCGTAGTGGAGTAATTGAGTTGTGGTCCTGTAATTATCCGGCTAGCGTAGTAGATGACATGAGCCTTTTTATCCTTCCATTGGCCCAAAACAACCCCTATTGAAAAATCACTTGCATCACACATGAGCTTGAATGGTAAGGACCAATCTGACGCTTGCATGATGGGAGAGAAAACAAGCATGCTTTTCAATTTTTCAAAAGTACTTTGGAATGCTTCATTCCACTCAAATGGGGTATCCTTCATTAGGAGGTTACTTAAGGGCCTAGCGATGGCGCTAAAGTCCTTAATGAACCTTCGATAAAACTCGCGTAGCCCAAGAAGGAGCGTACGTCCTTGAGCGATTTTGGTGTGTGTAGATCGGCTATGACATCTATCTTAGCTCTATCAATTTCAATCCATTTGGATGAAACTATGTGGCCAAGAACTATTCCCTCAGTGACCATAAAATGGCATTTCTCCCAATTTAGCACTAAGTTCTTCTTCACACACCGGGTAAGTACTTTTTCCAGATTCGCCAGAAAATAATCGAAAGAGGTGCCAAAAAGTCTAAAGTCGTCCATGAAGATTTTTTGTCCTCTCTCAAACATTTTGCTAAATAGACTCAACATGCACCTTTGAAAGATCGCGGGTGCATTACACAAGCCGAATGGAATAAGTTTAAAGGCAAATATACGAAAGGGGAAGGTGAAGGTCATTTTCTCCTGGTAAAGTATATCTACCTCAATCTGGTTATATCCGGAGTAACCATTAAGGAAGCAGTAGTAAGGGTGGCCCGCTACTAGCATCTGATCAATAAATGGCAAGGGGAAGTGGTCTTTCCTAGTTCCTGCATTGAGTTTCCGATAAACAATGCAAACGCGCCACCCGGTGGTGGTACGTTGGGGAACTAGCTCTCCCTTAGCATTTACAATCACTTTCATGCCCGAATTCTTCGAAACAACTTGAATAGGGCTTACCCACTTGCTATTCGAGATTGGGTAGATAATCCCGGCATCCGATAACTCCATGATTTCGATTCTCACCACTTCTTTCATATTGGGGTTTAGCCTTCTTCGCATTTCTCTAGAGGGCTTTACATCCTCCTCGAGATGGATCTTATGGGTGAAAATCAAATGACTTATCCCCTTCAAATCAGCAATACACCAACCAAAAGCACTTTGGTGCTTCCTCAGAATCTCTAACATCTTACCCTCTTGCTCTTCGTCTAGGCTAGAGGAGACAACAAAAGGAAATGTTTTATCATTTCCTAGATATGCATATTTAACATGGGAGGGGAGTTTCTTCAATTCGAGGGGTGGAAATTTATCGTTGGAGGGAACTATGTGTGCCTCCCTTGGCGGTAACTCCTTGAATCAAGAAACCCAACTTGCATCTCTCTCATCCTCGTTCGACCCTCTCTCATCTAGTACTTCTCACAACTCCTCAACTTCCTTTTCAAATTCAATATATACCCCCTCACTCTCGTGACTCGACACTAAGCAGGTCCCTAAGGCATCTCCATAATATTTTTTTTCTCAAAGTACTCCTCTACGATCTCGTCGATTAAGCTCACCGCATGAAGATCATCTTTTTCCCCTGTATGTTGGGATATATGGAAGATGTTAGTCTCTAAGGTCATATTCCCAAAGGTGAGTTGCATATGCCTATTTTGAGTATTGATTATTACGTTAGCCGTAGCTAAGAATGGGCACCCGAGAATAATAGAAACATGATTGTTCGAGGGGAATGAGGGATCCGTGTCCTAAATGATAAAATCTATCGGAAAGTAGAAAGTGTCAACTTGGACGATCACGTCCTCAACTATACCTCTTGGAATCTTAACGGTTCGATCCGCCAATTAGAGAGTGATCTTTGTGGGCTTGAGGTCCCCCAGATCAAGTTGCCTATATATAGAGTAAGGGAGGATATTAACACTTTCTCCCAAGTCAAGCTTTTTCGATTTTATTTTCTCCAATGATACAGAAAATGGTGGGTGCACCGGGATCTTTGAATTTTGGCGGGAGATCATTAAGTAGAATGGAGCTCACCTTCTGTGCCAGAAATACATTTATCTTTCTCTTCATCCTCCTCTTCACTATTAGCAAGTCCTTGATGACTTTTGCATAAGCTGGAATCTGCTTAATGGCATCGAGGAAAGGTAAATTTAACTTTACTTTGACCTTGGGGAGGTCTTTGGCCCTGGGCAGGAAACTTTCCCTTCTCTTGGATACTCAACGATGATTGCATCTTTGAAATAGTCGCATTTATATCATTGATCATGCACTCATATCTAGCAGTGGTTGCATTCTGGGCAATGATAAATTTCTTTATCGTATCCTCGAGACTTCTCCGCGATGGAGTGGTATATGGCCGTGGAGGTGGTGGTGCTTACACATGTCCTTGCATGTGAGGTGCTTGTTGAAAGTGTGATGGTGAGGGAGGGGAAACATGTGAATTAGGATACATCGCAGCATTTTGTTTCCCATAGCTAAAACTAGGGTGATTTTTCCTTGAAGGGTTATAAGAATTCCCGTGCGGCGCACCGAAATTACCCTTAAATCCTCCTACACCACTCACTTTCTCTTGAAGCATAACTTTGTCGGCGGGTATCGTCGGGCATTCCTCTGTTGAATGGCCAGCCTCACAAATAGCACACACCCTCTCACTGGAGTTTGGGATGGAGCCAGTTGGTCCTCTTACACATATCTCAAGTACTTCTCGCATTCCTTTCTCAAGTAGATCGAGTCGACTCGCTGTTATAGTATTTTTTCTACGTAAAATCGATTGGCCGTCGATGGAGTAGTGGTCGTTTGGCGCGTTCGAGTATGATCATTAGGGTCACATGTATCCTGTTCTTGGGTAGTCTCGACGACATACCTCAGGTGAAGCTCAGCATCGTTGGCGTCTAGGTCGACAAATGGACCATCACACATGGTTTCAACGAGTTGTTTGGAATTTATATTCAGCCCATTATGGAGGAATGAAATGATTCGCAATTTATCAAATCCATGATGAGGGCATGAAGTGATTAAATCGTTAAAATACTCGTAACATCGATCAAACGACTCATTTTCTCATTGTCGGAAGGTTTGAATTTGAGCCTTGATGGAGTTCGTTCGATGTGGAGGAAAGAATTTCTTAAGGAATTTAGATTACAAGTCGTTCCATGATGCAATCGAGTTTGGTGGCAAAGACCATAGCCAGGTTTTAGCCTTTTCCTTTAGCGAGAATGGGAAGAGTTTGAGGCGTATCACATCTTTTGTGTAAGTTTGATCACTGAGGGTCTCGCACGCCTCCTCAAATTCCCGGATGTGGAGATAAGGATTTTATGATTCCATTCCATGGTAGTTGGGAAGTATTTGGATCATCCCATTCCTAAAGAAAAATTATCGTGCATTATACGGGAGTAAAATGCATCCCAGAGTGACTGTTCGCTCGGGATATAAGATTTCTCTCAAAGGACAGTACGGGACCTCTTCCTCACCTGTGGCTACACTATCATGTTGTGACATGGCTCTCTCACTTGATGACTCTGTATCCTCACTTGGTATGCTCGGAGCGTGCTCTGTGGTGTGTCCTAAGAGGGATGTCGTATTATTACTTGCAATTGAGTACTGAGGTGTGGGAGGTGGAACCCAGAATTGTGGAACATTTGGAGTGTGAGGGCTATCGGGGTCGTACTCAACTATCGGGTTTTTGTGAATGCTGGTTGGATTATTTTGGGGAGTTAGAGTGAGTTCAGGATGTTGCATTAACAGGATTTTGAGAGATGAAGTATCTTTTTGTGCTTTTCAATCTTTTTGAATTTTTTTTTTGGTCGAAGTTTTAGATTAACGGAATCTAACCTACGTCTACATAAATCCCCGGTAAAGGCGCCAAAAACTTGACGCGACTAACAATGTATCTCTAAAGTGCGTTCTCTTTAGGCTCAAGTGCAAGCCTATCGCGTTAGTAATAAACTCGGTAAGTCGGGATCGTCTCCACTGGGAAATAGGACGAGAAAATCGTGATGACAGAAGGATAGACAGTTAACCTAACTTTGACTCTAAAAGAAGGAAAAGGTAATTTGAATGGTGAAATAGATACAACTAGATGCAATTTTGAAAATGATTAATTAATGAAATCAGGAATGAATGGAATGTAATTACTCTAAATTACCTAAAAGACTGATGATGATTGAACTAAAACTTGAAATATATGATGAGACAAACAGGCCGGGAATACAATCCCTCAACCCTAGTGTACTGTTGGTATAAACCTAATCGTAAATTTAAGTTATTAATCAGACCCAGACTTTAGTACTCCCAAGCGTTACGTATATGAGGTTCAAGCCTGCACCAAACGTAATTAGAGCACGAGTAAAGTGGTAACACGATAGCTACACTCTTTTTGCAGTCTAAAGCATCCCGGTTACCCTGAAGCAACTGAGATCCAAATATCTACAATGGTTGTGTTCACTACGCAATACGGTCATAATAAATCCTTAAGTTAAGAGGATTAATTTTATACACATGCAATTATCACATTGGGTTGAGTTCATGCATCCCAACCCTAAAAAAATCTAGTCGGACATATTGAACCTAACTGTGCATTAATTAACTACGTTGCATGTGAAAGAAATCATGATGGAAGTGTATTGAAACATGCAAGGAATTATTATGAACTTAGAAACGAATTGAATCGTGCAAGAAGAAATAATAGAGAGAACGAGACTTGAATTAAAACTTGAGATCAGACCCATAAATAATCAATCTTGAATCACCAAATCAAAGTTATGTTCTTGGGGTATTATCCTACTTGTCTCTCTATCAAAAACTTTTCAAAACTATGTTTTCTAAGCCAATACAATGATACATGTACGTTTTAGAAGAGTTTGTACATTATAGGACTCTTTGGACCAATCATCTTTCAAGTGGAATTTCACGCATCAGGCACCTCGAACCGGTTCGCAGGTACCCCAAACCGATTCATCCCTGAACCGGTTCACACTGTGGTTCGAGAAATCTTACTGGTTTGGAGACTTTTTTTCTTCATTTCCATACTTAGAAAATTTTCAGGCTTTCTTTCTTTTCTTTCTAGGATTCTTCTTCAACTTCAAGGGATCATAACTCTTTCACCGTAGCTAGGATTGGGAGTCATCTTTTCCAATGTTATCATTGTTCCGAACTCTTTAACTTTCTAGTAGGCTCCACCTCTGGGATCAGGCTGTAGAATTATGAAAATGCCCTTGAACTTGCCTTCCTAGCCTTTCTTTCATTGTTTCGATTTCTCTTTCGCACCATTTGCATAATTTACCTATAAAACACATAAGAGAAACACAAAACATGAAATACTTGCCAACGAAGGTTAGTATCATAAGTACGAGTTAAATCCAAATCAATTGCACCACTTGGGCTCACAAAGGTTCCGAAATTAAGGGGATAAATATACAATATTTATGCCCGATCAACAAGTTATTTTGGTCTTCCACAGATGTAATTTTGAGTTTTATACTGATGTACACTTTTTTGTGTAACTTTGCATTATAATATTTGTGTAATTCCACATTTCGCATTTTTCTATTTCTTATATCGAGCATGTTTTTATTGTTTATCTTACCTTTTAGGTCGTGTCGTCACACTATCTTAGGCTTAGAGAAAACTTCAGAAAAAATGCACCTGGTTTTAACGACATCCACCCATTCAGGATTTTTAACTAACCAAATTCGAGTTTACTTAGCACCTAGAGATCCCTCGTAGGTCTTTTGCTTGTTTGGGCAATTCTTGATGTCTTTGTGGTTTTTATGACGAAAACTATTAAACCTTGGCTTTTAGATTAAATATAATCAAACTAGAGTAAAAATTGTCAATTTTCGACCAAAACATGATAGTGCAAGCCTACCATTTTGAACAACGTTGAATGACTAAATTATCCACTTCGCCATTTGGGCTTGTAGTTTATTAAACTTAAATCTTACAATATTTTGAGCAACATAAGTTGAGAACTAAAAATTACAATAAGTATATAAACAAACAGTAAATAAAAATTTCTTCAGCTGATTGCATTCCAAGCCCTCGGTATCTCTGTGTCCTTATTTTTTCCAAGCAGTAGGTGACTTGCATATTATCCAGGGTAACCTTGGATGGTCCTTCCCAGTTTGGCCCTAATTTTCCATCGAATTTTTTTTTATCACTCCCAAGCACCTTCCTGGGTACATAGTAGCCGACCAAGAATTTCCCTGGGTTTATGCCCTTGTTATACTGCCTAGCCAACTGTTGTTGGTAGGAGGCTAACTTTATTGGGGCCTGATCCCTTCATTCGTCAGTCAATTCAATCTTAGTCCTAATAATTTCTTCGTTCAAACCTTTTTCGATAAAGGTATTCTCCATGATTAACAGACCATCTTCCAAATGGATAACAACGTCCATACCATAGGCTAAAGCAAAGGGTGTTTACCTAGTTGATGTTTTGAACATAGTATGATATGCCTATAGAACGTGAGGAAGATTGTCCACCCAAGCTCCCTTTTCCCTCTCTAATATTTTCTTTATGACATCGAGCATCATTTTGTTAGAGGCCTCATCATACCCATTGCTCTAAGGATTGGCTATGGAGCTAAAGTGATGCTTGATGCTATGGTTGTTGAAAAAGCTATGGAATGATCCACTTTCAAATTGTGTGTCATTATTCGTAATGATTTCCCTAGGTATACCAAAGTGTGTCACGATGTTCCTCCAAATGGGCTTGTTCATGTTAGTGTCTCTGATGTTCTCAATGGGTATTTCTTCAATCCACTTTGTGAAGTAGTTTGTGCCTACCACGAGGTATTTGCAATTCCTTAAAGTTGTTGGCAGTGGACCTACAGTATATAAACCCCATTGGGTGAATGGCCATGGACCAATTAGTGATATAAACCCCATTGGGTGAATGGCCATGGACCAATTAGTGATTTTGAATCATTGGCTGACTGATGGACCATAGGAGAGAACTTTTGGAATTTTTCACACTTTTTGACGTAGGAGTTTGCATCGTTTTTCATATACGGACACCAATACCCTTCTTTGATCGCTCAAAAATACAAAGATCTTCCTCCTGCATGGTCAACATCACTTAGATGCGCATTTGGACGTAGGGACCAGTGAAATATCTCTCATAGATTTTTTCTTCAGGTGCTAGATAAAATCGAGTAGCTTTTACCCTGATTTAGTGGGCTTGTTTCTTATCGAATGCCAAGATGTCATCTCGAATATAAGTGACTATTGAGTCCATCTAACTGGGTGTTCTTTACAAGGTAAGAACTTTCTCGATGACCGCAGGCTTTGTGATACTGGACTTGGTGAGGAACTCCACTTCAATGGTTCTTCTGAGATCAGAGTCCACTACTAATCCCAAGGCTGCTAATGCATCAACATGGCTATTATTCCCCCAGAAGAAATGTGGAATATGGACTTTCTCAAATTTGGCCATCAAGTCCTAGGTGACCTGCAGCTATAGCAACATCCTTTCATCGTTAACATTGAAATATCTGGTCACTTGGATAGATACTAGCTTTGGATCGCAGTATATGTCAAGTTGATTTTCCCCTACTGAGTAAGCTTTATGAGGTTTGGCGATGAGGGCTTAGTATTTGGCCTCATTATTGGAAGCTTCAAAGCCAAGTCTAATCCCTTGCTCGATCATGGTATTCTATGAGGAAAAAAGAACAATTCCTACTCCCTCCCCCTTGGAGTTGGATGTGCCATCCATATAAAGGGTCCACATCCTAGACTCCTCAATCTCTTATCTTATTAACTTACCGGAGATATCTTGGTCGTTGGGATCCTCTTCTCCTGTAAACTCGATAACGAAGTCTTCCAACACCTGACCTTTAATTTCCATTCTTGGTTGATAGCATTTATAAAATCTCCCATGTTTAGTCGACCATTTGGACGTTCGTCCAGACAGTTCGGCCATCCAAAGAATGGCTTTGAGGAGGAAAGAAATGATGACTATGATTAAATGAGCTTCAAAATAGTGCTTTAACTTGCGCGATGCAACAACTGAAGAGTAGGCTAATTTTTTAAGTGGGAGGTAGAGTTGCTCTGCATCCAGGAGCATTTTGTTGATATAGTAAATGGGGTCCTAACGTCCTTCATTCTTGCACATTAAGGTTGAACTGATTGCGTGGCTGGAAACCGTTAAGTAGAGAAAAAAAGGGTCTTCTCCGTTTAGGATATACGGTATGGGAGGTTTTCTCATATAGGATTTGATTTCTTCAAGGGCTTTTGAGAATTCCTCATTCACGGTGAGGACTTTTTCCTTTTGCAATAGCTGAAAGAACGATCAGCATCAATGGAAAAATTATGAGATAAAATGACTAAATACTGCCAACATTCCTGTTAACTTTTGCATCTCGCCCAGCATCTTTTGAGGATAAACATTGTTAATTGACATTATTTGGTCGCGGTTAGCCTCAGTACCCGTTTTATTGACAAAGTACCACAAGAATTTTCTGGACTGAAAGCCAAAGGAGAACTTAGCCTTGTTGAGCTTTATTTAGTAGCACCTGAGGATCTCAAAGGTCTCCATTAAGTCCTCTAAATGATCAACTTTGAGCTTGATCTTGATCTTGACGAGCATTTCATCAATGTAAACCTAAATTTTTCTCCCAACTATTGCTTAAATATCGTCATGACCAGTCGTTCATACGTGACTCCTAGATTTTTAAGGTCAAAAGGCATGACCTTGTAACCATACAAGCCCATGGTGGTTACAAATGAAGATTTATCTTGATCGGGGCCAAACAAAGGGTTATGATGATACCTTGAGCATGTATCTAGAAAACTCATATGTTCATGACTAGATGAGGCGTCATCTAGCTGGTCAATCTTAGGAAGAGGAAATATGTCCTTAGGATAGGATTTATTGAGATCGATAAAGTCCATGCTCACTCTTCAGTTACTATTACTCTTTTTTACTACTACCGGTTTTAAGAGCCATTTTAGGAATTGAACTTCACTGATGCACCCAATCTCTAAAAGATTCCCTACCTCCATTTTTACTGCCTTTGTTTTCTCTGAGGAAGTTGGATGAGCCAGATCGATCGATAAATAGAATAAATGTGAATTCTGTAGTATAGGACTTCGGGGTCAATCCAAGGGATATGATATGGCTTCCATGTGAATAAATCTAGATCCTGCTTCATCAGAGAAATTAATTCATCCCTCTCTTGCTTAGATAATGTGGGGCCGATCAGGAATTTTCTTCTCGATTGTGCGTCATCGAAGGCTATTTCTACTAAATTTTCTATGAACCTATCAGCAGGGTCAACCCTTATTTTTTCCACCCCTAGTCATCCATGATTTAGTTGATCTTTAGACAATGTAGCTCCTTCTTGAGATGATTTAGGAATGATTTTCTTCTCTTTCTTCTTCTCTTGTTCAGGCCTAATGGCAGTGTTGAAATACTTTCGAATAATGGCATAATTGCCTCTGATCTCTAGTATTTCATCATTCATGATGCACTTGAGTTTTTTTGTGATAATTTAAAGGAACAACCTACATGGTATGCATCGAGAACTCGATCAATTTTGAGATGTTTTTATCCCTAACTGGTAGGGCCACCTTTCCTAATGGCATAGTCATCTTTCTAGTGAAGTCGACTAGAGGGATGGTCACTTCCTTCAAGTCTTCCATATTCAGTTTGAGCTTTTTAAATAGTTCTAAGTATATGACTTCAAAGGATACTCCTTGATCGACGAGTAGCTTATCCACATCCCAATTTGCAATCCTAAGGGTGATTACTCGTGCACCATGGTGCGGGGTCCTCAACTCAATTAAATCATCTTTTATTAATAGTATATACTTGTTGTAGTCTATATCTTTGGTCTCTTGCGCTTATCGACTTGTCTTTTTGCAGGGTTAATTTAGAAGGCCTCCATAACAATAGTGACCTTATTAAACTCTATCTGAACAGCGTTGTCCTGGATTTAATTGGAACTTGATTCACCGTGGATAGCAGTGAACTCATGCCCCAACTTGTATTTTAAAATATTATCTAGTTTTTGGTCGCTGCTGAGGGCGACCTTATCACTTTTCTTCTCTACGTACTCGTTTAAATGCCTACATGGGATACACATTCTCTTTTTTATAGTAACATCTAAGTGTGATGTTCCTCTTGCTTAGATCGTCACCCATTTTTTTCAGCCACTTGAGGAACTACTGGTCTTTTTTCTTATCCAAAATCTTATAGATTGGTTCCTTGAAAATAGTATTGATGGCTTGAAAGCCTTTTGGCGGGTCTGCCTTGTCCCCATTTTTAGAATCTTCATTTTGTTACTTACCCCCTTCTTGGGAGTGTCTCTTTTTCGTTCCCTTTGGTCACCTTCATGCATCCATTATCACCTTAGTTAAGAGCGACCATACCTTCCACCTTAGCATACTTCTCTATGCGTGACATATGATCATCAATGTTGTCTTCCTCATTCTTGGTGAGGGACTGGTGCAACATGGAGTTATGGGTCATCCTTATCTTGAATGATGCCACGACGACCTACTCTGAGAAATATTCAACTTCATTATAGGTTTCCCAGTATCGTTTGGCATAATTTTGCAAAGTCTCCTAGCGTTTCTTCCCCATAGAAGGGAGAAAATCCGTTCTTTTTCGATAAGAACTGCTTGTAATGAAGCAAGCTATGAAGTCTTGGGAAAATGACTTGAAATCCTTGACTGACCTATGCGGAAACCTCTCAAACAACTTTTGTGCAACTTCCCCTAAGCTAGACATAAATATACGACACATAAGAGCATCAGTTTATCTCCACAGGGTCATAGCTTGCCTTTATTGGCGTACATGGTTAATAAGTTTGGTTTTTCTATTATACATTTTGAACCTTGAGGTTATAAAATTCTTCGGGGGCTCTTACTGCTCAATTGCCCTGGAGAAAGGGGATTGTATCTGAGTGATGAGGGCTTTCCTGGATAATTCATTGGTGGATCTAGCCCTGCAATTAGCTCAGTATTGATCCATCTCCTTTAATACCAGACATTGAATATTGTGTCAATGATTTCCCTCCTCCTGATTCCACCATACTAGGCGACTCTCATGTTCTGAATATGCTTCCTCATGGTGCGAACTCCTTATTCGGATGTGAGATTTTCTTGCTTGAGGTCTAGGCATCTGATTATGACACTAGAATTTATCTCCTTAAAGCCCTTGCTCCTTTTTTTTCGGGCATATTTGGGGATGCGCATTTTCATCCACTTGGGGGTGCATTGCCTCCTCTTGTTGATGCACTCGTTGTTCATAAATGCCGAATTATCGAGGGATCTGAGTTGATCTAGGCTGCTCATTTCTCTGTTCAGGGTGTTTTTTTTTATGGGAGGTATCATAGATTATGGGCGACCTGACTTCTATTTAGGTGGATTTCATACTTGAATCTGTACAGTGGCAGGCCCCCTTGTAGATTTCCCCGAACGGGTGTGTAGGATGGCGATTGTATTAGGTTCTATGAATAACTAGAACGGGTGAGGCGTGATCCACTCCAATGAACTTTGCCTTCAACGTCTTCTAAATCTCAAGAGCATCTATGAGATGAAACCTTCCTCTTCTAGTAATAATGGAGAAAATGTTGTGACCTTCCTCCTGAAAAGAAACTAGATAACAGCAAGTTTTACAAGCAATAATGATATCTGGGGGAGAGATATCTCTTAAGAATATTGGTTGTAATGATGGGACTGAAAAGGCAAGCACTTTAACACTTAGAGAGAGAGCAAGGAAAGAATACAAGTTCTGGTAATATTTTGGCAGAGTAATGGTATAACTTGAGTTTTCTATCTTTTCCTTGACCTTACCAAACGGTCCTATTTATAAGTATATAATAGAGCTGACTTGGTAGAGATGACTTGGAACTTTGTGTTCCTAAAATGAGAGGGAACTTAGGGACAAGGTCTGTAATGTACCTTTTGTCCCTATTTGTCTGTTAGCTGCCTGTCCCTTCTGAATGGAGACACTTGATGTGCACCAAAGTCAAAAAGTAAATATGTCGTCTAATAGTGCCAAATATATGATTTGGTAAATATAATTTCAAATGGTAACTTGTTGTACAAACTTTTATAAAAACTTGCGAGTGGCCTTTAGGGCCACCCATTGATAGTCATTTAGAATGTTCTCTTGTGAGCAGCCTCTTGGATACTCACTTCTTTATTCTAAGTGTAGGTTGTGTGAGTGCATGAGTGACTCGTAGTGTCCCTCTACTAGTATTCTCTATATCTTAAAGTGTCAAGTGGTTAAGCTTTGGCTTTGCCCAATTAACCTTGCCTCTTAACCACCAAACCAAAACTCCCCGACGATCTTATTTGGCTCACTTGAGCCCTGATTACTTAACTAAAGCTACCTGCACAAGAAAATAATCATTAGTAATTTAATAGTATCTGACTAAGAATCATGGGGTGGGGCCACTCATGGTGGACCCCCTCGTCCTAAGTCATTTATGGGTGGAAAATTGGGGATGGGGCCACCTTGAGTGGATCCCCTCGCCCTGATTCATTTTCTATGATATGGAAATCTTGGGTATTAAGGGCCACTCAAAGTGGATCCCCTCGCCCTAGGCTATTTTCTGTAGTATTAACCTTAGGGAGTGGGGCCACTCGTGGTGGACCCCCTTTCCATATGTCATTGTCTGGTTTTAATATTGAATAGTAGGACCACTCAAGGTGGATCCAATTGTCTTGGTTCATTTCTGTTATATATCTTGGGGAGTGGGGCCACTTATGGTGGACTCACTCCCCCTTTATATCCAATATGGTGAGCATTGGGGAGTGGGGCCACTCAAGATGGACCCCCTCGCCCTTTATAATTTATCTGATGGCATTAGTGGAGATGGGCCCACTCGCGGTGAATCCCCTCGTCCAGGTTGAAGTGTGCTTACTAACGAGCAGATGATCCTCTACATTAGTCCCCTTGTGTAAAGTCCTTTATGTTGGGCAGACCAAAATTCTTCGTACAAACTCATTGTCTTTCCTTGGAATTTGAATGGTTCAGTTTTTATTTCATCGTTGCTCTGGGAACATTAAATAACCCTGTAACTTCTCCCCGTGTTTATGGTCTCAAGGAGACATGTGTCATCCAAGCAACTGGCGTTCCAGCATTTGGGCAATGATTTGACCCACTTTTAGTTGTCATATCATTCCTACCCTCTTCAGTATAAGGGGTCATTTAAAAAAAACTTCCCTCTGCCTTAGGCATTCAACTTTTATTTTTGTGTTTTAGAGAGAGAAAGCTACTGACGTACTCAAAAAACCTCCAAGCCCCTTTTTCCAAAAACTTCAATCGTCATCCTTTTACAGATTCTTCCTCCCAAACCACTTCTACCGCCATTGCCACCACAACTAGTGAATTGCTAGTTGCTTCTTTGCCCATTTTTGTGATCATATCCATCGTTTTAGCCACTGTTGTTACCACCATGGCCACGACAATCATTTACATTGCCTTCACCTTAGTGGTTGGCTCTTTTTATGCCGCTGCCTTGGCCATGGACCCCTCGTATGGAATAAGCCTTTTAAAATCACATAAGTAGTATTTGGACAGCCGCTCGAAGAGAGACTTTGTCTTATATCATCTCACCCCTTACTTAGGGGAAAAGGATGCCTTCATGCCTTCACTTGTAAAATTTGAGGAGGATTTCGTTGTTAAGATCATCGAGCAGCCCCAAGTGGGCCTAAATGAGTCCCCTAATCTCCCTATCATTTTGGTTGACAGTAATCTTAGGGTTAGAGTGAATAGGGGTGACTTATCTTATTCAAACATTAATGCCAACGTTTGTGGAAGTGACCCGGATGAGTGGGACCTCTGGGTAGATCATGTCCTCGACACACCCTCACATAAAGCTATCATCGAGGGGCTTAGGCTCACTATAACTATTGACAGTTTGAAATCCTGTACCATAGCCAGACATGCCACCACTTTCAACGTGTTGGCCTCTCATTAGAGTAGAGACTATCACACCTTTATAACTGGTTGGGGTGAATTCACGATCACCTTAGAGGATATTTATGAGTTTACTGGTTTTCCTTATTTGGGGAGCCATGTTGTTACCGATGGCTTCGAGGATGGTGAGGAGGAAGAGATGTTACAAGAACTTCATACGTCCCTTTCTGAATGCTCTCATTACGTTACTATCAACAAGACTGGTGCCATCAAACACCCATTTTCAAAGTGGTTAAGGTACTAGCTTAGGGATTTTCATCCCCTTCCCAAAGAGGAAAATTCGAGCAGGGGGCCAAGAGCCAGGATGAGCCCAAGATTAAGTCCCCTTCACACTTGGTTTTATTTTTATTGGGCTGGAAATTTTTGACATGATAACCCGTTTATGGTAATAACCCAAAATGACCCTAACATGACACGATTATCTTGTATAAATTTAAGAGCACCCAAAAATTATACTAAAATCAAAATCAACGTGACTCAAAAATGACACGACTAACCCGAATTGCCACCCATAATTTTTTGTCACATGCTTGAGAAGGTTCTTATTCCCAGGGAGGACAGATGACTCCCCTCGAGAGTTTCTTTTCAGATTGGTTATTAGACATGCTCAAGGGAGGAATGTTCCCCTCACAGCCCTGACCTTAGGGTCTATATACACTTGGCTAGACCACTCACACGTCAACATGGAACGATCTTATATCCGTTATAATATTATTAATTTTTCCAACTCTTTCATTTGTATGGCTTTTATTTTTTAGAGGTATCCTAACTTTGCCCCGTAGGCGAGGGCCTGTTGTAATAAGACTGCTCGAATTTCAAGATGCCATAGGAAATACCCTAGGACTTCCTTGGATCCTTTAATTGATAATGTTGATAAATTTTATTTCCGCCCTTATTGCAAGTGAGTGGGTGGGGTTTTCACATGGGGGTACTTTTGTGCTTCCGAAGGTACCTTTTACTATCCTTCTAATGTGGAGTTTGTTTATACTTTCCCCCACATCTTCGTGATGACTATGATTCTTTTGTGTGCCCTTCCATCCTTGACTAAGTTGGTTCAAGGTGTGGAATTTTACCATTATGAGAGGGTGAGGAGACAGTTTGGTTACGATCAAAGCGTCCACTCCCCCACCTATCCTTTACACACTTCCCCTTTAGAGTTGTACTTTTATACCTATGCCAATTTTACTTTTGAGGAGATGCTGCATAGAGTTGATGGCCATGGTGGCCTATGTGTGCCTGCTCGAGACTACCTGCCTTCCTTCACACGTTCGTGGTTTAGTTTAAGGTGGAGGCAGGTGTCTAGAATTCAAAATAGTGTGGTGGATGTTCCTCACAAGACAATCCCCATGAAGATTCCAAACAGTGATAAAAACTTAGGTAAGAGGACCCAAAAAAAGTTATGGTTTCGTAGCGTAGTTGAGAAGACTCCCATTGAGCAGTTCACCCCTATTTTGGTGAGGCCTATGCTCGATGAGTCTATTTATATAAAGTACCCAGAGCCTCAACCCGTCAAGACAAAGGGGTAAGGGATGGGAAAGGCCAAGTCCAAAGCCTCCTCCAAAAGAAAACATCTTAACACCGATGTGTCAAACTTCATTCCTGCCACAGTCAATGCTCCTGCTTCCCCTTTTTCTCCTATGAAGACCAGAGATAGTAAGAAGAAGAAGAAAATAGGTGTTGAGGTTGTTTTTCCTTCTTTTGTTCCACACCAAAGGTCAGGTACCGATACCTTTGGGGTGGAGGAGACTTATCGTACAGTTCATGAGCAAGGTTATGAATACTTGATCATTTCTACATAGGATCCACCCATTTTATCCATCCCGTTCACTGAACGTACTTTATCTAACTCCTCTTTACTTAGTGAAACTGCTAGCCATGGGGTTTCACTTGTTGGTTCCCCTTCGTATTCACTTGAAGAGGGACTGGTTAATTATGGAAGCACCCCTTCCTATGATGATGACAGTTCTTCTTCAAATGACCTGAGTGTCCCTGATCCTCTTGATAATCATTAACTTGACACTTGTACTTTATTACCTGTTTCGAGGGAGTCTAATAATGATGATGAGGCCATGATTTACTCCCCTTCCACTATGAGCCCTACGACTGGGCAACTACCTTATGGGCAGATCACTCACCCAGATATTGAAAGTGTTTTCTTTTTTATTTCTTTGCTTGGCTCTTTATTTCATATCTCTTAAATTTCTACTTCATGTTTCAATGACTTTAAATTTCATGACTTTGCACAGGCTTCTGCTGTTAGGGAGAGTGGTTCCTTAAAGGTGAGGATCACCCCCTTGCCTGTTGCTCCTCTTATCCTAGTTCCTTTTACAAGGGAAAGGAACTCCATTCTCATTTCTTCTTTAGGCTTATCTATATAGATTTTTCTTGCTCATTTTAGAAATTCTCTTCCTATATATTTTATAATGTTTACTAACATATCTTATTTTTGTTGACCCTGCATCTTTCTTCTATGTTCCTACTACTACGAGGGGCTCTTTTGTGTCATCTCATTCTATTCAGGTAATAATCAATCTCTCTAAGTATTTTGAATTGTTGCCTCATATACTTATCTTGATGTATTCATCTCTACACACTTGTAGAGGACTTTTCCTCCTAGTCGCACTAAATCACTTCCTGCCTTTTCTACAGTGGACTGTTCGATAGCTTGGCCTTCTGTTACTTCGTCCCTAGAGGTATTTGAACTTTTTCTTATTTCTAGCATCTTCTTTTGTCTAAGTTCTTATGCATGACTAAAAGTTATGTTTCCTTTGTTTCTTCTGTCTTGCTTTTTATAGGGCTCCCCTTCTCGTAGACCTTCTACCACTAGAGGGATAGTGTTGCCCATTGGGGTTGTTATTCTAGGCCTATCACCTTTTGGGAGGATATCGCTAGAAGAAATGGATAATAACCCCTATATACATCCCCTTCCTTCTCAGTCGATCTTCACAATCACGTCTAGTGAGCCTGTTTCACAGGCTATCGCATCTTCAAAGGTATTAATTATTGTACTTATGCCATTACCACTTTTGGCTATGTTCATTTCTAACCAACTTATTGGTGAACAGGCCTCCACTACTATTTCTGTTGCAACTGTGATCACTTTCTACCCTTCCTCCCTTTCGCGGGTCTAGGTATTCTATTTTTTTCACTATTCTTGAACTTCCTTCACTCATGATCACAACTTCATCTAAGTCGCGGCTTGCTCTTATCTGTCAATGATTTAGTTGGTTCACGGTACCTCTTTATTGGTTACTCTCGGGACTGGTCCTCAGGTGGCCTCTATTACTGGTGAGGCCTTTTCTTTTGCGGGGTTGAGCATGATAACGATGATAGTGCCTCCCTGAGTATTCACTTCAAATTTTTCCTTTGAGATTTATTTTCTCGTGTAAGTGATCTACAAACGTTGTTCTGTTCCTTTTACCTTAGGCTAGCACTACTAACCATTTGCCTACAGGGTCTGATGTGAGTCCTGGGAAGCTGACCCCACAGGTACTAAATATTCTACATATATCTCCTACCTTTACAACGCAAATATTCACTAATACTTCTTTGTATACTCGCCTTTAGGTTAGCGAGGCTGAGGTCCCAGAATCTGGTGGGACACGTTATGAGTACCGTGGAGGTGAATCTTCAGGTATTTCTTTTGACATATCTGTTAATTATAATTTCCTTTCTCCTATTCAAGTCCCTCATTTTTTAGCATATCTATAGCTGAGGTCCATTTACCTGCAGGACCTGTATCTTTATTCTCAGGATGATATTGGGCTTGTTCTAGTAATTGCAGAACACTCGGCTAGCATCGCAGAGGAGGCTACCCTAGTATTTTTTTTCATGCACTGTTTCTTTCTGAATTTCTTTTTTCTGTGAAAATGTTCGCTAACACTTCCTTGTTTCCTTGTTTTCATGTTAGTGATGCGACTGTTCCAGTTACTACGGAACAGCTTAGGGAGGTTACTGTGATGGAGGTATCATACTATCATATCTCATCCTCTTTTATTTTTCCACGCTTTTCATCCTTGCTTTTATTGCACAAGTTTCTCACCATCACACCCTCTTTCCGTTAGTGTGGTTAATGCTCCTAGTTTTGCGAAATAGGCTATGAGCATTATACCGAGCATTCCTCAGGTATTAAACTTACATACATGATTTATTTTACTTGTTTTTTTAGAGTCTTTTACTAACGAAAGAACTTACTGACATTATATTTGTTTTGTCTTTGCCATTTGGCACGGTGCCTCTATGAGTCCCTTCTCGCCTTATCGATAGCATACTCACCCGTTTGAGCCTCAGGTTAAACTTTTTACTATTTTCTTCTTTTCTGGGCAAAGTCATTCAACTATTTGTCTTTCTTTCCTTAACTCCTTATTTTTATGCTTTTTATTTCCATGATCCTGCAAACAAGACTTGCGAGGTGGCTGATGAGGAGGAGCAAAGTTCTGAGACCACTCATTCATGTGGTGTTGGTAATTCGGGTGAAGAGTCTTCCTTCCTCCCTTATGATCTTGAGTCTAGGAACACAGGTTGTGATGACATTGAGGTAGGGGCTCCTGAGGCCTTCATAAGGGACATGTGGCATGAGGATCAGCCTAAGATATTTAGGAGCCAAGAGCGGGAAGTGTTGGAGATGATCTTTGAGATTCATCTTGATTCTTTCACATCTCAGCGTGTCCTCGATATTTATAGCCTTATTGTGTTCAATCTGAAGGCCCTCACCAATCACATCCCTAACTTCCTATCCACTCATCCTGCTGACTTGACCAGTTCTCGAACTTTGCCATTTCTGCAGGCTCTCCATGATCTTCAGAGAGTCTGTTACTTTAGATTAGATTGACTTGATGTTGTAGTTTTCCACTTCCTGAGCATTCCTTTCAGGAAGATGATGAGGCTTTATGTGTCCAAATAGTCTAGATCTTAGCAGCGCCAGGCTGAAACCACTCGAATTTGGGGTCAGATTTAGTCTCTCTAGGCCAGGTTGGCCAAGATCTTGAGGATGGTGACACTGAGGATAAGGCCAAGATGGCCAGATTGGAGGAGCAGTTCATCTCGGAGGTAGGTCCCTCTTATCCCGATGTGCGCTCACTGGTAAACATCTTTTTTTCATCTAGTGGATATATTTTGAGATATAAACTTGTCTTTCTTCTGCGTACTTTTCATCTCTTCTTGTACATGTAAAGGTTGTTCTTATATTAATGAAAACAATCGTTTTGTCTTCCTTTATTTGTTTTTCTTATTGCCTCTGTGTTACTTGGCATCTGTTTACTGTGATCTGCTCTCTTTTCTATGGGAACCTTAATTCATTGAACTGCCCCGTAGTCTGTGGGTACTTGCACATGATCTAGTATGTTATCATTTTAAAGTTTTCCTCTCTAACTGTGGGGTACTTATCATATATACATTTTTAGGGAACAACTTGGAGGAGGGTGACCCCCTTATCCTTCCCAAGTAATCAAAAGGTAATTATCAAAATGGAAATAAGTAAAGAGAATAACTGTTTCTTTTACTATTAAACTGCCCCTAGTTAGCGGGGTCCTTGTTCCACATTTTACTTGGGAACTTTTAAACTATAAGAAAAAAATCATGGGGTGTGGACCCCCTTCTTCACATTCTTATACATTCAAGAACTTATTCTTGGAACTTGTTCTTAGATTATAAATCTGTAGAACAAAACAAAATAATAATAATAATAATAATAATAATAATAATAATAATAATAATAATAATAATAATAATAATAATAATAATAATAATAATAATAATAATAATAATAATAATAAAGTTTTTTTTATTATTAGCAGGACCACCTCCTGCTGGACTATGGGATATTTAAATTGTTGTGTCTATAAGGACTTTTCTCAATATACTTTATCAATGGGATAAGTGTACCCCAAAGTATATTGAGGAAAGTTCCTCATGTCTTGGACCCTCTTCTAAATTTTCATATTTCAAAAATTGTTCAGTCTACCGGAGGGTTATACTACATGATTTTGTAATTAAAAAAACATTAATCTAGATTCACCAACTTCACAACTTATAAGTTAAGCAAGTATGCATAGTCTATTAGCAACCCATGCATGTATATAAATCATGTATAAACTTTCAAATGTTGGTCAAAATAACTAGTATTCATTTTCTTGCACTATAATTAGTGTTTGTGTTGTTTACAAGGATTGTGCTCATGATCTTCTTTACCCAAAAAACATTTTTATACTAGAGTAAACTGTTCAAACTTATCAAGAGAAATGAAACTTGGTAAGAACTAGGAATAATATTTCTTTAACCACTTATAGTTGATGGACTGGAGGCATTCACTCTCGAGATCGAATATTTGGTAGTAAACTGATTTGCCTACCACTCGTACCACAAAGGGGCCTTCCTAGTTCTGATTGAATTTAGATGCTGACATGCTCCACAGGTAGTGAGTGGGTCCCCGTAATACCAAGTCCCCTACTTGGAACTCGCTAGGATTAAACAAGTTTTCATAGGCCCTAGATAGCTGTTAGGTGTAGACTTTAAATTTCTCCTTAGCCTTATCTTTATTCTCATCCAATGCTTCTAATAGTACATGTCGGAGATCATGTATGAGACCATTACTTGAAGCCACTCTAGCAAAAAAAATCGCTAACTCTATCAGTAGGATAGCTTCGGTCCTATAAACTAGTGAGAATGGAGTAATCCTCGTCGGCTTTCTTATCGATGTTCTATAGGCCCATAACACCATCGGTAATTTTTTGTCCCACGCTCCCAGCATGTCTTCTAGCATTTTCTTCAGGATTTTGATCAATTTCTTATCCGTGGTCTCTGCTTATCCATTCCATTTTGGATATGATATGGTTGAACTTTATGCACAATTTTGTATTTTTGAGCTAGGAGCCTCATCTCCTTACAAACAAACTTTTTCCCATCGTCTTTGAGAATCACCTTCGGGATACCAAACCTGCATATGATGTACTCCTTGATGAATTGGTCCACCATTTGAGCAGTCACTCTGTTTAGGGGTATTACTTCTTGTTATTTTTTATAAAGCTCTGTAGTAATTATGATGAAGGCTTTGCCATGAAAGGCTAGGCAGATCTTACCTATTAGATCAAATGTCCAAGTGTGGAAGGAGTAGGGTTGCTAAACTTTGTAGAGTGACTGAGGGGGCATGCGCCATATTTCCATGCACTTGACATGCCCTGCACTTTTTCACACAGTGGATATAACAACCTCCATTATTGGACAATAATACCCTAGGGTCATCAATTGATCGTAAAACTTAGCTCCTCCTATGTGAGAAGGCTCCCCCTTGGCCACACAGTTCAGTGGTCTCTCATTATATCGTCTTCTCTAAAGCTCCCCGTCTACCAAATATAAGCAGGCTTCTCTTTTCTTCAAATAGATCTCATTGGCCCTTTTTGTCCGCATCTCCCCATCTTTCGAATATGATATGTAGCTTCTAATCTTTAAATTCTTCCATAAATTTGGCCTCGGTAGGTTGATCGAACTGGGGCTGGCACTTTAAACATCCCTATTATTGACGAACGACCTATGTGCTCACAATGGGCCAATAGTACCCCCCCCCCCCCCCCACTGCAACTGGTGATAAAGGGGGATATCTATACCCCCGCACAGTCTCTCATGCATTACTGAGAGCCTTTTTTGCCTATTCCTCTCTTATGTATCTTGATAAAAATCCTCCAGGGATCTTGAAGTAGAGTGCTCCCTGAATCAAGTTATAATTTTCTATCTTAAATATCTTCATCTTTCATTCTTTTGTATCTAACTGTGTAACTATAGGGCACATCCAATCCTCTGTCTCATCTCTTGAAAATAATGACTTTACTTTGGTTGGCAATGTTCTTTGTCATACTGTGATGGTAGCTTCCTGTTCTTCTATTTCTAGTTTTTATGTTGTTGTGGCCAATGCATCAGGGTGTTGGTTCATTATCCGAGCATGCCTCTCAATTATCACTTTTAAGAATTAGCTAAGCAGTCTTTGAATAATTGATCGATATGGGGCTATGTTAGCATATTTGAGGGAAAACTCTCTACTAACTTGTTTCACTTAAAAATTAGAATCCCTTAGAATGCATGATACATTGATCCCCCTCCTTAATGCATCTACAAACCTAAAATAAGAGCCTCATACTCTTTTCATTATTTTAGCACTTAAGATCGAGCTTGGAAGAGAGGGTGGCCTTTTTTACCTCTTAAGAGAATAATGCCCGCTCCACCTGTCCTTTAGGCATAAGAGGCATCAAAATCCATCTTCTATTCTTCCATTTCCTTAGCTAAGTAGGCTTAGAAGTTCTCTCTTGGCATTTCTTTACTAGGAAGTTCAAAATTTTGGCTCGAGAAGTGGGTTAGAAAATTTATTACCGCTTGACTCTTGATAGCCTTTGGGATCATGCACTTCAAATCATATTCAGACAAGTTCATGAACCACCTCTTTTCCCTCCCCACCAAGACTATGCGTGCCAGATGGTACTTGATAGGATCACACTTGTTGACGATACGGATTGTGAAGGCAAGTAAGTAGTGCCTAAGATTCTGGGCAATAAATATTAAGGCATGGCCATGCCTTTCCACAATGGTGTACCTAAACTCAGTGCTTGAAATCACACACAATAAGTAGTATAGAGGCTTATCTAATCCTTCTCTTTCTTGGGAAAGTAAGACTCCTATGGACCTTTTCTTCGAAGCCAAGTAGAGTAGTAACAGTGCACCCACGTCTGGTGGTACCATGGTTGAGGGGGACGCCAGTATCTCTTTAATTTTCTCAAAATCTTTCTTTTTATCGTCTCCCCAAACCCATTTGTCTTTTTCTTTCATCAGTGGAGAAAATGGGTGGGTTACCTTCGCCAGTGCTGGTATGAATCTCCTTGGTAAGGAAACCTTTCCAAAGAAACTTTTAAGCTACCTCTGGCTTTTCGGAGATGGCATCAGTCAGATAGCCTTCTTCTTTTCTTCGTCAACCTACACTCCTTGTTGATTTATTACAAAACTTAGGAATTTTCTTGTTGTTAACCCAAAAGTACATTTTTATGGGTTCATCTTTATCTTGTACTTGTGGCATCTTTTAAACACCAGCCTCAGATCTTAAATGTGCCTGCTTTCTTTTTTTTACTTTACCACTAGATCATCCACAAAGAATTCCAATATGTCATGAAATATGACCATCATGGTATGCTAATACGTGGCACTCGTATTCTTTAGTCCAAATGGCATGATGGTATAATGGAAGTTTCTAAATGGGGGGTGCGAAAATCAATCTTTTCAGCTTCAGTTGAATCCATTCTAATTTGGTTATAGCCTACTTACCCGTCCATGAAACTATACATTTCATGGCCTGTAGTGGCATCCACCAAGATATCAATATTCGGCAGTAGAAACTCATTTTTGGGCACGCTCGGTTCAAATCTCAAAAATCTACACAAATCCTTATCTCTTGTCCTTCTTAGCTACAGGCACAATACTAAAGATACATATTAGGTGTTGGGTGAACTTAAAGAACTCCACTATTAATAGCTTTTCCACCTCCACTTTAATCTTGAGGTCCAACTCCGCTTTGTATGTGCGAGTGGCTTGCCTTACTGGTTGTGCATTGGGAAGGACATTCAAATTATGAGAACTCACGTCTGGATCTATCCTAGGTATTTCTGTATACTTATATGCAAACACATCTGTGAATTCCTTGAGCAAACCAATGATCTCTTCTCTTTGTTTTGGATTTAGCCCCTTGGAGATTAGAATGGGTCTTCCTTCCACCCCTTCTAATCCTAAGTTTATTTCCTCTAGCTCCAGGAGCTGCTCCCTTGGACCATCCTACATACATTCTGGTGCTTCCTTGGGTTCTTCCACATGCTCAATTATGTGTTACTTGTCTACTATGAAGCATTTTGGTGTCGGGTCGACGCTCTCATTCTAAAACACCTACCGCACAAACATTTATAAATGGTATATAACTGTCTCATCTGGGAGTACAACTTTCCTGCATGTGTGAGGTGGTACGGCCACTTCCTCACACTTCCTTTTTCCTTTTCCTTTTCCTTTTTCTTCTTATAGGATCACTCATCAACCCAATCGGTCATGGACAGACATTCTTGGTTGAGCATCTCCTCTAACCGCTTGCATCCCATCTAAGTTTCTTACTGAGTTCCTTCTCTCTTCATCTAGTTTATTGTAGAATACCGCATCCACTAGTTGGGCCTTTTCTACAAAAAATGGTTTCTCTGCCGCTTTTATTACTATCTCAGTACTGCGAATGTTGGCCATAGCATACTGACGATATGTTGAGGGCACTATTCCATGAGTGTATAACCACACTCGCCCTATCAGAAGTCGGTAGCTAGTACTGGAATTGATGATATAAAACATAATATGGGAAGTAAAATTACCCAACTTGATTCCTACATTCACATAGCCTAGTATTATCTTCTCTTGAAAGATTCCCGTCTCATATAATGTGCTAATATGTATGATATTGATGAATGCTCCTCTATCCATTAGTGCTCTAGGAAAAATGATCCTGGTGATCAAGGTTATTACGTAGAGAGGACGATTGTGAAAATAAGGAACTTGCATATCTACTTCAATGAAGATAACCTCTAAGGTGTATCTTCTGACCAATCATCATATGGGCCATGGAAATTGAGATATGGATCCCCTCGCTACTGGACTGATTCTATAATCCTCTTTATAATGACCACATGGGTGTCATGTTTCACCCCAGTTTGGTCGAAGAACCACTTGAATTTCGGGCTCCTTACTATAGCCGTACATTCTGAATCTAAGACCACTTCGTATGTTTATGCATTGCATACATACTCTGTTTCATATGTTCCTCCCTCATTTATCCCAAGAACAATATATGCTCTACCTTCCAAGCGATTCACTTGCTCAACCCCCTTCGTATTCCTCCTTTTCTCTATTAAGACTAGCTAATCAGTCTTTAAACATTTTCTTATTGCTCCACTATTCCTTCGGTTCTTGAGATTATTCCTCTTCATACACTACCACCATGTTGGCAGTTCCATATTGATGGGATGGGAGGGGATTTTCGTTAGCATCTACATATGGTATATATAGAGTACCATTGGCCATTTTCTCGCCAATAATCCTTCATAAATACAAACAGTCTCTAGTAGCGTGTTGCACCCTGTAATGAAGTTCACAATACTTGGCATCATCTTTCTCTGTCACTGTTGGGACCTGCCCATTAGAGTGGGGTGGACCTGCTACTCCCTCTCACACCAAAGTGAGGAAGCAATCCATGGCCTCTGCCTCGCTACAAGGCAGCGGTGGTGAAACTTCGTCCCCAAACTTTATTTTTTCTGGACTACTTCTTTTGAATCCTGAACCTCGCTTCTTGACCTTCGAGTTCACGTCCACGTAGTTAACAAATTGTATTTTAAAAACCTGAAATATTCTTATGGTCAGAGGCATCTGTGTCCTCCAGCTTTAGTGTCTGGGCTTGATAATCATCGCGTTATTTCTAGATGCTCGCGTGAACTCCCTAAACATCCCATGCCTGGTCTCATTAACCATGCGGATTTTTTACTCCTCGAGGATCCCTTTGACACATATATGTAACAGTCTTGATTTAACCACGTCTTCATGGACATCCAATGCACTCTCGTGAAAGCGTTTGATGTACTCCATTAGTTCTTTGCTTGGTTTTTGTACCTCTTGCGCTAGGCACCTCAACGTTAAATCATCTTTTGCTACGAAAAATTCCTTGAGGAACTGTCTGATCATCTCTTCCCAAGTTGGAATGCTTTTGGGAGCAAGGTGGGAGTACCAGGTGTATATCTTCCCTGTGAGAGTTTTTGAAAACTTTCATAACTTTAAGTCTTTGTCATTACTATGCACACCCAAATACTCTACGAACCTCTTAACATATTCTTTATGGTTTTGTCCCTTTCCATTAAACTGTATGAATTTTAGAGGAACATACAACTCTGAGTACGACTTCGTATTAATACTTTTTGGGTAAGGGTTTTGTAGCTCCTCATACATATAAGGGGTTCCTCCCTGAGGGGAAAGTAACTTCTTTACCTCTTCCATAATGACAACCTTGGAAGGAGATTCCTCTAGGTTAATCTTCTTTATTGCTGGTGAAGTCGCTGGTGTTACTATTTACTCCGCTACCACCTTTCGTCATGGAGCCACCTCTACAATCGTTATTGTTGTTGTGGTTGCCACTCCAGCAGGGGCCACCATCTGTGTTGTATAAGATTGACTTATGTTTGATAAATCGATATTATTTTTCTTTAAAAACTCTAAGAACATACTCATTAAGCACATACCTGTCAATGGCGTAGCTGCTTCCATGCTGGTCTGCCCCACTTAAGGACTAGGTGCACTCATTCATGTCACCACCACCTCTTCTTGTGTGGTCTGATCACTACGAATTCCATTACCAGTCGAAGAATCATAAAAACTACCTGTTTTGACACATTATAACCTTCTTTATCCATCTCAATAAGGATACCTCCTCAGCGAAGGGCAGTTGTACTGAGGTCTGTGAAGAACAGAAACGGGTAAGGCGTGATCCACTCTAATGGACTCTGCCTTCAAGATCTTCAAAGTCTCAAGAGCATCTATGAGATGAAACCTTCCTCTTCTGATAATAATGGAGCTAATGTTATGACCTTCCTCCTGAAAAGAAATTAGATAATAACAAGTTTCACAAGCAATAATGATATCTGTGAGAGAGAAAGAGAGAGAGAGAGAGAGAGAGAGAGAGAGATCTCCTGAGAATATTGGTTTTAATGATGAGAGTAAAGAGGCAAGGACTTTGGCACTTGGATAGAGAGCAAGGATAGAATACTAGTTCTGGTACTATTTTGGCAGAGTAACATTGTAACTTGAGCTTTCTATATTGTTCTTGACATTACCAAAGGGTCATATTTATAGGTATTAGGGCTGACATGGCACTTTGGGAGCCAAAAATAAAAGGGAACTTAGGGACAAGGTCTTCAATGTACCTTTTGTCCCTATCTATCTATTAGTCGCATGTACCCTCTAATGGGAGAAACCTGGTGTGCGCTAAAGTTAAAAAGAAAATTTGTCAGCTAATAGTGTCAAATATATGTGTAGATACCACATTCTAGGACCCCCTAAGTCTCTCCTTAGGTCCTTAGCACCTCCTCGATTCACTATGTCATACTCCGAGTACCGATCTATAGGCCATCGAACGCTCTCGGGCCCCCCTTGACTCCGGTTAATTTTATTTTTATAGAGAAAGCTCAATAAATCTTTTAATGGCTCTGAATCACCTTTCCAACAACCCACCCCGTGCGCGAATTAGCATAACGATTCGGAAAAACGGACCATTTTACTACCAAAAACCAATCTGAAGGCCATTGGACCCTCTTGAGCCCCAATTTAACCTAATCAAATTCATCATTAGAGAGAAACTCAATGGATACTCAAAAGGCATTGAAACCCCTTTCCAACGATCTACCACGTGCGGTAAATGGAACTGTTCGGACGAATGATTTGTTTTTCCTTAAAAACTGATTCAAAGGCCACGAGGCGCTCCCAAACTCCATTTAACCAAATTCAACACTTCGGCTCGAATAAGACTGAATGAATCGTCTAAGGGAACATAATACCATTTCCAACAGTTTACCCGTGCGCAAATCAGCCTTACGATACAAACGAATGATCTGTTTCACTCTGAAAGGTCACCGAGCGCTTTTGGGCCTCGTTTGACTAAAGCTAACTCTTCGAACAGAGCAAATCTCTTTGTAATGTCAAACTTCCTCGCATAAACTTTTCAATAATCCACCCCGTGCACAATTCGGCCGTAGGGTTTGGACAAACGATCCATCGTCGCCCAAATATCTTTCGTCCAAATGAACAAAGCGTATTTTCGAGCCCTGTTTAACCTAAAGTAAACTCGTGAACTCGGCAGTGAACTAAAGGATTCTTAACGGTCTCTGAATTATCTTTCTAACAGTATGCCCCGTTCATGATTTGGACTTATTGATTGCGTTTTAGAACCACTTTTTTGAAAATTTTGAATGAGACTGTCAATTGGCAGGTCCATTTTCCTGCCTATTGGCAGTGTGTCTTGGGATAATTGTCGATAGGCATGGTAAGGACTATGCCAATCGGTAATCCCCCTACTCTATATAAACAGAGCATGAGCTCACTTCGAAAGGCACCCCCAGATTCATCAATATCAGTGATCGAAACAACATTCTTCTACAATCAGCAAGGTTTCCTTTGCGAAATTCCTTTCCACCTTTCATTCCTATCATTCTCATACCCAATTTAGAAAAACCTTCTCTCTCATCCAAAATTCATCCTATCTTGCAAAGGAGTTCAACAAGGATCAAGGTCAAGACTCAAGTCTCCAAAAAAGGTCCAAACATCCTTCTCTCTCTTTTAATTTATTTATTTCCACATTAGTCATATAAATTCTTAATTTATCTTTTACTTTAGATCATACACATAAATATCTCATCCTTTATTAGTTATATTGAACATAATTTATTTTCAATAAAAAAACAAAGAAAAAGAGTGTTACACCTATAAATTCCGATGGGATTCTTCATCACATTTTCTGAAAACTAAAAATATATTTTCTACACACACACATATATAATAAACTACCATTGAATCTATGGGATAAACCCCACCCTTGTGTCATATGCGAACTAAGTGGACTTTGATGACTTTACAGGATACGTAGGTGGCTTGAGCTAAAACCCAAAACTCGAGTCCTATTTTCATATTTTTCATATTTTTCCTATTTTATCCATACATTATTCATATATATCATACTTGTGATTAATACTTATGTCTTATCTAACATATATTATCGTTTCATCGTAACGATCAATATTTGGATAAGTGCACACATCATGTTTTTCTAATTATTATTTATGGATCATTCATTTGGATGACCTGACTCCAACTTTGTTATGGTGCAAGTTGAGCGATTTTGATCTCCACTTATATATACACGCATACACACTTCACGGAGAAATTGAGAAAAATATAAACACAAGCCCATGTGAGACCGAAAGGGAGGGATGGGTTCCTAACACCTTCCTATTTTGTAACCTAGCCCCCGAACCTTTGATCTAATTGGTTTCGCATGCATTTATTTTCCTCTGATGCCGCTCTCTCGAGGCGGCGACATGTTCTTTTGCCTGTTTTGTAAAAAATAGGTTGGGGACCCTATTTCTTTACATCAACCAAAAAAATGATGACGGTCGAAGCACCCCACGATGTAGCGAGGGGTGCGGGAACTTTATCCTCCCTCTTTTCCCACAAAAGCATCGAGGAGGGGAAGATCTCAGGATGGCCATAGTGGAGACTTTGTCGCGAAGATATACTTAAGAGGGATAGACTCTATTTGCATGGGTGTTATCATTTTGTGCTCATGTGCATAGTCACCTACTTGTATATTCCCATTTTTCTGCTCTATTATTTCTTGTATATATCTACCTCATTTTTATGTCACCTCTCACTCACTTTTCACTTCACACGCCTGTAAATACTCTCCATGCACACCTCACACTACCTATACTTGTATATTGGTTCACTTATACTTACATGTTGCACACACCACTTAGAATATCCATTCTTAGGTGTTACTAGCACACACCTCCACTAATCAGACTTGTATATATCCATGCTCACTTATACTCATCACACACCACTTGTAGATGATCCATGATTAGGTTCACTACCACACACACACTTATAGATGCTCACACGTCACTCACTCTCACATATCCATGCTTAGTGTAATCTTCATGCTCCATACTAGATTTAATTTTCATAATACTTGTACATTCCTCCCTATTAGTATAATGCTCATCATGCCAAATAAAAATATTCTCTCGATAATATAATAATCAACAATCATGCGTGTTGCACACTACATCACCAAAGAGCATGCTTATTAACCAAAATTATGTCCCGTACTTGGGGGTCGCTTTGTGATGGGCGTTGATCTGGCAGGTCGTAGTTAGCCAAAGCAATATGACTCTCACCTTCCATTGGCCAAATACCTTCGACGTAAATCGAACGGTTCCTACCGCATCGTACCGCTTGACCGAAGTCATGATGGGAGGTATATAGCAGAGAACTCATTCACCTACGTCGAGTATATCGAATTCGCTCTCACACTTATTGTCCCCACGAGCTATATAGTGAGAAAATTCACGTACACTCAGGTATATCAAATGACTTGTCCACATGTATTGATTGCCCTCAAAAGAAAGACGTATATCGTGGAAGTTATGCTAAGGGGGGAACCTTTCCACTAACCCAATAACTGCAAAACTCTCATATAGGCATAAAACCTAGGGCACTCATATTTAGATTGTCGGTTACTACTCGAAACGCAACCACAATGCCGGGTCAGCATGCTGCCTAAATTTTTAGCAATTTTATATTTTTTTCAAAACAGAACCCTGTCCATGAGCCTGGTGATATGCTCAAAGTACACCCTCTTACTCAGAGTCATCAACCTCGGCCAATATTGTAGCCGAGGTGACCAGATGCCTAAGACAACCATCAGTAACATCGGCTCTTGGAAGGCCGGCCACAGTCGACATTGCTTCTACAACATACATCAACCTCGGTTGGGCATCAGCCGACATGATTTGACTTATTGCCAGGTGACGATGCTAGAAACAACACCCCCAGATAAGGTGTTAACAGAATCAAACCCAGCGATAACAATGGCAGCACAAGAGTATATACTCTTGTGCTGCCATTGTTATCGCTGGGTTTGAGTCTGTTAGCACCTTATCTGGTGGTGTTGTTTCTAGCATCATCACCGGGCAATAAGTCAAATCATGTTGTATATATTTCTCAAACCCAATTTTTTCCAGGCTCATGTCCCATACGGCATTTCTTTTTGCATTTAGGTAAACCTAACACAAGTGAAAACATAATAATAATAATAATAATAATAATAATAATAATAATAATAATAATAATAATAATAATAATAATAATAATAATAATAATAATAATAATAATAATAATAATAATAATAATAATAATAATGCTGAGACTCTTTTCTCTCTTCTACTCCTTCCTTACCAAAAGTGCCAAAAATATTTCCCCTCTTCTTTTATTAAAATACCAAAAACATTTTTTCTCTCCTTTTATTAAAATACCAAAGACATTTTGTTTCGCCTTTCCCAAAAAAATACCAAAAACATTTTTCTCTTTATTCTAAAAGTTTTTTTCTCTTTCAAAAATAAATTCAAATTACTTTTCCCTCTCAGTTCGATCGCACACCTAACCCTTAGCCTGGCTCCCTATTGACTTTGGTCTTCCATCGAACCACCCCAAAGCTCTGTCAGTTCTCCCGCTACTTCCTTCAAGTCCAGAATCCACCCTCACCCACTCTTCATGGAGAACGCCAACCAAGTACCGAATCTGCAGCCTGATTTAATGACGATTCTAGTCCAACTTATCGCCAAGATTGACAGCCTTCAAATCAAGGTTCATGACATACAGCAAAACTAGGTCCTTATTCCAGAAAATCTTGAGGTCTCCATCCCTCACGCTATGGGCCCGCCCGCACCTGAGCCCTTTTGGGTCTCAGAAGAATATCACCACGCTCCACGTGCCCCTCTTGCCAATGGGCCACCACCATCCAAGATCCCTATGACGAATCTTGCCCAGCCAGGGGCTAACCTGCCAGTACCTGTTGATCTAAAAGAAGAAGAGTTGAACAATGTCAAGGAGGACTTTAAGTTGTTAACCAAGAAGTTTAGCTAGGTTCGAATCTCCTAGAACTACATGGATTGCACCCATATTACCCCTACCCTAAAGCAAGGTTACCAGAATAGTTCACGATGCCCAACAATGAAAACTTAGGGGGTAGACGGCCCCCAATTGTTCATCTTCAAATCTACTAATGAGCCATGACTATCCTAAGTTCCTCCGATGAAACAATGTCCACTACACCATAATGGCTATTTTGCAACTAATAGATTATTTAATTTGTAAGTGTTTATAACACTTAAAAATTTATAACGATTTTGGACACTTACAAACTTTGTAAGTGTTTAAAATAGTAATAAAATTTGTGATTTTATTAGTGCTAAAGCCTAAAAGGGTTACACTCTCCCAAAAAAGTGTCGAGAGACAATTTATCTCCATCATTATTTCCCTCCTAAAAGTTTTCCTCCCCCCGTCTCCAAAATTTTCCCTCACTCGTTTACTAAAACCACTCCAAAAATGCACCAAAATCTTCCTTGCAACCAAAATCGAAGACTCCAAAATCGCAAAACCTTCTATTTAGGGATTCTATGGTATGGATTTGTTTTCTCCGATATTGTCTCTCTATTTTCAATATTGTTATCTGATATTCTTTATTTCCAATTTAGGGCTCTGTTATTATGCGATGAGTGATGTCTAAATGTTTTGACATTGTTCTATGATAATGTTTTGATGTGCAAATGTTTGTGTTTTTCCTTTTTCCGCTTTTTCTTCAATCACAAACCCATGACTAAATCTCTGGTTTTATTTATTTTTTAATCTGCAGAGAAACCACAGATTGGTCTCAATTACAAACAACTATAACACCAATCTCTCTCTCTCTCTCTCTCTCTCTCTATATATATATATATATATATATATATATATGTTAGACTAAATGTAGGTTGAGTTCGTTAGGAGGATGCTTAGTATTAGTAGGGATTCTAGTTTAACTCAATCGTGTGAACAAGAAGATGTTTTAGAAGTTCTTAAGAGACCATGAAGGTGACAGATAAATATACATATTACATAGTCATGTTTTTTCTCTTGCTTTCTATTTTTGTTTTATTTTTTTCTCTCTCCATTTTTAGTTGTATCTAATCATTTTTGTTTATGGTTTTACAAACCAATACACACTGAAGAAATTATTATTACGAGATTAAATTATTCAAAAAAACTATATTTTACCTATTATGTGTGTGTGCCTCTATATATATATAAAATATTGGATAGGGTGAAAATTATATAAAAATAAAGGTTAGAAATATTTAAAGTCTTTTTAGAGCAGTCACTTTATTGTATGAGAAAATTTTGTTTTTAAACCATAAGATTGGACTATCTGTTTCATTTTAATTAACTTTAATCTAGGTAAACTTGTCTTGCCATCAAGTCAACCTTGTGACTTGTTGTGTTTCCAGGTACTAAACTTTCCCGCATAACTCTAAATTATCGTTGAATTTTGAGTTTAATTTCATCTTAATTAATGGTTTCTAATTATAACATAGGTATTTGACTGTGCAGTTGTGTATGGTTGATCATCAAGATTTTAGAGTTTCCCATATCAGTTTTGTTGATAGGAATGATTTCAGGACCATTGGATCAATTCACGTGGCTTATGAGTTCGGTTGTTTTGTTTTGACTACTTAAATTTAATGTTGTTAATTTGCATTTTATAGTCAATCTACTGAGCTTCCATTTACATATGCTAAACTACGATTTACTTTATGTGTCTCCATATTGATTATTGGGCATGGTTTGAGTTTCTGTAAAACGACATTTCTTCATAATGGTCCTATATTGAAACTCACCCCCAACTCCCTCTTTGATCCTACACCTACTTATCATCCTACCTGTTGTGTTAAATCCAATGTTACTTAGAATGTGGATAGTATTGGTTCATGGTAAGGATACAAATAGATAGTACCTATTGTGCTTGGTACTCGGTGCGTTCGGGTATGATTAACTGAGACACAATGTTATTATTGTTGCTTGTTTCATCTCCCAAAAGTTTAAGTCTCTTTGGGACTTATAAGATGGTTAAACTATCTGCATTGGTTATCTAACATATCATATAGATATTATCATACTTATAAGTTTAAGCCTCCTTCAGAATGCTTGATTTGGATAAATATTCCTAACTCAAAAACCCCAAACTGATTCTGGAAGTAAAATCTTAGAATTGTATGCACTTGGAATGCAGATTGTGTGGAGGAAATTGATGCTCAGAAGGTTCTTGGATATTCACTTTTCAAGGATGGAAGAAACACTAGAGTATCTTATCCCTTGGAAGAATTTCATTCAGATGTGTCTGGGAGAAGCTTCCACAATGCCCGCTTCATACAGAGGATGAGAGACAAGGATGCCACTCTTCCCAAGTATACTTTGTTGCCCATTCTAACATTATTGCATTTCATAATTGCATGCTATATATGTTGTTCAAGGAATTGGTTTGGGTAATACTGTAGTTATGTTTTGAATGTTCTTTGAGTTTACAAGCTAGTATTCTTCTAAAATCCAGTTTTATTGAACACAAAATAATTTTCATTAACTTATCTGACTAATTTTTTAATGTTCCAATACATCAATATATATTTTTTTATGAAATCCTATTTGTTACTTGAATCTGATGGGTTGGGGTTTGTAAATTAAAGTCTGTGATTTCTCTTACGAGTCTCTATGACAAGTGGAATCTGGATCTAAACAACTTGAGTTTCCTTTATCTGTTGGTAGTACAGGATATATATATATATATATATATATATATATATATATATATATATATATATATATATGTTAGGTTATTTTTGTTTGCTAGTTAGATTGTATACAAGTTTGTCGGGCAAGCATGGAACATGTGGATATAGTATTGTGTATATATGTGTATCTAATATAACAACTACTACTTTACCCAATTAATTCAAGATGAATTAACTAAAGTTGTGGAATTTTAAGAATTTCCCCATAATAATATTTTGCACATGCCACAAAGCAATGCTTGACATCATATCTCCCATTTAGTTTATAACAAAACACCACATAGAGTTAGTTTTTGAATTTCTCAAATACATCGTCAAATTTATTTTAATCCTCATATACATCATTAGTCATTTCCTTTACCCAGATGTGTTGGTTATGCTTTTCATAATATGTTATGCTTGTATACTATGCAAGTTTATGATCAATTTCCAAGCTTCACTGTCTTTTGTTCCATTTCTTTGGAGGCAATTCGTTACCCTCTTTTTATAATGGATCTATTGCAACATATTTAATACATACCCCCAGCATCCTATGCGTAGGACACATATGTATAATTATTTCAATTTTATCCAATTCAATACACCCTTATTTATCAACCTCATTTGCATATTGTACATATCAAGAAATAGTCAGTTTGTCAGGCAAACTTGTAGATAAGAGGTAATTCAAAGAGCATACATTCTTTATTAGCAACTATTGCTAATAAAAATTATTTGATGTTTATCTCCATATCTTGATCTCAAAATCTTCTCAAATAAGACAACGTGGATGCACACCTAACATACAATTGTAACATCTGCAGCGTCTTAGGCTACTATATATATGGAAAGAGTGGGAGTGTATATAACAGTGTCCTTTTCTAACTAATTACTATAGAATTGTGCATCACTCTGGAATCAATTGTGTTATAAATAATAGCTTTATCGATAGTTAAATGGACTACACGCATACCTACAAGATGAATCTTATTTCTCCTTAGTAATGAGTTGTTGGATTTTTTTTTCTTGGCTTAATATCTCTCATGTACCAATAATACATATGATTTGGTTAGTAGTTATGGTTTATGTGGTTATAACCCTGTTACTATTGGAAATTGTAGACAAGCAGCTGGAAGCAAAGGTCAAGGAAATGATCTTGGAAGGAGAGGACCAAAAGAATCTCGAGCGATTCCAGTATCCGAAGCCAATGTTGAACTAGCCCTGTCTATGCAGGTAATTTTTGTTAATTCACGAGCGGCATACCCTCTTGCATCTGTTGTCCATCTGCTTCTTTTTTCTCATCATTTCTACTTTGCTAAATCATTATGTGATCAGCCCAATATATGAATTGTGCCATTAAATGAAATAGACTGAACATTATTTTGTTCGATTTGCTCACAAGTTTCTGCACACGGATGCATTTTGTTGGCCACGATGTTCTCCATGCTCCACCATTATGATTTTCTCGTGGAAAGGGGGTATCTCCCACTAACTTTTGCAAGTCAGTTTTGATTATAGCACTTCATTTTATTTCTAGTTAGAATTTTTGCAAAGATGTCTTATCTATGTGCCAGAGGAAACGTTAAACGTCAAGAATAATGAAAGGTTGGGCTCAAGTTCTAATTTTCAATGTACTAAATTAAATGAAATGGACTGAACATTAGTTAGCTGAATTTAATTAAAAAAAAAATAGGTTTTGACCTCAACTTTAACAAGGCACGTCTATAACCCATTTTGACATCTAGGTAGAGAGAGAGAGAAAAATAATGTAACAAATTCTTTTATATACCACATGAGAAGGTTATAAACCATTAAAATGGGTGCTAAGATTTCTTATTGAAAAAAATAGGGACTAGAATCAGTTTTAATCTAAAAAAAATAGGATTTTATATGTGAACTAACTAAATATTTATGCTTGGCATTAGTTTATCATTTTTTTGTTCCTTTCCAAAGACCAATGTGTAGTTATCATTGTACACAATTGTAGTTCTAATTTGCTATACTGGTTTTTTGTTACAACATAAACTAATCAGTTATTTTTTGTACTAGTTTTGATTTGCTGATTTTGTTTTAATGCCTTTTTGTAGTTGTCATGAGGAGTGGTGAGTGGTTCTACAAGGGTCGATTGGGTCATACAAGAGGACCGGTGGAATGAATACAACTTAAGGAGAGAGACACGGTGGTGGTAGCATTAATAGAGATGACATTGGAGACTATGGCATTGGGCAATGGTGACGTTACTGAGATGGCGGGTTTTTATTTTGGTTTGTGTTTTTTATTTAATGTAACGTTAGTAAGTTTTGATTGTGTTAGTTAGTGCATTTTGTAAGGATTTAGTAATAGTGATTATTATTACATTGATGAATTTGCAGTAGAAATGCAAAATTTTGATTCTTGTCAAGAATTTTCTTCTATTGTCTGTTGTATTCCACTTATTTTTATCAATGTGAGGGTGGTGACATTTGGTGGATATTTTTTTTAATATTTTAATTTATTTAAGTGTTCATAACACTTACAAAAGGAACATTTGGTTTCCTTACATATTAATATTTGTAAGTGTTTTAAACCGTTACAAAAAAAATTATATATTTTCATTTGCAAGTGTTTATAACTGTTGTAAATTAAAAATGCTTGTTGAATTTTGCAAGTGTTCTAAACACTTGCAAATGAAAATTTTGCAAGTATTAAAAACACTTACAAAAGTTTAATTTGCAAGTGTTCAGAACACTTGCAATTTTTTTGGTAACGGTTATACGCAATGGACATGTGCTCCCAATAAACACTTACAAATGACGTTTGCAATGGTTTGGAACACTTGCAAATTTTTTGCAACGCGTCGATTTGTAAGTGTTTTAAACACTTGCAAATGCCATTTGTAAGTGTTTAAACACTTACAAACTGCCTGTTTTGGTGTAGTGGTCCTAGATGTTCCAATAGACTTTGAAGGACAGCACTCTACATTAGTTCCTATCCCTTGAGGAATATAGAATTTGCAGTTGGGAGGATATTGCCCGTGAATGTCGCAGTATAAGTATAACGAGGAATTGGAGGTTACACGTAGTGATTTAGAACTCAAGCAGAATCTCATAGTTGTTCGTAATTTCATAGCAAGGTGGAGGGAGAAAGTGGCCACCATGAGCAAAAGGACTTCTGAAGAGGAGAAAGTTAGTATTGTGAAGTAAAATTTCCTATCCCATGTTCGAGCGATGATGGGAGGACAGTATTACCCCTATTTTCGAGCCCTCTGGCAAACAGGAGTGGAGATTTAAGAAAGTATTGCCAAGATAGAAGTTAAGACAAAGAAAGTATCTGGACAGTTCACTCTAAGCAAATATGAGAAGCCTGGTACAATCTCGGCCATCAACAACATTTCATAGCCTGCTATCTATTGGGCACCAAAAACCCGCCCTAAACTTGCCAAAAAGGAATACACCGAGCTTTATACTGCCCTCTCCAAAGTCTACCAAGACCTATTGAGATGAAACTTCATCAAGCCTTTGGACCCTCATCCATTACCAAACCCACTTTCAAAAAACTTCAAACCTGATGCCCATTGTAATATCCATCAAAATGTCGTCCATACCACTGATCAGTGCTTCCATCTCCGAAATATAATCCAAGGTCTGATTAACCGAGGTGTTATTGCCCCAACAGTTAATCCTAAACCAAACACCACTTCCAAATCATTCAAATGCTATCTTCCCAAAAAATGACCCAGAATTCGACCCATCTACCCAGATTGCACCCAGTAAATCACCCATTATATCCATGTATTCACCTAACCCCCTTAAAGTTTGCCCATATTTTCTCCTACACCTAACCTGCTTTGCCGATCAGACCCTATCGCTTCTTACAAGATCATGCATTATCGTTCGTACCCAATCTGGAGGGAAGGCTATGGAATTTCCAGCAGTACTAAACCAGCTCTTAGAGTTTGGGCTAAAATTTCCCTCTGAGATGACCATTGACTACCACAAGTTCAGCACAATATTCATGGAAGCCCAGAAGTGGGATCGAGAGTTAGATAATTGGGTGGTACCCATTAATGAAGACAGTTGAGACGATGTAGTTCAAATCGTGACAGGCTTATTACGATAGACCGATGAGATTTATAGTATGTCTGAGTTACCCGATGCCTTAAAACTACAAGGGTGATTGGTCCCTTCACTTCTCCATATCCTTATTGAGTGGGAGGATCAATATGAAGAAGTCATCGAGGTTATAAAAAGCATTGACTTCTCATGGAAGGATGACATCATTGCCATCAGACAGGGAGACGAATTTGACAGTTCAGATGAAGAGCCAAGCCAGGAAAAAGTTAGCCAAATGATCAATGTATGTAGGATGATATCATTTAAAGATTTACAATGAGAGATCATCAAAGTGTTCAAACAGATCGAGATAGATAAAAAAATAGGTTTTCTGTTCTTCCCCTCTTTCGTGAACCATATGATAAGATCTGGGAGGCACTACCAGAGTCTGAACCCTCAATCAGCAATGAGGGCTAAAGGATAGGGTATTGTCTAGAAACTCCCCATACCGAAAATGACCATCGAGGAGAGAGAGATCCTTGAACAGTTAAAGAAAACTTAGTCTAACATAACCTTATGAGGACTCTTTATGTCTTCCCAACTGCACCGAAATTCCTTGATAAAATTTCTTACCGGGCCCACGATTCCTTATTCCACCACTCCGAAAGAAGCTGTGAACTTGGTCGAATCCTTAACCTCTACTAGAATGCTCTCTTTTTCTGAGGAAGAAATTCATAAGTTTGGTCCTAATCATAACTACGCTCTCAATATCTCCATTGAGGTCATGGGGAAGACAGTCCCACTTTCATTCATCGAAAATGGATCAGCACTTAATGTTTGCCCATTAAGAACCCTTAACTGCTTGAGAATGAAAGTAAGTAACCTTACTCCAACTTCTCCGCAGTGTGTACTTATGACAATACTTGTCGGGAGGTGATGGGATCTATAAATCTTACAATAGGGTAAAGCCCTATAAATCCCGTTAAGGAGTTGTAAGTCATCGACATACCGTCTTATTTTAATTTATTTCTCGGTCGACCGTGGCTTCAAAACATCAAGGGAGTATCTTCCTCTCTCCACCAAAAACTAAAGTTCTTCGCCAAGGGGCAGTTCATAACCAGCTTGGGCGATGATGATAATATCGATAATGAAAGCACTAATAATCTGGTACTAGAGATACAGTGTGGGGTGAATGTCATGATTTTTTCTGGCTTTCGAGTCGAACCACTTCCACTCCCAGTGGGAGATGATTTCAAAGATAGAGTATATCCAGAGCATAGCCCTCACGGAAATGCCAACGTGATTCAGATGTTCAAAAATATGCACTTCATATGGCTTGGAACCCATAGTACTGAAAAAGTCTTTTCCTCCATATGGCTTGGGTTATCAACCATCATCATAAGAACTCAACAAGATCCGTCAACCTCGGTTTAAGAGAATGTTATAAAGTGTTAAGATTGTCTCAGAGGATTGCTTGAACTGTAGATTCGTCAAAGAGGGTGAAGATTTTCCCTTTTGTGGCTTTCCAAAATTGTGGTATGATCATGTGGATAAGAAGATGAAGCCAGGAATGGAGATCTTCTTCCAAGACAGTTATTCATGGGCTGTAAGTTCCCAGCATCATGTGCAACTGCTCATTGAGAAAACTATAGCTGTCACCAAGGATTCTGAGGGAAGTGACTCCCAGTACTTATTCAACTTGTAGACATTGGGTTGACACTCTGCATGATCCACACAGACGCTACACCATTGGATCCATCCATCCTGATTAAGACTACTCATGCACCCCTCCTCAACAAGAATCTTATACCAGTTCCACCCGCTGAGATACGACCCAACCCAGATGTTTATCCCATTTCTTATTCTTTTTTTGTTCCTTATTCTGATCACAATGTAATCGAAACCTCCTTCAATGAGGTTCGCAATGCTGTTTTTCCCAAGAATGAAAAAAATAGATTTTGAGTATCCTGTTGTGCCTTACATTAATTGTCTTGATTCTAATCAAACTATTGATGATGATGATTTTGTAAATGAATAATTCTTAACTGATCTTAATAAGGTGAATAACAAATAACATAATAGTGTTCATATTAATGAAGATAAAATTATTGTTATCAATCTCGGTTCTAGTAGCCAACTGTTCGAGATTACGATAGGGTACACCCTTATTGAGCATGAGCGCACACAATTCGAAGAAATGCTAAAGGAATATATGGATGTCTTCTCATGGTACTACAATGACATGCTCGTCATCGATCTCAACTTAAAATTCTAACTCTCCCAAAATGTAAACTGGTCAAATAGAAACTGCAAAAGTTTGCACTAAAGTCGCTTAAGGTTAAAGAAGAGGTGGTCAATCAGTTGAACGTAGGCTTCATCCAAGTGATCGAATATCCCACGTGGTTTGCTAATATTTTTTCAATGCTGAAATCAAGAGGAATGGTTCGCATGTGCGTCAATTACCGAGATTTGAGAAAGGCCTATCCAAAAGATGATTATCCATTGCCCAATATCGACATGATAGTGGACAAAATAGCCAATCATGCTCTCAAGTCATTCGTTGATGGGTTTTTCAAATACAATCAGATTAATATGCGCCCTAATCATCAAGAAAAAATCGCATTCATCACCTTTGGGGAACCTTCTGTTACACAGTTATTCCATTCAATCTTAAAAATGCAGGGGATACCTACTAAAGGGATGTCATAACTATCTTGTATGATCTGATACACAAAGAAGTTGAGGTCTATGTGGATGGTATGATTATCAAGTCTAAAACTCGAGAATGTCATGTTCCCGCTCTCCAATTATTTTTTGAATGACTGCGGAGATATCAGATGTGACTTAACCCATAAAAATGTGTTGTTGACATTACCAAAGGAAAGCATTTAGGATTCACGGTTAGTGAGAAGGGGATTGAAGCAGATCCAGCTAAATTGAAATCCATACTCGAAATGCCACTACCCTGAACGGAGAAAGAAGTGCAGGGATTCTTGGAAAAATTATAGTATATCAGTCCATTCATCATCCAATTAACTTCTATTTATGAACCCATATTCAAACTCCTCCGAAAGGATTTCGCCAAAGTCAGGAATGAAGCTTGTCAGAAGGCCTTTGATCGAATCAACCAGTATCTAACTCGACCTATGGTACTCATGCCATCGAATCCTGATCTCCCTCTACTCTTATACTTGACCATAACAGACACCACAGCCGGGGCTTTGCTAGCCTAATACATTGAAGAATCCTGTAAAGAGGGGGCCATCTACAACGCCAGTCGTAAATTGGTTGGGTACGAAGTCAACTACACCACCTTGGAGAAAGAATGTGTCGCCCTTGTCTGGGTCACTCAAATATTACGTCATTACATGCTCCCTTTTCCCATTAGACTTGTATCCTGAATGGATCCTATCAAATACTTGCTCAAGAAACCTGCCCTGTTTAGCCGAATGGCTCGATAGTTAATGCTACTAGACGAGTTCGATAATATGAATGTCACGTAGAAAGATATGAAAGGAAGAGCCATCCCTGACTACCTTATTGACTAACCTCTGGAAGAAGCTGACGTTTAGATCTTTGAATTCTCGAATGAAGATGTCCTTTACACCTCTTCAGAAGACCACTGATGGAATATGTTCTTTAACGTCACCACCAATAAAAAAGGATACGACATTGGGATATTCCTAATCACCCCTAATGACTCTCACACTCCCATTTCCATCAAACTAGAGTTTCCCTGCACCAATAACATGCATTGTAGGCCTCAAAGACGCTCTCGACAAAGGAATCAAATGCTTAGATGTTTATGAGGATTCTGCCCTCATCATCGATAAGGTCCTTAGAAGATGGAAAGTTAAAGACGAAAAGCTCCCACCCTTCCGTCCCCACCTAGAGGAGCTGGCCTCCCAGTTTTGAGATATCATCTTCCATTACTTACCCCAAGCAAAGAACAACTTGGCCGATGCCCTTGATACCTTGGCCTCCATAGTCCATGTGACCAAGGGAGTAACAATGTCCCCCTTCATAGCCTAAAATAAACTCATCATAGAAGAGGACTCCGATATAGATAAGTGCTAGTATTACAACATTTAGCACCTCCTCAAGCGTGGTAGGTACCGCCACGATGCCAACAAGAAAGATCATGCAACCTTCCACAAACTGGCTGCCCAGTACATAGTTTGTGACAAAGCACTCTTCAAGAGAAACTTCGATGGAACCCACTTACACTGCATCGCATGGGCTGACATTAAAAAGATGATGCAAAAAATCCACAGCGGATAATGCGGACCCCACATGAATGGCTATATGCTTGCCAAGAAGATTATTCGACGAGTTTACTATTGGAATAATATGTTCAAGATTGCACTGCCTATGTTCGGAGATGCCTTAAATACCAACAATTTTTCAATCTCCAATGCTTACCTCCGCAAGAATTATATAACATGACCTCTCCCTAGATGTTCTCCACCTAGGGTATTGATATCATAGGGAACGTCACACCTGAAGCCTCTAATGGTAATGAGTTCATCCTGGTTGCTATTGATCACTTCACCAAATGGGTCAAAGTTAGGTCATGCGTAGGGATGAATACCAAAAAGGTATCCAAGTTCATTCGGAAGAACATCATGTGCCGATAGGGGATCCTGCACGAGCTAGTGTCAGACAACATGTAACATTTAGAGTAAAAAGTCACGAAATTGGTCGACGAGTACGGGATTCAGAGACATAAATCTTCTCCCTATGGACCACAAACTAACGGTACAGTCGAAGCCGCCAATAAGAACTCAAAAGTAATCATCAGTAAGATGACCAAGAGTTATCGAGATTGGGCCGATTGTATCCCTTACGCCCTCTGGGGCTAGCGTACCTCAGCTCGAGCACCTACTGGGGCTACCATTTACTCTCTAGTATACGACATGAAAGTAGTCCTACCCGTTGAACTATAAATACCTTCATTATGTATCATACTTGAAAGAAAAGCCAACGAATAAGACTGGCATCAGAGCTATTTCAATGAGTTGTCACTCCTGGATAAAAGAAGGCTAAAGTCACTATATCATATATATCGTCGGGTAGCGCAATCTTTCAACTGAGGAGTCAAGGACTGTGGTGTTCTAGAAGGGGATCTAGCCCTTAAAAAAATCATAAAACTCGTTTGGGACCCTAGAGGGAAATTTAAACAAAACTGAAGTGGCCGCTACATCGTGAAGAAAATCCTGTCTGGTGGCACCACTACACTCATTGACCTTGATGGAGAAGAGATGGCCCGTCCAGTCAACCTGGACCGTATTAAGAAATTCTACTCCTAATCCGAAATCTCGATGCACTATTCCAAAAAAATGTCATTTCCCTCTACTCAGAACTACGTTGGGCCTAATCCTCTAAAAAAATATTTTTTCTTTCAAAAATGAAAATCGAAATTTTTTAAAACCTCCAGAGGTACATAGGAAGCTCATACACTTTACATGGGCACGGTCCCCTTCTTTTTCACAAAATGCTATTCTTTTCCTACCTTCGAGAATGACAGTTCATTTTATCGCTTACATGAACGGAAGGATTATGTATGCATTAGCAATTGGTGTAGATAATCCAAGTGTAAAACTCATCAAGAGTCACAACAATATAACTAAAATAGTCTTTATTCCATTTTAGGAAAATTCGACGCGATTAGAGAAAATATCAGCGTAAGGAATCCAACAACTACCCCCGCTAACTTAACTGTCCTAAAAACAAACAAACCAAACCTTCTCAGATTATTTTCGAAAAATTAAAAGTAAATAAATACAAAACCACTATAAAAGCTTCACAAGTATCACCAGCTTCACAAAATACCCTACCCGCAGCTACCAGAGGACCCAGATCCATCATCATCTGCATCTTGAGGCCTCCAAACTTCCCTTGCCTTGATAGTATACCGAAGGCGCTCCATGGAACAATAAGCCTGGACTAGCCTAGAGAAAACCACTATGCCCCCTCCATAGTGTCAAACATGGCAAACTATCTCTGCCCACTCTCCTCAGCCAAGATTTCAGCCACTACCCTCTTCCACAACCATTTCATGTAGTCTCCTGAAACATGCCAAAACCTACCAAAAGATTGGGAAAGATAGGTTGATGATCGACGACTCTCCCATAAAGAGTCCAGTCGCATGCACACGCCTTGTGTCAAATCCTCTATAGGAAATAAGTCTAGGTTACTGGAGGGAACAATATGCTCCCATCCAACTTGACGAAGGAGCCACCACAAAAAATATAAGGAGCTCTGTCAGAGACTAACTAACCGAACATATCGATATTCCCCTAGTTCCGGAATAGGTTGCAACTCCCCCACTAAGGTACTGACCAGCGTAAACATTGAACCTCGTGCTCCACAAACCAGTTTAACTAGTTCTTGATATTCAGGCCAAAGATGATGAAATAAAAAGTGAAATAATTCGGCACAGCTGCCAAGGGATATTCAAGGGGATCGCCAAACAGAATCTCTTAGAAAGCCAGTATCACCGCCATAGGATTACGACTATATGACGTACACGCGGTAATGGCAGCCAATTGAGGGTCCACCAGCAAGTCCCTGATCACCAACAATATCTTCAAAGTTAAACCAAAGGCAATGGATGTAGCATGTCCCGAATAATTAACACCCCGCAGACGCACAGAGTACAGAATAGCAGGGAGGGAGATCATTCCGCTAATAACCAATAGTTGAGCTGTTGGAGGAGAGATGTGGAGAAAACTTACTAACAGTTCCCGAGGAGACCAAGAGAATTTAGGCATGGCAGCCGCTACACTGGGGTTTACCCCAACGTAGCAGAAAACTCCTCGTAGGTCAGGCAGACGTCGTCCAATACAAAATGAAAAATATGATCCTCGGGGTACCAGAATTGAGTTTTCGCTGTCAGAATGTTCCAGTCAATGGGTCGGTTTCACCATAAGAAGACCCGATGCAGGTTAAAGGCATCATAGTCTACATTACACGAACACATAACCTCTAAATTCTTGAGATAAGAGGAAAATTTTGAACTTATAGGAAGGTCCATTTTGGAAAAAAATATGACACAAGATAAGAAATAAGCAAGAGAAAGAAAACGTGAATGGGTGAAAAAACCTTCCCACCTTACCCCCATTTATACTTGAAAAATTGGGCTAAAAAACAAAGAACTTCCAAAATTCGAATGGAAGACTACCCCATCAAGTACTAAGTAGCTGAAGAAAGTGCAATCAAAGCTTTGGGGTGATTTGACTGGACTAAGTGGCCGATAGGCAGGACAAGGGGCATGCCGATCGGCATCCCCCTATTTTCAGAAAATTCCATCTTTCCTTTTTTGTCAAAAATCAAAAACTCATATAAATAATCTTTATTTTAAAGAAATTTAGCCTATATTTTTACTCATTCCCGTCTTAAATTAAATTGTTTCCTGAGTAATTCTAATCCTTTTTACGGTCTCAGGAGCAAAGTAAAAAGTGCACGTAGAATAAGTCATTTAAAGCAAAGATAAATAAAAAAAAACTACTCATTTCATATACACACTGCCATCATTAAATCTTTTGTAAAAAGAAAAAGAAGAAGAAGAAAAATAATGGGACTCAACCCGATACCCCAAACTTTATTTCTCTCTCTCTCTATCTCTTTCTCCCCCTATGATCCCCGTCCCTACGATGCGCACGCTTCCTTTGGTGACGAATTAAGGAGTATCCACTACCCAATCCAGATCCCTCCTTAGAAGAAGCAGATGGCACAAGACATGAGGAACTGGGATCAAATCCTAGATATGTGTCATCGCAAAAGCCACCAAGTATGGGATGTCCCTCAATCAGGTAATCGACACCTCCACATGCTGTAAAAAGAATAGAAGGCAAATGAATTAGTCTCAAGCAAAAAATCAAAAAGATAAAGGATAAAGAGATAAAACGATATACCTCTAGCTGAAGGACGTCCTCTATCAAACCCAATACCGTGGGTCCATCGCATTAGGGCGATGTTGCATACTCATTAATCCTCCTCCAGGTAGTCGGATATTAAAAAAAGGAGGAGCAAGACGGACAAATGGAACCTCTGACGTCACTGTCGCTACTGACGTTGACACACCACCAGTACTGTGGGCAGACCCCACTGGTCGACTTGTACCACCGCCTGAAGCCGTAGGAGGCGGAGGCATATTCACCATGTCGTAGATACATGATGGCATAAGCCAACTTGTCACTAAATCAAGGTAGTTGTAAGTCACCACCGTGTCCGTATACAACAAGTGGGATCACCAATCATCGCCATCACTCGGTCCTCCTCCGACATCTCTCAAACCCCACTCATATATCTAAGGGCCTCGTCCTTCATAATCTTCTGAACTACTCTTTATCCTAAATACCAGGAGTATCCAAACTCATATGCCAGCATTCTGTAAGAACTACCCTTTCCAACGGTCTGCCCCATGCACGAATCAGCCTTACGGTACGGACGAATGATCTGTCTTACTCTGAAAAGTCACCGGGCACTTTCGGGCCTCGTTTGACCAAAGCCAACTCTCTGAATAGAGAGAAGATCTTTGTAATGTCGAAATGCCTCGCATAATCATTCCGATGATTCTCCATATGCGTGATTTAGACGTAGGGTTTGGACGAACGATTCATCATCGTCCGACAATCTTCCGTCCAAAAGATCGATGGGCACTTTCGAGCCCCGTTTGACACAAGGCCAACCCCTGGACCCCAGAGCGAACTAAAGGATTCTTAACGATCTCTAAATTACCTTTCTAATGGTATGCCTCATGCATAATTTGGACTTATGGATTGGGTTTTATGATCATTTTTTCGAAAAATCTGCACAAGACTGCCAATTGGCAGGTTCATTTCCCTGCCTATTGGCAGTGTGTCTTGGGCTAACTTCCAATAGTTAGTGCAAGGACTATGCCAATCGGTATGTTCCCTACTCTATATAAATATATCATGATCTCACTTCGAAAGGCACCCCCAAATTCATCAATATCAGTGGTCTCAGCAACATTCTTCTACAGTCAGCAAGGTTTCCTTTGTGAAATTCCTTTCCACCTTTCATTCCCATCATTCTCATACCCAAGTTATCAAATCCTTCTCTCTCATACAACATTCATCCTAACTTGCAAATGAGTTCATCAAGGATCAAGGTCAAGCCTCAAGTCTCCAAAGAAGTTCCAAACATCATTCTCTCTCTTTTACATAGTTTATTTCCACATTATTCATATAATTCTTAATTTAGATTTTACTTTAGATCAAACACATTAATATCTCATCCTTTATTAGTTATAATGCACATAAATTATTTTCTATAAAAAAACATCAAAACAAAGAGAAAAGAGGGTTACACCTATAAATTCTGATGATATTTTTTATCACATTTTCTCAAAACTAAAAATATCCTTTCTACACGCACACATATAATAAACTCCCATTTGAATCTTTGGGATAAACCCCACCCTTGTATCGTATGCGAATTATGTGGACTTTGGTGTCTTTATAGGCTACGTAGGCGTCTCGGGCTAAAAACACAAAACTCGAGTCCTATTTTCATATTTTATCCATACATTATTCATATATATCATACTTGTGATTCATACTTGCGTCTTATATAACATATATCATCATTTCATTATAACGATTAATATCTCGATAAGCACACACATCATATTTTTCTAATTATTATTTTGGGATCATTCCTTTGGATGACCTCATTCCATCTTTTTTATGGTTCAAGTTGAGTGATTCCGATCTTCACTTATATATACACGCACACACACTTCACGAAGAAATTGGGAAAAATAAAAAAACAAGCCCATGAGAGACCGAAAGGGCGGGATGAGTGCCTAACACCTTCCCATTTTATAACCTAGCCCCTGAACCTTTGATCTATTTGGTTTCGCATGCTATTTGGTTTCGCATGCATCAGTTTGCCTTTGATGCCGCTCTCTCGAGGCGGTGACATGTTCTTTTGCCTGTTTTGTGAAAAATAGATTGGCGAGACTATTTTTTTACATCACCCCAATATCGATGACGGCCAAAGCACCCCACAATATAGCGAGCGGTGCGGGACCTTTATCCTCCCTCTTTTCCCGCAAAATCATCGAGGAGGGGAAGATCTCGGGATGGCCACAATATGATTTGGTAAATACCATTTCAAGTGGTAACTTGTTATACAAACTTTTATAAAAACTTTCAAGTGGCCTTGAGGGACACCCGCTGATAGTCATTTCGAAATCGCTCTTGTGAGCAGCCTCTTGTTTGCCCACTTCTTTATTCTAAGTGTAGGTTGTGTGAGTGCTTGAGTGACTCCTAAAGTCCCTCTACTAATATTCTCTTTATATTAAAGTGTCAAGTGGTTGATCTTTGGCTTTTCCCAACGAACCTTGTCTCTGATTCACCAAATCAAAACTCATAGGTGATCCCAATTGGCCCTCTTGAGCTCTGGTTGCTCAGCTTAGGCTACCTGTACAAGAAAATAATCATTAGTAATTTATTAGTTTCTTAGTAACAATCTTGGGGGTGGGGCCACTCGTGGTATACCCCCTCACCCTAAGTCATTTCTGGTGGGCAATTTGAGATTGGGGCCACCTTAAGTGGATCCTCTTACCCTAAGTTATTTTATGTGATATGGAAATCTTGGGCAATGGGGGACACTCGAAGTGGATCCCCTCGCCTTAGGATATTTTTTGTAGTATTAACCTTGGGGAGTGGGGCCACTCGTGATGGACCCCCTCGCCCTATGTCATTGTCTAGTTTCAATCTTGGATAGTAAGGCCACTCAAGGTGGATCCTCTCGTCCTGGGTCATTTATGTTATTGATCTTAGGGAGTGGGGGCACTTGTGGTGGACTCCCTCTCCCTTTATAGCCAATATGGTTAGAAGTCTTTGGGAGTAGAGCCACTCAAGATGAACCCCCTCTCCCTTTATAATTTATTAGATGGCATTAGTGGAGATGAGGCCATTCGTGGTGGACCCCCTCGTCCACTGTAAGGGTGAGATATTTCTTAACTTATTTGCTTTAATTGACTTAGGGAAAAAATTTATTTCCCACAGATGGTGACAATTGTGAGTATAAGTAATCACAATGAATGAATTTAAGTAGTTACGACTGCACTAAGAATAAAATAATTCACAATAAAAGGATTTATGTGGTTCGGTAATGGCCTACATCCACGGGGTGTTTCTCTTATTATATTACTTTTCTGTGATTCGATATCAATAACTTACATGTCCCCTTTTTCCTTAGGTGAGGGTTATCTTTATAGATATTGAGGAGGCATAATTGTATTGGACTCATTTGAATTATTGATTAGGCCACTGCTTGATTCACGTTAATCTCCTTCGAGATCTATTCCTGTCGAATAATCCCTTTGGGGTTATCTCTTATAATGTTCCTTGCTTGTTATGTATTAAGTTGGTTTCCTTTCTAAATATGAACCTATTTAGGACTCTACGTTTGGTATTCTTGGCTTATACTACACACACAATAAAAATTGTTCTAGTGTTACGATAATTCATTTTAATTTCTTACTACGATGTATCATTCATTGTATCTTCAAGGTGGGCAGTGTTGTAATAACGAAGAGTCAAGAATGGAGGCAATGCCTTGAGCTTCCTCATCTACCCTTTAACAAGGAAGAAGATAGTGACCTTATTAGTAGCGGTTACAAAGTGTGATTATTTCTTGTAATATTTTTGGTCCACCTAAGTGAAGTAAAGATATTGAATTCATTGAGTCTCATCTTGAGCGTAGATGTAGGCAAGACCAAACCATTTAAAATATTGATTTGTAAAGTCTCTATAACTCTTCCTTTATTATTCCTATTATTCATTTAATTGTTCAACTACATATTAACTCTTCATATTTCAAGTAAGCAAAAGAAATTTATTATCTTCCTTTAGTTTTCTAAGAATATAATTAATCCCCACCCATCCTTTGGATTTTATTCTAGGACAACAACAAATATCTTGCTTATATGGTTTAGGGTTTGACACCTCACCAACCCAAACATTGGTCGCATTATATTCCTTGTATTTTAGGCAATGTCATCACACCTACTCTTAGCCCTTATTACAATTCCTGAGAATGCACTAGTGATGTGGGGGTTTTACTCTAGCTTAGGAGTTATGCCAAGATAAAATTTCATCCTTCTAGGTTTGTCCAAGGAACCCCTATGGGTCAATATTTCTACCTAATAAACTCACATCTTTAGAAAAAAATTCCATATGTACTATTATATTCATTCAAATGATCAATTATTAATTTTTAAAGAATCCATAACTCTCAAGTAAAACATAAGATTATCACTTGGAATAATTAAAGAAGCTAAAAGAGTTCATTAATTATGGTAAACTTTATAAGAAAAACTAAATTGGCGACAATGTGTCAAAATTAAGTCTTAAAAATAAACATTTTTTTATATTTGTAGAGTTACAAGGTCTTTTTACCCCTACCCCCATTATTTCAACGTGATATGATCCATTTTGTCCAATCAGTGTAATATATAAAACACCTTCCTAATTAAGGCATAATTTTATACTCAAACGGTTCTTCATGAACTCTACTATTTTTTAAGGACAAAGTCTTTAGCCTTGAATGCTATTTACTTTGCATGGTGATTGTACTATTTTACGAGCAATTACTGGTACGCTGCAAGTCTAATAACTCTGCATTTGTCTATTCTTTCCTCAGCGAGGTTCGGCTTTACCTAGAGCCTTGAGTCATTTATAACTTCATCCACTAAATAAGTCCTCATATTAGGAAGACCAACCTGATGGGAATGTTGACTTTCCTCTCATAGGTAAGGCGAATTTCCTCATAGATCTCCTTCTGGTGGTTTTGTTTGACCAAATGACATGGAACAACTCATCAACCCATCCTCATTTGTTTTTCTTTAATTTCCTTTCAATTTCATCAAGAACAACGTTGTTAGAAGCTTCTTCTTGTCCATTGCTCTGAAGGTAGGCCACCAATAAGTAGTGGCGAATTTTATGGTCGGCATGAAATTGAAATAATATAGCCATTATCAGATTGGGTGTCATTATCAATTATGATTATTCGAAGGATGTTAAACATGGTTATGATGTTCTTCCAAATGAATCTTATCATATCTCGACCCCCTATATTAGTAAATGGACATCTATTAACTTAGTGAAATAGTCTATTTCTTGAAGAATTAGATATAGGGCCCACAATATACAAGCCTCACTACTGCATATACATGTGTGGTGCAAACAGTAATGGCCAAAATTCCAGCAGCCCAAGTGGGCCCGACACAGAAATATAAATTGTATCACTTAAGTTGAGGTTAATATCGTATGGTATAAATATGGAGAGCTCAATCTTATTATCTATAATTTCGGAGGAGAATAACATAGATTAACAAACAAACCAACCAACAGCTGGAAGAATTTCAACATGACTCAACTACTTCTATTGGTATAAATAGAACCCTCACCTCGGGGCATTAGTGAACCTAATTCTTCATTTACGAATAATAAAGAATTAATATATAGAGAGAAACACCCATGGACGTAGGCAGTTGTCGAACCACATAAAATTATTTTGTTGTGAGATTCTTTTATTCCTTGTTTATGGTTATATGGCTAGACCATAGGCGAGTAAAACTCATAGTCGAGTATGGAGTTCGCATCATGAGCAGGAACGTTCAGAGCAGGAAAGCTTCCAGATAAGACAAAACCAAGATGAAGGACATCGTAGATAAGATATTCGGAGTCTAGTTCGAAGGGAGATGGATCAACACCCAATTAATCACAGGGTTAGATCCACTAAGCAACTAGAAATGAGTGAACTTATCATCCAGGTGAAGTCCCCCTTCTCGAGGACAATTAAGGAAGAAGATCCCCTGAAGATGTTCACAAACCTAAGGTTCAAGATATATGATAAAACGAGATATCTTATAGACCACGTGCATCAATATAGGCAAGCAGTGACCCTATGGAATCATAACAATGTCCTCATGTGTCATATATTCCCATCCAACCTAGGAGATATCACGCAAAAATGGTTTGAGAGGATGCCTCATAGGTCATCAAGAACTTTAAGCCACTTATGAAGCCCTTCATAATTGCCTTTATTACAAGCAGTTCTCACCCAAAGAGAATGGATTCTCTTATCACCATGAGGAAGAAACCTCATAAGATTTTACTAGATTATGCCAGGTGATACTTAGAAACCTTCAATGAAGTCGAAGGTTGAAGACCTTATACCCTTGACTCACTTGAGTCTATACTGTATAAGAGCTCATCTAGTTTGGAAATAGTGACAAAATTATGTCAATCCTAGAAACCAAAGAGCTTCAGAAGTTGGATTGGACTTCATATTTAAAAGTTGTAATGATCCTGAACTTATAGCCATCACTCACACACTTAGAACACCCACACTACATTGCATATTGCACTTTTATATGTGTTCTTGGGTTGAGTGAGTTTAAATCCCTTAATTTGGTTTTTAATAATTTTTTGGGATTTTTTTAAACATTTTTCAAATTTAATTTTTATAAATAAAATTTGGTTTTAAAAGTTTTGGGGTCAAACTGCAATTTTATTTTGTGCTGTTTTTGGGCTGATTGTTTACCTGGGTAGAAACCGAAAGCGCTAGAGACTCCAGGGTGTGCATGTAATTAAGTTTGGGACGCGCGTTTGTTTCCAATTGCTGGCCAACACGTGCAGCCTTCTGATTGCCTACATTTGTGTTTCTTTGTAGACACAAACTTCGCGTCACACCTGAGCCCTTGGATCAATTCTTATCTAGGGTCTGCATGCGATCTTTGGTAATCCCTGTGTAAACATCTCCACCTATCACAGCTTGTTTAACCACCGCTTGCTGTTAACCCTTGGATCAAAGTCAAGAAGAATTGACTTGATCACAGCCGTTGTTTTCACTCGAACGTCTGGAACCTTCTCAGCCCCCTATATAAACCCTCATCTTCTCAGACTTCGAAGATTTTTGGTCATTTTGTTTTCCTCTGAGAGAAGAGAGAGTAGAGAGAGAAGAGAGAGAAGTGAGAGAAAAAAAGAGAGAAGAGAGAGAGTTTGAAACCCTAGATTGAAACCCTAGAAACCCTAACTTCGTTACCTCTTCTCCAGCCAAAATCAAACACCTAAACCAAAAACACCTTTCCAGTGTTCTTGAGGGTTTGAGTGTATGAGTTGTGTTTGTTTTGCTGTTCCTTGTGTTCATCGAATCTTACTGTTCAACTTAAACTTTTTATTTCAGATCTGGTTTCTGTTTCAATAGAAATCACATATCTGAAGTGTTTGAAGTTACAAAACACGTAGATACACATTATTTCTCATCCAGAGAAGTATATTGTTGATTTCTTTTGATAAAAATGTTTTCATACTTCGAATCAACAATACATGCTTTCTGTTTCTTGCTGCTTGCAAAACTAAACCTTGACCTAGTATTAGAATCGCACTTGGAGGTTTTCAATCTCGAAAATCTTTTCAAAACTGAGATTGATTAAGATCTTTACCGATTTTGAAGAAAGATATCCGTGGATTCTGGGATTTATTGAAAGGTCAAAAAGGTTTTATGTTTTGTGAGAAAGAAAGAAAAAGAAATTTCACAGCATATAGTAAACTGTAATTTACTAGGACTGTTTGTAACTATTAAGGGTGTGTGTGTTCATGCATGTGGTTTAGAACACCTTTTCACAATACATCTTCACACTACAAACACTTAAAGTGTTGGCTGTAAGATCTGGTGAACTAAAGTCGACGTAAAGTGCTGAAACAAAGGAGGAGTGTACAACCTGAGAGGACTACATCAACAAACAAGATCTGCAGAGAAGTTTGAGGACGCCAGAGGGTATATTCCTAAACTTGTATAGATTTGTTTGTGTGCATGTTAGTTAAATAGATTGTAACTCATATATTTGTTTTAGTGGATTTTTTTCATTTTACTCCGTAGAGGGAGTCGTGGATGTTTCCTCAGTTGGTGAGGTTTTACCACGTTAAAAATCTGAGTATCAATATTTCTACATCTTCTCATCCCTTTCTAATAGTGTGCTGAGTTTAAAACATTTTAAACTGTTTACTAAAACCTGTTATCAAATCTTGTCCATATCTCGTACATAATTTTGTTAACACATCTTGTGTTCAAAATCGTTTTGATTTTAAGTAAAGAGTTTCTTCAACAAACTTTCGGAGTTGCTTAAATAGTTTATTTTCATAAACGGCTTTGGCAACGCTATTTCAATTGGTATCAGAGCTTTTGGTGAACTTTTTCAAAAAATCCTGAGTTTCTGAAACTGTTTTCTCAAAATCATTATGGACGAGAAAAACGAAAGATACGGTAACTTGACCAGACCTCCAGTCTTTGATGGAACCAATTTCTCTTACTGGAAAGTAAGAATGATTGCTTTTATTCAAGGAACACTGGGAGATGATGTCTGGGATATCATTGAAAACGGATACTTTTATCCAACTAAACCAGCCACTGATGGAAGCAATGAAAGGATTAAGAAAATATTGAGTGAGTTTACTCAAGAAGAGAAACAGGTTTCTCGAAATAATAACAAAGGCAAGAACGCTATATTTATGTCTATTAACGAACATGAGTTCAAGAGAATCTCATCTTGTACCACTTCCAAGGAAGCATGGGATACCTTGATTACTGCACATGAAGGAGACTCTAGGGTAAAAGCTGCTAAGACTCAGATGTTAATCCAACAGTATAATACCTTAATCATGTCTGAATCTGAGTCTTTCGATGATTTCTATATGAACCTTACTGATATTGTCACTAAACTTCATGCCAATGGTATAACTTATGATAGACAGGAAATTGTCTCTAAAATTCTGAGATCATTGCCACAGAAATTTGACAATAAAAGATATGCTATTGAGGAGATGTGTGATGTAAATCTCACTCCTGAATTACTCAGTAGTAAATTAAGAACTGTGGAAATGGAATTGGAGTTTAAGAAACAATTGACCCACACTAATAGGAAACATACCAATTCCAATCTTAGCTTTACCTCTAAGATGATTAAGCCTGAGTTAAACACCTCTAGTAATGATTCTGATGAGGACTGTGACTTAGAAAGTCTAGATAATCAGATTGCCCTAATGACAAAACAATTTAAGAAAATTGTTAAATTTAGAAACAGTGTTGCAAATAGACAGGGCAAGTCTAATTATACCACTCCTTCAAATCACAAATCTCATGAGAAACCTCATGACAAACAGAACAAGGACAACACAAGACCTCACAGAGACCTCAAGAAGACTGAATGCTATAGATGTGATAAACTAGGACACATTGCTCAAGACTGTAGAGTTAATTTAAATGCCCAAAACAAACACTCTAGAGCCAATATCTGCAAAACCTGGGATGACTCAAGTGATTCTGAAAATGAGGAACTTGAAACATCTGATGGTTTTGATCCTTGTTTAGCCTTCTTTGCCAAAATCATATACAATGATGATATGCCTATGCTTGATAGTGAGGATGAGTTTAGTAATTCTAGTTCTGTTGCTCTGAATCATACTTTAACTGGTTTAGATGCTTTACTTACTGAGAACATTGATACCTCTTCCTCGGGGTGTGTGAGTCAAAGGGAAATCGATACTGCTGATGTCAATGGGTGCGTGAGTTTAAGAAATGAAACCTTAGGGGTCACTTCACACACCTCACTTAGTGACTCAGATAATGATGATCTCCCAGACATCCACACTCTATATACTAAAACTCTAAAGAAAAGCACTAGACTAGAAAAGATTGTTAAAGATCTTACCAAAAAGCTAGAGGATCTAAGCCTAATGGTAAAACTGAATGCTGAAGAGTATACTACACAATGCATGTCTCATGATAGTGAAGTTAAAGTGTTTGATGAAAAACTGAAAACTTTGACTGAAGCTAATGAAATTCTGGAGAAAAAATACAAAGGGACATTATTAGAATTGGAACAAACAAAAGAAAAGACAGCAACTGTTTTCAAAAAATTTACCAAATTTGAAAACAATTCTAAATGTTTTGAGGAGTTCGTTGCTGAATCTAAAACCAATTCTGATGATAGAACTGGAATAGGGTTTTGTCCCAATTTGAAGACACAAACTAAACATGTTGAACCTATCAAGTTTGTGTCAGGAGGCAAAAGACCTATTGAAACATGTCCAGACTTTCATTCTCTAAAAACTAAGTTTGACCATCAAAACACTAACACTAAAGATGCAAGTTGCTCTAAGCATGAAAGTTTACCAAAGGGAAAATATGTTTGCCCCCCTATTAGGAAAAGTGAACCTGCTTTCAAATCTGTGCTACCTAGGAATAAAATTCAGCCTCAAAATTTCTCAAAACCTTTGATTAGAGACTTTCCTAAGGAAAACCCTATTCTGAGCAATCTTTATTGCTCCTATTGTGATATATATGGTCACTCTTTCGATAATTGCTATGCAAGGAGACTGATTAAACCTATCTACAACACTCCTATGTATCATAACTTTAACTATTCTAGGAGGAGTCGCAACAATTATGTCCTTCCCAGGCCACCAGACAAAAACTCTAACTATAGGAATAGAAGGACTAAACCTAAAAGGACATTTACTAGAAGGATTACCAGAACCTTTTCTAAATCAAATGCTCAAGAATTCAAATTTATTCAAAATCATGCGCAAAATGTTTTTCAACAAAAATCTAATGCTCGCAAATTTTATCAAATAAGAGCAAACAAGCGCAAACTAAAAACCAGGGCAATTTGGGTTAGAAAAGATGATCTAGCACCGCAGATGAAGTGTAACATTGTTGTTTCTGCTCTAAAAGCTGAACTTACATCTTCTGGTTGGTACTTGGATTCTGGATGTTCCAAGCATATGACAGGTGATGATACAAAACTTTTAAATAAAACCCATTTTGATGGTGGAAAAGTTGTTTTTGGTGATGGTATATCATCCCAGATCATAGGCAAAGGAACCCTTAAAGAAAAAGGACTTCCTCTTCTTGAAAATGTTCTCTTAGTTAAAGGTCTTAAGGCTAATTTACTTAGCATTTCACAATTCTGTGACTCAAACTACACTGTTACCTTTTCAAAGAACAATTGCAAGATTTTAAATGAAAAGGGAGAATGCTTAATTACAGGATTCAGGACCCCTGACAATTGTTATACTGTCATGTCTAGTTCTGAAATCTGTAGTGTTGCCAGAATGGATGACAACGAGATATGGCATAACAGAATGGGTCACATTAATTACGAAAATTTGAGTAAATTGTCTTCTCAGCAGATAGTTAGAGGAATACCAAAAATTAAACCTATTCGTAACATTGTCTGTGGTCCCTGTCAAGAAGGAAAAATTGTTAAAGCACCTCATAAAAGGGTTAAAGATATCCTTACCTCTAATCCCTTAGAACTCATCCATATGGACCTAATGGGTCCTTCTCAAACTGTTAGTCTTTGTGGACACAGTTATATTCTAGTTATGGTTGATGACTTCACTAGATTCACTTGGGTAGCTTTCTTAAAACAAAAATCCGATACCTTTCAAACTTTTTTAAAGATTCTCTTACGGATTGAGAATGAAAAAGACACTCAAGTGAATAGAATCCGAAGTGATAGAGGTGGTGAATTCAAAGACACTGGTATTGTAGAATATTGTGACTATAATGGTTACAAGCATGAGTTCAGTGCTCCTAAGACCCCTCAACAAAATGGTATAGCTGAGAGAAAGAATCGAACTCTTCAAGAGATGGCACGTGTCATGCTCCATGCTAAGAACTTACCTAAGTATTTTTGGGTAGAATCTATTCGTACAGCCTGCCATCTTATTAATAGGGTCTATCTTAGAAAGAATTCGAAACAAACCTCTTATGAACTTTGGTACAATAAAAAGCCTAATCTTAAGTACCTTAGAACCTTTGGTAGTACCTGTTATGTTTGCAAAGATAGGGAACACTTATCCAAATTTGAGAGTAGAGGAGATAAAGCCATATTCTTAGGTTATTCACCTAACAGTAGAGCTTATCGAGTGTATAATCTTCGCACTAAGACCTTAATGGAATCCATAAATGTAATTGTTAGTGACACTACTGTAGAAAGCAAGACTAGTGAATTAACTATAGAAGAAGAATCGTCAAATATTTTAGAAAATGACTCTTCTGAAATAGATAATTCATTACCTATTGAGTCACCTGAAGTACCTAACTGGGTTTCTAAAGATCATCCCATAAACAACATAGTTGGTAACCCTGGTGAACCAGTACGTACAAGATCCCAACTTAGAAATTATGCTCTCTATGCTTGCTTTGTTTCTCTCTTGGAACCAAAGAATGTAAATGAGGCATTGAATGACTCTCACTGGATTTCTGCTATGCAGGATGAACTTTTACAATTTGTCATTCATGATGTTTGGTTTCTTGTTCCACGTCCTGATCACAAAAAGGTTATTGGTACTCGTTGGATTTTCAAAAATAAAACTGATGAAAATGGGATGATAATTAGAAATAAAGCTAGACTAGTTGCTCAAGGTTACTCCCAAATAGAAGGACTTGATTTTAATGAGACGTTTGCTCCTGTTACTCGTTTAGAATCAGTTCGTCTGCTTCTTGCTATAGCTTGTCACATGCATTTTACATTATATCAAATGGATGTTAAATCTGCGTTCCTTAATGGAATACTTGCCGAGGAAACCTATGTAGAACAACCTAAAGGGTTCATTGACCCTAATTATCCTACTCATGTATTTCGGTTGAAAAAGGCTTTATATGGTCTTAAGCAAGCTCCTAGAGCTTGGTATGAGCGACTGTCCAGTTTTCTGCTGGACAAAGGTTTCAAAAGAGGTGGAAATGACCAAACCTTATTTGTCAAACAGTTTGGCAAACACATTACTATTGCTCAAGTCTATGTAGACGATATCATATTTGGATCCACTTCTACCTCAGAAGTAAAATCTTTTGCTGAAATTATGAGTAAGGAATTTCAGATGTCCCTTATGGGGGAGTTACAGTTCTTCCTAGGTCTCCAAGTCAAACAACAACCAGATGGCTTGTTTCTTTCGCAGACTAAGTACGCATTAGAGATAGTTAAGAAATTTGGCCTCGAGAGTGCTAAGAGTGCTAAAATGCCTATGAGTACTACAGAGAAATTATCTAAAGATGAAAATGGAAAATCTGTAGACTCTACCTTATATCGTAGTATGATTGGCACATTACTATATCTGACTGCCTCGCGTCCTGATATCATGTATGCTGTTTGTGTTTGTGCGCGTTATCAAAACAACCCCAAGGAGAGTCATTTAAACGCTGTTAAACGCATAATTAAATATGTTAAAGGCACTCTAAATTTAGGAATTTGGTACACGAATGACACACCTAGCACTATTATTGGGTACACTGATGCTGATTGGGCTGGGTGTACTGATGATAGTAAAAGCACTTCAGGCGCATGTTGTTATATTGGTAATAACTTGGTAGGATGGAGTAGTAAAAAACAGAACTGCACATCTCTCTCGACTGCTGAATCTGAATACATAGCCGCCGGTAGCTGTTGTGCCCAATTGTTATGGCTTAAACAAATGCTAAGTGATTATGGTATTCTAGAACCCACACTTCATCTCTATTATGATAATCAAAGTGCGATTAACATTTCTAAGAACCCAGTTCAACACTCGCGAACTAAGCACATTAAAATAAGACATCATTTTATTCGTGAGTTGGTGGAATCCAAGGAATTAGAAATTAACTATCTCCCTACTGATCTACAACTTGCAGACATGTTCACTAAACCTCTTGATTTTAATAGATTCGTTTCTTTAAGAAAATCTATTGGTATGATTAGTGCTGAGTAATATCTTTTGCTGTTTTTTTCCGAATTTTTTCCCTTTGTCTATTTGAGACAAAATGGGGGAGAAATTTGAGTCTATTTATATACTGCATATACTAAACTGCTTGATCTTAGTCTATTCTTTGCAGGTATTCTTTTTAGAATCATTCTCAACTGTTGTAATAATAGGGTGTACAAATGTGAATAGTTGAGTTATGTACTTTTATTTTCTAGGAAATGGGTAGATACAACATTTATAGAAATAGGTTGTTCTCTTATTTTGTTGCCCTACGAGTCCAAGATTGACTCAAAGGAGATTTTGTCTCATATTTCCAAAGGGGGAGATTGAAGCCCTTATACCCTTGACTCACTTGAGTCTATACTGTATAAGAGCTCATCTAGTTTGGAAATAGTGACAAAATTATGTCAATCCTAGAAACCAAAGAGCTTCAGAAGTTGGATTGGACTTCATATTTAAAAGTTGTAATGATCCTGAACTTATAGCCATCACTCACACACTTAGAACACCCACACTACATTGCATATTGCACTTTTATATGTGTTCTTGGGTTGAGTGAGTTTAAATCCCTTAATTTGGTTTTTAATAATTTTTTGGGATTTTTTTAAACATTTTTCAAATTTAATTTTTATAAATAAAATTTGGTTTTAAAAGTTTTGGGGTCAAACTGCAATTTTATTTTGTGCTGTTTTTGGGCTGATTGTTTACCTGGGTAGAAACCGAAAGCGCTAGAGACTCCAGGGTGTGCATGTAATTAAGTTTGGGACGCGCGTTTGTTTCCAATTGCTGGCCAACACGTGCAGCCTTCTGATTGCCTACATTTGTGTTTCTTTGTAGACACAAACTTCGCGTCACACCTGAGCCCTTGGATCAATTCTTATCTAGGGTCTGCATGCGATCTTTGGTAATCCCTGTGTAAACATCTCCACCTATCACAGCTTGTTTAACCACCGCTTGCTGTTAACCCTTGGATCAAAGTCAAGAAGAATTGACTTGATCACAGCCGTTGTTTTCACTCGAACGTCTGGAACCTTCTCAGCCCCCTATATAAACCCTCATCTTCTCAGACTTCGAAGATTTTTGGTCATTTTGTTTTCCTCTGAGAGAAGAGAGAGTAGAGAGAGAAGAGAGAGAAGTGAGAGAAAAAAAGAGAGAAGAGAGAGAGTTTGAAACCCTAGATTGAAACCCTAGAAACCCTAACTTCGTTACCTCTTCTCCAGCCAAAATCAAACACCTAAACCAAAAACACCTTTCCAGTGTTCTTGAGGGTTTGAGTGTATGAGTTGTGTTTGTTTTGCTGTTCCTTGTGTTCATCGAATCTTACTGTTCAACTTAAACTTTTTATTTCAGATCTGGTTTCTGTTTCAATAGAAATCACAGATCTGAAGTGTTTGAAGTTACAAAACACGTAGATACACATTATTTCTCATCCAGAGAAGTATATTGTTGATTTCTTTTGATAAAAACGTTTTCATACTTCGAATCAACAATACATGCTTTCTGTTTCTTGCTGCTTGCAAAACTAAACTTGACCTAGTATTAGAATCGCACTTGGAGGTTTTCAATCTCGAAAATCTTTTCAAAACTGAGATTGATTAAGATCTTTACCGATTTTGAAGAAAGATATCCGTGGATTCTGGGATTTATTGAAAGGTCAAAAAGGTTTTATGTTTTGTGAGAAAGAAAGAAAAAGAAATTTCACAGCATATAGTAAACTGTAATTTACTAGGACTGTTTGTAACTATTAAGGGTGTGTGTGTTCATGCATGTGGTTTAGAACACCTTTTCACAATACATCTTCACACTACAAACACTTAAAGTGTTGGCTGTAAGATCTGGTGAACTAAAGTCGACGTAAAGTGCTGAAACAAAGGAGGAGTGTACAACCTGAGAGGACTACATCAACAAACAAGATCTGCAGAGAAGTTTGAGGACGCCAGAGGGTATATTCCTAAACTTGTATAGATTTGTTTGTGTGCATGTTAGTTAAATAGATTGTAACTCATATATTTGTTTTAGTGGATTTTTTTCATTTTACTCCGTAGAGGGAGTCGTGGATGTTTCCTCAGTTGGTGAGGTTTTACCACGTTAAAAATCTGAGTATCAATATTTCTACATCTTCTCATCCCTTTCTAATAGTGTGCTGAGTTTAAAACATTTTAAACTGTTTACTAAAACCTGTTATCAAATCTTGTCCATATCTCGTACATAATTTTGTTAACACATCTTGTGTTCAAAATCGTTTTGATTTTAAGTAAAGAGTTTCTTCAACAAACTTTCGGAGTTGCTTAAATAGTTTATTTTCATAAACGGCTTTGGCAACGCTATTTCAAAGGTTGCCCGGAGCAAGTTGTCATAGCATCTTTCAAGATAGGGATGCCCTATAACTCAATATTGCACCAGTCCCTCACCAAGAAGTAGGTCGATACTATCAATGATATTATATCACGCATAGAGAAGTATGCTAAGGTTGAAGATGTTGTCTCCATCAAATAGGGAGATAATGGTCACGATAAGGCGACCAAAGAAAACAACAAAGATATCACGCTAGAGAAGGGGAAAAACATCAGAACGGAGGATCTAAAAATGGGAACAACGTAAACCCACCCAAATCTTTCCAGGAAATCAACACTGTTTTCAAAAAAAACAATCTACAAGATCTTGGGTAAATTCAAAGACCAGAAGTTCCTCATATAGTCGAAGATGATGGGAAAAGATTCAATTAAGAGAAATAACTAACTCAGATATGCCTAATAACTAACTCAGATATGCCTATCATAAGGATAACAAGCACAAAATGAAGAATTACAGGGCCCTCACATCCTATTTGGAGGAATTGGCCCAGGCAGGGAATTTAAGCGAGTATGTAAAAAAGACGGGTGACAAGGTCACCCCCAGTATCAAACAAAATCCAGTTAACATTTTGGTAGACGAGTTGGGGCATGAGTTCGCTGTTATCCATGGTGCTCCAAATCCCAAGCACATCCAAGGTAACGTTATTCAAATGGAACTTAAAAACGTAATTACAGTTATGGAAGCCTTCCAAATTAACTCTATAAAAAGCCCAGTTAGCAAGCACAGGTGGCCAGAAGACGTGGACTATAACAGGTATATAGTCTTCATCGAAGACACTTTGGTTAGAGTGAGGACCCCACACAATGATGTAGTAGTATTCACCCTCAGGATTATAGACTGGGATGTGAATAAGTTGCTAGTCGATCAAGGGGGCTCCTCTGAAGTCATGTACTTGGAGATTTTTCACAAGCTCAAACTGAAGTTGGAAGACTTAAAGGAAGATACCATCCCTTTGGTTGGCTTCATCGAAAGCATAACTATACCATTGGGAAAGGTGGCCCTACTAGTTAGGGATGAAATATCTCAAAGTTGATCGAGTTCTTGGTGGTGAACATTGGTTCGCCCTATCATGTCATTCTTAGAAGAGGATTATTACATGCCATGCAGATCATTCCCTCTGCTTACCACCAAAAACTCAAGTTCATCACTGAATGAGAAATAATGGAAATTAGGGCAACCACTGCTCAAAAGTGTTTTATCGCTGCCATTAGGCCTAAACAGGAAAAGAAGAAAAAAAAAGTCTCTCCTGAAATGTCCCAAGACAGAGCTACACCGTACAAATAGCAACTAAAGTACAAAAGAACATGAGTGTAAGAGACGAGAGTTGATCCCATAGATAGGGTCATGGAGAAATTCAAAGATATAGCTTTTAATGAGACTGAGTCAAAAAGGAAATTCCTAATCGACACCACATTATTCGAGCAAGAGAGGGAGGAGTTAATTTCTTTGATGAAGTCGAATCAATATGTATTCATATGGCAACCGAATGATATGTCTAGGATCGATCCTTAAGTCGCATGCCACAATATTCATGTTGGTCCCATGTATTCGTCGATCATATGAAAGGCTCATCGAACTTCCCCAGAGAAAGAAAAGGCAGTGGAAACAGAAGTAAGGAAACTTTCGAAGGCAGGGTCTATCACAGAAGTTCAATTCCCAAAATGGCTCTCAAACCCGACGATGGTAAAAAAGAGTAATGGTAAATGGAGAGTGTACGCAGATTTCACTGATCTCAATAAGGCCTACCCTAAAGACATTTTTGCTCTGCCTGAGATCGATTAGTTGGTCTATGCAAGTCACGAGTGAATGAGTTTTCTGGATGCATACTCAGGGTATCATCAGATTTATTTGTTCGTCCTCGATCAAGACAAAACCTTATTCATAACCACTCTAGGATTATATTGTTATAAGCTTATGAGTTTTGGGCTTGAAAATGTAGGGAAAATATACCAAAGGTTGGTTACAAGCATATTGAAGCATGAGAAAACATGGAGGTGTATATTAATGACGTGCTCATCAAGAGCAAGCTCAAAGCTGACCATCTGAAGGATTAAGCGGAGACTTTTGAGATCCTCAGGTATTACAAAATGAAGATAAACAGGGCTAAATTCTCCTTTAGGGTTCAATCCAAAAAGTTCCTAAGGTACTTTGTCATCAACAGGGGAATTAAGACCAACCTCGACTAGATATTCATGATCAACAACATTCTACCTCTAAAGATTCTATGCGAGATTCAAAAGTTAACAGGGATGCTAACATCCCTTAAGTGTTTCATTTCAAAGTCCTCTAAATGATGTTGGCTATTTTTTCAGCTTTTGAAGAAGGAAAAAAGCCTCACCTGGAACGAGGAATGCTCAAAGTCCCTTAAAGAAATCAAATCCTATCAGAGAAAACTTCATATTCTGATATTCCATTTATAGGAGATCCTCTTTATCTTTACCTATCAGTTTTAAGTCATGCGGTCAATTCGGACTTAGTTTACAAAAAAGGGGGATGACAATCCCCCATTTACTACGTCGGCAAAACACTCTTAGACACCAAGAAACGCTACCTCCCACTGAAAAAATTACCTTATTCCCTGATCATCCATTGTGAAAATTAAATCACTACTTTGAAGCTCACTCAATCATAGTTCACTTCATTTCCCCTCAAAGTCATCCTTCAAAAAGCTGACCTATTTGGGCGGATGTCCAAATGGTCAATCAAACTTAGGAGGTTTGATATACACTATCAACCAAGAACGAGATTAAGGGTCAAGTGTTAGTAGATTTCGTTATATAATTTACAAGAGGAGATGAGCCAAGTGACCAATAAATAGCCAATTAGTTAAGAACACAAGAAATTGAGTAGAACAAAAAATAGACACTCAACGTGGGCAGTGCATCCAACTCAAAGGGGGAAGGAGTAGGAATTATGATTATTTCCCCATAAAATGTCATAATTGAGTAGGAGATCAGTCTTAGCATTGAAGCTTCCAACAATGAGGCTGATTACGAAGACCTTATCAGTGGACAGCGTAAAGCTCGCTCACTAGGGGCATGCCATCTAAATATATATTGCGATTTAAAGATGGTATACAATTAAGTAATAATAGATTTCAACACTAGCGATGAGAAAATTGTATCATACCTCTAAGTTACCCACGAATTGATGGAAAACTTGAAAAAGTCCACATTCAACAGTTCCCCCGAGGGCATAATAGCCATGCCAATGCATTAGCAACCTTAGGGTCAGCAATGGACTCTGTCTCAGAAGAACTATTGAAGTGTAATTCCTCACCAAACCTATCATCATAAATCCCGTTATCGCCAAATAGATTCTCACCATGCAGAAAAGTCCCAGCTGGATGGATTTAATAATCATTTATCTGTGAAGTGACATCCTGTCGATCAATAAGAAGCAAGCGCACCAGGTCAGAGTAAAAGTCGCACGATTTTACTTAACACCCAAAGTAAAACTCTGCAAGAGATCTTTCATCGATTTCTACCTTCAATGCGTGCATCCAAGGAATGTCGACTAAGTTCTGTATGGATTTCTTGATAAAATTTGCGGTAACCACTTGGGAGGGAGGTCTCTTGCTTTTTGAACAATCAAAGAAGGTTATTAGTTATCGTATATGCAAATAGATGCATCTTCTTATATCAAGAGGTTTGAATAATGTCAAAAGTTCTCCCCCATGCTTCATTAACCAGCCAGTGATCTAAAGTCCCTGTCTAGCATGTGGTCGTTCACCTAATGGGGTTTGAATATTATAGGTCATCTCCAAACAGAACTAGAAAAATATAAATACCTCTCGGTCGGCACATACTACTTCACAAAGTGGATTGAAGCAGAACCATTAACAAATATCAGGGACACCGACATGATCAGGTTTATCTTGAGGAACATCGTGACACGATTTAGTGTACCTAGGGAGATCATCAAGGATAACGGCACACAATTTAAAAGTGAACCATTACAAGGTTTCTATGATGGACATAGCATCAATAATTGCATCAACTATGTGGCCTACCCCTAGAACAATGGGCAAGTTGTGGCTTCCAATAAAAAAATGCTCGACGACATAAAGAATAGATTGGAGAAGTCAAAAGAAGCTTGGGAGGATGAGCTTTCTCACGTCCTATGAGTATATCATAGTACACCCAGAAGACCTACTAAGGAAACGCCTTTCACTCTAATGTATAGGATAGAGGTTGTTCCTTTGAAAATTGGTATGCCAACCATGAAAACCATTAGTGCCGAGCAGGGTCTGAACGAGGAGGCCGTAAGGACTGAATTTGACCTAGCCAAAGAGTGAAGAGAGCAAGCCATAATAAATTTGGCCTCTTACCAAAAACATCTAGTTAAGTAGTACAACAAGGGTGTCAATTAGATAAAATTCTAGGTCGATGACTACATCCTCTGAAAAGTCCTTGGCAGTGCTAAAAAAATCTTCAAATTGCAAGTTCAGACCTTGTAAGGGAAAATTTCCAATTAAGTCAATTTGTAAGTGTTGGCTTAATTTCAGATAAAATTATTTGAGTCGTAGAATATAAGTTTGTATCTTAAAGCCAATGACATTTGAGTTGAAGACGTGGTGGTCAAGTCTAAATGAAGATCGTATCATTGTCATGTTTCGTGCCTTATTTTGTGTCATCAACTTTCCAAGGTCTCTCGGGTATGAATGCATATGTTATATTGAGACTTGGATTTTTTTATTGGGTGTAAGTATTTTTGTTAAAAAAAAAATTCGAATTCATACTATCTAAAGATTTTGTTCTCGGACACCTTTCTGTAGAAAAATCATAACTAATTCAAAAAAAATCAAAAAAATATGAAACTGGTGGCCACGCGTTCATATCAAAATTTTCTAAATCCATGGCTTGAAATGTTGTTCAATAGGTCGTTAGAACAACTTTGGTATCTCATTTGAAAGGGATTGAAATGTCGTTCGAACGACCCTTCAAACAAGATAATTGTTTTCCTTTTGAATTCTCGTTCGAAATGTCATTCGAATGACTTTTTGACAGTTTTTTGTCAATTTTTTATTGACTTCTCACTATATTTTCAACCATCCTTTTAAATAGTCCGGGAATGGACTTTTTCCATAGACTTTTGAGAGGACATTTACTACACTTGAGGAAAAAAATACTTTTCCAAAAAGTCCCCTTGGTGTTTGTATCAAGGTGATTTAATCTCAAGAACAAAATTCAAGTTTTTACACCCCAAAAGTATATTTGATCCAAGTTTTATTATATACATATTTTGAAATCATCATTTTGGCACCGGGTTTTATTCTCTACCCCTAAAGAGAAAGTTTCTTACGGAGGATTCCATTTTGGTGATTCGTGGTGTGCATACGGAGGAGGGTTTCGTGTGTGGTTGACGATTGATTTTTCCCATCGATTGATTTCGAGACTACGGTGGATTACGGAGTTATCAACTAGGCGGGGGAGGAAGCAAGAAGAAGCATCAAGGCTTGAGAGGGACTCAAGTCGAGGAAGTAAGTCTTTTGTCTTGTCTTTTATAAAACCATACCAAGTGAATTTGTGGCTGGATCATCCGAGGTTTTTCCCGTTTTGAGTTTTCCTCGTACATCGCATCGTTGTGTGCTCTGTTTTATTTTTCTTTTACAAAAATCACTTAGATGCATGTGTAAGTTTAAAAAGATAAAAATTAGTTAAATCGTATCTTTAGTGTAATTTGATGCTAGTTTATATTTGGGTAATTTTAAGTTAATTTCATTCAAGTCATCTAATTTAATCTGAAAACATTTATGCTTGGTTTGTTTCGCATATTTTGAACTTAAATTGAATTAATTGTGTTTAAGTGAAAATTTGATTATTTGTTTAGTTTAATTTAATTTTAAAGAAATTAAAATTTGGGAACTTTAATTGTTGAATTTTGAAAGAAAATAAAAATTTGTTTAGAAATTAAAGTTTGTGATATTTCGGTAGCATCACCCCCATACAAGTGGTATTATAGAATTTTTACCCTTTTCAAGTGGTATCATAGACGATTACGATAATTTATTGTGTGATCCTGATTTTTAAGGATTTTTTTTGTGAATATAGAAAATATATCATTTTCGAAATTTTCTGTTTTTGATGATTCTCACATGCTAGCACATGACTCCCCACTTGATATATCTTATGAGTAATTTCTTGCATGTTTACATAGACTAACCATGCTTCATGATATATTCTTACGAGTTGTATGTTTGTTTGTCATATTCTAGTATATGCTTCATTATATAAATTTTGCTACAATTATGACATGTTTATCTTTTGTATTTTAATTTGTTCATTCATTAGGTCTTATTGAAAAATACAAAAAGATTTTGTTTGTCTTTTGAGTTGAATTTTCTTTTTTTGTTTAAAAAAATTTTAAAAACTAAAAAAAAAAATAGTTTGTATTTTAGTTTTACACATTAAATGTGGTATATACTTTTGTTTGAATCCAACATCATCCCCGTTTCCATGTGGCTAGAACTTTTGGTTAAGATTTTCAATCCTTAAAGCATTCTTTATCATGCTTGCATGGAGTAGTTTGACTTTAACTTGCTTAATGAATTCTCTTTTTATATGTCTCGATTCACACATGCACGAGCTCATTTGATCTTAGACTTCACAAGTATATTTAAGCTAGGTGAGATGTTCTCCTATCAGATTAGTCATCTAAATGTTGCTATGACTATGGAGGATTTGTGCATGTAAGAACCGTTGCCCGAATTTAAAAAATGAAAAAAAAATATTTATCCGGTTTGTTTATCATTGGAATGAGACTGCGAAAGACAAAATTACTTTGCGTGAATAGCCACCATTGGAATATGGCCTAAAAATGTGGTATTGTTATAATTATCCAAGGCCAAAGTTGTTGTGTTTGATATGGACATTCAAAAGAAAAGAAAAAAATTATTATATTTGAGGTAATTTGGATGGATATATCAAGGGGTTGCACAATGACAATGTATCCTAGTTATGCTTATTTTTTTATGACTCTATTGGTTTGTAGAATCATCAAAATTCTAGGCTTGTGTGCATTGTGCTTGTTTGTTCCTTGAGTTCACTTTATCTTGTCACATGAGGCTATATCCAAGTTGATAAAGTTTTGCAATCAAATAAGAATTTTGTTAACATGTTTAAGTGATTGGGTCTCAATTTTTTTATTATTAGTTCACACCCCTTCACTACCGTTTACCACATGTTATTTAGACACATTTTTACCATATGAGTGTGGAAAGCTTAATGTATTTTATGTCATGTGTGGTGTTTATACCTATGTATATGTGAGTGTGCATTAGTGGTATCTTTTGTGTGTGTGTGTGTATGTGTGTGTGTGTGTGTGTGTGTGTATATATATATATATGGTATTTTTTTTATTTTTGAGTATTTAACTTGCTATCTAGTCCATGTATGATTCATGTCAAAATAAATATTCATCTTATTGTGATTGATAACTCATGCTTATAATAGTTTATTCTATTTGGCATTGTTTTCTATCGCATCATAGTTGGTATTTATTAATCTTTGTGTTGGATTAGTTGCTTCTCATGCCATGTGCTTTATTATTCTTGTCACTTTATTCACCATTGCATGATATACTTTTTTTTCGTTATTCATATCCCTTGTCTCATTTAGGGGGAGTATTTGATTTAATTGGGAAGAAATAGGTTAATTAATGCATTTTAATCTTTGTCTATTCTTGAACAAAAAGGGGGAGAAATAGTATCTAAACCTTTTAATTTGGGAAAATCTAACTTAGGGGGAGACGTCTTTCTTAGGTAGATTATTTTAGACAAGGGGGGATAATTTGTTTAGGTACTTTATATTGTTATATTCCCTATGCGTTTGATGGTGTGTTTAAGTGTGCAGGTTTTCATCTTTAGTGGCAACTGTTTAAAGTGGCAAAATATTTCATCCCATGTGTCTAGTCAAGCGTCTGTAATTTTTTATTTTGGGATGTTTGGCCTTTTTAGAAGAGCTTTACAGTCTGTAGGATTTTTATTTTGAGTTTTGTCTACGAATACCCAAAGGGGGAGATTTGTAAGTGCAAATTTTCAATTGAGTCAATTTGTAAGTGTTGGCTTAATTCTGGACAAAACTATTTTAGTCGTAGGATAGAAGTTTGTGACCTTAAAGTCAATGACATTTGAGTTGAAGATGTAGTGGCCAAGTTTAAAAGAAGATCGTATCATTGTCGTGTTTCGTGCCTTGTTTTGCGTCATTAACTTTCCAAGGTCTCTCGGGTATGAATGCATATGTTATATTGAGACTTGAAATTTTTATTAGGTGTTAGTATTTTTGTTAAAAAAAATTGAATTCATACTATCTAAAGATTTTGTTCTCGGACACCTTTCCATAGAAAAATCATAACTAATTTAGAAAAAATCAGAAAAATACGATACTGGCGGCCATGCGTTCATATCAAAAAATTTTAGATCCATAGCCTGAAATGTAGTTCAATAGGCCGTTCGAACCACTTTGGTATCTCGTTTGAATGAGTTTAAAATGTCGTTCAAATGACCCTTCAAACGAGATCTTTTTTTTCCTTCTGAATTCTCGTTTGAAATGTCATTGGAATGACTTTTCGACAGTTTTTCATCATTTTTTTATCAGCTTCCCACTATATTTTCAATTACCCTTTTAGTAGTGTGGGAATGTACTTTTTCCACAGACTTTTGAGAGGATATTTACTACACTTGAGAAAAACAACTTTTCCAAAAAGTCCCCTTGGTGTTTGTTAATCAAAGTGATTTAATCTCAAGAAAAAAACCAAGTTTTTACACCCCAAAAGTTTATTTGATCCAAGTTTCATTATATACATATTTTGAGATCATCATTTTGTCATCGGGTTTCATTCTCTACCCCAAAAGAGAAAGTTTCTTACGGAGGATTCCATTTTGGTGATTCGTGGTGTGCATACGGAGGAGGGCTTCGTGTGTGGTTGATGGTTGATTTTCCCCATCGATAGATTTCATACTACGGTGGATTTCGGAGTTATCAACTAGGCGGAGGTGGAAACAAGAAGAAGTGTAAGGCTTGAGAGGGAGTCGAGTCGAGGAAGTAAGTCTTTTGTCTTGTCTTTTGTAAAACCATACCTAGTGGATTTGTGGTTGGGCCGTCCGAGATGTTTTCCGTTGTGGGTTGTGTTTTATTACTTAAATGCATGTGTAGCTTTAAAATGATAAAAATTGGTTAAATCGCCTATTTAGTGTAATTTGGTGCTAGTTTATATTTGGGTAATTTTAAGCTAATTTAATTCAAGTCATCTAATTTAATCTGAAAATATTCATGCTTTGTTTGTTTAGCATATTTTGAACTTGAATTGAATGAATTGTGTTTAAATGGAAATTTGATTATTTGTTTTGTTTAATTTAATTTTAAAGAAATTAAAATTTGGGAACTTTAATTGTTGAATTTTTAAAGAAATTAAAATTTTGTGATATTTTGGGATCATCACTTTTACATGTGGTATCAAAGCATTTTTACCCCTTTTAGATTTAATTGGGAGGGACTATTTAAGGTCATTAGAGACTATTTGCATGGGGGCTACCATTTGGAAACAATAGAGGGAAAGAAATACCAAGCGAATGGAATGCAACAAACCTCAAGAGTTTTACTTTTAAGTGCATGGAATGCAGCCAATCTCAAGAAGTTTTACTTTTAAATTTTCTCTCTTAGTTATTTCAAGCTTAGTTAGTTTTTGCAATTTTTAATTCTAAAACTTATGTTTCTCGCAGTTTGTTCTAGTTTTTCCAATAAAGTACAAGCCCAAGTAGTTCATTTAGCTATTTAAGATTGTTCTATAGTGGCGGGCTTACACTTTTGATGGTTAAACATTGATCAGTATCACCTTAGTTTTGTTACAATTAAACTTGAGGTTCCATGGTCTTCATCATGAAAAATAGGAAATCTCACGAATTTTCTAGGAAAATAAAAGACCTGCGGGAGATCCCTCAGCACTAAGTGAACCCGACCATGGTCGGATAAAAACCATGAACGTGTGGATGGCTCAAAAATCAGGTGCATTTTTTCCAGAGTCTGCTCTAGACTTAAGGTAGCATGACGATACGGCCTAAAAAGTAACACAAGACAATGAACACATGGATGGCATAACATAATGAACAAATGAAAAATGTGGAATTATACAAATACTATGTTGTTATATAAAGTTATAATACACAATAAATATCATTTACAACATTGAAAGAACAAAATTAAAATAATTACTATTCCTGGTGAGCAATCGCCTCAACAATGGCCTCTCTTCGACCATCACCGAGATTTTGTTGGCATTCACCATCACTCTCATGTGATGACAAGTAATGCTTACCCATTTGAAGAGGAACGATATCTAGGGGAACCTAACTCTCTTCACTTCCAAAGGGGGGATGATGATATGTTAGGCAATCAACTTGGTTTCATTACCAAAGTTCAGAGTCCTTTAGGACTTTCAGGACCCCCAATGCATTTAACCAATAATTTTTATAGGCTAGCTACTTTGCCTCGCCTAACTTAATAGGGGCATCTATCCACCCCTCATCATTTCCAGCAGCCCACGCTGTGAGAGGACCCTTTCTGAATAGATAGTGAAGCTAGATTATGTCACGACATAGCCCTATCTTCACAACTCCTTCCCTCTTTAGGTCTTCCTTGGCTTCGGCGTGATGCTTCTTGAGAGAGTCATTTTCAGTTTGTAAAAATGCACCAACATCACCAATATCTTTTGAATAAATGAACTGGATTTTCAATGAATTTATCTCCTTCTGTATAAGGGTGCTAACGTCGCCTAAGTCCTTCACATCATCCTTCAATTTTGCTATTAAGTCGGACTGATTCTTATAGGCGTAAGTCATCTTTTGAAGATCCTTCCGAGCAGAAATAAAAGCACAACAAGCTTGAATTATTATCCCCCGGCCAACGATGGTATCTAGATTACTATAAAAATAAAGGATTTCTCTAGGAACATTTCTATGCTACAAGAGTAAAAGAAAATAACTCAATAACTATAGAAGACAAAATTAAAACACCGGATAAATTTTTCATTATAACAAAATTGGACAAAGCCCTTACAAATAAGAATGAAAGGAAATATAAAGGTTCACAAGCTAACTATTATTAACTAGTTTTGGACTTCCTTTCCCTTCACCAGCTCTTGACTTTCTAGGACTTTGCCCTGAGCATCCTTAGAGGATACATAATCGGCGAAAGCATCTATCCGAACGTCTTCATCCTCCCTTAGTGGGGAACTCGGATTGTTCTCACTAAAACAATCCGACTCAGCTGTGACATTAGCCTTTGTTAGGGCAGCATCCCAACCTTTCTTAAATTTAGACTTTCTGATAAAAGCCAACTGACGTTTGGCATCGGCAAAGGTCTCTTTATAGCCATTACCATAGCCTGCGTCCTTTGCAGCTGCTAGAGATTTTCTTTGGTCCTTCTTTAACTGATTATGCTCAACCACCACCAGGTCGTGATTAGTTTTTATGTTGTTGAAATTAACCTTAAGCAGAGAAAGCTCATCCTTTAGGGTAGTCATCGCCAAGCTGGTGGATGCTTCTCAGCCTCATAGGCCTTATGAGCAGCCGCTAGGGAGGATTCATATTTCTTCAAAGCAACGATGAGGTCATCTAACTTGGATTTATCAGAGCACTTCTCTAAAATGGTGACAAAGTACTCCACAAACTACAAAGAGACGAATAAGAATTATGTTAGAATTTTAAGAGATTCAACAATCCAGATAGAGTAGGAGAAAATTTCATTTACCAATGACAATGCCTGAACATCATGGGTGGAAAGTTAATCACCCATCAATTAACTAACTTGATCTCAATCAAGCGCGAGCACTCCTCATTTAATGGACAATAGGCTAAGGAAGAATTGTTGGCCACTAACATCACTTGATAGAAATTCCCATGACCATGGATGTTACCCCTCTTGGCGGGCAGCAAAGCAGATTAAGAAAAAGAGACCATCTCCTTCTTATTCTTTTTTATACTGAGATGTTCGGCACATATATGGGGGGCAAAGGAACCCTTCGGCTCGGTCCTCTTGGGAACCTTAGACCTAGGGGAAATGGGCATCAGGTCATCATCTTCTACCAACAGAATCCTTCTTTTAGGAGCCATTATCTTATCCTCGGCTACGGGAATAAACTCGACGTTCAAAGGCTCAAAGAAAGAGGAAGTGGAAGACTCGTCTTTTGCAGAAGGAAAAAAACGTCAAGTATTGTGTCTATCGAGCGAGCTATGAAACTGCTAGTAAAGTTGTTGTTGTTTTCAAAAAGAAAGGGGGAGGCTCGTAGATGTTCAACACCTGGAACTAGAGGCCTCCTCAGCTCCAAAACTTTGATTAACTCTTATATGTTCAAGTGAGAGGAAGAGGGCTCCTTATTCTTTGATCGAGTTGGATAGAAGGAAAGAAAAAAATTCATCAGTAACTGTATAATTGAGTAAAACTCAAAGCAAGAGGAAAAAAGTTAACCTATTTTTCTCCCTCTATCCGGACAAAGAAACCCTCGGTATTGCTCGTCCTCGAAAAGAGGTTGATGTTTTCGATTGCTGAAAATGAAACCTTGATCCCAATAACCCTTGTTGGAATCAGGAAGGTTGACAACTAATACTCTATCAGCTTTCCTTGCCTTTAGATTTAAAGTTTCATCCGTTGTGTGGGACCAAGAATAGCAATATCTGATCTCTAGAATCCCTATTTTATTCCCATACGACTCATTGATTCTATGGGCATCGTTGACAATCCGCCATGTGTTTGGGGCACATTGGGAGGGAACCACCTCAAAGAACTCACAGAATTCCAAAAATAGTTTATTTAGGGGAAATGATATTCCTCCTTCAGCCATTGAGAATGTATGAATCCAATGACCACCCATAACAACAACACATTTTTTGCAACTAGGAAACACTCAATCATTACCCAAGAAAGAATTCGGTATGTTTTCACATTCCTCTCACTAACAACATAAACCATTTTTGAAAAAGAACAAATGGAAGAAATGGCTACTCAAAGACAATAAAGATGATCAGAAGAAGTTACAAAGCTAAGGGCAATCGCAAGAAAAATAAACAGAGACGAAGAGAACTTACAGGCGAAATGTGAAGACAAAAGCTCCAAATGTACTTTTTGAATGAAAGAAAGTGCACAAACAATGGTGCAATATTTTTTATTAAACAAAAGAAAAATCCCAAGAGTCTAATCATATAAAACAGAGCCCAATATCATCAAATGCAACTGGCGGTTCATTTTAAAACTTTAGACCAGCATACCCCTCATCGTGACTGATTAATTATAAAGCAAGCCCTAGCAAAAACCCAACGCTAACTGTCATAGGCTGACCAATCATTTGGGCTAATCAAGCATACAAAACTCTTCAGCCCATTTTTGCTAAAGAGTTTTGGGGCAATTGTGTAGTGCAAACCGAAAATATAAAGCATATCACTTAAGTCAAGGTTAATATCGCATGGGATAAACATGGAGAGCTCATCTATAATCTCGGATGAGATTAACATAGATCAACAAATGAGTCAACCAATAGCTGGGAGACTGCCAACATAACTCAACTACTTCTATCACTATAAATAAAACCCTCACCCCAGAGCGTTGAGACATTTAGTTCTTTGTTTACGAATTATAATGAATTAATATACATAAAGAAACACGCCGTGGAGCTAGGCAATTGCCGAACCGCGTAAAATCCTTTTGTTGTGAGATTGTTTTATCCCTTGTTTGGTTCCAAATTGCTTGGATTCATTCCTTATGATTATTTGCACTCACAACACTATATCATCATTTTGTATATAGGGCCACCAATCTCCTTCCTTGATTGCTTGGAAGTCTAATGACCGCCCTACTGCATGGCTTCCATGGATGCTTTGATGCATCTTGATTTCTTCCACCCTACTCAGATGGATGTAATGAGAGTAAGACCTAGTGAAAAAGCGCCATTAGTGTTTCTCCAAAACTATAGCTAACTTGACAAGAGGTTTGAAGTTCACTAATATTCCATATTGCTAGTGTTTTGTGCAAACTAATAAAATAGAACATGTAAACTGACATTTTATGAATGAACTAAACTAACTAAATTAGCAACTAATATACTCTTTAAACATATTAATTAGTGTGTGAGTCAACATAATATTCAAAATGTGGAAAATATTACGAGTAATATAATATTAAAAAAAATAATGATATGAGTCCCAAACAATATTCCAAATCATCTATCAAATGAGTTTGGATATAATTAAATATTGTACCTTTTATTGTAATAATAAAAGAGTACAATCTTTTAATATTATACTATTTCATTTGAGGATGATTTGAAAATGAAAAATGATAACATGTATGTTAAGGGCACATGTTTTGAACTTTAAAATAATAAATATAAAAATTACACATGAGTATTTGTGCCCATATGTCAATATTTTAATTTTACTATTTTAAAGTCCTAAATATATGACGTGTTATCAAAATCTTTTGAAAATATATTTGGGACACTCGGCATTACTCGGGAAAACACTCTTCCTCAAAAGCTAGAATAACTTTTTCTATTTAAATATATCATTGCGTCAATAAAAGTGTTCTCCCAACCCTTTCCATCATTCCATCCAACCAACGGCAATTTCGTATTAGAACTCTTTCTGCATAATAAGTGGCAGACAAAATCACATTTACACAATATTTCTTCAACCCCAAGATATTAAATTATTGTAACTCGTTTACTACTAGTAGCAACAAGCATGAATACCTAAGCATTTAGTGCAATAATGCCCTCATATTCAATCTGGGCCGTTGAGGATGCAAAGTCCAATCATCAGACGGCCATTATGTCACGCTTATATAAAAATAAATAGGTTCCTGACTTTTAAGAAGGGTAGATCTTTGCTTAATAAATAGGTGGTCCAAAGGACAAATTGCATTTTGTATTTATCACTGTAAGTCAAATGCATACATACAGAAAAGTATATTATCATTACAAGAATGTCAATATAATATGCAATATGATACTACAAACGTCTATACCACACTTCCTATTCCTATACTTATTTATTTATTTATTCTACCTGGCCTTGCTCATAAGTTGTATATTAACAAGAACTGCCCTCCTCTCCCCTCTCCCCTCCCCCCTCTCTCTCTCTCCTCTCTCTCATTTTCTTTTCTCTCTCTCTGTAAAGATGTCATCAGAAGCAAGGTCGCCGTCACCATTGCTTTTTCGGCGGCGATCGAGCGGGGAGATAAGAAACATAGCCGCCATATCTAGCAGTATGTTGCCGGCTTTTGGAACGGTGGTGGATGAAGGAACTGCCCCGATGAAAAAATATGTAATTGCACCATATGATCGTAGATATCGGTAAGTTTTTGTTTTTATTTTTTTGCTTTTTTATGCACTACGTTTGAATATTAAAAAGAAAAACTATACTACAATTTATTCTATATTACTTTCTAACTACATATTTATATTTTGTTTATACTTCTTTGTCTAAATGGTTCAAATATGTTGGAAATTGGCAAACCTCTTAATAGTGCTAGTACTTAGTATGCTTGTGAACTTAGGCCGATGGTATTTAGGCTTTCTTTTCTGGTGATTCATTTGTTTAGAAAAGGAATATGCTAGTTTGTTTGTTTTTTTCGCTCATAAAAGGAATACGCTAGGTAAAGCGATTATTACTTCGAAATGTCTTGGTGATTTTACAGGAAACTTGAACTCATTCAAAGTCCAAGTAAAGAAAGGGTTTTATATATCTTAAGTAGTTGTTCTTATTTTTCCATGTCCTCAACATTAAATTTCCGTCATGCCACCCATACAACTGTCACATGACATTAACCACCTTCGTTGACTTTTTTATTGTTTTATTTTTATGATTAAATATCAGGAAATATGGTGATAAGAACTCTTTATAACTCAATGATATTTACAAAATTAAAAGTAGTTTTGTTAATAAATTCACATAAAAGTATATCTACATATTTATTTTCTAATTTTTATTTGTCTATACAACCAAAATGTATGCTTATACTATTAAAACACCGCCACTAAATCAAAATTAAGAAAAAAAACACTTTTAATAGTTAAATGTAATTATATTATAACACACTTATTTTTACCTAAGTAATAGTTCATCCAGTCAGGCCTTGAGTAAGTTCCCGGAGGTCGTCAATTCAAGTCACCACAAGGGTCACTAAAGATTTATTCAGTCGTTAACTTCAGGGTGCCATGGGATATAGTTGGGATTAGTTTGAATACGAATGGTTATAAAAAAAACATACACTTATTTGCCAAGTGGATTGGTTCATGTTATGAAAATGTATGTACATAGTGATACAACACTTAAAATTAAGAAGAAAAAAAATTATTTCAATTAATGTCTTAGAGTAACTTTGTACTTGATGCTTATATTTTGGTGTTATAGTTCATCCTCGATTTATTTGTATAAAAGTGTAACTATATAGTAGATGGACTTAGCTTTAATTAACCAAAAGTATGGTGTCCTGGGGATAGCAAGAAAGTTTTCACATTCTTTTAACGTAAATAGTTGATGGACTTGGCTTTAATTGGACAAAAATATAGTGTCCTTAGGATAGCAAGAAGATTGCCACATGCTTTTAACGTAAATAAACGAATAGTCAAGGGAGCTGTCAACAAGTTCCACTTAAATACATTCTTAAAACCATCTCTACTGTTTAAAGATATAATTAAATGTTTAACAACATTTTCCTATTTTGAGAGGACAAGAAAAGAGTGAAATAAAAATAATAGTTTTTTTGGTTTTAGTCCTATCAACAAAAAATTGTTAGGGTCTACTCTCATGTCTTTTTAAAATTAAAAAAGGTTCCATAACCACTCAAAATCGCTTATAACTTCTCTATAACCACCCATTTTTTTTTCCAGATAATAACATGTGTCCCATATTTGTTATAATAAGACCAACAATTAAAAAAATAAAAATATGAAAGTGATCACAAATACATCTTTACAAGTGGGACTACATACTTAAACCATTTCCAAGCATATTCATAAAATCACAAAAAGTTAATTTGTGAGTTCAAAATCCTCTTCATGTCTAATAACAAAAGATACAAAATTCATTTTCAAACTTAAATATCCAAAAGTTTTAGGTGCGTATTTAATTTGTCAAGATCAAAGCACGACAAATTAGGTATGTGGTACCTAGGTAGTCCGCGCGTGTATATATATATATACACACACACAGAGAGTACTGATATTGTGCAGAGCAGTTCGCATTTTAAAAGTGCGAACCGAACATGTGTTACCTGGCGGTGAGCCCAGAAAAGAAAGAGAGTGTGCCTATAAATTAGCCGATAATTTCAAGGTTCACCACGAGTTGGCACATGTCTGGTCTGCACTCTTAAAATGCGAATTGGTCCGCACAAAAGAAATATTATATATATATATACAGAAAGTCTCATGTAAGAACTTTTTATGGTCAGTGACAGATCCAGAAACATTTGCTAAGGTGGGCGACAGTGACGAATCTAGGATTTTTTTTATCGGGGGCGAAAGTTTCGAATGGTGGCGAGAGCCTCGTTGTGATTTATTTGGATTAATGCGAGTTTTATATAAATTATAACTTTAATTGGAGTTTTTATACAAACTTTTACGTTTTTTATCCTAAAACTTGTAATAAAAACTCATTATTTTTACCCTAACCAATATTACTAAACCTCAACATTTAGCAAATTAACATTTAATATTAGCATTTAAGAAGCCCTAATATTTAACATTAGCATTTTACAAATCTTAACATTTAACATTGATTTTCAAAGCTTAAACCATAGCAAACAACAAGTTAAAATTTGAAAAACACTTGAACAGAACTAGACTAACCTAACAGGTGTTTTGCAAAGATTTTGAAATAATAATAGGAGGAGGAGTTCAACCTCCGGACCACTTTTTAATTCACTCTCTTTAAAAGATTTTGCTTCTTTGAATAGTATTTGAAACATTCTCAAGTATAGGTAATAAGAGAATCGAGTAATAAAGTGGGAATTTATATTCCTACACTAAAAAGTTTTGACTTATTTTTATTTTAACCTATCAATATGCCTTTAGGAAAAAGGTCCCAAAATTTAAGGTGGGCAGTTGCCCACCATAGCCCCTTACTATATCCATCCTTGCTTACAGTGCACATTTTGGTACATAATATTTTTTTTAAATAATAAAAAAATAATTTTTTTATTAAAACTTTATGGATATGATCTTCAAGTTAAGAAGATCCTCTCTAATTTTTTTCATCAAAAAATCAACAAAAAACCCGTTGAGATGGGGTGATATGTAAAAAAATATATAAATATACATTTTCGACTGTTGAAATGTTGGGTCCGCACCAGCAACTATATTGATTGAATTTTTCAATGAAACTTTGTAGATATAATCTTCTCACTGTCGAGATCATATCCATGAAGTTTCATCAAAAAGTGGGTGAGATGATCGCTAACATTTCAATGGTCGAAATACATATTTATTCCATTTTTTACATATCACCTCATCGCAACGGTTTTTTAATAAATTTTTTGATGAAAAAAATTAGAGATGATCTTCTCACCGTGAAAATCATATCTATGAAGTTTCCTCAAAATATTCATTTTTTTTATTATTTTAAAAAAATGGTATGTACCGGGGTCTCCACCATAAGGAGTCCTTACACGAGAGTTATATATATATATATATATATATATATATATATATATATATATATATATATATATATATATATATATAATGCTCCTATACGATATTCCCATATAGGAGTAAGATACTGACTCCTCCAAAATCTGATGCAATCTTGCGGCAACAACAGCCAATTATAATACGCTTGTACTAAACGTGTATTAAAAAAAGTTCGAGAGATTATTTGGTATATGCCCCTTTTTATTTTGCACCAAAAAATCTTTCGTCATGCCAAAAAAAACTTTACCATATCATTGGTGCGGACTTTTAAAGATAAAAAAATAAAAAATAAATTTGGTACGAAATAAAAAAATTTGATTAAATATATATTAAAAAATATTTGAAAGACTTTTTGATATTTGATTCTTTTTAAAATACATATTATAATAAATATTAAATTTACAAAGTCTTAAAAACAATTAACGTGACAACTTAGTCAACTGCTATATGTCCTAAAAAGATGAGTAGTTTAGATTGATTGTCCAAAGTCATGTAGAAAATAGTCGACGTGTGAATGAAAAGGTAAAGGAAATAAAGAAACACTCTACCAACCCACCAAAAACGAACGTGGGTTTCAAATTTGACTTCTACAGCTACTGGACTGGAATCTAAATCAAATCTGGACCCCACAAATCAGTTCCTGAATATATGGACTCATATCTAGCCATTGAATAATTGACGTCTAGAGATATTGTAAGAGTGAAGATTAGAAATTGTCTTTTCTTTTAATGATTGTACCGCTCTTATTATTATAAGGAGAAAGTATTCATGTTCCTTATAAATAAATTTTGAATATTAAAAAAAAATTAATAAATTTTAAATATTTTGATTCATTAATTTTTTATTTTAGAAGTTCACACCAGTAACATAATAAGTAAATTTAATAATAAATTATTTTTAAATATTTGAAAATAATTATCAAGGCCCTTATTGTAAATTGCCATTATTATTATTAGGATCAATCAATATTTACTATCCAACTTAAATATATATTTTATAAAAAAGATAATTATCTTTAATTTAATTTATTTAATCTCTCAAGCATATTTATTTAATATTCACTTATTTTTTAAAGTCATCGCTAGCATCACTCCTCTCCCATTTTTAGTTGGTGAGGGACTTTTTATAACAAAAAAAAATGATAGATTTTTTGAAACAAAAATAAAGACTTGGACTAAATACCTATTAAAAAATGTTTGATGGACTATTTATCGAACACCCCTTATTATTATTTTTATTATTATTATTATTATAGAAATGTCTTATTCTTTGTTAAAAACATCTTTCTTGATAAAAAGTTACAAAAATAATAATTTTAACTAATATGCTTGCAGGTCCTTTTTTTCTTCAAAATTTTGCACAATTACTATTTTCGTACTTTGAGTAATTAATGTTTAAAAAAAAGTATGAAAGGGTAGTGACTCCTGATTCAAAAATATTTGTTGTGACTAGTTGACATTGATTAATATTTTAAATTTAGTGAACCTAAACACCACTTAATATACTTAAATACCTAACGTTACTTAAATAAAAAACATGACCTATTTGAATAATATTCTTGACACCCATTAGAAATTTATAAAATACCCTTGTAGCACTGTGTGTGTTTATAAGAAAAATTGAGAAGAAAAACGTTTTGCGTCAAAAGTGCCTTACATGGAAAAGTTTTGGTTAGAAAATATTTTCAAGCTAATTGTATTTTTTTTCTTGTATGTGTGTGTGTGTTTGATAATAAATATGGAAACGATGTTAAAATGGTATATATACAAGGTAAAAAATTTCAATTTTGCATGGAGATTTCTTAGGGAGGTAGTTGGGGAAATAAAAGTTGAGAAAGTGAAAAGATAAAGCTTCAAGTAGTTGTACATTTTAAAAGATGGGAAATATTTTGCATTGGCACACCAAAAATGTTTTATTTCCCTTAGAAAAAGATGCTATCAAATACCTCTAAGTCCTTATTTGATAGAAGAATTTAGAATTAATTTTAATAAATGGTTTTCAGAGATTTCAATTCTTACCCACAACCCACCATCACCACCACCCCCAAAAATTTAAATTTCATGGAAAATATTGTGCTTTAGGTGTTAGTATCTTAATGTTAAATGAAAAAAAATCATGACAAGTAATTGCGATCAAACGCCTCTAAAAGTTGAAAAATGAGAAAGATTTATATTTGTCCTGACAAATTATATTATCAAACAATGCCTAAGAGTTTTTCATGCAATATTTGGATATTAGATATCATGAGAGAGTAAAAGGTAAAAAATATGTTATATTTCTTTTAGCTTATATCATATACCTGATACCTTCCTTTACATTTTTTGAGATGTAAAAATAATATTAGTGAATTAATTACTTCTGAGGTCCGCTACCCTCTCAACTTTTTGAAATTTTGTACTAAGCCCCTTGAACTTTTGCAAGTAGTTTACTAATTAGTTATTCACACTGTTCTAAAAAATCCGCCTAGGCACGCCTAGGCTTGAGGCTTGGGAGAAACGCCTCGCCTTAAGTTTTTCACGCCTTATTCTTGGTAAAACCCTTAAGGCGCATTTTTTTTTCTAAAAAGAACCATGCTTTAGTGAAATAATATCGTCTTTTAAAGAATTTTTTTACAAACCAGACCATTATCTCATCCAAAATAATCAAATAGTACTTTAATTTCTAAATATTCAGACATATTTTTATGATATGTACAATTTTAGTTTTGTAATAGCCTTGTTATGGTTAAAAAATATTAAAATATATTAAGAAGGCCTAAACGCCTTTTTACGCCAAGGCCCGCCTAGGCTTCAAAGGCTTAAGGCTTGGCCTCCACGCCTCGATCACGCCCCGCGTTTTTTAGAACCTTGGTTATTCATTTGTTTCGCATTCATTATTTGTATGCAAGTACTCTTATGCTTTTTTTTTTGTACAATTTTTTATTCTCATCAAGGACAAATAATTACATAAAAATACGTTAACTTACAAATGATTATGTTTAATAATAAAACACAAATTATTTTTTTGTCAATTAATTATAACAATTATTGCTAATTTAATTTTAGATTTTTTAATTTGTTTGTATTAAAAATCTACACATAAGTTTTTTGTTCCCTTTTAATGCAAAATTCTTGTTGTGCCCCTATGTGGAAATATGTAATTTCACGATGCCCAAAATATGTTCAACATAACCGAGTAAAGATTTAATTGACGTTAACCAAAAAAAACTAAATGAACACTCCAGTCATAGTGTTTTGCACATGTAATTAAACAGTTTAATTTTTTTTTATTTAAAATGCAGGTTGTGGCAAACATTTCTAGTGGTATTGGTGATATACTCAGCATGGTCATCTCCGTTCGAGCTAGCGTTTAAGAGGGCAGCGGGTGGAGCACTCATGAGAGTTGATTTGGCTGTCGATGCCTTCTTCGTTGTTGATATCATCCTAACTTTCTTCGTAGCTTACATGGACCAAACTACTTATTTGCTCGTAGACGACCACAAGAAGATAGGCATCCGGTACGTGTTTTCTTCCAATTCACTTGATATATCATATTGAAAAAATAGAATATGTTATGAATCTACAAATTACGTTTCGAATCAATCCCAAATGATGTGATATACCAATAAGTGTTGTGTATTGTAATAATTACAAACTAAAGTATTTTAATGCTATATCACATCATTTCGTGAATGATTTGGAAATGTATTTGGGACTCATAGAAATAATCTAAAAATGACACATTCAATGATATCTTATATGGTCTCTCATTTTATTATAAAATATATAATGAAGATAAAACCAAATTTATAAAAATTAAATTTTTGAATAAAATTTGTATATAGTGCCAAAGTCGAAATGGACTAAACTGAAGCCCTACTTAGGGGTGTTCAGAAAACCGAATGGACCGGCGGATCGAACAGGACCGTCTTAATTTTGTCAGATTTTTTTTAATCGGTCCGGTCCAGTTTTTTTTTTTACAGACCGGTCTAACCGGTCCTCGGTCTCCCTTATTAAATATTTGGTCTGAACCGACCCGGACCTGTTACTATTAATATATATGTATCTAATTATATTTATACATATATATATATATTTATTAACACATGCACATAACTAAACTAACTCGGGGGTACGCTCGTCCAAAAACAAAGAAAGGAAACCTAGATCTAAATTAATAACACACACACTCTCCAGTCTCTCACATCACAACACAACAACACAGTGCCGTTTATGCTCTCAGAGAAGAGAACTTCTCTGGCCTCTCCCCTTCTCAAGTTCTCTGAGAGAACTTCTCTCTCTCTCTCTCTCTCTCTCACGTCACGATCACGAGCCCATTGCACCGCCGATGTTGCTATTGTTGTTGCTGTCGCGCCACCGTCGGTGCTGTTGTTGTCGCGCCACCGATGTTGTTGTTGTTCTCTTCTCAACCCCATTGTTGCCGTTGCGCAACCACGATCAAGAAGTTCTCTTTTCAACCCCATTGTTGTTGTTTCACTTAGGTATTCACGATCAAGAACTTCTCTTCAAAGTTGTTTTTTGTTACTAAAAAAAGAGAGTTCTTTTTTTTTGTTACAAAATCGTTGCTCTCATTTTTGGTTATAAAACAGAGTTTTTTTTGTTACTAAAAAATTAATGTAATTACAAAAAAAAACAGAGTTATTCCATTTTTTGTATTAATTTAGTTAGTGCCCATTCCATTTTTTTGGTAATTACTGTAATTACTAAAATTAATGATTTTGTTTTTAATGGTACCATTGTTTACTAAAAAAACAAATTAATGACTTTGTACTAAAAAATAAGAAATGTAATTACTAAAAAAATAAAGTTATTGTTTGTATTAATTTATTTAGAGCCCATTCCATTTTTAAAAAGATTATTTCAATAATATTAGGACCGACAGGTTAGACCGGACCGACCATACAAAAAATCGGACTGATTAAACCCGAAAAACCGGTTTAATCGGTCCGGTCTTGGTCCATTTTTTTTAGAACCGGTTTAATCAGTCCGGTCCTTAAAATTACTAAAAATCGAACCGGACCGCGAACACCCCTAGCCCTACTAGAGATGGCCTCAAAACTACTCATGTATGGCCTCACTAGGGACGGGTCCAGGTATTGGACCTTGGAGGGGCAAAAGCATGCCGAAACAGTAACCACTTTTTTTCGTAACTATTAATTTTTTTAATATGAAAATTAAAAATTACTAATAAAATGTATAAATATATGTTCTGTGTACATAAATACATCTAAGAATTATAAATTTTGCCATAAATAACACTAAATATTGACTTTTGATTATGAACTTACATAGATATACCAAGTAATTATTTATTTAATTGCTTGCGACCAAGGTTCTAAAAAACGCGGGGGTGATCGAGGCGTGGAGCCCAAGCCTCAAGCCTTAGAAGCCTAGGCGGGCCTTGGCGTAAAAAGGCGTTTAGGTCTTTTTAATATATTTTAATATTTTTTAACGATAACAACGCTATTAAAATACTAAAATTGTACATATCATAAAAATATGCCTGAATATTTGCAAATAAAAAAACTATTTGATTATTTTGGATGAGATAATTATCCGGTTTGTAAAAAAATCTTTAAAAAGCGATCTAAGAATTATAGATCCATCACTGAGTCTCACTATGTGGACTAACTTCGTATGGGAAATCTGGAAACTATATATGGTTTATTTCCAACTACCAGAGACGTATAATGGTGTGTTTGGATGTCCTTTAAAATGCATAAATTCATTACTAAAGTTAACACATTCAGCTAAGGGAACCTATCAGCTAAAAAAACCTTGTGTAAAGTCTAAAAAAACCTTGTGTAAAGAAAATTCTTCAATTTGCAGAAGTAGTAAATAGAAATCAATGTATTTGTTAGGGACTTCCAAATCCAAACCACTCTTTAATATCTTCATTATTTAGTCAAAGCGGCTTTAGTCTATGCTTAAATTACGCATAATTTTCAAAGAAATCACAAGACCAACACACCAAAGAAAATAGCAATTGTCACATTTGTGTTATTAGATTATTTATTAAATTCTTAGTATCTTATGAACAATATATTTACACTTTCAGGTATGTGACACATTTGTGGTTCTTCATGGACGTAGCCTCAACTCTACCATTTCAATTTATATATCGGATCTTCACAGGAGAAATGCACCATGGTGATGTATTTGGCTTTCTCAACCTGCTCAGGCTCTGGCGACTCAGGCGTGTTAGTGAACTCTTCTCAAGGTAGGTACTACACATTCAACTTGAGGAATAATTTGATAGGAGTGGGTGAAGAAATTTGACTAAAGAAATTTTCCCATGCCAAATGTCCAAAACATGCATTTGGGGGTTGTAGTTTAGGAGAATATGGGAAAAACAAATAAGATAATATTGGGCAATCAAACACGCCAGAATATATGACATCTTTCCCATTCACCATGTAGAAATTTGCGGCAAATTTCTTACCCCATTTATCGCATGTCATTTTCATCTTACCTCCGCCTAACCTAACCCACACAGTTTTTAATTTTTGACTTTTTCCCCCAAAATGATTTTTTGGGGACGCTTGGGCCTAGTCTAGTTGTGGATATATTTTTTCTGTTTTCTATTGCCATTTTTCATTTTCATTTCATATTTTTTTTTCATAAAAAAATTAGAAAACTAGAAATGGCATTCATATGGTATAGTAAATTATTGTTTTCAAAATGTAGTTGTAGGTGGTAATTTCCTACATATGATAGTATCCAATGCTCACAAGCCAAATATGAATAAATATCAAAGAAAGTAATGAAATCACACACACATAAAACAAGATATGTGTGGTTCAGCAATGTACCTGCGTCCACGGTGTTTAGGGTTTGATCTTTATTACTTTATAGAACTAGTCGGTAAAGTTGTAGTACTGCTCGAGGATACAATATCACATGCCCCTCTAAATAGGGGCGGGTTTACATTTATAAAGAAGCTTGGGAGAGTCCTAACATTTGTTAATAGATATCCCTACAAGTTCGGACGTGCCCTTTATCAACTTCAGTCGTTCCAAGTGGTGAACATGTGGGCGTTTTTTGGGACATGGACTCTTTGTTAACTTTGGGCACACATAGTCTGGGCACTCATTCCGAGCACGTGTTTGTCTGATTATGGACCCCATAGTCGCCCCCAAAGTTCGGGGTCGCTTTGTGGTTGTTGGGCTTCACTGCATCCAGGTCGGTTGTTGATTCTAAAAGGTCTTAATACTAAGGGAATAGAAGTATTCCTTCCTAGGAATTTGATTGGAATCTTCGTTGGTTGATCGGAGGGCATTCTAGTAAATGCCCCCCAAACTAGGAATGTTTTGTCTGTTAACTGCCTAGGGGCACGCTAGTAAATAAAGATTTTTTCCTTAGTGGTGAACTATCGCTTTGATACCTGTCACACGTGCGCGTGGTCATTACACTTTTGAGGAACATGGGGGAATTTATCACCATAAGACAACGGTTCCCACCATTTTCTCACTTTCTAGTTCATTTAAAAAATCTGCAATTATTCGAAGGAGAGCTTTTCACTGTCGTCACTTCATATGTAAGAACTTCTTAAAACTCTTTTATTCATTTCAATCGCTTTTCCGCATTTTTTCACTCTCTTTTTTATTCTTTCCCTGAATTGTTGTCTTTAATGAAGGTGTATGTGATCGACGAAGACACTGTCAAAAAATACAAACTTGACCACCAAATCCCACAGTGGGAAAAGGTGAAACTAGCTGGGGGTCCTTGTGACCTTTGTGCCCTCCCGAGGGCCATTGGTTTCCATCTATATTCATTGCTGAATGTGGGGTTACTTTCCCTCGAAATCATTTGTTCTTAGAATTCTGTCAACATTTTAATATGATCCTAACCTAGGTTGCTCCAAACACTTAGAGGATAGTTAATGGAATTCACTGTATTAATGAGCTGTATGGGACCCATATCGACATCACAACAACCCATGAAAATATAAACTATATGAAGACAAGGGTGGCAAATCGGGCTTTGGGCATGAATCTCCCCGATTCTAATAAGGATTACTAGGATCATGGATTGGTTGTGAAGAATTGGCAAACTCTCACCTTCTTAAGGGCGTGACATATGAAGGGCCAAGATGCCCCTAAGAAGGGTGAGGCATAGGTTCAAAGGTAGTTAAATTCTTAACTTTGTAATTCTTATGTTGATTTAGGTTAATGTTGAGTGCTTTTCTTTTGTTCTTTGCAGATAAATCTAAAAAAAATACAACTCGCAAACGCGATGTCAATTTTACAAATCTTCAAACGATTTTGGCTAGTAGAATCACCCTAGGTCGGTGGAAATTTTGCTCGGCTACAAGAGTTCTACCACCTCATTTATTGCGAGGCCAGTAGAATAGACACATGTCATTCCCATCTCTTTGGACGATCCAGAAGCTTCTTCCTCCTAGAACTTAGTAGGGGAGAGATCATACAAGGAAGGAATATCATCTTTCTTTAAACCACTAGACGTTTCTTTGAACCACCAGTAGAATAGGCACATGTCGGTGATGCATTTTATCATCTGACGATAGGTAGATGGCACAACCGTCATAGCATGAAACCATCATCTACCAAGGATATCATTATACGGGGAACCTATATCTACGATGAGGAACTCAGTGAGCTTAAAGATTCCTCCTGCCCAGATGGGAGAAGAACTTTCCCTAGGGGAAAAATCATCCTTCTTGGAAAGCTGACCAGAGGAACACTGGCTTCTTGCAAGTCTTCTACACACAGGTTTAACTGGTTGAACATCTTACGGTACATTACTTTCTAGGAGCTCCCCTGATCCAGAATAGTTTGTCCACATCTCAGTCAGTAAATTTGAGAGTATTATAAAAGCGCCATGATGGGGAGTCCTTACTCCGACTAAATCATCATCGGTGAAAATAATGTGCTTCGTACAATCAATATCTTCAAGTCGTCAACATTTTCCCTCAATGGGTTTGGTCGGGTCAATTTGAAAGTCTTTAATAACTGTTGAGTTTCTTTACTTTCATCTAGAGGGCATTACCCTTAATTTGGTTTTAGTTTGAGGCCCCATGAATCACTGTAGAATTATGACCCAAACATTTGTCCAAGACGTTATCTAGTCTTGGTCCCCCATGGATTACCGTGAACTCGTGTCCCATGTCATCGTCCAGGATATGTCTTTAGTCACGTATAAGTTACATTTCACCTTCCTTCTTCTCTATGAATTTGTTTTAGTGCTCAATCTGGATCGGTTCCTCGAAGTAGGACTTGAGTGCCTTGCAATTTTCATTCTTGTTATCGCGATATTTATGATATGCACACTTCAATACTTAGTTTCTCTTCTTGGGATTGTTGAACATATTCTTGGGCCACTAGAAGTATTGCCGACCTCTGTTCTTGTAGATCAGTTCGGAGGACACCGTGTTAATGGCCTTGAATGATTTTTTGGGAACCTTATTCTCGACTTCTTTCTACATTTTATTTTACTTTCTCTCTCATTTCCTATTTGCCCCCTCTTTGTCCCCGTTCTTGGACTGGTTTTATTGATCTCCTTCCTGACCAACTCTAATTTTCGTATCTTCAACTTTGGCGTACTTCTTGATCCTCGCTATAAGTCGTCGATCGTAATGGCCTCTCGGTGAATGAGTGATTGGTAAAGCATGGAACTGCTCGGCAGATCAATTTTGAAGGATATGCCACTACGACTTTTTCGGTGCAATCCTCTACTTTATTAGACACCTCACAGTACCTTTTGTCATACTCACAAAGTGTTTCATGTGGCTTCTTCTTCATCATCAGAAGTAAATCCATTCGTTTAGGATGAGTGATGATAGTAATGAATCTGGTTGTGAAGGATTTGGCCAGCTAATTGAAGGAGGTTATCGATCGATGTGGCAACTTTTCAAACCCCTTTTGCATAGCGTCTTCAATATTGGAGGGAAATATTCGACACATCAATCCCTCTTTGGAGTTCCACAACGTCATCGCCTAAGGATACTGCTTGATGTGATCAGTAAGGTCAGTCTTCCCATCATAAATCTTGAACCATGGGGAAGTAAACTTTTTAGGAGGATCAAACTCCTCTGTAAACCGGCTAAAAGGTGATTTTATCTTACAGACAATGGCTCTTCTCGCGAGCTCCTTGGTAGTGTGAGCCCTTAATAAGATGGGTGTCTCTCTACCTCTCTTCTGATGAAATTGTATAGCTCTTTATCTTCTCTCCGCTTGTCAGAGCGTGATCTCCTTTCATAAGACCTCTAGCGAGGAGAGGATTACATATGTCAATGAGTTCTCCTTCCTCAGCTATGATCCCATCTCGCTTGAGCGCTAGGAGTTCGCGAACTGTCCCCACGCTTGTGCTTCTCCTTGTAGTCTTCCCTCTCTAACTTTTTTATGCGTCGTTGGAGCACAACGTTCTTTTCCTATTGGTGCCTATTAGTAGCCCATTGATCTCGGAGGCACTTCTTGTAGGATGGTCTTAAATAAATAAACCCCGTAAATTTGATAAAACGAGGATTAATGATTTATCAAGCTTTACTAAAATCGAGGCGGTACATGGATTGAGATATTATTACTGACGACTAATATATCGCGTATACCCCGAGTTCAACAGATTAAACTAGATAATACTCCAATAATGATTTAAACAAATTATTTGAGGTACCACCACAAATATTATGACAGGTGGCAATATAAATATTTGGACACTTGGTTCCATAGAAAAGATGACATGTGCCAAAGCCCACTTGAAATATTTTGGTTATAAAAGGAGGGTTCCTCCTCTTTTGAGAGAGGGATAATTTTAGGGGCAATTTTTAGGAAAGAAATTCTTACTCTTCTTCCCCACAAATTTTCAAGAGCTTCATCATAAGTTTCCCAGTGATAAATAAATTCTTGAGTTACATTACGAGTTTTATATGATATATGCAAGTGTAGATGCGGTTAGTTCGATTTGGTACCCCTCGCACCAAAATCTCCAAAATTGAGTTATTTTCGGTGAATCATACGGATCCACGAACTACGCTGACTTTGATTTCGCAAAAATACGAATATGTAGGCACAAAAACATTGCTCAAGTAAAAAATATGCTAGATGTGGTACTTCCCTAAATCTACACTACTCTCTTACATTTGGCAACTCCACTTGGGAGGTATTCATGATTTTTATTGCATAACGTCTCGTTCGTACATAGAGAACTCGGGGAAAATGGAGACAAGATATTGAACGCACACGATTAAATCGAGCTTGAGCAATTACGACAAGCCTTACATAAAAGCCAAATGTTAAGATATTTTTAAATTTGGAATAACACCCCGTGAAATGTATTTAAATGCTTCTATGTGGCGTTGTAACTAATTTATGAATTTTCCTTTACTTTTCCTTATCTTGAGATAAAAGGAAAGTATTGTATGATGTACTATTTTTAGCTAAACATGAACTCGTGTGACAAGCATGCTCAGATCCGGTCCTAGAATGGCCTTCTTTAATTAAGCATCTTCAAAAGAAGCATCAGAGATGTTTGGTGTAGCCACCAGTCGGCCCATATATGGCACCATCTATACGGAATTACTACAAGCAAAGTAATAGGGGGAAACAATTGCCCACAAAACCTAGAGAATGGATAAAATAGTTCACAGAGAAATCTTACCGGCATCGTGGTAAGTCGCCCAAAATGGTGCATTATAGTTCTGAGGAACCTTACCGGCATCATGGTAAGTCGCCCAAAGTGGTGCATTATAGTTCTGAGAACCCTTACCAGCATCGTGGTAAGTGTCCCAAATTGGTGCATTATAGTTATGAGGAACCTTACCGGCATCGTGGTAAGTCGCCAAAGTGGTGCATTATAGATGTGAGAAACCCGACAAGTTTATTGATCAAATGATCGTAAAAGTTCCAGTGTACTTGGATAAGCACCAGTGGTTTCTCGGACCACTACACTCGGCAAGTTTATTGACCAAATGGTCATAAAAGTCTCGGTGTACTTGGATAAGCACCAATGGTTGCCCGAACCAGTACACCCGACAAGTTTATTGATCAAATGGTCGCAAAAGTCCTGGTGTACTTGGATAAGCATCAATGGTTGTTCAGACCAGTACACCTGGCAAGTTTATTGTTCTAATTTTTAATAACAAACCACAATAAAACTGTAGAAACATGTTTGTTCAAGTGGAATGGGGGCAACCCCCAAAATACTCCTCCAAATCAAAAAATAGGGGGCAACAAAGATAGCCCTAAAAACTATATGCGGACAAAGAAATGATATTTGTACATATACGCCCGCTATAGATCAAATGTGATCACATGATGGCCTAGATAGTTAAAACATACTGAATGATATTTGGTACACGTAGTTGACATGTCTCGTCTAAAGCATCAACACATCAACTATGCATACGAGGGGGCAAATGTAGGATGATCTTATATAAATAAACCCCACATACTAGATAAAATGAGGGTTAATGATTTATCAAGCTTTATAAAAATCGATGCACTACATGGACTGAGATATTATTACGCGCGACTAATATATTGTGTATACTCCGAGTTCGACGGAATAAACTAGGCAATGCTCTAATAATGATTTAAACAAATTATTTGAGGTACCACCACAAATATTATGACAAGTGGCACCATAAATATTTGGACACTTGGTTATATAGAAAAGTTGGTATGTGCCAAAGTCCACTTGGGATATTTTGGCTATAAAAGGAGGGTTCTTTCTTATTTGAGAGAGGGATGATTTTAGGGTCAAGTTTTAGGAAAGAAATACTTACTCTTCTTCCCCACAAATTTTCAAGAGCTTTATCAAAAGTTTCATAGTGATAAATAAATTCTTGAGTTACATTATGAGTTTTATAGGATACATGCAAGTTTAGAGGCAGTTCGTCTGATTCGACACCCCTCGCACCAAAACCTCCAAAATTGAGTTCTTTCTGACGAATCGTACGGATCCATGAACTACGCTGACTTTTATTCTGCAAAAAGACAGATGCGTAGGCGCAATAATGTTGGTCAAGTCAAAAATACGTTAGATGCAGTACTTTCCCAAATCCACACTTATCTTTTACACTTCTCATAATCAATGAGCCTTGAGATCTAGTTAGATCGTCCAAGCTCATCACCATTCATCGTTTCCTCTTCCTGAGGATGGTAGCGTGCATCAGAGCATTAGTAATAATTACCAATCTCGGATCTAACCCCTTGAGAATGAGGACATGGTTGACGACCCTCTTGGTCGTCATGATCGTCATGGTCTAGGGGATATCCCTTTTGGGTCTCCATAACCTTGTTGTTAATGACCTTCCTAGTCATCGAGATTTTTATAATCTTGGTTCGATGAGTGGGGCATTTCAAGAAATTAACTGTGACAAAGATCTCAGATCATTCTCATAAACGGCGCCAATTGTAGATGGTAATTTCCTACAGATGATAGTATCTAAAGCTCACAAGTCAAATAAGAATAAATCTCAAGGAGAATAATGAAATCTCACATACAACACAAAATGTACGTGATTCGGTAATGTGCCTGCGTCCAAGAGGTTTAGGGGATGCTCTTTATTACTTTATAGAACTGGTTGATAAAGTTGTAGTCTAACTTGATAATACAATATCATATGCCCCTCTCAATGGGAGCGGGTTTATATTTATAGAGAAGCTTGGGAGAGTCCTAAGCTTTGTTAATAGATATCCCTAAGAGTTCAGACATCATTTATCAACTTCAGTCGTTCCAAGTGGTGAACATGTGGGAGTCTTTTGTTATTTGGACTCTTCATTAGATTTGGGCACACATAACTTGGGCGCTCGTGCCGAGCACGTGTCTACGTGATTATGGACCCCACAGTATTTTATTAAAAATTTGGGAGTTTAGTGTAATTTACATAAGTTTAGGGTTATTATATATTTACAGGGAGTTTAGGGTTCAAATATAATTTATAGAGAGTCAAAAGGGTTATAATAAATTATAAAATTTTAGGGGCCAAAATGTAATTCTAAAATATTCAAAGACAAAATGTATTTTTTTTTTAGAAATTTAAGAGATTAAAATGTAATTTACCAAAAGTTTAAAGGTCTAGATATAAGTTATAGAATGTTCAGGGTTAAAATATAATTGGGTTTTTTGAAAATTGGTGAGAAAACTTGTTAAAGTGATTTTTTTATTTTTTGGAAAATTTGGAATATTATTGTTTAATTTTCTGTTTTGGAAAAATATCAAACTTGAACGCAATTTCTAATTTTCCATTTGTCGGGAATTTTTTTTATAAATTTTTCTGAAAACTTCTTTATTTTTCACAACTAAACATGACATTGATATCCCATAAAATGTCGCAAAAATTTACAAAAGTTTCACCTAGTGTCAAGCTAACATTGGAAATGACCCTAAACTTTGAAATCTTCTCTGCAATATTACTCTTCTCAAAACATGAAATGACACACCAACTATACTTGGGTGTTGATAAGTGCAACCCAAAATTATCTTCCTAGCACCACACGATGCATAAAAAATATTGTACACTATATTTTAAAATTAGTACTTTGATGCTAGAAAGATATTTTTGGGGTGTCTTTATGAGTACCCTTGGACATTGAATTCTACCTATGCCATTTTTGTCAATTATTGCCTCTAGAATCAACCAGTGTCAACGATAAGAGAAAATATTACCTCTATAATCAATCAATGTCAATAATGATAATGTGTCCCAAAAAAGGAGGATTGCAACTTAAAACTAACTCTAATTCTACTGGGAATAGACTTCCTATAATACTTAAAATACTCTAATAATCCTAATAATCTTACATGAATATAAATCTTTAATAATCCCGAAATATAAATATATAACTGATAAATGCAAACTTCTTATTTTCTTTACATTTTAACACTTCGATGCTCATCACCTTGCCACAAAAGTAGGCCTTGTTGGCTACCTTTCGCCATGTTATTTTCACATCTTGGAAGGATTTTTTTAGAGGTTGTGAATTGGTAGGCCACAAGAGAAATGTTATGTATCCATTTGGGCCGCACCACAAGGTTGATTATCTTGTGCATATTCTCCATTTGGACTGAACCCTTTTGTCCATGGAGGTCATTTATTCTAAGAGCGGCCCTCTTTACCATGGGTAACCTCAGCCTCCTAAGACTCTCTCACGCCCTCGTTCGTTGTGAGAGTCATTATTTATGAAAATGATGGACTAGAAATCATGGTACACCTACGTACCACTATTATTTGTTTGGTGGTTGCTAAGTGCATCCCATTTTATACTTCATAATACCACAAGCTAAAAATTGATACATAATATCTCATGCTTTTACTTTTCACTTCATAACACCACCAAAGGGTTTTTTACATTTGTGAAACTTTCTCTCCTTCCCTCTAAACCTCTTAACTTTTAAATTTTCAATGTCTAAACCTCCAAAGCTTCAAAGATCTTCATCAAACAGGACGGTAGGCATCAAAACATATATAATTGACATTATTTGATATATTGTTCATAATACAATAAATATATATAACATACATTGTTAAACCCTTGAAAAACATATTAATCCTATAAAAATATGTTGAACAACAATAATATATTAGTTTTTGTTGCGAAGAATGTTTAGTACCCCTCATAGGTTGAGAAAACACATCATAATCAATAAACCCTTGCGTAAAAATCATATTTGATAACCCAGTGGTTCAGTATTCCAACCCCGACTAAAGAACCCACATTCGTCATATTTGCCCTAAACCAAATTATGGTATCAAAAATTGAATTCAAACTTCATCAAGTATAATCACTTCGAATATATGCATTTCACTCGACATAATCACCTCAAATATATGCACTCCATTCGTCATAATCACCCCGAATGAACAATTTTCTTAAAAAAATAACTTTGATACGAGATAATCACTCCGAAAATCATCTACTTCGGGGCCGATGGCAAACAACTATAAAACTCCATTTTAGGGGTTAAACTTTTCAACGTTTAAAAAAAATTAAGAAATGGTGTATGTTATGTAAAAATTACTTTAAACAGATTATTATGGCTATTTTCATTAGAGTTAGATAGCCATAACCATGATTAACACTTTCTAAATCGATTTGAGAGGTTTGTGTAGGATTTGAATGAGAGAACGACTTAAGAGAAAATTGGCTAGAGAGAGAAAATGGTTTAAGAGGGAAAATGAAGGTGGCTCCAATTTAAGTGTGCAAAAAATATATATACCGTGTGGTGGCCAGGGACCCTTAGCTAAAAAAATCTAAAAAAATCTTCTTGTATTATGGAGTAATAACCAGGATGCCCTTAGCTCCCACCGTTAGTTTAGACCCATATTTAATCTTTGCCTATAAATAGACACAATGATCTTCATGAAAATGAGTCTCTACATTCATGGAGAGAGGATCTTTAATCCCCTATCATGGATTTCTTTGAATATTTTTTTCATTTTTCTCTTCATTTATTGAGGCATGCTTACAACAATATGTGCTGATAATGAGCAGCAGCTAGTATCATCAATGATGGCTGTTGTCACTAAATCTCGCCAAGTATCTGCTATAGAGTGAAAATCCTGGCCTCTAATTAGAGCACATTCAATCTTCCAACCAATACGCATTAGCATTACAGGGATAAATCACTCTGTACAGCCTCAGTGAGCTCGGTAGGCTCAAATGTGTCTCCAAAATCTTTTGGCTGCATATAAAGGGCCATAAAGACCATAGATGCATCGATACGCTAACCAGAACTTCGACACTTGACATGTCAAGTACTTTAGGCATATACCATTATATGATTCAAATATTGACCTAGAACTTCCCTACTTTCCCCTATGTCAAAAGCATATTTCACTTTAAATATCCTTGATACTTCAAAAACAAAGCTCCATATACTGACCAGACTAACTCAAGCATTCCTGAAAAAGAATGACCATATATCAACTGGAGTAACTGTCCCTATTACTACCCCCAACTAAAAAAGTCCCATCAAGAGTGGAATTCTTCATGTCTTCCAAAGTAAAAAAACAAAAAACTACTTTTAAATCGTAGATGTACTCTTGTGATAGTTACGACTTAAGAGATACAAAGCTATTTCAATGTAACTAGCACTTGTTTTATTTCAGGCTAGAGAAGGACACGCGCTTCAGCTACTTCTGGACAAGATATATCAAACTAATATGTGTGAGTACTACCTTCCTTAAAACTACCCTTCAATGTTACTACTTAACAAGTGATACTACCTGGGCCCTCCATAGTTTACTGGGTGCAGTAGCAACCATTTTCTAAGGGTGGGTGCTACTGAAATTACATTTTTTTCAGAGTATACCTTTACTTACTTTTCTAATACTTGATTGCAAATAAACTTTCTAAGAATAATAATATTAAATATATGCGAAGCATGCTTCATTTTCCCCACTTAAAATACAAAACATTTCCTATCAATCCCGCGAAGAGTAAGTAGGATTCGACCGAAAAACAAATAAATTAAGAAAACAACTCACTAAACCACTCATCTTTTTCCCCTATTTTTCCTACTATTCATAAAAACGTATTGTTTCTGAATCTTTTTCTATGTAATCAAATGCGCCCTAAATCTCTTCCTTGAATTTCTACAGGTTACGCTATTCGCAGTGCACTCGGCAGGTTGCTTCTACTATTGGCTAGCCACGCATCATAAAATTCCAGGTAATACATGGATTGGAGCTGAAGATGCTGTTGGTCCAGGGTTCAAGGAGAGAAGCATCTGGCTGGGATACACATATTCTATGTATTGGTCAATTGTGACCCTCACAACAGTTGGTTATGGAGACCTACATGCAGAGAATACAGGAGAGAAGGTTTTCAATATCTTCTATATGCTCTTCAACATCGGTCTCACCGCTTATATAATTGGAAACATGACCAATCTTGTTGTCCACAGCGCTATTCGAACCTTTGCCATGGTAAATTTTCTGTCACTCTTCTGCAGGGTATGCCCTTCTAAGGGCTAACAATGAGTTTAGGGTGTATTCAGGGCCAGTTTTGAGGGAAGGCGACAGAGGCAGTCGCCTTGGGCCCCCGATTTTTGATGCATTTTAGGTACCCCAAAATTTTATATATTTATAGTTATTTTTCAATCGTCCCAAAAATAATTTGTTGAAAACAGAACGGACAAATATTTAAACTTCTCGCAATTCCAAAAAATAAGGCGACATCTTTTCGGTAAAAGAAAAACCTACAATTTATAAATCAATAAAAAAATCTCTTATTAAATATGGGGCCCCCAATTCAAGAGCTCACCTCGGACCCCTAAAATCTCGGGACCAGCCCCAGGTGTATTGTGTCAATATTGGCTCAACTCATATCTGACCCATTTGTAGGCGTGTATATTCATTTCGTGTATAAGTTGTGCATTTATCGTGTATGATCCTTTCGCGATACCCATTTATTTAAGCGTGTTTGGTGGGTCAACAAGTCAATGAACTGAACCTGTTAAGACTAACCCCAAATTCGCTAGTTTTACTTTTAGGCTATTTTTGTGTCGGATTAATGAGTTGTGTTAAGAATGGTCAGGCCTAGCTATTCTATAGCATACGGATGTAAACATTTTAGCTAAGCTAAGGAATTGACTCCATGGTGTTAATTAATAAGTAGACAGCTGCCCATTCTTTGCTAACAGGTCCCTGCTTTTATCTATTCAAGATTTACAAAAAAATGACAAACTCCAATATTAATATCATTATACATACTGACAATTTTTTTTTCTGTGAACTTAATTCCAGCTCTCAACCTTAACAAATTATATCTGAATACAGTTGATGCCAAGTAAAGAAGTCGAAACCTTTGAACTAAACTCCCATTTTTTGTTGAAGCTGAACTGTTAACAATTTTTATTTGACTCTGTTGGTTAACTCTTATATTCCATTATTTATCACTTTATTTTTTCGCTTCATACTGTAATATACCCTTACAGAAAACCTGAAACATGTAATGTTTCCCCAGGGCCAGGAGACCTGGGACCCAGTACTCAAAAGTAACACAGACATCACCTCTCTCTCTCTCTCTCTCTGTATATATAAATATATATATATAACTCACTCTCATGATGGCCTTGCAGAGGGACGCAATCAATGAAATATTGCGATATGCAAGCAAGAATCAACTTCCAGAAGGGTTGAAAGAGCAAATGCTGGCACACATGCAACTCAAGTTCAAGACAGCTGAACTACAGCAAGAAGCAGTGCTTGAAGACATGCCCAAGGCAATAAGATCTAGCATCTCTCATCATCTTTTTCATACTACCGTAGAAAAAACCTACCTTTTCAAAGGAGTCTCCGATGACCTTCTCGGGCAAATGGTAAAACATTCTTCTTCTCTTTATCAAAATAGTGCCAGCTTACAATTTTCTTGCCTTAGTTGTGGTGGATTGTGTCCAATGAACAATTCAACATGTGAGGTACCAATGTAAGATATTGCAATATATGAGAGCATATGCCACCACAATACCTACTGCCTCTAACAATGGAAGCACAAACACTTCTAGGAAGAGGACGTGTTCAAGTTGGACTCTTATCAGACATACTGACACTTGGACACATATACGACACTTATTCAATGCGTCCATAGTTTATACATATAACTCTTTCTTTTAGACATGTTGCCTCCTCAAAATAATACCAATAACATTTAATGTTGAAAAGACACCCAAAAATATTTATTGATATATGTATAGATTTTTTATGTGTCATTGTTCTGCTATTTTAAGAATTTGATGCGTCAGCTTGTCTGTGTTGTGTCTTATCTATTTCCCATATATGGGTTTCACTAAAAGGAAGTGAGCTCCAAGTTCTCTTGAAGTTCATTTAGATAAGCCCCAAACATAACCAAAAGAATCAGAGAACTTTCTTCTGTAACTTTACTTCACCATGCCTAGCAAAAGATAAGAACATCCTAGTTCACTACAATCTCACTAGGATATGCCCATATTTATTCATATACTACCTCCGCCCCAAATTAATAGTCGTTATTCGAAAACGACGGTTTTTAACGATTCACTCAATCCATGACCAAGATCAGGACTTGTTCACTTTCGTGGAATGGTTCATTGCTAAGCGACTATAAATTTGGGACGGAAAACGTGACTATTAATTTGGGAAAGAGGGAGTAATAAATAGAGAGTTTAGAAAGACATACCAACCCCATATAAATGATATTCCATGTATAATCGCTGCACACCCAGCATCTACTCAAGTACGGAAACTGTAAGCTAAGAGTAACAAAGTAGAAATATGTGGTTTTAAAAAAATTATTGTCTAAGATGAATCTTGTGGCTTATCCTTCACAGGTTTCAGACATGAAAGCAGAATATTTCCCACCCAAGGTTGAGATTATCTTACAAAATGAGATACCAACAGATTTTTACATTATAGTATCTGGAGCAGTGGTACGGCATTGCTTTTTTTTTTTGTGTCTGTGTTTGTTTTTTTCATCTTTCACAATCCCACTTGCATAACCTAACTAGCTAGAAGTGCAGGACGTGCTGACATACAAAAATGGAATAGAGCAGGTATGTCGTTATAGTTCTTCTTAATCACAACGATAAGTTTGAGCATTTTCTGTAGTTGGCGTAGTAAAAACATGGTACTATGTATATATACATATTCACTAAAGCAGTGAAGAGTGAGGGAAGTATTGTCAAAGCAAGTACTGCTAAGAAGTACTGTACCATTTGTCTCAACAATCATGAGTTGAAATATAAAAGCAGAAAGTCTTCAATTCAGAAGATATGTAAAATCAAACTCATAAGACAGCCAAAAGTTAATGGAAAGTTTAGTTTATATTACTGTCTAGTATATAACTCATTCAACCAATGAAACTAATACATGATTATATGAGCAGATCCCAAATTGGATTAAAAAAAAAAGATGTATGTTGGAGTAAATCCTAGGAAGTTTATGGACAACATTCTCATTATAGCCTCAACTGTATCATTGAGATAACAAAACCAAGAGTGAAAATTGTTCTGCAAGTTTATACCTTTCTGGTGAAATGAGGTGACAGGTTCTACCTTTCTGGCGAAATGAGCTGACAGCTGTTCTTTAAAAAGGTCCAAATCACCCTGGATAACAAATCAAGTAACAGGGTTAACAAACTGCTCTAAATCTTTTTCCCAACTGTACACATGTCTGCATGCGCGCGCGCACACAAAAAAAAAATCCCAAATGCGCATTATTTTCAAGCATTACAATAAAGATGGACTTGAGCAAGAAAATACATATATATACAAATGGGATAATTGCAAATTAGATCCTGAAGTTAAGGGTTCTTGAATACCTCCCTCAATCATTCAATTGCTACAATGTCAACTTTTAAGTTTTTATAATGTTGAAATCTAAATCCTAACTTTAACTCTGTTTCAAATCAAAGACGGAAAGCCGACGTGGCCTGAACTTCAGAGTTTATATTGCAGATATTTGATAAACCAGGAGTCACGCCAGCTTACCATCTTTATATTTAACGGTGTTATAACCAATGTTTGAACTAAACACTAATAAAATATGAAGTTTTAAATGGAAATAAGTAAAAAATGGAGGGAGAATTGAAATTAACCCCCAACTTCAACAAATATTTGTGTCAATATGAGGATAGTATCCATGCTACAAATCTTAGTTGTAGAAATTGTCAACAAATAATGCCAAGTGTTAGGTCTCTACACAGTCCACCCCTTCCAGCATCCTCGATTAACGGGGATCAAACTGGGTAATGGCCTTTTCTATTTAAATTAGGATGCTTAAATAATGGATGCACCAAAATACTGGAAGGAAAAAATGAACCAATTTTTAACTCAGAATTGAAGTACCAACATATAATTTACTTGAAATGTTAGTGAATTTAATTTGGGATTTTCAGTTCTTGACAAGTTCAGGATCCACAGAAATGGTTGGTGAAATAGGGGTAATTTTCAATGTGCCCCAACCCTTTACAGTGAGAACTAAGAGGCTTTCTCAGGTAATCCGGATTAGTCATCTTCATTTCAAACAAATGGTGCAGCCACTAAATGACGATGGAAAGACAATTATTGCCAACTTTGTTCAGGTGTGGAACTACTAGCAGCTTTCAGATTTCAATAATTTAATCCAAACACTATGTCATGCATTTAGTTAACATCTTAATGGAATTGTAGACCCTCACTAACTAGCAAAACTTTGTATTTCATTTCTCCACGATATGCACAACTTACTCCTGCTCCCAAAAGTATCTTTATACTGACATTTCCATGCTCAGTATTTGAAGGAATTAAAAAAGGAAGTGCTAGTAGAGATACCATTTCTGACAGAACTGCTCGGTGATTTCAATATAGAGGTAATTCTTCATATTCAACAAATCAAACATGTAAAGTATACGTTAGAACACCGAAATATAAATCTCGCGAAGGTGTTTATAGTTTTTTCATGATTCGACAGAGGAAAAATATGGTTAAACAAGCACTTTATTAGATTTTAACCAGTTCCTTCGAGATACTTCCACTATACTAACCTACCAACCATTAAAACGTAATCAAACACAATGGGAGCCCAAAACGCAGTGCAAGAACGGGTGCGAGTGCGCTAGAGCTTCAAGTTATAAATTAGTAGGATTTGAGAATCTCTCTCTCTCTATCTATCTATCTCTCTCTCTCTCTCTCTCTCTCTCTCTCTCTCTCTCTCTATATATATATATATATATATATATATATATATATAAATGTATAAATTCAATTTGTAAATAGGAACAAATATATACTTAATTGTAAAATTACAAACAATGCCACAATTTGGATATCTGGTGCACATACTCTTAAAAAAACTGATAACCACAGTCTGGCCTTAATACTGATATAATCTGGTGATATTATGAGTATGTTTAGTACTGTTGATAGAAATGTCCCACTCAAATGATTTTCATTTTCAAATGATGGACTTCACCTTGATGCATTCTAAAACAATGAGTAAGGATTTTTGAAGACTATAACAACCCGTGTCATTATCTCTCATGTGGCAGAGCGACCTATTATGAAAGATATGAAAATCAAGACATGTTGAATTCTGTATGCTACATCAGTGCAGTAGAAGATATTAACTTCTTGAACCATTTTAAATAGAACCTATACACCCCACATCACGAAGGAAAGAAAGCACATATGATGAATCCCTGTGAAAGGGACCACTTCTGCCGTTTACAGGTCATGGCCTCAAGTACTATAATTGTGAGGCCTCAAGTACCTTCTGCCATTAAAATCAGTTTAATGTTCATTTTGCAAGTTTGACTAACGAAAAATGCTAGTTTGACTTTCTGAAGTCGCGCACTGAGCCCGATTTCACACTCAATTCGCAAATACATGATTCCAGTGTGCAGTTGCACCCTAAAGTGACAAACAGGGGAATTAAGGTTGAGACATCTTTCAAAGTTTATTATAATAACTCAGATAACATCTAACCACAACTAGTCAATTACTGCATAAAAGGAAATTCACATGGGATAAGACAACTTATCTAAATCCTTGTCAAAGGTACAGGCTCGTAAAAAGATGGTTCAAGAATATAATAACAAGTGCTTGTGGTAGAAAATTGACATATGGATAAACTTTCCCACTCCAACATTTCTTTGTAAAATCTCATTTATTTTACCTTTGTCTTGCAAAACTTCCAATTAAAAGATATCGATCATACGTGACTGAAGCAACATGGGAAAGTTTAGACTTCAAGAAAATTCGTAATAATCATTCAACCAATGCTTACTTAAAACTAATTCGTGCCTGTTTATCTAAGACAATTATAGCGCAATAAGAAAAATGTCCAGTGGAAAATATGAATATTATGAACGTATGAAATACAGTTATCAAACTATAAACAAGCAGAAGAGTTCAACAAAATCCTCTTTTAAGTAGTGATCGATTGATATTTTGCACAAAGTGAAGGTGATCCATTCAAATGGGGCTCAAATAGTGAATGTGAATTTGTAAATAGATAGACACACCCCCACAAATTAAAATTCCAATAGTGAAACCAGGTTCAGAATTTATTAAATAGAAGCTTTCCTTTTAAGAGGGTTAGACTTATTTCTGACATACGTTAATAGTTTTATGAATTCTTGAAGATTCATTGACAATCTTCTTTTTGTTACTCTATGAACATGGTCCATTGAGATGTGGAAAAATGCCAGTCTTAGTGATTTGAGTCGAAGCTAACAATGGTTGATGTGTCCTTTTAGCATCCAGCAGCACTTGAGGGACTACTAAATCAGGAAGCATCAAATTATGGTCAAGAAGCAAATACAGAAGGTTGGTAGGCCTTACTTCTTTAGCTCCTATATTGACTTCCATACTCAATATGGTGGGTGGATGGTGTGCAGATAGTTAAATTATTTTCAAAATAAATAGCCTTTGTGTAGTGGCCTTTTGAAAGATTTAGGACTTGGGAAGTATAAACTATATAGCGGGACTGGGAACTGTTCCACAACAAAAAGATGGAAAAGTCATAATTAGTTTGGATCAAATGGTGTGATTACTGGTGCAAATAGGGGTGTATTCAGAAAGGATGTAATGATTTGATTAGGTGCAATCCACACCACCAAATCACTTGGACACAATCTAAGGATTCAAATATAAATTCTAATGACTGCAACTTTTGGCACTAGGCATCACCATTGGCTAAAGGACACCAAGAAGCCTATAGATGTATCGTATATGGGTGTTTTAGACACAATATATATATTACTCCCTGTGTCCCAAATCAAGAGTCCCTGTTCAAATATTCCCAAGTTTTAAGTCAATATTTTTTTCCCCAATTTTAGCCTCTCAACTTCATTACTGCATTAGATCAACATCACCCGATGTTGAGCTTCTACACCCCATGTAAAGTTGGAAATTCACACTACGGAGGGAGTATTAGTGTAATTCATATTCCTTCATCCCTAAAATTTTGCAACCCAATACACTACAATACACTTCCAACTTGTTTCCCGTCGTTCAGTATTTTGTAAACGAAATAAAAGAGAACAGTGTCGGACTTCCGTTACATATGTATGGCATGAAAGTGTCAACCTGTAGGCAACCCTAGAAATGACTTACAAGATGATAGATGTTAATAAGTTAATGATCATAAACAAGTGACTTATCTTTGGATGATTGGTAAAATTAGCAGCAAGCTGTCATTGTTTGGACATCATAACTTCCAGTAAATGATTTCTTCCTTTACATCTTTTTATCTTTTTTTTCTTGTCAGTTGGGTGGGAGTTGGTACCTATGGAATACTGTTTTAAAAAGCCAATTCAAAACCAGAATAGTTTATCCTATAGCCACCCTAATTAAGTTTGCACCGTATAAGTTACTTTACTTTGTGTGCCTAATCTTTTCCCCTTTGTTTTCTCTCCATCTCAAGCACAGTAATTTTTCAACCTTACAAGATTTTGATTGGTGTTGATAAAAGTTTGAATTTTCTATAGCTTTTCATCTTTCACTTAATAGGAAAATCTGCATGCTATCATTTTTCAGGAACACCCACAACTCCTACTTTGTCAAACACATTGCCCATGAGGTTGGTCATCCATGGCCATCATCCCGAGGATAAAACAACAGAAGGTGGTTGTACAGGAAAACTTATCCATATGCCTGAGTCAACAGAAGCCCTTCTGAGTTTAGCAGGTGAGCAATCTAGTACACCATATCATCTATATACCCTCATCCAAATCCAATTTGTAAATTAATTTACAATACCTTAACATTGACCAAATCAGGCTTCTTTAGATGACCAAATTATACAGATTGCACTTTTCATCACACAAGTATTAATTACATGTTTAATAGCCTCAAGCCTATCCCAAAAACAAAAACAAATAAATATAAATAAAAAATCTTATGGGGACCTTTAGTGTTCCCAATTGGAGAGTTTCAACCCCCATAGTTGAAACTTAATCACACTACAATTCCACATATCTGTGGAATGTCGTCATATTTATATTCTATGCATTATTATAAATATCCATTAATTTGGAAGGTTCAAGAGATGACTAAGGGACATAATTTTCAAGTTTTCAACCTGGTTATATTTGTTGATGCAGAAAAGAAGTTTGGGAAAAGAGGAGATACAATTCTCATGGCCGACGGCTCTGAAGTGGAAGATTTGAATGCTTTAAGAGAGAATGATAAATTGTATATATTTTGAGAGAGATTTAAATTTTTTGGGCAAATATTATACTGGGAACCAGTTGCTCTTACGTGTAAAAATTATGAGATGTGTAACACAAGGAAAAAAAAAATCAAAGAGTGATGTGTCAAAATGTCAAGGAGTCACCTTTGAATTATCCATGTAACTGTTATAAATCTTCATTTTAGGGAGAATGTATTTTATACTAGATAGAATAGGGCAAGAGGTAGCGAAAATAGTAGAGCTTACAGGCTTTCAGCTGATCTCCCTATTGTTCAGCAGGTCTAAAACTGTGAAAGCAGCTTTCTGAAAACACTCCTTCTCTTCCTCTAAAGTTCTCTTTCTTTCAAGAGCAGAGTCTTTGCACTTCTCTATCTCTTCCATGATTCCAGCAGAGTTTTGATCGATTTCACTGTGGAGGTTTCATGGAAAAATAAAAAGTACAAAAAGAACCCCCCAAAAAAAAAATTACAAAAGAAAAGCAGATAAGGATTAACCGGAATGTAATTTTCAAAAATTCCAGCAAGACCAGGAAAAAAGCAGAGTACTGATAGGGTAATTAACATGCTTGCGATGGACAAAAAATGATAATATTCAAAATAGCGATACTAGAAGCATTCAGATTATGGAATGTAGTAGTGTTCTTTAGATAAGGAAGAAGGTAATGACGAACAACATTTTTTATGTGTTCATTAGAGTAGAGCAGGTAACAATAATCTTTTTATACAACATTTTCAGCAAAAAGCTTCTCTCATATCTCTATTGGATTGATTATTAGCGGCTAATAAAACACTATCCTGAAGTTAAAATTGCTTATCATCTCACTTTGTCATCTTAAGCATGTTCTCCATTGCGACTTGCACCTGCTGTGATAGATCTGCACTCATACAAGATTAAAAAAGTTTTCGCGTCAGCGGAAACAAAAGATACTCCTAGCAATCCTCGTAAAAGAAACTTCCAAATCTACCAAGTCTACAAGCACATTTTCAACTACTACCAGACACTGTAGTTGGCTTTGGCAAGTATGAAGAGGCTTCGCTAATATTCCCCAATGTCGCTCAATACATTTAAATTACTTATTCAAATGTGAGTTTCTTAAAATGGTGCATATAGGGGAAAGTTTTGATGCAACTGGAATACTTTAGTTGGTTACAGAACAAGACATTTAAGAGAGATGCTGATAGGGTATGAGCTACAAAGTCAACATCAAGGCTCCGTTTCAAACAAAATATAAGAACCATATGAAAAAAGCCAAATCCAGTGTCTTTGAGTGAGAATTGTCAAACCTAACAATGGTTCGGTTTTCTCTTGCAGTGATATTTTCCGTTGAAACCGGATTATTACAGTTTACAATATACACTAGGAACTAGAGAATCTCCTACAATCTGTGATTAATAATAATTGCTAAAATTTCAAACAGAAACTCACAATTCTAAAATTAGTGTCATCTAAAAACCACAAAATTAAAGTTAGCCGTGTGACTCAATAAAAATCGCTGCTCACAACGTTAACTTCCTCGATTTCAAAAAAAAAAAAGAGGAAAATTGTAATTCACCAACACTCACTGTTTGATCAAAACATTGATTACACATTCAATCAGGTTGAGTCAGTGGCAGATAGGAGAAAAATTCACCAACACTCACTGTTTAATTAAGCAGAGACATCGAAACTTCTCAAATTTATTGCTAATAAGAGCTCGTTTGATAAAATTATCGGAAAATAATATCCGATGGAAAATAGATTGAGTTTGTATTGGTTTAAATTGGAAATAGAATGAGATGAGCATGGAACAACACGGAAATGGAAGGTAACGATGATGTATAGATATATTTATATTATATTATATAGCATGTGTGTTAGAGAGAGAACCGAAGATGAGAGAGGAGAGTTGAGATTCAACGTCCGGTGAGCGTGGAACAAGTTGGCCATTGGAGTGAGAGGGTGAAGACTCCACTAATGCTTTCGAAGGCTCCATGTAGAGACAAAAAAGAGTTGAATCAGTTGGCTGTGTTTGCTTGGGTATATATACGCGCGAGCGCTTACCAAAGATATTTTTTATTCTTCAAGTTTAACCCCAATTAATTCACCTTTATTAGTCTTTTTTTTTTCAAAATCACCCTCATAAAGTGTCAACCGTTAATAAATTATATATACAAATATCTTATTCATAAAAAAAATCTTTTTTAATAAAGTATAGCTTTTATTCTGAAACACAACTATTTTATAAAAATTAAAAAACAGTTTTTTTAATTAAAAAATGTTTTGACTAAATAAAAAGCTATTTTTTATAATTAAAAAAGTTATAGCTTTTTTCTTACAAAATTTTTTTGACTATCTAAAAAGTTGTTTTTCATAAAAAGATGTTTTTCTTAGAAATTATTTTATATAAATATTGGGTTTATTATAAAGAATTGTGCATTATTAGTAGTAGTGACAAAATGATTCCCAACTAATAAATTAACCCATGCATTCAAATATGGGACTCATATTTAAAAGTTATGAGTCAAATATGGAGTCCATTAACAAAAAAATATGAGTCAAATATAAAGTCCATCTTTAAAAGTTATGAGTAAAATATGTATTATTTATATTGACTTGGAATTATTACATTTACTTGGATAGAAAAAAATGGGTTGGCCCAATCCACATTTAGTCCGTCCATATCTGGCCCAACCTATATATTGATATCTAAAAATGGACTAACTCCAGATTTATAACCACATATTATAATAAAGTAAATAACTCAAACCACACACACAAGAGAAGAGATTTTTAGAGTGGTTCAGCTGTAAAATATCATGTGTCCACTGTTGGTTTTATATAGTAGGGTTTACAATAGCTCAATATGGTGTGCATATGAGTGATTCGAGTTGTCCTTTGAGCTAAGAGAGTATTTCGTATTTATAATAGTCCAAAGCCCTAGAGATGGAGCGCCTTTATATTGCCAGGCATTTACATATATGTACAATAAATGAAACTCTGGGAATTCAGTGTTGGTTGGCATCTCATCCGAGTAACTATTGGTATTCCTGTTGGTTGGGCTTCTGAAGTTGGTCAGCCTTCCAGTCGACTAAGTGCCTCTGAAGCCGATTAAGGTGGTTGGTCGACCACGTAGGAGGACAGGTGTAAATTCATCATTGGTCCATGTGGGAGTGTAATTTTTACATACAGTCAAAGCTCCCAATGCTCCATGCTTGATGCTTGATGCTTGATTGAAAGTAGGGAATATTTAGCCCAAGAAGTTACTCGGCGTACTGTTTTGAGTGTTTAGTTGGCAGCGGACTGTAATACCCCATAATTTTAATGACTTTTAATATGAGACAAATTAAAAGTTAATGGGTTAGTTAAATGGGGATTAATTGGAATTAATTATGAAAAATTAATTGGGATTAATCCGAATATAATATAACTAGCGATAAACGTAATATATGATTTTGAATATTACTTAGTGTTATAAAATTAATATGTGAAAATAATAATTAGTGTCGGGAGCTACCAATATGACAGTAATGGAAATTAAATCGGGACACGATTATGAGTCGTGTCGGGACTAAAGTTGAGAAATAAAATGCGATTTATTTTTAAGTCAGTCAGATGATTATTTCGACTGTGTCGTTGAGTTCGGAAGGGTCAAAACAGGCAGAACAGTCTACCCGGATGTTTAATTTGGGTCTCGGGTCAATTGGAAGATGAAAGGTCACTCTGAATGGGCATTTGAGTCATTTTGCTTGGAAGATGAATAGTAATTCCATTTTTGTCTTTTAGCTAGCCTTGGAGACTTGTTATAAATGTGGGTTTAGACTCTACTTAATGTTCATTTTCATCACATCACTTGTGAGGACTTTTGAGAGAGAGTGAAAAGTCATCTAGAGAAAGTGAAAGGGTTTTTGTGAAGAGGAAGAATCATTTAGTGGGAACCAAGGGACAACCATCATCTCTACACCTTGCACCACCACCGAAAAGTCGCCGAAAAAGAGGAAGATGAAGTTCTAACATTATCTTCTCCAAAGGTTCAACCCTACACTAAGAGGCAAGTGTAATTCTTGCTTTATTTTGGTGCTTATATTATCCATGCTAGAATATGATTCTTATTAATCAATGGAACTTATGAATTTGGGATTAAAATGATAGTTAAATAAAGTTTCCTGGTTAGACAAATTCATGTAGTTGAAATATTTACATGTAGAAGCTATGAACATGATGAAAGTGATAAGTTTTACATGTAGAGGAGATATATGTTTATTGAAAACATGAAAATCATGATAGGTATTGCACGTAGATGAATACTAATCATGTTGAATATGTAAATTGATGATTTAGATAAGAAATTATAAGTTCTAAATTCTGGGTTTATAGGAGTGTTAAATGGGAAATTTAGATAATTGACATCTTAAGGATTTAATGGGTTTGATGATAATACCGTTATGAACATATGAATTTGATGTTTCTCTTATGTGAAAATCACCCTTGAACATATTTAGATAATGTTGGAATATCTGAGTTTTGGTTAGAATATAATCCATATATATTAGGTTGTAAGAAATATGAGAAACACAGAAATCTGGGGGTTGTCCTCAAACTGCTGAAATGTCATTCGAACGACCCGGGGAACTCGTTCAAACGAGATTACCAACGAGATTAATAATAAAATTTCCAACGAGAATTGAGAAGAAATGTCGTTCAAACGACATCGTTCGAACGAGATTTCAGAATTTTCCAGTTTAGCCCAGAAAAGTTTGAAAAATTATATTTTGGTCTGGATGAGACTTAAATAATTTTAGTACAATGACGTGGAGTGAGAGACTTGAGTTAATGTTGGAAAATTATATGATATTGAGGATTAAAATTATGTTAGAGATATCTATATAATTATTATACGATTTAGAGGAGAATAATAGTTATAACAAGTACGGGTAATATTGAGGATATATATATACGGGTACTTGGGTTGAATAAAAGATTATGTGAGTGATAATTACATAATAAAAATACGATGATGATCGTGAATGATAAGTACGGGTGGTATTCGAGAAATACGATGAGTACTTGGGATAGGATGAAATCCTAATATGATATAGGTCGTATGAGTACCTAATTCTATATAGGTTGATGTGTATACCTATTGTTTGTTTAATTTATGTGTATGACATACCTAGCCTACTTGCTATTGACATGAGGTTTACGCTTAAAGGGGGAGTCATATCCTGATGAGCCTTAAGGGGGATCTTTGACTTGTTACCTCAGAACATAGGACTTAGGTTGGATTGCCATTAGTGAGAACAATGGTATTGAACAGTATTTTGGGTGCGTAGGTATGTGCATAGCCCAAAGGCTTAGAACTATGTTCACCTCCACTGTTTGTGATTTGTTGATTATGGTTCGTGGGACATACCGAACCTATAGTCCCCTATACAGTGACGAGATGTACTGGGACATAATAGCAGAGTACGCATGCACCGCAACTGAACCTCAGGGTGCAGTATAATATATATATATATATATATATATATATATATATATATATATATTAGAGAGTATGTGTATATATACTTGTGATAGTGTTTACTATGTGAATTAAGTAGACATAAAAGAAAATAAAATCTTAATAAATTAAGTAGGTGAATACTTAATTATATTGAATTGTAAAAAGGATTATCCATGTTATAGAGGAATTGGATATATATATGTGTATTACCTGTTTTGCGAGAGAAATACATGGGAAAGATATGGGCTATGGTTAGTTGGCACTGATATGAACTAGTTAGCATGGGAATAGTAACTAGTATGATTTTAAGGTACGTTAGGTGTGCACTTTAGATGAGAGGTGAGGATCTCAAGAGAGAGTCCAATAAATCTAACATGTATATAATAATTGTTGAATATAACATTTATTCACTTGTTGTTTTCTAAACTATTTTTACATCGAGCTCTAACTCGTTTTCTTGCGTATTCTCTTTTCTCTTGTATCTCCTGTATCAGGTGTCCAGCCGTAGGGACGCCAACCATAGATGATTGAGATTTTGATTAGATATGGATGCTATAGAGTCATGGACTTTCACTACACCAAAATGGGTAAATTGGCACCCTTCCAGCGGCTAGCCTTATCGTGACAAAAAAACACGCGTTTATTATCACGGTCAAGGACCGTGACACGTCTATGACAAATTTCCCAGTAAAAAAACCCTTTCCCCTTCTTTTTTTCCCCACCGATTCTCCCCTCCTTTTTTCTCTCTCTCTCTCTACGCTGCTCTCCCTCTCTCTCTCTTCCATTTATATATATATATATATATATATATATATATATATATATATATATATATATATATATGTGTGTGTGTGTGTGTGTGTGTGTGTGTGTGTGCGCGTGTGTGTATATGTGCATGTGCGTGTGTGTGGTGGGTGGTGGGTGAGGAGGGGGTGGGGGGAGGGGGCAGGGATGGGGTGGGTTGTTGTGTGTGTTTGTGCGTGTGTGTAGTGGTGTGTGTGTGTGGTGGGGGAAGGGGGTGGGGCAGGGGGGAGGGGGATGGGTGGGTGGGTGGTGGGGGTAGGGGCGGGGGGCTGCGTGTGTGTGTGTGAATGTGCCCGGGTATTTGTATATGTGCACGTGTGTGTATATGTGTGTGTAGTGTGCGTGTTTGTGCGTAATGTCCCTTGTAAACGAATTGATTGGTTATTATTTTTTTTAGTAAATTAATATATGATTTCCCCTCATTGTAAATTAGTAAATTAATATATGATTAATTATGAAAGTAGGATTGCCCCTTATTGTAAATTAGTAAATTAATATTTGTATACTTTAATTGTTAGTTTAATTGATGAAAATAATTAATTAAGTAGATGAATTAGGAGTATGGGATACACATTTGTTGTTGACATTGCTGTTGGATTATAGTGGATCGATGTTGGGTTGGTTAGTTTTAAAAGTGGCATGACCACTGGATTATTGTCCATATGGGGGTGGGATTTTTCAACTTTTTTTGAAAATTACTTTGTATATCGAACAATATATATATATATATATATATATATATATATATATATATATATATATATATATATATATATATATATAGTATGATAATTAAATGAAACATACTTGAAACTACATATGTGCGTGTGTGTGGATGTGTGTGGTGGGTGGGGGGGTGAGGCAGGGTGGGGGGGAGAGGGCAAGGATGGGGGGTTGTTTGTGTGTGTGTGTGTGTGTGGTGTGTGTGCATGTGTGTGTAGTGGTGTGTGTGCGTGTGTGTGTTTGTGGTGGGGGCAGGGGGTGGGGCGGGGGGTAGGGGTAGGGGGCAGGGAGGGGTGGGGGGATGCATGTGTGTGTATGAATGTGCGCGGGTGTGTGTGTGTGTGTATGTACGCATGTGTGTATATGTGTGTGTAGTGTGCGTGTTTGTACGTAATGTCCCATGTAAAGGAATTGATTGGTTATTAGTTTTTTTAGTAAATTAATATATGATTGCCCCTCATTGTAAATTAGTAAATTAATATATGATTAATTATGAAAGTAGGATTGCCCCTCATTGTAAATTAGTAAATTAATAATTATATACTTTAATTGTTAGTTTAATTGATGAAAATAATTAATTGAGTAGATGAATTAGAAGGAGTACGGGATACACATTTGTTGTTGACATTGCTGTTGGATATAGTGCGCATAGATACTAGCCTTCTAGTTCTTATGCGTACCCATTCAATAGCCCTTAGACCCGTTCTTACGCTGCTCTCCCCCCCTCTCTCTAATTTCAGGTTACTCTCTCTCTCTCTCTCTCTCTCTCTCTCTCTCTCTTCCATTTATATATATATATATATGTGTGTGTGTGTGTGTGTGTATATATATATATATATATATGTGTGTGTGTGTGTGTGTGTGTGTATATATATGTGTGTGTGTGTGTGTGTATATATATATATATGTGTGTGTGTGTGTGTGTGTGTGTGCGTGTGTGTGGTGGGTGGGGGTGGGGCAGATTGGGGGGGAGGGGGCAGGGATGGGGGTTTGTGTGTGTGTGTGTGTGTGTAATGGTGTGTGTGCGTGTGTAGTGGATGAGTTGGCTCCTACCGAATATCAATCCATTTTTTATGATAACCCGAATTTTAAACAATTTTTTAATTTGTAATAAATATTCCAATTTGTACCGAAACATCCATTTTTAATGCTTTTAATTGATTTGCACTTTATCATTTTCACTCTTGTGTAAGGGTGGGGGTGGGGATGTTTTGGATTTTTAGTAACTGTACATATTATGAGCTAGATGCTGTTGTTTTGGAATTCAGAATTGAGGTGTTTGACAGTAACAATTCATTTTTATTTGTAGTAATTGTACATATTTGCATGTCTTCTTTTAATTCATTTTGATATGTACTAATAATATTTTTTTACAACAAATGTCTCCTTCAGGTATTAAGGCGAGGATGATGATGCTTGTTATGATGATGTCGTCTGGGCTCGGTGGTAGCGGAGGCGACGACGGCTCCTCGGCCCCTAGGCTCCCCAAATATGGCAAATTGGGGATGGCCATCGAGAACAAATCGGGGCTATTAGTGAGATTCCTTGAGCTGGTAAAGACGATCATCGGCTCGGGGTACATTAGTTGGAAGGAGGTGCCATATGAGCTCAAGTTAGTTGTTTGGGTGGCACTACAGGTAATGTATTTATATTTATATTTATATGTATATTCATATGAATATTTCAATTTCAATTTCAATTTCATTTTATATTTATATTTATATTTATTTGCAACTAACATTGTATTTGTTGGACAGGAACAATTCAGCCTGGATCCAAAGCTACGCGATTCCGTCTTGGAGCAGTTGAGGGAGCAACACAAGACGTGAAAGAAAAATATGCGGACCCGGTACTTTGGGAAGACACGAGAGTCCATTATCCAAAGGCGTGAATCCTTCCCGCCGAAGGAGCCGATCTTATTGGCACAATGGCAAAAGTTCGTTGACAATGAGATCGGGGAGCGATAATTGGCATCTCGCCAATCAGGGAGGAAAAATCGGGCAAAAAAGACGGACGTGCACTTCTCCGACCGGACGTCTTACGCCGAGGTGGAGCATAGGATGATGGTAAGATTTAATTTTTCTATAACTACATAAATATATTATTCTGCATTATTTTACTTTGCGAGGCCGATACTAATTTTACTTTATTTTATTTCAGGGGACAGGGAGTGGCCCTGGGGAGTAGGCCACATATGCTCGATACTTATGTGGCTCTTCGAACGAAGAAGGGGAAGGACAAGGAGGTGTCCCCGAGCGTCACGGACACGATTGTAAGTAATCCGATAGTTTACTTTTTGTTAATTATGTTATAATTTTTTAATTTACTTATTTTACTGATCATGTGCTTTTTGTTGTTTCAGACAAAGCTTAAGGAAGTGCATGAGTCACGGTCTAATGCTGACAAGGCATCTTTGTCCACAGACACACTCAACCAAGTGCTTCGCTCTGATCGCAAGGGGAGGACAAGGGGGTGAGCTCGCGGGTGGACAAATCTAGGATCATCGGATTGGAGATGAGCGATACCGGATTGGCTCGAACGGTGGACTCACATGACGCGAAGCTGTCCCGTTTGGAGGCGACGGTCCAATATATGTTCTCATTCATGAAGCGTTCGTTGGGCGGCGGAAAACGCAAGGGGAAAGGGAAGGAGAAGGTAGGGGGGGAGAAGGTGCGGGAGGACGAGGTGTAGGATGACGAGGATGTGGACCTCGTTGCTTCATCGCCGACACGTGTGAACTTTGATGATCCACTTCCCTATTTGGCTCCCTTTGACCGACCGATGTCGACACTTAGTTGGCCGAGCGTGTTTATACTGGACATATTTGATGGCCAGCGGATAGGGCGGGAGTTGAGGGACCTGAATATTGTCCAGGGTGGACTAATTCATGGACATGAGCTTCAAGACATCGAGTCCAATGTGCTCGTCATGCATGTGATACCTGGGAAGGAGAACTCCCCGTTGTGGTTGCGCGAACAATACGGCACGATGTATATCAGTGGGTGGTGACCGGGTGGAAAAAGTGTGCGCGTGTAAAGTGCACAATCGTCGTGTGATTCGCCGCCGCGATACAAAGAAAACCTAAGCTACTACTACACTTGACACGCAAGTATAGCGGTAAGTCGGGTATCGTATATCCACAGGGAGTGATTAAATTTTAGACTTTAATTGTTTTAAAACTTCAAGAATAAAAATGGTGTAAAAGAAATAAGAAAAGGTAATGGGAGCTTATTGTGACAAAAGAAAAGAGAAGTTAACTCTAAATTAAAGGAAAGCGAGAGTCGGGATCGCACACACATATTCACGGGCTAAACAACTACTAATTAGAATTTCGGTTCGAAAACATTTAATCGATCATTCTCAATTAAGCATAAACATCACGCAATAAGGAATTTAACCCAAAGTTGCGAGATTAAACATTTAATCAAAAATGGTCACACGCGGATTAAATTCGGATAATCGCTATAAACACTAACGTTGCATGACAAAGAAAGTTAAACGCATAATAATCAGACTTTAATACGCGAGGTTTCAATTAAATGCGATTTTACACGAAACCCTAAATTTCGAGGTCCGAACCCGAAAATGGAGGAAATGCAATCCCAACCCTATTTATCTAGGGACTAAGCATGATTAAACTAAATTAAACTAATTAACTAAGAAAGCAATAGATTAAAGCAAGAAAACCTAATTAGAAAGCATGGAAATTATCTAGAAAGCAAGGAAATGAAGAAATACAACTATATTAATGGAGAGGGAAGATGAATAGTCAATCTTACAAACCAATTAGATGTCAAACCAAGAGGGATTGAAGAAGAACCAAGCAAATCCCACAAAACCCTAACTAAACTAAGCTAAAATCGTGCCTAAACTGATATATGTTATTACAAACCAAAATTTGGCTTAAATAGTAAGTTGGATTAAAAATAAAGAAGAAAGAAAAGAAGGCAAAATATCTGCAGAAAACAGAGCATCGATCGATCGACCACTTTGGTCGATCGATCGACCTAGGCAAAAATTCGGCAAATCAGAAAGGTCGATCGATCGATCAAGCAGGGCAGAATGCAGCAGCCTACTGCATTCTTCTTCTTCTCTTCTTCTTCTCCTCTTTTGCTTCCTTATTTTTCCTCCGCTGAAATCGCCGTAACTTCTTCGTTATGCATCGAAATCGCGCACCGTTCGCGGCCATGCGAAGCTAGCGAGGAGGGATACAACTTCCGTGAGATGTCGGGCCAGGTAACCAAGCTGTGAAAAGACTAAAATGCCCTTGCGCGTGCGATTGTGTACGGAACTTCACCGGAATGCATCCGAACTTCATACTAAGCATCCAAATACCTACAAAAGCTCAATTAACCCCTGCAAAACATGTTAACATAGAAATACGAGGCTGTCTGGTTAACGAGCATAAATATAGGGATTAAGATACCCGAGGGGGCTAATAACGCGTAGGTTAACGGGTGAAATACGCAATATTTGCGTCGTATCACACCCCCTAACTTACACATTGCTAGTCCCTAGCAATGAAATAGGAAACAACAAGAACTACAAGAAAACCAAAAGCAGGAGAAAGAACAAAAGTATGGTCTAAAAGCAATAAAAAGATAAGGCCACTTTCGCGGGCGAACGATTGCATTTAGCATATGCAATAAGCCGTTAAACCCCTAGGTTACCCTAGTGGACGAGTGTCGTCTCGTGAGGGTTTTCAGGGATGATACCCACAAACATCACATAGTTTCCTCAAAATATGCCCAACCCAACATACGACAAACTCAACAACAACGAAAAAGATTTCAAACATGTTATTAGCATATTGAACGAATTCAAGCTAAAGTCCGTTGTTATTAACAAGTTGAATGCACCTCATAGAATTGAAACTTTAAAAGTGGGAGGGGGGAAAGCACATGCATAGTGTGATTTGGTGAAAAACTTATATAAACCGAATACTAATCAAAGCAAGCATACATTCAATCCTCACGGGCATTACGCTCAACAAATGAATTCAGTATGAAAAGGGAGGTAATACACGGGACATGCAGGCATAAAGAGAAAATGTAAATGGAAAGTAGGCCGCACACATGTCACAAATGAAGAACGCTATATATAAAATGAAAAATTTGCAATCTCAATGAAAGGATACCGCACACTAAAAGAGGCGAAATGCATTTTCACAGATTATCACAACTATTATGACTTTTAAATTACATGCACCCTAAGATCACATAGGACTTTAATAGGGTTGTAATGTAGGTTTGGGGTTAAGGTACGAAATGAAAGGTATATGTACGGATTCAAAGTGTTCGGAGATGAAAACTCGGGATAATGGAAAAAGGCGGGCAATAGCAAAATTGGAAAAACAAGTTCCAAAACGGCATTAGATATATCATCGGGGAGAGTAATAAAAGCTTATTGAACACTATACACAACATTTACAACTTTCTCTTTCTCTTTCTTTTCTTCTTTTTCTCATTTTCTCTTTTGTTTTCTTTTTCTTTTTGCTTTCTCTTTTTCTTCACTTTTTCACTACTTTCTTTTCTTTGCTTATCAAACTCTCATATGCCTAAAATTGCAACCGCAATACAACAACAACATTCAATCCCAAGTAACATTCCAAACAAAGGTATGTAAGGTGTATGTATGGCTTAAAACTCCAATTTGGAGTTGGTTATGGAATTTGGGTTATGAAACGAAAGGCTATATTTAGGCTCAAAGGAATTAACGAGGGTAAACATTAGGGTGAGGTCAAGGTCAATATGGGTGATATAACAAAGAAGGCCTATGATCATTTCACAAAGTTTACGCAATTCTCGAGTCAAAACAATATATGAAAATCATGATCAAGTAACACATTTCAAGCATGAACTCAATTAATGAACGGTCAAATGAAAGATTAGAGAGATTACCGACGAATTCAACGCTTTCAATGAGAAAAGAATAGTGTATAACACTCACAAACGACGAAAGGTACAAAGCTTACTCGGTGTAAGTATATACAATGCAACAAAAGATTCCCGAGTTATAAAAATCTTAAACCAAATCAATAGAACAAGGAAAGTGCATATGCTCATGGGATAAAGTTTAATTCATGAAGTTATTCACAATATCAATGATTTGAGGACTAAAGTCTAATAACTTCTAAAATCGAGAACATGCATCATTGAGTTGTCTATTGGATCGGGCAATTATTGAAATTTATCATCGAAAACAAGGCAAAATGCCCAACAAAGGAGAAAAAAGAAAGAAAATATTTTTGAAAATTTTCAAATTTTTCACAAAAAGGCATACTAAGTAACTAAATGTGAGCAAATCAATGGACTACACATGAAATGGATAAAATATCCTACACCCCCTAACTTAAATGTTGCATTGTCCTCAATGCGCATTAAGAACACAACACAAAGAGAGGAAAAGAACGATATTACCCAAAATTGGAGCGATCTCCATAAGCGCGAGTCCAAAGGAATCTACAAAACAAGTTAGTACCGAGCATAGCAAAAACAAATAACAAAAAGTTAACTAATTACACTAGACTAAATTAAAAAGGAAAGAAAAAAAAAGGAAAGAAAGAAAATTAAAAAGCTAACTATTTACAACCTACTATTTAGGCTTCACACTAACTATACACTAGAAGTCTAAATAGTTGAGGGTCCACCCAAAAAGGGATTTGACTTTGAAAGATCAACGGTGGACCCTCCAAAGCGAACATGTCTCCCGGAAGATATGAATTCCATTTGAACAACGGAAGGCATGTGGGTGGTGAAAAAAGTGAACCATCGCCAATTTGAAATTTTGGGCGGATGATGGGGGATTTGGATAATAAGGGGGAAAGGTACAATTGAGGACCAAGAAAAATCGATTCATCTCCCAAAGGTTTTTCAAATGGAATGGGAGATGGTGCACATATCTGGATAACATCCATCGAAAACAAGTTCGGTAAGGAGTCCTCATCGGCAAAAAAGTGTAGAAGTTTTAAAAGTTTCTACCGATTCATAGGAATCAACCGGTAATTCTAATGGTTCGATCACGAAAAACGAATATGGTGATGAAACAAATTCAATCTCAATCGACTCATCGTCGGAAGGAGATTGAATTTCGGGGGAGAAAGATGCACACTCGATGAGAAATTCTTCGAAAAATTTAGGTGAAACACAAGTTTCCACCTCCTCGTTGTTTTGTGCATAAGAATTCATCTCATCGCAAAGTGCACCAAGTCTCATTCCAGCATCATTTAGGCTTTCCAAACCTTGGGAGTAAAGAAGCAAAGTCTCTTCCAAAGTAGGCTTCCTCGGCTCAAGAGCCTCAGACTCCTCATTTGGTTGAAACTCGTCTTCGAAAGTAATGAAATAAGAATCGTCATTGGATTCGAATAATGAATCCAACTCAAGCTCCCAATAACGATTTTCATTCCGATAAATGTTTTCAAGTCTTTCATTTTCAAGAAAATCTTGAAAATGGAAAACTTGAAAACTATCCCCAAAGTAAGAATCATTAGAATGATCGTGATAACTATAATAGTAGGACATGATTACCTCGTTGTTGAAAGATGGAGAATCCAAGAAATAAAGTGAGCAACCGCGAATCAAAGTTTCTTAGCGCTCAAAGTATGCAAATCCTGCAAAAAAGGTTAAAAAAAAGAATACAAATACAAAAGAAAAAATACTACGAAATAATAAAACAATTACTATCTAAAACACACTCCCCGGCAACGGTGCCATTTTGTGACCGGGCGGAAAAAGTGTGCGCGTGTAAAGTGCACAATCGTCGTGTGATTCGTCGCCGCGATACAAAGAAAACCTAAGCTACTACTATACTTGACAAGCAAGTACAGCGGTAAGTCGGGTATCGTAAATCCACAGGGAGTGATTAAATTTTAGACTTTAATTGTTTTAAAACTTCAAGAATAAAAATGGTGTAAAAGAAATAAGAAAAGGTAATGGGAGCTTATGGTGACAAAAGAAAAGAGAAGTTAACTCTAAATTAAAGGAAAGCGAGGGTCGGGATCGCACACACGCATTCACGGGCTAAACAACTACTAATTAGAATTTCGGTTCGAAAACATTTAATCGATCATTCTCAATTAAGCATAAACATCACGCAATAAGGAATTTAACCCAAAGTTGCGAGATTAAACATTTAATCAAAAATGGTTACACGCGGATTAAATTCGGATAATCGCTATAAACACTAACGTTGCATGACAAAGAAAGTTAAACGCATAATAATTCGACTTTAATACGCGAGGTTTCAATTAAATGCGATTTTACACGAAACCCTAAATTTCGAGGTCCGAACCCGAAAATGGCGGAAATGCAATCCCGACCCTATTTATCTAGGGACTAAGCATGATTAAACTAAATTAAACTAATTAACTAAGAAAGCAATAGATTAAAGCAAGAAAACCTAATTAGAAAGCATGGAAATTATCTAGAAAGCAAGGAAATGAAGAAATACAACTATATTAATGGAGAGGGAAGATGAATAGTCAATCTTACAAACCAATTAGATGTCAAACCAAGAGAGATTGAAGAAGAACCAAGCAAATCCCACAAAACCCTAACTAAACTAAGCTAAAATCGTGCCTAAACTGATATATGTTATTACAAACCAAAATTTGGCTTAAATAGTAAGTTGGATTAAAAATAAAGAAGAAAGAAAAGAAGGCAAAATATCTGCAGAAAACAGAGCATCGATCGATCGACCACTTTGGTCGCTCGATCGACCTAGGCAAAACTTCGGCAAATCAGAAAGGTCGATCGATCGACCAGAATCGTCGATCAATCGATCAAGAAAGGCAGAATGCAGCAGCCTACTGCATTCTTCTTTTTCTCTTCTTCTTCTCCTCTTTTGCTTCCTTGTTTTTCCTCCGCTGAAATCGCTGTAACTTCTTCGTTATGCATCGGAATCTCGCACCATTCGCGGCCACGCGAAGCTAGCGAGGAGGGATACAACTTCCGTGAGATGTCGGGCCAGGTACCCAAGCTGTGAAAAGACTAAAATGCCCTTGCGCGTGCGATTGTGTACGGAACTTCACCGGAATGCATCCGAACTTCATACTAAGCATCCAAATACCTACAAAAGCTCAATTAACCCCTGCAAAACATGTTAACATAGAAATCCGAGGTTGTCTGGTTAACGAGCATAAACATAGGGATTAAGATACCCGAGGGGGCTAATAACGCGTAGGTTAACGGGTGAAATACACAATATTTGCGTCGTATCAGTGGTCAATTCGTATATCGTATGGCCTACACACCTCCTCGAATTTAACCTTACCCAAGACATGTAGTGACATTATTTGAATTGAATTGTATTGTTTTTAAGTTGGTACATTTGAATTATTTTTAAGTTGGTATATTTGAATTATATTTGGATTATATCGTGATGCATATTGTCTCTATTTTGAATGTATATTTGCACTATCTCTATTTTATTTGGATATATAATGTTTGAAGAGGTACAACATTGCTATAACAGGTACATATATACTACTGGGCAGTGGCAGTGGCCATATTGCCCAGCAGATGTTTTTTCAATTCTTCCCAAAATTGTCACGGTCATTGACCGTGACAAATCCTTGACAAATAAAGTTTTCGCGGACTTATCACGGTCAATGACCATGACAATTTTTTATTAAATGTCACGGGCTTATCACGATTATAAACCGTGACAAAAATTACCACGGTCAGAGACCGTGACACGACCATGACAATTCTAACGAGCTTGTCACTGTCCTTGACTGTGACAAAAAAGTTATCTCGCCCAGAATTGTCACGGTCATTGACCTTGACAAGTTCAAATTGTCAAGGTCAATGACCGTGATAATTCGGCAGATTGGGTGTAGTGTTTATTTAGACGCTTTCATATTCATTGATTCATAATCTGTAGTTGATCTTTCATTTAGGGCATGTCGCCCAAGAGAATTCTAGTTATTTCTTTCCTATAATAGACATATTCAGTCTTATGTTGGTTTTGGTTCATTTATATTTTAATAGGTTTATTGTATTGAAATATTTAAACTGAAGAGTTTTATTCCTGTTGCATTTTTGTGTGAATGGATTGTGTTAAATGGTTTATGTTTTAAAAGTGGAATTTTTATTAAGTTGAAATTTGAATAATTTTAACACCTGCTTAGTTGGATATTGGGTGATTTATTTAACGAAAATGTTTTTCGATAGTGATGCTAATAATGAACCAACTATAAATTCTGTTTTAATTGGGTATAGAACTGATCACCCAGTATTTAATTAAGAGGGGTGTTACAAGTAGTATCAGAGCATCAGGTTCTTGAGTCTTTTGGGATCAGAAAGGGATATTATTCTTTCAGCTTAGCGTTCTTTGATATAGAACCCTATCATTAGGAATGTTGTATCCTTCTTTGCGCATTTGCGATCTTTAGCTATTCTTTGATATTTAAATTGAATACTCATAAAAAATTTCTCTCATTCCAGATGCCTCCTCGACGTGCACCTCAGCCTGCCCCAACTCAGCGAACAATGAATGCTGCAGAGGTTGTTGCCGTTATTGTTCAAGCAGTCAATGCAGCTTTAGTCGTTGTTCAACAGGCTCCAGCACAAGCACCAGCTGTGCCACTCGCACCAGGGTAGTTATTTCCTACTGCTTGGGAACGTGTTAGGGATGCCTTTCAGAATGCGCATCCACCCGAGTACTAGCAATATTTAAGTTAGTCAGGGCAGCTCTCTAGTGGTGGGAATATATTACCACCACTGAGGAAAGAGATGCTATAACTATCCAGGACTTCTGGGTGCGGTTTGATCGCAAGTATTTTCCATCCGCCGTACAGACAGAGATAAGGTGGAAACTACTTGACCTAACCCAAAAGGGAGGACAGTGGCAGAATATGAGGAAGAATTTACTTGGGTGACTAACTTGGTACCAGATGAAGTACCTACTGAAGAAAAGAGAATTCAGATGTTCACAGATGGCCTGAATTGGGAGATTTTTTAGCACTTATTGGGTAATTTTTCTTTACATACTTACGAAGATGTTCTTAATGCTATGATCCTTCACTGCCAGGATAACCATTTACATGCTAAGGGTGGCAAGGGAGGGGGGGGGGGTTGAGTCGAGCCAGCAAGGCAAGATTGGTGGAGGCAGTTTTAGCGGGACACGGCCAGGCCAGACTCAGCAGTGCCAGGGTGAGCAAGGTTCCCAATGGGGGGACTATGCTAAACGTTTATGATCCGAAGGTTTTCGTTTTGGACAAGGAGGTAATAGGCAGAGGCAGTAGGGCCATCAGGGTCAACAGCATGGCCAAAGGAGAGGTGGTAATAGCCAGCAGGGTCGGGGACAATAGGGACAAAATGGGGAAAAGTTTACTGGCAGATGGTTTGTGTGTGGCAAAACTGACCACAAGAGACAAGATTGTCCTGATAAGGGCAAATTTCCTCAGCAGGGAGCTCATCAGGAGCCACAGAGACCAGTATTTCCACCATCCGCTCTCCCAGCATTAGCTCAGGTGCCAGCATTACCTGCCATTCCAGCAGCTCCAGCACAATAAGAATGGTACGGGCGTGTATATAACATCCATCAGGCAGCAGTTCAGCAGCCACCGCCCGCGATTAAGGGTATATTTTCTATCCATGGGGCTATGAGATGCATTATGTTTGACACGAGGGCCTCACGTTCATTTGTAGCCACTAGATTTTCACGGGACACAGGGTTACTAAACTTGGCCAATAACACTGTTACTTATGTAGACTTACCGATGGGTAGTGGGATGCCTATTTTCTTTATATGTCACTGTGTGAGCATAAGGATTGGGAGTCTGATTTTACAGACATATTTACTTATATTAGACATGTCCGAGTATGATGTGATTATCGGCATGGATTGGCTTGTTGCATATAGGTCCATAATTGATTGTTATATCCGGTTTATTATTTTTGCTATGCCGGGATATGAGATGTTACTTGTGGCGATGCCTCATTCTGAAAAATGGTCGTCTACTCATTTGTATTATATAGAGGAGGAGACTTCCACGGGTGTAGTAATACCCCTTAATTCGATACCGGTTGTTTATGAATTTGTGAATGTATTCCAAGAGATACCGAAATTTCCTTCCCGCAGGAAGACTGAGTTTGTGATTGATTTAACGCCAGGCACTTAGCCTCTTGCTCGTACACCTTACTGTATGGCTCCGGCAGAGATGAGGAAGCTCAAGTACCAAATAGAACAACTTTTGGGACAAGGATTTATCCGCAGGAGTACGTCGCATTGGGGTGCCCCGATGTTGTTTGTAAAGAAGCGAGACGATTCCTTACGACTGTGTGTGTATTATCGGGAGCTTAACAAAGTCACGATACGGAATAAGTACCCATTGCCTAGAATCGATGACTTGTTTGATCAGGTGAAAGGAGCAGCTTACTTCGCGAAGACATACTTAAAGTCTGGTTATCATCAGCTGTGTATCAAGGAGCAGGACGTTTCAAAGACTACCTTCTTGATCAGATATGGATAGTATGAGTTTTGAGTTATGACGTTTGGGCTGACTAATGCGTCGACAGTATTCATGGACTTGATGAATAGGGTGTTTAGAGAGTTCTTAGACCAGTTTGTCATTATTTTCATAGATGATATCCTGATTTATTCTCAGACTAAGGAGGATCATGTCGAGCATTTGCGACAGGTACTACAGACACTACGTGAACATCAATTGTATGCAAAATATGAGAAGTGTGGGTTTTGGCTTCAAAAAGTTTACTTTCTGGGGCATATTGTGTATGAGAGGAGAATATTGGTGGATCCTAGCAAAGTATCAGCGGTGAGATAATGGCGACAGCCCACGACACCAACTGAGGTGCGCAGTTTCTTGGGATTGGACGGTTATTACAGACGTTTTATCCAAGATTTCTCAAAGATTGCGGGTCCGATGAAAAATCTAACCCATAAGGGTGTACCATTTGTTTGGGATGATGCGTGTCAATTAGAATTCGACGAGTTGAAAGATAAGTTGACTTCAGCACCCGTACTAGCACTACCTAAGCCAGGAGTAGAGTACTTGGTTTACATTGACGCATAATTACTGGGGCTCGGTGGAGTGTTATAGTAGGAAGAGAAGGCTATAGATTTTGCCTCTAGAAATCTCATGCCTCATGAGAAAAATTATCCCACTCATGACTTGGAGCTTGCAACAGTCGTGTTTGCTCTTCGAATATGGAGATATTATTTATTGGGGGAGAAATTTTACCTATTCACGGATCATAAGTCACTTCAGTATTTGTTCACTCAGCGTGAGTTAAACATGCGTTAGCGCAGGTGGCTTGAGTTCGTGAAAGATTATCAGTTCGAGATACAGTATCACCCGGGGAAGGCTAACATGGTAGCAAACGCGTTGAGCCTAAGGCCGGTAGGTGAGTTGGTCGTGGTGTGGAAGGCAAAATGGAAGGAATTGGGACATTAGGATGCAGTTTCCCGATCATTTATGTCAAACATGATTGTTGCACCCAAATTATGACAAGGGTAGTTCAGGCTCAGGCAACAAATCTATTTTGTCATGAGAAAATTCAACAACTTTTAGCCGGGGGAGCAGAGTCTTACACAGTGAGTTCAGATGGGGGCTTGCGCTTCAACGATAAACTGATTGTTCCAGAAGGTGTGGATTTTTGGCATGCGATGATGACAGAGTCACGCGGATCTAGATTTTTGGTACATACCAGTGGGGATAAGATGTACCAAAATATGCGATGGCACTATTGGTGGAGCAGGATGTAAAGAGACATTATTGAGTTCATCTCCAAGTGCGACACTTGTCAGTTAGTGAAGGTGGATTATCAGAAGCCTGCTGGATTTCTCCAGCCATTAGAGATCCCGATATGGAAGTGGGAGAGAATTTCTATGGACTTCATCACAGGGTTACCTACTTTTCAAAGGGGTCACGATTCCATATGGGTGATTGTGGATCGGTTAACTAAGGTAGTCACTTTTTTCCAGTTCAGACTGATTATTCTATAGGACAGTACACCCATCTTTTTATACCCGAGATAGTGAGATTACATGGGGTACCACTTGATATTGTGTTTGATCGGGACAAGATTTTGGTATCTCGATTTTGGGAGAGTTTTCATGAGGCCATGGGTACCGAGGTGTGTTTGAGTATGGCCTATCACACATAGACAGATGTGCAGACAGAAAGTACAAATTAGATGTTAGAAGATATGTTACGTATGTGTATCCTGGACTTTGGGGGAGGTTGGGAGCAGTACCTTCCACTAGTGGAGTTTGCGTATAATAACTCCTATCAGTTCACCATCGATATGGCTCCTTTTGAGGCACTTTATGGTAAACCTTATTGTTCTCCTGCATGTTGGTTAGAAGTGGGGGACAACAAGTTACTTGGGCTAGCGGTAATTCAGGACACGACTGCCAGGACTGAGATGATTCAGAGTCGTATCCGGGTAGCCCAAGATAGACAAAAAAGCTACACCGATGCGAAATGGTTCTTCTGGGAATTCAGTGTGGGAGACCAAGTGTTATTGCGAGTATCTCTGATGAAGGGGATCAAGAGATTTGGAAAGAAACGGAAATTGGCACCCAGATATGTAGGACAATTTCCTATTATTGAGAGAGTTGGATCGGTTGCTTATATATTAGGGTTACCAGAGCATTTGCATAGGATACATAATGTGTTCCATATTTCTTCACTGAGGCGATACCTCCGAGATGAGTTATCTCACACTCATGTTGCATTAGAGGAGATCAATTTGCAGATAGACAGTTCTTACGAGGAGAGACCCGTAATGATCTTAGATTATAGCGAGAGACGGTTGAGATCGAAAGTATTTTCGTTGGTGCGTGTCCAGTGGGAGCACCATAATCTTGAGGAGTCTACTTGGGAGCGCGAGGATGAGATGCGCGATAAATACCCGGAGTTATTTTTACCGGGTATGCTTTTATTTTCCGAATTTCGGGATGAAATTTCATTATAAGGGGGGAAGTACGTAATACCCCATAATTTTAATGACTTTTAATATGAGACAAATTAAAAGTTAATGGGTTAATTAAATGGGGATTAATTGGAATTAATTATGAAAAATTAATTGGGATTAATTCGAATTTAATATTACTAGCGATAAACGTAATATATGATTTTGAATATTACTTAGTGTTATAAAAGTAATATGTGGAAATAATAATTAGTGTCGGGAGCTACAAATATGACAATAATGGAAATTAAGTCGGCACACGCTTATGAGTCGTGTCGGGACTAAAGTTGAGAAATAAAATGCGATTTATTTTTAAGTCATTCGGATGATTATTTCGAGTGCGCCGCTGGGTCCCGAAGGGTCAAAATAGGCAGAAAAGTCTACCCGAAGGTTTAATTTGGGTCTCGGGTTAATTGGAAGATGAAAGGTCACCCTGAAGGGGCATTTGAGTCATTTTGCTTGGGAGATGAATAGTAATTCCATTTTTGTCTTTTATCTAGCCTTGGAGACTTGTTATATATGTGGTTTTATACTCTACGTAATGTTCATTTTCATCACATCACTTGTGAGGACTTTTGAGAGAGAGTGAAAAGTCATCTAGAGAAAGTGAAAGGGATTTTGTGGAGAGGAAGAGTCATCTAGTGGGAACCAGGGACAACCACCATCTCTACACCTTGCACCACCACCGAAAAGTCGTCGAAAAAAGGGAAGAGGAAGTTCTAAAATTACCTTCTCCAAAGGTTCAACCATACACTAAGAGGCAAGTGTAATTCTTGCTTTATTTTGGTGCTTATATTATCCATATTAGAATGGGTTTCTTATGAATCAATGGAACTTATGAATTTGGCATTAAATGATTGTTGAATAAAGTTTCCTGGTTAGACAAATTCTTGTAGTTGAAATATTTACATGTAGAAGCTATGAACATGATGAAATTGATAGGTTTTACATGTAGAGGAGACATATGTTTATTGAAAACATGAAAATGATGTTAGGTATTGCACGTAGATGAATACTACTCATGTTGAATATGTAAATTGATGATTTAGATAATAAATTGTAAGTTCTAAATTGTAGGTTTATAGGAGTGTTAAATGGGAAATTTAGATAATTGACATCGGAAGGATTTAATGGGTTTGATGATAATACCCTTATAACATATGAATTTGATGTTTCTCTTATGTGAAAATCACCCTTGAACATGTTTGGATAATGTTGGAATATCTGGGTTTTGGTTATAATAGAATCCATATGTATTAGGGTGTAAGAAACACGAGAAACACATAAATCTGGGGGTTGTTCTCGAACTGTTGAAAAGTGGTTCGAACGACCTGGGGAACTCGTTCGGACGACATAGTTCGAACGAGATTACCAACGAGATTAATAACAAAATTTCCAACGAGAATTCAAAAGAAATATCGTTCAAACGACATCGTTCGAACAAACTCGTTCGAATGAGATTTTTGAATTTCCTAGATTAGCCCAGAAGAGTTTGGAAAATTATATTTTGGCCCTGGATGAGACTTAAATAATTTTAGTACATTGACGTGGAGTGAGGGACTTGAGTTAATGTTGGAAAATTATATGACATTGAGGATTAAAATTATGTGAGAGATATCTATATAATTATTATACGATTTAGAGGAGAATAGTAGTTAAACAAGTACGAGTAATATATATATATATATATATATATATATAGGAGAAGGCTCACCTACATCATGCTCTATACATCATCCATGCATCACGCTTAATTACAGGACCTCAAAAACCTTTTTTTTCAAATTTTATATTTTTCCCTTGAAATTAACCTTATAATCAACCCATATGCAAAAAATTAGGTCAAAATACATTTTGTAACTATTTTTAAAAAATCCACAAAAAACTGCTAAAATTACCTTATTTATAAGGGTCTGCGCCAGCAGTTTTTTGTGGATTTTTTAAAAATAGTTACAAAATGTATTTTAACCTAATTTTTTGCATATGGGTTTATTGGAAAGTTAATTTCAAGGGAAAAATATAAAATTTGAAAAAAAAGTTTTCTAAGGCCTAGAATTAGGTGTGATGTACGGTGTGATGTATAGTGCATGATGTAGGTGAGCCTTCATCTATATATATATATATATATATATACGAGTACTTGGGTTGAATAAAAGATTATGTGAGTGATAATTACATAATAAAAATACAATGATGACCATGAATGACAAGTACGTGTGGTATTCGAGAAATACGACGGGTACTTGGGATATGATGAAATCCTAATATGATATATGTCGTGTGAGTACCTAATTTTTATATAGATTGATGTGTATACCTATTGTTTGTTTAATTTATATGGATGACATACCTATCCTACTTGTTATCGATGGGAGGTTTACGCGTAGAGAGCAGTCATATACTGATGAGCCTTAAGGGGGATCTTTGACTTGTTGCCTCAGAACATAGGACTTAAGTTGGATTGCCATTAGTGAGAACAATGGTATTGATCGGTCTTTTGGGTGCTTAGATATGTGCGTAGCCCAAAGTCTTAGGACTATGTTCGCCTCCACTGTTTGTGATTTGTTGATTATGGTTCGTGGGACATACCGAACCTATAGTCCCCTATACAGTGACGAGTTGTACTGGGACATAATAGCAGAGTACGCATGCACCGCAACTGAACCTCAGGGTGCAGTATAATATATATATATATATATATATATATATATATATATATATATATATATATATATATATATATATATATATATATATATATATATATATATATATATATTAGAGAGTATGTGTATATATACTTGTGATAGTGTTTACTGTGTGAATTAAGTAGACATAAAAGAAAATAAAATCTTAATAAATTAAGTAGGTGAATACTTAATTATATTGAATTGTAAAAAGGATTATCCATGTTATAGAGGAATTGGATATATATATGTGTATTACCTGTTTTGCGAGAGAAATACATGGGAAAGATATGGGTTATGGTTAATTGGCACTGATATGAACCAGTTAGCATGGGAATAGTAACTAGTATGATTTTAAGGTACGTTAGGTGTGCACTCTAGATGAGAGGTGAGGATCTCAAGAGAGAGTCCGATAAATCTAACATGTATATAATAATTGTTGAATATAGCATTTATTCACTTGCTGTTTTCTAAACTATTTTTACATCGGGCTCTAACCCATTTTCTTGCATATTCTCTTTTCTCTTTTATCTCCTGTATCAGGTGTCCACCCCTAGGGACGCCAACCATAGATGATTGAGATTTTGACGAGCTTTGAATGTTATGGAGTCATGGACTTTGTTTAGACGCTTTCATATTCATCGATTCATATTCTGTAGTTGATCTTTCATTTAGGGCATGTCGCCAAAGAGGATTCTAGTTATTTCTTTCCTATCATAGACAGATTCAGTCTTATGTGGGTTTTGGTTCATTTATAATTTGATGGATTTGTTGTATTGAAATATTTAAACTAGAGAGTTTTATTCCAGTTGCATTTAATTCAATTTTGATATTACTCAGTTATTATTCATTGTGTGAATGGATTGTGTTAAATGGTTTATGTTTTAAAAGTGGAATTTTTATTAATTTAAAATTTGAATAATTTTAACACCTGCTTAGTTGGATATTAGGTGATTTATTTAACGAAAATGTTTTTCGACAGTGATGCTAAGAATGAACCAACTGTAAATTTTGTTTTAATTGGGTATAGGACTAATCACCCGGTATTTAATTAAGCGGTGTGTTACACAAACCTCCCATACTTATAGAAATTTCTACTGGCACTGTTTGATAATGGCATTTTTCTAAATAATTCAAATTTTTTTTAACAGCCAAAGGATACTGTTGTCTTTTGACGCTTCAAAAAGCATGCAGTTGGTGGTATCTATATGGTTCGTTCCGTTAATCATTTCATTTCCATTTATCGAGGCAACCCTATAAATAGGTATGAAGTTTCCTTCCTTTCTTTTTACCTAAAGCCTTCTGAACTTAGCACTTTCTTTGTCTTCAAGTTTTTCTCTGTGCGATCGTTTGTTGCGAGTTGCTCCTCAATTTTTGTAATCCTCTTTGATCCGATGTAAGCCTTATTTTCCCTTTTCTTTATTTATCATATTTTTCTCTATTTCCACCATGGTTCACATCGTAAATGATAGTTCATTAAACAAGTTTAGAGAGAAAAGGAAAATTCGGGTTGGGTCAATTTAGAGATATCGCAAGGTTCCATAGATGTTTACTCCCTTCCTAAGGGTCACTGGATCCCCACTTTATTCATAGTTGAGTGTGGCATCACATTTCCACCAAACTCCTTTTTTTTCAGTTTTGTTAGTATTTTGATGTAGTTCCTGCTAAGGCAGCACCCAACACTTAAAGGGTTGTAACTATGTACATAGGTTGAATTAACTTCTTGGACCCATATTTGGGTCTTGGAGTTGATGTTCTGTTACAAATGGGGTACTGTTGGAGAAAATACCTATTACAGGCCAATAGGACTTTAGAAGTAAATCTACCAGATTCTAATAAGGATTATTGGGAATATGTGGTAATTGTTAAGAAATGGCAAAACACCCCCTCCCTACAGGAGAATCTTATACTGGTTCCCGATGTCCACCGTTCGAGCCAACCCGGTGTCGCTCCTCTCCAATCCGATGATCCTAGATTTGGCCACCCGCGAGCTCACCCCCTTGTCCTCCCCTTGCGATCAGACCCAAGCACTTGGCTGAGTGCATCTGTGGACAAAGATGCCTTGTCGGCATCAGACTGCGACTCATGCATTTCCTTAAGCTTTGCCTGAAATGACAAAAAGCACATGATTAGTAAAATAAGTAAACTAAAAAATTATAACGTAATTAACAAAAATTAAACTGTCGGATTACTTACAATCGTGGCCGCGACGCTCGGGGACACCTCCTTGTCCTTCCCCTTCTTCGTCCGAAGAGCCACATAAGTATCGAGCCTATGTGGCTTACCCCCTGGCCCACTCCCTACTCCCTAAAATAAAATAAAGTAAAGTAAAATTAGTATCGGGCCCGTAAAGTAAAATAATGATGAATAATATATTTCTGTAGTTATAGAAAAATTAAATCTTACCTGCATCCTATGCTCCACCTCGGCGTAAGAGGTCCGGCCGGAGTAGTGCACATCCGTCTTTTTTGCCCGATTTTCCCTCCCCGATTGGCGAGATGCCAATTGTCGATCGTCGATCTCATTGTCAATGAACTTCTGCCATTGTGCCAATGAGATCGGCTCCTTGGTGGGGACAGATTCACGCCATTGGATAATCGACTCTCGTATTTTCCCAAAGTACCGTGCCTGCATATTTTTTCCACGACTTGAGTTGCTCCCTAATCTGCTCCAACACGGGATCGCGTAGCTTTGGATCCAATTTGAATTATTCTTGTCCAACAAATACAATGTTAGTTGCGAATAAATATAAATATAAATATAAATATAAATATAAATATAAATATAAATATAAATATAAATATAAATATGAAATCGAAATTGAAATTGAAATTGAAATTGAAATATAAATATTCATATAAATATATTACCTGTAGTGCCGCCCAAACAGCTAACTTGAGCTCATATGACACCTCCTTCCAACTCATAAACCCCGGGCCGATGACCGTCTTTAGTAGCTCGAGGGATCTCGCTAATAGCTCCGATTTGTTCTCGACGGTAATCCCAAATTTTCCATATTTGGGGAGCCTAGGGGCGGAGGAGCCCTCGTCGCCTCCGCTACCACCGAGCCCAGACGACATCATCATAAACAGCATCATCATCTTCGCCTTAATATCTGAAGGAGACATTTTTGCTGTAAAAAAATGTTATTAGTACATATAAAAAAAATGTTAATAGTACACATACACACACCCCTACCCCACCCCCACCACACACACGCACATGTCATGCCACTTTTAAAATTAACCAACCCAACATTTCATCAATTAAACTAATTATTAATTTACTTTCATCTAAAACTATACAATTAAAGTTATACAATTTCTTAATTAAAGATATACAATTGTTAAAATTGCCCCTCCACACCCCCCACACCCCACCCCCACCACACCCCTTGCCCCCTCCCCGCGCCACGGACACACGCACACACCTACGCACACACACACACACACACACCACCCTCACCACCCCACCCCCACCCCCTCCCCCCACCACGACCGTGACAACTACATTTATTGTTTATCAATAAAATTATGACATGAGATAATTATAATTGGAGCATAAATTTCATTATCATAAAGGGATAAATCCAACCAAGTACAGAGATTCTACAAATTAAAGTGAGAATTAAATTTAAGACTTTCTAACAACATGCATGTGTATGGATTCTACATAGTTGGGCACGAAAGTAACTAATGATATTCCTAAAAATATACAATTGGCAACATTTTGTGAATTTACTAAACTTTATATAATATTATCAAATTCTGTTAAAAAATTATCTAGGGTTTTACCTAATTGAATTAATTTCATGAATAAAATTATTATCAATTTAAATATTTATATAATTAAATTTAACATATGAATTCTAGAACTTTTCTAACATTTACACAATTCTAACTATCACTAACCTTGCATTCATACTAAGGTTTACATAGTTTTAACAAATTATAACAAAATATTATCATATTTTTAGTTAGAAAATTCCACTCCCACCCCCACCCCCACCCCCCACCACATTTTTGGATATTATTTACATTTACATTTTTGGATACTATTTTTGGAAATTTATAGAAAATTACTTATTTATTTACATTTTTAACCCCCTACCCCCCCCCCCTGCCCCCACCCCCTACCCCCACCCTGCCCCCCCCCCCCCCCACACGCACACACACACGCACATATATACACACATACACACATATATATACACACAAACATATATATAAATGGAAGAGAGAGAGAGAGCAGCGTCGAGAGAGAGAGAGAGGGAGGGAACAGCGGTAAGGGAAAAAAGGAGGAAAGGATTTTTGCTGCAAACATTGTCACGGTCGTGTCAAGGTCATTGACCGTGATAATTATTTAAAGAATTGTCACGGTCATTGACCGTGACAAGTAAATTTGTCACGGCCTTGTCACGGTCAATGACCGTGACAATTCTTTGTCACGGTCAATGACCGTGACAATTCTTTGTCACGGTCGTGTCAAGGTCAATGACCGTGATATAAAACGCGTGTTTTTTGTCACGGTCAATGACCTTGACAAGGGTGACCGGCTGAAAGGTGACAATTTGGCCATTTTGGTGTAGTGGTAACTCTATTGATTGTTTTTCCTCTTTTGTTATGCATTTAAGATGTTTTCCGGCTAACTTTGCTATTTCTTTTTTATACAGAGGAAATTAAGAAGAGGTGCCCCAAGGAAGGGAAAATAAATATTAAAGATCTTAAATTCCTGTGGGGATTAAATCAGAAGATTAGAGAGGAGCATCCGAGGGTGGCTTCCTTACTGCTGGAATATAAAAGTTCCATCACATCCTTTGTTGCCCAACCTATACTTGTTCTGCCCCTAGTTGTTGTTAACCTTGAGGATGATTTTGTACCAACCTCTTCAGCTACTGAGTCTGCAGGTGCTGAATTCATCCAGGGAGGAACTTCTTTCTCATTTGAATCATTTGATATTTCTGAGACCCCCCTCTCTCCTTCAACAGACATGACTAAGAGAAAGCTGCCCAACTTTATGGGTGGGCCTTTATCTCCCATTTTCGAGAAAACTACTGACGCTGGTAAGAAGCCAGATAAAAATAAGTCTTAGGCCAGTGACAAGAGACCTATTGGTGCTGATGAGAATTAAACTATTGAGCCTCAACTGAAGAGATTAAGGAGAGGTTTGCCTGATCCTCAAAAATAGGTCCAAAAAATTCCACTCGACCAGCAGGCATTGGATGCTAAGAAGAATGTCTACAAGTTAGAGTTGGTAAGCAAAATTCAGACTGAACTTGACATTAGGCTGGCCTCTGTTGTTGTTAACCCTGGGCTGGCAAGGGGTTTGATTAAATCTGGGACACTTCCTACTAATAGAGCTGCATCAGCCCTTGTTCTGGGAAGAGGATTTAAAGAAGACCAATGATTAGGCCACTAAGGCTAAAGGCTAAATGAATGTCACCGAGGAAAGAGCTAAAAATGTCAAGAAGAAGCTGAATGATGCTGAAGGCAGGTCCAAGGCTACCAGAGATAAGCTTTCTGATGCTACGACTGGGGCACAAGTTACTAAAGACAAGGTGGTTGGCTTGTCTTCTGAGGTGACTTCCTTGAAGGCCAAGGGCAAATATGCATTTGATAAGGGTTGGAAGAAGACCATTTTTGCTGCCTCTACTCAAATTGAGTATGCCAAAAAGTTATCCTTTAAGAAAGGTTGGACTGAAGCCCTAAAGGTGGTCGACACAAAAGAAAATTATGAATTCTTCTAAAGGCATGACCCTATCACTCCTCCTAATCTGGATGAGGAGTTTGATGATAAGGAGGGGTCTGAAGAGTCTTCTGTGATGCCCCTTGGTTCTTCAATCTTACCTGATGCTAGTGTTGACCAACCAACTGCTAGCCAAGATCAGGCCATGGGTAAGGAGAAGGTATAGCAAGTTTACTTTTTTGTCTTGCTTTTCTTGATGATGTATCAACTCTTGTACATCAACGGTTAATCAATAAAAGAATAACTTTTCTTGTCTCAACTCTTTATGCCTTTTAACGTTCTTGATTTCTTGCTAGTTTATTATTCCGTGTGTTGTCTACTAATCTAAATTTACTTCATAAACTCATATATTTGTAACTTTATAAGTTGATGTTAGGAAGAGGGCTATAATTTTGGTTGAATCCGACTTACTCACGCGGAGTAGAAACTTTTTGGAGCCTAGTTATGTCCCCATATTTGAAAAAGACTTAATAGGGTTGCTCGGCGCAGATGTCGTTGACCAAGTTAAGGATTCATATGTCCATCTTCAGTGCCTTTTCACTGCACCAAAAATAGGAATCTGGCACGGTTTAAAACCGTGCCAGACCCAAAAATTACGATTTTGGCACGATTTTAAACCGTGCCAGATTTTTCAATTAATAAAAAAAATAATAATAAGAAATAAATCTGGAAAATTTGCAAATTCCAAATCCGGTAGGAAAAATATCTATTATTTGCAAAAGAAAATCAAGAAAATTCACAAATTATGAATATCGCAGGTTGTTGATAAAATAATGTGCATACAAACTTCAAAAAATTACGAGAGTTAATAGTTGCCAGATAAAAAAAAATTGGGCAGAATTTCCTTTATTTTTTTAGCATTCCAAAACCTGCTAATATAAAATCTGCCAATATAAAGCCCGCACAGCCATAAAAGTCGACAATAACTTCAAAAAATTACAAGAGTTAATAGTTCCCAGATAAAAAAAAATTGGGCAGAGTTTTCTCTATTTTTTGAGCATTTCAAAACCTGCTAATATAAAATATGCCAATATAAATCCCGCACGGCCATAAAAGTCGACAATAAAACTACTATAGCCAACACGACCGTAAAGTAAATAATAAAACTACTAAAGCCTGCACGGACATAACACAAAAAATATAATCCTGAATATTAACGACACTAAATAAATAATTCCATGTTGTAAAGCATTGACTTCTTTGTGTGTTCCAAGTATATAAAAGTTAGTGATTGAATGTCATCCTACAAAAAAATAGGACACAAAAAGATACAATATTAGTAACTAAGTTATTTTAAAAAAATCGTATTCAAGCTGAAAAATTGCATATACGAGTTACAATTATTATTATATTCTCAATCTGAAAGTCTCGTGAGTACGTGGTTAGTTCATACGAGTTACATTAATCTCATACGATGTGTTAGTACCTCTTACGGGGCCGTTTGGGGGCTGGTTTGGATTTTCACCCTTTAACGGCTTGTTTTTAAGCCTAATCTAAAAAATTTCAAATTATCATCATATGCTCAAATCGGGAGACCCGTGACTACGCGGTCAGTTCCTATGAGTTACATTGGTCCCGTGCGAGGTGTTAGTGCCTCTTACGGGGCCATTTGGGGGCTGGTTTGGGTTTTCATCCTTTAACGGCTTGTTTTCAAGCCTAATCTAGATATTTTTAAATTATCGTCATATTCATAAATCGATAGACCCGTGACTACGCGGTCAGTTCCGAAAAGTTACATTGGTCCCGTGCGAGGTGTCCATGCCTCTTATGGGGCCACTTGGGGACTGATTTAGGTTTTCACCCTTTAACGACCTGTTTAAGCCTAATATAAATATTTTCAAATTATCGTCATATTCTCAAACCGGGAGACCCATTACTATGCAGTCAGTTCCTATGAGCTACATTGGTCCCGTGGGAGGTGTTCATGCCTTTTACGGGACCGTTTGGGTTTTCACCCTTTAACGGCTTGTTTTTAAGTTTAATCTAGATATTTTCAAATTATCGTCATATTCTCAAGCCGAGAGATGCGTGACTACGTGGTTATTTCGTATAAGTTACATTGGTCCTGTGTGAGGTGTCCATGCCTCTTACGGGGCCGTTTGGGGGCTGAATTGGGTTTTCACCCTTTAACGGCTTATTTTTAAGCCTAATCTAGATATTTTTAAATTATCATCATATTCATAAACCGGTAGACCCGTGACTACGCGGTCAGTTCCTACGAGTTATATTAATCCCATGTGAGGCGTTCATGCCTCTTACGAGGCCGTTTGGGGGTTGGTTTGGGTTTTCACCCTTTAACGGGTTGTTTTTAAGTTTAATATAAATGTTTTCACATTATCATCATATTCTCAAACCGGGAGACCCATGCCTACACGGTCTATTCCTATGAGTAACAATAGTCACCTACGACGTGTTAGTGCCTCTTACGGGGCCGTTTGGTTGCTGATTTGGGTTTTCACCCGTTAACGGCTTATTTTTAAGCTTAATATAGATATTTTCAAGTTATCGTCATATTCTCAAACCGAGAGATCCATAACTACGCGGTCAGTTCTTACGAGTTACATTAGTCTCCTATGAGGTATTACTGCCTCATACGGGGCCGTTTGGGGGCTAGTTTGAGTTTTCACCCTTTAACGACATGTTTTTAAGTTTAATCTAAATATTTTTAAATTATGGTCATATTCTCAAATTGAGAGACCCGTGACTACGCAATCAGTTTCTACGAGCTACATTAGTCATGTGCGAGGTGTTAGTCCCTCTTACGGGGTCGTTTGGGGGATGGTATGGGTTTTCACCCTTTAACGGCTTGTTTTTAAGTTTAATATACATATTTTTAAATTATCATCATATTCTCAAACCCGGAGAATCGTAAATACGCAGTCAGTTCCTATGAGCAACATTAGTCTCCTACGAGGTGTTACTGCCTCTTACGGGGCCGTTTGGGGGCTGGTTTGGATTTTCACCGTTTAATGGCTTGTTTTTAAGTTTAATCTAAATATTTTTAAATTAGCGTCATATTCTCAAACCGGGAGACCCGTGACTACGTGATCAGTTCCTACGAGTTACATTGGTCCCGTCCGAGGTGTTAGTCCCTCTTACGGGGCCGTTTGGGGACTGGTATGGGTTTTCACCATTTAATGGCTTATTTTTAAGTTTAATATAGATATTTTCAAATTATCATCATATTTTCAAAGCGGGAAACCCGTGACTACGCGGTCAGTTCCTACGTGTAACGTTAGTCTCCTACGACGTGTTAGTGCCTCTTACGAGGCCGTTTGGGGGCTGGTTTGGGTTTTTACCCTTTAACGGCTTTATTTTAAATTTCAATATAGATATTTTCAAATTATCGTCTTATTCTCAAATCAGGAGACCCCGTGACTACGCGATCAGTTCCTACGAGTTACATTAGTCTCTTATGAGGTGTTATTGCCTCATGCGGGGCCATTTGTGGGCTGGTTTGGGTTTTTACCATTTAACGGCTTGTTTTTAAGTTTAATATAGATATTTTAAAATTATCGTCATATTCTTAAACCGAGAGACCCATGACTAGGGGTGTGCAAACAAAAAACCGACCGACCCAAAAATCGAACCGAACCGAAACCGATGGTTTTTTTTAGCCCGGTTCGGTTTGTAGTTTAAGGATTTAAAAAATTGACCATGTCTGTTTGGTTTGCGATTTAGACCTAAAAAACCGATTTAAACCGAACCTAACCGACATTAATATTTATATTAAAAAACCTTAAATAATTTCTATTTTCATATCCAAAAACCATTAACTGATCTTAAAAACTGACCAAAACTGAAAATCGGTCAGAACCGAACCGAAACCGACGGTTTTTTCCATCGTCGGTTCGGTTTCGGTCTGACTTAACCGATCGGTTTGGTTTGAATTGAGGTCCAAAATTGAACAAAACCGAACCGACCCGTGCATACCCCTACCCGTGACTACGCGATCAGTTCCTATATGTAATGTTAGTCTCCAACGACGTGTTAGTGCCTCTTACGGGGCCGTTTGGGGGATGGTATTGGTTTTCACCCTTTAATGTCTTTATTTTAAGTTTAATATAGATATTTTCAAATTATCTTCATATTCTCAAAACGGGAGAACCGTGAATATGTGGTTAGTTCATACGAGTTACATTAATCTCATACGATGTGTTAGTACCTCTTACGGGGCCGTTTGGGGGCTAGTTTGGGTTTTCACTGTTTAACGGCTTGTTTTTAAGTTTAATCTAAATATTTTTAAATAATGATCATATTCTTAAACCGAAAGACCCGTGACTATGCGATCGGTTCCTACGAGTTACATTGGTCTCGTGTAAGGTGTTAGTCCCTCTTACAGGGACGTTTCAGGACTGGTATGGGTTTTCACCATTTAACGGCTTATTTTTAAGTTTAATATAGATATTTTCAAATTATCGTCATATTCTCAAACCGGGAGACCCGTGACTACGCGTTCAGTTCCTACATGTAACGTTAGTCTCCTACGACGTATTAGTGCCTCTTACGGGGCCGTTTGGTGGATGGTTTGAGTTCCCAGCCTTTAACGGCTTGTTTTTAAGCTTAATCTAGATATTTTCAAATTATCGTCATATTCTCAACTCGGGAGACGCCGTGACTACGCGATCTGTTCCTACATGTAACGTTAGTCTCCTACGACGTGTTAGTGCCTCTTACGGGGCCGTTTGGGGGCTGGTATTAGTTTCACCCTTTAACGGCTTTATTTTAAGTTTAATATAGATATTTTCAAATTATCATCATATTCTCAAACGGGAGAACCGTGAATACGCGGTCAGTTCCTACGAGTAACATTAGTCTCCTATAAGGTTTTACTGCCTCTTACTGGCCGTTTGGGGGCTGGTTTGGGTTTTCACCGTTTAACGGCTTGTTTTTTAGTTTAATCTAAATATTTTCAAATTATGGTCATATTCTCAAATCCAAAGACCCGTGACTACGCGATCAGTTCCTACGAGTTATATTGGTCCCGTGTGAGGTGTTAGTCCCTCTTACGGGGCCGTTTGGGGACTGGTATGGGTTTTCACCATTTAACGGCTTATTTTTAAGTTTAATATAGATATTTTCAAATTATTATCATATTTTCAAACTGGGAGACCTGTGACTACGCGGTCAGTTCCTACGTGCAACGTTAGTTTCCTACGACGTGTTAATGCCTCTTACGAGGCCGTTTGGGGACTGGTTTGGGTTTTCACCCTTTAACGGCTTTATTTTAAATTTTAATGTAGATATTTTCAAATTATCGTCTTATTCTCAAATCAGGAGACCCCATGACTACGCGGTCAGTTCCTACGAGTTACATTAGTCTCTTATGAGGTGTTACTGCCTCATACGGGGCCATTTGTGGGCTGGTTTGGGTTTTCACCATTTAATGGCTTGTGTTTTAAGTTTAATATAGATATTTTAAAATTATCGTCATATTCTTAAACCGAGAGACCCATGACTAGGTGTGTGCAAAAAAAAAATTGACCGACCCAAAAACCGAATCGAACCGGCCCGCACCAAACCGAAACTGGTGGTTTTTTTTAGCCCGATTCGGTTTGCAGTTTAAGGATTTAAAAAATCGACCATGTCTGTTTGGTTTACGGTTTAGACCTAAAAAACCGATTTAAACCGAACCGAACCGACATTAATATTTATATTAAAAAACCTTAAATAATTTCTATTTTCATATCCAAAAACCATTAACCGATCTTAAAAACTGACCAAAACTAAAAATCGGTCAGAACCGAACCGAAACCGACGGTTTTTTCCATCATCGGTTCGGTTTCGGTCTGAATTTTTCCAAAACTGAACAGATCGGTTTGGTTTGAATTGAGGTCCAAAATCGAACCAAACCGAACCGACCCGTGCACACCCCTACCCGTGACTACGCGGTCAGTTCCTGCATGTAACGTTAGTCTCCAACGACGTGTTAGTGCCTCTTACGGGGCCGTTTGGGGGATGGTATTGGTTTTTACCCTTTAACGTCTTTATTTTAAGTTTAATATAGATATTTTCAAATTATCTTCAAATTCTCAAACCGGGAGAACCGTGAATATGTGGTTAGTTCATACGAGTTACATTAATCTCATACGATGTGTTAGTACCTCTTACGGGGCCGTTTGGGGGCTGGTTTGGGTTTTCATCGTTTAACGACTTGTTTTTAAGTTTAATCTAAATATTTTCAAATTATGATCATATTCTCAAACCGGAAGACCCATGACTACAAGATCAGTTCCTACGAGTTACATTGGTCCCATGCAAGGTGTTAGTCCCTCTTATAGGGCCGTTTGGGGACTGGTATGGATTTTCACCATTTAACGGCTTGTTTTTAAGTTTAATATAGATATTTTCAAATTATCGTCATATTATCAAACCGGAAGACCCGTGACTATGCATTCAGTTCCTACGTGTAACATTAGTCTCCTACGACGTGTTAGTGCCTCTTACGGGGCCGTTTGGTAGCTGGTTTAGGTTCCCAGCCTTTAACGGCTTGTTTTTAAGCTTAATATAGATATTTTCAAATTATCGTCATATTTTCAACTCGGGAGACGCCGTGACTACGTGATCAGTTCCTATATGTAGCGTTAGTCTCCTACGACGTGTTAGTGCCTCTTATGGGACCGTTTGGGGGCTGGTATTAGTTTCACCCTTTAACGGCTTTATTTTAAGATTAATATAGATATTTGCAAATTATCATCATATTCTCAAATCAGGAGAACCGTGAATACGGGTCAGTTCCTATGAGTAACATTAGTCTCCTACGAGTTGTTACTGCCTCTTACGAGGCCGTTTGGGGGCTGGTTTGGGTATTCACTGTTTAAAAGCTTATTTTTAAGTTTAATCTAAGTATTTTCAAATTATGGTCATATTCTCAAACTGAAAGACCCGTGACTACGCGATCAGTTCCTACGAGTTACATTTATCCCGTGCGAGGTGTTAGTCCCTCTTACGGGGCCGTTTGGGGACTGGTATGGGTTTTCACCATTTAACGACTTCTTTTTAACTTTAATCTAAATATTTTCAAATTGTCATCATATTCTCAAATCGGGAGACCAGTGACTATGCGGACAGTTCCTACGTGTAACGTTAGTCTCCTACGATGTTTTAGTGCCTCTTACGGGCCGTTTGGGGGCTGATACGGGTTTTCACCCTTTAACGGCTTTATTTTAAGTTTAATATAGATATTTTCAAATTATCATCATATTCTCAAATCGGGAGAACCATGAAAATGTGATCAGTTCCTACGAGTAACATTAGTCTCCTGCGAAGTGTTACTGCCTCTTACGGGGTCGTTTGGGGGCTGGTTTTGGATTTTCACCGTTTAACGGCTTGTTTTTAAGTTTAATCTAAATATTTTCAAATTATAGTCATATTCTCAAATTGAAAGACCCGTGACTACGCGATCAGTTCCTACGAGTTACATTGGTCCCGTGCGAGGTGTTAGTCCCTCTTACGGGGCCGTTTGGGGACTGGTATGGGTTTTCACCATTTAACTACTTGTTTATTAAGTTTAATATAGATATTTTCAAATTATGGTCATATTCTCAAACCTGGAGACACGTGACTACGCGACCAGTTCCTATGAGTTACATTGGTCCCGTGCAAGGTGTTAGTCCCTCTTACGGGGCCGTTTGGAGACTGGTATGGGTTTTCACCATTTAACGGTTTGTTTTTAAGTTTAATGTAGATATTTTCAAATTATAGTCATATTCTCATATCGGGAGACCCATGACTATGCGGTCAGTTTCTACGTGTAACGTTAGTCTCTTACGCCGTGTTAGTGCCTCTTACGGGGCCGTTTGGTGGTTGGTTTGGGTTTTCACCCTTTAACGGCTTTATTTTAAGTTTAATATAGATATTTTCAAATTATCATAACATTCTCTAACCGAGAGACTCGTGACTACGCAGCCAGTTCTTACGAGTTACATTAGTCTCCTACGATGTGTTAGTTCCTCTTACGGGGTCGTTTGGGGGCTGAGGAATAAGGGTGGGTGTCATGGGTTGGGGTGGATGGTGGGGGTGTGAGGGGGAGAGTTTGGTTGTGAGGATATTTAGTGTTAATTTGGGTGGGGGTGTTGCTCTTATGTGTATAATTTGGTTTGTGTTGATATTGTTAAAGTGGAGACGGAGAAATTTAGAAAGTCATTTGCTTCGTTGGCTGTGAAAAAGGATGTTCATTCCAATTTTACAGTATTTTGAGAATTGGCTAGAAGACATTTTGACTATGAAGATATGGTGGATGAAGCAGAATTGGCCTCTACCACTAAGTTTGGGGGTGGCTTTATGTTTTTAGCCGCTGGCTGCATTTTTTAAAGCCAAAGACTAAATATTTTCAAATTATCGTCATATTCTCAAATCGGGAATCCCGTGACTACGCGGTCAGTTCCTACGAGTTACATTGGTCCCGTGCGAGGTATCCATGCCTCTTACTGGGCCGTTTGGGAATTCTTAAGTGGCTTGAAGCTAACAAATAAAATTTACCACCTCCGTAAATATGAAGTTAACATATAACGGAAATTCCATTCATCTTTTTTTTTTCCGAGCAAGATGGACAGTGTTTATATAACTCCCAATAAAATTGTACCAACAAAAGTAAGTTAAATCAAAGTCTAAGAATTTTAGAACATCACAACAAATTACAAGTACTTGAGAGAAATGAACGAACCTTCAACTGGTCTCAGGCCACTGGCACTTCAATCATTTCTTGTTCAACAACTGTAGGTTCAACGGGATAGTACATATATTGAAGTTCTCCAATAACTTCGACGGTAAGTATATAAGATGTTTGACAGTATCTTCAGAGCTCCAGTAACTGAAATTCTTCACTTGTTTACTAGTTCATGGAAACGACACTTAATGCCTAGATTCCTATGCCAGAACTGGCAGTCAACAGCTTCTTCTGCCATTGTACCTAGCATATAGGGATCCACATAATAAGGCTTTCCTCCGAAATGCTTTCTAAGAATTCTTGGGACATGGATGCATAGTAATATACCATCATTTACAGCAATCATTCCAACATATAACAAAAATTTCAAAGCACTAAAAATCCTTACCAAGTTATTGAAGAAGCGAAACGATCCGAGAGTAGGAGTTACCTAAGTTCTGAGTAGAAAACGATAACAAATTTAGTTAATAATTATTTCAATAACACGACCAAGATGTTTAGTGGTAGTATTAAGCTAATGAAATTACAAAATCATCAATAATTTTCCTAATCATCCCAAGTAAAAATTTCTGAATGTACCTATGCTTTTTTGCTCAACCTCAAAGATAGTAAACTGTATGTACAAAGACCCTTCCATCGTAAAGAGAGTAGGATGAGAAATTCTTTATTTTGTCATATAAGATCATATATAGGAAAAACAACTTCTAGTCTTCTAAATTACTGACTAACTAGGGATTAATTCTTATCGTGAGAATTATACTTTAACATACAATAATCAAACAGTCTGAGAAGGCTCAAAATCAAAATCAAACCTTTATCAAAACCAAAACAAGATCTAATTCCCTAATCAAAATCAAACCAAGATGTAATTATGAAATCAACCCCTAATCGAAATCAAATGAGGCTCTAATTATGAAATAAAACTTAATCAAAATACGACTCAAACCAAATGGTCTGAGAAAGCAACCTCAATTATATAAAAAAAAGTACCCTCCATCAGTACGTAATGCTATAAAATTTCTTGTTTCTAATTAGATATACACAAGAAAAACTGAACAACGCATGATGGTGACTACTGGTAATTGAAGAGAACCGATCTTCCTATTAGTGATTAAGCTTACTTTTTCATCAAAGTACATTACATAAGAAATTACACAATTAGAATGTACAATTTAAATCTAAAGCTTTTAAATTAAATTCAATAAATAAATAAAAACTAACTCTAGAGATCTAATCACCCAATCAATAAGCTAATATGAAATAATAATAAAATTCAATCAATTAACAATTCGATTCACATATATAACTTACCGTATTTCCAAGTGCGACAACATTGAGAAATGTCGAAGGATGCCTCAACGATAATGATGCTGTTGCTACTCGCATTGAATCTAAAAGCTCAGCCACTTATATTTTACACTAAATCAACACAGATTGAATAATAATGAAAAGGAAAAAAGATAACTTGTGATTTGTTTAATAGGAGATCCGGTGATGTTGTGTAACTCACAGTATGAGCGATTAGTAGCAATAGAAGACAACCACTCTTTTGCACAAATTACTGACACAAGCAATAAAAGTAAAACTTCTCAATGTTAACAAGACTGTACCTTCACATATAAAATCTAGCGATTCATATCAAGAGTAGAAATTACATGATGTGAATTTCTCGGATCAAAACTGCTTAGGCCTTGCTCGAATTGGAATTTGCAAAAACTCATTATGTACATCTCGGTCACTCAGGGCAGAAAACAAAGACCCTCATCGAAATTTTGTGAAACATTTGATAGTCAAATTTGAGATACCCACATCGCAAATTACAAGAACTGGAAAAAAAATGGCATATGATCTCATTTTATTCAAAAACACCAAACACACCAATCAGTTTGGTAAACCAAACAAACACTCAAAGATTGATCCGGGAACAAACCAATACATATATCAAGAAATTAAATTTCAAAGAAAACCTCTGAGAATATGATCTGGGAACAAAATGAGCCAATAATCTGGCTCAGAGCTCCTCAATGAAACATCTTCAGAATAAAATGTATGAAATAAAAAAAATGGATTGCAACTTATATATTGTGCGTGTGTTTGTGAACCTTAACCCCTAACCCAGAACGACTGTGCATTTATGTGCATGTGTGCGTGTGTATGTGTGTGTGTGTGTGTGAGAGAGAGAGACCTATCGCGATGTGTGTGTTGGCGATCGGGGTTCAATGGCGGGAGATAAGACCAAAGCTGGCGACTGGTGTTCAATGGCGGGAGACAAGCTTTTGGGGTCGAGGCGGTAGAGAGAGAGAGAGAGAGAGTAATTTTTTGTAAAATGAGAGATTAGGTTTAGTTTTTTATTTTTGTTGTTTTAATGAAATGTGCTCGCTTTTGGCACGGTTTTAAATCGTGCCAGATTTAGGCGCGGTTTTAAATTGTGCCAAATGAGGAATAAACCATGCCAGAATCTGGCATAGTTTTGAACCGTGCCAGATTCTCCTTGTCCAAGCGTGCCAAATTTCCATTTTTGGTGTAGTGCTTGGATAGGGTTGTAGCTAACAATACTGTTTATTATGAAATGATTGAGTAGCTACGAGAAGATCACAAACTGTTCCTGGCTTTACTTCACTCTCACTATGAGGCTAAGTATAAAGCATTAAGTGTTAACAAGAAGTTATAAGACATAGATTTGGATAGTGCCCAATCAATTGCTACAATGTTGGAGAAAGAAAATAATGACCCAAGGGATGAACTTGATAATCTGAAGAGATTAACTTCTAAGGGTTCAGATTAAGGTGCTTTATTTTTAGAAACTGAAAATGCAAAATTATTGGAGGAGCTGAAAGCATTACAGAAAAAAAAGACCAAACTTGGGCAAAACTTTTAGGCAAAGGATAGTTGTTCTACCAACTATTGAGGAAGAATGGACTAAGAAAACTATTGCCGACCAAGATGCCCAGTTGAAATCCAAATATATTGCTATTGACGACCAAGCTACCCAGTTGAAATCCAAAGATATTGTCCTTAAGAAACTTCAAAATCAAGTGGATAAGTTAACATTCCACTTTCAAAAGTAACCAAGGGAAGTCTGGATGAAGGGTTATAATGAGTCCCTAGCTCATATAGATGATCATCTTGATCAAAACAATCGTGAAAGCTATAAATGGGGGTTGACCAACTTATCGATTTTGCTGAAGTATGATAAAAATAGTAACTTGTGGCATTGGGATGACCTAGGTGTCTTGGATTGTGAAAAAACTCCTTTCAAATTGGACACGAGATGGATTCCTCTTGATGCCATTCCTCAATGCCTAATAAGTAAATATTTGGTGAATTATGGCCTCTATGAAGAGTGTGAGCTGGTTTGTCCTCGTCACTTGCGTAATAAACCGAGCGATAGCAACAGGAAGATGTTAAGAGATTTCAACATAATCAATTCTCCATACAACCTTGATGATCATCCCGCTGGAATGGATAAAGAATAAGAAAAGCATTCAGCAGAATACATTTATACTTATTATACATTATTTTGATCAATGAATGAAGTTATTTTTTATTAAGTTCTCTTTATTCAAGCTTATTGTTGTTATTAATCTTTTTGCCGACTAGGTAGCATGTATAATGATTAGTTAATCGTCTTATAGACTAAATAACTTGCTCAAACACTTGATATTTCATTCATGTTTGAATCATTTATACAGCCTTAGTGTTGATGTAAAAAATTAGATTACTCTAATAATTCAATCACAGATAAATAAATGAGACAAAGAATTTTAAAGTGGTTCAGCCTTATAAGAATGGCCTACGTCCACTGTTGCTTTATTACTGAGTGTTTGGGAATTCTATCAAGAAATTCCCTTCTGGATTCAGGGTCCAGATCCCCCTTACAATGAGGATTGTACAATGTATTTATAGCCTTGAGGCTGTAATGTGAAAGGGTAATACATTAAATGATATACATATGAAAGGGTAATACATTTAATGCCCTCTTTGCGTGTGCGTCCAAATGATAAGCATTTAATGAATCAGTTGAACTGTTGACTATCTAGCTATTAATGCTTTGTTCGAGATGCATCTCGGACCGCCTGAGTTGCTCGGACCACCTAAGCTTTTCGGTACCCAAGAGTTCCTCGGAGAGGCATTGTTCCTCGGATCTTGTGAGTTCCTCGGGGAACTAGTCTTCCTCATTGTAGTCTTGTTCCTCGGAGCGCGTGGTTTCCTCGGGGATGTTGGTTGTTGCCATGTAGATAGACACGTGTCTTCATATGATTGATCCATGTCAGCAGATTAAATTTGGTATCAACACTTAGATTCGACTAATGCACTTAGAAAAAACTGTAAATATATTTATTCTACTAAGTTGTAGCATTAGTTATCAGTGGTGACTAAGTGTATTAGGAATGTATAATTATTCTAGTATTTTAACCTGGTCGGGTAAAACCTCTAATTAAGAAATTTTACTGCCTTCTTGTTCGTGATTTTCCAAGGACAAATCATACATGAAATTAAACTTTTTTAAAGTTGGAAAAGTTTAAACCATGCACTTTTCTGAAGTTGGAGCATATAGGACGGGGAACTTTTTTGAAGTTGGAAAAGTTTGGAGAATATAAAGAACTTTTCTGAAGTTGGAAAAGTTTGAACCATGCTCTTTGGTGAGGAACTTTTTAGAAACTTTTCTGAAGTTGGAAAAGTTTGAACCATGCTCTTTGGAGAGGAACTTTTTGGAAACCTTTCTGAAGTTAGAAAAGTTTATAAAATTATATTTGCTCATTAATTTACGGGTTGAGGGTGTATAACCACCATACTCCAAAAAACAAAAAGGATGTATAATGGATAAAATCTAAAATTTCATTAACTTGAATAACCAACTATATTAAGGACATAATTTTTAAAACCGAATTACTGATAATACTTGCGCAGATGGTCTGTGTTCTAAGGATTCTTGAATTCTTATCCTTCCATAGTTTCTAAGTGATAAGTTCCCGGTCGGATAACCACCAAGATACGATATGGACCATGCCAATTAGGCTCCAGCTTGTTACTTTTCTTAATACTTTCTTGAGTACCATATCTACCTGCTTCGGGTTGGTCGTCTTTATCCTTCGATTATAAAACCTTGCGATCTTTTATTGGTAGGCAGCCATCCAAATAGTAGAATCTTTTCGGACTTCTTCTATTATGTCCAAATTTAGTCACCTCATGAGGTCACTCTAGTGAATCAAAGTTTAATACCCTATGAGTCGGTAGACTTATTTCCACTGGTATAACTACCTCGGTGCCAAAAGCTAACATGTATGAGGTTTCTCCTTTGTTGTTCTAGGAGTAGTCCTATATGCCCAAAGGACGTTGTGGAGTTCATTGATCCAATTGCCTTTAGCCTCATTCAGTCTTTTCTTCAACCCATCTAGCAAGGTTTTATTGGTGATTTTTGTCTGGACATTACATTGTGGATGCCTAGGTGCTGAATGAAGTTTTTGGATGCCTGACCGAATACAATACTCTTTAAATTCTTCATTATCAAATTGAGTACCATAGTTGGTGATGAAGGAATAAGGCATGCCATACTTGCAAATGATCAACTTCTATATGAACTGGAAAACCCTCTAATAAGGCATATCAACTAAGGGCTCAACTTCCACTCATTTGGTAAAATAATCAATAGCTACAACTAGGTACTTGAATCTTCTTTGGATGGTCTGCAGTGGTCCGATCGGGTCAATTCCCCATATAACGAAAGGCTACGAAGAAGTGATGGGTGTTAGACTTTCTCCTGGCCTTATGTGGATGGTAGCAAACTTCTAACATTTATCGCACTTCTTGGTGAAAGCAACACAACCCGCTTTCATCGTCGACCAGTAGTAACCTTGCATAGCTATTCATTATCTAAGAGACCTACATGTTATGTGAGCTCCACATTAGCCTTCATGTACCTCTTTGATCAAATCATTCATTTTGTTTGGATGAACACAACGAAGTAAAGAAATAGTGTATCCTCACCTTTACATGATACCTTTTTCTAACACATAACTGGCTTTTTTATACCTCATCCTTTTGGCTTCCTTTTGGTTACATGGCAGCGTTCCTCTCTCAATATACTCTCTAATTGGGTCCATCCATGAGGGATCGAACTCCACAGAGATGATGTTAATTTCCATTCCATCAATGTTTTATAGGCAAGAATCTCCACTGGAATTATTCGCCTGAGTTTTATTTGAGTTGCTAAAGCAAGCCGAGCAAGAGCATCAACTCAGGCGTTTTCTAGTCTTGTAATTCTCATCATCTTGACTGAGGTGAACAAACAAATAACCTCCATTGCTTTTTGTTGATATTTCATCATTACTTACCCTTTGACGCCATAAGTTTACTGCATTTGATTAACAATCATTTGAGAATCACTATATACCAATACCTGGTCGGCGCCCAGTGATGAAGCAAGTTCCAAACCCATAATCAATGCCTCATACTCTGCCTCATTATTAGACTTCTTGAATTGGAATGTTAGAGAATGTTCCACATCCAAGTTATCCGAAGTGTTGATGACGAGGCTTGCTCCACTTCTAGTAGCACATGATGATCCATCTATAAATAATTACTTGATTGGAATGTCATCCAAGAACTCTTCTTCTGCTAGCACTCCATGCTTGAACATCTTCTTACTCTATTGAATTCTTTCTTGAGCAGCTGACGAGTCAGGTTGATCGGCCATAATTTCTATTTACTTTTGAGCTAAGCTCTCTTTTGTAGACGTCTCCTTAGCATCTAAACATGGATTATTCTGCTCCTCTGGATATGTGAATTTGATAATAAAGTATGTTATTGCTTGGCCTTTTATTGCTACTCCGAGTTCATAAACAATTTCATAATCTCCCAATTCAACTGCCCAATACATTAACCTTCCAGAATTTTTTGCTTTATGCAGTGCTTGTTGCAAAGATAAATCTGTGTAGACAACAATGGCGTGAGCTTGGAAATATAGCCTCATCCTCCTAGAAGGTTCAATAAGAGCGAGCGCTAACTTCTCTAGGCGTGGATATCTAATCTTCTCTCCTCATAAGGCCTTGCTAGTATAATAAATTGGCCTTTAAACTTTTCCATCCAGTCGGATCAAAGCTTAACTAACAGCTGACTCTAAAATAAGCAAGTATAAATAAAGTTTTTCTCCCCAAACTGGTCAGGAGTGGAGTGGGGGAGAGCCCAAGTACTTCTTCAAATCCATAAAAGCCTTCTCACATTCGTCATTCCACACAAAGGTCTTTCTAAGAACCTTAAAGAATGGAAGACATTTATCAGCTGCTCGGGAGACAAAATGATTCAAATCAGCTACTCTTCCTGTTAATTTTTAAACTTCTTTCTTATTGGTGGGGGACTACATTTCAAGCAAGGCTTTAATTTTGGCAAGGTTTGCTTCTATTCCTATTTGATTGGTGGTGTACCCTAGGAACATTCATTCCTGTACTCCGAAGATACATTTGGTTGGGTTGAGCTTCATCTGGTGCTTTTTCAATTGATCAAAGGTTTGAGCCAAGTTCACAATGTGGTCGATAGCACGTATACCTCCATATTTTTAAGGATATGGTCTTCCAAAACCTTACTTACTAGTCTCTGATAAGTAGCTCCAGCGTTCTTCAACCCAAAGGGCATGACATTGTAATAATAAGTTCCTTGTCTGGTAATGAAGGAAGTGTTTTCCTTATCTTCGGGTTTCATCTTAATCTGATTATAATCGGAATGAGCATCCATAAAACTAAGTAACTCATGGTCTTCTGTAGCATCGACCAATTGATCAATCCTTGGTAAAGGGAAATGATCTTTTGGACATGCCTTATTGAGATCTGCAAAATATAGTCACATGTGCCATTTATTATTTTTCTTCTTGACCATTACCACATTACCCAACCAACTATGGTACTTAACGTATTCAATGAATTATTCTCGCTCAATTTCTCCACTTCCTCTCGGATTATCGTATTCTTCTCGGGGCTGAAGACTCTTCACTTGTGCTTGATCGGCTTAGATCCTAGATAAATATTAAGCTCATGACACATAAAGTTTAGATCAATTTTCGACATATCCCCGTGGCTCTAAGAAAACACATTTCTCCTTTCTCTAAGGAATGTAATTAATTCGTGTTTGAGAGAAGGAGATAACCTGGATCCGATTTGGGTGGTTCTTTCTGGCTTCTCGTCGTCTAGTACAACAACCTTTGTTTCTTCCATAACTTGCCCCTTTACCAGTTCTCTTCTTCCCAAGGATCTAGGGTATCTCTGTGAAAAGTGGTTGTGCCCTTCATTTGTATCTCCTGTTAGTCGGACGATGTATAATAATATTTTATGGCTTCGTTCTGATTGCCATTTACTATGCCGATCGTAATTTGTTAGAAATTTCATGCATTGATGCACTGTAGATGGCACAACCACTAACTGCTTTATTCCCACTCTTCCTAGGATGATGTTATAAGCTAACGGGACATTTTTATTTAACACAAAGAAATGAATTAAGAAATGAATTCTTTCTCTCCTGCTCGTCAGCCAGGTACCGACTAAGACTTCTAGCTTGATGGTTCCCAATGGGTATAATTTATCCCCTGCAAATTCAATGAGAGGTCTATGATATGGTTCTAGTTTAGTGTCCTTCATCCCTAAACTTTAGAAACAGCTGTAAAACAATACATTAGTTGAACTCCCATTATCAACTAATATCCTTGAAACTCTTCCACGATGAATCCTTCACGTGATAACTAATGGATCATCGTGAGGATAAAGGACCCCACTCAGATCATTTTTGGAGAATCAAATCACCAGCCTATCTCTTTTGAATTTCCCTAGCCGACTATCACAAGATTAAGCCATATAAATCTGTTTGACAATTGGGCAGGCCTTGACTTCATTCAAATAAGATTTCCTTTATGTTATTGCGTCTCCTCCTCCAGCATCCCCTCCTGCGATGAAGTGGCATCCAAAGGATATTATGCCGACCTCCACCTATGGCTCATCAGGCTTCTTTGGTGAGTCTGGATCTTTTTTAAAATCATCATTTCTTGCTCTTTTATTATCGTCCCTTGATCGAGCTGGATATTCAGACCTCTGTCAATCATTTCGGTTGCCATTTCGATTAACAAACTTGCTCAACTTTCCCCGCTGAATAAGATTTTCAATCTCATTATTTAGTGCAATGCAATTTTGGTGTTGTGCCCATGATCCTGTAGAAATAACCGTACTTGGACTTATCCCTCTTATTAGAGGCGTCTTCAATTTTCCATGACAATTCAACTCACTCTTTCCTTTTATCTCGTTTAGGATTTGATGAACGCCCTTGTTGAGCGGGGTATATTCATCATACTTCTTGATTCGATCCAGTTTTTTATCTTTCTGGTCCTTCTTAAAAGAATTAGAATTATTTTTTTAACCTTCACCCGTAGTCTCAGGAGCTTCCTTAGTTGCCATAACTTCCTTAGCATTTATAATTTTTCCAGCTTTAGCCATCAATTCTATCATAATTTTGGACAGATTCTTCACCAAATCATAGTAAAGATCTTTAGCGAGCAACCCACTCATAAGTGCAGCAATGGTTGTTTTCTCCTCATAGTCCACCACCTCTAGTTTTTCATTGTTAAAGCGTGTAATATACTCTCTAGTACTTTCTCCTGATTGGCTTAGCCCCAAAACAAACGTTATCTATGAATAATTAGAGAGTATATTACACGCTTTCACAATGAGATGAGTGACACTCTCTAGTTTTTCATTGTTAAAGCGTGTAATATACTCTCTAGTTTTCATTGTTAAAGATATGAGTGACACTCTTGATTGGCTTAGCCCCAAAACAAACGTTATCTATGAATAATTCAGTTAATTAATGAAAACTAGAGATTTTACCTCTTGGGAGATTATTATAACATATTTGGGTTGGTCCTGTGATAGAACTGGAGAAAGTTCTACACCTCATCTCGCCGGGCACCGAGTAGATGTCGGCAGCAGCTTGATATTGATCTATTTGCAGGACTGGATCAGAATTCCCATCATACTTGGGATTAACCATTGGTGGCTCTAACTTGGATGGAGTAGGGTAATTCACGATAGTCGGAATAAAAGGTGAGCCTTTAATAAAAATCCTTTCATTGGATTCTTGGTTTTAACCATTTCACCTTGCCAATCTTCCAACCACTACTTGGATCCCTTCTAGGGCTATTCTTCTGGCTTATATTTGGCCGAGGTAGATTTATCGGCTTTATTGTGCCAATGTGCTGAACTCTCCTCCTGAGAGGTCTGCTCGACACAAACATAGCCCCTCACATTGGCCCTGGATCTTATGGACCCTTCTATGTATTCGTGAAGATGCTCTTGATCCCTATAATGTCCTATAGTTACTCGGGGGCCTAGGCGATCAAAAGCAGACTCCCTATTTAGCCTCTCTAATACACTTGTTCTTTCTTGGAAAAAATATCTCCCATCATAGTAATCCGTTGATCCGAATGAAGAAGTTACTCCAGGACGGTATGACCAATCTTGGGAGGAACGAGAATGATAACTCCCACTACACCAAAACATGTCAATTGTAAAGGGCAAAAACCGTTATAGAAAATATTTGTAACGGATTAAATCCGTTAGAAAATTGGCGTTATTTATTTTACCAACGAAATTTGTAACGAAAAATCCGTTACAAATTTAGTATTTGTACCAGCTAAATCCGTTAAAAAAATATTTTGTAACGGATTTGACATTGGTACACATCTCATATTAGTAACGAATATACTAACTTGTAATGATTTTTATCTGTTACAAATATAGAATTTGTAACGGATAAAACCCGTTACAAAATACATTACAACGGATTGGGAATGTGATATATTTGTACCAAATATTTTTATTTTTAACGGTTAAAGTCCGTTAGCAATATTATTTTATTTTTAAAAAATATTAATTTTTCATTAAACAAGTAGATATAAATACACTAGTAAAACTTTATGCTCAACCAATGGTAATGCAGAACCAAATTCCACAAATTTCACTCAAATAATAATTTGAAAACACACGTGACAAAATGAACGACACTACATTTCAGTGAAATTAAATCGATCTAAAACTATATTTCATTCATAACCATTAAAGTTCTCAAAACAAAATATACTACAAGTTAAACCATTTAGCTTTTAATCATAAACTTGAAACGAAGTTTAACATCATTAAAGTCCTAAACATATTATTCTCCCAAAAGTAACGTTCATGATATTCCTTGCAAAAGTAGACTTCATTCTTGAATCTTCATATTTTCCCATAAGAACCTATTGAACAAACTCAATCTTAGTAAACGTGTAAGCATAAATGAGTAAATAATATAAAGGACTAGTACATTCATGTGCCATTGGCACATATATAAATTTATTTCGGAGTAATCGATACACAATAAACTGCCATACCCGATGAGAACGCGGTTAGTTTAGATAAGTTACTTTGGTATCACTTGATGTGTTTGTACCTATTTTTATGACGTTAGGTTATTTTCATTTTTTGCCCCCAAACACCTATTTTTAACCCTAAAAGTGTATACTAGTCAATTAGGCCAACTAGGAGTCGAATGAGGACACGATTAGTTTAAACAAGTTACTTTAGTATTACTTGTTAAATTTGTATCTATTTCTAGGCAGCTAGTGACACACCCCAACCCAGTTACTTATAATTAATTTTGAAAGTCGAAGTAAGTCAAATTATAATTACCTTAACCAAACCATAATCATGAGTATCCTTTTTCAATTATCGACATGAATCAATAAAACTAAAACCTTTCTTAATTTTAAAGTAATATTGCTTATTCAAACTTAGTGAAAGGATAAGTAAGCTTAAATTACCCCATTTATGTTTGATCAAAATCATGATTTTATGCGTCCCTGGCTAACCCCACCGACCTCCTAGATTTGGCAGTGATATCACAATACCTGAAAAACATAAACATAGGAACCATGAGCAAAATAGCTCAGCAAATTCATCACTACTACACTATTGCATAAAATTAAATGCAATAAATCATATCCCTGTGGTGATATATGCATACTTATCGAGCACATTCATAAAGAATGACCAATTATATACTTATCCTGCTCATTCATAATGAATGACCAATTACATACTTATCCGGCTCATTCATAAAGAATGACCAATTATATACTTATCCGGCTCATTCATAAAGAATGACCAATTATATACTTATCCGGATCATTCATAAAGAATGAACAATTATATAATTATATGGCTCATTCATAAAGAATGACCACTTATCTGAATCATGATTCACATATCCTGTCTGCAATAGACAATTCTCCCCCATTCCGGTTCGAGGAGTAACCTCCCATTTTGATAAAATGAAATGAACAGTTTCATATTCATATCATTATGATCATAACCATAACTATGAATAAATACATCTTACCGGTGAGTAATATTCTGAGCTTATCCATAACCATGTATAAATGCATCTTACTAGTGAGTACACTCACATTGGCCACTTAATGGGTTTTCCCCTTGCCTTTGTCTGGCAGTTGTTCAACAAGTTATCCTTTCCTTCCTATCATTCTTACAATATTATTTTCATCATAAGAATATTACCAATCCAAAGAATCACGTAAACGTAATTCAATTCATAAGCATCATATGATCCTATTCAAATCATTTATCATAAATGAAGTCTCATCCAATTTCATGTTAAGATATTTAACATATCCAATTCATAGTCCAAAAATACTTTAATTCATTCTTGTAAATCCGATTCTTATCATATTAGGTTTCCAATACAAAAGACGATACATCGCTTCAAGTTTCCTAGAGCAAGATATGCCCATTTCTTTATTAAAAAATAAATCGGCCCTATAGGCTCCTCTATTGTTTATTCAACTTCCAAGAACTTTCATAACATTTCTATATCATAAATTTCCATGATATTCCACCCAATTTCAATAAACATATTTAATAATACAAAATTAAAGTTTCATAATTTTTAGAGTTCATTTGCTATGTCAAGCAAATCGTCAAACACCTAGTATGCATACTTACACTTTCGAGTCAAATTCTATACCTACACTTCAAATTATCCCCCGAGATTCATTTCTGGGTATTTTTACATACTATTAGGATATGTTACACTAATATATGTTATATAACATCTCCAACTAGAATATCTTGATTTAGATAAGTATTCCGTGATTTATGCCACTTTTACCACAACTAGGTCGGAATAGAACATTAAGGCATAACTTAACATTTTTAAGCATACACAACCTCCTTCTCGGGCATCAAAGGGAAACATATACTAAACATGTTTTTAACATACAAACACATCATATACAAGAATTTCTTACATCAAAGAGGTTCATGAGAAGGGAATTCAAATCTGGGACTTCAAAGTAAACATTTACTATCCTAACATGCGTTCTTACATATGTTCTTAAGCCATCCCTGTTTTAACACAATTTGGCGATATGGGTATCATTCAGATCTTTATCAAAATCAGAAACAAAAGTATACCGAGTGTAAAACTCATTCATGTGACCAATTTTAACAAATAAGTAATTACCTTATAAGATCTCCTCGATTTATGGTAATTTTCTAATGCAATTCTTCCTTAATTTTCTTTTTCTCTCTCCACAAGCATATTTCTTCCCAAGCTTCTACTTTCACATGTGGAAGAATATAAAAATCTGATTTATAATAAGGAAATACATTCTAATGGGTCCAATGGCACTTATCCATGAGCCTACATAGGATTGGTTGGACAAGAGGTCCAATAAGGCAATTTCACTAATGACAGATTTGTCCCGCCTTGATAAAATTACCATAACCCCTATTACGGACCCCGGTTTATTCCAACTTTGCATCTAATTTTAGATGAGTAATGCTACATACCCCAAATAACTCCCCCAATTCTTCCCCAAAATGACTTGGGCTTTATGCCCTGGCGGGACCCGCATCACATGGTAATAGATGACAGGTAAGTGGAAGAATGACGTGGCGTCCACGTAGGATTTGGGGGAGATTTTGGGGAGTTGTTTGGGACTCAAAGCATTTTCCATTTTAGATAACTTATATATCTACAACTTTCATATTTTGTGTTTTTCAAAATCATAAAATTAGTATGCCTAATTTGGGCTCGAACAGTAGAGTACTAATTTACTCAAAATTTCATAACTTTCACATTTGGCGACCCAACATCGCCAATTTCACACCAACACATTAGTTTACTTTTATAAACATAATGATGCATTAGAAACAGATTCTCATGATGAATTTAACCACATGACTAATCATATGCTCTAAACATGTTATCCTCAATCATACGCTCGATTAACATCCAATGTAAACAACACATATATCACATGAGTATGCATACCCTAACATGATTTATCATAATTATATCCGAGTTTTCACAACTTCCATCCTTAGAAAATTTCATCCCAGAAATTTAGTATGAATTTCATTTGCCAAACCATTGAGGATATTGTTTCCTCGTGCTATATTCCATTTCCCAAGTTTCTTCTTTAATTTCATGGATCATCTACCACACTTTAACTACGGGACTAACTTTATTCCCTAATACTTTCTCCTTTAGATCTATACTTTCCAACGGTTCCTCAATGTACGACAAATCTTTTTTCATAATATCTTCAGTTTCTTTATCGTTTACACGTAAGGATAATCATCTAATGATTTCTTATCCATAAAAACCAATTCCCAACACACATATTACTCCATACCTTTATATAGGTATGTTGAACATTCACATATAATAGATTATCAGTTGTATCAGCATATATTCACAATGAGTGAACATTCTTAGCATACCTTGTATTATCCTTTACATTTCTCCCTTCATTCTTATAGTCTATCCTTATCATCGTGTAATATTTCAAATCATAATTATCATATTACCAGACTAGCTCATTACACATCATATTTTCATCTTTCATCCAACACCAAATACATGTGTTTGACTTTAACTACTTTTCGTATTATTTATGAAATTTAAGAGTATGTTAAATATCGTCCTTACGATTTCTTAATCTAAATATTGCCTCACTACTTTTCACATATCGAAATCGAACAATCATTCACGAAATGTTTATTCTTAACTAAGATTTTATATTACCTTTATGTATATTGTACAGTCATGCACTATGAACTCAATATAACTTCTCACTATATTCCTTTTTTTAGTATCGTTCGATTATTCTTTAACCATAATTACCAAAGCCATAATACTTATCTAACTATTAAATGTCGTATTTCTTTCAAATAACCTGTATAAATACCTTAATATATAACACTATGGTATCTCACATAGCACATCATCCTTACACATACTTCTTTGTGACTCCATATAATGTCAATCATATTCATTATATATCATACTCTTAGTGATAATACGTACATACAATGACAAATACAACTCAATATCCACCCAAACCAGTTGTCGATGTTCCAACCCGATTAGCATCTTTCCCATACTCATACAAAACACATACTCTTAAAAGGGCTCCCCGATATTTTTAAACTTCCAACTCTTTAACACTTTGTCTCAACTTTATTATTCATATTAGCATTTCAAAACATCACAAGGGTAATATACACTACATATACTCATGCTATTAAATAAATATATCTCAACTCTTATTACTCTTTTCTTCTACTTATCATAATTCAGTATGAACCCATATGTGGATCAATTGTGATATATTGACTAGTAATTGAATTTCAGACCATGTCACATATTAAATTCAAACATATACAACTATTAATCTTCTCTCTTCACCTTTACCATGTGAATCTTCATTTTATTCACACTCTAATAATTTATCATCTCATCCTTTAACGGAATATGGGTTCCCGTACCTCACTTTCCCACATAAATGGGCACACACTATACATATTCCAGTATAAGAAAGGATTACTTCCAATACTTCAAGATTTTCTTATACCACATTTTGTCTTTTAAAATTTTCCTTCAATGACATGTTTGTCCATACCACATATAAAACAATTCAATGATTCATATTTAAGTACATGTATTCACTGTCATCCACGGATAAACCTTAACATCTCATTTACTTTCTTGCAAGATCCTTACATTTCATATCCCGTACAATAATATATATGTATAACTAACAAATGTTAATCGATAAAGCCAATTTATTTATGACTCAAAATAATTTCTACTTCCACTGCCAAATCTAGGTGCTCCTCACCCCAGAACCTCGAAAACGTAGGCTCTGATACCAAAGTTGATACACCCCGACCTAGTTACTTATAATTAAGTTTGAAAGTCAAAGGGAATCAAATCATAATTACCTTAACCAAACCATAATCATGAGTATCAATTTTCAATTATTGACATGAATCAATAAAACTAAAACCTTTCAAAATTTTAACGTAATATTGCTTATTCAAACTAACAGAAAGGATAAGTAAGCTTAATCATGATTTTATGCGTCCCTGGCTAACCCCACCAACCTCCTAGATTTGGCAGTGATATCACAATACCTGAAAACATAAACATAGGAACCATGAATAAAATAATTCAGCAAATGCATCACTACTACACTATTGCATAAAATTAAATGCAATAAATCATATCCCTGTGATGATATATGCATACTTATCCAGCACATTCATAAACAATGACCAATTATATACTTATCCGGCTCATTCATAATGAATGACCAATTACATACTTATCCGGCTCATTCATAAATAATGATCAATTATATACTTATCCGGCTCATTCATAAAGAATGACCAATTATATACTATCTGGCTCATTCATAAAGAATGACCAATTATATACTTATCTGTCTCATTCATAAAGAATGACCAACTTATCTGAATCATGATTCACATATCCTGTCTGCAATAGACAATTTTCCCTCATTCCGGGTCGGGGAGTAACCTCCCATTTTGGTAAAACGAAATTAATAGTTTCATATTCATAACATTATGATCATATCCATAACTATGAATAAATACATCTTATCGGTGAGTAAAATTCTGAGCTTATTCGTAGCCATGTATAAATGCATCTTACTTGTGAGTACACTTACCTTGGCCACTTAATGGGTTTTCCCCCTTACCTTTGTCTGGAAGTTGTTCAACAAGTTATCCTTACCTTCCTATCATTCTTACAATGTTATTTTTATCATAAGAATATTAACAATCCAAAGAATCACTTAAACTTAATTCAATTCATAAGCATCATATGATCCTATTCAAATCATTTATCATAAATGAAGTCTCATCCAATTTCATGTTAAGATATTTAACATATCCAATTCATAGTCCAAAAATACTTTAATTCATTCTTGGAAATCCAATTCTTATCATATTATGTTACTAATACAAAAGAAGACAGATCGTTTTAAGTTTCCTAGACCAAGATATGTTCATTTCTTTATTACAAAACAAATCGGCCCTATAGGCTCCTCTATCATTTATTCAACTTCCAAGAACTTTCATAACATTTCTATATCATAAATTTCCATGATATTCCATCCAATTTCAATAAACAAATTTAATAATGCAAAATCAAAGTTTCATAATTGTTAGAGTTAATTTTCTATGTCAAGCAAATCGTCAAACACCTAGTATGCATACTTACACTTTCGGGGTAGATTCTATACCTACACTTCAAACTATCCCCCAAGATTCATTTCTTGGTATTTTTACATGATTTTCGGATATGTTACACTAATATATGTTGTCTAACATCTCCAACTAGAATATTTTGATTTCGATAAGTATTCCATGATTTATGCCATTTTTACCACAACTAGGTCGGAATAGAACACTAAGGCATAAGTTAATATTTTTAAGCATACACAACCTCTTCCTCGGGCATCAATCGTGGAACATATACTAAACATGTTTTTAACATAAAAAAACATCATATACAAGAATTTCCTACATCAAAGAGCTTCACGAGAAGGGAATTTAAATATGGGACTTTAAAGTAAACATTTACTATCCTAACACGCGTTCTTACATAAGTTCTTAAGCCATCCCTGTTTTAACACAATTTGGCGATATAGGTATCATTCAGATCTTTATCAAAATTAGAAACAAAAATATACCAAGTTTATAACTCATTCATGTGACCAATTTTAACAAAGAAGTAATTACCTTATAAGATCTCCTCGATTTATGGTAATTTTCTAAAGCAATTCTTCCTTAACTTTCTTTTTCTCTCTCCATAAGCATATTTCTTCCCAATATTCTCCTTTCACATGTGGAAGAATATACAAATCTGATTTATAATAAGGAAATACATTCTAATCGGTCCAATGACACTTATCCTTGTGCCTACATACGATTGGTTGGACAAGAGGTCCAATAAGGTAATTTCACTAATGACAGATTTGTCCCGCCTTGATAAAATTACTGTATCCCATATTATGGACCCTGGTTTATTCCAACTTTGCATCTAATTTTAGATAACTTATATATCTACAACTTTCATATTTTGTGATTTTCCAAAATCATAAAATTAGAACGCCTAATTTGGCTCGAACAGAAGACTACTAATTTACTCCAAATTTCATAACTTTCACATTTGGCGACCCAACATCGCCAATTTCACACCAAAACTTTAGTTTACTTTTATAAACATAATGACGCATTAGAAATATATTTTCATGGTGCATTTAACCACATAACTAATCATATGCTCTAAACATGTTATCCTCAATCATACGCACGATTAACATCTAATGTAAACAACACATATATCACATGAGTATGCATACCCTAACATGATTTATCATAATTATATCTGGGTTTTCACAACTAGGTTCTTGTTTTAAGTTTTAACCGCCCAACGCTATACTAACCCCCAAAAGAAGCGTATATTAGTCAATTAGGTCAATTGAGACTCCGATCAGGACACGTTAATTCGGTATCTCTTGATGTGTTTGTACATAAATATAGGTCGTTAGGTTGTTATTTTCAGTTTTCGTACCCTTCCCTGCCCAATGCCCATTTTTAACCCCCAAAAGAAGTGTATACTAATCAATTAGGCCAGCCCAAAGTTCGATGAGGACACAATCAGTTTAGACAAGTTACTTTAGTATCATTTGATGTGTTTGTATTTATTTTTAGGGACTACGAAGTCCTTTTAAGCCCCCCCCCCCCCCCCCCCCCGGAATTTTAACCCTTAATAGAAGCATATGTTAGCCAATTAGGACGATCAAGAGTCTAATGAGGACAATGTTAGTTTAGACAAGTTTGTTCATTCAAAAATTACAATAGATATTTCAGTGAATGTTGATTTAGATAGATACTTTAATGTAGAAATTCAACGCCACTTAAATGCATATTATAAAATGCAAATAAAAGAATCAATACATAGCTTAGGGCAAAAAGTAATCCTATATATCATATTATAAAACATACTTGAACAAATGACTAAAATTAACCAATAAAGTGTCAAAATAAATAATGATACCAAAGTTGCATTTCAATAATTGGTCATACGTGATATACCGAAGAAGAGGGGTTCAAAAAATCACGTTAGCATCTACTTCCTGATAATGGAATGAGCAAAAAAATAAACTCAACCACTCATTTATCAATTTCATCGGGAACAAAATAAAAAGTACGGGATGGAAAGGGAGAGAGGAGAGAGGAGAACCTAATGTGAGAAATGAATATTTATTAAGGATTACAAAGGAAAAAATATCATCTCTTTCCCTTTAGTAGTTATGCTACATGCCAAAGAAGGTAAAAATATCAACAAAAAAACTCATGGGAAGAGAAAAACTGCATTAAAAGAAATGTTATTAAAACTACGTGACATCGTAAGGCTTTCCGAAAAGATGAGATGCTAATAGAAAAAGTTGTGAAGTTTCTATGTACTTAAAAAAGAATAAAAAACTGACATTTAAAAACTATTACAGACCTTAATAACTATGGGCAATTATTCATTGTCAATAACATCAAGAGACCATCAAATCATATTAAGAAAAACATCAAACCTCATTGTTGATACCAAATTTAGTCTGCTGACATGGCTCAATTGAGTGAAGACACATGGCAATCTACGTGGCAACAACAAACTCTTTCGAGGAACTCACACGCTCCGAGGAACCATACTACAACGAGGAAAACTACTTCCCCGAGGAACTCATACGCTCCGAGGAACAAGAACTCTCCGAGGAACTCTTGAGTACCGAGAAGCTTAGGAGGTCCGAGCAACTCAAGCGGTCCGAGCTGCACCTCGAACAAAGCATTAATAGCAGGATAACCAACAGCTTGACTGTTCATTAAATGCTTATCATTCAGACGCATACGCTTAAGGGGCATTGAATGTATTACCCTATCATATGTACATCACTTAATGTATTACCCTTTCACATTACAGCCTCAGGGCTATAAATACATTGTACAATCCTCATTGTAAGGGGACCGGAATTTCTTGATAGAACTTGTAATCGAGAATTCTCAAACACTCAGCAATAACATAATAGTGGACGTAGACCATTCTTATAAGGCTGAACCACTTTAAAAATTCTTTATCTCATTTATTTATCTGTGATTGAATAATTATATATGATCTAATTTTTTACATCAACAGATTGGCGCCGTCTGTGGGAACTACTGGTAATATCATTTTCCATAAAAAATAATCCATCACAAATGGCTGATATTCCAGAATCTAGCAATCGAAACGCTGGAAGCCCTCCAAATCCATCTGCTCCGCCAAATATTCCAGATCTGGCTGGAATAATGACAAATCTGGCTCAGGGCCAGACCGTCATGCAAGAAATTATGCGACAACTCATACAAACCCTCCATGGCGGTGCACCAACCCATTCAAGACCGCGAAGCATTCAAAGAAATACCCGTGCACCTTCTTCGCGTACTAGGCGTACCAATTCATATCGCAATGAGGAGTCTGAAGATTTTTCTTATCAACCTAGACGAACTTCGTCAGTGCGAGCCACAGATACTGAACAACGTATCACTCTCTCCCCAGAAAGGACCAGTGCGCTAGAAAGATTAAGCAGAGTATCTCCTTTCGATCGATTAGGTCCTAGGAGGAGCAAAAGTCCTCCCAGATCCCCATCGAGGAGTTTGCGACGACCATCAGATTTAAGGGAAGGATCTGCCCAGTCGCGACCAGCTGCTTGTCAAGATAGATCCCAGGAAGCCACTTCAACGCGATCGGCTGCTCGAACTAACAGGCCCGAGGAAGGAAATAATGCATGGAAGGGCTCTATTCAAAGGCTGGAGGATAGATTGGGGGAAATGGTTAAGGCTAAGAACCCTCTACAACGAACTTTTATTCGAGGAACACCTTTTGTCCAGGACATTGTAGATTTTCCAACACCATCAAAATTCAAAGCACCTGTTGTGACCCCCAAATATGATGGAAAAACAGACCCTGTCCTTCATATAGAACAATACCAAGATGCAGCCGACATCTATGTTGTTCCAGATGAGATGAGATATAGGGAATTCTCGGGAACTCTTACCGGATCTGCTCAAATATGGTATAATAATCTTCCTCGGGGTAAGATCTCAACTTTTCTTCAACTGGCTGAGTTATTCATTGGGAATTTCTATTTTGGGGCAAAGCCAGTTAAACGAGTAGCACATTTGTTAAGTGTTAGACAAAAGGCTGGTGAGAGTACCAGAGATTATATAACTCTTTTTAATAACGAGAAACTTGAAGTCATTGATTATGAGGAGAAGACAACGATTACCGCCTTGATGAGTGGACTACTGCCCAACAAGTTGTACTACACTTTGGCCAAAGATCCACCTAGAACCATGTCAGACCTGATGGGAAAAGCGTCCAAGATTATGAATGCCGAGGAGGCTATGGATGTGAAGAAGAACATGGATGCCAAAGAAACCAAGGTGGAAGGTGATAAAGCTAAGAAGAAAGAGCATAAGAATAATGGTAATGACAAACATTCAAGAACAAGGTCGGTATGGGATGCAATGAAGAAATTCGATAATTATACTCCTTTGAAGAAGGATATTAACCATGTTCTAGAAGAAATCAAGAGCAACGAGGAATTAAACTGGCCAGAGAAAATGAAGGCAGACCCTGACAAGAGGAATAATGCAAAGTATTGCGAGTTTCATAAAGATCATGGCCATATGACAAAAAATTGCATAGCTTTTCAGAATGAAATTGAAACACTCATCAGACTAGGAAAGCTGGCAAAGTATGTTGATCGTGGAAGCGAAAGAAGAAACAACAACCGAACAAGAGATAGGTCTAGATCTCCTCATCGATCAGAGGAGAACAAGAAAAGAAACCATGAAGTTGATCCTGAATACGACCCCGATCTTCCCAAGAGACCAAGGCAGCCAGAACGTGAGGTATTTTCAATACGCTTTGGGTCATTTGACTGTAATGTTATAACAGGTGGAGATGCAGGAGGAGGAGACCTTACTGCCGAGAGAAAAGCTTACCTCTGTGAGGCTCAAGCTTGCTCATACATTCAACGAATAAATCTAGCTGAGGAGGATCGCCCGAGAAAGGTGAACAAAGAGAAGTTGGTCATTGGGTTCTCAAAGAATGACATTGCAGGTGTTCTATATCCTTATGATGACCCACTGGTGATCAAGATGAGAATGAAGGAGGTTATAATTTCAAGAGTACTAGTCGACAACGGTAGCTCGGCAGACATCATGTTCTACTCGTGCTTCGATAGTTTAAATCTAAATCTATCTCAACTGGAGCCTTATCATAGACCCCTCCCCGGCTTTACTGGCGAGAAAGTATTTCCACTTGGGATGATCAAGTTGGATATATTCATTGGTACGTGGCCTGCTTGTCGGACAAAAAGAATATGCTTTTTTGTGATGGATAAGAATGTTCAATCGTCATACAATATCATCATGGGAAGAGTAGGATTGAAGAAGTTCGAGGCTGTACCATCTACGGTGCATCAGTGCCTGAAATTTCCAATAAATTTTGGAGTAGGAGTTGTTAAAGGTGATCAGAAAGTAGATCGGGAATGCTATTATTCATCCGTCGAGCAAGAGGAACTGGAGGAATCAAGGAAAAAGACTACTAATTATCAAGTGGAAGAAGGGGAAGAAATTGAAACATTGGATCCTAGAGATGAGTCTCAACTCGTGAAGGGTCAAGTGGTGGAAGCTACTGAAAACATCATTCTGGACGACGAGCACCCTGAACGAACTACTCAAGTAGGTTCGTCGTTGGAAGCCTCACTAAAACAGGAATTGATAACTTTCCTTAGAAGCAGAAAGCAAACTTTTACGTGGAGTCACGAGGAAATACCCAGAATAGATCCAAATTTCTTATGTCACGAACATAATGTGAATAAGGAAATCAAGCCAGTGAAGCAGAGAAGAAGAGTGTTCAGCCCCGAGAAGAACCAAGCTATACAGGAGGAAGTCGAGAAGCTCTAGAAAGCTTGCTTCATTGAAGATGTTAAATATCCAGGCTGGTTAACCAATGTAGTGATGGTAAATAAGAAAAACAACAAGTGGAGGATGTGTGTAGACTTCACCGACCTCAATAAAGCATGCCTAAAGGATCACTTTCCACTACCCCGAATTGATCAACTAGTCGATGCTACCTCGGGACACGAGCTGCTGAGCTTCATGGATACTTATTCTGGTTACAATCAGATTAAAATGAAACCTGAAGACAGGGAGAGTACTTCTTTCATTACCCCTAGGGGAATTTATTGTTATAATGTTATGCCTTTTGGTTTGAAAAATGCGGGTGAGACATATCAGCGGCAGATAAATAAGGTCTTTGCTGAACAAATCAGTTGCAATATGGAAGTCTATGTAGACGATATGCTGACAAAGAGCAAGAAAGCTGCCGATTATCTAGTTGACTTAAGTCAGACTTTTGATCAACTAGATAAATACCAAATGAAGCTGAACCCGACGAAGTGCATATTTGGAGTACTAGAAGGCATATTTCTCGGGTACATTATCAATCAACGAGGCATTGAGGCAAATGCTGAAAAGATCAAAGCTCTATTAGGGCTGCGATCTCCAACGACGAAGAAAGAGGTGAAAAGTCTTACAGGACGAGTAGCAGCACTCAACAGATTTGTATCACGAGCAACTGATCGATGTCTCCCATTCTTCAAGACACTCCGAAAGACTTTTGAGTGGATTGATGAATATGAGAAGGCTTTTCAAGACTTGAAGAAATACTTGGGAGCACCTCCACTATTATCCAGGCCAGTGATGGGGGAAAAATTATATTTGTATCTGGCAGTGTCCGAGAATGCAGTCAGTTCAGCATTGATAAGACTGTAGAATGGAGTACAAAAACCAATCTACTATACAAGTAAGGCCTTCCGAGGAGCAGAGATCAGATATCCAAGGCTGGAAAAGTTAGCACTGGCGCTGATTGAGGCGAGTAGGAGAATGAGGCCATACTTCCAGGCTCATACTATAGTCGTATATACTGATATGCCGTTGAGGCAAGCCCTTCATAAACTAGAAAAATCAGGGAGATTGATGTACTGGCAATAGAGCTCGGTGAATACGATATAGTCTATGAACCCATTTCATCGCTTAAAGGGCAAGCTATAGCGGATTATATAGCAGAGTTCACCTATCCTGATACCCCCGAGGAGAAAAAGTTGCTCGCTGATCAACCTGTGGATGTTACAGGATCAACAAACACAAGCTCAGACCAACTCCGGTTGGTAAAAGGGCAAGTGGATGTTACAGGATCATCAAATTCGAGCTCAGACCAACTCCGGTTGGTAAAAGGGCAAGAAAAGATGATCGAAGAAGAGCGAGAAATATCAGGGGAAGATGAAAGGAAGCAACAAATATTTCACCGAGGAACTCTGTCAGATCAGAAGTTTGAAGACGAGTTACCTATATGGAGGTTATATGTAGATGGCTCATCTTGCACAACAGGGAGTGGGGCAGGGATAGTTTTGAGCACTCCGGACGAGGTCGACACGGAATACGCCCTACGTTTCCAATTCAAAGCTTCCAATAATAAGGCTGAGTATGAGGCTATGATTGCAGGTCTTAATTTGGCAAAAATTATGGCGGCGCAGCAGATTATTGTCTTCAGTGATTCTCAATTAATCGTAAATCAAATGTTGGGAATATATGCAGCCAAAGGAGAATTAATGATCAAGTACCATGCAAAGGTGATGGAGTTGGTATCAGAATTTGCTGCTATTCAACTGGTCAGAATACCGAGAATGGAGAATGCGAGAGCAGACGTCCTAGCTCGAGTAGCTGAGGCTAATCGTACCGAGCTCCGGAGAACAATCCCAATTGAAGTTTTAGCTGGTCGGAGTATAGATGAAGATCTGACGATGAACTTAATTACCCTTGATTTAGGACCATTTTGGATGGAACCCATCAGGGCATATATTGAAGAGGGAAAATTACCAATTGACAAGCTCGCAGTCAAGAAATTGAAGTTTAAAGCTGCTCGGTATGTATTAACTAACGGTATTCTATATAGACGAGGAATTATAGCAGGTTTGTGGAGATGTGTACATCCCTCCGAGGTGAAAGATTTAATTGAAGAGATCCATGAAGGGTCCTGTGGAGCCCATGTAGCAGGTCGGACGCTTTTGCAAAGGATGATGACGCAGGGATATTACTGGCCGACGATGAGGCCTGATTGTGTAGTCTATGCCAAGAAATGTGACAAGTGTCAGCGTTTTTCCTCCATCCGAAGAAATCTACAAGCATTGTTGACACCCATAACTTCCCCTTGGCCATTTGCCATGTGAAGAATAGATTTGGTCAGGCCATTGCCAACGACTAGAGGAAGATTCAAATACCTCGTCGTCGCAGTGGATTATTTTACTAAGTGGGTTGAAGCTGAGCCTCTCATCGATATGACGTACGACAAGGTGTACAAATTTATTTGGAAGAACATCATTTGTCGATATGGTCTTCCTCATGCTTTCATCACAGACCATGGAACACAATTTGATAACGAGGAGTTCGCTACCTATTGTCATCAATCAAATGTTTTGAAGATCGACTCAGCACCAGGCCATCATCAAAGCAATGGACAAACTGAAGTGACAAACAGAACACTGCTGAATGGCTTGAAGAAAAGACTGGACGATGCGAAAGCAAATTGGATCAACGAGTTACAGTCAGTACTGTGGGCTTACCGAACTACTACCCGAGTAGCAACTGGAGAATCTCCATATATGCTAGCGTTTGGAAGTGAAGCTGTTATACCTATCGAGTTGGGCCTCCCAACACACAGGGTACTGAATTTCAATTCCCCTGTCAGCGACTTAATGAGAAGATTGGATTTAGACATGCTCGAGGAAGTTAGAGAAGAAGCAGCCATCAGAAATGCTGCATACCAACAACGAACAGCTCTATTCTACAATAAAAGGGTGAAGAAGTGCGACCTGAAAGAAGTAGACTATGTACTGAAGAAAGTAATTCAAAAGCACAATAAACTGGAGGCAAACTGACATGGACCATACCGAGTTACAGAAGTTGTTCGACCAGGAACTTACCGAATAGCAACTTTAGAAGGGGAGGAGTTTAAAAATGCATGGAACGCAGAGCACCTGCGCAAGTATTATCAGTGATGTGTATTTTCTCCTTTTATTGAAAGTTTTTCGGGGAATACTAGTGCTACACACTACTCGGCGAAACTCGAAAAAACTCGGGCTACTCAAAAATTTTCTCGAAAACGCCAGCTAAGGTTGGTCGAGAAACAAATGTATTCCTCCGGGAAGTAAAACTTATATTCCTCCGGGAAGTAAAACTTGTATTTCTCCAGGAAGTAAAGCTACCTATATTCCTCCGGGAAGTAAAGCTACTTGTATTCCTGGAAGTAAAGCTACCTATATTCCTACGGGAAGTAAAGCTACTTGTATTCCTCCGGGAAGTAAAGCTACCTATATTCCTCCGGGAAGTAAAGCTACATGTATTCCTCCGGGAATTAAAGCTACCTGTATTCCTCTGGGAAGTAAAGCTACTTGTATTCCTCCGGGAAGTAAAACTTGTATTCCTACGGGAAATAAAACTATATGTTCCTCAAGAAGTAAAAGTATTCCTAAAAATGCCAACTTATGTCGGTTAGGAAGTAAATATATTCTCGAAAAGGCCAACTTGAGTTGGTCGGGAGGTAAAATTATTTCAAAAAGTACTAACTGTAGTTGTTCGAGAAGGAAATTTACCGACCTTGGTTGGTCGGAAACATTTTATGAATACGAGAAAATGATCAAGCAAAGTTATTGATACTCGTGACTTTTTAAAATTATTAGTAAGTTGGTCGAGAAACAACTTAGTAAGTTGGTTGAGGAATAACTTAGTAATTTTTTATAATGACTACCACAAATTCAAGCTAGTCGACAATAGGTTGATCGACAAACAACACAAAACAACACAATATTGTTATCTTTTTAATAGACATACATGCACAAATGTAAAGTATTTTACAAGACAATAGCAATTAAGATTGCGAACAAAAATAAAAGTATTTCATTAAATCAAAAACAAATTACATTGAGAATGAAATGTATACTAACTATTACATCAAAATTCCTACTCTATTGGTTTCTTCCCCACTGCTTTTGAAACAGGTTCCTCGCCAGCAGGCGGAGCAAGAGGAGAGTTTATGAAGTTCAAATCTTTTAACATCCTGATATTCATCACGGATGGTCGATCTAGGAGGTACTCGGGACGAGATATCTCGACACTTGAATGGAGATTGTAGTCGCCGAGATACTTGGAAATTAAGCATCGAGGAATGGCCCGAGAAGGGATCCAACTCATATCAAGTTTTAATGGTGGCACGGGTAGGTCAAGCAACCCAGGATCATGGTAATCCCACAGGAAATGACCCTGTTCGAGTTGCAGCACACCTAAGACATTCAACCAGCCTTGCTTGTAGCCCTCATTATTGGCATTCTGGATACGATCGTCCAAGTGGTAGAGAGCCTCGTTGTACCCAGCCATCCAGAACTCCCTGGGCTATTTGTGGAATTGATATGTCAGTCTTTCCAGCTGCTCGTGGATATTTTTTATGAAGAGTTCCTTATTCTGCAAGACTGATTTTTGCGCAGAAAGCTGCTCTTCCAGGTCCCTGATCTTCTTTGACATTTCAGCCAACGCCTGGTTCTTTGCCATTAATTGGAAAGCTTGGTTCTCCAAGGCAGATTGAGTCCTCTGTTCCTCGACAGGAATTCAAGCTGCTCTTGCTCATCCCCGAGGAGCTGTTGCTCGTCCACGAGAAGATGTAGAGGGGCCAGCTCTCTTCAAGGTCTCCAATTCGTCCCTCAAGTTAGCGTTCTCGACCTCCAAGAACGAGAATCCCTCATCAGTCACTGGGATCAAGGCTTTTGAAGAGGAAGATGCAGACTTCAACTGCGATAACTCTCTTTGCAGGTTGTTATTCTCTTGCTTTAATAATTCATCAATTTGTCTACACTCCTCGACTTCAGCCCTCAGAGTTCTCTCCCTTACATCATAGCCAGCAAAACGCTTCTCGTATCCCTTGTCAGCATTGAGTTTCTGATACTTCTTCTCATACCCCTCGTGTAAAAGGGCAGTGGATTCTTTGTATTGCTGTTGAAGGTCTTCAAGAGTGACTTGGAGATCCTCAATCATATCATAATAATCCACATTATTGGCCACTGCACGATCAAGCAGACACTTCAAGTATTGATAGGCCTAAATTTCCTGTTCTGAAGCATCTTGGCCGAGGATGTCGACGATTTGTGCTGCACTCAGATCCGTGTGACCAGCCTTAAAGTATTCATTGCATTGCCTCAACAGCTTTGTATCGTGAGCAGACAGTAATTCCATCCTAGCCAGAAACTAGTAGAGGAAGAAAAAGCAGTAATCAATAATTAAAAAAAAGCATGAAGAAGAGACAACAGTATGCAAAAACAAAAGTTCAAGTTTTATTTGATCACAAGGTTCAGAGTTACATGTTCAGGATTACATTTGTTAAAGAAAAATAAAATAGAGAAATTCGAACAACTCTACACCTTTTTCTTGTCTCCCAAAACTTTCTCGGGAGGATTGGACGAGGAAGTAGGTTGCTCGAATGGAGTAGATACTGTTTGGAGAAGTGCTGGAGGTTGCTCGGAGGAAGTTACAGGTAGTTGAAGTTCCTCGCCAACGGGCTGGATAGTCGGGGGAAGAGAAACCTGATCTCCCATCACCATGGAAGACTCTTCAGAGGCAGCTTCGTCCTCTTCTTCGTCTTCAGGAGTTGGAAGGGGATCAGGGATGTGTCGCTGAAAGAGTTCGGAATTTTCATCCACTTTCATCTCCTGTAGAGCAGCGACCCATCCATCCCTAAAGTACTTAAGGCTGCCATATTCTACTTGTGACATCATGGCAGCCAAGCCCTTGTTCCACCCCTTGTCCCAGCCAGCGCTGAAAGACTTCTTCACAACCAATTTTCTCTTCAACTTCTCTGAGGAAAGCTTCTCGGACAGAAGGTTTTCAGCAATCTTCAATTTATTCTCAACCTCCTCCTTCTGTCGACTTACTTCCCGAAGTTGGATTAATTCGTCCTCAGCAACCTTGAGCTTATTCTCAAGCTCTCCAGCATTTTCGAGCTTCTTGTCAAGCTCTTTATTTTTCCCTTCCAAGTCCTTTATTCTTTTCTCCAACTCCTTGGAGACTTCAACAGCTTGAGTTTTCTCCTTCTCGGTGGAGGTAAGTTTCTTCTTCCAAACAGCCTTGTCAGCATCGTACTTCTGACGAGAATCTTCCTAAGACTGCCTCACGCCCATCAAAGCTTCCTCCACACCAGATGAGGAGCTTGAAGCTTTAATAGCTTCATCCTTCTTCAAAATTGTATTAAAGCAGCTCACCAACTGTGAAAAGAAAATGAAAGCAAGCCAGAGACAGATATAACAAGGGAAAGATGAAAAGTTCAAAGTAAATGGACTTACAGAAGCAATGTGGTGAGCTGCCAAAGAGGTAACCATATCCCGAGAAAGGTTTTCTTCGATACCTTGGATCTCGGGAATGATCCAAGTCTTCACCGAGCTCATGGCAGAGCTCGGGGGAACGAAAGTGGGAACTCCACTAGTCGGGGGATGAGAGATGGTGTCAGCCAAATTGACCAAGGAACTCTTCTTCAGCTTCCTCGAGGGAGCAGGAATAGATTCAACCAAGGAAGAACTCTTGGTCGGTGATATTACAATCACTTCTCCTGGAGCAGCAGACTTGCTTGGAGCCACTTGAGGCTTCTCGACAACCTTCACAACAGGGGCAGCCGAGGAAGGTGCATCAGTTTTCTTTGTCCCCTCCCCTGGGACGTCAATATTACTTCTTTTTGCCTCTCCAGCACCAGAGGCAGGTTTCTCGAACAAGGTGGGAGGTCTTCTTTTCTTCATCCTTTCACTTAAAGGAATGTGTGACTCGGGCGAGGAACTAGTAGAAGCTGGTAATGGTTCTACTTCACTTATCACCGGACGAGCAGTGAAAGAAGTGGTGTAGCTCTTGTACTGCAGCAAATACAAGGCTGACCTAATGTGCTCGTCGGCAATGCTCTGATGCAAACTCCAGATAAGTTTTAAGTGCCTTATATTCACGTCTGCTTCTTTTGGACACTTTCTTTTACTGTCAACTGCAAATAAATAAACATTGAAATATCAGTGAGACATTTTATCAAACATAGAGGAATCATAATTTCAAAATAAATAAAATGAAATAAAAATAACCTATCCCATTGCCATAGGGAGGGCATCTGAGACCCTGATACACTTTATCTCCAGATAAAGGAGCATGTTGCCAATTTTTTATGACAACCCCGTGCTCAAAATAGTCCCTATTAGCATCCGGGAGATTGACCACTAAAGCCCTATTTAGAAATCTAGTTTTTAAATAAAAGGTGTTATCACCAACTGCCCATCTATAACAAAACATGATTTCTGGAATTCCTATGCGAGTTCCATGAATTTGATTTAACCTATGAACCCCATTAACTATTCTCCATGTATTGGGGGCTATTCTTGCAGGAACAACGTCAAAATATTGACAAAATTCCAGACATAGAGGATTGGGAGGAAAAGAAAATCCACATTCAACAACAAAGAGACTGGGGAACCAATGTCCCTCAGCCAAACGGAAATAGTCAGAAGGCTCAGAAAGCTCTTCCAGAACAACCCAGGAGGGAATAGAAAAATCAGAGAAATTTTTTTCAAGAGATTCAACAGGGTAAACCCTGATGAATAAAGGAAATAAAGAAGAAGGAAGAAGATCTTACAGAAAAAGAGTGGATCTGTTGACAACGAACGGTGAAAAGGATGAACGCACAAGAGAGTAAGATAATGGAAAACTCGAAAATAAAAATTTGAAAAGGTAGAAGACGATGGGAGTGTCTGTGACGTTTGAATACCTTGCCTTGGGAAAAGGAAAAAGTAATGATTACAAAAAGAAACGATTACGCTACCGGCGGCTAGAAGGACAAAAAAGGCGCGGCAATCGAAGCGGTTATAAAAATTCAAAAAAGCCTGATTCTATGAATTTGGAAGGAAAAATAAATACAAGGGAAACACTCCTAAAAATCAGGAGAATCATTTAAAACTACCATATTCTGAGAAAGAATGTTCCACACTCTTCAAATTTTGAACTATGAAACATTGGGGGCTTCTGTTGATACCAAATTTAGTCTGCTGACATGGCTCAATTGAGTGAAGACACATGGCAATCTACGTGGAAACAACAAACTCTTTCGAGGAACTCACACGCTCTGAGGAACCATACTACAACAAGGAACACTACTTCCCCGAGGAACTCATACGCTCCGAGGAACAAGAACTCTTCGAGGAACTCTTGAGTACCGAGAAGCTTAGGCGGTCCGAGCTGCACCTCGAACAAAGCATTAATAGCAGGATAACCAACAGTTTGACTGTTCATTAAATGCTTATCATTCAGACGCATACGCTTAAAGGGCATTGAATGTATTACCCTTTCATATGTACATCACTTAATGTATTACCTTTTCATATTACAGCCTCAGGGCTATAAATACATTGTACAATCCTCATTGTAAGGGGACCGGAATTTCTTGATAGAACTTGTAATCGAGAATTCTCAAACACTCAGCAATAACATAATAGTGGACGTAGGCCATTCTTATAAGGCTGAACCACTTTAAAAATTCTTTATCTCATTTATTTATCTGTGATTGAATAATTAGATATGATCTAATTTTTTACATCAACACTCATTTAGCATGTCATAAAGCGTAGGCTCTTAAGACATCCGAGTAAATCATGGAGGATTGACGAAGAGGCATGCACAATGAAATAACTCTGGAAAAAACTAATTAGAGTTAAAACATATAAGGTTTATAAACCCGCAAGAGCCAACTCTGCAATTATCATCGACTTCCTATTTCAACCCTTCATGGTCATAAATAATGTGGGTGAAGAAATTTGGAAATATCGATTAGGTCAAATCTAGTGATCATTATATTAAGCTTCTTTTAAATTAAGAGGTTATAACAGAAAAGATTAATACAACAACAAATTGTAAAGTAACCCTTCACAAGAACATACCATGCATTCAGACCGAAAAAGTTACCAACGCGCTTTCACGAGGGATGGTGGCATTGGTCCTTTTCCAAGAGCTGACAAACCTTAAGCTCAGTGAGTATACATAAAAATAAGAAGGAAAAGAACTATAATTTCAGTATATTTTTTCAGTAATAAATTGTGGCATGTTTTTTCTTTATGCATTTTTTAGATCCATAACAATGTGTTAAGGTTCAAGCCATATGATTGGTGAACTCTGCATCTAGAATTTGGCTACTTGGCAAAAATAGCTAAAAATACTGAAATAGCACTACACAAAAATTAAAAATGGGACAAGAGGATGGGGTATTTCATTTTTAATTAAGATATGAGATGAATCAATATCATTCATGAAGAAAACTGCGAACGGTTATTTGTACTTTGAGATCGAATAATTCTTCCTAATGCATTTTGGGGTTCATTTTCACTTTTAATGACAACTGCCTTTTTTTGGACCCCATTATGCAAATAGTGAAAATTTTCAACCTGATAGTTCATTAGAAAGGACTAAACGACCCACATTACAACCCAATAGTTCAATGTATCTCTTATTACTAGGTATATCTTTAAAATCCCGCATCTTCCTATTCGTGTGAATAAGAAAAAAGTATATGTGGCATATTCATTAACAATGATCTGTACGTATATGCTTGTGTTTGTGTGAAAATAAAAATTAATATAAAGAGTTTAGCATTCAAACGGATACATCCAATGTGTTCCTGTAGGACCACAAGACAATGCTTCATCGGCTAAATGAATAGTAGGGTGGATACTAATATAAAAAAATGTCGGTGGAAAGTGTATCTCCAACACACACAATTCCTTTGCAACCATAAACTTTCCCCTTTGCATATCCTCATGAATTAAGACTTTTTAGCACAATATTTTGAAAAATAAGCTCAACTGTTGAATAGCTCTTTGCAAATCTTTGTATTTCTAAAATGCATGCTGAAGTAATACGGGAAAAAAATACTCCATAATAACGTGATAGTCATGTGACTTCATTGAGTGAAAACCAGGTGGGTTAAGGGTGACGATATTGCTCAAGTTGGACAAAAAGCTGGAAGGTAACTTTGAGTCTTTCAAGATTTGACAAAACTGTAATTTATCTTCTTTATTCAATATATGCTTTCAGTTTCATCCATTTTTTTGGTTTGCTCATCTTCTCGTATCCATTGACCACTATGTATTCCCAAGTCTTTCATATCCTTCCATGCATTTATTATATCTTTTGTTTTAAATGTACTCATTAAATGCTTTGCAACATTCTTCTCGATGTGAATCACATCAAGAACATGTCCAATTTTATGAGTACTCCAATATTCCAAGTAAAAAAAATTTGACCTTTTATACCATGACTCCTTAAATTCAACATTAGAATTCTCATTTGCATCACCCATTTTCTCTTCTTACTGGAAGCTTTTGGAGACTGTCCCGGTGTATAATCGATGCAACGTAACTTCTTTAAAAGTGCATCCCCATTCAATCGACATGAAGGAGGTGTATACTCTGTTGACCTAAGCCCCAAACTCCCACCTTTCCAAAAAGGGTGATCCATGTCAAGCAAAAAATATGATAGTTTGTATAAACTATCTTACTTCCGTGCATCAGTCGGATGGATGGAGTATCGTCCCCACAAACTGGTCAAGCTTTATAACCATATGTAACACACACACACATAAATTCCCATATGCAGGGAAATCGTGAATCCCCCACATTAACATAGATTTCAATGTAAAAGATTGCATTTTATACATGTCATAAGACGGAACATCTTCCCACAATTCCTTAAACTCATCAACTAATGGCTGAAGAAAAACATCAATGTCTTGACCTGGTGCTTTCGGACCAGTTATTAACAAAGACAACATTTGAAACTCGCTCTTCATGCACAATGAATGTCAAAGATTATTCGACACCTTAATAACAGACCAACAACTATAACTGGCAGACTAAATGCCACGAGGATTAAACCCATCGGCTGCTATTGAGAGCCAAATATTGCGTCCTTCTTTAGAAAATTCAGGCCATTTTAATTTGAAACTCCTCCATTGTGACGAATCAAATGGATGTCGTTGGTAATTCCATGAAGTGGTTTCCCTATAGTGCCATGTCATTTATCAGGCAATCTACGAAATAGCATAAAATCTTAACAACCTTGGAATCAGAAGGAAATGTCTCAACACCCTTTAGGTTCTTTGGAAATCCTTCCCCCTTTCCTCATAGTAACTGAATAACTTGATTCTCCACATTGGGGGCATTCATCCATATATTCATTCTCCTTCCAATATAAGACACAGTTATTGATGCATCCATAAATGTAATTAGCCTTCATCCCCAAGTCTTTCATCATACTCTTCATCTTTAGATATTTTTCTTGTAGTGTATTACCTTTTAATATCCACCTTTTTAAGATAGACAAGAGTGTCGTGACACTATTTCCTGACCAATCAAATTACTTCTTTAAGTTGTGAAGTTCTAAAATTGAAGAAAGAGTTATTTCAAGACCTTCGCATGAAGGATATAATTTCTCAACTGATAATATCTTATATTCATTGTACTTATCATTTTCAACATGATCTTCTTTAGAAACTCCCATCTGACCGCATTCAGCACCTATATAAGTTTCCCCATGCACTCCGTAACAAACATCAACAAGATTTTCCATCCCAATACCTTGTTCCTTGATGTTTTCTTTTACTATATTCTCCTCAACTTGTCTACTGGTGGGGGATCAATAATGTTCACGAATGTATTTTCACCATGAAAAACCATACAGTATACAATTGATGCATATTGTTCCTCCACAGATGTCTCTCTACTTCTTTCAATTTCATACACAATTTATTTTGACACTTTAAACATGGACAATGTATCGTTGTCAACCCCTAATCATTGCTCTCTTTCGCAAATTTAATAAAATCTTCAATGCCCTTTAAATACAACAAGCTGCCTTTATTTTCTTTGGTCATTCAGTCTTTGTTAATTGGTCGTGAAATTCTATAAAATAAGATAAAACACAATTTATTTTGACACAATTTAAACATGGACAAGGTATCGTTGTCAACCCCTAATCATTGCTCTCTTTCGCAAATTTAATAAAATCTTCAATGCCCTTTAAATACAACAAGCTGCCTTTATTTTCTTTGGTCATTCAGTCTTTGTTAATCGGTCGTGAAATTCTATAAAATAAGATAAAACACACGTTAATAATAAGTGCAACTGTAATCTTCGGTAATGGTTGGTGTCTCTATAAGGCAACTAATTATACCACGACTTATGCTAAATTCATGATTTCTAAATTCTAAACACAATTTTGATGAATAAAAAGAAAATTTGAGCATATTCCTCACATCAAGTAACTAAAACACATAACTCATCATGATTTCTATTTGCAACTAACGTGATCATTCATGAGGTTCCTTTTGATTTACTATAAAACTTAAGATGTGTATCGCAATAAGTGCATTGGGAAAAACTAAATATTATGCAACTTAAGATACAGAGATAAGAAAATGACCCTTCGCATAACGGCTCAATCTAAAATGGATACCTATCCTAAAGCCCGTGTTTTTAACATCAAATACATATCAACAACTTTGGTTAATAAAAAAAAAAGTACGTAATATAACTATTAGCATGCATAAAGTATTAACCTTAAATTTTCACTTTGTCACTAACATTAGCTACCATAAGTTAACATTAAATACCTAATTAACATATTTTGGATTGTGTATAACATATTAATATTAGAGAAAGAATTTGTTTGGTTAAACAGCATGCATCAAACTAATTAATATTATTAATGGTCATAACATAAAATCAGCACAACAAATAATGGTTATACAATTTGAAAATAAAAAGTATAACTCCTGATCTGGAAACAAAGTTTAAGTTGATCAATTAAATAGATTTATATAGATGCATATGCATATATAGACGTTGGCATATAGGAACATGGCAATCGAGAAATATGAAAGATCAAAAAACAAAAAAAAAACTAATTTAACGTCTTTCAGAACCCCCAAAACGACCCAACAAAATAAAGTCACGACATTAAAAAATTGGCCCCCAACCGAAAAACACAATTTCTATCATATTCAATCTCCAAACCAAAAAATGTAATAATAATAATAATAATAATAATAATAATAATAATAATAATAATAATAATAATAATAATAATAATAATAATAATAATAATAATAATAATAATAATAATAATAATAATAATCTCTCAATTATTATAGAAGCATCCAACTTTATTATCATATATATACACAACTCGCTTAAACCAATCAACCTTTGTTTAACCTACAAGATTCAACTTGTTCCAAGATTGTTTTAAAATCTAAATCGGGCCTAACAAATTGCCTCTGAAGAGCTCAAAACCCAACCATGGTTACAACAAAAATAATTATGTCGTACAGCTACTCTAGTAACCTCTTTTTTAGGGATACTCTGATATTTAATCCTTCCCTTATCAATCTAGACAGAAATTTGAGTTCATCAAATCAGAGAAAATTTGCTTCTAATTACGCATTAATATCACTCAGCATCCACACGATGGGCCATAATAAACATGATACAAAAATGTAAAACTCTTTTTCCCTTCGTTCTTTTAATTTATTCTGAACACTGGATCTTATTTTTGGCTTTAATATTATCATATATAGGAATTTTATCGGCCATAATTGTGTTCAACTAGGATTCAGACTTTTGATTTCATCCCCAATAACCACAATTATGCCTAACAAAACCATGAAAGCTATGGAGAGAAATGAGAGAAACGAGAGAAACAAAGGGAGAAAAATACATGATCGAAACCGTGTGAATCATATGGAGAGACTAAAAGCGGTCGGACGATATACCTAGAGAGAGATGGGGCAGGTATGGGGAGGTGTAGAGAGAGACCAGATAGAGTTGGAGAGTGGGAGTCGCTTTCTTCTCTCCCACATTCTTTTTTTAATAATTTTTTCATGTAATTCTAATATATTTGTAACGATTTTTTTCTATTAATAATGGATTTTGTCGAGTACAACTGTGTAATGGACAAAATCTATTACAAATAGGAAAAAAAATCGTTACAATTTTCCTCATTTGGAGTAGTGTCCTTTCATTTCTAGTTGGTGGAGGTGGTATATCCCTTTTGAAACTTCAAGATTTAGCTTGCATAGTACAGGCCAGTTGCTTAATAGACTCTTACATGGCTTCTTGCCTTCTAGCAAGGTTGAGCTGAATTACCTATAGAGACGCACTAGGAGGAGCAGATGGAATGACGTCATTGCCTTCATTTCTAGCGCTATTTTCTGGATCATTCATTTCTTTAAAGGTAAAGAAATGAAACAAATGGTAGAGAACGATGACAGACCAACGTTCCAACAGACGACGCTAATTTGTTGATATCTAAAAATGGATTAACTCCAGATTTATAATCACAGATAATAATATAGTAACTAACTCAAACCACACACACAAGAGAAGAGATTTTTAGAGTGGTTCATCTTTAAAGTAACCCACGTCCACTGTTAGTTTTATTTAGTAGGGTTTATAATAGCTCAGTATGGTGTGCATATGAGTGATTCGAGTTGTCCTTTGAGCTAAGGGAGTGTTTTGTATTTATAATGGTCTAAAACCCTAGAGATGGAGCACCTTTATATTTCCAGACGTTTACATCTGTGTACAATAAATGAAAATCTTGTAATTCATTGTTGCTTGACATCCCATCCGAGTAACTATTCGTATTCATGTTGGTTGGCCTTCTAGAGTTGGTCGGTCTTCCAGCTGACTAAGTGTCTTTGAAGCTGATCAAGGTGATTGGTCGGTAATATAGGAGGACAAGTGTACATTTATTATTGGTCCATGTGGGGGAGTAATTTTTACATACAACACCTTATTTAGTTCAACTCATATTTGGCCCGTCCAAATTTGACCAGCCCATAGTTTTGCCACTACTAATTATTAGACTCTTTTATATTAAAAATATTGTGCTATTTAAAAAAAACGTACTTTATTGATTGTTTTAGCAAACAAGTTTGATTTTTCATGCAATTTTTTTTACAAAAATGAAAAATTATTTTTATTTAAAAATAAGGTTTTAACGATTTTTAACTGTTTTTTAATTAAAAAATAATTTAACTTTTTCTCATAAAGTATTACAATTTTTTAAAATCACACACGTTGTTTTATAAATAAAGAATATGAAAAAACAGTAAAAATAACTTTTAACTAGGGTACAATTAATGTATAGTTATTTACAATAATGTTTTTTTTTAATATAAAATACAATTTTCTAAGATTTTTATTAAAAAAACATGTAAAGCAATTTTTGGATACAAAAAAATAGCTATTTAAAAAGTCAAAATAGTTTTATTTAATATAATTTTTTTTTTATTTTTCAAAAATAATTATGTTTTAAAATAAACGCCATTTTTTATTTAAAAAAATAAAAAGGAATGTTTAATTATGAATAAGAAATGCGTACGCATTCTTTATTGGTGGTTGATGCTTTACGAGGATCATTTTGGGATAAACAAATGCGAATAAGGATCAGTTAAAGTCCAACTAACTCAAAGTTCTAGTTTAGGTGCTAAACTCCAAGAATGAAAAATAGTGGGTGTTTGACTCGATAAACAATAATAAATGGGAGCTAAGACTCAAATAACCCAAAAATAAATATAAAAAAATACCCATGATTTTTACGTATGTGTAAACACATTCTTTTCAGAATATCTTAACAGGGAAAAAATGATATCACAATTCATTTAAAGATTGAAATAATATTATTACTAGTATACCACTATTTTTTTTTTTTTGGGGGGGGGGGGGGGGGGGACGATCATAGGGTTAGGGCTTCACTGGAGGAGAGAGGGAGAATGGGGAGATAAGAGGATAGAGAAGGAGGATGGGGAGATAAGAGGATAGAGAGATTAGGTCTGAGTCTACTGTAAACTAAGACAGATGGACAAATGTATTTGGAAACTCAAAGTAAAATCTCCCTTTAGTCTTTTAATATATTATTTAAATTTGGTACATTTATAATAAAATATATAACCATATAATTTACGTGCTTTCACTATTAGGGTCTAATATCCACCTCCTCGAATGGGGCGATTGTTCGGGCATATCATTGTTGATATCATCCAACTCATATGCCTAACATATAAGGCATCTGTAACATCCCGCCTAATTAAATACCGGGTGGCCAGTCCTATACCAAATTAAAACAGAATATATAGTTGGCTCATTCTTAGCATCATTGTCGGAAACATTTACAACTCACCCAATACCCAATTAAGCTAGTGTTAAAAACTTTCGAAATTTTAATTTCAACAAATCCATTTTTAAATTTAAGAATAACACTGCACATATTATTCTACAACACTTATAACCGAACATATAACACAAAAGAATTTAAATGAAATTGGAATAAACATTCCCACATAATAATCCCATACAATAATCCCAACAATATTAAATGTATTAAAACAACGCGACTTCAAGAGTATATGACTCTGATAGAAAGTGATAACTGAAATCCTTTGGGCGACATGCCCTAACTATACGAATACTGTGAATCAAATGAAGATAGGCGTCTAAGCAATACTCCATAGCTCCATAGCTCCATAGCTCGTCATAATCTGCTAAAGTTGGTGTCCCTGCTGCTGGACACCTGATATAGAAGATACAATAAAAAAGAAAATATGCAAGGAAACGGGTCAGAGCCCGATTGTGAAAATGATTTTGAAAACATCAAGTATTTAACAAATGCAATTAAGCATTTATTATGTACATGTTAGTATCCAACTCTCACTTGATATTCCCACCTCTCAGCTAGAGTGAACACTTAACGTTTCCTATTAACCTCCTAGTTAATGGTTCCTCTTCACGAATTTCCATAATATGATTCCATTCCCATATCATAACCCCGTATGTCCCATACCATACGTCATATAATCATTCTTGTACATTTCTCATTTATATGAATTGTTTCTCATTAACATGAATTAAGCTCTTCAATAAATATTTATTAACTTACTTCAATTCCTCTCTCAATTCACCGTTATCTACAATTATCATACAGTAGATTATCTAACCACAAAATATATCCATTCATACATTTAATTCATTATATATATATATATATATATATATATATATATATTCATATATAATACGGCACCCCGAGTCACAACTGCGGTGCAATGCATTACTCTTCTATCATATCCCATCATCGCTGGTCACTGAATAGGGGACTAAAGGTTCGGTAAGGATTCTTCGAACCACAAACAACAACATACAAATTGGAGGCGAACATAGTTCTCGTATCCATGGGTCACGCACATACCTACGTTCCCACAGTCAGTGGACTTATCAACTCCCCGATAAGTCTTTCATAGACCTATGTTCTCGAGCGACAAATCAAACATCCCATGGATTCATCAGGATATGACTGCCCTCACGCGCAAACCTCCCGTCGATAGCAAGTAAGCTAGGTATGTCATACACATAAATCATCAATCAATCAAATAGGCATTGTCATCTACCTATATAAATATAATATCAACAAGGTAATCACGTTACCCTAAGAAAATTTCCATACGTAGCATTATATCTCTTTAAAGCCTACGTATTAAAATATTATGACTTTACTTCTCAAATTTTATAATTCAGTCTCACTCATTACTCAAGGTTTAAATAGGTTTTTCCTCAACATTTTATTCAGTAAGAAAATCACTAATATCTTACTGGTCCATATCATCTTATCTCCCAAATTACCGCGAATTAAACTCTCCTTTAATTAGGGTTAAAACCGATTGTTTCTAATCTCTCATAAACACATCCTCTATCAACTAGGATTAAATATCATCATCACATGGCTCATAGTCTATAGTGTTTCATTCACACTATATGACTTCTCAACAAAATCAACGTCCTCGCATCCTATAACATCTCTCCACTCCCGTCGTCGTTAAGGTTCATGCGCGGAGCGTCTCGCAAAGAGAAATCCAAACAAGGAACCCCTCCAATACACTACTACTTAACTTTGTCGATCATGGAGGTCCGTCAACTTCAAATATGTAACCGGAATAACCTCATCCCCTCTTTCAAACAAATGTGGTCCGAACTCCCATCTCTATCCAGGAGCCATCTCACTAAGTGCTGGTACTACACTCAGACCTCAATAATGAGCTTAAACTCAGTCCTTGATGTTCAAATTGTAACCCTAAGTCTACCCAGGTATTATATTAAATCTCCCCTACTGAACCTATCCTTAATCATCAAGCATACAAATTAGAATTCAACAAATGAATCGTTCAACCGAAATATCTTTTAATTTAATTAACATCATTCTTAATCAATTAAATCCCAATCACATTAATTCAAACCTTAACTAGGGCTTACTGATCTTCTCTAAGTCCCATAGTATCCAATTAACAATCACCAGAGATCTACCAACGTTTTGGGATATGAACCAATATTAAAAAGAAACAACTTTAACAATTCGGGGGAGGTCGATCGATCGAAGGCAGGGGGTCGATCGATCGATCGCCCAGGTAACAGTCCAGTTTTTCTGTATTTCTGTAACTACGGGTTTAGCCATTTTTTATCATTCAAACCTTCATATTAACATCCCAAATGACTTATAATCCTTACTACATGATATATCAACATATATAAATGATTTCTAATGCTCTAAACATCCTAGAATCTTCAAGAAATTGAATTAAAAGCATGCATATATCCTCTTTTTCCAGAAAATTATCAACATAATATCTTCAAGAACACATCAATGGTTTTCACAATTTCTTCAACAGATTCATGATTATTTCGTGGATTACTAACTACCTACGACATGAGTTTGATTCCTATATATTTTCAGTTTTCAGAAATCCATTTAACAACTCCATTATTTCTTCCAAACATGAAAAATCATCTCTTTTAATAACTATTCTAACATGGACAATATACGAACTTAGATTACAAATATCAAACACTTGCCTCTAATGAAGGTCTGATCCTTTGGTGTAGTATATCGCAGATGGTTTTCCCTTCTCCGGACAACTTTCGGTGGTGGTTGGTGGTGGTTACCTTTGGTCTTTGGTTCTCCTCCTTTCCAAGAAAACTTCTCTTCTTCCAAGCAACCTTTCACTTTCTCAAGAAGATGACCTCTCAATATTGTGTAGAAGAGATGAAATGAACCTACGTACACTAATCTCCAAATACTTATAATAAGATAAAATCCGAAATCACTATTCACCCCCTTGTAAAAATAACCAAAATACCCTTTTGGGTTGTCTTTTCATTTCCAAATGACCCGAGACCCAAAACCAACATCCAAATAGACTTTTCTAACTATTTCAACCCTCGGATGCAACGACGCAGTCAAAACGACTATAAGATTGATGTAAAAATAAGTTTCCTTTTTAATTGAATCAAATTAATCCCGACCCGTCCCACACCGCGTCTGACATTTAAAATACTGAATTAATATCACATAGCCATATCAATGACATCACATTCATATATTACCTAAATATCTTTAAGTAATATACAGAATCATACATTTTAATAATTACAATTCGGATAAAACCCAAATGAATTAATTTATAATAAAATCCAATTAATCCATTAATTTAAAATATAACCCATTTTAAAAATCATTAAAATTACAGGGTATTACAGCATCATGCTTCAGTCAATATTGGTCTTGCTCATGACATATTGTATATTATGGTGCATGATGTCTTATATTGTCGGATGTACAGCCTCGTGTCTTATCATACATTATTTCCATTAAGCCTTGCAAGAGTAGGAAATTTTTTTATCCAAGTGGTGCGCTTGAACCTCCTCCTATATGTTTGAAAAATTAGTCGTTAATCTCAAAGCGAAACGTGTTAAAAAAATGTATAAAATGATGTATGTACCTTAGATGTATAGTTAAGCTCATGCATAAGACTCTCCATAACCTGCTCCACAATTAATGTACATGTATTCCTCCAACCCCTCTATGATTATAACCCGTAGTGCCCACTCATCGTGGTCAGATATATGATGGTACGATACTCTTACAACACACACTCATGGGGTCTAGCTATGCGGGTCAAGCTCTAGTTTACGTAGCTCTGTGCGTATGGATTGAGCACGAAAAATGTCATAATTTTTTTTGATAAACAAATGAGTCATATAAAAAAATTTGCCTAAAAGGGGCGAAACCCAATGTGATACCCCGTATTTTTATGGCTTTTAAAATTGGGGATTTCTTAAATTTAATTGAGTTATTAATTTAATATTAATTCAGAATTTTATTTTAAATAATTACTAGCATGACGAGAGTTAGTAATTATTGAGAATTTGTTTAATATTACTATATGAGTAAAGTAATATATGAGATTGATTTTATTAATATGGTCACGAGTGAATAGTATGACAATTATGGAAATTATGTTGGGACGTGCCTGTGTCGTGTCGTGTCGGGACTATATTAGTATTATAAAAGTGAATAAATTATAAGTCTCCCGTATAATCGTTTCGAGTGTGCCAACGTGTCCGAAAGTGTCGAGATAGTCAGAAAAGTATACTCGGGGGTTTAGTTTGGGTCTCGGGGCGTTTTTAAGCCTAACTGGCATCCCAGGAGGGTATTATAGTCATTTTGTATTTTTGGGTAATTAAAACCACGAATTTTCCTAAGTTATATCAGCTATTAGAGGTTAGCTTTTAGGGTTAACAATCACAGAAACTTAAAACGTCCATTAGAGATGAAAGGTAGAGAGTTTTTCGAGAATTGATCAAAACCCGTAGCACCTCTTTTAAGATTAACACCATCGGGTCATAGATCGTAAGATGAGGAACGCAACCATATCCTTATCACCAACAAATCAGACCTTCGAATCCCATGCAAGTATCTATCTTGCTATTTTTCTAGATAATATTTCTCCCATGTTAGAATAGGGTTGATGAATATATGTTTTATGGAAGAAATTGATGATTTAGGGAATTTTAATCACATGCTTTAGAGGAAATAAATGTATTCTGGAAATCTCAACATATGTTGAGGATTACCCACGAAATTGTATTGGTTTAAAAGTGAGAAATCTGGAAAAAGAATGGAAGATTGGAAATTTAATGTAAAACCAGGATTCTTGAATATTATGATGAATTACCCCCTTTAATTTGGTACCTTTGATGAAATTGTGCATGTTTCACGTAGGAAATCATGTATATAGGTTTATGTAATCCGTAGTAAACTTGTTTGGGAGTTTGGGGATCATTAATGGCAATTTTTAGGAAATTCTTGGATGAAACTCGTAGGTCGAAATTTCAGTTTCTGGGCAAAGAACTTCTTGATCGATCGATCGACCCAAGAGTGTCGAACGATCGACCCCTTTCCTCGATCGATCGACCCCTCCTAGAAAACTGCATATTTTTCCCATTTTTATTTAATCCGGATAAAATACGTAGGAACCCTTGAATATCATTTAAAGAGTATAATGGGTCATGAAGAGGACCAGTAGGGTATAAGTAGACTTCGTTGAGTGAAATTTTATATGGGATGAAATTGTGGGTTAACGGGGGGTTTCGTCACATAATGGAAATTGTACGTACGTTCACTAAAGAATTGAGAGACTCGTGAAAGAATTAGACCAGAATGTTAGAGAGGGTGCACCTACTGAAATTAACTTTAGTAAGAGTGAATACTTCGAGAGATGAGGAGTAATCGTGAAATGATTACAATTGAGAATAAAAGAGATGAATCCTTTATGAGAGATAATTGGATAAAATTATACTAAGTACGGTTAATAATTATTATTATGGGTCGTGGGCGAACCTAATTGGAAAATGTGAATATTTATATATATGGCCGTGTGACTGTGTGCATATACTAAATATTATATTTGTTAATAATCATACCCGCACTACTTGCTATCACGAAGGTTGTCGCGTCGGGACAGTCTTATCTCGACGGGACCTTTATGGGGGATATTGACTTGTGCCCTAGAACATAGAATTCCTTAGTGCAGGCTATCTGAGAATGATAGTCAAACGGTACTAAGAGACGTGAGGGGTATGTGCTGACCTCTTAGTGACTTGGAACTATGCTTTGCCTCCATTTTGTGTGTATTGTGTTAATAAAGTTCGAGAGTGATTTCGAACTAGTATTTCCCTTAGTACGAGAGATATGGGGACTTGAAAGTAGAGTATGCCAACACCATAGATTTTATGTGGGATGCCGATAGTTTATATATTATATGAGTGACTAATATATATATATATACATATATATAAAAATCTTCTACTGTGCGTATAAGTAGTTAGGTATTAAATAAATGCTCCAAATTTTATAATATGTATTCGGGAACTTTATAATGGTACTGAGATATATTAAGTAACGTAAGTAATCATGAAGAGATTAATCTCTATACTAAATATCATAGCCTTGTGTCTTATCAAAATAAAATCATTGGGAGATAAGTTTGATAGACTTATGAGGTATGTAGTCGTACGGTATGCGTGCACACTAGATGAGAGGTGAGAATTCTCAAGAGAGTGTCGTGTACTAACATGGCGGTTATATTAGCCGATAAGCATTTTAAATACTTGCTAAACTATTTTTAAAAACAGTTTTACACTCGGACTCTGACCCGTTTTTTGCCTTTTTCTCTCTCTCTCTCTCTCTCTTATATATATATATATGTGTGTGTGTGTATATATTACAGGTGCTCAGCCATAGAGGCGTGAGGTGTAGAATCATTTGACTAGACGTGCTGCAGCTTGTGTGGGAGTTGCAGGTCATTGCAGAAGACGCTTCCTCCTTTGGTTCCTCAGACTTTTGTTTAGTTGTCCCATTTCCAGACTCTTGTTTAGACTTGATAGGGATTGCATATACTTCTATCATTTCAGTATTTGGTTTTCGTTAGGATTGTTTTATATATTACATTGTCAGTGGTCGTGGTTATTTATTTAGATTTGAGTAATCTAGTTGGCATGGTTTCGTTGGATGATTGGTATCTTTATTATTTGCATTATTCAAATTTGATTATGTTTAAAAAGGTTTTACTACGGAATTAAATAAATGAAGACTTAAATTTTTTTAACACTTAACTTATTTATTTAGGGTGTTTAAATTGGAACTATTTATTTTGCGACAATGATGCTAAGAATAAACCAATCGCTCACCTTGATTTTAATTTAATAAAGGACTGATCACCCGGTATTTAATTAGGCAGGGTGTCACACCCAATTACAAGAAAACTAGCCTAACAATGGTGGAAATACACACCCACCCAAGATACAACACTAAAATAAGCAAGCCTAATCAATCCTTTGAATTTCTTCTATAAAGTCAATGAATAAAGTAAGTGAGCATAAATGACAACCCTTATGCTAAACATATAGAGAGCTTAGAAGCATGAAACAGAGCCTAGAAGGAGATAGTTCCTTCCCTTCTAAGCATCTCGAATTCCTCTCCCTCCAAATCGTCCAAAAGATGCAATGGGGGAGCATTTTCCAAATCTTCATCTCCCCTTTCAAACCCTTAGAGGACTTCTAAGCTGATAACATCTCACTCACTGACGTGGATATAAACCATTGTATTAGACAAATAGATAAAAAGATGTCTGATTAAGGTGCGAAAAGTAGTGCGTGTAAAGACGCTAATCGTTGTTTTCGTTTCGCCAACTCAATACAAAAACCTAAACTTATGACTACACTCAAAAAGGGAGTATAGAGGACAAGTCTGGGTATCGAGAATCCACAGAGACAAGTTGTTAGAATTTAAGTGATTTAATACTCCTAAAATAAAAGTGTAAAAGATGATTACAAACTAAAAGGAAAATTTAATCTAGGCAATGTGTTGAAACTGGATTATGAAAGCGAGTAAAACTATAGGTTGCGTCGAATATCCCTCACCCGAGTTAATTAGTATAAAATGATTACATGGGTCGACGAGTTATTTCAAATGCGTCTCGTTTCGACAGTTAATTAAAGCAAGGGTTGTTACGCCCTAAATCATCATAAAAGCCTAATAAGATTTTAGCGTCAACAAATATCCTGGAAATTACGCACGAAAGGTCGTAAGCACGGGACATACATGATATGCCCCATGAAATCTCCTAGGCGTAATAACTAGGACAACACACTCGAAATAGACCCGTAAACTCCATCACCAAAGCAAAGCAACGCGTCAACCCGAGTGAGTTCAATTCAAACACAACCTAATTTAAGTTACCTAGAAAGCATGTTAAAAATGCGATAAATGGAAAGCGGTAATAAACGCAGTAAAATAACACTACAAAGCAAGTAATCAAAGCATGTAAATAAAGCAAGAAACCCTAAATTAGAAAGCTTGTAAATTAACTAGAAAGTAAGAAATGAAGAAATACAAACTATATTAATGGAGGGGATGATGAATAGTCAACATTCAAGCCCAAAAGTGTGTCAATCCAAGAGGAAATGAAGAAGAACCAAGCAAATCACCCAAACCCTAACTATTCTATCTTCAAAAACTCTCTAAAAACGTTCACCCCTGTTTATTACATCAACATTGGCTTATATACCAACTGGGAATTAAATTAGAAAAGAAAAGAGAAAAGAAAAGCAAAATATCTGCTGAAAAACAGGGGGTCGATCGATCTACCATTTGGTCGATCGATCGACCATATAAGACGGGGCAAAAATGGGAAGGGTCGATCGATCTACCATTTGGTAGATCGATCAATCAAGCAAGGGCAGACTGCATTTTCCCCTGTTTTGGCTTGCATTTCTTCTCCGCTAAAATCACCGTAACTTCTTCGTTATGAATCGGAATCATGCACCGTTTGCGGCCACGCGAAGCTTGTGAGGAGGGATACAACTTCCATGAAGATGTTGGGCCAGGTGCCCAATCTGTAAAATGACTAAAATGCCCTTGAACGTGCGGTTGTGTATGGAAATAGAGCGGAACGCGTCCGAACTTCATACTTAGTACCTAAATACCTACAAAGCCCAATTATACCTCATATAGCATGTTAACAATATAAACCGAGGTTGTCTGGTTAACGGGCTTAAATATAGAGATTAAGACACCCGAGGGGGCTAAAATGCGTAGGTTCGATGGATGAAATACGTGATATTTGCGTATTATCACACCCCCTAACTTACACATTGCTAGTCCTTATCAATGAAATAGGATGCAACAAGAACGACAAGTAAACCAAAAGCAGGAGATAGTACAAAAGTATGGTATAAAAGCAAAAGGCCACTTTCGCGGGCGATTCGATTACATTTAGCGTATGCAACAAGTCGTTAAACCCCAAGGTTACCCTACCGGACGAGTGTCGTCTCGTGAGGGTTTTCAGAGATGGTAACCACAAACATCACATGGTTTCCTCAAAATATGCCCAATCCAACATGCGACAAGTCCAACAAAAGCGAAAAGGATTTCATACACATTATTATCACATTGAATGAATTCAAACAAAAGTCCAAATCATTAACATTATAGAATGCACCTCATAGAATTGAAACCTTAAAATGTGGGAGGGGAACGAGCACATGCAAAGTGTGATTTGGCGAAAAACTTATATAAACCGGATACTACATTAAAGAAAGCATATATTCAATCCTCACGGGCATTACACTCATCAAGATAATTCAATCGAAACAGGGAGGTAACACACGGGACATGCGGGCATAAGGAGTAAATGTAAATGGAAACTAGGCCGCGCACATGTCACAGAAGAAGAACGCTATATAGGAAATAAAAACTTTAATCTCAATGAAAGATACCGCACACTAAAATAGGCAAAATGCATTTTCATAGATTATCACAACTATTATGACTTTTAAATTACATCAACCTAAGATCACATAGGACTTTAATAGGGTTATAATGTAGGTATGGCTAAGGTACGAAACAAAGGAATATATGTACGGATTCAAAGTGTTCGGAATGAAAAACTCGGGATAATGGGATAATGCGGGCAATATCAAAATCGGAAAACAAGTTCCAAAAAGGCATTAAATATATCATCGGGGAGAGTAATCAAAGCTCATTGAACTATATACAACATTTACAACTTTCTCTTTCTTTTTCTTTTCTTCCTTTTTCTCACTTTTTCTTTTTCTTTTGCTTTTTGCTTTCTCTTTTTCTTCACTTTTTTCACTATTTTCTTTTCTTTACTTATCAAACTCTCATATGCCTAAATTGCAACCGGCATCATAACAACATCATTCAATACCAAGTAACATTCCAAACAAAGGTATGGAAAGTGTATGTATGGGCTAAAACTTCAATTTAGAGTTAGTTATGGTAATGGGGTTATGAAACGAAAGGCTAATATTTAGGATCAAAGGGGTTAACGAGGGTAAACATATAAGGGTGAGGTCAAGGCTAATATGGGTGATATATCAAAGAGGGCCTATGATCATTTCACAAAGTTTACGCAATTCTCGAATCAAAACAATATATGAAAATCATGATCAAGTAACACATTTCAAGTATGAACTCAATTAATGAACGGTCAAATGAAAGAATAGTGAGATTAACAACGAATTCAACGTTTTCAATGAGAAAAGAATAGTGTATACACTCACAAACGACGAAAGGTACAAAGCTTACTCGGTGTAAGTATATACAATGCAACAAAAGATTACCGAGTTATAAAAATCTTAAACCAAATCAATATAACAATAAAAATGCATGTGCTCATGGGATTAAAGTTTAATTCATGAAGTTATTCATAATATCAATAAGTGAGACTAAAGTCTAATAACTTCTAAAATCGAGAACATGCATCATTGGGTTATCTATTGGATCGGGCAATTATTAAAATTTTTCATCGGAAACAAAGGCAAAATGCCCAAAAAAAAAGAAAAAAGAAAGAAAATCTTTTTGAAATTTTTGAATTTTTTTTGAATTTTTCTAAGAAAAGCATTCTAAGTAACTAACATGTGAGCAAAAACATGGACTAAATGAAGAAATGGATAGAATATCCCACACCCCCTAACTTAAAACTTGACATTGTCCTCAATGTAAATTAAGAACCAAGTCAAAGAGAGGAAAAGAGTGATATTACCCAAAAATGGAGCGATCCCCATAAGAACAAGTCCAAAGAATCTACAAAACAAGTTAGTACCGAGCATAGCAAAAACAAATAATAAAAAGTTAACTAAGTACACTAGACTAAATTAAAAATAAAGAAAGAATAAAAAGCTAACTATATACAACCTAATATTAGACTCCACACTAACTGTACACTAGAAGTCTAAATAGGTGAGGGTCCACCATAAGAACAATTTGACCTTGGAGGATAACCGGTGTACCCTCACATACAAGCATGCCCTCCGAAAAATATGAATTCTGTTTTAACAACGGAAGGCATGTGTAAGGCGAAAGAAATGAACCATCGCCAATTAAAACTTTTGGTGGGACGATGGGGGGTTTGGATTGCACGGGTGACAAAAAAAAGTGGGGATCGAGAAAAGCCGAATATCCTCCCAAGGATTTTGAAGTTGGAATGGGAGGCGGCGCACACAAAGGCAAAGATGCGCTCGTGGAGGGCGACTCGAGCAAGTACTCCTCATCGGCGATAGGGTTTAAAACATTAAAGTTTGAAACCGAATCATCGGGTACTTGTTCCGGTGGGGTAATAGATAATGAAAACGGGGATGAAAGAAATTCAAACTCATGAGATGAATCATCATCGCATGAAGTTGGAATTTCAAAGGAAATAATATCATTTTCAATGAAATGTTCTTCTTTGGGAGCCAAAGAAGAAATCATTTCATTGCAAATAGATATTACGTCATTATCATCCTCACTTTCAATATCTATTACGCAATGGGCAAAGTCTAGAATGGCTTGTTCCAAAGTAGGCACAAGTACCTCATTTGGTTCAAAACATTCGTCGATCTCGAAAGTCTCGGAAACAAAATAGTCTTCGGACTCAAATAATAAATCCAACTCATGTTCCCACGAACGATTTTCTTCCTGATAAAGATTTTCAATTTTCTCATTTTCATACATACGCAAACCCTCACCGAAAGTCATAGGTCGAGGTGCGGATGCATGAAAATGGGAACTTTGAAAATTACCATCGGACTTAAACGAAAACTCATTATTATAGGAATTTTGAAAACTATTGCAATTCGTTTCAAAATTCCTATTATAAGGAGGTAAAGGCCCAAAATCATTGTCATCATCATAAAAATTCCAATAACCTAAGTTTTGACTTTCGTTATACTCGCCCAAAGTCATATTTGAATTTGTTTTACTTTGGGATGCTAAGTATTCACCGAAAGTCATAGGCCTAGAATTTTGAGAATTATAACAAGGATTACCGAAAAAATGGGAATAAGACATGCTTACCCAATAAATGGCTCAAGTGGCGAATTCCACAAAATAGGTGCGCGCGGGAAATTCGAGCGTTTCTAAGTGCTCAAATGTGGAAGTCCTGCAAAAAGTTAGCAAATAATACAAATAGAAAGAAAATACTATGAAATACTAAATCAAATAAAGTCTAAAACAAACTCATCCCCGGAAACGGCGCCATTTTGATTAAGGTGCGAAAAGTAGTGCGTGTAAAGACGCTAACCGTTGTTTTCGTTTTGCCAACTCAATACAAAAACCTAAACTTATGACTACACTCAAAAAGGGAGTATAGAGGCCAAGTCCGGGTATCGAGAATTCACAGGGACAAGTTGTTAGAATTTAAGTGATTTAATACTCCTAAAATAAAAGTGTAAAAGATGATTACAAACTAAAAGGAAAATTTAATCTAGGCAATGTGTTGAAACTAGATTATGAAAGCGAGTAAAACTATAGGTTGCGTCGAATATCCCTCACCCGAGTTAATTAGTATAAAATGATTACATGGGTCGATGAGTTATTTCAAATGCGTCTCGTTTCGACAGTTAATTAAAGCAAGGGTTGTTACGCCCCAAATCATCATAAAAGCCTAATAAGATTTTGGCGTCAACAAATATCCCAGAAATTACGCACGAAAGATCGTAAGCACGGGACATACATGATATACCCCGTCAAATCTCCTAGGCATAATAACTAGGACAACACACTCAAAATAGACCCGTAAACTCCATCACCAAAGCAAAGCAACGCGTCAACCCGAGTGAGTTCAATTCAAACACAACCTAATTTAAGTTACCTAGAAAGCATGTTAAAAACGCGATAAATGGAAAGCGGTAATAAACGCGGTAAAATTACACTACAAAGCAAGTAATCAAAGCATGTAAATAAAGCAAGAAAACCTAAATTAGAAAGCTTGTAAATTAACTAGAAAGCAAGAAATGAAGAAATACAAACTATATTAATGGAGGGGATGATGAATAGTCAACATTCAAGCCCAAAAGTGTGTCAATCCAAGAGGAAATGAAGAAGAACCAAGCAAATCACCCAAACCCTAACTATTCTATCTTCTAAAACTCTCTAAAAACGTTCACCCCTGTTTATTACATCAACATTGGCTTATATACCAAGTGGGAATTAAATTAGAAAAGAAAAGAGAAAAGAAAAGCAAAATATTTGCTGAAAAACAGGGGGTCGATCGATCTACCATTTGGTCGATCGATCGACCATATAAGACGGGGAAAAAATGGTAAGGGTCGATCGATCTACCATTTGGTAGATCGATCGATCAAGCAGGGGCAGACTGCATTTTCCCCTGTTTTGGCTTGCATTTCTTCTCCGCTAAAATCGCCGTAACTTCTTCGTTATAAATCGGAATCGCGCACCGTTTATGGCCACGCAAAGCTTGAGAGGAGGGATACAGCTTCCATGAAGATGTTGGGCCAGGTACCCAATCTGTAAAATGATTAAAATGCCCTTGAACGTGCGGTTGTGTACGGAAATAGAGCGGAACGCGTCCGAACTTCATACTTAGTACCTAAATACCTACAAAAGCCCAATTATACCTCATATAGCATGTTAACAATATAAACCGAGGTTGTCTGGTTAACGGGCTTAAATATAGAGATTAAGGCACCCGAGGGGGCTAAAATGCGTAGGTTCGACGGATGAAATACGCGATATTTGCGTATTATCAATGTCCCATAAACTCCTCATCACCATACAGTGTAAAATTAAATGCTTAGTCATCGCCTCCGCATCCATGCTCAACCAACACCGACTGACCATCCATCTTCGGCAACCCTTCTATCAATATAATAGCATGTCTCCCAGTTATCCACACGAAGAAACTAACTTTATAAGGCATACTTTATTTACATACACTAATAGGCCTCATCGATATAGAGTGATAATTTTTCAGTGTGAAGATACACTCGTTACCTAAAATCCACCTTAATCCATCCTCTCCCCTTGTCGGGACCGACACCGTGCCCAATCAGTTAAAAAACCTTTGTCTCCTCTAGAACTCATTGTCGTAGCCTCATTCTAAACTTTGGATTCCACACCACTTGATACCACATTATCATCCTATGATCTGCCACCAAACCCTTTTTATCATTATAAATGCAAAACATCCCTGGAAACTAATCTTCTAAGGACCCATCCTTCCCCTATCTATCCTGCCAAAATATAATTTTGTTCCCACACCCAAGGCAAAATTATGTGAAACGAGAGAAGTTTGTCCAACCCTTCGAAATGTTCTTCCATATTCCCACCCTATGAATAGCACACCCCATGTACGGGTCCCACTCATAGCACAAAAGATAACCCTTAGCTACCACTACTCTCTTCCACAGTATGTCTCCCTCTTTGCTAAAGTGCCACATCCATTTACCTAGCAAGGCTTTATTAAACGTATCTAAATTCTTCATGCATGCCCCCTTCCTTTAATAGCTTATAAACATCCTATCATTCCACCAGACAATATTTGAAGCCATCTTCATTGCCTCTCCACAGGAAGTCTCTCATCATTTTCTCCAATGACTTATACACTAAGCCCGGGAGATGAAGAATAGACAAGAAGTAAGTATAAAGGCTCAAAATAGTGCTTTTGATCAATGTCAACTGCCCCCATTTTGATAGATAACAGTTCTTCCATCTCGCTTATCTTCATTTCACCCTCTCGAGGACCGGATCCCAAATAGATCTAGATTTGAACAATTCCTTAATGGAAGACCTAAATACAATGAAGGAATCAAGCTGACCCTACACCCTAACTCATACACTAAAGATTACACATTCTCCACTCCTCCAATTGGGATTATCTCATAATTTTTTGGCATTTATATGCAAACCCGACACTTTCTTAAAGCATACCATCAGTAATCTCAACATTCTCACCTGATCCTCAACAACGTCACATAAGATAATAGTGTTATCCGAAAAAAGGATATGATAAATTCTAATTGATTGCGCTCTTTCATTACCAATTAGGAATCCACTAATCCTCCTATCATTAACGATCTGACCAATCATCTGACTAAAATCCTTCATCACCAAAATGAAGAGAAATAGGGAGAGAGGGTCCCATTGGCATAGCTCTCTATAACTAAAGAGAAACCCTTCTAGAACCCCATTGACTAAACTAAAAATTTAACAAATGATATACAACTTTTAATCCACTGGTATCATCTAGCACCGAACCCCATCCTCTCCAACAAATACAATAAGAATCCCCGATTCACATGATCATAAGCCTTCTCAATATCTATCTAGCATATAATACCTAGCTCACCACCCATCAATATGGATTTAACACTCATTTTCCACGAGAACATCGTCAAGAATCTTCCTACTACCCACAAAATCATTTTGTGCCGCAGAAATGAGAGGGGCAATCACCCACTTAAACCTGACTGACAACACCTTAGCTAGAAGCTTATACATACTCCCTACTGAACTGATAGGTCTAAAGTCTTTCACATCAATAAATCCCTCTTTCTTCAAAACTAAAGTAATGAAAGTAGCGTTCAGATTGCTTAGGAATACCCAGTATCATGAAAGTCGCTAAAGAAGACCGTCACATCCTTTCTCACAACTATCCAACAATTTTGAAAGAAACTCATAATGAAACCATCCGGGCCAAGGGCCTTGTTTTCGCCCACGATCTTCAAAACCTGCACTGACTCATCATTAGTAAAAAGCCCTTCTAATGTTTGTACTTCCACCCCAGAAATACTCCCCAACTTTATCCCATAAATCATAGGACTCCACCCTTCCTCCTCTGTGTACAATCTCTCATAGAACTGACTAATAGCCTTCTTAATCTCACCCTCCTTTGAAAACTCTTCCCCTACTTGAATTTTTCTAATACAGCTAAAATGTCTATGACAGTTGCCAGCTTTATGAAAAAAATTAGTTATTATCGCCTTTCCTTAACCACAACGCCCAAGATTTTTTCCTCCAACGAATTTCAACCTGAAGAAGCCTCCTCCCCACCTCCCCTTTCTTCTCCTCCCTAAATATCTTTTCTTCCCTGGATAGTCCCTCTCTCCTTTCCTCTCATTAAGAACCTAGATATCCTTAATGTTCCTTACTATGCTTTCCCCTATATTCACGAAAACCTCTTTATTCCATCGTTTTATGTCACCCTTAAGAAAAGAAAGTTTCATCGCCAAAATAACATTCTCCTCCACCACATACCCTTGTCACCAGTCCCTTACTCTATCTATAAAGTCAACTTCTTTCAACCACATATTTTTAAAATGGAAAGGGGTCCTCCCTCCTTTCAACGCCCGACTCTCCAGTAAAATTGGAATATGATCATAGGGCACTCGCGAAAGACATGACTAAATCACCCCCCAAAAGTTCTCCTCCCATCCCTGAAAAAGTCAAAATCGAAAAAGCCGAGAAAGGTAAGGGGCGTCCCTATTACTAGAACAAGTAAAATCTCCTCCTTTTAAAGGAAAATCTAACAACTCCATATCATCAATAAACTCAGAAAACTCCTTTATATATGCATTCAACCCTCCACCCCTACACTCTAATGAGAATCGAGCAATATTAAAATTGACCCCCGAACACCAAGGAACCCCCCATACTTCCCTAACCCTAGATAATTCCTCCTAGATCTCCCATCGAACCGAGTCCTACACATGCCCATATACCCTAAGAATATTTAAGTGAACCTATCATCGATGTTCCTAAATAGACAGGACATAAATGAATTTCCAACCAACGTTTCTATCTTTTCCACTACCCTATACTCCTACATAATAATCACCCCCAGCTGATGCTCCCACCGCATCCAGGTTATAGCACTATACCCACCTACCACCCTAAATATTCCTGGATATAACCCTGTCCATACTCCCTAATTTTATCTCATGTAAGCAAATGATATGTGGTCATCACTTTGAAATCGCACCACAAACAATGCACCTCTTTTTTGGGTCATTCAGACTCCGCACATTCCATGAGATTATGAGTAGCTTCATTAAATTCTATTTGTAGATCCCTCCCTCTCACCACCCTCTTTGCCCCTCAAAATGAATAGAATAATTAAACATATTAATCCTAATTTCCTTGAATTTTCTCACAAATGAATCAACTTTGTCTCCCCCACCCCCTCGGAGCCTCAATAATGTTCTTTTTGGGTTCTAACTATATCTTCTAACATTCTCAATGCATCTTATTCATTCCCCTCATAATATATACCTAAAATTTTGCTAAAACTGTTTATCACCTCCACTACCCACCCCTCAACCTCTTCCCCCACCCCTCTCAAACCCACTCCCCCTATAGATTCTTCCTCCCAAATATCCACCCCTTATTACCCCCCCCCCCTCTATTTCCACTTCCTCTTATAAGACCTCTAATTCCACCCACAACTTAGGACTATGAATTTTTTTTAAAATTACCTAATTCTTGCCATCTACCCGACACGTATCTTAATCCCGGTGCATGTCACATAATTGATGGCATTAATCCATTGGTTAGGATCTTGCTTCCACATTATCTACTTAGGGAGAACATGCTTGCATATTATGTCGAGCGGTATAGGGAATAATACAAGCCAATGTGCTGACGTTAGTTTGATCCCTGTGTGCCATATGCAGATATGATCTATGGAAGATAAAATCGCGTGTTAGACACTAAAATGTGTGACTGCACCACCTCATCTCAATTTACATTTTGGTTCCCATTCCACGCTTACCAAACCATTGATGTGATTATCCTCATCATCTATTTATCGTGGGTATTACTGAGGTTGTGATGGATCTACCCTCGTGCCACAGTTTTGTCATCTTGGTACCGTGTAAGATTGCAGAGTATGCATCAACATCCTCATTATCGACATCCATCACTTGATGCATGCACCGAAAATACTCAAAGGTTTCCACGAACCCTTTCTCATCATCGGGTACCTCTTCATTAACCATCGTCATTTTCAGTCGTCTAAAATATCTATGTTGTACTTTACTTAAGATAACATACAGAAGGCTAGGGAGATAATCCTGGGAAAATTAAAGGTCTCTCGAATACCCCGAATGACACAATATCACCCATATAATCTCCAACCCCATTAATATGCTGGAATCCTATGGGGTCAACTCTATCTATATGTGAAATGGAGCATATGCGTTATGTCCCACCACTTCTTGAAATGGAAAGAATAATGCCTCGATCAGTCTGGGTATAGGTTATGATAATAATATCACCAAATTTCTCTCTCCAATTATCCCCACAATCCCATCCTAATTGTACCTCGTAAGGATTATATCCACCTACCATTTATGAACATAGCTCATGTCGCCACATAATTTTTTGTTATGAATTTTATACATAATTAATTAATTAGAATATTAATTAACGACACATTAATAATTTAAATATTTTTATATAGTAGAAATTTAAATTAATAAATAATACTTATATTAAACATTTACATACATCAATTTCTAAATTTATAAAATCTTAGTGCGTCTCCGGGGACATCATTATGGGGAACGTGCATAATGTCATCACCCCTGAAAATAAAAAGTTGCCAATCATATGTAAATCCATACACGAGGATGAGACATTGTGAAAATCGAATAATCTACGTACCCCCTTTGTGGCAGAGAATGTGAAAAGATAGTGAGAAGGCTAAGTAGTTGTTGATATGTCTTCGAACTAAGAAATGGGAGAATATATATAACCTCTTATCGCAAAACTTACATACGCACATGGATCCTTATTGTGACATTAAAACTGCTACAAAATCATGTTGTATACACAATGCCTTGATGCCGTAGTTGAAAACTGGTTAAGGAAAATAACATTTATGAAAAATGCTCCACTACTCAAGAGATGGTTCATATTAATTATATGTTGTTTATGGTTTAGAGGTGGGCAAGATTTAGAATTCCCTCACACTATATAATAACATAATAAAATATGATCAAACTTGGCAAGTCAAGAGTAAAAAATGCCCTAAGGCCAACTCTAGATTAATAACATTAGCTTGAGTGTGATCGATTTGTTGGACCATATATTTCCTCCTTTGTTTCTCTATCACAACATAAAACGATACGTCATTATACATAATGACACTTCACCTCCAAACCCTAACTTAGTCCTAAATATAAACTAAAATATTCCCCATAGGTTTCCACCTAATTCCCATTATGTATCTAAATTAAATAAATGACCATTTATTCATTTAATTTGTAAAAAAATCATAAAATTAAAATAAAGTAAACTTTATTCACTTAGCTAAATTTCTTCAATAATATATTATCCCGGTCTATATTTTTTTATTAGAAATATTAATTACTTATTTATTTCATCAAAATTAAGGGGTATGACCTCATGTATAAGTACAAGAGTCATGAACAAGGAAGAAGACAAGTTACAATAATCACAAAGCTCATTCAAGCAAGTTTACACAAATATTGGAGTTGTTATCATTGGAAGGGGATGAATTGGGGTTTTATAAAATAATTTTATTATAATATTTTAAACTATTTTCCTTGAAACTCTAAACATTTTTGTGTTATAACACATTTACATCCATAAGAAAGATAATATGTATTACACTCTATATATGTAAAGCATGTAAGTAGTGCAAGGGATAAAATATGGATCTAAAGATTTTTATTGTGGTTGGGCGATACGTCATCACCTATGTCCATGCCTTAAAAAGGATATCGAGGAACTTCATTATCTTTTGATTCTTTCGGAGTGGAACCAACACCTTAAAAGGTAATTCTTACATTCATGAAATCTTAACGACCAAGAGAACTAATATATCCTTGCACCTTGCATCCCTTTGTTATGTGGGATCGCTATAAAACCACGCTTTTTAACGCGCTATAGACTTGTACAATGTTCAAATCAAATTTGTGTTCTTATCATGGTATGACTATAAGACTTGTCACGACCTTGATCATGACAAGTTTTTGTTATTACGGTCTTTTTGGCCTAGATTTGTTTATAAAAAATAAGGGTGGCAAGAAGCTTGTCATGGCTTATGACCGTGATAATATTGGCTAGTCACGATCATATCATGGTCAAGTATCGTGATAACACCCTTGACAATGCAAGGGCTTTGTCACGGTCCTATACCATGACAAGACCTAAAAAAATTATCAGTGACTTGTCACAGACCTTGAGTGTGAGTAGGAGCAAAAAATATAATTGTTGGGTAGCAACTACTTCCCAGCATAAAATTTGCTTCAAATGTACCGAAAAATCGATTCATCCACAATAAAAAAAATACACAACAAATAAATTTAAAATTAATCAACATGAGCAATTAAATTAATAAAAACAAAATTACATAGCTTCAGAAGTGTAACGTCACATAGGTTTAAAATTCAGATATACCACATCAATCAAATATAAGAACTCAAAATGTCTCTAGAGATGTGATTCAAACAAACGACATGCAACCCCACTATGCCGCCAATATGTCAAACACCGCCTTGCTCGTTCAACCACAAGACCTAACCCTCTTTCCCCCGTAAAACCTGAATTACTCTGATTCAGGGCTTATAAGCTTGTAGTGGGAAACTATGTACCAAGGTCCCCGAATTGGCACTTAGATACTTTTCCCCATCTGCAATATGTGCTCCGCCATGTGTGTCATGGATGTAGACCATTTGCAATCCCTGAAATATATAAGATTCTTATATGAAATATCTCTATTAACGCAATATTTTTCTCGTGCAACCTCGATGAGAATACATAACCATTAAGCCGATTATAACGCCCTGATCCGGATTTATGAGTTACCCGTGGTCAACCTGGTCTGACCCAAGCATTAGGTATGAAGTGCAATGGAACAACCTATATAATGTTGCTTATCCAGTTTTATTTTAATTAACGTTTCACTTTTTTAGCATACAATTCTAATTTCAGATTAAACTACATGAGAATCCATGGAAAATAACCCCGGAGTCCAAGCATACAGAGCTGCTAACGTTAAATAAAAGAGAGTGTTAACCTGTACAACGCTCATAAAATACGAACCCGCACCCAACCTGCGGTTACAATGACAAGGGTGTGAGTTCAATGGTCAGCGAAAAATATATAACAATGCAATATAGAATCGAACGACAGAAAGAAGACTCTAACACGATAGACCTATGTGCACATGAAACTACCTCATACATACATACATACATATACATATATATATATATATATATATATATATATATATATATATATATATATATATATATATATATATATATATATACAGAAAGTCTCCTATAAGGACTCCTTATGGTGCAGATCCCGGTACATACCATTTTTTTGAAATAGTAACAAATGAATTTTTTGATGAAACTTCATAGATATGATTTTCACGGTTAGAAGTTCATCTTCAATTTTTTTCATTAAAAAATTCAATAAAAAAACTGTTGAGATGAGGTGATATGTAAAAAAAATGCAATAAATATTCATTTTCAACCGTTTAAATGTTGTTTCAGCGCCAGCCACTTTATTGATTGATTTTTTTATGAAACTTTATGGATATGATATTCTCACTGTCGAGATCATTGATTACGCGAGAAAAGTGTATTCATGTAAGGACACAAACGTTGTTTTCGTTTCACCGCAATAATACAAACAAACCTAAATTACAACTACACTTGCGATACAAGTATACCGATAAGTCGGGTATCGAAAATCCACAGAGATGAGTTGCTAGAATTTAATTGGTTTAATATTCCCGAATAAAAGTGTAAAAGGTAAATAACAACAAAAAAGAAAAGATGCAAAAAAGAGAAATATTAATCTAGGCGAGTGTATTGAAACTAGATTAACAAAGCGCGTAAAAACTATAGGTTGCGTCGAATATCCCTCAACCAAGTTAATTTGTATAAAATGGTTACATGGGTCGATGAGTTATTACGAATGCATCTCGTTTCGACAGTTAATTAAACCAAGGGTTGTCACGCACCTAAATCCGCATAAAAGCCTAATACAATTTTGGCGTCAACAAATACCTCAAAAATTAAGCACACAAGGTCGTAAGCACGGGACATACATGATATTCCCCATCAAATATCCTAGGCATAATAACTAGGAAAAGGCACCCGAAATAGACCCGTAAACTCCATCACCAAAGAAAAGCAACATGTCAACCCGGAATGAGTTCAATCCGGCACAACCTAGACTAACTTAGCTAGAAAGCATATTAAAAATGCGGTAAATAAACGCAATAAAACAACACTATAAAGCAAGAAAATAAAGCATGTAAACCTAATTAACAAAGTATGCCAATTAATTAAAAAGCAAGAAATAAGGAAATACAAACTATATTAATGGAGAGGGAATATGAAAGTACCAATTACAAACCCTAAAGGGTGTCAATCCAAGAGAGGAAGAAGAAGAGCTCTCAAATCCCCAAACCCTAACCTAAAACTCTCTAAAAACTAATATATCTGATATTTACCCAAAAAAATCCTTTATAAAGTAATTTACAAAAGAAATAAAGGAAAAAGAAAAGAAAAGGAACGAATTGCCAAGTATCTGGTATGATCGATCGATCGATCAAAGACCATCGATCGATCGAACAGGTCCCAACCCACTATCTCAATTCGTAGGCATAATTTCAAACCGAGATCGATCGGCACTCTATTTTTTGCAGGCCTTGGTCCATGAAGAGGGGGAAATGGTTGCAAACGGAAACGACCATAACTTCTTCGTCCAAACTCCAAATGATGCACCGTTTGCGGCCACGCGATGCTAACTCAACGAACTATGCATCCGTGGAATTTCCATAAGTTGGAGAAGAAATATGAATTAACTAAAATGCCCTTGAAGTAGCATCCAACGACAAAACTTCTTCGAAATGCAACGGATCCTCACTTTTAGCATTTCAATACCTACAAAAGCACAATTAACCCCTGCAAAGCATGTATATATCCAAATTCGAGGTTATCTGGTTAATGAGCATAAATATAGGCATTGAGGACTGTAAAAGCGCTAGAATGCATAAAGATAAGGGGCAGAAATATGCAATATTCGATACAAATCAATAGGGATGTAAACGGATATTCAAAAATCCGCATTCGTCTGATATCCGAATCAAAATCTGAATTTGTGGATATTTATCCAAAAATATGGAAACGGATACGGATACGGATAGTACTAGTATCCGACACGGATAATCCGTATCTGATACGGAGTATACATTTTATCGGATATCCGTTTTACGGGATATCCGTATCCATCAAACATATGTTTAAAATATTACTAATAATATTAGTATTAGTATTACTAATAAAATAATATTAAAGAAAACCTTAATCGTTTATTCCCTAAAATAAAATAAACACATACTCCACTCAAAACAAAAACACCCAAAAGTTATTATTTTATTGGGTATATTATAAAATATCATGTATTATTAATTTATTGGGTATATTATTATGGAGTTACACTAAAGTTATAATACACCCTATCACACACAACATACACCCACTAAAGAACATATACTCCACTAAAAAAAACTAACTTCATTTCATTTCTCTTTCGTACAAAACAAGAGGAGAGAAACTCTCATGTGGTTGTTCATTAGTTTCCTGAATTATAAATAAATGTAAGAGGGAAACAGAAAAGAATGTAAGAGAGAAACATAATAGAATATAAGAGATGATTTTGATTGTGATGAGAATTGAAGTTAACAATAGGTATATTATATACAAAATAAAAATGAATACTTATTAAAATAAAAATATCAGTATGTTTTTAAGACAAAAGTGTGACAACCCGCTCAAAATAATAACGGGTGGCTAGCCCTATACTACATTAAATCAGGTATCTCAGATGGCACAGTCTCAACATCAACTGAAAATACTAATAATATAAGGCTAACTACCCGAAACTATTTAAAAGTGGATTGCCAAAAATTTTAAACTTTTTATTTAACAACAACAAAACCAATAATGCAACTCAACCAACAATATACATCTAACTATGATGAGTGATAATGACACACCCCAACCCAGTTACTTATAATTAAGTTTGAAAGTCAAAGTGAGTCAAACCATAATTAATCTAACTAAACCATAATCACGAGTTTTGATTTCAGAGTCATCATTGTAAATTCATATAACTGAAAACCTTTTTACAACATCAGAGTAATCATGCCCATAAAAACTTTCTTGAAGGATAAGTTAACTTAATTACGTCATTTACATTTACACAAAATCATAGTTTCTCCCATTCCTGGCTAACCTAACCCGACCTCCTAGATTTGGCAGTGACATCGCGTTACCTGAAAAATGTGAACATAGGAACCGTGAGCAAAATAGCCCAGTGAATGCATCACTACTATACTACTGCATGAATTTAAATGCAATAAATCATGTCCATATACTTATGTATTAACTTATCCGGCTCATTTATAATGAATGACCAACTTTTCCGAATCATGCTTCACATATCCTGTCTAAATAGACAATTCTCCCCCATTCCTGGTCGAGGAGTAACCCCTTGTCATTAATAGACAAATCTCCCCCATTCCTGGTCGAGGAGTAACCCCTCAATTCGGTAAACCGAAATGAACAATTTTATATTCATAACATTATGATCACATTCGTAACAGTATACAAATACATCATTCCAGTGAGTACACTCACCTTGGTTGACAACTACGTATTCACGTTTCCTTCTGGTGGAGCTGAACTGGGTTGATTAGACCTTACACCTGTCAATCCAACTAAATCAGTACTGAACCTCAATCATAAATATTATCCAAACATAATTATGTAACTTTCCATGACTATACATCAACAATATAATTCCAATTAAGTCACATGCCATAAAACATAGGTAAAGGCAAAATAATGATATACATGTTGATAAAGTTACGGACATTCAACCGTAAGAAATACCTTATGAGGAATTTATAACCAAAGTCAAGTAAACATGAAATTATACTCCTCAATGTATATACACATGAAACATGTACTCAAAGTACCCTTTGTAAGGACGAAATACAAACATTCATTCAAGGGGTACTCAGTATGGCCTGAAATTATGGTCTTACTTACTTAACCATCCTATATTCCTAAATTGTACAAATACAGGGGTCCAAACTCATCAATATGAAAACATATATGAATATACTATCCAATACAAGTGACGGTGTAATTTTTCAAGCTTCCTAGGGCAAGTTATGATCATTTCTCTACAACACAAGAAATCTGCCCTACATGCTCCTCTATTGTTCCTTCAAATTCCAAGAATTTTCATAATTTTTCTCCAGAATAAATTTCCATGATTTTCAACCAATTTTCAGTACACATACTGAATCGTACATAATTAAAGTTTCATAATTGTTTGACTTCATTTTCTATCTCAAAATCTTGACTAAACTCAGGGCATACCGAAATGAAGTATAAAAACAGAAACCATGTACCAACTTGAAATCATCATTACGGCCTAAGCACAAGGAGATAAATTCTGATTTTCAGATATGATATGAATATATGAGTCTAATTTCATATCCAATTGGAATTTCTCAATTACAGTAAGTACACAAATAGATATGCAAGTTTGAATACAAGGGGTTTCAATACAAAGCAATTTTAAGGGTTTCTACATTCAACTTAACATAAACTTGCATATAACCATACATACATATAAAGGGCTGAAACTTTCGTAAACATATGATGATTTAGATCATATAAATCAGTAATATAAGATAAATAACTAGAATTGTAATTAGGATTACCTTCAGGGCTTTTTACGTAATTTTTACGGATTTTTCTACACCTTTTCTCCTCACTTTTCCTTCCTAAACTTCTACCTCTCTTTCCTCAAGCTAATAACACCTCAAACTGAACCTAGAGACTTATTTGCTGAAGAAATAAGGTTAAGGGAGAGTTTTAAGTCGGCCAAGGCTGCCTCCCAATCCATCCAATCAAATTAAAACATTTAGTTTAATAAAAGACAATTTACCACTTAAGGGAATTGACAGATTCACCCCTTATCGTAATTTTGACCTAACTTCTTACTCGAACATCCGTTTGATGCACCATTTGTTGTGTTACAACCCTAACTCACATATCTACAACTATGTAGTTTTCACCTCAAGTCAATTGTAATGTTACAAGGGTCAAAACTAGTCTTAAACAGGAACATTTCTATCAAAAATAACCAAATCTCGTGTTCGTAAATAATTCGACATTTCATGATTTATGAAGGTAGAATTATACTAACCATAATCACTTAACATTAGATATACTAATAACACATTATTCATATCACATAAGATAAGAATGATTTAAATATAATTTATCATTATTATATCCGGGTTGTCACAACCTCCCCCCCTTAGAAAATTTCGTCCCCGAAATTTAATATAAAGGTCACTTACAAAACATATGGGGATACTGTTTCCTCATGCTATAATCCATTTCCCAAGTTGCTTATTTAACTCCATGGCTCATCCACATAACTTTAACTAAGGGAATAACTTTATTCCTCAATACTTGCTCCTTACGATCAAGAATTTCCACCGGTTCCTCGATGTACGACAAGTCTTCTTTCAGTTCAATAGGTTGGGTTTTTAGTTGATGAGATGGATCTGCCAAATACTTACGAAGCATTGATACATGAAACACATCATGTAACCGAGATAAATCTGGAGGTAAAGCTAATCTGTAAGCCAGGGGCCCAATTCTTTCCAACACTTCAAATGGTCCAATGTATCTTGGACTTAGTTTCCCCTTTTTCACAAATCTCATAACACCTTTCCATGGTGAAATACGCAGGAATACAAAATCTCACTTCTGAAATTCCAATGGATGCTTCCTCTTATCTGCATAAAATTTCTGCCTGCTTTGCGCTATCTTTATCCGTTCCCGAATCATTTTGATCTTTTCAGTTGTCATATCTATCAATTCAGGACCCAAAATTTTCCTTTCACCCACTTCATCCCAACACAAAGGTGTTCTACATCTCCTCCCATATAAAGCTACATAAGGAGCCATACCAATAGTCGACTGATAACTATTATTATACGAGAATTCTATCAATGTCAAATGATCATCCCAACTACCTTTGAAGTCAAATACGCAGGCTCGTAACATGTCTTCTAATATTTGAATCGTCCTTTCTGATTGCCCATCAGTTTGTGGATGAAACGCAGTGCTGAACTTCAAACTTGTGCCCATGGCATTCTGGAGACGAGGCCAAAACTTAGAAGTGAATGTTGGATCTCTATCCGATACAATTGACACTGGTGCCCCATGTAAACGGATAATCTCATCAGCGTACATACGTGCATACTTGTCAACAGTGTAGGTGGTCTTAACTGGAAGAAAATGAGTTGACTTCGTCAATCGATCTACAATCACCCAAAATAGAAACATGCCCCTTTGGTGACCGGGGTAATCCTGTAACAAAATCCATCGTTATATGCTCCCACTTCCATTCCGGAATAGACAAAGACTGCAATAATCCTGCCGGCTTCTGATGCTCTGCTTTCACTTGCTGGCATACTAAACATTTAGCTACGAACTCTGCAATCTCACGTTTCATATTGTTCCACCAGTAATATTCTTTCAAATCTCTGTACATTTTGGTACCTCCCGGATGCATAGAGTAAATAGAACTATGTGCCTCTTCTAATATATCTTTCTTTAAGGGTGGATCATTAGGTACACAAATCCTATTTTTATAACACAACAATTCATCATTCTTAATTTCAAAGTCACTCTCTTTACCATCCAGGACATCTTGTTTCTTCTTCTCAAGGAATGGATCACTGGTCTGCAAATTTCGTATGCGTTCGGCCAATAAAGGTCTCACTGTGACATGTGCTAATAATCCTCCACTTTTTGAAAACTTCAATTAAATCCCCATTGATGCCAAGTCAAGAATATTTCCAACACGGGCACACTGTATGCAACCAAGCATCCCTGATGATTTTCGACTCAAAGCATCTGCTACTACATTGGCCTTCCTAGGATGATGATGAATAGTACAGCCATAGTCTTTAATCAGCTCTATCCAACGCCTATGTCTCAAATTCAATTCTTTCTGTGTAAACTAGTATTTCAAACTTTGATGATCCGTAAATATCTCACAAGTTTCTCCATACAAGTAATGTCTCCACAACTTTAAAGCAAAAACAATGGCCGCTAGCTCCAAGTCATGTGTAGGGTAATTTCGTTCATGCGTCTTTAATTTTCTGGAAGCATATGCTATTACCTTCCCATTCTGCATAAGAACACATCCTAACCCCTGAAATGAAGCGTCTGTATAGATCACAAAAGACTCATTCCCACATGGAATAGTAAGTATAGGGGCTGAAACCAACCGATTCTTTAATTCTTTAAAACTCCTCTCACATTCTTCATCCCATACAAACTTCACTTCTTTACGAGTCAACTTTGTCAGTGGTAATGATATTGCTGAAAATCCCTTAATGAATCTGCGATAGTAACCTGCCAATCCTAGGAAACTCCTAATTTCTATCACATTCTTAGGACTTTCCCATTCAACAATTGCTTCCACTTTCTTTGGATCAACATAAATCCCATTTCCCGAGACCACGTGCCCTAAAAACATAATTTCATTCAAGCAAAACTCACACTTGCTGAATTTAGCAAACAATTTCTTCTCTCTCAAAATCTGCAATACAAGTCTCAAATGCTTCTCATGTTCCTCCATGCTACGCGAGTAAACCAACACATCGTCTATGAATACAATCACAAATGAATCAATGAAAGGGTGGAATACCCGATTCATCAAATCCATACAAACTGCTGGAGCATTGGTTAATCCAAATGGCATCACCAAAAACTCATAGTGCCCATATCGAGTCCGAAAAGCTGTTTTGGAAATATCGCTATCCTTCACTTTCAGTTGGTGGTAACCCGATCTCAAATCAATCTTTGAAAATACTGTGGCCTCCTATAATTGGTCAAACAAGTCATCGATACGAGGTAGAGGGTACTTGTTTCTAATGGTCACCTTATTCAGTTGCCGATAATCAATACATAATCGCATTGTCCCATCTTTCTTTTTCACAAATAACACCGGTGCTCCCCATGGCAAAACACTAGGCCGAATGAAACCTCTGCTTATCAGATCTTGTAATTGCACTTTTAATTCTTTCAACTCCGCTGGTGCCATTCTATATGGAGCAAGAGAAATTGGACCAGTACCTGGAATTAATTCTATAGAAAACTCTACTTCCCTATCGGGTGGCAATCCTGGCAATTCCTCTAAGAAGACATCAAAAAATTCTCTAACCACTGGTATATCTTTAACTTTAAGTGTTTCCTTACTAACATCAACAACATAAGCTAAATACCCTGTACAACCTTTACTCAATAACTTTTTACTCTTAATGGCTGAGATAAGACAATTAGGGACAACATTCCTTTCTCCTGTAAACTGAAACTCAGGTTCACCTGGCAGATGAAATGTAACTTCCTTTCGAAAACAATCAATGGAAGCATGATACGATGATAACCAATCCATCCCTAGTATAATATCAAAATCCCGAATGGCCAACGGTATCAAGTCAACATAGAAATCTCTCTCACCCATTCGTAAGACACAATCTTTATAAACATGCTCAACTAGAATTACACTTTCCATTGGGGTAGAAATATATAAGGCACAATTGAGGAATGAACATGGTCTACCCAAATATGAAACAATATCTAATGCCACAAATGAATGCGTAGATCCAGGATCAATGAGTGCATATAAATCTTTGTTCGCAATAGAGAGTTTACCTGTAACCACTTCAGGTGTAGCATGGGCATCTTGTAGCGTCATCGCAAACACTCTTCCTCCTGCCCTCGATCCAGTTTCTTGTTCTGTACCTCTCCCCCTGGTGGCACTCCCTGGAGAAGATCCTTTATGAGGCCCCACACTACTGACTGAAACTGTTCTCGCTAACATAGGACAATTCTTTCTCAAATGACCCTTCTGGTGGCAGTTAAAACATTCTATATTCAGTAACTTTGGGCAATTTCTCTTTATATGACTTGATGCCCCACAAAAGAAACAAACATTTGGATCTCCTTGCGATGAACCTCTTACACCACTTGCTTCACCCCTTTGAAAACTACTTCCCATGCCTCTACCATGCTGGAATTTTTGCCCTCCAAGTCTCGAATATTCTGTATCACCACCCTTTTGATAACTTGGATCTAATCTGCTTCTCTTTACACCTCGTTCTCGATTCCCTCTAGCTTCATTGACGTCCCTTTCTACTAGCATGGATTTGTTCACCAAGGAGGAATATTTAGAAGTCTCTAAAGCCGATAATATAGATTTAATGACTAACTCAAGCCCGTCAAGAAATCGGCTACACATGTCTTCCTCATTCCGTATAGACCTCGATGCAAACCGAGATAAGGCTGTCAGTTTAGCTTCGTATTCTCTAACTGTCATACTCCCCTGATTCAACATAAAATATTCCTTCTCCTTTTGTTTTTGATACATTGGGGGAAAATACTTATCATATAAAGCTTTGACAAAAGCATTCCATGAGATCACATTCCCACCTTCTGGAGTAATCAACAAATGTTTTGTGGCATCCCACCAATATTTAGCTTCTCCTTTCAGTATATACGTCGCCAAGGTCACTTATTGATTTTCAGGCATCTTCATCACCCCAAAGATAAGTTCAATCTCTTTAACCCAGACTTCTGCCTCTGCGGGATCAACTGCTCCTTCGAACGATGGTGGGTTCATCTTAATAAATTTTTGATGTGAAGTACTTCTTTCTTCCCGGTGTATCACCTCCTCAGCCCTAGCCAAGGCTTGTGCCTCTAGTTGCCTGGTCTGTTGTTCTTCCATCTGAGCCATAAATCTAGCTTGTTGCTCTGCCATTAGAGTCATAGCACGTGCCATTTTTTGCATGTCTGTCAATTGTTCTGGGTCAGGTTCTATATTTCCATGAACAGGTTACTCAACCTCTGCCTCTGCTGCCATGTTTGAAGCCTCATCTTCTATTTCAACATTCACATTCCCTCCTTCCATTCTTTTATATCTGAAATGGATCAAAGATATAACAACATGCAGATATACATATCTTTCCAAACATGGTCGTTAGTATCAAATAAAATATATTTCTGACATTCACTGCCAAATATAGACTCTTCTCACTCCAGAACCTCTAAAACCTAGGCTCTGATACCAAAAGCTGACACACCCCAACCCAGTTACTTATAATTAAGTTTGAAAGTCAAAGTGAGCCAAACCATAATTAATCTAACCAAACCATAATCACGAGTTTTGATTTCAGAGTCATCATTGTAAATTCATATAACTGAAAACCTTTTTACAACATCAGAGTAATCATGCCCATAAAAACTTTCTTGAAGGATAAGTTAACTTAATTACATCATTTACATTTACACAAAATCAAAGTTTCTCCCATTCCTAGCTAACCCAACCCGACCTCCTAGATTTGGCAGTGACATCGCGTTACCTGAAAAATGTGAACATAGGAACCGTGAGCAAAATAGCCCAGTGAATGCATCACTACTATACTACTGCATGAATTTAAATGCAATAAATCATGTCCATATACTTATGTATTAACTTATCCGGCTCATTCATAATGAATGACCAACTTTTCCGAATCATGATTCACATATCCTGTCTAAATAGACAATTCTCCACCATTCCTGGTCGAGGAGTAACCCCTTGTCATTAATAGACAAATCTCCCCCATTCCTAGTCGAGGAGTAACCCCTCAATTCGGTAAACCGAAATGAACAATTTTATATTCATAACATTATGATCACATTCGTAACAGTATACAAATACATCATTCCAGTGAGTACACTCACCTTGGTTGACAACTACGTATTCACGTTTCCTTCTGGTGGAGCTGAACTGGGTTGATTAGACCTTACACCTGTCAATCCAACTAAATCAGTAATGAACCTCAATCATAAAATGACTATACATCAACAATATAATTCCAATTAAGTCACATGCCATAAAACATAGGTAAAGGCAAAATAATGATATACATGTTGATAAAGTTGCGGACATTCAACCGTAAGAAATACCTTATGAGGAATTTATAACCAAAGTCAAGTAAACATGAAATTATACTCCTCAATGTATATACACATGAAACATGTACTCAAATTACCCTTTGTAAGGACGAAATACAAATATTCATTCAAGGGGTACTCAGTATGGCCTGAAATTATGGTCTTACTTACTTAACCATCCTATATTCCTAAATTGTACAAATACAGGGGTCCAAACTCATCAATATGAAAACATATATGAATATACTATCCAATACAAGTGACGGTGTAATTTTTCAAGCTTCCTAGGGCAAGTTATGATCATTTCTCTACAACACAAGAAATCTGCCCTATAAGCTCCTCTATTGTTCCTTCAACTTCCAAGAATTTTCATAATTTTTCTCCAGCATAACTTTCCATGATTTTCAACCCATTTTCCTTACACATACTGAATCGTATATAATTAAAGTTTCATAATTGTTTGACTTCATTTGCTATCTCAAAAGCTTGACTAAACTCAGGGCATACCGAAATGAAGTATAAAAAGAGAAACCATATACTAACTTGAAATCATCATTACGGACTAACCACAAGGAGATAAATTCTGATTTTCAGATATGATATGAATATATGAGTCTAATTTCATATACAATTGGAATTTATCAATTACAGTTAGTACACAAATAGATATGCAAGTTTGAATACAAGGGGTTTCAATACAAAGCAATTTTAAGGGTTTATACATTCAACTTAACATAAAATTGCATATAACCATACATACATATAAATGGCTGAAACTTTCGTAATCATATGATGATTTAGATCATATAAATCAGTAATATAAGATAAATAACTAGAATTGTAATTAGGATTACCTTCAGGGCTTTTTACGTAATTTCTACGGATTTTTCAACACCTTTTCTCCTCACTTTTCCTTCCTAAACTTCTACCTCTCTTTCCTCAAGCTAATAACACCTCAAACTGAACCTAGAGACTTATTTGATGAAGAAATAAGGTTAAGGGAGAGTTTTAAGTCGGCCAAGTCTGCCTCCCAATCCATCCAATCAAATTAAAACATTTAGTTTAATAAAAGACAATTTACCACTTAAGGGAATTGACCGATTCGCCCCTTCTCGTAATTTTGACCTAACTTCTTACTCGAACATCCGTTTGATGCACCGTTTGTTGTGTTACAACCCTAACTCACATATATACAACTATGTAGTTTTCACCTCAAGTCAATTGTAATGTTACAAGGGTAAAAACTAGTCTTAAACAGGAACATTTCTATCGAAAATAACCAAATCTTGTGTTCGTAAATAATTCGACATTTCATAATTTATGAAGGTAGAATTATACTAACCATAATCACTTAACATTAGATATACTAATAACACATTATTCATATCACATAAGATATGAATGATTTAAATATAATTTATCATAATTATATCCGGGTTGTCACAGATAAGTTCAAACTCTAATATATACAAGAGTGCAATACAATATACAACAAAATCTCAACAATAAAATACCCGAATATGCTGTCGGGTCACAGACAATACAATAATCTGAGAAATGAAATAATAAAGTGTTAATCTACAACACTTGAGTACAAACTCAATATACAACTGAATCCTAATCTAGATATACAAAGATAGGAATCGACTAAAACAAAGTGCCGCAACAGTTCGCTACTGCCACAGCTCCACGAATACCTGATCGATGAACATCAAGGGCGTCCTTGCTGAGGAACACCTAAAGTAATACAATACATACATGGAGGGAGAAAATATAAACGGGTCAGAGCCCGAGTTGAAAAACATTTTATAGCAAGTGCATTAAAATGCATAATAATTATAAATGCATTATTACATGATTTAATGGAATCGAACTCTCCATAATCATTCAACTCACCCCTCTACTAATGCGCGCGCTAAACGTATGTACGTGATCTCCAAAAGGATGCCCAATTTCTATTTAGGTAAAAGGATTCTAACTTCAACCCAATTGAAGTATTTAAGTGAAACCATCTAACCTATCTCCCAATCTACATTTATCTCTATAATCTGTAAATTTTATACATTAACTTTAATGTAATAGTTATAATTATCTTTATGATGTTTATTTTTTGAACATATAAAGTTGCATGATCCATCTCATAACCACATCAACACAATACATCAACATTCTCATTACTGGAATCTTATATATTCTAGCTATGCCCTCATTTGGCATGTAAATAGTATATAATTATATATGAGTTATTAGCATCAAGAGTTAAGGACTAAACTACTCCCGATTCTCAACACGGCATTGTGTTTCGTGCGTGGGACGTCTCGCCGAGGCGAAATCCAAACAAGGAACCCCCCCCCTTACACTACTCCTGACCGTATCGATCATCGAGGTTCATTATGCCCTCAATGCATGATGCATGTAACCCAAGTTATTATCTAATTTTAATTTATTAATATTCCTAATTCTCAACAGTACACGACGTTTCATGCGTGGGACGTCTCGCCGAAGCGAAATCCAAACAAGGAACCCCCCCGTTACACTACTCCCGGCACTGTCGATTGTCTGGATAGGTGATATGTATATAAGTATGAGCATTAAGGACTAACTTACCCCCAAGTTCCAACATTACACTGCGGTTCGTGCGTGGGACGTCTCACCGAGGCAAAATCCAAACAAGGAACCCCCCCGATACACTAGTCTTGGCAATGTTAGTCCTTGAGGTCCATTAAGACCTCGATACCCAGGTACAAGCACAATCATCAATAACCATCCAATCGAGCTATAACTCGAAGGACGCAGACTCACATGCTATCATCTTCCAGCAACCCATACACGTAGCAAACTGGGGCCACCTGGTAGGGTTCAACGACACCCACCTCGTGATCAACTCACGCACACAACGTCCCAGGAAGTGGTCATAGCTCCTAAGCGACAAGTGAGAACGTCACATACCCCCGAATTCTCACCACCAAAAAGAATGCATATATATGTCGCATAATAATCACAATGGATGACTATGACCTGGGGAATATCCACACCCTGCTCTTTAAGCCAGGATGCTCACCCTTATCGCACGCAACTTCCCAATGATAGAAAGGAGGGGTATGTTTCACTATATATATATATATATATATATAAGGTATACATACATCATCACATCATATAAAGATATACCATCATATAAGGTATACCTCTCACAAAATTTCATATTTATTATACGCCCTTAGGCGCAACCAAATTAATGTCATTGTTTAATATATTCTCTCTCTCTCGATATACTAATCGTCAATTCTCACACATCTTCCCCACTTAGTATACACGATACTATTTCTCGCTTGAAGCTCCTATGTCGCTTCTAATCATAAATTGTCTCTTAATTCTATTTAAGTTAAGGATATTCTTTATCCTAATGCCCCTCAATTAGCATTTCTCATTGTGTGAGACATCTCCCAAATTAAACATTAATAAGGATATTTCTATATCCGTATGCACATCAAATAACATTTATAATTCTCCATCCATTATAGGGTTCAATTCATTTTATGAACCTTTTTAAAGTTATCCCATTTGGGATTGGATTCTAAGATCCATTATCACTAATTATCATTCTTCTATATGAATTTATAATTATCTCCCAATAGAGTCTCCAATCAAGGTGGGCTTCCCCACTTAGAAAATACCATAATATCTAATCGGTATTCCTCAAATTTAGTCAATATGACTCCAATAATTTCTTATAAGGCAAACTCTCTAAAAGTCTCCAAAACATAGTCCAAATAACTCCTATAGAGGTTACCAATCGATAACCTTAGACGAAACGGGATGAAATTCTTCCTAGAAAAATATCTCCAAAATTCCCCTATTTCCGAATCGATTCGACCCCTCCGAATCGATTCGGCCCTAAAAGCGAATCGATTCGGCCCATCCGAATCGATTCGGTCCAATGGACTTGGGAGTCTTCTACATACCGAATTGATTCACAAGGGGCGAATCGATTCGGCCCTAAAGACCTGGGGTTATGCTTCCTACCGAATCGATTCGGAAGGGGCGAATCGATTCGGTTTGGTCAGCAAACTACGAATGGGTTGTTTTCTATATAAACCCAAAATGCCCAAAAATCATTTTAATCATCTTCCAACCATTTTTATCCAACCCAATCACATATATAACATGAATATTCATCCAAGAACACATATAAACTAATTTCTAACCTCAAATCCATTTATACACTACAAATCTAAGGTTTTCCCAAAAAGTTAGGTTTTAACAATTTAAACCTAAAACCCACAAATTTAATCCACAAATCATGCAATAAATGGTACACAACAATTATTTAGCAAGTTTAATCACTTGCCTCGGGTTCGTAGGGTCTGAATCCGCCTTGAGATCGCGTATTGGCTGGAAATCTCCACCTTCTCTCTCTTTTCTCCTTCTTTTTCTTCTTTTTCTTCTCTCTTTCTTTCTTTCTTTTTCTCTTTCTCTCTTTGGAGAAATATCTCCCGTAGGCTTAATAAGCCCTAAATCCCAAGACACACATCTTTAAATGATAATACACACTTTAAATGACCCGGTAACTTTAATTTGAGTCAAACGGTCCTAAATTATTTCGGAACCTAAATAGACCCCAAGTATTGTCATTTCGACTTTCTCGACCCTTCCGGACACAACTACACCCTCAGAATTGCCATTCGACACACTTTCTAACAACTTCAAATTTTTGACCTCAATTGCCAAATTTAATTATCCTCCAATAAAATATTATTATTTCTCCCAAAATAAATAAATCTTCGTCTCCAAGACCTCGGGTTGTTACAAAAAGTTCCATGAGGTTATCATTCTCAATAAATTTGATTTAATCTAAAATATGCATATTTATTTCTACTGTCATAGAATACGACGTTTATTTTTTTTTTGGATGACTTTAAGCTTATATGGTTGTAAAGTATGGATGACTTTAAGCCATATTATCATTATGGAATACTATTATTATGAAATCTATAATTGTTGATGTTAGAAGGCAGTAATTTTGTTATATATTTATTTGGATTGGATTGGATTTCATTGGATTGGATATTTTAATAGTTATTTTTTGCGATAGCTAATTAATGTAAACGGATACGGATATTATCCGAATCCGAGGTATCCGAACGGATACGGATATGGATAGTTATTTTAACTATCCGGGCGGATATGGATACGAATACGGATAGTACATTCAGATAGTAGATACGAATATGGAAAACATGGTATCCGATCCGTATCCGCCCGTTTACCACCCCTACGAATCAATCATATCTATGAAGTTTCATGAAAAAATTCAATCAAAAAGTGGGTGAGATGATCGCCAACATTTCAACGGTCGAAAATACATATTTATATCTTTTTTTACATATCACCTCATATCAACGCTTTTTATTGAATTTGTTAATGAAAAAAAGTGGAGAAAATCTTCTCACCTTGTAGATCATATCCATGAAGTTTTATGAAAAAATTCATTTTTTTTACTATTTAAAAAATATGATATGTACCGGGGTTTGCACCATAAGGAGTCCTTACAGGAGGGGGCCTCTCTCTCTCTCTCTCTATGTATATATATATATATATATATAATGCATAAAACCGTTTTAGTTTAGAAAACGTTAATTATTCCGATTAATTCACTTTAATTTTATAAAAGACCTCCTATTTCTTATTTGATATTTATCCCTTTATTTAGCACACACAGTTAAATACTTGGAACAACTATACTTGTTTAATCGAAACCATTTCTATATCGAAGGTACCCCTTTTATTTAAACTAATCATCATTAGTATTTTGATTGAAAATAACTTTTTCAACACATGTGAACACCGTGTTAGAATATACTTTTATTTAGCCTTTGAAAACTTTTCACACACACACACCCTTGTGTTAATTATGGGTTAAATCTTCTTAGGTTGTTAGAACACTGTGTTAGAATATACTTTACCTTTCCTTTGCCTTATGGACATTAATCAATTTACACATTTCTTGTCCACTTTAACCCTTATTGGAACATTTATTAATTCATTCAAGTTAGGTGGTTCCTTTTATATTTTCACCACACAACCCATTTTTTGACATGTTCCTTATTCCTTTATCTTTTACTCAAAACCTTTTAATAAATCGAATACTTTAACGGGTACACACGATCGGCGATGCCACCATATGCTCTAGCCAGTGCTTTTGGATCTTTCACCCCAGGGCTCTGGGCCCTACTTAATTATTCTGGTGTTATCTGAGTTCCTTTTTAATATGTTTTAAAATTTTATAAATGTCCACATTATTCAAATTTTCCTTGTTACCCAACCGAAACCAAAACCAGGAGTTTTACCCCGACTTGTGTTACACTTTGAAAATTATCATTTCGTGTCCTTCACACTTTAGCATTGATTTTATTCTAAAATTATGTTCATTTATGATCAATTTGTGTAACAACCTCTCCACATTTTTATTTCATGAAAATGTTTCACTTTACGTAAAATTATCATTTTACCCTTTTTGCTTCCAAACTTGTCATTTCCTCTATTTTTACGAGTGTTATTTTTCAAAACACCATTAAGTTACTCACACTAACTTCTTAAGTGTTTTTAACATATTAACACATTTTAACATTTGGAGTAACATTCTTCACAGGTTGGAAATATCTTTATTCCATTATTTCATTTTCAATTCCATAAGTGTTAATCTTTCAAAAACATTATTAAGTTACACACACTAACTTCCCAATGTTTTAACCATTAGCTCTTATTCAACACTTTTACTAACTACTTTTCCATGTTAGACATTTCTGTACTTTCTTTATCCAAGAAGTCCAATTACACTTAAAGACTACTTTTATAAGAAAAACGCAATTTCCTATTATTGATACATATAGTCATACAACCTTACACTTCTCACACTTTCAACCTTTTTTTTTCACACACTTTAAGGACTAAAATTTCTATTTTTCCTTATTTCATGTTTAAACCCAACAAAGCTTCTTTAAACTTGTTTATATGTTCAACATTAAGATACTATATGTTTATATGCATGAGAAGATAAATTTTTATTCCAAAAATCCTATTAAATGGGTTAAACACACTTTTTATTTTTGAAATTCATACTACTTTCAAAATGCACTTTCAAGACATAAATGGCATTTTTAGTTCTTCAAAACTCAACAAATGTACCACTTTCATAAAATCTTAATTTTGTAAGATACTTTGGAACATTATTTCACCAAATATTTTAGCAAGATCAACATCATTTTCAAAATATTTTATTTAATAAAAATTTTAGCATCAAATTTCTAGGATTACACCATTTTTATAAAAATCTCAAATCCTTATTCGAAGAAAACTTTAAAATATTTACTCATCATTTGTTTCCAACTAAATAATATTTTTGCCAATATTTTTATTTCATAAAAATGTTTAATACTAAATCTACTAGAAACTCATCATTTGATTCATATGCATTCTACTCTTAAATTCTAACAATAAGACTATTAATACACAAAATAGAGTTTTAAACTAAAAGTAGATTTTTTCACCTCAATTGAAGTTCCAACAATAGTAGGCATGAAATGTCTAAGAAGATGACAACATCCTACCTCCTACCTCCTAAGGTGGCCTTAGAGAGGTTTCCTAGCTCCACCAAGCTTGTCTCCATGAAAGCTCCATCAAAACCCTCTTTAAGCTATTTGAATTATCCATCTTCATCCTCTCCAAGAGCCCCAATAATACCTCTAAAATTTGTAGCTCCATTCAACAATGGTGGAAATGGGTATATAAGGCTTGGATATTGTGGGATACTCGAATAATATGGTGGAATAAGGTGGAAGAATGGTGGTGGTATGGTGGTTTGTGGTAAAGAGGTAGAGAAATGCATAAAAATGGTGGAAGACCCACCCTTCTCTCTTTTCTTTCAACTCTAAATCCCCAAAATGAATCCCAAACAAGCCTTATAAAATCTCCCAAACACCAAGATTCCCATCTTGCCCAATCTGGAAATGCCAGAATTGGACAACTCACTAAACCAAGGGCCCAAAATGCGAAAACACACAAGGGCAAGCCAAAATTTAAAAATATGGGTAACCTCATTCGAATGAGAATGGCTTCTCATTTGAATGCCCTTTGAATGACATTCGATCGAGCCAGACCTATTATGCAGAGGGTCCTCGTTCAAACCTCGTTTGATCCTCACTTCAAATGACTTATGATTCTCATTCAATGACTCTTCTTCAATTTCTCCAAATTTCTCATTTTTTTTTCAAAACTTCCAACAATTATTATCAAGGCCCCCAAATAGTCAAATAAGGATATAAACACAATCAACATGATCCAAATCTCAAGGTTCTCACATTATTTTAACTTATATGGGAAAATAATAAAATATTGGGGCGGGGTATTACGCCGATACTTCTTAAACTCTTATGCCATAAAATTGGGCCCATTAGAGAGAATAACAAGCCTTGACCTGACATCACCCAACATAAACACTTTAATTATAGATTACATAAGTTAATTAGAAATATTTGAATCATTTATCATATAATAAGGGACATTATATGTAAAAATGATCTCATGTGATACCTAAAGTCTAAATTCATAGCCCAAATGTGAAAGCGCCTTTCGCTTTTTGTTATGCCTGTACGCAATATATTTTCTACATTGAATTGAAATTTTTACCAAGAAGGTGATTAATTATAAAAGATAAAAACACAAAGTAAAACTACAACCAGATTTTACTCTCCCCATTCATCAAAATCTTCATGGATTTCAAACATATAATGAGCCACTTGCTCATATTATAAACTTGTTAGTTTAACTCATTTGCCCATGACTTGACCCCCCTCATCGGCTAACTCATATCCATCATTTACAAATCACTCACGATTTGAATGAGAGATCCAATGTTAGGGTCGTGCATATATTCCTTAGCAAACGCGGATGCCTCTACAATATTTTATTCGTCTATGATTAATCCTTTAACGTCCCTCGTATTCTTAACCTACTATTTGAAAACTTTCTTTAATATCAAAGTAATTAAATGTGACACTCCATAAAATTTAAACTAGATTAATCAGATCTAACTTAAATTAAAATTAAGAGTCTAAATAAGTTAGTATCATTCTAAGCATAACTAGAAATAAACTACTATATGATGAAAGAAAACTTAAATATAACACATATGAACCCTATCATCTCTGATACCAAAACTAGTACAGTAATAGAACCATCACATGCTACAATTATCTCATAAAACAACCCATGCTGAAATGAAATACAAATACTAACTCAGTCCGACTCAGTAAATAAATAAATAAAGATAGGAAGTATGATCAAACTGTTTGAATACCTACATCCTAGTTGAACAACAACTGGAAGTAGAATAGAACTCGATCATAGGTGAGGCTTTAACTGTGGTCGATGTCCTGAAATTGGTAAATCAACAATGTTGATAGAAGGCATACTTGAAATAAGAATATAATTGAGTTGGGGTATAATATAATTACATAACTTCCTCGCGCCTTTTAGTATCTTTTAAATTATACCAAACCCAATAATCCTAGATATCACATGCGTCTAATCCCATACCCAAATGCATCCCACGATTACATTTTATTCATCTCTACTGAATATTCATAAAGTATTGCTTTATACATCTCATGTATATATCAACTCAACGCACACATCTTGTCGTGTATATCCATATATATATACAGTTTATATAAATTTATACTATAACCAACTACTGGAGTACCTAAGAGGCGCAGTCGCACGGCCCATGGTAGAGTCCATCGTAATATACCAGGATACTGAAGAGGCATAGTCTCCAAGACTAGGGTATGACCTACAAATATCTAAGAAAGTACCAAAAATGTGTCATCGCACAACCCAGGTTGAAGTCCATCTCTATCTACCGGAATAATGCATAGGCGTCGTAGCCCATCCCAGGGTACAAGTCAATTCGATAAATAGTAATACTATTGTAATAACCATCGTATGATTTGTAGTTATATATTATCTAATAAATTTATCCCGAGCATGCATATTCGATGTTTCACACATAAATTAATTAATTCTACACATATAAGATTTTAAGTCTTGGTATAACCAACCTAAAGGTTAACTAACCTAGACCAAAGACCTAAATTTCAACCAACCAATCACAACATAAGACCCAAACAAAAATTCCCAACCTAAAATTTCAGCTTTGCTCACTCTTAGTAAAATATTCATGATAAATAAAAAAATACGAAACCAGTTCCCATGAGTTCGTAATTTAAAAATATAAAATTTTATCTTTTCAACGATCGTTCGAACGAGATTACTATGGTCGTTTGAATGAGCCTCTAACAATCCAAAACCCCAATACCATCATTCCTATTTGTCCCAACATTAATTTCAACATGTAACAAAGTTTTCCATGTGATTCTAACATGATTTAAAGGGATAAATTTTACTTTTATCCAAGAACCTTAGTTTTCTATATTTAATCAATTATGTTCCCATATATCATCAATTCTTCCAATAATAAAAAAGGCTTTTAATTGATTTACAATATAGATTGACATTATAACATTTTTAGTTTAATTAAAATCCGATTACATGAAGTATTCTCTTAATTTGATCTTAAATAAAAAACATAGCTAATAACCTAATTAGTTGGTTGATTTATTTAAACTTTTAGATTAATCGTCTTAGATCAACAACGTAACTAATAGCCTAATTAATTGGTTAATTTATTTAAATTTTTAGATTGATCGATTTAGGTTTAAAATCCAATACCTAATTGTATTATAACAAAAAATAATTATCTAAATATATTAAATAAACTTGCCTTAGTTGAATAAATGAATTTCCAATTCAATTTGCCCCAATTCTCTGCTTAACCATTGTCCAATTGCCCCCTTTTCATCTTATCTGAGTAGATTCCTTCTTATCTCTCTAAGGTTTCCTTTTTCAAGTGTTAAAATGATTTAACTTAACCCTAATATTTTTTTATATTGATAAACACGAAATAAGGTTTACACCCCATATGGATCCTGACCCATTAGGCCCAAAACCTAACCCAAGCTATGCATTAACCCATAAAGATTAAAACCCAATATTTTAATGTCTAAACGGACTTTCCACATGCCCCACAAGTCCACCTAAACTAATCCACCAATTTTTTGATATTTTTTATGGTTTGATTTATTTATTAAATAATTATTAGTTCATTACATTATTTTCATTCCAGTTTAATTACAAATAATAAACACACATACACAAATACGAAATAAAATAGATTTTGTGGCGTCACTAGTCACTGTAGATAAATACATATAAATAATAATTTATTTAATTTAGTGCCCTCTAAATTATGAGTAGAGATAATAATTTATTTAGTTTAGTGCCCTCTAAATTACGGGGTATTATATTCTTCCTCCCTAAAACATGGAATTTAATATTTTTCTTATACCCCTACTCATAAATCTAAGAACATCTCATCCGTAGAGTCCTCACACTACTATAAAAAAAATATACTTCTCTATGAGCTAATACATTTAGGTCTCTCTTATCTTAATTCGCGTTCGATCACTATTCTAACCCAACTAATCCACCTACTAAAATTCGTCCTTACCTTATTGGAATAACTTTATTGTCGATACTGTGTTGTATTCATCGGTTCTCGGATGAGTTCCACCTTCTCTGAGGTGTGCCAAATAATATCTGATATGAACATCATATTATCCCCTGACTCCATCCACCACTTGACGATCAACATGGCCACCCATATAGTGCCTCATAGGGTGCCATACTAATAGTCCGTTGATGTTTATTGCTGTAAGAAAACTCCATGAGAGGTAAATGTTAATCCCACCCACCTTTGAGCTCCAACACACACACTCGAAGCATATCTTCGAAAAACTGGTTCAGTCACTCAGTTTGACCGTCAAGCTAAGGGTGAAATGTCGTACTCAAGCTTATTTATACTCTCATAGCCTCCTAAAAACCTCTCCAAAATCGAGATATAAAAGTACTATCCCGGTCGGACACAATGTTACGTGGCACATCATGAAGTCGCATAATCTATGAGATAAATAATTTGGCGTACTGCTCGACTATGAAATCTTTCCATATTGGAAGGAAATGGGCCACCTTTGTCAGTCTATCAACTAGGACCCAAACTGAATCATGACCTCTCTGGGACCTCATCAATCCTACTATGAAGTCTATGGAGATTCTCTCCCATTTCCATTTAGGAATTTCCAAAAGCTATAATTCTTCTGTCGGTCTTTAGTGCTCCATCTTTTCTAGCTGATAGGTGTCACACTTAGACACAAACTCCATAACATCATTCTTTATCCCGATCCACCAATATATTCTACACATGTCCTGATACATTTTGTCCCCTCCAAGATGCAGCATGAATCATCTACCTTGGCTAAAATAGTCATCCTCAACTCAGAATTCTCTAGCACAACCAATCAGCCTAAAAATTTCAGCTCGCCATATGAACCGTTAAAAAATGAAAGAACTCTTCCTGACACTAGTTATTATATCCTCTCTTGGAAGAAGTAATATGAAGCCTGTGTCTGTATCACTCGTGTCACCATGCCTGGTGTAATGGTCACTACTCCCAAGAATGCATCCGGGAAATAAAATCCCATGTGGCATTCCACTATGATGCCAAAATATCCAATATATCATCCTCATTTTCTATCCATAATGTTACCAAAGTAACTGTGAGTCTTTGACTCAATGCATCTTCTACCATATTCGCTTTCCCCGGATGGTATTGAATCAAAAAGTGGCAGTATTTTACAAACTCTAGCCATCTCTTTTGTCTCATATTCAACTCTCTTTATGTAAATAATTATGGGAGAGTGATACATCGGTATATACTAAATACTTTACGCTTCCCTTTGGTAATGCAATAATAGGCGCGGTGGTGAGATTTTCTTTGATCTCCTTGAAATCTCTCTGATAATTTGTGCCCCACACAAATGGTATTCTGTTTCGAGTGAGGTGTGTTAATGGTTAAAAAATCTTCGAGAATCCCTGAATGAACCTCCTATAATAGCCTTCCAGATGCAAGAAACTCACAATCTCAGTAGGCGTCGTGGGTTATCCCCACTCTACAACTACAAATACCTTGTTAGGATTTATCACAATCGCCGCCTCAGATATAACATGACCCAAGAATTATACCTCTCAAAACCAAAATACACACTTGGAGAACTTAACGTAAGGTTTATGTTCTCACGGTGTCTTCAAAGCCAATCTCAAATGCTCTTCATGCTTCTCTTTCGACCACGAGTAAATTAAGATGTTGTCAATACACATGATGACTAACTGATCCAAAAATGGGAAAAATATTCGTTTAAGTAGATCCATGAACATTATTGGTGCATTGGCCAACCTAAACGACCTAACTCAAACCCCGTATGATTTGTATCGTGTTAGAAGAGCCATCTTCGGGACGTCCTCTTTCCGAATACGAAATTGGTGATACCTTGAGTGCAAGTTAATCTTGGAAAAGAATGATGTACCCCTAACTGTTCAAACAATTCATCGTTGCATGGTAATAGATACTTGTTTAGTATCGTGACCTTATCCAACTCCCTATAATCCACACATAGCCGAAGTGAAACATCCTTTTTCTTCCCAAATAACACTAAACTTCCCCATGGAGATATACTCCTCCGTAAGAACCCATGGCTCAACAACTGCTGAATCTTCTCATGCAACTCCATCATCTATAACGGAGCCATATGATATAGTGCCCGCACAATGGGCCTTGTTCCCGGTGCCAAATCTATACAAAAGTCTACCTCTTTAGCTTTCGGTAACCCTGGTACCTCATCCCATACTTTTGTAAACCCCTGGACATTTGGTATCGATCCTAACGACATGGTGAAATCCTCAGACAAAATCGCATCCATTGTAATACAAGTGTGTGTTAGGTTCTCAATTTAGCCTAGGCATAACTATAAGAATATCCCTTACTCGAAAATGGAAATCGTAAAGACCTACTCCTTGTAGCCGATATACTCATAATACATATAATAACTACTTGAAGCTAAATATTTCAAATCATAAGACACGTATCTAGATCAATAAAGTGACTAATAACCAACCCGACCAAAAAATTACCATATCTCTACCGTCAAGACGTAAAATATCCATTTACTCACTGGGTATCCACATATACATAAATCTCGGAGATAAAATCTATATATCTTAAAATCGTAATAAACACTAATAATAAAAATGATAACTCCTTGATGTCTAAGTAAGACTCTTACGCATGAGTCATAACCGTAACCGTAACCGTAACTATTCCCCGGTTATATCTCAAATAACTGGTTGTCCTTAAAGGATATCATACTAGGTGGACTTACTCGCCTCAATTTTAACACTTTCCTTTAAAAGAACTATCGAAAGGGAAGCCCTACTAGCGGCCCTATTGGCCTTAACTTTACGATCATTTCTACAAAAACTTACCTCGTTTATCCTATTCTTATTGGCCGAACTCCACTAGTCATAGTTTCCTTAGCTCTGCTGGTCATAGCATATCATATTGTCTACTCTTGGAAATCTACTTGGTCTTCTCCACCTATGTGGTTTCTTTTTCTGATGAGTTCTTCCCTACTCAGGTCGTTAATACCCCATCTCTAATCATTTGAGATTACTTCGGCCTTTGTCTTCCCATTATTAGGAATTTCTATCCTTTGGATAGTTATGATGATATTGCAGATGTCAAAAGGTAACTTCCACCACCTAAATGCTAGTGATGAAGAACAGGTTTCCCAATAACATCTTCCAAATAAGTTACCTAAAATTTATGAGATATAGAAAAGTCTTCTCAAACTAGAACTGAAATTATGAATAGTCTTCTTCGCTTTTGTATCAATCCCCCTCGGTGAAGAAAGAGAAAGATACTTGAAATCCTCCTTAGGCTGGCTACCATGTGGTTATCCAGACGAGGTCTCTATAACTTACTCCTTCTTACTGTGGCGGATTATGAGTGGAAACACTTCCCCTCGAACTATCCATTAAGCACTAACTAAATGTCTCACATTTAATGGTCCCTAACTCCTAATCATATGTGACTACATGCATGGAACGTCTCGCAAGAGATATCCAAACAAAGAACCCTCCCGATACACTTCGATTGCTCCGAGAAATGGCATGAAATCTCCAAAGTGGTCTCCGATGTAGAGAATATAAGTCCTAAACGATAAGGCTCCAAAGTATCAAACGTTTTGCCGAAAGTAATGGACTCACTCAAGATCCTTATAACACTTGAACCTTAAATGCTCTGATACCAACCGTGACACCCCATAAAATTTAAACTAAATTGATCAGGTATAAATTAAATTAAAGTAGGAGTATAAACAAGTTAGTATTATTCTACGGATAACCAGAAATAAACTAGTACATAATGAAAGAAAACTAAAATGTAACGTACTACACATACTACATGTGTCTCATAAAACAACCCATACTAAAATGAAATACGAATATTAACTCAATTTGACTCAATAAATAAAGAAAGATAAAAATAATGATCACACAGGGTCGAAACCTACATCTCAGTTGAAGAACAACTAGAAGTAGAAAATAACTCAATTAGGGGTGAGGCTAGGACCTACGTCCTGAAAAATGCTAAATCAACAACGTTAACATCAAGTCTATTTAATATAAAAATATAACTGAGTTAGACTATAATATAAATATGCATATTCCTCTCGTTTTTAACATATTTTTAATTATACCAAACCTAACAACCCTAGATATCACATGCATCTAATCCTAAACCAAAGTGCATCCCATGATTATATTTTATTCATCTCTAATGAATATTCATAAATAATTTTTCTATACATCTCCGATATATATCAAATCAAGGAATACATATTGTTGTGTATATCCACATATATGTATGGTTTATATTAAGTATATTATAATTAACTGTTGGAGTACCGAAGAGGTGACATGGCACGACCCAGGATAAAGCCGATCATAATATACCAGGATACTTAAGAGGCGTCATCACCCGACCCATGGTACGACCTATAAATATCTAACGAAGTACCAAAAAGGTGTTGTCGCACGGCCCAAGTTGAAGCCCATCTCCATTTACCGGGATACATACGAGTTTTCATCGCCCCGCCCAGGGTACAAGTCAACTCTATCAACCATAGTAATGTAGTAATAGTTCATCGTATGATTTATAAATATATACCGGCTAGTACGTATATCCCAAACACACATGTCCAATATTTCACACACAAATTAATTGATTCTGTGCATATAAGAATTTATGCCTTATTATAACCAAACTAAAGTTTAACTAACATATCCCTAAGAACCAAATTCTAACCAACCAATCATAACACAAATCCCAAACTAAAACCCCCAACCTAGAATTTAAGCTTTGCACACTCTTGGTAAATTATTGATAATAAATAAAAATAAAAAAATACGAAACGAGCGCCCACATGTTCGTAATTAAAAAAATATACAATTTCATGTTTTCAAATTCATTCAATGGTCATTTGAATGAGATTACTGTGCTCGTTCGAACAAGATCTTAAAGTCATTTGAACAACCTATTCAAACGAGATTTACACAGATCTTCTTCTCCAACTCCTAAAATCTTCCATTAACAACCGCAAGCCTCAGTTTTGAGCCTCTAATCAATCTTAACAAAAATACCTTCACATCTAATTGTCCTACCATCAATTCCAACCTATAATTAAAGTTTTTACATGATTCTAACATGATTTGAAGGGATAAATTCTACTTTTACCCAAGAACCCTAGTTTTCTATATTTGATCAATTGTGTTCACATATATCATCAATTTTTCAATAATCAAGGTGATTTTAATTGATTTATAATATAGATTGATAGTATAATTTTTAGTTTAATTCCAATTTAATTACGTAAAGAATTCTCCAAATTTCATCTTAAATCAATAATATTGTTAATAACTTAATTAATTGGTTAATTTATTTAAAATTTAAGATTACTCAATTAAGGTTTAGAATCCAATACCTAATTATATTGTAACATAAAAAAATTATATAATTATATTAAATAAACTTACTTTAGTTGGATAGATAAAATTTCGATTCAATTTATCCCAATCCTCTCATTCTCCAATGTCCAATTGCCCCCTTTTCTTCTTCTCCAAGTAGCCTCGTTCTTGTCTCTCTAGGGTTTCCTTTCTCAAGTGTTAAAAATGATTCAAACTAACCTAATTTTCCTTTATATATTGATAACCAAGAAATTAAGTTTGCACCCTGTACGGATCCTGACCCATTAAACCCAAAATCATATTCAATATTTTTGCAATATAAATGCTTTACATACTTTTGTAATAATTTTATGTCCACACATTTACCAGAGGACACAAAATTTGTAATGAAGTTGTTGAGAGGGAGGATTTTAAGAGGGATTGAGCTTTTTGGACGGAATTATTCAAGAGTTTTCAAGTGGTAGCTAGAAGTTATTGGTTCTACGACCGTTATGTTCGGTATGAGTCTGTTTGTAAGATACATTATAATTTTAGGAGGATCTTCTTTAAGGAAGAATATGAAAAGTTAGATTGTAATGACAACAAAATTGATGGAATCCTTAGAAGGATCATTTTTTTTTCAAATGTAAGATTGAAATTATGGTGCTTAACATATGTTATATTTTTCAGTTCCAAAAATGGTGCCTATATTGAAAATAGGTAGAAGCAATATTCATCTCGCAATGTGAAATGGGTAAAAATATGCATTTCGCAATGCGAAATTATAAAATAACCCAGTGCGATATTTTATAAAAATATGAAAAAAATACAAAATTAACTTTGAAATTTTGTGTCATTTTCAATTTTGAACCTGATGTTTCAAAAGTTGCAATGTTAACTCACATGTTTTAGAAATTATGCAATTTTAGACCTCTACCGTATCTTTGTTACAAGACTTAACATAATGAATGACTATATGAATATGATTTCCAATCATTCACTATGTTAACGCTCCAAAAAATGTGATTGAGGATTAAATTGAACAAATTTTGAAACATCAGGGTTAATATTGTAACTTTTCAAACATCGGATTTAAAATTGAAAATGACTTCAAATTTAAGCGTTAATTTTGCTATTTATCCTAGAAATATTGATTTTTCTTTTCTTTTGCAATATGAATTCCTCTAGCGAGGATTATGACCACCAAGCGAAATATATATATTACTGATTTCCTTTCACAATTTTTTTTACAAAATAAATAAATGATAACAAGTACTATTAGAAGAAAATAACAGAGATATACTAGTGATACAATTTAACCACAAAAATTAAAAATTAAAAAAGTTATTGTTATTTTTGCATTATTATATCAAACTTACATTTGCAATCATATCCAACATAATTTCAAACGAAAATAAAAAAAATAACAAACAATCCAATTAATGAGCACTTTGTTTGCAAAAGCAAAAAAAAAGTTCACGAAGTCGTTTTTGTGTTGGATTTGATTCAAAAATATTTTTTAACTCAATGTTGGCACTGATAAGTAAGATTAAAAAAAATTAACATTCTAGACTACAACACGATTTATAACAAGATGAGAAATGCATAAAAAAAACTTACATTTCATTATGCAAATTGAACAACTCAATATTTGTATGAAGACGATAATATTGGGAAATTTTTGTTAAAACAACAATGCAGAAAATTTTCTTTGATTTGAATGCTTTTTATTTTTTAAAATTCAATAAACGTGAGTGATAATTGTTTTGTTATGATAACTAGTTATTGTCGATTAACACTTTGAACGACATATTTTTAAATCATATGTCATATTTTTTAAAATTATTTTAGTAAAGTAAGCATGCAATATTAATGAAAAGGGCATTAAACTAAATATATTTTACGACAAAACTTTTAATTCCAAATGTTTAGTAGCAAGAGGATAGCTGACCGCCTTATAAAAATAGGGTGTGGCTATTCCCACACCCTTAAGTTCTGCCCCCACACCCTATTTATATAACTAACATACAAAGACCCTTCTAAAAATATAATATAATTTTAAAACATAACATCATTCTAGATAAAATAAAATTTACACTTCAAGATAAAATATAATTTTATTATTATTAATATTTCGATTTTTGAGTTTAACACATTACTAATTCAAATTATATTATAGTAAATTTTTATGAATTTATTAGACTTTGCTGCATTTTTCGTCGCTAAATATGAAACTTTTTCCACGAAAAGTGATATTTGGTGACATTTAAACAGTATTTAACACAAAAATCTTATAATAAAAAGAATAGCTTTTTAACAAACAAAAAAACTGTTTTAAAAAAAATAAAAACAGTTTGAACGAAAAAGTTTTTTTAACAAAATAAAAATTATTCATAACAAAAAATAATTTAAAAAAAAAAACAGTTTTTAGAAAAATAAAAACAGTTTTTAGAAAAAAATAGTTTTTAAAAATATTGTGTCTTACATGTATGGTTATTACAGTTTTTGTTATAATAATTATTGTTATACTTTTGTACATTTTTCATTGCTAAATAATTATTGTTATAATTTGGTACTTTAGAATTAATACTGTTTTTTATTTTGCTAAAAAAATATTTTTGGGAAAATATCTTTATTCTTTCAAAACTGATTTTTTGTTAAAACTGTTCTTTTCACTAAAGTGTTTTTATTTTTCTAAAAACTTTTTTTTAAATATTTTTATTTCTTAAAAACAGTTTTTTTTAAAGATATTGCTTCTTTGATATAAATTACTTTTGTTAAAAACAGTTTTGTTTTGTTGGAAGTTTTTTTTTTAAAATTGTTTTTTGTTATGAATAGTTTTTATTTTGTTAAAAAAAAGTTTTTCGTTCAAATTGTTTTTATTTTTTTAACAACAGTTTTTTTGTTTGTTAAAAAGTTTTTTTTTTCATTATAAGATTTTTGTGTTAAACACTCTTTAAATGTTTCCAAATATCATTTTTTGTGAAAAAAGTTTCATATTTAGCGATGAAAAATATAGCAAAGTCTAATAAATTTATAAAAATGTACTATAATTTAATTTGAATTAGTAATGTGTTAACGTCAAAAATTGAAATAATAATAATAATAATAAAATTATATTTTATTTTGAAGTGTAAATTTTATTTGACCTAAAATGATATTATATTTTAAAGGAGGAGAGAGTATTTTGAATTTTGTATGTTAATTATATAAATAGAGTATGGGGGAAGAACTTAAGGGAATGAAAGAGCACACCCTAACAATATTTAAGTTCTTTAATGCCTAATTAGTTAATTCAATCTAAATTTTCCATTTGTCATTCAACTACTTAACTTTACTTAATTATTTTTAGATCAACGAATCAAAAACAGAAACGACAGCAAACTGCAAAGCTCAAACTCGAAACTCTCATTCAGTAGCTGCTTCATTGAGGGAATTTTTGTTTTTTTTGGGATATTAGCTGCCTTTGGTTTCTTTCTTATTTGTGAAGTTGGAGGTCTGCAAATTTCAGGTGTTTTGGTCACCATCATCATAAATGAATATATGGTTAGACCGGAAGGAGTAAGAAATTATGTTTTGAGGTATTCAAAACTTATCAAATGGGGATGGTAATAGATCGAGTAAAAAAGCGAGAAATTTTCGTCAACGATGTCGTTGTAGTATAGTGGTAAGTATTCCCGCCTGTCACGCGGGTGACCCGGGTTCGATCCCCGGCAACGGCGATGTTTTTAGTAATTGTTTTGCTGTTACCCACCGCCCTCACACAAGGCATAAACGCGACATAATATTTGCAAGAACAAGCCCTTTTTCTGGGAATTTCCGTATACAAAATTGGCATAGAGCAGGTATGCCATGCTAGTTCTTTTTTATTTTTTTAAATAGGTTTGGATAGTTAATGTTGTAGTGTAGTTGATTTAGCAGTTTAGATAGTATACATATTTACTGGTGTCGTGGAATAAATGGTTCGGATTAAGCCGAAGGAAGAATGAAGAAAAGTACCTGCAAATAAAAGGAAAATTAGGACAACACATAGCCCTAGACTTTAAGAATAACTGACAAGTCTGAGGTCTTAATCACAACTCGTTACCATAATGAAATCGAAATCGACAAATTGGTGCCGAAGACACTAGCGGACGAGCCTTTCCATACTAATTCTGGAAGCAGATGGTGGAGTAATACAACACAAAAGCAGCTGAAGCATCGGACCCAAGGATGATAATAACTCTAAGATTGGGTTTGTTTTTTCATGGGAAGACTGAATCTGAATCTGAATCTGAATCTGAAGTCTGAAATCTGAAAAATATGTTTGTTTTTCTGTAATGGATTTATTTAGACCGATTCAGACTTGTCCGAATCTCAAGTCTGAAATCTGAATCTGAAAAATATGTTTGTTTTTCTATTGAATGTACCTCTGAAGAATGGATGTATTTAGACTGGCCTCTTAATCATTTAATAAAACAAACACTTTTTGATACTTTTTAAGTCTGAATGGTTCAGATTCAAACTTAAGAGGTAAAAACAAATAACACCTAAATCTAATGGATCTAATAAAAGATACAATTTAGTTAGGGAGGAAGATGCCCCAAATAGACAAAGTCCTTGTGAGCATCAACCCGAGTGGAATAAATGTTGGGACAATTGAACCCTCCCCCCCCACCCCTACCACCCCCCAAAAAAACTAATAGTCATACCGAAAGAATATTAAACGCTGCAAACGGAGGCGATAGAGATAATTCCAAACGGAGTTTAAAAATACATAAAAAACCAACCAAATAAAACAAATAACAAATCTTCATAGTCAAGAATTCAATCTACCACCAAATGAGTAGCTTTTGTCGCATCCACTGCGATTTGCTCTTCAAAAGGGTATTTTTCAGTCGAGTTTAACGTTTTTCTCGTATAACCATCTAGACGGACAAAACCGTGTAAGACCCTCGAGAAAAATTTGGGTTTATTTTTTATTTTTTTTGGATTTGAAGGAGATCGAGAAGTCCTCCCCCTCCTCACGTGGAGCGGGAGGGGAAAGAACAACTAAGACGGATGAAGAAGGTGGGGGAAGGGGAGGTGGGGTGGAGGAGGAAGGGGGGGGGGGGGGGGGGGTAGAGGCGGAGATAAATTTTTAAGCCCCGTTGGGATTCTCACTTTCACTCTTTAGTGGAGGGAATTTTTTATATTAAGACACATAAAAATAGACTATTTTACAGCTTTTGCATATGCTTTGTCGATTTATTTTCAATTTCAAGACCGGCTTCGCGGGGACCATTACATGATTATATGAGCTGATCCAAGTAAAAAGAAAAAAAATTAATACATGTTTTGAGTAACTCTAAGTTTATGCTCAAAATGCTCATTACATCTTGTATTGTGTTACTCAGAGAATACTGAACCGAGAGGTGAAATTATACTGCAATGTCATCTCTCAGGTGAAACAAACTGCAGGTGTTCTTTACAAAGGTTCAAAACACCGTGGATAACAAATCAAGTAACATGGTTAACAAACTGCTCTAATTTTTCTCACATCTCCACATGCAAAAGCACAAACACAAAATAAATGACAAAATGCAAAATACAAACATCATTTACAAATATTAAAACAATAGAGATGGAGTGAAACAAGAATATATACATACATATGTCAACCTTTGAATTTTCTATACTATTGTAATTTAAAACCTAACTTTAACTCCGTTTTAAATCAGTGACGAAAAGTCTGTGGCCTAAACTTTAGAGCTTATAATGCAAAGCTTTTGATAAACTAAAAGTCACGTCCGCCTTTCCGTCTTTATGTTTAACATAGTTAATGAATGTTAAACTCAAACACTTATGAAGCATGAAGGTTTAAATTAAAATAACTAAAAGGTGGACGGGGCAATGGAAATTAACCCCTATATTCAAGGCCAACTTTGCATTTTACTCTCTCTCTCCCTCTCTCTCTCTCTCTCTCTCTCTCTCTCTCTCTCTCTCTCTCACAGAGAGAGAGAGAGAGAACTGCATTGTGTTGATTTGTCCAAGCTACAAATCTTTGTTGTAGGACTTGTTCACCAAGTGTTGGGACTTTACACATTCCACCCCTTCCAGCATCCTTAATAAATGGGGATAAAACTAGGCAATAGAGTTTTCTATTTATATTAATATGCTTATATGGTTATCATGTCCACCTCTTCTATTCATTCCTCATTCTTGAACGGAGCCTGGCACTGGTGGGTGCGATGGGGTACCAAGGGTAGAATCCTCTATATGGGACAGGGACGAATATAGGATTTAATGTTAGGGGCCAAGAAATTTATATGATGAAACTTTCTTTAGTATATTTATAACTGTTAAGCACATTACTGAAGTTGGTTAGGTAATTAAGTGTTAGTTAGGTTGTTATCATCTCAATTAGTTAGGTGGTTAGTTTTTCATGCGTGTACTTTAGCTTCTATAAATAGCTGTCTGTATCTTCCTCATATCTTAAGTTGGAAATAGGAATTCAAGTTATTTTTTCGCTATTCTTTCATATCTCAAGTTGTTATAAAAGCTAAGTTTCTTTACCCCAAATGGCCAATTCATCTTCTTCCAATCCAACAATAGTTCCTATTACATTACTCTTACCTTTTCTAAAACTTGATCGAACAAACTATTCCTATCCTACTGGAGATATCAAGGACTACCAGCAGTATATGCTCATGATCTAGATGAAATTCTCCTTTAAACTAAAGAAAAACCTGAACCATTCATTATTGACTCTACTAATCCAACAAAATCTATCAATAATCCACCTACAATGCTTAGGTCAAATTTAATCAATTCTTGATGAGTTGGTCAATGTCTTCAATCTTTGAGCACATGCTAGGACATGTTGTTCGTTGCAAAACTGCTACAGAGATATGGAATACTCTTGAACAACATTTTACAACCAAATCCAAAGCTAGGATTTTATATCTACGATCTCTTCTTCAATCCACCAAGAAGGGATCAATGTCAATTGATGAATATATTCTCAAAATGATAGGATATGTTGACAGTTTAATGTCTGTTGAACAAATAGTATCTGATGATGAGTTTATTCAATATGTTCTTGGGGGGCTTAGAAGTGAATATGACCCCGTGGTTATAAATCTTACTACTAAAGACTCAATTATAATTCAAGAAGTTCAATTCTTGCTTCAAAATCATGAAATGAGACTAGAATTGGGGAGTTTAATTGCTACTCGGGATATAAATTCCTCTTCAGCCAATGTTGTTCAAACCAAGAAACCATTTAATACCTCTCAAAACCTTAGCACTGCAAGAGGTTATAATAATAATCGTGGGAGAGGAAGAAACTTCAGACCAAGCAATGGGGAAGTTAACGTTCATCGTTCAAGACGACGGATACGAATCTCAAGTATCTTTAACATATGCGCGACATGAGATACAATTTCATATAGAATGTGTTTAAGTTTCGTAAATGTTTTACTTGAGTATTGGGATATTTTTTGAAACTGTTTTTATCAAATTGAGGCATTTTTATTTTAAGTCAAAATAATTTTTGAAGACCCGTAGGCGAGCTTTTTAAAATAAAAAATTATTTTATGTCATTCAAACGACATAGCAATGTCATTCAAACGACATCGATAAGTTGTTCAAACGACTGCTTCTAACGAAAATACATGTCGTTTGATAAGTCGCGCGAAAAATCGTTTCTCTAGTGCTTCAAACGACCACATACTGTTTTGTATTTTTAATGATAGTTTTTTAAGTCATTAGTAACGACATCCGATGTCGTTCAAACGATATTGAGAAGTCATTTGAATGACCTCCACCGCTTAAAAAAGTTTGTTTTGCTATGAATACCTGTTTTGGAGACCTTTTTCGTCAAGACTTTTGATACACGAAAACTGCAAATCTGCAGACTTTTAGTCTTCATCTTTTAGGGTTAAAAACCTAGTTTTTGATTCACCAAAACATCCCAATCCTTTTTTGAATCATTTGTGGAACCCAAACACTTCTTGGAAGTTTATTTTTGTGGAGTGCCATCTCTACTGCTGGATTGGTAGTTCTTGCGAGAGCTGCTTGCTAATGACTGCAGTCATTGAGGTTCTCGAGGGGATCTTTGCTGATGCTAGGTTGCGGTCTATGTAGATTTACTGGGGGAAATTCATTGTTGATTTTTCTATGTAATTGTAAGTTGCGATTTACGTTAGATTGTGAAATAAAAAGTTTAACTCGAAAGTTTTTTTTTCTTGAAATTTATTTGTCCCATAATTTGTGATTGGATGTTTGATTTATAGATGCATGATTAGGGTTTAATAAAATTTGAAACAAAGATTGACTCTAATTAAATAAGTTTAAAATTGAAAATTTGCAAAACCCATAAAGAATCGATATCACGCTTTATTCAAATGGGAGTAAGCCCATATGTCAGGTTTGTGGCAAAACGTCACATAGCAATCAAATGCTATAATAGATTTGATCTCAGTTATCAAGGACCTAACTCTATCAATAACACAACACGCCAAGCTTACATAAAATCTCCTCAAATGGTGAATAATGATGCATGGTATATGGACAGAGTATCATCCTCTCATGTGATTTCAGATTGCAATAATCTAACTAAAAAAGTTGCATACAAAGGAGGTGAGCAATTGGTTGTAGGTAATGGTGCTAAACTCAATATTCCTAATATTGGATTTAGTTATTTTGCTACTAAGAAATCCTTATACCTAAATAATATGCTTCATGTTCCAGACATAACCAAAAATCTTATAAGCATATCTCAATTTACCCAAAACAACAATGTGATTGTTGAATTTATTTCTGATTCTTATTTTATTAAGGACAAGATCTCGAAGGCTACTCTATTTAAAGGAACACTTAGAGATGGATTGTACCGGTTAACCTCAGCTGCTGTTAAGAACTCAAATTCCTTAAATTCTAGCAAATCTTGTTTTTTGAATCCTAGTGTTTCTCTATGTACTAAAACAGCTCTTGTTTCTCAAAATAGTCATGTTTCTAGTTCTAATCAAAATCTTGATCACAATCCTATAAAAAAGAACAATGTTGATGTTATTAATATGTGGCATAAAATACTTGGCCATCCTTCTAGAGTTGTATTGAATAAAGTTCTTTAACATTTGAATATTTCTTCTTCTCATCTTTTACCAGATTTCTGTTATACTTGTCAGTATGGTAAATTACATCAAACACACTTTCCATCATCCCAAGCCATTTGAAATTATATGGGGCCCCCTCTCCATATTCATCTTCAGAAGGATATAAATACTATTTTCATTTTGTGGATAATTTTACTAAATTTACTTGGATCTTTCCTCTCAAACTGAAATCTAAAGTTCATAATGTCTTTATTCAATTTAATGCCTATATTGAAAGACAGTTTTCATTGCAAAATCCAATGTCTCCAATCTGACTGGGGTGGTGAATATAGACCTCTCTTCTTGCTAATCTAGGCATTATTTTTAGACAACCATGTCCTCACACTCATCAACAGCAAGGTAGAGCTGAGAGGAAGCATAGACAAATAACTGAAATTGGATTAACTCTACTTGCTCAAGCCAAACTTCCACTTCAGTACTGGTGGATGCCTTTGTTTCAGCCACATATCTCATAAACAGACTTCCTACTCAAACAAAGTCTCAATCACCTTTGGAGCTCTTGTTTCATAAAGTTCCTAATTATTCTCTTCTCAAATTTTTTGGATGTGCTTGCTTTCCTTTATTAAGACCATACAATAAACACAAGTTTAATTTCAAAACAATTACTTATGTCTTTCTGGGATATAGTCCATCTCATAAAGGTTATAGATTTCTTCATCCTGCTGGAAGAATTTACATTGTCAAAAGTGTTAAACTTTGATGAATTAAATTTCCCTTACTCTCAATTATTTCCTAAAACTTTTCTTTATCTTTTACCCGCACCTTTTCAAATTCTTTTTGTTCTACCTATTTCTCCAACCATCATTCAGTCAACTATCCTCGACAACATACACATCAGTGCTTCCATTCCTCCATCTTTTTCATCCACTTCATCTACTTACTCATCAAATCAAAATCATACCTAGTTGCAGCATACACCTGGTCTTAATGAACCTCCTCTAATCAATTCTCCAACTACTCAACAAATTTCTCCCTCTCCTCCTATTAATACCTCAGCTCCCATTTTATCAATTCATCCTATGCAAACTCGAGTCAAATATGGAATTTTTAAACCAAAATTTTTAGCAGCAGAAATAACTAAATCTAATATTTATTATATTGATCCAACCACTGTTGCGCAAGCTCTTTTTGATCCCAGGTGGAAGGCAACTATGGAGTCTGAACATCAAGCCCTACTTTCAAATAACACATGGTCCTTGATTCCTTACTCTCCTCACTTGAATGTTGTTCAAAACAAATGGGTGTTCAAAACAAAATTCAGGGTTGATGGCTCTCTAGACAAATTCAAAGGCAGACTTATTGCTAAGGGATTTCAACAAACACCTGGACATGATTATTTTAATACATTTAGTCCTATTGTTAAAGCTCCTACCATTCGTATTATGTTCACTATTGCTGTTCAATATGGATGGGATATTCTGCAAATTGATGTGAATAATGCCTTTCTTAATGGTTACTTACAAGAAACTATTTGTATGACTTAACCAAAAGGTTTTGGTGATACCTCATTTCCATCAGATGTTTGTAAGTCGAACAAATCCTTGTATGGGCTAAAGCAAGCTCCTAAAGCATGGTTTGATAAGTTAAAAAATGTTCTTGTCTCATGGGGCTTTGTCAATTCAGTTTCAGACACTTCTCTCTTCTGTTGCAAAAAGCATGGCTCCCTCATTATGATACTTATCTATGTTGATGATATTTTGATTACTGGAGAAGATAAACATTTCATTCAAAGCGTTCACTCAACTTAATACTCAGTTTTCTCTTAAAACTCTAGGCTCTATTAATTATTTTTGGGCTTTGAAGTTTCTAGAGATACATCAGGTCTTCATCTCTTAGCCAGACCAAATATGCCCTTGACTTGCTCACTCGCACCAATTTGGACTCAGCTAAAGCTACTTCTACACCTATGTGTCCTGGCCACAAACTTCATCAAGAAGATAACACTCTATTTGAAAATCCCACATTACATAGAAGTACCATATGGGCTCTTCAATATCTCACATTAACCAGACCTGATATATCGTTTACTGTTAACAAGTTGAGTCAGTTTCTTCAAAATGCAACCACTTCTCATTGGTGTGCCTGCAAAAGGTTATTAAGATATATCAAAGGCATAACTTATCTAGGTTTTATGTTCAAAAGAGCTCCTCATCTTACACACACAGGTTTTCCTGATGCAGACTGGGCTTGTGATCTTGATGATAGAAAATCTACAATAGGTTTTAGTGTTGCCCTTGGTGACAATATGATTACATGGGGATCAAGGAAGCAAAACTCAGTGGTTCACTCAAGCACTGAAGCTGAATATAGAGCATTGTCAACAACAACAATTGAACTAGTATGGATTCAGTCCTTGCTCACTGAATTAGGCCTTAAATTGTCTCATACTCATGTATTATGGTGTGATAATCAAGGCCTTAAATTGTCTCATACTCATGTATTATGGTGTGATAATCAAGGAGCTCAAATGTTAGCTTCAAATCACGTGTTCCATTCTCGCACCAAACATATTGAAGTAGATGTTCACTTTGTTCCAAATTTAGTCACCTGCAAACAACTTGAAGTTTGCTGCATTCCATTTGAAGAACAACTTGCAGATATATTCACCAAATATCTCTCTCTTCCCAAATTCACTTCTTATGTAACAAGCTTACTTTGGCTAAATCCACGTACAGCTTGAGAGGGGATGTTAAGCATATTACTGAAGTTGGTTAGGTAGTTAGGTGTTAGTTAGGTTGTTAGTTTTTCATGCGTGTACTTTAGCTTTTCATACTTGTACTTTAGCTTCTATAAATAGTTGTTTGTATCTTCCTCTTATCTTACGTTGGAAATACGAATTCAAGTCATCTTTTCTCTATTTTTCATATCTCAAGTATAACATACATGTAAAACTTTTGCGACAACACATACCTCTATTTTATTAACGTGACATTGTTTTAATTTTGGATCAATTTGTTTCGTGTTGTCGTGTCATGTTTAAGATTGACACCTGTAACTTTTACTGTCAAAATTAAATTTATAATTCGAATAAATATTAGGATCAGTTAATATATTAATTTGATAGAACTTATTGATTTGTTATCTTGGATGTTTATTTTATATTACAATTACAATAAAAAAGAGGTGGTTGTTCTTTTTTCGGTAATCATTGTTTGTTTCTTAATGTAAAGAAAATAAGTAAGTAACAATTTCAATAAAAAAATAGATTGTTGTTTCGAATTCCGAAATGTTTGTTTGATGTATGAAGTTCTCTCAAAAAGAAAGTAATAAACCTAATAATAAAAAGAGACGAGAAAGAGAAAGATATAATAAATTGGTGGACCAATGGTTAGCAGGAATGGTGTAACTAGTGAATTAAAGGTAAGGAGGAGCAAAAAGTAGACCTATAGGAGAATAATGAGATGAGCTAGGGGAACCACTTTTGTAAAACTATAAACCTTCATAAATTCCGGGGAATAACACAATATTTTAAAGTGTTTTTTTTTTGTGTGTGTGTTGGGTTGGGTTGGGTGGTGGCCGCCCATGGCCCCCCGTTGGTCCTTACTGCGGGGTACTGATTACATCCCATAAGCACCTTAAAGTCATTACTCACGCTCCAGGACTTGGAACCATCACATTATTGAACTCACAAAATCGAAGTATCGAACGTTGAAGGGAGAATCAACAATGGATGCAAGAAAATATTGGAGGGAAAAAACAAAATCTAATTGTTAAATCAGAAATGTAGCACTATCTTTAAATTTACTTGAATACAAGTTTCCTTTTAAGAGAATTAGATTTTTTTCTGACATACATTAAAAGCTGTATGAATTAGTGAAGATTCATTGACATCCTTCTTCTATGTTACTCTATGAACATGGTTTGTTGAATTGTCAGAAATGCCAGTCTTTATGATTTGAGTCAAAGCTAACAATGGCTGATATGTTCTCTTTCAGCGACCGGCGTCCTTGAGGGTCTGCTTTATCCCGGAAGGATCAAATTATGCTCAAGAAGAAAATGCCAATGGTTGTTTAACTCATGCCTGACTTGTTAGGTGACATCCATACTCAGTATGGTGGGTGGAGGAATGTGTGCTCTTTGTTAATGCATTTTCAATATAAATAGCCTTTGTATTGTGGTCTTTTGAAAAATCTAGTGCATTGGGAAGTATAATTTGATTAGGTGCCATCCATGCCATCAAATCAATTAGACACAATCTAAGGGTTAGTGTGTATATATATAGAGAGATAGATAGATAGATAGATATATATGATTGCAAAACTTAGTAATAGGCATAACCATTGGCCAAAGAAACCCAAGAAGGCTATTATACATATATGACTGTCTTAGACACTATATATTACTCACTCTGTCCCAAATTACGAGTCCTTATCAGGCCAATGCTGAGCTTGCCCCTGTTGGAATTTCACGCAACTATATATAGTATTTTCATAAACAGGACTCTTGATTCAGGACAACCTGAAAAGGAAAACAAGATTAAGAAAAATAGGGATTTGAGACGGAGGGAGTACTAGAATTCATATTTCTTCTTCCCTAAAATTTTACAACCGAGCACACTGCTATTCACTTCTTTCTGATTCCTGTCAAAACTATGTGTAAACGAGTACTACAGCATCAGGCTTCCATCAATTTCTTTGGTATTCAGGGTTACAATTCTAAGTGCAATTCAGTTTCTCAACTTCCATGATTCCAGCATACTATGATCATAGCATGAATAGTTTTTTGAAATTGTTAATGTAATGGAATGGTATTCTTAGAGCCGAGGTTCTTATTTTTCACGAGTCATCGAATTTTGTAGTTTCTTTGTTCGCGGTATATCTGTTTGAACACCTTATGCACAATCTGGTGGGAGAAAAACTGATAGCGATTCTCCACGCATCGAGGTTACAAAAGTTCTGTAGTATTTTATTTCTCCAATTTCCTTACAACTCAGTTTTCCAACACAAATAACAAGTGTATGTGATTTTGTGCCATAAGTTATACATGACATCTCAGACCATATGTATGACATGAAACTGTCTACTTGTAGGAAATATCCTACATATGATGGGATGATAGACGCTGATCAGTTTATGATCACAATCATGTGACCTGTCTTTGGATTGTTGGTAAAATTAGCTAAAAATTGTCATTGTTTTAACATCAGAACTTTTTCATAACTGATTTCTTCGTTTATAATTTCTTTTTTACTGTTTCTTGGGTAGGAGGGAGTACTATTGAATACTGCTCTAGAAGTTGGCAATATATAAGTCACTTTACTTTGCATGTTTAATTTCTCCCCTTTTTATCTCCTCAACTCAAGCGCAATATTTTGTCAACCTTACACTACATAGATTCTGTTTTCGTAAAAGTTACAATTATCTATAGCTTTTCATCTTTAACTTTCTAGGGGAATCTTCACCATATAATTTTGCAGGAACACTCACAATTTATACTTTGTCCAACACATTGCCAATGAGGTTGGTCATCCATGGACATCTTTCAGATGATAAAACAACAAAAAGTGATGGAATAGGATAACTTATCCATTTGCCTGAGTCAACAGTAGCCTTCTGAGTTTAGCAGGTGAGGAATCTAGTATACCATACCATACCATACCATACCATCTAAATACCCTTTCCAAAATCCAATTTGTAAATCAATTTACAATTGTGCTCAAGTGATCATGGGTCATGATGGTTGTTTGCCTTCAGCCAACTTTATTGGATCTCCCGTTGATGTTGTTGATAACCAATTTGGGTTATTTTTCATGTCTTCTTCCAAATACTTTGGATTTGATATAATTTATCCATTTCATTTGGATGAAAGCAAGATTAAATCTTTTCTTGGTTTCACTTAAGAGATATATAATCCCTTGAACAAATTAATAATTTTGAAACAGCATATTTATATCCATAAACTAATTCATGAAACACTTTCCACACTGGCCATTAAAACTATAAAAGTGCTATGCTCTGATAATTATAGATAAACCACTCATACATTCACAAAAGTTTTTGTAAAAACTTTCGTTAATATGCTAACTTCCATACATTTTGTACAAGAGGTCTCCCAACACATATAAGGCGTTACAGGAGAAATCCAAACAACTATCTGTAACACCATCATCTTTATAATTATAGCATGTAATCGAAAAGGCAGTACCTATATCTAAGGTGTTCGACTTAGGCTAACTTGGTGTTTGGAAGAGGGTACATGTATTGACGAGGGAAAAAATGGTTGCTAAGATTTCTCATGAAATTGGTGTTTCCCCCGAACATCTTTTCTCATATGCCCCACAAAAAAAAATTCACGCCTAAAAAAGAAGCACCATTTTGGGGTATCCCATGAGAGGATGACTTTATGAGTAGAACTTATCCCAAACCAATTTGGCCCTTGTGGCTCAAGGAATTCCTTTCGAAGTGCATGCTAAAAACCCAACAGAGGAACTCTTTCCATATCAGACGTTGTATATGCTTAATGGTTATTACTTCCACGTCAAACGATGACACCTTCCCTACCATTTGAGAAGCGATGTTCTCCATGCTCATGAAAACTTTGGCTGTAACATCCTAGGAAACCTCCTTGTTATACATGCTATCTATAAACAAAGGGCCATCTCTCTCCTCTCACTTTCAGTATGGATGTTCATCTTATGAGGTTCTCAGAAGATCTTTGTAGGCTTCCAAGTTGCAAAACTTCTTGGAACACAAGTCTGAATCTAAGTAGTCTCAAAGGGAAACCTTCTAAGAACTTCCCATATCATGATTTCATGTAGTTTAAGGAGAGGAAAAAAGGCATGAAAATAGTGATCTTGAAGGACAGAGGAAGAATGTGAGATAGGGAGATGAGGTTCTGATGAGAAATGAAGATCATTTCTTGAATCTCATATTTTTACTCAACCAAATAAAACCTTATATCATATGATCTCATATTTCTTGCATTTCGTATTTTAACTGCGTAGTTGATTACAATAATTTTGCTTTTAGATGCCAATGTTCACAGGTAAAACCTTATAACATTTGACATCCACTTCTTTATATAGCTCAATGTACCAGCCATAATATTATACCATGTAGCTTTTAGTCCAATTTTCCTCACTCATGGGTATCCATAGCATCCCAAATCAATGTTACCATCGCGGGTCTCCCTGGTACGTGGTACGGGTAAGCGTACGGGGTAAATTGGTATAGAGGGAACCTAGTATGGGTGTATGCTGAGTTGATTCACTACTTCAAATCACAAGGGCTTTTAGAACCCTTATCGGGTTCTTTTGTTATTATAATCATGTATTTTCTCAAGATTCATGTAGTCCACCAATATAATTTTTTTCTAAGAATGCATGTAGTGGATAATCTTGATATTCTTTAGTATATTAATAAGATATATAAAGTATTTGTATATATAAATATATATTGGTTGAGAGGCCTTTTTTCTTCTCGTAAAAGTTGTCTTGAAACAAATAATAACAAAGTAGTTAATGTAAATTTGGTAACGCCATTTTTGGAGATCCGGATCGAGAATCCATCATATTTCGGATCGTACAATCACGGATCGCGGTACGAACGAGGATGTAGTGATCCTGGTAACTATGCCCCAAATAGTGGCATAATAGTTATACCACCCATCAGTGGTGGAGATAGAGATTTTTCATAAGTAGGGCACTCATATATAGAAATATGTTTGCATACATGTACAAATTTAACATGCTAATTAATCTCCAAAAAGTAATTATACGATTTTTATAAAATGTGAAATTGTTTAATAAATAAAAAATGTATATAACATATAGCTGAAAAATATAATCTTAATTGTATGAAATAATTAGAATGGAACTATATGTTATGGCCACAAACATCTAAGGATATATGTCAAATCCTAGAATTAAAGGCGGGACACTATATCAATTTGACAAAATACTCAAGGATTAAAGTTTAAATGTTAAATTTTGGGTGGGCCACTTGCTAGACCCAACTATAATATAGCTCCACCATTACCACCCATCCATGCGTGAATGTGGGGTTGATAGTGAGGTCTCATGATTTGCTCTCACCGTGTTTTAGTGAAGTTAGTCACAACATAATGTTATCCTCCTTTGCTATAATACAACACTTATCAAAGCTCCACCGAAAGGAGATGAAATCTTAAATCCTTTTGCTAATTCTTCGATCCGCTCTACCAATGCAAAAAGGTTTTATTCATTCTCACTTAATTATTGAAGAAATCCATAATTGATCTTATAGCTCTAGCGTCATACAAAATAGAACCCGAGGAAATCAAAACTTTAGCATATCCTTTTGAATTCACCCTTGTGGAAATTTTTTCTCATGTCTCCTAATTTGACAATAGACTAGTAGGATTTTTAAATCATTTAAGATTAAAATTAAAGGTTCCATTACGATTTCTGAATCGAAAGAACCTCGTGTTCGTTCGAACTATGAAGAATATTATCTAAGATTATCTCAGATGGAAACCTTGTATCTCAATCAATACCCAATGTGAATGTTCAATAGGACTCCAGAACTCAAATCTAATATTAAAACACCTATTGTCCCAGATTGAATTTCACTTCCTTTTCTCCCTATCTATTTCTATGAAAAACACTCCTTGTTCTCCACTACTCAGTTGGTTGGAACACTTTTGAAGCTAGATGCCTTAATTGTAATTTTTTTTTTGGCTTAGTGTAGCTCGTATGTGTGTTTAAATAGATGAAACTCCCCAAATCGTATTTGGATTTTGAGTAGTATTACAAATTTTTTGAAGCCTATAAACTATGAACATCTAAATAATGTTCTCATTGTTATAAGAAGGGAATATATATAGAGATTGTTCGAATTTCAATTATGATTATAACAAAAATTAGTTATGGTTGGTAAAGATGATTAAATTTTTTGCCAGAATCTGGTAATAAACCCAAATCAAGAAAATGGATTCCTAAGTAACCTATTGAAACTTGGACTCAGATGAAAGTCAAATGATTGAAATTCTTGAGATAGTGGTGCAATAACTCATAAAAAAATGGTGATTTGTGAATCTAGCAATGCATATGATTTGAAATAGTTAAACATTACTCAAACTGACTTAATATCCCTAAGTCTAGAAGAATATCATGAATCAAGAAGGGTCATGTAATGAATGTGGATAATAAGGTGTAGTGTACAACATGTAGTTAATTTACAAGTGATAATTAGGAGACTAGAATTGTTAATTCCAGATTTGGTGAACAATAGGTAGTCGACTTTTGTTTGCGGGGGGAGTATAGCTAATAATGTCCTTCTAATGCAAGAATTGCTTAAAGGATATCATCAGAACACTAGTGAGCTTAGCTGTGCCATTAAAATTGACATTATGAAGGCGCATAACTCTATCAATTGGAATTATTTGAAGGATGTCCTTGAAGTTATGAAGTTTCCTAACATTATGGTCAACTGGATCATGGAATGCCTAAAATCCACCAGTTATTGTAATATCCGCGCCCTAGATTTTATCTATTTCCTTGTAAAGCTATGGTTATGAATGAATAATGAGATTTAATCGTCGTTGTAGCCTTCGTGCTTGTCGAATCGCAACTTTTATAATGCAAAGTTTAATTCAAAGAAAGCAAAAGTCCTTCGAAATTCGTGACGACTTGAGTTTAATCCATTCCTCACTCACACTGAGATCTCGTTAGAAGCTCTCGTTGATAGGGCCATTCGAACGAAGGAGCAATATCGTTCGAACGACTGGATTTGAAAGTGTCTATTTCGAGTTGCCCTTGTGTGATGTCACGTTTTAGACCATTGATCAGATGAGGTGTCGACTTCTGGTGATCCGAGATGATCGAAAATGCATGTAATGTGTGTGAGGGAAGGGGGAGTTTTTAAATCAATTTTTGAGGGTTCTTAGGGATATAAGAAGAGAGAGTTGGGGTGGTTTTTCCCCTATAATTTATTATCAGCATTTCTCTCTCTCTCTCTCTCTCTCTCTCTCTCTAAGTTCTAAGAACATATCTTCTTCCCCAAGCTTTTTCCCCATAACCACACATTGATACCACCTCCATACACCATTACACACCATTTTCAAACTTAATCTTCATCATCAAAGCTCGTATCAAGGAAGGAAGTGGGTAGAGAGAAGCTTATAGGAAGGACTTTGGAGTTATTTTGAACTCCCATCTTCATCCTCATAGTTGTCTCCTCTTCAAACCATTAAGTAGGGTTTTCCTTTTCTTATGTAAGGACATAAATTTCCAATTGAGTCCCTGTATTGTTTTGACTTAATTCCATGAACAAAACTGTGTTTGTAATATGTCATCTGGAGAATTTTATTTTGTCACGATCCCACTCGGTCCATGATGTATTGAAGAAATAGAAGACGTTGTGGCAAATCTTCAAAGAATTAATCATGACAAAGTTTAATTGGTGCAAGTTTAATCGTCTTCAAAGATAATTTCATTCTGAGATCTCTCAGGTATGAATGCGTATAATTAATGGTGCTCGGAATTATTTTATAAAAGATAAGGATGTAATTTTTAAAGGAAAATATTTTTAAATGTTTTAAAAGTGTTTTAAAGGTTTACTCTACGTTTTATGATGATAAGCTCGTAAAAGAGTTTGACATTTTTGGGTCTCTCATTGGAAGAGACGTTTTAAACAAAAAGTCAAAAAGTCAAACTTTTGCGTTGTCATTCAAACGACACCCAATCTCGTTCGAATGAGATAGGATGTCGCTCGAACAAGTTCCTCAAGTCGTTCGAACGATGCATTTTTCGAGGCGGCGTTTAAATCATATTTAAACAGTATTTTCATCATAGTTTCGAGGGTGTGCTTTCTGTAAAACAGTTTTACGAACCAGAATCTTGTTTGCACATGTTTTCTAAGGTTTAAAATTCTTAACCACATCCTTAGAGTTTGCAAAGATTCGAGTTATCATTCTTATATATTTACGTGATCTTGCTACACCAAAATTGTTTGTTCTACACATTGAACACAAAGGGTTTTGCGATGAAGAAAAGAGAAGGACATTTTGTTCGACATCGTAGACGAATCAAAGCCATTCGGTGGACACCGAGACATACGTGGACACGTGTGTTGTGGACAGGTATCGTGGAAGACGGAATTTCTGCGTGGGCACTATTGAAGAACGGTTGAAGATCAGAAGGAGCGTCAAGACCCGTGGGGATCGAGTCTTAGTGCAAGGCTAATCTGTCTTTGTAAAACCATTGTTCATAGTGATTGTCTGGCTTGGGCCGTCCGAGGTTGTTTTCCCGTTTTTGGGTTTTTTCCTCGTACATCTGGCGTTGTGAGTATTCTTTACTTTATTTTACTTGCTTTAATCACTAGATGCATGTTTAGGATTAATCAAGATAAAACTCGTATAAAGTAAGAATTGAGTTTTTCACAACTTGGATTGATGCATAATCAAAAGTTGGATCTTTTTCGGAGAAAAATTAGTTTTGTTTCAAGCACACATATATTGAGCACTCTTCAAATCGGTATCAGAGCTAGAAAATATTTTTATTTGTTTTGTGATCCCGTGTGTTTTCGAAGATGAATTCTCGATATAATGAATTTTTTCGAACTCCTATTTTTTATGGCACTAATTACACTTATTAGAAGATGTGAATGAGATGTGCTTTAAAATCTATTGATGAGCGTGTTTGTCTTATAGTTGAGAAAGGTTGGACACCCCCTGTCACTATTGTAGGTGAGGTCACTAGTTTAAAGCCTGTTGAATGATGGATGGAAACTGAACAAAGACTTGCACAATATAATTCTAAGGGTCTGCACGTTATTTCTTCACATGTCACACAGGAAGAATATAATAGAATTATGACTTGTGAAACATCAAAAGAGGCTTGGGATATTTTGGCACTCACTCACGAGGGCACCATCACGGTTAGGGCGTCAAAACTTCAAAATCTCACTACACAGTTTGAAACCATTAGGATGTTAGAGAGTGAGACCTTTGATGAGTTTTATGCTAGGTTGTCCAATATTGTCAACTCGTCGTTTAACTTAGGTGAGAAAATTCCCGACAACCGTGTCATTAAAAAAATCCTTAGGTCATTGCCTAGTAGGTTTGATGCGAAAGTGACCATTTTAAACTCCTTGGGTAGGTTAGAGTCAACGAAACTAGAAGAGATTGTAGGTGACTTACAAACCTATGAAATCGACATGATTATCTCCAAGCAAGTGCCTAAGAAATAAAAGGGCATTGCTTTGAAAATCCAGAAGGAGGAAATTAAAGTTTCAGATTTCGATTTCGATTTTGAGGATGTTGCTTTGTTGGCAAAGAAATTTATAAAAATTATTAAGTTTCAAAAGCAATCAAAAGATGCCAAGAAATTTGAAAAATTCAAGAACAACAAAGTATATCCCGTCTCTAAGGATAAGTTTGAGAAGCCTAAGAGAGATGAGTCGGATAAGTGTTTTGGGTGTGAGGGGTACGGTCACAAGGTTAAGGAGTGTCCTACTAGACTTAAGAAAGAGGGGAAGCAACCCGTTGTCTATAATGCCACCTTAAGTGATAGTGAATCGAAAGAGGGAGAGAGTTCCCCCCATTGAGGATAACTTTGTTGCGTTTATGACATGTCATGTGAGCGACGACGATACAACTCATGTTAATGACACTTCCAAGGAGGTTTTGAGTGAATCCCATATTAGTGAGGGTGAAGAAAGTGACAAGGAGGAGGTTGATGTGAAAGAATTAAAAAATGCGTTTAATGAGTTGTATGTCGAAACAGTGAAGGTGAAAAAGGCTAACTTAAAATTACAATCTAAGTTGAATGAGCGTGCCATAGAAAATAATGATCGTTTGATTGAGGATCTTAGGGCATGAGAGAAGAAGATTAGGGATAAATTAGAGTTTGTGGAGAAAGAGAGAGATAATCTCTGTGGTTTGATGGAGTCCATGAAAAAGGAGATTTTAGTGTTTGAGGAGTCTAGACGTTTTCTCGAGTCTAGGATTCACGAGTTGGAGGAGAGATTGATAGACTCATCTAGAGTCAAGTTTGATTTGGAGGCTAGGTCGGAGAAGTTAGATAAGATCCTAGGCACCATCCAAATTAAGGAAGATATGGGAGGTATAGGTTTTGGTGAGAGAGTTGTTCCCATTCCTCCCGCACGTGTGAGAAACACTAGGATGGTTAGAAAAGGTCCACATAAAGGTAATCATTCCCACCACCGCTACACTTGCTCATTTTGTGGTAGGAAATGTCACCTTAGGCGTTATTGTTATGACCTTAGACAAGCTCCTAGGAAGTATAAGAATAAAGTTGCACCGGTTACCCAAAACCCCATGCGTCGTTTTACACCTACTTGGGTTAGGAAATCGAATTTAGTGGCTTTAGGAATTAAACTTCATGATTCTCGTTTGGGTGCACTTGATTCTTTCCATGCTAAATCTAAAGGATCTTAGTGTTGCCATGTTTGTCATATGCTAGTTTGCTTCATGATATATTCATTGCTAGTATTATGACATGTGTATCTTTTTATGTTATAGTTTTCATTTGTTTGAGTCTTATTTGAAAAATATAAAAAAAATTTGTTTTGAGAAAACTTTTGAAAATCCAATAAGATTTTTCTTTTCTTTGAGTCCAAATATGTTTGAAAAGCCAAAAAGATTTTCGATTTTTATTTTTGAGTTTACATGTTTGATGTGGCATATTTGGTGTGCTTGGACCCCCCCATCGTTTCATTATCCATGTGGCTAGGACATTTGGTCATTATTATCGATGCTTAGAATGATCTTAACCATTGTTTATATGGGATTTTTTCGAAGTTGATATGCATTTTGATTCGACTTTGTATATATGCCAACATTGCCCACATGCACGAGTTTATATGAATGTTTGACTTCTCTTGCATATTTGAATTTCGTGAGCATTCTTATCTCAATCATGTCATCTATGCGTAAGTAAACTTAAGGAGAAGTGTGCATGTAATAACCGTTTACCGTGAGGATTTAAAATTGCTAAAAATAATGAGTGATTCACGGGAAAGGGCTGCGAGAGTTCAAAATTGACTCGTCGCGAGTCACCATTTAAAAGAGCCCAAAAGAAAATGCAATATGCTAAGAAAATGGCCAAATTTGTTTAGTTCATTCCAAAGAAAATATGATATTATTGAGGGAGTTTGGATGGATTAAAAATTTAAACGGGTTTTCACAACTAATCCTAATGTTGAAACATTACAATTTGACGCTATTGTTTGTAGAAGCGTCAAAATTCTGGATTTGTGTGCATTTAGTATGTTTAGTTTATTAAGCTCACACTTTAATTGTCATATGGCTATGATAAAGTTTGATGGTTTATAGCTATCAATTAGAGCTTCTTGATCGTTTCGATGCGTTGGAACTCATTTGTTGTAGTTTCACGCCCATTCATTTCATATCCAAGTTTGAGCACATCGTACTATGTTTGCATGTAACTCGCATTTTAAGTTTTTATCAGTTTTTGCGTTTTGTGTTAAAAGCCTACTGTTTTAACACTGTTTTGATTCTGTCAGGACCTGCCTGAAATATTTTTGTGGAAATTTTTTCACTGGGCAATACTTTATAATATTTCTGGGAAAGTGAGAAATTTTGGCAGGTCGCGCAAAGTTGTTCAAACGACCACTTATCTCGCGCGAACGACTTCTGTACTTCGTTTGCGCGACATCCTTATCTCGTTTGAGCGATGTCCTTGGCTCGTTCGAACGACAGAATAAAAAATTGCTTCTGATTGGTTTGTAGTCCTCAGGTTCAAATTAGTATATTTTTGGTACTACATGAGGCATTTTTTGGACTGAATGGTTTATATGCAGGTTCTTTATGTTCCAAATTGGTATTTTGCATATGAGTCCATTAATCACACTTGATTTGATTGGTATACTCTATGTGTGATTCCTTGGTTTACTAGCTACTGATTTGTCATTACATGATCTTATTTAGCTTGTTTTTTCATGTTTATCTAGCATTTTTTATTTTTCAAAATTGGTATCAACTTGATTCAATTTGGTATCATATTCTCATGCTAGATATTTCAAATTGGTTTATCTTTTCACCGGATTTTCTGTTTGAGACAAAAAGGGGGAGAGATGTATGTGATGTAGGGGGAGATTTGTTGAGCGCTATTATTGATATCTGGATTTACATATTGTTTGATTATATTTATTTCAAATTTGGTATCAAATAATTGCTCACATGTTTCAAATGATTTGTTCTTATTAGAAATATAAATTGGTATCATTTGTTCCTCCATACTTCACTGGGTATTTATTTGTCGGTTTCGTGTGTGTAGGTATGCTTCAGCGATTAGAGATTTCAAGACTACATCACATTCAGACAGTTCATGCTTGCCGGTGCTACATATTCTAGTCTGTGTCCTGTATTTTTTATTTTGGATTTATGGGATGGGATTTAGGAGTCATACGACTTGACGGCCTGGTTAGGCATTTCACTAGTTTAGTTTTGTCCCGGAATAGTCAAAGGGGGAGATTTGTAAGGACATAAATTTCCAATTAAGTCCCTGTATTGTTTTGACTTTATTTCGTGAACAAAACATTGTTTGTAATATGTCATAGGGAGAATTTTATTTTGTCACGATCCCACTCGGTCTATGACGTATTGAAGAAATTGAGGACGTTGCGGCAAAGCTTCAAAGAATTAATCATGCCAAAGTTTGATTGGTGCAAGTTTAATCGTCTTCAAAGATAATTTCATTTCGAGATCTCTCAGGTATGAATGCGTATAATTAATGGTGCTAGGAATTATTTTATAAAAGATAAGGATGTAATTTTTAAAGGAAAGTATTTTTAAATGTTTTAAAAGTGTTTTAAAGGTTTACTCTACGTTTTATGCTGATAAGCTCGTAAAAGAGTTTGACATTTTTGAATCTCTCATTGGAAGAGACGTTTTAAATAAAAAGTCAAAAAGTCAAACTTTCACGTTGTCGTTCAAACGACATGCAATCTCATTCGAACGAGATAGGATGTCACTCGAACGAGTTCCTCAAGTCGTTCGAACGACACGTTTTTCGAGGAGGCATTTAAATCCTATTTAAACAGTGCTTTCATCATAGTTTCGAGGGTGTGCTTTCTGGAAAACAGTTTTACGAACCAGAACCTTGTTTGCACATGTTTTCTAAGGTTTAAAAGTCTTAAACACATCCTTAGAGTTTTCAAAGATCCGATTTATCATTCTTATATGTTTACGTGATATTGCTGCACCAAAGTTGTTTGTTCTACACATTGAACACAAAGGGTTTTGCGGTGAAGAAAAGAGAAGGACATCTTGTTCGACATCGTAGACGAATCAAAGCCATTCGGTGGACACCGAGACATACGTGGACGCGTGTGTTGTGGACAAGTATCGTGAAAGACGGAATTTCTACGTGGGCACTATTGAAGAACGGTTGAAGATTAGAAGGAGCGTCAAGACCCATGGGGATCGAGTCTTAGTATAAGGCTAATCTGTCTTTGTAAAACCATTGTTCATAGTGATTGTCTGGCTTGGGCCGTCCGAGGTTGTTTTCCCATTTTTGGGTTTTTTCCTCGTACATCCGGCGTTGTGAGTATTCTTTACTTTATTTTACTTGCTTTAATCACTAGATTCATGTTTAGGATTAATTAACATAAAACTGGTTTAAAGTAAGAATTGAGTTTTTCACAACTTGGTTTGATGCATAATCAAAAGTTGGATCTTTTTCGGAGAAAAAATGGTTTTGTTTGAAACACACATATATTGGGCACTCTTCATCTTACGATTTCAAGGTTATAGCTATGAACGAAATGTGTAGGATGCATGATAGGGATAATATATTGCCAAAAATTTTGATATTTGCTAAAATATTCAAGTCTTGCAAAATGGATTTTAAAGAAGACAAACCGTAAATGGGCATTTTATGAAAAAATGACATTTTTATCTTGAAATGTGGAAGAAAGCATAAAAAATATAAACCCATAATTATTATCTTGTTTAAGTGCATTTTGAGGAGTTTCTAGGCTTGAAATCCTCTTTAACATGTGTAAAATAATATAGTAAGGATGAAAATGGCATTTTAGACTCGATAGATTATGTCGAAATAGGTTTTATGAAGAAATGAGAAAATGAGAAAAATAGCCCTAAAAATGTGGTATAAATATTGCTAGAATGAAGAAAGATGATATTTAAAGTCACATGTGATAAAAGGGCAAAGTTATCGACATTTGGTAAAAAAATAGTCTTGAATTGTTAAAAGTATTTTATATGGTAAACATAAAATGCTAAACATGATTTTTTACATAAATTCAAGAGAAGGATGTTTGGAAAGGAAAAGTTGATTTTTAGTGCCATGATGATTTAATAATGTTTTTCACAAAGTTATTATGAAAGAAATTGCAAAATTGTGATTTTGACAATTTGAGGGTCCTAGCAGTTTGACTCCTCGCTAGACCTCATTGGTCGATCTTTAGGTGAAAAATTGATAAAGTAGACGAAATAACACGTTGAAAAAGTGAAATTGTGGCATAAACCGTTGAATGAGAAAAATTGTAAAATGATGGAATTGAAGCCCTTATACTCTTGACTCACTTGAGTCTATATTGTATAAGTGCTCATCTAGTTTGGAAATTGTGACAAAATTATGTCCATCCTAGAAACCAAAGAACCTCAGAGCTTGCATTTCTATTTCATCATTGTTTGAAGGGATCTAGACCTAATTACCAACACTCACACACAGTAGAATGTATCATTTACATGTCATATTGCATATTAGTGTGTGTACATATGTTGAGTGTGTTTAAATCCCCAATATTGTTTTTTAAATATTTTTTGGGATTTTTTAAACATTTTAAAATTAAGGTTTTATTAATAAAACTTGGTTTTAAAAGGTTATGGGGTAAATCTGGCATTTTAAATTGTTGGTTTTATTACCTAAAGTTGGTTTGGGTAGAAACCAAAAGCGGCAGAGACTTCAGGGTTTACTTTGTAATTATTTTGACGCGCATTTTATCTCGTGTTATTGGCCTACACTTGTTGCTCTCTGATTGGTGGGAAGTGTGTTTCTTTATAGAGAGTAATACCACGCCTGTTTTCAACCCTTGGATCTTTTGTGATCAACGATCTGCATGCGCCCCTTAATAATCCCTGTGAATCTCTTTTGGACCAATCAGGTGAGTTTTAATCACCGCTTATCGTATGCCCTTGGATCTAAGTCAAATCCATCTTGACTCATCTGGACCCTTGATTTTGGCCCTCGTTCTCGAACCTTCTCAGCCTCCTATAAAAGGAGCCCTTTACTCAGCTTTCAGAAACTTTTGCCACTTTCGTCATTTGAGAGAAAATAAAGAGAGAGTAGAGAGAAGAGAGAGAAGAGAGAAACCAGAAGAGAGAGGAAGAGTTAGAAACCCTAACCTTAACCCTAACCCTAAATCATCTACACAGTTCAAACCAAATACAAACCTTCAAACCTCTATACTTTACCAAACACAACCTTGAGTGTTTGAGTGTTTTTGAGAGATGATTTGAGAGTTGGTTTGTTGTTGTAACCTCTTCTACTTTGGATCTTGTTTCCAACTTAATCATTTTCTTAGATCTGTTGTTCTTGTATATAGAAATTTTCAGATCTGAGTTTTTCATGATATATTACACTTAGGTTGCATGTTTATTTCTCAACTTGAGAAATATTTTGTTGATTTGTTTTCTGTAAATGTTTTTAACTTTGAAATCAACAAAAATGTTTTCTGTTTCTAGTTCTCTTAAAACGAAATCGTTGACCCAGTTTAGAATCACACTTGGAGGTTTTCAATCTCGAAAAACTTTTCAAAACTCTGAGATTGATTAAGATCTTGACTGTGTTCTAAGCAAGATATCCGTGGATTCTGGGATTAAATACAAGGTCAAAAAGGTTCAAAGTTTTATGAGAAGAGAGAAAAAGAAAATCACTGCATATAGCCTTATATGTAATTTGCTAGGACTGTTTGTACTTAATAAGTGTGAGTGTGTGCATGCATGTGTTAGAGAGCACCTCCACAAACACTTTCACACTACAACACGAAAAGTGTTGGTAATAAGATCTTGAGAAAAAGAGTCGACGTAAAGAGCTTGAACAAGTTGGAGTTAACAAACTGAGAGGACAACATCAACAATCAGAACTGCAGAGAAGTTATAAGGACACCAGAGGGTACATTCCTAAACTTATATAGGTCTGAGTTGTATCCATGTTTGTTATATAGTTTTTAACTGTTAAATTTATTTATAGTGGATTTTTGTTTTACTCCGTAGAGGGAGTCGTGGATGTTTCCTCAATTGGTGAGGTTTTACCACGTAAAAATCTTGTACTTAATCTTCCTACATCTTCTCATCTCATTCTTGGTTGTGCTGGGTTTTAAAGTTTGTTTAAAACTATTTTATAAACCTGTTAGTAAAATCTTGAATAGATCTCGTACATACTGTTTTGTTAAACACATCTCGTGTTCAAATAATTTTGGTTTTTCAAGAAAAGAGTTTCCTAAAAAAACAGATCGGAGTTACTTAAATAGTTTATTTTTAATAAACGGCTTTAGTAACAGAATTTCAGGAATAATATGGACATTAGTTAAAATGTCAACACACATTAATAAGGACTCGGATGACACCGGGATAATTAAGGAGGGCCCAAAGTCCAAGGATAAAAGACCCAAAATCAGTGGCCAGAACATATGGTAGCATAACCAGCGGTGTGGAGCCCGTTAAAGTATGTAGTTATTGGAAGATTCTGAGAAAAGATAGCGAAAAACGAAAATGATAATGATAATGATTGTACTCGAAAATGAATAAGTAAGACAACCTAACGAAATGTGATAAAAGGAGATTAAAGGATGGTCTTTAGACCCGGTAAAGGGTGGTGTGAAATGATTAAGTGTGAGTATGAGCTCATCGCTCGGGTGCATTGCATAGTAGTTGCATTCAGACTAGCCAAATCGTTAAACTTTTTCGAAATCAATTAAAATACATGTTATATGTATAGTATGTTTTTAAAAAACATATAGCTTAGTATTATCCACCCTGGTGCATGCTTTTTATGTTTAAACCCCCACTCGCACCCCGAGTACCTTAAGTAAGGACATGGGAAGGGCGCGGGTAAGGGCCTAGAGAGCAATCAACATCGTTAGTGCTATGTCATTTTAGTAAAATCATGGTTTAGAACTCTGATAAATTTGGGATTTTTAAATATTTTATTCGGGCCTTTGGCTAGGGTTTGTAATAACACAAGGATGAATTTGTTTTATTTCCTATTTAATTAACATTGTGCACTAAATCGAATTTTCATAAATAAATCCCATAAAATATACTTAATTACTTAAAGTGGCCATCCTATTTTCTAACTTGAAACTGATGATTTAATCTTTGATAAATGGTCAAATAAAAAGAATTGTTCTTAAGTAATAAAATTAGACATTCCCCCTCCTATTAAGTCCTTGACTCGATGCGGGTTGGTCCAACGGTGACCCAAACCCGGGTCGGGGCTTTACAAATGGTATCAGAGCAATATGATCCTTAGGTGTGAAGGAGTGTTTACGCCTTCGTAATATGCTTTATTTATACGTTCTCGTTTGGTTAATGCTTAGTACTATTTAGTAAATCGCGCCCGCTACCGCTTTCTATTCGTATCATTATGTATTGAACTCTCTTTTAATGTGTAGTTGCCTCCATGATGTGATATAGCTAGTGGGTCGAGCACTAGTGAACTTAGACGCATGGAGCAAGCTGTGCGCTAGCTTGTCAACTCCCTCATACAGCACTAGCGGGCTAACCGCAATGGGGCAGTCGAGATTACTACCTCCGCCTCAATCCTTATAGAGTCAAGGAGGCTTCACCCACCCACCTTTAATGGGGCAGTTGGCCATGAAGCTATAGAGGAGTGGCTTGATGAAGTCACTAGGACATTGGTGATTCTTGACGTGCCAGTTGGGCACAAAGTCAAAATTGCTATATTCCATCTCACAGAGCAAGCCCAACGCTGGTGGAGTGCCTATTTCGCTGGTATTACGGGGACCATAGGCTGGTATAGATTTAAAAATGTGTTCCTTGATCGGTATTTTTCCTAGGCATTTAAGGATTCCAAGAAGGATGAGTTCACCCAACTATTCAGGGGAAGACTTCCTTGCATGAGTATTTGGTCCAGTTTGAGAGCCTGTGTAAGTATGTCGATGCTGTTCAGAAAGATGAGCCTGAGAAGACGAGGTTGTTTATTAAGGGCCTCGACCTGGGTATTCGGTGGATCCTGGAAGGTATGGATTTGCCTAACTTCAGGTCTGTAGTGAACAAGGATATTCGATTGGAGCTTGATGCTGAGGATGGTAAGGTTATTCGAGAGAAGAAGAGGAAGCCCAATGGATCCCAGGGTGACGATCACAAGAAGTCCCGGCGAAGGGCTCGAGGCTTTTTTGAGAAGCTAAAGGCTTCCTTGGGGGTTGGTTCTTCATCAGCCCAGTACACCAGTGATCAGAGTCCTATATCCCCCACCAAGAGGACTTATCCTTCTTGTGGGTCCCTCGATCATTTTAAGAGATATTTCCCATAACAGGCTTTAGGCAGTCAACAGGGTAGTCGATAGATCATCAATTTTGTGTTCTGACGAAGTTCTAACTACACTGGCCCTACTCAGCAGCAATAGTAGCAATAGTTCTCCTCGGGCTATCCGCAGACCGTGAGGTATAGTTTGGACGTTTCACGTCTAAGCTAGGGGCAGAGTAGCTATAGGCCAGGTCAGGTGCTAGGCGGCCAAGGTAGCAGGTCCAACCCCAGACGAGTTTATTCCTTGTCTTAGTTTACTGCACCTTTCGGCGATCCATTGGTGATGGAAGGTATGATTATTTTGTACAATACATGGGTTAAGGCACTATTTTATTCTGATGCATCGCATTCTTTCATTTTTTAGTTCCTTGGCATTCAGTTTAGGACTAGAGGTATAGTAGTTTCAAACTCCTATCTTTATAGGGCTTTCGGTTGGGGGCGGTGTAGTTCTCGATAGGGTTTGCCGTAGGTGTATAGTCATGGATAGAGATTAAGTTCTGGAGTATGATTTGATCCTTATGGACATGAATGGATTCGAGTTGATCCTCGGTATAGATTGGCTATTATGTTTCGAAGATGTCATCTAATGCCATTAACACATTGTCTTAGTATAACTTCTAAACGGGTCTCGTCATCGCTTTAGTAGCGAGCAGGGCATCGATTATCCTTGTAAGTTTTCTAACGTACATGAGCAGAAAGTAACACTTTCTGGCTTAACATTATGGTGACTAAAGATGAGCCGAATGGTATGGTGTTAAACTAATCGGTCGTGTAGGAGTTTCTCGACGTGTTCCCGGATGATCTTCCCTGGTTGCCTCCACACAGGGAGGTGGGTTTTTCCATAGAGGTGCATCAGGGTGTCTTGCCCATCTCTATCCCACCTCATAGAATGGCCCTAAAAAATTATAGGAATTAAAGGTTCAGTTGTAGGAGTTGACCAACAAGGGCTTCATTAGCCCTAATGTATCCCCGTGGGGAGCTCCAATCCTCTATGGGAAGAAAAAGGATAATTCTCTTCGACTTTGCATCGAATACATGCAACTGAATCGGGTAACGGTGAAGAATAAGTACCCTATGCCTTGTATTGGTAACTTGTTCGATCAGTTACGCGGGGTAGGCATATTTTCAAAGATCGACCTTCAATCTGGGTACTAATTGCACATCAGGGAGGAGGATATCCTTAAGACGACATTCTGGACTCGGTAGGGAAGTTACGAGTTCCTAGTAATACCCTTCGATTTGACCAATGCCCCAACGATATTCATAAATCTGATGAACCACATTTATCGTCCCTACCTAGATAGATTTGTGGTGGCTTTTGTGGACGACATACTGGTCTATTCGACCTCAGACATAAACCACGAGGATCACTTTGACATGACATTATAGGTGCTCAGGGAGAATCAGTTGTACACTAAATTCAGTGAGTGCGAGTTTTGAATTGAGGAAGTCAAGTTCCTTAGCCATGTAGGTTCTGGTGAGGGAAAAACTGTCGATCCTTCCAAAGTGGATGCGGTCCTTGGATAGGATAGGCCGAGGATTATTGCGAAAGTGTGTATCTTCTCGGGTTTGGTTGGTTACTACGACAGGTTCGTACAAGATTTCTTGATGCCTCTTTACCCCTTACAATGTTGACTCGGAAGGATGTACACTTTGAGTGGTCAGACGACTATGAATCGGCCTTTCAGGAGCTAAAGGTTAGGTTGACTTCCATGCTTGTTCTTATCCTCCCTGAGCATAGCAGGGGCTACACCATGTATTGTGATATTTCAGGATCAGGACTTGGTGCAGTTTTGATGTAGAATGGGCAGGTAGTCGCTTATACATCCCGTCAGCTGAAGGTACATGAGAAGAACTACCCCACCCATGACCCAGAGCTAGCCTCTGTGGTATTTTCACTCAAGAGCTGGAGGTGTTATCGATACGGAGAACGGTTTGAGGTGTTTTTCGATCATAAGAGCCTTCAGTACATTTTCATGTAGTGTGATCTTAATCTCTATCAGAGGCGATGGATGGAATTGATGGAGGACTATGACTTCTTATTGGAGTATCGTCTCGGTAAGGCCAATGTGGTGGCCAATGCTCTTAGCCGAATGTCTAGCCTCACCCTTGTGATAATGAGGTTCCATCGGGTGAAAATGTTCGATGAGTAGCAGAAGTTTGATTTGCATGTCCAATGGGGCTACGATAGTACATACCTTTGCAGTGTGGTAGCTAGGCCACTCATCCAGTAGAAATTTTTTAATTCTCAGTTATGTCATCCCGAGTTTGTTCAGTATCGATACCTTATTCAGAATAGGGGAAGTGTTCGACACTCTTACCGTGGATAAGGACAGCGAGATACAACACAAGGGTCGATTGCTTGTCCATATTATCAATGAAATTCAAGACGAGGTGTTGGAGGAGGCCCATCACTCATGCTTTCAACATACATCTCAGTGCTACTAAGATGTATAAGGGCATGTGTAGAGACTTCTAGTGGTCTGGCATGAAGAGGTTTGTGGAGACGTATGTAGCCAAGAGCTACGCTTATCAACAGGTGAAGGCCGAGCATAAGAAACTAGCAGGGCTATTGCAACCACTACCCGTGGCAGATTGGAAGTGGGAGCATATCATGATGAATTTTGTCACAGCTTTACCACGGCTTGAGCGTGGTCATGATAAAGAATGGGTTATAGTGAATTGACTCATGAAGTCTGGACACTTCTTGCCGATCAAGGTCACGGACAACATGACTAATTTGGAAAGGTTGTATACCCAGGAGATAATCAGACTTCACGGTGTCCCATTATCGATCGTCTAAGACATGGATCCTCTGTTTGTATCTCGATTTTGGAAGAAGTTTCAACAAGAGCTAGGTACCGAGCTGAGCACGACGTATCATCTTGAGACCGACGGACAGTCAGAACGAACCATCCAAATTTTGGAGGATATGCCGAGAGCTTGTGCACTCGACTTTTAGGGTAGTTGGGCGGAGAATCTGCATCTGGTAGAGTTCGCCTACAATAACATTTATCAGGTGAGCATCGAGATGGCTCCCTATGAGGATCTTTATGTGAGGCCATACTGCTCTTCGGTTTGCTGGCTGAGGTGGGTGAGAAACATCTCACCAATCCATAATTGATTCAAGAGATGACGGAGAAGGTTCGGGTAATTCGGCAAAGAATTATGAAGGCACAAAATAGACAAAATAATTAAGCAGATAGTCGTCGGGTGCCCTTGGAGTTTTGGGTAGGTGGTCATGTGATGCTAAAGGTTAGATCAAGGACTGGTAGTCAACGATTCGGGAAGAATGGGAAGTTGGCCCCATAGTACATCGGCTCCTTTGAAATTCTGTAGCTACCTCTATAGTTATCCCAAGTGCATAACACGTTCTATGTCTCAATGTTAAAGAAGTATCTTCACGACCCCCTACATGTCATAGATTGGAATCTCATTGAGTTACAGGAAGATGTCACGTTTCCTATGAAATCGATATATATTCTAGACCGCGAGGATCGGGTCTTACGTAATAAGTTCATTCCCTTGGTAAAGGTTCTTTGGGAGTTTAAGGTTTTGAAGGTGCTAACTTGGGAACGTGAGTCAGAGATGTGGAAGAAGCACCCAAAACTCTTTCCCTAATTTGTTAGTCTTATTTGGGGACGAAATCTCCTAAAATGGGGAGAATTTAATACATGTGCCCTCGATTTTATCTTTTTTCCATGTAAAGTTGTGATTATGAATGAATAATCAGATTTAATCATCGTTGTAGCCTTCGTGCTTGTCGAAATGCGGCTTTTATAACACAAAGTTTAATTTAAAGAAAACAAAAGTCGTTAATACGAGGAGTTATTCTCATTCGAACGAGTTGTTTGAACGAGACTTTTGACGACTTGAGTTTGATCTATTCCTCGTGGAAACTGAGATCTCGTTAGAACCTCTCATTGGTAAGGTCGTTCGAACTAATGAGCAATCTCATTCGAACGAGACTTAAAATTCGTTCAAATGAACGGACCTGAAATCGTCTATTTCGAGTTGCCCTTGTGTGATGTCACATTTTGGACCATTGATCGGATGAATTGTCGACTTCTGGTGAGCGCATATGATCAAAACATGTATAATATGTTTGTGGGGAGTTTTTAAATCATTTTGTGAGGGTTCTTAGGGTTATAAGAAGAGAGAGTTGGAGAGGTTCTTCCCCCATAAATTATTATCAACATCTCTCTCTCTCTTTCTCTCTCTAAGAACCCATCTTCTCCCCAAGCTTTTTCCCCATAACCACACCTTTCCACGACCTCCAAACACCATTATACACCATTTTTAAGCTTGTTCTTCATCATCAAAGCTCTTATTAAGGAAGGAAGTGGGTAGAGCCAAGCTTATAAGAAAGATTTTGGAGTTATTTGGAAGAGCTTTCGGGAATTTTTGGAGCTAGGAACTTCCATCTTTATCCTCATAGTTGTCTCCTCTTCAAACCATAAGGTAGGGTTTTCCTCTTCCTATGATTTTAAGGTTCTAGCTATGAAAGAAATGAGTAGAATGCATGGGAGGGATAATGTAATGCCAAAAATATTGATATTTGCTAAAATATTCAAGTCTTGCAAAAATGGGTTTTAAAAAGGGCAAACCCTAGATGGATATTTTATGAATAATGTGGCATTTTTACATTGAAATATAAAAGAAAGCATGATAAATATAAACTTGTGATTATTATCTTGTTTGAGTGCGTTTTGAGGAGTTTCTAGGCTCGAAATCATCTTTAACATGTGTAGAATCATGTAATAGAAAAATGACATTTTAGACTCGACAAATTATGTCAAAATGGATTTTGTGAAGAAATAATAAAATGAGGAAAAACAACCCTAAAAATGTGGTATAAATATTGCTAGAATGAAGAAAAATGTTTGAAGTCACATGTGATAAGAGGGCAAAGTTATGGACATCTGCTTAAAAAGGGATCTTGAATGGTTAAAAGTATTTTAAGTGGTAAGCATAAAATGATAAACATGATTGTTGACACAAAAAATTATCCATCTACGTGAACCAATTAGAAATGGACACTTGTCTCATTACGTGGAAACAATCCTAGTCAGCAGTCACTTAGTTGACCCAGAGGATAACTGCTCGATAAGTAGGGCGACCAACATGAATAATGCAGACCACCATAGTAGATAAACAGTTACCACGTGGAAAATAACCAAGGGTTATACAACACGTGTGTTAAGACTATCAACTATCACATTTAGTGGTGGACCTAGGAATTTCCACTGGGCGGGCACAAGAATAAAATTGATGGGGGTTCGGGGGCGGGAGCCCCCGAAATTTTTTTTTTTAGGGTTATTCGAATATCTAAACAAAGATAAATATTCCTTGCAAGATTGTGATAACCATTGTTTAGTTAAGTTAATATATATTAACTAAACATTTAATCTTGTTGTCAAGGCATTTTGTATTGAAGAAAGTTATTTATTTATTTATTTATTTTTTTGATAAAAAAATATTGAAGAAAGTTATTGTTTAGTAAATTAAACAATAAATTAATTAAACAACCATTCTTATTATTTTAAATAATCATACGTTTAGAACCCATCTTAAAAGAGATTCAATAAAATCCATCTTCAACCACAACATCACAAGCAAATACCTTCAAAACTATAAATGAAATCACAACCATCTTCAACCACAACATCACAACCAAATACCTACAAATAAATCAATAACTATAAATGAAATCACACAAGAATAACAAGATACCTTCATCACAACTTCACAAGCAACTTAGCAGCCTTCTTGTCGGAACAGGGGAGGAAGTCGGTCGGAAGTTCCACAGGTATAATGGGTTTCGTTTTTGGGTTCGGAAGACTCGGGACAAGGGAAAGGGGAGAGCGGCTAGGTTTATTTTTTGGGTGGGTTCTGTTTCGTTTTGGGGCTCTTTCGTTTGTTAATTTAACTTTTTTTTATAAAGTCTGAGAGGTGCACGTGCACCCCCCAATATTATACTAGGTCCGCCCCTGATCACATTCATTATGTACGGGTGTAAATGCTTGAATATATAAAGGCATTCCAACCCTTGATCTCTGGGTCACTATAAATACATTGCATTCCTTTCACAAAAGGCAAGATAAAACGGACTCTAGGTTATTCTTCTTGTAGCAAGAGTACCTAACTTTCTGTAATCACTAAAATCAATACAATAACAGTGGACGTAGGATTTTCTTCACAGCTAAACCACTCTAAAAACTCTTTGTCTCTTATACGCTTATTTCACCACATATTATATTTTATTTGTGATTAGAAAATTGTATTTAGTACATTTGTTGACAACAACAATGATTTTTGACATAAAATCATAAGAATGATGCTTGGTAAGGAAAAGTTGATTTTTAGTCCCATGATGATTTAATAATATTTTTCACAAAGTTATTATGAAAGAAATGGGAAAAATGATGATTTTAACAAATTTGAGGGTCCTAGCGGTTGGACCCCTCGCTAGACCTCATCGGTTGATATTTGGGTGAAAAATAGATAAAGTATATAAAACGGCACGTTGTCAAAGTGAAATACTGGCATAAATCGTAGAATGAGAAAAAACGGTAAAATGATAAAATAATGTGGACATTATTTAAAATGTTAACACACATTAATAAGGAATTGATGACACCGGAATAATTAAGGAGCGCCCGAATCCCGGGGTAAAAGACTCAAAATCACTGACCAAAGCATATGATAGCATAGCCGACGATGTGGAGCCCATTAAGGTATGCGATTATTGGAAGATTCAGAGAAAATACAATGGAAAACGAAAATGATAACGGTTGTAGTGGAAAATGAATAAGTAAGACAACGTAATGAAATGTTAGAAAAAGAGATTAAAGTATGAAATGTAATCAATTAGTCTCTAGACCCAGTAAAGGGTGGTGTGAAATGGTTAAGTGTGAGTATGAGCTCATCGCCCATCTGCATTGCATAGTAGTTGCATTAATAATAACCAAATTGTTAAATGTTTTCGAAATTGATTAAAATTCATGTTTTATGTATAGTATTTTTATAGAATACGTATAGTTTAATATTACCCACCCCATTGAGCGTTCGCTCACCCCTGCTTTTTATATTTAAACCCCCACCCGTACTCTAGGTACTTCCAGTAGGGACATCGAAAAAGTTGCGGATAAGATCCCAGAGGGAAATCAACGCCATTAGTGCTCTGTCATTTTAGTAAAATCATGGTTTGGAACTTTGATAAATTTGGAATTTTTAAAAATTTTATTCGAGCCTTTGGACAGAGTTTGTAATAACATAGGGATGAATGTATTTATTTTCTATTTAACTAGCATTGTGAACTAAACCCGATTTTCATAAATAAATCCAATAAAATTGACTTAATTACTTCAAGTGTTCATCTTATTTTCTAACTTAAAATTGATGATTTAATCTTTAATAAATGGTGCAATAAAAAGATTTTTTGTTAAGTAATAAAATTGGACTTTGCACATCCTCTTTAACTCCTTGACTTGGTGCGGGTTGGTCCAACGGTGACCCAAACTTGGGTAAGAGCATTACAGTTATTCCATTAATGTGAATGAAGGTCTTACTTGGCATTTTAAGGGTACTAAAGGTTTGAGACAGGGTGATTCGTTATCCCCATATCTTTTTCTCCTTATTCTAGAATGCTTTTTGTGGATCCTAGATAAAGAAGTGGAAGAAGGGAATTTTGGTTACCATCCTAAGTGCGATAAGTTTAATCTATCTTATATTATGTTTGTGAATGACCTATTTATTGTTGTGAAAGCTAATGAAGACTCCATCAAGGATATTGATAAAGCGCTTATAGCCAAGTAAGGCCAAATGTGAAAAACTGTTTGTGGGTATTGAGGAGGAAGAAAGGAAATTGCTTGGTGAAACTATTAGGATTAAAGAAGGTTCTCTTCCAGTTAAATACCTAAGCGTCCTTCTCACAACTACAAGACTGGAAGTTACTGATTGTAAAGCTCTAGTGGAGAAGACTACTAAAAAGATCAATAATTGGACATCAAGGTGGCTCTCGTATACGGGAAAAATTCAGCTTGTGATAGCTGTTTTACGTAGTGTTCAAATATACTGGATCAACCTCTTTTATCATTCCCCCAAAAGTGATTAAAGATATTAATCAAATCCTTAGAATGTTTTTGTGGTCAATTTGGATATGAAAAAGGCAGGGACCAAAGTTTTGTGGGAGAATGTTTTCTACCCTAAAGAAGAAGGAGGTTTGGGAGTCAAAAACTTGATTGATTGGAATAAAGCATGCATGCTTAAACATTTATGGGACTTAGCTAGAAAGAAAGATTCCCTTTCGGTGAAATGGATTCATATATATGTGATTAAAAATGACAGTTTATGGAATGTTAAAATTAAAGCAAGAAGCTCACGGGCATGGAGAAATTTGTGCAAACTTAGAGACTTAGCAAAGAAGTTCATAAAATATAATGTGGGTAATGGTTGTAAAACATTCTTTTGATTGGATAATTTGCATACTACAGGCAGTGCTGGCCCTGGCCATGTGCTAGGTAGGCAATGGCACAGGGCCCATTTTAAAGTAAGTACCAGTATATATATATATATATATATATTAGGAGTCCAAAAATATTTTTTATATAGTCTTAGGGGCCCATTTTAAAATGAGTTTAATTTTTGAGGGGCCTATTTTATCAACTATAAAAAAAATTTGTATAAAGAATGATTCAACAACCCAAAAAAATCTAACCCAACTCATTTAAGATTCTCATTTTTTCAACTACCCACAATTTTTTTGGTGTCCACACTCTCTCTTTCATTTGCAAATTCCACCGCCCCTCTCTCTCTCTCTCTCTCTCTCTCTCTCCACTCTTTCCAACGTCCCTCTTTCTCTCTCTCTGTGTACTACTGCTTCTGCTTCTATTCTTTTTGTACGTCTTCTATTCTTTTTGTTTTGATTTTTGCAGGAGGTTTAAAAAAGGCATAGCCAACAACCAAGAAACTATTCATAGGCAAAGGTAAGAGTGAGATCTCTTTATAGCTTAGATTCTTTTCATATCATATTTTAATTTATGAAAAAATAATAGATTATTAAAACAATGAATAGTTTTTTAATCTATTATTTTTTTAAAACTATGAACAATTTTTTAAAGTAAAGGTATATTGTTGTTGGCTATGTTTTTTATACTATTTTTTTTTTAAATTCATCAAGGTCTTATTTATTAATTTATTTTTTTATGTAATTATTTTTTTTGTTATCAGGTCTTACTTTCTACACTAACCAAGTAGATGAAATTGGAGAGGGAATAATAAATCGCTCAAACCAGGTGACAATTTTCCATAATTTTTTATATTCAATCAATTAAGATGTTTATAGAATAAATTATCTATTAGATTCGTTGTTAATTGCGTGAAAAACAAGCATCCGGATATCAAAAACAGAAAAAACTAAAAATAATAGAAATGGTGACACAATCTTTTAAGAGAGGGCTTGATAAATTTATTATTAAAGAGCATGAATTGCTAGATAAACTTTATCCTAAAAGTTTAATTAGTAATTTTGCAAGTAGAAATGCTAGAAGAACTATTTTTCAATGAGTTTTTAGGTATTTAATATTTTTTTTGCAAGCGCCTTAAATTTAGTTTTGCACATGGCACTCCAAATCTTAGAACCGGACCTGATTTGACTGTGGATATTTTATATGATAAATATGGCCCAAGAATTATCAATGATGCTGATAGTACTATGAATGCTAAGGCGGATGTCTACATACTAAATGGGAGATGGAGGCTTCCTAATTTGATCTCTAATGATCTTAGGGAGACTGGGTTTCTTGGATGGGATCTAGGAATGGTGAATACAATTGCGAAGATACATACAACCAAATCAGGAGTCATAAAACAAAGTGGATTGGTACAAGATAGTGTGGGGCAAAAATCATGTTCGTAGATTTTCTTTCATAATGTGGTTAGTATGTCTTGATATAATTTGGACTAGACATAAGCTTTACTGTTGGGGGAAATTGGCAGTGAAGTTGTGTGTTTGCTGTGTGATAGTGATGTTGAAGACACTGGCCATTTATTCTTTAAATGCAATTCATTTAAAGAATGTTTGAGAAGTGCCTCAAGGAAAAATGGGATCCTAAGAGAAATGAAAACTTTAAAAGAGGAAATTGCAGATATTCTACATCCTACAGATATTTTCAGCAATAAAGTTCAGAATCTTGCACTAGCCTGTACTATATATCAGATTTGGGGGGGGGGGGGGGGGAGGAGAAATAGTTGTATTTACAATGCAGTTGACAGTGTGTGTATGAAGATTGCAAAGCTTATCCAACATACTTTTTGTAGATGGAAAAACATTTTTAAAAACCAGCAAAATTGGGAGATCTGTAAAAGTTGGGGGATTACAGAAAAAATCTTGAAAATTCATAGTGAGTTTGGTAAGGCTTTTGGAAAATAACATGCAAACATAATACGACTATATACACATAAAGGGAAGAAGGTTGTCTCATCAAGACATGCAGAGGGGGTGAGGTTCCACTACACACAAGGGGAGGGAGCGTTTACTAGTACAGACCATGAAGGAATTGATTGCAAATAAAGAGAAATAGAGGAAAGCACAACACACAAGGGGAGGGGGAAGTTATATTACAGACATTCTCAGCCATCTCTTGCTGAGATTTGATTATAAATAAGATGATGTAAATGAATTTGAAGAATAAAGAAACAAGGGTCCATATTTACATAGCTGGGTGTTGGATATGTTGATAGCCATCTTTTGCTCCTTTTATTGTCTGTATAGAAAGTTAATTTGATTAACAGTGTTTGAAGTTGAAGTTTGATGTTTTAAAGTGGACTTTTTGACATATTTACTTATTGGATGCTCTCTTGGATGGTTTTTCGCTGAAGCTTTGTTATTCCTGCTGAATTCTTCTTGAGGTTGGGTTTCTTTTTGGAGAACTCTAAAGGGTCTTGAGGTGTTTATTGTTTTTTGGGTGTAGGCAGTTGGTTGAAGACGATGGATTTTATTGATCTTGTTCATCTTTGTGGCATGCACTTATGAGTATGGAGGTTTTCAAAGTGTTTGGGTGATATGTTGATGGTTGATGGCGATGGCTTATTCTTGAGCTTGGTTTTCCTTGAGGCGTGCTCTAATGGGTCCGAGTTTTCAGAGGTTTTTTAGTCCAAGCTAAAGGTTCAAGAGGATGGATTTGTGTGATGTTTGTATTTTGTGATTGGTTTTGAGATAGTGTCTTTGGATTTTCTTAGTGGCCGACAAGGTGTTGCAGTGGATGTTTCATATTGGCTTTTGGAGAGGTGGATTTTACGCGTGTTTGTTTTTAAATCCCTAATATGATATAGTTGTATATCATTGGTTTCTTAGGATTTCTGTGGTTGGGCTTAGGTTTTTGGATTAGGCCATTTCTGTTTGGTTGGGCGTGGCTCATGCCTGTTATAGGTTTTGTTTGGGATTTATTTTCGTTTATTGACTGGGCTGATGTATATCCTAATCTTCCATATTGTAATCTTTCCTTAATTAATACACACTTATATTTTATCCCAAAAAGGTGTAGTGTACAAATAATACCAGGCTCGTCGTAAATCATATAGAAAATGTTGAGCTAGCAAAGTTGTTGAGAAAAGTACTAGAGGAAGAAAGGGTGATCTAACATCTTTATTTGAGTAAAGAGAGGAGAAAGTCATTCGAATAAGACGGGAGGGCCCAAACATAAGGAGATGTGATCAAGCTACACCAAACGCTTCTATAGGCCATTAAAGGATTTTACTAGTGGCATCTCATATTCAAGAGATGAATAAAGACCAAGCTTGCTCAGATAAAGGGCAATCTGTTTTGGAAAAAAAATCCTCTCTTCACCGTTCTGAAAAAGAGGACCAAAGACATATACCAATACGACTCTTTCACAAGGAAAAATTTAGACAATTTGGGAACTAAATAGAGTCTCGAATGAAGGATTATGTAATCAACTAGGTTCCCCAGGTGAGTGAAGAGTTTAAAGTATTGAGTAAGCCCGTTTGATTCTGTATTTAGAAAATTCAATTTGAAAGCTATTTATAAATACAATTTTTTGTGTTTATAAATATTGGTGCGCGTTTGACAAACTTGTTTTTAAATACAATTTTTTCAAAATTTAATATATATATATATATATATATATATAGAGAGAGAGAGAGAGAGAGAGAGAGAGAGAGAGAGAGAGGTTCACAAGTGGACCAAAATAATGGACTTTTTAATGGATCTTAACAAAAAACACATAATAACACATTAATTTTAATTCCTATATTGTAATTGGTCCGCGCCAGCGGCACCCGAGACCACACCTTCACCCCACTAACCCCCCACCCCACCCCCCACCGCCCCCACCCCCCAACCACCGCCATCACCATAGCAGCCCTTGTGGCAGCCCTTATGACAACAGGGCTGCCATGGGGGTGGGGTGGGTGGGGGGCGTGTGGGTGGTGGAGGATCGATCGACACGCGTATTTGGTGCCGCTGGTGCGGACCAATTACACTATAGGAATTAAAATTAATGTGTTATTATGTGTTTTTTGTTAAGGTCCATTAAAAAGTCCATTCTTTTGGTCCACTTGTGAACCTCTCCCTATATATATATATATATATGAGAGAGAGAGAGAGAGAGAGAGAGAGAAAGAGAGGTTCATAAGTGAACATAAAGATGAATATTTTAATGAACCATAACAAAAAATACCTACCACCAAATCAATTTTAATTTCTTTGTTGTAATTGGTTCGCGCCAGTGGCAACGAACACGCGTGTCACACGCGCCATCGGCAATGGACACGCATGGCATACGGGTGTATTAAAAAACACGCGAGTCACATGCGTGTTCGTTGTCGCAGACCAATTACAATATAGGAATTAAAATTGATTGGGTGTTGGTATTTTTTGTTAAGGTTCATTAAAGTGTTCATCTTTTATGTTCGCTTTTGAACCTCTCTTTATATATATATATATATATATATATATATATATATATATATATATATATATATATTTAATGATGCACGTAATTTTTGTGTACATGTACATGTACATATATATATTTTATTTATAACAATTACACACATATTAATATATTATGTATGTATATTATATATTAAGCTATAAATGCATTAAAATATTAAGAAGGAATAATTCTGAGTTGAAAAATATAAAACAGAAGTTATAAACACCATTTTGCTGTTTTTTCGAAATATTTGATTATAACACAGAAATATTATAATCCAGTGTTTAAAAACAGGTGTGTCAAACATAAATTTTTACCAGAATTGTATTTAAACATAGAAAACAGAATTATAGTTGCAAATCAAACAGACGATTTTGTTTGCAGTTTTAAACAAAAATTAAGCCAGATGCCATTGCAGATATCTCAAAGACCATTGAAATACTCGAGCTCTTGATAAGGTAATAGAAGCTTCAAGGTTTAATATTCTCAATGATAAATATCATAATATGTTAAGTGCAATGGAAGCAATAGAATAATCTATAGGATGAGTTGTGTAGTGAGAGTGATAGCCTAGATAGGGATATTTTTCCATAGCTCTTAAGAGGTCATTTCAGTATTGCCACCTCACCTCCAAGAGGAGAGAATTGGTGGAGAAATTGATAGGGTATCTTGTGAGTATTTCCATAAATTTTTACGTAATTGCTCTTTGACTAACTTGAGGTTGAATAAAAATAATTATATTTAGTCTAATGTTACTGTGTGTCCAAATTATATAGATGCGTTTCCAATAAAAATCGATAGAGCTAATGGAGAGTACTTCAGTCGATCACCTGAATATAACTAATTTAGAACGTGTGCCTTTGTTAACATTTGTTAAAACTTCTCTAGATGGAGTGTCATAATGATTTATATTTCAACATTTGTCGATAAAACATCCTAGTTTCAAGAAGGTGATGGAGAAAATGTTGGTTACACATTATGCCGAGGATCCCATCTCTAAATTCCAAAGTTTTACAAACTAGGAAAAGTCTATATGTACTAAGGAAAAGTCTAAATTCCAAAGTGTTATTTAATGCACTTGGGATACACAACTTAATAAAAATATTGGTACTATAGAGACTAAAAGGTGTGCTAAGTGAATGGAATTCAAGAAATATGGATATTTATTTCATTTAATTAAACAAGCGGAGAAGATAAAGTCCAGACCAAAGAATTTGCATATTTGTATCTCTAGTCAAATAGTTCAAGGTGTGAGCTAAAAGATGATAATAACACCACCTAACTTCACTGCATCTTGATAGTAGTAGCACATATCTGTATTAGTGATCGTTATAGGGATAATGAAACCAATGATAATGTTGACCTATACAACACCAACAACTGCAACAAATCCAAAGGAAGTTCCAGTCCTTATCGTAACGCACTAAAAGTTAAATTTCCTCTTGTCCGATACGGAAACATATTTGACGCAAAGAGTCAATTACATGATTAAAAGAAGGTGAAAATACAAAATTCTGCCATAATATAGTGAGAATCAAGACAAAGCATCATTCATTCTATAAGAGCGTGATAAACCTCTCGACCAAATCACTAATAGAGGATCAAGATAAAGAAGAGCTTAAAATAACCACACTCAAGCCTTATAAAAGAAGTACAATAACTCAACGTTAATTAAACTCCTTCTTTAGGGTTATAGTTGATCTTGTAATAGGTTAGATCTAGGCATGTCAATGGGCGGGTCCAGACCCGAACCCGATCCGTATAATAGGGTCTAAGCATACTTCTTTGGACCCGAGACCCGAAGACCCGAATACCCGTTTATTAAACGGGTAGGGTCTGGATCTTATAAAAGACCCGACCCGGATTGTACATAATTATTTTTTAAATATATATACATATACTATAAATTTATCTATATTTATAATTATATCTTATCAATATAACATGTAAGTAATATATATAAAATATATATATTTATGTATATAATAAATATAAATAATATATGTTTTATTTATACTAATAATATTTCATATTACATTACAAAATATTTTAATTTAAGATTAAAAAATAAAGAAGGGGGATAATATAAAATAAATGTATATACTTGGCCAGACCCGAACCCGAACCCGAACCCGAACCCGAGACTCGAAGACCCGAACGGATCCGGGTCTGGATTTAATATTGTAGAGCTGATGAAGACCCGGACCCGGATCCGAACCTGATGAAGACCCGATTACACGGATCTGGATCTACCTAAACCCGACCCGGCTCCGACCCATTGACAAGCCTAGTTAGATCCCTCGATATAACTGATGGATCTGTTGGGATAATTTATATATTGTAATTAAAAATCACATCAAAGAGTTCTATGAAGAATTAAAAAAAAATCAAAATCATATTTTATTTTAGTCTACTGCTCAAAATAAAATTGTTACTTCATACGTTTATCGCAAATATGAACTGCATGTGTTGAATCCAAATAAACATTTCACAATATAAATAAATAATATTACCTCAATTATTTATAAAATTTGTAGTAGACGATTCTTGGGTTGAGTCGCAGACTAGATCGCTTTCTTTAAGACGTTTCGCGACTCTATCCTCTTTGTGTAGGTAGTGTACAATCACATCATCCCCATGATAAAACAAGACCATAATATCATCTATCTCACATAACCATACATTGTAGTTATATGACATACTAACACCCATTCGAAATTAATTTCTCAATGTCACAGAATTGTAAATGAAAAAGAAATATTTTCTACTAAAAAATATTTGTGAATGTTGAAAGAATTTTTGTGGGAGAGTAGTATGAAATTTTTGGATAAAATGTACACTCTAAGATGAATTTTTTCATTTTTTTGTTTCTTCTTAAAATTCTTTTGCAACTCTCTCTTACAAAGTGGGAAATGAATGGGTAGACAAAGTAGTCAATTAATGGAGATAAAAGCAGTTAATCAATCGAAATAAGGGGCTCCTAGGTGGCACTATAATGGAAGCCCTCCAAAGTGCATTTCGTTCCACCCATGCCTCCATTACTTAATTTTTAATAACACCACTAGCTACAATAATCCCCCACTTGCATTTTAAAGACACACTCATCAGTAACAACCCCCCACATGAATATAAAAATAATTGAGCAATAATTCATAGAATTGTGCATAAACAAATGTGACTTTTGACTTGAACCTTTATGTAGTAAAGATGATTCAGATTATACTTGAGTAACTCATACTTTTGAACTCTATCTCTGACAACGTCCCACACACAACCCTACTTAGGTGTAGTCCTCAATCCAACATGTTACAACCATGTGCTTCTATCTCAGTATGTGAACGCTCTAGGGAATTTTGCCCAAAATTATCATAGGAAGCGGTCACTCTTCCACATTCACATAAGTGAGTCCATCAAAGATACTCTCATAGTTTGGCACCGCACTCAAAATAAAGCTATAGATATTCATTAAGAGTTATAATTAACCCAACCTTAACTCTCTTTAGGATATCATGCTCCATAGGGATGGACTCAGAGTAAAACCCTGTTAACAATAATTAACATGATTAAACCCATATCACTTGTGACTTGTTATTACCCTTTGAACCTATTTCTTGGGATCTCCAGTTTATAGGTTGGATTAACACCACAAGTGATTCAACTATCAATGGCTTTGGTTCCATCCCTTCCTATGTGTTAAACACTTTCTACTGCACTAGTCCTTTTGTCAAAGGATAAGTTAGGTTTTATTCTCACCAACCCAAACATAATCAACACTCATAACACTATAAGAAATATGGGTAGTAGGGACAGGAGTATTTGGAACGGCCATGTCATTTTGTCCTTTAAAAGTCCCATTTGGGATGGATTTTAATTACCGTCCCTTTTGATAAATCACAAAAGGGATGATTTTTAAAATCCGTCCAATTTGCTATATCATATGAGATGGTTATTAAAAATCGACCCTTAAAGTGTATGGAAATTTTTAGCGTTTTTTCCCTGGCAAATATAAGTGACGAATTTTTAAAATTTTCCAATTTGGTATAGCAAATGGGACGAATTTTAGAAACCGCCCATTTGATATAGCAAAAGGGACGGATTTTAAAATGTAAGGACACAAGTATTCGATTGAGTCTTAATGTAGTGTTGGCTCAATTCCGGACAAAAACATTTGAGTCATAGGATAGTGTTCAAGTGTATCCATCCAAGCCTATGACGTGTTAGTTGAAGACGTAGCGACCAAGATTATAAAGCTTCATCATATGTCGGGTTATTGTGCCTCGTTTCAACGTCAACAACATTGGTTCCAATTCTCCTAAGGTATGAATGCATTATATATATATATATATATATATATATGAGATTACAAATTTATTGGGTGTATTTTATAAATTTTTTATAAATAGTTTTAACGACTTTGTTTTACTTAGAAAATATTTTTTTAGAACTTTTTATAAAAAGTTTTGCGCTTACAAAGAATATTCCATTTTCTGTCAAGTCGTTCGAATGAACTAGAATCTCGTTCGAACGAGATGCCCATGTCGTTCGAACGAGACTTCTAATGAGAATTCATTTTTCTCACTAGAACATCGTTAGTAAAGTCGTACGAACGAAAAAGTCATTTGAACGAACATGTCGTTCGAACGAGTTTGACAGGAACAGTTTTTTTTGGCATTTTTGGTAATTTTCTCCATATTCCCACTACCTTTCCCCCACTACTTTTTGACAGAATTACTAAGTGCGGGAACCAACCTTTTCACATTCTAAGAGTCTTTTGAGAGCAAAACTTTTAAGAAAAAATTTCTTGTTTTGTGTTTGATTTTTATGGATTAAATTCACCAAAAATACATACACACCAATATTAGTTTATATATATATATATATATATATATATATATATATATATATATATATATATATATCTTGCTTGGAGTTTGTTTGGCACCGGATTCTACTCCACCGTTTGAAGAGTTGTTTGGGTTTACTTCTATATCCCTCAAAGAAGAAGTTTATTGTTTTGCTGCGGCATTCTCATATGGTGAAAGGAACCATGTGTGGTTGATGGGTTCCTAAAGCTTCATTGGTGGATTCCAATGTTCCGGTGGATTCCGGGATTATCGGCTAGGTGGAGGTAGTTACAAGAAGACGCGTCAGGGGCTTGGACGAAGTCAAGTCGAGTTGTGTAAGTCATTTGTCTTGTAATCATAAAACCATAGTTAGTGGACTTAAGGCTAGGGCCGTCCGAGATTTTTTCACGTTGTGGGTTTTTCCTCGTACATCGCGGCGTAGTGGTTTATTTATTTTATCTTTTGCAAAATCACATTAGATGCATGCTTAGGTAAAAAGATAAAATTGGAATATTTAATTTGGTGCTAAATTTGTTTGGATAAATATTAATTTAATTCAAGTCATTAACCTTAATTTGGTAAAATTTGGTTTGGTCGATTTAGAAAAATGAATTAATCTTATTAGGGAAATTTCTAGGACTTGGGTTAAATTGATTTTGGGGCTTAAAGTAAAAATTCACAAATTTGATTTTTAGTATAATTTTAATTTTCAGAAAATTAAAATTTGTTTTACTTTAGTTTTAATTTGTGAAGAAATTAATTTTAGTTTATGTAGTTGTTTAGTTGAACCATCGCTATTCGTCACTTATAGGAAATTAATGTGAATGTTTTTAAAATTGGGGTCCTGTAACGTCATTTCATAAAATTTGTCCCTTTTAGTATAACTTGAATTTTTAGCCTTTTCCCAAGCAAGTATAAGGGACGAATTTTTAACAGCGTCCTATTTGGTATAGCAAATGGAACGAATTTTAAAAACCATCCCATTTGGTATAGCAAAAGAAATGGTTATTAAAATCCATCCCTTTTGATATACTAAAAGGGACAGTTTTAACTTATGTCCATGTTGGTGTAATAAAAGGGATTGTTTTTCCTAACCCTTTTGGTATTTCCCCACTTTTTTTTGCACATTTTTCTAACTCTTTCCAAATTGCCCTCTTACATACTCTCTATCTCTTATGCGACGCTGGCTCTCTCAGAGCGCTCTCTGTTTCTCTCTCGCTGCCTCTCTCAGCTCTCTCTATCTCTCGCTACCTGCAACCCTCCAACTCGAATTTCACTACCAGCAACTCCATACACATCGTGACCTAGTGTGAAACTGGAAGCATTCACAAACCAGGTAAAACATCTACAAACCATGTAAAAAGGATATAAAGGAACCCGATCTATGTAGACATGAACAAAACAACCCAAGATGAAGACATAAACACGATTCAACTGCCCAAACTAAACAATAACATGAATCTAACATATTATTCTTGAATCTGTGTAGGAAAGCAACTAGATCTGGAGGAGAGGTATTTTCCTTGGTTTAAAAATCTTGAAATGTTGATTTTATTATCCTTGTTAGTGTTTTCCCCAATATATATTTAGTTTATTTATTTTCAGGAGTATTGATTTTCATTTTGGTGTTATGTTAGACATGAATACAATTAAAAGTAGTTGTTATGTTAGTTAGGTTTGAGATTGGTACTTTATATGTTGTGGTAATACAGTTGAAGTGTATGCTAATTTGCCTAAGAACTTGCACACGTTTCTCTACATTTATTTATTTATTTATACCATGGACCTTTTGTTGATTAATATGATTTTTTATGAAATATCGTGATGTGACCTAGATGTCATAATATGATCTTTCAGTGGGTTAAATCTGATTCACTTTGTGTGTTATTATATAAATGAATTTTAACATGCAGTAGTGTAGTTGAAGTAGTTCAATTTGTTATTGTAGTGTAGTTAAAGTAGTTCAGTTTGCTCACACTAGTTCAGTTTGCATGAGATGATCTAAACAATACACTAGTAAAAGCGTCATAGTTAATTACAACTAATAATTTGGCAATTTATTGTGCTCTACAATGCTCTACCTTTTAGTTTGCTCATCCAGATGTACTGGCTAAGCTTTTAGGCAGTAATTACAAATAATATGGCTAAGCTTTTTCTAATAACTGATCAACGTATGTTTCTAATGTGGCCAATTGTTTGTTTCCTTTGTGCGTTGTTTGTGCCCTAAAGAGCTGGGTTGTGGGCATAATTGTTTCTCCTGTTAAATAAACCACGAGACAACAAAATTGGATAATGTGGTAAGGAAAAATGACACCGTTAAATGATTCTTTCACTAAATGAGTCTAATTTTTGGGTAATGACACTATGATGTTAGATAGTCCTAGGATGATGAAATGGACTATGTTTGCTCAAAGCTCGCAGACGGTACAACGCACTTACCCCCACCCCACCCTAAATGTTTGCTCACAGTAGTGTATTTAGAGATTTAACATCTCACAGTAGTTCAGTTTGCCCATTATATCCGTGTGCTCTACTTTGAAGTGGACTTTGGTAATGTCTTAGTATGCAAGATATATCTTCTCTTATTAGTTATCTAAATTAGGATCGATATCTTCTCATATATTACACCTTCACTTTTCATTTCTATTGTTTAAATATCATTGCGTGATAATATGTACTGGATCTTGTTTAAGGTTTTAATCATAAAATCATGTGATTTAGGCATTTTATGAATGTTTAGGAGTCTTAAATTATGCCATTTGTTTATTATATTTGGAATTTTAAGACAATTTAAAAAATACCTTATGAGCAAAGTTTTAAAATTTGTCTGGTGGTTATATTTGTTTGGAGGAGGCCCAATTTTTCAACAAGGATAATGCATAGCAAATATCCTTGTTAATGTTTTCCCCAGTATATGGTTTATTTAATTTGAGTAGTATTGATTTTGGTTTTGGTGTTATGCTAATCATGAATACACTCAAAAGTAAGTGTTATATTAGGCATGAATACTTTCAAAAGTGGGTTTGAGATTGGTACTTTATTTGTTGTGGTAATACAATTAAGTGTATGTTCATATCTCTAAGAACTTGCACAAGTTTCTATTTTATTTATACTATGTGCTCTACGTCATAGTTTCTTCATCCGGATGATAATACTATGGCTAAATTTTTTTAGATAATTGATCAACCTATATTTCTGATTTTCACAAACATGCAAAAATACATTAATAGAGTGTCCACGAAGTACTGAATTATGACCACATAATTATGTCAAGTAAGAAAGAAAAAGACTTGCTGGGAAAAAGATAAAATAAACATAATATGGTCTTTTAAATAGAATCAAGATGAAATACTGAATTCTTGTAATTTGAATTCGAGTTTTTTACAGGAAAAAAATAAGATTAATAAAAAAATAGGGAAAGAAGTGGATGAAGGTAAAGAAATTTATTTGATACTAGTTTGTGTTTATAATATATTTAGTACCTACGATATGTGTGTGTAGTTATATAGTTGAGTGTTGGCTTGTGCCTAATTGTTTGTTTTCTTTTTTGCACTGTTTGTTCCCTAAAGAGCTGAGTTATGGGCGCGATTGTTTCCCCCGTTAAATAAACCATGGGATAACAACAACGAGAATTTACAAAAAGTTAGACTTAGGCATAAAAACATACTTTCAAAGGGTGAAAATGTAAAATAACGACAAAACGTTCCTGTAAGAGGCATGAGCACCTCGCACGAGATCAAGGTGACTCATACGAACAGACCGTGTAGTCACTACACTCCTGGTTTGAATATACGAAAAGTATTTGCAAACGGTTAGACTTCGGATTAAAAACATGTTGTCAAAGGGTGAAACTATAAAGTAGCCACATACCGGTCCTATAAGAGGTGTGAGCACCTCACATGGGACCAATGTAACTTGTACGACCTGACCCCGTAGTCATAGAACTCCCGGTTTGAGTATACGAAGAGAATTTGCAAATGTTTAGTCTTAGGCTTGAAAACGTGCCGTCAAAGGGTGAAAACCTCAAAAAACCACAAATGGTCCCGTACGAGGCACGAGCACCTTGCACGGGACCAATTTAAATCGTACAAACCAATCGTGTAGTCACCGAACTCCTGATTTGAGATACAACTAGAATTTGCAAACAGTTATACTTGCACTTAAAAAATACTGTCAAAGGGTAAAAACATAAAAAGCCACAAACTAGTCCCGTAAGAGGCACGAACACCTTGTATGAGACCATTGTAACTCATACGAATCGACTGCGTAGTCACCGGACTCCCGGTTTGAGTATATAATGAGAATTTGCAGACACTTAGTCTTAGGCTTAAAAACATGCCGTCAAAGGGTGAAAACATAAAATAACCACAAAACGGTCCCATAAAAGGCGAGAGCATCTCGTACGGGACTATTATAACTCGTACGAACTGATGGCGTAGTCACCGAACTCCGGGTTTGTGTATACGACGAGAATTTGCAAACGTTTAGTCTTGAGCTTAAAAAATTGCCTTCAAAGGATGAAAGCATAAAGCAACCATAGAACAATACCGTAAGAGGCATGAGAACCTCACACCTGACCAATCTAACTTGTAGGAACCAACCATGTAGTCAGCAGACTCCCGATTTGAGTATACGATGAGAATTTTCAAATCGTAAGACTTAGGCTTAAAAACATGCCGTCAAAGGGTGAAAATATAAAATAGCCACAAAACGGTTTCGTTAGAGACACGAGCACCTCGCACGGGACCAATGTAACTCATAGGAAACAACTGCATAGTCAACGGACGATGAGAATTTGCAAACGTTTAGAGTTAGGCTTAAAAACATAGCGTTAAATGGTAAAAATATAAAATATCCACAAAACGGTCCCGTAAGAGGCACGAGCACCTCGCACGGACCAACGTAACTCATATGAACCGATCGCATAGTCATCGGACTCCTAGTTTGAGTATACGACAAGAATTTACAAATAGCTAGACTTAGGCTTAAAAACATGCCGTCCAAGGGAGAAAACGTAAAAGATCCACAAAACGGTATCATAAGAGGCACAATCATCTTGCACGAGACCAATGTAACTCATATGAACCTACTGTGTAGTAACTGAACTACCGTTTAAGTATATGATGAGAATTTGTAAACGGTTAGACTTGGGCTTAAAAACATACTGTCATAAAAATATAAAACACCACAAAATGGTACTATAAGAGGCATGGGCGCCTCGCACGGGACTAATGTAATTCGTAAAAATCGACTGCATAGTCATCGGACTCCCGAATTGAGTATATGACGAGAATTTGCAAATAGTTAGACCCGGGCTTAAAAATATGTCGTTAAAGGGATAAAACATAAAAAATCCACAAAACGGTCTCATAAAAGGCATGATCACCTCACATGGGACCAATGTAGCTCGTATTAACCAATTGCAGAGTATCGAGATTCCTGGTTTGAGTATATAACAAAAAATTGCAAAAATTTATACATTGGCTTAAAAACATGTCGCAAGGGTGAAACGTAAAACAACCACAAAACGGTCCCGTAAGAGGCACGAGCACCTCACATGGGACTAATGTAACTCGTAGAAAATGACCGCGTAGTCACCAAACTTTTGATTTGAGTATACAATGAGAATTTGCAAATAGTTAGATCTATGCATAAAATATGTTGTTAAAGGGTGTACACGTAACATAACGGCAAAACGATCACGTAAGAGGTGCGGACACCTCACAGGGAACCAATGTAACTAGTACGAACTGATCGCGTAGTCACCGGACTCTCAGTTTGATTATACGATGAGAATTTGCAAACGGTTAGATTTATTCTTAAAAACATGTCATCCCCAAGGGTAAAAATGTAAAACAACCACATAATGGTCGCGTAAGAGGCGTGAGCACCTCACATTAGTCACCGGACTCCCGGTTTGAGTATATGATGAGAATTTGTAAACGTTTAGTGATGGGCTTGAAAACATACCGTCAAAGGGTGAAAACCTAAAACAACCACAAAACGGTTCCATAAGAGGCACGAGCACCTTGCCCAGGATCAATGTAACTCGTAGGAATCAACAGCGTAGTCACTGGACTCGTAGTTTGAGTATACAATGAGGATTTACAAACGATTAGACCTTCGCTTAAAAACATGTCGTCCAAGGGTGAAAATATAAACAGACACAACGGTCTTATAAGAGGCGCGAGCACCTCTTATAGGGCCATTGTAACTCGTACGTACCGACCGCGTAGTCACTAGACTCCCAATTTGAGTATACGATGATAATTTATAATCATTTAGTCTGATGGTTGAAAACATACCGCATAAACAACCACAAAACGGTCCCCTAAGAGGTGCAAACACCTCGCATGGGACCATTTTAACTCGTAGGAACCGACTGCGTAGTCATCGAACTCCGATTTGAGTATACGGTGAGAATTTGTAAACGGTTAGACTTGCGCTTAAAAATATTCCGTCAAAGGGCAAAAATATAAAACAACCACAAAAGAGTCTCATAAGAGGCACGGGCACCTCGCACAGGACCAATGTAACTCGTAAGAACCGACCGTGTAGTCACTAGACTCCCGGTTTGAGTATACGATGAGAGTTTTCAAAAAGTTTGACTTGTGCCTAAAAACATGCCGTTAAAGGGTGAAAATGTAAAACAATAACAAAATGGTCCTATTAGAGGCATGATCACCTCGCACGGGACTAATGTAACTCATAGGAAACAACCGCATAGTCACCAAACTCCCGATTTAAGTATACGACGAGAATTTGCAAATTTTTAGAGTTAGGCTTAAAAAATGGCATCAAAGGGCAAAAATGTAAAACAACCACAAAACGGTCCCATAAGAGGCACGAGCACCTCGCATGGATAAATGTAACTCACACGAACCGATCGCGTTGTCATCGGACTCCTGGTTTGAGTATACGACGAGCATATGCATACGGTTAGACTTAGGCTTAAAAATATGCCGTCCAAGGGTGAAAACATAAAGGAGACACAAAACGATCCCGTAAGAGGCACGAGCACCTCACACGGGACCAATGTAACTCTTAGAAAACAACTGCATAGTCATCGAACTCCCAATTTGAGTATACAATGAGAATTTACAAACGTTTAGAGTTAAGGTTAAAAACATGGTGTGAAAGGGTAAAAATAAAAAAAATACCACAAGACGATCCCATAAGCGGCATGAGCACTTCGCAGAGACCAATGTAACTCGTAAAAATCGATTGCGTAGTCACCAGAATATCGATTTGAGTATACGACGAGAATTTCAAACGATTAGAGGCATGAGCACCTCGCACGAGATCAAGGTGACTCATACGAACAGACCGTGTAGTCACTACACTCCCGGTTTGAATATACGAAAAGTATTTGCAAACGGTTAGACTTCGGATTAAAAACATGTTGTTAAAGGGTGAAACCATAAAGTAGCCACATAACGGTCCTATAAGAGGTGTGAGCACCTCACATGGGACCAATGTAACTTGTACGACCTGACCCCGTAGTCATAGAACTCCCGGTTTGAGTATACGAAGAGAATTTGCAAATGTATAGTCTTAGGCTTGAAAACGTGCCGTCAAAGGGTGAAAACCTCAAAAAACCACAAATGGTCCCGTACGAGGCACGAGCACCTTGCACGGGACCAATTTAAATCGTACAAACCAATCGTGTAGTCACCGAACTCCTGATTTGAGATACAACTAGAATTTGCGAAAGGTTAGACTTGCACTTAAAAAATACTATCAAAGGGTAAAAACATAAAAAATCCACAAAATAGTCCCGTAAGAGGCACGAACACCTTGTATGAGACCATTGTAACTCATACGAATCGACCGCGTAGTCACCGGACTCCCGATTTGAGTATATAATGAGAATTTGCAGACACTTAGTCTTAGGCTTAAAAACATGCCGTCAAAGGGTGAAAACATAAAATAACCACAAAACAGTCCCATAAAAGGCGAGAGCATCTCGTACGGGACTATTGTAACTCGTACGAACTGATGGCGTAGTCACCGAACTCCGGGTTTGTGTATACGACGAGAATTTGCAAATGTTTAGTCTTGAGCTTAAAAAATTGCCTTCAAAGGATGAAAGCGTAAAGCAACCATAGAACAATACCGTAAGAGGCATGAGAACCTCACACTTGACCAATCTAACTTGTAGGAACCAACCATGTAGTCAGCAGACTCCCGATTTGAGTATACGATGAGAATTTTCAAATCGTAAGACTTAGGCTTAAAAACATGCCGTCAAAGGGTGAAAATATAAAATAGCCACAAAACGGTTTCGTTAGAGACACGAGCACCTCGCACGGGACCAATGTAACTCATAGGAAACAACTGCATAGTCAACGGACGATGAGAATTTGCAAACGTTTAGAGTTAGGCTTAAAAACATAGCGTTAAATGGTAAAAATATAAAATAGCCACAAAACGGTCCCGTAAGAGGCACGAGCACCTCGCACGGACCAACGTAACTCATATGAACCGATCGCATAGTCATCGGACTCCTAGTTTGAGTATACGATAAGAATTTACAAATAGCTAGACTTAGGCTTAAAAACATGCCGTCCAAGGGAGAAAACGTAAAAGATCCACAAAACGGTATCATAAGAGGCACAATCATCTTGCACGAGACCAATGTAACTCATATGAACCTACCGTGTAGTAACTGAACTACCGTTTAAGTATATGATGAGAATTTGTAAACGGTTAGACTTGGGCTTAAAAACATGCTGTCATAAAAATATAAAACACCACAAAATGGTCCTATAAGAGGCATGGGCGCCTCGCACGGGACTAATGTAATTCGTAAAAATCGACTGCATAGTCATCGAACTCCCGAATTGAGTATATGACGAGAATTTGCAAATAGTTAGACCCGGGCTTAAAAATATGTCGTTAAAGGGATAAAACATAAAAAATCCACAAAACGGTCTCATAAAAGGCATGATCATCTCACATGGGACCAATGTAGCTCGTATTAACCAATTGCATAGTCTCGAGATTCCTGGTTTGAGTATATAACAAAAAATTGCAAAAATTTATACATTGGGTTAAAAACATATCGCAAGGGTGAAACGTAAAACAACGACAAAACGGTCCCGTAAGAGGCACGAGCACCTCACATGGGACTAATGTAACTCGTAGGAAATGACCGCGTAGTCACCAAACTTTTGATTTGAGTATACGATGAGAATTTGCAAATAGTTAGATCTATGCATAAAATATGTTGTTAAAGGGTGTACACGTAACATAACGGCAAAACGATCACGTAAGAGGTGCGGACACCTCACAGGGGACCAATGTAACTAGTACGAACTGATCGCGTAGTCACCGGACTCCCGGTTTGATTATACGATGAGAATTTTCAAACGGTTAGATTTATTCTTAAAAACATGTCATCCCCAAGGGTAAAAATGTAAAACAACCACATAATGGTCGCGTAAGAGGCGTGAGCACCTCACATTAGTCACTGGACTCCCGGTTTGAGTATATGATGAGAATTTGTAAATGTTTAGTGATGGGCTTGAAAACATACCGTCAAAGGGTGAAAACCTAAAACAACCACAAAACGGTTCCATAAGAGGCACGAGCACCTTGCCCAGGATCAATGTAACTCGTAGGAATCAACAGCGTAGTCACTGGACTCGTAGTTTGAGTATACAATGAGGATTTACAAACGGTTAGACTTTCTCTTAAAAACATGTCGTCCAAGGGTGAAAATATAAACAGACACAACGGTCTTGTAAGAGGCGCGAGCACCTCTTATAGGGCCATTGTAACTCGTACGTACCGACCGCGTAGTCGCTAGACTCCCAATTTGAGTATACGATTATAATTTATAATCATTTAGTCTGAGGGTTGAAAACATACCGCATAAACAACCACAAAACGGTCCCCTAAGAGGTGCAAACACCTCGCATGGGACCATTTTAACTCGTAGGAACCGGCTGCGTAGTCATCGAACTCCGATTTGAGTATACGGCGAGAATTTGTAAACGGTTAGACTTGCGCTTAAAAATATTCCGTCAAAGGGCAAAAATATAAAACAACCACAAAAGAGTCTCATAAGAGGCACGGGCACCTCGCACAAGACCAATGTAACTCGTAGGAACCGACCGTGTAGTCACCAGACTCCCGGTTTGTGTATACGATGAGAGTTTTCAAAAAGTTTGACTTGTGCTTAAAAACATGCCGTTAAAGGGTGAAAATGTAAAACAATCACAAAATGGTCCCATTAGAGGCATGATCACCTCGCACGGGACTAATGTAACTCATAGGAAACAACCACATAGTCACCAAACTCCCGATTTAAGTATACGACGAGAATTTGCAAATTTTTAGAGTTAGGCTTAAAAAATGGCATCAAAGGGCAAAAATGTAAAACAACCACAAAACGGTCCCATAAGAGGCACGAGCACCTCACACGGATAAATGTAACTCACACGAACCGATCGCGTTGTCATCGGACTCCTGGTTTGAGTATATGACGAGCATATGCATACGGTTAGACTTAGGCTTAAAAATATGCCGTCCAAGGGTGAAAACATAAAGGAGACACAAAACGATCCTGTAAGAGGCACGAGCACCTCGCACGGGACCAATGTAACTCTTAGGAAACAACTGCATAGTCATCGAACTCCCAATTTGAGTATACAATGAGAATTTACAAACGTTTAGAGTGAAGGTTAAAAAGATGGCGTGAAAGGGTAAAAATAAAAAAAATACCACAAGACGATCCCATAAGCGGCATGAGCACCTCGCAGAGACCAATGTAACTCGTAAAAATCGATTGCGTAGTCACCAGAATATCGGTTTGAGTATACGACGAGAATTTCAAACGATTAGACTTAGGCTTAAAAACATGTCGTCCAAGGGTAAAAATGTAAAAGATCCATAAAATGGTCCGGTAAGAGGCACGAGCACCTCACACGGGACCAATGTAACTCGTACAAACCGATTGCGTAGTCACCAGACTCCTGATTTGAGTATACGACAAGAATTTGTAAACGATTAGACTTGGGCTTAAAAACATGCCATTAATGGGTGTAAACGTAAAATAGCCACAAAACGGTCCCACAAGAGGCACGAGAACCTCAGATGTGACTAATGTAACTCGCACAAAATGATCGCGTAGTTATCAGACTCTCGATTTGAGTATACGACGAGAATTTATAAAAATTTAGACTTAGGTTTAAAAAATTTAGACTTATGCTTGAAAACATGCCGTCAATGGGTGAAGACATAAAACAACCACAAAACGGTCCCGTAAGAGGCACAAACACCTCACACGGGACCAGTGTAACTAGTAAAAATCGACCGCGTAGTCACTGGACTCCTGGTTTGAGTGTACGACGGAAATTTGTAAATAGTTAGACTTAGTCTTAAGAATTATTTGATTACCAATGTCTTTTTTGTTTTGTGTCTTATATTTTTTTGCAGGATAACATTTCATCGTTATAATTTATTCATGTGGAGCACATGAACAAATTAATGGTTTAAGCCAGGTAGATTATTTATTTATTATTGTTGTGATATGAGAGATCGTTGTTTAATTTTTTTTAGTCGTGCGGGATTTTGTGTTGATTAAAAAGGTTGGTTTTCATGTATAAACGAAGGAGACTCTGCCGAATTTTTTAAAAATTATAAAGAATTGTTGATATACGAGATTGTTGTTTTCAATTTTTTATGGTCGTGCGGGTATTTGTGTTGACTAAACAGGTTGGTTTTCATGTATAAACAAAGGAGACTGTCGAATTTTTTTAAAAATTGTAAAGAGTTATTGATATGCAAGATTGATATTTTCAATTTTTTATGGTTGTACAGACATTTGTGTTGATTAAACATGTTGGTTTTCATGTATAATGAAGGAAGATTCTGCCAATTTTTTTTAAAAAATTATAAAAAGTTGTTGATACGATTAACTAATATATTTGGATATTTTATTTTACTATAATATTATTTTGATAAAAGGATTATTTATTGATTGCAGGTTGTGCACAAGAAGTTGAAGATACATATTTTTGATAGTGTCTACTATATGTTACACTGAGAGAAGTTTTTGTGGTGTGACAACTATATTTATCATCTTAATTTACGGATGACTTTTCTTTTGACAATTGTATTTCTTATTAATTAATATGATTTTGTACTCATTTAAATATTTCACCTTGAATGTAGTTTAATGGAAGAAATCATTATTGGATACATGTTTCAATGAATGCAATTGATATATTGCGTTTATGATTGGATGATTTGACTTATAATGCAAATTATACGTCATTTATTAATGCAGCATAACACATATAATAATATAATTATTTATGATAATTTTTTAATCAATTGGGACAGTTATAAATTGTTCCTAATACCCATTTTGTATTAATTGAGAATACCATTTGAGACGACTAGTAAGGGTTGCCAGAATCTGAGTAATATTAGGGATGGTTTATCCGTCCCTAATACTACTCGCGAGAGTGAGAATTTTTTCGCAAGAATATCTTGTGGGACGAGAAAATCCGTCCCTAATGCCAATTGTAGAGCATCTATGAATTAACATTTAGGACGGTAAAATCCGTCCCTAAAATATCTGCGATGCCTAGTATAAGGGATGAATTTTTGCTGTTGCAAAATACGTCCTAAATACTCTTTTGGGACGGATTTTGTGCTTTTAGGGATGGATTTTTACCATGTATAATACCCATTTTTCTTGTAGTGCAACTCATTAGTTTTCAATTCTCAAACTATCTTATTCTTACGACATATTTGTTGTTCTTGATGTTATGATAACGGTTCTAAAATTTTACAATAGCCATGATTTTATTGTTGTGGATAAAATGATTGGTATCAATCTCTCCCATTAAGGGTATATTATGATAGGTCTTAGAACCTTTTATTTATTCACTATCCATAGCTAAGGTATCACCATAAACTCCATCATTCATTGTGCCAATATTTAATATTTCTTGGAGTAACAAAAAAAATCATATTATATATTAGACACGTATCCATTAATTAATTCGGAATCAACTCTAGGTTCGTGTTTTTTTTTATCAAAACACATAACATTTTTCGATAGCATAAGAATGCACTTTTTCAATTAAAAACCCTCATAGTTCTCCCACAAAATAAACAATTCCAATTAAACTATATTTAGTATCTCATTTGAGACTACTTAAGATGTTTGCATATTCATTTTTATTTAATACTATATATAGTGTTCTTATATTTGGGTCATGTGGAGTACAAGATGGTTCAAAATAAGCATATATATAATAAATGGATATTCTTATATTTCAAGGTACTCGATCTATTAATGATCCATATTTGTCCTTGTCATATTAACAAGTAATATTCTTGTGTAAGGACATTTTTGTCCAACATACTTGTATATGTCATTAGCCGTAACACCGTTGCAAAGATTCAAAGTCCATTCATCATCAACGGAATCCGAAGATCAAAAGAAAGGAAGAATTCAGAAATCCAGTCAGCCGGACCGGTCCGCCTGAAATTAAAATGAACTGATCCGCCAGCGAACCGATCCGCCCAGTCCCGGACCGGTCCGCCTTGCAAATTGTATCCAGAGAGCACCGAACCGATTGCGAACCGAATCTGCTTCAAATTAAAAGAACCGATCCGCTATCGGACCGATTCGCCTCAGGCCCGGACCGGTCCGCCCTGGATAGAATTTCCCAGATCGTGATTCAGATTTTTTAGGGCTATGGCTACCTTATTTATACCACGATCAGAAGATGGTTTCCTTAAGACTTTTTAACGATTTTAAGAGAACAACAACTCTAAAGTCTTCACCTATTGAGTCCCATGATTCTAGGTTTTTAGATTCACACAAAGTCCAATATATTGTGAATCACTTTGTAACCCAAGAACACACCATTGTTGCTGTTCAACCCATGTGAAGTGGACCGCTTCTTCCTCTTCATTGCTACCTTACTGGAAAGGGATATTCCAGCCGCGACTACAGAATCCGATACCCGAGGGTAATTCTTAGTCAAAAACTTGTATTTCAGTGTAATCCGATTGTAAGCCGTTTTCTTACAAATTATAGTGATATACAAATGGTTTTGCCCCTGTGGGGAATTTTTCCTTAAACTTTGTGTGTTGAATATCTTGTGCATGATTTCATATTGTTTCAATCACACCTAGTTGCATGCTTAGGGTTTATTTGGGTTAAAAAAAGGTGTTTATTATATTATTTCTTAATTGAACGCAAGCGCCAACTCTTTCAAATTGGTATCAGAGCAGGTTACGCCAATCTATCGCGTATTCCTTACTTTCGCAAAAATTTTCTAAAGATATCAATTTTTTGAAATAAATTGATTTTTGAAAAGAGTGTGTTCAAATGGAGAAATCATACAATAAATTGCCTGTTTTTGACGGGACTAATTATGCTTATTGGAAAGCCCGTATGAGGTCGGCTTTAAAAGCCATTGATGAACGGGTTTGGATTCTTGTTGAAAGAGGGTGGACACCTCCCTCCGTCACTGTTGAAAACGTGACAAATTTAAAATCTGTCTCGCAATGGACCGAAGATGAATTTAGATGGTCTTCCTTTAATTCTAAGGGATTGAGTGCTATTTCTGCTTCTATTACTCCTGATGAGTTCAAACGCATAATGACGTGTTCCACGTCAAAAGAAGCATGGGATGTTTTGCAACTTACTAATGAAGGTACGAACACGGTTAAAGAATCTAAACTTCAAAATTTGACCACCCAATTTGAGACTATCACCATGTCTGAGTCCGAATGCTTTGATGAGTTTTATGCACGTTTGTCGGACATAGTCAACACTTGTTTTAATTTGGGTGAGGAGATTGATAATACGCGTGTCGTTAAAAATATTTTGAGATCTCTCCCAAAACGCTTTATTCCTAAAGTCACTGTTTTGAACTCTTTGGCAAATTTGAAAGCTCTTAAGTTGGAAGAACTTGTAGGAGATCTTCAAACCTATGAGATTGACATGTTTCCCCAAACCATTAAGGCTAAGGATAATGGCATTGCTTTAAAGACTCATTTTAAGAAAAAGAAAGAAAAAGTTTTGGAGTCTGTTTCTGAGTGTGATCTTGACATAGATAACTTGGCCTTGTTTGCAAAAAATTTCAAAAGAATTCTCAAATTCAAGAAAAATGGAAATTTCAATGATAAAAGGAATTTTGAGAAAAATAATTTTGAAAAGAAAAATGAAAAAGATTTTAAAAATCCTCCCATGAAAGACAGTGAGAGATGCTTTGAATGCGAAGGTAGGGGTCATAGAGCCTTTGAGTGTGCCACTCGTCTTAATAGAGAAAAGGGAAAAGTTGTCCTGAATGCTACCCTTAGTGACGATAGTGATGTCGAGTCGGTGGACTCGGGAGATGAGTCACCGCATGAGCGTAACTTCACCGCGTTCATGGCTAGTCATGTGAGTACTTCCAGTGCACCTCACGACGATGAGGATGCTGACTCACAGGGACATCTTGACAGTGAGAGCGAAGAGCGTGAGGGGGAGGATGATGAGGCAAGTGAGAGCGAGTGTGATCTTCAACACGCCTACACTGAACTATATTCCGAGTCTTTTGAAACCAAGAAGCGAAACAATGCTTTAGTCCTTAGGATCACTGCCCTAGAGAAAGAGTTAAGATTGTTTGGAGAGAGAGAGAGTGTTTGTGAGAATGGAAAAGAGAGAAAGAGAAAGAAAGATCGTGAGAAAATAAAATGTTTTGAGTGCAATGGGATAGGGCACAAGAAATTTGAGTGTCCTTCTAATCTTAGGAGAGAGCGCAAGAAAGTTGCCATGCCCACCTCTCCAAGCGATAGTGAGGATGAGAATGGTGATGATAGGTTGATCCAAAATGCCTTTAGAAAGTTGTTTATAGAGACTATGGAAACAAAAAGGTCAAATAGGATCCTAGGTCTTCGAATTCGTGAGTTAAAGGTAGAAAGTGATGAGCTAAAAAGAGAAAAAGGTGACTTGTCCAACACGGTGTCTAGTCTGACGACACGTGTATCCCATCTCGAGGATGACCTCAAACAAGCACAGGAGGTTCAAGTCACATTAGATAATGCTCTCGAGCCTATATCCACCGTGATGAGTGAGTCCCATGGGTGTCCGTCTAGGAATGTTCATCCCAAAATTGTTGACAAATTACTTCCTAGACCGGTTTATATTTGCTCCCACTGCAAGAAGCGAGGACATCTTAGGGAGTTCTGTTCTAAGTTGGGTTTTGTGCCACATCATGCCACTTCACACATTCATGCACATGCACCCACTCATGATTCTTTGGCTGCTCATTTTGATAGAGAGTTTGCACATATTCGCGAGCAAGTGAAGTTTTTGATCAAGACTACACATGATCTAGTGGAGTTGGTTCAAAAGATGTCACCATCTTTGGAAAACTCCACCGTTACTCCCGGTTGAGATCTAGTCTTGTTTGCTAGCATAGGTTGTTTTTCATGACATCATTTTTGCCTATTGTTAGCATGTATTATTAGTTTGCTTTATTTTTTCTTTTTCTTTTTTTTGAAAAATACAAAAAAAAAAAATTCTTTTTAGAAAATTTTTTAGAAAAGCACAAAAAGATTTTATTTTGATAAAATTTTTGAAAAATCAAAAAGAGTTTTGTGTTTATGGATGAGCATTTATGATAGCCAAGTCACAACTTCATTTCATATATCCATGTGACTGTTTGATAGAGATTTGAGAGGCTACATCATTTCATCCATGTGCTTAACATTGATTGGAGTCCTTGAGATGTAATTAGTGATATCTTCCTACATGTTTGACTCCTATATCCTTTAATGCACACATGCACGGCTATATTTGATTATTGCACTTGTCTATCACATATTGGCTTGAGTGTTTCTATCTCAATTCTGTCTATACAATGTACAATATGTGATAAAACTTGACAAGATTGGATTGCATGTAAAAACCGTTTTTGGTGAGACTGTGTGATAATTTGCATAACGGGGAGGGGCTACGAAAGTTGATTCTTTATACTTTGCGCAAAAGCCACCGTTAAAAGGACCTAAAAAATGGAGGTATTGTAATATCCGAGGTCCTAAGAGGTTAAAAGAGCCCGAAAAAATTTAAAGGCAATAAAAAGCAATTCATGCCAAATATGGGCCATTTAGGTTTCACCATCAATTCTCCAAAGTTTGAGAATTTAGTATACCTCTATTATAATATAAATCTGAGGGAGTTTGGTTGGAGAATAAAAACGGGTTTGTACTTCCTTGAAAGTCCTGAAAAAGCTGAAAAACATTTTGGACGTTATTAGTGTAGAAATCACTTTGAGCTTTGATTTGTAGATTTGATATAATCAATATCTTATATTTCCACTCTTTTACACCAAAGGAAGCATTTGAGTTCATTCGTTAGGAATATCCAATATTCATCATGCACATATGTCATGTTTGTATGCTTTGATTTTCCTATAGAATTTTGATCACATCCATTCTTTTACGCTATCACCGACTTGGTTGTTTTATGTTCATTCATGGTGTGATTTTATGCCTTGTGTCACCCCGATACTTGATTAGTTTCTCTCATTTGTCTATTTGGGGACATCATAAAAAGGGGGAGAATGAATTATCTGATTATGGGGGAGCTTTGAAATTCTGAGAATATCATCTTAAATTGATATATATGCTTATGATTATCTCATTTCAAACTCGATACGTCACTTGGTATTTGCTTTGTCTCATGTGTGTAGGTACATCTTTTGATAATCCCATATTGCACACCCTGATGAGAAAAGCGATGAGATTTCTGAAGAGTCAAAGAACAAACGATGTAGCCTTAGTCATTTGTACCACTTTCAGTTTTTGGGTTCATGGAAGGGTAGATTTTTATAGGCATTGTGATTATAGATAATTCAGATTTTTTATATTTGTTCCGGCATAGACATAGGGGGAGATTTGTAAGGACATTTTTGTCCAACATACTTGTATATGTCATTAGCCGTAACACCGTTCCAAAGATTCAAAGTCCATTCATCATCAACGGAATCCGAAGATCAAAAGAAAGGAAGAATTCAGAAATCCAGTCAGCCGAACCGGTTCGCCTGAAATTAAAACGAACCGATCCTCCAGCGAACCGATCCGCCTAGTCCCGGACCGGTCCGCCTTGCAAATTGTATCCAGAGAGCACCGAACCGATTGCGAACCGAATCTGCTTCAAATTAAAAGAACCGATCCGCTATCGAACCGATCCGCCTCAGGCCCGGACCGGTCCGCCCTGGATAGAATTTCCCAGATCGTGATTCAAATTTTTTAGGGCTATGGCTACCTTATTTATACCACGATCAGAAGATGGTTTCCTTAAGACTTTTCAACGATTTTAAGAGAACAACAACTCTAAAGTCTTCACCTATTGAGTCCCATGATTCTAGGTTTTTAGATTCACACAAAGTCCAATCTATTGTGAATCACTTTGCAACCCAAGAACACACCATTGCTGCTGTTCAACCCATGTGAAGTGGACCGCTTCTTCCTCTTCATTGCTACCCTACTGGAAAGGGATATTCCATCCGCGACTACAGAATCCGATACCTGAGGGTAATTCTTAGTCAAAAACTTATATTTTAGTGTAATCCGATTGTAAGCCATTTTCTTACAAATTATAGTGATATACAAATGGTTTTGCCCCTGTGGGGAATTTTTCCTTAAACTTTGTGTGTTGAATATCTTGTGCATGATTTCATATTGTTTCAATCACACCTAGTTGCATGCTTAGGGTTTATTTGGGTTAAAAAAAGGTGTTTATTATATTATTTGTTAATTGAACGCAAGCGCCAACTCTTTCATCTTGTTTCATTGAAACTCATTTTGCCAAAACTTTGACTTAATATACATTTGATTTTCTTGGCAACAAACTATTATAATAAAATATTATCTAATCATACTCGCATAAGCAAATAATAGTGTATCCATATTTTAACATACTCAATGATAAACACATTTTATATCATTAATAATGCAATCTCTTTTGATGATTTAAAATTATCAAAATAACATGCCATTTATTGGTGCCTTCCATATTCATAAATTTTCGAACTTCAAGTTGGTCCAGATAAGTTGTCTTACATAGGTCACCATTCTGAAACTGCTATTATATACATTTAATTTTAACTCAATATCTTCTATAATACCAATGGCCATCAAGTTAAATGAAGCTACATCGTTTTCATGAAAATAATTTAATATGCATAATGTATAACTCAGTTATCCTATTAGAGATAAATCAAAGCTTATATTCATAAATGATAATGATCTCAATATTCCTTCAAAAAGATGTATAATCCTTATTATTTTAAAGTTAAAAGAAATATCAATTATAAACTAATTTCTAGTTCATTCCAGGGGATTTGACCAAACATTTATGACATGATTTCTCTAATGATTTTTGGAATCCATTTCAATAGCATAAGCAAGCTTTAAATTTTAAATCAAAACTAAAAAAATTAAGAGTTCTATTGAACAACAAAGTTTTAGATTATATTAAAATGCTCTTCATTTATAGTTGAGAGATACTCACTTGAGTGCCCCCACTATTCTCTAGGTATAGAATTGAGAAGCTACATGTAATGTGCCTCCACTATATCCTTAATTCATAAAATGGAATCTAAACTGATAGAGCTTCAGTATTAAATAAGAATTAATCTTATTTCTTAAATTAATACATGCTTAATACTTTATAGCCAAGAAAACATATTCATTCGTTCTTGTTGTAAGTTCAGATTTTCAAGGGTTTGAAAGTCACATATAAATTCTACAATCTATTTTTTGAGGAAATGAAGCATGTGATTTTTCATATATTAATCTTCACAATATATAAGATAATATTTTGTATAAGAGTTTGAACCTATATTCCAAATCATTTAACTATAATATCTTTACCAAAGTAAAGATTATATCATTTGCATGAGGTGCAAAGTATTTTTATCTAATTTCCACAGATTTCATAAATAATTGCAAAAAATACAAACTACCTTATGCAATTTCTATTAAATGCATCTTTCATAAATTTGAGTCCAAACTTTTCTAAGTAGTTCATAAGTCCTTTAATAATAAATTTATAAAGGTTTCATAATATTTTTAATCCGTTGGGAGCACTACATGGTACATTTTTCTAAGAAAATATTGTCCAAAATATTTGTTCAAAAGAAAGAACTTCAAGCTTGAAATTTCACCACAATCAAACCGCTTATTGAAAATTTATGATTTCTTTTTCCAGAATTCATCCTTTATGAGTCTAGTTTTAAAATAAATTGGAAATACTCAAAATATTAAGTAAAAGTTAAGATAAACTTATTTACTACAAGTTGTCCAAAAAATTCAGCATTGCGCATCACATTTGTAAAAATGATAACAAAAGATATGCAACTCATTTTTCAGAAATTCTAAAGCCCAATATTCATAATCTTAACAAACTATATGAATTCCAAAATTATTGAAATTTTAATGTATATATCATAAAAAAATCGAGATAATATTCCAACAAAATTCATATAAAAAATACATATTTTTTTTCTCATCATCGATCACTTTAGTGTAGTTAAAAAATTCCAACTACACTTTCATATAAACACTTCAAAAAATATTTGGACAAATTTCTTTTGTAGTAAATATAGTGCAAGGCGTAAATGTGTATTATTTACCCTTAGAATCGTTATATCAAATTTTCATTTGATTCCAATTATCAAATTTTAATTTGATTCCATATAACAAATTTTCATTTGTTTTCATATAACAAATTTTCATCTGTTACTAAATATCAAATTTCAATTTGATTATATATAACAAATTTATATTTATTTTTTAATATCAAATTTTCTTTTGATTCTATATGACAAATTTTCATTTATTTCTTAACCACAAGTGACTCTAAATGAATTGACTAAAAAGTTATACAATTCCATCTCCAACTATAAGATATTATGTAAAATCATATTTCACATTCGTAACTAAAAAATAGAAATGTCCTATTTAAATTTTTTTCATCAAATGGATCATTATTGTTCAAAATATAATTTCTCACGAAATTATTGATCAATTCCGGGTTGACAAAAATACAAAAATTTATTTTTCTAATTTGCAAAATATAATATTTAGGAAGTCCAGGGCTAAACTGTAACTTCTAGAGGTACAAGGAAAAAATTATAATATCTAGAGGCAATAACTTTGTTTAACCTTTTCCATTTTAGGCATCATAAAAATAACCATAAAAGCCCATATGATTTACTTTTCAATCTCCAAGGTAGGTATAAAATGTCTTAAAATTATTGGGACAATTTATACATTGTAATTAAAAATAACATCAAAGAGTTTTATGGAGAATTCGAAAAAATCAAAATCATATTTTATTTTAGTCTACTTCTCAACATAAAATTGTAACCTCATAAGTTTATCGCAAATATGAACCGCATGCGTTGAATCCAAATAAATACTACACAATAGAAATAAATAATATTACCTCAATTATTTATGAAATTTGTAGTAGACGATTCTTAGATTGAGTCGCGAACTAGATTGCTCTCTTTTAGACGTTTCGCGAATCTACCCTCTTTATGCAGGTAGTGTATAGTCACACCGTCTCTTGGATAAAACAAGCCCAGAATATCATCTGTCTCATATAACCATGGACTGTAGTTATATGGAATACTGACACCCATTCGAAATTAATTTCTCAATGCCACAGAATTGTAACCGAGGAAAGAAATATTTCTACTAAAAAATATTTGTGAATGTTGAAATAATTTTTGTGAGAGAGTTTTATGAAATTTTTGGATAAAATGTACACTCTAAGATGAATTTTTTCATCTTTTTCTTCTTCTTACAAGTCTTTTGCAACTATCTCTTACCTTCATTTTTCAAGTTCAATTCCATCCTTATATTTTGCCGGATGAAGGAGAACGATTGAGTACACAAAGTGGGCAATGATTAGGTAAACAAAGTAGTCTATTAATGGAGACAAAAGAAGTTATTCTGTGGAAATAAGGGGCTCCTAAGTGGGGGTATAATGGAATCCCTCCAAAGTGCATTTTGTTCCACCCATGCCTCTATTATTTAATTTTTAAAAACACCACTATCTACAACAAGTCCAAGTATGGTAGAACTTGGGAGAGATTAGATGCTCAATCAAGGGGCTCACCTAAGGGACTCTTTAAGGGAACTAGTGTGCAGGATATAGATTAAGGAATCATTAAGGCATTTAACTTAACCATTCTAAATACACTAAATAAATCACCAAGGCAATCTGAACGAGCATCATTCAAACAACCTCACTAGTATGTATTCTCAACCACACACATTTTTGGCACCAAACATAGTATCTTTAACAAAATGATATGAGATATGTCATATCATGCCTAAAATGTCAAATCAATAACATACTTTAAACTGATGGTTAGTAGGTTTAGTGATTGCAAGTGCGCTAGCGACACACTATGACACGTAACACAAGTCGGCTGGTCCATCGTGATTTCCCTCAGCATTTATTGTTCTTGACATGCGTGGTTTAGTAAAGTGGAGCAACTTATAATGCCACTCAGAGGTTACTCTAAGACTTCATTTCCTATAAAATAACAAACTCATCATTGATTAGATAATCGAGTCATCAAATTGAGAGCCCTATAGTTAAAAGAAACATTATGAACTTAGAAACCATTGGTGCATTTACTTCGTTACCAACAAGAACATCACCATTATTACTCTAAAAAACTCGCCCCATTCACCCATTGGTGCTTAACTACATGCTAGCGTGTACTTAGAGTGCTTGTTCTCTCTCCCTTATAATCAACACCAATCAAAGGCTCTTATTTATTATCCAACGTTATTCTATTTATTGTTCATTATTGTGATAATCATATAACTTGATTTTTGTTATTATTAGTAAATTAAATATTATCTTTTCACCATTTAACAACTTATGCCTCATATTTACTCTAAATACATGATATTACACTACTATCTTACACATTCACAAAATGATAAATGAGCATGGTGAATTGCTACAAGGAGAGGATGTGGATAATATTGTAGTGAACTTTTCACCTCACAATTGATTGTTTTATTCATGATGTAGATAAAGGTTTACTTAATGTCATTCTCAACCTTATTACAAGATATCTAAATAATTTCCTTTGTATAATCTATGAGGAGGAGGAAATATAGACAGTGGTTTTAAATCTTATTTTGGATAGATCTACTAGGGATCCTAAGCTCGTTCTTTCATTTTTATCTAGATAATGTTAAAGTAGATATTATGGAGGTATTCAAAGGATTTTTGGTGGAGAATTATTTCTCAAGCCCTCATTCCTAAGGTGGAAAATCCTTATACGTTTATAGAAATGAGACCAATTAGTTTTTATATAGTTGTTAGTACGAACTTTTCAAAAAATTATGGGTAGAAGAACAACTACCATACTCCCTCTTTTCATCTCAGGAAACCAAGGTGGTTTTATTAAGGGCAGAGAGATTAAGGATAATAATATTTTGGACTAAAAAGTATAATTGTTGAGAAGAAAATGCAAAGGTGGAATATTAATATCAAACTTGACCTGACAATAGCCCATGTAATGATTTATTGCCTTTTTCTCCATAAAGTGCTCGAATTTGGCTTTTCAGAGAAATACATAGATATGGTGTCGAGGATTAATTCAAAATTTTGGTACTCTATTCTCATAAATGGTGAGCCAAATGGATATTCTAAGTCTTCAAGATGCCTTAAACATGGATATTCTAAGTCTTCAAATTCATTCAACTTCAACTACATATTAAACCCATTCAGGTTGGTACATTGAACTACATTTATCAAATGTTTGAAAAAAATAACTATATATATTTGGAACAAAATAACTAAACGTTACAACTGAGAAATAACAAAGGCTTTCAACAAAGCGTTGTAACTAAGAAATTACCCCTAATTATTGGAACCGAGAAATAGAAAATAAACATTAATCAATCGTTGAAACTGCATTTCGATTCATTCACGAGATGCATTTGAAGAAAATAGGACTAACTTAATAAATCAACCACATCTAAAGGATGAACAGCATTTGAAGTTCAACCCCAATGTATTCTTTTTTTTTCCCAATCGACACTAGCAGTGAGATTATTGAAAAAATGAATTTGAATTAGGGTTTCATTCAACATAAATCACATGAATTAATAGAGTTGATTCGTCATGTTTATGACGAATAAAACTTTGGTTTATCCTAGAATTCATTCATTGTATTTATTCTGAAATACGTCTATTATCTAACTATGTTTATAACGAATAAACCCTTGGTTAAATCCTAGAATTGATTTATTGTATTTACCCCGAAACATATCCCTTTTCTTGGTATGTTTATACCGAATGAACACTCAGTTTAACATATAATTCATTCGTTTGCTTTACCCTAAGAAACATTATTAATCTCGGTATGTTTATGATGAATCAACACTAAATTTAAGATGGACATCATATATGCCAATTATTTGTCATTTGTTTCTTTAATACCAATTTTTTTACATAGCATTTTGCATTTTGCCAATATATACAATAGCATTTTGCATTTTGCCAACATATTGTAATAACTCTTACTTTTGAGTAAATTATTTTATATTAATTGGCCAAGAGAGGTAATTATATAAAATATTGGATAATGGAGTAAATACTATTTTAACTGATTTAAAGGATAATATTTACTAGATTTTGCATATTTACTGTTATGTGAATGTAAATAGCATTATGTTACGATTTATGGTGTCGTGCTTTAAATGGCATTTATGGTTTAAAATGAACTTGGAACTTGAATTAATTTATATTATCCCAGATGCCAATTTAGAGGGCGCGGTCAGTCCTAAAATAGTCGAGATAGTCAAAATAAGTGCCATATTGTATTTTTGAGTTCCGGGCACTTTTGACAGGTTATGACTCAATTATGTTGTTACGAGTCATTTTAATGGTGTATTACCATTTAAAGATGGGAATTAATGCTAAGGGGCAGGATTAAGTCTTGCAACCCTCTTATTTCTCAAGTGTATGTTTCTTAAACCTAGAGAGAAAGAGAATTGTGGAGAAACAAGAAGAGAAAGAAAGAGAATTGAAGAAATTGGGCTTGATCTTGCATCTACCGAAAGAGAATTCGAGAATACAACCTTAAGGCAAGTTTCTTAATTGCTAATATATGATTTAAGGTGAATAAAATGTAGTGATGGTTGTGTATTTGGAACCCTTGAACAATTATGGGTTTTTATGAATTTATAGTGTTTGAACCCTTTAAATCTTGTTGTAGATACATATGGTGGTGATTATATTAGTTAGTATTTATGTAGGATTGTTTTGGTTGGATCAATGGTGGTTGTTGTGGGTAAAAATGGAGGAGAAATGAGTTTTGGGAAAAGTTAGGGTAATAAACCCTATAGCCGAAATTGGGCATTCAGGCCCAGGCGAATCGATTCGCCCCTAACGAATCGATTCGCTAAAAAGGTAGGCTACAGGTCTGTGATGAGCTAATCGATTTGTCTTATCCGAATTGATTCGAAAGTATGCAGAATGTTGGGTCCTCTTGACCGAATCGATTCGGCATATCTGAATCAATTCGCTTTCAAGACCGAATAGATTCGGCCAGGGCAAATCGATTCGGAGTTCTTGTTGTTTTAAGGTATTTTTCTATCTTAGTTTGTAACCCTTTTATTATAGGTTTGGGACCTAAGAACTTTCTCTTAGGAAGTAATAAAGTGTATTAGAGACTTATATTAGGTGTGTGACCACACTAGTTTATAAAGGGGATACTTGGGCTTATCTCGGGGATTATTTAATGGTCGTTAGGGTAGTTCTTTCTTGAGTAAACTAGTTTGAGACTAGGGAAGAGTAGGATTATATAATGGTTGAAATTTAGAGACGTGATTAAGGTATACTACACTTGGTGGCTTATGGTAACGTCATTATTTCTCGGAGACTAATTTGGGGATTTATTAAACGTTGAGGTTTATAATGATGACATTAAACGCTTATAGCTCCGGATAAAACGTAATGCATATTTTAAAATGGGAATAACATGTGAATGATAATTTGTATATACATACCTCTCTAAATGCTATCATAGGGGAAGTTACGCGCATGAGGTGAAGTTCCATGGCTAGTGAATGCAGGGTGAATATAGTCCTCGACCATAGGACCGGTTATTATTAATTGTGTGATTATTATTCGAAGTGAGATAATTCTGAGTGTGGTTATGACTCACTGCCGAAGGTATATGGCCGTTTCCCGACGTCACGCGATGTAGGATGCCCAAGTTGTATTGGTGATAGGCCCTGGAAGATGATAGAAATTTAGGGGCGCGTCCAGTGGGAAAACCCGGAAGGATGGTCTTAGAATCGTTATGATGTGATTATAACTGTTGATACGAAAATGAGTCAGCTGACATGTAACAATTATATGAATACATGTGTCATCTTACATGACAAATAATTAAAAGCACCAAGCTACTCATCACCCCGAGCTACTTAGCGCGCCGAGCTACTCAACGTGCAGAGCATCTGGTCAGAAAAATCAAGCGACAATCGCACATTCAATGAACATCGGATTTAATAAACATTCTTATTGTAGAGATGTATATGTCTATTAAATAATGACATATTGTCTATTCATACTGACGATCCCAAGTCTATAAATACATTGTAACACCCCCCATAGCGGGGTAATCAATCTCTTGTAATCATCATCGAGATTAAGGCAAAGATCGACAATACAAACAGTGGACGTAGGCCATTTTCATAAGGTTGAACCACTTTTAAAATATCTTGCCTTATTTTTTTTCTTCATATTTATTTGTGATTAATTAATTAGATCAAATCTAGTTTTTTACATCAACAATAACTATTCTTATTTAAATGGAAATTGAGATTGATGGTAAAGCATTTTATGAAATAAAATGGTTTCTAATAAGTTTCCTAATGAGAAAAGGAACGGTAAAGTGAAATTGTGTAAAACTGAAATGGAATCTCAATAAGTATGATATTATCCATATTCTCATGCATAAATGATTTTTTTATCATTATCATTGATATTTGGCTAGGTTGTGCTTTTAGATTGAGAGGTGAGAATTCTTATCATTATTTGTGGAGAGCAAGATAAGCTTATTCATGATGATTAATTGTTCATAACTGTCATGTACTTTATTCACTTAGTGATCATATTAAACCGGGACCTGACCCGTTTATATTTTGTTGTTTTGCGTGAATCTTATATTCACCCAGGTGCTCCGCCGCAAGGATGCTCGTATTGACTTTTCTATTCCAGTGTCCTGGAGATGTAACACTTTGCGGATGTTATGGGATATTTGATATAGACACTTCCATCTTTTTGTATTCTAGTTATGATCGGTTATACATTCGGGCGTGTTGCCCAAGTTTTGTACTTGTATTATATAATGTGATATTATACTTTAATACTCGGTGTAACCTAATTGTAAGCGTCTGTTACCCGATTGCTTATTCGGTTATGTTTGTTGTATAAGATTGTTGATCGTATACATGTCTTTATTTTCATCCACCTTCTTTTCAATTGGATTGTTTAAATGTTTTTCATTAAATTACAAAATAAATTTTGACAATCCGTTTTCTAAAATAATTGGTGGTTATCTCGTATACTTTTTTTTTACTACTGTGATACTAAGAATGGACCTTCTATGATTCCTGTATTTATTGAAGTATCGGGCTGGCCACCTCTTATTTTAATAAGAGGATTATCACAGATGGTATCCGATCATCAGGTTCTAGAGTCTTTAGGATCTATGCAGACTTGTCACGCTCTACCGTAGCGTTCTTTGATATAGAGCCTTATTGTTAGGACTATTTTGTTTATCTATATTGGCGATCTTATGTAAAATAAATTGTTCTTATTAGTATTCTAATTCAGTTGTTTCTTCGTCTCAGATGCCGCCTAAGAGAGGTCGCCCTGCGAGAAGAAATAGGGTTGTAGATGATGATGTAGGTCCTCCACCGTCACAACAAGGAATAATAAGTGTCGCTGAAGTACCCAATATTGTGGCCCAGGCGGTCAATGCTGTGATGAATGCCGTGGTTCAATAATTTCCCCAAGCCCAACAGCCGAGGGTTCAGGAGGTGCAAGCCCCCGTGGGACCTTCTCCATGGAAATGAGTGAGAGAATCTTTCCTAAACGGTCATCCCCCAGAATTTCAGGGTGGCTCCGATGTGATAGTAGCTAACCAATGGAAAAAGGACATGCACTGCCATCTTCGCATAGTGGACGGAAGAAAATCATTGATACTTTTAAACTAGTTAGAGCAGCCTTACACTGGTGGGAGTCAATGACCACGCCAGAATAAAGATATACTATGACTATAACTGACTTTTGGGTTTTATTTAACCGAAAGTATTTTCCTCCAGCAGTCCAAAGGGAAATGAAGAGGAAACTTTAAGATGTAGTTCAAGGTGAACATTCGGTGGAAGAATATGAGGAGGAATTCACTCGTTTGTGCCGAATGAGGTGACTCCGGAGGAGAGGAGAATATTCAAGTTCATTGGAGGCTTACATTATAGGATACGACAACACTTGCTGGGGAATCCCGCTTTATAAACATTCGGGGATGTAATGAATGCCGCATTACTTCATTGTCAGGATCATCGACTGCATGTACAAGGAAGTAAGAAAGTTTCAGTTATGGGGCAATGGTGTAGGAGGGGGAGCACTACCCTCGTCCCAATCATCGGGAGGTAAGCAAAACAAAAGGGATTCCCAACAAGGGGAATTGTTCGAAAGACAATATTTTAGGGGAATTAATTTTGATGGTAGTGGTTTCAGGCACGGACAGGGTGCCCAACAACAATAACAGGTAGGCCAAGCAGGTCGGGGTAATAATGGGGGTCGAGGCCATCCGGGCCAACGCTTTGGGCAATTCAGAAATAATAGGGTAAAAATCAAGAAAATATGGCAGGTCGTTGTTTTCAATGTCGAGAGATGGGTCACTATAGCAAATCATTCTTGCAGTTGATTGGGGGAAAATTTCGTAGAATTCCACAGCATCAGCAGGCACAACTATCGCCACCAGTGCCCAATCCAATCATCCCTCCACAATAGGGATAATTACGGTATGGGCGTGTTTACCATATACAGGATGCTATGCTTCCTCCAGCGCCGCCAACTATCGAGGGTAAGTTTCCCATTCATAGGCATATGGGTCATATATTATTTGATGCGGGTACCACACACTCATTTATTTCTAGAAGTTTTGCTCAATCGACGGAGTTAATTCAATCTGCAGAAAGTACTTTCACTAGTGTCGAGTCCTCTATGGGTGATGGTTCGCTAATTTTCTTTATTTGTAAAAGAGTAGAAATAAATCTTGGTAATTTGTGTTTTGAGGCCGATTTACCCGTCCTTGATATGGTGGGGTATGATGTTATCCTGGGTATGGATTGGCTAGTGAAGTATCGTACGATAGTAAATTGTTATGGAAAGTGTATAGTCTTTGCCATTCCGGGGCAAGAGATGTTTTTAGTGGCTATTCCTCATTCAGAGGGAGGTTCTAGCACTAATTTGTATTGCATTGTGGAGGAGACTTCTCGGGATGTATTCGTTTCCTTAGATTCAATTCCGGTTGTTAGAGACTTCGAAGATGTTTTTTGGGAGATACCGGGTTTACCTCCAAGTAGGGAGATTGAGTTTGTGATTGATTTATCACCAGGAACGCGGTCGATTGCTAGAGCTCTGTACCGTATGGCTCCTGTTGAGATGAGGGAGTTAAGAGATCAGATTCAAAAGATATTAGAATAGGGGTTTATTAGGCATAGTACGTCGTCGTGGGGAGCTCCTGTATTATTTTTGAAGAAAAGATATGGTTCTCTCCAGTTGTGTGTTGATTACCAGGAGTTGAATAAAGTTACCATCAGGAATAAATACCCACTACCTCGGATTGATGATTTGTTCGATCAACTTAGGGGAGCGTTGTACTTCTCTAAAATAGATTTGAGGACTGGGTATCACCAGCTACGAATACGAGAAAAGGATGTGTCCAAAACTTCGTTTTTAACTAGATATGGGTCCTATGAATTTTTGGTTATGCCTTTCGGTCTAACCAATGCTCCTGAAGTGTTTATGGACCTTATGAATAGAGTGTTTCGAGACTTCCTGGACCAGTTTGTTATCGTATTTATTGATGACATCCTAGTGTATTCTCAAATTGAAGCTGACCATGCTAAGTATTTATGGTTGGTCTTGCAGACGTTGAGGGATCGTCAATTGTATGCCAAATTCTAGAAGTGTGGTTTTTGGCTACAGGAAGTGCAATTTATGGGTCACATTGTGACAACTCTGGGTATTTTAGTAGATCTGAGTAAAGTTATAGTGGAGAGGGAATGGGGTTAGCCCACGACACCTATAAAAATTCACAATTTTCTGGGTTTGGATGGCTATTACCACCGATTTATCAAGGGTTTTTCTAAGATTGCTAGCCCTTTGATAAATTTAACTCGGAAGGGAGTAAGATTGTTTGGGATAATTCTTGTCAACTAGCTTTTAATGAGCTGAAAGATAGGTTGACTTCTGCTTCAGTACTTGTCTTATTGAGGCTGGGGTTGGAATATTTGGTCTTTACGGACGCATCTCTGCAAGGGTTGGGAGGTGTGTTACATCAAGAGCAACGGGCTATTGCTTATGCTTCTCGCAAGATAAAGCCCCATGAGAAGAATTATCCGGTACATGATTTGGAACTTACTGCAGTGATTTTCGCCTTAAAGATTTGGAGGCATTACCTTCCGGGAGAGTAGTTTAGTCTTTTCACGGACCACAAATCGTTGCAATATTTGTTTTCGTAGAAATATTTGAATATGAGACAGTGGCGGATGCGTTGAGTCGAAAACCCGAGGGGGAGTTAACACTAGTATGGAAGGCTAAATGGAAAAAACTCAGCCAAGAGGATGCGATGACAAGGGAGTTTATGTCGGTGTTGACCGTTACGCCTACAATAGTAGCAAGGGTTGTTGAAGCTCAAGGAAAGTACAAATATTGTTAGGGTTGTGTATGCCAACTGTTAACCGAGGGAGCGGAATCCTACTATATAAGTTATGAGGGTGGGTTACGTTTCCACGGGAGACTTGTTGTCCAGAATGAGGGGGATTTGAGACGGTCCTTAATGACCGAATCCAATGGGTCCAAATTTGCAGTACATCCTGGTGGAGACAAAATGTACCAAGACATGCGCCGTCAATTGTAAGGACATAATTTTATCAATGTCCGGGGTAGAATCTATGAATTTTTTTATTTCTCCTAGATCACAATTTGTATGTCTGATACCGCTACATTCGTCATGTCATTACGTTCATCCTCGACGGCCTTTATCCGAATTCAATGCATCTATTATCTTCACGTGCATCATGCTACATGCGACGTGCTGCTCAGCTCATTCCCACTACTCCACTACGCAATATCGGTAAAATGGTTTATTGGAATATTAACATTTGCATAAATATTTGGGAAATTTTTCAGAAAATGTTTTTTCAAAGTCTGATGTATTTTTATAAAAAGCAAATTTTTTTCTAAGTGTAGAAGCGGAGTGTCTCGGTCGAAGAGCTCGTTCAAGCGACATTGCACTGTTGTTCGAACGAGATAGGCATGTCGCACGATTTTATTCGAACGACTTATGTCCTTCGTTTGAGCGACATGTCATCTCGTTCGAACGAGCCACCGCCTCGGTTTTCGTATAAATACATGATCACCTTTTACACATTTTTTTTCAAGTCTTTCTGCAATCTCGAATTCTATGAAAATAGCCCAGAATCAAACTTCACCTTTTAAAGGTTTTCTTAAGCCTTTTTATTCACATAATCACTCCCATTTATATATGTGAATTGTTAAACCTTCAAGAAGATCATTTACTCTTCTGGAGTACTTTGTGGAGGAGCCGTCTTGTTTTCTATTGCTCCCCACCTGGAGTTCCTAAGGGAGATTCTAGCCGATGACATCAGAACCGACACCTGCACGTATTTCTGTGTCACACCTATTTTCATTGTAATTCGTGTAACCGTTTTTACAAAATTATAGTGAAAATAAAAGGTTTTTCCCCTTTGGGGGATTTTTCCTCACATGTGTGTGTTTGAATGTTCTTGCTTGATTTTATCATCTTCAATCACACCTAGATGCATGTTTAGGACTTAATTGATAAAAAAAATGAGTTTAATTAAATAATTTCTTTATTTGAACGCAAGCTCACTCTTTCAAATTGGTATCAGAGCCAATTACACATTTATACCGTGTAATTTTCCGTAAAGTTTTCTAAGATATCAATTTTCTAAAAAATCGATTTTTTTGAAAAAGAACGTGTTCATAATGGAGAAGTTATATAATAAAATTCCAGTTTTTGACGGGACAAACTATGCATACTGGAAATCCCGCATGAGATCTGCATTAAAAGCCATTGATGAACGTGTCTGGATTTTGTTTGAAAGAGGGTGGACTCCTCCCTCCATCACTGTTAATAACGTGACTAGTTTAAAACCTGACACTACTTGGACTGAAGAAGAATTTAAATGGCCATCTTTTAATTCTAAGGGTTTAAGTGCTATTTCTGGATCTGTCACACCTGCTGAGTTCAGACGAATAATGATGTGCACCACGTCAAAAAAGGCATGGGATGTTTTTCAACTTACCCGTGAAGGAACTAATGCTATGAAAGAGTCTAAACTGCAAAATTTAATAACTCAATTTGAAACAATCACCATTCTTGAGTCTGAATGTTTTGATGAATTTTATGCTAGACTGTCTAATATTGTTAACACTAGTTTTAATCTAGGTGAACACATTCCAAATGCTAGAGTTGTTAAAAAGATTCTTAGATCACTGCCTAAGTGTTTTATCCCTAAAGTCATTGTGTTAAAGTCTATGGGTAATTTAAATACGCTTAAATTGGAGGAACTTGTAGGAGACTTACAAACGTATGAAATTGATATGTTTCCTAAACCTGTCAAGACTAAAGATAAAGGAATTGCACTTAATACCCAGGAGAGAAAGAGTGAGGGGTCGGCAAGAAAGAGGGGAGAGTCATCTAGAAAAAGAGGGATAGATACGTCAGATTCTGAGTGTGACTTTGATTTAGATGATTTGGCCCTGTTCGCTAAAAATTTCAAGAAAAGTCTCAATTTCAAGAAAAATGGTAATTTCAAAGATAAAAAGAAGTTTGAGAAAAATAAGTTTGAAAAGAAAAATGAAAAAGATTTTAAAGATACTCCTAAGAAATAGAGTACGACATGCTTTGAGTGCGATGGTAAGGGTCATAGAGATTTTTAGTGCGCTACTAGGATGAACAGAGAAAAGGGCAAAGCTATCCTTAATGCTACCCTTAGTGACGACAGTGAGGTTGAGTCAGTGGACTCAGGAGACGAGTCATCACATGAGTGTAACTTCACCGCATTCATGGCTAGTCATGTGAGCACTTCTAGTGCTCCTAATGACGATGAAGATGCTGCTTCACAGGGACACCTCAACAGTGAGAGTGATGTGAGTGAGGGAGAGGATGATGCAAGTGATAGTGAGAGTAATCTTCAACGCGCCTACGCTGAGTTATATAATGAGTCATTTAAAACCAAAAAGCGTAACAAAGCGTTAGTTCTTAGGATCACCGCGTTAGAGGAAGATTTACAAAAAGTGCGAGAGAGAAAGTCCTCCACCCGCACTACCTTGAGAGAGAGGGAGTTTGGTTGGAGAATTTAAATGGGTTTGCACTTCCTTGAAAGTCCTAAAAAAGAATTAAATCGTTTTGGACGTTATTGATGTGGAAATCATTTTGAGCTTTGATGTGTTGATTTGATTGATTCAATGTCTCATATTTCCATGCAGACATGTCATGTTTGTATGCATTGATTTTTCTATCGAATTTGATCACACTTCTACATTTACGCTATCATCGACTTGGTTGTTTTTGTGTTTGTTCATGGTGTGATTTTTGTTGTATATTTTGAGTGAAAATTTTTGAAAAATTCAAAAATAGATTGTTTTTACCATGTGACATTTCCCATATTTATGCCTCTCATATTTGTCTATTTTGGGACAACATAAAAAGGGGGAGAATGAATTATGGGGGATATTTGTTTGGTTGATTTATCAATGATTTTCTTAAGCTTAATTGATCTTTGATTTTAACATATCATTATATTTCAAACTGTTGCTTGCCACGGGTATCTGCTTTATCTCATGTGTGTAGGTACAAAGTTAATTTATCGGATTACACACCCTGATGAGAAAAGCTTTCGGAGTTTATGAAGAGCTGAAGATTTAAAGATGCTGAAGTTTGATTGAAGACATGTCACTTACTATTCTCAGTTTGAGGGTTTAATGGGGATAATATATTATATGTCATTTATTTTAGGGATATTGCACAATTCGGATTTTTATTTATGTACCGACATAAACATAGGGGGAGATTTGTAAGGACATAATTTTATAAATGTCCGGGGTAGAATCTAGGAATTTTCTGTTTGTCCTAGATCACAGTTTGTATGTCTGATACCGCTACATTCGGCACGTCATCAAGATCATCCTCGTCGGCCTTTATCCGAATCCAATGCATCCATCATCTTCACGTGCATCATGCTACATGTGACGTGCTGCTCAGCTCATTCCCACTACTCCACTACGCAATATCGGTAAAATGGTTTATTGGAATATTAACATTTGCATAAATATTTGGGAAATTTTTCAGAAAATGTTTTTTCGAATTCTGATGTATTTTTATAAAAAGCAAAAAAATTTCTAAGTGTGGAAGTAGAGTGCCTCGGTCGAAGAGATCGTTCAAGCGACATTCCACTGTCGTTCGAATGAGATAGGCATGTCGCGCAATCTCATTCGAACGACATCTGTCCTTCGTTCGAGCGACAAGTCATCTCGTTCGAACAAGCCACAGCCTCGATTTTCGTATAAATACCTGATCACTTTCTACACGTTTTTTCAAGTCTTTCTACAATATCAAATTCAACGAAAATAGCCCAGAATCAGACTTCACCTTTTTAAGGTTTTCTTAAGCCTTTTTATTCACATAATCACTCCCATTTATATATGTGAATTGCTAAACCTTCAAGAAGATCATTTACTCTTCTGGAGTGCTTTATGGAGGAGCCGTCTTCTTCTCTATTGCTACCCACCTGGAGTTCTTGAGGGAGATTCCAGCCGACGACATTGGAACCGACACCTACGGGTATTTTTGTGTCACCCTTATTTTCATTGTAATCCGTGTAACCGTTTTTACAAAATTATAGTGAAAATAAAAGGTTTTGCCCCTTTGGGGGATTTTTCCTCACATGTGTGTGTTTGAATGTTCTTGCTTGATTTTATCATCTTCAATCACACCTACATGAATGTTAGGACTTAATTGATAAAAACTGAGTTTAACTAAATAATTTATTTATTTGAACGCAAGCGCACTCTTTCATCAATATTTGTGGGCGGGTATGAAACGGGATATTTCTGATTTTGTCTCCCAATGTACTACTTGTCAGTTGGTGAAAGTAGATCATCAGCGACCGACGGGATTATTATAATCCTTGGAAATGCCGGTATGGAAGTGGGAAAGCATATCGATGGATTTCATCATGGGATTGCCAATGTCTCAAAGCGGTCATGATTCCATTTGGGTTATCGTTGACCGCTTAACCAAGTCGGCACATTTCTTACTAGTACGTACAGACTACAACACTTCTCGATATGCCCGGCTATTTATTGCGGAGATTGTTAGACTTCACGGGGTACCCGTTAATATAGTTTCTGATCGAGACAAAATTTTTGTTTCCCATTTTTGGCGAAGTTTCCCAGAAGCCATGGGAACCGAATTGAAGTTGAGTACCTCCTATCACCCTTAAACAGATGGGCGGACAAAAAGATTCAACCAAATGTTAGAGGATATTCTCAGAATGTGTGTGCTTGATTTCAAAGGAGGTTGGGAACAATACCTTTCCTTGGTCGAATTTGCTTATAATAATTCGTACCAATTCACTATTGGGATGGCACCCTATGAAGCATTATATGACCGACCGTGTACATCACCTACTTGTTGGTTGGAAGTAGGGGATAATTAATTTATTGGACCTGAGATGATCCAGGATTCTTCTTCAAAGATTGAACTTATTCGTAATCACATTCAAATCGCTCAAAATCATCAAAATAGTTATGTTGATGAGAATAGAAGGCATATGGAGTTGGATGTTGGAGATCAAGTTTTGGTGCGAGTTTCGCTAATGAAGGGTATAAAGCGATTTGGGAAGAAAGGAAAGCTTGCACCGCACTATGTAGGTCCTTTTCCCATTATAGCTAAAGTAGGCCCAGTAGCTTATCAACTCGCCTTACCGGAACACTTACAACAGATTCATGATGTGTTTCATGTTTCATCCTTGAAAAAGCATAAGAGGTGTGAAGGAGCTCACTGGCACATTCCTTTACAGGATATCGAATTGCAGCCCGATATATCATATGAGGAACAACCAGTTGCAATTTTAGATCACGGGGAGCGTAGGCTAAGATCTAGAGTGGTGCCCTTGGTTTGGGTCCAATGGGGGCATCACAATGCCGAGGAGTTAACGTGGGAGAGTGAGGACGACATGCGAGAAAAGTATCCACATCTCTTTTTGCAAGGTACGCCTAAATTTTGAGGGCAAAATTTCCTTATAAGGGGGGAGTATGTAATAACCCTTACTTTTGGATAAATTATTTTATATTAATTGGCCAAGAGAGGTAATTATTTAAACTATTGGATAATGGATTAAATATTATTTTAACTGATTTAAAAGATAATATTTACTAGATTTTGCATATTTACTATTATGTGAATGTAAATAGAATTACGTTACGATTTATGGTGTCGTTGTGGTTTAAACGGCATTTATGGTTTAAAATGAAGTTAGAACTTGAAATAATTTATATTATCCTGGATGCCAATTTAGAGGGCATAGTCAAAATAAGTGCCATATTCTATTTTTGGGTTCCAGGCACTTTTGACAGGCTGTGACTCAATTATGTAGTTACGAGTCATTTTAATGGTGTATTAAGATTTAAAGATGGGAATTAATGCTAAGGGGCACGATTAAGTCTTGCAACCCTCTTATTTCTGAAGTGTATGTTTCCTAAACCTAGAGAGAAAGAGAGAGAAAGAGAATTGTGGAGAAACAAGAAGAGAAAGAAAGAGAATTGAAGAAATTGGGCCTGATCTTGCATCTATCGGAAGAGAATCCGAGAATACAACCTTAAGGCAAGTTTCTTACTTGCTAATATATGATTTAAGGTGAATAAAATGTTGCGATGGTTGTGTATTTGGGACCCTTGAACAATTATGGGGTTTTATGAATTTATACTGTTTGAACCCTTAAAATCTTGTTATACATACATATGGTGGTGATTATATTAGTTAGTATTTATGTAGGATTGTTTTGGTTGGATCAATGGTGGTTGTTGTGGGTAAAAATGGAGGAGAAATGAGTTTTGGGAAAAGTTAGGGTAATAAACCCTATAGCCGAAATTGGGCATTCAGGCCCAGGCGAATCGATTCGCCCCTAACGAATCGATTCGCTAAAAGGGTAGGCTATAGGTCTGTGATGAGATAATCAATTTGGATTATCCGAATTGATTCGAAAGTATGCAGAATGTTGGGTCCTCTTGACCGAATCGATTCGGCATATCTGAATCAATTCACTTTCAAGACCGAATAGATTCGGCCAGGGCAAATCGATTCGGAGTTCTTGTTGTTTTAAGGTATTTTTCTATCTTAGTTTGTAACCCTTTTATTATAGGTTTGGGACCTAAGAACTTTCTCTTAGGAAGTAATAAAGTGTATTAGAGACTTATATTAGGTGTGTGACCACACTAGTTTATAAAGGGGATACTTGGGCTTATCTCGGGGATTATTTAATGGTCGTTAGGGTAGTTCTTTCTTGAGTAAACTAGTTTGAGACTAGGGAAGAGTAGGATTATATAATGGTTGAAATTTAGAGACGTGATTGAGGTATACTACACTTGGTGGCTTATGGTAACGTCATTATTTCTCGGAGACTAATTTGGGGATTATTTAAACGTTGAGGTTTATAATGATGACATTAAACGCTTATGGCTCCGGATAAAAACGTAATGCATATTTTAAAATGGGAATAACATGTTAATGATAATTTGTATATACACACCTCTATAAATGCTATCATAGGGGAAGTAACGCACATGAGGTAAAGTCCCCTGGCTAGTGAATGCAGGGTGAATATAGTCCTCGACCATAGGACCGGTTATTATTTATTGGGTGATTATTATTCGATGTGAGGTAATTCTGGGTGTGGTTATGACTCACTGCCGAAGGTATATGGCCGCTTCCCAATGTCACGCGATGTAGGATGCCCAGGTTGTCTTGGTGATAGGCCCTGGAAGATGATAGCAATTTAGGGGTGCATCCAGCGGGAAAACCCGGAAGGATGGTCTTAGAATCTTTATGATGTGATTATAACTATTCTTATTTAAATGGAAATTGAGATTGATGGTAAAGCATTTTATGAAATAAAATGGCTTCGAATAAGTTTCCTAATGAGAAAAGGAACGGTGAAGTGAAACTGTGTAAAACTGAAATGGAATCTTAATAAGTATGATATTATCCATATTCTCATGCATAAATGATTTTTGATCATTATCATTGATATTTCGCTAGGTTGTGCTTTTAGATTGAGAGGTGAGAATTCTTATCATTATTTGTGGAGAGTGAGACAAGCTTATTCATGATGATTAATTATTCATAACTTTCAGGCACTTTATTCACTTAGTGATCATATTAAACCGGGCCCTGACCCGTTTATATTTTGTTGTTTTGCGTGAATCTTATATTCGCCCAGGTGCTCCACCGCAAGGACGCCCGTATTAACTTTTCTATTCCAGTGTCCTAGAGTTGTAACACCTTGCAGATGTTACGGGATATTTGATATCGACGCTTCCATCTTTTTGTATTCTAGTTATATCGGTTACATATTCGGGTGTGTTGCCCAAGTTTTGTACTTGTATTATATAGTGTCATATTGTACTTTAATACTCGGTGTAACATACTTGTAAGGGTATGTTAACTGACAACTTATTATATTATGTTTATTGTACAAGATTGTTGATCGGTGTACAAGATTGTTTAACATAATTGGATTCTTTAAACGTTTTTCATTAACTTACAAAATAAATTTTGACAATTCATTTTCTAAAATAATTGGTGGTTATCTCGTATACTTTTTTTTACTACTGTGATGCTAAGAATGGACCATCTATGATTCCTATAATTATTGGAGTATCGAACTGGCCACCTCTTATTTTAATAAGCGGTTTGTCACACATATATGCCAATACATGACATTGAATTTGATTGCATTCTATTCATTGTCATTATTATTTCTTTGGTTCAATGCAGGTCCTTTATGGATAAACTACTATGCTACTCCCGTGCCAATAGGAAGTCGGTTATTTCCTCAGAGAGGAAGCGACATGAAGCGATCCACGCTTTGTTTGCTGCTACTCCTACTCCTATAGAGGGGGATATTGGGGGGGGGGGGTTGTCAGTACTATTGTGGAAGGGGTACCTGGGGAGACCGTGGTGGAGTGACATGTGGAGATCGATGAGGACGGTCATTCTGAGGAGGAGAGTCATGATGATGAGGAGGGTCATGGTGAGGAGAAGGGTGATGCTCCTACTGAGGAGGATGTTTTTCACGATGATGCTCCTACTGAGGGGGTGTTGATGCCCCTAGGACATTAAACCCATCATGCATTCTACACAAGACCACTGCTAAGTATATTAAGAAGAAGGTTGTTGAAGCTGGCCCTTCCTCTACAGCTTATGAGGGTTCTAACGATCTGAGTCGTTGGAACACAAGGTACCCAATTTTAAAATTCTTTTTACATCACAAAAAGATAATTTCCTTTTTAGACACGAAAGCGTGAAATGGTTCAAATTAAAACAAATTAACAAAATTTTAATTTCTTTTTCAAATTAAAATTAAACCAAGTGAAATAAGATGGAACACACACACAATTTAATTTATTTTAAACCCAATTAATTTAACCCAAGTCCAAGAAATTTGCCTAAGTCATATTTTCCATTTTTGCAAATTAGGCCAAACCAAATTTTACCAAATTAAGGTTACTTGAATTAAATTAATTAAAATATACCCAAACTAATTTAGCACCAAATCAAACAAGAGTAGTGAATTAAACCACATTTTATCTTTTAGTCCTAAGCATGCGTTCTAGGTGATTTTTCAAGATAAAATAAATTCACAACACACTACGCCGCGTTGTACGAAGAAAAACCCACAACGGGAAACAACCTCAGACGACCCTAGCCTTAAGTCCACTAAGTACGGAATTACAGTTACAAGAAAGATGACTTACAACACTCGACTCGACTCCTTCAAGCCCCGACGCGTCTTTTTGTAAATACCTCCTCTTAGTAGACAATACCGGACTCCACCGAAACCTTGGAATCCAACAATGAGGAACTAGGAAGCAACCGTCAACCACACATAGTGCCTTTCACTATGTGAGAATGCCGCAGCCAAAAATGAACTTCTTCTTCTTTGAGGGATTTAGAAGAAAACCCAAACTTCTCTTCTTCAAGGTGTAGAGATAGACCGGTGCCAAACTCTCCAAGAAAGATGTATATATATTGAAACTTGGATAAACAAACTTTTGGTGAAAACTAGAGTGTTAAATAATTTTTTCTTGAAAAATTACACACTCAAAACATGAACTTTTTTCTTGTAAATTGAAGCTCTCAAACTCTCTCTTGGAGATGGAAGGATGTGAAAAAGTTATTTGGAAAAAGTTGGTTCCCGCACATATTAAGTCTGTCAAAAAGTTAGTGGGGAAAACAAGTGGGAAAGTGGGAAAAACTGTCAAAAACTGCCCAAAAAACCGTTCCCGGCAAATCTCTTTCAAACGAGATTTTTGTTCGAATGAAGTCTCGTTCGAACGATACTTCTAACGAAGTTCCAGTGGAAAGTCATTGCAAACCTCGTTCGAACGACATTCTCGTTCGAACGACAAACTCGTTCGAACGACAATATCGAACGAAAAACCAGAAAGATGAAAATTCTATTTTTAGTCCAGAAACTTTATTTTAAAGTTTTAATGAAACTTTCTCAAATATAACAACAGTTTAAACAAAAATTCACCCAATATAAAATGTTCCAAGCTCCTCTCTCTCTCTCTCTCTCTCTCTCTATATATATATATATATATATATATATATATATATATATATATATATGTAATGCATTCATACCTTGGGAGCAATGGAACCAATGTTGTTGATATAGAAACGAGGCACATTTAAACTCAGCATTTGATGAAACTTTAATATCTTGGCCGCTACGTCTTCAACAAACACGTCATAGGCTTGAATGGATAAACTTGAACTCTATCCTATGACTCAAATGTTTTTGTCCGAAATTGAGTCAAAACTATAAAGGACTCAATTGGAAATTTGTGTCCTTACAAATCTCCCCCTTTGGCTATTCCGGGACAAAAACTAAACAAAAATCCTAAAGGGCCGTCAAGCTCATTAGACTAAAAAACAATCCCACCCAATACTTCACACAAGACCCAAGGATCAAAATCTTTGCCAGTGAAAGTTGGCACTTAGAATATAATTCCTGCACACTTAAGCAAACACATTTAATGCATAGGGAATATCAAGAATATTAAAATCATGTAAATTAAATACTCCCCCTAAATTAATTCTCCACTTTATCAAACAAATGACCTACTTAGAACGACGTCTCCTCCTAAGATAAGTCTCCCCCAAACTAAGATACGATTATAATAGGAATAGATACCATTTCTCCCCCTATCATTCTCCCCCTTTTTTCCAGTAATAGACAAAGGCTAAAGAATAAAAAATTAACTTATCTCCCGCAATTAAAGCATATACACCCCTTAAACTAAACAAGGGATAAATAGAATGGGATAACAAGCTAAACATGCAAAAGTGCGTAAAGTGATGAGAATATTAAAGCAAATGGTCAACAAAATCATAACTAATCCAACAAATAATACCGGATACCAACTAAGATGCAAGAAAATGATACCAATATGATACATAAAGTATTAAGCATGCGATATCAACAAAGAATGCAACAAGATGGATACCAATTATGAATTAAAGCATATATGGACTAGAAAGCAAGGCAAAGACTAAACAAAAATATCATATATATGTATACACAATAAATTCAAACTAAACATAAGTACACACATATAGATATAAACACCAAAATAAGACAAAACAAAATAACATAAGTTTTTCACACTCTTATAGCATAATGTGTCATATGGAAATGAAAGTGTTGGGGTGTGAACAAGATACCAATGAATTAAAACCCAATCCCTTAAACGTGTTCCGTAGTTCGCATTTGATTGCAAAACTTTATCAAATAGAATTTAACCTTTATGTGACAGGATAAAGTGAACTAATGAACAAACAAACACAATGCATATAAACCTAGATTGTTGATGATTCTACAAACCAATAGAGTCATGACATTGAAAGCTCAACTAGGATAAATGGACATTGTGTAAACCATTAATATATCATCCAAACTCCCTCAATATGTATATATATTATTCTTTTGAATGAATGAATCAACTAAACAAAATTAGGCCTTGGCAAATTATTTTTCTTTTAATACCATATTTTCTTTTAGGCCTTTGGACCACGTATTTCTTTTAGGTCCAAACAAACGGTGGCTTACTATTCGCAAAGGATAATAAATCCTTTCGGAGCCCTTCCCCGTGCATATTTATATATAATATTTTTATTTATCACAAATCTCATGTGCAACGGATTTTGACATGCACTAGTCCACCTAAGTCATATAACATGTAGACGATAAGATTGGTAGGAGAACACCTCACAAAGCTCAAATATAACATGTGACATTAAGGTTCAAAAAGCTCGTGCATGTGTGTAAAGGCATATAAAAGTGAATCCATTAAGCAAGTCAAACTTAAGCTACTCCATGTAAGCATGATAAAGAACATTTTAAGGATTAAAATTCTAACCAAAAGTTCTAGTCACATGGAAGCGAAATGAGGATTCAAACACAAACATATACCACAAAATGTGTGTAAAACCAAAATACACACAAAATAAAATCTTTTGAGTTTTTGAAAATTTTAAACCAAACAACAAAAGTATTTACTCAAAAGACACACAAAATTCATTTGTATTTTTCATTAAGCATGAATGACGAAAAGGATAAAACACAAATAATAAACAAAAATCTTTTTGTATTTTTCATTTAATGCAAATTAAAAAGAAGGAATAAAATACAAAAGATAAACAAGTCATGATTTCTAGCATGAGATATGTAATAAAGCAATGACTAGAAATTGACTAAACATGCATACACCTAGCAATGATATATAATATGAAGCACAAAACGCTAGAGTATGCCAATAAAACTAACACATTCAACCTTTAAATTTAGCAAGGGAGGTTTCATGTGAAAGAAAATGAGAATCCACAAATCTAATATCTAGTGTGTCAAAAAATAATTTCCGAACCCATATAGATGTATATTTAAAATGATGGGATTTGGAAATAAATGAATTGCTAGACATAGACTTCCTAGGACTTCTTTTAAGATCAAAACAAAATGACCTAAGGTGACCTTTCCTACCACAATGCAAGCATGTGAAAAACACGAGGAATGTTACCTAAGGTGTGACCTTTTCTAATGTCTTTGGATAAAGTAGACTCTCTAAAATAAACAATGGTTTTAGCTTTAGCAATGGAAGTATTTGAACTAGATGAGCTAGAACCATCACAACTACTACTCGAGTCTTGTAAGTCATTTTTCATTTTTTTAAATATCGGACTCAAGTAATAAATTAGACTCCTCAAATTTACGGGACTCCTTCTTTAAATTTTCAATTACACCTAGAAGGTTATCACGCTCTCCCTCATTGTGAGCAAACTTGTCCCTAGGAGTCTTTTCTCGACACTCACTCTCTTTCTTGGAAATTTCTAAAATATTATAATTATGATTTATGTCCATGAACTTTTCACGAAAAATATCTTTTTGAGATAGGGAGGTTTGCAAAAATTCAATTTTAGCTTTAAAACAAGAATTTTCATTTTGAAGAAATTTAATTCTTTTTACAAATCTCAAATTTAATTCTCTTAATTTTTCGTTACACTTATTAAGCCCATTAAATTCCTCTCGAATAGAAAAAACATCATTATCATTAGAAATGGACAAATTATTATTATGGCGTCCCATCTAGAGATATAAAACAAAAATGAGAGTGAGTAAAAAAATGAACCACCGAAAAAATGCAAGGAGCACAAAATTATAAAAGCCGAAAAACGGATCTTTGACGCGATAAATTAGCGGTCCGGCTCTGATACCACTTGTTGGAACACGAGGCCCCCAATTTTAAAATTCTTTGTACTTCAAAAAAAGATAATTTCCTTTTTAGATGCGGAAGCATGAGATGGTTCAAATTAAAACAAATTAACAAAATTTTAATTTCTTTTTCAAATTAAAATTAAACCAAGTGAAATAAGATGGAACACACACACAATTTAATTTCACTTAAACCTAATTCATTTAACCCAAGTCCTAGAAATTTTCCTAAGTCATATTTTCCATTTTTGCAAATTAGGCCAAACCAAATTTTACCAAATTAAGGTTACTTGAATTAAATTATACCCAAACTAATTTAGCACTAAATTAAACAAGAGTCGTGAATTAAACCATATTTTATCTTTTAGTCCTACACATGCGTTCTAGGTGATTTTGCAAGATAAAATAAATTCACAACACACTACGCCGCGATGTACTTGGAAAAACCCACAATGGGAAACAACCTCGGACGGCCCTACCCTTAAGTCCGCTAAGTACGGAATTATAATTACAAGAAAGATGACTTATAACACTCGACTCATCTCCTTCAAGCCCCGACGCATCTTTTTGCAAATACCTCTGCTTATTCGACAATCCCGGACTCCAACAAAATCTTGGAATCTACCAATGAGGAACTAGGAAGCAACCGTCAACCACACATACTTCCTTTCACCATGTGAGAATGCCGCAGCCAAAAATGAACTTCTTCTTCTTTAAGGGATTTAGAAGAAAATCCAAACTTCTCTTCTTCAAGGTGTAGAGATAGACTGGTGCCAAACACTCCAAGCAAGATGTATATATATTGAAACTTGGATAAACAAACTTTGGGTGAAAACTAGAGTGTTAAATGATTTTTTCTTGAAAAATTACACACTCAAAACATGAACTTTTTTCTTGTAAATTGAAGCTCTCAAACTCTCTCTTGGAGATGGAAAGATGTGAAAAATTTAATTGGAAAAAGTTGGTTCCCGCACATATTAAGTCTGTCAAAAAGTTAGTGGGAAAAACAAGTGGGAAAGTGGGAAAAACTGTAAAAAAAATTGCCCAAAAAGCTGTTCCCGCCAAATATTCTTCGAACGAGATTTTCGTTCAAACGAAGTCTCGTTCGAACGATACTTCTAACGAAGTTCCAGTGGCAGGTCATTGCAAAACTCGTTCAAATGACATTCTTGTTCGAACGACAAACTCGTTCGAACAACAATATCGAACGGAAAACTAGAAAGATAAAAATTCTATTTTTAGCCTAGAAACTTTATTTTAAAGTTTTAATGAAACTTTCTGAAATACAACAACAGTTTAAACAAAAATTCACCCAATATAAAATGTTCCAAGCTCCTATATATATATATATATATATATATATATATATATATATATATATGTAATGCATTTATACCTTAGGAGCAATGGAACTAATGTTGTTGACGTAGAAACGAGACACATTTAAACTCGGCATTTGATGAAGCTTTAATATCTTGGCCACTACGTCTTCAATAAACACGTCATAGGATAGAATGGATAAACTGGAACTCTATCCTATGACTCAAATGTTTTTGTCCGGAATTGTGCCAAAACTACAAAGGACTCAATTGAAAATTTGTGTCCTTAAAGAGTCCATTGAAAAATTTCAAGGATTATGTTGCTTACGGAATATGGACTGGTTTAGTGGTAATCACATTTCCAATCTAATTTATGATTAGTGTTTGATATAATTCCCTTTGGTAAGTGTTGATAAATTTTTTATTTCTATTGTAGGTTGAGCGTGTGTCGTCACTTTGCATCAATCACTCGACAACAATCTATGAGTGGGCATTCGATGAACTTTGTGATAGTGCAGTGGAGGGTATCTAGGGCTAAAATTGACGGGTTAATAAAATATAGCCACAGGTACATAGACTATACTCTTGTTTTAACTTTTGTTGAGCAGTGGCATTCGAATACCAACACCTTTCACATGCCATTTGGGGAGATGATTATGACCCTCGACGACATAGAACAAATCCTATGTGTACCTACAATTGGTGACGCTCTATTTATCTCGCACACCACAGTTGAGGAGGAGGAGAATGTTGAGTTCCCATCTGCTATTGACTTAGCAGTGGAGATGTTGGGCATTACCTGGGATGATGCCCAGTAAGAATGCAGTAAGTAATGTGCTATGCGCTTGAACTGGCTTATGACGAATTTTAAGAAACAATCGAAGGATGCAAATGCCACTTCTCAAGTCAAAGACTATTGTGCCACAGCTTACTTACTTTACATTATTCGGTGCACTATTTTTCCTGATCAGATGAATTTTTTTTTATCTTTTAATTTCAATTTTTGAAAGAATTGAAGAAGGTGAGTATGTTGGCTTGGGGAATGGGTATCCGGGTACACGTATATAAGTATCTTGGCCTAGCCTCTCCCTCCAATGTTAAGCAAATGAGCGGTTTCTTATCTCTACTTCAAGTGCCTAATATTCTAGTTTTATAATTTTTCCAATTTCATTTTGTAATTTCATATTCTAACTTCGTTTTGTAATTTCATTTTGGATGTCTTATAGTTGTGGATTTATGAGCACTTCTTTAGGTTGGGAGAGTGCCTTAACATGAAGTTCGATAACCCAGGGCCAGGATTGCACATTGAGCATTGCAATATGCCCCCAAAAGAATGTTTTTTCAAAATCTAATCAACTATCGTGAGCAGTTATATGACATGTCTGTAGGTAATGTAAGTGATTTATTTTGAGCATAAGTCTATGAGTTTTCTTTTAACTTAAATATTCGACAAACTAAAATTCTGTTTTGTTTGTTTATAGGTATTTTGAGATCACTATAAAGATGCTAAGGATGTTTATCCACTTCTCGACATATCGTTTTATAGTGGAATCATTATCTGTTTTGATGTAGGGGAGACATACTACCCGAAATACGGCTTGAGATAGTTTAGTCGGCTCCAAATCATACCCTGTGAGCCCATGACACCTTTAAGGGATGGGAGGGGAAACAAGGCCTCCCGATACAAAGTGCAATTCGATATAGAAAAATAGTACCGGGAAAACTGGCAAGACCACCTTCTATCTAAAAGTCTAGGTCGGTGCCCCTATCAAGCCCCTGAGACTGTAGCACCGATTGCATGAAGTGGCTCCTGTCCAAATCCCATCCTATTATTCAAAACCCAGATTTCTGATAGTCCAAACAAATGAAAACATCTTTGGTAAGTTTTTAGTTTTTACTCATTTCATTACTTTTAACTAATTTATCGTACTTACGTGTATAATCTTCAATAGGCGGACAAGGTACAGACGACGATGAAATTATTAAAGCATAACATGGATAATGGGATTGCTACAGATACCAGTACACTGGTTGTGCGCAGTGTTCAAGCGTACGATATATTTGATGCAGCTATTGTTGTGGGCCAGTCGATTATCATCGAAAAGTCGGGTAAAAAGAAAAGTAAGAATAAGGGAAAGAAATTGAAAAGGGCAATGGAAAGGAGAAGGTTGCTGAAGGCGTAAAATGAAAAACAAAATGAATGTGTATAGGATGCCTTGATACCTAGTTTTATTCTTGGAAGTTGTAATTGATACATAGTTTTGTTTATTTTTTAAAGTTGGTTGATATATATATATGTATGTACTTAAGAAAACGGAAACTGGTTGAAAGTTTGTTGATATATATGTTTTTTTTTATTGCAAGTGTGTTTTAGTAAAATGTATTTATATGTTTGGATATCATTTATATGTTTGGATAGCTTTGGAATTGATTTGGAATGAAAACTGCAACATTTGGACTGAAAAGTTACAAGTAAAATGTAATAGCTTTATAATAGCATGTATAACACTACAAGAAAAATTGACTTTAGCAATGTTTTGTAAACGTGTGGATAAATTATTTAAACGTCAGGAACAAAAATCCCGAAGTTTGGACAACGCTTTTAGAAAACGCCGGCGTATCTATAGTCGAAAAATTACATTCGTTTGTGAAAAACATCGGATACAGATTTCTCAATGCTTCCTGCTACATTTATTAAGCGTCGGCAATTGTCCCCGCCTTGTGATATAGATGTGACTTTTTTTAAAACGTCGGATTTTGTCTCAACGTTTTTCCAAAAGCGTCGGGAATATTAAATTAAGATATTAACACAAAATTTAATCATTTATAATGAAAACATCACAATACTAACGTAAATATTTTACTTAAACATCCCATATTATATTCCAACAATTTTTTTGTAAAACGTAAATATTTTAAGTGCCATATAATATCCAAGTAAATATCATTAATATTATAATGGATTCCTCAAAGAAATTATCAATCAACCATAATAGTATCTAATCATCCCAAAACAAAATGAAGAAAGTGTATCTTCAAACATCCCAAACTTGTCAACTACTAAGACAAATATTCCAAATAAAATATGAAACATATATTATCATAAAAACTACTAGAGTAATGTTCAAAACAATCAATACGATATTTCCGCGACAATGGGCATGACAAAACCACCTGTAAAAAGAAAGAAAATAAGTATTAAAAAGTAAATAAGTCAATGTAAAAGTGATGCACAAAAGAAAAATGAAAGGTGGTGAGGGACTTACTTCTCGATTCAAACTTTTTAATTAGTTAGTATTTTTTGCCTTCTTCATCCGCTCCTAAAATTTCAACAAGAAAATAGTTGGAAGATGGATAGTAATTAGCTTTAGTGTTTTCAAATAGAAAACTAATATAATAATAATGAAAACTTATAACAACTTGTACGAGAAAACTGAAAAATGGTGATGTATATAACTTTAAAATATGTTTTCAAATATAAAAGAATAAAAAACATGTAATATGATAATAAATAATATTCCCATATAGATTATAAAGTTTGCGACCCGACCCAAATAAAAACTGTAAGCCACACAATCTAAGTCTAGTAACATTTTTTATGTCCAAATTAAAAGATTAATTTCCTAAAGGGATCCCTAAAGTTTTAACACTTTTTATGACAAATTGTGGTCACCGCATTATTATAAGATTTATAAAAATAGATGTAATATTTTGACAAATTGTGGTCAGTGAATTATTAGAAGATTTATAAAATAGACGTAATATGTTGTAAATTACTTTTTTTCATCGTTGGCTACTATAATATATTTTGTTTTTTCATGCATTCGAATAAGTGAAGTGATAAAAACATGTGGATGTGATAAAGTAAGTAGTTATGTAATAAGAAAACATGTTTAACACACTTATTATTTTCAAAAAAAATCGGCAGAGTTTTCTTTGTTTATTCATGAAAACCAACTTATTTTGACATTTAAAATTAACTCATCAAGAGAAACAACCACCAAATTAAACCATAAATAAATCCCTTCCACAAATTTCAACATATATAACCTCATAAATTAGTTCCATCAACACATGTTGAACAAATTGCCATTGGAACGAGTATAGCTATCATATATATAATGGATCATATATGCATCAAGCGATGAAAATATTAATGCTCTTGCTTTTATATTTGCCATGAAGAATTTTAAATGCAAAAATACTAACTCCACAATAGTTACAAAGTTGAGTTTGCAATATGATTTGTGGTGGTGCCTTCATTGAGGATTGCGATTGAACCTCAGATGTTAAAGGTTACAACTGTGGTGATGCTACAGGATCAACATTGGCATTGATAGGAACTTAGGAATTATAATATACAAAATATTAGATGTAATGCATAAAATTAAGAAACTGTACTCATATATCCAATGATTAATAAAAGTTGACATGTTTAGTGCCTAAAGAAACATCTCACGTAGATTGGATAAAATCACCCATAGAATGCATACGAGACTGCATAAAATCCCGTATTTGAGTTTCCACCAGTTCATTCATCCGAGATTTTATAGAAAATATATTTTCTTGCATCTGAGCTTCTTGTTTCTCTTTCATTTCAGTTTGCTTCCTCTGATATTCTACCTCTATATCAGGTCGCATCCTCTCATGTTCATCCTCCATCTCATGTCGCATCCTCTATAGCTCTTTTTGATGTCGTGGCTCAATATCTCTCAACTCAGATTGGTATTGCATTTATGATGGTCCAAATATCATAATCAGAGAGACATCGAGTCCGTATTTGCGCACACGTCCATGTCTTTCGGGTCCCATAAGTTGCCCAAATATATCATCCCGTACAACGCCGGTCTCCGCTGTCTTTGGATGTTACGATTCTAGATCATCCATCTCTTGCTGCAAAAAATCAACTCCAGTTCTTATACAAACTTCAAATTATATCATACATAGGTAAGAATCCCTATATACATAATTAAATTTCCATCAAGACGCACATATATAATTCGTAAAGTAAAAAGATAATCATACAATGTTTCTACACTTCACCCTAATATCTGAAATTTGTCAAACTGTGCATCAAGTCTGCATCATTTTGTAAATAATTTGGAGGGATGTTGGAGTAATTAATCAAACCCTTTTTATTATATATATATATATATATATATATATATATATATATATATATATATATATATATATACGTATGTATGGCCTTACAAGATTTTCAAAAACCTATCACAAACCTACTCAGAGAATTTCTAAAAAGACCACCTAGGACAACCTCTAAGCCAATTGACAGGGACCTCTCGACTCAAGGCAGTACCCCCATAATGAGCAGCCTCTACAAGTTTTGGTGGGACTGTACAGTGACAAGAAGTCCTATATGTTATTAAGGAATTGTATGAACAAGAAGTATTCGAACAGAAAATGTCATTATTTTCGTTATTTAAAACATGAATAACTTTTAAGGAGTGTAAAAAACCAATTTTTTTTTATTCATTTAATCCATTAACATACCCGATTTTTTGCATCAGAGGTATATAAGTCGGGCACGTAAAAAAACAATTCCAACAATAGAAATCATGTGGATGGATGTGATTAAACTAACTATAGAAATATGAGTTTTGCATCACATGTATATAAGTCAATCTAGCTATATTATGAATCTATTACAATAGAAATCATAGGTAATTAAACTGGCAAGGCCATTTTATTACCTTGTAAATGAACATACCATATCAACGTTGCCTATATATATATATATATATATATATATATATATATATATATATATATATATATATGATACCAAATAAACTACATTAATTTATAACTAATTGTTTGTTAATCATCAGGCTGCTGTTTTTGACAACAAAAAATAATGGCTTTTCTAAAGATTGTTTTTATTTTTTCCCTTTCACCATCCTCTGCTACAATCTCATAATTCTTCGAACACCCGACAAGACTCTTAATCCTAAAAATTTGTCCAATAGTAAACTTCTTACTCCAACATCCAATCTCACCCGCCAAGACTCTTCATCCCCAAAAAATAATCGCTTTTCTAAAGATTGTTGTTATTAAGTCCTATTAGTTACAGTTTTTTTTCCTTACGATATTGATACTGACTCTTAAACATGTACCAAGGAATTGATTACTTTTATTTCCCATCCTCTGTTGACATCACCCGAAATATCAAATGCTGGGAGGCATCTTTCTGCAATTGAGTTCCATTTTATTCTTTAGAATGCTGGTCAGTTGCTTTTATTTCTTCTGCTACATGTAAACTGTATATATGTTTTTGTTTTACTTGCCCTGTTATGATAATTTGATGATATATATTTTTTCATATTATGGATATTGACTATCAGAAAAAGGTACAAAATGATAGGAAGTTGTTATGGTCAGCCTGCTAATTATGAATGAAATTTACCAGGAAAATTTCTAGAAAAAGATAATCCAAGTTGCAACCAAAGGCTTCTTCTGTTGGATGCGAGGAATTATACGAGATGAGAATTGGAAAGTTTCACCCGCTAAATGTACAAACTTTGGATCAAGAGATCTGACAGTATAGTGACTATTGGGGTACCACCCGCTCCCACTGCTATTCTGTATTTTCTCCTTCCATATACAAATATTAAAGTGTTCACAGACAAAAGTAAACATTATAAAATAAAACAAGAGATGATTGAGGGAAGCACTCGCAGGAATTTGGTCCTTGTTCTCTATTCTGAAATCAGTGAGGAAACAAATTGGTATGATTCAAATATGTGGTATTAATCATTATATCAATGGGCCATTTATGTCTTGGTATTAGTGTCTGTCACAGTTTAGGGCAATAGGCAAACATATGCTAGATTATTTCTTTCTCTTTTTTTAACATCCAAAATGGGATTACACTATGTAACTAATAACAAACTAGAACAAACTGAGAGGAAAAATGAAAAATTACAGGATTCAGGACATGTCCAACTTATCCGCTCAGAGCTCCTAACTGTGAAGCTCTTTTCTCGAGTGAGTCAGCAATTCGTGGATCCATGGTTTGTGGATGAAGCTATGTACCCGGGTAGAGATGATTTGTCTCAAAGATATTCCACTCATCTAAGAATCAAATCGATCTGTAATTGATTGACCAATGACTACCAGCAATGGATAGACAATAAAAAGAGACTTATAGGAAGGCATACAACTCTAATACCATGAGTCGCAAGAGTCGTAAAGGTAAAAACTATGAATACTTACGAAAAAAAGCCACAAAAGAAGAGTCATTAGAAACTAACGGAATATCTCTAAAGGTCCTAATATAGACATATAATACTTCCAACCATCAATTATATCTCTAAAGAAAACAGTAACAGAAACCACAGAGGTCAAACTATGCTGAATGATTATGCTTAAAGCAAAAAGGAGGGACTAGTGTGAGATCTGAAGTTCATATTCACAAGAGATGGTTCATAAGCTAAGGAGGGAGACTTAGAAAATGAGCGTGATACCAAAGATGGTGCGAAGACCATCTCAAAGGAGGAGCAATTGAGATTAAAAAATTTATTGGACTAAGACTCGTTAAGAACCTAATCAAGAAAAAATGAGTGGACAAAAAGAGGCGTTAGAGAAGAATTAAAGAAGAAAAATCCAATCTCGTCGGCACGACTCCGACATAGACAGTGGTTCAGGCGGTGGATGCGGGACACCAGGAGATGGACGATGGAGAGAAAATTGGACATGTAGGTAGAGCTTAGTGGTGGCGACAAAAATAGGGAAACCCTAAAACCATAACAAATTAGGAAGAGACTCTCTGTCAGAGAGAAAAATATATCCAGTAAATTTCTCAAATTTAAAATACAATAGATGGGAACTTCAATATATATACAAATCACATAAAATTTTTACAACTAAGAACAACAATTGGATTAATTTAAAGGCATAACAAAGAGGTTGATGCGACTAACATTTTTTAAATAAAATAGACTCATCTATACGTACATGGTGTACAATGTAATTTTTTTAAACTAATGGGTAATTTTTTAGATAGAGAGGTGTATTTAAAATAGACTTCCAACGAATCAAACAAGTAGACAATGGGAGGAAGACAAGGGACCTTTCATATCACTCATCTCCCCACTCCACAAACAACAACAAAAAAATTCAATACATGATTCCCACTTCTTCAACCTCCTAACACTATTAGTGGGTTCTATTATTGCCATCAACGATTGCCTATTTATTGCATCATTTTGATCCATATCTATATAAAGGAAGACCACCTTGTTTTATAAGGTAAGCTAAGAATTTCTCACCGATTGTCATGAGGACCAAAACAAGAGATGATTGAGGGAAACACTCGCAGGAACCATATCTTTGAATCAACCATGAAGAGTGATTCTCGACTGATGATGCTGGAATTAGCACCACTAGGTAAGGTGTTTTCAGGCTCTATCTAAGAACAACAATGGCAGCATAGTTATGTAAAAGGTAGGAGAAAGAGATGAGGAGAAGAGGAGAGAGCACCAGGACATAAGTGGTTCAGCCTAAATTGGCCTACGTCCACTGTGTGTGTGAATAACCTCACTGTAATAAGGCACTAATGGCCATGGATACAATCTCTCAAGCGTTCTCTCTCTACTGTGTATCTAGACAGAGTTTGAGCTAGGGTTGTATATCTGGATCCCTTGTAAGGTAGGGGATGACCTCTATATATAGTACCTGGGGGGTGTAATGTACCCCCCATGCATGTAATGTGCATGTGTGTGATTGCCTCACCAATATGGGAAAGCCACCTGTCACTGTCAGATGTAGAGAATGATGATGCAATATTCTCCCCACGTGTGGGGAATAATCTTGTTATAACTAATTTGTGTTCACTTTCCCTTATCCAAATATCAGCAGATGCTCGGTTATCGCACCTGGTGTATGACCTCAGCCTGGGAGAGGTCGAGGTTGGTAAGTCTAGGTACTCGTTGAGTCTGAGTATTCCATGGAGGCCTCGGCCTAATCCCAACCGAGACAATGGACAAGGTCGGCCTGAGACGAGGTTGAGCTGGAGTGTTTGGAGTATCGACTAATGTCTTGATGAGGTTTCTGGTGTCTTCCTGCGAGCTCGGCCTATGTCTGGCCGAGGTTGCCATTCCAAAGTATACGAGAATGTTGTTGATCCTTGTCATGTCCCTTGGAGAGGCTCATGGTAGTGTCGGCCTGGGCCGACCTTGCTATGGCCGAGGGCTAATATCGCGTGTCCAAGACATGTCCAACGTCGGCCATAATCTCGGCTGAGGTTGGTGTCTTTGGGCCGAGGTCACACTTGGGGCATATCAATCACCCCCCAGCCCTTAGTTATATGTGGGAGGAGGTGACTAGGGGATTATCACACCTCCGAGGCCTGTCTATTACGAGCCAATATTTGTTTGACACTTGTCCAATGCTGAAGTATGCTTGCTTGGTGGGCGTGTGCTATTAGCCGCCCTTTGGTGCTCCCAAGGCAATGATGGGCCTTGGGAATTGCGCCTGTATATTTAAGGGTTTTGAACCCTATTTCCCTTCTTTCTTCTTCACTTCTCTCGTTTCCAGCCATACTCGTTCCTACAGCCTTCTCTCTCTAGAAAGATCTTTGCTGAGGCTTTTGGAAGGTGGTTTCTCGCGTCTTCTTGTCTCCTCCTTACTATTTCATCCCAGGTAACCTTTGCCATACTTTTTCATTCATTTTTCCTGCAAGTCTCCTTATTTTCGCATTTTTTGGCGAGTTTCTGAGTTTTTCGGTGAGACCACCATTATTTTAGGCGAACAATTCTTGCCACATTTAGGTAGTTTGATCTTTTACTGCTTTACTTCACTAGCCAATCTTGTTTGTAGTTTTAGGAAGTCTCCTAAGTGTAGTGTCAGCCCCTGATGCTCAGACCCTTATATCAGCTTCTTGAGGAGTTCCCCTCCCTTAGAGAGAAGACTTTAGAAAAGATTAGACAAATAGAAAGAGCACAGGAGGAGGCTCGTAGGTCACAAGAATTTCCCATTAGACCCATCTTTCCACCACCTCTGAAGGTGATATATCCTGACCCCCAGAGTTTTTCACTCAGATAGAGGTTCCTGCTGATCCCATACCGATGTCTGAGTCTGAATCTTCTACCTCAGACCCCATGTCTGTGGATTCCTTTTAGGAGGCCATGGACTTCACACCTCGGCCTGATCAGGCCCCTGATCAGACCGAGGTCTCCAGCCGAGCCTCATCCCATAATAGCTTAAGCACCTCAGACTTTTCCTCAGAGGTTGAAATTATTGAACCAAGTGTGGCTATACCACCCATACTTGATGCCATCCCTCTGTCGGCCATCACCGGGGCAGAGTTCGCTCAGAGGTTCCCGAGTAACCCATCAACATCTGCTCCGGCCGACGTTGAGTTGGATGATGATGATGAGGTTGAGAGCGGTGTCGATGTCTCTGAGGCGGCCGAGATCGAGAGTACTATTACTGAGGTAGACCTTCTCTGCTTCAGATATCTGTATTCTATCAGTCCCTCAATAAAGCTTAGGAGACCTCTGAGGGAGGAGAGGGCTTATCATGGCCGAGACGACGAGATCTGCCTATACGAGCATATGTTCAAGTTGGGGTTTCGTCTGCCCATTCACCCCATTATCAAATCCATCCTTTCCTATATCAATTTAGCCCCTCTCAACTATCCCCTAATGCCTGGAGAGTCATAATAGTGGCCATAGTCTTATGGAAGGTTGTCCACCAATCAGACCTTCCAATTCAGGTCTTCGTAAGTTGCTATGTCCCTTCCTCGGCCAAAAATCATCCGAGCTAGTACCATTTTGTAGCTCGAAAGCCTGAGAAGAAAATGCTTCAAATAACTCAGACTTCCAACCATAATTGGAAGCCTCAGTATTTCTTTGCTTCTGGGCCATGGGAATTTGGCCCATGTGTTCCCTCATCTATTCTAGAGCCGAGGATGCCCCTGAGGTGGGGTAAAGTCACAATGTCTGCGAGGGCCGACCCTAGCCTGAGTCTACAAAACCTCCAGAAGGTGAAAGCCCTTCCAGATAGGGTGGCACACGGTCTGTTTGTTAAGTTGGAACACTTGATGACTCCTCACTACCTCTCTGGGACAGGTCTAGGTGGAAGTTCCCTTGCCGAGCTTGGTAAGCATTTTTGTTTCAAGTTGAACCTCTGAGTTTATTCATGTCTGATTATCTAACTCAGATCTACAAATTTTTTGCAGAGCGACCACAGGATATTTCGGACGAACTTTAAGAAATGGCTGCACCCAGCTTGACGAGACTTGCCAAGAAAGCAGGCCTTAACGCTCCTCCCCCAGCTCCCTCTGCCTTTAAGCCCCAAGCCACAAAGAAGAGGGCTCCAGAAGGTCATGCCCCTGAGGATCAGAGGCCGAAGAAGAAGAATTCTGACACTACCATCCCCATCTCTTCAGCTGACGCCCTGTCGGCTCGTCTAGATCAGTTGAAAATAACTGACAGCATAGTCGGCCACAGTCTTCAAGCCCTAGATGCCTTCGTCTCTGCAATGACCGAGGCTGACAAACGCTTCTTCAGGTCACTGGACACCCCATTGCTGGTTGAGTTCGGCATTCACAGATCCATTCAGGTATGACTTGATCTTTCTGATTGTTCTTCACCCCAAGTGCAACATCTGATTGTTCTTCGGCTCATTCATGATCACAAAATATGCAGGGCCTGGCAGCTATGCACCACTTATCCAACTGGACTCTGAGGAAATTTCCCCTCATCCAAAAGGATCAAGAGGCCGAGAAGGTCCAAAGCACTCTGAACGTAGAGATTGACCGCCTCAAATCTTACCTGAAGGATTCTGAGAAGAAGGTGAGGGGGCTGGAGAAGGACATCTCTCAGCTTGGTAAGGATCATACTGTAGCTCTGAAGGCTAAGGATGATGTTCTGCAGCAGAAGGTCAACTCAGCTGTTAGGGCAGCCCTCGATGATGCCTCTAAGAAGATAATCTCCGACTACAAGTCCTCTGACGAGTTTATGAGCTTCGTCTTTGAATACCTTGAAAGAGGTATCAAAGCCACTATTAAGTGGGCTTATGTCAAGGAGAGGGAGGCTGGTACTTTGAAAGCCTCAGATTTCGTAGGCCTCAGCTTTGCCGATCCCCAGTTTGCCCAGGCCCTTCAGGAGGTGGAGGAGGAGGCTATCGCGCCTGCCGAGACTGCCACATTAGACGGAGCTGAGGTTGAAGGGGCAGGCCATCATGATGACGTGGCCGAGGTGACCAATGTTGTCCAGCCTAACCAAGCCGAGGATATCAACATTCCCCCCTCAAACCCTTAGATAATTTTTTAACATTGTTTGTAACCCATAACATTTTGAAACTTGTTATGTAATCCTTGATCATCTATTATTTCTGAATGTATCAACCTCTGAGGAGGATCATCCTCACTTACTTTTATTGAATATCATATGATGTTTTTGCTCTGTCTTGTTGCAATGATATCTTGTTTAAACTTAATCTATGGTCTAACCTCAGATATTATCCCCGTAATTAATCTCACCAAATTAATGATGTTATGGGTCTGAGTTTATCCCGTATGGTATCTGATCTCAGACCTCGTCACCACTGAATGGTGTTATGAAGGTCTGAGGTCATCACCTAAGATGTTATCCTCACAATTAATCTCACCAAATTAATGATGTTAAAGGTCTGAGGTCATCCCATTATGGTGTCTGAGCTCAGACCTCGTCACTTCTGAATGGTGTTATGAGGGTCTGAGGTCATCACCTAATAGGTTATCCTCATAATTAATCTCACCAAATTAATGATGTTAAGGGTCTGAGGTCATCCAAGTATGGTGTCTGACCTCATACCTTGTCACCACTGAATGGTGTTATGAGGGTCTGAGGTCATCACCTAAAATGTTATCCTCATAATTAATCTCACCAAATTAATGATGTTAAGGGTCTGAGGTCATCTCATTATGGTATCTGACCTCAGACCTCGTCACCACTGAATGGTGTTATAAGGGTCTAAGGTCATCACCTAAGATGTTATCCTCATAATTAATCTCACCAAATTAATGATGTTAAGGGTCTCAGGTCATCTCATTATGGTGTCTGACCTCAGACCTTGTCACCACTGAGTGGTGTTATAAGGGTCTGAGGTCATCATCTAAGATGTTATCCTCACAATTAATCTCACCAAATTAATGATGTTAAGGGTCTGAGGTCATCCAAGTATGGTGTCTGACCTCAAACCTTGTCACCTCTGAGTGATGTTATGAGGGTCTGAGGTCATCACCTAAGATGTTGTCCTCATAATTAATCTCACCAAATTAATGATGATAAGGGTCTGAGGTCATCCCATTATGGTGTCTGAGCTCGGACCTCGTCACCAATGAATGGTGTTATGAGGGTCTGAGGTGATCACCTAAGATGTTATCCTCATAATTAATCTCACCAAATTAATGATGTTAAGGGTCTGAGGTCATCCAAGTCTGGTGTCTGACCTCAGACCTTGTCACCACTGAATGGTGTTATGAGGGTCTGAGGTCATCTCCTAAGATGTTATCCTCATAATTAATCTCACTAAATTAATGATGTTAAGGGTCTGAGGTCATCCCATTATGGTGTATGGGCTTAGGCCTCGTCACCACTGAATAGTGTTATGAGGGTCTGAGGTCATCACCTAAGATGTTATCCTCATAATTAATCTGACCAAATTAATAATGTTAAGGGTCTGAGGTCATCCCATTCTGGTGTCTGAGCTCAGACCTCGTCACCACTGAATGATGTTATGAGGGTCTGAGGTCATCACCTAAGATGTTATCCCCATAATTAATGTCACCAAATTAAATGATGTTAAGGGTCTGAGGTCATCCCATTATGGTGTCTGTGCTCAGACCTCGTCACCATTGAATTGTGTTATGAGGGTCTGAGGTCATCACCTAATATGTTATCCTCATAATTAATCTCACCAAATTAATGATGTTAAGGGTCTGAGGCCATCCCATTATGGTGTCTGAGCTCAGACCTCGTCACCACTTAATGGTGTTATGAGGGTCCGAGGTCATCACCTAAGATGTTATCCTCATAATTAATCTCACCAAATTAGTGATGTTAAGGGTCTGAGGTCATCCCATTATGGTGTCTGACCTCAGACCTCGTCACCACTGAATGATGTTGTAAGGGTCTGAGGTCATCACCTAAGATGTTATCCTCATAATTAATCTCACCAAATTAATGATGTTAAGGGTCTGAGGTCAGACCATTATGGTGTTTGACCTCAGACCTCGTCACCACTGAATGATGTTGTAAGGGTCTGAGGTCATCACCTAAGATGTTATCCTCATAATTAATCTCACCAAATTAATGATGTTAAGGGTCTGAGGTCATCCTATTATGGTGTCTGACCTCAGACCTCGTCACCACTGAATAATGTTGTCAGGGTCTGAGGTCATCACCTAAGATGTTATCCTCATAATTAATCTCACCAAATTAATGATGTTAAGGGTCTGAGGTCATCCCATTATGGTGTCTGACCTCAGACCTTGTCACCACTGAATGATGTTGTAAGGGTCTGAGGTCATCACCTAAGATGTTATCCTCATAATGAATCTCACCAAATTAATGATGTTAAGGGTAAGTGCAAAATGGAGCAAGTACCACCATGGGAACTGATCTTTTATTAATAACCTCTTCATGACAAGATGGTACAATTACACAACTTCATGCAACATCATATGTAATATTTCTTTAGGTGATCAGCATTCCATGGATTAGTGAAAGGTTCTCCTTCTAGGTTTTCAAGCCTGTAAGTGCCAAGCACAACCTCTTCTGTCACTTTGTAGGGGTCGTACCGGTTTGGGTGGAGTTTGTTTGCTTTCTGCAAGGTCTTCTTTAGCACTAGGTCTCCCACTGCAATGGGTCTTGACTTCACCCTCTGGTTGTAGAATTTCGCTGCCCTCTGTTGGTAGGCTGCTTGTCGGACCTTTCCGTCCTCTCTTATTTCTTCAATAAGATCTAGGTCTAGCCTCCTCTCTTCCCCATTATTGTCAGGGTCATAGGTCTGAATCCTATGAGTTGAGAGCCCTACTTCCGTTGGTATGATGGCCTCTGAGCCATGTGCCAACATGAATGGGGTTTCTCCTGTTGGTGTCCTTGTCGTGGTTCTGTAGGCCCATAACACAGCGTAGACCTCTTCAGTCCATCTTCCCTTCGCATCTTCTAACCTCTTCTTGATTCCATCTAGGATAGTTATATTTATGACCTCGGTCTGACCATTTGCCTGAGGTCGGTCAGGAGATGAAAAGAATTGATTTATTCCTACTCTTAGGCAATACTTTTCTAAAGAGGAGTTCTTGAACTGGGTCCCATTGTTCGAGATAAGAGTGTTTGGGAGGCCATATCTTCATATGATATTCCTCCCAATAAATTGGAAGGTCTTCTGCTCTGTGATCGTTATCATCAGCTATGCCTCCACCCACTTTGAGAAGTAGTCTATGGAAACTATCAAGAATCTATAATTGTTGGCAGCTCTTAGTAGGGGTCTTACTAAGTTAATCCCCCATACTGCAAATGGCCATGGAGAGGTGATTGACGTCATAGGCTGATGGGGCTGATGAGGAATAGTGGCGAATCTTTGACATTTATCACACCTCTTTACGTAAGCTGCGGCGTCCTTGGACAAAGTTGGCCACCAGTACCCCTGTGTGATGACTCTCTTGGCCAAGGGTCTTCCCCTTATGTGGCTAGAGTAAGAACCCTCATGAACCTCCTGTAAGACCCGGGGAACTTCCGTGGGATGCACACATCTGAGGAGAGGAAATAGAAATACCTTTTTGTACAAGACGTCTCCTATCATCGAGAACTTGGCAGCCCTATATCTCAATGTTCTCCTCTCTAGCTTGGACTCAGGTAGCTCTCCCCCTATAATATACCTGACAAGGGGGTCGATCCATGAGTCTCCTAGGTTCAAATTGTGACACGGGTTACATACCTCTTCTTCCTCGATGGTTACCTTTCTCAAGACCTCGATCGGAATGGTCCTTCTAACATCTGTCTTCGTGGCCGAGGCCAGCCTTTCCAATGCTTCTGCGTGATTGTTACTTTATCGAGTCACTCTCTTCAGTTTTGCCTCTTTAAAATATTCTAACATCGTTCTTACCCTCTTCATGTACTTGGCCATCCTTTCATCTTTGGCCTCATAGATCCCCAGTACTTGATTGACAACCAACCTTGAGTCGCTGTGGAGTAGGAGTCGCTTTACGCGAAGAGTTGTTGCCAATAAAAGACCTGCTATCATGGCCTCATACTCGGACTCATTGTTTGAGGCCTGGAATTTGAACCTTAGAGCGTATTCAATGTTCGCACCATCTGGAGCCGAGAGTATCAACCCCGCACCGCTTCCACTGTCGCAGGAAGAGCCATCAACGAAGAGGCTCCAGATGTCTGTATCTGATGAAAAGGCTCCTTCTGTCATGACTCCTTATTTGAAGAGATATCAATCCTCCTCGTCCTCCGCAATTCTGCTCATAACTTTTTTGGATGCGACCTCTTCCAGATCTCGAAAGACATTTGGTTTCGTCTCTTCCTGCTTTCGAAAGACATTTGGTGTCGTCTCTTCCTAATTTTGGAAGACACTACGGTTTGTCTCTTCCATGCCCCCCAGCCCTTTCTCTGCCTCGGCCTCTTCCCATGTGAACTTAGCAACGAAATCTGTGAGGGCTTGCCCTTTGATGGCTGTCCTAGGTTGGTAGGCAAGATCGTACTCCCCCAACTCGATGGCCCAGGTCATCAACCTCCCGGATTTCTCAGGTTTATGTAGGACCTATCTTAGCGGGGAGTCAGTGAGGACTACTATGGAGTGAGCTTGGAAGTAGGGCTTCATTTTTCTTGAAGCATGTATCAGGGAATAGGCCAACTTTTCCATGCGAGGGTAATTTTGTTCAGCCCCTTGAAGGTCTTTACTGTTAAAATACATAGGCCTTTAGATCCCATCGTCTTCTCGTATTATGGCTACACTGATGGCTGATTCAGAGACTGCCAGATACACATACAACTTTTCTCCTGCGACGGGTCGAGATAGCAATAAGGGGGATCCCAAGTAAAATTTGAGTTGGTTGAAGGCTTTTTCACACTCTTCGTCCCATTGGAAGGACTTTCTTAGAACTTAAAAGAATGGAAGACACTTGTCCGTTGCCCTAGAAACAAACCTGTTAAGGGCAGCCACTCTCCCTGTAAGTCTTTGAACATCTTTGATACTCCTCGGTGTCTTCATGTCAAGTAAAGCCTTGATTTTTTCAGGGTTCGCTTCAATCCCTCTCTGGTTGACGATAAATCCCAGGAACTTCCCAGCTCCTATTTCAAAGACACACTTTGCGGGGTTGAGTTTCATTCTGTATGAGTCCATAATGTCGAAGGTCTTCTCGAGATCCGTTACATGAGTGTTAGCCTTCAAGCTCTTTATTAGCATATCGTCTGCATACACCTCCATAGTCTTACCTATTTGCTATTCGAACATCTTATTAACAAGACGTTGGTATGTCGCCCCTGCATTTTTCAGGCCTAAGGGAATCACTTTGTAGCAGTACGTCCCTTTGTCGGTAATGAAGGCTGTCTTCTCTGAGTCTTCAGCATCCATGAAGATTTGGTTGTAGCCTGAATACGCGTCCATGAAGCTCATGAGCTCATGTCCTACCGTGGCATCCACCATCTGATCTATCAGAGGTAAGGGATAGCTGTCTTTTGGGCAAGATCTGTTCAGGTCGGTGAAATCAACACACATTCTCCACTTCCCATTAGCCTTGGGCACGATGACTGCATTTGAAAGCCACTCCGGATAGGTAACTTCTTTTATAAACTCAGCCTCTTCTAACTTTTTGACCTCTTCTCGGATGACGTCGTATTTCTCCCTGGAGTAGACTCTTCGTCTCTGTTTGATAGGCTTGGCATCTTTGGTCATGTTGAGCTTGTGACTCATCACCTCAGGGTCGATGCCAGGCATGTCTGCGTGACTCCATGCGAAGACACTCTGTCTCCTCCTGAGGAAGTTTATCAGCTCTTTCTTAATTTCTGCCTTTAGGGATTTACCGACCTGGACGGTTTTTTTCGACTCGTCCTCATTGAGGACGATGGATTCTACCTCTTCCACGGCCTCTCCCTTCTTCAACTTTGTTTCATCTCTTGGGTCAAGCGTATCGATGCTATAAGTGGTGGTTGCCCTCTTATGGGCTTCTCTCTCTTCGACCGAGTTGAAGTAACATTCTCGCGCTATGGTCTGGTCACCTTGCACTTCCCCTACCCCATAAGGAGTCGGGAATTTTAGCATCTGATGGACCGTCGATGGCACAGCTTCAAACTCCTTAAGGGCCACCCTTCCTATGATGAGGTTATAGGCCGAAAACACGTTCTCTTCCATGACGAAAAAATTTATCTTCCTGGTCAGCCTCTTAGGCCACTCATCACCCATCCGTATATCCATCTCATACATGCCCAAGGGGTGGACCTTTTCTCCACTTAAGCCTATCAATGGGTGATGATATGGTACCAGCCTTGCTCTGCTAAGACCTAGGCTCTTGAAGCAAGTCCAGAACATCACGTTCGCCGAGCTCCCCCCATCTATGAGGATCCTCTGCACCTCACACCCATGCACCCTTGTTGTTATGACCAGAGGGTCATCATGGGGAGCTAAGATACCCTTGAAGTCGAGTCTGAAGAACCCAACTACGAGGGTGTCCATGTCTACTTTCTTCCTCTTCTGCACTGTATCGGAAGACGTTAGATTCACAACTTCAAGCTTGGTCACCGACCTGGCCTCTTTTACGTGAGCCTTCCTATCAGCTACTTTAGAGCCACCTCCTACAAATCCTCCACATATGGTGTCAACACCAAAGGAGATCGTACCGACCCTCTTCACCGGGGTGTTGTCATCTTTCGGCGGAAGATCCGGATCGTCTTCGTCACCACCTTATGAATCATCATCTCTTCTGGCCGGGACATTGTCACGGCATCTGTCATTTCTCCTTTTTCTTAGGGTCATCTCTTCCACCCTTAGGAGCTTTACCGTCCATATACTTCCTCAACTTTCCAGATTTCAGCATCTTTTCAATCTCATCCTTCAGGGCGAAACATCTGTTCGTGACATGGCCATGATCCTGGTGAAACTCGCACCATAGGTTTTTCCTCTTATATGGTGGGGCTTTAAGTTTCTCTGGCCATCTTAGAGTCCTGTCAGTCATAATCTCATTGAGGATGTGCTCGCAGCTTACAGTCAAAGGTGTATAGTGAGCGAACATGTCATCACCCGATCTCTTCTTCCTATCTTTCTTGCTTTGGGACTTTCCACTTCCACCGCGGTTCTCATCCTCATACTTGGCGGCCATTGCCTCTTCCGCATTCATTACTTTCCATGCGGTTGCCAGGAGCTTTATCATAGACCTAGGGGGGTCTTTCGCAATTTTCCACAATAGCTTCCCCTTCTGAAGACCTCCTATAAGGGCGGTCATGGCTATGTTCTCTTCATAATCTTCGACCTCCAACTTCTCTTTGTTGAATCTCGCTATGTAGTCTCTTAGGCTCTCATCCTTTGCCTGCTTGACATACAACAAGTGGGTAGTCTTCTTTTGAGGCCTCACCCTAAAGCAGAAGTTGTGGATGAATCGTTCAGCCAAGCCTTTGAAGTTCTCAATTGAGTTCTTCGGAAGGGAGGTGAACCAACTGTGCGTTGCCCCCGTTAAGGTCCCAAAGAAGGCCCTACACTTCATCTCATCGGGTATCGAGTAGAGGTCTACTGTCGACTGGTACATTTCGATATGATGTACAGGGTTAGTGCTGCCATCATACTTGGGAGACACTGTAGGAGGCTTGAACTTAGCTGGGGTTGGGAACCCCACTATCCTAGCCACAAATGGGGAGCCCTCTGAGTAACCCCTTTGTAATGGGTCCCTGCTTTTGATGAGGTCTCTTATCTTCTCCTCAAGGCTCTGGATAGAGTCATTCCATGGTCTTCTACCATCGACTTGGCCGAGGTAATCCCCTGCCACCTCCATGGGATGGGCCGAGGGTTCCCCTGCCGCGACACGTCGGCTGTTGACCTCTTCTTATTCCCTGTCTCTTCTTTCACAGTGTCGGCCTTGATCTGGCCGACCCTGACTGTTCCCTCTCTGAGATCCTGCTGCGCTCCTTGATCTCGACAGTCTCTGTCTTAGGTCATTCATCGGGCCCAATCTCTCAAAGGCCGACCCTCTGCTCAACCTATCAAAGGCTGACCCTATTTGTTGGGCCTCTTCACCTCTTCGGCCGACAGAACCTTGACTTTGCCTAAGAGATCGTACAGTGTTATTTGACACCTCATACGGCTCCCAGCAGTCTTTCGGGCTTCTTCCGCCTCTAGATCATCATACCTGTCCTCTGGGCAAGGGTTTCCCTGCCTCCCCAGGCACAAGCGCCTAGGGTCAGCAACGTCCCTTCTTCGCTGGGGTGCAGGCTGGTCCTTCGTTGGTGCCCGGGGTGGTCCCCTAGCGTCAGGATGAGGCTGAACTGCCGCCGGAGTGATCATATCCGGTGAGACTCCAGGTGGACTCATCATAGTTTGGCTGAGCTGTGCAAATTGCTCCTGCATAGCTTTTTTGTGTTGCAGCTAAAGATCTCAAGGCTGCAGATACCTCCGCCATTTCGCACTGGGGGCGCCTGACTGGAACTAGGCCCTCCATCCCTGGGTGGCGGAAGAGGCGGTGGTAATTGTGGTTCCATATGTTAACACTATAGAGCTTGAGTAGCAGATGAGCTTAGTACCTCAAAGGACCTCTTTCAATGGTGAAGCAGCTCCACACAAGGGGCGGTGCCTGGTTCACCACCAGAGTCTCCGGTGAGGTTAAGCTAAAGAAGAGGAAGAGAGCTTCTTTTCTCTTCCCACAGACGGTGCCAAAATGATGATGCTGGAATTAGCACCACCAGGTAAGGTGTTTTCAAGCTCAATCTAAGAACAACAATGGCAGCATAGTTATGTAAAAGGTAGAAGAAAGAGAAGAGGAGAGAGCACCAAGAAATAAGTGGTTCAGCCTAAATTGGCCTATGTCGACTCTGTGTGTGAATAACCTCACTGTAATAAGGCACTAATGGCCATGGATACAATCTCTCAAGCTTTCTCTCTCTACTGTGTATCTAGACAGAGTTTCAGCTAGGGTTGTATATCTGGATCCCTTGTAAGGTAGGGGATGACCTCTATATATAGTACCTGGGGGGTGTAATGTACCCCCCATGCATGTAATGTTCATGTGTATGATTGCCTCACCAATATTTGAAAGCCATCTGTCACTGTCAGATGTAGAGAATGATGATGCAATATTCTCCCCACGCGTGGGGAATAATCTTGTTATAACTGATTTGTGTTCACGTGCCCTTATCCAAATGTCAGCAGATGCTCGGTTATCGCGCCTGGTGTTTGACCTCGGCCTGGGAGAGGCTGAGGTTGGTAAGTCTAGGTACTCGTTGAGTCCGAGTATTCCATGGAGGCCTCGGCCTAATCCCAGCCGAGACAATGGACAAGGTCGGCCTGAGACGAGGTTGAGCTGGAGTGTTTGGAGTATCGACTAATGTCTTGATGAGGTTGCTGGTGGCTTCCTACGAGCTCGGCCTATGTCTGGCCGAGGTTGCCATTCCAAGGTATACGAGAATGCTGCTGATCCTTGTGATATCCCTTGGAGAGGCTCATAGTAGTGTCGGTCTGGGCCAACCTTGCTATGGCCGAGGGCTGATATCGCGTGTCCAAGACATGTCCAACGTCGGCCATAATCTCGGCCGAGGTTGGTGTCTCTGGGCCGAGGTCACACTTGGGGCATATCATCGACCTTAGTAGGAATTTTAACCCTCAACCCTAGCAGTAATTTTTAACTCATTCTTAAAACACAACACACTAATAACCTTATGATCATTATTAACAGTATAAAAAAAAAACCCATAGAGACATTATCATGAACACTAGGATCAGGCTTTGTGCTAGATAATGTAACCCCTTTAGACTGTTTTGTAGCTGGGTTCCAAATAGATATGACATCACCCCAAGGTGGTTTGCAAATAAAGACTATACCATTTATACAACTAAGAATATCCATTTCAAGGAAGAAAATGGGAAAAGGGTGATCGAGATTTGTTGGGTTGGTTTCATTTTTGGGGAAAAGAGTGAGAATATAGTCAGAAGAGTTTTGATGAATAGTGTGGATGATAAATGAGAGTGAGAATATGCAAATACAACCAATACCATTTATACAGTCGGCGTTTTTTGTTGTTCCTATAATCGTCACCCAATTCGCAAGCCACTTCTTTCGCTTTCCAGCCACAACAAACGAGTGCGCTAAAAAAGTATGTGGGAGAATCTAACGTGAAGAGGAAAACATGTAGGAAGGATTGAAAGGATGAATAGGCTGTTCAAGGATTTTATAATTATTGGAGGGGATCGTGGTCCCCTCAGCCCAGCCTTAGCTTCGCCACTGTGCTGATGTATGGATGATTTAGATCAAATCAATAGCTTCAGCTCTGTCACGATTAGTATCATGATCGAGATCAGAGTAGAACTCAAGGGATACATTATTATGGAGTATCCATCCATGTGTAAAATATGTAGTGCTGGAGCTCGAATAAAGGGAAGAATTAGAACGCATGCCTCTGTTTGGCTTCAACAATTGGAGATTTAAATCATTATGTGAATGTGCTTATAATTATGGGATTCCTTAGTTAAGGGCTAATATGTATTCCTAGATTTAACATGGGTTTAGTTATATAAAAACTATTAACAAAGGGGTTATGTATAGTTATAAAAAAAAATCACAACACAAAATATACATACAATCGTTCGGGTGGCTGCTTCATTAACAGTCCCCTTCGCTTTGGTTACATGTGTCTCCTTGTACACCATCCTACGAGTTGGTTTGAAACCCAATGATTTAGCCATCTATAAGTACAATATATTGTGTCAAATCATAACATAACAATATAATAATAACAATGAATTAGTAAGTACAAATTTTTTATCGCATGTCTAATTTGAGCATGACTTTTTCTACCGAATGTTTGCGACGTTTGCAAAAGCGCACATATGGCTTTGTTCTTCGCACTTTTGGCCTAATACAATGGAAATATAAGTAATCATATAACAAGTTTGGATTAAATCCTAATATTAATCTTTTTAATAAATTAATTCATTTCATGATGTTCTTTATAGGCGAGATAAGCATAGCATGTATACATAATTCATGACCAGACTCAACAACTAGTATATACATGTGCTCGGGCATAGTCCCAGTTATAGACGAGCGTTTTCCACTGATTTTCCTCGACTCGTTGGGGACAATTTTCCAAGCGTTCCTCATTAGTTTTATACTTAGTATAACCTTGGATCTTTGTCGTGGCCTTCAATCCCCCCCACTTTCTTCCCACGGATTGCATCATAAATTTTCTCAACTCTTCCGTGGCATTCGTATTCTCCTACATTACATCAACGTGTTAGAGAGATAAACTGGAAAAAATATATTCACATATTCAAATATTCAAATTAGGAACCCTATTTTCATTTTATTAATGTTGTACCTTGGTATGAATCCAAATCAAGTTCTTCTCCTCTACGGGTACTTGTCTCCAGTCAAAATAAGACAATGGTGCTAGTTGGCCATTGCATGCTAGAACCCTTAAATTTGAAGCAAGTCTAGATGCAGGTTCTTCAATGGGTTGGCCAAGATCATTCACCTCAATTTTTAAAATTCCACCATCTTTACCCCACCCGTTATGCATTAAAGTGGGGCCTCAAGCTCGTCTCTACTCCTCCAGTTCCTCCTCTTGGCCAGAGCTCAGATCTGTGTTAAGTAGGATTGATCAAAAAATTCAACAATGAATTACTTAAATGTAAAATATAATACTTTTAATCAACTATCAATATAAATAAGTCAACTAAAAATTAGACATGTAACTTGCTCTTCTTGTTGTTTGTTGTTGCCCAAAAACGTAGGGACCAATGGTATAATAGGTGGCCAATTCGCTAGAGGTTCAGGCATGAAGGGGTTGGCTCCTACATGCTCTTGTTGCTGCTCAGGGGTTGACATAACTCCTCTAATGTGCTGGGTTTGAGATCTGTTGATCGTTACATAAGAAAAAATTAGATTATCAAAAGGAACCACGAAGTCTAGAATTCATATATTCAATAAATGTCTACCACATAAATATGAATGTTTCCATTTTCTTTCTACTGCCATCATCAAAATCAACAAGAAAGAAAGAATCAAACCTAAAAGACTAAAATATTGGTCAAATCGTATATCTATGTCATAAAATGTAGTTAACCTTTTATTAATAAAACATTAATAGTGTTTAATTGATATGTGTTTCACGAAGGACTCGTTTGCTAGCAAGCTCAATTCTTGTTAGAAGAACACCATTTTCAAGTCTTGCAAGCAAGCAAACATTAATAATGTATTGGATTACGAGAGATATACTTTATATAAAATTTAGCAAAATTGCAACATATATAAAAAACCGTAACATAAAATACAATTATTTGAAATGTTTACATGATTTTTTATGTTAAAAAAATCATATATGGGAGTTTATTGCTCCATCCATGTAACCTGATGTATACTTTATAAATAATAGCATTAGTTAGAACACAAGTTTTCCTTCTAATAAATAGATATTTGATTAGTTCAATGACACTCTAAATATTAATTTCAAAGAAAGAAAAGTATAAAGAAAATAACTCATCGCATATAATTATAAACAACAGACAAGGGCACTGAGCAGATCAATTCATTCAAAAAACAGAACAAAAATTAAAAAGACAAAAGAATAGTTGCGTAATACCTCTAATTGTCAACTAGGCCTACCTCCACGATTAGGCAAAGTATTCACTACTAAGATTAATATAACAAAGAGTACAAAACACTAAACACTCTTACCATTAGTGTCTTACACAAGCTCTCCCTCATTGTTCACTCCTGTTTTCTCGTCATGTATAAGATACGAAGAAATGGCAAAGTTTACAAGTTCATACAAACTTCCAATAAATATATAACACGGGGAACACCGTAGCTCAATCACATAAATTTGTTAATAATGTGAGCTTTGAATATATGAGAGTAACACTAATGAAACTATTATCCAAGTATAAGAAAAATAACTTCATTGATTTGGTGGTAATGCCAAATAAACTACCTATGCTTTGCATGAATGATTGAGTTGTGGGACCCTTCAAATGCAGTGCCATTGAACTGGTCAAATGGACTGCAAACCTGGTAAAAGGGAATTTCCCATTTCCCACTAATGATTATGGAACTAATATTGTCAAAATTGTACACTGTAACTATTTGATTTAGGGTTTGTTCAATGATAGAGTTTGTTCAACAATTAATGGCCACACCAAAGATAGATAGATTTCTTTTCCTACTAAAATATTCCAAATTTTATTCCATGAAACTTGAAAGATACAAAACGTATTAACAAAACACCTAAACTAAACTGAACTTCATACCTCACCATAGTAAGGAAAATGACACAAAGTCCCAAAACTATCAAAACCGAGTATGCTGGATTACTTTGATAAGGGAGGCACTTTTATTTTTTTGATATCTAATACCACCACTTGTATTTAAGAGTGAACATTTAAGTTCATTATTGTCAGCAATATGAGTAGGCTCATTTTCATTCATTGCATCAGTTTGCACCGCGGTATTTAAGAGAGAACAGTTGACTTCATTATTATGGTCATCATTGGGGTTCGCAATATAGTTAATTACCACCATGATATCAGTAATAAGGCATTTATCTTTATTTAATATAGGGTCAACATTAACTATATTATTCAATTTCAAAAGTACATTTATTCCATTAGTGAACATCCATACATTTCCACATTTAACAATATAAATGAAAAGGGATAAGCTCTTCACGTAACAAAAATGTTTCACACTTAAAGCATATGAGGATGCAAAGATTAAGTAAATATTAAAAATAACAAATCACAAAACCAAGTTACCATTGTATGGAACCTATGGAAAACAGTTCAAAATAAGAAAATGGACTAAAGAACACAAATCGACACAAGTTATTAATACGTATTAAAATGCCGAGTTAATTAATATTTCTATTCATCTTCATGCATATGCCCCGTGGTTTCCTCGTCAACTAATGCTCCAGCCACACCTTGTCTGACCAAACTAACATCATCATCATCATCATCACGTGCCAATGTTGTATTGTCCAAATATTGATCACTCCATGCCTCTGTTTCATTATTCATAGTGTTCGCGGTTGTTAATTGTTGCCCAAACACATCAAAAAAGTCTCGAGGCTTTGTTTTAACAACAATATGCCAGTCTTTCTCCACTAGGTCTTGTACATAAAAAAACTTGCTTTGCCTAAGATGATAGTATGTGTAAGGACACAAATTTTCAATTGAGTCCTTTGTAGTTTTGGCTCAATTTCAGACAAAAATGTTTGAGTCATAGGATAGATTTATTGATCATCCTTCAAACCTATGACACACTAAAGTTGAAGACGTAGTGTCCAAGATATTAAAGCTTCATCAAATGCCGAGTTTATTGTGCCTCGTTTCTACGTCAACAACAATGTTCCGTTTACTCCTAAGGTATGAATGCAATTGAATATATATATAGGAGCTTGGAACATTTTATATTGGGTGAAAATTTTATTTTAAACTGTTGTTTATTTTCAGAAAGATTTTATTAAAACTTTAAAATCAAGTATATAAAGTTTATGGGCTAAATCTAATTTTTTCAACTTTCTGGAAGTTCGTTCGAATTGTTGTTCGAACGAGTTTGTCGTTCGAACAATAATGTCGTTCGAACGAGTTTTCCAATGAGTTCCCACATGGGCCACTGGAATGTTGTTCGAAGTGTCGTTCGAACGAGAATGATGTTCGAACGAGATTTCCATAGAGATTTCTAACGAGTTCACACTAGAACTTCGTTAGAAGCCTCGTTCGAACGAGACTTCGTCGAGACTTCGTTTGAACGAAAATCTCGTTCGAACGAGTTTTGGCGGGAACAGTTAATTGGAAGTTTTGAGCAGTTTTTTTCCCACTTTCCCACTTCTTTTCCCACCATCTTTTCACAGAACTTCTTAAGTGCGGAAACTATGTTTTTTATCTTAACTTTTTCATACTATTCCATCTTTAAGAGAGAGTTTGAGAGAAAAATTTCAAAAGGAAAAAGTTCATGTTTTGAGTGTCTAATTTTTCCAGAAAAAATCATTTAACACTCTTGTTTACACCCATATTGTTTATTCCAAGTTCCAATATATATATCATTGCTTGGAGTGTTTGGCACCGAGTATTACTCTACCGTTTGAAGAGTTCGTTTGGGTTTGATTATACAGCCCACAAAGAAGAAGAAGTTTGCGTTGATTTACCCACTTGGAGAAAGGCTCCTAGTTTGGGTGACGGTGACCATATAAAGTTGGATCGAAGGATTCCGAGATCGCAGTGGAGGTCCGTGGTTATTCGCTAGGCAGAGGTTGATACAAGAAGACCCGTCGGGGCTTGAGAGGGATCGGGTCGTATGTTGTAAGTCATCTTGCTTGTATTTGTAAATTCCGTACTTAGTGGATTTGAGGCTAGCGTCGTCCGAGATTTTTTCCCGTTGTGGGTTTTCCTTGTACATCGCGGCGTAGTGATTTATTGTTTATTTTATCTTTTGCATAATTCACCTAGAACGCATGCTTAGGTAAAAAGATATAATTTGATTTTAATCACTACTTATTTAATTTGGTGCTAAATCAATATTGGGTAATGTTTAGTTAATTCAAGTCATTAATTTAATTTGTTAAAATTTGGTTTGGCCTAATTTGAGTAAAATTGACAAATATGACGTAGGCAAATTTCTAGGATTTGAGTTTGTTAATTGTGTTCAAGTGAAATCAAATTGTGTGTGTGTTCCATCATATTTCACTTTGTTTAATTTTAATTTGAGAAGTAAATTAAAATTTGTTGTTTAATTGAACCATCTTACGCTTCCGCATCTTAAAAGGAAATTATTACTTTTTGTGAAGTAAAAAAAAAATCCAAAATTGGGGGGCCTTCCGCCTTTTCAACAATTGGTATCAAAGCCAAAACGATAAATTATTTCGTTAACATCCTTTAAAATATTTTGGCTAAAATGGAATTTTCCCCATTCTCAAAATTTTCTATTTTTGATGGTTTAAATTACGCGTACTGGAAAGCGCGTATGAAATCGACACTTAAATCTATTGACGAGAGGGTTTGGTTATTTGTAGCTAACGGGTGGTCTCCACCAACTCATTTAGTAGATAATGAACGTGTTCCCAAACCGGCCGATAAATGGAGTGAGAATGAGTTTAAACTTTCTAATTTTAATTCCCGAGGTTTAAACACCTTGTTTAGCGCTGTCACACCGGGTGAATTACGACGCATTACGACGTGTGAGACCGCTAAAGAAGTGTGGGATATTTTACAACTCACTCATGAAGGTAAATGTGTCGTAAAAGCTTCGAAACTCCAAAACCTCACCACTCAATTTGAAACCATAAAAATGAACGAAAAATAAACTTTTGATGAATTTTATGCTGGTCTTTCCGATATTGTTAATTCATCTTTTAATTTGGGAGAGAAAATACCCGATAACTGAGTTATAAAGAAAATTTTAAGGTCCCTACTCGGTAGATTTATTCCAAAAGTGACTATTTTAAATTCTTTACCAACTTTGGCCTCTACGAAATTAGAAGAGCTTGTAGGTGATTTACAAACCTATGAACTGGACATGATTCCCTCTAAAATTGAAAAGAAAATAGAAAAGGGCGTTGCTATAAAAGCCCGAAAAGAGGAAAAACAAGTAGTAGAGAGTGAAAGTGATAGAGACTCGGAAAACATGGCTATATTTGCTAGAAAGTTTCGAAAATTTCTTAAATTTAACAAAGATAAATTTAAAAGTGATTTTAAGAAATTTGAAAAATCTACGCATGACAAAGCCTAGAGGATCCCCAAACCTATTAATGAACATTAAAATAGGGACGAGTCAAATAGGTGTTTTGGTTGTGAAGGGTATGGCCATAGGGCTTCTGAGTGCCCCACTAAACTAAGGAGAGAGGGTAAGCAACCAATTTCTTTTAATATAACCCTTAGTGATAGTGACTATGAAAAGGGGCCCGATTCCCCCACTAAGCCCAACTTTGTGGATTTTATGGCTAGTCATGTGAGTGATAGTGAGAACTCATCTATTGATGAAATATTAACACATGACACTTCCAAGGTCATAGTTTATGATTCCCTTATTTTTTATAATAGTGAGAGTGAAGAAGAAAGAGAGAGTGAAAATGAAGAAGAGGTTAATGTGAGTGAACTTAAAAATACTTTTCAAGAACTATATGAAGAATCAATTAAATTAAAAAGAGTAAATTTGAAGTTAGAAGTAAGTTTAAGAGCGCGTGTGAAGGTCGTTGATGAGAGTGAGTTAGTGGAAGACCTTATAACACGAGAGAGAACTCTTCGAGAGAAGCTTGAATATGTACAAGGCGAGAGAGATAGCCTTAGAGGTTTAATGGAATCCTTGAAAAAGGAACTTCTTGAGTTTTAATAGAGAATTTTTTTATTAGAGTCAAATATTTTAGAATTAAAAAATAAATTAAAAGACTTTAGAAAACTCAAATTTGATTTGGAGTGTCGTTCGGAGAAACTAGATAAAAGTTTAGGAACGATCCAAATTAAAAATGACACTTGTGGTTTAGGCTTCGATACTTGCAATGAATCTACTCATAAAGACAAAACCCTGGTTTTAGGAGAATCACCTAGGAAAGCCTTTAGAGATCAGTCCTTAGGTACCAATTTTTGACGTGTTTTTACTTGTGCACATTGTGGTCGAAAAGGTCATCTTAGGAAATTTTCTTTTGATCTTAAACAAGGTTCTAGAAAAACGCAACGTAAGGCAACCAAGGTAGTCAAGATTCCTATGCCTCGAGATAGTCATTTGTCATTAGTTTGGGTTAGGAGATCCGACTTGGTAGCTTTACAAGATAGGGTTTTTGATTCTCACTTGCTTTCACATGTTTACTCCCTTGCAAAATCTAAAGGTTGAATGTGTTAGTTTTATTTGCATACTCTATCTTTTTGTGCTTCATATTATATATCATTACTAGGTGTATGCATGTTTAGTCATTTTCTAGTCATTGCTATATTTCATATCTCATGCTAGAAATCATGACTTGTATATCTTTTGTATTTTATTCTTTCATTTTAATTTGCATTAAATGAAAAATACAAAAAGATTTTTGTTTATCATTTGTGTTTTACCCTTTTCGTAATTCATGCTTAATGAAAAATATAAATGATTGTTGTTTGTCTTTTGAGTATATATTTTTATTTTTGGTTAAAAATTTCAAAAACTCAAAAAGATTTTATTTTGTGTGTATTTTGGTTCTACACACATTTTGTGGCATATGTTTGTGTTTGAATCCTCATTTCGCTTCCATGTGACTAGAACTTTTGGTTAGAATCTTAATCCTCAAAATGTTCTTTATCATGCTTACATGGAGTAGCTTAAGTTTGACTTGCTTAATGGATTCACTTTATATGCCTTTACACACATGCACGAGCTTTTTGAACCTTAACGTCACATGTTATATTTGAGCTTTGTGAGGTTTTCTCCTACCAATCTTGTCATCTACATATTTGTGACCTAGGAGGACTAGTGAATGTCAAAATCCGTTGCATGTGAGATTTGTGTGATATAAAAATGTTATATATATGTGCACAGGGAAGGGCTCCGAAAGGATTTATTATCCTTTGCGAAAAGTAAGCCACCGTTTGTTTGGACCTAAAAGAAATATGTGGTCCAAAGGCCTAAAAGAAAATATGGCATTAAAAAGAAAAACAATTGCCAAGGCCTATGTTTAATTGATATATTCATTCAAAAGAATAATATATATATATATGCTTATTAAGGGAGTTTGGATGGTATATCAATGGTTTGTACAATGTCCGTTTATCCTAGTTGTACTTTCAATGTCATAACTCTATTGGTTTGTAGAATCATCAACATGCTAGGCTTGTATGCATTGTGTATGTTTGTTCATTGAGTTCATTTTATATTGTCACATGGGGTTATATTCAAATGTGATGAAGTTTGCAATCAATTTAGAACTCCGTGAACATGTTTTAAGTGATTGGGTCTAAATTTAATTGTTACTAGTTCACACCCCAACACTTCCGTTTCCATATGACACATTTTTTCCATACGAGTATGAAAAGCTTATGTTATTTTGTGTCATTTGTGTGTTTCTATCTATATATGTGTACTTGAGTCTATTAGGTATATATTATGTATACATATATTTGATATTTTTGTTGTCTTTGCCTTGCTTTCAAGTCCATATATGCTTTAATTCATAATTGGTATCCATCTTGTTGCATTCTTTATTGATATTACATGCTTAATACTTATGTATCATATTGGTATCTGTTTCTTGCATCTTAGTTGGTATCCATTATTATTTATTGGATTAGTTATGATTTTGTTGCCCATGTGCTTTAATGTTCTCATCACTTTATGTGCAATTGCATGTTTTTAGCTTGTTGTCCCATTCTATTTATCCCTTGCTTAGTTTAGAGGGTGTATATGCTTTAATTGAGGAAGATAAGTTAATGTTTTGATTCTTTAGCCTTTGTCTATTCCCTAACAAAAAGGGGGAGAATGATAGGGGGAGAAAAGGTATCTAATCCTATTATAATCGTATCTTAGTTTGGGGGAGATTTAACTTAGGGGGAGTCGTTATTTTCTTAGGTTGATCATAGTTGATAAAGGGGAGAATTAATTTAGGGGGAGAATTAATTTAGGGGGAGTATTTGCTTTATTTGCATTAAATATTTTGATATTCCCTATGCGTTTAATGTGTTTGCATAAGTGTGCAGGAATCATATTCTAAGTGGAAACTTTCACCAGCAAAGATTTTGATCCTTGGGTCTTGTGTCAAGTATTGGGTGGGATTGTTTTTTAGTCTAGTGATCTTGATGGCCCTTTAGGATTTTTGTTTGGTTTTTGTCCCGGAATAGCCAAAGGGGGAGATTTGCAAGGACGCAAATTTCCAATTGACTACTTTGTAGTTTTGGCTCAATTCCGAAAAAAAAACATTTGAGTCATAGGATAGAGTTATTGATCATCCTTCAAACCTATGACATACTAGAGTTGAAGACGTAGTAGCCAAGATATTAAAGGTTCATCAAATTCCGAGTTTATTGTGCCTCGTTTCGACGTCATCAACAATGTTCCGCTTACTCCTAAGGTATGAATGAAATTAAATATATATATAGGAGCTTGGAACATTTTATGTTGGGTGAAATTTTTATTTTAAACTGTTGTTTATTTTCAGAAAGATTTTATTAAAACTTTAAAATAAAGTATATAAAGTTTCTAGGCTAAATCTAATTTTTTCAACGTTCTGGAAGTTTGTTCGAATTTTCGTTCTAACGAGTTTGTCGTTCGAATGAGTTTGCCAATGAGTTCCCACATTGGTCATTGGAATGTCGTTCGAAGTGCCGTTCGAATGAGAATGATGTTCGAACAAGATTTCCAATGAGATTTCTAATGATATTTCTAATGAGTTCACACTGGAACTTCGTTAGAAGCCTCGTTCAAACAAGACTTCGTTCGAACGAAAATCTCGTTCGAACGAGTTTTGGCGGGAATAGTTAATTGGCAGTTTTGAGCAGTTTTTTGCCACTTTCCTACTTCTTTTCCCACTATCTTTTGACATAACTTCTTAAGTGAGGAAACCAAGTTTTTGAACTTAACTTTTTCATACTATTCCATCTCTAAGAGAGAGTTTGAGAGCAAAATTTCAAAAGGAAAAAAGTTAATGTTTTGAGTGTCTAATTTTTCAAGGAAAAATTATTTAACACTCTTGTTTACACCCATATTGTTTATTCCAAGTTCCAATATATATATCATTGCTTGGAGTGTTTGGCACCGGGTATTACTCCACTGTTTGAAGAGTTCGTTTGGGTTTGCTTCTACATCGCACAAAGAAGAAGAAGTTTGCATTGATTTACCCACTTGGAGAAAGGCTCCTAATTTGGGTGACGGTGACCATAAAAAGTCTGGATACCGAGACCGCGGTGGAGCTCCGGGGTTATTCGCTAGGCGGAGGTGTATACAAGAAGAAGCGTCGGGGCTTGAGAGGGATCGAGTCGAGTGTTGTAAGTCTTACTGTCTTGTATTTGTAAAACTATACTTAGTGGATTTGAGGCTAGGGCCATCCGAGATTTTTTCCCGTTGTGGATTTTTCCTCGTACATCGTGGCATAGTGATTTATTATTTATTTTATCTTTTGCATAATTCACCTAGAACGCATACTTAGGTAAAAATATAAAATTTGGTTTTAATCACTAATTGTTTAATTTGGTGCTAAATAAATATTGGGTAATGTGTAGTTGATTCAAGTCATTAATTTAATTTGTTAAAATTTGGTTTGGCCTAATTTGAGTAAAATTGACAAATATGACTTAGGAAAATTTCTAGGATTTGAGTTAATTAATTGTGTTTAAGTGAAATCAAATTGTGTGTGTGTTCCATCATATTTCACTTTGTTTAATTTTAATTTGAGAAGTAAATTAAAATTTGTTGTTTAATTGAACCATCTTACGCTTCCACATCTAAAAAGGAAATTATTACTTTTTGTGAAGTAAAAAGAATTTTCAAAATTGGGGGGCCTTCCGCCTTTTCAACAGTATGAATGGTTCATCGGATTTTCAATGCCTAGGATACAACAAATGATTGAAGTTTACAAGCATGAATCCAAAGTCATCTTGCTCAATGAGACCTCTACTATTGTCAACCCAATCACACTTGAATAACACGATTTTTTTTTAAAATAATGCAGCTCAATGAAATCCGTCAAAACTCCATAAAAATTGACATCTCCAGATACGGGACTTATGTCTCTTGCACTTGCGTAGTTTTCAGTCGTTGCATTTAACATAACTCCACTATTTTGCGTGGCTCTTCTCCTATTTTTGTGAAAAACAGATAAAGTGGATAAAGTGGCACGTTGACTAAGTGAGATTGTGATATAAACCGTCGAAATGTTGAAAACGGTAAAATGATGGAATAATGTGGACATTAGCAAAAATCTTAAAACACATTAATATGGACTCGGATGCGCCGAGAATAATTAAGAAGGGCCTGGAGCTTTGGGGTAAAATATTCAAAATCATTAGCCATAGCATATGGTAGCATAGACGGTGGTGTGAACCCGTTAAAGTATGTAGATATTGGAAGATTTCAAGAAAAGATACTAGAAAAATGAAATGAAATTAGTTTTTCTTGAAAATGTGTAAGTAAGACAACCTAATCAAATGTGATAAAAAGGAGACTAATAAATAAAATATGATTAATAGTCTCTACGCTCTGTAAAGGGTGGTATGATATGGTTAAGTGTGATTATAATCTCTTCGCCCGGGTGCACTGCATGGTAGTTGCATTAATACTATCTAAATTGTTAAACATTTTCGATATGATTAAAATACACGTTATATGTATATTATTTTTGTAGAAAATGTATAGCTTAGTATTACTTACCCTACTAAGCATTTGCGCAACCCTTCTTTTTTATGTTAACCCCCCGATACATCGAGTAGGGACTTCGAGAAGGACGCAGGTAAGGCCCTAGAGGGCAGTCAACATTGTTAGTGGCTTTGTAATTTCATTTAAATTATCTTTTGAGACATTGGTAATTTGGGACATTTAAACTTTTATTCGTACCTTAGGCCATATGTTGTAATAATATAAGGATGATTATGGTTTATTTCTTATTTAATTAGCATTGCAAGTTAAATTTATTTTCATAAATAAACCTTATAAATTGACTTAATTACTTAAAGTGGTCACTTATTTTCCTAACTTAAAACCAATAATGTTAACCTCTAATAAATGGTGAAATTAAAGGATTTTTCTTAAATAGTAATACTGGACTTTCCTCTTCCTTTTTAATTCCTTTATCCGATGTGGGTCGAATCGAAAATGACTCAAATCTAGATCAGGGCGTTACATTTCCTACCGCAATGCGTGCTTATGTATAAACACGATGAGGGGTGATACCTACGGGTTGACCTTTTTTAACATTCCTAACAATGGTTGACTTTTTCAAAAGCATGGTCTTATCTTTAGTAGCAGAAGCATTTGGAGTATCGAAGCTAATCCCACACTTATCATCTTTGATACGGACGATGCCAAACATTTTATCCAACATCTCTGACCTAGATTCCAAATAAAATTTGATATGACTCGAGTCTCTCAATATCTTTTCAAGTTCCACTATCCTATACTCGAGTAAATGCTTAGACTCTTTAAACTCAAGAAGATCCTTCTTCAAAATCTCCATCAAACCTCGAAGCCTGTTTCTCTCACCCTTAACATACTCGAGTTTTTCCTTTAGAGTCCTCTCATGATCCATAACATCCTCAATTAGTTTAGCATTATTATCACCCATGGAATGTTCTTTCAACCTAGCTACCAATTTTTATTTTGCCTTTTTAACTTTCAATGTTTTTGCATATAACTCACGAAAGGTAACTGGAGTTCACTCTCCTCCTCCTCTTCTTCATCCTTATTTTTTTCTCCACTCTCTTCACCATCACTTACTTGGAAATCATAAAAAATGTCCTCAAAAGTGTCATGCTCAGAATTATCTTCATGGGAAGATTTTTCATTTGGGATCTCATGACTAGCCATAAACGCGGTGTAATTGCACTCGGTGGGGGAATTGATTCATTATTATGAATCACGGTCACTATGGGTGGCATTATACACCTTTGGTTTCTTTCCCTCCTTAGTTTAGTGGGACATTCAGCTGCCCTATGGCCATAATCCTCACACGTAAAACATCTATCCAACTCACCCTTCTTAAAATTATCATTATGATTTTTAAGTAATTTATTAGCCTTGTTATACTTGTTTTACTCAAAATTCTTTACATCTTTTGATTGTTTTTAAGACTTGCAAAAATTTTGAAAATTGTTCAAAAACATGTCCATATCATCGGAATCGATGTTAGACTCATCATTTAAAACACGTGTTTATTCCTTCCGAGCTTTCAAAGGAATGCCTTTACCTTTCTTCGACTTTTGGGAGGAAAATATATCAAGATCATTGGTTTGAAGATCACCCATAAGCTCTTCAAGTTTCGTAGAGTCTAAAGTACCCAAGTAATTCAAAAGTGCCTATTTTACACGATTTTTGGGCATTCTTTCTCCCGAGTTATAGGAAGAGTTCACAATATCTGAAAATACAGCATATAACTCATTGAATATTTCAATATCTTCCATCTTAATGGTTTCAAACTGAGTGGTGAGGTTTTGGGGTTTTGAAGCCTTAAATGCACTATTACCTTCATGGGTGAGTTAGAGTATATCCCAAGTCTCTTTTGACATTTCACATGTCATAATACGATAGAATTCCTCCGATGTGATCACATAAAATAAAGCATTTAAACCTCAACAATTATAGATTGATAACATATGTTCTTCCTCATTCTAATATTCTATGGGTTTATGGATTGTATATTCTCTAGCTTCGAAAGTATGTGAACTCCAACTCTTTAAAAATGCTATTTAAACTTGCTCATCTATAGCCTTAAGTGTTGATTTCATACGCATCTTCTAGTATGCGTAATTTGACCCAACAAATAAAGGGAGTATAGAAACAAAATGACCGTCCAAATTAAAACTGCTAAAATTCATGCCAAAAGACGGATCTAAAGGAAAAACTTAGTGTTCCTGGTCTGATACCAATTTAAAGTCCCTAAAGTACAAAGTATGGTCAAACAAAAGGCAATTTTACAAATTTTAAATTAAATATATAAATTGAAATAAAATTAACCCTAAGCACTGATTTTAAACAGTTGTTGTGATAAATAATTTTTAAATTTTATCTTATCCTAAAACATGTATCTAGGTGAGTACACAAATAAAATAAAGAAACAAACCATAACATGCTGATGTGTGAGAAAAACACATAACTTGAAAAATCTTGGACGACCCAGTCACACAAATTCACTATGATGGAGAATTACAAAAGTTGGCAGATGGCTTACAATACACACTCGACGCCCTCCCAGGCCTTGAAGCATATTTGATCTTCAAATTCTCCTCTACCTTGACACACAGGAGTCCACACGCACAATTGTAATAATGTGTGAGCCCACACACGCCTCGATGTACACCGATGAGGCTCAGCTACCGTCTATGGATCAAGAACACGTACGAACCACTTCTTCACTGAAACACCACAAATATAGAATCCACCATGTGTAGACACCATATATGGAATCCATCGTATGAAACATACTCAACAAAGATGATGATGAGAAAAAACTTGATGCCAAATGATATCCCAAATCATATAAAGATTGAATCTTGGATATCAAAGAGTTTGGCTAAAATTATGGTTTTCAAGCTTGGATATCAACACTCCAATTCGTACAATAAAAATTTCAAGGTGACACATTTTTTTAGGCAACTTGTTTGAAAAAGATTACTAAGTTCGTTTGAACGAGTTATGCATTCTCGTTCGAATGAACATTGAATGAGGTTTGAATGAAAAATTTTGGCAAGACAAATTTAAAGCTCGTTCGAACAAGATTGCCTTCTCGTTTGAAGGACGTTTGAACCTCATTTGATCAACTAAAAAATTAAAAAAAATATTAAAAAATATTTTTTCAAAAATGAGTCTCAGTGATTTTAAAACATAAACACCCAAAACTAAATCCAAGGATCATTATAATATGCATTCATACCTCTCGAGATCCATGGATGATGAAGACTAAATATGGCACGATGGATCTAGTCTCTGAAGCTTACCGCTACGTGTTTTTTCAAACACGTCCAAGGCTTGAAAGGAATAACACCAACCCTAACCTATGAATCAAAAATTTTTATCCAAAATTAAGCTAATATATACAAATTAACTCAATTGGAAGTTATCTTTACACTTTTAATATTTACGAACAAGACCGGACCAGACTGTCGGTCTTGTACCTATTCGATTTTGGTTCGATCTTGGGTTGTTTCGGTCCAGTGTAACTAACAAATAAAACCATGGGAGATTATCAATAGGAGTACATTTGAAAAAGGCTTCTAAGCTCTGATTAATATAATCAACATAGAGAGAAAAATAGACTTTTAAGCAATTTCTCTAAAGAATTTAATTTGGAATTAAATTGATTATCTAAACGTAAAATTGTATCTTCGATTATATCTAAGTAAGAGAAAATGGTTGTCTAACTTTTGTCTAACTTTTCTTTGAGAAGGTTGATTTTAGATGATAACATATCAATTTTATTGTAATTATCAGTAGCTATATATATATATATATATATATATACACCTAGGAGCCTTTCATTCCTTCAATTGCTAATTTTCCATTATCACTGATTCTTCATCTTTCTATTTCCATATAGTTGTCATCTTATTCGGTTCCATTGTGCACACAGTAATTTTCTTTGTTAATTAGGAATTTAGAGAGAGAAAAATATGTTGGTGCTTGGAGTAGAACTTGAGTTCTTGGAATTGGGTATAAAAACTTAAAATGTAAAACTATGAATCGATCCACTTCAGTATCAAATTGATTGCTCTTTTATAGTATCGTGGAATGGATCAGATCTAGTCGGTACATACTTTCTTAGATCGAGGATCGGACTAGACTAGAAAGGGTGGGTATTCAGGGGATACCGGTTCATCTTTTTTCGATCTGTCACCCTTACCTTTAGGGTTTTTAGGAAGTGCTTTAGTGAGGATTTAGGAAGTCACGATAAGATGGGAAATGACTAAATCTCGAATCATCGAAAATATACTAAGTGTTAATTATTCATTAGTGATTGTTTACACCATATTATCACTGTCCAATGAGGACCTGCCAAGTGGAGTAATAGACTGAAAATCACAACCGAAGTGTATTGTGCATAATTAATACAAAAGGGTAGCTCAAACGTTTGACACTTCTCCATGTTTTGGACGCGGGTTTAAGAATTAAGTGATATTTATTAAGGAAGTTAAGTACCTATGCAGAAACATCTAATTGGGTAACCACCCTGAAGTTACAAGGAAGTTTCAAAGCAATGAACTCTATAAATAAGAAATTAGAAAATAAAGGAAAATAGGACACCCACAACAAAAAAAACTACATTTACTCGTCTTACCTTATTTTCCTTTTATTTCCTTTTTTCTTTTTATTTATTCACATATTTTCTTTCATTCGAAGTAGTTTGTAAAGTAGAGTGTAACTCTATTTACATTTTATTAAAAATTTCCTTGCATTTATATTTAATTTGTTTTACTTTCATTAACGTAATCATGTTTTACATTTCATAGCATAGTTGTTTCTTTTTTATTGCATTATCTTTCTTTACTTTTGACGTTTTACTTTAAATTCAGTTTATGCCAATTACATCTTCTTCTTTAGTTCTAGTTAATTATAATAATTTAACACTCACATATAAGTTTTCCCTGAGGGGAGCATATGTCTTCTTAATTGAAGCATCGAACGGTACAGAGTCGCCAGATTATCGCAAGGCTAAGTGTGGTCATCCTAAATGTCGGGGGAGCGGTCTCCGGATGTGGATCACTCCTTATTTCCCCTTTTCTTTTTTTGCGTGCATTTGGTATTACGTACTTTATCAGGGTGCTCGGACATCGATGTGGGGTGATATGTAGAGATAGAGTCGCCTTCCTATTTTGCACAAAAGAGGTAAAAGAAATTTTTTCGTGTTTTAGTTAACGACATCAAGTACAATACTAATGCTTGTGAAACCAAGAAGTTCAAAGGTCCGAGGACTAAGTTACGGAATGGGAAGGTGTTAGGCACCCATCCCTCCCTTTAGGTCTCTCATGGACATGTGTTAATCTTTTCATGTAGAACTCCATGATGTGTGTGCTTATCTACATAATATAAATGGAGGATGGAATCCCTCAGCTCCCGTCGTGGATAAAGGAGGAGCAAGGTCATCCCCAGGAGTTTTCCCAAAATAGCAATTAAAAATATAATGTGAGTGTTTGCCGATTCAAAAGTCATTATGAGGGAACGATTGCGCATACTGGACAAGACACAAGCAAACAGTCATATATATATATATATATATCATGAATATATGAGAATAAAATAACAAATGTAGGTGGGAGGACTTGAGTTGAGGTATTTGCCCAAGACGCCTATGTATCCCGAGGGCATCAAAGTTCACGTAGTTCGAAGACAACATGATGTGGGGTTTAACCCATAAATCCAATCAGGGACATTATTATATGTGTGTGTGTGTAGAAAAGTTGTTTTAGTGTGAGAAAATGTTATGAGAAATTCCCATTTGGAATTTACAAGTGAACCCTCGTTTTCTTATTTTTGGGTTTTTCTATGAAAATAAAGTATGTGCAAATACTAATAACAAGAAAAGTTTAGAATTAAGATTTGCGATGTAATGAAGTAAAATACTAAGGCAAAAATGAAGTAACTAATGCAAAATTAAGAGAATTTAAAGGCAAAGAGGAAGAAACGGACCTCCTTATAAAGACTTGAAGTAGATCTTGTTATAGATGCACTAATATCAAGGAGAAGTGATGGTGGTTTGAGGATATGTGTGGGAATTTACTCAAAAGAGTATGAAAATGGTGGAAGAAATGAGGGATATGGGCTTTTAAGGAAAGAACCACTTTGAATATGAGGGAATTGCTAAGAGGAATGTTCAGGGATGCCTGAGGTGTGTCTTTAAAGATGAGATCATGGCCTCTATTTATAGGAACAAGGGGGTGCTGGTCGGCATGGTCCTAGACCTGCCTATTGGAATAGAACCCTAGGCACACTACCGATAGGTAGGGTCCTGGGGTTTCCATTCGGCAATCTGAGGCAGGTTTTTTAGAAAAACGACTGTAAAATGCAAATCGTAACTCAGAATTCCACACGAGATGGACCGTTCAAAAGGGTATTCAAATTCCTTTAAGAATTCATTGAGCCACTCCCGATTTCAGGTTTACGGAGGTTAAATGGGACTTAGAAACGCTCATTGGTCACTAGATCAGAAATTCTCGGAGGAAAGAGGATCGTTCGTACGAATCGTATGTCAAAATAATGCACGAGATGGACCATTGGAAAGGGTATTTAGTGCCCTTAGAGATTCCATTCACCTTTGTTCGCTTCGGAGAGTTGACCTTGGTCAAACGGGGCCTGGAAGTGCCCGATGACCCATTAGAGTAAAATAGATCGTTCGTTCGTACCGTAACGCTAATTTGAGCAATGGATAGACCGTTGGAAATTGTAATACCCCATATTTTTGAAGACTTAAATAATTACGTGATTTATTATTATTGTGGGATTAATTAAATTAAAATATGAGAATTAATTATTAATCCAGATTTAAATTTGAATGTTTACTAGCATGACGAGAAGTTAGTAATTATTAATATTACTATGAGAATAAGTAATATGGAATGACGATTTTATATAACCTGTTGTGATAGAGAAATACGACAGTTTGGTATATTATGTCGGAGACGTGCGTGTAAGTTGTGTCAGGACTAATTAAGTGGAATAAAAAGGTTAATTATTTTTATGTAACTTGTATGATCATTTCGAGTGTGCCGTTGAGTCCGGAGGGGTCTAGATAGTCAAAAAACTCTACCCGGGTATTTTATTTGGACTCCGGGACATTTTTAGGCCAAGTCGGCACCCGGTAGGGGTAGTTTTGTAATTTGGATTTTTGGAGGAATTAAATGGACGAAAATTAGAGGAATGTTATATCAGCTAATTGGAGACAAATAGGGTTAGGTTAAACCAAAATCAAGAGAGAGCCACAGTGGGTGAGGGAGAGCAAATTCCAAAGGAGGAGAAGCCATTTTCACCACCTTGCACAACCACCACCACCATCGTGTAGATCAGAATGCGAGGAACGCATCCATACCAACAACATCAACGGATCAGACCTTCGAAATCGAGGCAAGTGTTTATTGCTTTCTTTCATTAGCGATAATTATGTTCATGTTAGTCTAGGTTAATAACCTTTGTTATGAAAGTTAATTTGGGTGAAATTGGAGAACTATATCATAAACTAGGGCTGATTTGATAAGAATTTGAATACCATGTATAGATAGGATGATGCCTACGAATTTGGGATGATGTTTATGAATAAATCTGGGTTTAATTTGAAGTTATGCATATTAATTTAAGAACTAGGGTTCTTGACAATAAAATTGGGGATTTCGAATTATATGAATAATTGGTGATGATTTAATGATTCTAGGTTGTTAGAATTCATTTACAAATGTTAGGATTCGGTTGGGAATAATTGATTGGAGTTTGGGATGTTATTTTAGAGGTTTTAGGGATGAAAAATGGTGAAAAATGAGGCTGTTAAAGGTTGAGGATGAAACAGCGCCCAGGTCGCGAGAAGTCTTTCGCGCGAGATTGGTTGTCGTGCGAAGTAGTTCGAACGACACGTGGAAGTCATTCGAGCGAGATGCCCTTCTAGTTCGAGCGAGATTTCCTATTTTTAACAATTACCTATTTTGCCCCTATGTTAGTAAACGGTAGATTTGAGTGAGGAAAATTAGTGTTCGATGAACCTAATTAAGTGCAAAATTATTGGGAGTTATTTGGGTGTAATGATTCAAAAATTTGTGACGGTGATATTACCTTGGAGATTACAAGAGGGAGATAAATCGTAATTGTAAATGCGTCGCGAGTAATAAGTGATAAGTACTTACGAAATTAGTTCCGAAGAAATGGAACTTATAAGAATAAAAGTTAGTGATTATGTTTAGGACTTCTTATGATTATGTATTAAGGATTTTCGGGTGCATATTATCCTTAGAAATATATTACGAGAGAGGGAATATCATAAATTAAAATACGTGGATAGTATTTAGTGATAATACTACTACGTATGGAATATGGCATTTGGTTGTGTGTATACCATATGATTTGATGGGTTGTGTGCATACCTATATTTGTTATATTATGTGTATGACATACCTAGTTGCTTGCTATCACGGGAGGTGTTGTAGAGATGGTCTTATCCTGAGGGGATTATTGACTTTTATCTCAGAACATAGGACTCTGAATGGCTTATTTGTGAGTTAATAAGTCAGCTGACTATGGTAGTGTAGGTATGTGCGTGACCCATAGATATGTGAACTATGTTCCCCTCCATTATGTGTGTTTTGTTTATATGATTCGTGGGAGATTTTCGAATAGATAGTCCTTGTTTGAGTACGAGATGTATCGGGACATGATAGCAGAGTATACAATGCACTACAGGTAGATCTTTGGGGTGTTGTGTTAGTATATATATATAATAGTGGTGGATATTTATATATACTCGGGCTATACTTACATTGTGTTAATTGTAGGCTATTAAGATTGGGTTAATACATATATATATATATAATAGTGAAAGATGTATATGTATGCTATTGGTATATCTTATTTGAGACAATACTAGATCATTAAGATAGTTAAACCTTCAGTAACGTAAATAGTGAATACTTGACTTTAGTGTGTTAACACTTAATTAAAATGATAAACATTGAAATCAAATATGGAATACTACTACAAGGGGTAAATTGAGGGATAAGATTTTCCTAGTTAGAAGTATGTCAGATGGCTAGGATGGATTAGATGTAAGTTAGGCGTGCACACTAGTCGAGAGGTGAGAATCTCATGTGAGAGTTTGAACTAACATGCATATAGTACTTGCTTTAATGCAGTTTTAAATACTTGCTAAAACAAATATTTTTACACATCGGGCTCTGACTCGTTTCTTGCATCTCCTTTCTATTTTGCTATATATATATATATATATATATATATATATATATATATATGTATTAGTTCAGGTGCCTAGCCATAGGGACACCGATTCTAGATACTTGGATGGTTTGCCGAGTTGCCGCTGTTGTGGAAGTTACGGGTTATTGGCGATTAAACGTTTCTCTCATTTCATTCAGTTCTTAGTTCAGATATCTCAATCAGGTCATGTGTCGCCCATCCTCACTAACAGAGTTGTGCTCAGTATACTTTGTAGTTCTTCTCAATTGGTTTGAGTATTTTTGGTTTGGTTTGTAACTCTGAACTGAAAGATTTTATCCAGTCTTATCTATTCAGTATTTGATTTAGTCAGCATTTAATGCTGGTGTATGATTTATATTTACATGTTCAGAGTTTATTAAATGAATTAATTGGTTTCAAGTTTAATTGGAAAATGTTTTGACAGTAGCTTAATTAAATGTTAGGTAAGTAATTGGATTTAAGTTTTCGACAGTGATGCTAAGAATGAACCAACCGAACATTCTGTTATAAATTTTATAAAGGACTGATCACCCAATATTTAATTGGACAGGGTGTCACAGAAATGGTATTAAAATCTCTTTGAAGATTCATTTAGTCTCACTCGATTTGAAGAGTTGATGAGAATCAAACAGAGCTTGAGAGTGCTCGGTGGCCTCCAGATTAGATTTTGAGGTGAAACGGATCGTTCGTCCGAATCGTAAGTCCAATTTTTGCATGGGAAGGACCGCTGGAAAGGGAATTCAGAGACCTGTGAATATCCATGGAGATTTTTCTTAGGCAAGGGAGTTAATTGGGGTCAAACTAAGGCTCTGGAGCGCCCGATGGACTCTAGATTAGTTTTCAATGGTAAAATGGATCGTTCATCCGAACTATAAATCCAATTTTCTCATGGGGAAGACCATTGGGTAGGGGATTCAGATCCTTTCAAAGATTTTTTGAGATTATGCTCTGAGGAGAAAGTTGATCGGATTCAAACGAGGCCTAAGAGTGCCCGATGTCCTCTAGATCGGTACTTGGAGTATGACCAAGGTTTTACGATGTATAAGTGAGTGCTAGGAACCTAAGGAGGTGCTTAGGAAGGTCCTAGGGTGTCTACAGAGATCCCCTTTACGGGGAATCTTAGAACAAATAAAGGTTGTCAAATGATAAACACCACATCGTTATTGGGAAGAAGGTTTTGTAGGTCGATTCTGAGGACCTAAAGGATGAGGTTGATCGATTCAGTGGGTCAAGGTCAATTATGAGGACCTAAAGAGATGAGGATGATCGATTCAGCAGATCTAAGATGTGTTAAGATTGGTTCCAAAGGGGATGGGGAGGCCAATTCGATAGGTCGAGTTCGATTCTCTGGACCTAAGGAGATGAGGATGACCGATTCAGCGAGTCGCAGTATGTTCTGAGGATGTAAAAGATGAGGATGAACGATTCAGCAGGTCGAGGTCAAATCTGAGGACCCAAAGATACGACGATGATCGATTCAGTGGGTCGTGGTCAGTTCTGAGGACCTAAAGAGATGAGGATGACCGATTTAACGGATCGAGGTTAAGTTTTGAGTTATACTGGGGATAACCAATTGAACGGGTCGGGGCCAATTTTAAGGACCTTGAGTTATGACGACCTATTTTATAGGTCGAGGTAAATTCTATGAACCTAAAGATGTAGCGACCAATTCTGAGGGTCATGATCAATTCTGAGGAGCTTAAGTTGTGACAACTAGTTCTGAGGGATGAGATAAATTATGAGGACCTAAAGTTGTAGCGACCAATTCTGCGGGCCATGGTCAATTATGAGGACCTAAAGTTTTAGTGACCAATTCTACGGAATGAGGAAAATTATGAGGATCGTAATTATCAGAGACCAATTCTGTGGGTCGAGGTCAATTATGAGGACCTAAAGTCGTAGTGGCCAGTTATGCGGGCTGAGGTCAATTCTAAGGACCTAAAGTGGTAGCGACCAATTCCGCATGTTAAGGTCAATTCGGAGGAATGTAAGTGGTAGAGACCAATTCTGAGGCTTGAGGTTAATTCTAAGGACCCAAAGTTATAGTGAACAATTCTGCGAATCTAGGTCAAATCTGAGGACCTAAAGTTGTAATGCGGGGATTTGCTCTCCTGGGGGATTTTTGAAATTATCTTAAGGGCGTGGATGCACCTGTGGTTCTGCTAGGGATTGTGTTTTCTTTGAGACTTCTATGGGGAAGGATTTATCTATGAGATATCCGGTCGGGTATTATGTTGTCTTGAGACTCCATTGGGGGATGTTTAAGATGGGGGATAGTAGACTTGGATGCGGACACATCGTCGGTTCTGCTTATGAAATATGTTGGCGATAGGTGTGTAAGATGAATCTGATTGGGGATTATATTGGAGATAAAGGTGTAGAATTAATTCGACTGGGGATTTTGAGAGTTTATATGGGGCTTGTGCACCAAAAATGATTTTCTTGAGAAAATTGAGGTTCTATATTTTTGAGGATTTTTTGAAAAATTTTGAGTAATTTTTGGGTATTTTCTAGAATTTGATAGAATTTTATGTACGAAATTTAGGGGGTTTCCGATACGCAGTCTTGGGAGGGTGCTAATCAGTAAGGGTGCGGACTCCTAGACTTCCTTGGGAAAGGTAAAAAACAGCTACTAACTGACATGGTTAGGGAGCTATCGATCGGCAGATCCCTTAGCCTTTTATAAAAAGCGGGGAAAATCCTCCTCATTTTTCACGCCTTTAAGTGTTCTAATCTCTTGATATACCTCTCTAAAAATCATTCCAAAGTCTTTTTTTGCTTTGGGACTTCAAATGGTAAGTTTAAGTGAGGTGTACGGCAATGCGTGGTTGGCCGTCGATGATTGGGTTGGCTTGGAGTGGCAATGTAGGGTACCTCTTGAGTTAGGCAATGAGAATGTCTTTGATATGTTTGAGTCTGCAGCTAACGAGCGTACTCTTATACGTGAGTTGTCACACCACCATTCGTATAGGGTGAGGATCCCTTGTGGCTATATAAGTGTATAGACTTTTGGTATTCCATTTCATTTTTCTCTTTTTTCTTTTATGTTGGTGATGTATTTTCTTCTTTTTCTATTAAAGACTGACATCGCTCCTTCGGCTATTCGGTCTTGGGGAACTATAGGGTTGAAGGAGGTTTGGGAGAAGATTCCTGGTGCGATAAGTTGGATGGTATCCTATGAGGGTTTTGGTTACTTGGTGGAAGGTTTGGATGAGACATCGCGTTCTACTACGATTTTGTGTGCTTTAAGAGAGAGGTGGTGGGACACTACCCACACCTTCCATCTTGTCTTTGGGAAGACGATGATGACTCCCATATATGTTCAGCAACTGTCAAGGCTAGATTGTGAGGGATTTTAGATAGTGGTGGATCGTACGCTAAGGGCGACGTCGGAGGCAGTGCAAGCGGCATTGGGTGATGTGGGTAGGATCATTTTTGGTGATTCGATTCGTATTTATGATTTTAAGGAGACTCTTTTGCAAAGGAGGGTGGATATTACTAACGACGACAAGTGAGGCAGACAATCGTTCATTTATTTTGCTTCTATTGGGTGGTTTTTTGGCTGCGACATCGTTCATCTCTAGTTCTTGCCATTTTTGCTGACGATTTCTGAGGTCCATATGTATGGTTGGGAGAGCCTGACCCTGGCTTCCCCTTATTTTTCTTTGTATGCTTTCAGTCGGTGTTGTTACTGGACTTTTAAATGAACCCTGTATCTTCTCGAGGTAATTTTAAATTCATTTTCCTTTTTATGCATTGTTATTTGGTTTCTATTTTGCTGATTCTTGTCTTTTGCAGACGTGGTTTTATGAGGTGATCGAGTGTAATGTGGGGTTGATATCCCTAAAGGATGATATCTTGCGGGACTTTTATCAAATGTTCAAGTGGAATAAGTCCAATCGACGGTCGAATCAGTCCTTGTTTATGGCGGAGGTGCGACGAGCTCTAAATACCCTAACGAGTGATTAGGTTATCTTTTTGTCTTTTTTGAGTCCTTTAGAATCTTCATTTCTTGAGTATATATTGATTCTCCATTGGGGATTGCAGGTGACCTTCTACCCTAAGGGGTGACTCCGCTAGATACGGGGGTGATGGGATTGCACGCACGGATGTGACAGTTGATTGCGCATGAGTTTCGGTACGTCTAGTACCTAAGGCAGAGGGTGGTTAGGTCGATCGTGGGGGAGGTGATCCCACCTTCGGTGCCCTCAATGTGCATTAGGCGGGTGAGGGAGATGTCTAATGGTGCCCGTACAATGATGATGACTGGGGAGCCCTAGACGCTCTATACGGATATGACGGTGAGCTATAACTATCTAAACTTCATGACGAGTTGGATTTTTCCCTTCTTCATCTACGACATGGAAAATATGACTCCACTGGCTATATCTTCAGTCCAGGGGACTAGTGCACTAGTGGGATCATCCCACATCATAGGTGGTGGCACGTCGGTAGCGGAAGATGAGGCTTCGATTATTGAGGTTACTCCTCCTTATTATAATTTTCGGCTGAGGAACGGCGAGTCACTAAGTGTGTTTCATCGCCCTCATGCGTTGGTGTCTTGACTGATCGAGAGTACGAATGATGTCCTTCGGCCTAAGGTATATCTTTTTATTTCTCTTCTTATTCTGTTGAATTTCCTTGGTTTCTTGATTGATTTATTTTCCTTTCTCTGTTGCTTGCAGTATGTTCGATTATCGACCACTTAGCTGAGGGATATCAAGGATTGGATTTCCTCCATGTCGGAGTATATTAAGAGCTTGGCTTCATCATGCTTTGTGCCGACTACCACTTCTGATTAGGGCTTGGGTTCTGGGAGTGGAGGATCCATCGCTCGTAATCGGGGGAAACGCATCCGCCATGGGAGTTAAGGGTTTAGAGAGAGAGAGAGAGAGAGAGAGAGTTTGGGTTGAGACCCATTGTTTTTCTATTTTTATTTTTATCTATAATATGTAAACTCAGTGAAGCAATATATATATAAAATACGCATTTTCTTTTTTCTTTTTTTCTTGATTTCGAGACCTATCCTACATGCACTTTTAATTTTTTGCTGAGATTGTATATTTTCTGAGAATGACAAACATAAGATTTGTTACAAAAAAGAGTGGAAATGACTAACATTGGAAAAAGTATTTTTGAGTATGAATTTATTTTTAAAAGAAAGTGATTTTCTTGAGAGAAATAATTGAGTAAATCACACGAGGGTAATTGTTCAAATTGAAAAATTTTCTGAAATTGATTTTGATAAAAGAGGAAAGATGGAATTTTCCCAAAATAGGGGGGATGCCAATTAACATACCCCTTGACCTTCCTATCGGAATGGGGATCAAGTCAAATTATCCTTAAGCCTTGATTACACTTTCTTGCACTTCATAGTACTTTAGTGGGGTTGGATTCTGCTCGAGTTTCTAAGGCCCTTGTCTTTAACCAAAGTTTTCAAGTAAAAAAGTGTGTGTGTGGAGGGGGGGGATGGTTTTTTCTCCACCAATACCCACATTCTTCTTTCTTAATCCAAATTCCTCATTTTCAAATGGCACTACCTATGCATGAAGGATTTAACGGTGTGGATAATATGTGCTTGTATAATGTGGACTACGACACTTTCAATCTGCGTCGAGTTTTCTTGTGGCACAACCGTGTTATAGACTGGAACCTGTTGGCTGCAACAGTGCAGTTTTGGTATCCTGAAGATCACATTTTTCATTTCTTCCTGAATGAAGTTTATCCCACTTATGAGGAATTCTCGACCATGTTGGGGGTCAGACCTAGTGTGGAGGTGACTATGCCTAATTTCTCCCATTCTCCATGGGTTTTCTTATCGGATTTGCTTCACATTTCTCTCTCGGCGGCTAGATCGCTGGTCATCGGAGGGGCCATTTCTCTTCAGAAGGTTATGTATTTAGTATGCTTGAGGGTTTTTAAAGATGCTGGCTTTGTTGGAGCTGTCGCCTTAGGCCTTACTACGAGGCTATTAATGGTGACGGGGGACTTGATTGCGAATCCCCAGGTTATTGCGATAACAACCTAGATGTCTTACCATTATAATCCTACAGTAGTGGTGATGGATGAAACCTTGAATGACCTAGATGCTTGGAAGGAGGGTCATTATGACTTTTTGAGGGGGAGCCCCGTAATACTGTTTATGTGGCTTGCGAAGAAGTTTCTTTTCACGGCTCATCCCGAGTACCCTTTGGCGGTTATGTCTAATTCTCTTGTGTGGCTTTTATTTAACTTCGTCCCATCTATGGAGAGTTGTATAAACGGGCTTGTAGAGCATGGACCTCGATGCCTTCACTGGTCAGTGCCATAGTTGGGGGACTTACTCTCTGTCTTTGAACTTAGAGATTACCGGTATGTATGGATCATGGGCCTTCGACATACTTCTTTCTATTTCCCCTAGCATCTTATAAGCCAAGTCGTGTGGCAACAGATCATTCCCCTACATATAATAAATTTCTTCGCGGTGAAGGATTTGACTGAATCATTGAGGATGATGACGAGCTCTTTGTGGCAGCATCGTCGGCCCTCTATCCGCCCATTATAGTCTGTGGGAGGGGCCTGACATGTATCTGGGGAGTACCTAAAATGTCTAGGGAAGTAGGTAGTAGAGAAGGTTCTAGCGGAAGAGACCGATTAGAGATGGTTCGTGGCTTTTTACACCATGGAAGACGATGTTGTGGTTACGTCAAGGTTTGTCAGGGCATACCGCTCCATGGAACGCAATCAGAGTACCAATTAAGAGTGGGAAACTTGGTGGACTGTCGGGGATGGTAATGATGATGAAGCAAGGCCATTCGACAGTTGAAGGCAGTGAATTTTTTAAAGCTTTTGCTGACTTTTGTGAGGCTATAGTTATTGGGATGTTTTTATATTTGGGATTTTGGGATTTTGTGTATTTTAGTTTTATCAGGTTTATTTAAAATCAGTTTGGTCAGCAGAGAAGGGTAGTTGGTTTGACTCCTCTCGCTGATACTTCGTGTAAGAGCCCCATTAACCTAATTCGAAATAAAAGTTAATTTTGAACATATTTGTTGTTCCTCTTAATGAAATTTTTGCATTTAAATTATCTATACCAATCACTAAGGCATACATGATTCTTTTGTTCATGTAAATGATAAAATGAACCGCCATTCTCTGAGGTTATAAAAGAATAGCATTTTATGAAAAGAAGGGGACCGAACCCATGTCTGACGTATGGGCTGCCTACATACCTTTGGGTTGTTTGAAAATTCACATGAGTTTCATTTTCTAAAGAAAATGTTTTTGAGAGGATTAGGTCCCACGTCGTTCTGGGTAGGGTAATGAGGATTTTTTTTTTAGAATAGAAGGAGGTGAGAAGAGTCGTAGCATGCCTAGATTTTGGATTAAGGTTAAAACTTCTTGAGGCGATCCAGGTTGACTGGACATTCCATCTCTTCTCTATTAAGGTCTATGAGCATATAGGCACCTCATGAGAGAATCTTCTCCACAATGTAAGTGCCGCTCCAATTCGGTTTGAATTTCCCTCTAGGATCACAAATAGGTTCTATGATCTTTTTTAGGGTTAGGTCTTCTTCTTGGACACTGCGGTCCTTGACCTTCTGGTTGAATGATTGCGCTATCCGGTGATGATATCCTTATATATGGTATAGAGCCTTCAGTCTCTTTTCATCCAAGAGTGATAGTTCATCAAATAGTTTGTGGTGCCATTTTTCTTCCTTAACTTTGCTTTCGAGTAGCATGCGAAGGGAAAGTATTTCTAGTTCAAGGTGTAGGACTGCTTCCATGCCACATACTAGAGAATAAGGGGTAGCCCTAGTAGACATTCAGATTGAAGTGTGATAGCCCCAGAGGGCGTAAGGGATTCGGTCGACCTAATAACTCTCAGTCATCTTACTAATGATAGTCTTGAGGCTTTTATTGGTGGCTTCGACAGTACCATTGGTTTGGGGACGATAGGGAGAAGATTTATGTCTATGAATCGTATACTCATCAACTAGTTTTTGTAATTTTAGATTGGAAATAGAGCCCATTATCTGACACTAACTTGCGGGGAACTCCGTATCAGTAGATCATGTTCTCTTTTATAAACTTTACCATTTTTTTGGCATTCATCACCACGTATGACTCAGTTTTAACCCATTTGGTGAAGTGATCAATGGAGACCAAGATGAATTCATGACTATGTGAAGCTTTGGGAGTAATTTTCCTTGTGATGTTGATCCCCAGGTGGAGAAAGGCTAAGGAGAGGTCATGTTGTATAGCTCACGGGGAGACAAGCGTTGGAGATTGGCGAACTGTTGGCATTTGAGGCATCTTCGGAGATTGGTAGTGCAATCTTGGACCATAGTGGTCATATAGTACCCTTGACGGATAATATTTTTAGCAAGCATGTGACCATTCATGTGGGTCCTGTGTTCCCCACTGTGGATTTTTTGTATTATTTTTTCAACAGTATCCCCTTCAATGCAATTCAAATGGGTTCCATTGAAGTTTCTCTTAAATAGTGCTTTATCGCAGATGATATACTGGGCACCCAGTTTGTGAAGGGTCACACGATCTTTCTTATTGGCATCTTAGGGATACCTACCATGTTTGAGGACGCGCCAAATGTTATAGTACCATAACCCGACCATATATGAATCCTCTTCGATAACAAGTTCAATGTGGTAGAAATGAGTAGGCTTACCTTATTTATGAACTAGGAAAGGGGTTATTATTATTCTCTCGGGCATGTCGACTATTGAGGTCAGGGTGTCTAGGGTGTCAGCCAAGCTGTTCTTTGCATGGGGTAAGTAGTGGAAGGTGACATCATTAAACTGGGAGGCCAATTCTTCTAGGTGTTCATGGAAGGGTAGGAGTTTCTCATCTTTAACTTTCCATTTTTTGAGGATTTATCCGTTAATAAAGGCAGAATATCCTTAGATGTCTAGATGCCAAATTTCTTTTTGGAGGGCGATATTGAGGCCTACACTGCATGCCTCGTACTCGATCATGTTGTTGGTGCAAGGGAAGTCTAGCTTGATGGAAGTAGGGGTGTGAGAATCATCAAGGGCGGTTAAAAGTGTCCCATGTCATGTCATTTTTTTTTTGGCAGCTCCGTCAAAGAACGTTTTCCATCAGAGGTCTTCCTAAGAGGTGTAGAGAATATCTTCGTCTGGGTCAGAGACCCAAACATCGACTTCTTCCATGGGGTAATCAGTAAGGTAGTCGAAGATGGCTCTTCCTTTCACACCTTTCTGCGTAAGGTACACAATATAAAACTTAGCTAATAACATCAACCATCAGGCCATTGGATGGATAGAGCAGGAATTTTTAACAAGTACTTGATGGGATCCATATGGGATATAAGTCTTATGGGGAAGGCAAGTATGCAATGCCGTAACTTTTGCGCGACCTAGACTAGGGCAATATAGGCTTTCTCTAAAGCAGTGTAGTTGATTTCGAACCCATCCAATTTCTAACTGGCATAATAAATGGATCTTTATTTATAAGAATCTTCAATGTATTGGGTCAATAAATACCCTATTGCGGTATTTGTGATGGTCAAATAAAGGAGTAGAGGGAGACCTGATTGGGAAGGCATAAGCCTTATAGGTCGAGTAAGGTATTGTTTGACTCTCTCAAAAGCTTCTTATCAAGACTCATTCTAGACTTTATTAGATTCTTTAAGCTTGAAAATGGGTTCACAGATAAAATTCAACATGCTGATGAACCGACTGATTTATTATTATTTTCCAAGGAATCCTCAGATTTCTTTCTCCGTCCGTAGCAGTGAAATCTCAGGTATATCTTTCAGTTTGGCAGGATCTGCTTTGATTCCCTTCTCACTGACCATAAATCCCAAGATTTTTCCTTTTATGACGTTAAAAATGCATTTTTGTGGGTTTCTCCACATCTGGTATTACTGCAGTCATTCGAAAAACTTCCCGAGGGCAGGAATATGACCTTCTTGAGTCTTAGATTTGATGATTATATCGTCCAAATTGACTTCGACCTTTTTATGAATAAGGTCATGTAGGATGGTTATGACAACCCTTTGGTAGGTAGCCCCAACGTTCTTGAGCCCGAATGACATGACAATGTAGCAGAAGATTCCCTATGGGGTGATGAAGGCAATTTTCTCCTGATGGTCAAGGTGCATCTTGATGTGATTATATACAATAAATCCATCAACAAATTACTTAAGGGAATGGCTAGTCGTGTTATCAATTATCATGTCGATGTTGGGTAATGGGTAATCATCCTTCGGGGATGCTTTGTTCAAATCCCAATAGTCGACGCACATCCTAATTTCGGCACATGAACGATGTTGGCGAGCCATGTAGGATATTCAACTATGCAAATGAAACCTACGTTCAGTTGCTTGACCACTTCTTTTTTTACTTTGAGCGACCATTTGGTGCGGAGATTTAGTAGCTTCTATTTGACTGGTTTGCATTTTGGGAATGTTTGGATCTTTCGTTGAGCTATTTCTAGGTCAATATCGGGCATGTCATCATAGGACCGTGTAAGGACGTCCATAAATTCCTTCAGAAGTTTTTCAAATTATGCACGCTCATGCTCGTTAAGGGTGGACCTTATCCTAATCTCGCACTGATTGCTACTAGAATCGAGGTTACTAACAACAGTTTCATCATCATTAATTTGAACGTGATTATGTTGTTTTTTATTTTCCTTCTTAAGACCAGTTAAGAATTGTTCATTTACAAAATCATTATCATTAAGAGTTTTATTAGAATCACGACAATTAATATAAGGCACAACAAGATACTCAAAATCTTCGTTTATTTCATTCTTAGGAAAAATAACATTGAGAATGTCATAAAAAGAGGTCTCAGTTATAGTGATATCAGAAAAAGGAATAACAGCATCGGATGAAGAGATTTGGATAGGGTAGACATCAGTGTCGATTTGAGTCTGGGCATGTTGGACAGGCACAACATTCTAGTTAAGGAGAGGCATGTCAGTAGCTTTGATCTAAGTAAATGGATTAGATGGCATAGCATCTGAATGAACCATGCATAGACTCATCGCCAGTGTCTTCAGGTTGAATGAGTCCTAGGAATCACTCTCTTCCAAATCCCAAGTAACTATCACGACTTTCTTAGTAAGAGGTTGAACTTCATGCTGGTAGTCTGTGGCCCAAGGGTTGCTATCTTGAAATAATATTTCTAGCCCCGATTTCATCTTCTTATCAATGTGGTTATACCATGGTTAGGGTAAGACACGAAAAGGGAAATATTCACCTTCCTTGATAAACTTTCCATTCAAAGAGTCTCTCGAAGTGGTCCTTTCTTCTTCTAAGCTTATTTTCGATCGTGGCCGCTAGAGGGCGTTGAGTTCTTATGGGGAGGGTTGGTAGCATAGACCATATGGGGGAAAGGACTCCTTCGGGATTATGGGCTCAAGGATCCCTTTCTAGCATCGTCCTAGCCCCATTCTGTGCATGAAGTGCATATTCTTGAACATCTGAATTACGTTGACATTATCGTGAGGGTTGTGTTCCGGATAGAGCCGATCTTTGAAATTATCTCCTAATGGAAGGGGAAGTGGGTCAACTCTAAATCCAAAGAGGAGCATGTCATTCATCTCATGTTGGATCTCTAATACCGGGTTATTGTACTAGCAGTGTCTAAACTATCGTCATCCCCCAAGATGGAGATAATCTGGATGTCGGTGAAGAATTTAAATCTTTGATGAAGAGAAGATGATACCCTTTGGATACTGTAGAGCCATAGATGACCAAGAATAAGGTTAAAATATGTCGATATGTCAAAAACCTGGAACTCAGTGAGATCACTAACTTTCAAACCCAAGCAATTGAAGGTTTTGAGAGGGAAAACGTTAAGGGAAAATTTGTTATCAACATGGGAGAGCGGGACTCTCTTTCCCAATACTTTAACGGAGATGTTGAGGGCATAATTGTGGTCAGGGTCAATCTTTTGTATCTTTTCTTTGAATAGGAGAGGAGTCTGAAATAAGCCAAGAACCCAACCATGTTCATAACTTTTTAAGGAGTAGTGGAAGGAGAGACTGTAAGCCTAGTGAGGAGTCTTATTAGGAAACTTCAGTGAAACTAGGAGGACATGAAAATCCCCCATAAGGTGATGTTGGATTGGGTTTTCTTGAGTTGGTCAAGGACTTTTCTTTCTTCTATGGTCATCTCTGGCAAGGGAAGTTCTTTGGTAAATATTTTTCTCTTATCTGTCTCGGTCACATGGGGAGCTAGATCTTTGTAGTGTCTCCTTGATCTAGTTATGTGATTTGTTGAGGTGGGGAAGAATAGGAACTGATATGCCCAAATTGTACCTGATAACTCGGAGGCACCAACCTCGGCCAGTAGGATAACCGAGGTAACAAGGGCCCAAGGATGACGATCAGTGATCTCGTCCAATATAAGGTCGACTACGGCCGACTTGCTAGTTACCCTATAATCAGGCAACTACCGAGGTCTTCATAACTCATGGGGTCAATCATCCACCAGATCGTCCACAACCGACATCACATCTACCTCTACATCAACCTCGACTAGGAATAAGTCGAGACCATCAAGGACTCATGGGTTCAACCACCCTTCATCGTCATCATCGGCCCAGGTCACCGTTCCAACTATACTTGCCTATCCCTGGCGCAGGCCGACGTCCCAACTTCTTATGTCTTACCTCGGCCATCCTACCTGTCGAGATCCTAATGAATAACCTCGGATAAAGAAATTGTCAGACTTAACCAACCTCGTACTCTTCCAGGTTGAGGTCACACCCATCAGGGATAAAGCCGAGGTTTTACAAGCATATGCAAGGATAGGAACACGTGGACAAAATCAGTTGTAACCGAATCAATCTCCTCACGTGGGGGAATATTTCATCATTATTCTCTACATGTGATAGTGACATATGTCTTCATTAGATTGTCTAGATTAACATACACATGCTCATTGCATTCATGGGGGGTACATTACACCCCCCAAACACTAGATATACTTGTCTTCTCCTACCTTGAAAAGGATCTCGAAATTACAACCCTAACTGAAACTCTGTCAAATTACACAGTAGAGAGAGAGAAAGCTTAAGAGATTGTATCCATGGCCATTAGTGACTTATTTTAGTGATCTTATCCACTCACTTGCACAGTGGATGTATGCCTAATTGGTTGAACAACTTATATATTGGTGTTCATACTCTTCTCCTCATCTCAATCTCTCATATTTTGTATATACTTGAGATGCCATTGTTATCACTAATTTGAGCTTACAAATAGCTTGAAGGGTGGTGCTATTTCCAGCATCATCATTTTGGCGCCGTCTGTGGGAATGAGAAGCTATCTCTTCCTCTTTTTCTATTTAACCTCACCGGAGACTCTGGTGGTGAACCGGGCCTCACCCCTTGTGTGGAGATGTTTCACCATTAAAAGAGGTCCTTTAAGGTATTAAGCTCATCTTCTTTACAATCTCTTTAGTTTTAACATATGGCACCGGAGTTGCCGCCACCTCCTCCACCAACTGGTGCTGGAGGACCTAGTTCCATCCAGGTACCACCCAGTCCGAAATGGCTGAGGTGGCTATAGCCTTGAAGTCCTTGGCGGCAACACAGCAAGCGATGAAGGAGCAATTTGCATAGCTCAGTCAAAACATGATGAGGCCACCTAGGGTCTCACTGGAGATGATTACTCCAGCGGTAGCTCAACCCCATCCTGAAGCTAGGGGACCACCCCAGGCATCATGAAAAGACCAACCTACGCCTCCACGGAGGAGGGACGTTGCTGACCCTAGGAGTTTACGTCTAGGGAGGGAAGGACACCCATTCCCTGAGGATAGGTACAACGATATGGAGGCAGAAGATGATCTAGAGGGTTGCTGGGAGTCGTATGAGGTTTAGAACAACGCTGTACGTCCTATCCAACAAAGCTGAGGTTATGGGGGCAGAAGAGAAGGTGTTGCCCAACAAAGAGGATCAGTTTTGATCGCTTGAGCGGAGGCTCGGCCTTTGAAAGGCTCGGCCTAGTTAATGACCTAAGGCAGAGGTTATCTAGGTCAAGAAGTGTAGCAGGATCACAAAAGGAAGATGGGGAACATCGGCCTCATTATAGCCGACCTCATCATGGCCGACCCCATCAAGGACGAGACAGGGATCAAGAGGAGGTTAATAGCCGATGTTGTGTAGCGGCTGGGGAACCCTCAGTTCACCTCTTGGAGGTGGCTGGGACAACCTCGGCCAGGCCGATGTTGCAAAGCCATGGAATGACTCCATTCAACGTCTTAAAGAGAAGATAGGGAACCTCATCAAAAGTCGAGACCCACTACAAAGAGGCTTCTCAGAGGGTTCCCCATTTATAGCATGAATTGTGAATTTCCCAACCCCTAATAAATTCGAACCGCCAATGGTGTCTCCTAAGTATGATGGTAGTACTAACCCTGTGCATCATATCGAGATGTACCAGTCTATAGTGGACATTTATTCAATCACAGATGAGATGAAGTGACGGGCCTTCTCCGGGACTTTGACAGGAGTTGCACACATCTAGTTTACCTCTCTTCCCAAGAACTCAATTGAGAACTTTAAGGGCTTAGCTGAATGGTTCATTCAAAATTTTTGTTTTGGGGTAAGACCTCAAAAGAAGACCACCCATCTGTTATATGTCAAGAAAGGCAAGAAAGAGAATCTAAGAGACTAAATTGCTAAATTCAACAAAGAGAAATTGGAGGTTGAAGATTATGAAGAGAATATAGTCATGATAGCCCTCATTGGAGGGCTGCAGAAGGGGAAGTTGCTATGGAAGCTTGTGAAAGACCCTCCCAAGTCTATTTAAGAGCTATTGTCAACTGCAGGAAAGGTCATGAACATCGAAGAGGCTATGGCCGTGAAATATAAGGATGAGAATGGAAGTGGCAGCGAGAAATTCCAAAAAAAGAAAGATGGAAAAAAGAGGCCAGCTGACGACAAATTTGCACGCTATACTCCTCTAACTATTAGCTGCGAACACATCCTCAATAAGATCAAGAATGACCGGTCTCTGAGATGGCCGGAGCAGTTGAAGGCTCCTCCGCATAAGAGGAACAAGACCTTGTGGTGTGAGTTCCACCAAGACCATGGCCATGTGACAGACAAGTGATTCGCCTTAAAGGATGAGATTGAGAAAATGTTAAAATCCAAAAAGTTGAGGAAGTATGTCGATGGTAAGGCCCCTAAGAGGGGAAGAGATTACCCTAAAAATAAGAGAAACAAGAGATGTCGAGATGATACCCCAGCAACAAGAGACAATTACTAAGATGGGGATGATGAAGACGATCCAAACCTCCCACCAAAAGACGAAAATGCCTCGACGAAAAGGGTTGGAATGATATCCTTTGGTGTTAACACCATCTATGGAGGACTTGCTGGTGGTGTCTCTGAAGTTGCTGACTGAAAAGCTCATGTGGAAGAGGCTAAGTCAGTGACCAAAGAAGTGGTTGTGAATCTGGCATCTTCAGAGGAAAAGCAGAAGAGAAAGAAAGTAGATATGGATACTCTTATAATTGGTTTCTCCCGACTCGACTTTAAGGGTTTCTTAGCTCCACATGATAACACATTGGTAATTACAACAAGGGTTCATGGATGTGAGGTGCAAAGAATCCTCACATCCATGAACCCTATGGTTATCCTCGTAGATGGAGGAAGTTCAACAAATGTGATGTTCTGGCCCTGTTTTAAGAGCCTAGGACTTAGTAGAGCAAGGATGGTACCCTATCATCATCTGTTGATGGGCTTCAGTGGTGAAAAGGTCCATCCGTTGGGCATGTATGAGATGGACGTGCGAATGGGGGATGAGTGGCCTAAGAGGTTGACCCGGAAGATCAATTTTTTCATTATGGATGAAAATGTCTTCTCGGAATACAACCTCATCATTGGATGAGTTTCCCTTAAGGATTTTGAGGTCGTGTCGTCAATGGTCCACTAATTGCTAAAATTCTTGACCCCCTATGGGGTAGGGGAAGTGCATGGGGATCAAACATCAGCACGAGAATGCTACTTTAACTCGGCAGAAGAGAGAGAGACCCATAAAAGGGCCACCACCACGTATAACATCGATACACTTGATCCTAGAGATAAAACAAAGTTAAAGAAAGGATAGGCCACTGAAGAGGTAGAATCCATCGTCCTCAATAAGGACGAATAAAAAAAAACCGTCCAAATCGGTAAAGTCATAAAACCGGAGATCAAGGATGAGTCGGTAAGATTCTTGAAGAAGAGGCAGAGTGTCTTGACTTGGAGACACACAGACATGCCTGGCATCAACTCAGAGGTTATGTGCCATAAACTTAACGTTGTAGAGAATGCTAAGACAATCAAACAAAGACAGAGAGTTTACTCCAGGGAAAAGTACGATGTCATCAGAGAAGAGGTCAGAAAGTTAGAAGAGGCAGAATTCATCAGGGAGGTCATGTACCCAGAGTGGTTATCAAACACCGTCATTATGCCTAAATCCAATAGAAAATAAAGGATGTGCATAGACTTCACCTACCTAAATAAGTCCTGCCCAAAAGACAGTTATCCCTTACCTCGGCTTGATCAGATGGTAAACACTACGGTGGGGCACGAGCTTATGAGCTTCATGGATGCGTATTCAGGCTATAATCAGATCTTCATGAATTCTGAAGACTCAGAGAAGACAACCTTCATCACAGACAAGGGGACCTATTACTATAAGGTTATGCCCTTCGACTTGAAGAATGCAGGGGCCACATATCAACGTCTTGTAAATAAGATGTTTGAAGAACAAATTGGCAAGACTATGGAGGTATATGTAGAAGATATGTTGACGAAGATCTTGAAGGCATGCACTCATGTGGCAGACCTAGAGAGAACCTTGGACACCATGGACTTGTACAGGATGAAACTCAATCCCACAAAGTGTGTCTTCGTAGTAGTAGCTAGAAAATTTCTTGGATTCATTATCAATCGGAGAGGAATAGAGGCAAACCCTGAGAAGATTTAGGCTTTGCTTGATATGAAGACCCCAAGAAGTATCAAAGACGTGCAGAGGCTCACTGGAAGAGTAATTGCACTAAACATATTTGTTTCTAGAGCCACGGACAAGTGTCTTCTATTTTTTAAGGTTCTTAGAAAGGCCTTCGAGTGGGACGAAGAGTGTGATAAAGCTTTTAAATATCTCAAGTCCTACCTTGGATCCCCCTGCTCTTATCTCTGCCCATTCTGGGGTAGAAGTCGTATGTTTACCTAGCAGTCTCGGAGTCATCTATAAGTGCATCCATAATACGGGAAGATGTTGGGGTGCAAAGGCCTGTGTACTTCAATAGTAAGGCCCTTCAGGGGTCTGAACAAAACTATCCTCGGATGGAGAAATTAGCCTACGCTTTGATACACTCCTCCAGGAAGATAAAACCCTATTTCCTAGCCCACTCTATGGTCATCCTCACTGACTCCCCACTAAGGCAAGTCCTCCATAAGCCTGAGAAGTCAGGCACATTGATGATCTAGGCCATAAAGTTGGGAGAGTATAACCTTACTTATCAACCTAGGGTGGCCATTACAGGGAAGGCACTCGCAAAATTTGTTGTTGAGTTCACATGGGAAGAGGCTGACGTTGAAAATACCCCAGAGATTGTAAAGGGATCAAATGGTAACGTCTTCTGAGACCCAAAAGAGGTTGTGTCCAGCAGAGCCAGAAACAGAATAGCTGAGAATGAGGAAGACAGGTACCTCTTCAAGTAAGGAACCCTGTCAGAGGGGAGCTTCTCTTCGAATAAAGATGTTTGGAACCTCTTTATTGACGGGTCTTCCTGTGAAAGTGGAAGCGGTGCAGGGCTGATACTGTTAGCTCCGGATGGTACCAACGTTGAATATGCACTAAGGTTCAACTTCAAAGTATTAAATAATGAGTCAGAATATGAGGCCATGATAGGAGCCCTCTCCTTGGCAAATACCCTTAGGGTTGGTCGACTCCTACTTCATAGTGACTCGAGGTTAGTTGTCAACCAAGTGCTTGGAGTTTATGAGGCCAAGGATTTAAGGATGGACAGATACCTAAAGAGGATAAGAATGATGCTAGAAGGCTTCGAAGAAGTGAAGATAAAGAGGGTACCTCGACAAAATAATAGCCATGCAGATACACTGGAAAGGTTGGCTTCATCAATAAGGATAGGCATCAGAAGGAAAGTACCAGTCGAGGTCCTGCTCAAACCGACCATTGAGTAAGAAGTGGTTTCTAGCTCTTGCCTAAACTTGAACCTAAGGGCCTTATGGATGGACCCCCTCATCAGATACATCAGCGAGGGAGAGCTTCCGGAATCAAAGCTAGAGAGGAGGAAACTGAGGTACGGAGATGCAAAGTTCTCAATAATAGGAGATGTCCTATATAAAAAGGGATTTCTGTTACCCCTCCTCAAATGTGTCCATCCCACAGAGGTCTCCCGCGTCCTACAGGAGGTACACGAGGGTTCTTGCTCCAGTCACATAGGAGGAAAACCTTTGGCCAAGAGGATAATTACGCAGGGATATTGGTGGCTGACCTTGTCCAAGGATGCTGCAACCTATATGAAGTGGTGTGACAAATGCCAAAGATTCTCCACTATCCCCCATTAACCTCATCAATCTATGACGTCAATCAGTTCCCCTTGGCCTTTCCCAGTATGGGGGATTGACTTAGTGGGTCCCTTGCCAAGGGCTACGAACAATTATCGATTTTTGATAGCAGTAATTGACTATTTTTCTAAGTTGGTGGAGGCTGAACCGATGATCACGATTACAGAGCAGAAGACCTTCCAATTTATCTGAAAGAGCATCATATGCATACATGGCCTTTCGAACACCCTAATCTCTGACAACGAAACCTAGTTCAAGAATTCTTCCTTGGAGAAGTATTGTGAGAGAGTTAGGATCAAGCAATTTTTCTCAACTCTAGGCCGACCTCAGGCAAACGGTCAGACCGAAGTCACGAACAGAACAATCCTCGATGGGATTAAGAAGAGGTTAGAAGAAGATAAGGGGAGATAGACTAAAGAGGTTTATACTGTGTTATGGGACTACAGAACAACGGCTAGGACACCAACGGGGGAAACCCCATTTATGTTAACAGATGGCTCAGAAGTCGTCATACCAACAGAGGTAGGACTCCCCACTCACAGAGTTCAGACCTATGACCTCGAGAAGAATGGGGAGGAGAGAAGACTTGACTTAGATTTGATTTAGGAAAGAAGGGAATACGTCGAGATCAGACAGGCAACCTACCAACAGAGAACAGTAAAGTACTATAATCAAAGGGAAAAATCAAGGCATATAGCTGTAGGAGACCTAGTGTTGAAGAAGACGTTGCAGAAGATAAACAAGCTTCACCCGAATTGGCATGGACCTTATAGGGTAATTGATGAGCTTGTGCCCGGGACCTACGGGCCAGAAAACCTTGAAGGGGAACCTTTATCCAATCCATGGAATGATGATCATCTGAAGAAATACTAGATATGATGTTGCAATTGTTTTAAATAAATGTATCGGATTATGAAGAGAATATTAATGAGAAGAGCAGTTCATGAGTCAATTCTTTGTTTCATTGTGCTTTAGTGGTGAAGTTTATGGGGGTAACATCTTAGTTTGATGACCTCAGACCTTGAAACATAATATTTGGATGACCTCAGGCCTTAAACATCATTAATTTGGTGAAATTTATGAGGGTAACATCTTAGTTTGATGACCTCAGACCTTTAAACATCATAATTTGGTGACAAGGTCTGAGGTGAAACATCATATTTGGATGACCTCAGACCTTAAACATCATTAATTTGGGGAAATTTATGGGGGTAACATCTTAGTTTGATGACCTCAGACCTTTAAACATCATAATTTGGTGACCAGGTCTAAGGTGAAACATCATATTTGGATGACCTCAGAACTTAAACATCATTAATTTGGTAAAATTTAAGGGGGTAACATCATATTTGGATGACCTCAGATCTTAAACATCATAAATTTGGTGAAATTTATGGGGGTAAAATCTTAGTTTGATGACCTCAGACCTTTAAACATCATAATTTGGTGACAAGGTCTGAGGTGAAACCTCATATTGGATGACCTATGATCTTAAACATCATAAATTTGGTGAAATTTATGGGGGTAAAATCTTAGTTTGATGACCTCAGACCTTTAAACATCATAATTTGGTGACAAGGTCTGATGTGAAACATCATATTTGGATGACCTCAGACCTTAAACGTCATTAATTTGGTGAAATTTATGGGGATAACATCTTAGTTTGATGACCTCAGACCTTTAAACATCATAATTTGGTGACAAGGTCTGATGTGAAACATCATATTTGGATGACCTCAGACCTTAAACATCATTAATTTGGTGAAATTTATGGGGGTAACATCTTAGTTTGATGACCTCAGACCTTTAAACATCATAATTTGGTGACAAGGCCTGAGGTAAAGCATCGTATTGGATGACCTCAGATCTTAAACATCATTAATTTGGTGAAATTTATGGGGGTAGTATCTTAGTTTGATGACATCGGACCTTTAAACATCATAATTTGGTGACAAGGTCTGAGGTGAAATATCATATTGGATGACCTCAAATCTTAAACATCATTAATTTGGTGAAATTTATGGGGGTAACATCTTAGTTTGATGACCTCAGACCTTTAAACATCATAATTTGGTGACAAGGTCTAGGGTGAAACATCATATTTGATGACCTCAGACCTTAAACATCATAAATTTGGTGAAATTTATGGGGGTAACATCTTAGTTTGATGACCTCAGGCCTTTAAACATCATAATTTGGTGACAAGGTCTGAGGTGAAACATCATATTTGATGACCTCAAACCTTAAACGTCATAAATTTGGTGAAATTTATGGGGGTAACATCTTAGTTTGATGACCTCAGACCTTTAAACATCATAATTTGGTGACAAGGTCTGAGGTGAAACATCATATTTGGATGACCTCGGACCTTAAACATCATTAATTTGGTGAAATTTATGGGAGTAACATCATATTTGGATGACCTCATATCTTAAACATCATTAATTTGGTAAAATTTATGGGGGTAACATCTTAATTTGATGACCTCAGGCCTTTAAACATCATAATTTGGTGACCAGGTCTGAGGTGAAACATCATATTTGGATGACCTCAGACCTTAAACATGTTACTAGGGTAACATCATAGTTTAGTGATGAAGACACCATTATATTGAGGCTTCAGACCTTAATACGAACACCATTGCATGACCTATAAAACCATTCAAGGAACATTCATCAAAAGAAGCAAAGCCCTCTTCAAAGGATGGTATAGCATGAAGAAGTTAAAATTATAAGTCAATTATGCAAGAGAATATTATCAAAAGTTATGAAGTTACAGATTAACAAAACGTACAAAGCTTTACAAATTATGGCATAAGGGTCTGTAGCCATAGGGTTGGTAACCTCAGCCTGATCATTTTGGCCGACCTTGGTAACCTCGGCCCCATCATCTTGGGGGTTGACATCCTCAGTCTCTGTGGCTTTCATCTCAGCAGTCTCTATAGGGGCAGGACCTCCTTCCTCCTCCACTTCTTATAAGTCTTGAGCAAACTGAGGGTCAGCAAAGCCCAGACCAATGAAGTTAGAAGTTGCCAAGCTCCCTGACTCCTTCTCTTTCACGGCCGCCCACTTACCAGTGTCCTTAACACCTCTTTCGAGGTATTCAAACCCAAAGCTGATAAATTCATCAGAGACCTTATAGTCAGTTAAGATCTTCTCTAAAGCATCTTCAACTGCAGTTTTCACTGCAACATCAACCTTTTGTTGAAGAGCATCATCCTTGGCCTTCATGGCAGAGCTATGGTCCTTCTTAAGCTGGGGAATCTCCTTCTCCATCTACTTAGCCTTAGTCTCAGACCCTTCAAAAGCAGCCTTCAGACGATCCACCTCAGCGTTCAAAGAAGCCTGCGCCTTCTAGGACTCTTCCCCCTTCTTAATAAAGGGCATCTTTATCAGAGTCCAGTTAACAAACTGGTGCATGGCGATAATACCCTGCAAAACAGATTCCGATACATAAGTTCAGGAGTTAATAAAATTCAAGGCCAAAGTTACACTTGGAGTATAAAAGCAAAAAGTCTTACCTGAATTGACCTATGAAGACAGAACTCGACCAGTAGAGGAGTATCCAAAGAACGGGAGAAGTTTTTTTCAGCATCGGTCATCATAGAGCCTATGAAATCCATGGCCTTCATAATTTGGCCTATGAGGATGTCGCTAATTTTCAACTGCTCCAAACGAGAAGCTAGCGCGTCATCAGATGAAATAGGGATGGTGTGATCTCCCTTAGAGGTTTTTCTCTTCCTCTGATCCTCAAGGGCAACAGCGATGAATTTACTCTTCTTCGAGGCATCGTCCTTAGAAGAAGTTGGGGGAGGAGGAGGTGCATTTAGGCCTACTTTCTTCACCAGCCTGACAAGACTTGGGGCTGACATTTCCCAAATATCGTCTGAGATTCCTTTAGGGAGTTTTGTAAAAAGAAAGGTTTGAGTTAAAATATCATAGATATAGTAAAATCAGAAGTACAACTCGTTGAAGTAACTTACGAAGCTCAGTCAGAGGACCCCCCTAAGACCAGCCTCAGAGAGGTAGTAGAGGGTCATCAAATGCTTGTACTTGACCAGCCGACCAAGCTCCCCTTGATCTTGAAGGACCTTGACCTTCTGAAGGTTATCCTGGCTTAACCTAGGGTTGGACCTGGAAGCCATTGACACCTTTCCCCACCTCAGAGGTGTTCTCGGCTCTAAAGATGAAGAGGTGGCACAAGGACCAAATTCCTATACCCATGAGGTGAAGAAGTATCGTGGTTTCCAGTTGTGGTTTGAAGTCTGGATAACCAACAACATCTTCTTATTAGACTTCCTAGCTAGGAAGTGGTAGTAACTCGGATGGTTCCTAGCAGAGGAGGATACGTAGCACCCTGTGAATACCTAGACAGGAAGATCTGAATGATGGACTGCCCTTCAGAAGACGATAGCTCCAATCATCACCCTACAGGCATTGGGGATAATTGGGAATGAGCCAAGTTAATGTGGGACAATATGGCCCTAATTATTGGATGAATGGGGAGATAAAATCCTAACTTAAACATGTGCTCATATAAGCAGATTTCACCATCTCAGCCGCCAAAGGCCCTCTCATCCCTCAGAGGTCTCCTAAGTTTGATAGAGGGGCCTATGGAATAAAAATGCCTAAAAGCTAGGAGGTTGAATTCATTCACAGAGCTCTCTATTTCGGCGGACTTCGAGGTGTCAACATCACTTTTGTGACCATCATCCTCATCCCTAGAAACGTCGACCTGGGCAAGCGTAAGAGCATCACCAGGGAACCTCATAGAAAACTTAGCCCCTGTAGAAGCAGATAGAGGGACAACATTAATGAGTGGAGTAAAGTCAACACTTGGCCCAATAACTTCAATGTCTGAAGAGGTTCGTGAAGAACTAGACTCATTGTGGGATGAGACACGGCTCAAAACCTCGGCTTGATCAGGGACCTGATCCTACATAATAGAGAAGTCCATGGCCTCTTGAAAACAATCCACAAACATAGGGTCTGAGGTGGATGACTCAGACTCAGACATTGGAGTAGGTTCCAATGGAGTCTCCACTTTCTCAGTTGGCGCGGATGACTCAGGGTATATCACCCTCAGAGGAGGTGGAAAGATTGGTCTAAGGGGGAAGGCCTCAACCCTATGAGCTTCCTCTTGGTCTTGCTCTATTTTCCTAATCTTCTCTAAAGTCCTCTCTCTAAGAGAAGGGAATTATTTTAAGAGCTGATAAAGAGGTCTGAGCATAGGAGGACGACCTTACACTTAGGACCTAAAATCAAAAATAAAAAAATTGACTCAACTTAACTAAAGATCAAAACCTAGTTTTAATGTTTTTCAAAATGAAGAACATTCAAGAACAATGTCACCGAAAAACTCAAAATGTAATCGAAAAACTCATAAGCTAGTCGAAAAATAGGAATTGTCACTGGAGTATGCAAGAAATAGAAAAATAAGGCTGAAAATGGAAAGACGGTATGAAAATAGTACCTGAAGAAATACGAGATGAAGAAAGGGAGGATTAAAAATTAAGAAAAACCCCAAAACCCAGCAGCAGTGGAGCTCTTGAAGAGAGAGAGAGAGAGCACAAAAAACTCAGGAAAGAAAGTAAGAAGAAGTAAGGAGGAAAGAGAAGGAAAAGGGTTTAAACCCTCAAAATTTGCTTGCATGCATCCCAAGGCCCATCATTGCCTTGGGAGCCCAAAAGGAAATCATCATTGCACTTACTAAGCACGCAACCTAATTCAGCAGTCGACACTTATCAAAGGAAGATTGGCACAAAGAAAAAATAACCTCGGACATGTATACCCCTTAGTCACCTACTCACGTAGGTAACTAAGGGCTAGGGGTGATTGATATGCCTAAATTATACCTGACAGCTCGGAGGCACCAACCTCATCCAGTAGGATAGCCTAGGTAACAAGGGCCCAAGACTGACAATCAGTGATCTCGTTCAACATAAGGTCGGCCACGGTCGACGTTGCTAGTTACCCTACAATTAGGCAACTACCAAGGTCTTCATAACTCATGGGGTCAATCATCCACCAGGTCGTCCACAGCCGACATCACATCTACCTCTATATAAACCTTGACTGGGAATCAGTCAAGACCATTAAGAACTCATTGGTTCAACCACCCTTTATCGTCATCATCGGCCCAGGCTGACGTTCCAACTATACTTGCCTATCCCTGGTGCAGGCCGACGTCCCAACTTCTTATGTCTTACCTCGGCCATCCTACCTGTCGAGATCCTAATGAGTAATCTCGAATAAAGCAATAGTCAGACTTAACCAACCTCGTACTCTTCTAGGTTGAGGTAGCACCCATCAGGGACAAAGTCGAGGTTTTACAAGCATATGCAAGGATAGGAAAACGTGGACAAAGTCAGTTATAACCGAATCAATCTCCTTACGTGGGGGAATATTTCATCATCATTCTCTACATGTGACAGTGACAAATGTCTTCATTAGATAGTCTAGATCAATACACACATGCACATTGCATGCATGAGGGGTACATTACACCCCCCAAATACTATATATACTTGTCTTCTCCTACCTTGAAAAGGATCCCAAAATTACAACCCTATCTGAAACTCTATCAAATTACACAGTAGAGAGAGAGAAAGCTTGAGAGATTGTATCCATGGCCATTAGTGCCTTATTTTAGTGATCTTATCCACTCACTTGCACAGTGGATGTAGGCCTAATTGGCTAAACCACTTATATATTAGTGTTCAACCTCTTCTCTTAATCTCAATCTCTCATATTTAGTATATACTTGAGATGCCATTGTTATCACTAATTTGAGCTTACAAACACCTTGAAGGGTGGTGCTATTTCCAGCATCATCAGGAACCCCATGTCTTCATATATTTCTGGTTTAATGACTACTTTGTTGATTTCCCCCAACGGATCTTTGAATGATATCATCCCGAACAAACTGGCTACTAGACTAGCGTTTTCTCGACTGGGCTCGTTATCTAATCTGTCAAAGTCATCTCCCCATTTGGTGGCGACTATATCCTCTTTCCAAGATAAATCAATGTATTCAACAACTTTGATATCTTCATCGTACAACTCTTCCCACTCAACGGAGAGGTGCAAGAGTGAAGTGACCAACCGTCCCTGAAGCTTTAAAGCGGTGAGTATCTCATCAATACTGTAAATTTCATATGTCTATCAAAATGAAGCAATTATAATCTGCACTACGTCATCTAGTCTGACTTCATTAATGAGTACCACCCAATCATGTGACTCCCGATCCCACTTTCGGGCTTCCATGAACAAGCCACTGAATGTGCTACAATTGACGACCATTTTTACGAGAAATTTTAGCCCAAACTCCAAGAGTTGGTTCAATACAGTAGGTAACTTCCTTCGAACCGGGTACGAACGACAATACAAGCCCTTTTGAGGAGTGACAAAGCTTGGTCGGTGAAGCAGGTAGGGTGTAGGAGAAAATACGAGCAAACTTTGAGAAGTTTGGGTGAAATTACGGGTATAATGGGTGCTTTATTTAGCACAATCTGATCAGGTGGATAAATTCTAGGACATTCTCTATAAAGATGGCATTTATGTGAGTTAGAAGTGGGTTATGAGTGGTGTTGGGTTTAAGATTGGTTAGTGGGGCAGTGATACCCTGGTCAATAAAACTTGGATCATATTCTAAAGCACTATTTGGTGGTATGGCCAGTAGACTGGTGGAAATCACAACGAGCATCGACTTTGAAATTTTTGGGGAGTGGGTTTGGTAGTGGAAGAGGGTCCAAGGGTTTGACGAGGTTTCGGCTCAGCAGGGCCTAGTAGACTTTTGATGAGGAGCATGAAGCTCAGTATACTCTTTCTTGGTAGGGTTTGGGCGACTTTTCGGTGCCCAAGAGGTAGCAAGTTAAAAAATGTTGTTGATGGTTGAGACTGTAGCACTGGCGTGCTTCTCATATTTTTAAGGAATGAACTGTTCGCTCACTTTCTTTGGCTCAGATTCGACTTTGTCAATGCCTTCCTTAATATTTACACTAGCTTCTCGGAGGTCTCGAACGTGTGGGTAGTATTTTCCTACCATGGATGCTAGGATATGCGGTAAGAAGTTTTTCTTCACGATACTTATTTGTTCCTACTCAACGGGTCTGTTGGTCATGGTAGAAACTTTATCTCTCCACCTTCCTATGAAGCTACTAACTGTTTCCACAGAGTTCTTCTTAAGAAGCTCTAGATATCGGTGTGTAACCTCTATCTCCTTATTAAACTTGTCCTGTGACATGAATTCTCGAGTGACATCCTCGTAACTACCAATTCTAGATTCTTCGAGGGACAAAAACCAAAGAATGTCACTTTCTTTCAAGGCCTGCTGGAACATCTGCGTCGTTATCTCTTCAGAGGCACCAAAGAGAGTCATGGATCAGTGATAGCTTCGAAGGTGAACAATTGGGGTTTCGCTTCCCCCAAACTTCTCGATGTCTGGCATCTTTAACTTCTCTGGCAGTCTGCCTTTAGGATAGGGAGACATATGGGTCTAGTCCATGTAGTTCACAGATATATTGACTTGGTCAAACTTCTTAGATAATGGATTGAGGTCTTCCTTGACCTTCTTCAGTTCCTCCTACTTACAATTTGTGGGTACTGACAGGTTAGTCCCGGGCAGGGTAAGGTTCGAGATAAAAAGATGAGCTAGAGGTGACCCATTAGTAAGCAGGGTGCGAGGAGCATGGTGATATTTTTCTGGAGCCAAATAGGATCGAAAGAGGGTGGACCCATGGAAAGAGGAAAGAGAACCTCGAGTTCTTTCATAATTTGGGCCCCCGGTGACATTGTATCTCATAGACCTCAGTTTGAAGGTTGTTAATCTTAGCACTGAGCTGGGCCAAGATGTTCATCAGATCGGGATGCACATTCGGTGCTTAGTCAACTTTCTCCATGAAGAGCTCATGAAGGTAAATCAAAAACTCGAATAAGGTAGCAGAAGAATCGGCAGAGCTTCGAGGAGATTTGACGGAAGATCGAAGCCAGTAGGGAGCTAGGGCAAAGTCAAGTATGCGATCGACCTGATAGGAAAAAAGATTCGAATTTATTTTCAAAAGAGGGAGGGAGAAAATTTTAGTCATTTCGGAAGGAAGAGAAGAAATGTTCTTGGTATTTTTGGAAAAGGAGGAAAAAGGAGTGGAATCTCAGCATGATTATTATTAATGTTATTATTAGGTTCTCACTTGTATTAAGTTTTCCTAAATATAGAAAAAATGTCGAACAGGACCCGAGCCTAGGAAAATGGGGTCTGAAAAAATATGTAAAACATGGTTGGACTTGTTTATAGGCTCATGGAAGGGGTCTTATTTTGAAAAAAAGGCAAAATTGTGAGAAAATTCGGGCGGTATGCCAACCCAAAATTTCAATAAAGTTTCGCATGGTAACTGAAAAACTAAATATGAGTGTCCTAGGTTTGACATATATATGGCATTTATGCAATTATTGGGTCAGTGGAAGGGTTCCCCCCTTTGGCATGACTTCCACGATATACCTCTTACGTATAAGGACAACCATTCATCGGTACGTGTGGACAAGTCATTTGATATACCCGAGTGTACATAAATTACCTCACAATATACCTCATGGGGATAGTACGTGTAAGAGCAAATTTGATATACTCGACGTATGTGAACGAGTTCCCTGCTATATACCTCTCATCGTGATTTTGGTCAAGCGGTGTGATGTGGGGGGAACCTTTCAATATACGTCAAAAGTACGAGACCAATGTAAGGTGAGAGTCATATCTCTTAGGCTAACTGTGACCCGCAGGTCCAGCGCCCATCACAAAGTAACCACCCAGTATGGGACAAGATTTTGATCAATAGCCATGCTCTTTGGTGATGTAGTGTGCGAAAAATGCATGAGTCTTAATTAACATATTATGGAGATAGAGTATTTTTTATTTCCATGATGAGAAAAATGAATACTTATTAAATAGAGATCATGTACAAGTATATCTAGCATGAAAACTATACTGCACGTGGATACATATGAGTGAGTGTATATATAAGTGAGTGTGTGTGGTGGTGAATCTATGCATGTATTAACTACAAGTGGTGTGTGACATGTGTAAGTGATCATATATATAAGTTTGGGAAGTTGGTTGTGTATTAGTGAAGCCTAAGCATGGATATTCCAACTAGTGTGTGAAGCATGTGAGTGTAAAGTGAAGCTTAGTGCAAGTTTGTGAAGTGTACATGGAGAGTATACATAAGTGTGTGAAGTGTACAAGTGAGTAATATATACATGAGTGAAATATATACAAAAAGGTAAAGAGAGGAGAAAAGGGAACATACAGGTAGGTGCATATGCACACATGGAAAAAAGAATAACGCCCATGAAAAAATAGAGTAGTCCACTTATAGAAGTCCCCAGCAAAGTCACCACTGTGGCCATCCCGAATGTCAATGGGTGGGGGGTCGGGGTCTCCGGAGGTGGATCCCTCCCTCCTTCCCCTTTTTTTTCAAGCGTGCATGAGGAAATGTGTCCTTTACCGGGGCGCTCGGTCGTCGTCGATGTGGGTTGATATGTAAAGATAAAGTCGCTAACCTATTTTGCACAAAATAGGCAAACGAAATGTTGCCGCCTCAATAGAATGGAATCAATGACAACACTGATGCTTGCGAAACCAAGTAGTTCAAAAGTATAGGGACCAAATTACAGAACGGGAAGGTATTAGGTACCCATCCCGCCCTTTCGATCTCTCATGGGCATGTGTTAATCTTCTCCCCTAAAACTTCGTGATGTGTGTTCTTATGTGCATAATATAAATGGAGGATGCAATAGTTTGGCTCGCTTCATGGATAAAGGCAGAGTGAGGTTATCCTTAGGAGTGTTCCCAAAATAGGAATTAAAAATATTATGTGAGTGTTTGCCGATTCACAAGTCATTATGAGGGAACGATTGCGTATACCGGACAAGACACAAGAAAACACGCATATATATATATATATATATATATATGTGTGTGGGTGTGAGAATAAAATAACAAATGTAGGTGGGAGGACTCGAGCCGAGGGATTTACCTAAGATGCCTACGTAGCCCGGGGGCATCAAAGTCCACGAAGTTAGAAGACAATATGAGGTGGGGTTTAACTCATAAATCCAACCGGGGACTTTATTAAATGTGTGTGTAGAAAAAAATGTTTTAGTGTGAGAAAATGTGATGAGAAATCCTCGTTTAGAATTTACATGTGAACCCCCTTTTTTCTTGTTTTTGGGTTTTTCTATGAAAATAAAGTATGTGTGAATACTAATAATAAAATCTAGAATTAATATATGTGATGTAATGAAGTAAAATACTAAAGAGAAAATGAAGTAACTAATGCAAAATTAAGAGAATTTAAAGGCAAAGACGCAGAAATGGAGCTCCTTATGAAGACTTGAAGCAGATCTTGCTTATAGATGCACTGATCTCAAGGTGAAGTGATGGTGGTTTGAGAAAATGGGTGGGAATTCACTCAAAAGAGTATGCAACATGATGGAATGAATGTGGGATATGAGCTTTTAAGGAAAGAACAACTCTGAATTCGAGTGATTTGATGAGAGGGATGTTTCGGAATGCTTGAGGTGTGTCTTTCAAGGTGAGGTCATGGCCTCTATTTATAGGGACAAGGGGGGGTCAGTCGGCATGGTCCTAGATCTGCTTATCAATATACAACCCCTAGACACACTGCCGATAGGTAGGGTTCGGGGGTTGCCATTCGGCAGTCTGTGGTAGGTCTTTTGGACAAACGGTTGTAAAATGCAAACCATAAGCTATAATTGCGCACGAGATGAAACTTTGGAAAGGGTATTCAGAGACCTTTATGAATCCATGAGGCACTCTCGAGTTCGGGAGTTACTAGAGATCAAACGGGGATCAGAAGTGCCCGTTGGTCACTACACAGGAAATTCCCAAGAGAAAATAAATTGTTTATCTGAATCGTAAGTCATAATTTTGCACGGGATGGACCATTGGAAATGGTATTCAGTGCCCTTCTAGATTCCATTCATCTTCGTTTGGTTCAAAGAGTTGACCTTGGTCAAATGGGCCCCAAAAATTCTCGGTGATCTTTCGGAGTAAAATGGGTCGTTCTTTCATTTTGTAAGGCTAATTTGCATAGGGGGTGGACCATTGCAAAGGGTATTCAGAGCCCTTAGAAGATTTATTCAGTCTCATTTGCGATGAAGAATTAACGGGAGTCAAACAGAGCCCGGTGGCATCCCGATCGATTTTTGGGGTAAAATGGATCGTTTGTTCGAATTGTAAGGCCAATTTGCGCATGAGATGGATCGTTGGAAAGGGTATTTAGAGCCTTAAAATATCCGTTAAGATTCCTCTCGGGAGAGGAAGTTTATTAGGGTCGAAATGGAGCGCAGGAGCGCTCGGTGGCCTCTAGATAGGTTTTTAATAGTAAAACAGGTCGTTCGAACCGTAAAGCTGATTCATGCATGGGGAAAATCATTGGAAAGGGGATTTATATCCCTTTGAAGATTTATTAAGCTTCCTCTCTTAAGAGAAAGTTCACTGGAGTCAAACGGGTCCCCGGAGCGCCCAATGGCCTTTAGGTCGGTACTCGGAGTATGACCTAGGGTTTGCAGTGGATGAGTGAGTGCTAGGGACCTAATGAGGTGCTTATGAGGGTATTAGTATGGGGGGTCTACACTAACATAATCAATTATTTGGTAAGGCCATAATCTTACATGTCACGCTCACAATTAATCAAAATATATAAACCAAGCCAAGTGACACAAATAGTGATTCCAAATTTGTAATAATAAAAATTTAATTGTATTTATTTTTCTCACGTTATTATCGTTATAGTTAAATGATTATTTTTCCAAAGAAAATAATTGTAATTTAAGTTATGCGTGCATGTGGTCACATATTCATAAGTTAAAACTTGAAAGATGTTATGGTTTTGATTGTACTTTTGGTATGCGAATTGCCTATGTGACTCCCACCCTATTTAACTTACGACTTTTCACCCGAATACATCAATGTTGGAGTGGGTCGACCCACATTCTTAACCCTAGTCAGGGTCAGTGAGTTATAGTGATTTTTGAAATTAAACCTTATAGTACAAATTTTGCAAAAATCATATATGGAACAAAGACTCCAAAACTGCACTGGTAAACTCAAGAACACTATGAATAATATAAGAATAAGAAAGAACACAAATATAATAACAATGAACTAAGAAAGTCATAGGCCATTGTGGGGGACTTATCCGAATAGAAAAGAACATCTGACACATGTCCACCAGACTTGAAGAGCGATCATAGTTCGGAGATAAGAACAAAAAGGGGCCAATTAATGAAAATCTTAAAATTGGATTCACCAGATCAAATTGTAACAAAAATTAAAGGTCATGAATTCTAACAAAACTCAGTCTCTTTGTGTTCACTATAAATGTAACCCACATTCCTGAAAAGGGGCATGTAATGATACGACGCAAATATTACGTATTTCACCCATTAACCTACGTGTTATTAGCCCTCTCGGGTATCTTAATCCCTATACTTATGCTTGTTAACGAAAAAACCTCGAATTTCTATATATACATGCTTTGCAGGGGTTAATTTAGCTTTTGTAGGTATTTGGATGCTTAGTATGAAGTTCAGACGCTTTCCAAAAAAGTTCCATTAAAGATTGCAGCTTCGGGGGCATTTTAATAATTTCATCATTCGTATTTTGATCCCAAACTCTTCACGGAAGTTGAATACCTTTGATTTATCTTTGTGAGTCCGCCGAGGGTGCATGATTCCGATGTATAATGAGGGAGTTATGGCATTTTTGGGATGGTTTTTACTTCAAATTCACACTCAAGGACACATTCAAGGGCATTTTAGTTCTTTCATATTTTAGTTTTTTGACCTAATATCTTCTTGGATGTTGTATCCCTTTGAGTTATCTTCGCATAGCCTCCGATCGTGCCTAATTTTGAGTTATAAGGAAGAAGTTACGGTATTTTCCATAAAGTTGGGCAAAGCTGCAGTGACCAGACCTATAGGTGCGAATCGATTCAGCTGAAGTGCGAACCAATTCGACTCAAAGTCCGCAAATCTCTATTTTCAAGTTGATTTTTGGTTGGCTATATATATAAAAAGATTGTGTTAAGTTGGGGGGTCAATTTTTAGACTTGATAAGATTCATTTTAGGTTAGTTTTTAGGGTTTTGGGTATGGTGAGCTCATTTCTTCCTCTTCTTTGGGTGTTCCTCATTAATGGGTTGTAAGTGCACTACTCATTACCCCTACCATTAATATAGTTGTTTTTCTTGCTTTATTTCTCGCTTTCTTCCATTTTTATGCCTAGATAAATGTTTTAGCTTATATATTTATTGCTTTAATTAGTTTATTTGTTGTTTAAAGTATTTTAATCCATGTATTGTCCGTAGATAACGGGTTGGGGTTGCATTTCGGCCATTATTGGGCATCGAGCTTCGAAAGTTAGTTTTTGGGAAAAATCATGTTTAATCGAAACCTCGCGTATTAAAATTGGTTTATTATGCGTTTAACTTTCTTTGTCACGCAACATTAGTGTTTATAGCGATAATCCGATTTTAAGACGCGTGTGACCATTTTTTATTAAATGTTTTATCTCGCATTTTTGGATTAAACTCCTTCAAATGTTATGTTTATAATTAACTAAAAATGTTCAGTTAAATGTTTTCAAACCGAAATTCTAATTTCGCGTGTTTAGCCTATGGCGGGGATGCGATCCCGACTCTCGTTTTAATTACTTGTAATTTAGTTTTAACTTCTTATTTTTTTTCCTTTTTATCATTTTCAACCTATCACCTTTTACATTTTTATTCTTGAAGTAATAAATCAATTAAAATCTAAAATTCAATCACTCCCTGTAGATTTCTTACGATACCCGACTTACCGTTGTGCTTGCTTGTCAAGTGTAGCTGTAGTTTAGGATTTTCCATCGTGGCCGCGAAACACACAATGATTGTGTCCTCACACGGACACACTTTTACCACCCGATCATGTAATCTTTATTATCAGGAATTAATCAATAAAGAGAGAGAAACACCTCATGGACGTAGGCAGATTGACGAACCACGTATATACTGTATTATTACAAGATAAAACAGTGCACCTTCATCTCTCTCTACACTACTTGAGTATGAACCCCTTATCTCTCTCTAGATACAAACTTTGACACCTCCGAAAGTAAACTCCAACGGCTCCGGCACGGCAGTAAACTCAAGCACAAACCCTGATTTCATTTTTCTCCGATTTCATCTTCTTGCTTTCATTTATGCGCATTTGTTATTGATTGATATTCCCAACGGGTTAAGTCCTTTCATGTATCTCAATTCCTTTTTCCTGCACATCACAACCATGTGTATTTTAAAATCCAATCTACCTTGAGTTAGCTTCAAGTATAAGCATATCAGGTGGTACGAGTAGATAAATTAAAAGACAATAACCTTTAAGAAACATAAATTTTAAGATTAAACATTATGGTGTTTTTGCAAATTAAAAGGACTTTCTTTTTCTCAGAGATTTGGCCACTTCAAATAATTATATATACCCTTCCATGTGTATATGCAGTAACAAATAAGGATGCGTAAATTTCTTTATGAGATATGGGGCCACAGTAACAAATTTCTCCGATTTCATCGAAATAATAAATTTTTGTTTATATATATCGTTCTGGGCCAATTGCTGATAATGTTTGTTTAGGTAGTGTGAGGTTGTGGATTTTTAGTATCAGTGTGTAGGGGTGTCAGTTATTTTCGAACTTTCAAATTTTCCATTTTTCGATCCGAATTTTTCCAATTTTGGCACCATTTTAATTTTTCGATTTCTGAATTTTCCAATTCTGAATTTTTCGATATCACGCCGATCCGATCCATCCAAAATATTTTCCGAAATAATAATATTTTTGTTTATTATAATACATTTTTACTACCCTTATTTATATAAAAAAATTATTATTTATTAGTTTAATCTTGACCTTCCATTTAAAACCATTTCAATCATCAATATATACCCATATATATTAACCTTCTACATCACACTAACCCTAAATCGAAAGACAACATCCGGAATAATATTCAATTGTTATGTGAATTTTGATTCCAAGGATGATTTATATTAAGTTTCCCTCGTCTTCCTTTTGTTCATTTTTTGTATCTGAAATACTAATGCAAAGGCTCTGCTACAGTTGTTAACCTTTCTTTCCTTTCCTTTTTTAAGTAGGTAAACAATAGTGTTTTTTTCATTCACATAGCTTTGAAGTTTGTTAGTATCGTAGTCAAGCCTTGATTGATCTTTCTCCAAAATGGTATGAGATGCATAGATCTATAGTTTATTGCATTTACAAAATGGTATGAGATGCATAGTCTTGTCATTCACATAGTTCCTTAGTTTATTGCATAGGTGATGAAAAGTGGAGTGTTTGATTTTGATTTTGATTTTAAAAATATCATTTTCAAAAATAACATTTCCGATATTTTTCAAAAATATTATAACTAATAATTTCGATAATTCTGATATTTTTACGAATAATAAAATTTCTGAAATTTTTGAATATTCCGAATCAGCCGAATAGGAAAAAATGATTTTTCTATTTTTATTTCTTCCGAATTGGAAAGGATTTTAAAATTTTGAAAATTATGAATTTTTTTCCGAACACCCTTATTCCGATCTGATCCATTCGAACCACACCCCTAGCAGTTTGATATACGAATTCTGTGGTATAGAAGAAATATTTTTTCGTTGGAAGTTGTATAATAAATGAAAGCATTTCATGGATCTTTTATTTCGGTATGGAGCGAACACGAACCGAGACCGAACACGAATCGCTTGAAAACCAAATAGGACGGAGATCGATTATTTTGGTCCGATCTCGGTCCATAATGTTTTGAGACCAATCAATGCGGTCCAGTCCCAAAAATACCTCAAAACCGGATTGGACCGAACCGGACCGGACCGCGAACATCGCTACTCAAAGGGCCTCGGTGCCATGACCCCTTGGTTACCAAAGTCGTCATATTTCATGTAATACTTTAAATCATGATCATAAATTGTTGGTTTATTATATAAAGTTTCGCAACCTAACATGATTATTGTCCTAATACTACATGTTAGCGGGCTCACATCCCTTTGACGTCCTCAAGGATCAGACACTTGGAAAAATATAAACTATTGGGTTTTGTGTATTACAATATTAGTAAAAATAAATTTGGGGGATAAATCTCATTAAGAAGGATAGGATCTAATATCCCTTAGTTTAAAAAAAATTCTTATCTAGCTCAATTGAATTCTTACTTTTTAATAAGAGTAGTTCTACGCGGACTCTCATTTGGGACTCAATGGGAGTCAATACTGGTATTGCCCGTCATTGAGTCTCACCCATTGAGTTCCAAATGAGATTCGACCAAAAATGATTGTTTTATTAATATTAATCTCGAGAAATCACTAACTTTGGAGAGTTATTTCATTACTAAGGGGAAGATAAAAACCTCTATGTTCTGGCTTACGTGAATAAATGATAAGATATCAAAAGTTGGCTCAAGCTCCTATGATATAGAAATATACATCTCAGAATAAGAATAGAAAAGATAAAAAATCTAAATATAACCATCTAGAAAACTAAACACCAACACATATGATCTTGTGAAGGAAGGTCTATGTAACTTATCATAGCAAATAAGCTGTTAAATTTAAGTAAAATGATTTATGTTAAAAGTAGTGACAAAAAATACAATTATAAGAAGCATGCAATTTTCCTTCCTTGTACACATGGCCTAAATGTATAGCAAGAAATTTAGCCATGTCTCAAATCTTCCAAATGATACGTATAATCTTTCACAGGCCCACAACATTCCCCTAAATGATATTTATAAGAACGTCTGAGCCTCATTCAAAATATATAAAGTTGGAACATAATTTAACCAAAAAAGTATTATGGAATAATATATACTAATTGGATTGCGACCTCTATATCATTTTTATTTTATAAATTCCATAATGTATGAGCTCAACACTTATGGCAAAACCGATGAAATTTTATTAATGTAATGTTTCTTCCAATTATTTTTCCCTTGCATTCCTCTTATTGACTAATTTCACATGGTGTAAGCACGTGCCCTTATTATAATTGAATATTATTTCATACATTTAAGGTATTATTTTTTCTTGACTCGTGTTAACAAAAGTCACTGAACATATTCTTATTTGATCTTAAGTTTAGTTTTTTTTATCTATGAAAAATCTTTTACCATATCAAATGGTCGCAAACACCCTATCTACTCTCCATATTATCAATAGACCGCATATCCTTTCCTCCCATCTCTCATCCTCCAACAACTCTAGAGAGTGTTGGAAAATTGGACTTAAATGGGTTTAAGAAAGCTGTCCAGAATTTTCTGGACAGAATTTTGAGCAACTTTGAGCTCAAATTTAGGTGGGACCCACACTATGAAAATCGTGGGACCATATACGAACGCGTTCACCTCCGCAAGGAGATTAACGTAGTATATTCATACGTCCAATTTTAATAAGTTATGAATGATAAATATGTCCCCAAAGTGACTCACAAAGCGATGAAAGTTAATGAATTGGGTGTGTTTTAACTCTTGTCCCACATTGCAATAACACCCCAAGTATGGACTAAGGCTTGGATGTCTTGGGGTATCCCAACTCTTTGAAGGGGAGATGACCTAAGCTATGCACGGGTTGACTTTCGGTCAAAAGTCCACACGCGCGTGCGTCCGGACGGCTCGGTTCGGCTCGGGCTCGGGCTTATAAAAATCTCCTACATTTTTGGGCCGAATTTATTTAACTTTCTGGGCTTTAATTATTAATTAATTACGAAATTAATTAATTAATTAATAAACTGTTGACAGTTATTGTCAACAGTTAATTCGTTTAACTGTTTTGACAGTTATTTGCCAACTGTCACCTACTTTGCTATAAATACAGATGCCTCCCTCCGTTTTTAAGAATGAAAAATTTTCCTCCTCCAGAATTGCTGTCATTTTATTCCTCTCATATCTGTTCCAGAAATTCTTTTTTCTGCATAACATATCTTGCATTGTTGTTGAGTAAAAGCCACAGAATTTGAGTTCGTTGAAATTAATTATTGTTGTGCTACATAATTAATTGGAAAAATCCATTCTATCTTGGGAGACAATATTCATCAACCTCGGAGCACATTGGAGGGAATAAATTGTCTTAAGGAGACTATTCATAACAGGGCTCGGATTTATCTTTAATTCTTTTATTATTTCTGCAAATTCAAGTAAGTGTTTCATTTCTGTAATTCTGTTTTAATTCTGTAATTAATTAATAATTCATAATTCTGTACAATTGTTATTTATAAATAGTAGACATAACAATCTTAAGACAATTTAAAAAGTTCTACTATTTTTTAGTGTACAGAATTTTTTTTACTACAGAAATTTTTTGTTGGAAATAAATCTGTTTTGACAGAATAAAATGAATTAATTTACTGCTTTATTGTAGAAATTAGTAAAACTGTTTTTGATATAGAAATTAATTTCTATACTGTTTTTATATTCTATTTTAGAAAATAAAATTTTATTTGTGTATTCTTGTTAAAATCTGTTTATGTAAAAAAATTTAATCTTTAAATTATAATTCTGTTTTGTACAGAATTCTTTTTATTATTAAAAAAAAAAATTAGTGTGACACAGATTTTATATTTAATTCTGTTTTGTACAGAATTCTGTTTATATTATAGTTTAATTCTGAATTTTATTTGGAATTATTTTGGAATTCTTTTATTGTGAATTATATTTGGAGGAAATTGGTGCACAGAATTTTGTATTTTGTTTTGATTAATTCATTATATATGAATTTTATCATTGATAAAAATTCTGTTTTTGTAACAGAAATGGAATCACAAAGTACGAACACTACTCCTACGAAACTGATTGTCACCAACACAAATGTGACTGCACCCGTATCTAAGCCACACGGGGAGAAACCGAAAAAGTTCATTGGGGCTGACTTCAAACGTTGGCAAGGAAAAATGTACTTCTATCTCACTACCTGCCAACTGGGCAGGTTTGTATATGAAGATTGCCCCTCTATTCAAGAGGGAGATGACGCTGAAAAGGTTGCTGCTGTCGATGCTTGGAAGCATTCGGACTACCTATGCCGGAATTACATTCTGGCTTACTTGGACAAGACATTGTACCATGTCTACTGAACGATCAAAACATCCAAGGAATTATGGAATTCTTTGAAAAAGAAGTATAAAACTGAAGATGCTGGGATGAAGAAATTTATCGTTGGGCGTTTTCTGGACTTCAAAATGGTTGATTCTAAATTTGTGATCTCGCAAGTGCAAGAATTCCAAGTGATCCTCCACGACATTCATGCTGAAGGAATGCCAATTAGTGAAACTTTCCAAGTTGCTGCAATTGTTGAAAAGTTGCCACCATCTTGGACTTTGTTCAAAAACTATCTCAAGCACAAGCGTAAGGAGATGAATGTGGAGGAGTTGGTGGTCAGGCTAAGAATCGAAGAAGACAACCGTGAGTCTCAAAAGAAAAGTGGGAAGAATCCGATGGAAACAAAGGTCCATGTTGTTGAAGGTCCTAAAAAGAAGAAACGAAAGTATGATGGGGAAGTCACTTCCAAACATAATAAGAAAAAGTTCAAAGGCAAATGCTACAATTGTGGTAAACCGGGACACCGCTCAAGTGAGTGTCGTAAGCCTAAGAAGCAAAATAAAAATAACTCTCAAGCAAATGTAACTGAGGGTGAGAATATCACCAATGATTTGGCGGATATGAATCTTTCTGCCGTGGTCTCTGAATGTAACTTGGTTGGAAATACCAAGGAATGGTGGGTGGATACTGGAGCCACACGACATATTTGTGCAAACAAATGGATGTTCACCACCTATAAGTCTTTGGAAAATGAAGAAAATCTCTTTATGGGAAATTCTTCCACTTCGAAGGTGGTGGGACAAGGAAAGATAACTCTGAAAATGACTTCTGGAAAGGAACTTACTCTCAACAATGTTCTTCACGTGCCTGATATCCGAAAGAATCTGATTTCTGGATCTCTCCTTACTAAAAATGGTTTCAATCTTGTGTTTGTGTCTGATCGCTTTGTGTTGTCTAAAAATGACATGTATGTAGGAAAGGGCTACCTAAATGAGGGGCTCTTTAAACTCAATGTTCTTACTGTAACCCCAAAAACATCTATTTCAATGAATGAAATTGCTAGTTCTTCTTACTTGATTGAGTCATCTAATATTTGGCATGCTAGATTGGGACATGTTAATTTTGATACATTGCGTAGATTAATTAACTTGGAATTTTTGCCAAAATTTAATATTGATAAAAATCATAAATGTGAAATTTGTGTGGAATCTAAATTAGCTAGATTACCTTTCCATTCTATTGAAAGGATAACTGAACCTTTAGATTTAATTCACACCGATATTTGTGATTTAAAATTTGTTCAAACTAGAGGTGGGAAAAAGTATTTTATTACTTTTATTGACGATTGCACAAAATATTGCTATGTATATTTGTTACATAGTAAAGATGAGGCTATTAATGCATTTAAACAATATAAGAATGAAGTTGAGAATCAATTAAGCAAAATGATAAAGGCTATTAGAAGTGATAGAGGAGGTGAATATGAATATCCATTTGAGGAATTTTGTTTTGAAAATGGGATTATTCATCAAACAACCGCTCCTTATTCTCCTCAATCGAATGGTATTGCTGAACACAAAAAACGTACTTTGAAAGAAATGATGAACTCAATGTTATTAAGTTCAGGAGCTCCACAAAATTTGTGGGGGGAAGCCTTACTTTCTGCTAATTACATTCTCAATAAAGTACCTCACAAAAAGACTCACAAGACACCTTATGAATTATGGAAAGGTCGAAGACCTTCCTATAAATATTTACGAGTGTGGGGGTGCTTAGCCAAAGTGATGGTTCCTAAACCTAAAAAGGTAAGAATAGGGCCAAAAACCGTGGATTGTGTATTCATCGGTTATGCTACTAATAGAAGTGCATATCTATTTCTAGTTTGTAAATCTGAGATTTCGGACATTCATGTAAATACGGTTATTGAATCGAGGGATGCTTCATTTTTTGAAAATGAATTCCCGTATAACATGACCCGAGAATCTGGTCCTTCTAAAAGGACAAATCAAGCTACTACAAGTGGTACTCATCAACCTATTGAATCAATAGAGGATGAACCAATACGTAGTAAAAGAGCAAAAACCTCGACTTCTTTCGGTCCGGATTTTCTAACATATTTGTTAGAAAATGAACCTCAATCGTATAAAGAATCTATATCCTTACCCGATGCTTCCAATTGGAAAGAAGCAATTAATAGTGAAATTGAATCCATATTAAAAAATCATACATGGGAACTAGTGGATCTTCCACCAGGTTCAAAACCGTTAGGTTATAAATGGATCTTCAAAAAGAAATTGAAGGCCGATGGATCAATTGATAAATATAAAGCTAGACTTGTAGCTAAAGGCTATGGGCAAAAGGAAGGGTTGGATTACTTCGACACATATTCACCGGTAACAAGAATAACATCCATTCGGATGTTAATAGCAATAGCTGCTATTAATGGACTTGAAATACATCAAATGGATGTAAAAACTGCATTCTTAAACGGTGAACTAGACAAGGAAATTTATATGGAGCAACCTGAAGGGTTCAAAGCTCCCGGACAAGAAGGAAAAGTATGTAAGCTTGTTAAATCACTATATGGATTAAAACAAGCACCTAAACAATGGCATGAAAAATTTGATAATGCAATGTTATCAAATGGTTTCAAAATTAATGAATGCGATAAATGTGTTTACTTTAAATACATTCAAAATGGATATGTCATTGTATGCCTCTATGTTGATGTTATGCTTATCATGGGTAGTAACTTGGACATTGTCAAAACTACAAAACAAATGTTGAGTAGTAGATTTGACATGAAAGATTTGGGAATCGCTGATGTTATATTAGGAATTAAAATTTCTAGAACATCGGATGGACTTATATTATCTCAATCTCATTACATAGAGAAAGTACTTGAAAAATTCAAGAAGTATGATATTAGTCCTACCAAGACACCTGTAGATGTAAATTTACATCTAGCAAGAAATAATGGTGAAAGCATATCTCAACTAGAATATTCTCGTATTATCGGCAGTTTAATGTATATCATGAACTGTACGCGACCGGACATAGCATACTCAATAAGTAAGCTAAGTCGATTTACGAGTAATCCAGGAAGATATCTAGAAAGCTATATTGAGAGTTTTGGGTTATTTAAAATATACTCAAAACTATGGACTGCACTACTCAAAATATCCAGCTGTTCTTGAAGGACATTGCGATGCAAATTGGATATCCGATACAAAAGACTCTAAGTCTAAGAGTGGGTATGTGTTTACCCTCGGAGGTGCAGCCGTATCTTGGAAATCCTCAAAACAAACGTGCATTGCTAGATCGACAATGGAATCTGAATTCATTGCACTAGACAAAGATGGAGAAGAAGCTGAATGGCTTCAAAATTTCTTAGAGGATGTTCCAAATTGGTCTAAACCTGTGCCCGCAATATGTATACATTGTGATAGCCAATCAGCGATTGAAAGGGCACAAAATCACATGTATAACGGAAAGTCACGACATATTCGTCGTCGACACAATACCGTTAGACAACTTCTCTCAAACGGAATTATCTCAATTGACTATGAAAAGTCAAAAGATAATATATCGGATCCACTAACGAAAGGTTTAAACCGAGAGCAAGTTGAAAGATCATCGAGAGGAATGGGTCTAAAGCCTATAAATAAATAAGAATCAATATAGTGGCAACCCAACCTAGCTGGCTGGAGATTCCAAGATCTAGGTTCAATGGGCAAACCGAACTACGTTGTATTCAGTAAGCACTGGAGGATATTTAATCCTATCAATTCCAAAGATGAGACAGTTCATATCTTCCGCGAAATTAGGATAAGTTATGCTTTTAATGACATCTATATCTTAGTACGTCTAAGTGGGGTATTGCAGAATACTTTATATGGAAGTCACCTACATGAGTAAGAAGGGGGCCACTTCTATGAGAATAATGAAAGGCATATTCTCTAAAATACTTACGGGACCAAGTGGTGTTCACGGCCAAAATGAACACAAACGTGAGAACCAATTGTGTTGAAGAATTGTTGTGTGAATACTGTTGTCTAGGTTTACAAAAATGGTTGACGATTCAAGGACGTGAAGTCTACTGATTAACCAAGTAAATCCGATAGTATATCACTAAGGAAAGTTCAAGGCCACTAGGCTACTTCTCCCGATGCAATAAGTCTTCAGTTTTACTCAACTTGTCTCTGCATCTGCATTAGCATCTGTTTTGTTTTATTTATAGCGATATATCATTCATGTGGGGGATTGTTGGAAAATTGGACTTAAATGGGTTTAAGAAAGCTGTCCAGAATTTTCTGAACAGAATTTTGAGCAACTTTGAGCTCAAATTTAGGTGGGACCCACATTAGGAAAATCGTGGGACCATATACGAACGCGTTCACCTCCGCAAGGAGATTAACGTAGTATATTCATACGTCCAATTTTAATAAGTTATGAATGATAAATATGTCCCCAAAGTGACTCACAAAGCGATGAAAGTTAATGAATTGGGTGTGTTTTAACTCTTTCCCAACATTGGAAGAGTAGTGGAAATTTGATGAGTTAATAACACCCCAAGTATGGACTAAGGCTTGGATGCCTTGGGGTATCCCAACTCTTTGAAGGGGAGATGACCTAAGCTATGCACGGGTTGACTTTCGGTCAAAAGTCCACGCGCGCGCGCGTCCGTCCGTTCGGCCGGCTCGGCTCGGGCTTGGGCTTAGGTTTGGGCTTATAAAAATCTCCTACATTTTTGGGCCGAATTTATTTAACTTTCTGAGCTTTAATTTTTAATTAATTATGAAATTAATTAATTAATTAATAAACTGTTGACAGTTATTGTCAACAGTTAATTCGTTTAACTGTTTTGACAGTTATTTGCCAACCGTCACCTACTTTGCTATAAATACAGATGCCTCCCTCCGTTTTTAAGAATGAAAAATTTCCCTCCTCCAGAATTGCTGTCATTTTATTCCTCTCATATCTGTTCCATAAATTCTTTTTTCTGCATAACATATCTTGCATTGTTGTTGAGTAAAAGCCACAGAATTTGAGTTCGTTGAAATTAATTATTGTTGTGCTACATAATTAATTGGAAAAATCCGTTCTATCTTGGGAGACAATATTCATCAACCTCGGAGCACATTGGAGGGAATAAATTGTCTTAAGGAGACTATTCATAACAGGGCTCGTATTTATCTTTAATTCTTTTATTATTTCTGCAAATTCAAGTAAGTGTTTCATTTCTGTAATTCTGTTTTAATTCTGTAATTAATTAATAATTCATAATTCTGTACAATTGTTATTTATAAATAGTAGACATAACAGAGAGCTCCACCTTCGGCAAGCCCTTAGACACATCATTCTCTTTTTTCTCTGATTAAAATTTAAGCACGGCTATTGAAATTGCCGATGGGTAACAATTTCATTGAGTTTTCAGGTTATATGTTGCATTAATAGTGGGTTGATGTGTTTTGATTAACTATATTGGAGGCTTGCATTTTTTTCAATTAAAATAGATTTTTTATTTGTAACGTTTTTTTATCAATATTTTTCCATTGTTTAAAGTCACTTTTTTACTTTGTCGAAGTCACTTTTTCTTGCAAACACTGCTCACAATCTTGGACAAGACTCTAACCTCAAGCAATACTTGGACGACCTAAGATGAGCTCCAACGATCCTCATTCATGTGAGACTCTTGAAGAGACTTTTTGGTGGGACTATGATGCCTCTCTCATTAGACACGGGTAGTCGATCGGCGCTTGCCGATAATTACTAGTTGTTAGTTGTTGGAGCATTCACAATGATGTGAAGTATGGACAAAGAAAGTGGTAAAGTTATAAACTGTGTGGCTGGCACTGACGGAGGAAAGAAGAAAATGATAGTGGATTTTTAAAGTTATCGAACGTATGCAAATCCAGTAAAATCTTCCTCCGAGGTTCTTTTGTTCGTAAGAAGTTCTTATGAACTTCAGAAGTTCGTAAAAACTCCTATGGATAAAAGTTCATAGGAAAGTTTTGGAAAAAAAATTGATGTCTCTCAGACATTAAACTTTTTGATGTCTTTGATTGTGATTGTTTAATGCCGCTGGCACGGACCCATTTCCATAAATGATGTGGATCCGCGCGAGCGGTATTGACCAACCACAATCCAAGACATCAAAAAGTTTGATGTCTCAGAGAAATCAAACTTTTTTTTGAAAGTTTTTACTATATAAATAATTATTTTTATTATATATTTGGATTCTTACGAATAAAAATTGTCCGTAACATATCCTATGAACAAATGGTGTTCGTAAGAAAAGTTTATTTAATTTCTACGAGCAACATAAGTTCATAAGAACTCATTTACAAATTTTTGCTCCCACCTCCGTTGTGTAGTGCTTTGTTGGATGAAAGATAAGTTAACTTTTAGTTCAATAACTTTGGAATTCCTGACCATCCACCACTACGGATGCTCTTAGGGTGTTGGTCTTGTCCTACATTTTCTAAAAAAAAAAATGTGTCATAAAAAATGAGAACTTTTTGATACACAAAAAATAAAGTGAACAAAATGCTATTTTTTTGTTTCGTATTTTTTTCAAGTAAATTATTCAATTTTTCATAAAAAATAAAAATAAGGTTGAATGATTCAACAAGAATAATGTAATGTGGTCTTGAAACCAAATCCATATATAACCAATCAATTAATACCGCCAACCTGTATCCAATCCTATTTACATTTTGACCTTAGTTTCTCATCAAACTTCTCTTTATTCTATACGGATATTAAACTAAATTAGGAACCATCATAAATACTTTTACTGATTCAGAGGGTCTCTACAAACAATTTGCTGAGTGTCAATGGACAATAATAGTATCACTACATAATACAGCAAAAATTCGCAGAATCAATCAATATTGAGGATATCCCAAAGTATCCTCTCTGGGAGTATATATCAAAACGGATAATCCTAAAAATAATACACAATGTTAAATGAAAACAACGCCTAATTTTCTCTTAATTGTTTTTTGGTAGCATACCATGAGATGTCCAGGCAAGATTACGTGCACCTCGACTAATCCTCATTCGCGGTTCGTGGCTTCCATTGGCCAAGCATTATTTTGATAGTGTCAGGGATCGAACAAGGGGCCAAACCCAATCCACACCCAAAACCTTCCCAGTGGCAGCATTATACCACTGGGCCAAGATGTTTGGTTAGTTTTCTCTTAATATTCTTTCTACCAATAATGGAATTTTTCGTTACTTGTGAGATGTGACACACGAGTATAAATAATCAGATTAATAAACATTTTAAACAAAAACTTTATGATAATCATTTAGAGCATCTACAATGGGATGCTAAAAGACGAAAGAAATGGTAACTTTACAAATCGGATGATCTGCAGTGGTGTAACGAAAGCAGCAAATTCCGAAAGAGAAATGATAGTTATTTGGTAAAGTTAATGAATGGCTAATGAGTTTGCAAATGGTTCCTACGAACTTCATTTGTTCGTAGAATTCCTAGGAACAAATGAAGTTTGTACAAAATATAAATAATTTTTTTTATTATATATTTGAGTTCTTACGAACAATATTTGTCGATATTATTTTCTATGAACAAATATTGTTCGTTTCTACAAATAAAAGTAGTTTGTATGAAATTGAGTTACAAAATTTTCAAGAGAAGTGATACGGGGACATGGGTTTTTGACATAAAACCTATACATGATGATGTGGAGGTGCCACATCATCCAAGACTTTTCTTCAACTCAGCATACTCACAACCACAAACCTCATTTACCTCCAAAACCTTCCACTCCGGCACCGACCAGCAGAACTCCGGCACCGACCAACAAGAACTCCAACACCGACAATATTTAGTTTTTTTTCTCTTTTATTTTTTATTTTTAAACACAGTTGTATTGACAACAATAATAATATATTTTTATTATAAGAATAATATTGTTTATGAAGTGAAACTCAAATAATATTTGTTTTAAGTGAAAATGTATGAATGTTAAGCTTATTGGATTGTTGCGTTTATTGGATTGTTGAGTTTAACTTTTATTTTTTGTTTATCAATTACAATAAAATTGTTTTGTTTCACTTGTTTCTCTATAACTCCGAGTTTAGATCTTATTTTGATCCTAAGCCTGTAACAATTTTTTTGTATATTCTTGTAGGGTTGTAAAATGGCTTCTGGTAGTGAGGCAAATAGATTTTTTTTATTTAAATGATGATGTGGGGGATTTAGAAGGGGGTAATGAGTATATGCAAAATAAAATGGAAAAAATAATAGATCCCAAGATAGGAATGGAGTTTACTAATGTTGAAGAGTTGTTTGACTACTATAAAAAATATGGTAATGAGAAGGGATTTCCTGTCAAAAAGAGATCATCCGAAAGGGATGTTGGCGAGGAGGTAAAATATGTTGTATATTCATGCTCTCATTCCGGAAAAAGGGGAAAGCAAAAAAAAATGTGTTCAAAAAATGTCCGATTTCCAAAACGGATTGCAAGTCACAAATTAGGGCTATCTTGTGCCCCGATGGGAAGTGGCAGATTTCAACATTAAACCTTGATCATAATCATAAGGTTAGTCCTGGAAAATGAAGATATTATAAGAGTAATCGAATCATAAGGCCTTTTGTTAAAAGAAAACTTGAATTGAATGATAGGGCCAATATCCAACCATGTAAAAATTTCACCTCCTTGTTAGTTGAGACGGGTAGACATGAGAATGTGTTATTTTTGGAGAAGGATTATTATAACTTTCTTAGTAAAGTGAGGCGTTTAAGACTTTGTGATGGGGATGTTATGGCCATTCAAAAGTACTTTTTAAAAATGCAATCCAATAATGAATTTTTTTTATATGATGGATTTTAATGATGATTGTAGATTGAAAAATGTTTTTTGGGCGGATGAAAGAAGTAGGGTTGCGTATGAAGAGTTTGGAGATGGTATTACGTTCGATACCACTTATTTGACCAACAAATATGATATGCCATTTGCTCCTTTTGTTGGGATTAATCACCATAGTCATTCAATTTTATTGCGTTACGGATTGATATAGGGTGAGGACATTGACAAAGTTACATGGCTTTTTCATTCTTGGCTTGCATGCATGAATAATCGTGCTCCTTCTGCAATCATTACCGACAAAAAAAAGCAATGAAAAAAGGCATTGAGATTGTCTTTCTCACTACACGACATAGTGGTGTATATGGCACATGATAAAAAAGTTGCCCGAAAAGTTTAGGGGTTGTAGCGAGTACGAAGCCATCAAATATGCAATACAAGATGTCGTTTGCGATTCATTGAACACCGAAGAATTTGAGGCACGTGTGACACCCCGCCTAATTAAATACCGGGTGATCACTCCTTTATTAAATTATAATCAAGGTGAACGGTTGGTTCATTCTTAGCATCACTGTCGCACAAAAATAACTTTTGCAATTTAACACCCACTACACCAAAAACAGTAATCTGGCACGGTTTAAAACTGTGCCAGGTCAATTCTGGCACGGTTTTGAACTGTGCCAGAATCAGGTGTTCCAAAATGGTCATTTTTTTCTGGCACGGTTTAAAAGTGTGCCAGATTTGACCAAACAGGAACACTTCTGGCACACTTTAAAACCGTGCTAGAATTTGATATTTCTGGCACACTTTTGACACACTTTATAACTGTGCCAGATTGAGTACATTTTGGTACACTTTTGGCACAGTTCAAAACTGTGCCAAAATTTGATACACTTTTGGCATGGTTTTGAACTGTGCCAAATCTTTGAATCAAAGGAAAAAAATTATAAATAATATTACAAAAATAATAATTAATCCTGCATATCGAGTAACAAAGAATTAGTGAGAAACTTTAGCTAATTAAATCTTTTAGAAAAATTCACTGATAAAGACTATTTTTATAGAAAACTCGAAGAGTCAAATTCATTAGAACAACAAGCAAACAAAAAATACCCAAAATGGAAATAATGAAAGAACCTAAGCCTTATAGATATGGCTACAAGAAACTAAAGTCTTCGGTTGAGTATTAAACCAATGATACCCAAGCCAAGGATAATCAAAAAAGGAAAAGTGGGGATTTTTTGAGATGCGAATGAAATAGATACATATAAGGAGCACAAGTAATAAAAAGGAAATCCAGATGTGGATCATAGAGATCCGTTGGTAAAAAGTTTGCAACTTTCCATCTTCCAAAACACCATGAGCTCTATGAAAATAAAACGCTCTTGCATTACCTTCACAAGGCTTTGTCGACATGATTTACACACAGAAAAATAGAAGAAAATGTCAATACCCCTGAAACGATGAGCGCGAGAAAAACATAACTCACATAAAGGTTTTACTAAGTGTCCATTTAGAAAAAAATGGACATAGTCTCTTATGTTTATTGGACTATCCACCCTCTTAAGGGATAACAACCAATCCAATAATATTCAATGATATCAAATTCATCTAAAAAATAATTCAACGAAACAAACTTCATAAAAAAATCACAAATATATCAACTTAGGTTCAAGGGCTTTAGATGGTTCTTTAAATTTTGTAGTCTACCTTCTGCATACCAACTTAGAAAAAAGGTACCTTTAAATTTTTTAGTCTACCTTCCGCATACCAACTTAAAATTGCAATGGTTTAAAATTGAATCTACAAAAAGGAGAGAAAAAAAATCAATTCTAGCTGAAACGGAATCAATTAGTGAAACAACATGAAATGAATAACACGAAAGGAGAGAGAGATGTTCTAGAAATGAATTTCTTACAAACTCCCTATTTTGGCGCATTTAAAGTAATATAAAGCCTTTGATCGCCTAGTTGAGTTCCTTGTATTCGAGTCTCTGTCGGTTGGGCATCCATAAGAAGGATGAGATTCTAATCTCCAATAATTTTTTGACATGTGAAAATCTAACCTTGCAAAAAAAGTGTAGCACAACCATCAATGGTATTGATAATGAAGTTGAAGACCATCACAGAACATCAACTATTGGTAACATAACGTATATCATAATCATTATATATATCAGGAGACCAAAGATAATGAACTACATTCATGATTGGCACATTGTGTATGCTAATTAGGCATAACATAAAAAACTACATTCAGGATCTCACTCCTCATAAGATTAATGGACCAAAATTAAAAAGAAAAAATTAACAGTCTAGAAATACAGCAGGCAGTAGCTGCGCAGCCCCTGGTCATGGTTCAGCAGCAGCCCGCGAGGGAACACAAGGGTTGCCACGGACATGAAATCTTGCCTAAGAAATGTTTAATATAGTAAAGAGGGCAAAAACCAGACCTATATCTTGGTAAAATGCGCAACTGGCAGGCCTGTAAGTATGCACCAACTAAAAGGTTCTCCGGTTTGATATCTTTATGTATAACACACTTTCCATGACAATATAAAAGAGCTCGAGTTCATGATGCAACATACTGTTCAGAAACCACAAATCTTGGTAAGTATAGCGAGAATAAAGTAATTAAAATAAGGGTAAATTAAAAATAAAAATGAACTATACAACAGAAATCCCCAGAACTATTTGTAATGCTAGAAGAGCTTTTGCGTTAAAAAAGGTTAAAGGACTTCTTATCAATTCAAAATGCCATACATACATCGCATTGCATTCTAATTCAGTAATCAGATCTAATCCCACAACTATCAAATTCCTCGAATTTAATTGAAGTTCAAATCGAAGCCTAATAAGAAATTATATTATAACAGAGTAAAAACAGTATGATTACGTAAGAATTCATTACATTCTTTACTCATTAGTTTCATCATATGAGCAGTGATCAGAATATATGGTTAACTGAACGTAAGCAACCAAGGTGGTCGTTGTTGCATATTGCAAGAATTATATGGCTGCTCAATTTGATAAAGAAGTATAATATATCCCTTCAACAAGTCACGCATATACAAGATGCATGCCATCAAGGGTGTTACTCAACTTAAGAAAGAAGTCTAATAACTCATGTTGATATTGTAAAACATCTAACATTTTGATATGTAATCCATATTGAAAAATATGCAGCCAACAATTGCTAAACTACATTTCTTAGCGTACTCAACCAAGACAAAATAGCCTCAGTTATAATAGAAATATTTCACACGTTCAATAAAACAATCAATAATATTATCCTCTGTGTTTAACTATCATGAAACATCTTAGGGATTTTGTACACCCAGGGGTATAACATGATAGTGGCATATATTAATAAATTCAGTCAGCTAATCAGTTTACGATGCAAAGTATGAACTTAAACCAAAAGAAAATGTAACTTTCGATCAATTCTGAAAGAGGTTCAAGGATTTCCTTAATCATGCGCCTCTTTCATCACATTCTAAAAAGAAACCCGACTACATGTGATGAGACTGAGTAGGATGATTATGTAACACGTAAAGAAGCATACTGAAAACACAACCATTCTTGAAGAAAACTAAGCCGTTGAAAGACAACAAGAAAATTCCCACGGACCGAAAGGATGCCCAAAATCAATCCACAAGGAAGCAATAAAAACAATTATTAGCAAAGAAGGCTACAAAAGGTAACCCCTTAAATTGAAACTAAGAATTAACATATTAAAAGCCATAGTGGTTGTTTCATTTATGGCTACTGCTTACATTAATGGACTTTTTAATGGACTTAACAAAAAACACTAATAAACCATTAATTTTAATTCCTATAATTTAATGGGTCCACGCCAGCGGCACCCGAGACCCATGACCCGCCTTCACCCTCCACCCCCTACCCCTACCCACCCCACCTGTCAACTAAACAACGTACCCGATCTGCTGAACTGGGTGGGGTAGCAGAATGTTACAAAACCGCCTACAATGTTACAAAACCCCAAAACTTGGCAACTCATCTCCATACCTGCCATACCCGAACCCTTTCACCATTGCTACAACCTCCGACCCATTTTCGCAACTCCGGACAGCCCTCCAACCCACGACCACAACCAACCAACTCCTACCTTTATTCCTCCATATCCGACCTGCTTGCCGTCCTCCGAACCAAACGACGACGATCCAAACCCGAGTTGAATTCCATGGGTTTTTGTTTTCACTGAAAATGGAGTAGCAGGTGGAAACTGGGTGGTTACAGGGGTGAGTTCGGGCAGGGGGAAGGGGGTGAAGGTTTGGTCGGAATGTTTTCCGGTGCGTAGGGTTGGATGGGTGGGTAGGGGGTAGGGGGTGAAGGCGGTATGTTGTTTAGTTGACAGGTGGGGTGGGGGCGGGGGGTAGGGGTAGGGGGTGAAGGCGGGTCATGGGTCTCGGGTGCCGCTGGCGCGGACCCATTAAATTATAGGAATTAAAATTATTGGTTTATTAGTATTTTTTGTTAAGTCCATTAAAAATTTTATTCTTTTGGTCCACTTATGATCCTCTCTCTCTCTCTCTCTCTCTCTCTCTCTATCTATCTATCTATCTATCTATCTATCTATATAGTGGAATGAGTTGAGTTTGGAAAATATGCATTCATTCATAATTATATTACACTTATAAAAAGTTACCTTCAAGTGTATATTCCAGTGTAGTACCAAATGTCAAGTAAATGTTAAAGAGCAGCTTATTTGTGGAAAATGAAATTACCTTTATGGAACATAAGCGTGGAAGCCTAACATCCAAAACTTTTATGTTGTATCCTCTAAAGCCTGCCATATTCAAGAAGTAAAATTACTCTCTGAACCTTAACCAATTATAAAAGTAGGTCACATAAAAGAAGCACAATCTTATCTCCCTCAACTTAAGAAGGTCACATAAAAGAGCCATCAATTTGAAAATCAAAGAAGACATTGTCTTACATGATGGGACCAAACTTAAAGCTAAATTAACTCAAGAATCCATAGAGAAAATCACTCAGGGCTATGACAACCTTTTCTCAAAGAGTCTTGAGGAAATTCAATCTTCATCCTTGGATCCTAAAAAAGCGGAGGATGAGATGATTAAACTAAATCAATAAAAAATATAGAGGTGCACAGATTTGAACACCTTGTACAATCAAATAACATAATCTAATTTTTTCTTCTAAACTACAAAAGAAGTTAAAGTGAGATTAAAACTATCCATTTTCAATAGAGTAAAGTTGATACATTCTACTATGCCTTTAAAACTGAAGTAAGAATAAACAAAACCTTACCCAAAATTTAGATGGTCAAAACATTTGCCGACGTTGAACACTTCACGGGCTACATGTTCATCTTATCTGATATGAATATATATACAAAATAAAAGTAACTGAGATGACATGTCATATCAATACGATATGAAATACATTCGTCCCAGCGAATATATGATAAACATAGAAACAATTGGCAAATCAATACTACATTAAAATAACACACTAATTGAAAAATGAATCTTTTTATATTTTCTAAGAATTTGTCAGTGTGACCTCTTCACGTTGGGCTCTCTTATGATTCAAGTCATAGTGTTCCAAATGTATTATCACAACGTTGCACATTATTACTTCTAATTCATACCATGAAATGCTGTAATTAATACTTTTAAATCAATCAAACACACTCTATATCAATTTATCCTCAACAATAATCAAAGGAAAACCTTAATTTATTGACAAACTAACATGGTAAGAGTAGATATATAAATTACGATTTCTTAGATAACTTCTCCACGCAACTTACAGAATACATATATGTGTGAGGATTTAATTAATGAAACAATTAAGGAGACAACAACCTATAAAAACCTTAAGCAAGAAAATAAAATTACTTCTTTGATTTAATCAAGCCTTAATAATACAATACTACCAAATAATTTGTGTATGTAGACTAAAACAAACATAACCCAATTGATATTTAACTTTAGAAAAACAAAATTGAACAACAATGAATAAAATAATTTCTTTAACATGAAACAATTAGAACCCAAAAATCATAGATCGAAGCAGATTAATCAACAACAAACACATATAGTATTCGAATCAATAAGAAATATTAGAAAGCAAATATGTCAAAAATCATATTATTTACCTTTTTTAAACAAATATAGAGAGATAATCTCTTAGGGTTTGCTTTGAAAGATCGGGATCGGGGATTACAGAGATAAAAAAACATGTGATAAACACATAGTACACGCTAAGGGGATGCTTTGCAAGATCGGGATATGGACTAGAGTGGCAATTCGGGATAATGGGTCGTGTTAGGACTTGGCCCGACACGACCCGACATAATTTTATTCAGCATGAACACAATACAACACGATATCGTATTTTTTTCCCTAACATGAACACGACCCGACACAAGTAGCACGATTAAAAAAATTTGTTCCAATTAGAAACGATTGACACGGCCCGACACGGTAGCCCTTTAATTACTTTTTTTTATTTTAATAAAATATGCAACATACAAAATAACAATATTCTCTCCGCATAAATCAAATAGGACACTTACTAAATATTCTTATAATGTACTAAACAAGGAATATTCAATATACAGAGTATACACATACTAAACATGCTTATAATATACATTTACTAAATAGGGAACACAAGTCTAAACAAGCCCGAAATTGGAACATACGAAGTCAAACCCATCAGTTCCAAAATTAAACCCATCCCTTACAGCGCTAAACATCCGAGAGTTACAAACCCTTATTATTTTGTAAGGGTTTGTAAGGTTTTGTAAAGGTTTGTAAGTGTAAAATAAAAAGGGGTTCTTACTGGTGTTGGTCTGAACGGCGACGGAGAGGAGAGGTCTGAACGGCGATGACGACGGAGAGGACAATGTTGGACTGGGAAGAGGGAGAGGGAAAGAGAGAAAAATAATGAAATATGTTTTAGCTTAGGGTTGTGTAGAAGTGAGAATCAATTTTGGAGGGAAAGAGAGAGCCAAAGATTGATAGTGAAAGAGGAGAGAGTGCGGGAGATGAAAAATTAGAAGGATCTTATTTTTGTAGGGTATTTATATTTTAGTTAGGTGTATTCAATTTGGCACACTTTTAAACAGTGCCAAAATATGGCACGGTTATAAACTGTGTCAGATTGTCATTAAACCGTGCCAGAATTTGGCACAGTTTTAAGGTGTGCCAGATTTTTAATATCAAGTTGTGCCAAATTATTATTTTTGGTGTAGTGACCCTAATTAATTAAGCTAAGTGACAAAAACATTTTTAAGACATCAATTTCCCAATTTCAATTAATACCAATATTTAAAACAATACGTAATTCATAAATTAAGAATCACCCAACAACTATACTGGAACAAACAATCCAAATAATTAAACATCCAACTAATTGATTCCAACATTAAAACTTAAAGGAAAAACATCTTGATAGTAATAAAACCCAAAGTATAAATACTGAAAATAAACGAATCACAATATCTGATAATATAACTGAATAATGGAAAAGGGCGACACATGCCCAACTGGATAAAATAAATCTAGAAGTGGAATCTATAATGAGGTCGTCTAAGAAAGAGGCCTGCAACTCCCACCTAAGCTGCAGCACGTTCCTTCCAAAGGATCTTATGCAAGATGCCCTTGTGACTGGGCACCTGTAATATATACATATATACAAGAGAGAAGAGAAAATAGGAAACGGGTTAGAGCCCGATTGCAAAATAGTTTAAAATTAGTTTAGCAAGTATTTAAAATGCCTACCGGCTAATACAACCAACATATTAGTGCGGCGCTCCCATGAGAAATTCTCACCTCTCTTCTAATGTGCACACCTATCGCACTAATATTCCCAACGGTTTAACTTATCTTATCTTAAGTTTCTCGTAAGGTTTCATGTCGACAATTTCAAATATTTTGGAGGTTAATTTTATTTAACAGCAAAGTTCTCACGTAAGCCTTATATGATTATAAAGTTTCTCGGTATTATAACGTACTTTTCAAACAATCATTCCCAAGTTGAAATAATTATTCGTTTCTTACTTACCATAGTCACAGTAGGTAGTTCCCAAATTCCTGATTTAAAATATATAAATTAAATACACATATAATATTTATATATTCTAACAGCACCCCACATAAAATTTATGGTGCGGGCATACTCTGCTATCCAGTTTCCGTATCACTCGTACTAAGGGAAATACAAATTCGAAATCACTCTCGAACTGTATTACCACAAAACACATACAAATTGAGGCGAAGCATAGTTCCAAGACACTAAGAGGTCTGCACATACCCTCACGTCTCTTAGGACCGTCTGACTATCGATCCGATAGCCTGTACTAAGGATTCCTATGTTCTAGAGTACGAGTCAATATCCCCCATAAAGGTCCCATCGAGATAAGACTGTCCCAGTGCGGTAACCTCAGGGATAGCAAGTAGCGCGGGCATGATTTTTACACGTATATAGTATATGCATAAACACAGTCATAAATGTATACCACTATTCCCATATCAAATTTAGGTACACTCTCACGACCCATAATTATGATATTTATTCTTATTACTCAATATTAGATTATCACGTATAACGGTTTGTCTCTTATTCTTATTTGTGGGATTGTTAGAATTTACTACGTAACACTCGTGAATTCCTATTTCTCCAAGTGTAATTTCAGTAGGTTCTCATTTATTTTACAACGTAACTTCTTTACGAGTTTCACCCTTTAACACATATTCCTATTGTCCCTTATATGTAAAACACCCCCCGTGAAATGTTAATCTCGACTTACATTAATGGTCCCATATATTTCCAAAGTCCTACTAGTCTTCTTTATATCCCAAAATATTTTAATAGAACAGACCAAAGATTACTATTCGCTTAAATTGTAATTAATCATATAAAAAGGAAAATTTAAGTCTGCCAGGAGGGGTCGATCGATCTATGGCAAGTGTTCGATCGATCGAGGGTCTGGGTTCGATCGATCGATCAAGCAGGTATGGCAAATCTACAGAATTTCCAGTTACGGGTTTGTTCTTCCAACATCATCCAAAACGATATATTTGACTACCAAACTCCCAATAATTTATACTACAAGTATTATAACCTCAAATAAGTGATTTCCTATGTCAAGCATGCGGATTTTCATCATGAGTAACGAATTAAAGGGGCATAATCCATAAAAACATCAAGAACCCTAATTTTTCTTTTGTTTAATTTCTTCCCATTCTTTTACAAGATTTCATACCCTTTATTTATTGTAATTTCATGGTTCAATCTCTACATATGAATTTGGTTTCCAGAATACTTCTATTTCTCATACAACATGCGAATTTAGTTCTCCAAAATATGTTTTTCTTTCACAAAAATTAGTCCTAATCAATCCTAGGCTAATATTATTGGAGCATTAACTGAAATAGAGTAAGATAGATACTTTCCTGGGATTTCTTGATTCAGATTTATGGGAAAGATTTGTGGGGTTGTGATCCTCATTGCGTGATCTATCGTTTGGCGGCGACGGCGGTGTAAATGGTGGAGTTCTTAGCCTAGAACTCCTTGCAAGGCCTCTCCTCTTCCTCTCTTATAGCCGTCTTTGGTTTATGGTGATTATAACCCTAGGAGATGACTCTTGCCATCTGAAATACCCTTATAAGTTTCGTGGATTTTCATGCCCAAAAATATAAAATGTTCAAAACGCCCTACCGGGGTGTTAATTAGGCCTAAAAATGCCACCGAAACCCAAACTAAACTCCCGGGTACATTATTTTGACTATTTTGACCTTTCCGGACATATTGACGCACTCAAAATGACCATACGGGTGACTTATAATCTATTTACTTTTAATAGTCCAAAATTAATCCCGACACGACACAAGCGCGTCCAGACAAATTTCTAAAATTATCAAATTAGATTCTCGTGATAATTTTACTAATCATAATTACACCACTTACTTTACCCATAAAGTAACTTATAACAAAAGTAATTACTAACTCTCATCATGCTAGTAAGTATTTAAATGATTTTTCGGATTAATATTAATTTAATATCTCTAATTAAATTTAATAAATCCCCAAAATTAAAAGGCATAAAAATACGGGGTATTACATACTCCCCCCCTTAATAACGGAATTTCGTCCCGAAATTCGAAAAATAAGGTGTACTTGGTAAGAATAACTCTGGGTACTTGTCACACATGTCCTCCTCACGCTCCCAAGTGGATTCCTCCACATTATGATGCTCCCACTGGACTCGGACAAGTGGGACTACCTTTGACCTCAATCTCCTTTCACTATGGTATAGGATAGCCACTGGCCTCTCCTCGTAAGAGTTTTTGGGTTGTAAGTCAATCTCCTCAATATCGATATGGGTATGGGTCATTTCATCCCGAAGGTATCGTCTCAACGACGAGATGTGAAATACATCGTGAATGCGATGTAAATGGTCTGACAGTCCCAATCTGTATGCTACCGGCCCAATCCTCTCGATAATGGGAAATGGTCCCACGTACCTCGGGGCCAATTTATCTTTCTTTCCGAACCTCATCACTCCTTTCATAGGAGATACACATAGTAATACTTGGTCCCCCACATTAAACTCTCAGAAGAACCGCTTTGCATCGACGTAGCTTTTCTGCCTGTCCTGGGCTACCCGAATGCAATTCCTGATAATCTCAATCCTAGCGGAGGTTTCCTGAATCACCTCTGGTCCGAGCAACTTGTTATCCCCCACCTCTATCCAACACATTGGGGAAACGGCAAGGCCTGCCATACAAAGCCTCAAATGGAGCCATGTCAATCGTGAACTGATAAGAGTTATTATAAGCGAACTCTACCAGTGAAAGATATGGCTCCCAACCTCCTCCAAAATTAAGGACACACACGCGTAGAATATCCTCCAACATCTGATTAGTACACTCTGTTTGTCCATCTGTCTGTGGGTGATAATCTGAACTCAAACTCAACTCTGTACCCATGGCCTCCTGAAAGCTCTCCCAGAAATGCAACACGAAAATCTTGTCTCTATCTGACACAATATTCAGGGGCACCCCATGTAATCTGACAATCTCAGCAATGAACAACTGAGCATACTGACCCGTGGTATAGTCTGTCTGCACCGGCAGAAAATGAACCACCTTGGTCAAACGGTCCACAATCACCCAAATGGAGTCGTGGCCCCGCTGTGATGTTGGCAACCCAGTAATAAAATCCATGGAAATACTCTCCTACTTCCACACGGGTATTTTTAATGGCTGAAGCAACCCCGATGGTTTCTGGTGGTCCACCTTTACCAGCTAGCAGGTAGAACACTTGGATACGAACTCAGCAATGTCCTTTTTCATCCCACTCCACCAGTATTGTCGTCTCATATCCTGGTACATCTTATCTCCCCCAGGATGCACTGCAAATCGGGACCTGTGAGATTAGGTCATCACTGCATGACGTAAGTCTGCTCCTTCGGGAACCACCAATCTCCCATTAAACCTTAAACCTCCATCGGAACTAACAGAATAGGACTTAGCACCCTCAGCTAAAAGTCATATAATCTTCTCCTAATAAAATGGGTCTGCTGTCTGTGCCTGTATTACCCTTGTAATAATCTCGGGTGTCACTGTCATGACAGATATGAAGGAACGGGCTATTGTGTCCTGGTGACCCAACTCTTTCCACTTTGGTTTCCATACGTCTGCTACATCGTCGATCAATTTATGGTTCAACGCATCAGCAACCACGTTAGCCTTCCCCAGATGGTACTGTATGTCAAACTGATAGTCCTTCATAAACTCTAACCACCTGTGCTGACGCATATTCAGCTATCGCTGAGTGAACAGGTACTGTAGTGACTTGTGGTCTGTGAACAAGTGAAATTTCTCCCCCAATAAGTAGTGTCTCGATATCCTTAATGCAAAGACGATCGCTGCTAACTCTAGGTCGTGTGTGCGGTAATTCTTCTCATGCGGCTTAAGTTTACGGGAGGCAAAAGCTAACGCCTTCTCCTCCTGCTGAAGTACTCCCCCGAGTCCCCGTAAAGAGGCGTCAGTGTAAACCAGATACTCCACGCTCAGCTTAGGTAAAGCAAGGATCGGTGCTGAAGTAAGCTTGTCCTTTAGCTCGTCGAAAGCCAATTGACAAGTATCATCCTAAACGTATGGTACCCCCTTGAGAGTCAGGTTCGTCAATGGACCTGCTATTTTGGATAATCCTCGAATGAATCTCTTGTAGTATCCGGCTAACCCCAAGAAACTACGTACTTCCGTCGGTGTCGTGGGCCTTCCCCACTCCCTCACCGCTGACGCTTTACTCGGGTCAACTGTTATCCCCTGTTCAGAAACAACATGCCCCAAGAACTGCACTTCCTGTAACCAGAACCCGCACTTCTCGTACTTAGCATACAACTGATTCTCTCGTAGAGTCTGAAGAACCTGCCTCAAGTGCTCGGCATGCTCTTCCTCAGAGTGTGAATATATCAGGATATCATCTATGAAGATGATGACAAACTGATCCAAGAACTCTCTGAACACTCGATTCATCAAGTCCATGAATACGGCTGGAGCATTTGTGAGTCCAAATGACATTACTCGGAACTCATAGGATCCATATCTCGTCAAGGAAGAAGTCTTCAAAGCATCCTGCTCCCTAATACGTAGCTGATGGTATCCTGATCTCAGATCTATCTTCGAAAAGAAAGTTGCTCCCCTCAACTGGTCGAACAGATCATCGATTCGAGGCAACGGATATTTGTTCCGTATTGTGACCTTGTTCAGCTCCCGATAGTCCACACATAGCCTCAGTGAACCATCTCTCTTTTTCACAAACAAAACTGGAGTGCCCCAAGGTGAGGTACTCCTGAGAATGAAGCCCTGACCTAATAGCTACTCTATCTGATCTCGTGGCTCTTGCATCTCCGCCGGAGCCATACGGTATGGAGCGCGTGCAATAGGTCGAGTATCCTGTAATAAATTTATGACAAAATCTATCTCTCGACTGGGGGTAGGCCTGGTATCTCCTGAAATACATCAGAATACTCACGAACAACTGGAATCGCTTGGCAGGGTCCCCCTAATGGGAACTCTGCTCATGCTGACGAGTCTGTCCCTGAGATGTTGGTGCTCCACCAGCACCACTACCCCTGTCCTGCCTTGCTGGCCAGACTCTCCTACTCGCTTGCTTCCCTGCAGATGGAAGCGATGATCCTGGTAGTGTAACAAAGCAGCATTGAGTACGTACGTGTAGGTACTCAGTGACAGGTTGCCTATGAGGTGCTGACGGATCCTCCAAGCCAACTCGACCACAAATAATAGAATCTTCTTTCCCTCGGTGGGTGCCTCGTATGACACTATAGTAAGAAGTCTTGTGAACTCCTCTTCATACTCAGCAACAGTCGAATTCTCCTGCTTCAGACTCAGTAATTTCCTCCTCATCTCAGTCTGAACGGCAGATGGGAAGTATTTGCTGTCAAACCGTGCCCAAAATGACTGAATAGTAATGATATCCCTCTCCTCCAAGGTAGTAGTGGATTCCCACCAATGCAAAGCGGCCCCCACTAGCTTAAAGGAAGCCAACAGCTGTTTACGCACGTCCGTGCACTCGTACATGCGCAGATGCCTCTGGATATCTTTCTTCCATTGGTTGGCTACAATAATATCTGAACCACCTGCAAACTCTGGGGGATGCGCCTTCTGAAAGGCATCCCTAACTCTCTCCCATGCATATGGAAGCTGTGCCGGTAGTTGCGCCACAACCTGAACTTGGGGTGGAGCCTGATGTGCTACCGCTAGCGCGGCATTCACCGCCTGAGCAACGATAGCGGCTACCTCATTTGAATTCATCATTCCCTGAGCCAGAGCTACTGGTTGCTCGGCTTGGGCACGCCTATCCTTTGGTGCACGTCTCAAAGGCATCTGAAACGTGAAGAAATTTATTAGTCTACAGTTATTATCAAATCTCAAATATCTGAAGACGTAATCATAAAAGCAAGAATACAACAATCCTAAAATAGGGCTCTATAGCAAGAACGCTAAGCTGAAAGCGAAATAAACCGTACAGATCCTAAAGGACATTAGAACCTAATGCTCTGATACCACCTGTGACACCCCGCCTAATTAAATACCGGGTGATCAGTCCTTTATTAAATTATAATCAAGGTGAACGGTTGGTTCATTCTTAGCATCACTGTCTCACAAAAATAACTTTTCCAATTTAACACCCTAATTAATTAAGCTAAGTGACAAAACCATTTTTAAGACATCAATTTCCCAATTTCAATTAACACTAATATTTAAAACATTACGTAATTCATAAATTAAGAATCACCCAACAACTATACTGAAACAAACAATCCAAATAATTAAACATCCAACTAATTGATTCTGATATTAAAACTTAAAGGAAAAACATCCCGACAGTAATAAAAACCAAAGTATAAATACTGGAAATAAACGAATCACAATATCTGATAAAACAACTGAATAATGGAAAAGGGCGACACATGCCCAACTGGATAAAATAAATCTAGAAGTGGAATCAATAATGAGGTTGTCTAAGCAAGAGGCCTGCAACTCCCATCTAAGCTGCAGCACGTCCCTTCCAAAGGATCATATGCAAGACGCCCTTGTGACTGGGCACCTGTAATATATACATATATACAAGAGAGAAGAGAAAATAGGAAACGGGTTAGAGCCCGATTGTAAAACAGTTTAAAATTAGTTCACCAAGTATTTAAAATGCTTACCGGCTAATACAACCAACATATTAGTGAGACACTCCCTTGAAAAATTCTCACCTCTCTTCTAATGTGCACACCTATCGCACTAATATTCCCAACGGTTTAACTTGTCTTATCTTAAGTTGCTCGTAAGGTTTCATGTCGAAAATTTCAAATATTTAGGAGGTTAATTTTATTTAACAGCAAAGTTCTCACGTAAGCCTTATATGATTATAAAGTTTCTCGGTATTATAACATACTTTTCAAACAATCATTCCCAAGTTGAAATAATTATTCGTTTCTTACTTACCATAGTCACAGTAGGTAGTTCCCAAATTCTAGATTTAAAATATATAAATTAAATACACATATAATATTTATATATTCTAACAGCACCCCACATAAAATTTATGGTGCGGGCATACTCTGCTATCTAGTTCCCCGTATCACTCGTACTAAGGGAAATACAAATTCAAAACCACTCTCGAACTGTATTTACACAAAACACATACAAATTGAGGCGAAACATAGTTCCAAGTCACTAAGAGATCAACACATACCCTCACGTCTCTTAGGACCGTTTGACTATCGATCCGATAGCCTGTACTAAGGATTCCTATGTTCTAGGGTACGAGTCAATATCCCCCATAAAGGTCCCATCGAGATAAGACTTTTCCAGTGCGGTAACCTCAGGGATAGCAAGTAGCGCAGGCATGATTTTTATACGTATATAGTATATGCATAAACACAGTCATAAATGTATACCACTATTCCCATATCAAATTTAGGTACACTCTCACGACCCATAATTATGATATTTATTCTTATTACTCAATATTAGATTATCACGTATAACGGTTTGTCTCTTATTCTTATTTGTGGGATTGTTACAATTTACTACGTAACACTCGTGAATTCCTATTTCTCCAAGTGTAATTTCAGTAGGTGCTCATTTATTTTACAACGTAACTTCTTTACGAGTTTCACCCTTTAACACATATTCCTATTGTCCCTTATATGTAAAACACCCCCCGTGAAATGTTAATCTCGACTTACATTAATGGTCCCATATATTTCCAAAGTCCTACTGGTCTTCTTTATATCCCAAAATGTTTTAATAGAAAAGACCAAAGATTACTATTCGCTTAAATTGTAATTAATCATATAAAAAGGAAAATTTAAGTCTGCCAGGAGGGGTCGATCGATCTATGGCAGGTGTTCGATCGATCGAGGGTCTGGGTTCGATCGATCGATCAAGCAGGTATGGCAAATCTACAGAATTTCCAGTTACGGGTTTGTTCTTCCAACATCATCCAAAACGATATATTTGACTACCAAACTCCCAATAATTTATACTACAAGTATTATAACCTCAAATAAGTGATTTCTTATGTCAAGCATGCGTATTTTCATCATGAGTAACGAATTAAAGGGGCATAATCCATAAAAACATCAAGAACCCTAATTTTTCTTTTGTTTAGTTTCTTCCCATTCTTTTACCAGATTTCATACCCTTTATTTACTGTAATTTCGTGGTTCAATCTCTACATATGAATTTGGTTTCCAAAATAAATCTATTTCTCATACAACATACGAATTTAATTCTCCAAAATATGTTTTTCTTTCACAAAAACTAATCATAATCAATCCTAGGCTAATATTATTGGAGCATTAACTGAAATAGAGCAAGATAGATACTTTCCTGGGATTTCTTGATTCAAATTTGTGGGAAAGATTTGCGGGGTTGTGATCCTCGTTGCGTGATCTATCGTTTGGCGGCGACGGCGGTGTAAATGGTGGAGTTCTTGGCTTAGAACTCCTTGGAAGGCCTCTCCTCTTCCTCTCCTATAGCCGTCTTTGGTTTATGATGATTCTAACCCTAGGAGATGACTCTTGCCATCTGAAATACCGTTAGAATTTTCGTGGGATTTCATGCCCAAAAATATAAAATGTCCAAAACGCCCTCCCGGAGTGTTAATTAGGCCTAAAAACGCCCCGAGACCCAAACTAAACTCCCGGGTACATTATTTTGACTATCTCGACCCTTCCGGACACATTGACGCATTCAAAATGACCATACGGGTGAGTTATAATCTATTTACTTTTAATAGTCCAAAATTAATCCCGACACGACACAAGCGCGTCCCGACAAATTTCTAAAATTATCAAATTAGATTCTCGTGATAATTTTACTAATCATAATTACACCACTTACTTTACCCATAAAGTAACTTATGACAAAAGTAATTACTAACTCTCATCATGCTAGTAAGTATTTAAATGATTTTCCGGATTAATATTAATTTAATATCTCTAATTAAATTTAATAAATCCCCAAACTTAAAAGGCATAATAATACGGGGTATTACAGCACGTTGGAATAGTTTTGATAGGATGTGTAATGTCTTTTATCAAGCAGCAGACTTAGCAACGACAAGTGAAGATAAGACCAAATTCGTTATGCGTTGTACTAATTGGTTAATTAAGGAATTGGAAAAAGGCGATGGCTCATATGGGAGTAGTGAGCCAAAAGAAAATGACGGTGTTCGTAGTCCTGTGGCCGTGCGTGGGAAAGATCGACCACCTGTTAAAATGAAGCAATCTAGACTAGAGCAATTTGTTAGAAAGAAAAAGGAAAAGATGAAGAAAAAAGAGAAGAGGATATGTGATAATATTGACAATGTCAATTCTTTCGAACAGGTTAGTCACTTCTTTATTTTCTTTGAAAATATTATTAGTTGATAAAAAATTACAAATTGTTAAAAATGACCAGTTTTGTAGGCTTCTCAAGTGAAAGGAGGTTAACCTGTTTTGGAGTCTAATTTCTTCACACAAAGTACACAACAAGAATTTTTACAAGAGTATGGGCTACATGTATATATTTCTAAATTTTATATATGGATTGCATTTTTTTTAATTTATTCATTTTGATGTGTTGCTAATAAACTGATTTTTTTCAATTATATAGGGTCATTTTAATTCATTTTGGAAGGATATGTATGAGCTCAACACAACTCTGACACGATACTCAAAGGAATGAAGCTTAATAAAGATGTAGAAGATGAGTGTTTTGCACTTTAATTATGTTATGTAATTGCCTTTTTTTGGACAAAATATAACAAATTTGTTGTTTGTAATTTTGGGGCAATTGGTTGTAACATGTTTTTTTTCTAATTTTTTGTGCCTACTACCTCTGTTTTTTTGTGCCTATTATCTCTATTTTTTTTTTGTAAAGATATAGAGATATCTACTACCTCTTTTTTTTTAATGCTGTAAAGATATCATGTTTAAAATGATATGGACTTTTGTTGTAAAGATATGGACTTTTTTTTATGCTGTAAATATATCTTCTTTTTTTATCCTGCAAGGAATTTTGTTGTACAGATGGGAAAATGTCTAATCTAATTCAAAGTATATAAAATAGGACGCTCTACATAATTTTATAAATTTAGTCTCTGTACAAAAAAACACCATGAAAAATGATCAATATGTCGTTTGACAACTCATACAAAAAAAAATCATCAAATTTTTAAAAGTTCATAACTTCAAATCTACAAATCCAAAATTCACAAAATTTATATATTTGAAATCTACTCGTTGAGATCTATCCAACAATACCCATATTTGATATTTTTTGACAAAAAAAATCGAAACTGATAAATTTACTATTTCACTACAACCTCCATTTTTTCGGACGAAAACTCCACTTTTTTCAGCGAACACTATATTTTTTTCAGCAAAAAACCTTATTATCTAGCGCTGACAATAGTGTCGCTGGCGCGAACCAAAAAAATGAATGAAATAGACGAAGGGAGAGTGAAACGAGGAGAGAGAAACAATCCAACGAGAATTCCGACGGTCTCCGGTGAGTATTTCGGCGTTCCGAAGAGGATTCCGGTGGGTGGGTGGAGGTGGGGTTATGTGTTTATTTTTAAAAAGAGTTTTAAACGAGTATGACTAAGAGTATAAATATAAATACATCTTTTAACTAAAACAAATGAAATTACTTGTTTTGTATACTCCTAATTTTAAAGAGAGCACACAAATAAATGTTATTATATTACAGGAACTAGATTTATAAACCAGAAAACTTTTGTCTTAAAAATTCAAATATAAAAAAAAATATGACTTTGATCTTAATTTTTTATTTTTTTTATACGGTAAGGATATCATTTTATTTTTATGGTGTAAGGAATTTTTTAGTGCATGTTTAGTGTTATAACTCTTGAGTTTGACTGAAAAATCGGTTCTGTTGAACATTTGCAGTGTTATTTTGTTCAAAAGGAATTTTTTAGTGCACTAGAAAGGAAAGACTATGGGCGGATGAATTCTCTTGAACCCTTGCTGTTTAAAATGATACGAACTTTTGGTGGCAAGTCCACATCATTAAGAATAAAATTTATGTCACGAGCCATGTTTTTCATCATTAAGGAGGAAATTTATGTAAAGAAATCAAGTCGCTGGCTGTAGTGCTGGTCATTATTCAATGTTCACCCCTGTTAGTATATTGATTCACCGAAAGGTAAATTGGGCTTTTGAATGTGCAAGAACACCACTGGACATATACATTTTTATACACATTCTTCATATATATTTAATAAGATAAAATAATAAAAAATTACACTCACAATTAGGGGTGTGTTTCGGCTGGATCGGATCGGAATACGGGTGTTCGGAAAAATTTCCAAAAATTTCGGAATTTAATAATCCTTTCCAATTCGGAAAAAATAAAAATCGGAAAATCATTTTTTTTCCTATTCGGCTAATTCGGATTTCTTGGAATATTCGGAAATTTCGGAAATTTTATAATTCGGAAAAATCTCGGAATATTCGGAATTATCTGTTATAATATTTTCGGAAAATATTGGAAATGTAATTTTTGAGAAGGATATTTTTAAAATAAAAATAAAACACTCCACATTAGTGTTATAAATCAGAATGGACAATCATAATGGAAGTAACAACCAAAGAAATGGAAGAAATTAAAGTTAAGAACTATTGGAACGAACAGTTGTGTAGTTATACATCAAATAAAACACTCCATTTTTTTCTTTCTGTACACACCATCAGAGATGGTGTACTGAATACTTTTTTACCCACAAATGTGTGGTTAGTAAATATGCGATTTCTTAACAGGTAAAAGGGGTTTGAATAAGAGTACTCAAAAATAATAAAGCCAAATCCCCTCCCAGAATAAAAAATGGATAATAAAGTACAGATACAAATAACAACGAAATAGGCATACAAACAACAACTCAATGGGTGTATATATAACAACATTTCAACAGCTAAATAAATGGGTATACCTAGAGATGATATTGTTCAAAAGCACGAAATGGTGGAACAGAGCTATAATTATATTAGTGACATTCATTTTTCCCCCACAAAATAGGATAACATAGGATGGTATTTTTAACCCTAACTAGATCACTCATCAATAAATGGTAGCACTCATCCATCCTATGTTAGCACTCATCCATAAATGGTGAGGGAGCAGAGCAGTAACAATCTAACATAATACAAATAGTGAGGGAGAAGATTAGTAGACATGCAAAAGTTAAGAAAATCAGAGCAGAGTAGAGCAGTACAAATGGTGAGGGGGAAAAAGCTTACCCGAGCGACGGAGGAAGGAGGCAAAGCTGAGGAGTAGAGAGAGAGAACGACTGGTACTCAGAATCGTAGAGAGAGAGAGAGCCGCTAGAACTCGGAAGAGGGAAAAATGAAACCCTAAACATTAGTATTCCTCTCTCTCTATATATATATAGTAAATTAGTAAAAATGGTAGTATAAAATTTAAATGGTACTAAAAATGTATTAAAATAAATAAAAATATTATTATTTCGGAAAATATTTGGGATAAATCGGATCGGCGTAATATTGGAAAATTCGGATCGGATATTCGGAAACTCGGAATTCATATATAATTTCCAATTCCATTCCAATTTTTTTCGGAAAATTCGGAATCGGAAAATTCGGAAATCGGCAATTTTAAATGGTGCCATAATCGGAAAAATTCGGATCGGAAAACGGAAAATTCGGAAGTTCGGAAATAATTAACACCCCTACTCACAATAGAAAAATATAAGATTTTAAAATATTAAATTTGAAATATGTGTTTCAAAATAGTACACACATGTTTATCCCATTTGTAAACTTACCATCCACCCCCGTGATGCTCTTGGCTAAACGTCACTTGTCTTTGTCAGGAGGAACAGTCCGTACTGTCCAATATTTTTGGATACAAGTTTGTAGACAACATAGATTTGCGACTTCCAGTACCCTTTGACTTTATGTGGCCTAAGATTTTGTTTCGTGTTGAACTTGGTAACTTAATCAAATCTCAAAAAGTGTGGGGTTTGAGTCCAACTTTGCAATTTAATATTTGGGTTAGGCCCAATAATAGATCCAGTTTCAGTCTGAAGTTGTTTCGCTCTAGATTTTATTACTTTGTTATGGTACTAAACCATTATCCATTATCCATAATTCTAATACTATTCTAATTCTTTTTTTTTTTTTTCCACCATGGTATTCACTAATGACTTAGTGATTAATCCTTTCACTGATTTGTAGGCACCTCGATGTAGATCCAGTTTCAGTCTGAAGTTGTTTCGCTCTAGATTTTATTACTTTGATATGGTACTAAACCATTATCTATAATTCTAATACTATTCTATTTTTATTTTTTTTTTTCCACCATGGTATCCACTAGCGACTTAGTGATTAATCATTTCACTGATTTGTAGGCACCTCGATGGGTGGGACAGCCGGCCAAGGGATTTAAGGCTGCTCCATGCCCAATGCGAGAATCGAATCCCTGACACTTGGTTAAGGGAGGAAGAGTCCCTTCCGCTCTACTACACCCCTGGGTTTGGATTTTATTTTTGGTTCGAGTTATTCTAATTCTTTCAAGGGTGGCTTTTGATTTACAAAAATATATAATAAATAGTTTTGGGGCATATATCAAATATTTTTTGGCCTAGTGACCATTTTTTCTTTTGTTATTTTGTGAAGTGTTTCTTATAGGGATGGCTATCGGTCGGTTTTGTCGGTATTTAACATATACCGATACCAAACCATATTTTTTTGCTAAGTTCCCTTTTCGATTTTTAAAAATACCTTACCAATACCAAACCGTTTGGTATTTCTTTTTTCGGCATTTCGGTAAAAAAAAAATCAATAATTTCGATTTTTTTTTTGTATTTTGAGTTTCGATTTTCATAGTTTTTGTTAATTTTTATTTTTTAATTTTCAATTGCAATATATATGAACTGACACATAAACTAAATATATGTTATGCTCAGTACAAATAAAATATGTAGTAACTTAGGTGTGGAACCAAATTCCTCACATAAGAATTGAAAACAATTCGTCCCGAAGACGAAACAAATGAATAAACATGTGTTCTTAACTTGAAAAACTTCAGTTCTTTCTAAAAATAAAAATGACATCCACTTTGATATTATGTTTTATGATAAATGAATTCAACTAATGAAATAAATTTAAAAATATAATATAAAATTGGGGCATTAGCTAATCAATTCCTTAAAAGTCTATTTATATATGATCAGTCCAAGCGATAATCTTGTTGGTATGTTAAACCTGTAAACTTTATAATTAATTAATGATAAGTTCAAACGATACAATTACACTTATTAACTAGCATGCAAACACCGCGATACGGGGCCATTTTAACGAAATTATTAAAATATATACAAAAATACTAAATAGTATTTTCGAAATCATAAAACAAATTATTACGTGTAGAAATTTGTCAAACATAACCCTAAATGATAAAATAAAAACTATAATTTGCTTCAAACCCAAAAACTTACACTACAAAAAAAGGTAGTTTTTAAGACGGAGGCTTTTGAGACGGCTAAAATTTGGGTCTCTAAAAGTTACCTTTTGAGACGAGTAAAATTACCCATCTTAAAAATTATAGTTTTTAAGACAGCTAATTTTACCCGTCTAAAAAAATATACCTTATGAGACGGCATATTAAAAGCCGTCTCAAAAAATATACTTTTTGAGACGGCTAAAACAAATTTGGTTCCCCCCTTTGCCGATTTTAACCCATTTGGTTTCCCCCCTCTTTCTATTAGCCAAAGAAAATAGAAAAAATAATGGAAAAAAAGACAAACAAAAACAAGTCAGCGTGTCATCGCTGCTTCGGCCATTCCGCCCTGCACCCCCACCCCCCGGGCTTCTCTATCTTCTCCACGCATCTCTTTCTCGTCACTCAGCCTCCATGTTGATTTCCATCAAAGTTCTACTTATCTAGGTTAAGTAATTTAGGATCTATAATTGTATTTATTTGTTTATGCATTTAAGATTTGTAGTAGATGAATATGAGAGTCGATTAGCTTTTTGATTTAAAGTTGTGGTTGATTGGCATTTGAGAATCTGAACAATGGACCCTTTCATTTCAAGATCTAATTAGGTATATTTAATTTTGATTTTTTTTTGTCTTAGAATTTAGATTTGGTTTGTTGACTTTTTTAAGGTATTCGGTGATGTGTCTATTTTGAATCTTACTCTATTGTATTTATTTTCTTACAAACAGTCACATTAGGTTTTGCAACAATTTGTAAATTGTTTATTTTTTCTAGGTTGATTTTGTTTTTGAATTCACCTATGTAAATGCTATATTGTATTTGTATTTTATAATTGGAAAATAAAAAACAATGAAATCATTGTAGTATTGGTGAATAGTTTTATTATACGATCATTCATCATCTTCTTACTAGGAAAATATTATCTAAAAGAAGTATAATACACAAATTAGAATTAGAAAGTTTCATATTGATCATTATATTCAACTTTATTCTCTGAGTTATAGTTCGAGCATGTAGATTATGGTAGTTTGTGCAAAAACACATTTTTTTCCATATTTGGCACCATCCCTGATACACATGTTTTTCATTTATGGGTATTTGACAGGGAGCTACTGCTTGCATTACCATTTTTCATTCATTTTGAAACATATTATTGAAGCCCGAGCATTTAAGTTACAACATTGAATTGATATGGATACGAGGTAATTTTAGTTCTTAATTATTGATCTATATAATTATTTTTTGACAAAAACTTTTTATGCATATGATTTATAGCGATGATATGAAGTTGATGGTGAGCCGATTGAAAACTTGGATTGATTTGTAGTGGTGATAGGAGGTTGAGGGTGAGCCAATTGAAAACCCGGATTGCCAATTGGTTGTTGTAGCATATTTTTATATTAATATAAGATAATATTTGTTTACTAGTTTGTATGAATTTTAGTTAGATTATTGATATGTTTGTTTATAATTAATAATCTAATTCAACTGGACGGGTTTTGGTGGGGGCCCACCCCGCACCAGCCCCTAATGGGAGGAATTTTGGGTAAATAAACGGGTAGTCGGGTCGGGTTTGAAATAAAAAAACGTCGAGTTTGAGGCATGGTGGGTTTTGTATGGAAAAAGTCATGTTTAAGGGTATTATTACAAGTATTCTAGTTAAATCTATACACCTTAATTAGTTTGGCACATACTCGTAGTTAGAGGACTTGAATTTTTTATTAGTTTAACATTAAAAAAACATAAAATCCGTTAAAATACTTGAATACAATAAGTTATAAAATATCATAAAAATGTTTTAAGGTGGGTTCGAGTTCCTCACGGGATTTTTAAACGGGTTTGGGGCGGGGTAACGGGGTCACATTTGGCCAAATTTGCCTCATTGCCATCCCTAAGTGTTACACTTTCCAGTCAGTTAAAGCGCACCACTCCCAATGTTGGACTTTATATGCCCCTTCTAGTCCACCACCAACAAGGATGTTTTGATCGCAAACTGCAAAGGACATAGTTCTATCTTTATGATATTCAACAGTTAAACACTATTATGATGGCTCATAATGACATTTTTAGTGACTTTTATCTGAAATTAACTGAAATTATCAACATTTTTTATGCTAATGGTGTGGTCTTTACTGATATACATGTTGTGAAAATTAGAACACCTATTATTAAATGTTACTTAAAAGATCAATGTGAAACTATGGACCTAACCAATGATGGAATCTTAGCGGACTAGAATATCTAGTCATGTAGACATCTGTGCTAGTATGGAATGACTATGTCCCTCAATATTGGGATTTTGTTAGGAAGGCAAATAACTGAGTGTAGACTATGTTGAGAAGGTGATGAATCATGTCGCTAGGACTTCTGGCATGTTGGGACTACAAATAAATACCATAAACTCCTACTATTCTTCAAAGCTTTTTCCTCCCTATCTCTTTAAATATTTTTTCCTTTGTTTTTCTCAATATATTTTTCATGCACTACACAAATGGCACACAAAAATATGCTCCTATAGTGTTAAATCACATTCCTTTAAGAGTGGAAAGCTCTAAGCCTCAGAAAATTAAGATGTTTCTGATCTTTCACCTGAAACAACAAGGATATAATATAATTATAGTTCCCTTTATGGGTATTACTTTTTAGAAAAATCCTTTGGGATCTGTTCTCATGGTATACAAACGCCCAAATTCTATTTCTTCGTCTTAGGAAACTTGAAAATATTTTTAGAAAATCATTTCTCATTAGATCCCACATTTGCGAGAAACTTTACTAAATCAATATTAAATGCGACTCATGTTGTCCTCGTCGGCACTCACACCCAAAATACCTCACTTCTATCAACGAACATCCTATACTTATGACAATCCAATACCAAAAGACAGAATTAATCAAATCCCAAGACTTGGTGTAACTATTAATCTATAAATGGTATATGTGTACTTGTTTCAATGCAAAGATTCCCCAAATCTACATAGTTCACTCTTCTTCAGTAGCTCTTTCTTAGCCACTGAGTTCTGCGTGCCATTGAATTTTCGTAGGGTAATATGACTATTGTCCATGAGGGAAGTATCTTCTTTATAGATGCATCCATGTACAAGATGGGAAGAGGACAAAAGAGGAAAAATACACGTTCGATTTATGAGTAATTAGCATTTAGCATTGCAGAATTTCTGTCTCACACGGAATCATCTTTCTATTAAATGTGGAACCTGAGTGGCCAAGCAGTTTCACTTTATGAATCCCACCCAAAGTATGTGAGGATGGGTGGAGAGAGATAGTAAGGGAATAGAATCATAGAGTGTACAATGAAGGAGGACATAGAGGATAGTTATGGAGTTAACAGAGACTGATAAAAAAATACTGAGCTAAATTGTCTAAAATGCCCCCAAAAGAATGGTAATGTTGGTATACTAACGACTCCATTTGGAAGGACACTGAGTCAATTATAGTACTTAGAGGGCTTAAAATGAAAGACGAAGCGATTAGATTTGTTTTTACCCCACTGATTTTGTATTTTTCTGTGTCATAAACAAGAATCCGAGGCTGTGTAAAGGGACACTTGTGTTGGTACAACTTCCCATGTACTATGTATCAATAAAACATTAACACTGAAACCTAAGATTCCTCTCTCACTCTATATCTCTATATAGACACATCAACCAGGCCACCTTAGATTTACTACCATAAGATAGCTTCATTAAGATAAGAAAAAAAAGGATGTGGAAAAAATAAAAGAAAACAAAAGGAAAGAAAACCAGAAGAAACAACGATATGTTTAGTTATAGTGGAGGAAACATAAAGTGGTGGTCGACTAAGACCAAAACACTAGTATATCCAGATGTTAGCAATCTATGACGCATATAATTAAGCATCTCTTAATCAATCGGATGATACATTACACGCGTCATAATAGAGCTTCTCATGAAGCTACCATCCTCACATAAATCCTTTTATTTCCTCTCGCCTCCTCCTTAAACTCTTATTGTTGTTACAACATTCTCACTTTAAAATCCCTCTAATCCCAATTATTTAAATGGAAGCATCCACTGGTAGACAATCTCACGTTAATCTCATAAAGAAAAAATATTTTTTAATAGGAATGAACTTATGCGAAATAAAAGAAGTAGTCCAAGTAAGAACATGAGGCTGTCGAATTTGATTCCAAGTTGAACTAATAGAGAAATACCCATAAGTTTCTGCAGGCCGTACCATTTTACTTGAACATGTAGCCCCAATAAGCTAACTTGAAAAAAAATATGGGATAAATTTGAGGCACCATAGAACTGATTTTATATATATTCCAGTCTTTATTAAAATACAGCAACTGACTTACCTTTATCTATCTATCTTAATCATGAGGAGAACCCCTCTTCCTTCACTCTTTATCTATCTTAATCATGCCTTTTCTGGCTATATCATGAACAACCCATCTATTTCTAAATAAAAAAGAAACTTAAAAAGACAAAGTCCAAGGTTTCTAAATCTGATTCCGAAGAAGTCATCCTCAATGAGGAGAAGCTAAAAAAGAAGAGCAAGAAAAAGCAGAAGAAGCGAAAGGGCATTAGATGATGATGAGGAGATAAGTGAGACGAGCTCCGAGTTAATCGAGCCAGTCAATAAAAAGAAGAAGGTGATGGAATTATAGGGTGATGATAATAAAGAAGAATAGGAGATTATTAGTATTGAAGAGGAAGATCCCAACTTAGTTTTGAATTTCTGGATTTCGGAGCCGTTGAGAAAGGCTTTGAAGGCCAAGGAGATTGAGGCTTTGTTTCTTTAATACCCCGTATTTTTGGCTATATTTATTTTTGGGATTAATTAATTAAATGCATATTAATTGGAAATTAATCCGGATAAAATACTAACGAGATGCGAGTTGGTATTTGATTATGTGCATACATGTTTTTATATGAATATTGAATTATGAAAAAAATTTGTCGTGAGATTGATATACGACATTTTGGAAATTTTGTTGAGACGCGTGTGACCGCCGCGTCATGGTGTATTATTTTAATTATAAAAGTGAATTTAAATTTTTTAAACCGTATGGTCATTTTGAGTGCGCCAACGCGTCCGGAAGGGTCGAGATAGTCAGAAAACACTAGCCGGGGGTGTAGTTTGGGTCCCGGGTATTTTTAGGCCATACCAGCAATATAAAGGGTATTTTGGTAATTTCGTATTTTTAGGAATTAAAAATGACGAAAATTAGAGGAGTAAATCTGATTGGGAATAGACCCACTAAACCCACTAACCAACCCTTAATGACCCAATAAGCTACGGAGGTTATCATTTAGGTTTCCAACTTTCCCAAAGAAAACCCTAGCCACTATAGCCACCTTTGGAGAAGAAAGCTTGGAGAGGGAGAGAAGGAGAAGGAATTCTGCAGAAATCTTTACAAAAATCAACACCAAATTCAGAAACAACCAAGGCAAGTGATTTAATTACATTTAAATTAAGAGAATGCTCTTCCCATGTTAGAAAATTGAAGAATTCCAATTGTTCTTGAAAGATGAATGAAAACCCATGTTAATTGGAATTAGAACTTAAATATTGAGGACATATTGCATGTAGAATTACATAGAGATGATTATTCTGGTATTAATGTATGTTGGATGTAACAAAAACGGATCTAGAATGGACTAATTGATGATTACAAATTCTAGGGTTTATGTTCTTGAATAATTGGGGCAAAAGTGTAGAGATTTGTATATTGATTGATGTTAGGGTGATTTAATCCTTTATAACGTGTTAGGAGGTGACTATAATATGTTTAAGATTGATTAGAGACCTTAAAACAATGGTTGGGACTAAGTTTGGAGGAGATTTGAGGAGTAAAAATGGTGAAAAACGAGATTAAGACAAATCTGGGACGAAACTGGTAGGTCGTTAGAAGCCCCTCCCCAGGTCGTTCGAACGAACTCGTTCGAACGAGATTCTAACGAATTGACCAGTCGCTTCTAACGAAAGGGAACTTCGTTCGATAACTTCGTTCGAACGAGATCTCGTTAGAAAGTACAGTTCGTTCGAACGAACTGGATCTCGTTCGAACAGTCTCGTTCGAACGAGACTTCTAACGAGCTGACAGTTTGATCTCGTTCGAACAGCCTCGTTCGAACGAGACTTCTAACGAGCTGGCAGTTTGGGCCTTTTTGGCCTGTTTTGATTTTGGGAGTCCCGTAAACTTGTTCGAGGGTAGAGATAACATTCCTTTGATGATGTATTGATAGATTTGGGACTTTTGGGTTATTATGAGGAGTAAATTATATACGAGTGATTTAAATTAATGAACCGTTTGGGTTGAGACGTGAGTGTCTACTACGACGTGAGAATAGATTATGGCGCGTGTAATTATGGACCGGGATTATATAAGTTGTATATATACTAAGATTGGTACGAGAATGAGAATAGTACTACAATCAAACGACGGGATTACTAAGACGTGTGTTTACTTAGTATTGGTATATGAATTGTGTGTATGACATACCTACCATACTTGCTATCACGGGAGGTTTGCGTTCGCTTAGGGCCCTCTAATCCTTGTGTTGCCCGGATTTAGACTGGTTACCTTGATGAACATAGGTCATAGAAAGACTTATTGGGATATTAATAAGTCCGCTGATCGTGGGAGCGTAGGTATGTGCGTAACCCATGTGATGTGACTGTGTTCGCCTCCATTATTTATGATGTTGTTATTTGTGAACTATTCCTGAGAGATTCGAAATATGTAATCCTTATGTACGTGATGTACCGGGATGGATAGCAGAGTATGTGTGCACTGCAGCTTAGTTCTCGGGGTGCTTGTATTGTATATTTATGACGTGAATAATATACACTTAATTAATGGGAACCTTCATGTTAATGTTGTATAAATAATTACGGTATTGTTTCGAGAAACATAACAAGTTAGCTGATAGTGAAATATATTGCATATTGAGCATCTGAGTTTACGTTAAACCCCTATTTAATTACGAGCGTTATAATGTTAATAGAATCGAGTAATAAGGGTAGGACCTATGACAGTCTAGCAAGATATGATGTCACTTAGCTAGTGGTTTGTGTCGTTGTAGATGGGTACTTACGTTAGGAGTGCACAGTTAGACGAGAGGTGAGAATATCATGTGAGTGCACGTCCTAACATGTACTTTGCATTTAATGTTTTAAATGTTTTTTTAAAGCACTTGCAGGTTTTTAAAATATCTCCACATTCGGGCTCTGACCCGTTTGCTTTCAAATCTATTTTCCTTGTAAAACCATTTTTAGGTGCCCAGCCACAAGGACACCATGCATAGGATACTCATTCTGGTGACGAGCTGCAGCTGTTTGTGGAAGCTACAGGGATTTGCTTGTAGACGCTTCTATCACTTGGATTCCAGATTCATTATCTATCAGTTGTAGGGCATGTTGCCCATTTCTATTAGAGATATCTTTCCATTACAGTTTTCAGACTTTGGCATGTATTGTTTTAGTATTCGGTTTACTTATTTCAGTTGTGGGATTGTAGTGAGGAGTTTTTCCTCCAGACTTTATTTACATTATGTGATGGTTACTCTATTTACTTCTTTATGGTGAATGGTGTTATTATTCTTCATTATATTTGTTGCATGTTAATCAGACTTAAATTAAAATTTGGCAACTTACTTTTTAAATACTAGGTGGTTAGTAATCATTAAAATGTTTTCGACAGTGATGCTATTAACTGGACCAACTTGGCATTTTGAATTAATTTAATAAAGGAGTAGTTACCCGGTATTTAATTAGTCGGGGTGTCATAGGTGGTATCAGAGCATCAGGTTCTAGTGTCGTTTAGGATCTGACGGCTTATTATGTTTCCGCTAAGTTTCTTTGATATAGAGCCCTATATTATAGGACTGTTGTACTCTTTTTGTGTATGCTACGTTCTTCAGCTATATTAAGTTTGTAACTGCGAACTTATAAACTTCATTCGTATTTCAGATGCCTCCACGACGTGCACGGCGAGTTCCCAGGGATGCAACGCCCGAACCCCAGCCCACTCCAGTTCAGGGCATGATGAACACCGCTGAGGTTGCAGCTATAGTAGCCCAAGCGATAAATGATGCAATTGCCGTTGTTCAGCAGGCACCACCTCAGGCGCCGGTTGCCGCGCCAGTATAGGCAAATGCATTCCCATCTGCTTGGGAGCGTGTACGTGACGCTTTTTAAAAAGCGCATCCGCCAGAGTTTGCAAGTAGCTCAGATGTGGTAGTCTCGAGCTAGTGGAGGAAGGATATGCAGAGGCACTTGAGGATGTATGAGTGCACGGACGTTCAGAAGCAGGTGCTAGCTACTTTCAAGCTAGTTGGATCTGCACTGCAGTGGTGGGAGTCTATTACCACCATGGAGGAGAGGGATACTCTCACTATTCAGGACTTCTGGGTGCGGTTTGACCGCAAGTACTTTCCGTCGGCTGTTCACACGGAAATGAGGAGGAAACTGATGAATCTGAGGCAAGAGGGTAAGACCGTGGGCGAGTACGAGGCCGAGTTCACGAATCTGTTGAATATCGTTCCAGATGAGATACCAACAGAGAAGAAGAAGATTGAGAAGTTCACGGACGGGTTGACATGGAGGATCCGTCAGCATCTGTTAGGGAACCTTTCGTTGGCCATGTATTCTGATGTGGTTAACGCTGCTTTGTTACACTGCCAGGACCACCGCTTTCATATGGCTGAGAGAAAGAGGTCGGGAGAGCCTAGACATCAGGGCAGGACTGGAGGACATGGTGCCGGTGGGGCACAATCTGTCCAGGGGCAGAGACAGGGTGAGCAGGATTCGCAGCAGGGGGATCAGAAGAGGTTCCAATCAGGGAACTACAGACAGGGACAAGGAGGTTTCCTTCAGGGCCATCAGGGTCCAAACGGCCATCAGGGCCAACAGGGGCAGAATGGGCAGCAGTTTCACCAGGGCCAAGGGAGGAACGGTAACGGCCACCAGGACCGGGGACCGCAGGGGAAGAGAGGAGGGAACTTCCCAGAAAAGTGTTTTGTTTGTGGCAAGACTGGCCATAAGCGACATGATTGTCCTGATAGGGGCAGGGCCCCACAGCAGCAGCATCAGGGTGCTCACCAGGAGCCACAGAGGCCTATGTTTCCCGCCGCTCTCCCCGCACCACCACAGATGGCAGCATTGCCACCCATTCCAGCAGTTCCACAGGCACCGCCCGCGATTGAGGGTACGTTTCCTATCCATGGCACTATAGGTCGGGTATTATTTGATACGGGGGCTACGCATTGTTTTATAGCTACACATTTTGCGAAAGCTTTAGGATTGTTAGCTACGACAGAGAGCACAGTGACGTGTGTCGACTCACCATTGGGGAGTGGGTCACTTATATTCTTTATATGCCGGGGAGTGGAAGTAGGGATTGGTAGTCTGGTATTACCTGCAGATACGTTGGTATTAGATATGCATGTTCACGATGTGATTATCGTTATGGATTGGCTCGTAGCTTATAGGGCCATGATTGATTGCTTCAGCGGGAGCATTGTTTTTACCATTCCGGGGCAAGAGATGTTCGTAGTGGCGATGCCTCGCCCAGAGGGATGATCGACCGCTCATCTGTATTACATAGAGGAGGATACCTCTAAGGAGGTTGTGATTCCTTTAGATTCTATCCCAGTTGTCAGGGAGTATTCGGATGTGTTTCAGGAGATACCAGGCTTACCCCCCAGTCGATAGATAGATTTTGTTATAGACCTATTTCCAGATACGAGGCTTATAGCACGTGCACCGTACTGTATGGCTCCGACAGAGATGCGAGAGCTACGAGATCAGATAGAGCAGCTGTTAGGTTAGGGCTTTATTCGCAGGAGTACCTCACCTTGGGGCACTCCAGTTTTGTTTGTGAAGAAGAGGGACGGTTCACTAAGATTGTGTGTGGACTACCGAGAGTTGAATAAGGTCACGATACAGAATAAGTATCCGTTGCCTCGAATCGATGACTTATTCGACCAGTTGAGAGGAGCTTCTTTCTTCTCAAAGATTGATTTGAGATCGGGATACCATCAGTTGCGTATCAGGGAGGAGGATGTCTCGAAGACTGCGTTCTTGTCGAGATATGGTTCTTACGAGTTTCGGGTTATGCCTTTTGGTTTGACCAACGCTCCAGTTGTGTTTATGGACTTGATGAACAGAGTGTTCAGGGATTTCCTAGATCAGTTTGTCATTGTCTTCATCGATGATATTCTAGTTTACTCCCAGATGGAGGAGGAGCACGCCGAGCATTTGAGGCAGGTTTTGCAGACACTTCGTCAGAACGAGTTGTATGCAAAATATGAGAAATGCGGTTTTTGGCTGAAGGAGGTCCAGTTTTTGGGACACATTATTTCCGACCGGGGAATATCTGTTGATCCGGGGAAAGTATCCGCGGTGAGGGAGTGGGGACAGCCCACGACACCGACGGAGATTCGTAGTTTCTTGAGTCTAGCAGGATACTACAGGAGGTTTATTCAGGGTTTCTCCAAGATAGCAGGTCCTTTGACACATCTGACTCGTAAGGGTGTGCCATTCATCTGGAGTGATGCCTGTCAGTTGGCATTCGATGAATTGAAGGATAAATTGACCTCAGCACCTGTGTTAGCATTGCTGAGACTGGGAGTTGAGTATTTGGTTTACACCGATGTGTCTTTGCAAGGGCTTGGAGGTGTATTGCAGCAGGAGAGACATGCCATAGCTTATGCTTCTCGTAAGCTTAAGCCTCATGAGAAGAATTACCCCACGCATGATTTGGAGTTGGCGGCAGTGGTATTTGCCCTACGGATTTGGAGGCACTATCTTTTGAGGGAGAAGTTCCAATTATTCACGGACCACAAGTCCCTACAGTACCTGTTCACGCAGAAAGAGTTGAATATGTGACAGCGTAGGTGGCTTGAGTTTGTGAAAGACTACCAGTTCGATATCCAGTATCACTCGGGTAAGGCTAACGTGGTAGCAGACGCGTTGAGCCGTAGGCCAGCAGATGAGGTGGCAGAGGTGTGGAAGGCAAAGTGGAAGGAGTTGGGACACCAGGATGCAGTGGCCCGATCTTTTATGTCTGTGATGACCGTTACACCGCAGATTGTCACGAAGGTAGTACGGGCACAGTCTAATAACTCGTTCTGTCAGGAGCAGATAATTCGATTACTAGCAGAGGGAGCCGAGTCCTATACCATTAGCTCAGACGGGGGATTACGCTTCAATGGAAGATTAGTGGTTCCGGAAGGGGAGGAATTGCGACACGAGGTGATGGCAGAGTCGCACGGCTCACGGTTCGCGGTACATCCCGGAGGGGATAAAATGTACCAAGACATGAGACGCCCGTATTGGTGGAGCGGTATGAAGAGAGATATTGCTGAGTTTGTTTCGAAATGCGCCACTTGTCAGCTTGTAAAAGTGGATCATCAGAGACCGGCAGGACTACTACAGCCGTTGGAGGTCCCGGTGTGGATGTGGGAGAGCATATCCATGGACTTTATCACGGGGTTGCCTACGTCGCAGAGGGGTCACGACTCCGTTTGGGTAATTATGGACAGGTTGTCCAAAGTCGCTCACTTTTTACCCGTAAGGACTGACTACACTACGGGACAGTATGCCCAGCTCTTCATTTCAGAGATTGTGAGACTTCACGGTGTACCCCTAAATATCGTGTCTGACAGAGACAAGATATTTGTTTCGCGGTTTTGGGAGAGCTTCCAGGAGGCCATGGGCACGGAATTGCGGTTGAGTACGGCTTATCATCCGCAGACCGATGGGCAGACATAGCGCACAAATTAGATGTTGGAAGACATGCTGCGCATGTGCATTATTGACTTTGGGGGTGGATGGGAGAAGTACCTACCACTGGTGGAGTTTGCTTATAACAACTCCTATCAATTCACTATTGGCATGTCTCCGTTTGAGGCATTGTACGGTAGGCCTTGTCGTTCCCCAGCATGTTGGTTAGAGGTGGGGGACAACAAACTACTTGGACCGAAAGTGATTCAGGATACTTCGGCAAGGATTGAGTTGATTCGGAGTCGCATTCGGGTAGCTCAAGACAGGCAGAAGAGTTATGCTGATGCGAAGAGGTTTTTCAGAGAGTTCCAAGTGGGGGACCAGGTTTTGCTCAGAGTATCTCCTATGAAGGGGATTATGCGTTTCGGGAAGAAGGGGAAGTTGGCACCGAGGTATGTGGGGCCGTTTCCTATTATTGAGCGGATCGGACCGGTTGCGTATAGACTTGGGTTACCGGAGCATTTGCATCGGATTCACGATGTGTTCCATATTTCCTCGCTGAGGAAATACCTTAGAGATAATTTGGCTCATTCTCACATTGCTGTGGAGGACATCGATCTCCAGCCGGATAGCTCCTACGAGGAGGGACCGATTGCGATTTTGGACCGAAGTGAGAGGAAGCTGCGGTCAAAGATAGTCCCGTTAGTGCGTGTTCAGTGGCGACATCACAATGTCGAGGAGTCCACATTGGAGCGCGAGGATGAGATGCGCGAACGTTATCCAGAGTTGTTTTTAGCAGGTACTTTCTAATTTTGAATTTCGAGACAAAATTCAGTTATTAGGGGGGAAGTATGTAATACCCCGTATTTTTGGCTATATTTATTTTTGGGATTAATTAATTAAATGCGTATTAATTGGAAATTAATCCGGATAAAATACTAACGAGATGCGAGTTGGTATTTGATTATGTGCATACATGTTTTTATATGAATATTGAATTATGAAAAAATTTTGTCGTGAGATTGATATACGGCATTTTGGAAATTTTGTTGAGACGCGTGTGACCGCCGCGTCATGATGTATTATTTTAATTATAAAAGTGAATTTAAATTCTTTAAACCGTATGGTCGTTTTGAGTGTGCCAGCGCGTCCGGAAGGGTCGAGATAGTCTGAAAACACTAGCCGGGGGTGTAGTTTGGGTCCCGGGGTATTTTTAGGCCATACCGGCAATATAAAGGGTATTTTGGTAATTTCGTATTTTTAGGAATTAAAAATGACGAAAATTAGAGGAGTAAATCTGATTGGGAATAGACCAACTAAACCCACTAACCAACCCTTAATGACCCAATAAGCTACGGAGGTTATCATTTAGGTTTCCAACTTTCCCAAAGATAACCCTAGCCACCATAGCCACCTTTGGAGAAGAAAGCTTGGAGAGGGAGAGAAGGAGAAGGAATTCTGCAGAAATCTTTACAAAAATCAACACCAAATTCAGAGACAATCAAGGCAAGTGATTTAATTACATTTAAATTAAGAGAATGCTCTTCCCATGTTAGAAAATTGAAGAATTCCAATTGTTCTTGAAAGATGAATGAAAACCCATGTTAATTGGAATTAGAACTTGAATATTGAGGACATATTGCATGTAGAATTACATAAAGATGATTATTCTGGTATTAATGTATGTTGGATGTAATAAAAACGGATCTAGACTGGACTAATTGATGATTACAAATTCTAGGGTTTATGTTCATGAATAATTGGGGCAAAAGTGTAGAGATATGTATATTGATTGATGTTAGGGTGATTTAATCCTTTAAAACGTGTTAGGAGGTGACTATAATATGTTTAAGATTGATTAGAGACTTTAAAACAATGGTTGGGACTAAGTTTGGAGGAGATTTGAGGAGTAAAAATGGTGAAAAACGATATTAAGACAAATCTGGGACGAAACTGGTAGGTCGTTAGAAGCCCCTCCCCAGGTCGTTCGAACGAACTCGTTCGAACGAGCTTCTAACGAATTGACCAGTCGCTTCTAACGAAAGGGAACTTTGTTCGATAACTTCGTTCGAACGAGATCTCGTTAGAAGGTACAGTTCGTTCGAACGAACTGGATCTCGTTCGAACAGTCTCGTTCGAATGAGACTTCTAACGAGCTGACAGTTTGATCTCGTTCGAACAGCCTCGTTCGAACGAGACTTCTAACGAGCTGGCAGTTTGGGCCTTTTTGGCCTGTTTTGATTTTGGGAGTCCCGTAAACTTGTTCGAGGGTAGAGATAACATTCCTTTGATGATGTATTGATAGATTTGGGACTTTTGGGTTATTATGAGGAGTAAATTATATACGAGTGATTTAAATTAATGAACCGTTTGGGTTGAGACGTGAGTGTCTACTACGACGTGAGAATAGATTATGGCGCGTGTAATTATGGACCGGGATTATATAAGTTGTATATATACTAAGATTGGTACGAGAATGAGAATAGTACTACAATCAAACGACGGGATTACTAAGACGTGTGTTTACTTAGTATTGGTATATGAATTGTGTGTATGACATACCTACCATACTTGCTATCACGGGAGGTTTGCGTTCGCTTAGGGCCCTCTAATCCTTGTGTTGCCCGGATTTAGACTGGTTACCTTGATGAACATAGGTCATAGAAAGACTTATTGGGATATTAATAAGTCCGCTGATCGTGGGAGCGTAGGTATGTGCGTAACCCATGTGATGTGACTGTGTTCGCCTCCATTATTTGTGATGTTGTTATTTGTGAACTATTCCTGAGAGATTCGAAATATGTAATCCTTATGTACGTGATGTACCGGGATGGATAGCAGAGTATGTGTGCACAGCAGCTTAGTTCTCGGGGTTCTTGTATTGTATATTTATGACGTGAATAATATACACTTAATTAATGGGAACCTTCATGTTAATGTTGTATAAATAATTACGGTATTGTTTCGAGAAACATAACAAGTTAGCTGATAGTGAAATATATTGCATATTGAGCATCTGAGTTTACGTTAAACCCCTATTTAATTACGAGCGTTATAATGTTAATAGAACCGAGTAATAAGGGTAGGACCTATGACAGTCTAGCTAGATATGATGTCACTTAGCTAGTGGTTTGTGTCATTGTAGATGGGTACTTACGTTAGGAGTGCACAGTTAGACGAGAGGTGAGAATATCATGTGAGTGCACGTCCTAACATGTACTTTGCATTTAATGTTTTAAATGTTTTTTTAAAGCACTTGCAGGTTTTTAAAATATCTCCACATTCGGGCTCTGACCCGTTTGCTTTCAAATCTATTTTCCTTGTAAAACCATTTTTAGGTGCCCAGCCACAAGGACACCATGCATAGGATACTCATTCTGGTGACGAGTTGTAGCTGTTTGTGGAAGCTACAGGGATTTGCTTGTAGACGCTTCTATCACTTGGATTCCAGATTCATTATCTATCAGTTGTAGGGCATGTTGCCCATTTCTATTAGAGATATCTTTCCATTACAGTTTTCAGACTTTGGCATGTATTGTTTTAGTATTCGGTTTACTTATTTCAGTTGTGGGATTGTAGTGAGGAGTTTTTCCTCCAGACTTTATTTACATTATGTGATGGTTACTCTATTTACTTCTTTATGGTGAATGGTGTTATTATTCTTCATTATATTTGTTGCATGTTAATCAGACTTAAACTAAAATTTGGCAACTTACTTTTTAAATACTAGGTGGTTAGTAATCATTAAAATGTTTTCGACAGTGATGATATTAACTGGACCAACTTGGCATTTTGAATTAATTTAATAAAGGAGTATCTACCCGGTATTTAATTAGTCGGGGTGTCACAGTTTCCCATTAAAGCTATGACTTTTAATACCATACTTGATGGCTTTGATTTGGTTGTTCGGGCATGAATGGGTTAGGGGAAAACATTAGCCTTTGTGTTGACCATATTAGAGTCCTTAATAAATGGACCTGCTAAAGCATCACCGAAGACTGGATATGGAAAGGCACCAAATGTCCTTTCTCTTTTACCTACTATGGAATTAGTTACTTAGGTGCATGTTGACTTTGAAGCCTATGGTGGGACAGTGGGGCTAACTTTATGCTATTTATATGGGGGATCTCCCTACCAGCCTCAAAATAATCAACTGAAAAGAGGAGTTGATATAGTTGTGGGAACACCTGGCCATATTAAGGATCAGATAGAGAGGGGATATTTTGATTTTGTCTCATTGAAGTTTCGTGTCCTTGATGAATTTGATGAAATGTTGAAGATGGGTTTTGTTGATGATGTCGAACTTATTCTAGGCAAGGTAAATGATGCAAGCAAAGTTCAAACGCTTCTCTTCAGTGCCACCTTGCCAACTTGGGTGAAGCATATTGCTACTAAGTGTTAAAAACCAAAGAAGAAAACTGCAGATTTTGTTGCTAATGAGAAAATGAAGGCTTAGTACCAATGTGAGGCATATCATTCTTCCATGTTCTAGTTCAGCGCCATATCCCAGCTTATTCCTGATATTATTCTCCATTATAGCAGTGTAGGCTGCACAATTATTTTCACTAAAACAAAGGGTTATGCTTCTAAACTTTCTAGCATATTACATGGAGCCCGTCCTCTACATGGTGACATATAGAAGTCTCAGGATGATGGTCAATTATAATTTTTTTTATGAATGATCTTGAAGATGCTTCCTAGATTTTACCAAGATGGTTAATTTCTTAGATAGATAGAGTCGACCGCCCCATTTTCGTTGCTGTTTTGGTGCTCATGATGATGAGTTAAATAAAAAGCCTTTTTTCTACATGAATTCTATCTTAATAGTTAACTTGGTGATCAGTAGAAATAATGTTAAGTCTGAACAGTCTTTGAATAGGGCCACTACTTTCAACATTAATACTCCATGTCATAAAGATGTGGGCCACGCTCATGTAATGTAAACATATAATTGTTTTCCTCAAACTAATAACATCACTGGTATACAGTAGGCTATTATAAGTGAGGGCGATACAGGAAAGGATTCATTTTGTACAACAATTCTCTTTTATACATCACAAATTGATAGGTTTATAAATCATGAGTCTAATTTTAACATTGGTACACATGATGCCTTTTTAAACTTGGTTAAGCAAAGAAGGGCGAGGGGCCTCACAAATAATGCGAAGTGTGATTCTTGCCATAACATTGAGGATATTGATCACATTTTTTGTGGATGTCATGTAGCACATGAAATGTGGCATCACATTTTCTCACCTCCTAATTGGCTGCGAAGTAGGTACTTTAATTTCCACGATTGGCTAATCAAAAATGTTTGGAATGGTAATGACAATAGTTCGCAGGTTTTCTTTATCTCTGATATGTGGAAAATATGGAAAGTTTGGAACTTAGACACCAGGCTTGAGAGTTGAATCTCATTAACTTTTGGTTCTATTATTTCTACAATAGAGATATCATGGATTTTAGTCAACTTTTTGAGTCTTCTAACTATAGGCTTGCTACCAATGCCCCTCACATTCCAAAAGAGGATTCTAATCATTGATAAAGGTTTTTAATAGAAGTTTTTGAACTATAGATTTTACCTCCAGATCTAGTGGTAATAAGAGATACCTCCAGCATTCTTTTAGATTTTACCTTCTTCTGCATATTAGGCTCCTCCCTTTATATTCCTTAAACAATTAAATTTATTTGAAAGTGCAAGAGAATATGACTTGAATTCATCTGTCATGTCAAGCAACTCAGCACTATCCCCATTTATTTCACTGACAAAAAGATTGTTTGAACTCCAATCAAAATTCTTCTTATAAGGCAACTTAGGTCTGGGAGAAAGATTGTTAGAGTTGAGCCATAGTTTTGTGGGAATCATGAGGGTTTTCTTATGAATTTTGGGAATGGAAAATTTGGAAGTATTTAGTATATCAACTACGTACAGTGTAGGGTTTCACTCTCTTTTATTGTATGAAGATATTGGTTAGGATTCATAAGAGGGATTTCACCCTCTTCAATTGAAGAAAGAGGTAGGTTTGGAACAAAATGACTGGAAGGAAATTGATTAGGACAAGAAGAATGATGGACTTTAGCTTGAGCAAGAGAGGATTTTAGGTTGTTTGAATTAGGAATTTCAGTTGGAGCTGATTGTTTACTTGGTTCACCAGTGCTCAATTTTTTTTGGCTTTTGTCCACACCTTAGCAGGTAGGTTTAATTTGGTAAGACTTCCTGAATGTTTGGGGATATTAGGAATGTAGGTATCCTTATTCACCTGAGTAGGGATATTCTTCTTCTTTCAATCCCTTTCATGTTGACCTTGTCGTCTGCATGTTTTACATATCCCAAGTGAAATCTAGCCTTGAGGAATATACTCTAAAGACTATCAGTAGTAAGAATATCCCAAGTATGCTTAAAAGAAGCATCCTTATTAAGGGAAGCCATGTTTCTGATATCAAGACCACACAAATTCTTTGGAGTACATGTTGTTTGCCAGTCCACAGTAATAAAAGGATGCTTTTTAGTGCTGTCAAACTAGAGGAAATTGATACACCATAATTGAACTTTCTTGAGGATCCCCATTAGCCATTTGTATATTACAAAGCTATAGAGAAGACTTGGTTGAATGATTAATATAATCAACTCATTTTAGTAGAATGGGATTTGCCTTGCCAACCCATAAGTTTATCAGGGGATGTTCCAGGATTGGTTTTTTATGACAGAGTGAAGTTTAGAAATGAAGTAACTTTAGTCACATTTCAATATATCTGCTATAGGTTTCCCCAACCAATTGTGGTTCCAAAAATTAATATCCACCCCATTACCAACAACCCAATAGGAATAAAGATTGATAAAAGACAAGAAGTCATTAGCATAAAGTGATGTTTATAGATTAATCTGTTGAAGTGCCACTGCTAAAGAGATTGTGCACAATATTTTTTGTATTTAACAAACACAGTACACCCATATTTAAGAATAAACATAACTCATATTAGTATCTTTGGTACATGTTTGATGTAAGTTTATTGATTTCGTGGATTTAAATTCCACACGTAAGGTTAAAGTTTTCTGAAACATATTGTTTGTTATACTCTTAACATGAATTGTGTGAACTTTACATTATAGATTTCTAGAAAGCATAAAACTCAAACCAAACGAGCACTTCAGATTTTCCTAGTTTTTTTCTTTTTTCTGTGTCCGTTGCCTCACTTTTTCAGATTCGAAATTTGGTGATCCTCATTCTTGAATTGCTGAAATATTAAATAAATAGGCATATTTGTAAACCCTAAAACTTGCTCAACTTACTAAAATATCCTTGTTTCTAAAACATTAGTATGCAACCCCTTCTTTTTTTTACTAAAGTGTGCACAATTTAGTTATTACTTTCTTATCTTCGATATAACTGTTCGTTTTACACAGAGTTGGATGAAATTAAGATCTCCAGGACTCAAATTAATAAATGTTCATCAGTAATGGGTTTAAATTGCTTCTCTTACTCTTGGAAATGATTTTGAAATGAACATGATCATTTTAATGTAATGATAGATCCTTTTATATTTTGTTTCATGTTTTATTAGTTTTATAACTGATGTTGAAATGTGATATATAACTGAAATGTGACTTCTTGCTATGATAAATGCAAATATACAGATCCATGACATTGAGGCATCGTCGTCGTCGGTTGACTATGTCCGACCTCATAGTCGAGGAAAGACTACTCGAGAAGCAACTACTCAGCTCTAGTGAGAAATGATTTAGAGAGGACATCTCAAATTACTTTCGTGATATACAACATAAGGGACCATGGAAATAGAGAGATGCAACCACAACTTTCCCCACATATTGAATTAACATCCCAGTCACAGAATACACACTACAACTCAAGAGCTCAAGTTTCTTTATTTCAAACACCTACAAGTGAGGAACAAGATTTTTACTGATGTAGTAGGATATGGAGGGCATGGGTATGCTTTACTAAAGGGAGCAGGTATTAGGTTAACGTCAACAAAAGCATGTTCATCTCGGTTACTATTAGAAGAAATTAACCAGTTAAAGAAAGAAGCTGAAGACCGAGAGACTCGACATCGATAGGAGCTCAAAGAGTTAGAGATTCACAATCAACAAGCTTTATTACAGATGAAGAATGATATGCGAAGTGAAATGAAAAGTTTGTTCCAAAGTATTACCCCTCATCATACTTCCACTACCTTGACGATTCAGTCAGACTAGGTAATACAATACAATTCATACATATAGTTATTTATATATAATGAAAAATTCTCTCGTTTAAAGTTAAATTTTGAATGGTGGTGGTGAAAATTTGTTATGGTGGTGATAATTTATTATGGTGGTGGTTAAAAATATCTGTTGGTTGGTGTATATCATTCTTAGAATGAATTTTAATGTTTAAAACAGGTTGACTGCCTGTGGTTTTCATGAATAAACAAAGGAGACTCTGCCGAATTTTTAAAAAATAATAGTAGTTAGATATTTATATTGTTTATGATGAGAATATACTATATTAATTCATTTTTCACATTCTATTGTTGAAGAGGGGTATTAATTCTGACATAATTGACACTATTTTTTTTGTGTAGGTGGTAATTTTTGTAGAACATGCAAATGTTAATCAATGGTTTTGGAGGTCGTACGCTTTAGTGTTGTGAAATTACTTTGATAAAGACATTTCGTGTTGGGAGTATTAATACATTAATGTATTTTTATTCTCAAGTCAAATATTTGAACTTAGTGTTATAATTCTTATTTTGATGAATATTTGGAGATGGTTGTAAGAACTCTATTTATGGTTGAATGACAATAATTCATTGTGTTGGTTGAAAATCATCTTATGTATTACATTTTCTGATTATTCGTTGTTTGTGGTGTTTCAAATGTAATTCAATTTATATTAAACTTTAGCAGTAAATTTTATTCTCCACAAAATATTGGTGCAAAAATTTTAAGATCCCTTCACCTCTTTTGGGATGGTTAAAACTGTCCCAAAAATATATTAAATACGGCTATGTTGCCATCTCAAAAAGCTCTTCTAAAATAGTAACCTTTTGAGACAGATTAATTCCCGTCTCAAAAACAATCTTTTGTGACAGTTTTTGTTCCGTCTCAAAAGGGTCATATAAAATGATGACCTTTTGAGACGGATCTGTTCCTGTCTCAAAAACTCTTTTGAGAGGGCTATGGGGTCACAAAAAGTATTTATAACCCTCTATCAAAAAGACCCCCTAGCCGTCCCAAATAGCGTCACAAAAAGTATTTGAGACAGATAAATGATCTTTTGGGACTGTTAGGCCACCGTCTCAAAAGCTAATTTTTTTTGTAGTGTTATTAAATAAAATTATGTTATGGTTTTCTTCAAATACAATGATATTCCTGAAACCTTTTTCTTACACACTAATGTGTAAACATTAAATTTACAATAAATAGAAACATAGAATCAGTAATTAAAACAAATTAAAAATTAAATAGCTAAATTAATCATTTCTATGGGTTTGACGACCAACATCTTGAACAATTAGAAAAACAAAATCACACGGTGCAAGACGTATCAGGGTAATAGGGTACGATAGTGCAAATTTGAGTATTAACTGTCATAGCAGTCTTCAAATATAACATAACCTATGTGTTTTTTTATACACTTTGAACATGCCCATGAAGATGTTCTAACAGCAAATGATATTTTAGGGTGAATTGTGAATTACATAGATGAGTGGAATGTGATGAACCTCATTTATTTTTTTAGATAAATAAAGGCAACAATTAATTATTCGTGCTTAAATTACGTGGGTTTGACGGTTGAATATTAAAATTGAATAAGTTAAAGGGAATTGTTAGAAAGTCGCATAAAATTAGATCCGTCATGAAGGAATTAGAACGATTTCAATGAGCAAATAAAGACTTATAATCATTATTGAAAATAGAAGTTGGCAAATTATATGAAAAAATTTGAAATCTCCAATAGCTCATAAATAGAGTAACTTGGAGAAGACGTGCAATTGGAATAGCTAATATATTGGTGATTTTTCATAGGATTCATGTTTTCCCCGTATGTTATGCTGGCTTGGGAAGAAGGTTTTATTGAAAAGAGAGATGAGAGGGATGAGTCATTTGAAGAGTCATGAATTCATAGAGGTGTATTAGAATGTGAATTTTTTTGAATTAAAGTGTTCCAAATTTGTAATTATGTGGAATACAAAAGGATATAAAGGATTAACTTAATTTGAGTCATTAAAATTATATACATGTCTTATTGTGGAAGCGACAAATGTCGATACCTGGTTCCGCTGTCAAATTTAGTTATATACTATAATGTAATACAATTACACTTATTAAAGAAGATACAATTGCAATTATTACTCTATCCACATTAATAAGTATAATTGTATTTACACTAATGATTGTAATTGTATCTATATTCAAGTATTTACATTAATAATTGTAACACATGCGTACTTATTAACCAAACTATTTTGGACAATTTACAATTAGGTCCCTTGGTAATAATTTTTAAATATTTAAGGACAATTTATAATTAGATCCATTTGTTATGCCACTAGTGTGGACTTCTACAAGAAGAGAATTAGTAGACCTAAACATTTAAAATTTGTCAAAATTCCTTTAGTGTTTAAAATTTGTTTGTGAGGGTCCTAAGAGTACTTTCCCCAACTATTTTTAACTTGTCTCTATCATTAATTTATAAAGAGTCGAAGGATTTAACAATGTGCTTTCCTATAAAATTTGTATTATTGACATATTAAATCGGTATTTTGGACGACATATTCGATATTTGATTTTGGTATGATAATTTCTAGTATTTTTTATTTATATTAATGAAAAATAGTAAATCCAAATCATACTTTGGTATAATGCATTAAAAAATATGTACCGTAACCACTTTTCTTAAATGATCATCTTATTTGTTTTGTAACCAAAGGCATGGTGATATCAACATTAAGAAATAATATTTCATTTACAACGCAACAACAATTGAGATAAGTTAATCTCATATCTAAGCATTTAGAATGATGATGGTTTCTTAACTTAGTTGTTTATGGGTTTTTTTCTTAACTTAGTTGCTTAATTTTTTTTATGTGTGTTACATTTGAACAAAGTTGCTCACCATGCATAACATGTTCGTCGTTATGAGAGACAGTGGTGGATCTAGGAATTTGAGTCAAGGAATTTTTTTAGGGTTGTTTTTACTTTTTTTTTTTTGCAATTTTCAACCTTAAAAAGGTTTGAGGTAGTAATTAACTAAATTTGGATTTCTACTTCGTTCGTGAATTTTTTTTTATAATATTTCAATATATTATTACCCTAACAAATTGTGTGTTGTCTCCTCTTTTCCGTTTAAAAAATTTCTCCATAATTTCCTATATTTACAAATTTAAACCCAATCTAGGGATTTTAATTTTAAACACAATCTAGGGATTTTAGTTTTAAAATATAAATTTCAGACTAGTTTTACACACAAATTTAAACACAATCTAGGAATTTTAATTTTAAAATACATAAATTTAAACACAATAAAAAAATATGCACATATAAACAAACAACACATAAAAAATATGCAGCACATATAAAAAAAACTATAGACTGTTTTGTTAATTGAACTTCTAGCAGATCAGGGAGAGGAGAGAGGTATTAAAAAATATACCTATTTTTTTTCAACATTTTACCCCCCTCCCTTGAGCCCTATGCGTGTCCACCCCTGATGAGAGATCCCATTCACATTTGCTTTAGACATTTTTTATATTATAATTTTCTATAAAAATTACAGCATACTTATGAAATGACAAAATATGGATGACGATTTATGCTATTATATTACCTGAAATGAAAATGTTTAATAAGTATATTGCCATTTTTATTAAAAAAATACAGTATTTTATCCTAGATATTAAATAAAAATGACATGGGCAAGTTACGCTTGCTGGTAATGATATAATGTTAATGGCAAAATAATTTATTTTTTATTTGAAATTATATGTTAAACTTCTAAAGAAAACTTAACTAATACCTTATTTAAATTAATTTTAACTAAAATTATATAACCATTCTACTTTGGGTACAACCAAATATCTTGTGTGCCAATTAGTTAATAAATCAAGTTGAGCAGTACAAAATACAGGTTTTTACGGTCTAGTCCTTGGACTAACAATTTTGGACAAAAAAACTGGTGAACCAAATTTTAAACGATTAGGTCCAACATATAAATACCCCAATTTAAAAAATCATAAACCTAATCGACTATTGGAGTTTTCTCTGCAACTAACGACTATTCTCCGAAATCGAAAATAACATCAATCTTATGCTTTGATCGTCTGTCCTATAATCGATTACAGTGTTCTTAATCGATTCTACCTATATCACTTGGCTCTATCATTTGTAAGTTTATCTTTATCAGCAGTTGGTTTTTCTATTTTCGATCGATTACAATAAGTATATGTCCTTTGTTTTGATTCAAGAGACTCATTGTAATAATCATTCATGTGATTGAATAGCTTTTTATATGTTATATATGTATATGTTTTTATTTTGTGTTTTTTATGCATTTATGTTTGGATTCTTCATAAATAAGTTATATTTATCAATATTTGTAATTGTTAGTTGAATGTGCTGAATGAATATTATTGATGTTTCATTCTAATTTTAAGAGTCATTGATTATGATTTGGTATTGAATCACTTATTGATATAGGTCCGCGCCAGTGGAAAAAACCAGTTCGATATCAGTTTTCAAAGTACACGTAGTGTTTATAAAGTACACGTGATTGATTTTTTGAAAATATGTGTGTGCTTTATTGCTTCATGTATAGGTTTGTAAAAAGTGCCTGTAATTTTATATTAATTATAAATAAATATTTTGATATTTCATGCATTAAATTATTGCACACATTTTTAAAATTGTTGACCTTGAAGTAAATATTTTTCGTTTCTGTTTTACTGTAGGACATTATGGTAAGTAGTGTAATAGCAAGGTGTTGGTATTTGGATAATATGGTTTGTATTGAAATATTTGAAGATAGCTCATTAGATTTCATATGCAATGAGTTGTGTATTAGGTTTACTAATTTGAGAAGTGGGAGTTTTTCATTGAGGTATTCATTTGGTGATGAATGTCGGTTCATGTTGGTTTGTGACAACTATGTTTGTTGTATGTTGCGGTCCCAATTGATCGTGAAAGCTAATTTCATTGGATATATGTCATTGATTCATTACCATTTCCATGTAATACATGTCGTGAACGGGTTGAATGCTCTAATTAAATTTTTGAAGGGGTTGACTGCAGTAATACAAGTTCTGAGAGGGTTTACAGTGGTGATACAAATACACAGAGGTTAGAGTCTTTATCATCAAGCACTAAAAATGATTTTAATAGTTGCATTGAAAATGACTTTTATCTTGGAGATGTGGAGCCAAGTAAGTCGATAGTCTATCTTTCGAATGATTGGAAGACTTATATAAGTCATGAGCAGCAGTGTTTTGAAGGAGGTGTAGTGGAATTTTAAGATAAATTGCTAAAGTATGCCGTTGAGGTTGGGTTCAAGTATGTGTATTTGAAGAATGATAAAACTCGAGTGACGGCTAAATGCTCTAAAAAGACTACTGAGAATTGCATGTGGAGAATTCATGCTTCATTATCTACAATAAATGGATACTTTTACATATGTGCAATGCATAATGAGCATACATGTAGAGGTGTCTTTCGTATTCCGTCAGCCAAAATGATAGCCTCCAAGTTGGTTTCAACATTGGTAGCTGATGATCTTAGAGATAACCCGCTATTGAGACCAATTGATGTAATTGATGTAGTTAGAGATATGGAGAAGAATTATGGTCTTGATATAGCTTATCAACATGCATGGCGTGCGAAAGAGATGGTTGTTGTTGATATACATGGTGATGAAAAGGTTTCTTATGCATTAATGAATAATTATCGTGACCTTCTATTGCAGTATAATCCTGGGTCGCATTGCATCCTTGACGTGGAACATGAGAGTAAAAAATTCAAGAGAATATTTGTAATGTTTATAGGATGTATTTATGGATTTCAATACTGCAGACTTGTTTTATTTCTTGATGGTGCCTTTTTGAAGAGCCGTTATCGTGGAACAATACTATCAGCTACTGCAAGGAATGGGAACAATGGTAAATTAATTGTAAATATTTTATTTTGTGTATTGCATTGAAATTTTGTTTGTTCCATTCCATATCATCAATATACAAGCATAAAAATATAAAATACCTTTGAAGGTCTTTATTTTAGTTGACGTGTACTTTTCATTTTTCTGCGTGTATTTTTATGATATGTCTTATTATGTGTAATACTAAGTAAAGTACACGCATAGTGCATGTCAAGTACACGTGAATGTTTTTGTTAATTTCACGTGTACTTTTTATTTTTATGCGTGTACTTTGATGATGATGATTTTATGTGTAATACTAAGTAAAGTACATGCATTTTACATGTAAAGTACACGTGAATGTTTTTGTTAATTTCACGTGTACTTTTCATTTTTATGCGTGTACTTTGATGATGATGTTATGTTGAATACAAACTAAAGTACACGCATTTTACATGTTAAGTACACGTGAATGTTTTTCTTAATTTCATGTGTACTTTTCATTTTTATGCGTGTACTTTGATGATAGATGTTGTTATTTAGAAATAATAAAGCAAAGTACATGTTAAAAATGTAAAGTACCTTTGAATGTTTTTGTTTAGTTCACCTGTACTTTACATTTTTATGCGTGTATGTTGATGTTAGTCTTGTTAATAATAAAGCCAAGCAAAAGATTGGAAAGTAAACGTGCATGTCTTTTTTATCTTTATCATGTGTACGGTACATTTTTATGTTTTGTCTTGTTATTTACAAACAATTTTAATTAAACACATAATATATTTCCCATGTGTTTTAGGGTCTGCGCCATAAGCATCAATATACAAAGTGTTGTACATGGATATGTTATTTATTTTAATTTTGATATATTTTTATATTTCAGGACTTTTTCCTGTTGCATATGCTGTTGTTGATTCCGAAACCGAAGATAACTGGACGTGGTTTCTTGTCAATTTGCATAGTGCAGTAGTTGAGCAATATCGAAACATAACATTTATATCAGATCGAAACAATGGATTATTTGAAGCTGTTTCGAGGGTCTTCCCATTGTCGGCACATTCCTACTGTATACATCATTTACGAGGGAATACAAAAAAGAAAATTCGTGGGAATTGTGCTGAATTTTGAAAGAAAATTGTTAAAGATTTGTTGTCTTGTGCATATGCTGTCTCAGTAGATGTATTTCACAAGAATATTAAAGCATTGAAGAAGGAAGGGGGAGCTGCTATTGTCGATTTCTTTGATAGTTTGCCTCCCGAGAATTGGTCCTGTGCATATTTCCCTGGTAAACGGTATGGTGACATGGAATCTAGTGTTGCGGAGTCATTCAATTCATGGATATTGGAGGAAAGGCATTTACCAGTAATGAATATGCTTGATAAATTGAGAGTGAAGATTATGAATTTTAATGCAAGCAAACTTGTTGAGTCTGACACTTGGACAAATGATCTATGTCCTTTTTTTCAAATGATACTGAATGAAAATTGGAATAAAATCCGACATTGGACTATTAGTCGCTCAAGTCAAAATGTATTTGAAGTTCATTCAGAAGTGCGAGCAACAGTTGACTTAGGAGAAAGGACTTGTTCTTGTAAGAGTTGGCAGATTAGATGCTTTCCATGTTCTCATGTTGTTTGTGTTGTGTGGAGGAAAGGGACCAGTATTTATGATTATATTGAGGAGTACTATAAGGTATCTTTCTACAGAAAATCATACTCGATACTTATAGTTCCTCTTCCTGATTTGATTTCCTTAAATATTCCTATTCCTGAAAATCCATTTGTCCTTCCACCAATGACTAAGAGACCGACAGGCAGGCCATGAAATAAGAGAATAAAGTCTTCTGGTGATATCACAGTAAGGGAAGTTACTTGCTCGAGGTGTAGTAAAACGGGTCATTACAGGTCTACTTGTAAGAAACCCATTTGACTATTTTTAAAATTGTTGAATTCATTCATTTTAACCATTTGATTGAATAAATTAATTAATAAACCATTTATTTCACATAAATGAATGTAATTTATTTTTAAGTCTCATACTTTAGTTTGTTTTTTGTGTTGCTGTACACATATTTTTCATCAAATATACATGATCATTTTTCCTTGTGTTCACGTGCACTTTACCTTTGGATACGCATGTTATGTACAGTACACGCGCATTTTGATGTCCAAAGAAATTTTATCAATGCGTGTCCTTGATGAAATATGCGTGTACTTTATTAAGTACACGTATATTAATAAAGTACATGCATTTAAATATGAATTTGGTCAGTTCAATATGCGTGTACTTTATAAAAGCATACGTGTACTTTAGTAATGTACATGCATGAAGTACACGCATAATATAAATATAATATGCGTGTACTTGATGAAATGTGCATGTACTTTATGAAGTACAGGCATTGATAATTAAAGTACATGCATTTAAATATAAGTGTACATGCATGTTTTAGCAAAGTACAAGCATATTGATATGACAAAAATCTAATTCAATATACGTGTACTTTATGTATTCTGCATGTAATTTTATCATTTAGACGTATATAAATGCATGTACTATTTGGAAAATGGTTTTGGACATTACAATGTGCTTGTACTTTATAAAAGACATTTGGGTCACTCATATTCTTAAACTCCTATGGGTATTATGGTCCGCGCCAGCGACATTATTATACAAGTACTTCAATAGGCGTGTACTTTATAGACTATGCGTGTACTTTATAAAGTACACGTGTAATATATAGAGTACACACATTTATATAATATTTTGGATCAATATCTTGAGTACACACATTATTATACAAGTATTTCGATAGGCGTGTACTTTATAGACTATGCGTGTACTTTATAAAGTACACGTGTAATATATAGAGTACACACATTTATATAATTTTTTTACATGAAATGATATTAATGTTTAAATTTTTTACAATACACGTGATCATTTTTATAAGGGTTCACGTGTACTTTACTATATTTGGTGTATGACATAACTGAGAACACATTCATGAAAGAAATAAAATTTTTATTAAAAACAAAAAAATAAAGTACAATTTTTTCAAATAAAGAAAGATGAAAAACTACAGAAGGCTTCTATTAGGGATGTTTGTCAAAGGCATCCAGGGTGTCAGGAAGAGAGCCAATTAAATTCGATCAGTGTCGAATTTCTTCTTCTGTGACAGCTACAAGGCCTTCATGGAGAGCCTTCTTCTCCTTCAGCTTTGCGATTTTCATAGGAACTTCTTGTGTATAGAAAGACATGAGATCTTCATGTGTTTGAGGAGGGTCCTCATCGACATAAAATAAATCTATGGGATTGGGTGGAAGTCCAGAATAGCCTTCCCTCACATATGTTTGAAACTGCTCAAAGGCAGTTTCATATGAGGAAATATTTTCCTCAATTTGCCTTATTTTTTTTTTATTTCTTTCATTTCTCTCAAGAGTTTCTCACAAGTTTTCTGCTGGAATAGCCATTATGTTATCTTTACCCTAGATGTAATGGTTAAGAAGGAACAAATATTACTCTTTTATAGGAAAAGTTAAAGCTATTTATTTCTTGACCAGAAGTAGTTGGGAAGTGAGTAGTTGAGCTTAATAAATTGATTTTGGTTATTGTGTCCTTAATGAATTATTCAAAGTAGTTTTCAATTAAAATAATAAAAAAATATTATAATAACCAGTGGGTGTGCTTTAGTAAAAATGCGTGTACTTTGAAGAATTCATTGGTGTACTTAGTAATTATCACTTGTATTTTTCGTGAAAACTGCTTGTACATTGTTTCATAACACTCAGATGCATTATTTGTTTAAACCTTACGTGGATTGTGGTCCGCGCCAGCAGGAAAAAACCATTTTGGTGTAATAAATATTGTAAACAATAACCAATATAACACAAAACAAATTACAAATATGTTTTGAATTTGAATCACAATTTATAGAAGTTTTTTCTCCTTTCGGGGGAAGAAATATTTTGATAGAAGAATTTCCCCGAGTACATATGATCTTTGTTTTAGCATGTCAGGGTCTTGAAACAATTTTTGCATTTCCTTGTTTCTGCTTATTTGTTCAATGTAGTACATGCAGAACACCCCACAGTCAACCCTGAAATTAAAATAAAATAAATATACAAATTAGTATGATGTGATGAAATTTTTTGAAAAGATACAAATTAGTAATTTTTAGAAATGAAGTTTTTCTTACCCATTATATTGTTTAGGGCATTCATGATCTCTTATTAGGTCAAATTTGAGATCACTTTCCAGCAAGAAATCTATTGTCCTTTTTTCTTGCTCTGTCAATGGATCATCATCCAATGTAAACTCATTTGGTGTACCTTCATCAAACTTCCTCTGAATTTTGAAACCATTATTTTTCATTGTTTATGCTTCAGTCTTCAATAGGCACAGTGTTTTTTGGAAGACAGAAAACTGTTAAGAAGACAAATATTTAGTGTATACAAATAAAAGAGTATATGAAGATTATAGAGTGAAAAGTACACCCATAATATTAGAGTATACGCATATTTTATTTTTTCATATCACGTGTATTTTAAAATATGATGCGTGTACTTTGCCTAATGAGTTAAAAGTACACACATAATATTAAAGTACATGCATATTTTATTTTTTCATATCACGTGTATTTTAAAATATGATGCGTGTACTTTGCCTAATGAGTTAAAAGTACACGCATAATATTAAAGTACATGCATATTTTATTTTTATCTATCACGTGTATTATAAAATATGATGCGTGTATTTTGCCTAAAGAGTTAAAAGTACACGCATAATATTAAAGTACACGTAACTTGTATTGGTTTATGTCATGTGTATTTTAAAATATGATGTGTGTACTTCGATAATCTGGGTAATTATGTGCAACTAATATAAAGTACACGCATTATATTATACACGTATACACGTGTATAATATAAGTACAAGTAACATTACTAATTAAGTTTAGGCACTAACCAATTTTTGCATCATCGAAGAATATTGTGTTTTTTCCTTGTCGTTCGGTCGAAGGGAATCCATGTTGACCACTTTATTTTCTTTTTTGTATATCACAAGTAATGTGAAATGTCCTACACTATGTATTAGTACAATGAACAAATTATTACAAGTGCCTAAGTATTCAAATAAATCTCTGTATAACTCCCCCTTCTTATTGACTTCATTTGTGCTACAAGATTTTATCTGAATAAAAATTATAGACATTGTGTTAATAAAAAAAACTGAAATTTTGTTTCTCAAAACTTTCGGTTTAATTGTACTTACCCAACAATAATCAGAAAAAATGTGTGAGTAGGAGAGACCTTCCTCTGACAATTTTAACCTCAATACTTCACTAAAGGCAAGTATTATCTGTTTCACACAATATAAAATGGTGAGGAAATAATAATGTTAAAATTTAATAGATATCTAATATTTGGACTACATACTTGGCTTGAAATTTCTTGATTGTTGAGGACTTCAACTAAATCTTCCCATGGGACATACGAAACCAGCCCTTGGAAAATAAATTCCCTGCATTTTATATAATCAATAAGAATTGTATAATAATAATAACCTTATTCTTTTGCACAAAAAAATAAATAAATTAGCGAAGTGATAAATCGTAAAACAATAAACTTTACCCTGGCTCAGCCTTTTGAATAAACTCTTCAATCTTTTTCTTCGAAGCTTCATCGAGATATTTGTATACTTCGATTGCTTCAAGCTTGAAGTGAGTTTCCTTCATTTGTTCAGCTATTGTTAGACGACCTTTTCTCAGCTTTGACTCTTTTTGTTTCTTAATTGGTTCATGCTTTTCGGTTTCGCTGTCAGCTTTTCTTTTCTTCCGCCCTCTAGTAAGAGGTCCTTTTGTTTTGGGTATTCTGGGGGTGCCCTGAACTTTCTTTGAGGCTAGTTCAATCTTCAAACTCGAAATTTCGTCCATGAGTTATTTATTAATGTTTTCCTGATATATTTAACAAGGAATGTTGGATTGTAAGCATTTTTTGAAACAATGATTCATTTTCTCTTATGTGTATTTTATAAAGTACACGCGTGTATTTTAATACATGCGTGTATTTTATAATATACATGCGTGTATTATAAAATATGTGTACTTTATAAAATTTATAATATACATAAAATTTATAATAAAATTTAGAAAGTAAAACGTGTACTATATATCTATTGTATTTTATAGATTACCTGGTCAGTTTTTTTCAATTCTGATTCTTCAAGAAATTTCTTCAACTCCGAAATTTTGTCATTAAGAATTTTATTATTGTTTTCCTGTTATACAAAAAAAAATGTTACATTATAAGCAATACTTGAATAAAACTGCATTATTTTTAATAAAATAATGCATGTACTCTGCATTATTTCTAATATCAAATAAAATTGCATTAAAAATACTATGAAATAAAACTGAAAACTGCGTGTACTTTAAATGTGTACTTTAGGAAAACTGCGTGTACTCTGCATTCAAAAGTACCTGTTGAGTTCTTTTCAATTCTGACTCCTCAAGATTCTGCCTCAATGTCATCTTTTCTATGTCAGCATCATTCCATTGTTGCAATGTATCATCATACTTTTTTTTAGATCTTCATTACTCAGAGTCAGATATCCATTCTTTTGTTCCAAAATTCGTGTTGATTCTGCCTGTTTTTCAATGATTCATCCAATTCATTAATTCTATATGAGTCACTCATTGTGACTTGATCAAGCTTTTCTTTTAAAGAATTGTTTAACTCAACTAGTTGGGCATTTTCTACCTCCAACTTATTTAATAACTCTTTTTTCCTTCAAAAGTTTGGAAATCTCCACCTTTAACTTCTTCATTTCCTCATGGGCTTCAAAAAGTGAATCACGATCTACGTGCAACTGTACATTCAAAATGGCACTCTCCACCTCCAAAGAGGTCACCTTCTCAAGTGAACCATTAATGTCTGCAGCTGCTTTAGATAGTTGGTTATTTTTTTCCAACAATTCCCTTTTCAAAACAGCAATTTGTTCCTCCAAATTAACCTTTGGTTGATCTTTTCCCTTCTTTTTCTTTGGAGTCACAATGTTTTTAAGGGGAATATTCCAACCATGTGAAAACTCATTGTCATTAATATCTTCAGCAACTTTTTTTGATGATGAATCAGCATGTATATGACTTTCTGTAGATATGTTCAAAGAGTTACTTGGCCCTTCAAACTGAGATTCCTTTTGTACAGGACAATCCTTACAAGCTGGTTTATTTGTAGCCTGCTTCAAAGTTACTGTTGAGATGTCATTCTTCACAAACCATTGTTTCAAAGACGACGACTTCCACTTCAGGAATTTTGGAGTATTTTCTTTATATTCTTCAACAGGAGAAATAATTTCAAATTTCTCACATGCCCAATACTGTGATCATACAAAAAGCAAAATGAATTTAATACTTGTATTACCTAGGGATTCATAATGGAAAGTACAAGAGATTTGTTCAAAATACACACAAAATTATACGTGTACTTTACAAATTTTATAATTGTATATTGAAAGTACAAGTGATTTTTACAAATTTAACGTGTACTTTGCCAATATAAGTTCACGTGTACTTTCCTAAGTACATTTATAATATTGACAGAAAATATAACAAGAGTATTTTGAGAGTACACTGTTTATATTTACAAAACATAGTACACGTGTACTTTGTAAAATACAAGTGTACTTTCACGTGATATAAGACGTGTATTTTCAAAATACACGTGATTAAGACGTGTATTTTCAAAGTATACATTAAATATCAAGTGTATTTTGAAAGAACAAGAGAAAATATAACATGTATTTTGAAAATACACATAATATTTTCAAAGTACAGGTAAGTATTGGTATGTAAATTTTGAAATATCAGGAACATCAAGTGTTTTTTTAAAATACACGTGAAAATATACGTGTATTTTCAAAATACACGTGAAAATATCACGTGTATTTTTAAAATACACGTTAAAATAAACGTGTATTTTCAAAATACACGTGAAAATATCACGTGTATTTTCAAAATACACGTGAGTATTGGTATGTAAATTTTGAAATATCATGATATCTTTTTGCTCACCAGTAGGAAAATAACACATCCAGTAACTGTGCTAGGATTTGAACTTGCTGATTTGTCAAGTGAATGTATGATAAACTTATGCAGAGCAGATGCCCAATCATACTTATTCATTTCCTCAATATCTTCGATGTATTTCAACCAAAATTCTCCAAGGGTGAAGTTTGAGTTGGAGAAAAACAACATGTTCAAGAAGTGGAGAGACACAATTTTAACAAAAATCAGCAATTCCTTCATATGTCTCCAATTCAACTGATTTCTTCAAACCATTCAATATTTCTGATTTTCCTAATCTTTTTGCAAAGTATCGTGCTCGTAATCCAGATTTTTGAGCAGTATTCGGTCCCTTTTTCAGTTCTATTGATTTTAAACCCTCAACTAGGGGTATTCCAAATATTTCGCTTATATCTATTGGCATTATTGGAATCCTACTCTTCATACGGAAACTTTTGGTTTTCGTATTGTACAACTCGATAATTGATAAAATATTTTTATCCGTCTTCTTGTGGTCCACTTCTACTACTTTCTCACTGTAGTAGGCATTGAAAAGCTCCCAAAATGGAGTCTTCTTAAGAAGTTCAATATGGCTATTGTTTATTTTATCTTTAATCTGATGCAAATCATGGAGAAAACTAACAATATTTGACCGATATTGGTCATTCTTCTTTGCAGGACGTTTAGCTTTCAATGCCACACTAGAACTGGAACTGGAACTGGAACTGGATGAAGAACTATCATCAGAACAGCTCTTTTTTTGTTTCTTTCATCTTCTTTCCTTCATCTTCATCCCCATGATATTGATCTATAAACAAAATTTAAATTACTAACCTATAATGATAAGTACAAAAAATAAAATACATGCGAATTAGAATAAAACATAGACTAAAATAATAAAATACAAGCGTATTTAACAAAAGTACATGCAATATTCTCACAAACAATTTATACAAGTCTCATCAAAATACAGGCTAAAGGCGATATTATATATCATCAGTTTCATGGTAATACCTAACAGAGGTTGTTCGACAAGTCAAAAACCAAGATTCTCTACTCCTAACATATTCAGTAAAGAAGTGATACAATAGCTAAATGCTAAAAGCTCCAATATTATCAAAACCCCTTAAGCAATACTTCTCAATTCGTTTAGCTAAATCCTTCGCTTTCGATTCAGTTACTTGAAGATGTTGCACATCAAAAGTGCAGTAAATGTCTTCATAGTAGTAGTAGAAACCAAGTAACCTTTTAGCTCTATCATTGATGCGAAGGAGAAAATGAATTTCGTTATCATTAGTACTATTCACACTATCAATGTGAAAGGTTTTTTATTGTTAAGATCTTCGAACGTGCGAGCAACAGTTTTGTAGTTGAACATGCTTGATCATTTGATTCCTAAACAATATCACAACAATACAAAATAGTACACTCATAATACACATTAGTACATGGATATTGGATTGAACAAATTGAATTTCAATGTGCGTGTACTTTTTGAATTTTTTGCGTGTACTTGTACATGCAAAAAATGAAAAATACATGCAATAAAACTGATTATTAGCTAATAACATACCATTTAAATGCAGCTGGCTATTGGACAAAAAACACTCCTATATATTAACAAAATAATAATACTTCTTAAAAACTCATGGAATATCATTCAAATGCCACTGGCGCGGACCAAAATAACATATGATTGATCAAATATGGATTTGAAATAAATATTTTATAGAGTACACGTATAAAACATAAAAGTACACGCATAATGAATTGAGAAATTCAATTTCCATGTGCGTGTACTCTGTGTATTTTGCGTCTACTTTTTGATAGTACACGCAATATATACATAGTACACGCAACACAGGGCTTGTACATGTACATATTCAAATCATGTATATATTCCTAGTCCTTGATAAATCCTTGATAAATGATGTATACAGGAGGAAAAGTACAATGATGAAATACATATATCTAACATGCAAAAAGTTTGTTTTGCAATTAAAACGAGGGAAACAAATATATGATGAAATACATATCATGAAAAAGAAGAATGTGATTTCATCAGTCCATGTGTCTACAAATTTATACATATGAGTGTAATACCCCGTAATTCTGCTTAATTAGGAAAAATACATTTTATTTAAATTACGTGAGTAGAGTAATTTAATGTGATAAGTTTTATTTAAATTACGTGACTAGAGTAATTTAATGTGATAAAATACGCTTTACTTAAATTACGTGAGATGAGTAATTTAACGTGATATAATGTTAATAGAGATTAATATGATGATTAAAATTTTACTATATGTGAGTAGAAAATCTTGAATGTTGATATGTACGGTCTAGTGATTTCATGAACATACTTGAGTTATCTCAACCGAGTGTCACGCGTAGACAAAATTTGAAGACGAGATTAGAAAAATATTTTAAGAGGCTCAAATGATAATTTAGAGTCCACAGATGATTTCGAAAGGGTCGAATTAGTCAAAATAGTGAACCCGGGGGTACTAGTTGAGTGCCGGGTCATTTTCGGGCTAAACAGGGACCATTCGAGGGCGTTTTGGTCTCTTTACATTTATGGGTAAGTAGACCTACGAATTTTGAAACCCTAAACCAGATTATAAGAGTTGAGGCTAGGGTTAAAAAGAAAGAAAATACATCATAGCCATTAGAGAAGAGAGAGAGGCAAGTTCCTAAGGCAAAAGAAGGAAGGAGGGGAAATTCTAAGGAGATTTCACCACAAATTTGTTAGGAAGGAGGATTGAAGGATCAAAATCATCAACCAATAACAACAACCACGAAATCAGACCCTACAAATCATAAGGCAAGTGGTCACTTGCAAAATAAATTGAGTTATAATACCCATATTTATGCTTTATGAAGAACATGGTTTTTATGATATTTTTGGGAGTAAAACAATTGATTATGATCCATGATTGGTAGGGATTACACGTAGAACATTTTTGGATCTCCAAATATTTTGATATCATAGAAAACTAGAGGATTATATCGAACTAAAAATCTGAGATTATGATGAAAGATGTAAAGAATGTATTTTTAGGGTTCTTGAATATTATTAAGATTTTTAGTTAATTTGGCCAGGATTTATAACGATTTTATTGTTTTAAATCGTTAGTGATCATCTCAGAACATGTAGGAATGATTAGAAATTGTTGGTTGCAAATATGGTGGATTATCATGGAAGATAGTTAGATAAAAATGATGAAACTCGCATGAAGAAGATGAAATGGGTCTGTCACTGCTTGATCGATCGATAGCAGTCGATCGATCGACCTTATACCATCGATCGATCGACCCTGTATGGATTTTAGAAAATTTTATGAAAATTTCGTTTTAGTTATCGTTGCTTGATGGGAACATTAGTGATGATATTTTACCTATGAGGAGACTTCATAAATACCAATAGGTGTACCATTAGATTTCTTCATAAATGATTGAGTGGGAATTTTGGAGAAATGGATCGATGGGAGAACGATCGATAACCGTGTGTTGGGATTGTGAGGATTTAGCTACGAAAAGAGTGAGAGTAAAGTCCGGAATAATGCCAGTAGGTTAAAGTTAACTTAACTACTGAATTAAGGGAGGGGTAACTAGGCCCCTTAGAGTTGCGTGAATACTCGAATAAATGCAATAGTGAAATAAATTGTAAATTAATGAGTACGGTGGATATAAGTAAAATATATTACGTACGTGCATGATTTGATGGGTCGGGTGTGTACCTACTAAATTATATAAAAGTTTGGGTTAAGATAATTTTACCTAAATTAATTATGTTAGGGTTCATGAGACATTCCGAACTAACATAAAGTTATTATATGTTTGGGGCCGATGAGAAATGCCGAACCAAACCTTGAACTGGTGTCATGATGAAAGAGTCCCGAACCAGAATATATATATATGTCGATGGATAATTTTGAACCAACTCTCACTTGGGGTCGATGAATCATTCCGAACCAAGATTTCTTTACGTGTAGTAAAAGGATATGTTTATGATAACTAATATTCAATACATGATTGTGTGATAAAATGTATTCTATGTGCATAATCTACAAACTGAGAATAGTAGATAATGAGTGATACGACGCAAATATTGCGTATTTCACCCGTTAACCTACGTGCTATTAGCCCCCTCGGGTATCTTAATCCCTATATTTATGCTCGTTAACCAGACAACCTCGGATTCCTATGTTAGCATGTTTTGCAGGGGTTAATTGAGCTTTTGTAGGTATTTGGATGCTTAGTATGAAGTTTGGATGCATTTCGGCGAAGTTCCGTACACAATCGCACGCGCAAGGGAATTTTAGTCTTTTCATAGCTTGGGTACCTGGCCCGACATCTGACGAAAGTTATAGCCCTCCTCGTTAGCTTCGCGTGGCCACGAACGGTGCGCGATTCCAATTCATAACGAAGAAGTTACGGCGATTTCAGCGGAGGAAAAACAAGGAAGCAAAAGAGGAGAAGGAGAAGAAGAAAAGAGGAATGCAGTGAGTTGCTGCAATCTGCCCTGCTTGATCGATCGATTGACACATCTGGTCGATCGATCGACCATTCTGATTTTCCAAATTTTTGCCTAGGTCGATCGATCGACCAAAGGGGTCGATCGATCGATGCTCTGTTTTCTGCAGATATTTTGCCTTCTTTTCTTTATTCTTTATTCTTATTCCAACTTACTATATAAGCCAATTTTGTTGTAATAAGAACCTCTCTCAGTTTAGGAACGATTTTAGGTTAGAATAGTTAGGGTTTTGAGGGTTTTGGATGGTTCTTCTTCATTTCTCCTTGGATTGACAATCTAATTGGTTTGTAAGTTGACTTTTCATTACCCTCTCCATTAATATAGCTTGTTTTCCATTAATTCTTGCTTTATAGATAATTTTCATGCTTTGTTAATTAGTTTACTTGATTTATTTCTTACTTAATTAGTTTATTGCTTTGTTAATTAGTTTAATTCATGTATTGCCCTTAGATAAATAGGGTCGGGATTTCGTTCCGCCATTTACGGGTTTGGACCTCGAAAGTTAGGGTTTCGTGTAAAATTGCATTTAATTGAAACCGCGTGTATTAAAGTTGGATTATTATGCGTTTAACTTTCTTTGTCACGCAACGTTAGTGTTTATAGCGATAATCCGAATTTAATCCGCGTGCGACCATTTTCCATTAAATGTTTAATCTCGCAACTTTGGCTTAAATTCCTTATTGCGTGATGTTTATGCTTAATTGTAAATGCTCGATTAAATTGCTTTCGAGCCTTAACTCTAATTAGTAGTTGTTTACCCCGTGAATGTGTGTATGCGATCCCGATCCTCGCTTTACTTTTGCGTAGCGTAACTTATTCTTTTTCTTTTGTCACCACAACCAACCGTCACCTTTTCATTTATTTATTTTACACTTTTATTCCTGAAGTAATTAAAACAATTAACATCCAAAATTTAATCACTCCCTGTGGATTTGTTACGATACCCGACTTACCGCTGTGCTTGCTTGTCAAGTGTAGTAGTAGCTTAGATTTTCTTTGTATCGCGGCGGCGAAACACACGACTATTGTGTTCTCACACGAACACACTTTTTCCGCCCGGTCACAAAATGGCGTTGTTGTCGGGGAGTGTGTTTTAGATAGTAATTGTTTTATTATTTCGTAGTATTTTTCCTTTTGTATTTGTATTCTTTGTTTTAACCTTTTTTGCAGGATAGCATATTTGAGCGCTAAGAAACTTTGATTCGCGGTTGCTCACTTTCTTGCTCGGATTCTCCATCTACAAACAACGAGGTAATCATGTCCTACTATTATAGTTATTACGGTTATTCTAATGATTCATACTTTGGGTATAGTTTTCAAGTTTTTCATTTTCAACATTTTCTTGAAAATGAAAGACTTGAAAACATTTATCTCAATGAAAATCATTATTGGGAGTTTGAGTTGGATTCATATTTTGAAACCAATGATGATTTTTATTCCGATGATTTAGAAGATGAGATTTTACCAAATGAGGAGTTCGAGGCTCTTGAACCGAGGAAGCCTACTTTGGAAGAAACTTTTCTTCTTTACTCCCAAGGTTTGGAAAGCTTAAATGATGCTAGAATGAGACTTGGAGCACTTTGCAATGAGATGAATTCTTATGCACAAAACAATGAGGAGGTGGAAACTTGTGTTTCACCTAAATTTTTTGAAGAATTTCTCATTGAGTGTGCATCTTTCTCCCCCGAAATTCAATCTCCTTCCGACGATGAGTCGATTGAGATTGAATTTGTTTCATCACCATATTCGTTTTCCGTGATCGAACCATTAGAATTACTGGTTGATTCCTATGAGTCGGTAGAAATTAAAACTTCTACACTTTTTGCCGATGAGGACTCTTTACCGGACTTGTTTTCGATGGATGTTATCCTCATGTGTGTACCATCTCCCATTCCATTTGAAAAACCTTTGGGAGATGAATCTATTTTTCTTGTACCTCAGGTGTACCTTTCCCCCTTATTATCCAAATCACCCATCGTCCGCCCAAAATTTCAAATTGGCGATGGTTCACTTTTTTCACCACCCACATGCCTTCCGTTGTTCAAACGAAATTCATATCTTTCGGGAGGCATGTTCACTTTGGAGGGTCCACCGTTGATCTTTCAAAGTCAAATACCTTTTTGGGTGGACCCTCAACTATTTAGACTTCTTGTGTATAGTTAGTGTGAAGCCTAAATAGTTGGTTGTAAATAGTTAGCTTTTTAATTTTCTTTCTTTCTTTTTTTTCTTTCCTTTTTAATTTAGTCTAGTGTAATTAGTTAACTTTTTGTTATTTGTTTTTGCTATGCTCGGTACTAACTTGTTTTTTAGATTCCTTTGGACTCGCGATTATGGAGATCGCTCCAATTTTGGGTAATATCGTTCTTTTCCTCTCTTTGTGTTGTGTTCTTAATGCGCATTGAGGACAATGCAACATTTAAGTTAGGGGGTGTAGGATATTCTATCCATTTCATGTGTAGTCCATGGATTTGCTCACATTTAGTTACTTAGTATGCCTTTTTTGTGAAAAATTTGAAAATTTTCAAAAATATTTTCTTTCTTTTTTCTCCTTTGTTGGGCATTTTGCCTTATTTCCAGTGATAAATTTCAATAATTTCCCGATACAATAGACAACTCAATGATGCATGTTCTCGATTTTAGAAGTTATTAGACTTTAGTCCTCAAATCATTGATATTGTGAATAACTTCATGAATTAAACTTTATCCCATGAGCATATGCACTTTCCTTGTTATATTGATTTGGTTTAAGATTTTTATAACTCGGTAATCTTTTGTTGCATTGTATATACTTACACCGAGTAAGCTTTGTACCTTTTGTCGTTTGTGAGTGTTATACACTATTCTTTTCTCATTGAAAACGTTGAATTCGTTGGTAATGTCTCTAATCTTTCATTTGACCGTTCATTAATTGAGTTCATACTTGAAATGTGTTACTTGAGCATGATTTTCATATATTATTTTGACTCGAGAATTGCATAAACTTTCTGAAATGATCATAGGCCCTCTTTCTTATATCACCCATATTAGCCTTGACCTCACCCTTATATGTTTACCCTCGTTAACCCCTTTGAGCCTAAATATTAGCCTTTCGTTTCATAACCCCATTCCCATAACCAACTCCAAATTGGAGTTTTAAGCCATACATACACCTTACATACCTTTGTTTGGAATGTTACTTGGGATTGAATGTTGTTGTTGTATTGCGGTTGCAATTTTAGGCATATGAGAGTTTGATAAGCAAAGAAAAGAAAGTAGTAAACAAAAGTGTGAAAAAGAGAAAGCAAAAATCAAAAGAAAACAAAAGAGAAAAGTGAGAAAAAGAAGAAAAGAAAAGAAAGAGAAAGTTGTATATGTTGTGTATAGTTCAATAAGCTTTGATTACTCTCCCCGATGATATATCTAATGCTTGTTTTGGAACTTGTTTTCCAATTTTTGATATTGCCCGCATTTTTTCATTATCCCGAGTTTTCATCCCGAACACTTTGAATCCGTACATACATTCCTTCATTTCGTACCCTATCCTATCCTACATTACAACCCTATTACAAGTCCTATGTGATCTTAGGGTGCATTTAATTTAAAAGTCATAATAGTTTTGATAATCTGTGAAAATGCATTTCACCTCTTTTAGTGTGAGGTATCCTTTCATTGAGATTACAGTTTTTCCTTTTATATATAGCGTTCTTCTTTTGTGACATGTGCGCGGCCTAGTTTCCATTTACATTTACTCTTTATGCCCGCATGTTCTGTGTGTTACCTCCCGTTCCGAGTGAATTCATTTGATGAGCGTAATGCCCGTGAGGATTGAATATATGCTTGCTTTTATGTTTATCCGAGTTATTTAAGTTTTTGCCAAATCATATTTTGCATGTTCTCTCCCCCCCTTCCACTTTTAAAGTTTCAATTCTATGAGGTGCATTCAACCTGTTAATAACAACGAACTTTAGCTTGAATTCGTTCAATATGCTAATAACATGTTTGAAACCTTTTTCGTTGTTGTTGAGTTTTTTGCATGTTGGGTTGGGCATATTTTGAGGAAACCATATGATGTTTGTGGGTTTCATCCCTGAAAACCCTCACGAGATGACACTCGTCCGCTAGGGTAACCTAGGGGTTTAATGGCTTATTGCATACGCTAAATGCAATCGAATCGCCCGCGAAAGTGGCCTTTTGCTTTTATACCATATTTTTGTATTTCTCCTTCTTTTGGTTTGCTTGTAGTTCTTGTTGTTTCCTATTTCATTGCTAGGGACCAGCAATGTGTAAGTTAGGGGGTGTGATACGACGCAAATATTACGTATTTCACCCATTAATTTACGCGTTATTAGACCCCTCGGGTATCTTAATCCCTATATTTATGCTCGTTAACCAGACAACCTCGGATTCCTATGTTAACATGTTTTGCAGGGGTTAATTGAGCTTTTGTAGGTATTTGGATGCTTAGTATGAAGTTTGGATGCATTCCGGCGAAGTTCCGTACACAATCGCACACGCAAGGGCATTTTAGTCTTTTCACAGCTTGGGTACCTGGCCCGACATCTCACAAAAGTTGTATCCCTCCTCGCTAGCTTCTCGTGGCCGTGAACGGTGAGCGATTCCGATTCATAACGAAGAAGTTACGGCGATTTCAGCGGAGGAAAAACAAGGAAGCAAAAGAGGAGAAGGAGAAGAAGAAAAGAAGAATGCAGTGAGTTGCTGCAATCTGCCCTTCTTGATCGATCGATCGACACTTCTGGTCGATCGATCGACCATTCTGATTTGCCGAATTTTTGCCTAGGTCGATCGATCGACCAAAGGGGTCGATCGATCGATGCTCTGTTTTCTGCAGATATTTTGCCTTCTTTTCTTTCTTCTTTATTTTTATTCCAACTTACTATATAAGCCAATTTTGTTGTAATAAGAACCTCTCTCAGTTTAGGAACGATTTTAGGTTAGAATAGTTAGGGTTTTGAGGGTTTTGGATTGTTCTTCTTCATTTCTCTTTGGATTGACAATCTAATTGGTTTGTAGTTTGACTTTTCATTACCCTCTCCATTAATATAGCTTGTTTTCCATTAATTCTTGCTTTCTAGATAATTTTCATGCTTTGTTAATTAGTTTACTTGATTTCTTTCTTACTTAATTAGTTTATTGCTTTATTAATTAGTTTAATTCATGTATTGCCCTTAGATAAATAGGGTTGGGATTTCGTTCCGCCATTTACGGGTTTGGACCTCGAAAGTTAGGGTTTCGTGTAAAATTGCATTTAATTGAATCCGCGTGTATTAAAGTTGGATTGTTATGAGTTTAACTTTCTTTGTCACGCAACGTTAGTGTTTATAGAGATAATCCGAATTTAATCCGCGTGCGACCATTTTCCATTAAATGTTTAATCTCGCAACTTTGGCTTAAATTCCTTATTGCGTGATGTTTATGCTTAATTGTAAATGCTCGATTAAATTGCTTTCGAGCCTTAACTCTAATTAGTAGTTGTTTAGCCCGTGAATGTGTGTATGCGATCCCGATCCTCGCTTTACTTTTGCGTAACGTCAACTATTCTTTTTCTTTTGTCACCACAACCAACCGTCACCTTTTCATTTATTTATTTTACACTTTTATTCCTGAAGTAATTAAAACAATTAACATCTAAAATTTAATCACTCCCTGTGGATTTGTTACGATACCCGACTTACCACTGTGATTACTTGTCAAGTGTAGTAGTAGCTTAGGTTTTCTTTATATCGCGGCGGCGAAACACATGACGATTGTGTCCTCACACGAACACACTTTTTTCGCTCGCTCAATGAGATGAATTGTAGATATCGTAGTAATAATTTATAGCGTGATGTAATTATTACAAGAATAAGGATAACAAGTAGTAAAAAATTTACCTATGCTTATGGTAGTATAACTAGGTGAACTAAGTATCCTTGTTAGACATGCGCTATAGAAGAAAGGTGAGGAAGTTCAAGGGAGTGTGCGAATCCTTAATATGTGTAATCAATAACTCAATTGTGATAACTTCTTGCAAAATTTTTTCAAAATATTTTGAGTACTAACTCTTGCTATGTAAATTTTTTAAAACCTTTTAGGTGCCCAGGCACAGGGACACCCAGCATGATTTCATTCCAAGGATTTGGGAGCTACATCACATGTGGATGTTGTAGGGATTGTTTAGACGCTTCCTCCTTTTCAGTTCTAGTGCAGGATATCAGTCTTAGTATTCTTAGTTGGGACATGTTGTCCTATCTTATCTTTTTTACAGTTATTCTGATTCTGAATTTTTAATTGTCTTTTATTGGCCGTGGTTTTCGGCAAGACTTTACCTGCATACAGTTATTTACGTAAACTGTTTTATTTACTAGACTTGTAATGTGCTTGTATGGATTATTTGTTTTGCTTAAGAAAGATAAAATTTTGGCAATCGCTCAATTTCACTTAGGTGGTTAGTAACAAAAAAAAAAGGTTTTCGGTAGTGATGCTAAGAATGAACCATTTAAGAAACCTGTTTAAATTAAATTAAGGCTTGATCACCCAAGGTTTAATAGGGCGGGGTGTCACAGATAGTATCAGAGCATCAGGTTCTAGTGTCCATAGGAACTGTACGGCTTACTGCGTTTTAGCATAACGTTTGGTTGTATTAGAGCCCTACTATTAGGACTGTTATTTCATTATCCGCTTTTGCGTTATCATACATCTGCTCGTAAATTTTGTATAAACTGTGTACTTATACAATTTGAAATCTTACTTCAGATGCCACCAAGGAGACAGCGAGCGGAGAGGGCTGAAGCCAGAGATGAGGTGAGGGAGGCTCATCAGGAGCCACAGGTACAGATATCCCCACCCCCACCCGAGTTAATTTCCACTACTCAGGTGGCAGTGATAGTGGCTCAGGTAGTCGAGACAACTATGAGGTCCATGGCAGCCCATTTTCCTCAGCCCCAAGTACCTCCTCCCGTGGCACCAGTCGTTCAGGCCCCAGCAGGACTATTTACTTGGCAGCGAGTCAGAGAGACATTTCAGAAAGGTCACCCACCCGAATTTCAGGGTAGTACCGATGTAGTGGAGGCGTGCAACTGGAAGAAAAATATCCAGTGCCACTTGCGCATGCTAGAGTACACCGAGGTACAGAAACAGATGCTAGCCACTTTCCGTCTATTGGGAGCGGCCATACAGTGGTGGGAGTCAATTACCACCACCGAAGAAAGGGACACTTTGGCAATTTCTGAGTTTTGGGTGCGGTTTGATCGCAAGTACTTCCCTCCAGTAGTAGAGTCAGAGATGAGGAAGAAATTAAGCGAAGTGGTTCAAGGTGATCTCTCAGTTGCTGATTATGAGGAAGAGTTTACCCACTTGTCTAACTTTGTGCCAAATGAGGTGAGCGATGAGGAGAGGAAAAAGTCAAAATTTACGGATGGCCTGACCTGGAGAATCAGATGGCATTTGATCGGTAAACCGGCGTTGGTAACCTACACAGATGTCGTCAATGCCGCTCTACTACACTGTCAGGATCATCGCTTCCATGCGAGGGGAAACAAGAGAGGTGAGCCTAGCCAACCGGGCAAGGTAGGCAGAAGTAGCGACAACATCACACCACAACAGCAAACATTGGGCCAGTTAGGGCAGGATTCCCGACAGGGGAACTCTACCAAGAAGTTTAAGAACGGGAAGCATCGCTTTGACAGACAGGGCCAGCACGGTCCCCAATAACCAGTTCCTCAGGGCCGACAGGGCCAAGGGAATCAAAATGGAGGACAACAAGGTCAAGGGTGACAGGGACAATGTCGGGGCCAACAAGGCCAAGGGCAGAGACACTTTCCGGGTCAGTGTTTCACTTGTGGCCAGCAGGTTCATAAGAGCAGGAATTGTCCATAGCCAGACAGGGCGCAACAACAGGGTGCCCAGTCGGGGCAGCAGGCTCCGTTAGCCCCAGCAGTAGCACAGGCCCCATAGCCAGGACAAATGCAGTACGGACGTGTGTTTAACGTCCATGATATTACTTTTCATCCAGCACCTCCTGCACCACCGGCAGTCGCGGGTATGTTTCCTATTCATGGACTTGAGGGTAGTATTTTGTTTGACACGGGGGAAATGCATTCTTTTATTTCCACTAGATTTGCATGGGCAGCCGGCCTATTAGCGACAACTAATACTCATCTTATGTGCGTGGAGTCACCGATGGGTAGTGGGTCCCTCATACACTCGATTTGTAAGGGTGTCGACATTATGGTCGGGAGATTGAGTCTAGCGGCGGACCTCCTAGTGCTGGATATGGAGGGTTATGATGTCATCCTGGGCATGGATTGGTTGACGCATTATAGGGAAATGGTAGATTGTTATGAGAGGACTATCGTGTTATCCATCTCGGGACAAGAGATGTTCCTTGTGGCATTGCCACTCACCGAGGGAGGATCGCGAACTCATCTATATTATATTGAGGAGGAGACCTCACATGGGGTTGTCGTTTCTCTCGACTCAATCCCGGATGTGAGGTAATTTGAGGATGTCTTTCAAGAGATACCAGGGTTACCACCCAGCAGGGAGATAGAGTTCATTATTGACCTAGCACCGAGGATGAGATCGAGTGCCAGAGCACCGTATCGCATGGCTCCTTCGAAGATGCGAGAACTGAGAGAACAGATTCAGCAGCTATTAGGATAGGGTTTCATTCGACGGAGTACATCGCCCTGGGGTGCGCCAATGTTATTTGTGAAGAAAAGGGATGGTCCACTTTGTCTGTGTGTAGATTACAGAGAGCTGAACAAAGTGACGATACGTAATAAGTATCCGTTGTCGAGGATTGACAACTTGTTTGATCAGTTGAGAGGGGCTGCATACTTCTCAAAGGTCGATTTGAGATCGGGTTACCACCAATTGCGCATTCGTGAAGAGTATGTACCCAAGACCGCTTTCCTGTCGCGGTACGGGTCATATGAGTTCAGAGTGATGCCGTTTAGGCTAACTAATGCGCCTGCAGTATTCATGGATCTCATGAACAGGGTATTCAGGGAGTTTTTTGATCAGTTTGTGATTGTATTCATTGACAACATTCTGATTTACTCTCGCACGGAGGAGGAACACGCTGAACATTTACGAATGGTTCTACAGACATTACGGGACCATTAGTTGTACGCCAAATTTGAGAAATGTGGATTTTGGCTTCGGGAGGTTCAGTTCCTAGGCCACGTTGTATCTAGCAGAGGCATTGCTGTTGACCCAAGTAAGGTATCGGCGATGAGAGAGTGGGGACAACACACGACACCGACCGAAATTCGTAGTTTCTTGGGGTTGGCCATTTATTATTGTTGCTTCATCAAGGGGTTCTCAAAAATTACCGGACCTTTGACGAACTTGACTCAGAAGGGAGTGCCCTTTGTATGGAGTGCAGTTGTCAGTTAGCGTTTGATGAATTAAAGGACAAGTTGATATCAACCCCCATTCTTGCCTTGCCTAAAAGCGGAGTGGAGTACCGAGTCTATACTGATGCGTCCTTACAAGGGCTTGGGGGTGTTTTACAGCAAGAAGAGAAGGCTATAGCTTATGCGTCCCGAAAGCTTAAGCCACACGAGAAGAATTACCCCACCCATGACCTCGAGTTGGCAACGGTCGTTTTTGCATTGAGGATATGGAGACACTATCTTCTGGGCGAGTAGTTCACTTTATTCACGGATCATAAGTCATTGAACTATCTGTTCACTCAGAAGGATCTGAATATGAGGCAAAGCAGGTGGCTTGAATTCGTGAAGGACTACCAATTTGATATACAGTATCATCCTGGTAAGGCTAACGTGGTGGCAGATGCGTTAAGCAGAAGACCTACCGGGGAGTTGGCAGAAATTTGGAAGGCAAAGTGGAGTGAACTTCGACACGAGGATGAGTTAGCTAGAGCATGCATGGCAGTTTTAGCTATCACTCCTGAGAGTGTTATGCGGGTAGTGAGGGAACATGTCGAAGACCCGTTTTGTCAGGACAAAGTACGACAGTTACTGGCGGAAGGGGCGGAGTCCTACTCCATTAGCTCAGAAGGAGGACTACGGTTCAATAATAGGCTGATAGTGCCCGAAGATGATGATTTGAGGCATGCTGTAATGATAGAGTCGCACGGGTCAAAGTTTTTAGTACATCCAGGTGGGGACAAAATGTACCAAGACATGCGACGATCATACTGGTGGTCAGGTATGAAACGAGACAGTGCAGAATTTGTCTCAAAGTGTGTTACATGTCAGCTTGTGAAAGTTAACCATCAGAGACCTTCAGGGATGCTACAACCACCGGAGATTCCCATGTGGAAGTGGGAGAGTATCTCTATGGATTTTATTACTGGGTTAACAATATCAGAGAAGGGTCACGATTCCATATGGGTGATAGTGGATCGGCTGACTAAGGTAGCTCATTTCTTACCAGTTCGTACAGATTACGATACGATGCGGTACGCGCAGCTATTCATTTCAGAGATCGTTAAGCTGCATGGAGTTCCTATTAATATTGTGTATGACCGAGACAAGATATTTGTGTCACACTTCTGGAAGAGATTTCAGGAGGCCATAGGCACCGACTTACGATTGAGTACGACGTATCACCCACAGACGGACGGTCAGACCGAAAGGGTAAACCAGATGTTGGAGGATATGCTGAGGATGTGTGTCCTAGATTTTGGGGGAGGTTGGGAGTCATACCTTCCTTTGGTGGAGTTTGCATATAATAACTCCTACCAATTCACTATCGGCATGGCTCCATTCGAGGCACTTTATGGGAGGCCTTCTCGTTCGCCTGCCTGTTGGTTAGAGGTGGGGGATAACAAGCTATTGGGGCCAGAGATGATACATGAGACTTCCTCCAAAATAGAGTTGATTCGAGGACGTATTCAAATAGATCAGGATAGGTGGAAGAGTTATGCTGATGCCGGTAGGAGACACGTGAAACTAGATGTGGGCGACCAGGTGTTTATTCTGGTATCTCCTATGAAAGGGATTATGAGGTTCGACAAGAAAGGGAAATTAGCACCAAGATACGTGGGACCGTTTCCTATCATTGAGAGGGTGGGACCGATAGCTTACAGATTGGGACTCCCCGAGCATCTTCAGCGAATACACGATGTGTTCCATGTGGCATCGCTAAATAAATACAAGAGGAGTAAGAGAGCCTTCAGGCACATTCCACTGGAGGAGATCGATTTGCAGCCAAATGTCTCGTATGAAGAAAGACCTGCGGCTATTCTGGATTATAGAGGGCGCAAACTACGATCCAAGGTGGTACCCTTAGTGCGAGTACAGTGGGAACATCACAATATAGATGAGTCCACTTGGGAACGGGAGGAGGATATGCGAGAACAATATCCAGAATTATTCATAACATGTATTTTCTAATTTTGAGGAAGAAATTCCTTTTGTAAGAGGGGAAGTATGTAATACCTCGTAATTCTGCTTAATTAGGAAAAATACGTTTTATTTAAATTATGTGAGTAGAGTAATTTAATGTGATAAGTTTTATTTAAATTACGTGAGTATAGTAATTTAATGTGATAAAATACGTTTTACTTAAATTACGTGAGAAGAGTAATTTAACGTGATATAATGTTAATAAAGATTAACATGACGATTAAAAATTTACTATATGTGAGTAGAAAATCTTGAATGTTGATATGTACGGTCTAGTGGTTTTATGAACGTACCTGAGTTATCTCAATTGAGTGTCACGCATAGACAAAATTTGAAGATGAGATTAGAAAAATATTTTAAGAGACTCAAAAGATAATTTAGAGTCCACGGATGATTCCGAAAGGGTCGAATTAGTCAAAATAGTGTACCCGGGGGTACTAGTTAAGTGTCGGGTCATCTTCGGGATATAACCAAGACCATTCGAGGGCGTTTTGGTCTCTTTACATTTATGGGTACATAGACCTACGAATTTTGAAACCCTAAATCATATTATAAGAGTTGAGGCTAGGGTTAGAAAGAAAGAAAATACACCATAGCCATTAGAGAAGAGAGAGGGGCAAGTTCCTAAGGCAAAAGAAGGAAGGAGGGGAAATTCTAAGGAGATTTCACCACAAATTTGTTAGGAAGGAGGATTGAAGGATCAAAATCATTAACCAACAACAACAACCACGAAATCACACCCTACAAATCATAAGGCAAGTGGTTATTTGCAAAATAAATTGAGTTATAATACCCATATTTAAGCTTTATGAAGAATATGGTTTTTATGATATTTTTGGGAGTAAAACAATTGATTATGATCCATGATTGGTAGGGATTTCATGTAGAACATTTTTGGATCTCCAAATATTTTGATATCATAGAAAACTAGAGGATTAAATCGAACTAAAAATCTGGGATTATGATGAAAGATGTAAAGAATGTATTTTTAAGGTTCTTGAATATTATTAAGATTTTTAGTTAATTTGGCTAGGATTTATAATGAGTTTGTTGTTTTAAATCGTTAGTGATCATCCCAGAACATGTAGGAATGATTAAAAATTGTTGGTCGCAAATATAGTGGATTATCATGGAAGATAGTTAGATAAAAATGGTGAAACCTGCATGAAGAAGATGAACTGGGTCTGTCACTGCTTGATCGATCGATCGACCCTTGAATGTCGATCGATAGCAGCGATCGATCGACCTTATCCCATCGATCGATCAACCCTATCTTGATTTTAGAAAATTCTATGAAAATTTTGTTTTAGTAACCGTTGCTTGATGGGAACCTTAGTGATGATATTTTACCTATGAGGAGACTTGATAAATACCAATAGGTGTACCATTAGATTTCTTCATAAATGATTGAGTGGGAATTTTGGAGAAATGGACTGACGGGAGAACGATCGATAACCATGTGTTGGGATTGTGGGGATTTAGCTACGAAAAGAGTGAGAGTAAATTCCGAAATAATACCAGTAGGTTAAAGTTAACTTAACTACTGAATTAAGGGAGGGGTAACTAGGCCCCTTAGAGTTGCGTGAATACTCGAATAAACGCTATAGTGAAATACATTGTAAATTAATGAGTACGGTGGATATAAGTAAAATATATTACGTACGTGCATGATTTGATGGGTCGGGTGTGTACCTACTAAATTATATAAAAGTTTGGGTTAAGAGAGTTTTACCTAAATTAATTATGTTAGGGTCGATGAGACATTCCGAACTAACATAAAGTTATTATATGTTTGGGGTTGCTGAGAAATGACGAACCAAACCTTGAACTGGTGTCGCGATGAAAGAGTCCCGAACCAGAATATATATATATATATATATATATATTTAAAATAGTTGGGGTCGATGGATAATTCTGAACCAACTCTCACTTGGGGTCGATGAATAATTCCAAACCAAGAGTCCTTTATGTGTAGTAAAAGGATATGTTTGTGATAACTAATATTCAATACATGATTGTGTGATAAAATGTATTCTATGTGCATAATCTACAAACTGAGAACAGTAGATAATGAGATGAATTGTAGATATCTTAGTATTAATTTATAGCGTGATTTAATTATTACAAGAATAAGGATAACGAGTAGTAAATAGTTTACCTACGCTTATGGGTAGTATAACTAGGTGAACTAAGTATCCTCGTTAGACATGCGCTATAGAAGAGAGGTGAGGAAGTTCAAGGGAGTGTGTGAATCCTTAATATGTCTAATCAATAACTCAATTGTGATAACTGCTTGCAAAATAGTTTCAAAATTTTTTGAGTACTAACTCTTGCTATGTAAAATTTTAAAACCTTTTAGGTGCCCAGCCACAGGGACACCTAACATGATTTCATTCCAAGGATTTGGGAGCAGCAGCACATGTGGATGTTGCAAGGATTGTTTAGATGCTTCCTCATTTTCAGTTCTAGTGCAGGATCTCAGTCTTAGTATTCTTAGTTGGGACATGTTTTCCTATCTTTTCTTTTACAGTTATTCTGATTCTGAATTTTTAATTGTCTTTTATTGGTCGTGGTGTTCGGCAAGACTTTACCTGCATACAGTTATTTACGTATACTGTTTTATTTACTAGACTTGTAATGTGCTTATATGGATTATTTGTTTCGCTTAAGAAAGATAAAATTTTGGTAATCGCTCAATTTCACTTAGGGGGTTAGTAAAAAAAAAAAAGTTTTTGGCAGTGATGTTAAAAATGAACCATTTAAGAAACCTGTTTAAATTAAATTAAGGCTTGATCACCCAAGGTTTAATTGGGCGGGGTGTCACAATGAGAACACAAAATACACAAGGACAAAAAGGTGATAAGAGAATGTATACATAGTTGTTAGTACTGTTTGGAAGAATTTGATTTAGAATGTAAAATGTAGAACTTCAACTATTAGGGTCTGATCGAAGAGAGCTAGGGTTTTGATCGAAGAGAGTTAGGGTTTTAATCGAAGAGAGTTTTTAGAGCTTCGATCAGGAGTATTTATATGTTGTTATTGACCAAAATTTGATTGAGAAATAGATTCGTTTTGGGATTTTGATCGAAGAGATGGTACGATTAAGGTTTTGATTCAAGAGAGAATACAGTGTTTTTGGCGCTTTGATTTCTGAATAGTGCGTGTTTGTTTTAATTTCGGGGTATTTATATGTTGGACCTAATCGTTTAAAATTTGTTGGGCCTTGTTTTTTTGTCCAAAATTGTTAGTCCAAGGACTAGACCGTTAAAGCCCCTACAAAATATTTGCAATCTTACAAGTTATCTTTGTAAGTCTCCAAAACACTTAGACTGGATTGAAATCATTGGAGAAAATAAGTTCTAACCCTTTCTATCCTTTATGAGTGTTGTTATCCTTTATCAATGTTGTGTTTTAATCACCTTTGACTATTCGAATAAAAAAGAGAGAGTAAACATCAAGGGGATAACTTTTAGTATATTGCATATTTTTTAGTTTTAGTGGGATAAAATATTGACTTCCTATGCGTGGGATCTTTTACCTTTATTGGTCATACATGAGTGATATTTATACATTGTTCACGTATTGTTGGCACTAACATGATTTCATACTCGACCAATTCAAACTCAAAAATGCTTCATGTGTATAAACAATCAGGATATCATTTTGATCTAATTATTTAAACACATATTGATATAAGGTTTAATTAGGTATATATGATTGATTACATACTTTAGTTTATTTTGATTTTCCCCCATAAAATAGCTAAATGCAGTGGCGGACAGAATATAGAGTTTTTTTATCAAATACCAAAAAGTCTCTCAAACATTTTTAATACAGACTTAGTCCAAGCCTTTTATTTTGTACCAAAAAGTCTCTTATTCTCTTATTTTTATAGGTCCATGCCAGCGGCATGGTAAAGCCTTTTTAACATGGTGAAGGACTTTTGGGTGCAAAATAAAAAGGCATGGACTAAACGTGTATTAAAAAAAGTTCGAAAGACTATTTGGTATATGACAATTATTTTTTGGGTGGCTTGGTGGGGGGTGGGGTGGGCTACAACATATAAACGACTTCGTATTTTGAATGCTCTTTTTATCAATGAAATATTATGGTTCGGTTTGTTCTATTTTATTGATATTAACGTGTGAATATTTATATCTGTTTAGATATTTAAACAACCTTTAAAAAAAATCGGGGGCTACCGCTCTCAAACTCCCATTGTTTATATTATTCTGCCCCACCCATTGGAGATTCCTGGTTCCGCCACTGGTTAAATGGGAATATTGTAAATGTATTGTTGGTACAAATTTAGATACTGTAATTAAATATCACATCAAAGAATTTTGTGGAGAAATCTAATAATAATTTTTTTATGTTATTTTACTGTACTACCCAAAATTAAATCATTACCTCATACGATTATCGCAAGTATGAAATGCATGGTATTGAATCTAAATATATGCCGAAAAAAACCTATATTACCTCAATTGTTTATAAAATCGGTAGTAGATAATTCTTGAGTTGAGTTGAATTGCGGACTATGTCGTTCTTTTTAACACGCCACCCCCAGGATAAAACAAGTCCAAAATTACCATAGTAAGCGACCACGCTAATACTTATTAAAAACCAATTGCTCAATATCACAGTGTTGAAATTGGGGGAATAAAATATTTTTTGAAACAAAAAAATTTCAGAAAGATTTCTGAGAGAGCGGCCATTTTTTTTTCTCGGTTCTATATTCTGTGTGTTCAATATCCTTAAAAACCAAAGCCGATGCTTTGCATTTATAGACAAAAATAGGAAGGAAAAGCATGAGGAAATCGGGGAGGAAAATAGGGAGAACCAAGGGAAGTGGGTTGAAAATGTCTTCCATTGTGTTTAAACAATTCATTATGGCCTAAAGGCCAAAAGGAATAATAGGACCCACAAAAACATTTTTCTTTTCCTTATTTTCAAACTTTGCACATACAAAAAACTACATTCGGCTCTAACATGTATAATTTCTAAGTTATCGGATTATCCTGTGTTAAACATTCGAGTCTTACACACTATAAGAAAATATAAATATGCTGACATTTTACTACCGACGTTTTTGTGTAAATGTTGGAAAATCCCTAAGTATAAAAAAATAGCCAGCATTTTATATCAAATAACGAAACATTTAAATAAAAGATTGCCAAATCACGACATTTTTAATTATAAATATCGATTATTTGCTGTCATTTAAATGAAAAAGGTTAGAATTTTTTTATGGGCTTCAAATTGTATCATTCCCTCCATTTTTTCTTTTCGGCTCCTGATTGGTTTTTTTGTGCTTTGTGTACAACTAGGTTTCTATTACCTCAATTTTTGCAAAAGTCTTCCTAACATAGAATCATACTGCCCATGATTTCCATGACCCATTGTAACCAAGTTCTCTCTTTTCGATAACCGTCCAAAGCATCTCTCTCACATCTCTCTTGATCCCTGATAGGTATTGTAACACCCCATAATTTTGAGGAATTAGTATTTAATTATTTTTGGGATAAATAAAAATATTTAAATTAGAGAAACGTAAATTTTTGATTTGGAGAATTTATTTGAGTGGGAAGAATTATTTATAATTGGCGACTTTAAGTTAAATTGTTCGAATTAATGTGTGTCGCATTTTGAGGTCAAAATTTGAAAATATTATAAAGTATTTCAGATGACAATTTTGAGTGCGCGGTTGAGTCCGGATGGGTTGAGATAGTCAGAAAAGAGTACCATGGGGTAGTAATTGGGTATCGGGGCCTTTTTGGGCATAGCCGGGGCCACATAGGGTGATTCAGGCCATTTTAATTAGGCACATGTGGCGAAAAATGGAATTAAGGATTTTTAACCTAATTGGGAGACTTATTGAACGACGGTTAAAAATTCTAAACCTAGGGTTTGAGAGAGACACAAAGGAAACAAATCTAGAAGCAAATTAGGAACCTTTTTGGAGACAAATTAAGGAACAAATTGGGTGTTCGTCATCAAACCATTTTATACACCAACGGATCATACTCTACGAACAATCAGAGGCACGTGGTTAACTGTTATGATTTTTAGATAATCAATTCATATCATAGTATGTGTATTAAAAATCTGTCTTGGTTATGGGTTAAATAACTAAAAAGGGGTTTTTCGGATTTGATTAGTATATGTAGATTTGAGACTAAATTAATGGTGAATATGGATATGGGATTGCTAGAATCAATTGTAGGATTCTAATTAGTAAGTATTGGTGAGAAATTTTGAATCAGTGTGAAGAATTCATATCTTCGTAGGATAAACCCGGGTGAGACCCAATTCGAAAAAAAATTGGGATTTTGATGAATTGATGAATGATGTAAGTCTTCTAGGAAGATTAGAATATATTTATATGTAAATGAAATGTTGGTTGTGATTGGGTAAGGGTTCGGAATGAAAATAAAAGCTTGAGGGTTCATCCATAGCCGAACAGAAGGCTGGAGAAGACGATGACCTGGTCGATTGATCAAACGACCCAGGGGGATCGATCAATCGATGATGCGGAATTTTTGGTAATAACGCCAGTTTTTAATTACATGGGAGATATTTATTAAAAAAGGGTCTTCGGCTGATTTAAATGATGAAAATTAAATAGGGGCATGACTCTTGGTACTTTTAGGTAATTATAATCGGGTTTTGGGAGAAGGTAATGAGGGTTAAGTTATGCATAAATATCTGGAAAATATTAAGATATGGGCCAAGTGAGCGATTCCGGGTATGTTGGTTGAGTGACACAAGGCAATAAATTAATTAATGTGTAAATTAATTAAATTAGAGTCGAATCATAGACTCGGACAAATATTATATAAATTAATACGTAAAGTATTTATATTAGAGTCGGACCATAGACTCGGGGAAAATGTTATATTAATTGATGTGTGAATTAAGTAAATTAGAGTCGGACCATAAACTCGGAAAGATGATAAATTAATAAGTGATAAAATTAATTAAGTCGAGTCGGGATAGAGACTCGGGAAATTTTAGGCTAGTGTTACGGGTTTTTGAGTACACGGTAAAGTCGGGATTTATATTATATATATACGGTGTGGTGTTAGTATATATATATGTATATATATATATTGTGTGTGCTATTAAATATCAGTGACTAGATATTTAATTAATTTATATACTCTAGTGCTATCAAGGGAGGTTGCGCTATGTGGGTGAATCCCCTAGCTTGAGGAGTAGAGTGAGTATATCCCCAGGTCATAGCTCCCGGTATATGGGTGAGGGGCTTATCTCACTTTCAGGGAAGAAATATGACCGCCTCTACTACATTTATGTTTTTAGGCTAGGATTGGTGAGCGATTCCAACTTGGGTAACTAGGTTATGTGAGCAAACCTAGTGAGATAGCACTTTAAAGGGAATCATACAGTAAGGGTATACTCGGAGGGATGGATATACATGTGATATGTGTGTGGATGTTCTTAGAAAAGGTACGTATATAATGGTAGTAAATATTATATGGGGGTAATAATACAGTGTGTGATGTATTTACTTTATATAACTTATGTCACGGTTATATGATATTATTTAAAAGGAATTAATTAAGTTAATTGGTGAGATAACTTATAACCCATTAATATTAATACTCGGTTACTTGGGAGGAATACTACAACTAGGTGGGGTTAAGAAACTCGTTAGGTGTGCGCATTAGTGGATGGGTGAGTATGTCCTCAAGGGAGTGCAACACTAACTTAAATATGAAGCGCATTCATGCATTTTAAATTACTGAAGTTAATTCACTTGCTAAATATTTTCAAAATATTTTGGGTTCTAACCCTTGCAATAAAAATTATTTTCAAAACCTTTTAGGTGTCCAGCCACAGGGACGCCAGACTTGATATTCTATTCCAGGAACATGGAGCTGCGGCACATGTGGATGCTAGCAGGAGTTTTGATTAGATGCATCGTTAATTCCTTCCTAGAGTAGGAATCATTTATCAGTTTCACTTTTACTTAGGGCTTGTCTCCCAGACTTTCAGTACAGTTTTCAAATTTATTTATTCAGGTGTTGAATGTTTGTACTGGACTATTTCCTTTGGTGACCGATGATTTATTCGACATGTAGTTTATTATTTATTCTGTTGATTTAATTCAGTCGTGATGTATGACTCATATTATATTTTCGCATGTTATTGGTTGTTTAATTAAAAGATAAAATTTGGCACCAGCTTTTTGGAATACTAGGTGGTTAGTAAGTTTTAAAAAGGTTTTCAACAGTAATGCTAAGGATGAACCAACTGGGATTCCTATTTTAATTTGGTATAGGACTAATCACCCAGTATTTTATTAGGCGGGATGTCACAGGTACCCCCTATCTCTCCCACTCCCTTTCCAATCCTCATAATCTTTAAATCACATGTGAGTTATTTTATTTGAATTGGAGAAGCATCTGATATGTGTCACAAGAGAACGATTGAATTCTAATGATATTATTCAGGCTTTGGGGAGTTTATGGTTTGATAAAAAGAGGCAATTTTGTGATAATGTTGTCCGGGCTTGATATTTTTCAGTGTTATTTGTTTAATTGTTATTAACTTTGAGTGACTCTCTGATTAATCAATGTATTTTCTCAAATTATGAGGGCTTGTGAAAGGTAGTTATGTGTAATTAATCAATTAATGGCTCTGGTTTATTTTCTTAACAAAAATTAAAACTCAACCTTCTGCGAAAGAATTGGATCTCTTGTTGAGGTACATATTCTATTTTTTTTTTTAATTTTTAAAATGGGGGTTTAGTTAAGTTATGATATTTTTGTGACCTTGTTTGCTAGTTAGATTGTAATCAAGTAAAGTATCTTATATACCTTTTCATGGACAGCTATTTCTGTATTATTAACCTTTAGGTCTTTTTAGGTTCTGCCATCTTGCATTTCTTAGGTTGAGTTTTGAGCCGGTATCTTGACTGGTACTGAAGTCGTTATTTACTTGAATTGTTTCATGCAATATTATGCTATTTATTAAATTTATATGATTTCTTAAATATATGTGTTGTATCATGCTATTTCTTAATTATATATGAATGTTTAAAAAATATCTCCTAAGGCCAAATCTATCAATGTTATGTTCATTAATATTAATGCATAATTGGTGTTAAAAGAAAACATTGTACTAAATAATTCAAGTGCCGTATCGTGGGAAACATAACGTGTCTGACTAGCAAGCTTATAAAAAGTGGACACTGCTTGTGTTTAGTGAAAGTTTTTTCACACATTTTTTGAATATTAAGATGTTTTAATAAATTTAGGTTATAAAATGATGGGTTCACGTGAATTTATTAGAGAAGTAGACTAAAATCATGTTTTATGTAATAGTTTTAGTTATTGAGTTATTATTAAAATAAAATCAGTTTTTCCTGTTTTAATTAGAATAATGTATCGACATAATGTTTGCATTATTTTATATATTGTTAATGTATTTTATTCTGCTCAGTTGGTGTTCTAATGTGTAGAGTACGTCTTACACACATAGGATCAGATCACCCGTTCTTGTACAATATAAGTTTTATTGTTCACAGTCTTAGATGGAACTGGACACACCATCAGTAGGGCTGTATTATAGTATTTTAGTAGGTCTATCTTGATTACGGGAAACTGTATACTTTCAACTTATTGTGCTAGTACATTTGTGTGTATTGAATGGGATCAATTTAAGGTCATTATTTTTGTAGTGATTTTATAGGACAATGTACACCTCATGATTATTAGGTTTACTTATAGCTTTAATCCAAATATGATTGATGGACACATGCGTGTAATAACCCGCCCTTTTGGAGATAATTAAATTCCATAATTAAGTATAATTTGGAATTTGGAGAATTTCTCGAAATAGTAATTTTGGGATTTTTGAGGATTTAATTATTTTCGAGGGGTGTTATAAATTATTTTGGGACTATATAGGTCGAAGTAATTTAATTATATGTCGTCGTTGAGTATAGAGACAAAAGAGGTAAGATTTTGAGTACAATACCGCATTTAATTATTTTGGGTTAGAATAGTGATTTGCGGTCAAGTACCTCAGATGAAAATTTTGACTGCGCCATGAGTCTCGGAATGTCCGAGATAGTCTGAAAAGAGTGTCCGATTGTCGAAATGGAGTTCCGGGTAATTTTGGAGTTAAATAGGCTCGTAATTGGGTAAACGAGTCGTTTTTGGGTTTTAAAGGGGTAAACCTTTTTCTCCTTATAAAAGGAGGGAGAGGGGGAGAAAATAGAAGAGAAAAGAGAAAGAAGAGAGAGAAGAGAGAGAGAGGAGGAAGAAAAGAGGAAAAAGGGGGAGATTCCGGGCAGTCTCCGCGGGATTCAACTCGAGGTTGTCGGATTTCATCCACGAGGCAAGTGTTTACTTGATTTATTTGTTTTTAAGCATAAATATATCATATCATTGTTGGTATAACAAACCCTAATGATTTTGGGTTGGGTATTCGTGGATAAAACGGGTTTTTGGGAGTTAAAACGAATAAACCCCTAAATATGATAAATTGGAGAAACTTAGGTTTAAATTGAAATTAATTGGTGATTCCAGGTTCTAAGATGTTTAGAACCCGTATTATAGGTGTATTTATAGTTGGTTGAAGTTGTAGGCCGTTTGGTGAAGAGATGGAAGCTTGGGGGAAGCTACCATGGCTGAAACAGCTTCTCGGAGAAGAAACTGTCCGACTTGATCGATCGATCGATCATAGGGGATCGATCGATCGAAGCCATCGATCGATCGACGGCCATGGGTCGATCGATCGACCCCTGCTGAAAGTTGACAATTTCTCTAGGATGATTTGGATGGGATAGATTCCATTTCATCTTGCTTTGAGGTTAATTAGGTGATAACCTAGAGGACCTTTTAGGATTTTAGGGTCCATAAATTAAGACAATTTAGGAGGGTAAAGTAAGGGTTTTTAGTATATAACCCTTAATCTATATTTTCGAGGAAAATAGAATATTTGCAGAAATTGATGGATTAGTGTTCCTAAATTATATTGGGGACTTCTAAATGATTAATTGGACTAGGTATAGTCTTGGGGGTTCAAGGAAATGAAATCCTTAACTCGTTGAATTTAAGGTTGTTCGGGTGAAATAAATCCCGAGGATATTTCTAGTAGGCATACAGGCCTATATAATTATGCTAACAGAAAGCATAATTATATCGATTATCGTTAAGTGTATCCGAGGAGATAATTAGGATAAACTGGGAATATAGGTATGTGTTGGTTTCACTTAGAGTGAAGGGTATCATTGGAGATATCCAATAAATCCTTAGATGGGATTGATGTATATAGTGATTATTAAATTAAGAAATATTTGGGTTTAGTATCATGCTTATATGAATGCATGATTCTGATTCCTAGAGGGAATCTTTGGGATTATTGGTCATCGCTAGATGCTATAGGCCACTATGGCCGTTTATATATATTCTAGGAAGAATATATAGGATATGTATATACTGTGTGATTTAGGTATATATATATATGTTATGATGGAAATAATTTTGAAAATATAAAAATGAATATTTTCAAAATGGAAAGAGAAATGTTTTTCATAATTAATAAAATATGGATTACACACCTCTCTAAATCGCTATCATAAGGGAAGTTGCGTGCGTATGGTGAAGCCCCCTGACAAATTAACGCAGGGTGGATATAGTCCTATAGGCCATGTGAGCGTTTGTTGATATATATTTTTCTGCGCTGGTTAGGAGATTCCGGGTGTGGTCTTGACTATCCCGCAGGCACATGGCTGCTTCCCGACGTCTTGCGATGTAGGATCCCAGGTTGTCTTATGATAGGCCCTGGAAGATGATTGCCATTTAGGGGTGCGCACAGTGGAGAAATCCGAACGGGCGGTCTTAGAACGCGTTATATTAAAGCAATTCATGATAATGGATTGGATTTAATTACATTTCCTGGATATAGGAAGGGAAATGGGATAAAGGTTTGGCTTCGGTAACACTTCCTGGATGGAAGAAGGGATGTGGAAGCATATGATATGATCAAAGTATTTTTATGATAATGAAAATGGCTTTGAATACATTTCTTGAGTATAAAAAGGGAAATGGGATGATTTAAAAAGGTAAAGCATTTTTATGATAATAAAACTGGCTTTAAAAAGAGATATGATTTGTTAAAGCAATTCATGATAATGAATTGGCTTTTAAATACATTTCCTGGATATGAGAAGGGAAATGGAAGGTTTTGAGATAAAAATGATAAGTATTGATAAATACTTTGTATATGGATTCTCATTCCGGGAGATAGATCCGGATGGTTATGGTATTACGTATATGTATTTATGGATGAATCGAGTACTGAGGGTCTAATGGATCCCGACGATCGACCTTGCCGCATAATAGTGTATCGGGGGGGTTCCTTGTTTGGATTTCGCTTTGCAAGACACCCCACGCACGAATATGGCAGTGTGTTGAGACTGGGGAGAAGTTTAATCCTTAGTGCTCTAATATTATAAATTCTTATGGTATATATTTATATATATCTTTCTGTACTGAGGGACTGGCGGATCTCGACGAATGACCATGCCGCATAGTAGTGTATCGGGGGGTTCCTTGTTTGGATTTCGCTTTGCGAGACACCCCACGCACGAACATGGCATAGCGTTGAGACTGGGGTGAAGTTTAGCCCTTAGTACATTGCTTGGACTATCTAGGATTGATAGTGGGTTGGGTGATAGTCTAGTTTAGCAGGGTAGCTTGACTAGGATGTTTAGAGGGATGCGCTAGGAGTGCACTGTTAGAGGAGAGGTGAAGGGTATCTCATGAGAGTGCGATACCAATTTAAATATGAGATAAAACTATTTTTCTAAAAATAAAGCATTTATGCACTTGCAAAATATTTTCAAAACTCTGGCTCTGACCCGTTTATCTACTCTCCTTTCTTTCTATATTATATATATACATAGGTGTCCAGACACAGGTACGCCTGGATGGCACTTCCTTCGAGTCAGACGTCAGCTGCAGCAGCTGTGGATGCGTGCAGGATTTTCAGTAGACGCTTCCATTCTTGTAATCTAGATAGGAGGTATTCTATAAACATTCGGGCCAATGGTCCAATTGCATTTAGTTATTCTTTCAGTACAACATTCGTTATGGTTGTATATTTTGACCGAGTGTTCGGTTATTTTATTTCATTTCAGTTTCATTTCCGCAAAACTGTGTGGATGTTTTATTTACAGTTGTTAAAAAGAGTAGTAAAGTTAAAATTTTGACACCGGCCTAATAGGTTATTAGTAATTAAATGGACTTTCGACAGTGATGCTAAGAATGATCCATATGAGACTCCTGTTTTAATTTGATATAGGAGTGATCGCCCGGTATTTTATTAGGCGGGGTGTCACAATGCGCTAGTTATTTATTGCTTTGACTTATCGTTGAGATTCATTATTCGATCAATAATCTTGATAAATTGGGTAATGGCGATTAATGTATGGTGAAATTATTTTAGGGATGGAATCCACGTCTCGATATAGAGACCGGTGATACTCCCCTTGAGATGCTTATAAGTTTTGTATGTGTCAAACCCTGAAGGTGGATTATGTTAATCCGATACTACAAATCAGTTAAGTTGGACCACTCAAGGACCTGAAGAAGTTAATCAAGTAAATTATCAGTAATTTATTTTATTAACGGGTATTTGAAACCTTAACGTGGGTAGAATGAAGTAATTAATAATAAGAATATCGAAATATAATTTTGAGTTATGGAGTGGAGTTGCAATTCTAATTATTTAGTGGCATTAATTATAATTAAGGGACTGAAATTAGGGTTTAGTAAGTGTTAGATTTTCCCAGGCCTATTAGGAACCACATACTTATCTCTTCTTTGGGTTCCTACTGTAGTCTATATATATGCACCTAAGGCTCATTCTTTCTTAACCTAGCCGACACTCTTTGATACTCAAAATACCCATTTTTGGACTTGTGAGGAAGAGAGGCAACAGAAAGGAAATGAGAGACGAGAAGGTGGTCACGAAGGAAGAGCCTACACTCTGCTCACTATTCATATTATGAATACATTAGAAGATTGTGAGGTGTATCTCGGCTTGCATTATAGATCAACTGTGATCATATTCTGTTCGTGATAAGACGAGATCGAATCAAAGAGATCTTCCAGATAAATCCTACTTCTGACCTATAGGATTTCACGTATTTGTAATTTTTTTATAGTTTGATCTATACGCGTTTTCAATAGACCCTTGAACTTTCGCTCCAACAGCATATTAGGTATTCTTATGTAAGAACAAAACCTAGTCTTATAAGTGATTTTTTAGTTAAAAAATAATTTAAAAGTTTACTCCGATCCAATTGTAAATGCGCCAAACTTATGAAAAGTTTATTTCTATAATTAAGAACTCAAGTTTGACATTTTCAATGCGCGATGTTTGATTAAATTCATAACGACCTGTTCAGTTCTCCATTTCAATGCCGGTTCATCACCATTACTTGACAAATTTGGGCATTGAGTTTTGACCATAAATAGTAATTCCATACATCATACTTTGAGTAGTGTTTCTTTGGTTTTTATTAAATATGTTCTTGGTGTATGTATTAACCAATGCCATTATAGTCTTAACTTTAGATGCATTATTCATTTTTAGTCTTAAAAAGTTAAAATAAGATTTATAAACCAAAATTGAGAAAATACTCATATTAGGTATCTTTGTTTATATTGGTTTCAATAAAGCTACATTTATACCGAATAATTAGAATAAAAGAAATCTGACCAAATGACGTGTTAAAAATGTATTGAATAATGTGTCAAATGGGCTACCTCATATAGAACCTACTCACAAACCAAAGCCAATGCATTTTCGATGTCTCTAGCATTATAGTACGGCTTAGGTATTTATTCCGTAGTTTGATTTTTTTTTAATAATAATAAAGGAAGAATATTACTGCAGCCCATAATCCTTAGTTGATTGTGGGCCAAGTTCTAAAAAATGAGATGGGATATGGATGATCCACTTAAATTAAATTGAGTCCCTTGGATGGTTATTTTCTATAATTTTTGCTTACATTTTTGTTTATTATTCTCCAATTAGTTGGAGGATTCTTTTGTTCTTATAGTGTTACCTTCTCTCTTTTGGATCAATAAATGTTTAATTTATATCTTGTTATATAATCATTGTTGCTAAATTTTAATAGTGGATAATATAGAGGTTTTTTTTATTAAAGTATTTTGTAATTACAAGAATTCACGTGAAAGTTGTAAAGGAACATTTCATTGATTTAACATAAATGGCCTTCATCTTTTGGTACCTTATTTTATTGAAAAATTTCGAGGGACGAGAGTCTTTCTCCTCTTTAAATCACCTGATTACTCTATTGAAAGTGATTTCTCAAAGTTTATCAGTTCATGTATAGTTTCAAGTCTTAAAAGATCACATCTAATGTTGCTCATGCTTGTATAGTTGTTCTTGATAGGAGAGGAAGCAACATGTATATTTGCTATACCGAGTGAGTATTGAAGGTATCCAGTCCCTACTCTTTTTGCGCTCCTTGTTATTCTATCACACAATGATAGATTTTGAAATAAATTTTGGGATAACTGCTTTATCTTGGAATTGGAGATTTGTGCATGTCTTGGAGTATAACTTGAATTTGAACATGACACGTCATTTTGGGATTCTCCTGCTTTATAGGTGTAGATATATAGGATGTAATGTATGATGGGTTCGTAGATTTCTTTTAGATATGTGTAGATAAACATGATGTATGATGGGTTCTTGTCTTGAATTTGATGGTGAATGTGCTATTTGTGTTTAATTTAAATTGATGGGTACTTGTGTTTAATTTCATCTACAGGTTCATATATTCTGTAATTAGTTATTAAAAATCAAAATGACCATGATTTTTTGTGATTTTTGCTGTAATTTAAAGTAGAGGGGTTCCTTTGAATTGAGAATCTTGTGATTGCTTTAATGATGTTGTTCATCTTCGTGTCTTTAATTTGATTGTGTTTTGATGACTTTTGTTTGAACTTTGCATGTATAGTTTATGTAGTTTTTTGTTTATTTGAAAGTGTGCATACCAAGGTGCGTTGTAGGTGGCATGATAAAATGCATGTAGTTAACCACTTATAGTTATCTGGACCATAATTTTTTGTATACTCTCAACTCTATTTGTATGTTAGTTTGTTGCAATTATGTGTGGATCGAGATAAAGGAATGGGTTTTATTTTGATCATAAGCATTCTACACCTTAAAACACTTTTTGACATTTACAATTGTCTCTAAGTTCAATATGTAATTTCTTGGGGCGAGGATTAGTAATTTAAAAAAGTAAAGATAATAAAACAAGACTTTAACATTTTAAATTTTGAATGTAGTATAGATCCCATCTTTAATCTGATCCTGAATTTTAAAAAGCATGACAAGTTTTTGGGGATGTTTTGATTTAGGTAAAATAAAGGATGGTCATAATCAATATGTAACTATACCCTTGAGTTTCTTTTTTTCATATAGTGGTAGACCAAAAATGTGAGGGGAGGGGGGGATATATATCTACTTTTGTGGGGAAAAAGATTATAAAAATATAAAATAATTCACAGAATTTAAAAAGTATAGGGTACAATTTGAATGAACCAGAAGTTTAGGGGGACCAAGGCCAACCCTATCCCCCTTGGATCCACCTCTGGGTGGTTTCATCCCTCCATATCCCTACATGTTCTTGATTAGTACTGTAAATTCAAGCCAAGTATATGAACTCAAAATAGACAAAAGATGAGATAGAATTTGTACAGGACTATAGGACTTTTACACCTTTTTCATGTTACATTTCAGAGTCTATACATTCGGATCTACTATTTTATGCTAACACATTAGCTGGACGGGTTTCTCGAGCAGTCATAGGAGGGTACAAAGTACTATAAGACTTTCAGTAAAGCAGGACTACTGTGATCGGCCTGCCATAAAATGCGTCGTCCTAGATGTAAGTGGCGTTCTGGAAGGTCTATGTGATGTTTGGTCTCAATAAGGCAAGACACTTTTCTATGGAGTTCCTTACTGATGCATGAGAATGCCAGGTTTTTTACCTTCTTAAGAAGGTCCATGTGAAGTTTGGCCTTAATAAGATAGGAACACATTGGTTAACTATGAGGGGTTCCCTAATAAGGTTTATAGGGTCCCCACTAAGGTATGAGTATTCCCTACTTTACCTTGGTGCCTTTTGAATGGAAACTGGAGGTCTGTGTTAAGGTGTGGTGTATATTGAAGGTCATTTGGTCAGGTTTCTATGTGTTTGCCTTTGTCATAAGATTTAGGTTTAATTCTCCAGTGTTAGTAGTTTAGGAATGGAATGTATACACTACCATTAATGAACCCCCTAAAGACTAATCATTAGCCACATGTTTGGCGATGCTACAAGAAATACATTGAGCAACCACAAGATCCCCTTGGGTTGCTTTCATCCAAATGAGTGACAAGGAGTAAAGGAATGTCACAACCTTTACTAAGAGGCTTACCACAAGCAAGTTATACAATAAGCAAAAGGTCGTAGGGTGAGAGTAAGCATGTTTGGTACTAGTAAGTTTCTAATTCGGATGCTAGTTAGTGGGATGTATTTGGGTATACTGGTCCATTATGATCACAAAAGATATGAGCCCTCACATGTTTGAACCAAATAACTTGTCAAGTTAGTGATAAACTAGATTAACTTCTTTGACTGCACAAAAGTACCAAGTCACCTTTTGAAGACATTTCCTTAGCCGCAAAACTATAGGGATATATAGCAGTTGCCTTAAGTTAATATCCTCAATATTCTAACATCAACATTTATCATTCTTACCACCTCAATGGTCCCGCTCCTATTATTATATACTCTTTGAGATCATACTTACACCTCATAGAAATATTCCTCCTTCACATTTAATCCTTTATGTATTCGGACTTTTATGGAAATTCCAATGGACATTCGAGTCTGATTCCTTCTGTGCGGATCGGCTCTGAAATCAGAAGGGAGAGAAAACTAGAGAAATCCCTCTCTCCGCGCATGAGAGGATTTGAGGATAAAGGGAATCCTATTTCTTCCACTCTCACTAATCTTCGTGGGCTGCCACGAATATAAATCATCCGTTGTTAAAGTGGAGAAAATTGTAGATATAGAGTCGGCAACCTATTTTGCTCAAAATATGCAAGAGAATGTAGCCATCCGGAGATAATGGCATCAAAAAACATATTGATGTGTACAAAACTAAATGAGTAGAGGGTCCAAGGACTAAGTAATGAAATGGGATTGTGTTAGGAACCCATTCTGCCTTTTCGGGCTCTCATGGACTATGATAATATTCTTCTTTTATCCAAATTTTGATATGTGTGTACATATGTGCGGTGTGAACAAATGGAAAAAGAAATTATCCAACTCACATAATGGTAAAGACGAAGCGGAATCATCCTAATAAGTGTACAAAAGAATAATACAAAAATATAATGCGAGTGTCCGTCAAATTACAAATCACTATAAAGAAGTGAGTGTGTATATCTAGCAGGACAAACGCAAGAAAACATAAAATGATTAAATGAGAAAGTAGGACTCGAATCCCAATACTGGATCGAGATGCCTACGTAGCCAAAAAGTCATCAAAGTCCATGTAGTTTGTTAACATGAAAGGGTGGGGTTTAACTCATACATCCTAAATTATAACTTCCTTTACCTGATTTTTGGAAAATGAAATTCGAGTTTAGGATTTATAGGAAAACCCTCTTTTTGTATTTTGTAGATTTTATGAAAATAAGACTTGTGTGTACTAAATGAAAAAAAAATATAGATTAGTTTTGAAGCGAAGAAATGAAACAAAGATATATCAAAAGTGGAAAGAAAAGTAAATCACTAATACTAATTGGATGAGTTGTAAATGAATAAGAGTATACCTTTTAGAAGATTTTAATTCTGATTTTATAGTGGTAGATACTGGTTTTTTAGGTGGTTGGATGGTTGTGAGGTTAAATTAAAAAGTGTGTTGAAAGATGGATGAGAGTGACGTAAGAAATTGGAGAGAACGTTTGGAAAAATGGAATTTTAGTGCACTAATTTTGAGGATAATGTTCTGACTTCAGAAAGGGGCCCTTTGGGAATGAGGTCATGGTCCCCTTAAATAGTAAAAAAAAAGGTTTTAGGGGGGTGACGATTGTCTTGGCCCCTAGCCTAACTATCGGCACACCCCTGCCTTGCTGGCGAAGAAAAGTACACTTTATCTATAGCGAGAAGTTTGGGGGTTCCTATAGGCAGTTCGGACTAGACTTTTTCAGAAAAGTGGGCATAAAATGCAATCCGTAAGTCTGAATCGTTCATGGATTGGACTGTTAGAAAGGGTATTTGAAGAGTGCCCGATATGTGTGTTTCAAACAAAACCGATTTTTTCTCCAAAAAAGATCCAACTTTTAATTATGCACCAAACCAAGTTGTGAAAACCCAATTATTACTTTAAACCAGTTTTATCTTGATTAATACTAAACATGCATCTAGTGATTAAATCAAGTATAGTAAAGTAAAGAATACTCACAATACGGAATGTATGAGGAAAAAACCCAAAACGGGAAAACAACCTCGGATGTCCCGAGCCAGACAATCACTATGAACAATGGTTTTACAAAGACGAATTAACCTTACACTAAGACTCAATCCCCACGGGTCTTGATGCTCCTTCTGATCTTCAACCATTCTTCAATAGTGCCCACGCAGAAATTCCGTCTTCCACGATACCTATCCACAACACACGCGTCCACGTATGTCTCGATGTCCACCGATATGGCTTTGATTCGTCTACGATGTCAAACAAGATGTCTGTCGCTTCTTCACCGCAAAACCCTTTGATGTTCAATGTGTAGAACGAACAACTTTGGTGCAGCAAGACCCCTTAAACATATAATAATGATAACTCGGACCTTTACAAACTCTAAGGATGTGTTTATGCTTTGTAAACCTTAGAAAACATGTGCAAACAAGGTTCTGGTTCTTAAAACTGTTTTCCAGAATGCACACCCCCGAAATTATGATGAAAACACTGTTTAAATAGGATTTAAATGCTGCCTTAAAAAACATGTCGTTCGAATGGCTTGAGGAACTCGTTCGAGCGACATCCCTATCTCGTTCGAACGAGATTGGATGTCATTTGAACGACAGCGCGAAAGTTTGACTTTTTGTTTAAAACGTCTCTTTCAAATAGAGATCCAAAAATGTCAAACTCTTTTACGAGCTTATCATCATAAAACCTATTTTAAACCTTTAAAATACTTTTAAAACATTTAAAACATTTTTCTTTATATAAATACATCCTTAACTTTTATAAAAATAATTCCGAGCACCATTAATTATACGCATTCATACCTGAGTGATCTCGGAAATAAATTAACTTTGAAGACGATTAAATTTGCACCAATTAAACATCGGCATGATTAATTCTTTGATGCTTTGCCTCAATGTCTTCAATTTCTTCAATACGTCATAGACCAAGTGGGATCGTGATAAAATAAAATTCTCCCTATGACATATTACAAACGTAGTGTTGTTCACTGAATTAAGTCAAAACAATACAGGGACTCAATTGGAAATTTATGTCCTTACAAATCTCTCCCTTTGACTATTCTGGGACAAAACTAAACTAGTGAAATGCCTAACTGGGCCGTCAAGCCGTATGACGCCTAAATCTCATCCCATAAACCCAAAAACAAAAATACAGGACACGGACTAGAATATGTAGAACCAATAAGCATGAACTGTCTGAATGTGATGTAGTCTTGAAATCTCGAATCGCTGAAGCATACCTACACATATGAAACAGACAAACAAATACCCAGTGAAGTATGGAGGAAAAAATGATACTAATTTTCAAATTATACCAATTTATATTTCTAATAAGAACAAATCATTTGAAACATGTGAGCAATTATTTGATACCAATTTGAAACAAATATAATAAAATGATATGTGAATCCAGATATCAATAGAAGCGCTCAACAAATCTCCCCCTACATCACATACATCTCTCCCCCTTTTTGTCTCAAATAGACAATCCAGTGAAAAGATAAAACAATATGAAATATCTAGCACGATAATATGAAACCAATATGAATCAAGTTGATACCAATTTGAGAAATAAAACACGCTTGATAATCATGAAACAACCAGCTAAATATGATCAAGTAATGATAAATCAGTAGATAGTAAACCAAGGAATCACACAAAGAGTATACCAATCAAATCAAGTGTGATAAACGAACTCATATGCAAAATACCAATTTGGAACATAAAAGAACCTGCATATAAACCAAACAGTCCACAAATGCTTCCCGTAGTACCAAAAATATACCATTAAACCAGTGGACTGCAAACCAATCAGAAGCCATTTTTTAGCCCGTCATTCGAACGAGCCAGGGACTTCGTTCAAACGAGATGAGGAAGTCTCTCGAACGAAGTACAAATGTCGTTCGCGCGAGATTAATTATCGTTTGAACGACTTCGCGCTACCTGCCAAAATTTCCCTGTTTCCCAGAAATATTATAAAGTATTGCCCAATGAAAAAATTTCCACAGAAATATTTCAGGAAGGGTCTGACATAATCAAAATAGTGTTAAAACAATAGGCTTTTAACACAAAATGCAAAAACTCATAAAAACTAAAAATGCGAGTCATAGTACTGATGTGCTCAAACATGGACATGGAATGAATGGGTGTGAAACTACTACAAATGAGTCACTATTCCAACACATCGAAACGATCAAGAAGCTCTAATTGATAGCGATAAATCATCAAACTTTATCGTAGCCATATGACAATTAAAGAGTGAGCTTAATGAACTAAACATACTACATGCACACAAATCAAGAATTTTGACGATTCTACAAGCAATAGCGTCAAATTGCAATGTTTCAACATTAGGATTATATGTGCAAACCCGTTTAAATTTTTTCCAACCAAACTCCCTCATATATATATACTTTTTCAAGTTCTTTAGAGGTCTCTAGCATTCTCAACTTAGAGAAAATCTTATTGGCCCTTTTCTTAGCATATTGCATTTTCTTTTGGGCTCTTTTAAACGGTGGCTTTCCCGACGAGTTAATTTTGAACTCTCACAGCCCTTTCCCGTGAATCACTCATTATTTTTACCAATTTAAAATCCTCACGGTAAACAGTTATTACATGCACACTTATCCTTAAGTTTACTTATGCATAGAGGACAAGATCGAGATAAGAACGCCTCACCAAATTCAAATATGCAAGAGAAATCAAACATCCATATAAACTCGTCCATGTGTGCAATGTTGGCATATATACATAGTCGAATCAAAATGCATATCAACTTCGAAACAACCCCATATAAACAATGGTTAAGATCATTCTAAGTATCGATAATAATGACCAAATGTCCAAGCCACAAAGATAATGAAACGATGTGGGGGTGGGGGGGGGGGGGGGGGTCCAAGCACACCAATATGCCACATCAAACATGTAAACTAAAAAACAAAAACCAAAAATCTTTCTGGCTTTTCAAACATATTTTGACTCAAGGAAAAGCAAAATCTTTTTGGATTTTCAAAAGTTTTCTCAAAAATAAACTTTTTGTATTTTTTCAAATAGGACACAAACAAATGAAAACTATAATACAAAATGATACACATGTCATAATACTAGCAATGAATATAACATGAAGCAAACTAGTATATGACAAACATGGCAACACTATCATCCTTTAGATTTAGCATGGGAAGAATCAAGTGCACCCAAATGAGAATCATGAAGTTTAATTTCTAAAGCCACTAAATCCGATTTCCTAACTCAAGTAGGTGTAAAACGACGCATGGGGGTTTGGGTAACCGGGGAAACTTTAGTCTCAAACTTCCTAGGATCTTGTTTAAGGTCGTAACAATAATGCCTAAGGTGACCTTTCCAACCACAAAACGTGCAAGTGTAGCGGTGTTGGGAATGATTACCTTTATGTGGACCTTTTCTAACCATCCTAGTGTTTCTCACACGTGAGGGGGCAATGGGAACAACTCTCTCATCAAAACCTATACCTCCCCTATCTCCCTTAATTTGGACGGTGCCTAGGATCTTATCTAACTTTTCCGACCTAGCCTCCAAATCAAACTTGACTCTAGAAGAGTCTCTCAATCTCTCCTCTAACTCATGAATCCTAGACTCGAGTAAATGTCTAGACTCCTCAAACACTAAAATCTCCTTTTTCAAGGACTCCATCAAACCATAGAGATTATCTCTCTCTTTCTCCACAAACTCTAATTTCTCCTTTAACTTCTTCTCTCGTGCCCTAAGATCCTCAATCAAACTATCATTATTTTCTATGGCACGCTCATTCAACTTAGATTGAAATTTTGAGTTAGCCTTTTTCACCTTCACCGTTTCGGCATACAACTCATTAAACGCATTTTGCAACTCTTTCACATCGACCTCATCCTCGACACTCTCTTCACCCTCACTAACATGGTCTTCACTCAAAACCTCCTCGGAAGTGTCATTCACATGAGTAGTATCATCGTCGCTCACATGACATGACATAAACGCAACAAAGTTACGCTCAATGGGGGAACTCTCTCCCTCTTCTGGTTCACTATCACTTAAGGTGGCATTATAGACAACGACTTGCTTTCCCTCTTTCTTAAGTCTAGTGGGAAACTCCTTAACCTTGTGACTGTACCCCTCACACCCAAAACACTTATCCGACTCATCTCTCTTAGGCTTCTCAAACTTATCCTTAGAGGTGGGATCTACATCTTTCGATTGCTTTTGAAACTTAATAAATTTTTTAAATTTCTTTGCCAAAAAAGCAACATCCTCAAAATAGAAATCGAAATCGAAATCCGAAACTTTAATTTCCTACTTCCGAGTTTTCAAATCTATAACCTTTTCTTTCTTAGTCACTTGCTTGGAGGTAATCATGTCGATTTCATAGGTTTGTAAGTCACCTACAATCTCTTCTAGTTTCGTTGACTCCAACCTACACAAGGAGTTTAATATGGTCACTTTTGCATCAAACCTACTAGGCAACGACCTAAGGATTTTCTTAATGACACGGTTGTCAGGAATTTTCTCACCTAGGTTAAACGATAAGTTGACAATATTGGACAACCTAGCATAAAACTCATCAAAGGTCTCACTCTCTAACATCCTAATGGTCTCAAACTGTGTAGTGAGATTTTGAAGTTTTGACATCCTAACCGTGCTAGTGCCCTCGTGAGTGAGTGCCAAAATATCTCAAGCCTCTTTTGATGTTTCACAAGTCATAATTCTATTATATTCTTCTTATGTGATATATGAAGAAATAACGTGCAGACCCTTTGAATTATATTGTGAAAGTCTTCGTTCAGTTTCGGTCTATGACTCAACAAGCTTTAAACTAGTGACCTCATCTACAATAGTGACAGGGGGTGTCCAACCTTTCTCAACTGCAAGCCAAACACGCTCATCTATAGATTTTAAAGCACATCTCATTCTCATATTCCAATAAGTGTAATTAGTGCCATAAAAAATAGGAGTTCGAGAAAATTCCTTATATCCAGAATTCATCTTTAAAAACACACGGGATCACAAAACAAATAAAAATTTTTTCTAGCTCTGATACCAATTTGAAGAGTGCTCGATATGTGTGTTTCAAATAAAACCAAATTTTTCTCCGAAAAAGATTCAACTTTTAATTATGCACCAAGCAAAGTTGTGAAAACCCAATTCTTACTTTAAACCAGTTTTATCTTGATTAATCCTAAACATGATCTAGTGATTAAAGCAAGTAAAGTAAAGTAAAGAATACTCACAACGCCGGATGTACGATGAAAAAACCCAAAACGGGAAAACAACCTCGGACGGCCCAAGCCAGACAATCACTATGAACAATGGTTTTACAAGAACAGATTAGCATTACACTAAGACTCGATCCCCACGGGTCTTGACGCTCCTTCTGATCTTCAACCGTTCTTCAATAGTGCCCATGTAGAAATTCCGTCTTCCACGATACTTGTCCACAACACATGCGTCCACGTATGTCTCGGTGTCCACCGATATGGCTTTGATTCGTCTACGATGTCGAACACGATGTCCGTCGCTTCTTCACCGCAAAACCCTTTGATGTTCAATGTGTAGAACAAACAACTTTGGTGCAGCAAGATCACTTAAACATATAAGAGTGATAACTCGGATCTTTGCAAACTCTAAGGATGTGTTTATGCTTTGTAAACCTTAGAAAACACGTGCAAACAAGGTTCTGGTTCTTAAAACTGTTTTCTAGAATGCACACCCCCAAAATTATGATGAAAACACTGTTTAAATAGGATTTAAACGCTGCCTCAAAAAATGTGTCATTCAAACGAATGGAGGAACTCATTCAAGCTACATCCCTATCTCGTTCGAACAAGATTGGATGTCATTTGAACGACAACGCGAAAGTTTAACTTTTTGACTTTTTGTTTAAAACGTCTCTTTCAAATAGAGATCCAAAAATGTCAAACTCTTTTATGAGCTTATTATCATAAAACCTATTTTAAACCTTTAAAATACTTTTAAAACATTTAAAACATTTTTCTTTATGAAAAATATGTCCTTATCTTTTATAAAAATAATTCCGAGCACCATTAATTATATGCATTCATACCTGAGTGTTCTCGGAATGAAATTAACTTTGAAGACGATTAAACTTGCACCAATTAAACATCGGCATGACTAATTATTTCACGCTTTGCTGTGACGTCTTCAATTTCTTCAATACGTCATAGACCAAGTGGGATCGTGACAAAATAAAATTCTCCCTATGAAATATTACAAACATAGTTTTGTTCACGGAATTAAGTCAAAACAATACAGGGACTCAATTGGAAATTTATGTCCTTACAGTATTCAGAGACCTATAAGAATACATTAATCCACTCATAGGATCGAGCGTTGACTGAAGTCAAACGGGGCCCGAATGCACCCTATAGCCTCTAAACGAGGGTTATCGGAGTAAAAAGACAAGTACATGCGAACTGTGAGGTTGATTCTCGTACAACATGGACCATTGGAAAGGGGATTTTGGGACCTATGATATTTCAATGAGCTTCGCTTAGTCAACAGAGTTGACTTAGGTGAAATGGGGCTCAGAAGCTCCCGATGGCTTCTAGACTAGGGTTCAGAGTAAAAGGTTGGTATACGTGAATCGCGAGGCCAATTTGCATACAGAGCCCTATGAAAGTCTAATAAGATTCACTCGGGTTGAATGGTTGATAGTTGTTAAATAGGGCTCGAGAGCACCTGATGGCTTCCAGATTGGGGGTTGGATTAGGATCTGGGGTCTTATGATGGGAGGAGGAGTGCTAAGGACATAAGGACATATTTAGGGTGTGCCAAGATGGGGTGTTTATAGAGACCCTTGATGGGCGATCGTGGAACAATCAAAGGTTATCAAAAGATAGATTTCTCATCGAGGTTTAAGGGTTAGGGACCTTCTTGGGGGAGAAGATGGTCGATTAAAGGGTTGAGGTCAATTTTGCGGACCTAAAAAGTTAAGGTGACCGATTCAGAGTGTCGAGACCAATTCTACAGACCTAGGTCAATTTTGGGGACCTAAAGAGTTGAGATGACCGATTTAGAGTGCCGACGTCGATTCTGCAAACTTGGGTCTATTATTTGGACCTAAGTAGTTGAAATGACTAATTTTGAGGGTCGAGGTCGATTATGCGGACCTAGGTTTATTCTGTGGACCTAAATGGTTGAAATGACCAATTCAAAGGGTCGAGGTAGTTTAAATGATTGATTTAGAGGGCCAAGGTCAATTCTACGAATCTAAAGAGTTAAGATAGCCAATTCAATGGGTCGAGGTTGATTATGCAGAACTAGGTCTATTCTGTGGACCTAAAGCTTTAAAATGATTGATTAAAAGGATCGAGGTTGATTCTGCAGACCTAAAGAGTTAAAATGATCAATTTAGAGAGTGAAGGTCAATGTTGTGGACCTAAAGAGTTGAGACAATCAATTCAGCGGGCCGAAGTCAATTTTGCGGACCTATGTCTATCATGTGGAACTAAAGGGTTAAAATGAGAGATCTAGAGGATTGAATTCAATTATACGGATATAAAGAGTTGATATGATCGATTTAGAGGGACGAGGTCAATTTTACGGATCTAAAAAGTTGAGACAATCAATTTAGCTGGTAGAGGTCGATTTTGTGGACCTAGGTCTATTATGTGGACCTAAAGGGTTGATAATGGGAAGTATTCTTCAATTATAACTCCTCTAGGGAGGGTGTCGATATTTCGAGTGAAAGAACCCTTGGATTTTAGGTTTCGCTGGGGAGTAGAATTTTGTAAGTGCTAATGCATTATACTTCTGATCCTACTGGGGATTGTGCTAGTGATGAGAGTTATTCAAGTGGTTCGATGATTGTTAATGAGTTTTCTCAAATCTGTGATGCATTCGACCTTCCGAGGACTTTTATGGGATTTTTTTATGATTTTTTGGGGGAATTTTTGTATTTTTCTAGAATTTTTTTAACGAAATTTTATGGGAAGTGTCGATAGGCATAGCTAGGGGTGCCAATGGACTTATGGCATGGACTCTTAGGCTTTTGGGGGGAGGTGAAAGATCACTACCGATAGGCAGGTTTAGGGGATTGCCGATCGGTATACGCTTTAGTTCCGTATAAAAAGGGGGTGACCCTCCTCATTTTTTGCACCTTCATTCCAGTGAATCTCTCTCTTTCTCTTTGTGGAAATTAATTTTGAGTCTATTTTCTCAAAATAACTCATGGAGGGCACCTCAAACAACAACTAGATGATAGAAAATGGTTGGGAGGGCTTGGATTGGTGTGTTATGATGGTACTAGGGATTGAAAACGTTTGTGACAACTTCGAACCCATTCTTGATGAGAGGGTTCTGTTGTAGGATTCAAAGCATCATCATTCCATGAGTGTGAAGAATCGTAATGGATATGTAAGCATTCACTCTCTGTTCCAATTCTTTTTTTTTCCTTTTCTTTTTAGCCTTGGGATGTTGAATGGTTTTCTTAGTTTCTATGTAGGTTGGCATAGCTTCGTTGAGCATTCTCTCCCGCGAGTTGACTGGGAGGAAGGACGTGTGGGATCACCTTCCTGCAGTCATTTTATTAACTGTAGAGGCTACTAGATTTATCCCATTAAAGGGGGCATTATATGAGACACCGCGTTCCATAGCGGTATTGTGCACCTTGTGTAAGAGGTGATGGGACACGATCTATTCATTCCATTTGGGCATTGAGGAGATGACAGACACTCATATGGACATTCATCAGTTGACGGGGCTAGAGTACGAGGGACAACAGATAGTGGTGGACGATACCCATAACATTTCTGAGGTGGAAATGGGGGATGCCTTCTGTGATATAGGGAGGGTTGTGTCGAGGGAATCTTTTTGCATATCAGTGGTGAAGGGGACCTTGATTTCTAGGGGAATTGATGAGATCAATGACCGAGAAGGGAGGAAGGAGTCTCGCTTATTTATTTGTCTTCTGTTGGGAGGGTTTGTGGTGGCGATAAGCGACGATGTCTTCCACCTGTGGTTTCTTTCGATCTTAAGGATCATCTTGGACATCCATCTGTATGACTGGGGGAGCTTTACGCTGGAACCCCTCTATGCTTCTTTAGATGCTTTCAATTAGTGTTGACGATAAACTTTTATAGGGCCCAGTTATTGAAAGTAATCTTTAGATTTAATTTCCTCCTATTTTTTCTGCTGTCTTTCCATTTTCATTCCTTTTGACATATTGTATTACCTTCCGCATACGTGGTTTTATGAAGTGATCGGGTATAACAATTAGATAATATCCCTGAATGTGAGCGAGTCGGGGAACTTCTCCAGGATGTACATTTGGAGGAAATCAAATAGGTGATCGAACGAGTCCCTATCTTTTAAGGATGTGTGGGTGATGCTAAATGCCTTGACAAACAATCAAGTTAGGCTTTTGCTTAGATGGTTTCAATACTTTGTTTTTCACTTGGAAGATTACTGATTCTTTCTAGGTAAATATGTTACCTTCTACCCCTGACATTTATCTTCGAGGGCCGCAGAGATCACGAGCATGAATGCTTAAATGAGGAGGATTTTGGTGCATAAGTTTGGGTACGTCTTGTACTTGGGAGAGTATGTTGTGAGGTAAGTGATGGAGGGTTAAGTGGAGGTCCCATCTTATGAGGCAGGTGATGGGGGGGGGGGGTGAGGTGGAGGTCCCACCATCAGCACCCTCAAAGTGTATAAGGTAGGTGAAGAAGATGTTTGACGAGGCGAGGGCGATGGCAATGGAGGGTGAGCCCTATACTCACTATACTAATTTGAAAGGAGGTTATTTACCAACTGACTATTTGATTCCATCGTGCATATATGATGTGGAGAATATGCCTCCACCTGTATTGGGATATAGGAGGAGTACCAGCGTACCAGTGGAGTCGACCCATAGCATAGGAGGAGGTGCGATGGCGACAACAGAGGAGGTTCCTTTCCACCATATTTCCACCCATTCCTATCATATTTGGGTGGGTAGTTGGGAGGTCTTGGTGCTTCATCACCCTCATAGGGAGTTAGATAGCTTCACGTGTCTTTTAGAGGAGGCATTCTAGAGAGATGTATGGCTTTTTTTCTTCTTTATTATTTTTTCTTTTTGATTTTCTTGTTCTCATTACTAATTTGATTGCCTTTGGTGGATTAGTTCTTTTGGAGACTATCCATATGTCGAGGACCTAGCTGTTGGACATTTAGGACTAGATGGCATCAATGTTCGAATATGTGAGGAAGTCGGTCATCTCTTGCATGGTACAACCGACTATATTAAAGGAGATCTTCGATTCCGAAAGTAGGGGGTTTACCGCACGTCGTTGGGGGAAGTGTGTTCGCAAGGGTGTCTGACGTGGAGGTGTTATTCGGTTTCTAGAGGGTTCGGGCTGCATCCCGATTCATCTTTTATTTTTCTATTTTTCTGTACTCGAAGAAATAATGTAATTACTTTTGACAAGTTACTTTATAAGATGCACTTTTTATTTGGTTATCTTGATTTAGTGGCTTACTCTGCATGCACTTTAAATTTTTTTACTGAAGTTTTATTTATTGCAAAGATAAGATAGGATAAAATAAAATAAATCGAAGAAAAACTCGAAAAGGGATTTTTAACAACGGGCTATTTTTTTATAAATAAAAAGTCTTTATTTTGGAAATGATATACACAAAAGAGGAAAGTAAAGAATTTTTAAAAATAGGCGGTGCTGATCGGCACACCCCTTGGCCTACCTATCGATGTAAGGGTCAAGTCAAAATCACTTTTCTAGCTATGATTGCACTTCTTGTGTACTTATGAGTAATTAGGTTCAGAGAGCCCGACATCAGCTCAAATTTCTTCTCTTTTATGAGTGCTTGTGGGTATGAAAGAGGACTTTGAAGGGGATTTTCATCACTACAACTCGAACTTATTTCTTTTGTAATCCTTCTTCTTCCTTTTCTTTTTGTTTAGAAATGACACTTTTGGTGTTTAACCCTCAGGTAGCCACGATAGTGTTATGGATGTGTTACCACCGCAGTCCAGCTGTTGTTATACTGGCAGAGACCCTTTATGGAGTGGATGCTTTGAGGGAGGGTCGGGCTAAGTTTTTATGGGAGAAAACTATTGTGTTGTTCATGTGGTTGTCTGAGACATCATGTCTGTTGGCCATTCCTAAGTAACTTTGGTCGGGTATTCCCAACTTGTTTTCTCGATCTTTCTTCAGCTTTGGACCAAAGATGGAGAACTAGGTGAATTGGCTTATAGAGCATGAGGTGAGGAGTCTTCACTGATCTGTACCTTGGTGGGCCAATCTATAGTCTGTCTTGTAATTGGTGATTAACGATATATATAGTTCGTGGGCCTTTGTCAGACCTCCTTCTATCTTTCATGGTGACTTTTGTGCGAAGTGGTATGGTAGCAAATTGTTCCTCCATGTATAACCAACTTATTTCCTATGGTGGACTTAATCGAGTAACTGAGAATGATATTGGGACCTTTGTGGTAGTTCCGACGACCATCTACCCATCCGTCTCAATTTGTTAGGGGGATTGGGTTCGTATTCAGATATTAACTAAAGGTTATGGAATTCGATGGTTTCTAAGATTCTTAGTGAAGGGACTGGTCAGTGATGTCTTGGGATGTTTGACACTTTCAATGAAGGTGTCATGGTTTCATCCAAGATGATTAACTCTTATCATCGCAAGGAGAAGATACGGAGTCACAACCAAAATTATGATTCTTGAGGGCCCTTCGGGGACATGAAACAATAAAGCGAGTCCATTCGGTAGCTGGAGACAGGTCTTGGGTACGAAGGGCATGTTGTGGTAATGTGAATCTTATGATATGGTTATGTAGGTTTTGAGATGTTTCGATCTTTGTAAATCTTGTAATGATGTGGGTTATTTAGGTTTTGATGTTTTTATGAGGCTTGCAAGGGGCTGGGTTATTTTTCGTTCCCGTTACTTATATCTCATGTAATCGCTATACCTTTTTTTAATAAAGATGGATGATTTTAACATATTGTGTTATGTCTTTGATGAATTCTTTTACTTGAATTATCTATACAAATTTCTAAGGCATATATAATACTTTTGTTTATTTAAATGATAAGGAAGACCATCATTCTCAAAGAGGGAAATGAATAACATTTTGTGAGAGAGAAGGGACTGCACCTATGTTTGTCTTATGGGATGCTAACATACCTCTTTTGGGTTTGAAAATTGTGAGATCTTTTTTAAAGGGGCGACTTATGAGCGGATCATGTTCTATATAGTTCTTAGTAGAGAGAGTCAAAGAGATTTTTTTAAGAATATAAGGGGGTGAGAAGAGTCATTGTGCGATGAGATTTTAGTTTAGGGTAAAATTTCTTGAGATGGTACAAGTTAACTAGACGCGCCATTTCATTTCCATCGAGGTCTACGAGCATAGCGGTTCCACCAGAAATAATTTTTTTTACGTTATAGGGGCCACTCCAATTGGGCTTTAATTTTTCTTTCGGATCCAAGATAGGTTCTATGATTTCCTTGAGGGTAAGATCTCCTTCTTGCACATTACAATCCTTGACCTTTTTATTGAATGACCGCGTAATACAATGATGGTACCCTTGCATATGATATAGGGCTTTCAACCTCCTTTAATCTAAGAGAACAAGTTCATCTTAACGATTTTGATGACAATCTTCTTCATTGACTTGAATTTTGAATATAACTCGTAGAGAAGTTATTTTAAGTTCGATCGGGAGGACCGTTTCTATGTCTAGGAAGTATCCCCAGTGGGTGTCCTGATGGAGTTACGACAGCTCCAGATGGCATATGGGATTCGGTTCGAAATAGCCTCTAAAAATTTCAGTCATCTTGCTAATGATGGTCTTGAGGCTTTTTTTGGTATCTTTGATAGCGCCATTGGTTTGCGGGTGGTAAGGAGAGGACTTATGCCTCTGGATTCGATACTCCTCAACTAGTTATGTGACCTCAACTTAGAAATGGAGTCCATTGTTTAACACTAACTCGGGGGGACTCCATAGCAATATATGATGTTCTTTTTGATGAGATTGGATACTTTCTTCGCATTCAGTACCTTGTATAACTTGGGTTCAACCCATTTTGTAAAGTAGTCAATGGTGACCAGGATGAATTCAGGCTTGTTTAAAGCTTTGGGAGTGACTTTCTTGATGATGTTTACGCCCCAGGTGAAGAAGGTCCAGGGTAAGTCATGTTATACATATCCTGAGGAGGCAAGTGCTGAAGGTTGGCCAACTGCTAGCATTTGAGGCATCTTCAGACATAAGAACTGTAGTCTCGAGCTATGGTGGTCTAGTAATATCCTTGACATATGATCTTCTTGGAAAGTATGTGATCGTTCATATGGGGTCCATATTCACCACCGTGGATCTTCTATATTATGTATTTGAACCTAATATATGCTATATAACGCAAGTAGGTTCCATTAAAATTCCTTTTAAATAGTGCCTTATTGCAGACGATGTATTGTACGACCAACTTACGAAAGGTTACACGGCCTTTCTTGTCAGCATCTCGGGGATACCTATCATGTTTGAAAAGGCTCCAAATGTTATAATACCATAATCCTTCCATGTATAGATCTTCTTCTTATACGAGCTCAATGTGGTAGTAGTGGGTGGGTGTAGTCTATTTCTAGACTAGAAAGGCTTAGTCATGTCGACTATAGAGGCTAAGGTTTCCAGTGCATCAGCTAGGATATTCCTCGAGAAAGGAAGGTAATTGAAGTAGACATATTTTAATTGGGAGGTGGGCTCTTCTAGGTGAGGGTGGAAGGGTAGGAGCTTCTCATCTTTGAATTTCTATTTCTTGAGGATCTGCTCCATGATGAGGGTTGAATGTCCATAGACGTCCATATGTTTCACTCCTTTCTGAAGAGCAATATTGGGACCTATGGTACATGCCTATTACTTTGTCATGTTATTAGTGTAAGGGAAATACAGTTTGATGGCTCTAGGGGTGTGAGAATCAATGGGGGCGATCAGGAGTATCCTAATACCACACCCTTTATTGTTTGCAACTCCATCGAAGAAAATCTTCCATCTGAGGTCTTTGTGAGAGGTGGAGAGGATGTATTCTTCTGGGAACTCAAAAATCCAATGCTTAGATCCCTCCATGGGATTTTTGGTAAAGTAATCGGAGATGGCTCTCCCTTTCATAGCATTCTGTGTGACATAAGTGATATAAAATTAAAACGGTAACATTAGCTAGAGAGACATGTGGCTGGACAAGTCTCCAATAAGTATTTCATTGGATCCATTCGAGTCACCAGTTTGATGGGAAATGCAAGCATGTAGTTTAGGAGATTTTGTGTGACTCAGACTATGGCGACACATGCATTCTATAATGCGATGTAGCTTACCTCGTACCTGGATAACTTTTGAATAGTGTATTATATTTCTCTCTCCTTACAAGATTCCTTAATGTATTAGGCTAGCATAGCCCATACGTAAATGTAGGTGACAGTCAAGTACAGGAGGAGGGGAATAACTTACTGCGAAGGCACAAGGTTCTAAAAAAATTGGGGCGTGATCGAGGCGTGAAGGCCAAGCCTTAAGCCTTAGAAGCCTAGGCGGGCCTTAGGCGTAAAAAGGCATTTAGGCCTTCTTAATATATTTTAATATTTTTTAACCATAACAAGTCTATTAAAATACTAAAATTGTACATATCATAAAAATATATCTGAATATATGTAAATTATAATACTATTTGATTATTTTGGATGAGATAATGGTCCGGTTTGTAAAAAAAATCTTTAAAGGGCATTATCGTTTCACTAAAGCATTGTTGTTTTTAGAAAAAAATGCGCCTTAAGGGTTTGACCAAGAATAAGGTGTAAAAATCTTAAGGCGGGCGTTTCTCCCAAGCCTTAAGCCTAGGCATGCCTAGGCGGTTTTTTTAGAACAGTGCGAAGGCATAAGCACCGGAGGTCAGATAAGGTATCGTTTGATCTCTTCAAAAGATTCCTAACATTCCTTATTTCAAACTTTGGTTAAGTCCTTCCAGCGAAGATTGAAGATGATCTCGTAGATAGTGGTCAGTTGACTGACGAACCGACTGATTTATTGGAGCTTACCTAGGAAGTCATACACTTTTTTATCCATCCGGGGTAGTGGCATCTCGAGTATTGATTTTAGTTTACTGGGTCCTGTTTCAGTCATTTAACTCTGACCATGAATCCAAGGAGTTTTCCTTTGGTGACACCAAAGACTTATGTTTGCAAGTTGAGTCACAACTTCTACTGTTATAGTTGGTCGAAGAATTTCCTCACGGCAGGAATGGGACCTTCCCAAGTCTTGGACATGATGATCATATCTTTGACATAGACTTTGACTTCCATGTGAATAGGATCATGTAGGATGGTTGCCGAGTCCCTTTGGTAGGTAGCCTAGGATTTTTTGAGACCGACCGACACGACCATGTAGCTAAAGATTCCTTATTGGGGTAATGAAGGATTTTTTTCACCAATGGTTAGGATGCATCTTATTTTAGTTATACCCGACAGAACTGTCAACAAATGATTTGAGTACGTGACTTGAAATGTCATCTTTAATCATGTCGATGTTAGGTAGATAATAATCATCCTTCGGGGATACCTTCCTCAGATCTCGATAGTCGATGCACATGCAAACTTTTCCTCCTAATTTTAGCATGGGGATGATGTTTGCAAGCCATATAGAAAATTTAACCTCACAAATGAAGAGTATGCTTAACTTTTTCACCACTTCGTCTGTTACTTCGAGGTACCACTCTGTCCGAATTTTCTTCAAATTCTTCTTGATAGGTTTTCTTTCTGGAAAGGTAGGGATTTCATATTGTGTTATTTCTGAGTCAATGCCAGGCATGTCGTCATAGGACCATGTAAAGATCCCTATGAACCCTTTTAGAAGCTCTTAAAACTACGATCGATCATGCTCATCGAGGGTGGACCCTATCCTAATCTTGCACGTATTTTTATTAGAACCGAGATTAATAATGATAGTCTTGTCACCATTAGTTTGAACGCGATTATGTTATTTATTTTTTCCTTATTTAGATCAGTTAAGGATTGTTAAGTTATTAAATCATCTTCATTAAAAGATTGATTAAAATCAAGATTTTCAATGTAAGGCACAATAAGGTACTACAAATTACCATTTATTTCATTGACAATGTTTTTAAGGAATACAATAGAGAGGACCATATTAAAGGATTCCTTGTTCATAATTACATCAGAAATAGGCAAAAAAAATCGTAGACTTGGGTATTTCGTTGAGAGTATGAACAACAGGGTTCAGGTTGACAGGCGCAGGCTGGATAGAAATGGCATGCCGATTGAGGAGAGGTGCATCAGTAGAAGTGATATTCTTAGACGAGTTAGGTAATTCATCTTTTAGGTGGATTATATAGAGATCTATCCCTAGAGTATGCAGGTCGAATGACTCATCAAGATCACTGCCCCTAGAATTTTTGGTGATTTCAATGGCTTTGCCTGTTAGAGGTTCTACCTCATGTTTATGCCCTTCATCCCAAGCGATTTGATCTCTGAAAAAGATCTACAGCCCCAATTTTTTCTTTTTCTTAGTAATTTGATACCAAGGTTCGAGGAATTCACAAAAAGGGAAATCCTTAACTTCCTTGAAAAATCTGCCATTTAGGGAGTCTCTTGAGATTCTCTTCTTTCTTTCTAATCTTATTTTCTGATATGGTCTACGGAGTGCCTTGAGTTTAGTCGATGATGGTTGGCAGCCTAGGTCGCATAGGAGAACGGCGTTCTTCCGGACTATTGGCTCGAGAATTCCCTATTATCGTCGACCCAGCCCCATTCCAAGCATGAAGTGCATGTTTTTAAATATCTGAATTTTATTGACATTCCCATGAGAGTTATGCTCTGGACACACTTGGTCTTTACAAAATTCCCCAGTAAGGATAGTAAGTGGGTCGATCTTGAAACCAGAGAGAAATATGTTATTGGCCCCATGTTGAATCTCTAGTATTAGGTTACTAGTGCTGGTACAATTAAAATTATCATCATCCCTAAGAATTGTGATGACTTGACCATTGAACAATAACTTCAATTTCTAGTCGAGAGAGGGAGATAACCCCTGTATACTGTAGAGCCATGGTCGACCAAGGAGTATGTTAAAGTAAGCGGGTATGTCGATGATTTGAAATTTTATCCGGGGGTAGATAAGTCCATCCCCTAGTAGCTTTATAAAACCCACAACTTCTCAATGAGTATTATTATAAGCACGCACAATGATGTATGTTGGAGTGAAATCAATGACTTTTGTCCCTAGGTAATTAAGGTATATGATTGGGAAAACATTGAGGACGTACCCATTATCTGTAAGTTCCAACAAAACCATCTCCCCCATGACGTCAACGGAGATGTTGAGGGCATAGTTATGATCAAGACTAACCTTTGGAATTTACTCTTTAGAAAAGGAGAGGAGTTTGGTAGTAGTCAGGGATCTGACCATATGCACTTCTTCTTTAGAAGTAGTAGTGGGAGTAATCATGGGTTTCATGAGGAGATTTATCAAGGCATTTTTGTGTAATTGGGAGGACATGAAGTGCCCCTATAGGGTGATGTTGGCATGAGTCTTTTTGAGCGGGTCAAGGACCCTTCTTTCTTCAACTATCATCTCTAGCATCGAGAGTTCCTTAGCAACTCTTTTTCCCTTATCGTTTTTAACTGATGGAGGAATTGGATATTTGTAATGTCGCCTAGATCGGGGCATGTAGTTAACGAATGCAGGGTATAACTAAAACCTTATATCTTTATCTACTTTGGGATCGATGGATACCTTATTTACCCCCTATAAATTCTTCGAAGCAGATAACCCCACACAAATAAGCTACTGAGCTGGTTTCCTTATAATTTAATTCATCATCTGAACTATCAAAATTATCCCCTTCTCCAGTGAAAAAGATATCATCTTTCCATGAAAAATTGATACACTCAATAACCTCTATGATTTCATCATATAAATATTCCCATTTAGTAGGGAAGTGATGGAAGGAAGGGAATAGGTTCCCTTGGAGTTTCAGGATCTTTGACACTCGAAGATAGTGCATATCACTTTTTATGGAAGAACATATCTCACATGACCTGCATAATGTCATTTAGGTTAAACTCTTTCGTGGGAACAACCCATTTATTATATTCTCGGGCCAACCTCTGGGATACCAAAATAGGTCACTGATCTTCTCATGGTCAATGGTTTTCTCTAAGGGAAATATCAGACCTAACTTTCGAAGTTGATCTATAACCTGAGATAGTTACATGCCTCCCACATCTGAGCGAGTACGGACAATAATACATGCTTGGGTAAGGAGTGATAGAGCTTAATAAATAGGCTCTGTCGGATGTCGGAGAAAGGAAGGAAATATTTTGAGGGGTTTAGGTTACATGGTAGGTAGATTGGGTATTTTAAAGGGCTTGATTTTAGTTGAGGGATTGAATTCTGGATCTTTTCTGAAAGGTTGGCATTCATACCAGTTTTGTGTACTAGGCGTGGATTATGGATGGTATTGGGCTTAGGATTAGTTGGTGGGGTAATGATACCCCTATCTATGAGACTCTCGATAGCATTATTGATATGGAAGCATTGATCAATGATATTCCTAATGATTTGGTGGAAGTCACAATGGGCGTCATGTATGAAGTTTCTAGGAAGAGTATCTAGTAACGGTTGGGGTCCTAAAGGTTTTATTAGGTTTTAGGTAAGAAAGTCTTGATACACTTTTGACAGAGGAGATTGAAGTTTAGTATACTCCTTTTTTGGCAGGGTTAAGATGACTTTCTGGTGTCCATGAAGTGGTAGGTGGCATATGTAATTGATGGCTGAGACTGAGGTGTTGGCCTTCTTGTCATACTTTCATTGTGTGAACTTCTCGATTAGCCTTTTCGATTTAGGCTCTGCTTTATGACTTCTGACCCCTTCTTCAATTTCTAACCCAGACTTTTGAAGGTCTCTTGAGACCTCCCATTGAAGCTCTAATATTGGGAAAGAAGTTCTTCTACATTACACTTACCTGTTCTTTTTCGGATGGTCAGTTTATTATAGTAGTTGCTTTCTCTCTCCACCTTACGATGAAGCTACTGACTGATTCCCTAAGGTTCTATTTGAGTAGTTCTATGTCTCTACGATTGACTTTAAACTCTTTGTTATATACTTATACTATTTCATGAACTTTTTGGCTACATCTTCCCATTTGTGGATTCTGGACTCTTTGAGGGACATGAACCACCCTGAGGGAACATTCCTTAAGGGTTTGCCGGAACATTTAGTCCACTACCTCCTCTGACGCTCCAAGGAGAGTCATGACACGATGGTAGATGCTTAGGTGCATAATTGGAGACCCGCTTCCTCTGATCTTCTCAATGTTCAGCATTTTGAATTTTTCTAATAATCGAGCCTTGGGATGGGGAAACATGTGAGTGAAGTCCATGTAGTTCCTTCAGATCTTAACCTAATTAAATCTCTTATATATTAACCTAAGTTATTCCTTAACCTTATTTAATTCCTCCTCCTTGGGATCAACAGGCACTGGAAGAATAACCCATGGATGGGCAAGATTTGGTATAGGTAGTTGGAGTGGAGACATCCCATTGGCAGGTGGGGCACGCGGGGTATGATGATACTCTTCTGGAACCCTTACTGATTTAGGATCAGGTGGACCCATGACACGAGGAAAGAGGATTTTAGGCTCGGGAGTCCCAGGAGTCTGAACCCAGTGTCATTATATTTCCTGAACTTCTACCTAAAGGTTAAAATCTTAGTGCTTAATTGGGCAAGGATGATCATCAAATATATTTGGGCATTCATAGCTTAGTCAATATTTTCCATGAATAACCTTAGGAGGGATATCTCAAACTCTGTATAATCAACAAAGGAAGTAATAGAAATTGGAGGTGGTTTAACGAAAGACATAAGCCAATATGGAGCCAGGTAAAAAATCAGGATACGTGATCACACCTCAGAGGAAAAAATGATTTTTTGATGGAAAGAGGAATATTTTTGGTATTTTATTTTTTTTAGAGGGAGAAAATATTTTTGGTGTTTTTTCTGAAAAGAGGGAAAAAGGAAAAATCCTTAGCATGGTTATTATTATTATTAAGTTCCACTTGTATTATATCTTAGCTAGGATGCAAGAAAAATGTCAGATAGGACCCGAGTCAGGAAAAATGATAGGGTACATGATGCATGACATGGTTTGAATTGTTTCTAGACTCACGAATATGATCTCGTTTTAAAAACGGCAAAATAGCTCAAAAATTCGGGTGGTAAGGAGACCCAAAATTTTGGCTGAGTTTCACGTTGTAACCGAAAAACTAGGTATGAGCATCCTAGGGTAGACACATATATGCGGTTGATGAGATTGGTGGGTTAGTGGAAGTGTTATGCTCTTGACATGACTTCCACGATATATCTCTTGCCTATAAGGTCAATCATTAATCAGTACGTGTGGATTAGCCATTTGATATACCTGAGTACATGTAAATTTCCCCACAATATACCTCGTGGAGACGATATCTGTGAGAGAGACTTTAATATACTCTACGTATGTGAGTGAGTTCCTTTCTATATACCTCCTGTTATGAGTTCGATCAAACGGTATGATATAGGGGGAACCGTTCAATATACGTCAAAGGTAGTAGGAAAATGGAAGGTGGGAATCATATCCTTAAATTAACAGTGCCCCGCAGGACTAACCCCCATCACAAAGGGTTACCGGACAAAATTTTGGTCAATATCGCAATTCTCAAGTGATGTAGTGTGCAAGAATGTAGGACTCTTAATTAATATTTTATGGAGTAGTTTATGTATTCTAAGTGACAAAAATACTACCACTATGAGGGAGGGCATAAGATATACAAGTATCATGGGATAAGGGTAATAAAAATGGAGAGTAAAACTAGCAAGTATATACATGGTGTATGGGCACTATAAAAGGCATTGCGATAGATACAAAGCATAATGCATGTGAATATAAAAGTGAGTGGGAAACATGTGCCAAGTGAGAGAGTGACATGTGAATATGTGTGAGGGAAGAGGGTATGTGGATATATACAAGTGGGAGAAATGTGGAGGTGTGTGATAGTGTGACTATGCACGGATATTTACAAGTGGTGTGTGAAGCTTGTGAGTTAGCATTAAGCTATATACAAGTGAAAAGGATGTGAAAGTGTGTACTACTGAGACTAAACATGGATATGATGTGAATCATGTGCAAGTGAGAGTAAGTGGAGTGAAGTATGGTGAATATATACAAATGAGTAAAGAGTGAAACATGGTGACTACAAGTGAGTAAAGGGAGAAACGTGTGATAAGAAGATGATATATACACGTAATGAGAAAATATTATGGTAGAGAGAAGGATATAAGATATGAAAAGGAGACATATACAACATGTAAGTATGAGAGTAAGAAGAACATACAAGTGGAATAATATGTACACATGTAGAAAAGTAGAGAGAGAAGAGGAAACAAAACCCATGGAAGTTGAGTCTAGTTCTTTCAAAATAATCCCCAGTACAGTCGCCACTATGGCCATCAGGGTCAGTTCCTCTAGCGTAATCCGGTCTTGAAATTGGAAGGTAGAGAAAATGAGATAAATCCCTATCTCCGCGGACGCGGTGATTTGAGGATAAATAAATCCTCTTTTTACGATTCGCGCTGATCTTTGCGGGCTGCTACGGATATAAATTGGCCATCGTTAAAGGGTAAAAAAAATGTATAAATGGAGTTGCCAACCTATTTTTCTCAAAACAGGGGAAATAATGTAGATGTCCCTAGAGAATTTCATAACAAGATGAACTATGCATACGAAACCAAATGAGTTGAGGTTTCAGGGACTAAATTACGAAATGGGAAGGTGTTAGACACCCATTCCTCCCTTTAAGCCTCTCATGGGCTATGTTAATATTATTCTTTTCTCTAAAATTTGATATATGTGTACATGTGTGCGGTGTGAACAAAGGGAGAGTGTACAAAAGAATAATATAAAAATATAACGCGAGGGTCTATCAAATCACAAATCACTATGAAGAAGTGAGTGTGTATATTGAGCGGGAAATGAATATGTATGAGTATGCGTATTTGAAATAGTACTAAACGTAAGAAAACATACAGTGAATACATGAGAAAATAGGACTTGAATCCCAAGATTGGCTCGGGATGCCTATATAGCCCCAAAGGCATTAAAGCCCACCTAGTTCGATACCACACAAGGGTGGGGTTTGACCCATAAATTTTAAATTAGAACTTCCTTTAGTTTGCTTTTGGAAAATGTGCACATGTGTAACGAGTGTGGAATATGAGAAATTTTGAATTTTGAATTTATAGGAATAACCACTTTTTGGCGTTTTTAGATTTTATGAAAATAAAATTTATGTGTGCTAAATAATAAAACTAGAGATCAGTTTTGAAGCGGAAAAATGAAACAAAGATATATCAAAAGTGAAAAGAAAAGTAAATAACTAATACTAATTAAATGAATTATAAATGGATAAGAGTAGACCTTCTAGAGGACTTTATTCTGATTTTGTAGAAGTATAGGCCAATTTTTAGGTGATTGGATTGCGGTGAGGTAAGAGTAAAATGTGTGGTGAAAGATGGATGAGAGTGATTTAAGAAATTGGAGAGAATGTTTAGAAAAATGGAATTTTGTTGCACTAAATTTGAGGAGAATGTTTCGACTTTAGAAAGGGACCCCCATAGGAATGAAGTCATGGTCCCCATAAATAGTAAAAAATTAGGGTCTCAGGGGGTGTAGATTGGCATAGCCCTTGGCCTGATTATCGGCACACCTCTTCCTTTCTGGCTAACAAAAGTACCCTGCCGATAGGCAGGGGGTCTAAGGTGCTTATAGGCAGTCCAAAACACTTTTAAGAAAAAATGGGCATAAAATGCAAATAGTAAGTTTGAATCACACACGATTGGGACCGTTGGAAATTGTATTTAGAGACCTATAAGAATCAATTGAGCTAAAGTCAAATGGGGATCGAAAGTACTTGATGGCCTTTGGTCGGGGGATTCTCGGAGTAAAAAGGCAAGTATGCATGAACCTTGTGGATGATTCATGTATGATATTGATCATTGTAAAGGGGATTCAGGGTCCTATGAGGTTTCAATGAGATTCACTCAGTTTGGAGGGCTGACCTAAGTTAAACGGGGCTCAGGAGCACCTAGTGTCTTATAGATTTGGGTTCAGAGTAAAAAGGTGAATATGTACAAACCAAGAGGCCGATTCGTGAAAGGTATTGACCATTGTAATGGGGATTCAGAGTTCTATGATATTTCAATGAGCTTTGCTCAGGTTGGGGGGTTGACCAAGGTCAAACAGGGCTCAGGAGCCATCGATGGCCTCTAGACCAGTGTTTGTATTATGACCTAGGGTTTTATGATGGGAGGAGGAATGTTAGGGACCTAAGGATGCATTTAGTTTGTACCGGGGTGGGGTGTCTACAATTTCCATTAGTTATTTTATGCCTTACACTATCTCCTAACTTTCTCATTTGTACATATAGTAGGTGGGTCCCTTGCAAATCACAGTTTACAAATCACATTACTTGTAAATTTAACACTCTTCTCAACAACTCATTACACTACCCATCTATTCAAAGAAATAAATTTATTACACTACGCATCTATGTGAAAAACAAATTTGAAGGGCATATGGGTAATAAGAGAAGTGGATCCAATAGTTCAAGTATACCAAAAAAATATTAATGTTGATTTTATTAGCTATAGAATTAAAATTTAGAGACTGCCCCATTGCTATAGCATATAACAAGTGTAATGAAACAAGAGATTCCAAAAGATAATTCCTATCATAATCACCAAGTGACAATTCATAATGAATAGTTGTTTAACACTTTCACTTCAAATTATTCTTTTATTAATTTCTTTATAAAAATGAGTCATTTATGGATAAAACAAAACCCATTCAACATGTGAATAAGAGAAGGGATTTTTTAGTTTCAGGCTTTGCTTGATATCCCTTTTTTTTTACCTTTAAAAGGTTGGTAATTGGTTGGTTCATTTCTCTTTTCTTCACTATGTTAGATACCAAGGTGAAATATAAGTAATGTTTTTATTTGTGGGTATATTGTTCTTATTTCGTTTCACCCATTAATAAAACATTGAGAATCTCAACTCCGTAAAAGATTTTTTCCCTACATCTATTACATGCACCTAATAGCACAAGAGAAATTGATATGAATTTTTAAATAATCAATTGCACCTGATTTTTTAATGGTAAGTTATAATGGTTAAATAATCTTTTATATGATGTTTTGTCCATGGTTGAATATGTAATAATTTTTTGAGCTATCAAGAGCTGTTTGAACCAAAAAAGGGGGGAAGAAGCAATATTTAGGAAAATAATAACTATGTCAAGTAATATAAATTGCATGGTTGTGTGCATTGTATATCTGTTGCATTTTGGTGTAGGTATGAGTGTGCATATGGTCAAGTGGATGCAATTTATATGTGTGTGTGCAATTTGGTGAATATGTATTTTTTCTTTTTGATATATCACATCTTATATTGGAGAAGTTGGTAGTATAAATTATATGAAAATCTTGATTATGGTTTATATATATATATATATATATATATATATATATATATATATATATATATATTGTTATATCATTAAGTATTACTAGAAAAGTTTTCTAACAAAAATAAATATTTTGATTTGACAAGAAAATTTGCCTAATATGAAATAATTACTATTCTCTATTGAATATACACATTGAAAATGACATTTTTTTTGTTGTTTGCCATACATTAGGTTGAAGTTATACATATCAATGGATAAAAGTTGGATTGGTAAAAATAGATGCCATCCCTCGTATTTGAAAGGAGCAGATGACTTTGTGAGGTTTACGTCTACTAATTGACAAGAGGTTGAAATAATAATACGTTTGTGTAAAAAATGCAAAAATATGAGATTTATTAATAAAGATAATATGGTGGAATATATAATAGCAGATCACTTTCTATAGAGCTACACATTTTGGTTTTTCACGTGGAGTGTTTAATGTCTTATGTTCCAGATTTCGAACCAATTGTAGGCGATGGGATGCGAGAAATGTACACGATGCCTTCGAATTTCCTCCTTCTATCCCACTCGATGGTATAAATGATGGCAGGGGGCATCAACTAATGGAGGATCCTGACGAAGAAACAAAAAAGTTCATCAATTTCGCTACACGAAAAATAGCAATCTAGCAGTTTTTCAAACCGTTCCAAACCCAATCTTGCCCGATTTAAAACCGTGCCAAAATTTTTGGAATTGTTTAAAGCCACAACAGATTATTACATCTGACACACTTTTGACACGATTTAAAACTGTGCTAGATTTTAATTTAGCGCGCTTTTGGCATGGTTTCAAACCATTCCACATATTGAATCTGACACGCTTTTGGTTCGGCTTAAAATCGCGCGAAGTTTTTATTTCTATACACTCTTTTGTCATGGTTACAAAGCATGCCAGATCATTTCTTAAGCACACTCATATTTTACAAAGCATGCCAGATCATTGTTTGAAAACAAATTAGAAAAATCAACAAATTTCAAATTTGGAAGAAAAAATATTTATTATTTGCCAAAAAATCAAGAAAACTCATAAATTACGAAACTAGCGAGGTGTTCGTGCCTCTTATGGGGATGTTTGGGGGCTATTTTGGATTTTCACACTTGAATGACATATTTTTAAACCTAAATTTAGATACTTATAAATTATCATCATATTCTAAAATAGGAATTCCTGTGACTATGCGATTAGTTCTTATGAGTCACATTGTCCCCTTTGAGCTTTTCGTGCCTCTTACGGGATTATTTTGGGCTTTTTTCCCCTCTAACAACATATTATTAAGCCTATATCTAGGTATTTCCAAATTATCATCATATTCTCAAATGGGGAGTCCCGTGGCTACGCGATATGTTATTTCGAGTTACATTGGTCCCGTTTGAGGTGTTCCGGCCTTTTACGGGGCCGTTTGGACCTATTTTGAGTTTTCACCCTCTAACAGCATGGTTTAAGCCTATATGATTATATTTATAAATTATCATCATATTCTCAAACTGGGAGTCCCATGACTATGCGATTAGTTCTTATGACCTACATTGGTTCGTGTGAGGTGTTTGTGCCTCTTTTGAGGCTGTTTGGGAGTTATTTTTTCTTTTCACCCTCTAACGACATGTTTTTAAGACTAACTCTAGATATTTGTAAATTTTCATCATATTTTCAAATCGAGAGGTTAGTGACTACATGATCACTTCATATGAGTTACATTAGTCTTGTGCGAGGCATTCGTACCTCTTACAGGGCCCTTTAGGGGTTGTTTTGGGGTTTCACCCTCTAACGACTTATTTTTAAGCCTAAGTCTAGATATTTGCAAATTATCATCATATTTTCAAACCGAGAGTGCCATGAATATCCGATTATCTCCTACTAGTTACATTGGCATCATATGAGGCGTCCATGCGTCTTACAGGTCTATTTGGGGGTTGTCTTGGGTTTTCTCCCCCTAACGGAATGTTTTTAAGACTAACTCTAGATATTTGTAAATTATCGTCATATTTTCAAACCAGGAGTCCCACCATGACTATGCAATTAGTTCTTATGAGTTACATTGGTTCCTTGCGAGGTATTCGTGCCTCTTATGCGACCCTTTAAGGGATATTTTGGATTTTTTCCCTACAATGGCACGTTTTTAATCATAAGTCCAGATATTTGAAAATTATCATCATATTCTCAAACCGGGATTCCTTTGACTATGCAGTTAGTTCTTATGAGTTACATTGGTCTCGTGTGAGGTTTTCATTCCTCTTACAGGGATGTTTGGGGCTATTTTGGGTTTTCGCCCTCTAACGACGTGTTTTTAATCCTAAGTCTAAATATTTTTAATTTATCATCATATTCTCAAATTGGGAGTCTCGTGAGGACACAATCAGTTTGTAGTAGTTACATTGATCCCGTGCAAGGTGTTCATACCTCTTACGGGGACGTTTGAGGGTTATTTTGGATTTTTACCCTTTAATGGCATGTTTTCAAGCCTAAGTCAAAACATTTACAATTTATCATCACATTCTCAAACCGGGAGTTTAGTGACTATGCGGTCAATTCCTATGAGTTAATTGCAAGATTTTTTTGTAATAGACCTTAAAAGATTTTATTTCAGGATCTTCCTTCCACATGAAACTAATTTACACAAGTAAAAAAATGTTGTCTATATAAAATTTAAAAACTTCTATAGTACTGAATTTAAATAAAAATGCCTCAATGGAAATCCAATAAGAACTTAAACTACAATCCCAAAAACTTCAAATATTTTAGAAGCCACTACCTCATCTGATACATAATGACAAAACACATATCCTTGGAAAAAAAATGTCACATTAGAAGCGATTTGAACAAAACTTCTAATCTTGCAAAAACGGAGTAAATATACATTAAAGCAACCCTAAAGCACCAGTTAACCCAATAGAATATGTTACCATTTGATGATGATCAAAGAATAAAAAACACTTCGGTTAACAATATTGTACTGGATGATCTCTCAACAATAGAAAATTTTGGTCTCCAGAGTGATTGAAAACATATAAATATAGAACTAATTTTAAATGTAAAACCTAGAAAAATATGGTCATCACGTGTCTATAGCAAGAGTGTTGTGTGCCGAAAGAATACTCCCATTGTCATGTTCTATTAATACAATTATAATACTCATGTCCACATTTTTTCAGACACTTGGCATTCAGTGAAAGTGTTTGTATACCCCGAATGGCGAGTAGCTTTATAGTAGATTTCTATGTCATACAACCAAATTTAAGACATCACGATAAATTTAATCCATAGATGAAATGAATGTACTGTCTATAATGCTAAACGAAAATACTAAATTTATATATATCACTTTTTATTTAGTCATAGACCACAAATCAATTTTATATAATAGACACAAAAGACCAATCAAATAAAGCAATAAGTTTTAATTGGTCTCACCATAATTCTCAATGAAATGAAAGGAGAAAAAAATTACCCAATTGCACATACTAATGATAATTCAAAGTATTATGTCTACTCCATTACTCCTTTTTATTATACATCAAGATTCCTTAACTTTTAGGTGCTTTCCATGCCTATTCAATATGTAATTTAGCACTATCCATGATGTAAATAAGTTCAATTTATAATTTCAAAGAAAAAAGAAGAAAATACACCACTCATTTTACGTTATTATGTTATAAAAAAAATATATTCTATTGACCTAGTGAATTAGAAAAGTAAAAAGACATTCCTTTTCTTATGGAAGTAGTGGCTTGAATTTATTCATAAGCAAAACTAAAAAAAAATAAACACCACACCAAGAAACATTACTAACAAATATCATTAATGACTTTAAAACAATACTCCATTGCCTAAACTTCATTTACCTTCGTAAGTGGTAACAACCTTTTGAATTGCCTCTGTCACATCTTTATTCATGTTTCCCAGCCTTATAATCCTCAATGCAATTTCAACAGTAGTAGTTGCATTAGCAACACCATCAACTACTTTGAATGTAATTTCCACTTCCCAGAGGACATGAATGTGACGAACTACGACAATGAATCCTTCAGTGTGACATCCCATATCTGCAAAATAGTTAAAGAAGTAAAAAACATTCAATTGAAAGTGACAAGTACAATAAGAAAGAATTTCCAAAAAGAATCTAATATCCCAAAACAAATCTAATGACAAATTTATAACTGCATAATAAAGAAGAAAAAATAACCCAATAATGGTTTGCTGATTTATCTAAACAAGAAGAAAACAACCTAATTGTTGATGTAAAAAATTAGATCATATCTAATTATTCAATCACAGATTAATAAATGAGACAAAGAATTTTTAAAGTTGTTCAACCTTATAAGAATGGCCTACGTCCACTGTTATTTTATTGCTGATTGTATGGAAATTCTTTATTACAAGTTATCTCAAGAAATTTCGGTCCCCTTACAATGAGGATTGTATAATGTATTTATAGCCCTGGGGGTGTAATGTGAAAGGGTAATACATTAAATGATGTACATATGAAAGGGTGATACATTCAATGCTCCTTAAGCGTATGCGTCTGAATGATAAGCATTTAATGAACAGTCAAACTGTTGGTTATCCCACTATTAATGCTTTGTTCGAGGTGCAACTTGGACCGCCTGAGTTTCTCGGACCGCCTAAGCTTCTCGGTGCTCAAGAGTTCCTCGGAGAGTTCTCGTTCCTCGGAGCGTATGAGTTCCTCGAGGAAACAATGTTCCTCGTTGTAGTATGGTTCCTCGGAGCGTGTGAATTACTCGGAAGTGTTTATTGTTGCCACGTAGACTGCCACGTGTCTTCACTTTATTGATCCATGTCATCAGACTAAATTTGGTATCAACAGAAGCCCCCAATGTTTCATAGTTCGAAATTTGAGGAGTGTGGAACATTCTTTCTCGGAATATGGTAGTTTCAAATGGTCCTCCTGATTTTTAGGAGTGTTTCCCTCGTATTTATTTCTCCTTCCAAATTCGTAGAATCAGGCTTTTTTGAATTTTTATAACTGCCTCGATCTTCGCATACTTTTTGTTTTTTAGTCGCCGGTAGCGTAATCGTTTCTTCTCGCTTTGATTGTCGCGCCCTTTTCGTTCCTCAAGCCGCCGGTAGAGTAATTGTTTCTTTTTTTAATCATTACTTTACCATTTCCCAAGGCAGAGTATTTAAACTTCACAGACACTCCCATCGTCTTCTACCTTTTCAAATTTGTATTTCCGAGTTTTCCATTATCTTACTCTCTTGTGCGTTCATCCTTTTCATCGTTCGTTGTCAACAGATCCACTCTTTTTCTGTAAGATCTTCTTCTTTCTTCTTCATTTCTTTTATTCATCATGGTTAACCCTGTTGAATCTCTTGATAAGTTTCGCTCTGATTTTTTTATTCCCTCCTGGGTTGTTCTGGAAGAGCTTTCTGAGCCTTCTGATTATTTCCGTTTGGCTGAGGGACATTGGTTCCCCAGCCTCTTTGTCGCTGAGTGTGAATTTTATTTTCCACCCAATCCCTTATGTCTGGAATTCTGTCAATACTTTGACGTTGTTCCTGCAAGAATAGCCCCCAATACATGGAGAATAGTTAATGGGGTGCATAGGTTAAATCAAATTCATGGAACTCACATAGGAATTCCAGAAATCATGTTTTGCTATAGATGGGCAGTTGGTGATAACACCTTTTATTTAAAAACTAGATTTTTAAATAGGGCTTTAGTGGTCAATCTCCCGGATGCCAATAGGGACTATTTTGAGCATGGAGTTGTTATAAAAAATTGGCAACATGCTCCTTTATCAGGAGATGAAGTGTATCAGGGTCCCAGATGCCCTCCCTATGGAAATGGGATAGGTTATTTTTATTTCATTTTATTTATTTTGAAATCATGCTTCTTGTGTGTTTGACAAAATGTGCCACTGATATTTTAATGTTTATTTATTTGTAGTTGATAGCAAAAGAAAGTGTCCAAAAGAAGCAGACGTGAATATAAGGCACTTAAAACTTATCTGGAGTTTGCATCAGAGTTTTGCCGACGAGCACATTAGGTCAGCCTCGTATCTGCTGCAGTACAAGAGCTATACCACTTCTTTCACTGCTCGTCCGGTGATAAGTGATGCAGAGCCAGTACCAGCTTCTACCAGTTCCTCGCCTGAATCACACATTCCTTTAATTGAAAGGATGAAGAAGAGAAGACCTCCCACCCTTTTTGAGAAACCTGCCTCTGGTGCTGGAAAGGCAAAAAGAAGTAAGGTTGACGTCTGAGGGGAGGGGACAAAGAAAACTGATGGACCTTCCTCGGTTGCCCCTGTTGTGAAGATTGTCGAGAAGCCCCCAGTGGCTCCGAGCAAGTCTGCTGCTCCAGGATAGGTGATTGTAATATCACCGACCAAGAGTTCCTCCTTGGTTGAATCTATTCCTGCTCCCCCGAGGAAGCTGAATAAGAGATCCTCGATCAATTTGGCTGACACCCTCTCTCAACCCCCGACTAGTGGAGTTCCCACTTTTGTTCCCCCGAGCTCTGCCATGAGCTCGGTGAAGACTTGGATCATTCTTGAGACCCAAGGTATCGAAGAAAACCCTTCTCAGGATATGGTTACCGCTTTGGCAGCTCGCCACATTGCTTCTGTAAGTCCTTTTACTTTAAACTTTTCATCTTTCCCTTATTATATCTGTCTCTGACTTTCTTTCATTTTCTTTTCACAGTTGGTGAGCTGCTTCAATACAATTTTGAAGAAGGATGAAGTTATCAAAGTTTCGAGCTCCTCCTCTAGTGTAGAGGAAGCTTTGATGGGTTTGGGGCAGTCTATGAAAGAGTCTCGCCAAAAATATGCTGATGATAAGGCGACTTGGGAGAAGAAGCTTGCGTCCACCGATCAGGAGAAGGCTCGAGTTGTTAAAGTCTCCCAGGAGTTGGAGAAGAGAATAAAGGACTTGGAAGGGAAAAATAAAGAGCTCGATAAGAAGCTCAAAATTTTTGAAGAACTTGAGAATAAGCTCAAGGTTGCTGAGGAAGAATTGGGTCAGCTTCGGGAGGTAAGTTGGCAGAAGGAGGAGGTTGAAAATAAATTGAAGAATGCTGAAAACCTTCTGTCCGAGAAGCTTTCCTCGGAGAAGTTAAAGATAAAGGTGGCTATGAAGAAGTCTTTCAGCGCTGGCTGGGACAAAGGGTGGAACAAGGGGTTGACTTCCATGATGTCACAAGTAGAATATGGCAGCCTCAAGTACTTCAGGGATGGATGGGTCACTGCTCTACAGGAGATGAAAGTGGATGAAAATTCTGAACTCTTTCAGCGACACATCCCTGGTCCCCCTCCAACTCCTAAAGAAGAAGAAGAGGACGAAGCTGCCTCCGAAGAGTCTTCTATGGTGATGGGAGATCATCCCCCAGCCATCCAGCCTGCTACCGAGGAACTTCAGCAGTTCGCTACTTCCTCCGAGCAACCTCCAGCACTTCCCCAGCTACTATCTGTTCCTTCCGAGCAACCTACTTCCTCGTACCAGCCTCCCGAGAAGGTTTTAGGAGACAAGGAAAAGCTGTAGAGTTGTTCGGGTTTCTCTTTATATTTTTCTTTTCTCAAATGTAACCATGAATATGTAACTCTGATCCTTGATATAATAAAACTTGAATTTTTGTTCTTGCATACTGTTGTCTTTTCTTCATACTTAGTTGGTACTTTTATTGATTACTGCTTCTTCTTTCTCTAATAATTTCTGGCCAGGATGAAATTACTATCTGCTCATGATACCAAGCTGTTGAGGCAATGCAATGATTATTTTAAGGCTGGTCACACAGATCTGAGTGCAACACAAATTGTCGACATCCTCGACCAAGATGCTTCGGAACAGGCGGTTGAGGCCTATCAATACTTGAAGACCCTACTTGATCTTGCACTGGCCAATAATGTGGCTTATTATGACACGATCGAGGATCTCCAAGGAACTCTTGAAGACCTTCAACAGCAATACAAAATATTCACTGCCCTTTTGCATGAGGGGTATGAGAAGAAGTTTCAGCAACTCAATGCTGACAACGGGTACGAGAAGCGTTTTGCTGGCTACGAGGTGAGGGAGAGAACTCTGAGGGGTGAGGTCGAGGATTGCAGACAAATAACTGAACTATTAGAGCAAGAAAATAACAACTTGCAAAAAGAGTTGTCTCGGTTGAAGTTTGCAGCTTCCACTTCAAACGCCTTGGTCCCAGTGAATGATGAGGGATTCTCATTCTTGGAGGTCGAGAACGCCAAATTAAGGGACGAATTGGAGACCTTGAAGAGAGTTGGTCCCTCTACATTTTCCCGTGGTCGAGCAAGAGCTCCTCGGGGATGAGCAAGAGCAGCTCGAATTCCTGTCGAGGAATAGAGGACTCAATCTGCCTTAGAGAACCAAGCCTTCCAATTAATGGCAAATAACCAAGCGTTGGCTGAAATGTCAAAGAAGATCAGGGACTTGGAAGAGAAGCTTTCTGTGCAGCAGTCAGTCTTGGAGAATAAGGAACTCTTCATCAAAAGTCTCCACGAGCATCTGGAAAGACTGACATATCAATTCCACAAACAGCCCAGGGAGTTTTGGATGCCTGGGTATAATGAGGCTCTTTACCACTTGGACGATCGTATCCAGAATGCCAATAATGAGGGCTACAAGCAAGGCTGGTTGAATGCCTTAGGTGTGCTGCAACTCAAACAGGGTCATTACCTGTGGGATTACCATAATCTTGGGCTGCTCGACCTACCCGTGCCACCCTTCAAACTTGATATGAGATGGATTCATGCTCGGGCCATTCCTCGATGCTTAATTTCAAAGTATCTCGACGACTACAATCTCCATTCAAGTGTTGAGATATCTCATCCCGATCACCTTCTAGATCGACCATCCGTGATGAATATCAGGATGTTAAAATATTTGAACTTCATAAACTCTCCTCTTGCTTTAAATGATCCGCCTGCTGGCGAGGAACCTATCTCAAAAGCAGAGGGGAAAAGACCAATAGAATAGGAATATCGATGTAATAAATTTGTATACATTTCATTATCAATGTAATCTGTTTTTGGATTTAGTGAAAGACTTTTATTTTTGTTCGCAATCTTAATTGTTATTGTCTTATAAAATACTTTACATTTGTGCATGTATGTCTGTTAAAAAGATAACAATATTGTGTTGTGTTGTTTGTCGATCAACTTATTGTCGACTAGCTTGAATTTGTGGTAGACATTAAAAAATTACTAAGTTATTCCTCGATCAAATTACTAAGTTGTTTCTCGACTAACTAACTAAGTTATTTCTCGACCAACTCACTAAGTTGTTTCTCGACCAATTTACTAATAATTTTAAAAAGTCATGAGTATCAATAATTTTGCTTGATCATTTTCTCGTATTCATAAAATGTTTCCGACCAACCCAGGTCGGTAAATTTCCTTCTCGACTAACTACAGTTAGTGGGTTTTTTTATCCCCGACCAACCATAGTTAGTGGATTTTTCCTCTACGAGGAGCTTTTAGTTGGCGTTTTCAAGAATATATTTACTTCCTAACCAGCATAAGTTGGCATTTTTAGGAATATTTTTATTTCCTAAGAAACATATAGTTTTATTTCCCGTAAGAATACAAGTTTTACTTCCCGGAGGAATACAAGTATCTTGACTTCCCGGAGGAATACAGGTAGCTTTACTTCCCGGTGGAATATAGGTAGCTGAAGGAATACAGGTAGCTTTACTTCCCGGAGGAATATAGGTAGCTTTACTTCTCGGAGGAATATAGGTAGATTTACTTCCCGGAGGAATATAGGTAGCTTTACTTCCTGGAGGAATATAAGTTTTACTTCCCGGAGGAATACATTTGTTTCTCGACCAACCTTAGCTGGCGTTTTCGAGAAAAATTTTAAGTAGCCGAGTTTCGCCAAGTTTCGCCGAGTAGTGGGTAGCACTAGTATTCCCCAAAAAAATTTTAATAAAAGGAGAAAATACACATCACTGACAATACTTGCGCAGGTGCTCTGCGTTCCATGCATTCTTAAACTCCTCCCCTTCTAAAGTTGCTATTCGGTAAGTTCCTGGTCGAACAACTTCTGTAACTCAGTATGGCCTATGCTAGTTTGCCTCCAGTTTGTTGTGCTTTTGAATTACTTTCTTCAGCACATAGTCTCCTTCTTTCAGGTTGTACTTCTTCACCCTCTTATTGTAGAATAGAGCTGTTCGTTGTTGGTATGCAACATTTCTGATGGTTGATTCTTCTCTAACTTCCTCGAGCATGTCTAAATCCAATCTTCTCATTAAGTCGCTGACAGGAAAATTGAAATTCAGTACCCTGTGTGTTGGGAGGCCCAACTCGGCAGGTATAACAGCTTCACTTCCAAAGGCTAGCATATATGGAGATTCTCCAGTTGCTACTCGGGGAGTAGTTCGGTAAGCCCACAGTATTGACTGTAACTCGTTGATCCAATTTGCTTTCGCATCGTCCAGTCTTTTCTTCAAACCATTCAGCAGTGTTCTGTTTGTCACTTCAGTTTGTCCATTGCTTTGAGGATGGCCTGGTGCTGAGTGGATCTTCAACACATTTGATTGATGACAATAGGCAGCGAACTCCTCGTTATCAAATTATGTTCCATGGTCTGTGATGAAAGCATGAGGAGGACCATATCGACAAATGATGTTTTTCCAAATAAATTGGTACACCTTCTCGTACGTCATATCAATGAGAGGCTCAGCTTCCACCCACTTAGTAAAATAATCCACTGCGACGACGAGGTATTTGAACCTTCCTCTAGTCGTTGGCAGTGGTCCGACCAAATCTATTCCCCACATGTCAAACGGCCAAGGGGAAGTGATAGGTGTCAATAATGCTTGTGGAGTTCTTCGGATGGAGGAAAAGCGTTGGCACTTATCACATTTCTTGGCATAGGCTACACAATCAGCCCTCATCGTCGGCCAGTAATATCCCTGCATCATCATCCTTTGCAAAAGCATCCGACCTGCTACATAGGCTCCACAGGACCCTTCATGGATCTCTTCAATCATGTCTTTCATCTCGTAGGGATGTACACATCTTTGCAAACCTACCATAATTCCTCGACTATATAAAATACCGTTAGTTAATACATACCGAGCAGCTTTAAACTTCAATTTATTGGCTGCGAGCTTGTCAATTGGCAATTCTCCCTCCTCAATATATGCCCTGATGGGACCCATCCAAGATGGTCCTAAATCAAGGGTGATAAAGTTCATAGCCAAATCTTCATCTATACTCCGACCAGCTAAAACTTCAATTGGGATTGTTCTTCGTATCTCGGTACGAGTAGCTGATGCTAATCGAGCAAGGGCATCTGCTCTTGCATTCTCCATTCTTGGTATTCTGACCAGCTGAATAGCAGCAAATTTTGATACCAACTCCATCACCTTTGCATGGTATTTGATTATTAATTCTCCTTTGGCTGCATATATTCCCAACATTTAATTTACGATTAATTGAGAATCACTGAAGACAATAATCTGCTGCACCTCCATAATTTTTGCCAACTTAAGACCTGCAATCATAGCCTCATACGCAGCCTCATTATTGGAAGCTTTGAATTGGAAATGTAGGGCGTATTCCATGTCGACCTCCTCCGGAGTGCTCAAAACTATTCCTGCCCCACTACCTGTTGTGCAAGATGAGCTATCTATATATAGCCTCCATATAGGTAACTCGTCTTCAAACTTCTGATCTGACAGAGTTCCTCAGTGAAATATTTATTGCTTCCTCTCATCTTCCCCTGATATTTCTCGCTCTTCGTCAATCATCTTTTCTTGCCCTTTTACCAACCGGAGTTGGTCTGAGCTCCAATTTGTTGATCCTGTAACATCCACTTGCCCTTTTACCAACCGGAGTTGGTCTGAGCTTGTGTTTGTTGATCTTGTAACATCCACAGGTTGATCAGCGTGCAACTTTTGACCCTCGGGGGTATCAGGATAGGTGAACTCTACTATAAAATCCGCTTCAACTTTCCCTTTAAGCGATGATCTGGGTTCATAGACTATATCGTATTCACCGAGCTCTATTGCCTAGTACATAAATCTCCCTGATTTTTCTGGTTTATGAAGGGCTTGTCTCAACGGCATGTCAGTATATACGACTATAGTATGATCCTGGAAGTATGGCCTCATTCTCCTACTCGTCTCAATCAGTGCTAGTGCTAACTTTTCCAGCCTTGGATATCTGATGTCTGCTCCTCGGAAGGCCTTACTTGTGTAATAGATTGGTTTTTGTACTCCATTATCCACTCTTATCAACGCCGAGCTGACTGCATTCTCCGATACTGCTAGATACAAGTATAATTTTTTTCCCATCACTGGCCTAGATAATAATGGAGGTGTTCCCAAGTATTTCTTCAAGTCTTGAAAAGCCTTCTCACATTCATCATTCCATTCGAAAGTCTTTCGGAGTGTCTTGAAGAATGGGAGACATCGATCAGTTGCTCGCGATACAAATCTGTTGAGTGCTGCTACTCGTCCTGTAAGACTTTGCACCTCTTTCTTCGTCGTTGGAGATCGCAGCCCTAATAGATCTTTGATCTTTTCAAGATTCGCCTCAATGCCTCGTTGATTGACAATGTACCCGAGAAACATGCCTTCTCGTACTCCAAATATGCACTTCGTCGGGTTCAGATTCATTTGATATTTATCTAGTTGATCAAAAGTCTGACTTAAGTCAACTAGATGATCGACAACTTTCTTGCTCTTTGTCAGCATAACGTCAACATAGACTTCCATATTGCAACTGATTTTTTTAGTAAAGACTTTGTTCATCAGCCTCTGATATGTCGCACCTGCATTTTTCAAACCAAAAGACATAACATTATAACAATAAGTTCCCCTAGGGGTAATGAAATAATTACTCTCCCTGTCTTCGGGTTTTATTTTAATCTGATTGTAGCCAGAATAAGCATCCATGAAGCTCAGCAGCTCGTGGTCCGAGGTAGCATCGACTAGTTGATCAATTCGGGGCAGTGGAAAGTGATCCTTTGGACATGCTTTATTGAGGTCGGTGAAGTCTACACACATCCTCCATTTGTTATTCTTCTTTTTCATCATCACCACATTTGCTAACCAGTCTGGATATTTAACATCTTCAATGAAGAAAGCTTTCTGGAGCTTCTCGACTTCCTCCTGTATAGCTTGATTCTTCTCGGGGTTGAACACTCTTCTTCTCTACTTCACAGGCTTGATCTCCTTATTCACATTGAGTTCGTGATTGGATCTATTCCGGGCATATCCTCATGACTCCACGCAAAAGTTTGCTTCCTACTTCTAAGGAAAGTTATCAATTCCTATTTTAGTGAGGCTTCTAACGACGAACCTATTTGAGTAGTCCGTTCAGGGTGCTCGTCGTCCAGAATGATGTTTTCAGTAGCTTCCACCACTTGACCCTTCACGATTTGTGACTCATCTCTAGGATCCAATGTTTCAATTTCTGCCCCTTCTTCCACTTGATAAGTAGTAGACTTTTTCCTTGAATCCTCCAGTTCTTCTTGCTCGGCAGATGAATAATAGAATTCCCAAGCTACTTTCTAGTCACCCTTCACAACTCCTACTCTAAAATTTATTGGAAATTTTAGGCATTGATGTACTATAGATGGTACAGCCTCAAACTTCTTCAATCCTACTCTTCCCATGATGATATTGTATGATAATTGAACATTCTTATCCATCACGAAGAAATGTATTCTTTCTGTTCGACAAGCAGGCCACGTGCCAATGAATATATCCAACTTGATCGTCCCAAGTGGAAATACTTTCTTGCCAGCAAAACCGAGGAGGGGTGTATGATAAGGCTCCAGTTGAGATAGATTTAGATTTAAACTATCAAAGCACGAGTAGAACATGATGTCTGCCGAGCTACCATTGTCTACCAGTACTCTTGAAATCATTACCTCCTTCATTTTCATCTTGATCACCAATGGGTCATCATGAGGATATAAAATACCTGCAAGGTCATTCTTTGAGAACCCAATGACTAACTTCTCTTTGTTCACCTTTCTCGGGCGATCCTCCTCAGCTAGATTTATTCGTTGAATGTACGAGCAAGCTTGAGCCTCACAGAGGTAAGCTTTTCTCTCGGCAGTAAGGTCTCCTCCTCCTGCATCTCCACCTGTTATAACATTACAGTCAAATGACCCAAAGCGTATTAAAAATACCTCTGGTTCTGGATGCCTTGGTCTCTTGGGAAGATCGGGGTCATCCTCGGGATCAACTTCATCGTTTCTCTTCTTGTTCTCCTCTGATCGACGAGGAGATCTAGACCTCTCTCTTATTCGGTCATTGTTCCTTCTTTCGCCTCCACGATCCATGTACTTTGCCAGCTTTCCTCGTCTGATAAGTGTTTAAATCTCATTCTGAAGAGCTATGCAATTTTTGGTCATATGGCCATGATCTTTATGAAACTCGCAAACTGGCTTTGCCCCAAAACATAAATTCCCAATGAATAACTTGTCCAGTTGAAGAAAAGTTGAAATCTTACCCCGAGGAAGATTATTATACCATATTTGAGCAGATCCGGTAAGAGTTCCCGAGAATGCTCTGCATCTCATCTCATCTGGAACAACATAGATGTCGGCTGCAGCTTGGTATTGTTCTATATGAAGGACGAGGTCAGTCTTTCCATCATATTTGGGGGTTACAACAGGTGCTTTGAATTTTGATGGTGTTGGAAAATCTACAATGGCCTGGACAAAAGGTGTTCCTTGAACAAAGGTTTATTGTAGAGGGTTCTTAGCTTTAACTATTTCACCCAATCTATCCTCCAGCCTTTGAATATAGCCTTTCCATGCATCATTTCCTTCCTCAGGCCTATTGGTTCGAGCATCTGATCGTGTTGAGGTGGCTTCCTGGGATTTATCTTGACGAGCAGCTGGTCGCGACTGGGCAAATCCTTCCCTTAAATCTGATGGTCATCGAAAACTCCTCGATGGGGCTCTAGGAGGACTTTTGTTCCTCCTAGGACCTAATCAATCGAAAGGAGATACTCTGATTAATCTTTCTAGCGCACTGGTCCTTTCTGGGGAGAGAGTGATACGTTGTTCAGTATCTGTGGTTCGTACTGACGAAGTTCGTCTAGGTTGATAAGAAAAATCTTCAGATTCCTCATTCCGATTGAATTGGTACGCCTAGTACGCGGAGAAGATGCACGGGTTTTTCTTTGAATACTTCGTGGTCTTGAATGGGTAGGTGCACCACCATGGAGGGTTTGTATGAGTTGACGCATAGTTTCTTGCATGACGGTCTGGCCCTGAGCCAGATTTGTAATTATTCCAGCCAGATCTGGAATATTTGGCGGAGCAGATGGATTTGGAGGGCTTCCAGCATTTCGATTGCTAGATTCTGGAATGTCAGCCATTTGTGATGGATTATTTTTGATGGAAAACGATATTACCAGTCGTATTCCCACAGACGACGCCAATCTGTTGATGTAAAAAATTAGATCATATCTAATTATTCAATCACAGATAAATAAATGAGACAAATAATTTTTAAAGTGGTTCAACCTTATAAGAATGGCCTATGTCCACTGTTATGTTATTGCTGATTGTATGGAAATTCTTGATTATAAGTTATCTCAAGAAATTCTGGTCCCCTTACAATAAGGATTGTACAATGTATTTATAGCCCTGGGGCTGTAATGTGAAAGGGTAATACATTAAATGATGTACATATGAAAGGGTGATACATTCAATGCTCCTTAAGTGTATGCGTCTGAATGCTAAGCATTTAATGAATAGTCAAACTGTTGGTAATCCCGCTACTAATGCTTTGTTCGAGGTGCATCTTGGACCGCCTGAGTTGCTCGGACCGCCTAAGCTTCTCGGTGCTCAAGAGTTCCTCAGAGAGTTCTCGTTCCTCGGAGCGTATGAGTTCCTCGGGGAAACAGTGTTCCTCATTGTAGTATGGTTCCTCGGAGCGTGTGAATTACTCGGAAGTGTTTGTTGTTGCCACATAGACTGCCACGTGTCTTCACTTTATTGATCCATGTCAGCAGACTAAATTTGGTATCAACACCAATAATCACAATGACAAACTAATATCATAAATCATGAATATGTATCAAACTAGAAAACAAAAAAGAACATACTCATGTATTGTATTTTCTTTTGTTGTAAATTAAGTATAAAATAACGAACCTTACTTTTTAGGAAACCACCAAAAGCAATTTACTGTGAAAAGAAAATTAAAAAATGAAAACCCCGTGTTGTGACTTTGTTCTTTCGAGAATATAAATAAGTAAATAAATAAATTTATGTATCCGATATAATATCTCGATGTTTTTAAGCATATCAACACATTCCATCAAGTTGAAAAGAACGCAATAAAAAAATGATACTTCCACCTTGATCATTGAAGAGTGATTGTTGGCATTGGGCATGTTCATGGGTGCAGTGAATGAACGGAGATATGGTCACATGATGGATTGGAAAAGGTATATTTTTCTTAAAATTTTGCCTGTGGATATGGTTTTGTCCTTGCCTTTATTCGATTTTTGATGTTGTTACACTAAATGTTACATTTCATTAATTTTTTATATTTCAAATCAGCCTACTTTCATCATTCTTAAAATAATGTGAACTTACTTTTTTCTTAGAAATAAAGCAATCAACGGAACATGTTTGAGTCATGACCGTAATCTCTATGTCAGTACAATGAACTGAAAATCTTTTGGAAGAAGACAATATATCTTTCATGCAAAGTTTTTAGAATGAAAAATTATCTTACTTGAATATAACTAATTTAAAGAAAATGAGATATCAGAATATAACAGTGTCAAAATAGAAATTTATATATTGATATACACAATCATATAGAGTAAGAAAGTATTAAAACCATATAAGATACAAAGAAAATAATCATAGTTTAGGAAAATAACAAGAGTAATAGTATACATATAATTTCTAAATTAAAATGCAATCTGGTATTCATTCAAAAGATGTTCACATTAAATCGACAAGTTGAGGGATTAAATTAATTTAGGGCTAAGGATTTTGTTATTCTTTAATGATACACAAGCCAAATATAAATAATATTAACAGTTACAGGAAGAAAACCGTACAAAATCGTTCAAGTACTAAACTTAACGACTAGTTCTAAAGATATAATAAATCCAAAGAACAAACATCCATACACGAGCCAAAAAGTTACGAGTAAAGACGACGAGTGATCTACATATTACACAGCCATACACAAGTTGAAAAGTGAGTGTTAATATATTATAATTGTACTTTAACTTTGGGTAGTTATACTCCATGTGGTTCTAAATCTTAGGTGTTGATTAGTTTATTATTTTAAATAGAGTTTTTAGTTTCTATAAATTGACAATGTTATCTTCATTCTATGCATACTTTAAACTCTTAGTAATGTGTGTATTTAATTATGACTGTGCATATTTGTGAAATGAAGATATTTGGATCAGTACTTTGCATCATGTGCCATTACTAGACATGGTTATCCATTAGGTGAAAGGTATGAATCAAAAATAAATTTTAGTTATACTAATAATAGACTTTGGTTTTGGTTCTAATGCTATCTTGTAGGTAATCTTCATATGATTCTGCACATGTTACAATTGTTATATCTGCATCCAAGTGAGGATAAGAAGACCGATAAATATAAATTCTTTTAAATATATGAATTCAAAGATAGAACTTATATAGAATATGATGTTATTTATCCAATAAATGTCAAAGTTTGAACTTGGCCATAGTAAAACAATCATCGCAGCTATAAATCCACACAATGGTTGTGAGGGCATTACTCCGAAACATTTCAAACTAGAAATTTAAGAAGAATCACCCTGACCTTCTAGTATCAAGCACAATGACCTTACAAGCATACCAAAAGTAATACACTTGAATAAGTTAGTCTTAAGGGTCACATATTCTTGGTCTATAAAGCCAAGAAACATGTTTTCATAATCATCTAAGAATAATAAAGATTTAAGACACACAATACTTATCTTTAACAAAATATATTATCATATTGTACCATTGTGTTGAAATCTCATTCAGTTTGGTCATGTAAAAATTTTTGTTGTTATAATTCTCAAATTAAAGAAACAACTAATTCAAGTTACCCGAATAAAAAAATTACCCAATAAAATACTATACAAACAACTTGCAGAGTAAACCATAGATCAACAAACCCAAATCTGGTTAAAAAAATAGTTCAGTAAACCTCAATATCTTGGACTTTATAAATGAAAAAAAATATAGAATATATATATATATATATATATATATATATATATATATATATATATATATATATAAAGAGAGAGAGAGAGAGAGAGAGAGAGAGAGAGAGAGAGTGGCAGTGGTGATTATAGGTCACCGCCGAGAGAGAGGGTGGGTGGGGGTACGATATCAGGTCGCGGAGAGAGAGAGGGAGAGGGAGAGGTGTGGCATCGGATCATCGAGAAAGGGGCGACGGGTCTCGTAGAGAGATAGGCAAACATAAAAGTGTTGATAGGGTTTATGAATTGGGGGTGGAATTTGAGTTGGCTTGACTTTAATGAAATGTGCCATGATTCGGCATGGTTTAAAACTATGCCTGATTTTGGCGTGGTTTTAAAGCATGCCAAATGGGGAATAAACCGTGCCGAATTGTGGAGCAGTTTAGAAACGTACCAGATTTTCCTTGTATAAGTGTGCCATATTGGTGTTTTTGGTGTAGTGTTTAATAAAATAAGCTGAACAAGAGTTATACCTAGGGTTTAAGAAGTACTCCACACTCTATTTTGTTATTCGATTAATGAATATAAATTGCTCTGGTGGATGGAGAAACAAGACATGCATGATGTTACTTAAGATGTCGAAGTCTTTCTATGAATCGCGAAAGTTAATTGGGAACTGTGTGTTGGAATAAAATAAGATATATGCGTACGCTAGTGATCCTACGTTTTATTATAATGGGACTCAAAAGGAGAATGAATGCAGAACATGTCATACCCCTATGTATAAACAGTTAAAGGGACACCCCATGATGATGTCAGGCTAGAATGAAGAATTCTTCAAAAAGTGGCAAGGTACTTCCCTTTGATGCCAAGACTCCAAAGGTCGTTCATATTATCGAAGAGATCATCGCTCATGAGATGGAATGTATAGGAGCGCACAAATGATGGAAAATTAAGGCATCCTTCTTATTATTTTGCTTATTCTTCATCTTGGATGAAATTTCATCAGATACATCCAGATTTTGCAAATGTTACATGAAATATTAGACTTGATTTATCCAATAACGGTTTTAATCCATTTCGTAAGATGCGTATTACTCATAGCACGTGGCATGCTATTTTATTCCCATATAACGTGTCCTAATAGCAGTGTATGAAGCAACCATATATGATATTGGCATTACCTATAGATGGTCCCCATGGACCCGAAAAATGACATTTATTTTTATTTACGTCCTTTGATTGATGAGTTGACAAAATTATGGGTTAGGTGGACACTTTTGATTAAAATTTTAATCAGTTGTTCTAAATGCATGCATCACTGCTATGGACAATAAGTAAATTTTGAGCATTTGCAATTTTTTCTGGATGCAACACTAAAGGTAAAATCACTTGTCATTGTTGTCATAAGTACACTATTTCCCATTGGCTATATAAGGGTGGAAAACATTAATATTTGGTTCATCGTCGTTGGTTGCCTACTAGGCATATATTCCGAACAGATAAAATTTCTTTTAATGGGATAATTATATTAGATCCAAGGCCATTCGTCTATCTAGGGCAAAAGTGTATGAGGAATTAAAGGAGTTTAACAACAAGTTTGGGAAGGAGATTGATGCAAAACGTCGAATGAGGAAAATAAATAATGATGGTGATGGTGATGGTGATGGTGATGGTGATGGAGATGACAATGGAAAAAAAATTAATTGAAAGAAGAGGAGTATATTATTTGAGCTACCTTATTGGAAGGACAATCTAATATGTCACAATCCTGATATTATGCACGTTGAGAAGAATGTGTACGATAATGTGCTCTGGACATTACTCAATCTTGATGGAAAATGGAAGGAAAATATAAATACACGTTTTGATCTTGAAAATATTGGTATTTAGAAGGGCTGCTAATAAATACTATTTTCCACTTGCTTATTTTACATTAGACAATAAGGACAAAGATATAGTATGCAAAGTGTTGAAAGAGATAAAAGTACCAGATGGTTTTGCTTCAAGCATATCACTTAGTGTTAATCTTAAACAGTGCACAATCTCAGGACTGAAAAGCCACGATAACTATATCTTAATGCAAGAGCTACTTACAATTGTCTTTAGAAATGTGATACCAATGAATGTTTTCGAACCATTAATTGAATTAAGTAATTTTTTTTAGGCAAATTTGTTAAAAAATAATGACTCTAATGGATTTAGATTATACTCAATTTCATATTGAGCTCACATTATGCCTTCTTGAAAGAATATTTCCACCTTCCTTTTTTCGATATCATGGAGCCTTTGATTACTCATTTAGTAGAGGAGGAAAAAATCGGTGGACTGCCATAATACTGATGTATGTTTCGTATTGAGAGGTGAGATACTATTTTAATTAATTATTAAATTATTATTTATCCCGCTAAGCACATTCTAGCAACAAAAATATGAATGTATCCACTCATACATATCTGTTCGCACTAAAAGAGTATGTGAAAATGCTAAGTCATCCCGAGGGATCAATTGCCCATGAGTACTAGGTAGACGAATGATTGACATTTTGTTCATGGTACTTGCATGATGATGAGATGAAGTGTAATAGAACATACATGAATTATGATGGTGGATATTATTCTATCAATCAAATAGGTGGTTGTATATTAGGGAAAGTAGAGGAAATTATGCTCGATAACACAATATACACAATGGCTCATTGATATGTACTTGTCAACACTGATTGTAGACACCACATCCTAGGACCCCTCTAAGTATCCCGTTAGATCCCTAGCACCCCCCATTTCACTACTAACCCTAGGTCATACTCTGAGTACCAATCTAGAGGCCATCGGGCGCTCTCGAGACTCGTTTAACTTCGGTAAACTCTATCCTCAGAGCATAAGATCATTAAATCTTCAAAGGTCTCTATATCCCTTTTTCAACGGTCCATCCCCGTGCGTGAATCGACATAATGGTTCATACGAACATACCATTTTACTACCGAAAAATCTATTTGAAGGACATCGGGGGCTCCCAGGCCCAGATTTGACTGCAATCAACATCATCATTAGAGAAAAATCTATTTAAATCTTCAAAGGACACTAAAATCACTTTTCAATGGTCTGCCCCGTGAGTAAAATGGCATAACCATTCGAACGAATGATTCATTTTCCCTCGAAAACTAATCCGAAGGGCTGGGATCAGTTTGACCAAGGTTAACTTTTCAGCTCAAATGAGACTGAATGAAATTCTAAAGGGAACTGAATACCCATTCTAGCGGTCTGCCTTGTGTATGATTCTAACTTATGGTACGAATGAACGATTCGCTTTACATTGAGAGGTCACTGGGCATTTTTGGGCCTCGGTTGACCAAAGTAAACTTTTCGAACCGAGCAAAGCTATTTGGAATGTCAAAGTACATTTCCTAAACTTTCCAATAGTATAACCCGTGCACGATTCTAACTTTATGTTCGGACTAACGATCTATTTTTGTCCAATAATCTCCTGTCCAAAGGACCTACACGTGCTTTCAAGCCACATTTAACCCAAATCGATTGCGTTCTACGATCATTTTTCTGAAAAAAATTTGCACGAGACTGCCAATTGGCATGTCCATTTCCTTGCCTATCAGCAATGTGCCAAGGGTTACCTACCAATAGGTAGAACTAAGGACATATCGATCGGCCCCACCCCTAACCCTATAAATAGATGGCATGACCTCACTTCCAAAAGACACCTCAGATCCATCGGCATCATTGGTCTCAGTAACACTCTCTCGAAATCAGTGAAGTTTCTTCATATGAAATTCCATTTAGGCTTACATTACCATCCTTTTCATTCCCAATTTAGCAAAATCTCATTCTCTCTCATCCCACCTTCATCTCACATTCAAATGAGTTCATTCAAGATCAAATATCAAGCTTCAAAGAAGGTCCAAATCCTTCCCTCTCTCTTTAAATTTCTTGTTTTGCATAAATTACATTAGATTCATAATCTAATTCTTACTTTAGTTCATACACATTAATATCTTACATTTTTATTAGTATATTGCACATACTTTATTTTCTATAAAAAAATCCAAAACAAACAAAAAGCGGGTTACACCCATAAATTTCGAACGAAATTATCCATCATACTTTTTCAAAACTAAAACATATTTTTCTACACACACACACACCTATAATAATATCCCGTTCCAATCTATGGTATAAAACCCAACCCTATGCCGCATGGGAACTACGTTGACTTTGATGCCTTTATTGGCTACGTAGGCTTTTCAGATTAGAACCCGTGACTTGAGTCCAATTATCCAACGTCCTAATTTTCAACTTCTTCAAAATTTACCATATTTTTAATCTTCTAATTTTTCTAAATCCCCCATTGCCGCATTTATCATATTCTTGCATAATACACATATTATGTTTGTAATTATTATTAGCATTTCATCCAACACATATTATTGTTCATCATAATGATCAATATCACGATATATTCATTAATCATATTTTATTTATATTATTTTGGGAACATTCCTATGGATGACCTCACTCTATATTTTCCTTGGTATGAGTTGAACGATTCCGATCTCCATAATATATACACGCATACACACTTCATAAAGAAATAATGGAAAACAATAGAATAAGTCCATGAGAGACCGAAAGGGAGGGTTGGATGCTTAACACCTTCCCATTCTGTAACTTAGCCCCGAACCCTTCGAACTATTGGGTTCGTATGCATAAGTTTGTCTTTAATGCCGCTCTCTCGAGGCAACGACATGTTATTTTTCCTATTTTGTACAAAATAGGTTGGCTACTCCATCTCTTTACATTTACCCCACACCGACGACGACCGAAGCGTTACTAAGTAGGTCATGAGACCTTACAATCCCCCTTTCCTTTCCCATAATCTTTATGAAGCAGAGGAGAGGAAGGGTGATCATCTTAAACGGGATGGCCATAGTGGCGACTCCGCCGGGGAAACTATTTCCATAAGAGGGCTAAACTCTATTTACATGGGTGTTTTTTTTCTTGTTTGCATATGAACCTACCCGTATGTCCCCTTTTTATCTTTTATTATTTCTGGTATATATATACTTCATGCTTATATCACTAGTCACCCACTTGTAGAAATTCTTCATGCACACTTCACACCACGCGCACCTAGGATCACCTAAATCCACATGTTGCACACACAACTTAAAATATCCATGCTTAGGTGTCACTAACACACATATCCACTTATCACACTTGTATATATTCATGTTCACTCACACTTGTCACACACTACTTGTAATTGATTTATGCTTGGGTTCATTACCACACACTCGCTTGTAACTAGTCACACATCTCCCACATATCCATGCTTAGTATAGATTTATTTTTTATACATGTACACTATCGCTTGCTTGGCATGATTCTCATCAATAAAGATACTCTCTCCATAATGTTCTAATCAAGGATCATGCATTTTTCACTCTACATCACCAAAGAGCATGGCTATTGATCAAATTTTGTCCCATAATTGGGGGGTCACTTCGTGATGGGCGCTGGTCTGGCATGTCGTAGTTAGCCTAAGCGATGTGACTCTCACCTTCCATTAGCCATGTACCTTTGACGTATATCGAACGGTTCTCCCTACATCGTATTGCTTGACCGACATCATGACAGGAGGTATATCATAGGGAACTCATTCACGTATGTCGAGTATATCTAATTCGCTCTCACATGTACTGTCCCCATCAGGTATATAGTGAGGTTATTCATGTACACTCAGGTATATCAAATGGATTGTCCACACGTACCGATTCCCCTAAAAAGTGAGACATATACCATAGAAGTCATGCCAAAGGGGGGAAACCTTTCCAATTAACCCAAAAACTGCATATCTTCATATAGGCATCAAACCTAGGGCACTTATATTTAGTTTGTCGGTTTCTAATCGAAACTCTGAAGTAATGACGGGTCGGCATGCCGCCTAAATTTTTGAGAAATTTTTAAAATGAGACCCTACCCATAAGCCTGGTAAAAATTCCAACCATATTTTTACATATTTTTCAAACCCATTTCTTCCAAGCTCGGGTCCTGTCTGACATTTCGTTTTGCATTTAAGTAAACTTAATACAAGTGAGAACATAATAAACATAATAATTATCATGTTGAGACTCGTCTGTCATTTTTCCTCTTTCTTTACCCAAAAGAGTCAAAGATATTTTTCCCCCTTTTATCAAAATACCCAAAACATTTTTTCATCCTTTTCACCAAAAGAATTTTTCCTCCCTTTTACTCAAAAACATTTTACCCACCTCTTTTCTAAAAAATTTCAAAAATATTTTCCTTCCTTTTAAAAAAATATCAATTTCCCTCCTTCTCTTTCAAAATAAATAAGAATTTTTCTCCTTCTTAGGTCGATCGCATACCCTTGTCCTGTCTTCCTATTAGCTTCAGTCTTCCATCGAACCACCCTGAAGCTCGTTCTGTTCCCTCATTACTTCCTCCGAGTCTGAAATTCATCCACTTTCTATGGAGAACACAGATCAATCACCGAATGTACAACTGAATTTGATGACGGTTCTAGCCCAACTCACTGCCAAGATTGACAATCTTCAAACTGAGGTTCATGAGATGCAATGAAATGGGGTCCCTATTCCCGAAGAGCTCGAGGTTCTCTTGCTTTGCGTAATTGGTCTGCCCACACCCGAGCCTATTTAGGTTCCTGAGGAATACCAACACACTACAGATGCTCCTTGTGCCAATGGGCAGCCACCAGCCCAGCTTCCTATGCTGAATCTTCATCAGTCAGGGGCTAACTTACCCATAACTGTTGATACGAAGGAGGAAGAATTGAACAAGGTGAAGTAAGATCTCAAGATGTTGAGAAAGAAGTTCTACCAAGTCAGAATCTCTAGAAATTATATGGAATACACCCATATGTCTCCCTATCCTAAAGCCAGGTTGCTAGAAAAGTTCAAGATGCCTAACATTGAGAAATTTAGGGGTAGTAGACCTCTGATTATTCATCTTCGCTGTTATCACCGGGCCATGACTCTCCTAGGTGCCTCGGAGGAAATAATGGACAAAATGTTCCAACATATTTTGAAATTGGGAGAATGTTCCCCATGAGTTCATGTCCCAGAATAAGTAAAATGAAGAGTTAGAGGCTACCTGTCATGATTTAGAGCAGTTAAAAAAGAATCCTGGGGAATCAGTCAGTAACTTCATAGCAAGATGGAGAGACAAAGAAGCCTCCATGACCAACTGGCCATCCGTGGAGGAGCAAGTCAGTATCGTGAAGAAGAACTTCTTACCTAATGTCCAAGTGATGATGGGAAGAAAATACTACCCTCAATTTTTAGCCCGCTAAGAAGCAATAGTGGAGATCAAAGAAGGTCTTGACAAGATAGAAGTTGAACCGAAGAAAGCATCCGGACAGTTCACTCCTATAAAGTATGAAAAGCCTACCGGTACCACAGTTTCAACCATCAACAACATCTCTCAGCCTACCACTTCATGGGCACTAAAAATCCTCCCTAACCCAGTCCGCAAGGACTACACCGAGGTTCACACTCCCCTCTCCAAAGTTTACCAAGCCCTTTTAAACCGAAACCTCATTAAGCCATTGGACCCTCTTCCATTACCAAACCCACTTCCCAAGAATTTCAAACCAAATGCCAATTATGACTTTCATCAAACTACCGGCCATACCATCGACCAGTGTTTCCAACTCTCAAATATGATCCAAGGTCGGATTGATTGGGGTGTCATCGCGCCACCAGCCCATCCTAAGCAAAACACTACCCGTAATTCATTACCAAATCATACAAATGCCATCTTTCTAGAAGAAGACCCAGAATTTGATCCATTTACCCATATCGTACAAGGTAAATCACCCATTATACCTATATTCCTTTTTAAACCTTTCCAAACTTGCCCATATTTTCTCCTACACCCTACCAGCTTTGCCGATTAGGCACTGTCACTGCTTATCTGAGCATGCATCGTTGTCCGTACCCATTCTGGAAGTAAAGATATGGAATTATCAGAAGTGTTGAACTAACTCCTAGAGTTTGGGCTGAAATTTCCGTCCCAGATGACCGTTGACTGTCAGATAATTGGGTGGTACCAACTGATGAAGTCAGTCTACATGATGTGGTCCAGATCATGAAAGACTTATTCCGATGGATCGCTGACATTTACAATATGTCTGAACTACTCGATGCCTTAAAACTATGAGGGATCCTGGTCCCATCACTTTTACATCTCCCCGTCGAATGGAAAGACTTATACGAAAAAGTCATTGAGTTTATGGAGAGTATTGACTTTTTATGGAAAGATGATGTCGTTTCCACCAGACGGGGGGTCAAATTCTATGATTCAGATGAAGAGCAAGGTCCACAAAAGACAAGACCAATAGTAAACATATGTGGGATGATATCATTCTAAGAGCTACTAGGATAAATCAACAAGGTAGATGAACAACCCAAGATCGATGAGGAGACGGGATTTCTGTTTTCCCCCTCTTCTATTAACCACGTAACTAGGTCAGGGAGGAAATATCAAGTTCCAAACCTGCACCATCAGCGATTGATAAAGGGAAAGGTGTGGAGAATCTTCTTATACCAAAAATAACCCTCTAGGAAATCAAGATCCTTCATCAATTAAATAAAACCCAAGCTAGCATCACCATATGGGAATTTTTATGTCTTCCTAGCTGCACAAGAATGCCTTGATCAACCTACTCACAGGACCCACAGTCCCTCCTTACACTACGCCAGAAGAAGTAGTGAATCTGGTCTCCGAAGAAGAAATTATTAAGAGTAGGCCAAACCACATTTATGCTCTCAATATCTCTGTTGAAGTCATGGGAAAGACTATGCCTATCTCTCTTATCAATAATAAATCAACTCTTAATGTCTACCCATTGAGGACCCATAATTATTTTGGACTAAAAGTGAGCGACCTCTTTCCAACCTCCGCCGATGTACGTGCCTATGATAATATCTGTCGAGAAGTGATGGGATTCATAAAACTTACAATAGAGGTAGGCCCTATAAATCTGATTGTTGAATTCCTAGTCATCGATATCCCAACTTGTTTCAATTTGTTGCTCCGATGATCGTGGCTCCATAGTATCAAGGGTGTTTTTTCCCTTCATAAGAAACTGAACTTCTTCGCTAATGGGCAATTCATCACAATCTTAGGTGACAATAATAATGCCGAGAACGCAAGAACAAATAATGCAATACTTGAGATAAAATATGGGGTAAATGATATGCTTCTGTCAGCTTTTCGAGTTGAACCACTTCTACTCCCAGCAGGGGATGATTTCAAAGACAAGGTTTGTCCAGAGTATAACCCTCATGGAAACGTCAATGTGATCCAGATGTTTAAAAACATGCACTTTATGCTCGGACTAGTGCTGGGACGAAGACAATAGAGGATACTTGAACCTACTATGTTGAAGAAATCTTTTCCTCCTTGAGTCTTGGGTTGTCAAACATTAGCATAAGTACTTTGAATGATTCGCCAACCTCGGTTGAAGAGAAGGATAGAAAGTTCCAAGACTATCTTAAGATATTCCATGAACGGAATATTAATCTGAGAGGGTGAAGATTTCACCTTCTGCGAATTTCCTGAACCGTGGTATGATCATGTGAACAAGAAGATGAAACCAGGAATGGAGGTATTTTCCCAAGACAGCTACTCATGGGTCGAAAGTTCCCAGTATCATGTGAAATCACTCATTTAAGAGCCCATAGCCGATATCGAAGATTCCAAGAAAAGTGACTCTAAGGATTCTTTCAACTTGCAAGCACTGGGGTTGACACTTTGCATTATTTACTCAAGCGCTACACCATCGAATCCGTCCCTCTTGATCAAAGCTGCTGATACACCTATCCTCAACCGGCATGCTGCACCAGTTCCACCTACTGTAATTCAACCCAACCCTGATGTTTATCCCATTTCCTCTTCTCTTATTGTTCCTCATTAATCTATTGTAATTGAAACATCCTTTAATGAGGTTATCAATGTTATTTTTCCTATCAATGAAATAAATGAATATTTTGAGTATCTTGTCGTGCCTTACATAAAATGTTTTGATTCTAATCAAACTGTTGATGATGATGATTTTATAAATGAACAATTCTTAATTGATTTTTATAAGGTTAATAACAGACAACATAATCGTGTTCAAGTTAATAAAGATGGAACTATTGTTATTAATCTCAGTTCTAGTAGCCAACTGCGCAAGATTAGGATAGGGGCCACCCTTGATGAGCATGAGCGAGCACAACTTGAAGAATTATTGAAAGAATTTGTGGATGTCTTCGCATGGTCCTATGATTATATGCCTATCACCGATCTCCAGATAGATCAGCATGAGATTCTAACTCTTCCAGAATGCAAACCGGTTAAATAAAAATAGCGAAAGCTTCGCACCGAATGGTTTCTCAAAGTTAAGGAAAAAATTGTCAAATAGTTGAATGTGGGGTTCATTCGTGTGATTAAATATCCCACAGGGCTAGACAATATTGTAATCATTCCTAAATTAGGAGGAAGGGTTTGCATGTGTGTCGACTACCGAGACTTAAACAAGACCTCTTCGAAGGTTGATTACCCATGATTTAATATCGACATGATTATAGACAACACAACCATTCACGCTCTCAAGTCATTCATTGATGGGTTTGTCGAATATAATCTTATTAAGATGAACCCGGATCAATAAGAGAAAACAACATTCATAACCCCTTAGGGAACTTTCCACAACAATGTTATGCCATTTGGTCTAAAAAATGCAGGGGCTATCTACCAGAGGTCAGCCATAATCATCTTCCACGATTTGATACACAAAGAAGTTGAGGTCTATGTGGATGATATGATTATTACGTCTAAGAATAGGTAAGGTCATGTTACCGCTCTTCGAAAATTCTTCGAGCCACTGCGATAATATTAGATGCGACTTAACCCACATAAATGTGTCTTCGACATCACCAAAGGTCATCTATTGGGATTCATGGTTAGTGACAAACGGGTAGAAGCAGATCCTGCCAAGCTAAAATCTATACTCGAGATGCCACCACCTCGAACGGAGAAGGGAATCCGGGGATTCCTTGGAAAATTATAGTATATCAACAGGTTCATCATCTAATTGACTTTTATTTTTGAACCCATCTGTAAACTTCTCCGAAAGGATTCAATTAAAGTTTGGAATGAAGTTTGACCGAATAAAACAATACGTAACCCGACCTCTGATAATCATGCCGCTGCAGCCTAGTCTTCCCTTACTACTATACGTGTCCGTGATAGATACCGCAGCTGGGGCTTTCCTAGTCTAATACCTTAAAATAATCGCACAAAGAAAGAGCCATTTACTACGCCAGTCACAAGTTAACTGGGTACGAAGTTAATTACACTGCTTTGGAAAAATCATGTGTTGCCCTTGTCTTGGTCACGTAAAAACTATGGCACTACATGCTCGCCTTTCCCATTAAACTCGTGTCCCGAATGGATACCATCAAGTACGTACTCAAAAAACCTGCCATGCCCATCCGAATGGCTCAATTGTTGATGATTTTAGCCGAGTTTGATATCGTGTACACTACACCAAAATGGCCAAATTGTCACCTTTCATCCGGACACCCTTGTCAAGTTCATTGACCGTGACACAAATCTCGCGTTTTGTGTCACGGTCATTGACCTTGACACGACCGTGACACAAAATTGTCACGGTCAAAGACCGTGACAAGGCTGTGATAAATTTACTTGTCACGGCCTTATCACGGTCGTCGACCGTGACAATTCTGTGTCACGGTCGTGTCAAGGTCAATGACCGTGACACAAAATGCGAGATTTGTGTCACGGTCAATGACCTTGACACGACCGTGACAACTTCTGCACCAAAAAAAGCCCTAGGATTCTTTTTTCCCACCTCTTTTGGTTTTCCCCCTCTCTCTCTCTCTCATCCGCGATTTCTGCTCTCTCTCTCTCTCTAAGGTATATTTTTTTTCCTCTCTTTCTCTTTTATTTCTATATGTATGTGTATGTTTATGTGTGTATATATATGTGTGTATATGTATATGTGTATGTGTGTATATATATGTGTAAATGTTAGTGATAGTTAGAATGGTGTAAATGTTAGTGATAGTTAAAATTGTGTAAATGTTAGAAAAGTTCTAGATAAATTTAATTATATAAATATTTAAATTGATAATAATTTTATTCATGAAATTAATTCAATTAGGTAAAACCCTAGATAATTTTTTAACAGAATTTGATAATATTATATAAAGTTTAGTAAATTCACAAAATGTTGCCAATTGTATGTTTTTAGGAATATCATTAGTTACTTTCGTGCCCAACTATGTAGAATCCATACACATGCATGTTGTTAGAAATCCTTAAATTTAATTCTCACTTTAATTTGTAGAATCTTTGTACTTGGTTGGATTTATCCCTTTATGATAATGAAATTTATGCTCCAATTATAATTATCTCATGTCATAATTTTATTGATAAACAATAAATGTAGTTGTCACGGTCGGGGTGGGGGGAGGGGGTGGGGTGTGTGTGTGCGCGCGTAGGTGTGTGTATGGTGGTGTGTGGTGGGGGAGGGGGGTAGTGGGGGTGGGGTGTGGTGGGGGTAGGGGGTGGGGGTGGGGGTCGTGGTGGGGGGTGGGGGTGGGGGTGGGGTGTGTGTGTGTGTGCGTAGGTGTGTGCGTGGCGAGGGGAGGGGGGCAAGGGGTGTGGTGGGGGTGGGGGTGGGGTGTGGGGGGTGTGGAGGGACAATTTTAACAATTGTATATCTTTAATTAAGAAATTGTATAACTTTAATTGTAATTTTAATTGTATAGTTTTAGATGAAAGTAAATTAATAATTAGTACCAATTTCATATGAAAGTAGGATTGTCCCTCATTGTAAATTAGTAAATTAATAATTGTATACTTTAATTGTTAGTTTAATTGATGAAATGTTGGGTTGGTTAGTTTTAAAAGTGGCATGACGTGTGTGTGTGTGTATGGTGGGGGTGGGGTAGGGGTGTGTGTAAGTGTACTATTAACATTTTTTTTATCTGTACTAATAACATTTTTTTTCAACAAAAATGTCTCCTTCAGATATTAAGGCGAAGATGATGATGCTGTTTATGATGATGTCGTCTGGGCTCGGTGGTAGCGGAGGCGACGAGGGCTCCTCCTCCTCTAGGCTCCCCAAATATGGAAAATTTGGGATTACCGTCGAGAATAAGTCGGAGCTATTAACGTGATCCCTCGAGCTGCTAATGAGATGGAAGGAGGTGCCATATGAGCTCAAGTTAGCTGTTTGGGCGGCACTACAGGTAATATATTTATATTTATATTTATATGAATATTTCAATTTCAATTTCAATTTCAATTTCGATTTCATATTTATATTTATATTTATATTTATATTTATATTTATATTTATATTTATAATTAATTTATATTTATATTTATATTTATATTTATATTTATATTTATATTTATATTTATATTTATATTTATATTTATATTTATATTTATATTTATTCGCAACTAACATTGTATTTGTTGGATAGGAACAATTCAACTTGGATCCAAAGCTACGCGATCCCGTCTTGGAGCAGATTAGGGAGCAACTCAAGTCCTGGAAAAAAATATGCGGGCACAGTACTTTGGGAAAACAAGAGAGTCGATTATCCAATGGCGTGAATCCGTCCCGCCCAAGGAGCCGATCTCATTGGCACAATGGTAGAAGTTCATTGACAATGAGATCGAGGATCGACAATTGGCATCTCGCCAATCGGGGAGGGAAAATCGGGCAAAAAAGACGGACGTGCACTACTCCGGCCGGACCACTTACGCCGAGGTGGAGCATAGAATGTAGGTAAGATTTAATTTATCTATAACTACAGAAATATATTATTCTTCATTATTTTACTTTGCGGGGCCGATACTAATTTTACTTTACTTTATTTTATTTCAGGGGGTAGGGAGTGGGCCAGGGGGTAAGCCACATAGGCTCGATACTTATGTGGCTCTTTGGACGAAGAAGGGGAAGGACAAGGAGGTGTCCCCGAGCGTCGCGGCCACGATTGTAAGTAATTAGACAGTTTAATTTTTGTTAATTATGTTATAATTTTTTAGTTTACTTATTTTACTAATCATGTGCTTTTTGTCGTTTCAGGCAAAGCTTAAGGAAGTGCATGAGTCGCAGTCTGATGCCGACAAGGCATCTTTGTCCACAGACGCACTCAGCCAAGTGCTTGGCTCTAATCGCAAGGGGAGGACAAGGTTAGTGAGCTCGCGGGTGGCCAAATCTAGGATCATTGGATTGGAGACGAGCGACACCGGGTTGGCTCGAACGGTGAATTCACACGACGTGAAGCTGTACCGTTTGGAGGCGACGGTCCAAGATATGTACGCATTCATGAAGCGTACGTTGGGCGGAGACCGTAAAGGGAAAGGGAAAGGGAAGGAGAAGGCGGTGGAGGAGGAGGTGCGGGAGGCGAGGCGCAGGATGACGAGTATGTGGACCTCGCTGCTTCATCACCGACACGTTCGTACTTCGATGATCCACTTCCCTATTTGGCGCCCTTCAACAGACCAATGTCGACACTTGGTTGGCCGAGCGTGTTCATATTGGACGTATTTGATGGCCAGCGGATAGGGCGGGGGTTGAAGGACCCGAATATCGTCGAGGGTGGAATAGTTCATGGACGTGCGCTTCAAGAGATGGAGTCCAGGGTGCTCGTAACGCATGTCATACCCGGTAAGGAGAACTCCCTATTGTGGTTGCGTGAACAATGCGGCACGACGTATATTAGTGGGTGCGTCAATTTGTATGTCATGTGGCCTACTCACCTCCTCAGTTCTACCCAAGACATGTAGTAACATTATTTTTAAGTTTGTCCATTTTAATTATATTTGGATTATATCGTCATGTATATTATTTCTATTTTGAATATTTGGATTATATCGTCATGAATATATATTTGCATTATCTTTAGTTTGTTTGGATATATGATGTTTGGAACAGGTACGACGTTGCTATAATAGGTACAAATATACTGCTGGGCAGTGGCAGTGGACATACTGCCCAGCAGATTTTTTTTAAATTCTGCCCAGAATTATCACGGTCATTGACCGTGACATGTCCGTGACACAAAGTTGTCACGGACGTGTCACGGTCAATGGCCGTGACAATTTTTTTAAAAAGGGTCACGACTTTGTCACGATTTATAACCGTGACAAACGTGTCCCGGTCATTGACCGCAACACGACCGTGACACAAAACGCGAGTTTTGTGTCAAGGTCAATGACCGTGACACGACCGTGACAAAAAAAGTTGTCTCGCCTCGAAATGTCACGGTCATTGACCTTGACAAATGGGCAGATTTGGTGTAGTGGTATGTCATGCTGAAAGCCTTAAAAGGAAGAGCTATCTCTGACTACCTCACTGACTACCCTATGGAAGAAGTCGATGTTTGGAGTTTTGAATTCCAGGATGAGAATATCCTTTGTACCTCCCGAGAAGGCCTTCGATGGAAAATGTTCTTTGACGAAACCACCAATGAGAAAGGGTATGGTATTGGGATCCTCCTAATTTCCCCTAATGACTCTCACACTCCCAATGCCATCAAGATGAATTTTCCTTGAACCAACAACATGACTGAATACGAGGCATGCACGGTAGGCCTCAAAGTTGCTCTCAAGAAAGGAATTCGATTCCTAGATGTCTATAGGGACTCAACCCTCATCATCGATCAAGTAATACGGATATGGAAAGTCAAGGACGAGAAGTTCTTACCCTTCCATGCCCACCTAAAAGAGATGGCCTCCCAAATTTAAGAAATCACCTTCCACTACCTAGTAGGGGGGCTGAACCGGCTTGCTTTTGGTAATCAATTCCTCCTCCACCCAAACATTTATTTCTTTCTTTCCCGAAGAAGGAATTCATAGAGGGTGGTGGAAAAGAAAAAGAAGTGAAATCTTGACCAATTTGTATAGAAGTCAAGGGAAGAGTTTTCAAGGAACCAGCTCTCGGGGCCCCGAGCAAAGAATAACCTAACCGATGCCCTTTCTATCATAGCCTCCATGTTTGACATTCCCGAAGGAGTAATAATGTCCTCCTTCTTAGTCCCAAAGAAAGATAAACCAACCCATTTCCACCATATTGAGCTCATTACAAAAGAAGATCCTGATCTAGCCAATTGCTGGTATTATGATATTTGGCGCCTCCTTAAGCATGGTAGGTATCCCCAAGGTTTTGACCAAAAAGATGGAGAAACCCTTCCAAACTGGATGCCCAGTACATTGTCTATGATAAAACACTGTTCAAGAGAATCTTCGATGGAACCCCTGCACTGCATTGCAGGGGCTAATATTGAAGAGATAATATAGAAAATCCATAGAGAGGAGTGAGGACCCCACATGAATAGCCATATGCTTGCCAAGAAAATCACCCGACAGGGTTACTACTGGACTACCATGGTTCAGGATTGCACATCCTATGTTCGAAGATGTCTCAAGTGCCAACATTTTTATAACCTCCAACACTTGCCTCTTTGGGAAATATATAACATGACTTCTCCCTGGTATTTCTCCACATGGGGAATTGACATCATAAGAAAGGTTACACCAAAAGCCTCCAATGGGTACGAGTTCATCATTGTTGCCATTAATTACTTCACTAAATGGGTCAAAGCCAAATCATACGTAGTTCTGAATGCCAAGAAGGTGGCCAAGTTCATCAAGAAAAAGATAATCTATCGATATGGGGTCTCGTATGAGCTGGTATTAGATAATGGGTTACATTTTGAGGTAAAAGTCATAAAAGTGGCCGACCAGTATGGGAATCAAAAACATAAATCTTCTCCCTATCAACCTCAAACTAATGGAGTAGTTGAATATGCTAATAAGAACCTCTAATCCATCATCATTAAGATGACCGAAAGTTACCGAGATTGGGCTTACTAGATCCTTATGCCCTCTGGGGCTACCGTACTTCAGTTCAAACCTCTACTAGGGCTACCCCTTACTCCCTAGTATACGGCATGGAAGTAGTCCTACCCGTGGAGATGGAAATTCCTTCACTATGCATCACGATTGAAAGAAAAGTCAATAAGGATGATTGGCATCAAAGTCATCTTGATGAGTTGTCACTCTTAGACGAAAGGAGACAGAAGGCTCTATATCATATACAAGGGTAGCATTACCGAATAACATGATCATTTAATAAGAGATCAATGATCGCGGTGTTCGAGGAGGGGACTTAGCCCTTAAAGAAATAGTAGAGACCATTTTTTACCCCAGAGGAAAATTCAAGCCCAATTGGAGCGACCCCTACATTGTTAAGAAGATCTTATCAGGCGGCGTCCCTATGCTCACCGATCTTGATAAGGAAGAGATGGCATGTCTAGTCAACCTGGATCGTCTCAAGAAATTTTACCCCTAGTACAAAATCTCGACTTCTACGACTCTTCTCAACTCCCTTTTATTTTAAAAAAATCTTTATTTCCCTCTACTCAGAACTACGTAGCTCCCAATCCTCTAAAAATCTTTGTACTTTCAAAAATGAATTTCAGAAAATTTCCAAAATCCCAAAAGGTACATAGGCAGCTCATCCACTCTACATTAGCACAACCCCATTCTGTTTCACAAAATACTATTCTTTTCTTGACCTCGAGAACGACAACTCATTTTAACATATATATGAACAAAAGGATTATGTATGCCTTAGATATTAGTATAGATAATTCAAATGCAAAACTCATCAAGAGGCACAACTAGATGATCAAAAACTTTGTTATTGCATTATGAAAAGGTGTCGGTACAATTACATCAGCATAGGGAGTCAAACAACTTCCCTTGCCAGTTTACTCCTACCTTCATAAAACAAAATAAAAACAAGCCCCACTACACCTAAAAGAACCCGCAAATTATTCCCACACAATACAACCAGAATAACCAGATTTATAAATAAACACCCATTACAAAAGCTTCACAAATAAAAGGGGTCCAACCCATAGTTACCAAAGGAACCATACCCATCATCACCAACTTCCTCTGGTCCCCAAAATTCCCCTACCCGGATAGAGTGTCGCTGACGCTCCAAAGAACGATATGCCCAGTCTCCACAACCAACATCTTGGTAACTACTTTTCTCCATAACCACTTAATGAAGTCCCCAAAAATATTCCAAACTCTTCCAGCATAATGGGATGGACGGTTCAATGGTCTACGATTCTCCCATAGAGTGACAAGTCACATGTGCATGCGCTCTGTCAAGTCCTCCACCAGAAAGAAGTCTTGTGTCTGAGGCGGCACAATCTATTCCCAGCCAAATTAGCATAAGAGATGCCAGGGAAAGTAAAAAGAGGTCTGTCTGAGACCAACAAACTGAACGTATTGGTATTCCCCCAGTTTCAGAATAAGCAGCAGCTCCCCACACCAAGGAACTTTCCAACACAAGCCTCAGGTGACCCCATTCTCCATAAAATAATTCTCCCAGCTCTCGATGTCTAGGCTTACACAGATAAAGTAACGTGAAAAAAAGTTTAGCACAGCTAACAAAGGATACGTAGGTGGGACTGCCATACAGAACCTCTCTAACAGCCACATGACCAGCATCACGGGGCTACCCCTGAGGAAGTTAGAATGACCTTCCCGCAAGGCATCCAAACCATTTAAAGTCTTCGCCAATATCACCGTCGCGGCATTGTGATGCTATGACATCCAAGAAGCAATGGCCTCAAGTTAAGGGTTCACCAGTATTTCCCTAGTCACTAGCAGCAGTTTTGAAACCAAGCCCGGAATGATGGCTTTAGCATAGCCAATATCACCAACATCTTGCAAATGCACATAACGCAGCATAGCATGAAGAGCAATCATTCCTCCCATAACTAGTGACCTAGCTACCGAAGGCGAGATATAGAGAAATCCCGCTAATAACTCCCTAGGGGATGGGGAAAATTCAGGCATAGCTACCATAACATTGGGATTTATCTCCAACATGGAAGAAAAATCTTCATAGGTCAAACAAACCTCGTCCAACCCGAAGCAAAAAACATGGTCTTCGGGATACCAGAACACTACTGCTACCATCAATAGGTTCCACTCTATGGGCCGGTTACGCCACAAGGAGACTCGACGCATGTTGAAAGCGTCGTAATCAACATTGTATGATCACATTGCCTCCAAGTTCTCGAGGTAGTTAGTAAATTCAACACTACTAGGGAGAGACATATCGCAAAGTCAGAAAGAAGAATGCAAAAGAGGAGGAATGTGGAGGTGTGAAGAAAATTCTCTACCCACACCCCCTATTTATACTTGGAAAATTCTCCACCCACATCCTGCAGAATTTGGAGAAAATATGACCCCACCAAGTACCAAGCAATTAAAAAAAGTGCAATCAAAGCCTTGGGTTGATTGAAATGGACTGACATGTCGATCGGCAACCCATTAATTTTAAAAAATTCCCTTTTTCCTTTTCTGTCAAAATAAAAAAACTCAATAAAAATAATTTTTAATTCTTAAAGAATTAGAATTTCCTTCTCCTTATATTTTTAAATATCTTCTTTTAAATAAATCATTTTACGGTCTCTGTAGTAAAGTAAAAAGAGCATGTGCATTAAGTCATTAAAAACAAAAATAATAAAAAAATTCATTTTAATTGCATTGATACTTGCTGTGTTACATTGATTTTGCAAGAAGAAATAAGAAAATACAATGGGACTCAAACCGAACCTAATTTTCTCTTGCTTGCTCTACCTTCACCTACTCTCTCTCTCTCTCTCTCTCTCTCTCCTCAGGAGCCTCCTTCCATGTGGCATGCTTTATTCTCCCAACGACGAGATGATGTACCTCCTCTCCTCGAGCTTGACCCTTCCTCAAATGAGGCAGACAAAACCAGACAAGAAGGAATCATAATTTCTACCCTAAAGTGGGTAGTCATTGAAGCTATCAAATCCCTAACATCCTCCAGCTAGGTGGTTGACACTCGAAATATCCTGTAAGAAAAAAAAGAGCAAATCAGTCAGTCTGAAGCAAAGAAAGAGATCATAGAATCAAAAGATATAGAAATGGAAAGTATAATGGTGGATGAAGAACCTCCTTTATCAGTCCTAGATCCTCCGGATCCATCACATTAGGACGGTACAGCATACGCACCGACCCTCCATACCAAATATTGTTACAAGGAGGGGATAATAACACAGAATGAACCTCCGAATTCGCCGTCGCTGTCGATATCGATGCACCACCTACGCTGTGGCAGGACCTCACTAACCGGCTTGAATCCGCCTGGGGGAGAGGCATCACATCATATATGTTGGGAGGAATCACCCATATCGACACAAAGTCCAAATAATCATACGCCACCACCATGTCAGTATATGACAAGTAAGGCTCACCCCTCATCGTCGCTACCCATGCATCATCAAACATCTCCTACACTCGCCTCATATACATCGGGGGCCTCTTCGGTGTCACCATAACCTCATCCTCCATTACCTTCCAGACTATTCTCTCTCCAAGGTACCAGGAATAGCTGAACTCATGCACCAGCAGATTCCGCATCTGTGCATTCCACCCAGTCAACCCCGTATGCTAGATGGCCATCCCCCAAGTATAGAAGGTCACTTGCAAAATTTCCTAGTATATAAAGATCAATATCAAGAAAAGATCATAAAGGAAAAATGGTCTCAGAAGAGAAAGAAGGATTTATCCACTCGCTCATCAGGCCACTCAAGACCTAACGCACCCTCTCCAGAGAGAGAGACTTCTTCGATTGTCGATTGGACTTTCTCCACCATTACATTCGAAAGAATTCCCCAACAGACTCATCCTTCAAAACCATCAATTAGGTGTGAAATCAAATCACCTCATAGAACCACGTCTGCAAAGGATAAAAGGTTAGCAATCAAGAAACCAAGAATAAGACGCATAAAGGAAAATGCGAATGCATAATGGAAAATGCGTAAAATAAAGAATACCTCAAGAATATATGTGGATCCAGTAAAAAATACTGGCAACACCGGCTGAACGCATCAAGAGAAGAATAAAGGGTCACCAAGGTTAGGCTCCCCTAGTGATAAAGAGGGACGTTGAAAACACCCTCAAAAATGGAAAAAAAAACAAGTGGACAACGTCGCCACTCGTCATCACTAAGAAACCCCCCAGCACGAGAAAAATAAACAAACGATCCCTCTATCTCACCTATCTCCCATTATTCTCATCAATCCTTCGACTCAGTAATAACTCCCTCAAAAGAGACAAACAAAGAGAGTCCCCAGAGACTACCTTCTCCACATCACCCAATGTCACCGTCACCGCCTCCGACATAACCCACAAGGTCTTATCCACATCTATCTGCACCCTATCATAGTCTATCCCTTGTAACTACTGCACGTCTATCGGAGTCACTGTCATCTCCCCCAAAGCACAAAGAATAGCCGTAGAACGAGGCATCTCATCCAGTGAAGACATTAGTCTCCAAAAATCGGCTAATGACACCACCCAACGCACCACCAAAGGAAGGTGCTCCTAAATTTCCCTAAGCCCTGTCGTCCCTCGAACACTCATTATTGGCATAGAGAAATCAGACTATTAAAAGGCAAAAAGGAAAAATATGTGTCAAAATTAAATAAAAAAGGGAAATATCACCCCCCAAAAAACAAGAGAATACCAAAAGTCATCAATACTTATATAGTTGTCAGGGTCCACCACCCTCGAAGAAAGACGCCACAATGGATCACGAAAAAGAGTCCGCTCATTTGCCACCGACTCGAATGATTCGAAGGGGAATTTTCGCTGCCCAATACGAGGGGCACCCTAGCCCTCCATTTCAAGTCCGCCCAATCGTCAACATTAAGCCACACCATATGTGTCGCAATAATTTAGAAATTAACTATATCTTAATTTTGAAATGTTAAAATGATTTGCAGAAGGTGATTACATAAGAAGGCAAGTCAGAAAGCGGTGAAAAATGAGGAAAACCCGCCCCCTTTTTATAGGAGGCTAAGGGGCATGCCGATTGACATCTCCCTGTCAGCCACCGATCGGCCCTGTCCCTGCACCTGTTCGAGGTACCCCAAAAGAGCTTGCCACTTTCGTTTGGTACCCCTCAAAACTTGTCGATCGGCACCCTTCTAGAAATTTTGTACAAAAAATGCGAGAAAACCCCAAAAAAAATTAAAATTACCAAAAAAAAGTTAGAACCTTTTTTACCAAGATTTGTTGTACCCCACTCATTTCCCCCAGCGTAACTTTTGCCTCCCCTGGTGAATTTCCCAAAATCAATTGGATATCTCCGCAATGTCTCCTAAGGACACCGTAAAAATAAAAAAAAATCTCCAGCTAAGAAAAATTCGACCCTCACATTATTTCCTCTTCACCAATGGAACCTAAAAATCAAATGCTCCCTCGACATACCAAGCGGAACCGCAAGATAAATACCCTTGGTAGAGTGTCCCAATTTCCCTAAGAAAGCTACAACTTAAGCCCTCAAAATTGGCTTCGACCCTCAGAATTGGTCATCTCTACTTAAGCCCTCAGAATTGGCTTCAACCCATAGTATTCGTCACCCTCTTTTAGGTCAGAATTCTACTCAGCCCTCGGTCGTCACCTCTTCTAGGTTAGAATTGACCTCAGCCTTCAGTTGTCACCTCTTTTAGGTCAAAATTGACCTCGACCCTCGATCGTCATTTCTTTCAGGATAGAGTTGACCTTAGCCCTCGGTTGTTACCTCTTTTAGGTTAAAATTGACGTCGGCCCCGTGTCATCACCTTTTTTTGGTCAGAACTAACCTCGATCCTCGTTCGTTACCTCTTTTAGGTCATAATTGACCTCGACCTTTCGTCTTCACCTTTTTTAGATCAAAATTAATCTCGGCCCTCGGTCGTCACCTATTTCAAGTCAGAATTAACCTCAACCCTAGGTCGTCACCTCCTTTAGGCTTGAATTGACCTCGATCTTGTGTCGTCACCTATTTTAGGTTAGAATTGATCTCAGGCCCTGGATTGTCACCTCTTTAAGTTTAGAATTGACCTTGTCCCTCGACCGCCAACTATTTTAGGTCAGAATTGACCTTGACCCCCTATCGTCAGCTCTTTTACGTCATAATTGACCTTGACCCTCGTTCATCAACTTCTTTTAGGTCAAGATTGACCTTGGCCCTCGCTCTTCACCTATTTTAGGTCATAATTGACCTCAGCCCTTGGGTCATCACCTATTTTTTATCAGAATTGACCTCGACCCCAGATGGTCATCTCTTCTAGGTCATAATTGACCTCGATCGTTAGTCGTCACCTCTTTTAGGATAGAATTGACTTCGGACCTTGGTCGTAACCTCTTTTCTGTCGTAATTGACCTCAAACCCGAGTCATCACCTCTTTTAGGTTAGAATTGACCTCGACCCCAGGTCGTCACCTCTTTCAAGTCAAAATTTACCTCAACCCTCGGTCTTCACCTCTTCTAGGTTATAATTGACCACGACCCTAAGTCTTCACCTCTTATAGGTCAGAATTGACCTCGACCCTGGGTTATCACCTCTCTTAAGTCAGAATTGAATTCGACCCTTAGTTGTCACCTCTTTTAGGTCATAATGGACCTTGTCCCTGGGTATTCACATCTATTATGTCAGAATTGACCTCGGCCCTCATTCGTCACCCTCTGTTAGGTCAAAATTGCCCTCGTTCGTCACCTCTTTTGGGTCAAAATTGACCTCGACCTCCAATTGTCACCTCTTTTATGTCAGAATTTAGCTCAGCCCGTAGAATCATCCATCCCTAACATTTATTTTAGTCTTCAGAATTGACCTCGACCATTAGAATCGGTCATCTTTGTCCCATAGGTCTACAGAATTGACATCTTCCCTAAAAACATCATGTGGTGTTTATTTGATGACCTTCACTTGTTCCAAGCTCACCCATCGAGGGCCCATGTAGACACCATACCATAGGACCCCCTAAGTCTCTCCTTAGGTCCCTAGAACTCCCCCATTTCACTACAAACCCTAAGTCATACTCCGAGTACAAATCTAGTGGCTATCGGGCACTCTCGTGACTCATTGGACTCCTGTCAACTCTATTTTCAAAGTGAAAGTTCATTAAATATTCGAAGGGATCTGAATTCCCTTTCCAATAGTTTGCCTTGTGTGCGAATCGGTGTAACGATTCAGACGAATAAACCATTTTACTACCAAAAATATATTTAGAGGCCACCGAGCACTCCCGGGCCCCAATTTGACCCCAATCAACTTCATCATCAGAGTGAAAGCTCTTTGAAGGGCACTAAAACCCCTTTCCAATGGTCCACCCCGTGCACAAAATGACAAAACCGTTCGGATGAATGATCTATTTCCTCCTAAAAACTATTTCGAAGGCCATCGAGCACTCCTGGGCTCCATTTGACTAAGTTCACACTTTCGATCGAATGAGAATAAATGAAACTCCTAAGGGCACTGAATACCCTTTCCAACGGTCCACCCTATGAATGATTCTGACTTACGGTATGGACTTATGTTTGTAATTCTTATTTGCGTTTCATCCAAAAAATATTATCGTTTCATCATAACGATCAATATTGCGATAAATGTATAAATCATATTTTCTATATATTATTTTAGGAACATTCTTATGGATGACCTCACTCTATCTTTTTCATGGTATGAGTTGAACGATTACGATCTCCATTATAAGTACACGCACACACACTTCATGGAGAAATAAAGGAAAATAATAACCCAAGCTCATGAGAGATCGAAAGGGTAGGATGGGTGCCTAACATCTTCCCATTCTATAACTTAGTCCTCGAATCCTTCGAACTATTGGTTTCGTACGCATCCATTTGTCTTTAATACCCCTCTCTCGAGGCAGCAACATGTTCTTTTGCCCGTTTTGGGAAAAATAGCATGGCGACTCCATCTCTTTACATTTATCCCACGCCAATGACGGCTGAAGCGTTCCTAAGTAGGGCGTGATACCTTTCAATCCCCATTCCTTCCCCATCCCCTTTGGGAAGCAGATGAGAGGAAGGGTGCGCATCTTGATTTGGATGGTCACAATGATGATGTAACCCCCTTTTGTAAATAATTATTTTACTAGAAATAAGTTACCAAATTGCTTACTTCATGCAAAAATAATGCGACTATTTCTTTTATTGCAGTATTCATCATTCGTCAATCAAAAGGAGTAATTCTCGTTTTAGACCACATGATGTAGATTGCGTCCATAATGAAACATTTCATTTATGGTTTAGAAAACATGTAAGTAATAAGAATTTTGTAGCATAATTGAAGATATTTGAATAGATTAAGTATGATATATGATATGTTTTTTATTCTAAAAAATAAGTAGAAAAGTTATTTGAGGATAGTAATGTGGAGTTATCATAAAAAATTCAAACATTATCCATGAGTCCCCACCAAAAAGCAAAGAGATTCACTGGATTTATCTTTGATGGTGTTATGTATCACTGAAAGGTAAGCGAGAGTAAGAGAACATCGTAAAATAGTGGAGCTATGTTAAAGGCAAACTACAAAAAGTTATGCAAGTGTGAGAGATAGGAATCCTATGTAGGGAGATGTCAATTTTTATGAAGTTTTAACTGATGTAATTGAGTTGTATTATTATAAAGACAATAATTCCATGTTGTTCAAGTCTGATTAAGTTGAAAACACTAGGGGAATCATTGAGATAGATGATTTTGGATTCATACTTGTGAATTTCAACTATCTATTATAGTCTAGGCAACAAGTATCAGACGAACCTTTAATCAAAGCATCTCAAGAAAAATAAGTATTTTATGTGCAAGATCTGGTCAAGGATGATTGTCACATTGTTGTCACTACAAAGCCTAGGGACTTTTTTGATATATATAACCAATAAGATGCATATGATGACAAAGTAGCATTATGGAGTGAGCAACATTTAAATGACACAATGGATTCCTTTAGCAATGTTTTTAATATTGGATTTTTATTTTTATAATCTCTGAACCTCCGCAGATTTGGTAATTTATGCAATAGCTGATAATAATAATAATTAGTTGATTTTGGAATGATGCAATTGTATAATGCTGGATTTTAATTCAAGATTTTTATTGCTGTAATTTGTGAACCTTTTGCTCAATTTTATGAGTGTTGCCAATTATTTTTTAATTAACACTCTCTGGAATGATGAAATTACATAGAACCTACATATAATAAACATTATAAATAAGTTCGATAGACTATTTCATTATACCCAGTGATAAGCATGATCAATTAAAACATAGTAAGAGGCATGTGCTTGATGTTACATAAAAACCCAAATATTAGTGTTAATGCAGTATTTAATTAAAAAAATAGGAGTTTCAAGATTTTGGGAGGCAGACATGAGGAGGAAATCAATCGAAGGTAATTTTCATCCTTGATGATGAGGTACCCTTTTACTTTTAATCCAATTTACTGTTAGAAGGTAGAGTTTAGATTCTGTTAAAAAATAAACCCCATTTTATTTTTGTCTTTTTTAATTAATTCCATGTGATAATGTCATATTTTGATTTAACGTAATCAAAGATGTAAAATTGTTTAACAACCATTTAAGGGCTACTCTAAATGGTGAAATTTCATTAAAAAGGAATATTGAATACATAACCAATCGGTTTGTTGGAAATTCTTGTGCTGCAAAGATCTCAGAGTCTTGCTTCTGGATATTAAAAGAAAGTAGTTTCAGTATGCACACAAAAATCAAATCTGACTTGCCAAAATTTTCCTTGTGACTTTGTCTGTAGTAAATTTAAGCATATTTGTTAGCATCCTGTATTGCACATCACGTATTATATCGTATGGTAGAACATCAAAATATATAGGTATGCTAGTTATCTATTACAAGTAGCCATAATACCATAACCTTGCCGATGAAGATCTCTAGTACCCTTGCCAAAGTTGGCCAAACAACAGTGAGCATATTTCAACCACGCACAATACCAACGCTGATATGTAGGTAGTGATATATTATGTTTAAATGATCAATATATATATATATATATATATATATATATATATATATATATGATATGTTTGAATTTTAGTTGATAAGTTAAGTTTAGAAGTGTCCCCCTAAAACTATTGTGTTCTCAAGACAATTTTCAATAATTTAAAATTGTTGTATTTTAGCCTTTGATTGGTTTACCTATATTGGAGACAAGTTTTTTTTGGGTGGTCAATCATCTAATGTGTGCACTCTAATTTTCTTTACACTCTGTTGCATTTATTTTATTTCATTTTTTTACCAAGGTCGAGTTTAATATGAAGAGGAAAAAGCAATAGTAAAATTTGAGTTTAATCATTTAATGGGTGGAGAATCCTTCAATTCTTCAAACGAAGCTTTATATAGGAGTCGATCCTATGTGGCTTCCCCACGGGCCGCTCACATACTCCTAAAATGATTAAATTAATTATACAATTTTAATTTGATCATTGAATAAAATGTGACCAAATTAAAGCAATTTACTTACCATCATATGTTCCACCTCTGCGTAAGACGTCCGCTCAAAGCAATGCACATCCACCTTCTTTGATCGGTTTGACCTCATCGAGTGATGAGTTGACAACTACCTCTCAGATGCCTCAAAATCCATGAACCTATTTTTGTTGGCTAATATCATTTAATCATACCACAATACAGTGTCCTTACGTTGAAGCACGAACTTTTGGTCTTTCCCAAAATAGCATACACATATGTTCTTCTTCCATGTCTTCCATTTCTCACGTATATTGACCAATATATTGTCCTGCAATTTCGGGCACAAGTTGAAATGTTATTGTCTAATAAACATGTTATATAAAAAAGTTAATGAATTAACATTAAACAAACATATAATAAAATCTGATATGAAAGTCAAATATTTAATATAAATTTTAAGATTTTAGTACCTTTAGGGCCCCCCTTATGGCCATCTTCAGCTTGCCTAGCACGTTCCTCCAATTGTTTTACCCCAGGACCAATTATTGATTTCATCAATTTTCTCGACCTCGTTGTAAGAGACGTCTTATTTTCAATTATGCTCCTATGCTTCTCGAACTTAATGAGATGTATGTTAGATGATCCCTCGTCCTTGTCGCTTTTCTCGGGGTCGTTTGGCGCAGGTTTTAGATGAGACGCCACGTTCTATGGCAGTTTCATGTGCTCTGGGGTCGATGTGATGGGACAATACACACACTTTCCATATTTGCTTTCAGGAGATGAAGATTACTCCTATATATGTTCAGCTGTTGATGGGTTTAATTATGAGGGATTTCAGATATTGGTGGATCGCACGCTGAGGATGACACTGGAGGCAGTGCATTCAATTTTTGGAGATATGGTTAGGATCATATATCTCGATTTGATTCATATTTCTGCTTTGAAGGAGAAACTCCTAAAGAGGAAGGTGGATGTGACTGACAGGAGAAAGATGAGACAGACGATGCATCCATTTATTTTGATTTTTTTAGGTGGCTTTTTGGTGCCGATGAGTGGCGACGTCATCTATCTTTGTTTCTTATTGTATTTAAGGACGATTTTCCACGTCCATCTATATGACTGGGGGAGATTAACTTTAGCATCCCTTTATTCTTATTTGTATGCTTTCAATCAGTGATGTCAATCAACTTTTACGGGGGCCACGTATTTTTGGAGGTAATTTCGATTTTTTTTCCTTTTTATGCATTTCCTTGCATTATTCTTTTGTTCCATTTTTTGCTGATTCCTATCTTTTGCATACATGGTTTTATGAGGTGATAGGGTATAATGCGGGGTTGATAGACCTAAAGGATGAGGTTTTGTGGTACTTCTACCGAATATGCCGGTAGTGGAAGTCCAACTGAAGGTCCAATTAGTCTTTGTCCTTGGCGGACGTGCCACGGGCTCTGAATGCCCTTACGAGTGATCATGCCATATTTTTACAATTTTTCATTTCTTTTTGGCATATTCATTCCATGAATAGATATTGGATCCCTGTTGGGGATTACAGGTGACTTCCTACCCCTAGGGGTTGACTTTGTGGGATATGGGAGTGACAAGCTTACGTGCGCAGATACGACAGTTAATCGAGCATGAGTTTAAGTACATCTAATACCTAGGGGAGAGGATGGTGAGGCAGATTATGATGGAGGAGGTGGAAATCCCACCATGGGTGGAACCAATGTCCATGAGGTGAGTGAGAGAGATGTCAAATGATGCCCAGGCGACGCTGATGATTGAGGATCCCTATACGCACTACACAGATATGTAGTGAGCTATGACTATTTGGACTTTGTGGCGAGCTAGTTGATTCCCTCCTGTATCTATGACATGGAGAACATGCCTCCACCTACCAAGGCTTCAGGGAGGTGGACTAGCTCACCATAGGGATTGGCCCACAGCGTAAGCGGTGGTACATCGGCGACAGCGGTAGCAGAGGAGGCTCCGATCATTCAGGTTACTCCCTTTTCTACAATTCTAACTAAGTAGCGGGGACTCATTGAGCGTGCCACATCATCCTCATATGTCGGTGTTTAGGTTGACGGGGCTTATAGACGAGTCCCTCTGGCATGAGGTATATTCTTTCTTTGCCTTTTGACTTATTAATTCTTTTTTACTTCTTATTGACTAATTTTCCTTTTGCTTTTTACTTCTTTACTTAAAGTATGTTTGGGTGTTGACCACCTGGTTGAGGGATATTAAGGATTAGATGTCCTCCATATTCGATTATATCAAGAAGTCGTCTCCTTAATGCTTTTGTACCGCCTGTCACCTCAGATGATGGTTTGGGTTCTTGGAGTGGGGGATCCACCACTCATCGTAGGAGAAAGCACGTCCATGGAGGCTGAGGGTTGGACATAGAGAGTTGAGGGTTTGGCCTAAGTCTCATTGCAAAATATATGAAGTATGCATTTTCTTTTTTGGTATTTTTCTTGATTTAGTGACTTACCTTACATGCACTTTCAATTTCTACTGAGATTGTTTATTTTATGCAAAGATAAAGATAAGTATGGAAGTGATAATGAAAGGCAATATGTTTATTATTATTAGAATAAAGGAGTGAAGATAATTAACTCAGAAAAAGGATTTTCAGTAGGAATTTATTTTGAGAGTAAAAGTGATTTTTCGAGGGAAAATATGAGTAATTGAAAGTGAATGTCCCAGGGAACATTTTCAAAAATTAGGATTTTTCTGAATTTGATTTTGATAAAAGAGGAAAGTGGATTTTTCCAAAATAGGGTGGTTGTCCATCGACATACCTCTTGACATGCCTATCGGTATGGGAGTCAAGTCAAATCATCCCTAGGCCTTGATTGCACTTTCTTTCACATCAAATTACTCTTGTAGGGCTGAAATTCAATTGGGTTTCTAGAACTCATGTTGTTTACCAAGGGTTTTGATTATAATAGGAGGTGAGTGGGATGGGTTTTCTCCACCAATACCCATATTTCTCTTCTTTCTTCATAATTCTCATTCTCAAATGGCCCTTACCATATATGAATAATTTTCTTCTTACCTTGATTGTATTGAGTCCATGCACTCATATAATATTAATTACAATGCTTTTAACTTGCGTCGGGTTTCTCTGTGGCATAATCGGGCCATAGACTGGAACCTGTTAGCAGCGGCAGTACAATTCTGGTACCATGCGGACCATGTTTTCCATTTTAGCCTAGTGGAGGAACTTATTGCCTGTCTTGCAGCTTAGAGAGTATTAGTATGTGTGGTTAGTGGGCCTTCAGTAGACATCCTTCTATTTCCCCTGGCGGCTTCTGCACCAGGTCAGGTGGGAATAAATTATTCCCCCTCACATAAAAAACTTCTTCACAGTAGAGGATTTGATCGAATCATTAAGGATGGTGTTGGTCTCTTTATGGTAGAATTTTCCATCTATACATCCGTCACAATCTGTGGGAGGTCCCTAGCATCTATTTAGGGACTACCTAAAGTGGTTATGGAAGCGGGTAGTAGAGAAAATTATGGCAGCAAAGACCAATCAAAGGTGGTTTAATGCCTTCGACACCATGGAAAATAGTATAGTGGTTCTTTCCAGGCTTGTCAGGTCATACCTCCCATAGGGCGTGTACGAAATGTCAACCAGTAGTGGGAAACTTGGGGACCTCCAGGGGATGGTAACGATGATGAAGCGGGGCCATCAGGAAGTTAAAGGCAATGTTTTATGAAGCTTTGAGTGATTTTGTGAGGCTATGGTGATTTTGATATTTTATGTTTTTTGAAGGATTTTGGAATAATTTTTATGTAGCTTGGTTTAGGGTTAGGTTTTTTTAAGAATAGTTTAGTCAGTGAAAAGGTGTGGTTGGTTTAACTCCCTTCGGTGATACTTCATGTAACATCGTTATATTCCTTACAAGAAATAAAAAAATAATTTTGATCATATTTTTTTGTGCCTCTTGATGAATTTTGGATTTGAATTATCTACCAATCGCTATGGCATACATAATCCTTTTGTTCATGTAAATGATCACATGGACCGCCTTTCTCGGGGGTTAGAAAATAATAGCATTTTGTGAAAAAGAAGGGGATCAAACCCATGTACGGAGTATAGGTTGCCTATATACCTCTGGGGGTTTTGAAAATTTTCCTTAGTTTCATTTTAAAAAGAAAATATTTTTTAGAGGATCAATTCCCACGTAGTAGAATAGAAGGGGATGAGAAAAGTTGTAGCATGTTTAGATTTGGGACTAAGGGTAAAATTTCTTGAGATGATCCACGTTGATTGGAGGTAACATATCTTCTCCATCGAGATTTGTGAGCTTAATTGTACCTCCTAAGAGAATTTTCTTCACGATGTAGGGTCCACTTAAATTTGGTTTGAATTTCCAATTGGAGTCCCAGATGGTTCTATGATCTCTTTGAGGAAAAGGTATCCTTCTTGGACACCACTGTCCTTGACTGTTCAATTAAATGATCGTGCTATCCGGCAATGGTACCCCTCAATATGATATAGAGCCTTCAGCCTGTTTTTATCCAAGAGTGATAATTCATCAAAGCGGCTCTAATGCCATTCTTCTTTGTCAGCTTTGCTTTCGAGTAGGACACAAAGGGAAGGTTTTTCTAGCTTAGCAAATAGGATTGCTTTTATATCACACACTAAATTTTAAGGGGTAGCCCTAGCAGGAATTCTGATTTATGTACGGTAGCCTTAGAGGGCATAAGGGATCCGGTCGACCCAATCTCTATAACTCTCAGTCATCTTGTTTATTTTGGTTTTGAGGCTTTTATTAGCGGCTTCGACAACACCATTGGTATGGGGTCGGCAGGGAGAATATTTGTGTCTATTAATTCCATACTCATCGATTAGTTATGTGACCTTAATATAAATGAAGCCCATTATCTGATACTAACTCGTGTGGAACTCCGTATCTGCAGATGATATTTGTTCTGATAAACTTGGCCATTTTTTTATGAATCAAAACTGCATATGACTTATGTGTGACCTATTTGGTGAAGTAATCAATGGCTACTAGGATAATTTATGACTGTTTGAATCTTTGGGAGAAACTTTATCTATGATGTCAATGCCCCAGGTGGAGAAGGGATAAGGGGAGGTCATGTCATATAGTTCTTGAGGAGGCAAGTGTTGGATATTGGTAAATATTAACATTTGAGGCATCTACAAACATAGACGGTGCAATCTTGAACCATAGTGGTCCAATAGTACCCTTGACAGATGATCTTTTTGATAAGCATGTGATTGTTGATGTGGGCCCCACATTCCTCGTTATGGATCTTATGCATCATTTCTTCAACATTAGCCCCTGGTACATAGTGCAAATGGGTTCCATCGAAGTTTCTCTTCAAAAGTTCTTTATCACAGATGATGTATTGGGTAGCTAGTTTGTGAAGGGTCGCACGGTCTTTCTTATCTATGTCTTAGGGATACTTACCATGTTTGAGGAGGTGTCAATTGTCATTGTACCATACCTCAATCATATCATAATCTTCCTCGATGATGAGTTTAATGTGGTAGCAGCAGGTGGGCTTAGCTTGTTTCAGAACCAGGCCATTATTATTCCCTCAGGCATGGAGACCATGAAGGTCATGTTAGTAAGGGTGTCAGCTAGGTTGTTCTTTGCACATGTCAAGTAGTGTAAGGTGACATCTTTGAACTTGAGGCCAGCTCTTTTAGGTGGTCATGGAAGGGTAGGTTCTTTTCATCTTTGACTTTCCATTTTATGAGGATTTGATCGTGGATGAGGGCAGAGTCTCCATAGATGTCTAGGTATTAAATTACTTTTTTGAGGTCGATCTTGAGGCCTATGGTGAATGCTTCATACTCTATCATGTTTCTGGTGTAGGGTAAGTCTAGTTTGATGGAAATGGGATGTGATAGTCATCAGGGGTGATCAAGAGTATCCTAATGCCATATCCTTTCTTATTGGCATCTCAATCAAATAACATTTTCCATCTAAGGTCCTCCTGAGAGGTCAACTAAATATCTTCGTCTGGGAATTCATAGACCCAAACATTGTCTCCTTTCATGGGGTAATCAACAAGATAGTCAGAGATGGCTCTCCATTTTCTAGCATTCTCTATGACGTACAAAATATCCAATTCAGCTAGCAATATGAACCAGCGGGTTATTCGATAAGATAGAGTGGGTTTTTCTAGCAAGTACTTAATGGGATACATATGGGATACTAGTCTGATGGGGAAGACAGGCATGTAGTGTTGTAACTTTTGTGTGACCCAGACCAAGACGACACATACTTTCTTTAAAGCAGTGTAGTTAACTTCATACCCGACCAATTTACATCTGGAATAATAAATATCTCTTTTCTTACGGGATTCTTCAATGTATTGGGACAATAAAGCCCCTATTGCAGTGTCTGTTATGGTCAAGTATAGGAGGGTGGAGACCTGGCTGTGGAGGCATAAGCACTGGAGGTCAGGGGAGGTATCACTTAATTCAGCCAAAGATTTCTTGGTAGGACTCATTCAAGACTTTAGTTTAATCCTTTCGGAGAAGTTTTAAAATGGGTTCGCAGATGGAGGTCAGTTGGCTAAACAACCGACCAATGTCTTGTAGTTTACCCATGATTCCTTAGACATCCTTTTATTCCCGTGGTGGTGGCATCTCAAGTATGGATTTTACCTTGGTGAGGTATGATTAGATTCCCATCTCACTGATCATGAATCCCAAGAGTTTTCCATCCATGACATCGAAAATGCATTTTTGTGGGTTTAACTGCATATGGTATTACTACAATCGATCGAAGAACTTTTGAAGGGAAGAAATATGACCTTCTCGAGTCTAAGAGTTAATGATCATATCATCCATATAGACTTCGACCTCCTTGTGAATAAGGTCGTGCAGGATGGTTGTGACAACCCTTTGGTAGGTAGCCCCAATATTCTTGAGTTTGAATGGCATGACAGTGTAGCTGTATGTTCCCCATGGGGTGATGAAGACGTTTTTCTCCTAATGGTCAGGATGAATTTTGATCTGGTTGTATTCAAAGAATCCATCGATAAAAGACTTAAGGGAGTGGCTAGTCATGTTGTTCTCGATCATGTCAATATTGGGCAACGGGTAATACGCCTTTAGGGATGCTTTATTCAAATCATGACAATCGATGCAAAGCGTACTTTTCCTCCCTACTTCATTACGGGAACAATATTAGTGAGCTATGTAGGTTATTCAACTATGCGAATAAAACTCACGTTCAGTTTCATGACCACTTCCTCTTTGACTTCGAGCGACCATTTGGTGTGGAGCTTCATTAGCTTCTATTTGATCGATTTGTATTCTCGAAATATGGGAACTCATGCTGAGATATTTTTTGGTCAATGCCCATGTCATCATAGGACCATGTGAATACGTCTATGAATTCCTTCAACCTTAAATTGGGCATGCTCATCCTCATCAAGGGCAGACCCTATCCAAATCTCACGTTAATGGCTACTAGAATCAAGATTAATAAAAATAATCTCATTTTGATTAATTTGAACACGGTTATGTTATTAGTTATTCTCCTTATTAAGATCAACTAAGAATTGATCATTTTCAAAATCATCATCAACAAAAGTTTAATTAAAATCAAGACAAGGCATAACAAGATACTTAAAATCTTTGTTTATTCATTTTCAGGACAATTATCACTCAAAACCTCATCAAAAGAGGTCTCGGTTACATATATCAGGTTAAGAGATTTGGATAGGATAGACAACTGGGCCAGGTTAAATATGAATAGGTTAGACATGCTTAGCATTCTAGTTGAGGAGACTCATGTTGGCATCTTGGATTTGATTGAACGGGTCTAATGGCGCGACATCTGAGAAGATCATGAAGAGACTCAGCCCCACTGTCTGTAGGTTGAATAAGACGTCAAAATCACTTTCCTTGAAATCCTCGGTCACTTTCATGATTTTCTCAGTGAGAGGTTCCACTTAATGTTAGCAGTCTCCAACCCAAGATTTATAATCTTAAAAGAAGATTTCTAGCCCCGATATCATCTTCTTATCGACATGGTCATACTCTGGTTCAAGGAATCCGTAAAAAGGGAAGTCCTTACCCTCCTTGATAAACCTTCCTTTCAAAGAGTCTTTTAAAATAGTATTTTCTTCTTCTAAGATTCTTTCCTATCGGGGTCACTGGAGTTCTTTGAGTTATTTTAGTGAGGGCTGGTAACCCAGGACATATGGGGGGAAGGCTTCCTTCGGGATTATAGGCTAGAGGATCCCTTGTTGGCATCGTTGTTGCCCCATTTCGGGGTTAAAGTGCATGTTATTGAACATCTGAATCACATTGAAGTTTCCATGAGGTTTGTGTTCCAAATATATTTGGTTTTTGAAATTTATTCCTCATGGAAGGGTAAGTGGAATAACTTTAAAGCCATAGAGGAGCATGCCATTCATGACATGCTGGATTTCCAATATTGGGTTGTTAGTGATGGCATCGTCTATACTGTCATCATTCCCCAAGATGGTAAAAACTTGGCCTTTGGTACCCTTTGGATGTTATGGATCCATGGAAGGCCAATGAGTAGATTGAAATATCCAGGTATGTTAATGACTTGGAACTTAGTGACAATATTGATAGAGATAACCTCTATTACAAGTTTTATGGACCCCATTACCTCTTGGTTGATATTACTGTAAGCACACACAATGAAGAAAGTGGGAGTGAGATCACTGAGTTTAAATCCCAAGCAATTAAAGGTTATGAGAGGATAAACATTGAGAGAAGATCCATTATCAACAAGTGAGAGTGGGACTATAATTGTGATCAGGGACATGGAAAGATATAGGAGTGTTCAAGTGTTCAAGGACCCAACTATATTTATGGCTTCTTACGAAGTGGTGGAAGGAGGGATTGTAGGCTAAGTGAGGAGATTTACCAGAGCGTTCCGATGCAGTTCAATGGACATGGAAAGCCCCCATAAGGTGATATTGGCTTGGGTTTTCTTGAGTTGGTCAAGGACTTTACTTTTTTTATGGCTATTTTTGACATGGGAAGTTCTTTGATAACTCCCTATTCCTTATCTATCTCATTCACATGAGTAATAGGATATTTGTAGTGTCTTATTGACCTAGTTATGTGTTTTATTGAGGTGAGGAAGAATAAGAACTCGATGTCTTCCTGTACCTCTAGATGAATGGAAACTTTATTGACTTCTCCCAACAAATATTTAAAGGATATACTTTTACATAGGATGGATACTAGACTGGCATCTTCCCCACTAGGTTCGTCATCTGAACTGTTAAAGTCGCCCACCCCCATTCGATGGAGACTATATCCTAATTCTAAGAAAAATTGATGCATTCAATAACCTCGACGACTTCATCGTACAAATCTTCCCACTAAGCGGGGAGGTGCATGAGTGAAGGGACCAACCATCCCTGAAACTTCAAAGTGATGAGTAGCTCATCAATGCAGTAAATTTCACTTATCTATCAACATGCATTGGTCATTATCTGTACCAGGTACACTAGACTAACTTTTTCAACATGTACCACCCAGTCATCTAAACCTCGAGCCCACTTTTGGGATTTCTTGAACAAGCCACTGAATCACCGATAATCAACAGTTACCTCGACGGGCGATTTCAGCCAAAACTCCAAGAGTTGGTTCAATACAACAAGTAATTCCACGTCTTTCCCTTCAAACTTGGTACAGATGATAATTCAGGCCCTTTTAAGGAGTGACAAAGCTTGGTTGGTGAAGTTTTTAGGGTGTAGGAGAAAATATGGGCAAACCTTGAGTGGTTTAGGTGAGATTATATGTATGATGGGTGCTTTGTTGGGCACAATTTGAGCAGATGAATCAAATTCTAGGTCACTCTCTAGAAATATGACATTTGTATGATTTGGAAGATGATTATGAGTGGTATTGGGTTTACCATTCGTTGGTGGGGCGATGATACCCCAGTCAATTAAACCTTGGATCACATTTCAAAAGGGGAAACATTGGTCCGTAGTATAGCTGGCGGGCTGGTTGAAATCACAACGGGCTTCGACTTCCAAGTTTTTTGGGAGTGGATTTGGTATTGGATGAGGGTCCAAGGATTTGATGAGGTTTTAGCTCAACAAGGCATGGTCGACTTTGGACAGTGTTACACTCTGTGTACTCATTCTTGGCGGGGTTATAACGACTTTTCGATGCCCAAGATGTAGCAGGTTATGAAGTGTTATTGATGGTTGAGACTATAACACTAGAGGGCTTCTCATACTTCTGAGGGGTGAATTGTCTAATCACTTTCTTTGGCTCAGATTCGACTTTTGTAATGCTTTCCTCAATTTCTACACCAGCTTCTCGGAGGGCTAGAACGTGTGGGGATATTGTCCTCCCATGGATGTCGGACATGGGGAAAGAAGTTATTCTTCATAATACTGACTTATTCCTCCTCGGAGACTCTGTTGGTAATGGTAGCAACTTTCTCTCTCCACCTTCTGATAAAGCTACTGACTATTTCCCTAGGATCGTCCTTAAGAAGCACTATATCTCGGCAGGTAACCTTTAGCTCCTCATTGTACTTGTATTGAGACATGAATTTTTGTGCCACATCTTCCCAACTATGAATTTTGGAATCTTTGAGGGACAAAAACCAATGGAGAGATCTTTCTTTTAAGGTATGTTAAAACATTTGGGCCATTATCTTTTTATAGGAACCAAGGAGGGTTATGGCTCGGTGATAGCTTCGAAGGTAAATAATTAGGGGTCTGAGTCCCCCGAACTACTCGATATCTGGCATATTGAACTTATTTGGCAATCTTTGTAATACCCCGCCCATATATTTTATTTAATCCCCGTGTAAAGTTGCGATAAAATGAAAAATATAGGGACTAGGATGATTATGATCAGATTGTATTCCTATTTAAACAAATTGGGAGGCTTGAAAAATAATTATTGAAGATTTGGGGATTGAATTAAATAAAGAGGAATTGTGGATTTTAGCAATAAGATTTATTTGTCGTTGAGTAGTCAAAATTATATGGAATATTGATAGGGGTATAAAAATAGAGTCGGCGAAATATTAATCGATCTTTTGAATTTTATAAAGTCTTACATAAGGAATATAGAAATTTTAGAAAAGAAACAAACTATGTGTGCCATACTAAGTTGGAAACTAAGTGGGGCAAATGAGAAAATACAAGAATAGGGGGTTAAGAGCAAAACCCAACCTACCATTGTCTTTACTACCTTTTGAGTTAAAAAAAAAAGGGAAAAGTCATTTGGTTCCTCAAACAGGTAGGCGTGCCAAGCGATGGTGAAGGGATAACCCTCTCTCTCTTCTCGTTGTTGAAGCTGTCGACCCCTGATTCACGATTTGGCTTTCCAACGGTCCTGAGGCCTGAAAATATGAGATGAAGGTAGATATATGTGTAACAATTTTGGTTTCATTATTATAGACAGAAGAGAGAATCGTGGATTTGAAAACCACCAACACACAAAAACTGACCCATATGTGGTCATCGTTGGCTCTGTTACAAAAAAAATAACGGAACGCAGTTAGAAGAAATGAGGAATACAACAAAGAAAAAAAGGGGAAGACTTTATGATATTCACTGTCAGCGACAGTTGCTCAGACCGGATCCCTGTGCGCTGTTGATCGCTTATTCATGGGTCCAAACTTGGGTCAGCCTTAGGGCCTGACCATCTGATCGGATCATAGGTGATATATGATAAATGGCCTTGGGTATTGTCGTATATTATAAGGAAACACAGGTACAACAAGAAAATGAAGAGATCTCTGCCATATGAGCGTGGCATGAGGTCCTGAGATAAGGTAGGTTTAGTACGAGATAGGTATATATACCCTGCTACTTTGGAAGGAACCTATAATGACTTGCCATAAATGCAGTCACCATTTAGGACCGTTGATCAAGCCACGTGTCACTCTGGGAGTGCCACAAACAGAATGGATCGGTTGGGTTATTTAATGTTAAGGTTGTATATGGGCATAAGAGAAGCATGAGTTGAGGAAATTAGGGATGACCTTCATTCGACAACTCATATCTCTCTCTCTCTCTGTCTCTCTCTTTAATTTGATATTGCCATCCGCCATTGTTTGGCACAGTATAGTGCTTAGACTCGTACACATACTCAGCCTTCCCATTATTATGGTATAGCGACGAAAATATAAGATGCTATTGTTGGGAGTGTTGATGGGTATTCTAGAAAGAGGACGTATATATTGTGGGAGGTATTTGAAGAGGAATTCAATGGAGCTTTTCTTGGAGTTTGCTGGAGCTTCATGGAGATATATTTGGTGGAACTATTTGTGACTCCCTTCAAGGCCACCTTTGGAGGTGGGGGAGTTACCCATCTTCTCAAATCCACCACCATTTTCAGAGTAGTAAGGTGGGATAATCTACTCTTATATTTGAGACTTTGTTGGTGTATATTGTAGTCTTATTACCATTGAGTATTAAGAATAGGTTTTTAATGAACAAAATGATTAGTTTCTAGTAAAATGAGAAGTGTACATTTTATGGTAGATAAAAATGTAGGAAATTATTTGAGTAGTTTTCCCTAGTAATCTGAAAATATGCATTATATGGGAGAGAAAAATGTAGAGAATATTATTCGGGTGTAATTTCTAGTAAAAAGAAAAATGGGACATTTTTATGGAATAAAAATGTAAGAAACATATTATTTCTGTAAATTTATAGTAAAAAGAAATATGGGACATTTTTATGGAATAAAAATGTAAGAAGCATATTATTTGTGTAAATTTATAATAAAAAGAAATATGGGGCATTTTATAGAATAAAAATGCTAGAAAGTAGCATTTGTGTACAATCTTAGTAAAAAGGTATGATGACCATTTTTATAAAATAAAAAGTGTGAAAAATGTTAATATTGTCAAATATCTATGAAATAAATATTTCTAAGTGGCTTTCAAAAGGGAATAATTATGAATAAATGTCATTTTCGAGTTTAAGGAAGTTAAGAATGTCTCACTTATTTGAAAAATATGTTTGGTGCGAAAAGTATAGAATTTTATAAAGAAATGCCTATTTTATCCATTGATTGGATTTTAGCATTTGTTGTACATTCTCTATGCATATAAACTTGTATGTATTTTGTGTATAAATATGTGAGCGAGTTTAAAGGAGGCGTTATTGGATTTAAGCATAAAGCAAGACAAAGATGTTATTTCATGTAATGAAATTGTTGAATTGACAAGTATGAAAGTTTGACAAAATCGTGATGTTAAATAAGTGTTAAAATGGCTAAAGCGTTAAAATGTTAAGTTGGAAACTTAATGATTGTTTTTAAGAAATGACACTTGTTAAAGAATTAAATTGCAAGTCTTGGTAAATAAAGGGTAAATCGGTAATTTACCTAACGTGGAACATTTTTACGAAATAAAAATCATAATAAAAGATTTTATACTAACCTGCGTGAAATTGAATTTAAATCCCAAAACGTGGATGATTTTTGGTATAAAAATTACATGTGTGTGTATAAGGGACTTAAGGAGAAAGTAATAATTTTTCAAGTATAATGGGAAAATGGACGCTTAAGTCTGGGCTTTGACTTCGGCCCGAAAATGCAAATTAAAGTAAACATTATGAAAATGTTGAATACATTGGCAAGATAATGATATCGAATGATGCCGAGAGAAAATAATTAAGCAGGGCATGCCGTCCCTAGTGGTGAAATACCCCAAACCAACTGCAGTAGTATATGGCGGCGGAGACCGGTGGTGTGAGGCCATGAAGTCCGTGAGTGTTTGTTGGCAAAATCCCAAAAATAATGCTAAGTAATGAATCGAATATTCATGAAAGAGGCATAAATGAATGGCACTAATTCATTGATTTACTAATGCAAGAATAACGCATTGAATGTTTAATACTCATATGGCAATGTGGAATGATTTAATAAGATGGTGTAATGACGTTTAAGCAACCTAATGAGGTTTGAAACATAATGAACACAAGTGTGTGTTATGTAAGATTTTTTTAAGGAAAATGAGTATTTTTCTAAACACGGTGTACGTGAACATTGAAACCAAACCTTGAGTGGTAACTCGGCGTGAGTTAATGAACGTTGGGTAACAAACTTTGAAAGTAAATGGAAGATTTTCCCTACAATTGTTAATTTCTTAACCGTGTGCGTTAATGGGAGAGAATGCTAGCCTTTAAGCATAATGACAAAACAATCCTTGTAAAGACAAGGAGGATAAAAGGTATCAAACAACGTTTGCGTAATAAAATGGTTTAATTCATTGGGATATGTATTTTCCTACAAAATATATTCAGATATATACGTATTTTCTCATGCATGTAGTATAGCATGTGATTATTCTCTTATGTCGTTCGTTTCTACACTGCATTATATATAATCCCACTGAGCATTCGGCTTACATCCCTTTTTGTTACGGCAGGTTGCATGATATTTCGTACTTTGAGAGTGTTATACAGGTAAGTAGTTACTTGCTTTTACGATTAGTAGCTCTGTTTACTTGGCCTTAGGGGTACTTCCCTTGGGTCCTATCACGTAGTTGATAATAACTGGAATCGCATGCTAACAAGAGTAACATTAAATAATAATAAAACTAGATTAGAAACATTATTTAGGTTGTTCCATTACACTTCACAATTAACGTACGGACCGGATCGGGTTGATCCTTTAATAACCTTTGAATCCGGGTCAGGGCGTTACAACTTGATATCAGAGCTTTAGGTTCAATGTTCCTTTCGGGTGTGATGTGGTAAGGTCGGTAGTGGATCTTTCAACGTCGTTGTAGGTTGGAGTTCGTCACGCTTTCCTGGTGATGGTTTTGATTTATACCTTGATGGTAAGGCCGAGGTCTTGATCACGTTGTGCCATTACTTTGAGTTGGTGATCGGCTAAGTTAGTAACCATTCTTATTCCACTGCATTTGTTCTTGTAGTGCTAGCTTACGAGTATCGAATTTGGTGTAATCCATTAAGTGGTGACACTGTAGTCTTGTGCGAGGTACATAATTTGGAAGTTAGATGATTAGTAAGTCTTAATGATTTCAGTTGCATCTTTGTTGGTATACTTGTGGTTTCATCTATGGTATAAGGTGACTAAGTACCGTGACTTGTAAATTTTATTTTTATGGAAATTAGAATGCCTAAGTGACTTGATTATGATGTGGGTTTAGGTATTCATGTTGATTGAAGGAAATTTAAGAACAAATATATATAGTCCTTGGGACTTAGTGTTACAAGTTGTGGTATTGAATTATGGCTTTTGAAAAATAAAGTGGTATCGAGGAATACGATCTCTTGTGAGATCAAAAGGTATTGGGCCAAAGTTTAATAGGTAGTGCCCAATGACTCGTATCCTACCAAAAGTTTTATAGTGATGATAGTTTGTGATCTAGTAAATGAGTGTGAGGGTTATGTAGTGAGACAAGCTAGTTTTCATAACTGGGAAGGGATAAGTTGTACGTCGTGAGGAGTTTTATCTCAGGTTATGGTTATGGACAGGTATGTGAATTCGCACCAATAATGCCTTGGAGATATGTGTTATGGATTAGCTAATGAGTTATTAGTGCAAGTGATAAATACCCCCTAGTTTTGGTTAACTTTAGATCATGCTTCACATTGTGATGACGATAGTGTTTCCCCTTGAAAGTTTCGAATTTCCATATGATGTGAAAGACATAGTCTTGCAGTTGGTTTAAAACATAGTGATTAGGATTGATGCCTTGAGTTAAGAGTTGGTATCTACGATCAATTATCATTCATGATTGGATTCTGACGTGATGATTATTACACTAGGATGTGTATGACCATTTAGGAAATGAATGAATTGTTATCTCGTCCATGAAGTGTGGAAATAAATCAAAGTTACGTCAATCTGTATATGGTGATAAACACGCCGTAATGGTAAATTCGAGTTTATGTAACAAAAGTCACGATGCGATTTGTGGCTTTCCCTGATAGATGTGTAAACTATTTAGAGATGTGACTAAGTACAGTGTTATCCCCATAAGGCATTTGGGAATGATTATGGTCTTAAATTCTACACACTAATGGTAAATCATTGATGATCGTAGCATTTTTAGGTCATATTGATTTACGGGAGTACTTGGAGTTAGTGTCATGGCTTTTGTTTATAGGTTGGGGTTGTGATATGACTCTTGTGGACATATCGACAATCGATTGACCCATGTTAGGTTTTACACTCGGGGGACTTAGAACACGATGATGTTCATTATGGTTTTAGGGATATCACTCGGAATGGAGGGATAGGCTTGGTTATAGCACCCTACGTGTGCTACCCGTATGGCCTAGTATGACTCTATGAAGAGCACCATGAGGTATTAGGCATTAATAATGATTCAAAAACTCAATATATCATTGTAACTAGTTCGATAGTTATGGTTTGGGATCACATAGGATGTTGCTAAGGATTGTAGCGATGGCCCGTAGGGTAAAATTATGTGAGTTTTGTGTTTCACTAGATGAGAAAGATCTCGAGGTTTGAAAGTTAACAATCACATGTGGAGATTGTGGAGACCTGATCATGTAAATCAGTGACTAACATTAAGAAATGAGAATTGTAACTTCACTTTAATATGAAGGATAAAAAATAACCTCAGTCTTAAGGAGGGAAGCCTAGCGTTCTAGCTTCCCTAGTGAATCGGTTCCCAAGTCGTTGTCTTTGGGATAGTCTTGATTAGTGATTCAAGCTAGGGCACGTGGCTAGGCAAATACTTCAGCGTACGTAAATGCCAGTGAAAATTTTAGACTTCAAGTGTATAATGTGGTTCATACTTCACGTGGCATGGTTCGTTACCCGAATTCAATTATTTCATTCTCGCATGGTAGTCGCTTGGCCCATTACATCTTATTGTGTCTTCTTTGATTCCAGTGATGGGAAGTCGTTGTGTTAGTTATGGGTCTGTATTCAAGTATAAGATTATATGAGCTCAGTTGTAATGTTGGATATGCCAGGTTGAGGCTAATGCATCATGGTACATGAGTACTCTCTTCTTCGAAAGCACCCTTGTATTACACTAGTTGGTGTATACGCATGGTCTCGCAGTGATGCACGTGGTTTACATGTATACTTGATAGCTTCAGGTTAACACACTCGTTAGTTAACCAATGTTGCTGGTCATGAGGTATATCATAGATTTGAGGTCAAGATTCTAAGATATGAATATTAAAACATGATGGAACTTTAAATGCTAGTGTTGCACTCCATATGGGATTTGCGAATTGGGAATGTAGTCTCTCATGTGGATTTAAGTTGTGATACCTATGATAACTCTAGCTTAATATGTAGTTCCATAAGAGGTATCGGTTGGATGTACTATTGGAATTAAATGCCTATTTCAAACTCATCGTTGCGAATGGTTATTGATGTTGAGGATGTATCTTCTTAGGATAGATAAGGTCGAGATCGTTTGACGGAATATAGGTGTGTGAATTTCGATGCTCGGGATATTTCATAGAAATGAGTTCTTTAGCTGATAGCATGATATTTGGTGATTATGAATTATTTTGAGGTATGGTTTAGATGGACATAATAGGCATGCTTGGGAGTTAGCAATAACACCTTAGGGTCTACCATGGTCGTATCAAATTAATGGTGAGAAAAATTTGAGTTGGATTATATTTTTAAAAACACTTAGGATTGGAATTAGATTGTTGAATGGGTGTTTCGTCAGTCGATGATAAAAAATTTCGAGGACGAAATTTCCGAAGGAAGGAAGAATGTAATACCCCGCCCATATATTTTATTTAATCCCTATGTAAAGTTGCGATAAAATGAAAAATATAGGGACTGGGATGATTATGATCAGATTGTATTCCTATTTAAACAAATTGGGAGGCTTGAAAAATAATTATTGAAGATTTGGGGATTGAATTAAATAAAGAGGAATTGTGGATTTTAGCAATAAGATTTATTAGTTGTTGAGTAGTCAAAATTATATGGAATATTGATAGGGGTATAAAAATAGAGTCGGAGAAAAATTAATCGATCGGTTGAATTTTATAAAGTCTTACATAAGGAATATAGAAATTTTAGAAAAGAAACAAACTATGTGTGCCATACTAAGTTGGAAACTAAGTTGGGCAAACGAGAAAATTCAAGAATATGGGGTTAAGAGCAAAACCCAACCTACCATTGTCTTTACTGCCTTTTGAGTTAAAAAAAAGGGAAAAGTCATCTGGTTCCTCAAACAGGTAGGCGCGCCAAGCGATGGTGAAGGGATAACCCTCTCTCTCCCTTCTCGTTGTTGAAGCTGCCGACCCTTGATTCGCGATTTAGCTTTCCAACTAGCCTGAGGCCTGACAATATGAGATGAAGGTAGATATATGTGTAACGATTTTGGTTTCATTCTTATAGACAGAAGAGAGAATCGTGGATTTGAAAACCACCAACACATAAAAACTGACCCATATGTGGTCATCGTTGGCTCTGTTACAAAAAAATAACGGAACACAGTTAGAAGAAATGAGGAATACAACAAAGAAAAAAAGGGGAAAACTCTGTGATATTCACTGTCAGCGACAGTCGGTTAGACCGGCTCCATGTGCGCTGTCGATCACTTATTAATGGGTTCAAACTTGGGTCAGCCTTAGGGCCTGACCATCTGATCGGATCATAGGTGATACATGATAAATGGCCTTGGGTATTGTCATATATTATAAGGAAACACAGGTACAAACAGAAAATGAAGAGATCTCTTCCATATGAGCGTGGCATGAGGCCCTGAGATAAGGTAGGTTTAGTACGAGATAGGTATATGTACCCTGCTACTTTGGAAGGAACCTATAATGACTTGCCATAAATGCAGTCACCATTTAGGACCGTCGATCAAGCCACGTGTCACTCTGGGAGTGCCACAAACAGAATGGATCGGTTGGGTTATTTAATGTTAAGGTTGTATATGGGCATAAGAGAAGCATGAGTTGAGGAAATTAGGGACGACCTTCATTCGAAAACTCACATCTCTCTCTCTCTGTCTCTCTCTTTAATTTGATATTGCCATCCACCATTGTTTGGCACAGTATAGTTCTTAGACTCGTACACATACTCAGCCTTCCCATTATTAAGGTATAGCGACGAAAATATAAGATGCTATTGTTGGGAGTGTTATGGGTATTCTAGAAAGATGACGTATATATTGTGGGAGGTATTTGAAGAGGATTTAAATGGAGCTTTTCTTGGAGTTTGCTGGAGCTTCATGGAGATATATTAGGTGGAACTATTTGTGACTCCCTTCAAGGCCACCTTTGGAGGTGGGGGAGTTACATCTTCTCAAAGCCACCACCATTTTCAGAGTAGTAAGGTGGGATAATCTACTCTTATATTTGAGACTTTGTTGGTGTATATTGTAGTCTTATTACTGTTGAGTATTAAGAATAGGTTTTTAATGAACAAAATGATTAGTTTCTAGTAAAATGAGAAGTGTACTTTTTATGGTAGATAAAAATGTAGGAAATTATTTGAGTAGTTTTCCCTAGTAATCTGAAAATATGCATTATATGGGAGAGAAAAATGTAGAGAATATTATTCGGGTGTAATTTCTAGTAAAAAGAAATATGGGACATTTTTATGGAATAAAAATGTAAGAAACATATTATTTGTGTAAATTTATAGTAAAAAGAAATATGGGACAGTTTTATGGAATAAAAATGTAAGAAACATATTATTTGTGTAAATTTATAGTAAAAAGAAATATGGGGCATTTTATAGAATAAAAATGCTAGAAAGTAGCATTTGTGTACAATCTTAGTAAAAAGGTATGATGAGCATTTTTGTAAAATAAAAAATGTGAAAAATGTTAATATTGTCAAATATATATGAAATAAATATTTCTAAGTGGATTTCAGAAGGGAATAATTATGAATAAATGTCATTTTCGAGTTTAAGGAAGTTAAGAATGTCTCACTTATTTGAAACATATGTTTGTTGCGAAAAGTATAAAATTTTATAAAGAAATGCTTGTTTTATCCATTGATTGGATTTTAGCATTTGTAGTACCTTCTTTATGCATATAAACTCGTATGTATTTTGTGTATAAATATGTGAGCGTGTTTAAAGGAGGCGTTATTGGATTTAAGCATAAAGCAAGACAAAGATGTTATTTCATGTAATGAAATTGTTGAATTGACAAGTATGAAAGTTTGACAAAAGTGTGATGTTAAATAAGTGTTAAAATGGCTAAAGCGTTAAAATGTTAAGTTGGAAACTTAATGATTGTTTTTAAGAAATGACACTTGTTAAAGAATTAAATTGCAAGTCTTGGTAAATAAAGGGTAAATCGGTAATTTACCTAACGTGGAACATTTTTATGAAATAGAAATGACAATAAAAGATTTTATACTAACCTGCGTGAAATTGAATTAAAATCCCAAAACGTGAATGGTTTTTGGTAAAAAAATTACGTGTGTGTGAATAAGGGACTTAAGGAGAAAGTAATAATTTTTCAAGTATAATGGGAAAATGGACGCTTAAGTCCGGGCTTTGACTTCGGCCTGAAAATGAAAATTAAAGTAAACATTATGAAAATGTTGAATGCATTGGCAAGATAATGATATCGGATGATGCCGAGAGAAAATAATTAAGCAGGGCATGATGTCCTTAGTGGTGAAAGACCCCAAACCAACTGCAGTAGTATATGGCGGCGGAGACCGGAGGTGTGAGGCCACGAAGTCCGTGAGTGTTTGTTGGCAAAATCCCAAAAATAATTCTAAGTAATGAATCGAATATTCATGAAAGTGGGATAAATGAATGGCACTAATTCATTGATTTACTAATGCAAGAATAACGCATTAAATGTTCAATATTCATGTGGCAATGTGGAATGGTTTAATAAGATGGTGTAATGACGTTTAAGCTACCTAATGAGGTTTGAAACATAATGAACACAAGCGTGTGTTATGTAAGATTTGTTTAAGGAAAATGAGTATTTTTCTAAACACGGTGTACGTGAACGTTGAAACCAAACCTTGAGTGGTAACTCGGTGTGAGTTAATGAACGTTGGGTAACAAACGTTGAAAGTAAATGGAAGATTTTCCCTACAATTGTTATTTGATTAATCATGTGCATTAATGGGAGAGAATGCTAGCCTTTAAGCATAATGACAAAACAATCCTTGTAAAGACAAAGAGGATAAAAGGTATCTGACAACGTTTTCGTATTTTCTCATGCATGTAGTATAGCTTGTGAGTATTATCTTCTGTCGTTCGTTTCTATATTGCATTGTATATAATCCCACTGAGCATTCAGCTCACATCCCTCTTTGTTACGGCAGGTTGCATGATGTTCAATACTTTGAGAGTGTTATACAGGTAAGTAGTTACTTGCTTTTACGATTAGTAGCTCTGTTTACTTGGCCTTGGGGGTACTTCCCTTGGGTCCTATCACGTAGTTGATAATAACTGGAATCGTATGCTAACAAGAGTAACATTAAATAATAATAAAACTGGATTAGAAACATTATTTAGGTTGTTCCATTACACTTCACAATTAATGTACGGACCGGATCGGGTTGATCCTTTAATAAACTTTGAATCCGGGTCGGGGCGTTACAGTCTTGCTTTGGAATAGGAGACATATGAGTGTAGTCCATATAATCCTTAGATATCTTTACTTGGTCGAACTTCTTTGATAGAAGTTTGACGTCTTCCTTAACCTTGTTATGTTACTTATCCTTAGGATATGTGGGTACTAGCAGGTAAGCCCCTGACTCAGTAAGGTTCGGAATAGGGAGTTGAGATGGGGGTGGCTCAATGGCTTGTGGGGAACACAGGGCATGCGATACTCTTTTGGATTGAAACAGGCTCGGGATCGGGTGGACCCCTGACACAAGAAAATAAAACCTCATGTTCTTCTAGAATCTAGGCCTGATAACACTGCAACTAATGGACCTCAGTTTGAAGGTTGTTAATCTTGACACTGATCTGGGGTAAGATGGTCATCAGATCGGGCTACATATTCGGTGCTTGGTTAGTGTTCTCCATAAAGATCTCGTGAAGCTAAATCCCAAGCTCGGATGAAGTGGTATAAGAACGGGCAAAGGTTAGAGGAACTTTGACTGAAGATCGAAGACAATAGGGAGCCAGACCAAAATTGGGTATGCGATTGACTTGAGAGGGAAAACGACTCGAATTCATTTTTAAAAGAATGAGGAAGAATTTATTTTGGTATTTTGAAAGGAGGAGAATTTTTTTTTTTTTTTTTTTGAAAAAGGATGTAAAAATGATAGGAATCTCAACATGATTATTATTAATGTTATTATTAAGTTCTCACTTGTATTAGATTTGCCTAAATATAGAAAAAATGTCGGACATGACTTGAGCCTGGAATAATAGGGTTAGAAATTATATAAGACACGAATTGACTTGTTTCTAGGCTTATGGATGGGGTCTTATTTTGAAAAAAATGGCGAAATCGTATGATAATTTGGGCAGTATGCTGACCCATAATTTTGGTAGTGTTTCGTACAAACTAAATATTAGTGTCCTAGGTTTGACGCCTATACAAGGTTTATGAAATTGTTAAATTAGTGGAAGGGTTCCCCACTTTGGCATGACTTCTACGATATATCTCTTGCCTATAAGGTCAATAATTCATCGGTACGCGTGGACAAGCCATTTGATATACCTTATTGTACGTGAATTTCCTCATTATATAACTCGTGGGGATAGTACATGTGAGAGTGAAGATGATATACTCGACATACGTGAACGAGTTCCTTACTATGTACCTTCCGTCATGAGTTTGTTCATGTGGTACAAAGTGTGGGAACCATTTGATATACGTTGAAGGTATGAGGCTAATGGATGGTGAGAATCATATCGCTTAGGCTAACTACGACCCACATGACCAATGCTCATCAAAAAAAGACCACATATACATTACAAAATATTGGTCAATATATCCATACTCTTGGTGATGTTGTGTGAAAAAATTCATGAGTCTTAATTAACTTATTATGGAGAGAGAGAGTATTGTTTAATCATTTTTTAATTGTCATGATAAGTCAATGGATTAATACACTTATGGGGAGTATATACAAGTATTGTGAAAAGTAAATCTATTATGGAGATTATACTATGCATGGATATATGTGAGTGATTAAGTGACATGGGAATATATAATGGAGTGTGGGTGGTAGTGAGCCTATACATGAATCAACTAAAAGTGATGTGTGATATGTGTAAGTGAGCATTTATACAAGTGTGGGTGTGTGCTAGTGGAGCCTAAGCATGGATATTCTAAGTGGTGTTTGAGTGTATAGTGAAGCTGAGTGTAAGTGTGTGAAGTGTACATGGAAATTATATACACTACACCAAGAAGGCCAAAATGACACCCTTCAGCCGTCCAGCCTTATCACGGTCAAATACCATGACAAAAAAAGCATTTTTTGTCAAGGTCTTTGACTGTGACACGACCGTGGCAAGCATTTGTCATGATCTTGTCACGATCTTGTCACAGCCAAAGACCATGATAAGTCTGTGACAACTTCTTTGTCACGCACTACTAAAATTAGACATTTTTATGATGGGGAAAAGGGGTCATAAAAGGTTATTTATGACGGTTTTTCGAAGCTTTAAAAACCGTCGTAATGTTATGTGTCATAATAAATTGATGTTGACAAAACCGTCATAACAAACCATCCTATTACGATAGTTTTTTGTGCAAACCGTCATTAACAATATTTTTTTGTGTCTTAATAAAATTGGTGTTGACAAAATCGTCATGATAAACCATCCTATTACGACCGTTTTTGGTACAAACCTTCATTAACAATAATATCATGTTTATTGAACCGTCATTATAAACCTATGAAAACTGACGGATATTAATAAAACGGTCATAAAAAGTACGATTACTTCAATCATTATAATGACAACTTACATAAAACAGTCATAAAACATACTGTTATAAAAGTTTTTTTTTTCTTTCATTTTTTTGCGATGAATTCTATTATACTATTACAATATCCCAAACATGTTATGCATAAAACTACGAATTGTCAATTCAAAGCACAAATTTTCGTACTTAAAGTAGAAATCCCAAGTACCAATATAACTGAACCATAAGTATAAAAAAACGTCATTAATATTTGAAATTAAAGAAAATAAAAAACAACCGCAGTCTTAATAGACTCTGGAACACTCAAATATAAAAAGATATCTAAAATGACCTATACTATAGACATAAAAACTAGAAAATTAAACTGCAACATTAGTTCTATTTGTGTAGTGTGGAAACCCAATTTAGCAATAGCTACACCGAATACACAATAGGCAACATTCAGAACGATTCCTGAATAAAAGGAGGAAACAAATAGCCATTAACCACTAAAACAGATTCACCACATAAAGAATATAACTCAAATAATAATGATATTCTAATATAATATTGAGCATCAAAAAATAAACATTTGCATAATTTTAAAGTTAATTTTACTTTCATTCTTTATTAAGGCATGGAAGAGATAAATAGCGAAGGTTTTATGGAAATTTCGGCCAAATTTTCTTTGTTTTTTTAATAATCCAAAATTAAGCATGACATGTTTAACCAACCACAACAATATAAAGCCCACCTCGGGCATTCAGTATCATCATCAATAATAAGAACAACATTATAAAAATTTACTCGAGAGATAAATGAGGAAGGTTTTATAAAAATTTCGGCAGAGTTTCTTTTATTCTTTTAATAATCCAGAATTAAACGTGATATGTTTAACCAACAACAACAGTACAAAGCCCAGCCCGGGCATTCACTATCAACAATATAAAGCCCACCCTGGTCATTCACTATCAACAATATAAAGCCCACTCCGGGCATTCAACATTATCAGCAAAGTAATTAATTAAATTGTAGAAGAAAAAAACGGTACCTGAAAAGATTGGCCAAAATTGTCCACAACTGTAGCTCACTAAAAATAATCATGAAAGAAATCGATGAACTCATGCTGAACTTCCACTATCTCATGATTATCATAGGTTGCTTTTTCAGCCAACTCTCTCATCAAACAAATCAAATAACATAAGTTGTATTCAATGTTTCCTTATAAAAGTAATTAATAAGGAAACAAAATGTTATAAAATAAATATTTATTACCTTTAGTTTAGTAGATTGAGACGGATTCTCCAATAAATCTCTCATGAACTTCAATATGTAAAATCCACATTCAACATTTTCTGGTTATAGAGGGCCCTGTAGAATGATATGTTAAAGATAATAGTTATATTAAGATTTAAAATATAAGTTAGTAATGTATATTCATTAACATTATCGTACCTTAACATTCTCCCAGTTTGAACCTGAAATTCTTCCTCCTTTCGAAACCACCAACGCTTAAATTCACTTCAAGACAAAGATTAAAATGAAAAACATGTGTACCAAGACAATGTGACTAAAGGTATTGTGTCCATACCTGATCCCCGTCGAGGAGGGAAAAGGATCCTTCGGGTCCAGCGCGTCCCCTCTCGGGAGAGCGCTTCGGCCGGCGTCGATTTGTTAGGTGTGAAAAATGTAGAGAGATTCAGAGTCGCGAGTCTATTTTACTCAAAACAGACAAAAGAAAAAGGGGAAGCCACCCCGAAGGATGGTATCCAAAGCTATACTGGTTCGTGCGAAACCAAAATGATTTGAGAAGGGTTCGGAGGCTTAGTTACGAAATGGGAAGGTGTTAGGCACCCATTCCACCCTTTTGGTCTCTCATGGATATTTTCTATTTTCCTTTATGTGTCCCCCCGTGATATGTGTGCATGTGTATATATATAGAATGGAGGTAGGAATCCTCGACTTGTATCATGGAAAAGATAAAGCGAGTCATCCGTAGGAATGTGAGATTAATGTAGAAAATAGGATTTGCGCGACTTCCCTTGCGTTGATCGTTATAAGGGAACGATAACACATATGGGGTAATGCGTCACTAAGAATAATTATATCTATAATATAAAAAAATGTATTTAGAGAAGATAGAAAATGAAAGAAAAAGTGAGAAAAAAGACTTGAGTCTCGGGTTTTACCCCGAGATGCCTACGTAACCTATGAAGGCATCAAAGTCCACGTAGTTCGCATGTAAAATGAGGGGTGGGGTTTATCCCATAAATCCAAAATGGGAAATCTCTTATTTGTGAGTGTGTGTGTAGAAAAAAGTGTTTTAGTTATGAGAAAAGTGTGAGGAAAATATGAGAATCCCCTATTTGAATTTATGAGCAAAACCCTCTTTTTCTTGTTTTTTGGGTTTTATTAAAATAAAAGATGTGCAATAATACTAAGTAAAAAGTATATTAGGATGTGTGAAATGAGATAATAAAATTGCTAAGTAAGAAAACAAGTTATTGAGAATTCAAGAGAATTTAAAGAGAGAGTTTGAGAAAGTTGGACCTTCTTGAAGATCTTGAGCTTGATCTTGAATGTTGGGGAGCAGACCTTGCACTTTGGATGATGATGGAGAGTGGATAACTCACCAAGTTTGATGAAAGGGATGATGAAAAGTGGAAGTAAAAAGGGGATTTGGAAGTTGAAATCACGCTGCCTTCGAGAGAGGTTTCTGGGATTCGTTGAGAGGGATTTTTATCAGATATGGGCCCTCCTTGCAAATGAGGCCAAGGCCTCCTTTTTATAAGCCCAAGGGTTTTCTGATCGGCATACATACCTTCCTGCCTGTCGGTAGGAAGGTGCCGATAGGCAGGTTCTGGGACCTGCAGTTTGGCAGTGTGCCTCAAGTTTTTTTGAAAAATTAGCCGCCGAGGAAAAACCGTTGGTCAGAATCATGCACGGGGCATACCGTTGGAAAGGTATTTCCGAGACCTTAAAAATTCTTTAGACCGCTTCCGAGTTCGGGAGCTGACTTTGGGTCAAATGTGGCTCGGAAGCATTTATCTATCCGTTGGATGGGGAATTGTTCGGACACAAATGGATCGTTCGTCCGCATAGTAAGTCTGAATCATGCACGGGACAGACCGTTTGAAAGGTTAGGAGATGAACTTCGACATTCCATAGAGTTTGGCCCAGTTCAGGAAGTTGACTTTGGTCAACTGGGCTCGAGAATCATTCGGTGACGTCTCGGAGTCAAACGGATCGTTTGTCCGCTTGGAAAGTCAGAATTGCACACGGGATGGACTGTTAAAAAGGGTATTCAATGCCATTTGAAGATTCATTCATCATCGATCGAGCTGAAGGGTTGACTTAGGTCAACAGTTCCCGGGAACGCCCGGTGGCCTCTAGGTAGGGGTTTCGGACACAAATGGATCGTTCGTCCGCATGGTAAGTCAGAATTGTGCACGGAGCAGACCGTTGGAAAGGGTATTCAGTGACCTTCAAAGATTCATTCAGTCTTGGTCGAGATAAAGAGTTTGACTTTTAGGTCAAATTGAGCCGGGGAGTGCCCGATGGCTTTTAGGTCAGTACTCGGGACGTGACCTGGGTTTACAGTTATGAAGGGAGGTACTAGGGACCTAAAGAGAGTCAGGGGTAATAGAATGGGGTGTCTATAAATCCCCTCGATGCGTGAGTTTGGAATAAATGATGACCATCGAATAGACACCACATGATGCTTCTGAGAGAGTATGACCAATTCAGAGGGTCGAGGCCAGTTTTGAGGACCTAAAGAGTGAGGGTGACAAATTCAGAGGGTCGAGGTCAGTTCTGAGGAGCTAAAGAAGTGAGGATGACCAATTCAGAGGGTCGAGGTCAGTTCTGAGGACCTAAGGAGCGAGGGTGACCAATTCAGAGGGTCGAGGTCGATTCTGAAGACCTAAGGAGGGTGCTGGGGATGATTAATTCTGTGGATTAAAGCCGAATCTGCGGTCCTAGGGTAAAGGTCTAGCAAGGTCAAGTCTGACCTAAAGAGTGGTGAAGATCGAGGACAGAGGTCAATTCTGACCTAACTTATGTGACGATCCAAGACCGGGGTTAATTCTGACCCAAGAGTGGTGATGACCGCGGACCGTGGTCAATTTTGACATAACTTAAGTGAAGATCCAAGATCAGGGACAATTCTGACCCAAGAGTGGTGACGACCGAGGACCGAAGTCCATTCTGACCTAACTTAGGTGACGATCCAAGATCGGGGCCAATTCTGACCCAAGAGTGGTGACGACCAAGGACCGAGGTCAATTTCGACCTAACTCAGGTGACGATCCAAGACTGAGGCCAATTCTGACCCAAGAGTGGTGATGACCGAGGACCGAGGTCAATTCTGACCTAACTCAAGTGACGATCCAAGACCGGGGCCAATTTTGACATAAGAGTGGTGACGACCGAGGATCGAGGTCAATTCTGACCTAACTCAGGTGACGATCTAAGACCGGGGCCAATTCTGACCGAAGAGTGGTGACGACCGAGGATCGAGGTCAATTTTGACCTAATTGAGGTGACGATCTAAGACCGGGGCCAATTCTGACCCAAGAGTGGTGACGAATGAGGAACGAGGTCAATTCTGACCTAACTCAGGTGACGATCAAAGATCGGGGCCAATTCTGACCCAAGAGTGGTGACGACCAAGGACCGCGGCCAATTCTGACCTAACTTAGGTGACGATCCAAGACCGGGTCCAATTCTGACCTAAGAGTGGTGACGATCGAGGACCGAGGTCAATTATGACCTAATTTAGGTGACGATCCAAGACCGGGGCCAATTCTAACCCAAGAGTGGTTGAGGATTAGATTTCGGTTTTACTAGGGAAAGAGCTTTGTGATTCTGATCTGAGCTAGGGAGCTGATAGCTGGGGAAGCGTTTTAAGAGACCTCGCAGGGGGAACAACCTATTTTGGGTGCTATAAGAGAATTCCACTGGGGAAGTGATCAGGTGATCCTTAGGGATTTTTCGGAGCTTTGTCGGGAGGAGTTTTCACTTAGCTTTTGAGGATTCCACTAGGGAAATAAGGGGTTTCGCTCGGGGAACGATGAATGAGCTGGGGAAGATTTGGATTGTCCTTTGGGGAGAGATCGCCTGGGGCGAGTGATTCTTCTTAAATTCGCTGGGGAAATACCATGCGATATTGTTTCGCACAGGGTAGCGGATGGCTGGGGAGGCTTTGTGTCTTTCATTTGAGCGGAGGAGTTGATTGTTGGGGAGATAATTGGTTTAAGGTTGTAAACTCTGCTGAGGAGGTGATTAGGTGGTCCGGGTGCATTGCTCGAGAGGTCATTCGCTTGGATTTTGAGGGTTCCGTTGGAAAAAAAGAGGTTTCGCTTGAAGGAGTGCGGAATTTTTTTTAACGAAAACGTTCCGAATCCCTCTTGGTATTTTTAAGAATTTTCTGAGGATTTTTCAGGGTTTTCTAGCATTTTCCAGGAATTTCTGTACGAAATTTTAAGGGGGGTGCCGACCAACATAGACTGAGGGGTGCCATTCAACAGTGGTGTGGACTTTTGGGCTGCGTTGGGAAGGTGAGGGGTCAATGTCGATCGGTATGGAAGGGGGAGGTGTTGATCGGCATGGCGTTTGGCATCCTATATAAGGGGGCGAATCCCATTCATTTTTCACAGCTTCTTACCTTCTCTCTTTCTGCGATTTCTTTCTGCGAATTGTTCTAACGTTCCGATCTTTAAGAAATGGCCGCCTTTTTGAGTACCGCTGTCCATCAGGAATGGTTGACCCTTGATGATGGGGTGAATGTGGATTGGATGGACAGGGTGCCTCTTGCTTTGGGGAATGAGAATGCCTTTGATACATTCCAACCGATTGCGGATGAGCGGACCTTGCTGTGGGAGTCACCGCATCATCGCTCTTCGAGAGTGATTCCCAGTGGTTATGTAAGTAACCTGGCCTTTGGCATTCCTTTCTTTTTTTTGGGTGATTTTACCCTTTTCTTGACATTTGACTGAATTTTTCCTTTTGCCGGTCGGATATTTCTTTGAAGAACATGTGTGCCCGCGGGACGACGAGGCTTAAGGATGTTTAGGAGCATCTTCCACCCGTGGTGTGCTGGATGGTATCATCAGTGGGTTTTGGGAGGTTGGAGGCTGCGCTGGATGAGACGCCTCGTTCGATAGCAGTCCTGTGTGCTTTGGGGGAGAGGTGGTGGGACACTACCCACACTTTTCATTTTGTCTTTGGGGAGATGACAATGACTCCCATAGATGTGCAGCAACTGCTGGGGCTGGATTGTGACGGGGAGCAGATAGAGGTGGATCGCTCCTAATGAGTGAGGCCGAAGGCAGTGTATGCAGCACTTGGTGATGTGAGGAGGATAGTCTCTGGGGATTCTATCAGGCTGTCCTTGCTGAATGATGTTTTGCTGAACAAGGTGGTTGATGTGGAGGATGGGCTGCAAGTGAGGCAGATGGCCCGATTGTTCATCTCGTTGGTGCTGGGAGGTTTCATGATGGCATCGAGCGGAGACGTCGTCCATTTGTGGTTTTTTCCGTACTTGAGGATGTTTTCGAACATCCCTTTCTATGTTTGGGGGAGTCTGACCTCGGCGACGCTTTACTCTTCTTTGGATGCATTCAGTCGGTGCTGCCGGCAGACTTTTACTGGAGCCACGTATCTCCTTGAGGTATTCTTTACTTAGTGCATTTTCCTTTCATGCATTCACATTTTCTTTATGCGTCTCTTTTTCCTTGTGAATTCAAACGTGGTTCTATAAGGTGATTGGGTGCAACACCCTGCTGATTGCTCTGAAGGACGACACCGTTGGGGACTTCTATCGACTGTATCGATGGCGTAAGGCTAACCGGTAGTCAAAGGTATCTCTTTCCCTGGAGGCAGTGCGTCAGGTCTTAAATGACCTGACCAGTGGTCGGGTAAGACTTTTTCCACTTTAGTCTAGGTTTTTGCACCTTCTGATCTTGTATTAACTCATGCCTACTTGGAGATTTTCAGGTGACCTTTTATCCCTGGGGAACAACCATTCGGGATACAGGGATGACAGGGGTGAGTGCGCAGATGAGGCATTTGTTGGCGCATGAGTTCGGCCATTCATGGTACCTCGGGGAGAGGGTGATTCGTCAGATTGCTGAGGAGGAGGTGGTGGTTCCTTCCGTGCAGCCTCCTACGTCTATGAGGCGAGAGCGATAGTTGTTGGAGGATGAGAGGATCGTGGCGATGATCGGCGAGTCCTATGCGTTGTATACTGATACGACCGCATCTTATGATTATATGGACTTTGTGACGAGATGGTTGATGGATCCCATCATACATGACGCTTTGCCTTTCCCTCCTGCTGGTTCGAGTCAGGTGGTGGGGTCTTCCCACAGTGGTGGTGGTCCATCAGCACCTGCATCGGCGGCGACCTCGGACGTCCCTTTTGTTCGGCTGCACACTCCTTCGTACAACATCCGACGGGCTGATGGAGGGATAGTGCTGCACCGTCCTCTTGCGATGGATCCGGAGGAGCTGGGCTTGAAAGAGGAGGTCCTTCGTCCTGCAGTAAACCTTTCGGTCCTTTTTCTCTTTTTTAATTTCTTTTGCTTGATACTGATTCTGCCTTTTCCTTGAAGCAAATCCGGGTGTCGACCACTTGGCTCAGGGACATCAGAGACTGGATATCATCGGCGACTGCCCACATTCGGGACGCTGTCCCTGTTCCTTTTTGCTTGGTGCCATCAGCCTAGTCCGGGGAAGACTCTTGCTCGTGTAGTGGGGGCACGCTGTGTTACCTTAGGTGAAAGAGAGCGCGTCGCAGGGGTGGAAGCTCTTTAGAGAGAGAGACAGAGAGAGTGTGGGTTCGAGCTGAGTCCCATTATTTTTTGGCTTTTTCTTTCTATTTCCTGCAAGATGATGTAATACAGAAAACAGATATATGAAATGCAATGTAATTTTTTGACTATCTTTTATTTTAATGATGAGTGAATGCAGGCACATGCGCTTTTTAATTTGCTACTGAGACCATAAAACAGGAGTATTTTTGGAATTTTTCAAAGGAAAGCTGTTTTATTTAAAACGGGGAATCCCATAAGGAGAAAACATGATTCTTGAAATTCTTTTGCGAATATCAATTTATTTTTATGGAGTTTTCTGATGTGACAAAAAAGGAAAGGAGGAAATTTCCGAAAATGGGAGGTTGTCGGTCAGCAAGCATCCTGGCCTGCCGTTCAGTCCAGTCCTATCAATTGAAAGCTTTTATTGGAACCCTCTTCAGCTCTTTGTACCTTGCGGGGTAGGATTCCTTCCGATTTCTGCAAGGATTATATCTTTTGTGAGAGTTCTCAAGTATAAAAAGGGGGGAGAGGGGGAGTATTTTCATCACACCTTTGCATCCTTATCTACTTGACCACTATTTCTTTGCCCTACAAGATGGCTCTCCTTGGTAGCACCGAGTTTGTCAACTACCTCAAAGCCTTGGAAGCTATGTGCTCTTATAATGTCGACTATGATGCTTTCAACATGCGTCGAGTCTCCTTGTGGCGTAATCACCCTTTTGAGTGGAATATGCTGATGGCGGCAGTACAATTTTGGTACCCCGAAGACCATGTATTCTGCTTTGGGTTGGAAGAAGTTTGCCCTACCTACGAGGAATTTTCTTCTATACTAGGTGTGAATCCCAGTGTTGACTCCACTTTACTCCAATTTTCCCGCTCCCCTAGGGATTAGTTGGCCGAGCTTCTTCATATCTCGGCTTCAGCGTCTAGGTCATTGGTTGCCGGAGGAATGATCTCCCTCCCGATGGTGTTACAGTTCGTGCATTCACGGGAAGTAGGTGATACCGACTATGCTAGAGCCGTCATTCTGGGTCTGCTTTCAAAATTACTGTTGGTGATTGGGGAGGTGTGAGTGGACCCACAACTTGCAGCCACTACCTCATGGATGTAATAACGTCGTAATCCTACGGCGGTGATATTGGCAGAGACTCTGAATGGCCTGGATTCCTAGAGAGAAGGTCATTCCGACTTTTTGAGGGGTAGCCCTGTGATGCTGTTCATGTGGTTGTCTGAAAGATTCCACTTGTCGACCTCTCCAGAATATCCTTTGTCGGCTGTACCCAACTTCTTTTCGCGCTACTTCATTCGTGTTGGTCTGCATGTTGAGAATTGGGAGAATTATCTTGTGGAGCATGGGGCTCGTGGGCTGTATTGGTCAGTGCCTTGGTGGGGACAGTTGCAGCTTGTTCTGGAGCTAGGAGAGTATTCATATGTGCGGATGGTTGGTCTTGAATAGACCTCTTTTTATTTCCCTTGGCGGCTTTTGTGCCAATTTGGATGGGCGCAGGTCGTTCCCCCTCGCACCTCAAATTTCTTTCCGGTAGAAAATTTGACTGAGCGCTTGCGTCTGTTGCTTGGATCTCTGTGGGAAAAACGGAGTCCATCGACCCGTCCCTCTCAGTCTGTCGGGAAGGTTTGGCATGTCCCTAAAGATTATATGAGGTGGTTATGGAGGAAAGTAGTCAGCAATATGTTGGCAGTAGAGACTGGTCAAAGGTGGTTTATTTTATCTCACTCCGTGGAAGGGGTGTTGTGGTCTTTTCGAAGATGGTTAAGGCTCATCGGTCCATGGAGTGTTTGAGGCACTCCATTCAGGCAGGAGAAACTTAAGGTCCTCAGGATGTAGATGATGAGGGATCAGGCTCTTCGGGTAGCTGTGGGTAGGAATCCTGGGGAGTTTATTTATGTAACAGAGTCATGGAACGATGATAATTACGAAGATGAATAATTGGGGGATCACTCCCCCTGAACTTCTCGATATTTTGCATCTTAAACTTCTCGGGTAACCTTGCTTTAGGATAAGGAAACATATGGGTATAGTCCATGTAATTCCTAAAGATTCGGACTTGGTCAAACTTCTTACTGAGCATCTTAAGATCTTCTTTAACTTTATTCAACTCCTCCTCCTTTGGATCAGCTACCACAGGCAGGTTAGTCACAGGCTCAACAATGTTTGGCAATGGAAGCTGGGCAGGCGACGACCCATTATCCGGAGGGGCACGTGGAGCGTGCTGATATTCCTCCGGGACCCAAATGGGCTCTGGTGGACCCATAGAACGAGGGAACATGGCCTCGAGCTCTTGAGGAATAGGGACTTGGTTTCGTTGCATTTCTCAGACCTCAGCTTGGAGGTTGTCAATCTTGGCCACGAGCTGAGCTAGGATTGTCGAAAAACTTGGTTGTATGATCGGTGCTTGATCCTCATTCTCCATGGAGGATGGATGGATTCCGGACTCGAAAGAAGTAGTAGAGGAGCGGATGAAACTCCGAGGTGATTTGACTGAAGACCGAAGCCAATAAGGAGCCACGCCAAGGGCGTGCGATTGACCTGAGAAGGCGTAGGATGAGATTTATTTTTGGAGAAAAAGGGAAGAAACTATTTTTGGATTTTTGATAAAAAGGGAGAAATGTTTTTGGATTTTTAATAAAGAAGGAATAAATGTTTTTGGATTTTTGATAAAGAAGGGAGAAATGTTTTTGGATTTTTGATAAATAAAGGAGAAATGTTTTTGGAGACGGAACTCAGCATGATTATTATGATTATTATGTTCTCACTTGTATTTAATTCTCCTAAATGCAATGCGGGATGTGACCCGAACCTGGAAAAGTGGGGGTCTTGATATATGTAAAGCTACATTTGGACTTGTAACTAGGTTCGCGGATAAGGTCCCATTCTAAAAATGCTCGAAAATTGGGCGGCAGGCCGACCTGGAATTTTGGCAGAGTTTCGGGTCGAAACCGGCAATCTAAAGTGCGTGTCCTAGACTTGACACCTATATGAGGGTATGCAGTTGGTTGGGTGAATCGGCATGGGTTCCCCCCTTTGGCGTGACTTCCACGATATACGTCTTGCTCTTGCGGGCAATCGGTATGTGTGGACAAGCCATTTGATATACCTGAGTGTACGTGAGTTGCCTCTCCATATACCTCGTAGAGACAGTACGTGTGAGAGAGAATTTGATATACTCGGCGTACGTGAACGAATTCCCTGCGATATACCTCCCGTCATGACTTCGATCAAGCGGTACGATGCGGGGGAACCGTTCGATATACGTCGAAGGTACTTGGCCAATGGAAGGTGAGAGTCATATCGCTTAGGCTAACTGCGACTTGCCGGACCAGCGCCCATCACGAAGTGACCCTCTAGTTACTGGGTAAAATTTGGTCAATAGCAATGCCCTTTGGTGATATCGTGTGAATCATGCATGATTCTCTTACTAGTATCTTATGATAAGAATACCTTTCTTGATTATGCCAAAAATAGGGAGCCAAGTACAAGTACCCCAAAAGTTACACCAAGTATGGATGGGTAATGCGTGCAACATGGGGATATACATGTGATCCTAGGTGCACGTGTTGCGAAGGGTACATGGAGAATTTTCAATAAGTGTGTGAATATAAGCATAAGCATGGGATACATATGTGAGAAAGGGGGACATGGAGGTATGGGGGGGAAACATAAAATATAACATTCATGTAAATAGAGTCAAACCCTCAAAATATAACACACATTCCCAGTGGAGTCGCCACTGTGGCCATCCCCGATCCCCGCCGCGGAGGGAAAAGGATCCTTCGGGTCCCGCGCATCCCCTCTCGGGAGAGCACTTCGGCCGACGTCGATTTGTGAGGTGTGAAAAATGTAGAGAGATTCAGAGTCGCCAGTCTATTTTACTCAAAACAGACAACAGAAAAAGGGGAAGCCACCCCGAAGGATGGCATCCAAAGACATCCTGGTGCGTGCGAAACCAAAATGATCCGAGAAGGGTTTGGAGGCTTAGTTACGAAATGGGAAGGTGTTAGGCACCCATTCCGCCCTTTCGGTCTCTCATGGATATTTGTTATTTTCCTTTATGTTTCCCCCGTGATATGTGTACATGTGTATATATATAGAATGGAGGTAGGAATCCTCGACTTATATCATGGAAAAGATAAAGCGAGTCATCCGTAGGAATGTGATATTAATGTAGAAAATAGGATTTGCGCGACTACCCTTGCGTTGATCTTTATAAGGGAATGATAACACATATGGGGTAATGCGTCACTATGAACAAGTATATGTATAATATAATAAATATGTATTTAGAGAAGATAGAAAATGAGAGAAAAAGTGAGAAAAAGGACTCGAGTCTCAGGTTTTATCCCGAGATGCCTACGTAGCCTATAAAGGCATCAAAGTCCATGTAGTTCGCATGTAAAATGAGGGGTGGGGTTTATCCCATAAATCCAAAATGGGTAATCTCTTATTTGTGAGTGTGTGTGTGTGTGTAGAAAAAAGTGTTTTAGTTGTGAGAAAAGTGTGAGGAAAATATGAGAATCCCCTATTTGAATTTATGAGCAAAACCCTTTTTTTCTTATTTTTTGGGTTTTATGAAAATAAAAGATGTGCAATAATACTAAGAAAAAGTATATTAGGATGTGTGAAATGAGATAATAAAAGTGCTAAGTAAGAAAACAAGTTATTGAGAATTCAAGAGAATTTAAAGAGAGAGTTTGAGAAAGTTGGACCTTCTTGAAGATCTTGATCTTGAATGTTGGGGAGCAGACCTTGCACTTTGGATGATGATGGAGAGTGGCTAATTCACCAATTTTGATGAAAAGGATGATGAAAAGTGGAAGTAAAAAGGGGATTTGGAAGTTGAAATCACGCTGCCTTCGAGAGAGGTTTCTGGGATTCGTTGAGAGGGATTTTTATCAGATATGGGCCCTCCTTGCAAATGAGGCCAAGGCCTCCTTTTTATAGGCCCAAGGGTTTGCCGATCGGCATAGATACCTTCATGCCTGTCGATAGGAAGGTGCCGATAGGCAGGTTCTGGGACCTGCAGTTTGGTAGTGTGCCTCAGGTTTTTTCGGAAAATTGGCCGCCGAGGGCAAACCGTTGGTCAGAATCCTGCACGGGGCATACCCGTTGGAAAGATATTTCAAAGACCTTCGAAAGTCCTTCGAACCGCTCCCGAGTTAGGGAGTTGACTTTGGGTCAAATGTGGCTCGGAAGCATTTATCGGTCCGTTGGATGGGGAATTGTTCGGATGCAAATGGATCATTCGTCCGCATAGTAAGTCTGAATCGTGCACGAGGTGGACAGTTAGAAAGGTTAGGAGATGTACTTAGACATTCCTAAGAGTTTGGCCTGGTTCGAGAAGTAGACTTTGGTTAATCGGGCCCGAGAAGCATTGGGTGACCTCTCGGAGTCAAACGGATCGTCCGTCCGCATGGAAAGTCAGAATTACGCACGGGATGGACCGTTGAAAAGGGTATTCAGTTCCATTCGAAGATTCATTCAGTCTCGATCGAGCTGAAAGGTTGACTTAGGTCAACAGAGCCCGGGAGCGCCCTGTGGCCTCTAAGTTGGGGTTTTAGATGCAAACAGATCGTTCGTCCGCATGGTAAGTCAAAATCGTGCACGAGGCAAACCGTTGGAAAGGGTATTCAGTGCCCTTGGAAGATTCATTCAGTCTCGATCGAGAGTAAGAGTTTGAGTTTTGGGTCAAACTAAGCCGGGGAGTGCTCAATGGCTTTTAGGTCAGTACTCGGGACATGACCTGGGTTTAAAGTTATGAAGGGAGGTACTAGGGACCTAAGGAGAGTCAGGGGGTAATAGAATGGGTTGTCTATAGGTATATATATAAATATAAGTCATTACTCACGTTCTTGTAAAGAGTTTCAAGTATCGATCTGGCGCCCTATGTAAAGAATCTAAATATAATAAATTCCTCGAAGAGAAATCGATAACTACTAAAGACCAATGAAACCTACAATGTAATGAGTTGTTAATATCAATGATACAACCATGTTTTGATATAATTATGATAACTTAAGACAATAAATACACTTACCATATGTTAATTGGCATAAAATATGTTTGGTTCTCTTTAGCATCTTTCATTGCATTCCTAATAAAAATATGCATTTTTTTTCTTCAACTAAGCTTGTTGAGAAGCCCCGAGATTAACAAATACAATAAAATCCCGATTATTTTGAAACTTCTCGTACAAGAATCTAAAAAACAAAATAAAAATATATTAGAAAGGAGTAGCCAAATAAAATTAAGGTAAAAATAACTCATTCTCACACCTCATGTATCCGATTAGACAACTGGAATCAAGCTCCTCCATTTTATAAAAATGCGCCAACTCATGTTTAGGAATGTAAGTTGATGGAACTTTGTCTCCAAACATCCCGACTGGAATTTTTACAGTATCACTTTTCATGATTGAATCGAGCATGCTTACAAATACCATAAGTGCCCCTGTCTCAACACCATTTTCTCTATCTTCTTCCTGGTTTGCATTGGTTATAAAATAGTTAAAAATATTAATATCGGTATCTTTAATATAAAAGAAAACTGCTCACAAGTTTACCTCTGTGTCTACTATAACAAATTCTTTAGTCCACGTAACAAGTGAATTATGTTCATTCATAACCGTTACTAACTCATCACCACAAGGTACGGGAAGGGGGCATCCAGAGTGTAAATAGTATCCACAGACACTCACACGTAATTTTATCCCAAATGTTTATGGTGCACTTTGTCATCTAGATCAACCCTCTCAAAAACATAAGCCATAGCAACAATATTGGTGCGTGAATTTAATGCCAATTAACATGGTTTGCCCATGCCATTATAAAGTGTGGGATTCGGAGATGTCATGTGAGAGGATCTCTTTCCATCATCTTTAACCTATTTATACGTAAAAAATAAAAATAAAAACTCAAATCAATAAAATTTATATAATATAAAAAATAAAAAGTCAACACCAATAATATATAATATTTATTTCTTATATTGCTATTTTTATTCTTATTTGTCTTCTTGGCTAGAGAATCACGTGATGCACTTACATCTGATGAAATTATTTTGTGCAATCCATTGCCACTTTTTGGGGTGTTCAGTCCAACTTTCGGCATTGCCCTCTCGTACTCCGACACCTTTGCCAACAATTTTTTCATCCGCACATCTTTTTCTTTGCCTATTTCTCTTTTCGCATGCAGCTTAGACTCTAACTCACTAATATGATTCTTTGATCCTTGCTTAGTGAGGTTAAAAAAGGCCGTGGAGGTGACTCCATGCCCTTTACCCCTAACACGACCCGGATGATCGGGTGTCCCTAATGCCAAAGTTAGGACATCTGAGGTTCCTTCGGCGACCAAGCTCCCAACTTTAGCCTAACAGTTTAGCACATCCTGCAAAAAGAATCAATCAAGTTAAGATATATAACATTAATTCAATTAGATGTGTTTGATGTTGAATATTTATGTAAACAAACTCATAAATGGAAACTCACAATTTTATCCACTATTTTCCTAGTAGCCTGATCACCAAATCGTCCATTTTTATCTTGACGACCTTTTTTCCACAAATAAGCCCTATCGTCGTCATCAAACTTATCACCTACCTATTTCTGTTAACATATTAGATACAAAAAATTGGATGAACTTAGAATGTGTAGTTTAATTCGTAAATATCAATGTTTGTCAACTAAAAAAAATAAGTACATACAAGGTCTTTGATAAGTCCAAAATAGCCTTTCTTACGCATCCGATGGTTATATATATTCTTCCCCCGTCTTTCAGCTTGTGCCATGCTTAGCACCTTAAAAATACATAAGCATGAGCAACTTATACAAATAACTTTGAAAAATATATGATTTTAACCATTTTCTATATACCTCAAACCCCTTTGAGATTCTCACTTTTACGAATTCCTCCCAATCCTCCTGTTCAATATATTTTTTATACATCTCAGGCCGATGCTTGAGTTGATCAGGTTCATCTCTGAATGGTCTGATGTAAAGCCTAGTCAATTCTCCTTTAAAAAATTTCCACTGAGCCGACATATCAGATAGCACTTCTTTCTTTATGTTCGGATCCATATCAAATTTAGACTGTGAATTAAAAATGAAAATAAATTAAGAAATATAAGATAAATGTGGGTTTCACAAAATACTTATGCTTATTTTGAAACAGGCCTGGTACAAGTACAACTAAAATTGAGAAATTTAGAAGTTCTCTTTCGAAGATCGAGCAAGTCTTGGATATTTATCCTTTATAAATAATTCATTATTTATATTTGAGTAATAAGTATTGTTCTTTTTCTTAAACTACAAGAGTATATAGTCTTTTGAAGACCAACTGAAAATTGTCCACGACAAGTTGCTACTATATTTGAGTCACCAACACTATAGTAGATTATCAAAGGTAATCTCTATTTATATCGTTAATTAAAATGATTGACATGTTAGAGGACGTCGTGATTAAGAACAACAATGAAAACTTCTGCATTAGCACACACGTGGCTATTGACTTCCAAAGCTAAGTCAGACTATATTTCATGCTTTGTACATTTGGCATACACTACTGTTAAGTACGATTCCAGACTATAATGTTGATGGTCCACACTGATGGTTAATTGTTGATTTATATCTTGAGTTAATTTCAAAGCTAAGAATAGGACTTGTAATTTCCCCATCTTCCTCTTCAATTACCACTCTATTTACCTCATCGAAATCCACTCCTCAAAGGGTTAGGATTGGTTGTGGTTCTTCAGGGTTTTGATAAGAAGTATTAGTGGAGGATAAGCCTACGTATTGCAATAATTGTTCAAAAAATGGCATAATAAGGAATCTTGCATGTTCCTAGCTAATCCAAGAAGAGAAAATTTAAATATTAAACAACAATTTGTTCCTAAAATAATATTGCAAAGACCATAGAATGTTGAAGTCGAAGATCAGAGTAATGTTTTTAAAAAGATCACTAAAGTGAATAAGAATAACACTCAAGCATATGAACAGGCAAGTCAAGATCCAGAAGCCAAAAAGAACCAGACACATCTCAGAGAATTTGAGGCAGACAACACTAGCGTGGCAGAGGTAGTGATAGAAAGTGGTAGCGAAAGAGCTGCTAATCAACTTTAATTGGTTTTAACCAAAAGTAATTATCCTTTTTCAGTCCACTACAAAGGGGATAAACTTGAATCCCCAAAGATTGCTATCATCCAAGAAGATGAACAAGCTAATTTTATAAAGTCCATATGTGCTCCAGAGGCAGATAAGATTCAGGTGAAGCCTATAAATTTGGTGGCAAAGGAATTGACAGAAAATGACAGCATTAGGCTTGCAAATGATATCCAAATGGCTTTAATTAGTAGGGATTCTTGTGATTTTTCAGACCCCTATGAAGTTGAAACCTCTAAGAGTACAAGTCTTCCTGAAGATGATCAATCCAATGATGCAAAGCCCCTATATGTTAGTGAAGGAGAGCAAGTGCCAGGTCATCAAGTATCTAAGATTGAGGAATTGAGGAATTTAACAAAAACCTGGATAAAAGGAGCTAATAAATCAAGGCAGATGATGAATAGAAATACAGTGATCCAAGCAGGTGTGAAGCCTCAGAGGAGAAAAAATGTGTTCATTGATCCAATGCTGAAAAGAGTCACAAGATCTTATTCCAAAGGTATCACTTAATATTTTCTTAATAATCTCCAAAGCTTAGTCTCATTGTGTGGATCATTAGAGGGGCTGGAAAGAAGTCAGCAGATAGAAGGAAAAAGAATCCCAAATGCCAAGTGAACAAAATCCCAGTTTCAGAAACCCTAACCCTAACCCCAATAGATGCCTTTGTCACCTAAGAAAAAGAGAAATCAAAGCTAGCCAGGAATCTGGTTCAAAGACCCACAATCCCTAAAAAATGTTATTCTAAAAAAAAGACTCAATTCCGTTTCTTCAACCTCTAACACTCCCCCATCTGAACTAGATGAAACTGAAACCCTAACTCTAAACCTAGAGCAAGAAAACCCCCCAAACCCAGATTACACCTCTTTGTTATCTGATGAGATTCTTTTAATTATCCTCTCTAAGCTGCCTCACTCTTGCCATACCCCCAATTCATTGGTTTGTAAACATTGGTTTAGGTTGAGTGGTGGGTTGGTTAGTTCCATTAGGGTTCTTTATTGGGATTTTCTCGAATCGGGTCGTCTCGTTTACCGATTCCCTAATCTTAATGAGGTTGATCTAGTTACGGCTTGTGTGAAATCGCAGCATAATTTGGGGATATTGTTGAGTAATAAATTCATGTCAGCTTGCATGGATTCACGGAATGTGGGTGGCGAGTTTGTTGTGAAGAATGATTTTGTGTATGCGGGGCTTAGGATTTTAGCGGAGGGGTGTCGGCACTTGAGAAAACTTATTGTGATTGGCGTGAGTGAGGAAGGGTTGTTGTTTATTATGGAGAAGTGTTTGATATTGCAGGAGTTAGAGCTGCATAGTTTTTTGGATTGGGGGTTGAAAGGGGTTATTAGGTTTCAGAATCTGCAGATTGTGAAATTGATTGGTTGCATTGAGGGGTTTTATGATTCGGTGATTACAGACATTGGGTTGACGATTTTTCATAAGGGTGTAGGCAGTTATTGAAGCTTGAGTTCGTTGGTTGTGAGGGGATCTATGATGGGGTCAAAGTTATTGGTAAATGCTGCCAAATTTTGGAAGAATTGACCCTTTGTGGACATAGATTGGATGGTGGGTGGTTGGCGGTGTTATCGTATTATGGGAATTTGGAGACTTTGAAGATTCAATCTTACAAGAGTATTGATCCAAGTCCCGGACCTAATGAGCATTTGTGTTCATGTCCTACACTTGAAGAATTTCATTTGCAGAGATGTCAAATGAGGGATAAGTAGGGTGTAAGAGCATTGTTTTTAGTTTGTGAGGCTATAAGGGAGCTTGTTATTAAGAATTTTTTGGGTTTGGATAGCATTTTATTTGGCACTGAAAGTATTTGTAGGAGAGTAAGTCTTCTATCATTAGAAGGATGCTCATTACTTACAACGGATAGTTTAGAGTCGGTATTTCTTTTATGGAAAGAGATGAAGAGGCTTAGAGTTTCCTCATGTAAGAAAATAAAGGATCGTGAAGTAACTCCAGAACTAGCAACCTTGTTTTCTACTCTTAAAGAGTTAAAATGGTGACCGAATTCCTAGTCTCTTCTCTCAATAGGTCTTGCAGGGATACGTGTTAGATATAAAGGTTTTAGATCTTTCAAGAGGAGGTGAAAATCAAACTTCTATTTGATGCCGATAAATTTGAGCATCTTCTTAACAAATAAGTTTATGATTCACATGGCAGCTACAAGAGGTTTATTGCATTACAGACATTCTCTAGATTCTACAAGTATTCAACAAATATGTGAACATGGTTAGAGGATGATTCACCTGTTTTAGTTGTGGAGAATTTGCCAAAGGGAACTAGTTTTTGGAACCATTTGAATTCTCAACTCATTAGTGTATGTGGTAGATGTTTGTCTATGACTCAGTGTGGCAATCTAAAATTAACTTTATGTGTATTATAGGAATGGCTCTGTTTTAGACTCTCTAACAGTCCAGAAAGTTAGATGCACTAATTTTTTGAAAGAAAATACTTGTCCTGTTCCTTTTAGTGATAATGAAATAAGTTGAAAAATTATATCAGCATTTATCAGTTATATATTTTAATTCTTCTAAAAAAAGAGTTGTTAAAAATTCACAAATGTCCTATTATTGCTTCATTGGAGCCCAGAGTTGATTTATAAAAAATTATAAAGTTTAGAAAAAAATGGGGATTTGACAACTGATGTTATAATGAGAATGGGAGGATTTGGATATTATGGAGATATGAATGGCTCAAGCTCAGCCTAAATTAGGTTCCCAGGCCTAAAAACCTGCTCAATCATGAATGAGCTCAAGCTCATGTTTGGTTTAGTTAAAAAAGCTCATGAGTTATGAAGCACGATCAACGACCCTAGATGGGAGTACCTTTAAGATAATTGATGCATTCATAATACAAGTAATTAAACACCTCATAATAAGTAAGATGGATATATTATTATAGCCTGCATTTTCCAATGAAATGATCTATATAAACTAGCTTAGAGGAAAGCTATGAGCATTAGGCTCATGCATAACTTCCATGCATGGTTAGCTAAGTTAATGATATCAGACCAAGTGTTAGTTACAGGGCCAATAGGTATAGAGCCTTCTAGCGTAGGAAGTGAAAAAAGCCCTGGCAAAATCACACTTTTGATAAATCAATTTCACCAAGGAACAAAAATACATGAGTGTACATACAAAAAATACACTTTGGATAAACCAATATCGCTAGGGGCAAAGTCAAGACTGTAAAGAGAAAATTACACTTTCGATAGCTTTTTTCGACTGCGGCCTACATTAAAATATTTGAGCATATAGATATAAGAACCGTGGGCTATTTTAATTTCTTGAGCGTGACTTATCATGAGGACTGTGGGTGATTCTGAAAAACTTTCATGAGGACTGGGTTTTTCTAAAAAAATTAACTGAGCATATACATTCGTGTAAATTGTGGACTATTTTCAGAGTTATTAAGCGTATGTACAGGTGGGTCGTGGATTACAATTTTCAGATCTATCAATATGAAACACCAGTTGAGAAAAGTATGTAGAACAAAAAATATAACACCAGTTGAGAATTTACCCTAGTGGCATAATCAAGAATCATAAAAAAGTCTCGAACCCCATTATAATGAAGAACCAAGGGGAAATTTTCAAAATCATTACAAACAATTGATTGGGGCCATTTCATAGGATGTTAAACATATATTGGAAATATAATCACTAGGTTCCACCCAAATATCTAGAATTTAAAAGTTCGAAAATATTTTTTGTCACACCTCGCCCAACCGGGGAGAGCGAACGGAGCACGACTGCGATAAAATTAATCGAATCCACAATATAACAAGGTATAGAGCATCTAAAACAAATTTCATAATATAAATAAGAGAATCCACTAATCTCAAATCTCTTCAAATTAAATACAACCAATAATCTCTCGAAATAATACAACTATCTATCTCGAAATAAAATGCTCAGATACATTTCTGTAACACCCCGCCCGCCCGGAGAGAGCGAACGGAGCGGTAATCATCGATAAAACTAATCAAATCCACAAATAACAAGGTTTAGAGCATCTAAATTCCACAACAACAAAAGAGAAACCACTAATCTCAAATATCTTCAAATAAAAATAGAACCAAGTCTCTCGAATTACATACAACAGCTAACTCGAAAATAAAATAAATCTCCAATGCTCTATACATAAAAAATAAATACAATCTTCTCAACTTGTATTAAAAATCTTCCCAAAATCCTGGCTAGAATCAATCTCCATAGCACCCCAAAATCCGCGTTAACCTGGCACTAAAAGAAAATATGGCGACGTACACAATACGACAGGAAAGATGCTCAATAAATAGTAGCGGTGAATAAAACGTCACGATACGAATACGGATATACAAATTAAAAGCGAATCTCATAAGAAATTTTTATCAATATAATTTCTCAACAACACATTAACCGGGTCACCAGGCCTCACCACCATACCGCGCTTATGCATTTTTAAGCATATCCGAAAAAAGGAATATTGGTTTGTGCCCAACCTCAGTGCCATATTAAAATCTCATGACAACATGCTCAACACCAAATATAATACCACATGAATCAAAATTAGATTCCAACAAATAATTTTCAGATTTCCAATTGAATTTAGCAATTCAAATATGAGTCAATAATCACAAGAAAATAATGGGAATAACACTCGGGAGATTTAGGAGTATATTATGTAAAATCCCATACCTTAAACCACCAATAAGAACCAACAATAATCTGCCCTGAACGGTCAGAATAAGCCATCAAAATCTGCCCACAAAGATCACCAAAAACTCCTCCAAGATCAACCTCAAAATATCCCCAAGAACACCTCCAAAAGCCTAAGGTTGAATGCATAAATTAAAGGACATGTTTGTGTATAAAAATAGAGGAAAAAAAATATGTTTTCTTGAGTATTTTTGTGCCCCAAGGTTGTTCCAAAACAATAGCCAACGATCCTTTTTTATAAGGTAAAAATATAAGAGTTTGAATCAAACCACAACTCCTCAAAAATACTTGTTGTTCACGTTTTTTGGGACCATCGATCGATTTATGAAAATCATTAAGCGATCGACCATTCCTAAAATCTGACAGTTTCCCTTAAAAATCCCATAAGGCAAAATATATAAAAATTCATATAAAATCTGTTCTAACTCCGATTTCAATTCCGCTCTAAGTTTTAATCTTCTAAAATCATAACCAACATATTTGAGAAATAAAAATAATTTTATCTTAAAATTTATTTTTCCTCTTTATTTTGAAAATACCCCAAAAATTACGCGGGTTGTTAAATTTTTCTCACTATTCTTCTGCACAGGCAGAGGTCTCTGACGAAAACTATTTCACTAGGAATTATAAATTATTGTGTCTTAGTATAACGAATATCCTAAGGAAGTGAACACGAAATTCGAAGACATAATCACAAAATGAATAACTTCTAGACCATTTGACGACCAGTAGTAGGAATACTTGGCACTAGTGACTGATCGAGAATCTCAATCCGGTCGGGGGGGAGAGGGGGGAATATAAGGATGAATAGCTATTGGGATTATATCATCTCTAATAAGCCAAGAATAGCTATTGGTAACAAACCAATAATAACTGTTGGTTTTACTTGATTAATAAACTAGTAACAGTACACTCTTTATATACATAGCTAATAGCACATGCCTAATAGTTTGAATTCAAGCGAGTTTGAATTCATGTTGAGCTGGTCATATGGTCCCAATATATCTACACGAGAACAGGTCTAATAATCTCTTATCTAGGTAGTCATCCTCAAACCTACATGTAAACAGAATGGTCTCGTAGAGGAATATATAAGACATTTGATTTCGGCCAATTCCATGACAGTCAGAATTATCGATCTATTTTTATTTGTTTCATACAATGAGCATTTTTTCCCACTAAAATATATTTGGCTGAAGGTAAAATTATTTGTTAATTAATATTGAAACGTGTACTAATGACACATTAAAATAGACATGTAGTGCCAGCCATAAATGATCTTGGGAACAAGTAACGTGACATAAGCAATAATATTGTTGTAAATATGAGGAGTTCATTATAGCCACCATCTTTGATAGTGTAGCAGGTATAAGTAATTTACTGTATGTAAGGCTTGTGTCATAGGCACGGGTAATTACCCTATGCAACAACTTGGAAAGTGTTTTAAGCATGTCTAATTCAATGTAATGCAGAAGTTGCCATTGTTTTTGCCCCTGTTTTCACCCCAGTAATTTTCAATACTATGCTACTTTAACGGGAGTTGAGAAATTGAGGTGGCTATGCAGTTTTGTGAGAACTCAAATCTCAAAGAATAAACCATGTCTCATAAGGATGAATAGCTGTTGGGATTGAGGGGGGAATATAAGGATGAATAGCTGTTGGGATTGTATCATCTCTAATAAGTCGAGAATAGCTGTTGGTAAGAGACCAAGAATAGCTGTTGGTTTTACTCGATTAATACACTAGTAACACTACACTGTTTATATACATTGCTAATAACACATGCTTAATAGTTTGAATTCATGATGACCTGGTCATACGGTCCTAATATATCTAGACGAGAATAGGTCTAGTAATCTCTTATCTAGGTAGTGATCCCCAAACCTATAGGTAAGCAGAATGGTCTCGTAAAAGAATATATAAGACATTTGATTTCGGTCAATTCCATGACTGTCAGAATTATCTATTTATTTTTATTTGTTTCATGCATTGAGCATTTTTTCCCACTAAAATATATTTTTCTGAAGGTAAAATTATTTGTTAATTAATATTGAAACGTGTACTAATGACACATTAAAATTGACATGTAGTGCCAGACATAAATGATCCTGGGAACAAGGCATGTGACATAAGCAATGATATTGTTGTAAACATGAGGAGTTCATTATAGACACCATCTTTAATAGTATAGCAGGTATAAGTAATTTACTGTATGCAAGGCTTGTGTCATAGGCAGGGGTAATTACCGTATGCAACAACTTATAAAGTGTTTTAAGCATGTCTAATTCAATGTAACGCAAAAGTTGCCATTGTTTTCGCCCCTGTAAGTTTCAATACTATGCTACTTTAACGGGAGTTGAGAAATTGAGAAATTGAGGTTTCTATGCAGTTTTGTGAAAACTCAAATCTCAAAGAATTAACCATGTCTCATAAGGATGAATAGCTGTTGGGATTGAGGGGGGGGAATATAAGTATGAATAGCTGTTGGGATTGTATCATCTCTAATAAGTCGAGAATAGCTGTTGGTAACAGACCAAGAATAGCTGTTGGTTTTACTCGATTAACAAACTAGTAACAATACACTATTTATATACATAGCTAATAGCACATGCATAATAGTTTGAATTCAAGTGAGTTTGAATTCATGTTGAGATGGTCATACGATCCTAATATATCTACACGAGAACAGGTCTAATAATCTCTTATCTAGGTCATCCTCAAACCTACAAGTAAATAGAATGGTCTTGTAGAAAAATATATAAGACATTTGATTTCGACCAATTCCATGACTATCAGAATTATCTATCTATTTTTATTTGTTTCATACAATGAGCATTTCTTCCCACTAAAATATATTTTGCTGAAGGTGAAATTATTTGCTAATTAATATCCAATCGTGTACTAATGACACATTAAAATAGGCATGTAGTGCCATACATAGATGATCCTGGGAACAAGTAACGTGACATAAGCAATGACATTGTTGTAAACATGAGGAGTTCATTTATCTACCATCTTTGATACTGTAGCAGTTATAAGTAATTTACTGTATGCAAGGCTTGTGCCATAGCCATGGGTAATTGTCGTATGCAATAACTTGGAAAGTGCTTTAAGCATGTCTAATTCAATGTAATGCAAAAGTTGCCATTGTTTTTGCCCCTGTTTTCGCCCCTGTAATTTTCAATACTATGCTACTTTAACGGGAGTTGAGAAATTGAGAAATTGAGGTGGCTATGCAGTTTTCTGACAACTCAAATTTCAAAGAATAAACCATGTCTCATATTTAAACATTTTTAGTCATAAGAAAAATGTTTTTGTGTAATTAAGGATAAAATTTGACACTCAAATATTTTGAGTTTAGATCATTTGATAATCAGTTCCTAATGGCTAAAATCAGTATCAATAGGTTTGTCCGTTGAAAGTGTAAAAAGAATGTCGATGGTGTTAAAAAATGATGTTTTAAAAGATGAAATGTTTAAACTTGAGTAATATTTGACGTCGACACAATCCATTTAAAACCAAATAATTTAATTCAATACACACGTGTAAAACTAAGAAATTAAGTTCCTGAATTGACATTGGCACAATCCATGTCATATACGAATAAAAAAGGTTCTAGACACATGGGAGAAATTGAATACTTACTTGCAAAGCTGTCCATAAATTTTCTTTCAAATGAATTGGCACTTTCTTGCAAGATCCATAACATATTGGAATCATCATCTTAACTATGACTCCTCTATAACTCACAAAATCAAGTCTTGTTTTACCAGAGGGTTGCCCAGATATGTTGTAATCGAGTTGAATTCTTTTGCCATCTTCCATTTTGGTTATCCGTTGACAAACAGTAATACCTCTACCTTTTCTTATGTTATTAGAATTGTCTTCTGAAGGCTCCATGTTATCTATGTCGTGATCCTCCATTTTGTCCATGTTCCTCTAATGACAGAGAGCCTAAAACCAGAATTTGCATAGTGTAGAATACATTTAGAACATTGCAACAAAATACATCAACATAATTATTGAACAGAGAGATAACAGTTAGTTATTATTGAAGATCTATTCTTTCACCTTGGTCATTATAATAATATTTAGCGCATAAAAAGCTTCCTAACCCATCTCATATTATAGCTCTCGCGCCAACTGGCTAATATTTAACTTTAACATATTTGAAGTTTTTTCGATTGAAATATCTGAAGCCTCATTTCAAATTCATTCTCAAACCAATATATAACACTCTAAAAATAACATTCTCAATTACATTTAAATGTTTCATTGGTTTAGATTCAAATGTTGCCTTACTTCTACTTAACCAAATTTCCCAGAATATAGAAAGAGGAATAATTATGCAGAACCATTTAGAGAACTCAGAGTTATTTGACTGTAAACACCATTTGATAACAGAACCATGAAGAGATAAGGAACACTAATTAATACCCAAATGGAATTAAACGCTAAAGAAGATAATTTTTAATTTCTAATCATATCATATGCTGAATGAAAATAGAACCTGCCATCAATAGTAGGTTTCCATATCTTCTCATTAGAAACCCAAGAAGAATAAATTTAGATTATTCAGTTAACAAACAGTTTTTTAGTTCACTGAACAAAACATGCTTCTATCATATATAGACTATGAAACTATGAGCATAATTAATCAAGAAACACAACTTATAAAGCCTAGAAATTTCCATATTTCAGGTCCTAAACGATCTTTTTATCCAAAAGTCAAAACATAAAGTGCATTCCTTGAAAATAAAGTCAATCAACGAATCAAACACATCCCTAAATAACTACATTATGATCTAATTGTCTACCCAAGTCCCCTCGCAATCTATTCTCGCATACCTGGATGGCAAGTTGTCAATTTCCTCAACATTTGGCAATGATCAACTCAATTCATGATCTACGATCGAGTTGGTCGGGTACATAAAAAACTTATTTGGCATGAGAATCTAATATAAATTGCCCATTCTGGGGGCCAACCCTACCAAGTTCAACCAATGTGAAACCAAGTTCATCAATCTTGACGGCGTTGTTTCTGTCACACCAATCGCACTTGAAAATCGGCAGATTCATTAGTATTAACTAATTGAGATGCTATTAATCAATTTCATAATTTTAAGATAATATAATGGGTAATTTATATTGGTACCAATTTATATTATCTTGACGTCGTTGTTGCTGTCACACCAAGTACCACAATATAATGGGTAATTTATATTAGCTTCTCATGCCAACGGTGGTACCAATTTATATTATCTTGACATCGTTGTTGCTGTCACACCAAGTACCACAATATAATGGGAAATTTATATTGGTACCACAGTTTAAACGGAGAATCTGCCGGGTGATGCAATTTACCATCAATTTCTCTTTCATCTGCATGACTTTTAAAATTTTTTGATGTTTGAACAAATTGGTACCATCGTTTAAACCATGGAATAGGCAGAAAATACCACAACACTTTTGAAGACACACCCACCTTTGGCTCAGTTTTGTTATTTCTTAACTTATACCTCGAAGTTTCGCATGTAGGACATATAGTAGCATCTGCATACTCTTTCCTGTAAAGTATGCAATCATTAGGACACGCATGTATTTTTTCATCTCCCATTCCAAAAATCGATAATGTTTTAACAACTTTTTTTGTAGTTATAGGAAATTCATTATCTTTTGGAAGCATTATTCTTAAGAATCCCAATAACTTCGAAAAGCTTGTATCGGTCCACCCACTCCTTACTTTCAAGTTGAAAAGATTAACCAATGCTGATAATTTAGTAAACTTTTTGCAATCCCTATATAAAGGCTTCTGAGCATTGTCAAGGAACTTTTCAAAGCTTTCAAGATCTCCCATAAAATCCTCCGATGTAGCTTGAACCATCTCCACTGTGTTTTCAAGATCCTCTGGAGTCTCCATCACATAATCCTGAAGGTTTGGATCACACGTGTCATCATTAGGTGGGGCAGCACTTTTAATGACTTCTTCATGCCATATCCATGTACAATGAGTTTTATTACAACCATTCCCATATAAATGATTTTTAACCACTTTTAGACTCAAATTACATCCATTCCCACATTTAGAGCACGGGCATGGAATGGAGTTACTCCCTTTTGCATGTGCTTCAGCAACTCTAAAAAAATTCGTTATCCCTTCTTCATATTCATTTGATAATCTACTCATGGAAATCCAAGATCTATCCATCGCAAATAGGCTTTGATCTCAAAGCGCACCTACTCACATCCAAGAGAGATAACATATAGTTATATTGTGATACATTAATTAAGTATTAAAAGGCAACCCCTTAAAAATAATAGAAACTATGCCAGCCTGGAAGATCAATAAAATCCAAGTTGTCATGAATAAAAGGAAATATTAACTAAAAATCCAGGTGTACGTTTAGTAAAACAATAAAGAAAGTCATGATGATAGAGTGAATAATTTCTTTTATAAGGAAATATTGATATTTAACTAAAATATATAAATAACTTAGTCCCTCATAACTAAACTTGTCATCAACTAGTATTGATCTAGGTTTTTCTCACAAACTATTAGCATCATAATTAATCACGAGGATTTCTAAAACTCTTTAGGAGTTCTGGGATGTCATATCCGAGCATTTCATCAATAGCTATATCATTTTAGGCTTCAACTTCTCAAACTTATCTATTGTGTATCCGCTCAAGATCCCTCTAAAGTGATCGATAACTTATCTATGGTTTATCTCAACTATGCTTATTGGTCGTGCGTGTGTTCAGTGCCACATCCCTATTCATCATCATGTGCTGGCCTGACTGTAAAAGACGTGGCCTTTGCACGACCTGTATATATGAGTGCTTATATAATGACCTTGAGTATGGATTTAGAGTAAGGACCATTTTTTTGCCATTAGAAGCATTCAATGATGAGTGAGAATGAATTTACTGGTAAACACCATAGTCCTTAAGATAAGTTCTACTTTGGGTCCTCATATGAGAATTTGTGTGTTTGTGTGTGCCAACTTGGGATACTAGGTCACCTCATATAGTGCAACCTTGAACTAATATAAATTATTTTCAGCATATAAAAAATGATTAATTTCATCATCGGGATTAAGGGAGGCAATGGGTCATGTCGTGTCATTAATTTCATCAATGGGATTAGGTGTGGCAATGGGTCGTGTCGTGTCGATTTCGTGCCGGGTCTAACCGGGTTCTTATCAAAATAACCTCTACCTAAACCCGACTCGTTAAGTCTTTTGTGCATACCGTGTCGTGTCTTATCGTGTTTGTGTCGTTTTTGGATCGTGTTCAAGTCGTGCCTTAACAAGTCATGTCGTGTATTTACGCTATATGGCTAAATGCAAACCCGATTTGATAAGTTATTGTGTTTAGCGGGTCCATTCGTTAAGCACCCGTATTCGTTAAGGCTTCACCCAAACCTGCTAAAAAGTCGTATAGGTCGTGTCGTGTTATCGGGTTGTGTGATAAATTTCCACCACTCGAGATGCGTTTTTTTTTATTTCAAGCAATAAAAACTGATTTCCAACAATATAAATTATTTTTGGCATATCAAAAATGATTTCCAGCAAATAAAAAACTATTTCCCACAAATAGAAACAATTTGCAGCAATAAAAAGAGATTTTCAACAATACGAAATATTTCCAGCATATAAAAATGATTTCCAGCAATAATAAAGTATTTTCAGCAAATAATAATTATTTTCAGCAATAAAAAAATTTATTTCCAACTAATAAAAATTATTTCTTACAAATAAAAATTATTTCCAACCAAATTTCTAAAAAAAATAAAAACAAAAAAATACATAAAAATAGACATCGTACCTGGGTGAAATATAATCCTGGATTCAATCTCTCCCTTCTGGTTGTTCAAAACTATACTCTAGGTAGAATCTTGAAACACAATGATATGTACCTGTGTGAACCTCATATTCAATTTTCAAAATGAAGAAAATAAAAAAAAATCGTATAAGTAATTTGTTTGGCTCCAGAAATTAAGACCTGACTTTGTGCTGATTTTCTAATCGAAGGTTACTCCAAGACGTTTTGTATGGCGTTTTTTTTTTTTGCTATAATTTGCGTGAATGTTTGGCGCCAAATCTTTTGATAAATTCTTTGGCACTTGTTTTTCTTACTGGTGCCTGGCTACAAATACGTTTTGTATCTAGGTCAAACTTAAGATGATAGTGTGGCTCCATTTTTCTCGTAAAAGATAGAGTATGGGAAGTTTGATTTGAGTAGGAGTGTTTGCCCCACGCGCCACTAAGTTTTTTTTTATCAAAAACTGTCATAAATAATTAAAAAATATTATTAAAAAAGGGGCATATACCAAAAACTCCCTCAAACTTTTTTTAATACACGTTTAGTCCAAGCCTTTTTATTTTTCACCAAAAGTTCCTTCACCATGCCAAAAAGGCATTACCATGCCGTTGGCGCGGACCATTAAAGATAAGACAATAATGGACTTTTTGGTACAAAGTAAAAGGATTAGATTAAGTGTGTATTTAAAAATATTTGAGGGACTTTTTGGTATTTGATCCATAAAAAAAGGAGTATATACCAAATAGTCCCTCGAATATTTTTTAATACATGTTTAGTCCAACTGTTTTTTTTTTGTTTCAAAAAGTCCCTCAACTTTCCGCTAGCACGGACTTTGAAAATAAAAGAATAGTACTTACGGACTTTAAAAATAAAAGAATATTACTTAGATGGGTGTTAGAGGGACTTTTTTAAACAAAATAAAAATGCTTGGACTAAATACGTATTAAAAAATGTTTGGGGTCCTTTTTATTATTTGATCCTAAAAAAATATTAATTTCTAAATTAGAGTTAATATTACTATGCATACAAAAGTGTCATAACAAATAAATATATTATACGACAGGCAAAATACTATGGTCATAAAAAACATATTAATATGACCCAACAAGTATACACGTGTCATAATTATTTGTTTAAATGCAAAAAGGGTCATAATTGCTAAATAATATTATTTATTATGACGATTTAATGAAAATGGTCATAAAATTGAATTCTAAAACTGTCGTAAAAAGGTATTTTTCTAGTAGTGACGGTCCTATCACGATCAAAGACTGTGACAACCTTATAAAGTTGTCACGGTCTTTGATCGTGACATGACCGTGTCAATATCAAAAATAAAAAACCCTTATCGCTTCCCCTTTTCTTTCCTTAGTTTACCTTTCCCTCCATATTTCTATGGTTCTCTCTCTCTCTCTCTCTATTGGATATAATTCTCTCTCTTTATTTCCTTGGTGTGTGTATGTGTTTGTGTGAGTTTGTGAGTGTGCATGAGCAATGTGTGTAGTGTGTGTGTGTGTGCGTGTGTGTGTGTGTGTGTATGTGTGCGTGTGTGTGTATATATATATGTGGGTCTGTGTGTGGGTCTCTATGTGTATGTGTGTGTGTGTGGGGGGGGGGGGGGTCAGTGTATGTGTGTGGGGGTCAGTGTGTGTGTTTATGGTATTGATTTTTTTTAAAAAAATTGTGTATTGAAATTTATATGTATTGAAATTGTGTTTGTATTTTTGGTATTATAAATTGGAATTGATATTTCAAACTAAAACTGGTATTATAAATTGAAATAGGTATTTCGAATTAAAATTTAATTTTAATTTAAAATTAAAATTTGTATTATAAATTGAAATTGAAATTAGTATTAGAATTTGAAATTGGTATTTGGTAATTGTTTTTTGGTATAGTGTCTATTTCATTTTTGGTATTCAATTCTGAAATTGAAATTTGGTGTCTCTCTAGTTACAGCAGCGGCCGCCATCTCTCTCTCTACACACATTTCGGTACATCTATCTATCTATCTATCTATTTATATATCTATCTATCTATCTATCTATCTATCTATCTATCTATCTATCTCTCTCTCTCTCTCTCTCTCTAAACATATAGATATTGTTGAATTGTTAAAAATCTTAAATTGTTGTTAACTAGTAATTTTAACATTTAGATGGACATTGAGTTGGTTGACCCTAGGAATTTCTAATAAAAGGCATTATTATTTGCATTATTGTTTTGAATTCTTGAATTGTTGTTAACTGGTGGATTTGAACACTTATATTTCCATTGAGTTGGTTGGCCCTAGGCATTCTCTGACATTTAGGGTTGTGATGCGAAATGAAACATAACTATGTAAAAATTGAATATAAATAAGACATACTTAAAAGAAACATACTGTAAATTTTATATAACAAGTAATAAGTAATCATGCATTCACATGAGAATACATGCATGCATGTAGCCCATAAAGCAAGTGTTATATAACAAGTAACGAGGGTAAAAGGTAATGACAGGAACCGCAATAGATAGCCATTGGCTATCTACTTTGGTTACCGTTACTATAATCTAGGCATGCATGTGTAAATTTACATTAAGTCAACTTCTTATATAACACTTACTTTGGGGGGGTGCATGCCTACATGGATTCTCATTTGAATGCATGACATAATAATTATATAAAATTTATAACTAATTTAAATTACATATAGTGCGTGTTGATGCAAAAAGTTAGATTATCTCTAATTATTCAATCACATATAAAATAAATAAGACAAAAATATTTTTAAAGTGGTTCAGCCTTGTAAGAATGGCCTACATCCACTATTTTTGTTATTGTTGATTATTTGCTTGGAATTCTCGATAATGGGTTTACCAAGAAATTCCTAGTCCCCTTCTAATGAGGAGGTTATAATGTATTTATAGCCTTGAGGCTTTACATGTGAAAGGACAATGCACTATTATCTAGCAGACATATACATCTGTACGATAATAATGAGCATTTAATACGCGGTCGTCTCTTTGATTATCCTGATTTGGGTGCTCTGTATGCTAAGTAGCTCGACATGCTTGAGCTACTCGGACCGCCTTGGTATCTCGACATGCTTGAGTGTCTCGGGGCCCATGAGTTGCTCGGGGAACTTAAGCTGGTTGATACGTTTGAGCTGTTCGGGATGTATGAGTTGCTCGTGGCGCTTGAGCAGCTCGGTGGCAGTAAGTTGATCGGTAGAAATATTTGTAATTACCACGTTAGTTGACACGTGTCTTCAAGTGATGGGTCCACGTCAACAGATTAAATTTGGTATCAACAGAAGCCCCCAATGTTTCGTAGTTTGATGTTGAGAAAAATTATGGAACATTCTGCTGCTTAGATTTTCTGTTTTAATGGATTTTAGGCAAACTTTCGTTGTATACAATTCCTTTTTTGAGTGCATAGTATCAGGTTTTTAAAGTATTTTGAATTTCTATAATCGCTTCGATTTTTGTGCCCCTTTTCTTCCTTTTAGCCGTCGGATACGCAAACGTCCTCCCTTATAATCATTGCTTTCTCTATTCCCGAGGTAAAGTATTTAAGCGCGGTAGAAATCCTATCGTCTTTCACTTTTCAAATTTGTACCTTTGAATCCTTCATTTTCTTTTTGTATCGTGCCTTCGTTCTTTCCGTCGTTCATTGTCACCTATCTCTCTTTTCCTGTAAGATTTTTCTTCCCTTTCTTTTATTTTGATTTGTTCATCATGGTTTATCTTGTTCGGTCATTGGACAAGTTTCTATCTGAATTTTGAATTCCTTCATGGGTCATTTTGGAGGTGCTTTCTGAACCTTCTGATTATTTTTCTTTGACTAAGGGACATTGGTTCCCAAGTCTTTCTGTGGCCGAATGTGGATTTTCTTTTCCACCAAACCCCTTGTGTTTGGAGTTATGTCAATATTTTGACATTGTACCTACAAAAAGAGCTCCAAATACTTGGAGGATAGTTAATGGTGTTCATAGATTGAACCAACTCCATGGAACCCGTTTGGGGATTCCTGAAATTATGTACTGCTATAGATGGGTTGTTAGTAATTCCACTTTTTATTTAAAAATTAGGTTTTTGAATAGGAATTTAGTTGTCAATCTTCCAGATGCCAATAGGGATTACTTTGAGCGTGGGGTTGTTGTGAAAAATTGGCAACATGCTCCATTAAATGGAGGTGATGTATATCAGGGTCCCAGGTGTCCCCCTTATAGAAATGGAATAGGTTGTTTTATTTTTTGAAATATTGTTTTCTTGGTGTTTGATAAAATGTATCACTGAAATTTATTTTTATTTGTCACAGTTAATAGTAAAAGGAAACCTCCAAAAGAAGCTGACATTAATTTGAAGCATTTGAAACTTATCTGGGATTTGCACCAATCCGTTGCCGAAGAACATAATAGATCGACCTCTTATTTGTTACAGTACAAGAGCTATACTTCATCTTTTACTGCTCATCCAGTGGTGGTTAATCTTGACCAAATACCAGCTGTTGAGACTAGTGTGGAAGCTTCTTCCTCTGAATCAAGGATTCCTATTAGTGATCTAATGAAGAAAAGAAAAGTTCCTGATTTCTTTGATAAGTCTGCCTCTACTGCTAGAGAGGCAAAGAAAAGTAAGCAAAGTTCCCTAAAATGAGGGGCAAGGAATATTGATTCACCTCCTCCTGCTGCTGCCAAGAAAGTTTTTGAGAAGCCCCCAGTGGCCCCGAGCAAGATTGTTGTTGTTTCTCCTCCAAGGGAGGTTATTGTTATTTCACCAACAAAGACAACATCTTTGGTTGAGAATGTTCCTGCTCCTACGAGGAGGTTAAAGAAAAGTTCTTCTGAGAGACTTGTTGAATCTGTCTCTCAATCTTTAAATGTCGAAGGTGGTATTCCCACTTTTGTTCCTCTGAGCTCTGTTATGGGCTCGGTGAAGTCTTGGATTATCCCAGAAGTCCAAGGTATTGAAGACACTATTTCTCATGACAGAGTCACTACCTTGGCTGCTCAACATATTGCCTCAGTAAGTATTATTAGTCTGAGTTTTCACTTTTCAATGCTATGTCCTTATAATGACTCAAAGTTATTTCTTTTTTCAGATAGTAACGTGTTTCAATAGTATTCTGAAGAAGGATGAGGCTATCAAGGCTTTAATCTCCTCGGGAGGTGTAGAGGAAGATTTTCGTGGTCTGACTCGGTCTTTAAAAGACTCTCGTCAAAAGTATTAGGTAGATAAAGTTGCTTGGGAGAAGCAATTCAAGTCCATCGAGCTAGAAAGAAATCAGGTTGTGCATGCTTCCAAGGATTTGGAGAAAAAATTGACAGAGTCTGAGCAGAGCAACAAAGTCTTCGAGCAAAGCAACAAGGAGCTGGAAGTTAAGCTCAAGTCTACCGAAGAGGAAGTTGTTAGACTTCAGGATGTTGGGCGCCATAAATTGGAGGTGGAGGAGAAGTTGAGGGTTTCCGAGGATCTCCTTAGTGAAAAGACCTCCTCGGACAAGGCAAAAAGGAGGAAGGTTGTTAAAAAATCATTCAGTGCTGGTTGGGATAAAGGATGGAATAAGTATCTGGCTGCCATGTCCTCTCAAATGGAATACACCAGTCTTAAATATTTTATGGATGGATGGGTGGCAGCCTTACAAGAGATGAAAGTTGCTGGGGATTCTGAATTATTCCAGCAACACACTCATAGCCCTCCTCCTTCCTCTAGAGAAGAAAAAGAGGATGAAGTTGCCTCAGATGAATCCTCCATGATGTTTGGAGATCATGCCCTTTCCGCCCCATTTGTTCAAACTTACCCCGAGCAACTCCCACCTATCATTACTTCTACCGAGAAGCCCCCTATATCCTCCGAGCATCCAGTCACTTCCTCCAAACCCGGTGTGGAAATCGTAGGTAACAAAAAGAAGGTGTAAAGTTGCTCGGGCTTTTATTTTGATGCTTTCTTGAATGTAACCTGGGAATATGTATCTATTTTCTTATGATGAAATAAAATTCGAACTTTGGTTATTTGTCTTGACTTCTTCTTTTACTTACTCTGTCTGCGTCCTTATTGATTCTTTGTATTTCTTCTCTTTGTTGGTTTATGGCCAGGATGGAACTCTTAGCAACTCATGACACAGAATTAATGAAGAAATGTAAAGACTATTTTAAAGATGGTCATGCTGATCTGAATGAGGCCTAGATACTTGACATCCTTGGTTTAGATGCTTCTGAACGAGCAGTAGAATCCTATCAATACCTGAAGTGTTTGCTTGATCGCTCAGTTGCCAATAATGTGGCTTACTACGAGATGATTGAGGATCTCCAAGGAACTATCGAGGAACTCCAGTTTCAGTACAAAGAGTCCTCCACACTTTTGCATCAGGGATATGAGAGGAAATATCAACAATTGAGTGTTGATAAAGGATATGATAAATTCATTTCTGCTTATGATAAGAAAGAAAGCGTTCTGAAGCTTGAGGTTGAAGAACACATATATATTGCTAAGTTGTTGGAACAGGAGAACATCACCTTGCAGGAAGAGATAAAATAATTAAAATCTGCTACATCTTCCTCTGGAGCTTTGGTTCTGTTAATGATGAAGGTTTCTCTTTCTTGGAGGTAGAAAATGCCAACTTGCGAGATGAGTTAGAGAATTTGAAAAGAACTGGACCTTCCACCTCTACTCATGGACGAGCAAGATCTTCTTCTTGAGTACGAGCTAGGGCTGGTCGGGTCACCATTGAAGAAGATAGAACTCAATCAGCCTTGGAGAATCAGGCCTTTAAATAGGTAGCGAAGAACCAAGACTTAGAAGAAATGTCCAAGAAAATTTTGAGTCTCAGCGAGAAACTTACTACTCAGAGTTCTTCCTTAGAAAGTAAGGAAATCTTGGTGAAGAATCTCCACGAGCAATTGGAGAGGATGACTTATCAATTCCATAAACAACCTAAAGAATTTTGGATGGTTGGGTACAATGAAGCTCTTTACCATCTTAATGACCGGATCCAGTAGTCGAATAATGAAGGGTATAAGCAGGGATGGTTGAATGCTATGTGTGTGTTATAATTGGAGCAAGGACACTATTTATGGGATTATTATGAGCCTGGAGTGCTTGATTTGCCCGTGCCTCCTTTTAAGGTTGATTTTAGTTGGATACCTGCTAGGGAAATTCCTCGATGCTTAATCTCCAAATATCTTGGCGACTACAGTCTTCATGCCAACGTTGATATATCTCGCCCAGAGCATTTCCTTGATCGGCCATCTGTGATGAATGTTAGAATGCTGAAAGATGTAAATTTTATAAATTCTCCTTATGCCTTAGATGACCCTCCTGCAGGAGTAGAACCTGTTTCAAAAGCAGAAGGGAAAAAACCGATAGAATAGAATTTATGTATTTTTCATAGTGTATGTAATTCTTTTTAGAATGAAGTACTACTTTTCTCATCATGTGTAATTTTATTTGATCTGAATGAAGAAATTTCTTGCCATTTCATTGTCTTCTAAATCATTTGTAGAATGTTCTTACCTCGTTTATTGTTTAATTTGAGTTAATTGCTTTTTGATCAATCGGAGTTGTTGGTAAATAAGTTTCCGACCAATCGGAGTTGGTGGTAAATAAGTTTTCGACCAACTGGATTTGGTGGTAAATGCTTTCCAACCAACCGGAGGTGGTGGTAAATGCTTTTTGACCAATCGGAGTTGGTGGTAAATAAATTTTCGACCAACCGGAGTTGGTGGTAAATAATTTTCTGACCAACCGGAGTTGGTGGTAAATGATTTTTGACCAACCAGAGTTGGTGGTCAATAAGTTTTCGACCAACCGGAGTTGTTGGTAAATAAGTTTCCGACCAACTGGAGTTGGTGGTAAATGCTTTTTGACCAACTAGATTTGATGGTAAATAAGTTTTCGACCAATCGGAGTTGGTGGTAAATAAGTTTCCGACCAATCGAAGTTGGTGGTAAATAAGTTTTTGACCAACCGGAGTTGGTGGTAAATATTTCTCGACCAACCGGAGTTGGTAGAGATTGAGTTCTGGACTTGATATGTAGTGTGTAGCACTAATACTCTGAAAAATTTCAACAAAAATAAAGAACTGGGTAAAACATCCAACACTTTATTCACATTGAAGAAACTGCATTACATAGGAATTTCAACTACTGATAATACTTGCGTAGATGCTCTGAATTCCATGAATTCTTAAGTTCTTCTCCTTCCAATGTTTCAATTTTATATTCCTTGGACGAACAACTTCTGTTACTCTGTAGGGTCCATGCTAATTGGCTTCCAATTTGTTATTCTTTTGGATCACTCTCTTCAGCACATAGTCCCCTTCCTTTAAATCACACTTCTTCACTCTTTTGTTATAGAACAAAGATGTTCATTGTTGATACGCTGTGTTCCTGATCGCTGCTTCTTCTCTGACTTCTTCGAGCATATCCAGGTCTAATCTTCTCATCAAATCACTAACAGGAGAATTAAAATTAAGCAGCCTATATGTGGGTAGACCCAATTCGGCAGGTATGACAGCTTCACTTCCAAATGCCAGCATGTATGGAGATTCTCCTATTGCTGCTCAGGGTGTAGTACGATAAGCCCACAATACAGAATGTAGCTCGTTAATCCAATTTCCCTTTGCAGCATCTAGTCATTTCTTCAAATCATTCAGCAGCGTTCTATTTGACACCTCAGTTTGCCCATTGCTTTGGGGGTGGCCTGGCGTAGAGTGGATCTTCAGTACATTGGATTGGTGACAATACGCAGCAAACTCCTCGTTATCAAACTGAGTTCCATGGTCTATGATGAATGCATGTGGTAGACTGTATCTGCAGATGATATTCTTCCAAATGAATTGATAGACTTTATCATATGTCATATCAATGAGAGGTTCAGCTTCCACCCATTTAGTAAAGTAATATACCGCAACCATGAGGTATTTAAATCATCCTCGGGTCGTTGGAAGTGGTCCGACCAAATCTATTCCCCACATGGTGAATGGCCAAGGAGACGTGATGGGTGTTAACAATGCCAGGGTAGTTTTTCGGATAGAGGAGAGGCATTGACATTTATAACATTTCTTTGCGTAAGCTGTACAATCAGCTCTCATCGTCGACCAGTAGTACCCCGGCGTTATTATTCTTCGCAAAAGTGTCCAACCTGCTACATGGGCCCCACAAGACCCTTCATGAACCTCTTCGATGAAATCTTTCACTTCAGAGGGGTGGACACATCTTTGCAAACCAGCTATAATTCCTCGTCTATATAAAATGCCATTAGTCAATACATAATGAGCAGCTTTAAACTTTAATTTATTTGCTACGAGTTAATCAGTTGGTAAAGCCTCCTCTTTAATATAGGCCCTAATGGGATCCATCCAAGATGGTCCTAAATCGAGGGCAATGAAGTTTATCATCAAATCTTGGTCTATGCTCCGACCAGTTAGGATTTTTATCATGATTGTCCTTCGTAGCTCGGTGCGTGTGGCAGATGCTAACCGAGCTAATGCATCCGCTCTTGTATTCTCTAATCTCGATATTCTAATCAACTGTATTACATTAAAACTCGATACAACTTCCATTGCCTTCTCATGATACTTAATCATTAATTCTCCTTTTGCTGCATATACCACCATCATTTGATTTACGATCAACTATGAGTCACTGAATACAACGACCTGCTCTGCGTTCATGGTTTTTGCCAGGTTTAGTCCCATGATCATTGCCTCATATTCGGCCTCATTATTAGAAGCTTTAAATTGAAAGCGTAGAGCATACTCTACATCAATCTCATCTGGACTTTTCAAAACAATCCCTGCTCCGCTGCTTGCAGTGAACGAAGATCCATCTACATACAAATTCCATATGGGTAACCTATCATCAAAATTTTTATCAGAGAGAGTTTCTCGATGGAATATCTGGTACTTCATTTTATCCTCATCCATCACTTCTCGCTTCTCGTTAATCATCCTCTCTTGCTCGTTGATCATACTCTCTTGCTCGTTCCCTGATGTAAGTTAGTCGGGGTTTAAATTTGATGATCCTGTAACATCCACAGGCTGGTCGGTATTCAAATTCTTCTCTTCGGAGGTGTCTTCTTGAGTAAACTCTGCAATAAAGTCTGCTACTGCATGTCCTTTGAGTGACGATCTAGGCTCATAAATTATATCATATACACCAAGTTCTACTGCCCAATACATCAATCTTCCTGATTTTTCCAATTTGTGCAGATCTTGCCTTAACGGCATATCGGTGTACACCACTGTAGTATGGGCTTGGAAGTATAGCCTCATCCTTCTACTTGCTTCAATTAGTGTTAGTGCCAATTTCTCCAGCCTTAGATATCTTATTTCTGCGCCTTGGAAAACCTTATTGGTATAATAGACTGATTTTTGTACTCCATTCTCTAACCTGATCAATACCGAGCTGACTGCATTTTCTGATACGGCCAGATACAAGTATAATTTTTCTCCCATCACTGGTCTAGACAACAATGGAGTAGTCCCCAGATATGTCTTCAACTCTTGAAAGGATTCTCACATTCCTCATTCCATTCAAAAGTTTTTCAGAGTGTTTTAAAGAATTTAGGCATCTGTCAGTTGCTCGTGACACAAACCTATTAAGTGTTGCAACTCGTCCTGTGAGACTTTGTACTTCATTCTTCGTCGTTGGAGATCGTAGCTCCAATAGAGCTTTGATCTTTTCATGGTTCTCCTCAATTCCTCGCTGATTAATAATATATCCAAGAAACATGCCTTCTCGTACTCCGAATATGCATTTGGTTGGATTCAGCTTCATTTGATATTTCTCTAGTTGATCAAAGGTCTGACCTAAGTCAACTAGGTGATCAGCATCCTTCTTGCTCTTCGTTAGCATATCGTCAACATAAACCTCCATGTTATGACTAATTTTCTCCGCAAACACCTTGTTCATCAGCCGCTGATATATTGCACCTGCATTTTTAAGTCCAAAAGGCATAACATTATAGCAATAAGTTCTCCTAGGGGTGATAAAGAGGTACTCTCCTTGTCTTCAGGCTTCATTTTAATCTGTTTGTACCTAGAATAAGCATCCATAAAACTCAATAATTCATGCTCCGAGGTAGCATATACTAGCTGATCGATTCGAGGCAAAGGAAAATGATCTTTTGGGCAAGTTTTATTAAGATCAGTGAAGTACACACATCCTCCACTTGTTGTTTTTCTTTTTCACCCTTACTACATTTGCTAGCCAATCAGGATATTTAACATCCTCAATAAAAAAGGCTTTTTGTAGTTTCTCTACTTCTTCCTGTATAGCTTGGTTCTTTTCAGGACTGAACACTCTTCTTCGCTGCTTCACTGGCTTGATTTCCTTGTTCACATTGAGCTCGTGACACAAGAAATTTGGATCTATCCCTGGCATGTCTTCATAACTCCATGCAAAAGTATGCTTTCTACACCTTAGAAATGCTATTAGTTCCTGTCTCATCGATGCATCCAGTGAAGCACCAATTTGAGTTGTTCGTTCTGGATGCTCATTGTCCAGGATAATATTTTCAGTAGCCTCCACGACTTGGCCTTTAACGAGATGAGACTCATCTCTGGGGTCTAAAGTTTTAATCTCTGCATCTTTTATTTCATCCACCTGATAAGTAGTAGTCTGCTTCCTGGATTCTTCATGCTCCTCTTGCTCGGTGGATGAATAGTAGCATTCCCGAGCTACTTTTTGGTCACCTTTTATAATTCCCACTCCAAAATTGGTTGGGAATTTTAAATATTGATGTACAGTAGATGGTACTGCCACGAAATTCTTCAAACCTACTCTTCCCATGATGATATTATAAGATGATTGGACGTTTTTATCCATTACAAAAAATCGTACTCTTTTTGTTCGACAAGCAGTCCATGTACCGATAAGCATATCCAACTTGATCATCCCAAGTGGAAAAACTTTCTCGCCAGTAAAACCAAGGAGGGGCCTATGATATGGCTCCAACTGGGCTAGCTTCATATTCAAACTGTCAAATCATAAATAAAACATGATGTCTGTCGAGCTACCATTATCCACCAGTACTCGCGAAATCACCACTTCCTTTATTCTCATCTTGATCGTCATGAGGATACAATACGCCTGCTAGGTCATTTTTGGAGAAACCAATGACTAATTTGTCTTTATTCACCTTCCTCGGGCGATCATCTTCGGTTAAATTTATTCGTTGAATGTACGAGCAAGCTTGAGCTTCATTGAGGTACGCTTTCCTTTCTGCAGTAAAATCTCCACCCCCTGCATCTCCACCTGTAATAACATTACATTCAAATGATCCAAAATGGATTGAAAATACCTCATGCTCTGGATATCTTGGTTTTTTAGGAAGGTCGAGATCATCCTCTGTATCATCCTCGTGGTCTCTCTTCTTGTCTTTATTTGCTCGACGAGGAAATCTAGATATTTTCCTTGCTCGGTCATTGGTTTTTCCACCATTCCATCGATCAACATACTTAGCTAGCTTTCCTTACCTGATGAGTGCTTCAATTTCATTCTGGAGAGCTATGCAATTTTTGGTCATGTGACCATGATCTTTATGGAACTCGTATTATTTGGACTTGTCGCTTTTATCAGGATCTGCTTTCATTTTTGCGGGCCAAGCTAGCTCCTCGTTATTCTTTATCTCCTCCAGAATGGGATTTATATTTACCTTTAAAGGAGTGTAATTTCTGAATTTCTTCATTTTCTCCAGTGTTTGCTTTGCTTTCGATTGCCTGTTACAACCATTGTTCTTCTGATCCTTCTTTTCGGTTTTACCCTCTTCCACCATGGTCTCCTTATTATCTGCGTTCTTCTTCGCAGCCATGGCTTCCTCGGCATTCATGATTTTGGTAGCTTTTCCCATCAGTTCTGCCATGGTCCTGGGTGGATCTTTGTCTAAAGTGTTGTACAATTTATTGGGCAAAAATCCACTCATCAGAGTAGTAATTGTTGTTTTCTCCTCGTAATCGATTACCTCAAGTTTCTCGTTATTGAAATGAATAATATAATCCCTGGTGCTTTCACCTTCATTTGTTCTAATGCTTAGCAAATGTGCTACTCTTTTTACTGGTTTTGCTCCAAAATACAAGTTCCCGATAAAGAGCTCTACCAATTGAAAGAAAGTCTCAATCTCCCCCCGAGGAAGGTTGTTATACCATATCTAACCTGATCCAGTAAGAGTTCCTAAGAATGCTCTACATCTCATCTCGTCTGGCACTGCATAGATATCAGCAACTTCTTGGTATTATTCTATATGAAGGACAGGGTCAGTTTTTCCATCATATTTAGGTGTCACCACCGGAGCTTTGAACTTAGACGGTGGGGGAAAATCCACAATTGCCTGTATAAACGGTATTCCTTGGACAAAAGTTCTTTATAGAGGATTCTTGGCTCTAGCCATTTCCCCTAGTATATGCTCCAACATCTGAATAGAGCCCTTCCATGTATCATTTCCCTCCTCGGGTCTATTGGTTCGAGCAACTGATCATGTTAAATTTTCTTCTTGGGATCTTTCATGACGAGCAGTTGGTCGTGATTGGGTAGAGCCTTCCCTTAAATCAGATGGTTATTGAGAGTTCCTCGACACAATCCTAGGGTGACTTCTATTCCTCCTAGGACCCAAACGATCAAAAGGAGAGACTCTACTCAAACTTTCAAGAGCCCTTGTCCTCTCTGGAGATAGAGTGACATTTTGTTGAGTGCTTATAGCTCGCACTGAGAAAGTCCGTCCAGGTTGATAAGAAGGATCATTAGATCTCTCAATGCGATATGAATCGATGCGTTTGGATCGAGATTCTTCTGGAAATAACATTCGTCTAGTTCTCGAAGAAGATAAACGAGTATTTCTCTAAACACTTCGTTGTCCTGATTAAGCCGGCACTCCACATTGAATGGTTTGTATAAGTTGTCGCACGGTTTCTTGCATGGTCTTCTGGCCTTGGGCCAAATTAGCCATTATACCAGCCAGATCCAAAAAATTTGGGGGATTAGATGGATTTGGAGGGATACCAATATTTCAATAACAGGATTCTGGATTATCAGCCATTGATGATGAGTTATTTTGGTGAAAAACGCTAATTACAATCGTATTCCCACAAACGGTGCCAATCTTTTGATGTAAAAAATTATATTATCTCTAATTATTCAATCACAGATAAAATAAATAAGACAAAAAGATTTTTAAAGTGGTTCAGCCTTGTAAGAATGTCCTACATCCACTATTTTTGTTATTATTGATTGTTTGCTTGGAATTCTCGATAATGGGTTTACCAAGAAATTTCCAGTCCCCTTCTAATGAGGTGGTTACAATGTATTTATAGCCTTGAGGCTGTACATGTGAAAGGACAATGCGCTGTTATCTTGCAGACATATACATTTGTACGATAATAATGACCATTTAATGCGTAGTCGTCTCTTTGATTATCCTGATTTGGGTGCTCTGTATGCTAAGTAGCTCGGCATGCTTGAGCTACTCGGACTGCCTTAGTAGCTCGACATGCTTGAGTTTCTCGGGGCCCATGAGTTGATCGGGGAACTTAAGCTGGTCAATACATTTGATCTGTTCGGGATGTATGAGTTGCTCGTGGCGCTTGAGCAGCTTGGTGGAAGTAAGTTGATTGGTAGAAATATTTATAATTACCACGTTAGTTGACACGTGTCTTCAAGTGATGGGTCCACGTCAATAGATTAAATTTGGTATCAACAGTGCGTATGGATACTAACCTTTTAGTTCTTATGCTTACGCATTCAATAGCCCTTAGACCCGTTCGAGAGTCACAACCCCTACAATGATATCACTCGAATTGTCCTGTTTGGATAGTTTGGGACTGCATAGTTTCTATACAATAATATTCTTAGTGGCATAAGCTTGTTACTTTTAGGAAAGCTCTGCTGCTGTGGGGTTTAGTAAAGTAGGAGATTAATGGGTCTTTATAACATTAAATAGTTTAGAATTACTGTTTTGACAAGAATTTAAATTCATGGCATGTTTCATAAGTCGAGTCAATTTCATTTTGTTCAATATTCTTACACCTAAGGATGAAATTCAATTATTTCTTTATAAGTATCTCATTGACTTCGTGCGCCTATGTTATGAATGTCTATATTGATTTTCCCCATGTATTATATTCACACAATTACATTTCGCCTTCATGATTAAGATATTCTAGTTCGATTCAATGGAGTGATATAGATTGTATACTTATATGTACCTTTAATACAAATACAACTTATGCCTTTGAAAAATTGAAAATTTACAAAAATAGTTGGTTGGATGCCTTCCGGAATCTCATTACATGTGCTTAAATGATTATCTTTATGCTTCCATTTCTTTTGGATTTATGTGATGCTTGCCAGTTATGATTAGTTTCTTACCCTTTCTCTATTATGGACAGAATGGGGGAGAACAAATTGAGGAGGATTTTTTATATTCTTTAAACTCCCGTATGTATCACGATATTTTCTATCTCATATGTGTAGATCATTCCTCCATGATGATGGTTTCATAGATCACACAAGATGAAGACTTTCAGTTGAAGACTTATACATTTAAGCATTTTCGTTTCTTGAATTGGGCGGGAAATAGTTTTATTATTCTTACAGGTCAATTTGGCATTGGTTTGTGTTTAGTATCGGAATAGCCAAAGAGGGAGATTTGTAAGAAAAAAATTTATAATTACTCATTTTATTATTATTTGGATTATCCCGTTACATCCCATTGCACCTTCATGGCCGTTCTCAAGACTTCGAAAAGAACAATCTTCGGTGATATTTTCAAATATTAAAGATTGTTCATTACAACTTTACCCAGAAGAGTTATTAAGTGTTTTTGGTAAATCTTAAAGTATTCAAATGCCATTTTTAATAGAGTTTTCTTTTAAAAGTTTTCAAAATGTTGTTGAAATAATTTTTGAATATTTTGCGAGGTCATTTGAATGACTCCATATTTCATTTGAACAAGTTCTTGAAGGTCGTTAGAATGACATTCTAACATTCAAGTGAGATCTAGAACACAGCCTTTTGGCTCAGTACTGGAATATTACTCGAAGTCACTTTGGAAGTTATTTGAATGAGAACAGGTACATCATTGGAACAAGATGGAAATTCGTTCGACTGAGTACGCGAATCTTTGTTTTTTAAAATAAATCATTTATGAACTTTAATCCCTATTGCTTTGCAACAAATTTTCCTATAGATAGAGATGCGGGGATAGACTTTTCTCTTAGCCTTTTTAGAGTTCATTTTGTGATTAAACTCTATAATTTTTTTCATCCAAACTCCTTAAATCTTTGAAAATCATTTTTCCAAACCAAGAAGAACACATTCCAAAGTACAAACCCTTGTCGAGAGTTTCTCTACTTCTAATTTGTGGAGTTAAGGCTCTACAATTAAAGAATATTAGAATTGCGCATTCCAAAGGAAAATCAGTGGATACCGATGGAAGATCTTCCTCCTGTGGGTGGTGTTGGATTGAGTCACATTCTATTGATGATTTAAAGACGCGGTGAATTATACTTAGTGAATTTCTAAGTGGTTTATAAATCATTCCTGTCTGTCAAATTCTTTAATAGTGTTGAAGTAAAGGTTTTGCTCGAAATGGATATTTCCCTTACTTTTTCTTACTTCTGTTTTGGTTTGGATTTATCCCCACATCACCGTTGCATGTTCACTTTGACTCAAATCAAGATAAAATTTGGTAAAAAGTGACTTATTGTGTGTTTGACCTATTATATAAGTGAATCCATATAACCCTACTTTCTCATCCTATATCCCCATGGTGCATATAGAATGCTATCGGCTTAGTCATAGCATTTCTCTATCATTTTTCTCAATAATTCTTTCATGTTTTTATTTGCTAGTTCCACATCGTCCATGGTCTGAAGGCGATATGGAGATAATTTTTCCTTTATATTCTATACTCTTCAATGAGGTATGTGACTTATTCTTTTAAATGTGTTCTATTATCAGATACCAGTTCATATGGCACCCTATACCTAGACATGATATTTTTTAATATTAATTTGGACACCTTTTTGCATATAATACACTGTATGATTTTGCTTCAACCCATTTAGTGAAATAGTCTATGGAAAGAAAAATGAATTCATGGTCGTTCGATGCTTTTGGTGTTACGTTTCTAATGATATGAATTCCCCATGTTTAAAAAGACCATTTCGATGTCATGATGAAGAGTTCCCTTGGAGGCAAATGCTTAGTTTGCAGTTCGGGCATCTTGGATGTGTTTTCTATAGCCTTGTTTCAGGGTACTCCATAATACCCTTAGCATATAATCTTCTTTGCAAGCACGTGATCGTTCATGCGGGGGGCATATTCTCCTCCATGCATTCATTCCATTAGTCTTTTTGCTTCACCTTGGGCAAGACATCATAGATGGGTGCCATTAGGGTGTCTTTCATACAGGTGTCCTGAGCGCATGATGAATTATCCAACCCATCATCGGAGTGTCATCTTATCCTTTTAGCTAGATCCGAAAGGGTATTTTCTCTTTAAGGGAAGTTATTTTATATATTAATATTAAGGCCCTTCGTCTATGATCTCAATTGTGTAGATTTCATACATGAACTTGGCTTATTCCAACTTACACACATTTATTTTCACTTTCCCAATGTCTTTCGGGATGTCTATCATGGAGGCTAGGGTAGCCAATGTATTAGCAAAGTTGTTATGAGTCCTAAAAAGATAAAAGAATTGAACATCATCGAATAGGGTTATAAGTTCCTCTAAGTACTCGTGATAAGGTATGATATTTTCCTTTCTAATCATCCAGTATCTCGAAATCTGGCATGTGATAAGGGTTGACTCCTCATATATGTTGATATTTATGATTCCTCTCATGTGGGATATCTTCACTCCCACCATGTACGCTTCGTATTCGACGATGCCGTTGGTGGAGTCATAATTGATCTTGATGGTCGTATTCAGGTGCCTTCCATCTGGCGAAATCAGTAACATGTCAATGCTAAAATCATTTTTATTTATAGCACCATCAAAGTATAATTACCATTTATATTCATCTTGATCCCCTACTACTAAAATATCTTCAAGCAAAAAGTGGGAAGTTATTTCATCTTGTCCATCTAAAAGGGATTTTGTTAAATCGTGACCTCCCTCTAATGGACTTCCAATCTTCATACTCGATGTCAGATTTTGTTAACAGGAATAGCCATTTGTCCATTTTTCTAAATAACACTAGTTTTTTTAGTAGGTATTTTAGAGGATCCATGTGGGAGATTAACTTGATTTCAAATGTTTCCATGTAATGCCTTAACTTTTGTGTTTTCCATACTAGGGATAGGCAATATTTTTCCAAGGTTGTATATCTTTCATCACATGCATTGATACTTCGACTGGAATAGTATATAGCTTTATCCTTATGAGATTCTTCGATAAATTGAGCCAACATGGATCTTGATGTGGTGTTTATGAGCATGAGATATAAGAGAAGGGGATGTTCCAGTTGTAGTGGAGCCAATACGGGTGGATTGGTATGGTACAACTTGATTTTTTTGAAGGCTTCTTGACAAGTGGTGTTACATATATGAAAGGACTACTTGTACTTGAAAATTGGTTTGCATATAGTGGTCATCTGAGAGATAAACCTACCGATATACTATGGCCTCCTAAAAGATCCCCTAACTTCCTTCTCAGTGCGCGATGGTGTCATTTTTTGGATGGCCTTGACCTTAGCCGGATCCACTTTGATTCCCCTTTTTCTAATGATAAATATTAGTAGTTTCCCCTTGGTGATTCCGAAGATGCATTTCTGGGGGTTCAGACTCATTTTGGTACATCTTCAACCTTTCAAAATACTTCAAAACATTCGGAACATGTCCTTCCCATATTTTGGACTTGATAATCATGTCGTCCACATAGACTTTTACTTCATTGTGGATCATATTATGAATTAAGGTGGTAGATCCTCGTTATTAGGTACCATTTATGTTTTTGAGTCCAAACGACATAACTATGTAGAAAAAAGTACCCCAAGGATAGTGAAAGCCATTTTTCCTTGGTCCTTTGAGTGCATTTTAATCATGATTATAGACGACAAAACCATTCACAAATGATTTGAGAGTGTGATTTGTAGTGTTATCACTGATCATATCGATGTTTGGAAGTGGATAGTTGCCTTCAGGACTAACTTTGTTTAAATTTCTATAATCGACGCATATCCTCACCTTTCCTCCTATTTTGGGGACATGCATGATATTGTCCAACCATGTTGGGCATTCGACTACCCTTCGAAATCCTATGTTGAGCTACTTCAAGACTTTTTCTTTGTCTTTAAGAGACCATTATGTCCTGAACTTCCTGAGCTTTTTGTTGACAGGTTTATCTTCTGAATACGTAGGTTTGCAGTGAGTAATAATCTGGGGGTCTATCCTTGACATGGCAGCAAAACGTCGATGTATTCTTTGAGTATTTGAATGAGTAAATACCTTTCTAGATCTTTTTAATAGGTTCCTATTTTGATTTATTTTATCTCCTCAGACCCTAAGCTAATTGTTGTTGTTTCGTCGATAGGTTACGCGTGATTGGTTTATTTATTGTTAAGCTCTTCTAGGTGGTCTTGTAGTTCTTCATTATGTAAATTTTTTTTGTTACTTTGATTTTCACATTTATCATCATTAATGTTCTGTACATAGTTATACTCAAATTTAAAGTTTATTTCACTAACTAATAGGTTAGCACGATTAAGTATATTGAAGTAGTTCTCAGTAATGCCCTTCTCCTCAAAATGGAGGTTACATATGGTAGTTGGGGGCTCTTCCTAAAGCATATAGTCAATCTCATCCTCGAAAGGGTTCTCGGTCTTTGGCAGAGGTAAGTCTTTCATCATGTCATTAAACATTTTAGGGTTCCTCAGATCCTCAAGAGGGTTACAATTACACGGGGATTTGCCTATCTTTCCAATCAGATCTACAGTCTCGCGCACTTCCTCGTGTATCCCAAAGGGAAGGTCCTCGAATAAAATCTCCCATCCCAAAATTTGTTTTTTAGTTTCTTCTACTATCCACTATTTTGGAAATTTGTAGAAAGGTAAGTTGTACCCTTTCTTGATGAAGTTCCCGTTGAGGCTGGAGCGGTTGTTTGCAAAAGTAGACCCTAGATTCTTTAATTCTAGCTTTTTAACTTTCGACACTCTGGAGCTAAGATCCTAGATTTTTAATTTTGTATCCCACCTACCATGTGTTAGATGTTTTGGTACCATAATGGATTCGTTGATTCTTTTTTTATTTATTCTAAGCCCTAATCCTAGAAAGAACATCATTCTTGTCATCGTGTGGGTAACATTACAATGCCCATATTTAGAGTATGTTGGAGGGATCTTTTCCTTCATGTCTGTGCCAAAGGTTCTAAATGGAAATCATTGATATACATATCCCCACTTTCATATGAATTTTCAGGAACACTGGTGTCTCCAGACACGATGATCGGATTCTCTCCATAGAAGAATTTCAATTGCTAGTTTAATGATGAAGAAATTTCCCCAATCTCATGGGGCCATGGCCTTTCAAAATAGAGGTTGAAGGAGGAAGGTATGTCAATCACCTAATACTCGATTATGTTGTCAAGCGGTCCGATCACAAGGATGAGTTTATAGATCCCATTACTTCCCATCAAGAATTATTGTATTCCCTCACAGCCTGAGTGGGAGACATGAATGCAATCGTGTAACCTATTACTTGCCTCTCGTTAAAATTTAACGGGGGACCGAGGAACATATTTCCAGCCTCCTTAGATGTATCCTCTTAAGTGACCCTGACCTCCCGGGAATATTCAAGATCTTTTTTGAGTTGGTATACATGGGCTTTAAGTTTCTCACGAGTCTCTAATAAAGCTTGAAGATCTCTCATTAGACTACCCACAGTTGTGGTTAAATCGATCTTTTCCTTACCAACCACAATTAATTGATCACACAAAGAAACTTTTCACTTCTCGAGTTGTTGCAAAGATATATGGATTAAATATTTAATGAGAAAAATCAAAAACATGCATACTCATTTTAATGAACTGCCACGTCATTCGAACGATGTACCTAATCTCATTTGAACGGTTTCCAACGAAACTTCGAATGAAATTACCCAAAAGGAGATGGTTTAATTCTTGTTCGAAAGAGGGAATCTCATTCTAATGACCCTAGACAACTCATTCGAATGACGTGTCAATCTCATTCTAACGAGTTAGCGATTTTTTCAAAAATTCTTTAAAAGTCATTTTGAAAATTTTTAAATGCAAACTATTTTAAAATGCCCTTGAATATTTAAACTTTACCCAACCACCTTATAAGTCTTCTCTGTTAAAGTTGTGATGAATGATCTTCAATCTTACAAATATCACCAATGTTACTTATATTCGAAGGCGTGAGAACGGTCATGAAGGTGCGATGGGGGGTAACAAGATAAACCAAATAAAATTAAAAGAACAACTATAATTTTTCTCTGATACCATACCCAAGGCCATACAAGAGGATCTAGCCATATTGTCCCAACTCAGGAGATGGTTTCCTCTATGATAGTTATGATCACGTCATATGCACCCCATCAAATCCTTACTAGAAGGTTATCCATGAGAAAACACCCCTGGTATGATTCACATAATCAAAATAGATTATAAAAAAGCCCTACTTAATGGGTCACAAATAAAATATCTTTGATTTCATGTTATATATACATTTAAGGTTAAATTTTTATATAAAATTTAACTTAAACCCCAGGGTTATTAAAATAGCTATCATCCCTGAAACCTACTATTTATATGCTTATTTTAGTCTACCTTAAAGTCCTTAATTTTATGCTAATATAAAACCCATGCATAAAGTCCCAAAATATTATCCAAACTGGGACAGGACATAGGGTCAAATCGACGTGAGTGTGGGTTGTATCAATCCAACGAGCCTAGTGTTCCTTCTTCTAAGCTTCATCCATGGCAGCCAAACCCAACTCAAAATCAATACTAAAGCCTCTACAGAGTAAAATAGGCCATCCTCCCAATATATATTCAACATATTAAAGTACAAAACAAGTTTTTATTATATTTAGAAGGAATAAAATAAGATTAAGGGCTCAATTTCACATATTACTAAGTTTACCCTAATTTCATTTTCTTCAGTCAAAAGGCTTAAGTTAACCTAGTTTTCTAATCCATTTATGCAATTAACTTAGGGCTTCCAAAGGTTTAATATATATATATAATTGATATAATGATTTCTATTACAGATTACAAGTATTAATATATTAATTTTGTTCATTCAATAACAAATCTCATGTGTTCAATAATAACATAACTAGAGTTCTAAATTTAATTAAAATAATTACGAAATTAAGTTTAATAGTTAAGGAAATTAGATTATATAATATTGTTTATAGATTTCAATACATAATTACCACTTTAACACAAATCTAATCATATTTCTAAATAAAGTAAAATTTCCTCAAAGATGATTGTAAGACTTAACCCTCCAAATCCCCAAATCTCAAGAGTTAGGGTTCTTTCCTCTTCCTCTTAACAACTAGGGTTTATCAAATATGCTTTATGTGTTGTAGGTTAGGTTAATTAACCTATTATGTTAGTGACATGCATAATTAGGGTTAGGCCCTAAATTGGCCTCTACAAAAAAAGGTCGAAAATAAGCCCCCTAGTATAAAACTGACCCCAACCCATATAGTCTAAATTACTTAAAACTTAATGAAAGGTTAACATATTCTACTAGTTAATATATATAATTAAAATTATTAATTGGCTAACACACACCGGTTGTCATTTTAAGTCTTAATTATTCATTAATTAATTGTGAATCGATGCCGAGGTAATAATCCAAACAAGGAAACCTCTAACATTTAGCCCCGTGACTATTCCACAATCTCCCATAATACTAAGTCGCTTAAATATATCATTAATAAATTTATATGAGTTAGTCAAATATTAGAGTCATATTTATTTAATCAACACACAACTAAATTACGTAGCATTACATATGCAACAAGTAAATTTACTAAATAACCTACCGAATGTCATATGAAAAATCTCATTATCAAGAAACTAATTGTAAGGACCTAAAACATGATTAGGAAGGTTAATTACATGATTAATTATAAGTTATGGGTTATAAGTTATAAATTGGTTATGTGTGTTAAACATATTAATTATCATGTTTAGGGGATGCATGCTCATGTGATATATGTGTTGTTTACATTAGGTGCTAATTGAGCTTATTGTCGGGGATAACAAGTTTAGAGCATTTAATTAGATATGTGGTTAAATGCATCACAAATTATGTTTTTAATGCATGGTTGTGTTTATAAAAGTAAGCTAGGGTGTTGGTGCAAAATTGGCAATGTTTGGTCACAAAATGTGAAAGTTTTGAGATTTCCAGTAAATTGCTACTTTCCTGTTCGAGCCCAAATTAGGTGTACTAGTTTTATGCTTTTCGGAAAATACAAAATATGAAAGTTGTAGATTTTTAAGTATGTACTCATAGAAACAAAGAGGGAATAAATTGGGGCCCATGATAGTGAGTAATGGTGATTTTACCAAGGTGGGACAAATGTGTCAGTAATGGAATTGTCTAATTCGACCTTTCATCCAACCAATCATGTGTTACCACTACCCCTATTTATATTGAACCACTATGCAACGTATTTCTGATTATAAATGAGAGTTATGTCTTCTTCCTCATAAGAAATAACAATTTTTGCCAAAAGAGAGAGAAAGAGAAGAAAGTTAAGGAAGAAATCTTTGGAAAATTTCTATAAATCGAGGAATCCTCGTAAGGTAATTTCTTCTTTATTAAAGTTGGTCACGTGGATGAGTTCTACACTTGGAATATTTTTATTTTTGATTTGGATAAATATTTTAATCATACCCATATTGCCTAATTTTATTAAAATAAGTATGGGTTAAGAACATAAGTTAGAACTGGAGCTAGGATCATAAAGGCATACTTTAAAGTCTTAAATTTACATCATTTTTCATAAAGAATTTTGATTTAGAAAATTCATGCTTATAATGTATATTTCTACTAAAACATGTTTATTATAAGTTTCCATAAATTATACCCAAGGTCGAGGTTATGTATGCTTAAAAATGTTAAGTTATGCCTTAATATTCTATTTTGACCTAGTTAAGCTAAAAATGGCATAAATCATGGAATACTTATTGGAATTGAGGGATTCAAGTTGGAGAGTAAAATATACTTAAAAATACCAAGGAATGTTCCTTTGGTGATAGTTTTAAGTTTTGGTTTAAAAACTGCCCGAAAGGAGCAAGAATGCATACCAGGTGTTTGACGTTTTGCTCGACATAGAAAATGAGCACTAAAAATTATGAAACATTAATTTTGTATTATTCAACGTGTTTACTGATATTGGGTGGAATATCATGGAAAGTTATTTTGTATAAAAATTATGAGAATTCCAGGAAGTTGAAGTTGTGTTGTTGTTTTCATGAGAAACGATTTGGAAAAGGTTGTAATAAAATGGGCATATATTTTTCTAGCAAATTCGTAATTTAATTTTATAAATTGTGTTAGAACCCTAATTAATTGGGTGTTATATAAATGTGAAGTGTCATATTTAATTCCTCCTGAGTTATTTCTGATTGACCAAATAATGTGCTGTATTACTGGGTTTGTTGTTAATCGGTGTATTCAAATACTAACGACATTGACTTATAAGGTGGGGAAGCAGCTAATAATACCATACCAAAGAAGTAGTTTGGTATTAATATTAGCACCAAATCTAAGGTGAGTCACCTGTCCTATGAAATATATATGCTTATATGTTCATATGGAAATGTGTAGTTAAACACATGTGTTAAATTCTTATGGGAGTGATGTTGTATTTACGAAACATATGCATATGATTAAAAATGTTAAGCGATGCTATATAATGATATGGACTAGTGAGTACTTTATCTAATGTTAAGGATTGTGGTGGGTCCTATGGGATGTGGTGGTCCTGTTAATCCAACTTAAAGGTTTGTGTACGCAGGCCTAATAACGGGATATAGTGGTCCCCAATAACAGTGGTTGGTTAATTGGACTGTGGCGGGTCCAGGCTTGCGAGAGTTTCACAATTCCTATTTTGTTATAGCATTAGAACAAAATAAAAATGCTTATTCAAATTGGTTATATGTGTGGTATGTGGTTATTCACTAAGCCTTTATAACTTACACTCTTATAATGTTTTGTTTCAGGTATGCTTATAATTTGGAGTTCACTGCCAAGTTAGGACCTTAAAATGGGGGAGTGACGGATATCTAGTATGGTTTGAATATCAAGATTCCTTTTGTGTAATTATTAAACTAAGGATCTTGGTTATGTAAAGTTATGTACTACGTATAAGTTATAAGTAAAGGCAAATATGTTTTCATCTACACATACCTTTGAAAAAAAGAAAAATCTTATGTTATTTTTCCTTAGAGATATAAATTAAGCATTATTTAAGGTAATTTATCTCTAATTAAAAAGATGAGTTTAACTTAATTAAGTCAGGGCGTGATAACTTGGTATCAGAGCGTGGTTATTAGGTTCTGGACAGGGTGTGAGGGTCTAGATTGGCAGTGGACACTAGAAAATGAGTTTGCTATGCATCTGGTTTTTGACTAACAATGTTAATATTAAACTGTTGTTCTTATATTTTGTTTAAGTTAATTATATTGCAGTGAGTGATGGATCCACATAAGTCGCATGATAGAACAAAGGGTGAGGCATCTTATGTTTCTAGTAGTCAGGAGGGACATAGACATATTGAAGTGGAGGAGCCAGAGGTGCAATAACAACCTATTGATGATGTGGGAAGAATATTACGTGCTGTGGGGAAATGAATGGAACAAGCAAGAGGTGGATAACATGGTGGGGATAGGGATAAATTACATGAGAGGTTCATGAAGTTAAATCCGCCAGCATTTACTGGGACTAATGATCCGTTAGTGGCAGAGGGGTGGATTAGAAAGATGGAAACAATATTCAAGGTGATGGAAGTACGAGATGAACGAAAGATTTTGTTAGTAACCTTTAGGTTAGAGGATGATGCAAAGTTATGGTGGGATGCAACATAAAGGTTACTTACTACAATGGGGGGAGTGGTGCCAATAAATCCTCCACAAATTACCTGGGAGAGATTTGTAAAGGTGTTATTTGAAAAATATTTTCCAAGGTTTTATAGGAAAGAGAAAGAGGAAGAATTTATCACGTTGAAATAGGGGAACCGAACAGTGGCAGAGTATGAAGCTTTATTTATATCCTTATCTAGATTTACACCTGACTTGGTGAGGATGGAATAAAGTAAATGTGATCGCTTTCAAACCAGGCGGAGTGTAGACATAAAAAGCATGGTTGATAATATGAAGATCACAGATTATGTGGACTTGGTTGATAGGGCCATAGTGTCAGAAAAGTCAATGAAAGAAATGTAAGCTGAACACTCGAAGAAAGCTAGACATGATGTTATAAGATCCTCTGGATAGGAGAGGATAACCTCAACTCAGAGTGTAGCACGAGGAGTACCTAAGGGCTAAGAATTTAAAAATAATAGAGGTGCGCGTGGAAGATTTCAAGCTCGAGGTGGAAGGACTATGATGAATCAATCAGAAAATGCATCTGTGTTAGAGCCGAGGGTCATATTTTGTTATAGATATGGTGGTCAAGGGCACATGTCTCGAGAGTGTACAATAGCTAAGACGACACCTTTGTGTTTCCATTGTCATCAACCAGGGCACTTATAAAAGAATTGTCCAATGTTGGGAGCTATAACATCAATTGGGAGTGTGGTAGTACGAGGTAGGAGTTCTACACAGAATGTACCCAGGGGAGGTAGAGGAGGTATATCGCAAAGTCAAGGCCAAGGCAGAGTGTTTTCACTGACGCTAAAAGATGCACAAGCTATGCCTAACGTAGTGACAGGTACACTTCCTATTGGTGATAAAGATGCTTATATGTTGATAGATCCTGGTTCTACACATTCTTTTGTGTATTTGTTTTATCTGTTACATTTTAATAAACCGTTGTCATCATTAGATTCTGGTTTAGATATTGTTACTCCAGTGGGGGGGGGGGGGGTTATTGAGAGGGTATATAGGGAGTGTGTGGTGCGAGTGGGTGAAAAAGAATTACTAGTTGACTTGTTACCTCTCGATATGCGTGACTTTGATGTGATACTGGATATGGATTGGTTAGACTCATATCATGTATATTTAGATTGCTTTAGAAGGGAGGTAGTGCTTCAATTACAGGGTGAACCTGAATTTAAATTTGTTGGGGAATGAAATTTCACTCCAACATGTTTGATTTCTGCTACAAAATCTTATGAATTGTTAAGGAAAGGGTGTCAGGGTTATATTGCCCATGTCATGGACACACGATAGGAGGGTGGAAAACTATCAGATATACCAGTAGTTAAAGAGTTTGCAGATGTCTTCCCAGAAGAGCTCCCAGGGTTAGCACCAGACCGTGAGGTAGAATTGACGATTGAGTTGGTACCAGGCACCGCACCGATATCTATTGCACCATATCGTATAGCACCTGCAGAATAAAAGAGCTAAAAATATAGTTGCAAGATTTGTTAGATCATGGTTTTATGAGGCTTAGAGTATCACCTTAGAGAGCCCCAATATTGTTTGTGAAGAAGAAAGATGGAACCATGAGACTGTGCATCGATTATCGTCAATTGAATAAGGTGACTATCCATAACAAATACCCACTACACCACATTTATGACTTGTTCGATCAGTTCCAAAGAGCCAAAGTGTTTTCCAAGATCGATCTCAGATCCGGATATCATCAATTGAAAGTAAGAGATTGTGACATTTCTAAAACTGCTTTTCGTTCCAGGTATGGACTTTATGAATTTCTTGTTATGTCATTTGGGTTAACAAATGCAACGGCTGTATTCATGGATTTGATGAACCGTATATTTCACCCATACGTGGATTCTTTTGTTATTGTCTTCATTGATGATATTTTGATATATTCTCATAGTAGGGATGAGCATGAACACCACCTGCGTATTATTTTACAAACCTTGCGAGAGAAGCAGTTGTATGCTAAATTTTCTAAATGTGAATTTTTGCTAGACAGGGTAGTATTTTTGGGGCATGTTATTTTGACTGATGGTCTTTGTGTTGATCCCAAGAAGGTAGAAGAAGGATTGAATTGGGAAAGACCAATTAGTGTGACAGAGGTACATAGTTTTTTGGGATTGGTGGGCTATTACAGGAGGTTTATACCGGGGTTTTCTTCTATTGCATTTCCATTGACTAAGCTTACCAGAAAGGAGAACAAGTTTGTGTGGAGTGGTGATTGTGATAAAAGATTTTAAAATTTAAAGGGTAAGTTGACATCAGCTTTAGTATTAACTATCCCAATGGGTACAGAAGGTTTATTTATTTATAGTGGTGCCTCCTATCAAGGACTCGGTAGTGTGTTAATGCAGCAAGGAAAGGTAATTGCTTTTGTTTCTCGACAGTTAAAGATACATGAATGCAACTACCCTACACACGATCTTGAGTTAGCTGCGGTAGTTTTTGCATTAAAGATCTGGAGACATTACTTATATGGTGTTAGTTGTGAAATTTTTACTAACCATCAAAGCTTAAAATACTTGTTTACTCAAAAAGACTTGAACTTAAGGCAAAGAAGGTGGATGGAACTTATAAAAGATTATGACTGCACGATACATCACCATCCGGGTAAAGCTAATGTTGTTGTTGATGCTTTGAGTAGAAAATCTCTAGTCATACTATCTTGTATTTATTGTATTCGAGTTGACCTGCTGAAAGAGTTAGCTTTATGGGGGTGGAATTAACTTTGAATGAGTCTTACAGAATAGTAGCACATTTAAATGTTAGACCCACGTTGATAGACTGGATAAAACAAGCAGAGGCAGGAGATATAAAATTGGAGAAAGTTAGAGATAATATGAAAAAGGGTAAAGCAAATGAATTTTCTACTCGGGATGATGACATTGTTATGTATAGCAACCGTTTGTGTGTACCTAATTGCCTGATTTAAGAAGAACAATTTTAAAGGAAGCACATTATTCTTTATATGCTATGCATTCAGGGAGAACAAAACTCTATAGAGATTTGAAACAATGTTATTGGTGGCCGGGAATGAAACACGACATTGCAGATTTTGTTGCTAGATGTCTAGTTTTCCAACAGGTGAAGGTGGAGCATCATAATCCAAGTGGTTTACTACAGCCCTTACCTATCCCTGAGTGGAAATGGGAGCATGTTACTACAGATTTTGCTATAGGTTTACCAAAATCATCACAAGGGTTTGATTCTATTTGGGTTGTCATTGATAGGTTGACTAAGTCTGCACATGTTCTTCTTGTTAAAGCTACTTACTCCATGGATATATATGCAAAAATATATGTGGATAAGATTATCAGATTGCATGGTGCACCTGTTTCTATTATTTCTGATCGAGATCCTAATTTTACTTCTCACTTTTGGCCCAGTTTATAACAAGCTTTGGGGACTAAATTGAAATTTAGTACAACTTTTCATCCTCAGACTAATGGGCAGTCAGAAAGAATGATTCAAACACTTGAAGACATGTTACGAATTTGTGCATTTGTGTTTAAGGGCAGTTGGGATGAACACTTTCCACTAATAGAGTTTTCTTATAATAATAGCTATCATTCGAGTATTGAGATGGCTCCTTATGAAGCTTTGTATGGGAGAAAATGCAGAACTCCAGTGTGTTGGCCTGAAGTGGGAGAATGAAAACTACTTGGGCTAGAAATTGTACAGCAGAATACTGAAAAGATAAATCTTATTCATAATCACTTGAAAGTGGTGCAAAGTAGACAGAAAAGTTATGCAGACAACCGAAGGAAAGAATTAAAATTTGAGGAAGATCATCGAATATTCCTACGTATTTCTCCTTAGAGAGGGGTTATGACATTCGGGAAGAAGGGAAAGTTAAGTTCCAGGTACATTGGTCCTTATGAGATAGTGAAATGGGTTGGAGCTGTAGCTTATAAATTGGCGTTACCACCAGAATTATCCCGGATACACGATTTTTTCATATATCCATGTTACATAAGTATGTGCCTGATCCTTCACATGTGTTTATCTAACAACGGATAGAGCTTCAAGATGACTTAACCTACGTGGAGGAACCGATTGCTATTATAGATCGAAAGGAGCAAGTGTTACATAGTAAAACCATTTAACTAGATAAGGTGATGTGGAGAAGTCAGAATGTGGAGTATTCCACCTGGGAAGGGGAGGATAACATGAAGAAGAAATATCCTCATTTGTTTGGTAAGTTTCTTATGCGTTAAATTTCGAGGACGAAATTTTTATAAGAGGGGTAGAATTATAAGGACCTAAAACATGATTAGGAAGGTTAATTACATGATTAATTATAAGTTATGGGTTATAAGTTATAAATTGGTTATGTGTGTTAAACATGTTAATTATCATGTTTAGGGGATGCATGATCATGTGATATATGTGTTGTTTACATTAGGTGCTAATTGAGCTTATTGTCGGGGATAACATGTTTAGATCATACAATTAGTTATGTGGTTAAATGCATCATAAATTATTTTTATAATTCATGGTTGTGTTTATAAAATTAAGCTAGGGTGATGGTGCAAAATTGGCAATGTTTGGTCACAAAATGTGAAAGTTTTGAGATTTTCGGTAAATTGCTACTTTCCTGTTCGAGCCCAAATTAGGTGTACTAGTTTTATGATTTTGGGAAAACACAAAATATGAAAGTTGTAGATGTTTAAGTGTCTACAAATAAAAACAGAGAGGGAGTAAATCGGGGCCCGTGATAGTGAGTAACGGTGATTTTACCAAGGTGGGACAAATGTGTCATTAATGGAATTGTCTAATTCGACCTTTCATCCAACCAATCATGTGTTACCACTACCCCTATTGCTATTGGACCAATATATAACGTATTTATGATTATAAATGAGAGTTATGTCTTCTTCCTCATAATAAATAACAAGTTTTGCCTAAAGAGAGAGAAAGAGAAGAAAGTTAAGGAAGAAATCTTTAGAAAATTTCTATAAATCGAGGAATCCTCATAAGGTAATTTATTCTTTACTAAAGTTGGTCACATGGATGAGTTCTACACTTGGAATATTTTTATTTTTTATTTGGATAAATATTTTAATGATACCCATATTGCCTAATTTTATTAAAATAAGTATGGGTTAAGAACATAAGTTAGAACTGGAGCTAGGATCGTAAAGGCATACTTTAAAGTCTTAAATTTACATCATTTTTCATAAATCATTTTGATTTAAAAAATTCATGATTATGATGTATATTTCTACTAAAACATGTTTATTATATGTTTCCATGAATTATACCCAAGGTCGAGGTTATGTATGCTTAAAAATCTTAAGTTATGCCTTAATGTTCTATTTTGACCTAGTTATGCTAAAAATGGCATAAATCATGGAATACATATTGGAATTGAGTGATTCAAGTTGGAGAGTAAAATATATGTATAACATATCGAAAAATTGTGTAAAAATACCATGGAATGTACCTTTGGTGATAGTTTGAAGTTTTGCTTTAAAATCTGCCCTAAAGGAGCAAGAATGCATACCAAGTGTTTGACGTTTTGCTCGACATAGAAAATGAGCCCTAAAATTTATGAAACATTAATTTTGTATTATTAAATGTCTTTACTGATACTGGGTGGAATATCATGGAAAGTTATGTTTTATAAAAATTATGAGAATTCCAGGAAGTTGAAGTTGTGTTGTTGTTTTTCTTGAGAAACTATTTGGAAAAGGTTGTAATAAAATGGGCATAACTTTTTCTAGCAAATTCGTGATTTAATTCTGTAAATTGTGTTAGAACCCTAATTAATTGGGTGTTATATAAATGTGAAGTGTCATATTTAATTCCTCCTGAGTTATTTCTGATTGACCAAATAATGTGTTGTATTACTGGGTTTGTTGTTAATCGGTGTATTCAAATACTAACGACATTGACTTATAAGGTGGGGAAGCAGCTAATAATACCATACCAAAGAAGTAGTTCGGTATTAATATTAGCACCAAATCCAAGGTGAGTCGCCTGTCCTATGAAATAGAGATGCTTATATGTTCATATGGAAATGTGTAGTTAAACACATGTGTTAAATGCTTATGGGAGTGATGTTGTATTTACGAAACATATGCATATGATTAAAAATGTTAAGCGATGCTATATAATGATATGGACTAGTGAGTACTTTATCTAATGTTAAGGATTGGGGTGGGTCCTATGGGATGTGGTGGTACTGTTAATCCAACTAAAGGTTTGTGTACTCGGGCCTAATAACGGGATATAGTGGTCCCCAATAACAGTGGTTGGTTAATTGGACTGTGGCGGGTCCAGGCTTGCGAGAGTTTCACAATTCCTATTTTGTTATAGCATTAGAACAAAATAAAAATTCTTATTCAAATTGGTTATATGTGTGGTATGTGGTTATTCACTAAGCCTTTATCGCTTACACTCCTATAATGTTTTGTTTCAGGTATGCTTATAATTTGGAGTTCACTGCCAAGTTAGGACCTTAAAACGGGGGAGTGACGGATATCTAGTATGGTTTGAATATCAAGATTCCTTTTGTGTAATTATTAAACTAAGGATATTGGTTATGTAAAGGTATGTAGTACGTATAAGTTATAAGTAAAGGCAAATATGTTTTCATCTCCACATACCTTTGAAAAGAAGAAAAATCTTATGCTATTTTTCCTTAGAGATTTAAATTAAAGCATTGTTTAAGGTAATTTATCTCTAATTAAAAGGATGAGTTTAACTTAATTAAGTTAGGGCGCGACACTAATAGTTAATTAAATAATTGAATAAATTCCGACAAAATACGGGGGTATTACAATCACCTTTGAAAAAATGAACTCTTATGACTTTTAACGCAAAAAGATGAAGATGGGGAGGACTATATCTAAATAAGTAAACAAATAGAATGTTTATCCCTAAAATCGAAGAAAATCACTCATCAAGAACCTCTTATTAAAATAATGAAACCCATTAAGATCTTCCAAAAATCTAGAATTGTAAAGACATAAATTTCTAATTGAGTCCCTGTATTGTTTTGACATAATTCCGTAAAAAAAACTGTGTTTGTAATTTGTCATAGGGAGATTTTATTTTGTCAAGATCCCACTTGGTCTATAACGTATTAAAGAAATTGAAGACGTCGTGGCAAAACTTCAAAGAATTAATCATGCCGAAGTTTTATTGGTGCGAGTTTATTCGTCATCAAGTTTATTGCATTCCTAGATCACCCCAGTATGAATGCATAATATTAATGGAACTCGAAATAATTTTTATAAAAGATAAGGATGTAAGTTAATAAGAATTTTTTTAAAAAATGTTTTAAAAGTGTTTTAAATGTTTTACACTACGTTTCATTCTGATAAGCTCAAAAATGAGTTCGACTTAATTGGATATCTTTTGAAGAAACGTTTTAAAGAAAAAGTTAAACTGACACGCACGTCGTTCAAAAGACAACTCGCCTCGTTCGAGCGGGATGGCTATGTCACGCAAACGACTGGTCAATCTCGTTCGAGTGACACATTTTTTGAGGCGGTTAAGTTTTCCTATTTAAATCGTGGTTTCCTCAGAATTGAAAAAAGGTGCAATCTGGAAAATAGTTTTCAATCCAGTACGAGTTTTGCACAAATGATTTTCTAAGGTTTCAAAGGTTAAACACATCCTCAGAGTTTGTAAAGATCCGAGTTATCATTACTATATGTTTATGTGATCTTGCTTCACCAAGAAGGTTTGTTCTATACTTTAACATCTAGGTTTTACGGTGAAAGAAAAGAGAAGGACTTCTTGTTCAACATCGTAGATGTATCAAAGCCATTCGGTGGACACCGAGACATACGTGGACGCGTGTGTTGTGGACAGGTATCATGGAAGAAGGCATTTCTGCATGAGCACTATGAGAGGAGTGGTTGAAGATCAGAAGAGCGTCAAGACCTGTGGATATCGAGTCATTGAGTGAGTCTTTTTCTGTTAGTTGTAATTCCACATTCATAGTGATTGTCTAGCTTGGGCAGTCTGAGGTTTTTTCCCGTCTTGGGTTTTTCCTTATACATCCTACGTTATGAGTATTCTTTACTTTACTTTACTTTACTTTAATTGCTTTAATCACTAGATGCATGTTTAGGATTAATCAAGACAAAATTGGTTTAAGGTAAAAATTGATTTTTCACAACTTGGTTTGGTGCACATTAAGAGTTGGATAATTTTTTGTGAAAATTGATTTGATTTGAAACACACTTATGTAGGTCCACTCTATTCAAATTGGTATCAGAGCTAGAAAACATAATTTATTTGTTTTGTGCTCCTGTGTGTTTTCAAAGATAAATTTTGGAAATAACGAACTTTTTCGAGCTCCCATTTTTATGGCACTAATTACACCTATTGGAAGATGAGAATGAAAAGTGCATTAAATTTTATTGATGAGTGTTTGTGGCTAATAGTTGGGAATGGTTGGACACCCCCTGTCACTATTTTAGGTGAGGTCACTAATTTAAAGCCTGTCGAGTCATGGACCGAAACTGAACATAGACTTTCACAATATAATTCTAAGGGTTTGCACGCTATTTCTTCACATGTCACACCGAAAGAATATAATAGAATTATGACTTGTGAAACATCAAAAGAGGATTGGGATATTTTGGCACTCACTCACGAGGGCGCTAGCACGGTTAGGGCATCGAAACTTTAAAATCTTACTACAGAGTTTGAGACCATTAGGATGCTAGAGAGTGAGACTTTTGATGAGTTTTATGCTAGGTTGTCTAATATTATCAACTCGTCATTTAACCTAGGTGAGAAAATTCCTGACAACCGTTTCATTAAGAAAATCCTTAGGTCGTTGCCTGGTAGGTTTGATGCGAAAGTGACTATTTTAAACTCCTTGGGTAAGTTAGAGTCGACGAAACTAGAAGAGATTGAACGTGGCTTACAAGCCTATGAAATCGACATGATTACCTCCAAACAAGTGCCTAAGAAAGAAAAGGGTATTGCTTTGAAAACCTGAACAGAGTAAATTAAAGTTTTGGATTCCGATTTCGATTCCAATTTTAAGGATGTTGCTTTGTTGGCAAAGAAATTTAAAAAATTTATTAATTTTCAAAAGCAATCGAAAGATGCCAAGAAGTTTGAAAAATTCAAGAACAACAAAGTTGATCCCACCTCTAAGGATAAGTTTGAGAAACCTAAGAGAGATAAGCCAGATAAGTGTTTTGGGTGTGAGGGGTACGGTCACAAAGTTAAGGAGTGTACCACTAGACTTAAGAAAGAGGGCAAGCAAACCATTGTATATAGTGCCACCTTAAGTGATAGTGATCCGAAAGAGGGAGAGAGTTCCTCCATTGAGCGTAACTTTGTTTCGTTTATGACATGTTATGTGAGCGACGACAATTCTCAAGTGAATGACACTTCTGAGAAGGTTTTGAGTGAATTCCATGTTAGTGAGGGAGAAGAGAATGACGAGGAGGAAGTAGATATAAAAGACTTGAAAGTTGCATTTAATAAGTTGTATTCCGAGACGGTGAAAGTAAAAAGGGCAAATGCAAAATTGCAAGCTAAGTTGAATGACCGTACCATAAAAAATAATGATAGTTTGATTGAAGATCTTCAAGCACGAGAGAAGACTCTTAGGGAGAAATTAGATTATGTCGAGGGTGAGAGAGATAATCTCCGTGGTTTAATGGAGTCTTTGAAAAAGGAGATTTTAGAGTTTGAGGAGTCTAGGCATTTGCTCGAGTCTAGGATTCAAGAGTTGGAGGAGAGATTAAGAGACTCGTCTAGAGTTAAGTTTGATTTAGAGGCTAGGTTGGAGAAGTTAGATAAGATCTTAGGCACCGTCCAAATTAAGGGAGATAGGGGAGGTATTGGTTTAAATGAGAGAGTTGTTCCCATTCCCACTGCACGTGTGAGAAACACTAGGATGGTTAGAAAAGGTCCACATATAAGTAATCATTCCCATCGTCGCTACACTTGCATGCTTTGTGGTAGGAAAGGTAAGCTTAGGCATTATTGTTACGACCTTAGACAAGCTCCTAGGAAGTTTAGAAATAAAGTTTTCTCCAGTTCCCTAAACCTTCATGCGTCGTTTTACACCTACTTGGGTTAGGAAATCGAATTTAGTGGCTTTAGGAATAAATATCAATGATTCTCGTTTGGGTGCACTTGATTCTTCCCATGCTAAATCTAAAGGATGATAGTGTTGCCATGTTTGTCATATGCTAGTTTGCTTTATGATATATTCATTGCTAGTATAATGACTTGTGTATCATTTTGTATTATAATTTTCATTTGTTTAAAAAGATTTTGTTTTTGAGAAAACTTTTGAAAAAATAAAAAGATTTTGCTTTTATTTGAGTCAAAATATGTTTGAAAAGCCAAAAAGATTTTCGTCTTTTGTTTTTGAGTTTACATATTTGATGTGGCATATTGGTGTACTTGGACCCCCCATCGTTTCATTTCCACGTGGCTAGGACATTTGGTCATTATTATCGATGCTTAGAAAGATCTTAACCATTGTTTATATGGGGTTGTTTCGAAGTTGATATGCAATTTGATTTGACTTTGTATATATGCCATCGATGCACACATGCACGATTTTATATGTATGTTTCACTTATCTTGCATATTTGAATTTGGTGAGGCGTTCTTATCTCAATCTTTTCATATATGCGTAAGTAGACTTAAGGAGAAGTGTGCATGTAAGAGTCGTTTACTGTGAGGAATTGTATTGATATTAAAATTAAAAAATGATGAGTGATTCATGGAAAAGGGCTGCGAGAGTTCAATTGACTCATAGTGAAAGCCACCGTTTAAAAGAGCCCAAAAGAAAAGGCAAAATTCTAAGAAAAGGGCCAATAATTTATCAAAGTTGATAATGCTAGAAACCTCAAAAGAACTTGAAAAAGTATGTATATATGAAGGAGTTTGGTAGGAGAAAAATTAAATGGGTTTGCACATCTAATCCTAATGTTGAAACATTGCAATTTGATGCTATTTTTTGTAGAATCGTCAAAATTCTGGATTTTTGTGCATGTAGTATGTTTATTTCATTAAGCTCACACTTTAATTGTCATACGGCTATGATAAAGTTTGATGATTTACCGCTATCAATTAGATCTTTTTGATCTTTTCAATGTGTTAAAATTGTGACTCATTTGTTGTAGCTTCACGCCCATACATTCCATGTCCATGTTTGAGCACATAAGTACTATATTTGCATGTAACTCGCATTGTTAGTTTTTATGCGTTTTTTCATTTTGGGTAAAAAAGCTTACTGTTTTAGCACTGTTTGGCTGTTGTCAATCCCTTCCTGGCATTTTTTTCTGGAAATTTTTTCACCGATAAAAAATTTATGATAATTCTGGGAATCTGGGAAAGTTTGGCCTGTCGTGAGAAGTCATTCAACGACATCTCCATGTCGTGAGAAGTCTTATTCGAGAAACGTCCTCAGCTCGTTTAAGCGACGTCCCTGGCTCGTTCGAACGACAGTGTGGGAATTTTTACTTCTTTTTATTTGCAGCACCCTGGTTATTGTGGTATATTACTTTTGGTAGTGCTGGAAGCTTTCTAGACTGACTGTTTTATATGCAGGTTATATTGTTTCAAACTTGATATTTTGCATATGATTTCGTTTATCACACCTGACTAGTTTGCTATATTCTTTTTGTGGTTCCTTTGTTTACTAGCTACTTATTTGTCATTACTTGATCATATTTAGCCGTTTGTTTCATGATTATCTAGCGATTTTTATGTGGTATTTCTTCATGCTAGATACTTGTTTGATTGGTTTATCTTTTCACCAGGTTGTCTATTCGAGACAAAAAGGGGGAGAGATGTATGTGATGTAGGGGGAGATTTCTTGAGCATGTTTTTTATTACATATTTTACAAATTAGTAGTAAAAATTGGTATCATTTTGCTGCTCAATTGTTTAACAAATGATTTTTCAGAGTTTATTTATTTGGTATCTATTGTAAAATTGGTATCATTTGGATATATATATTGGTTTCATTTATTCCTCCATACTTCACTGAGTATTTATTTGTCCGTTTCATGAGTGTAGGTATGCTTCAGAGATTCGAGATTTCAAGTCTACATCACATTCAAATAGTTCATGCTTGCCGGTGCTACATATACTAGTCCGTATCCTGTATTTTTTATTTTGGGATTATTTATACCTCCATACTTCACTGGGTATTTGTTTGTCTGTTTCATGTGTGTCGGTATGCTTCAGAGATTCGAGATTTCAAGTCTACATCATATTCAGACAGTTTATGCTTGTCGATGCTACATATACTAGTTCGTATCTTGTAATTTTGATTTTGGGTTTATGGGATGGGATTTAGGCGCCATACAGCTTGACGACCCTGCTTAAGCATTTCACTGGTTTAGTTTTGTCTCGAAATAGTCAAAGGGAGAGATTTATAAGGACATAAATCTCCTATTGAGTCCCTGTATTGTTTTGACTTAATTCCATGAAGATAACTATGTTTGTAATATTTCATAGGGAGATTTGATTTTGTCCCACTCCCACTTTGACTATGGCATATTGAAGAAATCGAAGACGTTGCGGCAAAGGTTCAAAGAATTAATCATGCCGAAGTTTAATTGGTGCGAGTTTATTCGTCTTCAAGCTTATTGAATTCCGCGATCACACAGGTATGAATGCATATTATTAATGGAACTCGGAATAATTTTTATAAAAGATAAGGATGTAATTTTATAAGAAAAAATGTTTTAAAAGTGTTTTAAATGCTTTACAATAAGTTTTATTCTGATAAGCTCTAAAAAGAGTTTGACTTAATTGGATCTCTCTTGAAAAAATGTTTTAAAGAAAAAGCCAAACTGACACAGGCATCGTTCAAACAACAACTCGCCCCGTTCAAGCAGGATTGCTATGTTGCGCGAACGACTGGTCAATCTCGTTCGAGCGACACATTTTTTGAGGCGGTTAAGTTTTCCTATTTAAATAGCGGTTTCATCAGAATTAAAAAAAGGTGCAATCTAGAAAACAGTTTTCAATCCAGTACGAGTTTTGCACATGTTTTTCTAAGGTTTCAAAGTTTAAACACATCCTTATAGTTTGCAAAGATCCGATTTATCATTACTATATATTTATGTGATCGTGCTGCACAAGGAAGGTTTGTTCTATACTTGAAAATCTCGACTTTGCGATGAAGAAAATAGAAGGACGTCTTGTTCGACATCATAGACGTATCAAAGCCTTTCGGTGGACACCAAGACATACGTGGATGCGTGTGTTGTGGGCCGTATCGTGGAAAAAGGAGTTTATGCGTGGAAACTTTGAGAAGAGTGGTTGAAGATCAGAAGAGCGTCGAGACTCGTGGGGATCGAGTCATTGAGTTAGTCTTTTGTCTGTTCATTGTAATTACACATTCATAGTGATTGTATGGCTTGGGCCGTCCGAGATTTTTTCCCGTCTTGGATTTTTCCTCATACATCCTGCATTTTGAGTATTATTTACTTTACTTTACCTACTTTAATCACAAGATGCATGTTTAGGATTAATCAAGATAAAATTGGTTTAAAGCAAAAATTAGTTTTTCACAACTTGGTTTGGTACACATTAAAAGTTAGATAATTTGTGGTGAAAATTTATTTGATTTGAAACACACTTGTGTAGGGCCACTCTCTTCAAGAAGTTCACTAGTGATCATACTAAAGACCAAATTAGAAAAGAACCATAGAGGGGTAACAAAAATATCTACATTGAAAATGCATGTTACTACTTTGCATTTTTATCCCAAATAGAACACAAAAATATAGACTAAGACAAAAGGATGAGTCTTGGCTATTGGAAATACAAGAAGAACTTTGAAGATTTGAAAGGAATCAGGTTTCAATTATTATCCACTACTACTTATCATCGGAATATTTTACACAAAGGTACAAATAAGAGGAAGGAATTGACTACAAAGTGGCACTCGTCTGCATTACAAGGTTAAAATCTATATGTATTTTACTTGATTTCGTTTGGTTTACAAACTCAGGACATTTTCAAGTGGATATTAAACCTTTTTTTCAAACTAATTACATAAATAAATAGTTCTATGTTAAAAACCCTTGGTAATTTCAAAATCACCAATTTTCTAATTTACAACCTCATAAAAGCCTTATATGGACTTTAACATTGTTTGAAAGATTAAGTGTTTTTCTCATCTTATATGTTTTATGTTAGGATTATTTGATACGACCCTTTTAATTAAAATTCAAAATAAATATTAACTTCTTATCCAAGTCGATCTTCATGATATTCTTTTTGGCTCAACAAATGGAAAAATGCGTAAATATTTTGCATCTTGTGTGCATAAAGAAATTTAGAATGATTTTAATGGGGAAATTAACCTTTCTATCAAGTCCACAAATCAAACAACGTATAAATGGTATTTTCATAAATCAATCAAAATACATTCATGATTTAGCAACATATTTGGATTGACCAACTTCAAATATCTTAACACCCCTATGAGTACTAACATGAAAATTGAAATGATGAACATGGTAAAGAACTTGATATAAAAATTATATCATGGAATGATTAAAAGCCCTATTATACTAATTACAAGTCGTTAAGATATCATGTTTGGTGTATACCTATATTTTACGTTTCAATCCAAACCAAAAAAGTCTCATTTAATAGTCGTTAAATGAATATTTTGTTACCTTATGGAAACTTTTATTTAGATATTTAGTACACTAAACTCACAAGTTTTGATGTTAGAATTCGTTCAATTGTCAATTAGTTTATGTATAAAGTCACAAAAGCATTAGTGGGTTGTGGTAATTCCTTGGTCATTCACTTGTGTCATACGCAAGCAAGACTCAAACTCGCTTCCACTATCCACGATAGAAGATGAATACATTATCATAAAAAGTTATTGTACCTAAAAATTGTATATCAAACAAAAATTAAGGTACTTTCAAATAATCCTCATCAAAATTCCAAGTTCATGCTGCAAAACAAGATTGATTCATATAACAAAACTTGTGGTGCAACATTACAGAGACAAATATATAAACATTAAGCACCATTTTTATGACAATGTACAAAAAGGGGACGTGGAACTTTAATTTATTTCCACCAAAAAAATAACTTGCAAATATTTTTACTAAACCACTCCCGAAAAATTAATTTTGCTCCATCCTCCACAAACTTAGCAAGACTAACTAAAAGACATTGTTTAAAGGACATTTTCCCAACATTAAGGACAATATATATGAAGGATTCCCCTCCATTTCTTCCCTTCATATTCATTATTCCAATCCAACCCTCTTAATAATTTATTGATTCTTTTAACACACATTCCATCCCCCCACATTGTTTTAACACACATTACATTCCCCCACATTCTCCCAATCCATTGTCCTTTTTATAACGACAAAGGCGGAGAGATGTGAGAAACATGGAGAAAATGAATTTTTAAAAAAATCACATTTTAAAAAAGGTGGAGTCGTCAAAAAAAATTTCCCATGTATATTAGTTGAATATGCTTCATTAAAAACTGGGTGATTATGAAAATAAAAGTATTTTAAAGTAAAATACTAGTTGAAAAGGTAATTGATTAAAATTGGATTGAATTCTCATTCATTTCAATTTATTAGGAATTAAGTTTAGTAACACGAGCAATAGAATTTCTCAAATTGGTGTCAGATAGGGCACACTAAGTTAATGTGTTGACCAGTAGTTTTTAAATTTTAGGGTTTTAGATAGATTTTAACCATGAGGGAAGTTCCATTATCCGACCTCTCTTGTTTGATGCTTCAACAATTCCTAACGGAAGTCACATATGATATTCTTCTTAAAATCAAATAATGAGAATGTTTCGAACTCCGTAGAGCAAGGGTGGCCTCGTCCCACTGAAAGTGTTTTACCAAAAGCATACTCCATTTGGATAACGACTGAAAATAATGCCTTGACATTTAATTCCAAGTGCGTGAACACTATTTTTTCTCCTGTCACTACAGAAGAGTTTAGGAAAATTAAGACATGTGAGAGTGCGAAAGACGATTGGAAAATTTTAAAAGCCATATATGAGGGTACTGATAGTTAGGAATCTAAGTTACAAAATCTGACAAATAAATTTGAAACGGTTAAAATGGGAGAGAATGAGTCATTTAATTATTTTATTAAAAATTATCAAATATTGATAACTCCTCGATTAAATTACGTGAGCTTACGCTTGAAGAGAGAGTGGTGAGAAAAATCTTAAGGTCTTTACGTGAAAGATTTATTGCTAAAGTCACGGTCTCGGATTCTCTTCATAGTGTTGATACTATGAAAGTCCAAAAACTTGTATATGATCTCCAAACCTATGACATAAATATGTGTCCTCCTACAAAGAAGGAAGAAAAAAGGGACATTACTTTGAAATCCCTTAAAGAGGATATGTCAGACTCCGATAGTGAGTGTGATTTATATCCTGAAGATATTGCTAGGTTTTCAGGAAAGTTCACTCAATTTATTAAACTTAGAGAATATAAGAACTATAATAAGAAATCGAATAAATTTTTCAGATGAACGTTATAGGAAGAGGAGAAAGAACCCTAAGAAAGTGGAAGACTGAGACATGTGTTTCGAATGCCAAGGTTTTGGGCATTATTCATCTTAGTGTCCCAATAGACTAAGGAAAGAATGTAAGAAGCTTAAGATATATAATGCTACCCTTAGTGATAATGAGTCGGAAGAGGAGGTAAATTCTCCCATAGAGCGTAATTACACCATTTTCACGGCTAGTCATGTGAGCCAAAATGAAAAGTATTTCGACGTTTAAAGTAATCATATGCATGATAGTCTTGAGATATGATTTTGTGATTACCAAGAAATTAATGAGGAGGAATAAGAATAAGAGGAGGAGAGTGAGCTTCAATTTGCCTTTATTAAGTTGTATGCCAAGTCATTAAAGTTGAAAAATGACAACTTCAAGTTAAAGGCTAAGTCGAAAGAGCGTGTCGTAGGAAAAAAAAGATGATAGATTGATTGAGAATTTGAGGTCATGTGATAAGACTCTTAGGGAGAAGCTTGAATACATTGAGAAAGAGAGAGATAACCTTCATGGTTTATTTAAAAATTTAGAGAAGCAATCCCTAAAGTTTGATGAGTCAAAACATTTACTTACGTTTAAAATTTTGGAGTTAGAAAAGAAATGAAGAGACTCAAGTTGTGTCAAATTTTATTGGAATATAGATCGGAGAAGTTGAATAAGATTTTAGGCACCGTCCAAATTAAAAATGACAATATTGGAATTGGCTTCGATGATCCAAATGATTATGCTCCCAAAGTCATGACCAATATTTTGAGAGATCCAATTATTTCCAGGGACATTAGAAAAGGTCAACCTAAACGTTACACTCATCGTGTCTACTCATACACACACTATGGTAGGAAAGCTTAACTTAGGGAGTTTGATTATGATCTTTAAAAGGTCCTAGGAAGTCTAAGTCTCGTATTTCTATGGTTCCCAAAACTCGAGGCATTAAATCATCATCTATTTGGGTTAGGAAACTAGATTTGGAGCCGTTGAACATTAGATGTGCTGATTTTTACATGCTTGCACATGATTCTTCACATGATATATCTTATGAATTATTGTATTTAAAAGTTTTTCAAACTCTAGTTTATGTGCTTCATGTTATATGCTTTGACAAGTTGTATGATATTTGTGTCTTTTGTATTTTGATTCTACATTTTTTTGAGTCTATATGAGAAAAATACAAAAATATTTTATTTGTCTTTTGAGTAAATTTTAAAAATATTTAAAAAAAACTCAAAAAGATTTTTATTTTTTTTGTGTAGTAGTTTTACACATTTTATACTGCATGTTAGTTTTGAATTCCATTATTTCCATATTCTCCATTTGGCTGGACATTATAGTATAGTTTTCAATGCTTTGGATTGTTTCTTAATCGTGCTTGCATGGATTGTTCTAATTTTATTTCCTTAATAAATTCATCAAAGTATATGCCTCCGCACACACTTTCATAAGATCTTTTGGATTTTAACTACTTATGTTGTATTAGATAAGTGTGGTGTCATCCTATCAATGTTGTCATACACATATACAATTATTTGGGGGATTGATGCAAGTAAGAACCATTGCGATGAGGTTTTTCTTAGGACTCAAAAGTAGGAGAGAGCATGGAAATGCATATGAAAGGAGTAAATATCCTTTGAAATAAAGGCCACCATTCAAAAGAGCCTATTAAAAGGAAAAGAAAAGAAGAATTAAAGAAGAGATTTGATAAGGCCAAAGTTTGGAATTCATCATCAAAAATGATATCTTCAAAAAAGTGAAAATTGAATATGTATATTTTTAGGGTGTTATAAGTTGAACATCAATGGGTTTGAAAAATGATTCCTAGTTTATCATTGATGTTTGACGCTATTGATTTGAGAATCATCATTATTTTCTAGGCTTTTGTGCATTTAGTCTATTTGTTAATCTTTGAGTTCACATTATTTGTCACTTGAGGCTAAATCTAAGGTTAATAAGTTAATGTGATCAAATAGAACTCCTTGGACAATCATGAGTGGTTGGGGCTCAATTTTTTGTTTTTTATGGCACGCCCCTACACTCCGTACTCCATTTGGTTTAGATAAATTTATGCCAAACGAGTGTGGAAAATTATTTTTTGTGTCTTTTGTGGTTTGTTATACCTATTTATTTATGTGCACAATTGTTACAGATAGTATGTTAATTTTAAGTCTTTGCTTACATGTAATCCATTTTGTCATATATGTTCAATTTGATATCTTATACTTCAAATTTGTATCATACGTTTCATTGTTTGGATTATTTGTTCTTATGTTGTCATACTTGTGTATCATTACCATTTCATTTCACATCGCATAATATGCTTGTTTCCATTATAATCATATGTTTCACATTAAGTCAGAGAAGTTGTTTCATATTATGCACCTTACCTTTGTGTATTCCTGAATAAAAAGGGAGAGAAGTATTCTCCAAGGGGGAGATATTTAATAAAGTGGGGAATTGATTTTTTCTTACGCGGTTGATATTTTTTATAATCTCTTTGAATTTGAAAGGTGTATTAAGTACGGAGTTTTAAGTGACGTTGTAGAAAAATTTTACAAGAGAAATTCTACTTAAGAGTTAGAGTCAGTCAAGTGTTAGTTTATACTTTTTCCTTTTGGGGTTTGGGATTGAGTCTTAGAGAGCTAAACATCGTAGTGGGTTTTTATTTTGGATTTGTCCCAGAATATTTAAAGGGGAACATTTGTAAGGAAAAAATTTCAATGTGTCAATGTTTATAACAAAAATTTGTAATATTGGTTTCATTCCATTTGGACAAAACAACTTGAGTCATAGGTTAGGATTGGGTTTAGTTTGTCCTTCAAGCCTATGATGCAATGAAGACTGTAAAGATCGAGTTAAAGTGACATCAAGCTCCATGCCGAGTTTTGTCTACATCCATGGGATTTCAAAAAAGTTATCAATGGCATATTATATTGATCCCTAGATTACTTTTTGGGCGTTATAGTTTTTTAAAGTTTACTGAGGATATTTTCCGAAAAAAATAATTTCGCCAGAGCAAAAATTATAATGCTCATCATATTTTTAAGTTTGGCATGTTTTGTTACACATATTCATCATAATGTACATTCTCAAGAAAAGTGAAGACAAGTTAGTGACTAAAAGAAAGAATCGAAGATTAAAGAGTTAAGACTGTCACTACAATCACATGGAGAAGTTACATGATGTTGATTTTACGTAATCAATTTATTCATGGCTATTTTAAAAGTGTTTAAAAACATAAAATATTTTTTCAAAATATTTTCAATATATTTTTTGAAAAAAAAATCAAAGTTGTTAAAATGACTTTAGATGTCGTTCTAATGAGTACACGGTTCTCATTAGAATAACTTTGAAGAAGACTTCGAACAAGATAGATTTTGGCAAACGTTGGCCACTCTGAAATCTCGTTGAAAAGTTCGTTTAATGGATGTTTAAATGACATAGAGTACTTCGTTCGTACGAGATGTACCTCGTTTAAACGAATTGGAATTTTTTTACTTGATTTCAAATGCAATCTTTCAGTTTATCTCTTGAAGATTTTTCTCCTTATATATAGCGATACGAGCTTGAAATTTCTATCAAGCCTTTTCGACAAACCCCTTGGAAGATTTGAGATCACTTTATCAAACCTTGAAGAACTCATCTCTTATTCTAAACCTGGAAAAGTTAATTCTTCACTCCTGGGGATAGGAAAAGAGTTTTCTCAAGCTGATCGATAGACATTGAGGCAAGTGGAGCTTGTTGTGAGGGGGCGTTTATGGATCTACATCACTTTTTAGCAACAACGAGTAAGGAAGACATAACTGCAACTCTATGTGGATTTTAAGTTTGTAAATTTGTTCGTGTGATTCTATAATACCTAATTGTAATAATGCTGAAAAATGGTTTTAGTCTAAATGGTTTTTTCCTCAAATCATATCTTGTGGTTTGTTTTGATTCAATTCAGATTCATATATCTCGCATTTTTTGGTTCACCTAATTAATCAAGATAAAACTTCGATTAAATTGAATTTGGATTGTATGTGACCTAATCTACGATTTCTACATATAACTGGACCACCCCCACGAAACCCATTTTTACAAATTGGTATCAAAGTTTATATTTACATCTTAATTCGATGAACCTTGATGGTTGAATGGAGAATTTATATAATAGGCCACCTTTGTTTAATAGCAAAAATTATGCTTATTGGAAAGCTTGAATGAGATCATCTCTAAAATTGATTGATGAGCATGTCTAGCTTGCTATTGAAAATGGGTGGACTCCTCCTATTTGACTAATGAAAATGTCCTCACTCTCAAGACGGTTTTAATTTGGACTGAAGAGGAATTTATATTAAGTAACTTCAAATCTCGAGGTTTAAATGCCATTCTTGGTGTGATCACTCCCAAAGAATTTCATCTTTTCACGACATGTACCTCAACAAAAGAAACTACGGATATCATCCAGCTCACACACGGGGGAACCAATGATGTCAAAGCTTCTAAGCTTCAAAACTTGATCACACAATTTAAGACTATTATCATGTTTGAAACAAAAATTTTTTGATAAATTTTATGCTCATTTGTCTGATATTATGAATTCTAGTTGTAATTTGGGTGTGCGAATTTCGAAAACAAGAGTTGTTAAAAAAATTCTGAGATGACGCCCATTATATTTTAGTGCGAAATTCATTGTCCATAACTCTTTGGAAATTCTAGACATGATTGGGCTAGAAGAGCGCATGGATGATGTTAAGACTTATGAAATAGAAATCCTTCCCAAAACCTAAATAAAATAAGAAAAAGGAATATCTTGAAAAGCAAAATCTAAAGAAAAAGAGGTCTCTGACTCCGATTCTGAATTTGATCTAGGTGAACGTGCCCTGTTTGCTAAAAAATTCAAGAAGTTTCTCAAATTCAAAAATCAAAATTCATCCAAAATGGAAAATAAAAAATTTGAGAAAAATAAAAATTTCAAAGTGGGTAAGAATTTTTATGAGAATGATCAAAACAAAGCTAGAGTTGAGTACCCTAAGAAAGATGAATCAGAAAGACGTTATGAATGTTGGGGGAATTGTCACAAAGAACATGAGTGTACCACTTGGATTAAGAAATAGGGAAAAGGTAAGGCTGCATATAATGCCACTTCAAGTGATAGTGATGTTGAATCGGTGGATTCCAAGGATGAATTACCGTACAGACATAACTTCACCGCATTTATGACTAGTCATGTTATCACTTCAAGTACATCTCACGATGATGTGGACGTTTCTAAACATGATAAACTTAATAATGAATTGCATCATTCCAGAGAGGTTGAGGGTGATGATTTGAGTGACGGGGAACAATTTTTCAATGCACATACACAGAACTTTACGCTGTGTCATTCAAAACCAAAAAAAATATAACTCTTAGGGTGTTTTTTTAGACAATGAGTTAAAAGTTTCGAGAGAGTGTGAGATCTCAGTGAGAATTTATTTGAGTGTGCAACTTTTTTTGGTAGGAAGGGAAAAGAAAGACTTAACCAACATAGTGTCTACTCTAACAAGAGATGTTCAAGCGTCATTAGAGATTTATGAGAAACTTTAAGCCTATGTTTTCCAACTCAAAAAGGCTCTCGAATGTGCTCGGGAGGTAAAAATCACCTTAGGGGACATTTAATAAGGTTGTAAAGATATTCCTAGATCTCGCTTTATGTTTTAAAAGAGGAAAGTGATAGGTTACGAAGGTGCATCCACTTTTAATATCGCACCTGAACTATTTCCCATGTTTGAGATGGATTCTTATGGGCCTCGACCGAACCCACCAAGGAGAACTCATCCTAAGAGTTTTAACAAAGGTAGACACAAACAAATCTATGTTTGTACCCATTGCAAACGAAGAGGTCACCTTACGAATTTCTGCTACAAGATAGGAAGAGTTTCTCACACACATTCTCCCACACACCACTGTAGCAATTTTTCTCGTCTTCGCGAGCAAGTTGAGTTTATAGTCACTACTTTTAATGGATTAATGGAAGAATTTCAAAGTATGTATATGCCGTTTAAGAAATTTTACAACATAATGACTAGTGCCAACAATAATAAAGGAAAATAAAAAGTTCCACCTCTTGGGTACCTAAATATGATGAAAAAGCCCTTGTTGTTTATGTTGCTCTCTAGGTTGGGGGACTAATTTCCAAACATCGTTCTTTTGAAATTAAAGCAACTCATCATGCATATCACTTATATAGTGCTCATCCTTGAGTACTTATTTCACATTCTTGGGCTCTATTGTGGAAGTGTATTAAAAGTAGTTGTTTTTGTCTAAAATGGGTTTAAGGATTTTATGTCTTAGATGACGATTTACCAATAATAAAAAATGACAAATAATTGTGAAGATAATAAAATTGAAAGACAGAATAGAGGTGAGAGACAAATAGAGAATACGGGACTCACGTGGTTCGGCCCAAAAGATGTACCCTACGTCCACAGGTTTAGTGATGATTGTATTATTTTCTTCAGGGAATCAGAATGACTACAAGCTGTAGATTACTCTCTCTCTCTCTCTCTCTCTCTCTCTCTCTAGGGTTAGCAAAGAGATGTTGATCTCTTTCCCATATCCCCATGGGATCGTGTGCTATTTATAGTTAGTTATCAAAAACTATTTAGGGACAAGTGGAGTGCCTTTATAGGTCAAGAAGTTATACCTTTTACACATGGTGGGATAAATAAGGAGGACTTTGTTATAGCATAAATGAAATGGGCACGTGCTTAAATTCCTCACGTACACAAGTGTCTTTAGCGTGACTAACAAGCTTCTTTTACATGTATAGGCAAGTTAAAAAGTGATATTGACTTATTCAACTAATGCGATTAACTAACACCGGGAGATAGTTGTCAAGGAAATATACAGAGTGATAGGGCTGAGCATGTGCATATCTGAGCCGAGCACAGTTCTCCTGGATGATCAGAAATGAACAATGATAATGACCTCTTCATTTTATCTTTTAGAGGCCACATGGAATATACTAATAGATCCATGTGGTGTTCTTTACTTATGGTATAAAAAATGCCTCTAAGACTTTATGCATTGTTGGAATGTGTAGCAGCTTCTCTGGATTAGGGTTGTTCTGTAGTGGTTGTTATATATAATAAATGGATGAAGTGTAAATTCTGGTCAGTGGACCAAGATTTGGTCATCCCACTTTCTGCTCAGTCCGTTCGAACAAATTGACTTTAGTGATTTGATGTGAAAAGAGAACACAAGTCAGTCAATTGGAAATGAGGCGTAGTTAATGATTACACTCAGGTGCAGGTACGGAGAGACTGCACCATCATCTGGCTTTTTAGTCTACATCACTTAATGACGAGTGACATTTTACCTCATAACCACAAAAGTATTTAAAGGGTTTGTACCATACTTTTTTTTTATCATCACCATTCAAATATCCCAAGCGTCATTTTTAAAGAGAGAAAACTCGGTTGTAGAGAAAAGTTATGATCTTCCATTGCTTAGGCATCCACTATCTACTCAGTTTCCTGCTTTTTTTATGCAGTTCTTAGCTTTTAATTTCAGTTTCCACTTCCATTCAAATGGTAAGTTTCATTTTCCCTCTAAATTTATTAAGGGCTTTCTAAAACAAAATTTGGGGTCTTCATGTTATGTGGCTATCAAATTTGTTGTTGGGTTTAGTTTGTTGGATATTTGGTTGGAAATTTGAACCTTTAGACGACCATTGAGTTGGTTGTCTTAAGAATTTGACAATTTTAGGGTTTTCTTGGTTTTACCTCTTCTTGTCCTTCCATTTAGCCACCAACTCAAGTTTTCCCGCTAAACAGACTTGTTTATCATCTTGATGAGCTACCATCCTCACATCCAACATTTATTCAAGATATTAGCTAAGTTGGAACTTACCTACCCAAGTTTCACTGTCAGGAGGTTTCCACGACACCAGTAGGTGGTATGTCTAGAGGATGATCTAGGCCTAAATATACACCCCGAGCAGAATCTTCTAATTGTTCCGCTTTGTTCTCCATAGAGTGTCCATTTACCACCCCCAATACTGATGATGAAATTTAGTGTTGCTTCAAGTAGGTGGTTATTTAAAAAATAGAGCATCAATGTTTGTCATAAATTCGGAATCCTCCTCTGAGGAGGTTAGATCAGATAGGAGTGATGATGTTAGGCTTGAGAGTGTAGGACCATTCCCCTCTGCTTCCCCTGTAGATGAGCATCTTGATGATCATGATCATGGTATTGCAGATTCTTTGAATTCTTATGACTCCTCTCTAACTGATGCGAGGTGGTCTGCCAATGACATCCTTTAAGATGAGCGAGATCATCTTAGGGAGAAGTAAATTATTCCCACTAGCATCCAAAATAGGATGCCCACCAGTGAACAAAGAGTATATAATAATTCAAACTCAGATGAGATATGTCTTCCTCTGTGGGCCCTCTATGTGGGACTTAGACTACCTCTTCATCCCATTATTAGTTTTATCCTTAATGGATATGGAAATATTGACCCAACTCCCCTCCTCCAATGCCTATAGGAATATTCTGGGAGAAATGACGTTCTGGAAAATTTTGACTAGATTTGGTCTCACCGGAGACATTTTTAAATATGTCCACGACCTAAAGGACAATGCCAAAGCCCCTAGATATTAATATTTCACTCCCAGGAAATCCTACTTAAGGATGGTTAAAGTTTTCCAAATTAGTAATCACAATCGGAAGCATCAATATATTTTTGCTAAAGTTGAATAGGAGTTTAGGAGTCATGAACAAGATGGATTGTGTAAGATTCCTCGCGAATGAAATAGGACGAAGACAATAGGTAAATTTTCAAATTTTTTCATACCTCAATATTTTGATGTTAGCGATTTATTTTTTTCAGTGAAGAAGGCTCCACGACTACCTGCTGCTATTAGGAATTTTTTGGAACCATATCGTGTGAAGAAGCCCCCCAAATTTGAAGATCTATTCTTTGTTGAAAATTTCATTATTGTTAGCTACCACATTCCTCCATGTGGAGTTCCCCCAGTGGAAGTAGATAGTCCTTTGGAAAGGTATGTGTTATTTGAGACCAACCTTAGGACTGAAGCTGACTTTGAGGCCAAAGTTAAAGTTGGTCAAGTAACCATTCCTTCTTTCCTTGGCTTCTCCTTCCCTCTTTTTCTTGGATTGCAGACTTATTTCCCCATCTAACTTTATCTCCTACTACCTTTGAACCCCCCTCAGAATGAATCCTAGGAATGGCTCTTATACATATTAATCGAAAAGCCATTGAAATTGCTCGTCAAAAGAAATTAAAGGCAGATAAGTGTAGGGTGGAGGCTGCGAAGAAGAGAGTAGAGGACGATGAGAAAAATCTTGAAGAGGGAAAAATAGGCTCAGCAGAATGCTCAAAAAGAGATATAAGGATGAAATTGTTGCTTTGGAAAAATCCAAGGGCAATGCCCCTATGTATTCCAATGCCCCTGTTATGGGGGACAAGCGTACTCGTCGTCTATAAATTAGAATATCCTCAAGGTGTCGGGAATAAGTGAATCAAGACCTCTTCGTTGGCTGGTACGAGCTAAGTAAACTTTCCCTCACTATGGGGAAGTTAAAGAATTTAAGTTTGATCCAGGACATAGGATTTTTTCTAATGAACAGACGGTTGATCCTAAGTCCATTTTTTATCACGCTAATAATGCCACCAACTTGTTGGGATATCATGGCCACATGAACTTTGAGTTTTTGATAGGTTACGACACTAATTCGTTATGGAGGTTGATTCAACATAGGTTATCTATGGTAATTCTTCTCATAGTTGTTCTCCATTTCAGACCTCTACTCATTTAGTACCTGATTTAGTTGTTTTTTTTAATAGACTACTGCAGAATCCAAAGTCGTAAGAGAGAAGGCTATCGTCAATAACTATGCTTTTGAATAATTGATAGAGGAGCATCGAAAGATAAAGTGGATTTGAAACAAACTTCAGATGACCTCAAAAAGGTTGGCGATGAGCTCTAGGATAGAGATGACCATATCATGGCTAAGATTGTTGTTCTCAACATGACTGAAGAGGAGAATACCCAGTTTCGTGATAAGGCAACTACTAATGAGGCCAAACTAAAGAGCATGGAATAAGCCTTGAATAAATCCAAGGAGGATTTGACTGGAGATACTCAAAAGAACATAAAGCATTTTCGAGAGCTTGAGAAGACTAATTAGGCCTTAGTAACTACTAAGGAAGTTGGTGTGACCAAGTATAAATCTTCGACTAACTATAATGTTTATTGTTGGCTTTTTCATGGCCAGGTATAAAAAGCTAAAGAAAAGAGTGATGACTCATTACCCGAATATTACTGAGGTGGTGATAAAGTGGCAAGGTGATGATGATGTAGACATTGCCCTTGCGGTCGAGCAGATGATGGAAATTGACAAGCCAGCCAATGAAGATGTACTTATGACCTCTGAGTCGAACCCTCTTACAAGTAGTAACAACGATCCTACTTCTATTGAATTATCTTTTTCCTGAAGCTTTCTTTTTAATCAGTTCTCTTCTCTTGTAATGGAAATATCAACTTCAGCTTATTTTGTATGCACTTCTCATTATAATGGCATACTATTTTTTATTCAATTTCTTGTTTGTATGTTGTTTGTATCTTATCATTGCTTTGTATGATTGAAATAGATCACATGTAATGTTCTGGTACTCTAATTGTATGGTCAGTTATCGACCTAATTTGCCTTTGTAATTTATTTGAGAACAAACTTGAGTTATCCTGACCTGGGTTCTACAAGTCTTTTGGCTAACTTACTAATCTCATAGCTTAAAATTATGTGTCAATACTGATTACCTTGGTCAAATCCGAAGTTCAAAGGAAATTATCCTTGTGTTGGTTTGTCATCAAATCTGAAATTCATAGGGGTTTAACGGCTTGTTACATATGCTAAATGCAATATCTTGCCCACGAAAAAGGTATTCTATCCCAATAAAGCTTTAAGAAAAGTTATGACATTTTTTGTATTCTTTTAGATTGCTCGGGACGCACAAAGTTCTAAGTTAGGTGGGTTTGATTGGGCATAAATATTGTATATTTATTCCCCTAACTTTGGTACATTTGTGAACCCGAGTGATGCAATCGATATCAATTTAACTCACATTTATTCTACTAATCTTCGTTGGCAAGTATTTCGTGTTTCGTGTTTCTCCTATGTGTTTTACAGGTTAATTATGCAAGCGGTTTAAAAGAGAAAGCAAAACAATGAAAGGAAGGCTAGGAAGGCAAGTTCAAGGGCATTTTGGTAATTTTACAATAGGATCCCGGAGGAGGAGTCAACTGGAAAGTTGAAAATATCGGATCAGCGAGAACCATGGAAAAACGGAATCCAAATACGAGGTACGGTTGAAGAGTTATGATCAATTGAAGTTGAGGAAAAATCCAAGAAGAAAAGAAAAAAACAAGAGAAAAATTCCAAGTGTTGAAAAAAGGAAAAAGGCACCCAAAACAAGCGAAAATTCTTGAACCCCAAGTCGAAATGATTCGGGATTTAACCGGTTCTGGGTACCTATGAACCGGTTCGGGGGTCCTGATGCGCGAAGTTGCTCCTTTATTCTGATTGGTCCAAATAGTTCCATTTTGTTACAACTCATTCTAAAACATATTTGTACGAAGCTAATGACTTAGGAAAGATAGTTTTTCATAGTTTTCGCCAGTTTTTGGTAGAGATAAAGGTAAAAGATCACCTACGAACATAGTTGGATTATTTGCTTCAAGATTGATTCATTCCGGGATTGTTTTCAAATTTTAATTTAAGTTTCATTCCTCTTATTACTATTCTTGCATGGTTATTTTTCTCACATGATCCAAAAAATTTCTGGGTTCAAAACACATATTTGCATGTTTCAATATAGTTTCATCATGAGTTCTTTCACATGCAATGTAATTATTTCATGCATCATTCAGTTTAACATGTCCGACGAGATTAAAAAGGGTCGGGATGCATGAACTCAACCTGATGTGTTAGTTGCATGTATATAAAATTAATCCTCTAAATTTAATGATTTATGATGACCGTATTGCGTAGCAACACAACCATTGTAGATCTTTGGATCTCGTTTACTTCCGGGTAATCGGGATGCTTTAGAATGCAATGTGAGTGTCGCTATCGCGCGTTACCGCTTTACTCGTCCTCTGATTTCGTATGGTGCGGGCCTGAACCTCATATACGTAATGCTTGGGAGTACTAAAGTCTAGGTCTAATCAATCACTTAAATTTACGATTAGTTTTATACTTGCAATACACTAGGGTTGAGGGATTGTATCCCCGACCTATTTTCTCATTATATAGTTAAAGTTTTAAGTCATTCATTATCAGTATTTTAGGTAATTTAGAATAGTTGCATTCCATTCATACTTTAGTCCATTAATTAACCATTTTCAAAAATTACATTTTGTTGTAGTCAATATCCAAATCAAATTATCTATTATTTTTTTTTCTTTAGAGTCAAAGTTAGGATTTCTTCATCTGTCCAACATCGTTATGAAACTGTCGTCCTATTTTCCTGAGGATCAATACCCGACTTATCGAATTATTACTTGAGTGACATAATTGTACTTGAGCCTAGAGAGTACGCACTTTTGAGACACATTCTGAGTCGCGTCAAGTTTTTGGCGCCATTACTGGGGAATTAGGTAGACTTAGGATTAGATCGAGTCAATCTAAAACCTTGACCAAAAATTCAAAAAATCCCAAAACATAAATAAAAAAAAAAAAGCACAAAAATATTCCTCATCATCTCTCACAAGCCTGTTAATGTAAAATTCTAAACTCACTCCAGCTTCCCATAATACTCCAACCCACATTCACAAAAACCTGATTGTTGAGTACGACCCTGATAGCCCTCACACTCCTAACGCTCCACAATTCCGGGTTCCACCTCCCACACCGTCACACTCAATTGCAAATAACACTTCATTTTCCCTCTTAGGACACACATTAGAGCACACTAAGAGTATACCAAGTGAGGACACAGAGTCTTTGAGTGAGATAAATATGTCACTAGACGGTAGCGCAACCGCCGGTGAGGAAGAGGACCTGTATCTCCCTTTGAGAGAAATGTTATATCCCGAGCGGACTGTCACTCAGGGATGCATTTTACTCCGATATAATGCAGGGCAATTTCTCTTTAGGAATGGGATGATCCAGATACTTTCCACTTACCATGGAATGGATTCAGAAAATCCATATGCCCACATCATGGGACTTAAGGAGGCGTGCGAGACTCTTAGCGATCAAACTTACACAAAAGATGTGCTCCTCCTTAAACTCCTGCCATTCTCGCTAAAGGATAAGGCTAAGACCTGGCTATGGTTTTTACCTCCAAATTCTATTTCATCATGGAATGAGTTACAAACTAAATTTCTCAAGAAATTATTTCCTCCACATAGAACGAACTCCATCAAGGCTCAAATTTAAACTTTCCGACAATTTGAAAATGAGTCGTTCGATCGATGCTATGAGCATTTTAATGAGTTAATTACTTCGTGCCCCCATCATTGATTTGTTAAACTGCAAATCATTTCCTTCATCCATAATGGGATAAACATTAATTTCAAGCAACTCGTTGAAACCATGTGCGATGGTCCATTTGTCGAATTAGATTCCAATGATGCTGAGCTTCACATGAGGTATGTGGCCGAGACTACCCAATCCTGGGATACATCTGACCCTAATGCTCAAAATCAAAATCGTTAAGTGACCACCACTCTATCGGCGTCCAACCTATTTCACATAGAAAATAATTCTATGACGGACTGTCGACTCGATGTACTTGAGAAAGGAATGCGAGACCTATTTGAAGTATGTGGAAGAGGACTAACTGTATCCATCCCAAACCCCATCGAGAAGGTGTGTGAGATTTGTTAGGCGGGTCATTCAACTGAGGAATGCCCGACTATACCCGCCTACAAAGTAATGCTTCAAGAACAAGTAAGTGGTATAGGAGGGCTCAAGGGTAATTTCGGTGCACCGCGCGGGAATTCTTACAACCCTTCATGGAAAAACCATCCTGGTTTTAGCTATGGGCAACAACATGCTGCGATGAATCCTAATTCACATGTTTCCCCACCTCCACCACCGCACTTTCAACAAGCTTCACACATGCAAGGACATATGAAAGCTCCACCACCTCAAGGAGCATATATCACTTCACCGCGGGAAAATCTCGAGGATACGATGAACCACTTTATCAATACCCAGAATGCAACTAATTCTAGGTTTGATCTCATGATCAGTGACATAAATGCAAATATTTCAAAGATATAATCATCGTTGAGTGTCCAAGAGAAGGGAAAATTTCCTGCCCAGGGGCAAAGACCTCCCCAAGGTCAAACTAGTGTTAGCTCCACATCTACAGAACATCAGGAGCAATGTCAAGCTATTACCACTCTTCGTAGTGGGAGAGTCATTGATTCATCACCTCCCCCACACGACCAAACCAAAGACAAGGAGATTTCTCCCGTCATGAAAGAGGCCGAAGATGTCCCCTCTAATGAGAGTGATAAAGAAGACACTAGTGAGCCCGAGGTAGTAGTGAAACCCGCCACTATGACACCATTTCCTCAAAGGTTGGTTCCTTCCCAAAAAGGAAACCCCCGTGATGAAGTGCTAGACCTGCTTAAGCAAGTAGAGTTAAATTTACCTTTCCTCGATGCCATTAAGAAAATTCCAGCTTATGCGAATGTCATCAAGGAATTATTAACAGTGAAGAGGAAGATGAAGGTAAATAAAAACGTCTTTCTAGCACAGAACGTGAGCTCCATCCTACTTAATGATCTCTCGTCAAAATTCAAAGATCCCGGTGCACCCACCATTTCCTGCATCATTGAAGCAAATAAAATTGAAAAAGCCTTACTTAACTTGGGAGCAAGTGTTAATATCCTCCCTTACGCCATCTATAGGAAACTTGATCTGGGCGACCTCAAACCCACAAACATCACTCTCCAGTTAGAGGATCAAACTGCGAAAATCCCAAGAGGTATAGTTGAGGACGTGATCGTTCAAGTTGACACTTTCTACTTTCTGGTAGATTTTGGCATTTGGGACACGGAATTCTCCTTCGCCTCGAGCAATCATGTTCCCATCATTCTTGGGCTCCCATTCTTAGCTACGACTAACACAATTATCAATACCCGAAATGGGCAGATGCCACTCACCTTTAGGAATATGACTTTAGAGACTAACATCTTCCATATAGCCTAATATACGGGGGAAGAAGATGATCTTCACACGATGAGCTTCATCGATGAGATCGTAGAGGAGTATTTGGAGGAAAATTATTATGAAGATGACCTAGGGTCCTGTTTAGTGTCGAGCCACGAGAGTAAGGAGACGTACACCGAATTTTAGATGGAGATTGAGGAGTTGAGAGAGTTACTTGATGAGAGAGCGTCGAACGAGGATGCGAGAGATGTAAATTGGGTTTCTCGATTCGAGGAGTAACCGCCGAGGGAGACATGCATGGTTCCCTCCAGCGACAAATTTTTAACTCTCGAATTGAAGAAACTACCCTCCCATATTAAATATGCATACCTAGGAGAGGACGAGACATTTCCAGTTGTTGGCTCCTCTAGCCTAGACGAAGAGCGGGAGGGTAAACTGTTAAAGATTCTGAGGAAGCACCAAAGTGCCTTTGGTTGGTGTATTACTGATTTGAAGGGGATAAGTCCTTTGATTTTCACCCACAAGATTCACCTCGAGGAGGATGTCAAGCCCTCGATAGAAATACAAAGAAGGCTAAACCCCAATATGAAAGAAGTGGTGAGGATCAAAATAATTAAGCTATTGGATGCCGGGAATATCTATCCAATTTCGGACAGCAAGTGGGTGAGCCCTATTCAAGTTGTCCTGAAGAAGTTGGTCATAAAAGTGATTGAGAATGATAAGGGAGAGCTAGTTCCCAATGTACCACCACCGGGTAGCACGTTTTCATTGATTACCTAAAACTCAATGCGGGAACTAGAAAAGGCCATTTCCCCTTGCCATTTATTGATCAGATGCTAGAGAGAGTAGCGGTCCACCCTTACTATTGCTTCCTTGATGGTTATTCCGGATATAACCAAATTGAGATAGATGTACATGACCAGGAGAAAATGACCTTCACTTGCCCCTTTGGTACGTCTTCCCACAAATGTATGTCATTCGGCTTGTGTAATGCACCTGCGACCTTTCAAAGGTGCATGTTGAGTCTATTTAGTGACATGTTTGAGAGAGGACTTGAACTGTTCATGGGCGATTTTAGCATTTTTGGCACCTCTTTCGATCTGTGTCTGGCAAAGTTGGAAAAATTACTTTCCCGGTGTGTGGAGAAGAACTTAGTGCTAAATTGGGAGAAATGCCATTTTATGGTCACTGAGGGAATAGTTCTTGGCCACATAGTTTCATCCAAGGGGATAGAAGTTGATAGAGCTAAGATAGATTTCATATCCAATCTACCCGCACCAAAATTGCTCAAAGACGTGTCCTCCTTCTTGGGCCACACGGGATTTTATCGAAGGTTCATTAAGGACTCTAGCGCCATCGCTAGACCCTTAAGCAACCTACTCATGAAGAACACACCATTTGAATGGACATAAGCATGCCATAGCACTTTTTAAAAACTAAAAACTATGCTTGTGTTTGCTCCCATCATTCAAGTTTCGGATTGGTCCTTACCATTCGAACTCATGTGTGATGCTAGCGATTATGCGATAGAGGATGATTTGGGCCAAAGAAAAGACAAAAAGGCTCATGTCATCTACTATGCTAGTCGGACTCTTACTGGACCATAACTCAATTACTCCACCACAGAGAAGGAGTTACTAGCAGTAGTCTTTGCACTTAATAAATTTCGATCCTACCTTATCGGTTCTCCCATCACTTGCTTCACCGACCACGCGGCATTGAAATACCTACTAGAAAAGAAAGACACAAAGTCGCGCCTCATAAGGTGGATCCTACTCCTACAAGAGTTTAATCTCTCCGTTAAAGATAAGAAAGGAGTAAAAAATGTCGTTGCCGACCACTTATCATGGCTTTCGTCCGACGTACCGATTGATCCAATACCCATAGATAAATACTTTTTGGATGAGCAACTCTTTGACACATCTTCTTTCCCCTGGTTTGCGGATATAGTGAACTATCTTGTCACGGGAGCCATCCCTCCCGATTGAACACCGCAAGATAAGAATAGGTTTATTTCTTGGTCGCGCATGTTTTTCTATGACGATCCTTTCCTATTTAAATATTGCGCCGACCAAATCATCCAACGTAGTGTATCGGATTACGAGATCCCCAAAATCATCCAATGTTGTCATTTGGAAGCTTGTGGAGGTCACTTTTCGATAAAAAAAGATGGTCGCTAAAATTCTTCAATGCGGCCTTATAGGTCCACAATATTCCGAAATATGAACAATTATTGCAAATCTTGCAATAGGTGTCAAAGGATAGGAGCGATTACCCGACGAGACATGATGCCATTAACCCCGATACTCACTATTGAGATCTTCGACTACTGGGGCATTGACTTCATGGGCCCATTTCCTCCATCTTTTGGTTTCCTACACATCGTTATCGTGGTAGAATCCGTTTCTAAATGGGTGGAAGCCATAGATACCAAGCCCAATGATAGCAAAGTGGTGATTAGGTTCCTGCAGGAACACATACTTTCCCTCTTCAGTGCTTGGAAAGCGATAATAAGTAGCATGCACTTTTGTAACAGGCCATTCGTAAAGCTCATGAGAAAGTATAGCGTCGTTCACAAGGTTGGAACGACCTATCACCCACAAACGAATGGTCAGGCCAAACAAGCGAATCGGGAGATCAAGAACATTCGCGAGAAGATCGTCCATCCCACCTGGAAAGATTGGTCAATTCGATTGAACGATTCACTATGGGCTTATCATACCGGATATAAAAATCCGCTCGACATGTCCCTATTCCGCTTTGTGTATGGAAAACCTTGTCATCTTCCCGTGGAATTAGAGCACAAGGCGTATTGGGTGATTAAGAAGTTGATTTATGACATGAATAAAATCAGTGAAGCTCGCAAGCTTCAATTAAATGATTTAGAGGAGATACGCAATGATGCGTATGAGAACGCAAGAATTTCCAAAGAAAGGATGAAATTCTCTCAAGATAACATTATTCGACGCAAAGAGTTTCTTCCCAGACAAAAGTTGCTTCTCTATAACTCTCGGCTTCATGTATTCCCGAGAAAGTTGCGGTCACGATGGTCTGGCCCGTTTGTTGTGAAGAATGTATACCCTCACGGAGCAGTGGAATTAGACGATTTGAAAGGGGGAAATACATTTAAGGTAAATGGACAATGCCTAAAGCCATATCTTGAGGCGTGTGTGGAAGAAGTCGACACTCTTTGGTTATCGAACCCTGTTTATGGGTTCAATTGAGCTTAAAATGAGAGGTCGTCGTACCCCCGATGCGTATGGGTTGAATTATTATGTATAGTAATCGTGTTTGAGTTAGGGTATTTTTTAGTCCGGAGCACGGTTCACGGGATGGATTGAGTTAACAAACTTTTCGAGAGAGTTTGCATGGATTTCGAGGGCTTGGTCAAGGAAATTTTAGGGCACCCGAGGGTCTAGAACATTTTTAGGGTCAATGCGCACAAGAGGAGATAGGAGAGAACAATTGGTTTTTTAGAGAAGAGAGAAACCAACCTTTCGGGATAGCACCTTCCCCCGAACCCCAAGGTGAACCGGTTCAGGGGGCGAACCGGTTCAGGGTACCACAGATATTTTCCAAATTCATTCTCATCCCTCCTCTTTTCCATCCATTCATTTCCCTACGATTTTTCACCTCCAAAACCTTCCCCCTTCCTCTTTCAATCCTAATTCCTTCCCTCATTCCTCTCCCTCAAAACCCATTCCCATTTCCCACCAAAAATTCTACCCCAGCACCTATAAATTCACCCCCACCCCTTATCCATTTCTCACACTAAAATTCACTCTCCCTCTCCTCCATACCATGTCCTTATTCTCTACCTATCTCTCTCTCTCTCACCATACTGCGTACCCGCTGAGCCCATCTACGCCCTAAGAAATATGATGACACCACCATCCTTGATGACAAGGGTAAGGGGGTGTTTTGAAGCATCCAAGAATGCCATTAGGCCGAGCAGTACTTCTCGGCCATGCGCCCTATCCACATCGAGAGTTTTATTAATTGGGAGAAACTTCTCGGCGACATCACCTCCCTATTCAACCGTCGGGGGTGGTGCTCTTTTCTCGCTCCTACGAGCAATCACATGTTTGAAGACGCTATCTGCCAATTTTATGTAACACTCATTCGAAAATCCACCACGCCTCATGAGGCCTACCTTGACGGTATCCAAATTCCAATTTCGGCCACCATCATCGCGCGCAAAATGTGCGCCAAAAGGGTTGTCCTCCCCGTGCCTTTTCGATATACCACAAATGGTGCCATCCGCATCAAAGAAAAATGCATTGCTGGAATGGAATACGGGGCAGAATGGGTGTGGCATTATTTTCCCATATGAAGTCTATCGGATACAGTGCGATTCACTCACCTAATTGCTTATGGAGGAATCCATCAAACCAGCAATGACTCGGTGGTCCGGCACGTCACGCCAACTTCCTTTACCACTTCCTGGACCCCGAGAGCATAATCAATCTAGCCCAACTCTTCTACCTGGACATCATCAATGCCGCCTACGACGAGTGGGGCAAAGTCTCTATCCCTTATGCTCACCTCATTACGGAACTTTTGATAAATGTCGGGGTGGAAGACCCGGGGCAGAAAATTCGGCTTCCCTGCCCCATTGGAAGCACCTCCACCACTCGGAGAGAACACCAAATGTGAGTGTCTAACCCCGACCATCCCATTATCAACGAGGGTACAGGGGAGGAAGCACATGATGAGCCCATGATGGACGTGGAGGAGGAAGAAGAGGAGTATGAGGAAGAAGAGGATGATTTGGATTTCGAGCCCCGGGGGCAAATTTTGATCGGCGACTTTCGGTGGTTGAATCCCGCCTCGATGGGTTCATCACCCAATACAATGAAGATCAAGCCTCCTATCAAAGGGATCAAGTGGTATGATGCACCAGCTTCAAGTCCATCTTTACGAACTCAATTTGGGTGGACCCCCTCCGCCTTTTTTCTATGATCCATACGATCCCAACACACCCGGACACTCAAATCAGCCTCCCCAGTGAAGCCCATGTTTTTTTTATGTGTTTGATGTGTGTTTGTAATGGTGGTTATTTACATTTCTTAGTTTCTTGCTCGACCCTCTCTATTGTAACACATGTTTCTCCGTTGCTATAATACAATTTTGCAATTCTGTTTTAATTTGTTTGTTTTATTTTTCTGCACTATTCATTCGCTTTGAGTTAGATTTTAGTCCTTTTTGCTTTAGGACAATGCAAAAGTCTAAGTTAGGGGGGTCACAAGTGAGTTTTTCTAAAACTTCACAAATTTTCAAAAATGCCTAAAAATCTAAAAAAAATCATAAAATTTTGAAAAATCCAAAAATATTTTTCTTCAAAATAAATAAAAATTGGAATTAAAATTTTTCAAAAATATCATTAAAAGTCGATTTAAAATCTTGAATTGTAAAAACACAATACACAAAGACGAAATTGACCAATGATGGAAATTGTGCGAAAATTGACGACTTAACGAATAAGTGTGGAGATTAACAACCCCGGTGAGATTCGAGCCTTTCATTTTTGTGAAATTTATAAATCAATCAGAGTTAATTGTTAACTTAAAGTTCTTTTCAGCGGTCTAATAAGTCATCGAGGATCTCAAGTCTTTCACTTTGATCGATTTTAAGAAGTGTGTGTGATATTGCCTTGAAAAACGTGACGAAATAATCTCTAAATTATTCATCTCGAAATGCATATGGTAACGCAATTAGTATTTTGGATAATGAAGTAGGCCATCGTCTGTTACCAAAAAACATTGGCCATAAAAAGTTGTCAAAAATCATCCCTTTTGTGACCCATTTTGAGCCAAATAAAAGTTTTCCTTTCGTTTGACAACCCGAAAAACCCAAAAAGCCCGAAATTGTGAAAAATAGAAAAAGTCAGAATTTAAGTTCGAAAAGTACAATAAAAAGGGGGAAAGAAAAAAAATTAGAAAAATGCTCAACAAAAATAGCAAGAAAAGAAAAGCGAAAATATAGAAAGGAAGAAGAAAATGAGCAAAAGCCCGAAAAAGCACTAACGGACATCATAAGCAAAATTTTCCAATTCCATATAACCCAATACACCTTCAAACAGTAAAAGTCCTAACCGAGTCCAAAATTTTGAAATTGGTTACCGCGTGGAGAGATAAAACACCCAAAAGATGAAAAAGAGATAAAAAAAATGTGAATTACAGGCAATGTTGTCGTTCTTATATCCGTAATCCTTTTATGAGATCAGATTACCGAAAAATTTCCATCTTTTAATTTGTGTGCGTGACTTTGCATCCATTATATTTACTCTTTTAATCACTCATACCGAGAGAATAACCACAATTCCGATTGATTCGTTTGTGAGAGCATCCCGTGAGATTTTGAAATCAAAATGAATTTTTGGATAAGTAACGTAATGGTCAATTGGTGGAAATTCGCGGTTAAATTTTAGGCTTCCCACTCACGCAGTATGATTTGAGACTCTTAAACATGATTTGATGATGTTTATTTTTGGTAAAAGTTTGAGTTATACAATTTTTGCATGTTTTGATTGTTCTTTGAGTCGAATTTTGTGTGTACATTCACTCCAAACCCCCACGAGAAACCACTCGTCCTACTAGGGTAACCTAGGGGTTTAAAGGCTTATTGCATATGCTAAATGCAATCGCTTGCCCGCGAAAAAGGTATTCTATCCCAATAAAGTCTTCAGAAGAGTTGTGACATTTTTTTTCTTTTACATTACTCGGGACACGCAAAGTTCAAAGTTAGGGGGGTTTGATTGGGCATAAATATTGTATATTTATTCTGCTAACTTCGGTACATTTGTGAACCCGAGTGATGCAATCGATATGGATTTAACTCACATATATGCTACTAACCTTCATTGGCAAATATTTCATGTTTCTTGTTTCTCCTATGTGTTTTACAGGCTAATAATGCAAGCGGTGCAAAAGAGAAAGTGAAACAATGAAAGGAAGGGTAGGAAGTAAAGTTCAAGGGAATTTTGGTAATTTTGCATTCAGATCTCGAAGGAGGAGTCAACTGGAAAGTTGAAAAGCTTGGAGCAACGAGAACCATGGAAGAGACATCATCCAAATCCGAGTTACGGTTGAAGAGTTATGATCAATTGAAGTTGAGGAAAAATCCAAGAAGAAAAGAAGAAAACATGAGAAAAATTCTAAGTGTTAAAAAGAGAAAAAAGGCACCCAAAACAAGCGAAAATTTAAAAAGCCCCGGTTGAATCGGTTCGGGGATCCTGATGCGCGAAGTTGCTCCTTTATTCTGATTGGTCCAAAGAGTTCCATTTTGTTACAACTCATTCTAAAATGTATTTGTACGAAGCTAATGACTTAAGAAAGATCGTTTTTATAGTTTTCATCGGTTTTTGGTAGAGTGAAAGGTATAAGATCACCTGGGAACATAGTTTCATTATTTTCTTCAAGATTGATTCATTATGGGTTTGTTTTCAAGTTTTAATCCAAGTTTCATTATTCTTATTATTATTATTCTTGCATAGTTATTTTTCTCACATGATTCAAACAATTTCTAGGTTCAAAACACATATTTTCATGTTTCAATATAGTTTCATCATGAGTTCTTTCACATGCAACGTAATTATTTCCTGCATCGTTCAGTTTAACATGTCCGGCGAGATTTAAAAGGGTCGGGATGCATGAACTCAACCTGATGTGTTAGTTGCATGTGTATAAAATTAATCCTCTCAATTTAATTATTTATGATGACCGTATTGCGTAGCAACACAACCATTGTAGATCTTTGGATCTCGTTTACTTCCGGGTAATCGGGATGCTTTAGAATGCAATGTGAGTCTCGCTATCGCGCGTTACCGCTTTACTCATCCTCTGATTTCGTATGGTGCGGGCCTGAACCTCATATACGTAATGCTTGGGAGTACTAAAGTCTGGGTCTAATCAATCACTTAAATTTACGATTAGTTTTATACTAGCAATACACTAGGGTTGAGGGATTGTATCCCCGACCTATTTTCTCATCATATAGTTAAAGTTTTAAGTCATTCATCATCAGTATTTTAGGTAATTTAGAATAGTTGCATTCCATTCATACTTTAGTCCATTAATTAACCATTTTCAAAAATTGCATTTAGTTGTTGTGAATATCCAAATCAAATCATCTTTTCTTTTTTTTTTCTTTTTAGAGTTAAAGTTAGGATTTCTTCATCTATCCAACATCGTTACGACACTGTCGTCCTATTTCCCTGAGGATCGATGCCCGACTTATCGAATTATTACATGAGCGACAGGCTTGCACTTGAGCCTAGAGAGTACACACTTCTGAGACACATTCTAAATCACGTCAAGTTTTTGACTGGTAGGTAGTTACCCCCAATGCGTCTTTTATTTCTTCCATGAGATCAAGGTCCAGCCTCCTCAGCAGGTTGCTTCACGGTGAGTTAAAATTGGGGACTCAATGTTTAGGAAGGCCAATCTCGGTTAGGACTATTGTTTTTATGCTTAAGTATATCATATAGGGAGTTTCACCTGTGGTTGTGTTGGGTGAGATCTTATAAGTCTATAGAACACTCTATAACTCGTTGATCCAATTGCCTTTTACACTATCCAAAATTTTCTTGATTCCATCCGGCAAGGTTTTAGTGGTAACCTCAATTTGTCCATTTCACTAGAGATGTCCTGGGGAAGAATGAAGTTTTAGAATCTTGGAACGGATACAGTAGTCCTCAAACTCTTGATTATCAAATTGGGTACCGTGGTCTATAATGAAGGCATATGGTATACCATAATGGAAAATTGTGTTCTTCCAGATGAATTGGAAGTATCTCTCGTATGTCATCTCTACCAGGGGATCTGCCTCTACCCACTTGGTGAAGTAATCCATAACAACCATCAAATATTTTAATCTTCCTCTCGTCTTAGGCAAAGGACGACCAGATCTATTCCCTAGAATGCAGATGGCCAAAGGGAAGTGATCGATATGAGAGAGGCTCTTAGAGTGTGATGGATCTTGGTGAACCTGTGATATTCGTTATATTTTCTGGCATAGTCCATGCAGTTCACTTTCATGGTGTCCAATAATAGCCCTGTGTAGCCACATGATTCTTTAGGGATCTCCTCATAGAGTGTGGCTCGAAGCATCCTTCATGTACTTTCTTGATCATATTATTCACTTCGGTTGGATGAACGCATCATAAAAATGTAATAATGTATCATCTTTTGTGTAAGATCTATATTTCCAGAACATTGTTGGGTTACCTTGTAGCGAAACTTCCTTTCTTCTTTTGCGTTAGATAGCACAACGTTGGTATTTATGTAACCCCATTTTGGGTGAGTCCAAGAAGGCTTGAGGCTTACTTTAATGATGTTCACCGTTTTTTATTTATGATGTGGTGTGTAAGTATCTCCACTAGGACCATTCTACATAATTTTGTTCGAGTAACTGATGTTAAATGGCTAATGCGTTTGTCCAAGCATTTTTTGTTCTAGGGATTCTCAATATCTTAACTCCTAGAAATTTTATCAGCCACTATTTTGATTTGTCCAGGTACTTAACCATGTATTCCTCTCTATCTTTATATACTCCGAATAATTAATTGACCACCAATTGAGAGTCATTGTGCGTTAGATTTCATTTGGCTCCTAATGATGATGCTAACCCAAAGCTTATGATGACTACTTCGTATTCGACTTCATTATTTGAGGTCTAGAACTGAAATCGTTGCACATAATCCACATCTATTTTCTCTGGCATAGTAATGATAAGACCTTCTCCGCTGCCTGTGTTGCAGGATGAACCATCCACAAACAGTTTCGGGACGGGTTTTTTTTGCTCAAATTGTCCTACGAACAACTCTCCATGTTTGAATAATTTTAGTATCTTCTCTTCATTACGATCGAAATCTTCTCGTCTAGTTGACGATTCTGGAATATCCTTACTTTGATTTAACATAGGTATGGTTTAGCTTTCTCTCAGAGGGGTCTGCCCGTTTCTTTTGACAATTGGGCTCTCTTTTAAAGAAGTCTGCTCAATTTTAACTATGGATGGTCTCCCTTCCTTAAAAGTATGCTTTGCCTCAAATGTTGAGCTCTCTACCGAAGGAGTCTGCTTGGAAGGTTTCTCTTCATAAGTGAATTCAGAAATGAAGTCAGCCCCCACTTGTTCGTTAATAGTTATTTTAGGTTCATATTGGATGTCGTATATGAGCCCGAAAGTATGGTTTTATTCTCCTTAAAGCTTTGATTAGCACTATGATTCTAGATGTCTACACCTCGATATGATTTATTGGTGTAATATACAGGCCTCTATATTCTTTCTTCCAGTCTCACTAAATTCAAACTAACAGTAGATTTCGATAGGGCTATATAGAGGTAAACTTTCTCCCCATAGATTGATCTTGATAGGAAAGGTGCAATCCTAAAATATCGCTTTAATTCTAATAATGAAATTTCACACTCGTCATTCTATTCAAACATTTTTATCAAGACTTCAAAGAAAATAAAGCGTAGAGGGGGCAAACAACAAAATACAAGTTGTGAGTTTGTCCCTAAATCAACATGGGGAACATGTGGGACCTAACGCAAACATGAAAGTGCAAGCATGATAAGGTTGTTATTCCCAACAAGAGTAAATGGTATGAAAACTTCCATGATGATTAAATTATGTGTACACAACTCTCTCACAAAGAAAGAGACTTCTGTACGAGGGAGCTAATGTAGAGGGGTCCCAGATCTTCTTAGCAAATTACTATTTATATTAGTTTAGCATTTATTTTAGTACTAATTGTAATTTATATTACAAGTTATCAAGAAGGGTTCATTAGTCCAATCAATGGTTTGAGTTAGCAGGGCTCGAGGGTCCTAGGATCACACCAAAGTATCCAGTGGGATCTTTGAGGGTTTTGGCTTGGAGGCTGGAGAGTAAGGTTCGTTGAGTAAGGTAAATTCTCAACTATTCATATGAGAGAGAAAAGCACCAAAACTCCCGAGAAACTCATGGTTACTTGAGAAAGTCACATTTCCCTCATGGGACCTTAAGGTCAGTCCAGCGGTCATTTACATTATAGTTAATCGAGGGGGATCAAGGACCCTCGATAAGTCATTTTCATAAATAGTCACTCGAGGAGGCTTCATATCCCTCAATAAGTCATAATTAAATTAAAAGCCAGTCGATCAGGCTCACGACATGCTCACTTCATAAATGCCACACACTCCAGAAAAAAAATATCATTTTTAAATGACAGTGATTGTTTATTTATTAATTTAGTCCCACAGAAAAAGGTACTTGACACGTGTATGTTTTATAAATAACTATCTTGGGTCATGCATAGAGTTTGTCCTTGGCTACGTCATTTTTGTGTCCCACAAGTCTCATTATATTATTTAAATGATAAAGATAAGATTATTAATATTATTTTAATAAGGGCACATGTCACATTTTGGTGAAACCCTAATTCACCCACACCTATTTATAATAGATGGCTTATCCCTCACAAGAATAAGGAGAATGAGAAAAAGATTAAAGAGTAACCTGCATAAATAGAGACTCATATTATTATCCTAAAAAAACTATTAAAGCTTGAAGATTTATCTTCATAGTTATAGTATTTTACACTTGATTTATATCATCAATGGTAGAGTCCATAGCATTCATTCACACACACACTTGGTGCTTTTACACCCTTATAATCTCTCTATCTCTCTTATTTTAGAGTGCCTATTCTCTCACCCCCTTTCTCCAAAGCTTTCAACGATTCTTTCATGGAGGTTAAAAATTTGTTATTATTATTATTATAATTACTGAATGCTACACCTGAAAACATTTACACCAGATTACTTCTTCAATATTTATTCAAGGCAAGACATGTCTCAACAGATCCAGTTCTTTATAGACCCTAGTTACACTACCGTCCTACATTTGACAACTCTGATGAGGAGGTATCCTTGTTGGATATGAATGCTGAATGAGAATAAAGCAGTTTATTAAAAAAAATAGAAAGCTCTTGTTCTCTATCAGCCAACCACGAAAGTAAATTATCTTTTTTCTTTACTATTATTGAATATGATTTTCACCAGCTTTAATTTATATTTATATTCATATCGTACTGAAACTAGTCGTTTAGACTCATATGTTATGATTTATTCTATTATTATGAGGAAATACATTTGATCATATATCGTAGTTTTCAGAATTAACTGCTGGATCTATGCAAATGTCCTCAGTTTTAAATTACACAGGTTAAAACATCATAGGTATTGAGTGTACTCTAGCATTTTGTCCAAGAAAGTTGCAAATCCTATCAAGTAAAATATGACAAATGAAAACATTATTCACATGCCTATGTTAATGATATTTTAAAATTTAGTAAAAAAAAACAGATAAAAAGTTTAGTGTTTAACGTTATTCGCTAATTTGTTTATATTATAATGAATAAATAAATCTGATAAAAAGGGCAATGACCAACTTCTTATCTCTATTAGTACATAATTATATATAAATATTAATTATGTATAAGAAAAATCGTGATTTTTAAAATATTAAATGTCCCTCATATATCTTTTTCAAGTAGAATAGTAGGTTAACAATGGATAGTGACATTTTTGAAAAGTTCACACAAGTTGATATAAAAATAAAAAATAAAAAAAAAATCAGCTTTTACAGTTGTCTTTCTCAGCTCTACAAGATGCATTATCACAGGAATCCAATATATATATATATATGCCAAATAGTTTCTATTAGGCACTTCCACCAAGAACCTTCTATGACCTCCAACTTAATAGTTCCCAAAGGGTACACCTTTTCACCCAAGAAATCGATCAAGGGGTGATGATAGAGTGTTAGTTTTTTATCTCAAAGATTTAGTTTTGGGGAACAATTGTAGAACATAAATATGTAGAGCTGCCATTATCGACGAGGATTCTAGATGCTTTGCTTTCATGGACCATCATGGTGACGATTATATGGTTGTAATGAGGGTATAAGACTCTAGACAAATTATCTTTAAAAAATCCAATAATGATATGATTTTTTTTTACCTTTTGTTGGATGAGTATCCACATTGCCTATCAGGTTGATCTTCCAGATATGAGCGTAAGATTTTGCCTCGTTCAGATAAGGTTTCCTCGTGTCCAGTTCATCTCCTCCTTCGGCATCTCCACTGACGATGAAATAACATCCTAAGGAGATCATCTTGACCTCATGGACTGTCTCTTTTATCTTTTTTAGAAGATTCTGGTCATCTTTTGAATCATCATCTCGTCCCCTTTTCTTCTCATATACCTTTTATTAAAGGGATTTTGATCGTCTTCTGCCCTTACACTCATTCGGATCTACTCGCAAATATCTATACATGTACTTCAATAATTTACCCTTTTTTATTAGGCTTTCAATCTCATTCTTAAGGGAAATTCAGTTATCTACGTTTGTGGTCGTAGTCCTTGTGAAATTCATAAAATTTATGCTTATCACATTGGTTTGGGAGTGCCTTGAGCTTCCCAGGCCACCTGAGGTCCTTACTTCCTTTTATTTCCTCGGGGATGTGGTTGATGACAATGATCAAGGGGTGTACTCATCATACAATTTTGGCTTCTCGACTTTCATATCTTTCTGATCCATCTTCTCGCTCCCCTTACTGGAAGTATCCTTTGGATAACTCGATTCCTTGGCATTCATGATCTTATTTACTTTGGCTAAGAATTTTGAAATAGTTTTGGGTGGCTCCTTAACCAGTGCCCAAAATAGTTTTCCTGGTTATTACCCTCTCACTGGTGCAGTTATGGGGGTTTACTCATTTTAATATAATACCTCAAGCTTTTATTAGTGAAACGAAATGAAATCACAAGTGGTCTCAATGGCCATCTGCCAGATGTTGATAAAATGGGCAACTCTCTTTCCAGGTTTGGCCCCAAAGAAGAAATTATTAATAAATTGATTGGCCAATTAATGAAAACTGAAGATTTGCCCTCGTGGCAAGAGGTTATACCATATCTGAGTTGATCCAGTGATCATATGAGAAAATATAGGGTCGCACATTTCATTTGGGATTAGAGTAGATATCAGCAGCGGCCTGGTACTTTTCTACATGCAAAATGGGATCATTTTTTCCATCATATCTCAATGTAATGACCGGCGGTTTGAATTTTATTGGCAACGAATAACAGACTATAGTTGGGATAAAGGGGGATACCTTAACAAAATCCCCTTGTAGGGGGTTATTATATGTGAACATCTCTCCTAAATGTTCCTCCAATTGTTGAATGGATCCCTTCTACGGATGATCCTTCTGCTCATGCTTTACTATGATGGATTTGACTCCTTGGCCTCTGCTTTCGAATTAGCTCTTTTCGTGGGAAGTCTTATGGGCTTAGGCCGATCTTCTTACGCTCATTTTGGATTTGGTTGGGCATTGGGATCCCCTAATGACTAATCGAGCTCATTATTCCTAATGTGCATTATTTTCTCTGGGAGGTATCAACAACTGACCCCTCATTCGACGCGCCCCTAAATGATCAAAATCAGATCCTCTTCTTAGCCTCTCCAATACACTGGGCCTTTATTTATAAAAGTATTGCTCAACGTCATATTTGATTGGCCTAAGGAAGGAAGTGACCTCGGGGCAATAGGATCTGTCTTCTTCTCATTTATAGTGTCTAGATGCACTCCTTCCATCATGTGATCCTAGGTTCAACCTCCTTAGGGCATTAAAGGCTTACGTAAAGAACACATGCCTCCTATCTCTATAGGGGCAGGAGGCAACATCTATCCTCTTCCTTCCAACGCTTCCCGTATAGTTGGAGTGACAAGATCCATGGTGGGCATGTTCTACCTAGGATGAAGTGTCCGTGTTAGTTGATTGACGATCTCTTATATATTTTCCTGGACCTTTGCGAAACTCATTAGAATTTCTTGTATATCACCCATCCCCACTAGAGTGTATGATGGTTGAGCCTTCACCATACAACTACTTTCTACATTTTTCCCCATTCCCAAAATTTCTTGGATTGTAAAAAAGGGAAAAGAAAATTTCTAAACTGGTAGGCAAGAGCAGTGACTTGTCGAATTCCCATGGATGACTTACTGGATTTGGAATTATCCTTAAAGTCCTATAAATATCTAAAAATGTCTCCGCTCAGATCAAATCCAATCACGATTTTCCAAAACAGCATTGCTCACAGAACAAACCTATAGGCGTTGGGCGGAAGCTGTATCAATGTAAAGCCATATCCACTAAGGATAGACCTGATAATGGGATGAAGACGCAGTCTAAGTCCCACATTGATGGCCCACAGAGGAAGACATATTTCATTCAAGTTTGAAGTAATATACACTATGTCTTCACTAGTGAGCAACCTAATTTGGATGTTAATGAGAATATTGTACTTCTCCTTAAGATAGTCAAGGTCATCCTCAAGGATTTCACTTGGATAACGCCTAGAATTAGTTGTAGAGGGGTGGTAGGAATCTAAATAATCCGTAATATCATGATTGTCATCATCAAGAGACTTATCTACACGGGAAACAGAGGGGAATGGTCATATATTCTCAGGCCTAACGTCATCACCTCTATCTTATCTAACCTCCTTAGAGGAGGATTCTAAATTTATAACAAAGATTGACTCTCTATTTTCTAAATCAACGCATACTCGAAGCGGCCCTGAACTACTTATATTATAATCGTCAATATTAGGGGTGGCAAATGTAGATTATGTGGGCAACGAAGCTGAAACATTAGAAGATGCTGATTGGGGTGCATATTCAAAATGCTTTAGATCGTTCGCTGGACGGACCACCTACAAGAGTTGTGGAAACCTCATGGATGTGATAACTGGGTAGGTAGGTTCCAACTCAGCTAATATATCAAACAAACATTGGATGTAAGGACGGTAGCTCATCAATATGATAAATAAGCCTGTTTGGCAGGAAAAATTAGAGTTGGGGCTAAATAGTTGAAGAAAAAGAAATAAAAGAAAGAAAACCCCAAAAAAGCCAAATGTTTATGCCAACTAACTCAATGACCATCTGGAGGTTCAAATTTTAAACCAAATATCCAACAAACTAAACCCAATAGCAAAGTTAATCGCCACAAAACACGAAAAACAAAAAAAAAAGGGTTTAAAAAACCCTAAATAGCCTTTGAGGGAAAATGACCACTTACATTCTAAATGGAAAAAGGAAGCTGAAAGTGAAAGCTAAGGACTGCACCAGAAAATAAGGAAACGGAGTAGGCAATGGATGCCTAAGCAATGAATGATTAGAACTTCTCTTTATAACTGGGTTTTCTCTCTCTAGAAATGACATTTGGGATGCTTGAATGGTGATGATCACAAAACAAAGGTAAAAACCTTTTAAACACTTTGGATTGGGTGGTAAAGAGTCACTTGTCGTTAAGTGACATAGACATCAAAAATCCAAACAGTAGTATAAGCCCTCTACAGCTACCTACATGTGTAATCATTACCGATGAATTATTTCCAATTTACTGACTTGTGCCCTCTTCTCACACCAAATAACTAAAGTCAATTTATTTGGCAGGGCTAAGAAGAAAGTGGGACTACCAAATCTTGCTCCACCGACCAGAATTAACACTTCATTTATTCGTTCCATGTTGCAAGTAATCAAGAACAACACCAATCTAGAGAAGCTGTTATGAATTCCAACAATACAAATCTTGGGGTCTTTTGTTATATAATAAGTATAAAACACCACGTGGATCCATCAGTTGATGCCAAGTGGTCTCTAAAAGACAAAATGAAGAGGTCATCATCATTGTTCATTTGTGATCATCCAGGAGAAATGTGTGTGGCTCAGATGTGCATGTGCTCGACCCTGTCACTCTGTATATTGCCTTGTTTATTGCCTCATAGTGTTAGTTGATTGGTTGACTAAGTCAATATCATTTACGTACCTGCCTATACACGTAAGAGAAGCTCGTTAGTCATGTTGATGACACTTGTGCCTGTGAGGAATTTAATCAACCGCACACTACGTTTGTGCTATAATAAACTTATCCTTATCGGTCCCACCATGTGTAAAAGGTGTAACTGTCTGACCTATAAAATCACTCCACATCTCCATAAATATTCTCTTGTAACTAACTATAAATAGCACACGATCCCATGGGTATAGGGGATGAAGATCATCATCTCTTTGCTAATCCTAGAGAGAAAGAAAGTGTAATCCAAAGCTTATACTCATTTTGATTCCTCGAAGCAAATAATAAAATCATCACTGCACCCATGGACGTAGGTACTTCTTTTGGGTCGAACCACATAAATCCCGTCCTCCCTATTTGTCTCTCACCTCTATTTTCTCTTTCCATTTTACTATCTTCACAATTATTTATTATTATTTATTATTGGGAAATCCTCAGCTAAGACATAAAATACTTAAGCCATTTTAGACGATAACAACTACTTTTACTACACTTCCGTAATAGAGCCCAATAATGTGAAAAAAGTACTCAAGGATGAGCATTGAATAAGTGATGTGCGAGATGAGTTGCTTTAATTTCAAAAGAATGATATTTGGAAATTAGTCTCCCGGCCTAGAGAGACTAATGTGACTGGTACCATGTGGGTGCACAAATATAAGATTGATGAGAATGGTACCATCATTCGAATTAAGTCTAGTCTAATCACTCAAGGTTACACACAAGTTAAAGGTTTCAATTTTGACAAGACATTTTCTCCTTTTGCTAGGCTTAAGTCCATCCCCTTAATACTCGCCATAGCATGTCATCAAAGGTTTAATCCTTACCAAATGGATGTCAAGAGTGCCTTTATTAATGGCATTATTTAGGATGAGGTTTACGTAGAAAACCCAAAGGCGTTTGAAGACCTAAAGCGCACATAACACATATTTTATCTAAAGAAGGCCTTGTATGGTTTGAAAAAAGCACCACGGGCTTGGTACAAAAGGCTAACTTCCTATCTCTTAGCTCATGGCTTCAAAAGAGGGGGGGTTTTATTACATTATCTTTAGGAGAGAAGGTAGTGCTATATTAGTTTCCCAAGTCTATGTGTATGACACTGTCTTTCAGCCCACGTTTTCCCAACATGCTCAAACTTTTGTGAAAGAGATGAAGAGTGGATTTGAGATGAGCATGATTAGTGAACTTGCTTTCTTCCTTAGTCTCTAAGTGCACCAACTTAATAATGGGATGTCTATATCTACATTTAAATATGTTAGGTATCTAGTGAAGAAGTTTCATTTGGACTCAATTAATCACTCTCGCACACCCATGAGTTCATCGATAAAGCTTAGCAAAGACACTTTAGGTCAGGACATATGGCAAACACTCTATAAGAGTATGATAGGTAGCCTCCTCTACTTGACCGCCAGCCATCCCAATATAACCTTTATTTTTGGATTTTATGCGCATTACCAAGAGTCCCCAAAAGATTTAAACATGCTTGCACTCAAACATATCATCAAATACGTGTGTGGCACTCTTTAATATGGAATTTTGTTTTCCTTCGATACCGATTACCGCTTGTCAGTTTATTGGTATGTCGATTGGGCCCGGATGTTGATGGTTGTAAAATGACATCAGGTGGATTCTTTCACTTTGGGATTGCTCTTGTCTCTTGGTTGAATAGGAACAAAAAATCCTTTTCTTTATCCATGGAAGAGGATTACATAGTCGTCGGGAGTTATTGCACACTTATTTTATGGATGGAATAAATGTTGAAAGATTATGGGAATATTCAATGCATAGTGACAATTTCTTGCGATAGTACAAATGCAATTCACATCTCTCGTAATCCCGTACAACACTCTCGTACTAAGAATATAAGGATGCATGAGTTGTTTATTCGTGATCTTATTAAGGAGAACGTTATTTTCTTGACCTTTGGGAGTACAAAATGTTAATTGACCGATATTTTCACTAAACCTTGTTATGCACTTAGATTTGAGGATCTTAGGAAGTCTTTGAGTATCTTTTCCATCGATTGAGTTTGAGTATTGGTTCTAGTTTTGGGTGATTTTCATGTTGCTATCATTGATCCTTATCACTAGATTGTACTCGTAGGTTTATATCTTGAAAAATCCAAAAAGATTTTCTTTTCTTTAAGAAAAAGCTTCAAAAAAAAATTGATGAAAAAAATTCAAAATTTCAAACATATTTTTTTATTTTGCCTTACATTATATATGGATGTGCATTTGAGATGTTTGATTCACAACTTCATTGCATCCTTTCATGTGACTTAATCATGGTGTTCTTTAACTTTGCTACATTTTCTTTGTGTGCTTAATTATACATGTTTAGCATTGCATCATTCATTGTTGATTAATACCTTTATGATAGACTCTTTATATTGCCTTGATCGCACACATGCACAAACTTTTTGAACATTTTACTTGCGTGTCATATGTTGAATAGTATGTTCTTATCTCAATCGTGCTTAATAACAAACCAAATGTACTAGGAACAAATTGTGCATGTAAAAACCATTGCCCACATTTTTTATTTGAAAATTGATTTATGTTAAAGTAATGGAAAGGGACTACGAAAGAAGCAGTGCACTTTGCATTAAAGCCCGCCAATTATCAAGAGAATAAAAGATGATTTCGACAAATAAAAATAGAAGTTCCAAGGCCAATTTTATTTATTTTATTTATGCTTCATTATACATGAGCAATATGATTCCTTCAAAAATTTAAGAGCTTATGCTTCAAATGTGCGAGATTGGGGTTACTATAAGTTGAAGATCAATGGGTTTGGATAATAAAATTCCTTTAAAAATATTAAATAGTTTGGCGTTATTGATTTGAGAAGCATTGAAATTCATGACATTGTGTTGAGTCAACTTTACTTTGTTCAATTCTTTTACACCAAAGGTTGAATCGTGTTCTTATTTAGGAGTGTCTCTTTGATTTCATGTACGATCATTACTCTAAGAGCATAATATGCTCATAGCTTAGTCTGACTATAATTTTGGCATATCCCGCTACCATTTGATTTGAGTTGTAACGAAGAATTGAATTTCCATTGTCTCCAAATTCAAGAAGATCTTCGCAATACAAACGAATAAAATAATTTAGGATTTTAAATTTATTTATGTTAATATTTTGGAGTTGTTTTATTTAAAATCTAGGCATTTTTTGGATATAAAAATTATTCAAAATATGCACATCTCATTCAATTGAGTATGCATTGTCGTTTGAAGTTTACTTTGATCGAACATCTCATGAGGGCATACTGTTTTGCATTGTGAGAAGATCATTTAAAGCTAGTTCAAATGATATTAGGGTTTCATTCTAACGACCTTGATGTCGTTATAACAAGTTTATTTTCTCATTTAAACGAGCCTTATTTCTTATTTGGACGAGTGTCATTGCCTTAAATTTGTGCTAACTTATAAATACATGTTTTGTATAGTTTTGTAGACACACTTTTGCTAAAACAAATTCCAAAAACCTACTGCAAAAGTTCCCACTTTCTTTAGGTCAAAAATATCTTTTAATTCACAATCATCACTCTCAGCTACTTATACGAATCCATTTAAAACCCTTGATAGTTATAAATATGAGTTATTCTATTGGAGAGATTCTCTTCAGTACTGACCAATATGGTTCTCGAGGGGATCCATGTTGAAGTAAGACAAAGGTTGGTCGATGGATACTGAGGATGGATCGCCACCTCTAGACGACTCAAGATTGAACCGTATTCTATAGATATTTTGTAAGTTGCGTCTTGTAAAAACTTTATAGTGATGATTAAAAAAATGGTTTACTTGCAGGGGTTTATTCCTCATATTTCCATGTAACTTTGCATGCTTTATTTTTTATGCTTTATCACCTAGTTTCTTCGTTAGGGTAATTAGATAAAATTTAGACTTGTGTGTGTTGGACACTTAATTATAAAAAATACCCATTAAGATAGCAAGCGCACTCTAAAATTGGTATCAGAGCCTGTTGCACAAATTTACTATGTGACCTTTTTCGCAAAAATATTTTTCTCTTGATATAATTTTTTTTTAAATTGTTGATCTTGAAAATTTTGATTTTGATGGCGACTTTCTATAATCGAATGCCCGACTTCGATGGTACAAACTATGCATACTGTAAGGCTTGGATAAGGTCTGCTTTAAAGGTCATAGATGAACATGTTTGTGTAGTTTATGAAAGAGGGTGGAATCCTCCCACTATCACAGTTGATAATGTCGTCGGCCCTAAACTAGTCTCATAGTGGACAGAGGACGAATTTAAGTGGAGAAATTTCAATTCTTGCGATTTTAGTGCTATCTCGGGATCCATCATCCCTAATAATTTTCACTGCGTTATGATGTTCACCACATCTAAAGATTCTTGGGATACCCTCCATCTCACTAGAGAGGGTATCAATGTTGTGAAAGCTTCTAAGCTGCAAAATCTCACCACACAATTTGAAACGATATCAATGCTTTAATCTGAATCTTTCGATACGTTTTATGCATGAATTTTTTACATAGTTTACTTGAGTTTCAATTTAGGTCAGAAAACTACAGAGACGCACATAGTTAAGAAAATCTCGAGATCATTTTTCGCCCGCTTTATTCTTGAGGCTATGGTTTTTAATTCGCTAGGGATCTTCGATAATCTTAGGTTAGAATAACTTGGAGGAAATCTTCAAATGTGTGAGATAGATATGTTCATGAAAATAGTTAAGACTGAGGATAAGGAACTAGCACTTAAAGCCCAATCTAGAAAGATAGAGGAAGTGTATAAAAAGATAGAGAAAGCGTCATCCGATTAGCAGCTTGATTATGATTTAGATCATTTGTCCCTTATTGCTTAAAATTTCAAGAAATTTCTCAAGCTTAAAAAGAAAAATACATCTAAAGATAAGAAGAGTTTTGAGAATGATAAAAAATTAAAAATGGGTGAGAAAAATTTTAAAAAAAGAAAAGAATGATCTTTCAAAGAAAGACGAGGAGAAATGTTATGGGTGTGAGGGAAAGGAACACAAAGCTCACGAGTGTCCGACTAGGTCGAGATGTAAAGGGAAAGGAAAAATTTCCTTAAACGTCACGCTTAGTGACAGGGAGGTCGAGCCATTGAGTTTGGGAGAAGAATCACCACATGGATGTAACTTCACCTCATTTATGGCCAGTCATATTTGTACATCTAGTGCACCTCACAACGATGAGGAAAGTACTAAACAAGAACACCTCAATAATGAGTCTAGTCATTCTAAGGAGAGTGAAGGAGAAAATGCTTTAAGTGAGAGTGAGAGTGACCTTCAGCACACCTACGTCGAGTCCTTTAAAATGAAGAAACATAATAAAAGTTTAGCGATGAGAGTTTTAGCACTAGAGAAAGAGTTGCATGAGGCAAGAGAGAGTGAATGCTCGGTGAGATAATCTTTGGGAGAGATAATTTGCATAGTTTTGAGAGAGAATGGAGATTTGACCAACAAGGTGGCAAGTCTTATGAGAGATCCCCAATAATACATGGAGACTTGTGAGAAACTTGAAGCCCTTGTATCCGAACTCGAGAAAGATCTCGAACATGTCTAGGAGGTCAAGGTAACTATCGAGGATATATCTAAGAAGGTTGGTAAAATGCTCCTTGGCCTCGCTTTAGTAAATGTCGAAAGGCAAGGAATAGGATATGGTGCATCCACTTCTAATATCGTTCCCAAGTCGATTCGCAAGTTTGTGATGGGCCCTTATAGCCCTCGACCGACTCCACCTAGGAGGCCTAATCCACCTAGAAGTGTTCCACCTAGAAAAGAAATATGAGATAGACCCAAACTTGACTATATTTGCACCTATTTCAAAAGGAGAAGTCACCTTAGAGAGTTTTGGAATAAATTAGGTAGAACTAGTCATACACACACTCCCGTACACCATTTTAGCGACTTTATAAGTCTCAGGGAACAAGTTGAATTTCTAATCGCGACTTCCCATAGTTTAATGGAAGAATTTCAACAGATGTCTTTGCCATTTGAGAACGCTTCCAATATTTGGACTAGATTAAATAACGACAGGGAAAATAAAAGCTTACCACCACATGGGTACCTAAGCAAGACGTGAAAGACGATGTTGTTCATGTTGCTCTCAAGGCACAAAATACTTCCCAATGGTATTTCGATAGTGGGTGTTCTAGGCACATGATAGGTGACGTATAATTTTTTACCCACCTTGAGGATTACAAGGAAAGTAAAGCCATCTTTGGAAATGGGAGTATATCTAGCATTTTAGGATGTGGCAGAGATGAGATACTAGGATTTTACTAAACTAGATGATGTGTTATATATGAAGGGATTGAAAGCAAACTAGATTAGCATTAGCCAACTGTGCGACACAAATTTTACAATAAAGTTGGATCAGTCTAAATGCAATGTTTATGATCAATCCAGTAAAATTTTCCTATAAGGTGTGAGGATGGAAGAAAATTGTTATGTTATTATGCCCAAGTCCTCTTTTGGATGCAACAGTGCCACGGTCTCCACTATGGACCCTTGGCATCAACGACTAGGTCACCTGAACATTATAAATCTTGATAGATTAGTGAAAAAGGACCTAGTTCATGCCTTACCATGACTTGAGAAACTAACTTCCTCAGTTTGTGGACCTTTTTGGCATGGTAAACAAATTTGAAGTCCCCATAAAAAGTTGAATACCATTACCACCACCTATTTTTTTGATTTGATTCACATGGATCTTGTGGGTCCTACTCTCTCGGAGAGCTTAGGTGGTAAGACATACATTCTTGTGATAGTCGGTGACATTTTTAGATTCTCGATTGTAGGATTCCTTCCAAAAAAGTTCAATGCGATTGAGGCCCTTAAAACCAAGTGTCGTGTCCAATAAACCCAACACGGCATCACTATTATTTGGATGCTAAATGACAAAGGCACTAAATTTAAAAAAGTGAAAGTGGATTGCTATTGCGATGAAGTGGGCATTAAATATGAGTTCTGGACTGTTAGTACTCCTCGGCAAAATGGGATTATTAAGAGGAAGAATCGAACGATGTAAAAGATGAGTAGATCCATGTTTCTTAGGAGCAATGTGCCTAGATATTTTAGGGCAACTGCATGTCATGCGGTGAATAGGGTATATCTTCATTCTCACACACTTCATATGTCTTATGAGTTTTGTACAGGGAATAAGCCCAACCTATTACATTTATGTGTCTTTAGGATTACATGCTACATCTTATGAGTTAGAGAGCCCTTACCCTTGGTGACGATCCTATCCTTCCTCATGCTACCATAGTGAACCGCATTCTTGTTTTAGGAGAGACGTCGTCTTAGGTTCGAAAGGGTCATGACCCTTTCGCTATACTTGGTGATCCTACACTAGGTGTCAAGACTCGTGCTCAACTCCAAAATATTATTAGCTATTTGGTCTACACATCCCTAGTCGAGCCCAAGAATGTGAAAGAAGCACTCAAGGATGAGAATTGGATATGGACCATGTAAGAAGAGTTGCTTTAGTTTAGAAAGAATGATGTATGGGAGTTGGTCCTCCAACCTAGAGATACTAACGTGATAGGTACCAAGTTAATTATTAGGAATAATATGGATGAAAATGGTATTATAGTTTGCAATAAGGCTAGGTTATTCTCTTAAGGCTACACATAGATTGCAGGTGTGGAACTTAAGGAGATATTCCCTCATGTTACTAGGATTGAGTCAATATGCTTACTACTCTGCATAGAAGGCCAGTTGCACTTCAAGTTATATCAGATGTATGTCAAGAGTGCCTTTTTGAATGGCATTATATTAAAGTATAGTTACGTGGAACAACTGAAAGGGTTCGAAGACCCTAAGACCCCAGAACACTTCTACAATCTTAGGAAATCCTTGTATGGTTTAAAATAAGCATCCCATTCTTGGTACGAGAGGCTTACTTCCTATCTCTTAGCCCGCGGCTTTAAGAGAGGGGGAGTAGATAAGACGTTGTTTGTGAATAGAGAGAGCGGTGCTATTTTGGTAGCCCAAGTTTATGTGGATGGCATAGTCTTTGGATCCACGTCCTCCCACCATGCTCATACTTTTGAGGAGAAGATGAAGAATGAGTTTGAGATGATCATGGTAGGTGAGCTTACATTCTTCCTAGGTATCCAAGTTCATCAACTTGAGGGTGGTATATTAATATGTCAATACAAATACGCAAGTGACCTTGTGAAGAAACTCAGTCTAGACTTCGCTAAGCACGCTGAAACCCCTAAGAGTTCTTCGATAAATCTTAGTAAAGACGCTTTAGGCAATGACATAGAGCAGACTTTATATCATAGCATGATAGTTAGTCTTCTTTACCTTATCGCTAGTAAACTTAATATTGCCTTTAATGTTGGAGTATGTGTTCGATACCAGGCATCCACGAAATAGTCACACTTACACAGTCTTAAACTTATTATCAAATTAGTAAGTGTGACTCGATCATAAGGTATTAGGTTTTCCTTTGATACCGATTATCATTTATTCGGATATTCGGATGTCGATTGGTCCAAGGAAGTTGATGGGTGTAGGAGCATTTCTGGTTGGTGTTTCTACTTTGGGAGTGATCTTGTCTCATGGATGAGCAAAAATCAAAACTCCATATCTTTGTCCACAGTGGAGGTAGAGTACACAGATGTCGGGAGTTATTACAACTCTTATGGATGAATCAAATGTTAGAGGATAATCGCATTTCATAGGGCACGGTGACTATTTCCCATGATAATATAAGTGTCGTACAGATTTCACGTAATCCAATTTCGCAGTGGCGCACAAAGCACATTCGAATACCCGAGCACTTTATTCGAGACCTAGTTGAGGATAAAATCGTGTTCTTGAGTTTTGTGAGAACCGATCGTCAGTTAGCCGACATTTTCACAAAACCTTTAAATGTGCTTAGATTTGATGATTTTAGGAAGTCTCTAGGTATTTAAACCATTGATTGAGATTGGATATGTTATCCAGTATAAGATGATTTTCATGCTTATTCATATTTATTATTATTTCTAGATTGTACTACCATTGTATTATCATTGTATTTATCTTTTTCATTTTGATATATTTTTTAAAAAATCCAAAAAGATTTTTTTTTGGAAGAATTTTGGAATAATACAAAAAGATTTTCGATTTCTTTTTACGAAAAAGTGTATGTGCTAAAGATTTCATTTTTGATAGGATTTTTGAAAATTCCAAAAAGAGTTTTGTATTTTTTACACCATATTGAACATTAATTATGTCCGAGTCACCCCTTCATTCCATATCCATGTGACTATTTTTATAGTGTTTTAAGACATGGCAACATTTTATTTTTGTACTTTATAATGTGTGGAGTCATTAAGATATGATATGATGACTACTTCTACATGTTTGACTCTTTATCACCTTTATACCACATGAGCATGGACTTATTTGGGTATTGCACTTACCATTCATGTGTCGATTATAGTGTTTTCATCTCAATCCTGCTTTTAAAACGAACCAAATGTGATAAATGAGATAAAAAAAAGTAGTGCTTGTAAGAACCATTGCCCCGATTGAAAAAATAGAAAATTATTTATCCAGTAAATTTTGGTATATTTAAAGCAATGGAATCGGGTTGTGAAAAACAGGTTGACTTTGCATGAATAGACACTATTTTCCAAAAAAAAGTAGCCAAAAAGATTAATGGCACATAAAAACAAAAGAAAGTTTCACACCAATTTCAAGAATGTTAATGCTTCACTACATATGAGCATTGATTTCTTCAAAAAGAATTGAGAGAAAAAAGTCAATTTATGAGTTTTGAGGGAGTTAAGTCAAAGATCAATGGGTTTGTACATACGAAAAAAATCTCATATAGCATTACATAGTTTTAGGGATTATTGGTGTGAAAATCACTCACGATCTTGATTAGTTGAATGGGTTAAATCGATTTCACTTTATTTCCCCGTATTTACACCTATGGTAGACTTTGAGCTCTTGCGTTAGTGGTGTCTCATTCCTTCATGTACATATCTTATATTTGTCTACGTTGAATAACCTATAGAATGTGTTCACACTCTACATTCCATTTCCACGATTCGGATATTTTTGTGTTTCTCCATAGTGTTTTGTATTTGTTAAATCTTTCTTCTTAAATAATTTGAAAAACAAAAATAGTTTGGCCTTTCTTTTGAGACTATCATTGTATGATTATTCATTCCAATTTCGTTGTGATGATATATTTTTATTCTTGATTATGTTCCCTATTTTTCATGATTATTGAATACTCCTTTTCTATTTCAGACAAAATAAAAGGGGACGGACAAATTTTGAGGGAGTTTGATTTATGGGGGAGATTTATTATTTGCATTTTATTTGATATGTCACACTCGACGCATCATGGGTATTTGCTTTGTTTCATGTGTGTAGATACTTTGAAACCTCATATTTATACTACAATCGGTGAAGATAAAGTTACTAAGAGAAGACAAAGAAGAAGTGGAGATTTGAAGACTTTATTTTGAAGACAACTCTGTTTTGTACCTATATATTTTAGGGTTCGGGAGGGTATTAGGATATTGTATTTATCTTTACGGGATTTATTTATAATTTGGAATTCAGTTTTATGATTGTATCGGAATAGCCAAAAAGGGGGAGATTTGTAAGAGCATAAATTGCCCATAGCTTAGGCTAAGTATAATTTTTGGCATACAACGCAACCGTTTGATTTGAGTCGTCATGAAGAATCGAATTTTCATCGTCTCCAAATTCAAGAATATCTTCACAATACAAAGGTATTAAATAACTTAGGTTTTTGAATTTATTTACGTTTATATTTGGGAGTTGTTTTATTTAAGATCGAGGTGTTTTTATAACATTTTTCTGGATTTAAAAATTTTCAAAATATACGCATCTCATTCAAACAAGATAGGAATCTCGTTCAAACGAGTGTGCATTCTTGTTTGAAGTATCGTATGAAGTTTACTTCGATCGAAAATCTCACTAGGGAGTACTGTTTTGCATCTTTATGAGCTCATTTGAAGGTCGTTCAAACAAGATTAGGGTTTTCTTCTAACGACCTTGTTGTCATTCTAATGAGATTCTTTTCTCGTTCAAATGAGCCTTATTTTTTGTTCGAACGAGGGGTTCCGCCTCGAATTTTGTGTTGACTTATAAATACCTATTTCGTACTGCTTTTTAGACAAACTTTTATGAAAGCGATTTCTGAAAACCTACTGCAAAATTTACCACTTTCTTTAGGTTAAAAACACCTTTTAATTCACAGTCATCACTCACAACTATTTATGTTATTTATTTAAAATCCTAGAAAGTTCTATAGCTGAGTTATTCTTATGGAGAGTTTCTCTTCACTTCTGACCATTATAATTCTCGAGGAGATCACTGCTAAAAGAAGACAAAGGCATATCGGTGGATACCGATGATGGACCGCCACTTGTAGATGACTCTGGATAGAGTCGTATTCTGTAGAGATTTTGTAAGTTGCGTCTTGTAAAAACTCTATAGTGCTGATTAAAAAAAATATTTTACCCGCACGGTTTTTTTTCCTCATATTGCCTTGTGACTTTGCATGCTTTATTTTATTTGCTTTATCACATAGTTTCTTGCCTAAGGCAATAAGATAAAATTTGTACTTGTGTGTGCAAACACTTAGTTATAAAAATTATTCATTAAAATCGCAAGTGCAGTCTCAACTACGTACATCCATGCTGACTTTTTCGTGCATTAAGTTCACACAATTTCATTCCATATCCATGATTTGGATATTTTCATTGTACTCGATGGTGTGATTGTTCGTATTATTATTTATATGTATATTTATATATTCAAAATTTTCAAAATTAGTCTGTTAGTTTATTGAAGTTTCATCCCCTATGCTTAACTTTTTATTCTTTGTGATGATATTTCATATTTGAACTCTCGTGATGCTAACTTTTTAGGTTTAGCTTCTAAACCTTTGTTTATTATGGACAAAAATGGGGAGAACATATTGAGAGGGAGTTTCCTTTGTTTTAAACTCCATGTATCACCGTTATTTTCTTTATTTCACGTGTGTAGGTCTTTTTTGCATTCATAATTTCATGGACTACACAATGAATATTTTTGACATAAATAATTTTGCAAGTATCTCATTTTCTTTTCGGGTTTGGAAGGGACATTAGTTGAACTTGTCTTGGGTGTTTCTTTCTCGATTTTGTACTTTGTAGCGGAATAGACAAAGGGGAATATTTGTAAGAGAAAAATTTATAACGCTCATCCTATTTTTATGTTTGGCGTATTTCATTAAATCCTTTACAACATCATGTAAATTCTCAAGAGCTTCAAGTGAAGATGAGTTAGTGATTGAAAGAGGCAATTAAAGATCGAAGAGTTGAGATTGTCTCTAGAATCATATGGTGAAGGTATAAGATGTTGATTTTGTGTAATCAATTTATTTATGGGTATTTTAAAAATGTTAGAAAATAAAAAAATAATTTTCCAAAATAATTTTAAAAATATTTTTGAAAAATTCGCAAAGTCACCAAAACGACATTTGATGTCGTTCGAATGAGTACACGATTCTCATTAGAATAGCTTTAAATGAGATAGAATTTTGCAAACATTGATTGCTCTAGAATCTCATTGGAAAGTTCGTTTGATGGGTGTTCGGTTGAGATAGGTTACTTCATTCGAACGAGATGTACCTCGATCGAACGAGCTAGAATCTTTTTATTTTTTCCTGATTTTAAATGCTATCTTTTAACTTTATCTAGTTGAGATTTTTTTTCCATATATAGAGAGATGTGAGTTTGCAATTTCTATTCAGCCTTTTAGACATATTTTTGTAAACAAACTTTTTGGTTTTTCAAATCCAACCCCCTTGGATGACATTTTATCAAACCTGAAGAACACATATCTTATTCTAAACTTGTGGAGTTACTTATTTGTTGTTGCAGATGGAAAAAATATTTTCTGTGGCTGATCGGTGGACGCCGTTATAAGTGGTGCATTTCTGGATCTACATCTCTTTCTATCAACAACGAGGAAGGAATGAGTCTAAGTCTGTAAGGTTATTTGTGTGAATCTGTAATACCTAGTTGTAAGGTTATTTCTGTCATTATATCAACTACGACCGGTCAATTTCGTTCGAGCAACTCATTTTTTGAGGCGGTTAAGTTTTCCTATTTAAATCGTGGTTTCGTCAGAATTAAAAAAAAAGGTGCAATCTGGAATACAGTTTTTAATCCAGTACGAGTTTTCCACATGTTTTTCGAAGGTTTCAATGCTTAAACATATCCTTAGAGTTTGCAAAGATCCGAGTTATCATTACTATATATTTATGTGATCTTTCTGCACAAGGAAGGTTTGTTCTATACTTGAAAATCTCGACTTTGCGGTGAAGAAAATAGAAGGACTTCTTGTTCGACATCAAAGACGTATCAAAGTCATTCGGTGGACACCAAGACATACGTGAATGCGTGTATTGTGGGCCATATCGTGGAAAAAGGCGTTTCTGCGTGGAAACTGTGAGAGGAGTGGTTGAAGATCAGAAGAGCATCGAGACTTGTGGGGATCGAGTCATTGACTGAGTCTTTTGTTTGTTCGTTGTAATTCCACATTCATACTGATTGTATGGCTTGGGTCGTTCAAGATTTTTTTCCGTCTTGGATTTTTCCTCGTACATCCTACATTGTGAGTATTATTTACTTTACTTTGCTTACTTTAATCACTAGATGCATGTTTAGGATTAATCAAGATAAAATTGGTTTAAAGCGAATATTGGTTTTTCACAACTTGGTTTAGTGCACATTAAAAGTTAGATAATTTGTGGTGAAAATTTGTTTGATTTGAAGCACATTTGTGTAGGGCCACTCTCTTAAAGAAGTTCACTAGTGATCATACTAAAGACCAAATTAGAAAAGAACCATAGAGGGGTAACAAAAATTTCTAGATTGAAAATTCATGTTACTACTTTGCATTTTTATCCCAAATAGAACACAAAAATATAGACTAAAGACAAAAGGATGAGTCTTGGCTATTGGAAATACAAGAAGAACTTTTAAAATTTGAAAGGAATCAAGTTTCAATTGTTATCCACCACTACTTATCATCGGAATATTTTACACAAGGGTAAAAATAAGAGGAAGGAATTGACTACAAAGTGGCACTCGTCTGCATTACAAGGTTAAAATCTATATGTATGTTACTTGATTTCGTTTGGTTTACAAACTCAGGACATTTTCAAGTGGATATTAAATGTTCGTTTCAAACTAATTACATAAATAAATAGTTCTATGTTAAACAACCCTTGGTAATTTCAAAATCACCAATTTTCTAATTTACAACCTCACAAAAGCCTTATATGGACTTTAACATTGTTTGAAAGATTAAGTGATTTTCTCATCTTATATGTTTTATGTTAGGATTATTTGGTACGACCCTTTTAATCAAAATTCAAAATAAAAATTAAATTCGTATCCAAGTCTATATTCACGATATTCTTTTTGGCTCAACAAATGGAAAAATGTGTAAAGATTTTGTATCTTGTATGCATAAAGGAATTTAGAATGATTTTAATGGGGAAATTAACCTTTCTATCGAGTCCACAAGTCAAATAAGGTAGAAATGGTATTTTCATAAATCAATCAAAATACATTCATGATTTAGGTGACATATTTCGATTGACCAACTTCAAATATCTTAACACCCCTATGAGTACTAACATGAAAATTGAAATGATGAACATGGTAAAGAACTTGATATAAAAATTATATCATGGAATGATTAAAAGCCCTATTATACTAACTACAAGTCGTTAAGATATCATGTTTGGTGTATATCTATATTTTATGTTCCAATCCAAACCAAAAAAGTCTCATTTAATAGTGGTTAAATGAATATTTTGTTACTTTATGGAAACTTTTATTTAGATATTTAGTACACTAAACTCACAAGTTTTGATGTTAGAATTTGTTCAATTGTCAATTAGTTTATGGATAAATTCAGAAAAGCATCAGTGGGTTTTGGTACTTCCTTGGCCATTCACTTGTGTCATACGCAAGCAAGACTCAAACTCGCTTCCACTATCCACGATAGAAGATGAATACATTATCATAAAAAGTTATTGTACCTAAACATTGTATATCAAATAAAAATTAAGGTACTTTCAAATAATCCTCATCAAAATTCCAAGTTTGTGCAGCAAAACAAGATTGATTCATATAACAAAACTTGTGGTGCAACATTACAGAGACAAATATATTAACATTAAGCACCATTTTTATGACTATGTACAAAAAGGGGACGTGGAACTTTAATTTATTTCCACCGAAAAAATAAATTGCAAATATTTTTACCAAACCACTCCCCAAAAATTAATTTGCTCCATCCTCCGCGAACTTATCAAGACTAACTAAAAGACATTGTTTAAAGGACATTTTCCCAACATTAAGGACAATATATATGAAGGATTCCCCTCCATTTTTTCCCCCCATATTCACTATTCCTATCCAACCCTCTTAATAATCTATTGATTCTTTTAACACACATTCCATCCCCTGCTGTGTTTTAACACACATTACATTCCCTCACATTCTCCCAATCCATTGTCCTGTTTATAATGACAAAGGCGAAGGGATGTGAGAAACATGGAGAAAATGAATTTTTAAAAAAATCACATTTTTGAAAAAGGTGGAGTCGTCAAAATATTTTTCCAATGTATATTAGTTGAATATTCTTCATTAAAAACTGGGTGATTATGAAAATAAAAGTATTTTCAAGTAAAATACTAGTTGCAAAGGTAATTGATTAAAATTGGATTGAATTCTCATTCATTTTAATTTATTAGGAATTAATTTTAGTAACACGAGCAATAGCATTTCTCAAATTGGTGTCAGATAGGGCGCACGAACTTATTGTGTTGACCAGTAGTTTTTAAATTTTAGGGTTTTAGATAGATTTTAACCATGTGGGAAGTTCCATTATCCGACCTCTCTTGTTTGATGCTTCAAACGATTCCTAACGGAAGGCACATATGATATTCTTCTTAAAATCTAATAATGAGAATGTTTGGAACTCCGTAGAGCAAGGGTGGCCTCGTCCCACTGAAGGTGTTTTGCCGAAAACATACTGCATTTGGATAATGACTGAAAAGAATGCCTTGAAATTTAATTCCAAGTGTGTGAACACTATATTTTCTTCTATCAGTACAGAAGAGTTTAGGAAAATTATGACATGTGAGAGTGTGAAAGACGATTGGAAAATTTTAAAAGCCATATGCGAGGGTATTGACATAGTTAGGAATCTAAGTTAAAAAATCTGACAAATAAATTTGAAATGATTAAAATGGGAGAGAATGAGTCATTTAATGATTTTATTCCAAATTATCAAATCTTGATAACTCCACGATTAACTTATGTGAGCTTACGTTTGAAGAGAGAGTGGTGAGAAAAATCTTAAGGTCTTTACGGGAAAGATTTATTGCTAAAGTCACGGTCTCGGATTCTTTTCACAGTGTTGATACTATGAGAGTCCAAAAACTTGTATGTGATCTCCAAACCTATCTGACAAATACGTGTCCTCCTATAAACACTGAAGAAAAAAGGGACATTACTTTTAAATCCCTTAAAGAGGATGTGTCGAACTCCGATAGTGAGTGCGATTTATATCCTGAAGATATTGCTAGGTTTTCAGGAAAGTTCACTCAGTTTCTTACTCTTAGAGAATATAAGAACTATAATAAGAAATCGAATAAATTTTCTAATGAACGTTATAGGAAGAGGAAGGATAGCCCTAAGAAAGTGGAAGAATGAGACATGTGTTTCGAATGCCAAGATTTTGGGAATTATTCATGTTAGTGTCCCACTAGACTAAGGAAATAATGTAAGAAGCTTAAGATATATAAAGCTACCCTTAGTGATAATGAGTCGGAAGAGGAGGTAAATTCTCCCATAGAGCGTAATTACACCATTTTCACAGCTAGTCATGTGATCCAAAATAGAACTCCTTGGACTATCTTGAGTGGTTGGGGCTCATTTTTTTTGTTTTTTATGGCACGCCCCTTCACTCCGTACTCCATTTGGTTTAGATAAATTTATGCCAAATGAGTGTGGAAAACTTTTTTTTGTGTCTTTTGTGTTTTGTTATACCTATTTATTTATGTGCACTATTGTTACATATAGTATGTTAATTTTAAGTCTTTGCTTACATGTAATCGATTTTGTCATATATGTTCAAATTGATATCATATACTTCAAATTTGTATCATACGTTTCATTGTTTGGATTATTTGTTCTTATGTTGTCATACTTGTTTATCATTGCCATTTCATTTCACATCGCATAATATGCTTGTTTCCGTTATAATCATATGTTTCACATTAAGGCAGAGAAGTTGTTTCATATTATGCACCTTACCTTTGTTTACTCTTGAACAAAAAGGGCGAGAAGTATTCTCCAAGGGGGAGATATTTAATAAATTGGGGAATTGATTTTTTCTTACGCGGTTGATATTTTTTATAATCTCTTTGAATTTGAAAGGTGTATTAAGTATGGAGTTTTAAGTGACGTTGTAGAAATATTTTATAAGAGAAATTCTACTTAAGAGTTAGAGTCAGTCAAGTGTTAGTTTATACTTTTTCCTTTTCGGGTTCGGGATTGAGTCTTAGAGAGCTAAACATCGTAGTAGGATTTTATTTTGGATTTGTCCTAGAATATTTAAAGGGGGACATTTGTAAGGAAAAATTTTCAATGTGTCAATGTCTATAATAAAAATTTGTAATATTGGTTTTATTCCATTTGGACAAAACAACTTGAGTCATAGGTTAGGATTGGGTTTAGTTTGTTCTTCAAGCCTATGATACAATGAAGACTGTAAAGATCGAGTTAAAGTGACATCAAGTTCCATGCCGAGTTTCTTCTTCATCCATGGGATTTCAAAAAAGTTATCAATGGCATATTATATTATCCCTAGATTACTTTTTGGGCGTTATAGTTTTTTAAAGTTTACTGAGGATATTTTTCGAAAAACATAATTTCACCAAAGCTAAGATTATAATGTTAATCATATTTTTAAGTTTGGCAGGTTTTGTTACACATATTCATCATAGTGGACATTCTCAAGAACTTCAAGTGAAGACAAGTTAGTGACTAAAAGAAAGAATCTAAGATTAAAGAGTTGAGACTGCCACTACAATCACATGGAGAAGTTATATGATGTTGATTTTAGGTAATCAATTTATTCAGGGGTATTTTAAAAGTGTTTAAAAAGATAAAATATTTTTTCAAAATATTTTTAAAATGTTTTTTGAAAAAAATTTCAAAGTTGTTAAAATGACTTTAGATGTCGTTCGAATGAGTACACGGTTCTCATTAGAATAACTTTGAACAAGACTTCGAACAAGATAGATTTTGGCAAACGTTGGCCACTCTGAAATCTCGTTAAAAAGTTCATTTGATGGATGTTTAAATGACATAGAGTACTTCTTTCGAACGAGATGTACCTCGTTCAAACGAATTGGATTTTTTTTACTTTACTTCAAATGCAATCTTTCAGTTTTTCTCTTAAAGATTTCTCTCCTTATATATAGAGATACGAGCTTGCAATTTCTATCAAGACTTTTAGACAATTTTTTATGATTAAACTCATTTATTTTAAATCCAAACCCCTTGGAAGATTTGAGATCACTTTATCAGACCTTCAAGAACTCATCTCTTATTCTAAACCTGGAAAAGTTAATTCTTCACTCCTGGGGATAGGAAAAGAGTTTTCTCAAGCTGATCGATAGACATTGAGGCAAGTGGAGCTTGTTGTGAGGGGGAGTTTATGGATCTACATCACTTTTTAGCAACAACGAGTAAGGAAGACATAACTGCAACTCTACGTGGATTTTAAGTTTGTAAATTTGTTCGTGTGATTCTATAATACCTAATTGTAATAATGCTGAAAAATGGTTTTACTCGAAATGGTTTTTTCCTCAAATCATATCTTGTGGTTTGTTTTGATTCAATTCAGATTCATATATCTCGCATTTTTTGGTTCACCTAATTAATCAAGATAAAACTTCGATTAAATTGAATTTGGATTGTATGTGACCTAATCTACGATTTCTACATATAACTGGACCACCCCCACGAAACCCATTTTTACAAATTGGTATCAAAGTTTATATTTACATCTTAATTCGATGAACCTTGGTGGTTGAATGGAGAATTTATATAATAGGCCACCTTTGTTTAATAGCAGAAATTATGCTTATTGGAAAGCTTGAATGAGATCATCTCTAAAATTTATTGATGAGCATGTCTAGCTTGCTATTGAAAATGGGTGGACTCCTCCTATTTGACTAATGAAAATGTCCTCACTCTCAAGACGGTTTTAATTTGGACTGAAGAGGAATTTATACTAAGTAACTTCAAATCTCGAGGTTTAAATGTCATTCTTGGTGTGATCACTCCCAAAGAATTTCATCTTATCACGACATGTACCTCAATAAAAGAAACTACGGATATCATCCAGCTCACACACGGGGGAACCAATGATGTCAAATCTTCTAAGCTTCAAAACTTGATCACACAATTTAATCTTATTATCATATTTGAAACAAAATTGTTTTGATAAATTTTATGCTCATTTGTCTGATATTATGAATTCTAGTTGTAATTTGGGTGAGCGAATTTCGAAAACAAGAGTTGTTAAAAAAATTCTGAGATCACGCCCATTATATTTTAGTGCGAAATTCATTGTCCATAACTCTTTGGAAATTCTAGACATGATTGGGCTAGAAGAGCGCATGGATGATGTTAAGACTTATGAAATAGAAATCCTTCCCAAAACCTAAATAAAATAAGAAAAAGGAATATCTTGAAATGCAAAATCTAAAGAAAAAGAGGTCTCTGACTCCGATTCTGAATTTGATCTAGGTGAACGTGCCCTATTTGCTAAAAATTCAAGAAGTTTCTCAAATTCAAAAATCAAAATTCATCCAAAATGGAAAATAAAAAATTTGAGAAAAATAAAAATTTCAAAGTGGGTAAGAATTTTTATGAGAATGATCAAAACAAAGCTAGAGTTGAGTACCCTAAGAAAGATGAATCAGAAAGACGTTATGAATGTTGGGGGAATTGTCACAAAGAACATGAGTGTACCACTTGGATTAAGAAATAGGGAAAAGGTAAGGCTGCATATAATGCCACTTCAAGTGATAGTGATGTTGAATCGGTGGATTCCAAGGATGAATTACCGTACAGACATAACTTCACCGCATTTATGACTAGTCATGTTATCACTTCAAGTACATCTCATGATGATGAGGACGTTTCTAAACATGATAAACTTAATAATGAATTGCATCATTCCAGAGAGATTGAGGGTGATGATTTGAGTGACGGGGAACAATTTTTCAATGCACATACACAGAACTTTACGCTGTGTCATTCAAAACCAAAAAAAATATAACTCTTAGGGTGTTTTTTTAGACAATGAGTTAAAAGTTTCGAGAGAGTGTGAGATCTCAGTGAGAATTTCTTTGAGTGTGCAACGTTTTTTGGTAGGAAGGGAAAAGAAAGACTTAACCAACATAGTGTCTACTCGAACAAGAGATGTTCAAGCGTCATTAGAGATTTATGAGAAACTTTAAGCCTATGTTTTCCAACTCAAAAAGGCTCTCGAATGTGCTCGGGAGGTAAAAATCACCTTAGGGGACATTTAAAAATCACCTTTAGACGACCATTGAGTTGGTTGTCTTAAGAATTTGATAATTTTAGGGTTTTCTTGGTTTTACCTCTTCTTGTCCTTCCATTTAGCCACCAACTCAAGTTTTCCCGCTAAACAGACTTGTTTATCATCTTGATGAGCTACCATCCTCACATCCAACATTTATTCAAGATATTAGCTAAGTTGGAACTTACCTGCCCAGGTTTCACTGTCAGGAGGTTTCCACGACACCAGTAGGTGGTCTGCCTAGAGGACGATTTAGGCCATCCTAAATATACACCCCAAGAAGAATCTTCTAGTGGTTCCGCTTTGTTGTCCATAGAGTGTCCATTTACCACCCCCAAGACTGATGATGAAATTTAGTGTTGCTTCAAGTAGGTGGTTTTTTAAAAAATAGAGAGTCAATGTCTGTCGTAAATTTAGAATCCTCCTCTGAGGAGGTTAGATCAGATAGGAGTGATGATGTTAGGCTTGAGAGTGTAGGACCATTCCCCTCTGCTTCCCATGTAGATGAGCATCTTGATGATCAGGATCATGATATTGCGGATTCTTTGAATTCTTATGACCCCTCTCTAACTGATGCGAGGTGGTCTGCCAGTGACATCCTTTAACATGAGCAAGATCATCTTAGGGAGAAGTAAAGTATTCCCACTAGCATCCAAACAAGGATGCCCACCAGTGAACAAAGAGTATATAATAATTCAAACTCAGATGAGTATGTCTTCCTCTGTGGGCCCTCTATGTGGGACTTAGACTACCACTCCATCCCATTATTAGCTTTATCATTAATGTATATGGAAATATTGACCCAACTCCCCTCCCCCAATGCCTGTAGGACTATTCTGGGAGAAATGACGTTCTGGACAATTGTGACTAGATTTGGTCTCACTGGAGACATTTTTAATTATGTCCACGACCTAAAGGACAATGCCAAAGCCCCCGGATATTAATATTTCACTCCCAGGAAATCCTACTTAAGGATGGTTAAAGTTTTCCAAATTAGTAATCACAGCCGGAAGCGTCAATATATTTTTGCTAAAGTTGAATAGGAGTTTAGGAGTCATGAACAAGATAGATCATGTAAGATTCCTCACGAATGAAATAGGACGAAGACAATAGGTAAATTTTCAAATTTTTTCATACCTCAATATTTTTATGTTAGCGCTTTATTTTTTTCACTGAAGAAGGCTGCATGACTGTTGATGTAAAAAATTAGATTATCCCTAATTAATCAATCACAGATAAAATAAGTAAGACAAAAGATTTTTAAAGTGGTTCAGCCTTATAAGAATGGCCTACGTCCACTATTTTTGTATTGTTGACTGTTTGACTGGAATTCTCGATAAGTGGTTTACCAAGAGATCCAGAGTCCCCGTCTAATGAGGAGGTTACAATGTATTTATAGCCTTGAGGTTGTACATATGAAAGGATAATGCGCTGTTATCTAGTAGACATATACATCTGTACAATAATAATGAGCATTTAATGCGCAGTCGTCTTTTTTATTCTCTTAATTTGGATGCTCTGTACGTTGAGTTTCTCAAATCCTCTGAGTTGCTCGATACGCTTAAGTTGCTCGTAGCCTTAAGCTCCTCAGGGCACCTAAGTTGCTTGGTATGATTGAGTTGTTCGGGGCGCTTGAGTAGCTTGATAACAGTATGTTATTCATTGAAAGTGTTTGTAATTGCCAAGTAGGTTGACACGTGTCTTCAAGTGAATGGTCCATGTCAGTAGACTAAACTTGGTATCAACAGAAGCCCCCAATGTTTCACACTTTGAGGTTGTAGAAAAATGTGGAACATTCTGCTTGAAAACTGCTTAGATTATTGGTCTTTATGTTTTTTAGGAAAATGTTCATTGTATTTAACACCTTTTTGAGTGCATAGTATCAGGCCTTATAAATATTTTGAATTTTCATGACCACTTCAATATTTGTGCCTTTTTCTTCTTTTAGCCGCCGAAAACGTAATTGTCTTTCCTTTTAATCATTTCCTTTGTCTATTCCCGACGTAAAGTATTTAAGCGCGGCAGAAATCCTATCGTCTTTCACTTTTCAAATCTGTATCTTTGAACTCTTCATTTTCTCTTTGTCTTGTGCCTTCGTTCTTTCCATCGTTCAATGTCACATGATCTCTCTTTTTCTGTAATATTTTCTTTCCTTTCTTTTATTTACTTTGTTCATCATGGTTTATCTTGTTGAGTCACTGGACAAATTTTGATCTGAATTTTCAATCCCTTCGTGGGTTATTTTGGAAAATCTTTCTGAACCTTCTGATTATTTTTCTTTGGTTGAGGGATATTCGTTCCTAAGTCTTTTTATGGCTGAATGTGGCTTTTCTTTCCCACCTAATCCCCTGTGTTTGGAGTTCTGTCAATATTTTGATGTTGTACCTGCAAGAATAGCTCCAAATACCTGGAGGATAGTTAATGGCGTACATAGGTTGAATCAACTTCATGGAACCCGATTAGGGATTCCAGAGATTATGTACTACTATAGATAGGTAGTCAATGATACCACATTCTATTTAAAAACTAGGTTTTTGAATAGAGCTTTAGTTGTCAATCTTCTTGTTGCCAATAGGGATTATTTTGATCATGGGGTTGTTATGAAAAATTGGCAACACCCTCCATTAAATGGTGATGATGTATATCAAGGTCCTAGGTGTCCACCTTATGGAAATGGGATAGTTGTTTTTATTTTTTGAAATCTTATTTTCTTTGTGTTCGATAGAATGCATCACTGACATTTGTTTTTATTTTTTACGGTTGATAGTAAAAGAAAACCTCCGAAAGAAGCTGACGTTAATTTAAAGCATTTAAAACTTATCTGGTATTTGCATCAATCTGTTGTCGCGGAACATATTAGATATGCTTCTTACTTGTTGCAGTACAAGAGATATACTTTATCTTTCACTGCTCGTCCTCGTCCAATGGTGGTTAATCTTGACCAAATACCACCCTCTGAGACTAGTGTGGAAGGTTCTTCCTCTAAGTCGTGTATTCCCATCAATGATCTGATGAAGAAGAGAAGAGCTCCTGCCTTTTTAGACAAGTCTTCCTCTACTGCTGTGGAGGTAAAGAAAAGTAAAAAAGATATCCCAGGAGAAGGGACAAAGACTGTAGATGTACCCCTTCCTATTTCTACCAAGAAAATTGGCAAGAAGCCCCCTGTGGCTCCGAGCAAGACTGTTGCTATCTCTCCTCCGAGTGAGGTTATTGTCATATCACCAATAAAGACAACATCTTTAGTTGAAAATGCTTCTGCTCCTCTGAGGAGATTGAAGAAAACCTCTTCTGAGAGACCTGCTGAACTTGTCTCTCAACCTTCAAATGTTGAAGGTAGTATTCCATCTTTTATTTCTCCGAGCTCTGCTATGAGTTTGGTGAGATCTTGGACTGTCCCAAAGGTCCAAGGCATTGAGGACACTCTTTCCCGTGAGAGAATTACTACCCTAACTGCTCAATACATTGCCTTAATAAGTATCTTTAGCTCGACCCCTTTATTTTTTAATACTATGTTCATGTATTGACTTAAAATGATTTCTTTTTTCAGTTAGTGACGTGTTTTAACAGCATTTTGAAAAAGGATGAAGCTATAAAGGCTTCAAGCTGCTCGAGAGGAGTAGAGGAAGCTTTTGTTAGGCTGACCCAATCTCTGAAAGATTCTCGTCAAAAATACGAGGAAAATAAAGTTACTTGGGAGAAGCAATTCAATTCCATTTAGCTAGAGAGAAATCAAGTTGTGAATGCCTCCAAGGATTTGGAAAGGAAATTAACGGAGTTTGAACAGAGTAATAAGGATCTTGAAGAGAGCAACAAGGAGTTTGAGGCTAAGATCAAGTCTGCTGAAGAGGAAGTTGTTAGACTTAAAGATGTCGAGCGACAGAAAATGGATGTGGAAGAGAAGTTGAAGGCTGTCGAGGAGCTCCTTAGGGAAAGGACCTCCTAGGAGAAGGCAAAAAGGAAAAAAGCAATTAAAAAATCATTCAGTATTGGTTGGGATAAAGGATGGAATAAGGGCCTGGCTGCCATGTCTTTTCAAATGGAGTATGCCAGCCTCAAATATTTTAGGGATGGATGGGTTGCAGCCTTGTAGGAGCTAAAATTTGCTGAGAATTCTGAGTTAATCCAGCAGCAAACTCATGGCCCTCCTCCCTCTGTTGGAGAAGAAGAAGTGGATGAGGCTGCCACAGATGAGTCTTCTATGATGATTGGACATCAGGTCCCTATTGTTCCTGTTGTTCAACCTTGCTCCGAGCAACTCCAACCAACCATCACTTCTGCCGAGCAGCTACCCTTATCCTCTGAGAAACCAGTCACGTCCTCTAAACCTTCTAAGGAAGTCATAGGAAACAAAGAGAAGGTGTAAATTTTTTTGGTCTTTTTTATTTTGTTGCTTTCTTGAGTGTAACCTTGGACTATGTATCTCTTCTTATGATGAATAAAATTTTGAACTTTGGTTGTTCGTCTTGACTTCCTCTTTAACTTGTTATGTCTACATTACTATTGATTCTTTCTATTTCTTCCCTTTGTTAGTTTATGGCCAGGATGGAGCTCTTATCAACTCATGACACAAAATTTTAAAGCTGGTCATGTAGATCTTAATGAGGCTCAAATCATTAATATCCTTGGTTTAGATGCTTCTGATCGAGCAGTTGAAGCTTACCAATACCTGAAGTGTTTGCTCGATCGTGCAGTTGCCAATAATGTATCCTACTATGAGATGATTGAAGATTTCCAGGGAACGATCGAGGAACTTCAGAAGTAGTATAAGGAATCTTCTACCCTTTTTCACCAAGGATACGAGAAAAAATATCAACAATTGAGTGCGGACAAAGGGTATGACAAGTTTATCTCTGCTTATGGGAAGAAAGAGAGTGTTCTAAAGCTTGAAGTTGAAGAGCACATGCAGATTGCCAAGTTATTGGAGCAGGAGAACATTGTTTTATAAGAAGAGATAAATTATCTAAAATTTGCTGCATCTTCCTCGGGAGCCTTAGTTCCTGTTAATGATGAAGGTTTCTCTTTCTTGGAGGTAAAAAATTCCAACTTATGAGATGAGTTGGAAACTTTAAAAAGAGCTCGACCCTCCTCATCTACTCGCGAACGAGGAAGATCTTCTTCTTGTGGATGAGCTAGGGCTGGTCGGGTCTCTATTGAAGAAGTGATAACTCAATCGGCCTTGGAGAATCAGACATTTCAGTTGATGGCGAAGAATTAAGCTTTGGCAGAGATGTCTAAGAAGATTCTGAACTTTACTGACCAACTTTCTTCCCAGAATTCTTCTTTGGAAAGTAAGGAAATTCTGGTGAAGAATCTCCACGAGCAACTGGAGAGGTTAACTTATCAGTTCCATAAATAACCCAGAGAGTTTTGGATGGTTGGGTATAATGAAGCCCTTTACCATCTTGATACCCGGACTCAGTAGTCAAATAACGAGGGGTATACAAGGGTGGTTGAATTCACTGTGTGTGCTAAAATTGGAGCAGGGCCACTATTTATGGGACTATTATGACCCTGGAGTGCTTAATTTGCCCATGCCTCCTTTTAAGCTTGACATTAGTTGGATTCCTGCTCGGGCAATTCCTCAATGCCTGATATCCAAGTATCTCAGCGATTATAGTCTTCATGCAAACTTTGAGATATCTAGCCCAGAGTACTTGCTTGAGCAGCTTTCTGTAATGAATATTAGAATGCTTCAAGATGTGAACTTTATAAACTCCCCTTATGCATTAGATGATCCTCCTGCTAGAGTCGAACCTGTTTCAAAGGCAGAAGGGAAAAAGCCAATAGAATAGGGTTTTTTATGTAATGAAGTATATTTTTCACATCATCTTTAATTCTACTTGATTTCAATGAAGAAATTTTGAGTCTTTTGCCATTTCATTTTCTTCTAAATAATTTGTAGAATGTCATTGTTTTTTTGTTGTTTGGTCTTTGGATAATGGAAGTTGTCCCATTTGTTATTTTATTATAGTGACTTGTCACTCTTTGGGCCTAATCAATGGAATGATTTGCATCCCATGTTCCTACTTAGTTTGGTACCAACCAACCGGAGTTGATTCTAATTGATTTACCGACCAACCAGAGTTGGTGATAATTAGTTCCCGACCAACCGGAGTTGGTGGTAATTAGTTTTCCGACCAATCGAAATTGGTGGTGATTGATTTACCGACCAACCGGAGTTGGTGGAATTAGTTCCCGACCAATCGTAGTTGGTGGTAATAGATTTTTGAGCAACCGGAGTTGGTGGTAATTAGTTTGTCGACCAACCGCTCTGAATTTGGTGTGTAGTGTGTAGCACTAATATTCTGAAAATTTTCAACAAAGAAAGAACTGGGTGAAACATCACTTTATTCATACTGAAGAAATTGCATTACATAGGAATTTCAATTACTGATTATACTTGCGCAGATGCTCTGCATTCCATGCATTCTTGAATTATTCTCCCTCTAAGGTTTCAATCATGTATGTCCCTGGACGAACAACTTCTGTTACTCTATAGGGTCCATACCAGTTGGATTCCAGTTTGTTATTCTTTTGGATCACTTTCTTCAGCACATAATCCCCTTCCTTTAAATCACACTTCTTCACTCTTTTATTATAGAACAAAGCGATTTGTTGTTGATACGCTGTATTCCTAATTGTTGCTTCTTCCCTAACTTCTCCGAGCATATCCAGATCTAATCTTCTCGTCGAATCACTGACAGGAGAATTAAAATGAAGCACCCTATGCGTTGGTAGACCCAATTCAGCAGGTATGACAACCTCACTCCCAAACTCCAGCATGTATGGAGACTCTCCAATTGCTGTCCGTGGTGTGGTACGATAAGCCCACAGCACAGAATGTAGCTCATTAATCCAATTTCCTTTTACATCATCTAGTCATTTCTTCAAACCATTCAGCAGCGTTCTGTTTGTTACCTCAGTTTGCCCATTTCTTTGGGGATGGCCTGGTGCAGAGTGGATCTTCAGTACATTGGATTGATGATAATATGCAGCAAACTCCTCGTTATCAAACTGGGTTCCATGATCAGTAATGAATGCATGTGGTAGACCACATCTGCAGATAATATTCTTCTAAATAAATTGATAGACTTTGTCGTATGCCATATCAATGAGAGGATCAACTTCCACCCATTTAGTAAAGTAATCCACAGCAACCATGAGGTATTTAAATCTTCCCCTGGTCATTGGAAGTGTCCCGACCAAGTCTATTCCCCACATGGCGAATGGCCAAGGATACGTCATGGGTGTTAACAATGCTTGGGGAGTTCTTCGGATAGAAGAGAAGCGTTGACATTTACCATACTTCTTGGCATAAGCTATACAATCAGCTCTCATCGTCGGCCAGTAATACCCCTGCGTTATTATTTTTTGCAAAAGCGTATGACCTGCCACATGAGCTCCACAAGACCCTTCATGAACCTCTTCGATCAAATCTTTCACTTCGGAGAGGTGGACACATCTTTGTAGCCCTTCTACAATTCCTCGTCTATATAAAATGCCATTGGTCAATACATAACGAGCAGCTTTAAACTTTAGTTTCTTAGCTGCGAGTTTATCAGTTGGTAAAGCCCCCTCTTCAATATAGTCCCTGATGGGGTCCATCCAAGATGGTCACAAGTCAAGGGCGATGAAGTTTATCATCAGATCTTCATCGATGCTCCGACCAGCCAGGATTTCTATTGGGATTGTTCTTCGTAGCTCGATGCGTGTGGCTGATGCTAACAGAGCTAGGGCGTCTGCTCTTGCATTCTTCAATCTTGGTATTCTAATCAACTGAATTGCAGTAAAACTTGATACAACCTCTATCACTTTTGCATGATACCTGACCATTAATTCTCCTTTTGTTGCATACACCCCCAAAATTTGATTTACGATTAACTGGGAGTCACTGAACACAACGACTTGCTCTGCCTTCATGGTTTTGTCCGGGCTTAGACCCACGATCATTGCTTCATATTCGGCCTCATTATTAGAGTCTTTAAATTAAAAGCGCAGAGCATACTCCACATCAATCTCATCCGGAGTGTTCAAAATAATCCCTACTCCACTGCCTGTAGTGCACGAAGAACCACCCCCATAAAAATTACATATAGGTACCTTATCATCAATTTTTTATCAGAGAGAGTTCCTCGGTGGAATATTTGGTGCTTAGTTTTGTCCTCTTCTAGCATATCTCGTTGCTCATTGACCACCTTCTCTTTCTCGTCTACCAACGTAAGTTGCTCGTGGTTCAAATTTGATGATCCTGTAACATCCACAGGTTGGTATGTATTCAACTCCTGTTCTTCGGAGGCATTTTTTTGAGTAAACTCTGTGATAAAGTCCGCTACTGCCTTCCCTTTGAGAGACGATCTAGGCTCATAAATTATATCATATTCACCAAGTTCCACTGCGCAGTACATCAATCTTCCTGATTTCTTCGGTGTATGCAGGGCTAGCCTTAATGGCATATCGGTGTACACCATTATAGTATGGGCTTGGAAGTATGGCCTCATCCTTCTGCTTGCTTCAATCAGTGCTAGTGCCAACTTCTCCAGCCTTGGATATCTAATTTCTTCTCCTTGAAAAGCCTTGTTGGTGTAATAGACTGGTTTTTGTACTCCGTCCTCTACCCTTATCAATGCCGAGGTAACTGCATTCTCTGATACTGCCAAATACAATATAATCTTTCTCCCATCACTGGTCTGGACAACAATGGAGGTGTCCCCAAATATTTCTTCAATTCTCGAAAGGCCTCCTCGCATTCATCATTCCATTCAAAAGTTTTTTGAAGTGTTTTGAAGAATGGTAGGCATCTGTCAGTTGCTCATGACACAAACCTATTAAGTGATGCAACTCGCCCTGTGAGACTTTGCAGTTCCTTCTTCATCATTGGAATTCGTAGCTCCATTAGAGCCTTGTTCTTTTCAGGGTTCACCTTAATTCCTCGTTGGTTAACAATATATCCGAGAAACATACCTTCTCGTACTCCGAATATACATTTGGTGGGGTTCAATTTCATTTGATATTTCTCTAGTTGATCAAAGGTCTGACCTATGTCAACGAGATGATCAGCAGCTTTCTTGCTCTTCGTCAGCATATCGTCAACATAAACCTCCATGTTATGACTGATTTTCTCTGCAAACACCTTGTTCATTAGTCGCTGAAGAGGTACTCTCCCTGTCCTCAGGCTTCATCTTAATCTGGTTGTAACCAGAATAAGCATCCATGAAACTCAACAATTTATGCCCCGAGGTTGCATCCACTAGTTGACCAATTCGGGGCAAAGGAAAATGATCCTTTGGGCATGCCTTATTGAGATCGGTGAAGTATACACACATCCTCCACTTGTTATTTTTCTTCTTCACCATCACCACACTTGCTAGCCAATCATAATATTTGACATCTTCAATAAAATAGGCTTTTTGTAATTTCTCTACTTCTTCCTGTATAGTTCAGTTCTTCTCAGGACTGAACACTCTTCTCCGTTGCTTCACTGGCTTGACTTCCTTATTTACGTTGAGCTCGTGACACTGGAAACTCAGGTCTATCCCTGGCATGTCTTCATGACTCCATGAAAAAGTTTGCTTTCTGCATCTTAGAAATGTTATCAATTCCTATTTTATCGATATATCCAGTGATGCCCCAATTTGAGTTGTTCGTTCTGGGTGCTCGTCGTCCAGAATAATATTTTTGGTAGCCTCCATGACCTGTCCCTTTATGAGATGAGACTCGTCTCTAGGGTTTAATATTTCAATCTCTGCGTTTTCTATTTCATCCACTTGATAAGTATTAGTCTTCTTCCTAGATTCTTCACGTTCCTCCTGTTCAGCAGTTGAATAGTAGCATTCCCGAGCTACTTTTTGGTCGCCTTTCACAACTCCCACTCCAAAATTGGTTGGGAATTTTAAACATTAATGTACAGCAAATGGTACTCCTTCGAACTTCTTTAGACCTACCCTTCCCATGATGATGTTGTAAGCAGATTGGACATTTTTTCTATTACGAAAAAGCGTACTCTTTCTGTTCGACAAGCATGCCATGTACCGATAAGCATATCCAACTTGATCGTCCCCAATAGAAATACCTTCTCGCTAGTAAAACTAAGGAGGGGCCTATGATATTGCTCTAACTGGGCTAGCTTCAAATTCAAACTGTCAAAGCATGGATAAAACATGATATCTACCGAGCTACCATTATCCACTAGTACTCTTGAGATCACCACTTCCTTCATTCTCATTTTAATCACCAATGGGTCATCGTGATGATATAGTACACCTTCCAGGTCGTTCTTAGAGAAACCAATGACCGGTTTATCTTTATTCACCTTCCTCAGGCGATCATCTTTGGCCAAATTTATTCTCTGTATGTATGAGCAAGCTTGAGCCTCATTGAGGTAAGCTTTCCTCTCTGCAGTAAGATCTCTAACTCCTGTATCTCCACCTGTAATAACATCACATTCAAATTATCCAAAATGGATTGAAAATACCTCGCGCTCTGGATGTCTTGGTCTTTTAGGAAGGTCGAGATCATCTTCTGGATCATCATCGAGGTCTCTCTTCTTATCTTCTTTTGCTCGACGAGGAGATCTAGACCTTTACTTCCCTCGGTCGCTGGTCTTTCCACCATTTTAATGATCAACATACTTAACCAGCTTTCCTCGTCTAATGAGTGCTTCAATTTCATTCTGGAGAGCTATGCAATTTTGGTCATGTGACCATGATCTTTATAGAACTCGTAATATTTGGACTTATTCCTCTTGTCAGATTTGCCTTCATTTTTTCTGGCCAGTTTAGCTCCTCGTTGTTCTCGATCTCTTCCAGAATATGGTTTATATCTACCTTCAAAGGAGTATAATTTCCAAATTTCTTCAACTGTTCCAGTGCTTGCTTTGCTTTCGATTGCCTGTTGACACCATTATTTTTATGCTCCTTTTTCTCAGTATTATCAGCCTCGACCTTGGTCTCCTTTGTGTTTATATTCTTCTTCGCAGCCATAGCTTCCTCGGCATTTATGATTTTGGTTGCTTTTTCCATTAGTTCAGCCATGGTCCTAGGTGGATATTTGACTAAAGTATAGTATAATTTATCTGGTAACAGTCCGCTCATCAGAGAAGTAATTGCTATTTTTCCTCGTAATCAATTACTTTGAGTTTCTCGTTATTCAAACGAGTAATATAGTCCCTGGTGCTTTCACTTGTCTTCTGTCTAACACTCAATAAGTGTACTACTCATTTGACTAGTTTTGCCCCCAAAATAGAAGGTCCCAATAACGAGCTCTGCCGGTTGAAATAAAGTCGCAATCTTCCCCCGATGAAGGTTATTGTACCATATCTCGGCTGATCCGGTAAGAGCTCCCTAAAATGCCCTGCATCTCATCTCGTTTGGAACTACATAGATATCGGCAGTAGCTTGGTATTGTTCTATGTGAAAGACAGGGTCAGTTTTTCCATCATATTTAGGCGTCACCATAGGGGCTTTGAATTTTGATGGTGTGGGAAAACCCACATTTGCCAGTACAAATGGTGTCCCTTGGATAAAAGTTCTTCCTAGAGGATTCTTAGCCTTAGCCATTTCACCTAATCGGTTTTCCAACCTTTGACTAGAGCCCTTCCATGCATTATTTCCCTCCTCGGGCCTATTGGTTCGAGCAATTGATCGCGTTGAATGTGCCTCTTGGGATCTTTCATTATGAGCAGTTGGTCGTGATTGGGTAGAGCCTTACCTTAGATTGTATGGTCGTTGAGAGTTCCTCGACACAATCCTAAGGGGACTTCTATTCCTCCTAGGGCCCAAACAATCAAAAGGATAGACTCTGCTCAACCTTTCTAGGGCACTAGTCCTTCTGGAGATAGAGTGACATTTTGTTGAGAATCTGTAGCTCGTACTGAGGGAGTTTGACCAGGCTGATAAGAAGGATCATTAGATCTTTCAGTACGATATGAGTCGGTGTGTCTGGACCGAGATTCCTCTGAGAATAGCGTTCGTTTAGTTCGCAAAGAGGGTAAACGAGTATTTCTCTAAAAACTTCGATGTCCGGATTGAGCCGGCACTCCACCTTGAACAGTTTATATAAGTTGTCTCATGGTTTCTTGCATGGTCGTTTGGCCTTGGGCCAGATTAGCCATTATACCAGCCAGATCCTGAACATTTGGGGAAATAGATGGATTTGGAAGGATCCCAGCATTTCAATTACTGGATTCTGGGTTATCAGCCATTGATAATGAATTATTTTGGTGAAAAACACTAAGTACAGTCGTTTCTCATAGACGGTGCCAATCTGTTGATGTAAAAAATTAGATTATCCCTAATTAATCAATCACAGATAAAATAAACAAGACAAGATTTTTAAAGTGGTTCAGCCTTATAAAAATGGCCTACGTGCACTATTTTTGTATTGCTGACTGTTTAACTGCAATTCTCGATAAGTGGTTTACCATGAGATCCAGAGTCCCCTTCTAATGAGGAGGTTATAATGTATTTATTGCCTTGAGGTTGTACATGTGAAAGGATAATGCGTTGTTATCTAGTAGACATATACATCTGTACGATAATAATGAGCATTTAACGCGCAGTCGTCTTTCTTATTCTCTTGATTTGGATGCTCTGTACGTTGAGTTACTCGGTATGCTTAAGCTGCTTAGAGCCTTAAGCTCCTCGGGGCACCTAAGCTGCTCGATATGATTGAGTTGTTCAGGGCGCTTAAGTAGCTCGGTACCCCATCAGAATGCATCCTAGGAATGACTCCCATACATATTGATCGAAAAGCCAAAGAAATTGCTCGTCGAAAGAAATTGAAGGCAGATAAGTGTAGGGTGGAGGTTGCAAAGAAGAGAGTAGAGGATGATGAGAAAAATCTTAAAGATGGAAAAATAGGCTGAGTAGAATGCTCAAAAAGAGATAAGAGGATGCAATTGTTGCTTTAGAAAAATCCAAGGGCAATGCCCCTATGTATTTTAGTGCCCCTGTTAAGGGGGACAAGCGTCCTCGCCTCCTCAAGGTTTCGGGAATAAGTGAATCAAGACCTATTCATTGGCTGGTACGAGCTCAGGAAACTTTCCCTCACTATGGGGAAGTTAAAGAATTTACGTTTGATCCGACACATAGGATTTTTTTAATGAACAGACGGTTGATCCTGAGTCCATTTTTAATCACACTAATAATGCCACCGACTTGTTGGAATATCATGGCCACAACATGAACTTTGAGTTTTTGAGAGGTTACGACCCTGATTTGTTATGGAGGTTGATTTAACATAGGTTATTTGTGGTAAGTTTTCTCATAGTTGTTCTCCATTTCACACCTCTACTCATTTAGTACCTGATTTATTTGTTTTTATTAACAGACTACTGCAGGATCCACAGTCTTAAAAGAGAAGGCTATCGTCAATAACTACGCTTTTGAATAATTAATAGAGGAGCATCGAAAGATAAAGTGGATTTGCAACAAACTTCAGATGACCTGAAAAAGGTTGGCAATGAGCTCTAGGATAGAGATGATCATATCATGGCTAAGACTGTCGTTCTCAACATGACTAAAGAGGAGAATACCCAGTTTTGTGATAAGGCAACTACTAATGAGGCCAAACTAAAGGGCAAGGAATAAGCCTTGAATAAATCCAATGAGGATTTGATGGGAGATACTCAAAAAAATATAAAGCATTCTCGAGAGCTTGAGAAGACTAAAGAGGCCTTAGTAACTACTAAGGAAGTTGGTGTGACCAAGTACAAATCTTCGACTGACTATAATGTTTATTGTTGGCTTTTTCATGGACAGGTATGAAAAGCTAAAGAAAAGAGTGATGACTCATTACCCGAATATTACTGAGGTGGTGATAAAGTGGAAAGGTGATGATGATGTAGACATTGCCCTTACGGTCGAGCAGATGATGGAAATTGACAAGCCAGCCAATGAAGATGTACTTATGACCTCTGAGTCGAACCCTCTTACAAGTAGTAACAACGATCCTACTTCTATTGAATTATCTTTTTCCTGAAGCTTTCTTTTTAATCAGTTCTCTTCTCTTGTAATGGAAATATCAACTTCAGCTTATTTTGTATGCACTTCTCATTATAATGGCATACTATTTTTTATTCAATTTCTTGTTTGTATGTTGTTTGTATCTTATCATTGCTTTGTATGATTGAAATAGATCACATGTAATGTTCTGGTACTCTAATTGTATGGTCAGTTATCGACCTAATTTGCCTTTGCAATTTATTTGAGAACAAACTTGAGTTATCCTGACCTGGGTTCTACAAGTCTTTTGGCTAACTTACTAATCTCATAGCTGAAAATTATGTGTCAATACTGATTACCTTGGTCAAATCCGAAGTTCAAAGGAGATTATCCTTGTGTTGGTTTGTCATCAAATATGAATTTCATAGGGGTTTAACGGCTTGTTACATATGCTAAATGCAATATCTTGCCCACGAAAAAGGTATTCTACCCCAATAAAGCTTTTAGAAAAGTTGTGACATTTTTCTTTTTCTTTTACACTACTCGGGACGCGCAAAGTTCTAAGTTAGGGGGTTTGATTGGGCATAAATATTATATATTTATTCCCCTAACTTTTGTACATTTGTGAACCCGAGTGATGCAATCGATATGGATTTAACTCACATTTATACTAATAACCTTCGTTGGCAAGTATTTCATGTTTCGTGTTTCTCCTATGTGTTTTACAGGTTGATTATGCAAGCGGTGTAAAAGAGAAAGTGAAACAATGAAAGGAAGGCTATGAAGGCAAGTTCAAGGGCATTTTGGTAATTCTAAACAGGATCCCGGAGGAGGAGTCAACTGGAAAGTTGAAAATATCGGATCAATGAGAACCATGGAAGAAACGGCATCCAAATCCGAGGTACGATTGAAGAGTTATGATCAATTGAAGTTGAGGAAAAATCCAAGAAGAAAAGAAAAAACATGAGAAAAATTCCAAGTGCTGAAAAGAGGAGAAAGGAACCAAAAACCAATGAAAATTCCGGAACCCCAGGTCAAAACGGTTCGGGATCGAACCTGTTCTGGGTACCTGCTAACCGGTTCGGGGGTCCTGATGCGCGAAGTTTCTCCTTTATTCTGATTGGGCCAAAGGGTTCCATTTTGTTACAACTCATTCTAAAACGTATTTGTACGAAGCTAATGACTTAGGAAAGATAGTTTTTTGTAGTTTTCATCAGTTTTTTGTAGAGAGAAAGGTATAAGATAACCTAGGAACGTAATTGGATTATTTGCTTCAAGATTGATTCATTCCGGGTTTGTTTTCAAGTTTTAATTTAAGTTTCATTCTTCTTATTATTATTCTTGCATGGTTATTTTTCTCACATGATTCAAACAATTTATGGGTTCAAAACACATATTTGCAAGTTAAATACAGTTTCATCATGAGTTCTTTCACATGTAACGTAATTATTTCATGCATCGTTCAGTTTAACATGTCCGTCTAGATTTAAAAGGGTCGGGATGCATGAACTCAACCTGATGTGTTTGTTGCATGTGTATAAAATTAATCCTCTAAATTTAATGTTTTACGATGACCGTACTGTGTATCTACACAACCATTGTAGATCTTTGAATCTTGTTTGCTTCCGGGTAATCGAGATGCTTTAGAATGCAATGTGAGCATCGTTATTGCACATTACCGCTTTACTCGTCCTCTGATTTCGTATGGTGCGGGCTTTAACCTCATATACGTAATGCTTGGGAGTACTAAAGTATGGGTCTAATCAATCACTTAAATTTATGATTATTTTTATACCTGAAATACACTAGGGTTGAGGGATTGTATCCCCGACCTATTTTCTCATCATATAGTTAAAGTTTTTAGTCATTCATCATCAGTATTTTAGGTAATTTAGAATAGTTGCATTCCATTCATACTTTAGTCCATTAATTATCCATTTTCAAAAATTTCATTTAGTTGTAGTCGATATCCAAATCAAATCATCTTTTCTTTTTCTTTTTTCTTTAGAGTCAAAGTTAGGATTTCTTCGTCTGTCCAACATTGTTACGACACTATTATCCTATTTCCCTGAGGATCGATTCCCGACTTATCGAATTATTACTTGAGCGACATGATTGTACTTGAGCCTAGAGAGTACGCACTTCTGAGACACATTCTTAGTAGCGTCAAGTTTTTGGCGCCATTACCGGGGAATTAGGTAGCCTTAGGATTAGATCGAGTCAATCTAAAACTTTGACCAAAAATTCCAAAAATCCCAAAACATAAAAAAAAATTAAAAAGCACAAAAATATTCCTCATCATCTCTCACAAGCCTATTAATGTAAAAATCATAACTCACTCTAACTCCCCATGATTTTCCAACCCACATTCACAAAAACCCGATTGTTGAGTACGATCCCGATAGGCCTCACACTCCTAACGCTCCACAATTCTGGGTTCCACCTCCCACACCATCACACTCAATTGCAAATAACACTTCATTTTCCCTCTTAGGACACACATCAAAGCACACTAAGAGTATACCAAGTGAGGACACAAAGTCTTTGAGTGAGATAAATATGTCACAACACGGTAGTGAATCCGCCGGTGAGGAAGAGGCCCTGTAGCTCCCTTTAAGAGAAATCTTATATCCAGAGCGCACTGTCACTCCAGGATGCATTTTACTCTCATATAATGCAGGGCAATTTCTCTTTAGCAATGGGATGATCCAAATACTTCCCACTTATCATGGAATGGATTCAGAAAATCCATATACCCGCATCATGGAACTTGAGGAGGCGTGCGAGACTCTTAGCTATCAAACTTTCACCAAAAATGTGCTCCTCCTTAAAATCTTCCCATTCTCGCTAAAGGATAAAGCTAAGACCTGGCTATGGTCTTTACCTTCAAATTCGATTTAATCATGGAATGAGTTACAATCTAAATTTCTCAAGAAATTATTTTCTCCACATAGAACGAACTCCATCGAGGCTCAAATTCAAACTTTCCGGCAATTAGAAAATGAGTCATTCGATTGATACTATGATCTTTTCAATGAGTTAATTACTTTGTGCCCCCATCATGGATTTGGTAAACTGCAAATCATTTCCTTCATCCAAAATGGGCTGAACATTAATTCCAAGCAACTCGTTGAAACCATGTGCGATGGTCCATTTGTGGAATTAGACGCCAATGATGCTGAGCTTCACCTGAGGTATGTGTCCGAGACTACCCAATCTAGGGATACATCTGACCCTAATGCTCAAAATCGAAATCGCCAAGTGACCAACACTCCATCGGCGGCCGACCTATTTCACGTAGAAAAGAATTCTATGACGGAATGTCGACTCGATGTACTTGAGAAAGGAATGCGAGACCTACTTGAAGTATGTGGAAGAGGACTAAATGTATCCATCCCAAACCCCATCCAGAAGGTGTATGCGATTTGTGAGGTGGGTCATTCAACTGAGGAGTGCCCGACTGTACCCGCCTACAAAGTTATGCTTCAAGAATAAGTGGTAGAGGAGGACTTAAGGGTAATTTCGGTGCACCGCGCGGGAATTCTTACAACCCTTCATGGAAAAAACATCCTGGTTTTAGCTATGGGCAACAACATGCTGCGATGAATCATAATTCACATGTTACCTCTCCTCCACCACCGCACTTTCGATAAGCTCCACCCATGCAAGGACATGTCCAAGCTCCACCACCTCAAGGAGCATATATCACTCCACTGCGGACAAATCTCGAGGATACGATGAACCACTTTATCAATACCCAGAATGTAAATAATGTTAGGTATGATCGCATGATCAGTGACATAAATGCAGATATTTTAAAGATACAATCATCGTTGAGTGTCCAAGAGAAGGGAGAATTTCCTGCCCAGGGGCAAAGACATCCCCAAGGTCAAACTAGTGTTAGCTCCACATCTACAGAACATCAAGAGCAATGTCAAGATGTTACCACTCTTCGTAGTGGGAGAGTCATTGATTTATCACCTCCCCCACACAACATAACCAAAGACAAGGAGATTTCTCCCGTCACGAAAGAGTCCAAAGATGTCTGCTTGAATGAGAGTGATAAAGAAGACACTAGTGAGCCAGAGGTAGTTGTGAAACCACCCACTGAGACATCATTTCATCAAAGGTTGGTTCCTTCCCACAAAGGATACCCTCGTGATGAAGTGCTAGACGTGCTTAAGCAAGTAGAGTTAAATTTACCTTTCCTTGATGCCATTAAGAAAATTCCATCTTATGCGAAAGTCATCAAGGACTTATTAACAATGAAGAGGAAGATGAAGGTAAAGAAAAACGTCTTTCTAGCACAGAACGTGAGCTCCATCCTACTTAATGATCTCCCGTCAAAATTCAAAGATTCCGGTGCACCCACCATTTCTTGCAGCATTGGAGAAAATAAAATAGAAAAAGCCTAACTTAACTTGGGAGCAAGTGTAAATATCCTCCCTTCCACTATCTATAGGCAACTTTCCTGGGCGACCTCAAACCCACAAACATCACTCTCCAGTTAGCGGATCAAACCGTGAATATCCTAAGAGGTATAGTTGAGGAAGTGATCGTTCAAGTTGACACTTTCTACTTTCTGGTAGATTTTATCATTTGGGACATGGATCCCTCCTTCACCCCGAGCAATCATGTTCCCATCATTCTTGGGCGCCCATTCTTAGCTACGACTAACGCAATTATCAATACCCGAAATGGGCAGATGCAACTCACCTTTGGGAATATGACCTTAGAGACTAACATCTTCCATATAGCCCAACATATGGGGGAAGAAGATGATCTTCACACGGTGAGCTTCATCGATGAGATCGTAGAGGAGTATTTTGAGGAAAATTATTATGGAGATGCCCTAGGGTCCTGTTTAGTGTCGAGCCACGAGAGTAAGGAGACGTACACCGAATTTGAGAGGGAGATTGAGGAGTTGAGAGAGTTACTTGATGAGAGAGCATCGGACGAGGACGCGGGAGATGTAAATTGGGTTTCTCGATTCGAGGAGTAACCGCCGAGAGAGACACACATGGTTCCCTCCAGCGATAAATTTTCAACTCTCGAATTGAAGAAACTACCCTCCCATATTAAATATGCATACCTAGGAGAGGACGAGACATTTCCTGTTGTTGTCTCCTCTAGCCAAGACGAAGAGCGGGAGGGTAAAATTTTAAAGATTCTGAGGAAGCACCAAAGTGCTTTTGGTTGGTGTATTGCTGATTTGATGGGGATAAGTCCTTTGATTTTCACCCACAAGATAAACCTCGAGGAGGATGTCAAGACATCAAGAGAAAAACAAAGAAGGCTAAACCCCAATATGAAAGAAGTGGTGAGGACCAAAATAATTAAGCTATTGGATGCCGGGATTATCTACCCAATTTCGGACAGCAAGTGGGTGAGCCCTATTCAAGTTGTCCCGGAGAAGTTAGGCATCACAGTGATTGAGAATGATAAGGGATAGCTAGTTCCATAACGTACCACCACCAGGTGGCGCGTTTGTATTGATTACCGAAAACTCAATGCGGGAACTAGAAAAGACCATTTTCCCTTGCCATTTAATGATCAGATGCTAAAGAGAGTAGCGGTCCACCCTAACTATTGCTTCCTTGATGGTTATTCTGGATATAACCAAATTGAGGAAGATGTACTTGACCAGGAGAAAATGACCTTCACTTGCCCCTTTGGTACGTTTGCCTACAAACGTATGCCATTCTTCTTGTGTAATGCACCTGCGACCTTTCAAAGGTGCATGTTGAGTCTATTTAGTGACATGGTTGAGAGAGGACTTGAAGTGTTCATGGATTATTTTAGCATTATTGGCACCTCTTTCGATCTGTGTCTGGCAAAGCTGAAAAAATTACTTGCTCGGTGTGTGGAGAAGAACTTAGTGCTGAATTGGGAGAAATGCCATTTTATGGTCACTGAGGGAATAGTTCTTGGCCACATAGTTTCATCCAAGGGGATAGAAGTTGATAGAGATAAGATAGATGTCATAGCCGATCTAACCTCACCAAAATTGCTCAAAGATGTGTGCTCCTTCTTGGGCCACGCGGGGTTTTATCGAAGGTTCATTATGGACTTTAGCGCCATCGTTAGACCCTTAAGCAACCTACTCATGAAGGACACCCCATTTTAATGGACAGAAGCATGCCATAGCACTTTCGAAAAACTAAAAACTATTCTAGTGTCCTCTCCCATAATACAAGTTTCGGATTGGTCCTTACCATTCGAACTCATGTGTGATGCTAGCGATTATGCGATAGGGGATGGTTTGGGCCAAAGAAAAGACAAACAGGCTCATGTCATCTACTACGATAGCCGGACTCTTACTGCACCACAACTCAATTATTCCACCACAGAGAAGGAGTTACTAGCAGTAGTCTTTGCACTTGATAAATTTCGGTCCTACCTTATCAGTTCTCCCATCACTTGCTTCACCGACCACGTGGCATTGAAATACCTACTTGCAAAGAAAGACACAAAGTCGTGCCTTATAAGGTGGATCCTACTCCTACAAGAGTTTAATCTCTCCATTAAAGATAAGAAAGGAGTAGAAAACGTCATTATCGACCACTTATCATGGCTTTCGTCCGACTTACCTAGTGATCCAATACCCATAGACAAATACTTTTCGGATGAGCAACTCTTTACCACCTCTTCTTTGCCCTGGTTTGCGGATATAGTGAATTATCTTGTCACGGGAGCCGTCCCTCCCGATTGGACACCCAAGATAAGAAGAGGTTTATTACTTGGTTGCGCATGTTTTTCTATGATGATCCTTTCCTATTTAAATATTACGCCAACCAAATCATCCGACGTTGTGTACCGGATTACGAGATCCCCAAAGTCATCCAATTTTTTCATTTGGAAGCTTGTGGAGGTCATTTTTCAACAAAAAAGACAACCGCTAAAATTCTTCAATGCGGCATCTATTGGCCCCTAATATTCTGGAATGTGAACAATTATTACAAATCTTGCGATAGGTGTCAAAGGATGGGAGCGATTACAAGACGAGGCATGATTCCATTAACCCCGATACTCACTATTGAGATCTTCGCTGCTGGGGTATTGACTTCATAGGCCCATTTCCCCCATCTTTTGGTCTCCTACACATCCTTGTCGTGGTAGAATCCATTTCTAAATGGGTGGAAGCCATAGATACCAAGACCAATGACAGAAAAGTGGTGAATAGGTTCCTGTAGGAACACATAATTTCCCGCTTCGGTGCTTAGAAAGCGATAATCTGTGATAATAGCATGCACTTTTGTAACAGGCCATTCGCGAAGCTCATGAGAAAGTATAGCGTCGTTCACAAGGTTGGAACGACCTACCACCCACAAACGAATGGGCAGGCCGAACTAACAAATCGGGAGACCAAGAAGATTCTCGAGAAGATCATCAATCCCACCTAGAAAGATTGGTCAATTCGATTGAACGATTCACTATGGGCCTATCGTACCGCATATAAAAATCCGCTCGGCATGTCCCTATTCCGCTTTGTGTATGGAAAACCTTGTCATCTTCCCATGGAATTAGAGCACAAGGCATATTGGGCGATTAAGAAGTTGAATTATGACATGGATAAAGTAGGTGAAGCTCGCAAGCTTCAATTAAATGAGTTAGAGGAGATACGCAATGATGCGTATGAGAACGCAAAAATTTCCAAATAAAGGATGAAATTCTCTTACGATAACATTATTCGACGCAAAGAGTTTCTTCTCGGACAAAAGTTGCTTCTCTATAACTCTCGGCTTCATCTATTCCCGGGCAAGTTGTCGTCACGTTGGTCTGGCTCATTTGTTGTGAAGAATGTATTCCCTCACAGAGAAGTGGAATTAGACGATTTGAAAGGGGGAAATACATTTAAGGTAAATAGACAACGACTAAAGCCATATCTTGAGGCATGTGTGGAAGAAGTCGACACCGTTTGGTTATCGGACCCCATTTATGGGGACAATTGAGCTTAAAATGAGAGGTCGTCGCACCCCCGACGCGTATGGGGTGAATTCTTATGTATAGTAATCGTGTGTGAGTTAAGGTATTTTTTAGTTCGGAGCACGGTTCACGGGAGGGATTGAGTTAACACACTTAATGGGGTGAATTCTTATGTATAGTAATTATCCTTTTTGTGACCCATTTTGATCCAAATAAAAGTTTTTGTTTCGTTTGACAACCCGAAAAACCCAAAAATCCCAGAATTGTGAAAAATAGAAAAAGTCAGAATTTAAGTCCGAAAAGTGCAATAAAAAGGGGGCAAGAAAAAAAAAGTAGAAAAATGCTCAACAAAAATAGCAAGAAAAGAAAAGCGGGAGTACAAAAAAGAAGAAGAAAATGAGCAAAAGCCCGAAAAAGCACTAACGGAAATCATAAGCAAAATTTTCCAATTCCAAAATTCTTAACCTTTTTCAATATAACCCCATACACCTTCAACCCGTAAAAGTCCTAACCGAGTCCAAAATTTTGAAATTGGTTACCGCGTGGAGAGCTAAAACACACAAAAGATTAAAAAAAAAAGATCAAAAAAGTGAATTACAGGTAAAGTTGCCGTTCTTATATCTGTAATCCTTTAATGAGATCTGATTACCCGAAAATTTCCATCTTTCAATTTGTGTGCGTGAATTTGCAACCATTATATTTACTCTTTTAATCACTCATACCGAGAGAATAACCACAATTCCAATTGATTCGTTTGTGAGAGCATCCCGTGAGATTTTGAAATCAAAATGAATTTTTGGATAAGTAACGTAATGGTCAATCGGTGGAAATTCGCCGTTAAATTTTCGGCTTCCCACGCACACACAATGATTTGAGACTCTTGAACATGATTTGATGATGACTATTTTCGGTAAAAGTTTGAGTTATACAAATTTTGCATGTTTTGATTGTTCTTTGAGTCGAATTTTATGGGTACATTCACTGCAAACCCCCACGAGAAACCACTCGTCCTACTAGGGTAACCAAGGGGTTTAAAGGCTTGTTGCATATGCTAAATTCAATCGCTTGCCCACGAAAAAGGTATTCTATCCTAATAAATTTTTTAGAATAGTTGTGACACTTTTATTTTTCGTTTACATTGCTCGGGACGCGCAAAGTTCTAAGTTAGGGGGGTTTGATTACGCATAAATATTGTATATTTATTCCGCTAACTTCGGTACATTTGTGAACCTGAGTGATGCAATCGATATGGATTTAACTCAAATTTACGCTACTAACCTTCATTGGAAAGTATTTCATGTTTCTTGTTTCTCTTATGTGTTATACAGGTTAATTATGCAAGCGAAGCAAAAGAGAAAGCGAAACAATGAAAGGAAGGCAAGTTTATGGGCATTTTGGTAATTCTGTAATTCGATCCCAAAGGAGGAGTCAACTGGAAAGTTAAATATCTCGGAGCAATGAAAACCATGGAAGAGACACCATCCAAATCCGAGTTACGGTTGAAAAGTTATGATCAATTGAAGTTGAGGAAAAATCCAAGAAGAAAACATGAGAAAAATTCTAAGTGTTGAAAAGAGAAAGAAGGCACCCAAAACTAGCGAAAATTCCCGAAACCCCGATTGAATCGGTTCCGGATCGAACCGATTCTGGGTACCTGTGAATTGGTTCAGGTTCCTGATGCGCGAAGTTGCTCCTATATTCTGATTGGTCCAAAGAGTGTCATTTTGTTACAACTCATTCTAAAACGTATTTAAACGAAGCTAATGACTTAGGAAAGATAGTTTTTAATAATTTTCATCAGTTTTTGGTAGAGATAAAGGTATAAGATCACCTAGTAACATAGTTGGATTGTTTGCATCAAGATTGATTCATTTTGGGTTTGTTTTCAAGTTTTAATCCAAGTTTCATTCTTCTTATTATTATTCTTGCATGGTTATTTTTCTCACATGATTCAAATAATTTCTGGGTTCAAAACACATATTTTCATGTTTCAATATAGTTTCATCATGAGTTCTTTCACATGCAACGTAATTATTTCATGCATCATTCAGTTTAACATGTCCAGCTATATTTAAAAGGGTCGGGATGCATGAACTCAACCTGATGTGTTAGTTGCTTGTGTATAAAATTAATCCTCTAAATTTATGATTTGTGATGACCATATTACGTAGCAACACAACCATTGTAGATATTTGGAACTCGTTTGCTTTCGGGTCACCGGGATGCTTTAGAATGCAATGTGAGTGTCACTATCACACATTATCTCTTTACTTGTCCTCTGATTTCGTATGGTGCGGGCTTGAACCTCGTATACGTAATGCTTGGGAGTACTAAAGTCTAGGTCTAATCAATCACTTAAATTTACGATTAGTTCATATAGTTAAAGTTTTAAGTCATTCATCATCAGTATTTTAGGTAATTTAGAATAGTTGCATTCCATTCATACTTTAGTCCATTAATTAACCATTTTCGAAAATTGCATTTAGTTGTAGTCGATATCCAAATCAAATCATATTTTCTTTTTTTTTCTTTCTAGGGTTAAAGTTAGGATTTCTTCGTCTATCCAACATCGTTACGACACTGTCGTCCAATTTTCCTGAGGATCGATACCCGACTTATCGGATTATTACTTAAGCGACAGGCTTGCACTTGAGCCTAGAGAGTACACACTTCTGAGACACATTCTGAGTCGCGTCAAGTTTTTGACAGGTAGGTAGTTACCCTCAATGCGACTTTTCCCATATTTCTTCCATGAGATCAAGGTCTAGCCTCCTCAGCAGGTCTTTTCACAGCGAGTTAAAATTGGGGACTCAATGTCTAGGAAGGCCAATCTCAGTTAGGACTACTATTTTTACGCCGAAGTCTATCATATAGGGAGTTTCACCCGTGGTTGTGCTGGGTGTGATCTTATAAGTCCATAGAACACTCTATAACTCATTGATCAAATTGCCTTTTGCTCTATCCAAAATTTTCTTGATTTCATCCGGTAAGGTTTTATTGGTAACCTCAATTTGGCCATTTCACTGGAGATGTCCTCGAGAAGAATGAAGTTTCAAAATCTTAGAACGGATATAGTATTCCTCAAACTCTTGATTGTCGAATTGGGTACCGTGGTCTAATGAAGGCATATGGCATACCATAATGGAAAATGGTGTTCTTCCAGATTAATTGGAAGCATCTCTCGTATGTCATCTCTACCAGGGGATCTTCCTCTACCCACTTGATGAAGTAATACACAACAACCATTAAATATTTGAATCTTCCTCTCATCTTAGGCAAAGGACCGACCAGATCTATTCCCTATAATGCAGATGGCCAAAGGGATGTGATCGATATGAGAGAGGCTCTTAGAGTGTGATGGATCTTGGTGTACCTGTGATATTCGTTATATTTTCTGGCATAGTCCATGCAGTTCGCTTTCATAGTGGCCAATAATAGCCCTGTGTAGCCACATGCTTCATTAGGGATCTCCTCATAGAGTGTGGCTCAAATCATCCTTCATGTATTTCCTTGATCATATTATTCACTTCGGTTGGATGAACGCATCATAACAATGTAATAATGTATCATCTTTTGTATAAGATCCCTATTTCCAGCACGTTGTTGGGTTACCTTGTATTGGAACTTCCTTGCTTCTTTTGCGCTAGATAGCACAACGTTGGTATTTATGTAACCCCGTTTTGGGTGCATCCAAGATGGCTTGAGGCTTACTTTAATGATGTTGACCGTTTTTTCATCTATGATGTGGTGTGTAAGTATCTCCACTAGGAGCATTCTACATAATTTTGTTCGAGTAGCTGATGCTAAATGGCCAATGCGTCTGTCCAAGTATTTTTTGTTCTAGGGATTCTCAATATCTTAACTCCTGGAAATTTTATCAGCCACTATTTTGATTTGACCAGGTACTTAACCATGTATTCCTCTCTGTCTTTATATACTCCGAATAATTAATTGTCCACCAATTGAGAGTCATTGTGCGCTAGATTTTATTTGGCTCCTAATGATGATGCTAACCCAATGCCTATGATGACTACTTCGTATTCGACTTCATTGTTTGAGGTCTCAAACGGAAATCGTTGCACATATTCCACATCTATTTTCTCTGGCATAGTAATGATAAGACCTTCTTCGCTGCCTGTGTTGTAGGATGAACCATCCACAAACAATTTCGGGACGGGTTTTTTTGCTCAAATTCTCCTACGAACAACTCTCCATGTTTGAATAATTTCAGTATCTTCTCTTCATTATGATCGAAATCTTCTCTTCTGGTTGTCGATTCGGGAATATCCTTACTTTGACTTAACATAGGTATGGTTTATCTTTCTCTCAGAGAGGTCTGCTCGTTTCTTTTGACAATTGGACTCTCTTTCAAAGAAGTCTGGTCGATTTTAACTATGGATGGTCTCTCTTCCTTAAAAGTATGCTTTGCCTCAAGTGTTGAGCTCTCTACCGAAGGAGTCTACTTGGAAGGTTTCTCTTCATAAGTGTATTCAGTAATGAAGTCAGCCCTCGCTTGTTCGTTAATAGATGTTTTAGGCTCGTATTGGATGTCGTATTCTCCAAATTCTAGTGACCAAGTCATCAATCACCCCGAATTTTCTGGTTTATGAAGGACCTACCGCAAAAGTAGATCTGTGTAGACAACAATAGTATGAGACCGAAAGTATGGTTTTATTCTCCTTAAAGCTTTGATTATCACTATGATTCCAGATGCCTATCCCTCTATATGATTTACTGGTGTAATATACAGGCCTCCATATTCTTTCTTCCTGTCTCACTAAATTCAAACTAACAGTAGATTTCGATACGGCTATGTAGAGGTAAAGTTTCTCCCCATAGATTGATCTTGATAAGAGAGGTGCAAACCCAAAATATCGCTTTAATTCTAATAATGAAATTTCACACTCGTCGTTCTATTCAAACATTTTTCTCAAGACTTTAATGAAAATAAATCGTAGAGGGGGCAAACAACAAAATACAAGTTGTGAGTTTGTCCCTAAAGCAACATGTGGCACGTGTGGGAACCTAACGCAAAAATGAAAGCGCAAGCATGTTAAGGTTGTTATTCCCAACAAGAGTAAATGGTATGAAAACTTCCATGATGATTAGATTATGTGTACACATCTCTCTCACAAAGCAAGAGACTTCTGTATGAATGTAGAGGGGTCCCAGATCTTCTTAGCAAATTACAATTTATATTAGTTTTGCATTTATTTTAGTACTAATGGTAATTTATAATACAAGTTATCGAGAAGGGTACTTTAGTCCAATAAATGGTTTGAGTTAGCAGGGCTCGAGGGTCCTAGGATCACACCAAAGTATCCAGTGGGATCTTTGAGGGTTTTGGCTTAGAGGCTGGAGAGTGAGGTTAGTTGAGTAAGGTAAATTCTCAACCATTCTAATATGAAAGTGAAAAGCACCAAAAGTCCCGAGCAACTCATGGCTACTTGAGAAAGTCATATTTCCCTCATGGGACCTTAAGGTCAGTCCAGCGGTCATTTACATTATAGTTAATTGAGGGTGATCAAGGACCCTCGATAAGTCATTTTCATAAATAGTCATTTCATGAGGCTTCATATCCCTCAATAAGTCATAATTAAATTAAAAGCCAGTCGATCAGGCTCACCGCATAAATCCCACACACTCCAGAAAAGAAAATATCATTTTTAAATGGCAGTGATTGTTTATTTATTAATTCAGTTTGACAGAAAAAGGTACTTGACATGTGTATGTTTTATAAATAAGTATCTTGGATCAAGCATAGTGTTTGTCCTTGGCTACGTCATTTTTGTGTCCCACGAGTCTCATTATATTATTTAAATGATAAAGATAAGATTATTTATATTATTTTAATAAGGGCACATGTCACATTTTGGTGAAACCCTAATTCACCCACACCTATTTATAATATATTATTATCCCTCACAAGAATAAGGAGAATGTGAAAAAGAGGAAAGAGTAACCTGTATAAATAGAGACTCATAGTATTATCCTAAAAAAAACCATTAAAGCTTGAAGATTTATCTTCAAAGTTATAGTATTTTACACCTGATTTATATCATCAATGGTAGAGTCCATAGAATTCATTCACGCACACACTTGGTGCTTTTACACCCTTATAATCTCTCTATCTCTCTTATTTTAGAGTGCCTATTCTCTCACCCCCTTATCCAAAGCTTTCAACGATTCTTTCATGGAGGTTAAATATTTGTTATTATTATTATTATTATTATTATTATTGAATGCTACACCTGAAAACATTTACACCAGATTACTTCTTCAATATTCATTCAAGGCAAGACATGTCTCAACAGATCCAGTTCTTTATAGACCCTAGTTACACTACTGTCCTACATTTGACAACTCTAATGAGGAGGTATCCTTGTTGGATATGAATGCTGAATGAGAATAAAGCAGTTTATTAAAAAAACAGAAAGCTCTTGTTCTCTATCAGCCAACCACGAAAGTAAATTATCTTTTTTCTTTACTATTATTGAATATGATTTTCACCAGCTTTAATTTATATTTATAATCATATCGTACTGAAACTAGTCGTTTAGACTCATATGTTATGATTTATTCTATTATTATGAGGAAATACATTTGATCCTATATCGTAGTTTTCAGAATTAACTGCTGGATCTATGCAAATGTCCTCAGTTTTAAATTACACAAGTTAAAACATCATAGGTATTGAGTGTACTCTAGCATTTTCACCAAGAAAGTTGCAAATCCTATCAAGTAAAATCTGACAAATGAAAACATTATTCACATGCCTATGTTAATGATATTTTGAAATTTAGTAAAAAAACAGATGAAAAGTTTAGTGTTTAATGTTATTCGTTAATTTCTTTATATTATAATGAATAAATAAATCAGATAAAAAGGGCAATGACCAACTTCTTATCTCTATTAGTACATAATTATATATAAATATTAATTATGTATAATAAAAACCGTGATTTATAAAATATTGAATGTCCCTCATATATCTTTTTCAAGTAGAGTAGTAGGTTTACAATGGATAGTGACATTTTTTAAAAGTTCACACAAGTTGATATAAAAATAAAGATAAAAAAAATCAGCTTTTACAGTTGTTTTTCTCAGCTCTACAAGATGCATTATCACATGAATCCAATATATATATATATTTATATGTGTGTGTGTGTGTGTGTGTGTGTGTGCCAAATAGTTTATGTTAGGCACATCCACCAAGAACCTTCTATGACCTCTAACTCAATAGTTCCCAATGGGTACACCTTTTCACCCAAGAAATCGATCAAGGGGTGATGATAGAGTGTTAGTTTTTTATCTCAAAGATTTAGTTTTGTGAAGCAATTGTAGAACATAAATCTGTAGAGCTAACATTATCGACGAGGATTCTAGACGCTTTGCTTTTATGGACTATCATGGTGACGATTATATGGTCATCATGAGGGTATAAGACTCAAGAAAAATTATCTTTAGAAAATCCAATAATGAGATGATTTTTGTTTACCTTTCTTGGGTGAGTATCCACATTGCCTATCAGGTTAATCTGCCAGATATGAGCGCAAGATTTTGCCTCGCTCAGATAAGCTTTCCTCGCTTCTAGTTCATCTCCTCCTTCGGCATCTCCACTGACGATGAAATGACATCCGAAGGAGATCATCTTGACCTCATGGACTGTCTCTTTTGGCTTCTTTAGAAGATTCGGGTCATCTTTTGAATCTTCATCTCATCCCCTTTTCTTCTCATCTACCTTTTGTTACAGGGATTTTGATCGTCTTCTGCCCTTACACTCATTGGGATCCACTCGCAAATATCCATACATGTACTTTAATAATTTACCCTTTTTTATTCGGCTTTCAATATCATTCTTAAGGGAAATTTAGTTATCCATGTTGTGGTCTTAGTCCTTGTGAAATTCATAAAATTTATGCTTATCACACTGGTTTGCGAGTGTCTTGAGCTTCCCAGGCCACTTGAGGTCCTTACTTCCTTTTATTTCCTCGGGGATGTGGTTGATGCCAATGATCAAGGGGTGTACTCATCATACTATTTTGGCTTATCGACTTTCATATCTTTCTAATCCTTCTTCTCGCTTCCCTTCTGGAAGTATCCTTTGGATAACTCGATTCCTTCCATTCATGATCTTATTTACTTTGGCTAAGAGTTTTGACATAATTTTGGGTGGCTCCTTAACCAGTGCTCAAAAAGTTTTCCTGGTTATTACCCTCTCACCAGTGCAGTTATGGGGGTTTACTCATTGTAATATAATATCTCAAGCTCATATTAGTGAAACGAAATGAAATCACAAGTGGTCTCAATGGCCATCTGCCAGATGTTGATAAAATGGGAAACTCTCTTTCCAGCCCCAAAGAAGAAATTATTAACAAATTAATTGGCCAATTAATGAAAACTGAAGATTTGCCCTCGTGGTAAGAGGTTATACCAGATCTGAGTTAATCCAGTGATCATATGAGAAAATGTAGGGTCGCATATTTCATCTGGGATTAGAGTAGATATCAGCAGCGGCCTGGTACTTTTCTACATGCAAAATGGGATCAATTTTTCCATCATATCTCAATGTAATGACCGGCGATTTGAATTTTATTGGCAACGAATAACAGACTATAGTTGGAATAAAGGGGGATCCCTTCACAAAATCCCTCTATAGGGGGTTATGGGATGTGAACATCTCTCCTAAATATTCCTCCAATTGTTGAATGGATCCCTTCTACAAATGATCCTCCTGCTCAGCCTTTACTATGATGGATTTCACTACTTGGCCTCTGCTTTCGAATTAGCTCTCTTCCTGGGAAGTCTTCTGGGCTTAGGCTAATCTTCTTATGCTCATTTTGGATTTGGTTGGGCATTGGGATCCCCTAATGACTAATCGAGCTCATTATTCTTAATGTGCATTATTTTTCTGGGAGGTATCAACAATTGACCCCTCATTCGACACGGCCCTAAATGATCAAAATAAGATCCTCTTCTTAGCCTCTCCAATACACTGGGCCTTAATTTAGAAAAGTATTGCTCAACGTCATATTTGATTGGCCTAAGAAAGGAAGTGGCCCCAGGGCAACAGGATCTGTCTTCTTCTCATTTATAGTGTCTGGATGCACTCCTGCCATCATGTGATCCTAGGTTCAACCTCCTTAGGACCTTAAAGGATTACACCATGTACACATGCCTCCTATCTCTGTAGGGGCAGGAGGCAACATCTCTCCTCTTCCTTCCAACGCTTCCCGTATAGTTGGAGTGGCAGCATCCATAGTGGGCATATTCTACCTAGCATGGAGTGTCCGTGTTAGTTGATTGACAATCTCTTATATATTTTCCTGGAACTTTTCCTAACTTATTAGAATTTCTTATATATCACCCATCCCCACTGGAGTGTATGATGGTTGAGCCTTCACTATACAACTACTTTCTACATTTTTTTCCATTCCCAAAATTTTGTGGATTGTAAAAAAGGGAAAAGAAAATTTCTAAACTGGTAGACAAGAGCAGTGACTTATCGAATTCCCATGGATGGCTTACTGGATTTGGAATTTTCCTTAAAGTCCTAGAAATATCTAAAAATGTCCCGCTAAGATCAAATCCAATCACGATTTTCCAAAACAGCGTTGCTCACGGAACAAACTTATAGGCGTTGGGCGGAAGCTAGATCAATGTAAAGCCATATCCACTAAGGATAGACCTGATAATGGGATGAAGAGGCAGTCTAAGTCCCACATGGATGGACCACAGAGGAAGACATATTTCATTCAAGTTCGAAGTATTATACACTCTCTCTTTACTAGTGAGCAACCTAATTTGGATTCTAATGAGAATATTGTACTTCTCCTTAAGATAATCAAGGTCATCCTCAAGGATTTCACTTGCATAACGCCAAGCATTCGTGCTAGAGGGGTGGTAGGAATCTAAAGAATTCATTATATCATGATTCTCATCATCAAGAGGCTTATCTACACGGGAAACAGGGCGAATGGTCATATATTCTCAGGCCTAACGTCATCACCTCTATCTTATCTATCCTCGTCAGAGGAGGATTCTAAATTTATAACAAATATTGACTCTCAATTTTCTAAATCAACGATTACTCAAAGAGGCCCTGAACTACTTATATTATAATCGTCAATATTAGGGGTGGCAAATGTAGATTATGTGGGCAACGAAGCTGAAACATTAGAAGATGATGATTGGGGTGCATATTTATAATGATTTAGATCGTTCGTTGGCTGGACCATCTACAGGAGTTGTGGAAACCTCATGGATGTGATAATTGGGTAGGTAGGTTCCAACTCAGCTAATATATCAAACAAACATTGGCTGTAAGTACGGTAGCTCATCAATATGATAAATAAGCCTGTTTGGCGGGAAAAATTAGAGTTGGGGCTAAATAGTTGAAGAAAAAGAGATAAAAGAAAGAAAACCCCTAAAATGCCAAATGTTTATGCCCACTAACTCAATGACCATATGAAGGTTCCAATTTTAAACCAAATATCCAACAAACTAAACCCAATAGCAAATTTTATCGCCACAAAACACAAAAACCAAAAAAAAAGTTTTAAAAAATCCTAAATATCCTTTGAGGGAAAATGAACACTTACCTTCTAAATGGAAAAAGGAAAAGCTGAAAGTGAAAGCTAAGGAGTGCACCAGAAAATAAGGAAACTGAGTAGACAATGGATGCCCAAGTAATGAATGATTAGAACTTTTCTTTACAACTGAGTTTTCTCTCTCTCTAGAAATGACATTTGGGATGCTTGAATGGTGATGATCACAAAACAAAGATACAAACCTTTTAAACACTTTGGATTGGGTGGTAAAGAGTCACTCGCCATTAAGTTACATAGACATCGAAAATTCAAACAGTAGTATAAGCCCTCTACAGCCACCCACATGTGTAATCATTACCGAGGAATTATTTCCAATTTACTGACATGTGTCCTCTTCGCACACCAAAGAACTAAAGTCAATTTATTTGGCTGGGCTAAGAAGAAAGTGGGACAACCAAATCTTGCTCCACCGACCAGAATTAACACTTCATTTATTCGTTCCATGTTGCAACTAATCAAGAACAACACCAATCTAGAGAAGCTGTTATGAATTCCAACCATACAAATCTTGGGGTCTTTTGTTATATAATAAGTATTAATCACCACGTAGATCCATCAGTAGATGCCAAGAGGCCTCTAAAAGACAGAATGAAGAGGTCGTCATCATTGTTCATTTCTGATCATCCAGGAGAAATGTGCGTGGCCCAGATGTGCATGTTCTCGGCCCTGTCACTCTGTATATTGCCTTGGTTGTTGTCTCATGGCATTAGTTGACTGCGTTAGTGGACTAAGTCAATATAATTTTCGTACCTTCCTATACACGTAAGACAAGCTCGTTAGTCATGTTGATGACACTTGTGCCTGTGAGGAATTTAATCAATCGCACACTACGTTTGTGCTATAACAAACTTATCCTTATCGGTCCCACCATGTGTAAACGGTGTAATTGTCTGACCTATAAAAGCACTCCACATCTCCCTAAATATTCTCTAGTAACTAACTATAAATAGCACACGATCCCATTGGTATAGGGGATGAAGATCATCATCTATTTACTAATCCTAGAGAGAAAGAAAGTGCAATCCAGAGCTTGTACTCATTTTGATTCCCTGAAGCAAATAATACAATCATCACTGCACCCATGGACGTAGGTACTTATTTTGGGTCGAACCACATAAATCCCGTCCTCTCTATTTGTCACTCACCTCTATTTTCTCTTTCCATTTTACTATCTTCACAATTATTTATTATTATTTATTATTGGGAAATCCTCAGCTAAGATATAAAATAGTTAAGCCATTTTAGACGATAAAAACTACTTTTACTACACTTTCGTAACAGTGCCCAATAATGTGAAAAAAGTACTCAAGGATGAGCATTGAATAAGTGATGTGCGAGATGAGTTGCTTTAACTTCAAAAGAATGATATTTGGAAATTAGTCTCCCGGCCTAGAGAGACTAATGTGATTGGTCCCATGTGGGTGCACAAAAATAAGATTGATGAGAATGGTACCATCATTCGCAATAAGTCTAGTCTAATCACTCAAGGTTACACACAAGTTAAAGGTTTTTATTTTGACAAGACATTTGCTCCTTTTTCTAGGTTTAAGCCCATCCCCTTAAAACTCACCATAGCATGTCATTTAAGGTTTAATCCTTACCAAATGGATGTCAAAAGTGCCTTTATTAATGGCATTATTTAGGATGAGGTTTACATAGAAAAATCAAAGGGGTTTGAAGACCTAAAGCACTCAGAACACATATTTTATCTAAAGAAGGCCTTGTATGGTTCGAAAAAAGCACCCCGGGCTTGGTACGAAAGGCTAACTTCCTATCTCTTAGCTCATGGCTTCAAAAGAGGGGGATTTGTATGACATTATCTTTAGGAGAGAAGGTAGTGCTATATTAGTTTCCTAAGTCTATGTGTATGACACAGTCTTTCCGCCCACGTTTTCCCAACATGCTCAAACTTTTGTGAAAGAGATGAAGAGTGGATTTGAGATGAGCATGATTAGTGAACTTACTTTCTTCCTAAGTCTCTAAGTGCACCAACTTAATAATGGGATGTTTATATCTACATTTAAATATTTTAGGTATCTAGTGAAGAAGTTTCATTTGGACTCCGTTAAGCACTCTCGTATACCCATGAGTTCATCGATAAGGCTTAGCAAAGACACTTTAGGTCAGTACATATGGCAAACACTCTATAAGAGTATGATAGGTAGCCTCCTCTACTTGACCGCTAGCCATCCTAATATAACCTTTATTTTTGGATTTTATGCACATTACCAAGCGTCCCCAAAAGATTCAAACATGCTTGCACTCAAACGTATCATCAAATATGTGTGTGGCACTCTTTAATATCGAATTTGGTATTCCCTCGATACCGATGATCGCTTGTCAGTTTATTCGTATGCCGATTGGGCCAGGATGTTGATGGTTGTAAAATCACATCAGGTGGATTCTTTTACTTTGGATTTCTCTTGTCTCTTGCTTGAAAAGGAAGAAAAAATCCTTTCCTTTATCCATGGCAGAGGATTACATAGTCGTCGGGAGTTATTGCACACTTATTTGATGGATGGAGTAAATGTTGAAAGATTATGGGATTATTCAATGCACAGTGACAATTTCTTGCGATAATACGAATGCAATTCACGTCTCTCGTAATCCCGTCCAACACTCTCGTATGAAGAATATTAGGATACATGAGCTTTTTATTCGTGATCTTATTAAGGAGAACATTATTTTCTTGACCTTTGGGAGGTCAAAATGTCAATTGACCGATATTTTCACGAAACCTTCTTATGCCCTTAGATTTGAGGATCTTAGGAAGTCTTTGAGTATCTTTTCCATTGATTGAGTTCGAGTATTGGTTCTAGTTTTGGGTGATTTTCATGCTACTATCACTGATCCTTATCACTAGATTGTACTCGTATGTGTATATCTTGAAAAATCCAAAAAGATTTTCTTTTCTTTTAGAAAAAGCTTCAAAAAAATTCAAAAAATATATTTTTGATAAAATAAAATTCAAATTTTCAAACATATTTTTTTATTCTGTCTTAAACTATATATGGATGTGCATTTGAGATGTTTGAATCACAACTTCATTGCATCCTTTCATGTGACTTAATCATGGTGTTCTTTAACTTTGCAATGTTTTCTTTGTGTGCTTAATTATACATGTTTAGCATTGCATCATTCATTGTTGATTAATACCTTTATGATAGACTCTTTATATTTCCTTGATTGCACGCATGCACAAACTTTTAGAACATTTTACTTGCGTGTCATATGTTGAATAGTATGTTCTCATCTCAATCGTGCTTAATAACAAACCAAATGTATTAGGAACAAATTGTGCATGTAAAAAACATTGCCGACATTTTTTATTGGAAAATTAATTTATGTTAAAGTAATGGAAAGGGACTACGAAAGAAGCAGTGCGCTTCGTGTTAAAGCCCGCCAATTATCAAGAGAATAAAAGATGATTTCGACAAATAAAAATAAAAGTTCCAAGGCCAATTTTATTTATTTTATTGATGCTTCATTATACATGAGCAATATGATTCCTTCAAAAATTTAAGAGCTTATGCTTCAAATGTGCGAGATTGGGGTTGCTATCAGTTGAAGATCAATGGGTTTGGATAATAAAATTCCTTCAAAAATATTAAATAGTTTGGCGTTATTGGTTTGAGAAGCATTGAAATTCATGACATTGTGTTGAGTCAACTTTACTTTGTTCAATTATTTTACACCAAAGGTTGGATTGTGTTCTTATTTAGGAGTGTATCTTTGATTTCATGTACCATCGTTACTCTAAGAGCATAATATGCTCATAGCTTAGTCTGATTATAGTTTTGGCATATCCCGCTACCATTTGATTTGAGTTGTCACGAAGAATTGAATTTCCATTGTCTCCAAATTCAATAAGATCTTCGCAATACAAACGAATAAAATAATTTAGGATTTTAAATTTATTAATGTTTATATTTTGGAGTTGTTTTATTTAAAATCTAGGCATTTTTTGGATTTAAAAATTATTCAAAATACGCACATCTCATTCAATTGAGTATGCATTGTCGTTTGAAGTTTACTTCGATTGAACATCTCATGAGGGCATACTGTTTTGCATTGTGAGAAGATCATTTAAAGCTAGTTCAAATGAGATTAGGGTTTCATTCTAACGACCTTGATGTCGTTATAACAAGTTTATTTTCTCATTTAAACGAGCCTTATTTCTTATTTGAACGAGTGTCATTGCCTTAAATTTGTGCTAACTTATAAATACATGTTTTGTATAGTTTTGTAGACACACTTTTGCTAAAACAAATTCCAAAAACCTGCTGCAAAAGTTCCCACTTTCTTTAGGTCAAAAATATCTTTTGGTTCACAATTATCACTCTCAACTACTTATACGAATCCATTTAAAACCCTTGATAGTTATAAATATGAGTTATTCTATTGGAGAGATTCTCTTCAATGCTGACCATTATGGTTCTCGAGGGGATCATTGTTGAAGTAAGACAAAGGTTGGTCGATGGATACTGAGGATGGATCGCCACCTCTAGACGACTCAAGACTGAACCGTATTCTATAGATATTTTATAAGTTGCGTCTTGTAAAAACTTTATAGTGATGATTAAAAAAATGGTTTACTTGCAAGGCTTTATTCCTCATATTTCCATGTAACTTTGCATGCTTTATTTTTTATGCTTTATCACCTAGTTTCTTGCTTAGGGTAATAAGATAAAATTTAGACTTCTGTGTGTTGGGCACTTAATTATAAAAAATACCCATTAAGATCTCAAGCGCACTCTAAAATTGGTATCAGAGCCTGTTGCACAAATTTACTATGTGACCATTTTCGCAAAAATATTTTTCTCTTGATATAAATTTTTTTTTAAATTGTTGATCTTGAAAATTTTGATTTTGATTGTGAATTTCTATAATCGAATGCCCGACTTCGATGGTACAAACTATGCATACTGGAAGGCTTGGATAAGGTCTGCTTTAAAGGTCATAGATGAACATGTTTGTGTAGTTTATGAAAGAGGGTGGAATCCTCCCACTATCACAGTTGATAATGTCGTCGGCCCTAAACTAGTCTCATAGTGGACAGAGGACGAATTTAAGTGGAGAAATTTCAATTCTTGCGGTTTTAGTGCAATCTCGGGATCCATCATCCCTAATAATTTTCACTGCGTTATGATGTTCACCACATCTAAAGAAGCTTGGGATACCCTCCATCTCACTAGAGAGGGTATTAATGTTGTGAAAGCTTCTATGCTGCAAAATCTCACCACACAATTTGAAACGATAACAATGCTTTAACCGAAATCTTTCGATACGTTTTATGCATGACTTTTTTACATAGTTAACTTGAGTTTCAATTTAGGTGAGAAAACTACAGAGACGCACATAGTTAAGAAAATCTTGAGATCATTTTTCGCCCGCTTTATTCCTGAGTCTATGGTTCTTAATTCGCTAGGGATCTTCGATACTCTTAGGTTAGAATAACTTGGAGGAAATCTTCAAACGTGCGAGATAGATATGTTCATGAAAATATTTAAGCCTGAGGATAAGGAACTAGCACTTAAAGCCCAATCTAGAAAGATAGAGGAATTGTATAAAAAGATAGAGAAAGCGTCATCCTATTAGCAGCTTGATTATGATTTAGATGATGTGTCCCTTATTGCTAAAAATTTCAAGAAACTTCTCAAGCTTAAAAAGAAAAATACTTCCAAAGATAAGAAGAGTTTTGAGAATGATAAAAAATTAAAAATGGGCGAGAAAAATTATAAAAAAGGAAAAGAATGATCTCCCAAAGAAAGACGAGGAGATATGTTATGGGTGTGAGTGAAAGGGTCACAAAGCTCACGAGTGTCCGGCTAGGTTGAGATGTAAAGGGAAAGGAAAAGTTTCCTTAAACGTCACGCTTAGTGATAGGGAGGTCGAGTCATTGAGTTTGGGAGAAGAATCACCACATGGATGTAACTTCACCTCATTTATGGCTAGTCATGTTAGTATATCTAGTGCACCTCACAACGATGAGGATGGTACTAAACATGAATACCTCAATAATGAGTCTAGTCATTTTAAGGATAGTGAAGGAGAATTTTCTTTAAGTGAGAGTGAGAGTGACCTTCTGCGCAGCTACGTCGAGTCCTTTAAAATGAAGAAACATAATAAAAGTTTAGCAATGAGAGTTTTATCACTAGAGAAAGAGTTGCGTGAGGCAAGAGAGAGCGAATGCTCGGTGCGATAAGCTTTGGGAGAGAGAATTTTCGTAGTTTTGAGAGAGAATGGAGATTTGACCAACAAGGTGGCTAGTCTTATGAGAAATCTCCAAGAATCCATGGAGACTTGTGAGAAACTTGAAGCCCTTGTATCCCAACTCGAGAAAGATCTCGAACATGTCTAGGAGGTCAAGGTAACTATCGAGGATATATCCAATAAGGTTGGTAAGATGCTCCTTGGCCTCACTTTAGGAAATGTCGAGAGGCAAGGAATAGGATATGGTGCATACACTTCTAATATCGTTCCCAAGATGATTCTCGAGTTTGTGATGGGCCTTTATAGCCCTCGATCGAATCCACCTAGGAGGCCTAATCTACCTATAAGAGTTCCGCCTAGAAAAAAAAATATGAGATAGACCCAAACTTGTCATTGATTGCACCTATTGCAAAAGGAGAGGTCACCTTAGAGATTTTTGGTATATATTAGGTAGAACTAATCGTACACGTACTCCTGTACACCATTTTAGAGACTTTATAAGTCTCAAGGAGCAAGTTGAATTTCTAGTCGCGACTTCCCATAGTTTAATGGAAGAATTTCAACAGGTGTCTTTGCCATTTGAGAACGCTTCCAATATTTGGACTAGATTAAACAACGACAAGGGAAAATAAAAGCTTACCGACACATGGGTACCTAAGCAAGACGTGAAAGACGTTATTTTTCATGTTTCTCTCAAGGCACAAAATACTTCCCAATGGTATTTCGATAGTGGGTGTTCTGGGCACATGATATGTGACGTATCATTTTTTACCCACCTTGAGGATCGCAAGGAAAGTAAAGCCATCTTTGGAAATGGGAGTATATCTAGCATTTTAGGATGTGGCAGAGTTGACATACTAGGATTTACTAAATTAGATGATGTGTTATATATGAAGGGATTGAAAGCAAACTTGATTTGCATAAGCCAACTGTGCGACGCAAATTTTACAATAAAGTTTGATCAGTCTAAATGCAATGTTTATGGTCAATCCGACAAAATTTTCCTATAAGGTGTTAGGATGGAAGAAAATTATTATGTTATTGTGCCCAAGTCCTCTTTTGGATGCAACAGTGCCACGGTCTCCACTATGGACCCTTGGCATCAACGACTAGTTCACGTGAACAATAGAAATCTTGATAGATTAGTGAAAAAGGACCCAATTCATGGCTTACCATCACTTGAGAAACTAACTTCCTCAGTTTGTGGACTTTTTGACATGGTAAACAAATTTGAACTCCCCATCGAAAGTTGAATACCATTACCACCACCTATTTTTTGGATTTGATTCACATGGATCTTGTGGGTCCTACTCACTCGGAGAGCTTAGGTGGTAAGATATACATTCTTGTGATAGTCGGTGACTTTTTTAGATTCTCGATTGTAGGATTCCTTCAAAAAAAGTTCAATGCGATTGAGGTCCTTAAAGCCTAGTGTCATGTCCAATAAACCCAGCACGACGTCACTATTATTCGGATGCTAAGTGACAATGGCGCTAAATTTAAAAAAGTGAAAGTGGATTGCTATTGCGATGAAGTGGGCATAAAACATGAGTTATTGACTATTAGTACTCCTCAGCAAAATGGGATTGTTGAGAGGAAGAACCGGACGATATAAAAGAACACTAGATCCATGTTTCTTAGGAGCAACGTGCCTAGACATTTTAGGGCAACTGTATGCCATACGGTGAATAGGGTATATCTTCATACGCACACACTTCACATGTCTTATGAGTTTTGTACAGGGAAGAAGCCCAACCTATTATATTTATGTGCCTTTGGGAGTACATGCTACATCTTACGAGATAGAGAGCCCTTACCCTTGTTGACGATCCCATCCTTCCTCATGCTACCATAGTGAACCGCATTCTTGTTTTAGGGGATACACCTACTTTGGTTCGAAAGGGTCATGACCCTTCCGCTGTACTTGGTGATCCTACACTAGGTGTCAAGACTCGTGATTAACTCCAAAATATTATTAGCTATTCGGTCTACACATCCCTAAATGAGCCCAAGAATGTGAAAGAAGCACTCAAGGATGAGAATTGGATATCGACCATGTAAGAAGAGTTTCTTCAGTTTAGAAAGAATGATGTATGGGAGTCAGTCCCCCGACCTACAGATACTAACGTGACACGTATCAAGTTGATTTTTAAGAATAAGGTGGATGAAAATGGTATTATAGTTCGCAATAAGGCTAGGTTATTCGCTTAAGGCTACACACAGATTGCGGGTGTAGAACTTAAGGAGATATTACCTTATGTTACTAGAATTGAGTCAATCTGCTTACTACTCTGCATAGAAGGTCAGTTGCGCATCAAGTTATATCAAATGTATGTCAAGTGTGCTGTTTTGAATGGCATTCTATTAAAGTATATTTACGTGGAACAACTGAAAGGGTTCGAAGACCCTAAGCACCCAGGACACGTCTACTATCATAGGAAATCCTTGTATGGTTTAAAATAAGCACCCCATTCTTAGTACGAGAGGCTTACTCCCTCTATCTTAGCCCGCGTCTTTAAGAGAGGGGGATTAGATAAGACGTTGTTTGCGAATAGAGAGAGAGGTGTTATTTTGGTTGCCCAAGTCTATGTGGATGACATAGTCTTTGGATCCACGTCCTCCCACCAAGCTCATACTTTTGAGGAGAAGATTAAGAATGAGTTTGAGATGAGCATGGTAGGTGAGTTTACATTCTTCCCAGGTATCCAAGTTCATCGACTTGAGGGTGGGATATTAATATGTCAATACAAATACGCAAGTGACCTTGTGAAGAAACTCAGTCTAGACTTCGCTAAGCATGCTCAAACCCCTATGAGTTCTTAGATAAAGCTTAGTAAAGATGCTTTAGGCAATGACATAGAGCAGGATTTATATCATAGCATGATAGTTAGTCTTCTTTACCTTATCGCTAGTAAACTTGATATTGCCTTTAATGTTGGAGTATGTGTTCGATACCAGACATCCACGAAAGAGTCACACTTACACAGTCTTAAACTTATTATCAAATTAGTAAGTGGGACTCGATCATAAGGTATTTGGTTTTCCTTTGATACTGATTATCATTTATTCGGATATTCGGATGTCGATTGGTCCGAGGAAGTCGATGGGTGTAGGAGCACTTCTGGTGGGTGTTTCTACTTTGGGAGTGATCTTGTCTCATGGATGAGCAAAAATCAAAAGTCCATATCTTTGTCCACAGTGGAGGTTGAGTATACAGCTGCCGAGAGTTATTACAACTCTTATGGATGAAGCAAATGTTAGAGGATAATGTCATTTCATAGGGCACGGTGACTATTTCACGTAATCCAGTTCAGCAGTGGCGCACAAAGCACATTCGAATACGCGACAAGTTTATTCGAGACCCAGTTGAGGATAAAGTCGTGTTTTTGAGTTTTGTGAGAACCGATCATCAGTTAGCCGACATTTTCACAAAACCTTTAGCTGTGTTTAGATTTGAGGATTTTAGGAAGTCTCTAGGTATTTGAACCATTGATTAAGATTGGATATGTTATCTAGTGTAAGATGATTTTCATGCTTATTCATATCTATTCTTATTTGTATATTGTACTACCATTGTATTATCATTGTATTTATCTTTTTTATTTTGATATGTTTTTTAAAAAATCCAAAAAGATTTTTTTTTTGGAAGAATTTTGGAATAATACAAAAAAGATTTTCGATTTCTTTTTACGAAAAAGTGTATGTGCTAAAGATTTCATTTTTTATAGGATTTTTGAAAATTCCAAAAAGAGTTTTGTATTTTTTTTGCACCATATGTGGTTGAACATTAAATATGTCTGAGTCACCCCTTCATTCCATATCCATGTGACTATTTTTATAGTGTTTTAAGACATGACAACATTTTATTTTTGTACTTTATAATGTGTGGAGTCATTAAGATATGATATGATGACTACTTCTACATGTTTCACTCTTTATCACCTTTATAGCACATGAGCATGGACTTATTTGAGTATTGCACTTACCGTTCACGTGTCGATTGTAGTGTTTTCATCTCAATCCTGCTTTTAAAACGAACCAAATGTGAAAAATGAGATAATAAAAGTAGTGCTTGTAAGAACCATTGCCCCGATTGAAAAAATAGAGAATTATTTATCCAGATAATTTTGGTATATTTAAAGCAATGGAATCGGGTTGTGAAAAACAGGTTGACTTTGCTTGAATAGACACTATTTTCCAAAAGAAAATTGCCTAAAAGATTAATTGCACATAAAAACAAAAGAAAGTTCCAGAACAATTTCAAGAATGTTGATGCTTCACTACATATGAGTATTGATTTCCTCAAAAAGAATTGAGAGAAAAAATCAATATATGAGCTTTGAGGGAGTTAAGTCAAAGATCAATGGGTTTGTACATACGAAAAAAATCTCATATAGCATTACATAGTTTTAGGGATTATTGGTGTGAAAATCACTCACGATCTTGATTAGTTGAGTGGGTTAAGTCGATTTCACTTTATTTCACCGTATTTACACCTATGGTAGACTTTGAGCTCTTGCGTTAGTGGTGTCTCATTCCTTTGTGCACATATCTTATCTTTGTCTACGTTCAATAACCTATAGAATGTGTTCACACTCTACATTCCATTTCCACGATTCGATTATTTTTGTGTTTCTCCATAGTGTTTTGTATTTGTTAAATTTTTCTTCTTGAATAATTTGAAAAATCAAAAATAGTTTGGGCTTTCTTTTGAGACTATCATTGTATGATTATTCATTCCTATTTTGTTGTGATGATATATTTTTATTCTTGGTTATGTTCCCTATTTTTCATGATTATTGAATACTCCTTTTCTATTTGAGACAAAATAAAAGGGGACGGACAAATTTGGAGGGAGTTTGATTTATGGGGGAGATTTTATTATTTGCATTTTATTTGATATGTCACACTCGATGCATCATGGGTATTTGCTTTGTTTCATGTGTGTAGATACATTGAAAGCTCATATTTGTACTACAATTAGTGAAGACAAAGTTACTAAGAGAAGACAAAGAAGATGTGGAGATTTGAAAACTTTATTTTGAAGACAACTTTGTTTTGTACATATATATTTTAAGGTTCGGGAGGGTATTAGGATATTGTATTTGTCTTTACGGGATTTATTTATAATTTGGAATTCAGTTTTATGATTGTATCGGAATAGCCAAAAAGGGGGAGATTTGTAAGAGCATAATTTGCTCATAGCTTAGGCTAAGTATAGTTTTTGGCATACAACGTAACCGTTTGATTTGAGTCGTCATGAAGAATCGAATTTTCATCGTCTCCAAATTCAAGAATATCTTCACAATACAAAGGTATTAAATAACTTAGGTTTTTGGATTTATTTACGTTTATATTTGGGAGTTGTTTTATTTAAGATCGAGGTGTTTTTATAACATTTTTCTGGATTTAAAAATTTTCAAAATATACGCATCTCATTCAAACAAGACAGGAATCTCGTTCAAACAAGTGTGCATTCTTGTTTGAAGTATCGTATGAAGTTTACTTCGATCGAAAATCTCACTAGGGAGTACTATTTTGCAACGTTATGAGCTCATTTGAAGGTCGTTCAAACAAGATTAGGGTTTTGTTCTAACGACCTTGTTGTCGTTCTAACGAGAATCTTTTCTCGTTTAAATGAGCCTTATTTTTTGTTCAAACGAGGGGTTCCGCCTCGAATTTTGTGTTGACTTATAAATACCTATTTCGTACTGCTTTTTAGACAAACTTTTGTGAAAGCGATTTCTAAAATCCTACTATAAAATTTTCCACTTTCTTTAGGTTAAAACACCTTTTAATTCACAATCATCACTCACAACTATTTATGTTATTTATTTAAAATCCTAGATAGTTCTATTGCTGAGTTATTCTTGTGGAGAGTTTCTCTTCGCTTCTGACCATTGTAATTCTCGAGGAAATCACTGCTAAAAGAAGACAAAGGCATATCGGTGGATACCGATGGTGGACCGCCACTTGTAGATGACTCTGGATAGAGTCGTATTCTGTAGGGATTTTGTAAGTTGCGTCTTGTAAAAACTCTATAGTGCTGATTAAAAAAATATTTTACCCGCAAGGTTTTTTTTCCTCATATTGCCTTGTGACTTTGCATGCTTTATTTTATTTGCTTTATCACATAGTTTCTTGCTTAAGGTAATAAGCTAAAATTTGTACTTCTGCGTGCAGACACTTAATTATAAAAATTATCCATTAAGATCGCAAGCACAGTCTCAACTACGTACATCCATGCTGACTTTTCCTTGCATTAAGTTCACACAATTTCATACCATATCCATGGTTTGGATATTTTCATTATACTCGATGGTGTGATTGTTTGTATTAGTATTTATATGTATATTTATATATTCAAAATTTTCAAAAATAGTTTGTTAGTTTATCGATGTTTCATCCCCTATGCTTAGTTTTTTATTCTTTGTGATGATATTTCACATTTCAACTCTCGTGATGCTAACTTTTTTGGTTTAACTTCTAAACCTTTGTTTATTATGGACAAAAAGGGGGAGAACATATTGAGAGGGAGTTTCCTTTGTTTTAAACTCCATGTATCACCGTTATTTTCTTTATTTCACGTGTGTAGGTTTTTTTTTTGCATTCATAATTTCATGGACTATACAATGAATTTTTTTTGACATAAATAATTTTATAAGTATCTTGTTTTCTTTTCGGGTTTGGAAGGGACATTAGTTGAACTTGTATTGGGTGTTTCTTTCTCGATTTTGTACTTTGTAGCGGAATAGCCAAAGGGGAAGATTTGTAAGAGAAAAATTTATAACGCTCATCCTATTTTTAAGTTTGGCGTATTTCGTGAAATCCTTTACAACATCATGTAAATTCTCAAGAGATTCAAGTGAAGATGAGTTAGTGACTGAAAGTGGCAATTAAAGATCGAAGAGTTGAGATTGTCTCTACAATCATATGGTGAAGGTATAAGATGTTGATTTTGTGTAATCAATTTATTTATGTGTATTTTAAAAATGTTTGAAAATAAAAAAATAATTCTAAAAATATTTTTGAAAAATTCGCAAAGTCACCAAAACGACATTTGATGTTGTTCGAACGAGTACACGATTCTCGTTAGAATAGCTTTAAATTAGATAGAATTTTGCAAACATTGATTTCTCTAGAATCTCATTGGAAAGTTCGTTTGATGGGTGTTCGAATGAGATAGGTTACTTCATTCGAACGAGATGTACCTCGTTCGAATGAGCTAGAAACTTTTTATTTTTTTCCTGATTTTAAATGCAATCTTTTAAGTTTATCTCTTTGAGATTTTTTTCCATATATAGAGATATGTGAGTTTGCAATTTCTATTCAGCCTTTTAGACATATTTTTGTAAGCAAACTCTTTTGTTTTTCAAACCCAACCCCCTTGGATGATTTGAGATCATTTTATCAAACCTGAAGAACACATATCTTATTCTAAACTTGTGGAGTTACTTATTTGCTGTTGCAAATGGAAAAAACATTTTCTGAGGCTGATCAGTGGACACCTAGATAAGTGGGGCATTTTTGGATCTACATCTCTTTCTATCAACAACGAGGAAGGAATGAGTCTTAGTCTGTAAGGTTATTTGTGTCATTCTGTAATACCTAGTTGTAATAGTGTTGAACATGATTTTACCTGAAAAGGTTTTTTCCTCATATCTTATCTTGTGGTTTGTGGTTTGTGGTTTGTGGTTTGTTTTGATCCGATTTATATTCATATATCTTGAATGTTTAAGCTCACCTAATTAATTAATATAAAATTTAGACTTAATTGAATTTGGCTTATGAGTGACTTAATCTATACGATTTTTACATATAACCGGACCACCCCGTGAAACCAATTTTTATAAAATTTTAAAGAAAATATTCTTTATTTTTAAATTCGTTCGAATGACTTATTTTGTTCGTTCAAACGAGATGTTTGATTTCGTTCAAATCAAATTTTAATCTCATTCAAACGAGATGGCAGGTTTCCTTCAAATGAGGTTTGAGAGCATCGAGGTAGATGTTTTTGTGAAGGCATAATGTTATCATTTAAAGGTCATTCGAATCTCATTTTAGCGGGACTTGAGGTCTCATTCAAATGACCTTGGGGTCAATTCAAATGATTTATCCAATCTCATTTGAACGACTTTGAGTTTCGTTGGAATAAGATGCCTCAAGTTGCACACTACCATTTTCTACCAATTTTCTTTAAATACACGGGACGACGAAGTTATTTTGATTGAATGGGTTTCAAAAATAGTTTTCCAATATCAAACCAAGAGCATCCTAAACCCTAATTTACACCCTTGGCTTGAGATTGAAGAATTAAGATAATATGAAAGATCGAGATCTCAAGTTTCGAGCACCAAGATCAATTTACTCTCATTAGAGTTTAGTTTGTTTTGTGTAGTTGATTTTGTGTTTCATCGCGGTGACGGATGACTATCCAAGAGCAAGCAAATTAGTGGATACCAAATCGTGGTGTAACAACTCCCATTTTCTCACGTAAAGGTTGGCCAGATACAGTACTCTGAAAATGTGGCTTATTATACACTCTATATCATTCTTAGCGTCGATCATAATAAACATTTATATAATGGACTATGTTTGAAATAAAATTGGGTTAAATTAAACAACAACAAGTAATAATGAAACCAATATCCACATCCAAAAATATAAACAATAGGAACAAATAAGTAAAGACGGGAAGAAGTAGCAACCTAATCTAGATTTAATAAGATGATCTTCAAGAAACAACACGTGACAGCAAGCCTGATATTCCTTTAGTCCCGCTATCCATATCTAAGCAAACCTAGGAGGGGGGAAATATTTATAATTTTGGTTCAGCGCCCTAAAGTATGCAAGAATTAACTAACCAAATTTAAAGTGAAAAAATAGAGTTAATGCAAAGTAAGTAACCTCCATCATCGCTCAATTGTGTCAAGTATCTCACCCCTCATCTAAGTGTAATATTTCACATATAACCGAACAAGTCTCGAAATAATAAATGCTCACCATGCCAATATAATATAAGATGCATTAAGTAGTAACCAACATACTGAAACATAATCATTTATCTTCATATTACCATTTCCTAAAGTATCCAAGTCATATTACCCGTAAAAGTGACAAAAATCTATTATGCACACTACACAGTATAGGGTCTGAAATTTATTGTCTACATTCTTGAACGATTGGACTAATATCATTTAATTTATATAATCATATGTATGTCCATTCATATATGCGACACTCAAAGGCATCTACCAAGAGTGTCTCATTCGTGCTCTACCGATAAGTCCAAAGGAATCCCTTATCCAATCAGACAATAAAAATCACATACAAGTGGGGTGGTCCCTATATAGTACACCTGTTAACGGACCATACCCAGTGGTGATAAAGGATCTTGGCATCTACAACTACCTCTCGTAAGTGGCGCCACTACGTTGTACCTATAATAAAAACCTACATAACAACTACTGATGACGCTATGAAGTCACCATTTGAATTTATATTTGGAGCATAATCTCAATCACACACAATAATGGAGATGTATATAATAGCATAGTGATGTAAATATGAGAATAGGATGAGGATAAGAGGAAAGACAACTAAGTTTAAGTGGTTTGGCTATGTCAACCTACTCCACTGTGCAGATGAGTATGGTTTTTCACTAGAAATGAGGCTCCAGTGGACTAAAATACAGAACTCTCAAGCTTTCTCTCTTTATAGTGAATGAGACAAAGTTTAACTAGGGTTTTCTACATATAGATCGCTTCTTCTGGGGAAGAAAATGGGTTTATGTAGTGCTTTGGGGGCACAATGCACCCCTAAGTAAGCTAGAAGCATTCACTTATTGAGACATCCAATGAGGGTTTAACACTTGTACTCTGCATGGGCATGTAATTATGATGAAAATATTCCACTCACGTGCTCTTGTGATTTCATTATAGTTGCCTGTCCATGTGAATGAACATGCCAGAAACTTATATCACACGTGGATGTGTGTAACCCTATGAGATCTCAACATGGCCGAGGAGAATACTTTTGATATCCTGCTCAAGCAACTGATGATCAAAGTTAAAGTATGGTCTCGACTGTCTAGAGGTGTCGGGATAGGACGAGACTGATATAAGGCCAATAGGCCTGTTAAGGTGTCTTGACTGCTAAGGGATGACAAGATGAGATGAGACTTGTGAATAGCTAATGAGCTGATTCGTAGGTCTCGACCCATAAGACTAGACGAAGCCGAGACTACTGAAACAAGGCAACGGTAGGAGGGCACATAGTTATTATCGATATGGTTTATATGGTCGGCTTTGTCCAAGTGGGTACCAATCTAGGATGACGTTATACTTGGGTATATCAATCAACCCTAGCCCGTAGCCCTGGACGTGAGTAAAAGGCTGAGGGGTATAAATGTTTGAGAGCAGAACTTGATGAGATGTCTCTGACTGATGGCTAAAAATTCCTCTTAATGTCAGGTCTGAAATGATGGATATGATTTACACGTGGCATATGCCTTATGGCTTAGCGTGTTTTCCAATGTTGGCGGCTCCAGGCCTTTATGGGAAATCGTGCCCTAATTATAGCAAGCCTTGGAGGTTGTGTGCAATAATTAGTCCTATTTAAACATTTTTGAAAAATCCCATTCCTTTTTCTTCTTCATTTTCTCAAGCGCACTCTCTCTCTCTCTATAGCAAACTCTTTTCTGCTTCTTCTCATTTCTCCAACCAAAGTTTTCCAACAAGTTTTATGGATCTTTCTTAGTTTTTCGAACATCCTCTTCTTTCAAATAATCCCCTCCATCCATTTTCTTCAAGTTTTCCAACAAGTTTTATGGATCTTTCTTAGTTTTTCGAACATCCTCTTCTTTCAAATAATCCCCTCCATCCATTTTCTTCAAGTTTTCCTCATTTTCCTGTTACTTTAAAACTTTATAAGTTTTTCGTTGGATTTTTCAATTTTTAGGCAACCTTAGCCGATGGTTTTAGGACTGTTTAGGAGTTTATAATGGTGGTTGGAGTCTAGGATAGTAGTTTTACCCCCCCCCCCCCCCCCACACACACACACACACACCACCACCACCACCTTTTTTTATTCAAAGTGAGTGTCGTCGAAACTTCTCTGATCATCTTCTCCAGTGGCCTTTAAGCCACCATTCTTGAAGTGTTGTTGTTAAAAACTGTTCAACTTCAGCTTTGCTCTTTAGGTTAACTGGAGTCAAATTGTTTAAATGTTTAAGACCTTGTATGAACTGATTGACAAATTTCCGTATCTTAAGGGTCGTCTTCTTAGGGAGATGCGCAAGGGTGAGGTTAATGCTGAGGCTAAAAGAAAAGTCGGGATCGACCTCACTTATCTTATATATCCCATCCCTCTAGCTGTAATTTGTCCTCCCATTGTAGAGATTAGTGAGGATTCAATGAGTGAAAGCTCGTCCAAGAGTGAGGGAACAATTGAGATCTCGTCCTTAGAGGGTTGAAGTCCTTTAGACTCAAGGGTCTCTAGTGAGATCGATTTTTATGAAGAAGATATGAGGGTCCCTGCCTCTCGTATGTCCTACTCCAGGAGACTAGACAACCTCCTGAGACTTCAGATCCTGAGGGGCCAAGAGTTACCATTTCCCAACTCCAATCCAATCAGTCATTCCCATCTCATCTATGACCGAATGAGAATTTTGAAATAGGTTTCCTGAGGAAGCACCAACCATTGAAGTCGTAGGCTCCAAAGATGAGGCTGAAGAAACACTTAATATGTCTTATGCTCAGAATTTTGAGAGCACTGTGGGGGAAGTTGAATCTTGTATTGGAAGAATTTGTACGGTGTCAACTCCAACATTAATATGAGGGTTCTCGATGAGTCTGAGAGGGATTTTGACGTCCGACCAGGTGAGATTGCCACCTATGAACAAATGTTCAAGGTTACCTTTTGCCTTCCTGTCCACCCTAATATACAGGAGATCCTTGCTAGTTTGGGCCTTTCCCCAACCCATCTCTCTCCCAACACGTGGAGGATCCTGTTGGGCTTCATCTCCCTTTGTAAGTTCTACCATAGTGTCGACCTTCCAGTTGGAATTTTCAAGGGGTGTTATAATGTCTCATGTACCAAAGAACAATCTGGCTATTATAACTTTATTGCTAAGAAGTCAACAAAGAAGTTCCTCGTTGTTAACCAAACATCCAACCACCACTGGAAGCTGAGATACTTATTTGTCTCTAGTACAAGGGAATTTCCATCCGATATTGCTTGTTCTACCTTATAGCTGAGGGTTCCTTATAAGTGGGGAAAATCCTACATGTCCATAAAACTTGACCCCGACCTGAGTGTAGACGACATAAAGAAGGTCAGCCAGATTAGGGTTCAAGGGGAGAACGGTGATCTCACTGAATTTGAGCAACTGATGACCCCCAAGAATTTGGCCGAGACGGGTTAGGGGTTGATCCCTAGCTGAAATTCATAAGTTTTTTCTTTAACTCTAGTCTCATCCTTAACTAGTTTCTGCTGCAGGACTTTTGGTTTTTTATTTTTAACTGTAATGTCGTTTATAGCTTTATTTTCTTCTGACATTGAACTTTCTCTTAATTATTTACATATCGATTGGATAACACTCCTGAACAAATTTAGAAGAGAAAATGGCTCCTCCCCCTCAGACCAATAAATCAATAGCAGGTGTCCCTGAAAATGCTGATACTTCCTGAAAAAGGAAAAAAGTGCTGGATGACACCACCGCTTATTAGCATTAGAAGAAGAATTATAGGGATGTCCCTACTACTATAGGGTCCGACTAGGAAATTCCCATATCGTCCGACGATGCTCTTTCATCTCGTCTCACCCAATTAAAGTTGGGTGACAAGTCACTGATAGGTGATGACCGATGGGCAAGGACAACCATTTTCTCTTTGGTGTCGAGAAGCAATGGATGCCTCTTGTCTCATAGAGTTTAGTGTCCACAGGGCTGCTTAGGTAATTACTTTCAATTCTTTATTGTCTTAGGCCTTTTCTTTTGAAGTGTTGTCCCATACTAACCCGTCTTTTTTATCTTTTTGCAATATCTTTTTACCCTCTCCCGTCTCAGTGATTAGGTGGATAAGAGGCTTACCTTGATCCAAAAAAGGAAGGATGTTGAGAATATAAAGAAGGGTTGAGGGAGGACTTAGCTACCAAAGATTATGAATGTACGGTTGCTGATTAGAAGAACCTGGTAGAGCTAAACAAACTGAAGGATGAGCAAAACAATGTCTTGAAGGGTCTGGCCAATTAAAAGCAGATCGATATAGATACGGTTGTCAAGGCGGCCCTGGACGAGGCTAAACCACAGATTGTGGTAGATTTTAAAGCTTCTGAGGAGTTTGGGGGCTACATATTTGAATACCTAAAGAGAGGTGTGAAGACGGTTTGCTGCTGGGTTGTCCTTAAACAAGTCGAGGTTGGGACGCTAACCCCCCAACACTTTGAGGGCTTTGACCTTACTAACGACTTGCTCGGCATTGCCTTGTTCGAGGTGGAAAATGTTGAGAGCACCCCCATCGAAGTTAGAGAGCATCGCTCTACCGAGACGACTGAGCGGACTTATCTTAATGTGGTTGAGGGTGATGGTAATATTGATGGGGATGACACGGAGACCCTAAAAGAAAATGTCTCCATTCTTTCGGGTAATTCTCCCTTGCAAAAGATCGTCTAATTCTCTTTACACTGCGTGGGCAGCCATTTGTGGCCTTATTTTTCCTTTTTATATAATTTTTAAACAACTTTTATTTGAATTCTGATGGTTTATTCTTAAACAATACGATGTCTGTACCCTTATCTTAACTTCTTTTCTCTTCAAATTTGGTTATGTAATGAATGTAAATATTTATCTCTTTTCATTACGTTGTATCTGCTTTCTTTGAGTTTGCATAAATGTTAACCATCAAGTTATCAAGTCTATTCTCGTCCTTAGCTAAGAATAATAACCAACTTAATGATTTCCAAATTAGAGACCACCAAATCAATGATGTTTATCTCAAATTTAATCCCGTCCTTAGCCGAGAGTTAATAACCAACTTAATAATTTTCAAATTAAAGACCACAAAATCAATGATGTTTATCTCAAATTTACTCTCGTCCTTAACCGAGAGATAATAATTATCTTAATGATTTTCAAATTAGAGACCACCAAATAAATGATGTTTATCTCAAGTTTACTCTCGTCCTTAGCCGAGAGATAATAACCAACTTAATGATTTTCAAATTAGAGATCACCAAATAAAGGATGTTTATCTCAAAGTCCCCCCTCGTATTTTTTTAGAGTGTATGGACTAGTTTCATCTCCTCATACACTCTCATCTTAGACGAGGGAGACATAGATTTAATGTCATACAAATTTGTGCTTCACCACTTATGTGATGTTATCACACTGTCCCCCCCCCCCCCCCCCCCCCGGTGTTATTGAGAATTCATGGGTTAGACGAGTCTCTCATGGTTGTTCATATCACCAAGAGTGAGTTAATGACAATCCACCATATGAATGATGTTTTTTCAGCTTAGGACAATTCAAACCATGCACTAAACGATTCATGTAAGAAAAATATGAGGCAACACTTGGAACTATTATCGTTCATCACTTTGAATTTTTCGAATACGGAGAAGATTACATGAAATGAAATGTATACATAAGACAACTGGTAATAGCTTTTCAAATGGTAGGCATACCATAGATTGGAAAATGGCTCTCCCATTAAATTCTCCAGCCGATATGTCCCTGGAATAACCTCTTCTGTGACCTTCTAGAGTCCGTACTAATTTGGGTGTAACTTGTTTGTCTTTTGCCCACCCTTCTTTAGAACTAAGTCCCCCACCATTATCGGCCTAGGTCTGACCCTTTTGTTGTAAAACTTAGCCGTCCTCTGTTGTTATGGTGCTTGACTTACCTCAGCATCTTCCCTTCTTTATTAAATTAGGTCCAGGTCCAGCCTCCTCTCTTTATCATTTGTCTATGGGTCGTAAGTCCGTACTCTGTGGCTAGGCAGGCCAAGTTGAGTAGGTATCATAGTTTCTGAGTCGTAGGCTGGCATAAAGGGGGTCTCCTTTATCGGTGTCCTCTCTTTCATCCTGTAGGCCCACAGGATGGCATATACCTCTTCTGTCCACAAGCCTTTAGTGTCTTCAAGCTTCTTTTTTATCCCATCTAGGATTGTTCTATATATGAACTATGTCTGTCCATTTTCTTGAGGTTGTCCTGAAGTTGAGTAGAATTGTTTGATGCCAACCCTTACACTATAAGCCTCCAGGGACTTATTTTTGAACTATTTTCCATTGTCCGAGATCAACGTATCAGGTAGGTCATATCTTTAAATGATATTCCCCCAAATGAATTTGAAGGTCTTCGCCTCTGTAATGGAAACCATGGCCTCAACCTCTACCCATTTAGAGAAGTAGTCGATCGCCGTAACGAGATATCTGTAGTTTCCTTTGGCTCGAGGTAGAGGTTCCACCAAGTCAATCCCCCAGACTATAAATGGCCAAGGGGTTGTGATGGATGACTGAGGATGATGGGGCTGATGGGGAATACAAGCGTATCTTTGGCATTTATCTCTTTTTTGACGTAGTCAGTCACATCCTTAGCAAGGGCCGACCACCAGTAACGATAAGTTACTTTCCGTTTTACAAAAGATCATCCCCCAGTATGATTGGAACACGATCCCTAATTCACATCTTTCAAAACATACTCTACCTCTTAGGGGTGGACACATCGTGTAAGGGAAGCAAAAAACCCTTTTATATAGGATATCTCCTATGATGGAGAATTTTACTGCCCTATATCTCAATTTATTTCTCTCGACCTTTGATTCTAGAAGCTCCCTGTTTCTGATATATTTGATTAGAGGGTCCATCCAAGAATCTCCCAGATTCAAATTCAAACAAAATTCAGGTTCCCGTCGTCTTCCTTAATGCTTGGTCTTTGTAGTATCTCAACTGGGACGGTTCTCCTAATTTATGTTCTCATAGTCGATGCCAACCTCGCCAATGTGTCATCTCGTCTGTTATCAAGCTGAGGGAATCTTTTTACTTTCACTTCTTTGAAGTAATCCAAGACCTTTTCACCCTGGCCACGTATTTGGCCATCTTCTCATCCTGTGCTTCATAAATTCCCAAAATCTAGTTTAACACCAGTTGGGAGTCACTGTGAACTACTACGTGGTCGACATTCAACACTTTGGATCGGGATAAACCTACCAGTAGGGCTTCATACTCATATTCATTTTTGGAGGTTTTAAAGTTGAACCTCAATGCATACTCAATGTCAGTCCTCTCCGGAGTGGATAGTATGAGCCCTACTCCACTACCGCTTTCACATAAGGATCCATCCATAAACAGACTCCAAACTGGACTATTGATCCTACAAGGCCCTTCACCTACTGCCCCATTTTTTAACAAAACATCTTTTTCTTTAATTTTGTCTTGCACATCTTCGACTATGGCCCGACCTACTATTTCTTTTTCTGGAAAAACTGTAGCCTCGTCTTCTTTGGTGTTGGCCTCATCCCAAGTGAACTCAGTCACAAAGTGAGCCAAAGATTTTCGTATAATTGTTGTTCTCGGTTGGTATATGATGTTAAACTCATCAAGCTCAATTGACCAAGCCATCAATGTACCCAATTCTCGGGTGTATGGATGACTTGCCTCAAAGGAGCATCGGTAAGTGCCACCATAGTGCGGGCTTTAAATTAAGGTTTCATCTTTCTCGAAGCATGTATCAAGCCATATGCTAGCTTCTATATCCTCAAATATTTTAGCTCAACCCCTTGAAGAGCTTTACTATTAAAGTAGATCGATTTTTCAACCCTTCATCATCTCGGATAATGGTTGCGCTGAATGAGGACTCTAACACGGCTAAATGCAGAAATAGTTATTCTTCTTGAATAGGTCGAGACAAAAGCATCAAATAACTCAGATAATCTTTGAGCTCTTGAAAGGATATTTCACATTCTTAATTCCACTCAAACTCTTTCCTTAAAATTTTGAAGAAAGGGAGACATTTGTCGGTGGCCCTTGAGACGAACCTGTTGAGTGCAGCGACCCTCCCTGTCAGCCTCTGCACATCTTTACTAGTCTTTGGAGTCTTCATCTCCATCATCACTTTTATCTTTTCTAGGTTTGACTATATTTCCCTATGGTTGATAATGAAGTCAATAAATTTACCCTCACCCACGTTAAACACACACTTGGTTGGGTTTAGCTTCATTTGATAAATATCCATTATATGAAAGGTCCTCTGAAGGTCAGCCACATGGTCTTCGGCTTTAAGGCTTTTAGTCAGCATATCATCCATATAGGCTTTTATAGTCTTGCTAATTTTCTCTTCAAACATCTTATTGACCAACCTTTGGTAGATTTCGCCTACATTCTTAAGGTCGAAAGGCATGACCTTATAGCAGTAGGTTCCTTTATCGGTGATAAAAAAAAGTCTCCTTTAAGTCGGGTTCATCCATGAATATCTTATTGTATCTAGAGTATGCCGAAACTCATCAATTCATGCCTTATTGTGGCATCAACCACTTAATCTGTACGAGGTTAGGGAAACTTGTCTTTAGGACAAGCTTTGTTTAGATCGGTGGAGTCGACACACATACGCCATTTTCCATTAGCCTTAGGGACTATCATAACGTTCGATAACCACTATGGACACTGCACCTCTCTGATGTACTCTGCTGACTGAAGTTTCTTAACCTCCTCCTGGAAGACTCTATACTTTTCCCTTATATAAACCATCCTCCTTTGTTCCAGTGTCTTTGATTTCTTATCAATATTCAACTTATGGCAGATAACCTTTGGGTTATTCCTAGCATATCTTTGTGGCTCCATAAGAACTCACTCTTCCTCTTCTTTAATATCTGTATCAATTTCTCCTTTACCTCATTCTACAGTGAAAAGCAGATTTAGACGGGTCTTTTCGGCTCATCCTCATTAAGGACGATGGATTCTACCTCTTTCGCATCTTTGCCTTTCTTTAGCTTCTTCTCATCCCTTGGGACGAGTGTATCAATGTTGTATGAAGTGGTGAGTTTTTCGTTGGCCTCCCTCTGCTCGGCAGAGCTAAAGTAACATTACCTAGCCTCCACTTGATCACCTTGGACTTACCCTACCCCATAAGGAGTTAAGAGATACATGTCCATGGATGATATTGTAAACTAATAATACATTTTCATCCATTACAAAAAAAAAATTTAACCTTCTTTTCCAGGCATCTCATCCAGGTGCCCATGCAGACTTCCATTTCATACACTCCCAAAAAATGCACTTTCTCTCCTCTAAACCTTATCAAGGGTTGGTGATACGGGATTAACCTATTCTTGTTGAGCTTTAGAACTTTAAAACACTCCCTAAGTATAATGTCAGTCGAGTTTCCATCGTCTACCAAAATCCTGAACACATCATACCCATAGACCCTGGTGTTGATTACTAGAGGGTCATCATGGGGTCCAACATGCCCTTGAAGTCTAATCTAGATAATCCCATGATCGGAGTATCCATATTCACCTTTTTTAGCTTTCTCGACTTCAGCTCAAAGGACTGAGTTGACTTCCATCCATTTTGGTGCTTGTTTGGCCTCTATTAATTGCGCTTTGCAATCAGACCAATCTGGCCCTCCATTGGACATTCCCCCATTTATCATCTTGACATCAAATTAACAGTATTATCACGTCCCTTTTGGCTCTGGGAATTTTGGTGGGAGATCAGGGTCATCTGCACCATCATCATCAGACTGATCATCCTTCTTATCATCCTGATATTATCGCCTCGGCCTTTTTTCTCTCGACCTGCCCGATCTCTTTCGAGCGTCATCTTTGGAACCACTTCGGTCAATGTACCTTTAAAACTTTCCTTAATTGAGTACTTTCTCAATCTCATCTTTCAATGCAATGTGGTCGAGATCTTGGTGAAAGTCGCACCATTTACTCATGTCTCTCTTATATGATAAAGACCTTAGCTTTTTATTCCATCTCAAGGCTCTATCATCCTTAATGTCATTTATAATCAAATCAGGGCTTACCATGAGCAGAATGTAGTCAGAAAAATTGTCGTCATTCGATCTATTTTTTCCATCCATGCCCTTAGCTTTGTGAGATTTTCTTCCACCAACTTCTTTCTCATCCTCTCCTTTGGCCGCCATAGCGTCCTCCGCATTCATGACTCTCCCGGACGTAGCAAGGAGTTTTGCCATGGAGTTTGGAGGATCCTCGACAAACTTCTATAGTAATTTTACCTTTTGAAATCCTCCCATGAGGGCGGTCATGGAAATGTTCTCCTCACAGTCTTTAACTTCTATATTTTATTTGTTAAACCTTTGAATATAGTCTCTGAGAGACTCGTTCTTCCTTTGGTTTACATAAAATAGATGGGTAGCCTTTTTCGGGGCTTCACGCCGAAGCAAAAATTTTGGATGAACTTCTTAACCAATTGTTTAAAATTATCTATTAAGTTCTTAGGGAGGGAAGTGTACCAAACATGGGTTACACCAATAGGAGTACTGGAGAATGCACGGCATCTCATATCATTATAAACCAAGTAGATGTCAGTTACAGTTTAGTATATCTCGACATTATGAATAGGGTTTATGCACCCATTATACTTGGGAGTGACAAACAGTGGCTTGAACTTGGTCAGAGTTGGGTCGTTCACTATCCTTGTAATAATTTGACACCCTTCCATATACCCCCTGTGCATGGGGTCTCATTTTTTCAAATGATCGCCGATTTTCTCCTCTAACTTCTGAATAGAGTTATTCCATGGTTTTTCAATCGTTGTGGCATTATTTACCTCAGCTACCATAGCATTATCCCCATCTCTTTCTCTGTTGATTGGGAGTTTTACAGTTTCTCTATTATTTATCCTTTGATGGATGTTGACTTCTCTTTGTTCCTCCTCTCGACCACGTGGAGGCCGATGGTCATCACATCCTCTATTTCCCCTAGAGGCTATAATGCTGGGTGATCTAGAGATTCGGTCTCGTACGTTACCAACTAGGCCGAATCAGTCGAAGGCCGATCCTCTACTTAATTTATCAAGTGTTGAAGCCTGGGGCTAACCCTATAGGCTTGACCGACCACTGTTTCCTCTGCTAACTGGGACTAGGCGCACTGTATTTCCAAAAATCTCATAGGGCTCCCAGTACTCATCCTCATCGCAACACTAGTCATCTGGGAATTCCTGACCTTGCCTTCCCAGGCGTAATCACCTAGGGTCTTCTACGTCTTTACTGCTATGGAACTTCTTTATATGGGTCCGAGGGTGGTCCCCCTGTCACTGGATCCAATTTCTAGGCGCTCGAAATTATTATCTTCGTTATAGCACCGGTTGGTCTAGCTATCATAGTTTGATTTAAGGCAATAAGTTCTTATTGCATTTTTTGTTGGTTGGCAACCAGCGAGCGCTGCGCTACCGCAACCTCAGCCATCTATGATAAAGGAGGCGCCTAGCTAGAGCTGGGGCCAGTGCCAAGAGGAAAATCAGAGGCCATCCTCTTCGGTAAATGAACATAACAAAAGGGGTGACCTGAAAGAGATAAGTGAGATGGAAAAAAGCTTGAAAAACCTAATAAGAGCTCTTTCAATAGTGATATAGATTCAACCAAGTGTGGAATTGGATCACCTCCATATAATCAAGTGAGAAACAAGCTAAAAATGAAGAGGAGGAAGATGAAGAACCTTATTTTCCATAGACGGTGCTAAAATGATGATGCTATAAAGTCACCATTTGAATATATATCTGCAGCTCAAGCTCAAGCACATATAATAATGGAGATGTGTATAACAGTACAGTAATGTAAATATGAGAGGGGGTGAGGATAAGAGAATAGACAATAGAATTTAAGTGGTTTGGCTATGCCATCCTACTCCACTGTGTAGATGAGAATGGTTTTCCACTACAAATGAGGCTCTAATGGCCTAAAATAGACAACTCTCAAGCTTTCCCTCTCTACAGTGAATAAGACAAAGTTTAGCTAGGTTTTTTTTATTTCTGGATCCCTTCTTCTAGGGAAGAATATGGTTTTATATGGTGCTTGGGCGCACAATTCACCCCCGAGCATGCCTGAAGCGTGCACTTATTGAGACATCTAATGAGGGGTTGACACTTGTCTTGGGCATGGGTATGTAATGATGATGCAAATATTCCCCTCATATGCTACTGTGGTTTCGTTATAACTGCCTATCCACATAGATGATCATGCCAGAAACCTGTATCACATATGGATGTGTGTTTCCCTATGAGGTGTCATCCTTGACGAGGATGATACTTATGATACCCTGCTCAAGAAACTAATGATCAAAGTTGAAGTGTGGTCTTGTCTGTCAGGAGGTGCCGGGATGGGACGAGACTGATACAAGGACAATGGGCTTATTGAGGTGTCTTATTTTTTGAGGGATTTTAAAACGAGACGAGACTTGTGAAGAGTTAATGAGCTGATTAGTAGGCCTCGGTCCATTAGACGGGATGAAGCCGAGACTGCTGAAATAAGTCAACTGCGGGATGGCACATAGTGCTTATCGAGATGGTCTGTATGGTTGGATTTGTCTGAGTGGGTCCCAAGCTGGGATGCGGTTATACTTGGGTATATCAACTAGCCCACATGTGCCGACGAGTGCTCCGATCCCGAAAGCGCGTAACCCTAACTGATAGGATCATCCACGAACATAGGTATATTCACACAATTAATATAATTACATATTATTCACATATAGTATGCAAAGGTAATTACTCGATAATCACCCAAGATACCCCAAATGATTAGCCATAAATAATTATACATTTATAATTGACCTTCTAGTTACTTATTAATTTCTTCCTCTTTCTAAGAATATGTAACCATTTAGTTAATTATATGTGACACACGGCCCAATTAAATATCGAGTGATCAGTCCTTTATTAAAATAAAACATAATATCTAGTTGGTTCATTCTTAGCATCACTATCGAAAATGGTTAATTACTAATCACCTACATGATTTAATTAAGCTGGTGTCAAATTTTAATCTTTTGATTTAACACACAATGAACTGAAATAAATAAATAAATAAACCACATTCACCATTCCAAATAATCAACATCATAAATAGTGAAATAACTTAATCAAATAAGATATGACTGGAACAAACAATCCAGTCTAAAACTCCAATACAATAATTCACATCTAAAACTGAATCCAACAACTGAAAAATAAATAAAGTACAGTGTCTATGGAAATAACTACTAGAAGAAGATGGGGACAACATGCCCGACAAAAATAGATAAAATGATGCATATGATCTAAAAGTAATGGAGGCGTCTACTACCGAGGTCCGATAATTATCCACAACAACTGCAGCACATCAAATGAGAATGAACTCCTAAGTTGGGCGTCCCTGTGGCTAGGCACCTAAAATGGTTTTTATAAAATAGATTTGGAAAATGGGTCAGAGCCCGAGTAAAGTAGTTTAAAAATATTTCCAAGTATTTAAAATGAAAAATCAGCAGATATTATATACATGTTAGTTTCACGTGCTCTCACTTGAGTTCCTCACCCCTCAACTATTGTACATGCCTAACGTGTTCTACTAACCCGTCCTAGTTATACTACCCCGCCTAACTAGTTCAAGTCCATTATTTTATAACACATACTTACTCGTGGTGCCCACCTGTATTAACCATACGACATGTTATTAATTTATTTTCCCATATCATTTAAATCAATTAATAATTCACCAAATAGATATTAACTTTCCACATTCCTAGGTTATTTTAGATATCACTCTAGTTATATATATATACTAATACAACACCCTCAGGCTGAGACCTTCGGTGCATGCAGACTCTGCTATCAAGTCCCAATACATCACGTACTAAATAAAGGAGAACTGGTTCGGAGACACTCTCGAATCATAAATACAAACCATACATATTGGATGGGAACATAGTTACAGGCCTGTGGGATACGCACATACCTACGCACCCATTTAATCGTAAAAACTATCATATCCCAGATAGCCCGTACCTAGGTTCTATGTTCTGAGGTACCAATCTAATATCCCCCAAATGGCTCATCAAGATAACACTGTCCCCTTTTTAAAACCTCCCGCGATAGCAATCAACGTAGGTATGTCATACGCATAAGAGCATACACAATAGGAATTCACACATCCTATGTATAGATATATATAACATCATCAATATAGGTATACCCTCAACCTATAGCATATATCTCGTACGTGGTATATATAATACCCGGATATCCTACGTATTTTAAATTCTCTATTAAATTATTCATTGTATTCTTCCCGAGTGATTTTCCACTACTCGAATAATCCTACACACTCCATTGGGTTATTTTAATAACTAAAATGTTGTTCCATCTCTAGTCCGGTTGTATATTCGCTTACACTTTCGTGACCCATTCTATTTTAAGGAACATTTAAATGTTAGACTAAGCCCCGTGGTTCACTCGTATCCATCATAATTTGTGAAATAACTTATTAAATATATTACATACATTGCTAACCCAAACTCTCTTCATTTGGAAGGAAATCATCAACTCAAGCCTATCAAAATTCAACAAAAATAAATTTCAAAAATGTCAGGTCCCTCGAATCGGTTCGAGGGGACATGTGAACTGGTTCATTATACTTGGGTTCATCTCCTTCACTGTTATGATTTTTACACCATTGTTATCCCTCTAAAACTCCATAATTTAAACCCAAACTCCTAAACAAGTTTATTAATCATTAATCAAACATATACCAATGATTTCTAATGTAAATAAATCACAAAATCATCATTAAAATCTTTTAAATAGAATTTAACCAACATTAAATTTTAGAAAACCCTAGATTATCATGTTGCTCAAGAACTTCCTCATAAACCCAGATTTTTTCATAAATTCAACATGCTAATACATCAGATTAGTTCTACTTATGTAAGGAATTACACCTAGTATGAATTCTACCCAAGAATAGGATTAAAGTCTCCAAAATAAACATCAATATTCATTTATATGCCATATAATTCATCCTAATCTAACATGAATGGCCCCACATATCTCGGAGCCAACTTCCCTTTCTTCCTGAACCTTATTATCCCCTTCATAAGATATACATGTAGAAGCACCTGATCATCCATATTAAAATATAGGAAGTACCGTTTAACATCCTCATACATCTTTTGTCGGTCCTGGGCTATCCGTATACGGCTCCGAATCAACTAAACCTTGTTCGACTTATCCTGAATCAACTTCGTCCCAAGAAGCTTATTGTCCCCCACCTCCAACCAATAAACGGGCAAACGACACGGTCAACCGTACAACGCCTCGAATGGTGCCATGCCAATCGAGAACTGGTAGAAGTTTTTATACGCGAACTCTACCAGTGGATGATATTGATCCCAACCTCCCCGAAGATCAAGGATGCACATCCGTAGCATATCTTTCAACATCTAATTGATCCAATCCATCTATATGTCTATCTACGGGTGATAAGCCATACTCAACCGCAACTCGGTACCTATAGGCTCCTGAAAACTCTCCCAAAATTGAGCCACAAAAATCTTGTCCCTGTCGAACACAATATCTAATGGCTCCCCCATGCAATCTCACTATCTCAGCAATGAAAATTTGGGAATAACATCCCATGGTATAATCAGTCTGAACTGGTAAGAAATGAGCTACCTTAGTCAAACGATCCACTATCACCCATATGGGATCACGACCTCGCTGTGAAGTAGGTAAACCAGTAATAAAATACCTGGAAATGCTCTCCCATTTCCACATCGGGATACCTAACGGCTATAAAACTCCTACCGGCTTTTGATCGTCCACTTTCACTAACTAACAAGTGGTACACCTAAAAATAAACTCGGAGATATCTCACTTTATCCCATTCCACCAGTACTGTCGTCTCATATCTTAGTACATTTTATCCCCTCCAGGATGTACTTTAAATCGCGACCCGTGTGCCTCTGCCATCACTGCGTGTCATAAATCTTCCCCTTTAGGGATAATCAATCTCTCGTTGAATTATAAAACTCCCTATAAACAACGGAGTATGACTCTGATCCCCCATCTAATAGTTGTCTAATTCAATCCTGACAATACGGATCTGCTTCATGTGCCTGTATTATCTTCATGACAATCAGAGGGGTGACGGTCATAACTGGCATAAATAATTGAGCCAGTGAATCCTTATATCTCAACTCCTTTCATTTCACCTTCCACACTTCAGCTACATCCCCTATTCCCATGTGGTTCAACGTGTCTGCCACCATGTTAGCCTTTCCCGGGTGATACTGGATGTCAAATTGATAATATTTCACAAATTCAAGCCACCTACGCTGATGCATATTCATCTCTCTCAGAGTGAACAAATACTGCAGTGACTTATGACTTATGAACAGGAGAAATATCTTTCCCAGCAAATAGTGTCTCCAAATCCGCAATGCAAATAAGACTGCCGCTAACTCTAAGTCCTGGGTGGGGTAATTCCTCTCACAAGGCTTAAGCTTGTGGGAAGAATAAGTTATAGCCTGATCCTCCTGCTGAAGTGCACCTCCAAGTACCTATAGGGACGCATTAGTGTAGACAAGGTACTCCACTCCCATCATGGACTGTGCGAGGACTGGTTTTTAGGTTAACTTGTCCTTCAGCTCATCAAAATCCAACTGATAAGTGTCATCTCAAATAAACGATACACCTTTGCGAGTCAAATTAGTCAATGGATCCGCAATCTTCAAAATATGCCTAATAAACCGTCTATAGTACTCGGCTAACCCCAAGAAACTCCACACCTCTGTCAGTGTCATGGGTTTTCCCCACTCCCTCACCTCGGACACGTTACTTGGATCCCCTGATATTCCCATGTCAGAGACATTAACTTGTCCACAGTACCCCTTTGCTAATGGTACATTTTTACTCAACGGCTTACACCCTATCACTCAAACTAGTGGTTAGCCCACCCTAATCGCCTTATCCTGGAATACTCCAACCTCTTACTTCACGTTTCATCTTGGTGACTGTAAAACACCTCATACTTTTTCTACTAGTACTTCAATACGATGAGTCTACATTCTAACGGCTACCATACTCACTATACTAGAGACATGTTTCCACCTTTCTAGGGGATTCGTGGGGAATCTTCACAATCATACCCGACAATTCACGTCAGACTTTTACTTTCTGGTTAGTTATGATGTAACTCTCATCATATTTCTCCTTTGCATAGAGTTGTTCCTGATTATCCTAGGAAATCCAAAGTGTACCTTCATGCACTTTTCAACACTATAATCACTCATTCGTCTACTCTTCGATCCCTGGTGACATGTTGTGCTCATAATACAATTATATTCTCTATCTCTATCTAGTTTTGTCACTTAATTACTCATGCACCTAAGTTTATTTCATATGTCACCACGTCTTTTCCTCACGAATGATACTGAAAATCTCAACTCATTTGGGCGCCCATACACCCTATGTTTCGCAAATTTCTACACACATCAACCAAACGTAATGTACTGGTTTTAGATTTCTCCTTTGCATAGAGTTGTTCCTGATTATCCTAGGAAATCCAAAGTGTACCTTCATGCACTTTTCAACACTATAATCACTCATTCGTCTACTCTTCGATCCCTGGTGACATGTTGTGCTCATAATACAATTATATTCTCTATCTCTATCTAGTTTTGTCACTTAATTACTCATGCACCTAAGTTTATTTCATATGTCACCACGTCTTTTCCTCACGAATGATACTGAAAATCTCAACTCATTTGGGCGCCCATACACCCTATGTTTCGCAAATTTCTACACACATCAACCAAACGTAATGTACTGGTTTTAGATTTATCTTTACATACTACTCATGACTATACATTAAGGATACACTCAACCACCCTACTAATCGCAGCTTAATCATTATCCCATCAACATTATATGGCTCTACTGGCCTCAATTCGTAATATGTCTATCATCTCTCAATTATAACTAAATTCACACGTAATAACTAAGGTACTACACCCATGTACGAAGGATCAAACATTTCCCAACTCCAAACATACTAAGTTACATACGTGGGATGTCTCTCAGAGAGAAATCCAAACAAGGAACCCCCCCCAATACACTACTTACAAATATTGTCAGTCGTCGAAATCCGTCAATCCCTCGCACATAACCATAACCCCAAGTCCCTACCTCCTGACATAAAAGTCTATTCATTCACTCTCCTATTACCAAAGATGATATAAAATATGATTCTCTTATCATTACTGAGTCCTTGGCGCTAAATCAGTAACGAGCTAGATCTGTCCACTCAACAATAAATCAATATACACTAAATCGCATTAGTAACTGTCCTCACTCACTGGGATCTAATATAACAACTCTAGAATAATGATCACAGTAGTCTTATCACACAATCTTCTATTGTTCAACCCCTAAGTATTCAGTTGCTACTCAGGGTCATGATAAACTCGACTTCTCTAACTCTCAAATGTAATAAACCATAACCTTAAAATCCTTTTAGTGCCAACTAAACCCGACTCGCCCACGAATTTTTGTGTTAAATATATATATCGTGTTAAAATTCTATATCACCTCTAATTGTTCCCATTTTCTCCAAGGATTTAGTAATTAATGAAATCAATGTACCTCCAAATAATGGTAGTACTTGCGATACTCGTGGCATGACTGCATATCGGATCTTATAAATATGTCCATATGGTGGTTGATCCTGTTGCTATAGAGCAATTGTTGCGGAGGTTACTGCACCTGATATCCCTTATTGGGCACTCTGTTGTTGTGTTTTACCCTGTTGTGGGCAGCCTCCCATCTTGTGACCCTGTTGTCCACAATTGAAGCACTTGCTCGAAAATCTTCCCTGTTTTTCGTCCTGTTGGCCCTATTGTTTGAGCCGGGGCTGATCTCCATCATGAGGCGAGCTAGCTTGACATTTATGGCCCCGTTTTCCACATTCAAAACACCTTTTTCTGTAATCTCCCTGTTCTTAGATTTGTTAGTCCTGGTGGCTTTGACTCTGCCCACCATTTCCATCATCCCCTTGGCCCTGACAACTTGGAGGACCTTGTCACTACTGTATTAGTTCTCCTTCACCATCATTACCTCTTATTCTTTTGCTCCCTATTAGTTGGATACAGTTTTCTTGGCAGTGTAATAGTGTGGTGGTAACGGTTTGTGCTACAATATTCACCACTTTTGTTATTGTCACCATTCCATGTAAAACTTGAGGTACCTATTGAACTTATCTAGTATTAAACTCTCCAGCGGTACTAGTCTGTTGTTCTCGCTCAGGGGACATCATAAATTAGATCGAATTATATGAGTTTTCCTTCAAATATAAGGCTCTACATCAAACAACACTACTTGAAATGTAGAAAGTTGCACAGATCCTAAGGACACTAGAACCTAATGCACTAATACCATCTGTGACACCTCGCCATATTAAATTTTAGGTGATCAGTCCTTTATTAAATTAAAACAGAATATCCAGTCGGTTTATTCTTAGCATCACTGTCGAAAATGATTAATTACTAATCCCCTACATTAGTTAATTAAGCTGGTGTCAAATTTAATCTTTTAAATTAACATGCAATGATCTGAAATAAATAAATAAACCACATTCACCATTACAAATGATCAACATCATAAAAGAGAAATAAGTGAATCAAAAAGATATGACTGGAACAAACACTCCATCCTAAAACTCTAATACAATAATTCACATCTAAAACTGAATCCAAGAACTCAAAAATAAATGAAGTACAGTGTATCTGGAAATAACTACTAAAATAAGATGGGACAACATGCCTGACCGAAATAGATAAAATGATGAATATGATCTGAAAGGAATGGAGGTGTATACTACTGAGGTCCTACAATCGTTAACAATAATTGCAACATGCCAAATGAGAATGAACTCCTAAGCTGGGCATCCCAGTGGTTGGGCACCTAAAATGATTTTTACCAAATAGATTTGGAAAACGGGTCAGAGCCCAAGTAAAAAAGTTTAAAAATATTTGTAAGTATTTAAAATGCAAAATCAGCAGATATTATATACATGTTAGTTTCACGTGCTCTCATTTAAGTTCCTCACCCCTCAATTATTGTCCATGCCTAACGTGTTCTACTAACCCGTCCTAGTTATACTACCCCGCCTAACTAGTTCAAGTCCATTATTTTACAACACATACTTACTCGTGGTGCCACCTGTATTACCCATACGACACGTTATTAATTTGTTTTCTCATATCATTTAAATAAATTAATAATTCACCAAATAGATGTTAAATTTCCACAATCCTAGGTTATTTTAGATATCATTATCTTTTTCATCTACAAAGCACACACGGTAGGATAAACCACAAGTGTCTATATATATATATATATATATATATATATACATCACCCCTAGGCTGAGACCTGGGGTGCATGCATACTTTGCTATCAAGTCCCGATACATCATATACTAAATAAAGGATAACCGGTTCGGAGTCACTCTCGAACCATAACTACAAATCACACATTTTGGTGGAGAACATAGTTCCAGGCCTATGGGATAGTCACATACCTATGCACCCATTAAATCCTCAAAACTATCATATCTCAGATAGCCCGTACCTAGGTTCTATATTCTGAGGTACCAATTTAAAATCCCCCAAATGGCTCATCAGGATAAGACTGTCCCCTTTTATAAAACTCCCGTAATAGTAAGCAGTGTAGTTATGTCATACACATAAGAGCATACACAATAGGCATTCACATATCCTATGTAACTCCATTAAATTATTAACCGTATTCTTCCCTAGTGTTTTCCCCACTACTCGAATAATCCTACTCACTCCATTGGGCTATTTCAATAACAAAAATATGCTTCCAGCTCTGGTCCAATCATATATTCGCTTACACTTTCGTGACCCATTCTATTTTAATGAATATTTAAATCTTAGACTAAGCCACGTGGTTCACTCATATCCATCATAATTTGTGAAATCACTTTTGAAATATATTACGTACATTGCTAACCTAAACTCTCTTCATTTGGAAGGAAATCATTAACTTAAGCCTATCAAAATTCAACAGAGACAAATTTCAAAAATGCCATGTCCCCTGAATCGATTCGAGGGGTCATGTGAACCAATTCGAAGGTACAGCCGAATCAGTTTAGGGGTACATGCGCATCGGTTCGCTGTACCAGGGTTCATCTCCTTCGCCGTTACGATTTTTACACCATTGTTATCCCTCTAAAACTTCATGATTGAAACCCAAACTCCCAAAAAAGTTTATTAAACATTAATGCAACATATAACAATGACTTCTAGTGTAAATGCATCACTAAATCATCAATAAAATCCTTTAAATTCAATTTAACCAACATTAAATTTCAGAAAACCCTACAATATCATCTTGCTCAAGAATTTCCCTATAAACCCAGATTTCTTCATAAATTCAACATGTTAATTCATCAAATTCATTCTACTTATGTAAGGAATTACACCTAGCATGAATTCTGCCCAAGAATAGAATTAACATCTCCTAAATAAACATCAACATTCATGTATATGCGATATAATTCATCCTAATCTGACATGGATGGTATATATTTCATAAATTTAACAAGATAAATACTTGCATTGGTTTGGAGGTCTGATTCTTTGTAAAAAAATTGGTATGGTTACGTTCCTCTCCTCGGGATCTATGCAACGGTGGTGCTTGTGGTGGAAGAATGGTGTATAATAGGTTTGGAACCTCATCTCTCCTTCCTCCTATGGCCTCTCTATAGGTTTAAAGTTTCTAACCCTAGTTTCCTCGCTCCACCAGAAGTTATACACTTATAATTTTCGTGGGTCTTCCTTCCTCAAAAGTACTAATGAACAAAATACCCTCATCGGGTGTCGGTTTGGCCTAAAATTATCCCAGGATCAAAACTAAACCCCCAAGTACATTTTTCAGACTATTTCGATCCCTCCAGACACTTTAGTGGACTCGAAATGACCATTTGGATGACCCATAAATAATTTACTTTTTATCTCATAATATCAAGTCTGGACGCGGCTAATGTACACGTCCCGACTAAATTAATGTAACTGTCGTATTTCTCACTCATGACTATTATAATATTTCCTTATTATTATTATTACTCATTCACTAAGTAATATTCAATATAAATAAACATTAATCCTTATCTTGCTAATTAATATTTATTTTACCGGATTGAATTAATCCCAGTTAATTTCCAATATAAAAATCAATAAAATTACGGGGTGTTACATACTTCCCCTTTAATAACGGAATTTCGTCCCAAAATTCAGAAAAAGGAAATACCTGGTATGAATAACTCTGGATACTTTTCTCTCATCTCATCCTCAAGATCCCAAGTGGACTCATTGGCATTATGATGCCCCCACTAAACCCGTACAAGTGGAACTCTCTTCGACCTGAGACTCCTCTCGTTATGGTCTAAGATAGCAATTGGTCTCTCCTCATATGAAATATCGGGCTACAAATCGATCTCCTCCAAAGCAATGTGAGTGTGAGCCAACTCATCCAAAAGATACCACCTCAGCAAAGAAATATAAAATACATCGTGAATGCGATGCAAATGCTCTAGTAACCCAAGTTTGTATGCAACTATCCCAATCCGCTCAATAATAAGGAATGACCCCACGTATCTCGATGCTAAGTTCCCTTTCTTCTTGAACCTTATTATCCCCTTCATAGGATATACATTTAGCAGCACCTGATCACCCATATTAAACTCTAGGAAGTACCGTTTAACATCAACACAACTCTTTTGTCAGTCTTGGGCTATTCATATACGGCTCCGAATCAACTCAATCTTGGCCGACGTATCCTGAATCAACTTCGTCCTGAAAATCTTGTTGTCCCCCACCTCTAACCAATAAGTAGGAAAACAACAAGGTCTACCGTAAAACGCCTCGAATGGTGCCATGCCAATCGTGAACTAGTAGGAGCTGTTATACGCAAACTCTACCAGTGGGTGATATTGCTCCCAACCTCCCCCAAGATCAAGGATGCACATCCGTATCCTCTCCGTCTATCCATCCATTTGCGGGTGATAAGTCGTACTCAACCGCAACTCGATACCTATAGGCTCCGAAAACCTCTCCTAAAATCGAGCCACAAAAATCTTGTCCCTGTCGAACACAATATCTAATGGCACCCCATGAAATCTCACTATCTTAATAATGAAAATATGGGCATAATGTCCCGTGGTATAATCAGTCCGACCTGGTATGAAGTGAGCTACTTTAGTCAAATGATCCACTATCACCCATATGGGATCACGACCTCGTTGTGAAGTGGGTAACCCAGTAATAAACTCCCTGGAAATGCTCTCCTATTTCCACATCGAGATATCTAACAGGTATAAAACCCCTATCGGCTTCTGATGGTCCACATTCACCAACTGACAAGTGGTACACCTCGAAAAAAACTCGACGATGTCTCTCTTCATCCCACTCCACCAGTACTGTCGTCTTATGTCTTGGTACATTTTATCCCCTCCAAAATGTACCGTAAATCATGAACTGTGTGCCTCTGCCATCACTGTGTGTCGTAAATCTTCCCCCTCAGGGATAATCAATCACTCGTTGAATTATAAACCTCCCTCTGAACTAACGAACTACGACTCTGCTCCCTCGGCTAATAGTTGTCTAATCCGATCCTGATAAAACGGATCTGAGGGGTGACAGTCATCACTGACATAAATGATCGGGCCATTTAATCCTAATATCTCAATTCCTTCCATTTTCCTTCCACACTTTAGCTACATCCCCTATTAGTCTGCAGCTCAACGCGTCAGCCGCCATGTTAGCCTTTCCTGGGTGATACTGGATGTCAAATTAATAATATTTCACAAATTCAATCCACCTTCTCTGATGCGTATTCATCTCTCTCTGAGTAAACAAATACTGCAATGACTTATGATCTGTGAATAGGCGAAATATCTCTCCCCGCAAATAGTGTCTCTAATTATGCAATGCAAACACGACTGTCGTTAACTCCAAGCCGTGGGTGGGGTAATTCCTCTTACGAGGCTTAAACTTACGGGAAGCATGCGCTATTGCCTGATCCTCCTACTAAAATACACCCCCAAATCCCTATAGGGACGCATTAGTGTAAACAAGGTACTCAACTCCCATCGTGGGTAGTGCGAGGACTGGTCCTGAGGTTAACTTATTCGTCACTTCATCGAAAGCTAACTGACAAGTGTCATCTCAAACAAACGGTACACCTTTGCGAGTCAAATTAGTCAATAGACCCGCAATCCTCGAGAGTCCCCTAATAAACCGTCAATTATACCCGGCTAACCCCAAGAAAATCCACACCTCTCTCGATATCATGGTTTGTCCCCACTCCCTCACCTCGGACACGTCAATTATCCCTTGATATTCCCATGTCAGAGACATTAACTTGTCCAAGGTACCCCTTCATTAATGGTACATTTTTGCTCGACGGCTTACACCCTACCGCTCAAACTAGTGGTCAGTCCACCCTAATCGCCTTATCCTAGAATACTCACACCTCTTACTTTGCGTTTCATCTTGGTGACTGTACAACACGTCATAATTTTTCTACGAGTACTTCAATATGACGAGTTTACATTCTAATGGTAACCATACTCACTATACTGGAGACATGTTTCCACCTTTCTAGGTGCTTCGTAGGGAATCTCTATAATTATACCTGACTATTCACATCAGACTTTTACTTTCCAATTCGTTATGATGTAACTCTCATCATATTTCCCCTTTGCATAGATTTATTCCTGATTATCCTAGGAAATCCAAAATTTACCTTCATGCACTTTCTAACACCATAATCACTCATCCGTCTGTCTCTTATTTACTCATGCACCTACGTTTATTTCATATGTTACCACATCTTTTCCTTACGGATGATACTAAAAATCTCAACTCATTAGGGCGCTCATACACCCTATGTTCCGCACATTTCTACACACATCAACCAAATGTAATATACTGGTTTTATATTTAGCTTTACATACTACTCACGACTATACATTAAGGGTACGTTCAACCACCCTACTCATCGCATCTTAATCATTCTCCCGTCAACATCATATGGATCTACTCGCCCCAACTCCTAATATATCTATCATCTCTCAGTTATAACTACATTCATGCATAATAACTAAGGTACTACACCCATGTACTAAGGACCAAACATTTCCCAACTCCCGACGTACTAAGTTTCATGCTTGAGATGTCCCTTAGAGCGAAATCTAAACAAGGAACCCCCATATACACTACTTACTAATATTGTCTGTCGTCGACATCCGTCAAGCCCTCGCACATAACCGTACCCCCAAGTCCCCATCTCTTGACATAAAAAGTCTATTTGTTCACTTTTCTGTTACCAAAGACGACATATAACACGACACTCTTATCATTAGTGATTCCTCGGCGCTAAATCAATAATGAGCTAGATCTCTCCACTCAACAATAAACCAATATACACTTAATCGCATTAGAAAATATCCTCACTCACCTGGATCCAATATAACAACTCTATAATAATGATCACGACAGTCTTATCACGTAATCTTCAACCGTTCAACCCCTTCGTATTCAGTTCCTACGCAATGTCATGATACACTCGACTTCTTTAACTCTCAAAAGTAGTAAATCACAACCTAAAAATCCTTTTAGTGCCCACTAAACTTGACAATATATATATATATATATATATATATATATATTATGTTAAAATTCCATCTCACCTCTAATTGTTCCCATTTTCTCCAAGGATTCAGTAATTAATGAAATCCATGTATCTCCAAATGCTAGTAGTGCTTGCGATACTCGTGGCATGACTGCATATCGGACGTTATAAGCACGTCCATACGGTGGTTGGTCTTGTTGTTGTGGAGTGGTTGCTTTGGGGGTAACTGCACTCTGTTGCTGTGGTTTACCCTGTTGTGGGCAACCTCCCCTCTTGTTACCTTGCTGTCCACCATTGAACCCTTGTTCAAAAATCTTCTCTGCTTTTGGTCCTGCAGGCATTATTGTTTGAGCTGGGGCTGGGTACTATCCCGTTGCGAGCAAGCTTGACGTTTATGGTCCCATTTTTCATATTTAAAACACCTCTTTGTGTAATCTCCATGTTCTTGGATTTGTTGGTCCTGGTGGCTTTGACTCTGCCCACCATTTCCATCATCCCCTTAGCCCTGACGACTTCGAAGAACTTGTCCTTACTGTATTTGTGCTCCTTCAACCTCATTACCTCTTGTTCTTTTGCTCCCTATTAGTTGGATATAGTTTTCTTGGAAGTGTAATAGTGTGGTAGTAATGGCTTTTTCTACAATATTCTCCACTCACCATTGCTTGTGATACTTGAGGTATCTGGTGAACTTGTCTAGTATTAAACTCTCCATCAGTGCCAATCTATCATTCTCGCTCAAGGAACATCTTAAATTAGATCGAATTATATGCATTATCCTTCAAATATAAGGCTCTACATCAAAGAACACTGCGCTAAAATGTAGAAAGCCGCATAAATCCTAAGGACACTAGAACTTGATGCTCTAATACCATCTGTTAAACCCGCCCATTTAAATATCGGGTGATCAGTCCTTTATTAAATTAAAACAGAATATCCAGTTGGTTCGTTCTCAGCATCACTATCGAAAACGGTTAATTACTAATCATCTACATTAGTTAATTAAGCTGGTGCTAAATTTTAATCTTTTAGATTAACATGCAATGATCTAAAATAAATAAATAAATTTAACCACATTCACCATTCCAAATAATCAACATCATAAATAGCGAAATAGCTGAATCAAATAAGATATGACTGGAACAAACACTCTAGTCTGAAACTCCAATACAATAATTCACATCTAAAACCGAATCCAACAACTGAAAAATATATGAAGTACAGTGTCTCTGGAAATAACTACTAAAAGAAGATAGGTGCAACATGCCAGACTGAAATAGATAAAATGATGCATATGATCTGAAAGGAATGGAGGCATCTACTACCGAGATCCTGCAATCATCCACAACAACTGCATCACGTCAAATGAGAATGAACTCCTAAGTTGGGCGTCCCTATGGATGGCCACCTAAAATGGGTTTTACAAAATCAATTTAGAAAACGGGTCGAAGCACGAGTAAAACAGTTCAAAAATATATGTAAGTATTTAAAATGCAAAATCAACATATATTATATATATGTTAGTTTCAGGTGCTCTCACTTGCGTTCCTCGCCCCTCAACTATTGTGCACGTCTAACGTGTTCTACTAACCCGTCCTAGTTATGTTACCCCACCTAACTAGTTCAAGTTTATTATCTTACTACACATACTTACTTATGGTGCCCACCTGTATTACCCATACGACACAATATTAATTTGTTTTCTCATATCGTTTAAATAAATTAATAATTCACCAAATAGATGTTAAGTTTCCACGTTCCTAGGTTATTTTAGATATCATTATATTTTTCATCTACAAAGCACACATGGTAGGTTAAGCCACAAGTGTGTGTGTGTGTGTGTGGGTGGGTGGGTGGGTGGGTGGGTGGGTGGGTGGGTGGGTGTGTATACACTAAGACAGCACCCCTAGGCTGAGACCTATAGTGCATGCATACTCTGCTATCACGTCCCTGTACATCATATACTAAATAAAGGATAACCGGTTCGGAGTCACTCTCGAGCCATAAATACAAATCACACATATTGAAGGAGAACATAGTTTCAGGCCTATGGCATAGGCACATACCTACGCACCCATTTGATCATCAAAACTATTATTTCTCAGATAGCCTGTACCTAGGTTCTATGTTCTGATGTACCAAACCAAAATCCCCAAAATGGCTCATCAGGATAAAACTGTCCCCTTTTATAAACTCCTTGTGATAGCAAGAAGCGTAGGTATGTCATACACATAAGAGCATACACAATAGGCATTCACACATCCTATGTAACTCCATTAAATTATTAATCGTATTCTTCCCGAGTGTTTTCCCCACTACTCGAATAATCCTACTCACTCCATTGGGTTATTTCAATAACTAAAATATTCTTCCATCTCTAGTCCGGTCGTATATTCGCTTACACTTTCGTGACCCATTCTATTTTAACGAACATTTAAATGTTAGACTAAGCCCCGTGGTTCACTCATATCCATCATAATTTGTGAAATAACTTATGAAATATATTACATACATTGCTAACCCAAACTCTCTTCATTTGGAAGGAAATCATCAACTCAAGCCTATCAAAATTTAAAAAAAAAACAAATTTCAAAAATGCCATGTCCCCCGAACCGATTTGAAGGGACATGTGAATCGATTTGAAGGTACAATCGAACCGGTTTGGAGGTACATGCAAACCAGTTCGCTGTACCAGGGTTCATCTCCTTCACTGTTACGATTTTTACACCATTGTTATCCCTCTAAAACTCCATGATTTAAACCCAAACTCCCAAACAAGTTTAATAAACATTAATACAACATATACCAATGATTTTTAACGTAAATACATCACTAAATCATCAATAAAATCCTTTAAATAAAATTTAAGCATCTTTAAATTTTAGAAAACCCTTGAATATCATCTTGCTCAAGAATTTCCAATTAAACCCAGATTTCTTCATAAATTCAACATGCTAATTCATCAAATTCGTTCTACTTATGTAAGTAATTACACCTAACATGAATTCTACCCAAGAATAGGAAAGTCTCCCAAATAAACATCAACATTCATGTATATGCGATATAATTCATCCTAATCTAACATGGATGGTATATCTTTCATAAATTTAGCAAGATAAATATTTTCCTTGGCATGGAAGTCTGATTCTCTGCAAAAATTGGCATGGTTACGTTTCTCTCCTCCTGGTCTATGCAACGGTGGTGCAAGAAAGGTGTATAATGGCTTTGGAACCTCTCTCCTTCATCCTATGGCCTTTATGTATGTTTGAAGTTTCTAACCCTAGTTTCCTCACTCCACCAGAAGTTATTAACTAAGAATTTTCGTGGGTCTTACTTCCTCATAACTACAAATGACCAAAATACCCTCCTGGGGTGTCGATTTGGCCTAAAATTATCCTGGGACCCAACCTAAATCCTCGAGTGTACTTTTCTGACTATTTCAACCCCTCTGGACACTTTAGCGCACTCGAAATGACCATTTGGATGACCCATAAATAATTTACTTTTTATCTCATAATATCAAGTCCCGACACGGCTAATGTGCGTGTCACCCGACTAAATTAATGTAACTATCAGATTTCCCACTCACGACTATTATAATATTTCCTTATCATTATTATTACTCAATCACTAAGTAATATTCAATATAAATAAACATTAACCCTTATCTTTCTAATTGAAAATTTATTTTACCAGATTGAACCAATCCCAATTAATTCCCAATATAAAAATCAATAAAATTACGGGGTGTTACAGTATAGTTCCCTCTATAATATTTGTGCCACGAGAGAATTTTTAATAAAATCCTCGTTTACCCAAACACCATCCCACCCACTCGTATGGGTTCCTAAAAATATCGGATCAAATCTCGGTTCCACCTCAACCTACCCCAAGGGGCGAATAGATTCGGATCTAGAGTCGAATCGATTCGCAGGGGCCAAATCGATTTGGATCTGGCCAGAATCCCAGATCTACTATGCGTGCGGGGAGTTTTTAACCCTACTCTTAAACTTATATTAGTCCAAAATCCCGAGTTAAGCCTGATATCCCTTTTTGGACCCCCAAATGGAACTGAACCCATAATTAAACTATCCCGATAATCTCTCAACTTATATAACTATACCCCGGGACCATTTCTAAAGGTATAAAATACCTAAACGAGCCCATAAAGCCACCCAAAATGCTTCCCAATTAATTTTATTTGACTTAGACATTTTTATAGTGTTTAAACGATACGTACCCATAAGTTTATTAACATATGATTTATTTTCACAGGTGAACTTATGATGCCAAATTGAGTCATGTAATTATATAATTATGAATAAACATTTGTTTTCAATTTAAATTTTATCCTTTTAAATTTAAACCCATCTGATTTAATTAATTCACAAAATTAATTCGAAATCATTAAATTTATTTGTATCACAATATTTTAGTCCGAAAACACAGGGTATTACATTCTTCCCCTTAATAACGGAATTTCATCCTCGGAATTCACTAAGCTTAACTTTACATTTTAATCTACATTGTTATCGTAAGTTTTACACCCAATTAGTCCATACTCATATCCCATGAGATAAAAGAAAAGCTCACCTATGTCTATCATAACATCACTGCGGTGCCCATATATCCACATTGCATGCACACACACGTAAAAATATCAAATATAGATTACATATATACATCCAACCTGAACCATACATGCCATGCACATCCAGAAAGCAAAGTATATCTCCACATACGTAAAACGTAAAAAGAAAATAAACATCTTAGTATCCAACTTCCCTAAAATCCCGACTTTGCCACTTTCATGCGTGGGACGTCTCATAAGCGAAATCCAAACAAGGAACATCCTTCCCCCCCGATACAATAGTGCACGAATTAGTCAAATATTGAGATTCGTCGGCCCAGGACAAAAAAAATAAAAATAATTGTTTATGCTAATTACATAAATTCCAGTTTACGACCATTCTCAACAAAGTTTCCTCATTTATATGGGATACACCAAATCCCGATAAATTTATCCATTTGATCATACCAAGAAAAATAACCAAATTTCCTAGGATCCAACATCTCTCAACTCTCGACATTTGCTACTTTCGTGCATTGGACGTCTCGCGAGTGAAATCCAAACAAGGAACCCTCCGAATACACTACTACATTTCTTCGTCGGTTGCTAAGATTAGTCACTCCAGGACTCACATCTATTAATGTGCTTAATCAATTTATAATTCTCCACAGGCCTACTCATTCCTGTAAATAATACTACGCCCATTTCTAATAGCATCGTCATTATAATAACATTATGCATGATCGTACACCTCATTATGTAACCGAAACTACCACTAGTCCTAACATTCCTAAAGGAACCAAATATTACTAAAACATTAATGCTTCCCGCTTTGCATACTCTTAACATAAATAACAAAGTTTCATCGTTGGACAAATTAACGCACCTATTTATCCCTAAAATGTAACATTATTCTCATATAGTCCACATCCGTATCCCGAATCGAACAATCATGTTATCCCTACTTTCCAAAAATTCTTAGTAACAAATCCTTAGATTTCACATCGCAATGCTCACTCTTGATAAGGCAACTCTTCTAGGTGCTTGTGGGTCCTGCAACTAAAGTCCCCATGTCCGTACAACTCCTTACTATATATAAGTTATGATTTCTTTGAACCTTCATGGGTTCTAAGATACTACCTTTAGAATTTCACCGTTACACATCTATTTGTCCATAAACTTCACCCATAATCAGTGCATCGCCAAATCCATGGCTATGCCACAGAAGTCGCATAGTCCCCTCTAAAGTACACTAAATTACATGAAATCATCGTGAAAATCCCTAGTCCTTATCACTATCTATTTTACCATATTTAAACTCATGGTATTATATTTCCCGTAATATTTCCCACATTGATGGTGAACGGCATTATCCAACCAGTCACACTACATTCGTCTATTAACTTTAAATAGTCCTGTAAAATCAACATAAGCACTATTATCTTCTTGCCAATCCATCTCTAGGATACTATCATAATCTGACATTACTTATGAAAATAATTTGTCGTAACCCAAGTCATCCTAATTTTAATCCTTATACCTCTGCACACGAAGCATTAAACATGTCTGCCCCTCAATTCATGGGCGAGACAACGTAAGGCATTTTGATAAAGCGGAGTCTACCTTCCCCAATATACTAACGAGGTATATTTATTATGGAGTACTATGCACTAGTACTAAACTGAGCATGTCTTACAAGATTAAAATTTGGGATCATACCATCAATTATCAATGTTAGCATTTGTCCCTCTCCTATTGTGACATAATACACACGTTAGTATTACAGCTGAGACTATTATCCTTTAGGTGGAGATGGTAGCGCTGGTAAGGCTGGCACTACTGCCACTGGATGGACCTGTATGGGTTGACACTCCCCCTAAGGTGCCCGGTGTCCTCGCTATCCTCCTAACTCTTGTGTTTCCCAATTTCCCTAAGGACACTTCTTGGAAAAATGTCCCTTATCACCGTAAACATAGAAATTTCCCTGAAACTGATGCTTGCTTAGATATCTCCCTTATTGTCCCTGATCTTGCTGACCTTAGCCCTGTTGGCCTCTCTGTTATTGGCCCTGCCTGTTGATATACCCGTTTATATCCTTGGCCTGGCTGAAGATTATCTCCCAAACTGACGACCCTACGAGGGGCCGACCCTTCACCAGGCTCCAGCTGGCCTCCACCAGGCCCAGACGACCCTATGAGGGGCCGACCCTCCACCAGGCTCCAGACGACCCTACGAGGGGCCGACCCTCCACCAGGCTCCAGACGACCCTACGAGGGGCCGACCCCCCACCAGGCTCCAGACGACCCTACGAGGGGCCGACCCTTCCCCAGGCTCCGGCCGACACTACGAGGGTACGACAGTACGAGGCCAGAATTAAGCCAGACTCACTACTGGAAGAAACTTTGCCCTCGGCCTCGGCTGACAAGCCGAGGGTGACATCATGACAGCGCGTGGTTTGGGAGACGCGTGGAACAGTGCGCGTGAGGCTCATATGGCACGTGGCAGACCGTTATAACAAAATCACACCCTCACGTGAGGGAATATTATGTCATCATTTGGCATCTACAGGTGTCAACAGGGGGTTGGCTAGATCATTATTCACATGAACCATGCTTACTTGGGGGGTACACTACACCCCCAAGACCTATATATACTTGTCATCTACAACCCTACGGGGGATCGATCCATGAACAGTAGCCCTAGCTAAAACTCTGATTGTACACACACAGTAGAGAGAAAGAGGGTTATGTGCATTGTATCCAAGGCCGTTAGTGCCCATACTTAGTGGATCACACACACACAGTGGATGTAGGCCAAATTGGCTGAACCACTATACATCATTGTCTAATTTCCTCTTATACTCATCCCCTTCTATATACTTATACATCCCCATGGTTGCCATGGATGCTACTGCTTGAGCTCACTATCACTTATCTGGTGGTGCTAAATCTTAGCATCATCAGTTTGGCGTCGTCTGTGGGAAAGAGAAGACATCTCTTCCTTTGTACAGCTTGACCTCACTGGGCACTCTGGTGGTGAACCAACGCTCCCCCTGAGAGGAGGTGTTTCACCATTGAAAGAGACCCACTAAGGTTCTCAAGCTCACCAGTATTTTCTTCAGTTTAACTTTTCATAGCTCAAGCACATGGCACCTGAGATTCCACCACCACTACTTCCCCCGCCGGATGAGGGGGGAAGACCCAGTTCCAGTCAGCCGCCACCCCAGTCTGAGATGGCTGATGTGGCGGCAGCCCTAAAGTCTCTGGCAGCAAGCCAGCGGATGATGCAGGAGCAGTTCACATCTCTAAGCCAGAACATACTGAGAGCACCAGGGGTTTCACCTGAGATGATTACTCCGGCAGCAGCTCCAGGGCAGCATGAGGCCAGGGGACCACCCCAGGCACCACGCAAAGACCTACCACCCCCTCAGCGGCGTAGGGATGTTGCTGACCCCCGGCGTTTACGCCTGGGGAGGCAAGGAAACCCTTGCCCTGAGGACAGGTATGACGATCTGGAGGGAGAGGAAGCCCCAATAGAATGCTGGGAACCCTATGAGGTCTCCAACAATACTGTACGACCCCTCCAGGACAGTAGAGGGAAGTGTGGGAGACCAAACACTGATGATCGTCCAAGAGGCTCCGCTTTTGATCGCTTGAGCAGGGGGTCGGCCTTTGAGAGGCTAGGCCCGGTAAATGACCTGCGGGAACAGCTGTCCAGACCAAGAAGCACTGCGAGATCCAGGAGGGAGGCAGCAGATGGCCGACCCCGAGGACGGGATGATGGCCAAAGGGAAGTGAACAGTCGACACAGGCCTGCTGCAGCAGAACCCTCCGTCCACCTCGGAGAGGCAGCAGGGGATAACATCAGCCAGGCCGACCCTGTGAGGCCCTGGAATGACTCAATCCAGCGGTTAGAGGATAAGATTGGTGATATATTAAAGAGCCGAGACCCTCTTCAGAGGGGATACACCATAGGCTCACCCTTCATGGCAAAGATAGTCAACTTCCCCACGCCGTCAAAGTTCAAGCCACCTATGGTCACCCCAAGGTATGATGGGAGCACCAACCCCGTCCACCACGTGGAGATGTATCAGTCGGCGGCAGACATATACTCTATCTCAGATGAGATGAGGTGTCGTGCCTTCTCTGGTACCCTGATAGGGGCTGCGCATGTCTAGTACACATCTCTTCCAAAAAATTCCATTGGAAACTTTAAGCAGTTGGCAGACCTATTCATCCATAATTTCTTCTTTGGGGCGAGGCCATAGAAGAAGACCACCCACCTGCTCTATGTTAAGCAGGGGAAGAGTGAGAGTTTGAGGGACTATATAGCCAGATTCAATAAGGAGAAGCTGGAGGTGGAAGACTATGAGGAGAGCATAGCTATGACAGCCTTAATTGGAGGGCTCCAAAAGGGGAAGCTGTTATGGAAGCTTGCTGAAGACCCTCCGAGGATGATGGACGAGCTGTTGTCGACAGCAGGAAAGGTGATGAACGTCGAAGAGGCGATGGCTGCAAAATATGAGGATGAAAGAGGAGGTGCAAGTGGGAGTAAATACCCTAAGAAGAACAAGGAGGGAAAGAAGAGGTCCTCGGATGATAAGTTCGCGGGGTACACCCCTCTGACGGTCAGTTGTGAACAGATTCTCAATGAGATTAAGAGTGACCGATCCCTGAAGTGGCCTGAGAAGCTGAGGGCAGCCCCCGGCAAGAGGAATAAGAACCTGTGGTGTGAATTTCACCAAGACCACGGCCACGTAACAGACAAATGCTTTGCTCTGAAAGACAAGATTGAGAAGATGTTGAAGGAAGGGAAGCTCAGAAAGTACGTCGACAAAGGTGCCTTCAAGAGGGGCCTAGGGGACGACCCCAGAAAGAAACGAGGCGATGCATGCAGAGAAGGTCCTCAAAAAAGAGGGGACGACCCTTCTGATGATGAGGAAGACCCTGACCTCCCACCGAGAGACGACCACGGCCCTGTCAAGAGGCTTAATATGATCTCGCTCGGAGTGGGAATGATCTCCGGGGGACTTGTAGGAGGAGGGTCTGAGGTCGCCGACAGGAAGGCCCATGTGGATGAGGCAAGGGCAGTGACGAAGACGGTACACGCGACCTCCCTGGAGGTCAAGTCAGAGAAGAGGAAGAAGGTTGATATGGACACACTGATAGTAGGGTTTTCAAGGATGGACTTCAAAGGCCTCTTAGCCCCGCATGATGACCCTCTCGTCATCACTACCAGGGTGCACGGATGCGAGGTGCCGAGGATCTTGGTAGATGGGGGTAGCTCTGCAGATGTGATGTTTTGGCCATGCTTCAAAGCCTTGGGTCTCAGCCGTGCTAGACTTGTCCCCTACCATCATCCGTTGATTGGGTTCAGTGGGGAAAAGGTTCATCCCCTTGGGGTATATGAGGCCGATGTGAGGATAGGGGACGAGTGGTCGAGATGGCTCACCAAGAAGGTCAGTTTCTTTGTGATGGATGAGTAGGTGTTTTCGACCTATAACATCATACTGGGGCGTGTGGCCCTCAAGGGGTTTGAAGCCGTGCCATCTACGATCCACCAGATGATCAAATTTCCAACCCCTTACGGGGTGGGGGAAGTTCAAGGAGACCAGACGACGGCGAGAGAATGTTACTACAACTCCGCTGAAGAGAGAGAGGCACACAAGAGGGTTACAACCACTTATAATATTGATACCCTAGACCCCAGGGATGAAACGAAGCTGAAAAAAGGAGAGACTGCGGAAGAGGTAGAATCCATCATCCTCGACGAGGATGACACGGAAAAAACCGTCCAAGTTGGCAAGTCTCTGAAGCCCAACATCAAGGAAGACCTCATTAAACTATTGAGGAGAAGGCTAAGCGTCTTCGCCTGGAGTCATGTAGATATGCCAGGAATTGACCCCGAAGTCATGTGCCACAAGCTCAATGTGGTAGAGGGAGTGAAGCCGGTGAAACAGAAGAGGAGAATTTACTCCAGAGAAAAATATGAGGTCATCAGGGACGAGGTCAAAAAATTAGAAGACGCTGAATTTATTAGAGAGGCCATCTACCCTGAATGGCTGTCCAATGCAGTCATAGTCCCAAAGGCCAACGGCAAGTGGAGAATGTGCGTGGACTTCACAGACCTCAACAAGCATTGTCCCAAAGACAGCTTCCCTCTCCCCCGCATCGACCAGATGGTAGACGCTACTGCAGGCCATGAGCTCATGAGTTTCATGGATGCCTACTCAGGGTATAACCAGATTTTTATGAACCCTGAAGACTCGGAGAGGACCACCTTCATCACTAACAAGGGGACATACTGCTACAGGGTCATGCCCTTTGGCCTAAAGAATGCAGGGGTAACGTACCAGCGCCTCGTAAACAAAATGTTTGAGGATCAAATTGGGAAGTCTATGGAGGTCTACGTAGACGACATGCTGACTAAGAGTCTGAAGGCAGAGGATTATGTGGTAGACCTGGAGAAGACCTTTAATACGATGGACAAGTACCAGATGAAGCTTAACCCAGCCAAATGTGTCTTCGGGGTCGGAGCAGGGAAGTTCCTGGGGTTCATTGTCAACCAAAGAGGTATCGAGTCCAATCCTGAAAAGATAAAGGCCCTTGTTGAGATGAAGACCCCCAAGTCCATTAAAGACGTGCAGAGACTCACAGGGAGAGTTGTTGCCTTAAACAGGTTCGTGTCTAGAGCCACAGACAAGTGTTTGCCATTCTTCAAGATCCTTAGGAAGGCCTTCGAGTGGAACGAAGAGTGTGATGGGGCTTTCAGGGACCTGAAGTTATACTTAGGGTCTCCCTTGCTACTGTCACGACCCGTGTAGGGTGAACAACTCTACGTGTACCTAGCCGTCTCAGAGTCGGCCATCAGTGCAGCCATTATGAGAGACGAAGACATGATACAGAAGCCTGTGTATTTTAACAGCAAGGCACTCCAAGGAGCAGAGCAAAGATACCCGAGGATGGAGAAGTTGGCCTACGCCTTGATCCATGCCTCGAGGAAGATGAATCCGTACTTCCAGTCCCATACAATGGTCATCCTCACCGACTCTCCTCTTAGGCAGGTCCTACACAAGCCAGAAAAATCAGGTAGGTTGATGGCCTGGGCTATAGAGCTGGGGGAGTTTGACATTGTGTATCATCCTAGGGAGGCCATTAAGGGGCAGGCATTGGCAGACTTCATGGCTGAGTTCACTTGGGAAGATGATAAGGCCGAGGGTGAGACTCTCGGGAAGACGGATACAGAAGATAGACCCACTGACACACCCGCAGATAGGGCTGAGACAAGCACCGCTAAAAGGAAAGCAACTGAAAATGAAGAGGGAAGGTACATCTTTAGACAGGGGTCCCTCTCTGAGGGAAATTTTTCAGAGGGAAAGACTCTATGGAGCCTCTTCGTTGACGGGTCCTCCTGTGACAGCGGGAGTGGGGCTGGGCTGATACTGTCAGCACCCGATGGCACAGACGTCGAATACGCCCTAAGGTTCAACTTCAAAGCCTCCAACAACGAGGCCGAATATGAAGCCTTAGTAGCAGGCCTCTCCTTCGCCAAGTCTCTTAGTGTCGGCCAGATTCTGGTCCATAGTGATTCAAGGCTAGTGGTGAATCAGATACTAGGGGCCTACGAGGCTAAGGACGAGAGAATGGCTAGATACCTCGATAAGGTGAGGACACTACTGAAAGGATTCAGAGAAGTAAAATTAAAGAGGATACCCAGGATAGACAACGGCCGTGCTGATGCCCTTGCGAGATTGGCCTCGGCGACTAGGACAGACATCAGGAGGACGGTCCCAGTGGAAATTTTGCTTCAGCCAACTATTGAGGACGCTGAGGGAACACTTGGCAATTGCCTAAATGTCTCTCAAGAAGCTTCGTGGATGGACCCCCTGATCAAATACATTAAAGAGGGGGAGATTCCAGAAGCAAGGCAGGAAAGGAAGAAGCTGAGGTACAGGGCTGCCAAATTCACTATCATCGGAGACATCTTATACAAAAAGGGGTTTCTGCTCCCCTTACTTAGGTGTGTGCATCCCTCAGAAGTCCCTTCCATTTTGCAAGATGTGCATGAAGGGTCGTGCTCAAGCCACATTGGGGGTAGATCCCTAGCGAAGAGGGTAATCACCCAAGGGTACTGGTGGCCGACCTTGGGGAAAGACGCAGCGGCATACGTAAAAAAGTGCGACAAATGTCAAAGATTTGCCACCATCCCTCACCAGCCCCATCAGCCTCTTACTTCCATTACATCCCCATGGCCATTTGCAGTGTGGGGGATCGACCTAGTAGGACCCTTGCCTAGGGCCATCAATAACTATCGATTCCTCATCGTAGCCATTGATTATTTTTCAAAATGGGTGGAGGCGGAACCAATGGTGATAATTACAGAGCAGAAGACCTTTCAGTTCATCTGGAAGAATGTGATATGCAGATACGGTCTACCCAACACCCTCATCTCGGATAACGGGACCCAGTTCAAGAATGCCTCTCTGCAGAAGTACTGTGAGAGGGTAAGTATCAAACAATTTTTCTCCACCCCAGGCCGACCTCAGGCCAATGGGCAAACCGAAGTTACGAACAGGACAATCCTAGACGGAATTAAGAAGAGGCTTGAGGAGGCAAAAGGAAGATGGGTCGAGGAGTTATATGCCGTGATGTGGGCATACAGGACGACAGTGAGGACCTCTACCGGAGAGACCCCATTCATGCTAGCATATGGATCAGAAGCCGTCATCCCCACCGAGATTGAGTTTCCTACGCATAGAGTCCAGGTGTATGACCCCCAGAAAAATGCGGAGGAGAGGAGACTCGACTTGGACCTGATTGAGGAAAGAAGGGAGAACGCTGAGGTAAGGCAGGCCGCCTACCAACAGAGGACCGCAAGGTTCTACAATCAGAGGGTGAAACAGAGTCCCATCGCAGTGGGGGACTTGGTCCTCAAGAAGACTTGGCAAAAGCCCAACAAGCTTCACCCTAATTGGCATGGCCCATATAGGGTCATCGATGAAGTCATCCCTGGGACCTACAGGCTAGAAAACCTAGAGGGGGAACCTTTTTCAAACCCCTAGAATGCAGATCATTTGAAGAAATACTATCAGTAGTGTTGTAAGGTCTTGAAAGGCCATAATTGTAATGAGAGTTGCTCCAACAGAACACTTGGAAAATTAATGAGAAATATCAGTGTTTCCCTCATCCTGTTGTCAGTCCTAGCACGCATGGAAACATCTACAAAAAACCATTTAAGTTGGTAAGTTGAGCCCTCGGCTATAATGAGGACCAGTGGAGGGGACGACCCCACTACTGTTCTCAAGAAAGACGAGGGTAGACTTAATTTCAAACCATTAAGTTGGTAAGTTGAACCCTCGGCTATAATGAGGACCAGTGGAGGGGACGACCCCACCACTGTTCTCAAGAAAGACGAGGGTAGACGTAATTTAAAACCATTAAGTTGGTAAGTTGAACCCTCGGCTATAATGAGGACCAGTGGAGGGGACGACCCCACCACTATTCTCAAGAAAGACGAGGGTAGACTTAATTTAAAACCATTAAGTTGGTAAGTTGAACCCTCGGCTATAATGAGGACCAGTGGAGGGGACGACCCCACCACTGTTCTCAAGAAAGACGAGGGTAGACTTAATTTAAAACCATTTAAGTTGGTAAGTTGAACCCTCGGCTATAATGAGGACCAGTGGAGGGGACGACCCCACCACTGTTCTCAAGAAAGATGAGGGTAGACTTAATTTAAAACCATTAAGTTGGTAAGTTGAACCCTCGGCTATAATGAGGGCCAGTGGAGGGGACGACCCCGCCACTGTTCTCAAGAAAGATGGGGGTAGACTTTATTTAAAACCATTAAGTTGGTAAGTTGAACCCTCGGCTATGAGGACCAGTGGAGGGGACGACCCCACCACTGTTCTCAAGAAAGACGAGGGTAGACTTTATTTAAAACCATTAATGTGGTTACTCGAACCCTCGGCTATAATGAGGACCAGTGGAGGGGACGACCCCACCACTGTTCTCAAAAAAGACGAGGGTAGATTAAGTTGGGTAACTTTAACCCTTGGCTATAATGAGGACCAGTGGAGGGGACAACCCCACCACTGTTCTCAAGAAAGACGAGGGTAGACTTAATTTAAAACCATTAAGTTGGTAAGTTGAACCCTCGGCTATAATGAGGACCAGTGGAGGGGACGACCCCACCACTGTTCTCAAGAAAGACGAGGGTAGACTTAATTTAAAACCATTAAGTTGGTAAGTTGAACCCTCGGCTATAATGAGGACCAGTGGAGGGGACGACCCCACCACTGTTCTCAAGAAAGACGGGGGTAGACTTTATTTAAAACCATTAAGTTGGTAAGTTGAACCCTCGGCTATGAGGACCAGTGGAGGGGACGACCACACCACTGTTCTCAAGAAAGACGAGGGTAGACTTTATTTAAAACCATTAATGTGGTTACTCGAACCCTCGGCTATAATGAGGACCAGTGGAGGGGACGACCCCACCACTGTTCTCAAAAAAGACGAGGGTAGATTAAATTGGGTAACTTTAACCCTCGGCTATAATGAGGACCAGTGGAGGGGATGACCCCACCACTGTTCTCAAGAAAGACGAGGGTAAACTTAATTTAAAGCCATTAAGTTGGTAAGTTGAACCCTCGGCTATAATGAGGACCAGTGGAGGGGACGACCCCACCACTGTTCTCAAGAAAGACGAGGGTGGACTTTATTTAAAAACCATTTGGGTTATTATGATCCTCGTCTATAATGAGACCATACGAGGGGACGACCCCTCTTTGGTCCTTAAAAAAGACGAGGGAGGGGTTAGTAGCATCAACAAGGAGCAAACCATAAAAGAATTAAATATGGAAGACATCAATTATGGAAGGGAAGAGACTGGTATTAATAAAACAAAATATCAAGTGTTTTACAAGGCCATTAAACAAAAATACACTTGAAGGGTATGGGCTACAGGCAGCCACCCTATGGGACGACATCAGAGGGCAGGGCCTCCACATCTATGGGAATGGTCTCCTCAGTTACCAGCACTGGATGATCTTAAGATGTACCGACCCCCTCGATTTGGAATTAGGATTCCACTTGGTTGAGGGCCTCGGCAATTAGGGGGTCGTCCAGTTGAACACCCTCCAGTGAAGGACGAACCGATGAGACGACATCACCGAATTTCAGGACGACCCATCGGCAGGCCGTCCTGATTCCCCTTTCCAGATACTCAAGGCCGAAGCCCTGAAATTCATCTGAGGTCTTATAAGCCTCAACAGCATCGGCCTCAGCTTTCTTGATGGCTGCTTCCAGATCAGTCTTATGCTGGGCCTCCATGTTCAGTAAAGCCTCGTCCCTATCCTTGATGATCAAGTCCTTGGCTTGCAGGTCGGCATCGTGCTGCCTCTTCAGCTCATCTAGGACCCTAGCATGCTCGGTCCTAGCACTCTCAAACTCAGCCCTCGCAGTATCAAGCTCAGTCTTTGCAGTATCAAGCTCTGTCTGCAGGACAGCCTCATGCTGAATAGCCCTTTCGGCCTCATGGAACTTCATCTGATTCTCGGCCATCCATTGGGTGGCTGAGGTAAGGGCACAAACAGACTGCACGAAAAATGAACAGATATCAAGAGGGATCGAGGGAACAGTTAATGAAAGAATGAAATTAAATAGGTAGGTCAAGATCAATACCTGGTCAAGGGAGTGCAGACCATAGTCGTACACTTTGGCTGGAGGCATCTTTGCTAAGAACTCGAAGTCAGAGGCCGACGGTGCAGAGAACATCGAGGCCTTGGCAGCCCTTAAGTTCGCGATCAGTGACGAAGGGTCGGCCCTCAGATGGGCCAGGTTTTGAGACCAGAAGGCCTCCATGCTGGACGAAGAGGTCGTACCCTCAGAGGCGTCGACTCTGGCCCTCGTCCGAGAATCAGTCCGAGGCTCAACTGGGACCTCGGGCTCCTTCCTTTTGTTAATGTCAGCGATCGGCTCCACCACTGTCGGCCCAGCGGCCTTTGTCTTCCTCGGAGCCTGCTGAGGCTCCTTCCCCTTCTTCTTGGCCAATCCAGACAGTAGGCTGGGAGCTGTCATTTCCCAAAGATAGTCTGGTGTACCTGCAGGACGATCTGATAAGAGGACGACATGTTAGAAAAGTGCAGACCTAAAGAGGAAATACTTTGGAAAAAGCAAATAATAGGAAATGTTCAGTATAACTCACGTAGTTCAGACAGGGGGCCGACCCTCAGACCAACTTCTTTAAGGAACCGAGGGGTCATCAAGTCTTCGAATTTTGCAAGCTCACCCTCTCGCCCTCGTCCTCTCAGATAATCTACAATGTCCTTCTCCTTCAGACTAAGTCCAGGGTCTGACCTGGCCTTCATGGAGGGGTTGGCCCATTTTCTGGGGACCCTCGGACTATCGACAACGGGCTCCCACTCACCGGAGATAAAGAAAAACCTCTTCTTCCAATCATGGTTGGAAGTTTGTGCCACGTGAAGGAGTTTCTTCTCAGACCTCCTTGCCCCCAGATGATAGTATCCGGGATGTTTGGACGAGGATGTAATGTTGTAGCAGCCCAGAAATAGGTCAGCCGAGGGCTCGTCGGTAAAGGCATTCTTCCACAAGGAAATATAGCCCAAGATCGTCCTCCAAGAGTTGGGAGGAAGTTGAGAGGGGGAAACGCCGAGGGCAACCAGAATATCTGCAATGGCAGGGTACAGAGGAAGCCTGACTCCAACCTTGAACATATGTTTGTAGACTGCAACCTCTCCCTCTTGGCAATCGAAGACCCTCTCAGCCTCAGAGGGAACCCTCATAGTCACCCCGGAGGGCACTCCATAAATATGCCTCCATATCAGGAGATCTCGATCCCTAACAGAGGAGATAAAGGACGAGGCGTGGGAGGTATCAACCTCATCATCTGTATCATCGTCCTCGTCCTCAGATCTCTCCCCCTCATCACCTGCAGGAGGACCCTGAGGAAAAGCCACTTGGAAGGCATTGGGGGACAGGGTTGTCACAGGGACAGCCTCAGAGGGGGCCGTACCCTCGGCCTCTCGGCCTGGGCTAAGGTCAGGTGTGTCCCTTCTGCCAGAAGTTCCAGCACCAGTTGGTGAGGAGACTCTCTCGTCCATCTCACTTAGGTTGGATGTCTCGGCAGGACGAGGTGACGACCCACAAGACTCAGAAGGTTCAGATGGTCTTATGGTGGCAAGAGGAATGGTAAAGATGGGTCGTACCCAATTAGGGTCGGCCCCTCGTCTCCTCTCTTCCTCTTCCTCTTCCTCTATTCGTCTGATTTCGATAAAGAGCTTCTCTCTCAAGGACGGGAACTCAGATACTAAGTTGTAAAGCCTCCTAAGCATTAAGGGGAAGACTCTACACTTAGAGAAATTACACTAGACTTGGCTAATGCAGTTACAAACAAGTGGGGAATTGACCAAGTTTGACTTTTGGATTAAACAAAAGAACTCAAAGGTTTTCGTCAAGAACGTTCAAGAACCTTTAACCGGAGAAGGCACCGGAAAAAGCTATGGGGAACTCGAAGAAAATGCAACCCTATGGCCCTAAAAAAACAAACAGAATTGAAGACAAAGGAAAGCTCTTAATGAAGGAGAATACCTGATAACGAGGGAGAGTAACGCTGCTGAGACCTGACGAAACGAAGGCTGCAAGTGGCAAAGCTTACTGGTTCTAGAGAGAGAATAGGTCTGGGCGCGAAAAAGAAGAAGAAGGAAGAGAGAGAATTTGAAAATCTCTTAAATATCTTAGTAATGAGTGGGCCCATTGACCAAGGCAGGACACAGCCCACGAGGAAGGCATCATTAGGGCACAAAGCCCCAAGTGTGCAGCCGCCATGCCTTGGAAACTTGAATAGCAATGAGTACCTGCCCATGTGTCACTCACCTAACTGATCATACACGCATCCCAATTTCAAAAATATCCCTCAGCCATCTCAATAACACCTATGGCTAAGGGCTGGGGGGGTGATTGATATACCCGTTTATATCCTTGGCCTGGCTGAAGATTATCTCCCAAACTGACGACCCTACGAGGGGCCGACCCTTCACCAGGCTCAAGCTGGCCTCCACCAGGCCCAGACGACCCTATGAGGGGTCGACCCTCCACCAGGCTCCAGACGACCCTACGAGGGGCCGACCCTCCACCAGGCTCCAAACGACCCTACGAGGGGTCGACCCCCCACCAGGCTCCAGATGACCCTACGAGGGGCCGACCCTTCCCCAGGATCCGGCCGACACTACGAGGGTACGACAGTACGAGGCCAGAATTAAGCCAGACTCACTACTGGAAGAAACTTTGCCCTCGGCCTCGGCTGACAAGTCGAGGGTGACATCATGACAGCGCGTGGTTTGGGAGACGCGTGGAACAGTGCGCGTGAGGCTCATATGGCACGTGGCAGACCGTTATAACAAAATCACACCCTCACGTGAGGGAATATTATGTCATCATTTGGCATCTACAGGTGTCAACAGGGGATTGGCTAGATCATTATTCACATGCACCATGCTTACTTGGGGGGTACACTACACCCCCCAAGACCTATATATACTTGTCATCTACAACCCTACGGGGGATCGATCCATGAACAGTAGCCCTAGCTAAAACTCTGATTGTACACACACAGTAGAGAGAAAGAGGGTTATGTGCATTGTATCCAAGGCCGTTAGTGCCCATACTTAGTGGATCACACACACACACAGTGGATGTAGGCCAAATTGGCTGAACCACTATACATCATTGTCTAATTTCCTCTTATACTCATCCCCTTCTATATACTTATACATCCCCATGGTTGCCATGGCTGCTACTGCTTGATCTCACTATCACTTATCTGGTGGTGCTAAATCTTAGCATCATCACCTGTTCCGATCATCGGAACCTCTAAATCTCTTATGCTTCTCTGAAGACTGAGGAACCCAAAACTGTTAGGCCTCTTGGATGTTACTCCCATTCGCCTTACCCTGCTGGTTCGATGTCTCGGAGTGGTGTCTCTTCTCACCTTTATTTTTACTGGAATGCCCTATGATCCTGACAATTCAGTAAGGTAACATTTACCATCTGTTTATATGTAGTGAAAGACGGATTCCCCAATAATGTTTATCTGATGTGTCAGTTTGCCCCTGGAATGAACTTCTTCATCTTCCTTTGTTTTGTATTTACCTCCTCCTTAGTAAAATAAAAAAGGGTAATCAACTCTTCCACATATTCTTCCATACTGCGACCCTCTTGCTTGAGGTCCATAAATTTCCTTTACATTTTTTATTTCATCTCCTGAGGAAAATACTTCCCCTCAAATTTCTCCCAGTACTTATCGATGGTCAAACTATCCTTATTTTCCTCCAAAGTGAAGGACTTCCACCACTGAAGTACTGCCCCTACAAGTCTAAATGAGGACAGCATCTGCCCTGACCATCCATAAGTGATGTTGGCTGTTCCTCTTCCATTGGCTTGCCACCTAAATACCTAAACTACCAGCAAACTCTGGTGGTTGGCCCTTAGTGAAGACCTCTCTAACTCTGTCCCAGATTAATCCAAGCATCTGGACTGGTAGCACTGCCTGTTATGGTGGTGGTGGTGGCTACTGCTGAGTTTGCGGTGGTGGAAAATGTCTTAACATAGCTTTCGTTACGGTGGACATTGCCTGAGCAACGATAGTGGCAATTTTTATCGGTCCAACCATAGGTGGGGCTGATGGTGGCTGCTATTGAGGCTCCTGCTGAGCCCACTCCTTTATAGCTGGCGCGGTGACATGTCTTGTTCTGCATCTCCTATCATTTTCCATCTGAAAGAAAACGATATTCGTATTAGTAACCTATCATAAAGAGTACAATGATTCCTAAACATGGAGCTCTACGCATCAAAGAGCGCAACACAGAACGTAATGAGTGCAACATAAATTCTAAGGATACTAGAACCTGGATGCTCTGATACCAACTATAACAACCCCCATTTCTCACGTAAAGGTTGGCCAAACACAGTACGTTGAAGATGGGGCTTGTTATGCAATCTATATCATTCTTAGCATGGACCGTAATAAACATTCATATAATGAACCACATTTAAAATATAACTATATTAAATTAAATAATAGTAATTAATAATGAAACCAACATCCACACCTAAAAATAAAATCAATATGAACAACTGCTGTCTCGACTAATAAATAAAATGACTCCGGGCTTATGTCCTTACAATAATCCAAAATAAGTATAGACAGGGAAGAAGTTGCAACCTAAGCTAAATTCAATAAGATGATCTTTGAGAAACAACATATGACAGCAGGTCTGATATTCGTTCAGTCCCATTATCCATATCTAAGCAAACCCGGGGAAAAATTATTTATAATTTTGGGCCAGCGCCCTAAAGTAAGCAAGAATTAACTTACCAAATTTAAAGTGCAAAAATACAGTTAATTCAAAGTAAGTAACCTTCTTTTTCGCTCACTTGTGTCAAGTATCTCACCCTCATCTAAGTGTGATATTTCATATATAACCGAACAAGTCCCAAAATAATAAATGTGAACCGTGCCATCCCACCCACTTGTATGGGTTCCTAAAAATTTATCGGATCAAATTTCGATTCCACCTCAACCTGCCCCAGGGACGGAATCGATTCGAATCCAGAGCCGAATCGATTCGCAGGGGCCAAATCAATTCGCCTAGGAGGCCGAATCGATTCGAAACTGGGCAGAAGCCCAGATCTGCTATGTTTTCTTAACTCGCAAATCCTTATTTCTTCCCCATTTCCCATCCCATTGGTTTATACATTTATATAAACATTAAAGCAAGTCTTTAGGAGTTAGTTTATCATCTTAGGTTAATTATTTACATAAATTGGCATTGATTTCAATCCCCCAAAACCCCAGAATTTAATTCATTAACATTGTACATAAATCAGATCATTCTCACCAAATCCCATAATGTTAATCATTATACAAGGGTCTCAATTATCAAATTTTTTCAGATTTCTAAACGTGACTACAAATTCTCTACGTATGAATAAATCTTTCCAATTTCATCAAGATTCTAACGCGTGAATTTCATCATTTAAAATCAACATAACCTCATCCTAATTTCTGGATTCAACTAACTTATTTCATATCTGTATTGTCTACACTCATGCGATTTAATTATATCTTTTTATCATCGATTTTCTATAAAATCCAGAATCTACATAGAAGAAAACTTCAATGATTTAATAAGTAATTTGGACATTTAAATTTAAGAAAGAGAATTATTTCCTGATTATAATAGTTTAATGACTTGCTCTTCAATCATTTGCCTCCTCTCCTTTTTTGCCTTTATGTTATTTTCCCTTGAGTTGTGGCTGTTAAGTTTAGGTTTTGATTATGTGCGGGGAGATTTTAACCCTACTCTTAAATTTATATTAGTTCCAAATCTCGAGTTAAGCCATATATCCCATTTTTTTACCCCCAAATGGAACCGAACCCATAATTAAACTAGCCCGATAACCTCCCAACTTATATACCTACACCGCGAGATCATTTCTAAAGGTCAAAAATACCTAAACGAGCCCATAAAATCTCTCGAAATGCGTTCCAATTTTTTTTATTGCACTTAGACATTTTTATTGTGTTTAAACGACACGTACCCATAAGTTTATTAATGTATGATTTATTTTCACGAGTGAACTTATCACGTCAATTTGAGTCATGTAATTATATATTTATGAATAAATATTTTTTCAATTTAAATCTTACCCATTTAAATTTAAATCCATCTGATTTAATTTATCCCCTAAATTAATTCGGTATCATTAAATTTATTTATGTCATAATATTTTAGTCCGAAAATACGAGGTATTACACGTGGGAGGTGCTTGCGTTGTGAAGGCCATTGGAATGCATCTAGCGGTGGCTGTGAAGAAGGTTCAGGGAGCGAAGAGTGCATCAAAGCTTGAAGGCGTCGAGTCTGTGAGTAAGTATAATTTGTCCTTATATGATACCTAAAGTGGATTTGCGTAGGTTAGGACGTTTGAGATTTTTTTCGTTGTGGGTTTTTCTCATACATCACGACGTTGTTTGATATATCTTAATTTTTTTTCTTGCAAATCACCTAGATTCATGCTTAGGACAACAGAAAATTGGTTAATAGTTTACACAATGAATGTTTAAAAGGTGCTTAATTAAAATTAGATTAATTGCTTATTCGATTTAATTTAATAGGAATTAAAATTTGGCCATTAGCGTTTCTTAATATTACTATAAATTTACTTTTATTTTCTTAATTTTGAGTGGGATAGAACTATGTGAGTACATTTTTATTACGTAAATAAATACACATGGAATAAAAGTATGTCTACTGGATTATACTTACATATATTTACTTAAAGTAATATTTTTTTTAATTAGTGATGGTATTGTAAAAGTATATGAATACATTTTTATTACATGGAAAAAATAAATATAAGGCTTAAAGATACATATTCATGTGGTCTAATTGAAAATTTTATTTTTAATGTGTTCTTATTCTCAATTAATAGAGACTTTAGGGACTTATCACCTTATTTTTTGATTATTTAATCATTAAAACTAAAAATTATATCGATTGATAATATGGAAATATGGATACCTAGGGTTTGTGTAGTTGTGGAAAACAAGGTTGGTTTCCCCCAAAAAAATACAAACATAGAAAACTAGAAAATGTGTTCAAATTTTTAATATATTTCCAAATAGAAAACTAGAAAACCTTTTTTTTTTATTTTACAATTTTTCAATTGTCCAAAAATTTTAAAAATCGTTTGACATATTCTCAATTAATCTTCAAATTATCTTTTACATTCAAAAATTAAACATAGGCACCTGGTCAGCAAATTATAATTCAACCCCCTAAATTTTAAAAATTACATTTTAATGCTTAATATTATGAAAAAAATGCATGTCAATCTATTTTTGTAATTACATTTTAGCCACTAAATATTTGTAAGTTGCATTTTTGGCTAATGGATTTTGTAATTACATGTGGTACCAAAAACTTTTATATAAAATTTTAGCCCCTAAATAATTTGTAAATTGTATTTTGACTCTTGAAATTTTTATAAATTATAATTTGAAAATATTGATTTATTTCTGACAAATAAATGTGTTTCTTAAGTTTTCTAAATTCTCTATAAAAATAGAAATAAACTAAAAAGTGGTGATTGAAAACAAAAAATAATGTCTACAACTAAACAACCCCTAATATTTTCTTATACTTTAAAGTAAATTTTACCTGAAATTTGGAATCATTTTTTATTTCGGACCTAATATTTCAAAAATTACAATATTCAATCCAATGTTTGAAATTTTGTACAATTTTCACCCTCCGTAGGGAGACTTAACAAAGAGGATAAATGGACATCCTATTTTTGACATCCGTTCCATTAAGTCTTCTTATGAAAATGTAATGCAGGGTTAAAATTATATGAATTTTGGTAAAATTAATATTATAACTTTTAAAATATCAAATTTAGAAATTAAAATTAAATTCAAATTTAAGTGTTAATTTTGCATTTTATCATTCATTTGCTATGTATAATATGTTAATGGATGAATGTCAAATGACATACATTACAGCGACTAGGCTTGGTATCCGACGAAATCGTTCAATTTATTAATCATAAATTTTGACTAATAAAATGATGATCCAAAGTCTTTTGAAACTTTGATTAAAAAAATGATCTTTTGAACGAAAGGGCCCTATGCTTGTTATAAATATCGTTTTAAAATGATGATAGAGAGTCTTTTGAACTGGAAAGATCCCTATACGTGCTTTAAATACTAAATTAATAATTTTACTAACCCTACTTATTTTAGTACAAGTTTAAAGCTAAGGATAGCCAAATTGAGACTACTCAGTCCTTATTAAATGCGTATGTGAACATGAATGACATGATATACGTTTTTTAGTTTGAAATAAAAGTCCCATATTTTGGAGCCGGCTATTAGCACTCCACTATATTCTCTTGGCACTCCAAATTTGTTGACAATGACAATATTGCCCTTACTTATCACATGACTCTCAAAATAGAGAACAAATTTATTAGTAATTATTCATATGTTGATGAACATTTTAAAAAACGTTCATAAAAAAATATTATTCTTTTCAATTTTTTTTATAGTTTAAAAAAAATGTTATAATAATAATTGTTTTGAGAGTTTTTCCAAAAACTGTTTTAAAAAAAAGTAATAAATTGTTGTTTATGTAAAAAAAAACAGATTTTTAAAACAATCAAAACAAATTTTTTTCAATAAATAACAGTATTTTAAACTGTTTTTTAAAACATTTTTTACTTTTAAAAATAAAAAATAACTGTTTTTATATAAAAACTGTTACAACAGTTTTTTTTTTAAATAAAAAAAGGTTTTTAAAAAAACTGTTATGATAGTTTTAAAAACCTTTTTTTTTCTTTAAAAAAATATTGTGAGAGTTTTAAAAAAGTTTTTTTTAAAGATATATTTAAAACTGTTTTTTGAAAAAAAAAGTTTTTTACATAAAACTGGGGAAAAAAATTAACAAATAAAAAATATTGTTTTGTATATTAAAAAAATGGGTCATTTTTTTAATTAACGTTTAGTCCAGACATTTTTATTTTGTTCCAAAAATTCATTCACAATATAAAACACTCACAAACACTCTTTTTTCTCTTATCCTAAACTTTAAGAAAAAATTATAAAAAATAAACAAGGGCATGGAGTCGTTGAAAAAAATACCGGCGGTTATGAATCTATTATTTTTTAAGTAACACAATCACAACCCAAATAACGACCCAAATAAAACGCGACGTCGCATGGAAGATTATTTTATTTTCATACCGCTGGTATTTTTTTTAACGACTCGATGCCCTTATTTATTTTTGATAATTTTTTCTTAAAGCTTAGGATAAGAGAAAAAAGATTGTTTGTGAGTGTTTTATATTATGAATGACTTTTGGGAACAAAATAAAAATGTCTGAACTAAACGTTATTTAAAAAATGATCCATTTTTTTTATTATAAAAACAGTTTTTTTTATTAGTTGATTTTTTTTCCCAATTTTATGTAAAAAACTTTTTTTTTTTAAAACAGTTTTAAATCTATCTTTAAAAAAACTTTTTCAAAACTCTCATAATAGGTTTTTAAATAAAAAAAAGGTTTTTAAAACTACCATAACTGTTTTTTTTAAAAACCTTTTTTTATTGAAATAAAAAACTTTCAGTTTTTATATAAAAAACAGTTATTTTTTTTCAAAACAAAAAATGTTTTAAAAAACAGTTTAAAATACAGTTTTTTATTAAAAAAAATTGTTTGGATTATTTTAAAAATCTGTTTTTTTTATAAACAACAATTTTTTACTTTGTTAAAACAGTTTTTTGAAAAACTGTCAAAACAATTATTATTAGAACCATTTTGTTTAAACTATAAAAAAAATTGAAAAGAATAATATTTTTTTATAAACGTTTTTGAAAATGTTCATCAACATTTGAATAATTATTAATAAATTTATTCTCTATTTTGAGAGCAATGTGATAGATAAGGGCAAGATTGTCATTCTCAATAAATTTGGAGTGCCAAGAGAATGTAATGGAGTGCTAATAGCCGGCTCCCATATTTTTTGTTTTATAGTCCATAAAGCATAAATTAAATTGGGTGACACTATTTCCACTCCATAAAATTACTTAGGCACTCCAAATTTTTCATAAAACTTTGTAAATGACAACAAAAGTCTTTGCCCATGATACATCACAACATCATCTTTCTCCCTTTCAAAAGTTCACGTCTTGAATTTTAATTAAAATTGTTCTTGGTTAAAAGATAAAAATAATTGTTTCATTAATATATTTTAGTGCATCTAAATACAAATACCACCTAATTAAAACACAATGCAACGCAATACGAAATATTGGTTTTTTATCCAGTATGAACACGATCCAAATAAATTTAACACGGCTTGAGATATTTTTTTTACCAAACACTAACATGATCTAATTAAAATATGACACAATCCAAATAAAATACGATAGGCAATCTTATTATTTTATCTAATACGAATACGATCCAAATAAAAATGACATGACACGAAATCTTTTTTTTTACCAAACACAAATATGATCCAATTAAAACATGACACAACTTAAACAAAATACCACATGCAATCTATCAACCACATTTTTCCATAGAATCCCTAACCGTTGTGTGTTTTTTATGTAAATAAAATTATATAAACAATTTTAAATTTAGGCAAATAGTCTATAATATATAAATAATTTATATACATTAAAAAACATAACAATTCATAAAAAACAGTCATAGGCAAATGTTAGGTTTGCCCACTTTGAACTATCAAACAACCTAATGAGTCAAAAAGTAAAATAATTATTTCAAAAATAAATAAAAACTTGACTAACATAAAAATACATTTGACTAAAATAAATAAATTTTATCAAAAAAGTAAATTATACATTTGTTTGAAAACTGTTTTAAAAATTGTATTTAAAAATTGTTTTTAAATTAATACATTTTTTGAAAACTGTTTGTGAAAACTGTTTTTAAATTAATAAATAATTATTTTACTTTTTTACCCATTGAATTGACTTTAGTTTTTGACTCATTAGGTTGTTTGATAGTACAAAGTGGAAAAACTTAACATTTGCGTATGATTGTTTTTTATGAATAGTTATGTTTATTAATGTATATAAATTATTTATAGATTATAGATTATTTGCCTAAATTTAAAATTATTAATATAATTTTATTTACGTAAAAAACACACACAATAGTTAGGGATTCTATGAGAAAATGTGGTTGGATTGCATATGGTATTGTATTTAAGTTGTGTCATGTTTTACTTGGATCATGTTTGTGTTTGGCTAAAAAAAAAAATCGTGCGTGTCGATTGTATTTGGATCGTATTCGTATTAGGTAAAATAATAAGATTGCATATCGTGTTTTATTTTGATTGTCTCGTATTTTAATTAAATCATGTTATTGTTTGGTAAAAAAATATTTCCAGTCGTGTTCGTACTAGATAAAAAACAATATTTCATATCTCGTTGCGTTGCGTTGTATTTTAATTAGGTCGTTTTCGTATTTAGATGTATTAAAATATATTAATGAAACAGTTGTTTTTATCTTTTAACCAAGAACAATTTTAATTTAAATCCAAGACGTGTAGAACTTTTGAGAGGGAGAAAGATGATGTTGTGATGTATCATGTGAAAGGATTTTGTTGTCATTTACAAAATTTAGGAAAAATTTGGAATGCCTAAGTATTTTCAAGGAGTGGGAATAGCGTCACCCATTAAATTTAGCTCAAAAAATAAAAACTGAGTTATACAATATTTATATAAAAAAAAATAACTTTAGTCAATGATTATGTTAAAAACAATTTAGAAAATCCTAAAATTTAATGTATAAGATCATAGTTTGAAAAAAATGGAGTGTACATAAATAATAAGAAGGGAATGTGGATTATGTATAACCTATAAGCCTAAATATTAAGTTCGTGTCCATACCACTAAGTCATTATAATTTTTAAAAAAATAGAGGTTAAAGTATAATTTATTTAAAGTTGATTAAGTGTCTCAATAAAATATTTATAAAAAAAAAAAAATATATATATATATATATATAATAGTAGTTATCATAATTATATATGCTTAATGCAGGAGTCTCTTTTTTCTCTCTGTCAATTATTAGTACTTATATAATGTGTCAAATGAATATAAAAATAAAATTATATCTTAAATAAAAAAAAGTCTCTCGATGTTTAGTGCATATTAATTATAGAATAATTATATTTACTCAAAAAATATAATTATGTAGTTAATTTATAATTTTAGAATAGAGACATGTTCGTATGTTCCAAACATTTTACTTATTTTCTTCATTTTATTATATTAATATTAATTCAAATGTAATAATTAATATATATGTCGCATATACTTTACAAATAAAATTGTAATACGTTCGTGCATTGCACGAGATTCGAAACTAGTTTACACATATTTCAAATGAACCATATGAATTATAAGCATTTTTCAAAATATATTTGATAAAAAAAAGTCATGAAAAACTCTCAATCTAATATTACTCATAGGGTAATAGTCATGAGATATTCACAACTGTATATAATATATTTAGAAGGAAATGATCCCAATCAGCATTATAATTTTTATTGAGCTTTATTTGTCAATTTGAGATTTAACATTTGAAAACAAATCCATATTGAAGAATATTATTGGAGTTTAATCACATCATAAATTAATATTGATCAAACTGAATCACTAATAAACTGAATCACTCGTATGTTTATTTAAATCGTTTTAATAAACTAAATACACAATACTCTGTTAATATAGGACTTATGTAACTTGTTCTCTTGGGTGAAGCAATTACACTTTGAAACTTTTTAATATATTTATTAAGTATTTAAAATAAGATAATTTCTTATTTAACGAAAGACCATTAATACGTAATGTTATAATTTTTTTTTAAATTAGTGTCTAAACGCACCCCACCTTTTTCTTGTGACTAGATGTGCCCACGTGCTTTGCACGTGTGGGCAGTCCAAATATTCAATTGGATTCGCTGAATAAATGAATAAGAAGTTGTGAATTTAAAAATTATTCATATAAAGCATAAAAACTATAACAAATTATGTACAAGTAATGAAGTAAATGAAATCAATGTGTGAAACAATGAAGCGATAATCACATAATAAGATATGAAATCTCATGAAATAGTAAAAATCAATGTCAATGAATCCGAGTTATTTAAAATGTAAAATGCAAAGGAAGAGACAAATTATTTATGGAAGAACTAAGATAATAACAAAGTGTAATGATAAAATATTAAAATATAATCGTCAAATATGTTGCTTTTGACATTTGTTAGGATTCAATGTGTCTTATTCATCTTCAATTTTATAAGCGACAAAATGTGTACGCTTTCGATTAGAATCTCTAAGCAATTTTTCTTTAATGTAGAATTTGCTAATTTTGCCAATGCACGTATATAACTTTCAAATATAGTCCGAGTGCACAATCCCCTGTGGAATAAATTAACATGAAAAAAATAAGTATATGAAATTAGTATAGAACGTTTGAAATGTATGCATGAATTTTAAGTTTTAATAAGAATGATATTACCTTTTCTTTAGAAACGATGAAAGTTTGAATGTTGCAGGCAATGAAAGACTATGTTTCCTTGAACAGTGTGACTATTGCTCTTTTGTTGTCTTCTTGAACCATTAATTGAAGTAAGTACCTTGTGTTTGGTTGAACAATGAGTCAATATCCAATAATGGTAATATAGCGTGCCCAAATTATGAACAACAAAATTGAGCTTATAGATATTTGTTAAAAACATAAGACAAACTTACATGAAAAGTTGAAACAGTGGGGTTGTAAACATATGTCAAGGTCTAATCCTAAGATTAAAAAATATATTTTTTAAGATTTCATATTTTTTTTTAAACAGTAAATTTTAAAAACATATTATTTTATAAAACTATATATATATATATAAAGAAAAAGACACTTTTTTTTAATAAAAATTGTAATTTTTTTAATAAAAAAACTCTTGTGTATAAAAGCTGTATTACTAAAAAACTTAATTTTTAAAACAAACTGTATTGTTAAAATTTGTATTCATAAAAAATACAATTTAAAAAATGCATTTATAAAAATATTGTTTTTTATAAATAAATAAAATACTATTTTTTTTATAAAAACAAAAAAAAATTATTGTTTTTTATATAAAAAAGTAACTTTTTTTAAAAATACAATTTATATAAAAAAAATACAATTTTTTTTCTATATATATTTTTGTTTTTTTCTTTACATATTTTTAAGAATACAATTTTTTCTTATAAGAAATGAAGTTTCTAATTAAAAAATAAGGTTTTTATAAACAATATAATTTTCATAAAAAATTATACCATTAAAGAGGAAATCATCTCTTTTTATGTATAAGAGATAGAGATAGAGGTGTATTTTCAGAGATGCAGAGATCATGAAACCCCAGAAAATAATTAATATGAAATCTAAAAAGCTCCATCCGTGTTTTTTTACAATTATACTCTCTCGAGTTAATAATATGGATTAAATGTCATAATTTTAAATAAGAACATAGTCAGATGAACCAGATTCTCTCCATACATGTCTTTTTACTGTCAAAATGAAAAAAATACAATGGTCGGTAATACTGACAAAGGGAGTATACACACAAAGAAATAAATAAAGATAATGCAGATGAACCGGAGTCTTGATTAAAAATCGAATAACGTCTTCACCCGTGTAAATTTCGTACCAAATATGTTCCAAGTGGATTCTTGTTCATGTATTATTTAAAAAGTATCAAGATCAAAATCCTTATTTTAATAGTCTCAAGATCAAAATTCAACATACTAAATTACAGTCTCAAGTTTGAAAAACTCAATAAATTGTTAAAACATCCATTTTCAAACAGTTTTTGTTCTTAAAACTGTTAAAACCTATGCACATGAATTAAACCTATATACATCACTACACCAATTATATAATGTAAACTCATAAAAAAAAGATAAATTAATGTGTTCAAATTTGGGGGCTTTAAACAGGTTATTATGTAACATGAAACATATTAATCTCTAAAATAAAATAAACAACGTGATAAACAGATCTACACAAAATGATCACAAATTTAAATGTAAATTCGAACCTCATATTTGAGTTACCTTCCACAATGGCATATATGTTTGGGCCGGTTTAGTGTTGCTAAGATTATTTCTAGTCCACCTGTTTTTTTTGTGATTAGTTAGAGGATGGTTTAGTGAGAGAGATGAGATATTTTGAGAAGTTGGTTTCACTTGGGAAGTCTTCATAGCAAAAGTTTGGCTTTTTCGTGTATTGGGTTGGAAGTTGTGCATAGGAGATCGTGGTCAGTGTACAAATTAGAGTGCAGTGTATGTGGGTGGGATTAAAATACAATATATAATATATTCTTGAATGAAAGAGAAAGATAGAAGGGTATTGATGGATTTTTAAATTATATGAGGATAAAATAGTCTTTATATCATTAAAGAGAAACTCCCCTCTTTTAAAGTAGTAGAGATAGAGATTTGTCAAGGGACGGAAGAGAGAAGGATGAGATAGAGATTTTTTATTAGATTAATAATAAGAATAGTTTAATTATATAATAAATAATATATTATCCACTTTTTGTTAAGTAATAAATATACTAGAAACTGTGCAAAAGTGAAAGGGAAAAATATATCATCTTTTCGTGAATAATTAATTTTTTTTCACGTTTTAAATCAAAAGAACATAGAAAATATATAATTTAATATTGATCCAACTGAATCACTAATAAACTCTTATTTTTATATAAAATCATATTAATAAACTATATATAGGACTTATATATAAAAATTGCTATTTTGGGTCAAGCAATTAGACTTTGAAACTTTCTAATATATCCATTAAATATTTAAAATGAGATAGTTTCTTATTTGACAAAAGATATTAATATATAGTCTTATATTTATAAATTCGTATCTACATGCACCCCCCCCCCCCCCCCCCCACCCCCTCCTTCTTCTGATGATCTGTCAAGCGAAGGGAGAGAGAAGGGTGAGCGAGAGATTTTTTTGTTAAATTAATAATAAGAATAGTTAATTGTCTAATAAATAATATATTATACAGTTTTTGTTGAGTAAATACATTAAGAATTGTGCAAAAGAAAAAGGAGAAAATATGTAATTTTTTCGTGAATAACGAATTTTTTTGCCACGTTTTAAATCAAAAGAACATAGTAATAATATAAAATGTGACGGAGTAATAAATGAAATCCCAACCTATTGGTTAACCCATCAAATCCACCGGAAGTAATACTGACACGTGCGGTGGACCCCACATTTGTCAGAAACTGATCATTCCAAGTAATTGTACTATAACGTTAAATCTGGACCGTTGGATGAGCATTTGACAACCGTTGGATTGCTATGGGATCCGAGTCCGTAACACACACGTGTCGGGGCTCCTAAAGCACCGAAAGACGACAAAAGGGCAGTACCCAAAAGAGAATTATGACATTTGGGTTTAAAAATTAACCATGGTTAGTTTAACCAAACCATGGCCGAAAGCGACTGCCAATCTATTAGTTAACGTTCGTACGACGTCGTCAAATGTGTCCACTAAAGAATTTACTCGGCGATTTTGAGTGGTGTCATCGGCTTTGTTGGGTAGTTTGTTTTGTCTTTAATAACCTTGGTGCAATTCTTATCCATAGATTGTGACCCCCATATGAAATTACGTTGGTAAAGCCTCTATCTATTATTTTTTTTTCCATATCTTCCATGATAAAACAATTTTTTTCTACGAAGCAATTAGCATCCACTACTAAAATTGACTATGGTTAGTATCCACTACTAAAACCTTTTCAACATCAATATCATTTATCCAAGACAAAAGTGTTGGGATTATATGATGTGATAAATTTTAGGATTATTTATATACAGTCTCGCGAGAATAAATTATTTTTAATTAAATATTATTAATTTTTTAATCATTAAATAGGTTATATTTTAAATTTTTAAATGTTTTTTTCTTCATAATTTTATCCTTTTAAAACTATTAATCCGTAATTTCTTATGAGAAGTTAGATAAGTGGTTGAACTTTTTTTTAATCATATTTTTAATCTTCAAATGATTATAACTTTTGATTGATAAATCCGTTTTTCGCAAAATTACTATTTTTGAAATTTGTTCGTCGAGATCTTATCAAACAAGATCGATGAAATCTATAAATTTCAAAAGAAAAAATTTGCACATACAGTTAATTTTACTGTATGTACCAAAAAATCAAATAGTTTTATATTTATGACATTTTTACAAACAGTAATATTTATTGTATCAATATTACAAAGAGAGTAAAATTTATTGTGTTCAATTGAAAATGAAATACATATATTTATCAAACAAGATTCATAGAGTCCATAGTATTTCAATAGAAAAAATTACACAGACAGTGAGATTTACTGTGTGCACCTTTAAAATTAGAACTTAAATAATGATTAAATAGTCAATAGGAATTAATTAAAAAAAAATCAAAATAAGAATTACATATAATAATACATATTAACTGGGTTGTCACATTAGTTGTTAGGATTAAATAATAATATAAACAAATTGGTTAAATGAATTGATCAATTAAATAATATATATATATTGTCAGAAAAATACTTATTTTTAGTTTAACACATTTACTCACTCAAATACTCATTTATTCAATATTTTCTTATTTTTGAAGGTCCGAGTCAGCTGCACCCCATGTCATCGCAAACCAGAGCTCCGATGGATCCGACTCTCAAGCACTCATTTACTCAATATTCTCTTATTTTTAAAGGTTCGCGATAGCGGCACCTAATCTTCACCCTCACCAATCCCATTGTCAGAGCTCCAACGACCTTCATCATAGCTCCGATTTTGGGTGAGTAAGGGTAGTATCAGGTGCTGCTGATACGGAGCTTTAAAAATAAAATAATATTGTATATATGGGGTTTGGATCCAACGAAACTAGGTTTGGTTGAGTAATGGTGGCATAGGGTGTCGCTGACGCGACCCTTTAAAAATAAGAGAATATTGGATCAATGGATGTTTGAGTGACTAAATGGGTTAAACTAAAAATAGGTGTCCGTGGTTTTTAAACATTTTAGTAGGATCATAAAAAAATAATCAGCTCAGAATGATTTTTTTTGCTATTTTAAAAAAAACAGTCAAACTGTGTGACTTTTTAAATTATTTTTAAGGTGTTAAAAACTAACAAAGTTTGACCAATTTTTTTAAAATAATAAAAAATTTATTTTGAGTTGATTTTTTTTATATGCTCCTACTGAAGTGTTTAAAAATCACAAATAAAAAAATCTGCCCAAAAATATATTTTTTACTATTTTAAAAAAATGGACTCATTTAGGGACCTCATGATATATATATATATATATATACTAGCGTATGCCCGTGCCTGAAGGCACGAAGAAATTTTTCAAAGTACGTAATCGCGAAACGGAGATAATTTTTCAAAGTACGTAATCGCGAAACGGCGACAATGTCAAATTTTTAAAAAAATTGGGAATAATCTACTTTATTTATGGAACTATTCACCATGCTTAACAAATAACAAATAGTCCAACATCCAAATTGTCTAAATTCTTCAAACAAATTCACATATAAAATGAAATATACAATATTCATCAATCAAATTAACTGTCTCAAAACAACAAAGTGTCAATTTTTTAAAAAAATTGGGCACAGTCTCCTCTGTTTATTATATTATCCACCATATTTAAGGGGTAACAACAAATCCAACAAATTAAAAAAAAAATCCCAAATTCGGAGATGGGAGCTAGAACGCCGGGAAAGGAGAATATGAATTTATTCTTTGTGTGGGACTTCCTCAAAATGTCTGTGTCGTGGTGCTTCTGGATTATGTACTACACTACTGCTGTCTTCCCATCCTTCTTCCCACCTCTGGCCATTATCACTCTCTCCCTCTCGATTTTCTGTACGATTTGACAAACAATAAACATTATTAATCAGTTTCTCGAACAAAGATACAATCAAATAAGTATGTGTACAATCAGTAAAATGAAATATACAATCACATCCAAATTGTCTAAATTCAAGATTGATTCAACCGGATCCAATTGGATTACCTCTTTTATACAAAAATGTAGTTTCGAGTTTGATCCCATCATATCTGGTCTACAAATAAAATAAATAACAAAAGCAATCAGCACAGATAGCAACGTACTTTACATACATGAAACTCACATAAATGAATCCACATTCATTTAATTTCCCCAAGTACTTTACATACATGAAACTCGCAGATAACAACGTTAACAAAAGCAATCAGCACAGTAGTACTACATACATACTCTAGTCCACCATATTTTCTAATAACCTGATACATTTAAAAAAAAACAAAAATCAGTAGCTATAAATGCCAGTAAGTAGTCAACATGGGAAAAAATTGACTATTCTAAGGATATGGAAATCAAATAATCAGAGCCTAAGCCATAAAAATCTAAAATTTGAATCAGAAAAATTACCTCCACAACATTGATGAAAATGGGAGAAAACTCGAATATGGGAGAGAAATTGTGACAGAATGATTTTTGATGTCGCCGATTATTTCCCTAAAATGAATTTGAGGAAATAATGACTTTTCTACTGCACAATTCCAATCATGAATATTATGAAAGAAGCCTCAATGAAAATAAACTAAGCTACAAATCAGTTTTTATATTTGATGCTTAAAATATGGCCAAAACATGAAAGAAAAGGAATTTGGAGCATGTTATGCAAACTTTGAATCACCAAAATTGCAATAAAACTAAATTGAAAAAGAAAAAAATGGTAGGTGAGAACTCGAACCTATGTAAAATGCACAAAATTTATAAAGCTCCAACGATGGATAAAGAGGCTTGGTTGATTATCGATCAAACCTGGAAAAAAAAATGGAACAAAATATTATGCAAACTCTGTCATAATCTTCATTCCAATCTGCATATATATGCATTGCATATATATGCAATCTACGTATATATGCAGTGCATATATATGGCCTCCACACTGCATATATGTGGCCTCCACACTCAATTTTATACAACAACCGTAAACTATTTAATAGGAATCACCCAAATTGCAATAAAACTAAATTGAAAAAGGAAAAAACGGTAGGTGAGAACTCGAACCTATGTAAAATGCACAAAACTTATAAAGCTCCAACGGTGGATAAAAAGGCTTGGTTGATTATCGATCAAACCTGGGAAAAAAATGGAACAAAATATTATGCAAACTCTGTCATAATCTTCATTCCAATCTGCATATATATGCAGTGCATATATATGCATATGCATATATATGGCAGTGCATATATATGCAATCTGCATATATATGGCAGTGCATATATATAGTCCAATAACAACGACAAAAACATCAATAAATATATATCATTAAACTTGGAGATTGACAAAATAAGTAATTTCATATTAATTAATTAGTCATGGAAGAAGGTTCATGTCTGCTCTTTTTTTATATTGTAAGAGGTAATGAAAATTGATTTTTTTTCTTCTTTTAACTCATAAAATATGGAATGTAAACAAATGAAACGACTTACTCAATTCCCATATGTTTTTTTCTATTGTCCATTCCTCGCGCACGTGAAGCTGCTTCATGTTATATATGCATATGCCTTGAATGCTAAAACTGCTACTTCATGTTAGTGAAGATGCTTCTGCTGCTGTGATTCACATGGGTGCTACTTCTCTAGTGCTAGAACTGCCCATGACATTGGTGAAAATGTTCGTCATCAAATTCAGAATTCCCATCATTGTGAATTAGTTATAGCTTGGACATTTGTTTCTTTGGACAATGTTTAGTCCAATGTGAATACAGAGTGAATACTAAATGTATCCATCTGTTTCTTAGGACAATCGTGCACAACCGTAACCAAGAAAAAGAAGAAAAAAGGAACATTAAACGATAACATAAGAAAAGGAAGAGGAAATCCAAATAAGAGAGAATTTAGGTAAAAAGCATACCTTAAGGTTGAAAAAGCTGAGGACATCCTTCTCTTTACCCCCAGAACTGTCAAACCGTGTTCAACAGAAGCAAACAAAGTTCAGATTTTGCTCACAAATCTGAGAAACAGACAAGAATATGCATTAAAAGTGTCATTAAAGGGTTTAAATGTGAACTTTTCAATAAGAATGACACGAACTTTTATTCTAGAAATTAAACAGATCTTCGCATGCCATCAAATTCATAATGTTAAATAACGTCACCGCATATCCACATCACCACATATCCATTCCATTTCATCTAAGGGCAGAATAGCAGATTGTACAAACAAACAAAAAAAATCATGAAAACTATTTGCAAAAAAGGAAATTCAATACAGAGAGGGATAATTATGTCCACATACCATTGAGGTTCTTACACTTTCACATGGTTTTCGATGATCCACACAATGTTGCGGGATATTAGCCATCATCAAAACTCACTAATGTGGGAATACTGTCAATTAAAAACAATAGACACTTCCATCATCTATCCTTCTATTGTGGGAATACTGTCAATTAAAAACAGCAGACACTGCAAAAAGTGGCTTAAAGATAGGCCCTGAGCAGTACTTGTCATATAAGTATGTATTGGATCCATAAAACAATACTTGTCCTATAAATATCGCTTTCTATAATATTTTTCATGTTATAGACATACTTAATGCCAATAAATATATATATAATGTTTCGATGCAAAAACGCTCAAAATCTATAGGATCTAAGCATTATAAATAGAACAACAAAAGTTTTTTTGCATAAAAAAAACATGTAACCTTGTATTAAGGCTAATCAACGGAGTTGAACCAAATAACCTAATTAAATTTATGTTTTTAAGGCATATAAATTTGGCATTTCAACTAAAAACACCTATGTTTGGAACCAAAAATGCATGTTATAGTGAACATCAGGAGAAAATTAACACACAAATCAATATAGAAAAACTTGAATAGGGAGAGATATCTGAATCCTTTATACTTTTGACTCAATTGAGTCTATATTGTATAAGTGCTCATCTAGTTTGGAAATTGTGAAAAAATTATGTCCTCCCTAGAATCCAAAGAACCTCAGAAGTTGGTTTGCTACTTCATCTCTCTATCTTGTTTTGATCAAGATCAAATTGCCAACACTCACACACAGTAAAATTTATTTTTTGCATATCATATTGCATAATAATGTGTGTACATATTTTGAGTGTGTTTAAATCCCTAAGTTGGAATTTTAATAATTTTTTGGGATTTTTTAAACATTTTTTAAATAAGGTTTTATTAATTAAAACTTGATTTAAAAGTTTTGTGGTCAATTTGTAAATATTATTTGTTGGGTATTTTAGCCTAATGTTACCTTGGGTAGAATCCGAAAGCTGAGTAAACTTTGGGGTGTGTTTTTAATTAGTTTAAGATGCGCGTTTCATATCCCGTTATCATCCAACACCTGTCTTCATCTGATTGGTTGAAACTGTGTTTGTTTACTGAGTTAAAAACGCATATGTTTGTAGCCCTTGGATCATTAGGTATCGACGATCTGCATGTCGTCTTGGTGAATCCCAGTACAACCTTCTAAACCAATCAGGATTCGTTTAAGCACCGCCTTATTAGAACCCTTCGATCAAAGTCAATTTGACTTGACTTAATCCTGGCCCTTGGTTTTGATCGAGCCTCTCAAACCTTCTCTCCACCCTATAAAAGGGACCCTACTCTTAGACTTCGAAGACTTTTGCCATTTTCATTTCCTCTGAGAAATAGAGAGAGTATAGAGAGAAGAGAGAAGAGAGAAAATAGAGAGAAGAGAAAGAGTTAGAAACCTAACCCTGTTTCGTCAAAGCCTTTTCCATCCAAACTCAAACACTTCTTCAAAACTCCATATCCAAAACACTACCCTGAGTGTTATTGAGTGATTGAGAGTTTGAGTTGAGTTTGTTATTGCTGCTATAACCTCTTGTTCGTTAGATCTTGTTTTCAACTTAAACGCTTACTCAGATCTACTTTCTGATTTCATAGAAATTTCAGATCTGAGTTATTCATGTTACATTACACTTAGTTTCATTCTTTATTTCTCATCTTGAGAAATATATTGTTGATTATTTTCTATAAAACGTTTGCTTACTTTGAAATCAACAATAAATGCTTTCTGTTTCTAGTTCTTGTAAAACTAAACCTTTGACCTAGTTGGAATCACACTTGGAGGTTTTCAATCTCGAAAAACTTTCTAAAATTCTGAGATTGATTAAGACCTTGTATGTCGTCCTAGCAAGGTATCCGTGGATTCTGGGAATGATTTAAAGGTCAAATAAGGTTCAAAGTTTTGTAAGAAGAAAGAAAAAGAAAAGATCACAGCATATAGTGTTATTGTAATTTGTTAGGACTGTTTGTACTTAATAAGTGTTCGTGTGTGCATGCATGTGTTAGAGAGCACCTCCACAAACACTTTCACCCTACAACACGAAAAGTGTTGGTAATAAGATCTTGTGAACAAAGAGTCGACGTAAAGTGCTGAAACAAATCAGAAGTTAACAAACTAGGAGAACTACATCTACAATCAGAACTGCAGAGAAGTTTTAAGGACACCAGAGGGTACATTCCTAAACTTATATAGGTGTGAGTTGTTTGCATGTTAGTTATATAGTTTGTAAATCATATATTTGTTTTAGTGGATTTTTCATTTTACTCCGTAGAGGGAGTCGTGGATGTTTCCTCAATTGGTGAGGTTTTACCACGTAAAAAACATCGTGAACATAATCTTTCTACATCTCCTCATCTCATTCTTGGTTGTGCCGAGTTTAAGTTTTTTTAAACTTCTTTATAAATCTGTTATTCAATTCGTGAATAGATCTCGTACATACTGATTTGTTAAACACATTTTGTGTTCAAATAGTTTGGTTTTTACGAAAAGAGTTTCTTAAAAAAAACAGATCGGAGTTACTTAAATAGTTTATTTTTAATAAACGGCTTTAGTAACATTTTTCAATTGGTATCAGAGCTTGGTAAACTGCTTTCAAAAGAGATCCTGTGTTTCTGAAATTGTTTTCTGAAAATCAAATATGGACGAGAAAAATGAAAGATTTGGTAACTTGACCAGACCTCCAATCTTTGATGGAACCAATTTTGCTTACTGGAAAGTAAGGATGATTGCCTTCATTCAGGGAACTCTGGGAGATGATGTCTGGGACATAGTTAAAAATGGTTACACTTTTCCTACTAAACCAGCCAACGAAGGAAGTAATGAGAGGGTTAAGAAAGCTTTAATCGAGTTCACTCAAGAAGAGAAACAAGTTTCTCGAAATAATAACAAAGGAAAGAATGCCATATTTATGTCCATAAATGAACATGAGTTCAAAAGAATCTCATCCTGTACCACTTCTAAGGAAGCTTGGGACACCTTGGTTACTTCTCATGAAGGAGACACTAGAGTTAAGGCTGCTAAAACCCAAATGCTTATTCAGCAGTATAACTCCTTAATTATGTCTGAGACTGAGTCATTTGATGACTTCTATATGAACCTGACTGATATTGTGACCAAACTGCATGCTAATGGGGTGACTTATGACAGACATGAAATTGTATCTAAAATTCTAAGATCATTACCACAGAAATTTGATAATAAAAGATATGCTATTGAGGAAATGTGTGATCAAAATCTCACTCATGAATTACTCCGTAGTAAACTAAGAACTGTGGAAATGGAACTAGAATTTAAGAAACAATTGACTCAAACCCATAGGAAACAGACTAGTTCCAATCTGAGCTTCTCTTCTAAGCTAACTAAGCCTGAACTTATACTCCCCACTTATGATTCTGATGAGGAATGCAATATAGAGAGTTTGGACAATCAGATTGCCTTAATTACTAAACAGTTTAAGAAAATTATTAAGTTTAGAAACAAAGTGGCAAATAAACAAGGCAAATCAAATTATCCAACTTCCTCTAATCACAGGCCTCATGAGAAAAACCATGACAAAAATCACAAGGACTCTCACTTTAGACCTAATAGAGACCTTAAGAAGACTGAATGCTATAAATGTAATAAACTGGGGCATATTGCACAAGACTGTAGAGTTAACTTGAACACTCAAAACAAACACACTAGAGCTAACATTTGCGAAACACGGGATGATTCAAGTGATTCTGAAAAGGAGGAACCTGAGTCATCTGATGTTTTTTACCCTTGCATGTCCTTCTTTGCCAAGATCATATATAATGATGATGTGCTTATGCCTGTATATGAGAATGCTTCTAGTAACTCTACTCCTTCTATTGAGAATCATGTTTATACTGGTTTAGATGCTTTGATTACTGAGAATGTTGCATGTTCTACTACGGGGTGTGTGAGTCAAAGGGATAGCAATAATGACGATGTCAATGGGTGTGTGAGTTTAACAAATGAATCTTTAGGGGTCACTCCACACACCACACTTAGTGACTCGGACAATGAAGACCTCCCTGACATTCACACACTTTATGCTAAAACTCTCAAGAAAAGCACTAGACTAGAAAAGAATGTGAAATATCTCACTAAGAAGTTAGAAGATCTAAGCCTAATGGTTAAACTAAATGCTGAAGAGTATACTACCCAATGCTTGACTCATAAAAACGAAATCAAATTTTTTTATGAAAAACTCAGAAATTTAAAAGAAACAAATGAAACTCTGGAGAAAAAATACAAAGGGACATTGTTAGAATTGGAGCAAACTAAAGAAAAGACAGCAACTGTTTTCAAAAAATTTACAAAATTTGAAAATAATTCAAAATGTTTTGATGAATTTGTTGCTGAATCAAAAACCAATTCTGATGATCGAACTGGAATAGGGTTTTGCCCCAATTTGAAAACACAAACAAAATATTTTGAAACTATCAAGTTTGTGTCAGGAGGCAAAAGACCTATTGAAACATGCCCAGACTTTCATTCTCTAAAAACTGAGTTTGATTCAAAAAATCAAAATTTTAACATTGGGGAATCAAGTTGCTCTAAACATGAAAGTTCACCTAAGGCTAAATACGCCTGCCCTTCTATTAGGAAGAGTGAGTCTGCATTCAAGACTGTCACACCTAGGAATAGAGTTCAGCCTCAAAACTGTTCAAAACCTTGGTTTAGAGACTTTCCTAAGGAGACCTCAATTCTGAGCAATCTTTATTTCTCCTACTGCGACATATATGGTCACTCTTTTGATAATTGCTATGCTAGGAGACTAGTTAATCCTGTTTATAATCCTCATATCTATCAGAACTTTAACTATTCTAGGAGGAACCGAAACAATTATATACTTCCTAGACAGCCAGATAGAAACTCTAATTATAGAAAGAGAAAGACCAAACCTAAAAGAACATTTCCTAGAAGGAATCCTAAGCACTTTCCTAAACCAAATGCTCAAGTCTTTCACAAAATTCAAAATCATGCGCAAAATATTTTTCAACAAAAATCCAAAGCTCGCAAATTTTATCAATTGAGAGATAATAAGCGCAAGATGAAAACTAAGGCAATTTGGGTTAGAAAAGATGATCTATTACCTCGGATGAAGTGTAATGTTGTTATTACTGCTTTAAAAGCTGAACACACATCATCTGGTTGGTATTTAGACTCTGGATGTTCTAAGCATATGACTGGTGATGAAACTAAACTTTTAAACAAAACCAGCTTTGCTGGTGGTAAAGTCATTTTTGGTGATGGAGTTTCATCTCAAATCATAGGCAAAGGAACTCTCCAAGAAGCTGGTCTTACTATTCTTCAAGATGTCCTTCTAGTTAAAGGTCTTAAGGCAAATCTACTTAGCATATCGCAATTTTGTGACTCAGATCATATCGTTACCTTTTCAAAGAACAATTGAAAAATTTTAAATGAAAAAGGTGAATGCATAATTACTGGATTCAGAACTCCTAACAATTGCTACACTGTCATGAACAATTCTGAAATCTGTAATGTTGCCAGAATGGATGACAATGAGATATGGCATAACATAATGGGTCATATAAATTATGATAACCTTAGTAGACTGACCTCTTAGGAAATAGTTAGAGGAGTTCCTAAAATCAAACTTATACCCAATCTTATTTGTGGTTCCTGTCAAGAAGGTAAAATTGTTAAGGCACCTCATAAGAAAGTCAAAGATATTCTTACCTTTAATCCATTAGAACTCATCCATATGGACCTAATGGGTCCCTCCCAAACTGTTAGTCTTTGTGGACACAGTTACATCCTTGTTATGGTTGATGACTTCACTAGATTTACCTGGGTAGCCTTCTTAAAACAAAAGTCTGAAACATTCCAAACCTTCCTAAAAATCTTCTTAGGATTGAGAATGAGAAGGATACTCAAGTGAATAGAATTCGTAGTGATAGAGGTGGTGAATTCAAAGACACTGGTATTATAGAATACTGTGACTATAATGGTTATAAACACGAGTTCAGTGCTCCTAAGACCCCTCAACAGAATGGTATTGCGGAGAGAAAGAATCGTACCCTTCAAGAGATGGCACGTGTTATGTTACATGCCAAGAATTTACCTAAATATTTTGGGTAGAGTCCATTCGTACTGCTTGTCACATTATAAATAGGGTCTATCTTAAAAAGAATTCCAAACAAACCCCTTACAAACTTTGGTACAATAAAAAGCCTAATCTCAAATACCTTAGAACCTTTGGCAGTACTTGTTATGTATGTAAGGATAGGGAACACTTATCCAAATTTGAGATCCAGGGAGATAAAGCCATATTTTTAGGATATTCGCCTAACAGTAGAGCTTATCGAGTGTATAATCTTCGAACTAAAAATTTGATGGAATCCATAAATGTAATTGTTAGTGACACTACTATAGAAAGCAAGACTGGTGAATTTACTATTGAGGAAGAGTCTACAAATATTTTAGAAAATGACTCCTCTGCAATGGATAATTCATTACCTATTGAGACACCTGAGGTACTTAACTGGGTTTCTAAAAATCATCCCATAAATAACGTAGTTGGTAACCCTAGTGAGCCAGTGCGTACAAGATCCCAACTCAGAAACTATGCACATTATGCATGTTTTGTTTCCCTTGTGGAACCAAAGAATGTAAATGAGGCATTTAATGACTCTCACTGGATTTCTGCTATGCAGGAAGAACTTTTACAATTTATCATTCGTGATGTTTGGTATCTTGTTCCACGTCTTGATCACAAAAAGGTTGTTGGCACACGTTGGATTTTCAAAAATAAGACTGATTAAAATGGGATAATAATTAGAAATAAAGCTAGATTAGTTGCTCAAGGATACTCTTAAATAAAAGGAATAGATTTTAATGAGACCTTTGCTCCTGTTACTCGTTTAGAATTTGTTCGTCTGTTTTTTCCTATAGCTTGCCACATGCACTTTACACTGTACCAAATGGATGTCAAATCTGCGTTCCTTAATGGAATACTGGCTGAAGAAACCTATGTAGAACAACCTAAAGGGGTCATTGACCCTAAACATCCAAATCATGTATTTCGTTTGAAAAAGGCTTTGTATGGCCTTAAACAAGCTCCTAGAGCTTGGTATGAGCGTCTTTCCAGTTTTCTTTTAGATAAAGGTTTCAAAAGAGGCGGAAATGACCAAACTCTTTTTGTCAAACATTTTGACAAACACATCACTATTGCTCAAGTTTATGTTGACGATATTATATTTGGATCAACTTCTCCCTCAGAAGTCAAATCCTTCTCTGAAACTATGCATAAGGAGTTTCAAATGTCCCTTATGGGGGAGCTACAATTCTTCTTAGGCCTTCAAGTCAAACAAAATTCAGAAGGATTATTTTTATCGCAATCCAAGTACGCTTTAGAGATAGTAAAGAATTTTGGCCTCGAGAGTGCTAAAGATGCTAAAACGCCCATGAGTACTACGCTAAAACTTTTCAAAGATGAAAATGGAAAATCTGTAGATCCTACTCTGTATCGTAGTATGATAGGCACCTTGCTATATCTTACTGCTTCGCGCCCTGATATTATGTATGATGTATGTGTATGTGCTCGATATCAAAGTAACCCTAAAGAGAGCCACTTGAATGCTGTTAAACGTATCATTAAATATGTAAAAGGCACTTTAAATCTAGGACTTTGGTACACTAATGACACACCAAGCACTATAATTGGGTACACTGATGCTGACTGGGATGGGTGTACTGATGATAGTAAAAGCACATCGGGAGCATGTTATTATATAGGTAATAACTTGGTAGGATGGAGTAGTAAAAAACAAAACTGCACATCACTCTCAACAGCTGAATCTGAATACATAGCCGCTGGCAGCTGTTGTGCTCAATTAATGTGTCTTAAACAAATGCTAAGTGATTATGGTATTCAAGAAAACCAATTGCATCTCTATTGTAATAATCAAAGTGCGATTAATATTTCTAAAACCCTGTTCAACACCCGCGAACAAAGCATATTAAAATAAGACATCATTTTATACGTGAATTGGTTGAATCTAAGGAATTAGAAATCAATTATCTTCCTACTGATCTACAACTCACAGATATGTTTACCAAACCTCTAGATTATAATAGATTAATTTCATTACGTAAATCTATTGGTATGGTTTATGCTGACTAATAATTTTGCTGTTTATCCAAGTTTTTCCCTTTGTCCATTTGAGACAAAATGGGGGAGAAATTTGAGTCTATTCAATTCTTTCATATGCTAAACAGCTTGATCTTAGTGATTTATTGCAGGTTCTTGTTGTACAGTTACTCTCAACAGTTGTAATAGGGTATTCAAATGTACTTAGTTGAGTTATGTACTTTTTGAATTCTAGGTATTGGGTAGATAGAATTTTGATAGGAATAAGTTTTTCTTATTTTCTTGTTGCCCTACGAGTCCTAGATGACTCAAATGAGATTTTGTCTCACATTTCCAAAGGGGGAGATTGAAGCCCTTATACTTTTGACTCAATTGAGTGTAAATTGTATAAGTGCTCATCTAGTTTGGAAATTGTGACAAAATTATGTCCTCCCTAGTATCCAAAGAACCTCAGAAGTTGGTTTGCTACTTCATCTCTCTATCTTGTTTTGATCAAGATCAAATTGCCAACACTCACACATAGTAGAATTTATTTTTTGCATATCCTACTGCATAATAATGTGTGTACATATGTTGAGTGTGTTTAAATCCCTAAGTTGGAATTTTAATAATTTTTTGGGATTTTTAAACCATTTTTTAAATAAGGTTTTATTAATTAAAACTTGATTTAAAAGTTTTGTGGTCAATTTGTAAATATTATTTGTTGGGTATTTTGGCCTAATGTTACCTTGGGTAGAATCCGAAAGTGGAGTAAACTTTGGGGTGTGTTTTTAATTAGTTTAAGACGCGCGTTTCATATCGTGTTATCATCCAACACCTGTCTTTATCTGATTGGCTGAAACTGTGTTTGTTTACTGAGTTAAAAACGCGTATGTTTATAGCCCTTGGATCATTACCTATCGACGATCTGCATGTAGTCTTGGTGAATCCTAGTACAACCTTCTAAACCAATCAGGATTCATTTAAGCACCGCCTTATTAGAACCCTTCGATCAAAGTCAATTTGACTTGACTTAATCTTGGCCTTTGGTTTTGATCGAGACTCTCGAACCTTCTCTTCACCCTATAAAAGGGACTCTACTCTCAGACTTCGAAGACTTTTGCCATTTTCATTTCCTCTGAGAAATAGATAGAGTATAGATAGAAGAGAGAGAAGAGAGAAGAGAGAAGAGAGAAGAGAGAAGAGAGAAGAGAGAAGAGAGAAGAGAGAAAACAGAGAGAAGAGAGAGAGTTAGAAACCCTAACCCTGTTTCGTCAAAGCCTCTTCCATCCAAACTCAAACACTTATTCAAAACTCCATATCCAAAACACTACCCTGAGTGTTATTGAGTGATTGAGAGTTTGAGTTGAGTTTGTTATTGCTGCTATAACGTCTTGTTCGTTAGATCTTGTTTTTAACTTAAACGTTTACTCAGATCTACTTTCTGATTTCATAGAAATTTCAGATCTGAGTTATTCATGTTACATTACACTTAGTTTCATTCTTTATTTCTCATCTTGAGAAATATATTGTTGATTATTTTTTATAAAACGTTTGCTTACTTTGAAATCAATAATAAATGCTTTATATTTCTAGTTCTTGTAAAACTAAACCTTTGACCTAGTTGGAATCACACTTGGAGGTTTTCAATCTCGAAAAACCTTTCTAAAATTCTGAGATTGATTAAGACCTTGTCTGTCTTCCTAGCAAGGTATCCGTGGATTCTGGGAATGATTTAAAGGTCAAATAAGGTTCAAAGTTTTGTAAGAAGAAAGAAAAAGAAAAGATCACAGCATATAGTGTTACTATAATTTGTTAGGACTGTTTGTACTTAATAAGTGTGCGTGTGTGCATGTATGTGTTGGAGAGCACCTCCACAAACACTTTCACCCTACAACACGAAAAGTGTTGGTAATAAGATCTTGTGAACAAAGAGTCGACGTAAAGTGCTGGAACAAATCAGAAGTTAACAAGCTGGGAGAACTACATATACAATCAGAACTGCAGAGAAGTTTTAAGGACACCAGAGGGTACATTCCTAAACTTATATAGGTCTAAGTTGTTTGCATGTTAGTTATATAGTTTGTAACTCATATATTTGTTTTAGTGGATTTTTCATTTTACTCCGTAGAGGGAGTCGTGGACGTTTCCTCAATTGGTGAGGTTTTACCACGTAAAAAACATCGTGAACATAATCTTTCTACATCTCCTCATCTCATTCTTGGTTCTGCTGAGTTTAAGTTTTTTTAAGCTTCTTTATAAATCTATTGTTCAATTCTTGAATAGATCTCGTACATACTGATTTGTTAAACACATCTTGTGTTCAAATAGTTTGATTTTTACGAAAAGAGTTTCTTAAAAAAACAGATCGGAGTTACTTAAATAGTTTATTTTTAATAAACGGCTTTAGTAACGTTTTTCAATATCATAGTATATGGATAGGCTAACAAAGGACACTGATGATGATTCAGTGAAAGTGCATTCGGCCAAACATATGCCATTTGTCCAACAGCATTAAAAGATTAACTCCGGCATTTGTCCAAATATCTGTTGTCCAACTGTGAAAATGCAAAACATACTCCTGAGGCATACCACAATCAAGTGCCTATAAACCAATGAAAGATTAATGATCATCTGAGAGGCATACCGCAATTAAGTGCCTATAAACCAATGAAAGATTAATGATCACCCAAGAGGCATACCATGTTTTTTATAAGATTAATGATCGATTATGAAAAAGATATTGACTACACAGGCATGAATACGTACGAAATTAGAAACTTCCAACATTTTATCTTCATACCAAAAATGCATCATGACTCAAAATGCGGGAATTGTGAGGAGAAAAACAGAGTGAAGGAACATACACTTAAAAAGGTATTAAACAATAAATAAGAATGAAGAAATCAGTGTTAAGCAAAATCGAACGAATTTGAGTCGTAAAAAAGAAAAAAAGAAAAAATTAGATCTAAATACCAAATCCGGTGGAGATCCGTTTGAATGAAGCAGCAGATTTGAGTAGCAATTTGGATAAATAGGTTTTATGCACTTAAAAAGGTGATAAAAGGAAAAAATTGAGCAATGTGACCAACCTGTGGGCTCATTCCCCTGTCTTTTCTTTCTTGGATATAACCAACCTACATACATCACTAAAAGAAACCAAAAAAATAAGAGATTCAAACATAATCAGTAAACCCAAACTATATGAGAGATACAAAATTATAGCATTACAAAGTTAACATTCTCATAGTACAAAGCAAGGTTCAAAATTGACAGGGGATTTTTTAAAGTTGGTGGTTTTCGGCACATAGCGATGTGGTGTTATGAATCCATGTCGCAATAATGTAGTAATGTGTTAACAACAATGTGTTTATAGTAGACTGTCGGATAGTAGACTACGACACCTCACATGTATGTTGTTAACATGTATCTATACGCTGTTAACATACAGTCTTATATAAGACTGTCGGATAGCAAGGTGTCAAAAACTATATGTTAACACACCATGACCCTTGTAAGCACAAAGTAGGTGAGTCCTTAAACCGATCACATCTACATTAACAAATTCAGTCAAATGGTGCGATGAGTTAAAATAAAATGCAGATACTAAAACCATAGCAGAGTGTGAAATTCCTGATTACCAAAACGCAACCTATATTGTGTCGAATCTGTCTTAACATTCACTTTAGCTTGGAGAGATGAGTCCATATTGTGTACATTAAAAAAACCTTTTGATGTTTGAACACAACAACCCAAAACAAAATCAAAGTACACATAGAATCATCAATGTAAGTAATTATGTATCAACCCGCTCTATTTTTGTATTGATAAGCCAGTTCTGAAAATTTCTTGTGAATGACATCATCCCCCCCACACAAAGGCAAAGGCACGCTGTGCATCAAAAGGTACAGGCATGCTTATACAACATATAATAGCACTTACGGGGCCATTCCAATACCCATCCTAATGTATACATATAATAGAATAGATTTTTGAGAAACAAATTATACTGAAAGTATGATATCATAGAAGAATACTTTACCTTTGGGGATAATATTACAACCACAGTCATTCGGAAATAAACATGAATATAATGTAAGGACTCAGAGATATTGAAAAGCACAACAACACTCATTTATTCAGAAGTATGAACGATATTGCCAACTAAAGCATTTTAGAGTATTTATATCATTAGCAATAGATGCATCATCAGAATAAAGTTCATAGCAAGGGTATGGGTAAAAAAATCTTGTGAGACTCGCACTGAAAAACCCTCACTCTTTAAATAATGAAATATCAGCCTTTGAAGAAGAATACTCCAGAACACCATTTCAGTGGTATATAATCATAATCAGTTGGGGATGATATTGATATAGGCATAAAGAACATTCAAAAATGGATTGAGTGTTGGATAAAACAAATTCACCATACGATCCTTGCTGATACATGCACCTGTTTACATTATAAATTGAAAATTGAACTCACTTATTACTCTCATACAGCATATATGCAGCTGCATATATATGCATATATGCATATATGCAGATTGCATATATGCAGTTGCATCTAATGGTAGACATAAGTTACTACTGACTTGTTAAATTCGGCGAAAGAAAATAGATACCCTCACCTGAACCTTGGCTTATAATGTTGGCAAGTACAAAAACTACTACCAACTTGAAGCTCGGACTATAAAAAATGAATATTCAGAACACATACTCATACCAACTAACCAAATATATACCAACTAACCAAATGTATCCATTGGGAAGTTCATTTATTCATAAAACAAACATATTTTTCATACTCAAATTATAAACTTCAAATTCAGATTAATAAATAAATGCACCATTCGTAGAATTATGATTTCATTTCTCCTACCAACTAAAATTGAAAAAAACTATAATATAAAACATACAACACATAAATACCTAGGTTTCCAAATCATAATGTTATAACTCAAATTAGAACCAAAACACAAACAAATTCCATAATAGAAGGATGAGATTACAATAATTGAAACTCCATGAACAGTTGTACTTACTTTTTGATAACCACCAAATATTGTGCCAAAAAAGAAGCTAAGCAGCTCTAATGACCATTCAAAAGGCATTATCGGTAGAATCTAAGAAGCTCAATCACGCCATTAAAATATCTCTTGACCATTCAAATATATGTAATGAGAGATTTAATGATGCTAAATAAAATACCAGAGAAAAAATGTAATGTTAAATAATGCATCTCATTGCCATCAAACAGTTAAATATGCCCTAACATTCAAATAAATACAATACATGATAACTTGTGCAGCATCAACATACAGCACAGAGAGTGTGTATACCTGATCTAAGAACAACATATTCAAATTACCAATAAGAGAGAACAGTTATTGTGCTTAGATCTCCAAACACAAAATAAATTAGATCATAAAATAAAAATAAAACCCCCAATTTAGATCTGCAAAACAAAAAAAGCAAAAACTAAAATTGAAAAAAACCCTAAAAAGCTAAAGAAGAATTTGTATACAGAAGAGTGGATCCACACTTGGAGGATAATTGGACAACACTTCTGGTTTCATCCATCTCAGCTAAGAAATCAACTTGTGAAAACCCTAAAAAACACAAATATCACCTAAACCATGAATCAGTGTCATGTAAAATCTCATCAACAAATCAACTTGTGAAAACCCTAAAAAATGAATTAATTTTACCTGATGGGGGAGTGCGGCGACAGAGTAGGGCCGTAGGGAGGCTGAATCGACACCTTAGGGAGGCAGCGGAGAGTTTGAGAGTGAGAGGGAGGCGGTGCAGAGTTTGAGATGGAGAGTTTAAGAGTGAGAGGGAGGCAACGGAGGAGGGATAGTAGAGGTTGAGAGGGAGGCGCGTGGCGGATGGTTTAAGAGGGAGGCAGCTGATGAGTAAGTGTTTGAGAGGGAGGCGCGCGGCATGAGGGTGGAGGCAGGGCCAGCAGGTGAGGGTTTTGTTTGAGGGATAATTTTCGTGCTGATGAGGGACTGGAGAGTGGCGCACAGTGTGAGAGAGAGGGTACGTCTTGTGAGAGGTGGTTTTTTTAGGGCGTGCGTGTGTAAGAGTGTGAGGGAGAGAGTGTTCTGAAAATGCCCCATTTTTTAATTAAAGGTTGAGTTTGATAGGTAAATAATGAGGGGGAAACCAAATAATTGAGGGATAGATTTGTGAAAAATAAAGATATGTGATCTCAGTCATTAAAATGTGTAAGGATGTGGCACACATCTTGACCGTTAAAATGTATACACAATTCAAAAACTTTCCTAACTTATTATATATATATATATATATATATATATATATATATATATACACACACACATACACACACACATTAAATGACCCATTTATTTGTATTTTTATTTAATCCTAACAAATAATGTGACAACCCAATTAATATGTATTATTATATATCATTCCTATTTTTTAGAATTTTTCAATTAAGTTCTATTGATTATTCAACCATTAATTAAGTTTTATTTTTAAAGGTGTACACAAAAACTATTACTGTCTATGTAATTTTTTTCATTGAAATATTATGGGCTCCATGGTTCCTGTTTGATAAATAAATGGATTTCATTTTCTTCTGAACATAGTAAATTTTATTGTCCGTATAATATTAACCTAGTAAATGTTATTATTGCGAAAATGTCACAAATATAAAACTATTTTATTTTCTGGTTCATACTGTAAAGTTTACTATATGTGTGATTCTTTTTCTTTGAAATTTTATAGGCTTCATGAATCTTGTTTGATAGATTTCGTTGAGAAGATTTCAAAAATAGTAATTTTGCGAAAAACGAATTTGTCAATTAAAAGTTATGAGCATTTGAAGATTAAAAACAGGATGGAAAAAAAATTCAACCACATATGTAACTTTCCACAAGAAGTTACGGATGGTTGGCTTTGAAAAGATAAAATTGTGGAAAAAAATTCAAAAAATTAGAAATATGACCTATTTAATAGTTAAAAATTCAATAGGACTTAGTTAGCAAAACTTTGTTCTGATGGGACCTATATATAAATAACCCTAAATTTTATAGGTGTTTGATTCTAAATTTATAGTCCATGTACTTATTTTATATAAATAAACGATACACTCAATCAACGATTAAAATTAACCTTTATTAATTATCGTGGAATTCGGTTCGTTGATTATGTCCAAGAAAATAACATGGATTTTTAATTTGGGACGGTCCAAAAAGAAATAGGAGTCACATAAAATACATGACCCCTCTCTCTTTCCCTCCCCCAATCCCCCTCTCTTTCTTAATTTGTTTTTATCTTTTTTCTCATAGAACCTTAACATCAATTTCAAATTACCAAACATTGTGTAAAATTGAATTTAACTCATTTTAAATCCACATATTTACAATTCACAATGAACTAATTTACATAATCAAATAATTTGTACAACCATATTGGGCCTAAGTATATGTAAATCCGTAACCAATATCACATGATGTATGTTCAAGAATACCTTTTGCTGAAAAAATCACAATCAATTCTCATATGTTGATATGAACAAACCATTATTTTATAACAACCATAGAAATTGCTTTCGTATTAACCCCCAACATCCTAAATGGTCATAAGATTGGCTATTAAAGTTAATCCATAACATTCATGTCAAAAAATCCGGAATTTATGGGGATAACGTTGGAGAAAGTATGAGAGGGAGAATGGATTTCATCATTATTTTCTAAAAGAAATTACCTTGTATATCTAAGGGAAATAACTAAATTCAGCTCGGTTTATGAGATGAAGAGTACATTACTTTTTTAGCCTCTAAAATATATAAACAAAATCTTTTGAGCCCTTAAAAGTATATTTTGTGTCCATTGACCCCTTAAAGTATCAATGTTGTTTAAATTTGGGCATTTCAATTTATTTTCAATTACTTTAACAGAATGGGATAAAAATATTACAATGTATCCAGGGTAATCCTTAAAATATGGTACATTATTCCCAAGATAATTAAATTATTAAAATGATATTTTTGCCCATGGTAATTAAATAATGTTTTAAAATTGTATTTTCTAATATTATGTGCCCATGATAACTAAATACTATGTGATCCTAGAAAAAAAGGTTGTGCCCATAAAAATTAAATATGGGGGAACAAAGAGCTATTTATGATTAATAAATGAACTAAATAAGAATAAATTCTTATATTATATTTTTCCTTCATATATAATTACTTTAAAAAATACAAGATGTCCAAGAAAGCAAGGATTTTGAAAGTTTTTTTAGTAAGGGAAATTATTCGAACCGTCCGACCAAAGAGGAATAGATGACACATGTCCAACAACTTAGATAAGGATCGCAGTTTAAAGATAAAAATAAGAGGAGGCCCGATCGGTGAGCATATAGAACCTAAATCTATTCGATACATCAAAAGCTACATTTGGGAGTCTCAGAGTTCAACACAATTCATCTTCTTCGTATTCCACATAAATCTAACCCTCACCCCTCTAAAAAAGGCATGTAATTCTAATTATTACGAAGTGATTAATAAGAAGAGAGAGAAATACTCTGCGGACGTAGGCACATTGTCGAACCACATATATGTTATCTTGTGTGATATTCATTTATTATTCAACTCTATTTGTTTGGAATCATTCCTAGTAGGATTTTACTGCCTATAATTGGCGTTGTTTATGGAAAATGAGTTTTTCTTCTTTTAGCCAATCAATCCAACAGATAGATATGTTTCTAATTAGGCATAAATTCTTCCGATTTATCCCTTTAATTTAGAGGCTTTTATCACCTCGGGCGATGTAAAATGCATTGATTTATCTCATATCTGTGATACTAACATTATCTAACAAATACCCCGAGTTTTGTGCATTTCTCATAAATTTTGCATGTATTAAATGCATGAGAGAAATAAAGAAATCGGAAGAAAAGAAAAGAAAAAACGAAGAAAAGTTAAAAGGGCAAAAGAGTATTTTGCAGCTAGAATTCGAACGAGGGCCCAAAATGAAAGTTGAAGACCTTGAGTCTACAATCATGTAGGAAGAAACGACATCCAAATTCGAGTCCTGGAACAAAAGTTATGAGCCTTGAAAGATGCAAGATAATCATGAGAAACAGATGAGAAAATGAAGAGAAATTGATCCAAGGCCCGGTCCGATCCAGATTTCATCAAAAACGAATCGATCCAGCTCTTTGAGGTCCACTGTATAAATTTTATAAATCGATCCGGGTTCCATAAAAAATGAACCGGTCCGGACCCTCAAACTCACTCTATACCTTGTGTGAAGTGAACGAATTTGGATTTTATCAAAAAGGAACCCATCTGGTATACACCGGACCGAACCGGAATATCAGTCCGAACCGATCTGGAGGTTTAATTTTGTAATTATCCTATTTTCCATCTAAAGTCTTGCTTGGCAAAAACTCTTGTAATTTTATAGTTATTTATTCAAAACAAATCCCAAAATATAAAGGAAATTATTTTTACATAGTTTTAGGGAGAGAAAGTAGAGAAGAACCTTAGAAGCTCACAAATTTCAGTTGTTACTTCTCAATTACAATTTTTGCAGTAATGTTGATTTCTTTCTCTTCTATATTGTTTGATTTCAATAATTCTTGCACAATTAGTTTATTCCCAGTAGATCTTTCATATTTGTTCTTCTTTAGAAGTAATTTCATCATGAGTTCAATTGCATGCACCGTATAAACCCTAATTTTTGTTAATTGCACCATGTTAGGCTAGACTTTTAGGAGTTGGGATGCATGAACCCAACCCGATGTGGTTTGCAAGTGTGTAAAATTAGTTCCCTGAATTAAGTAAAATATCAAGTCGTGTTGTGTGGTGATCACAATCGTTGTAGGAATATTGATCTCATTTTCCTTAGGTAACCAGGATGCTTAAGAGTGCAACGCGCGTGTAGCTACTATGACATCGCTTTATTCTTACTTTTGATTATGCATGATACGGGATAGTACCCTCATATATATCATGCTTGAGAATAATAAAGACTGGATTTAATCAATTATTTAATCCATAACTAGTTTTATATCCGGTAAACGTACTAGGGTCGGGGGATTGCATTCTAACCTATTTTTCCCATTCATACTTAGTAACTCATAATTATCTTACTCTTGCATGTTTATTTTCATAATTAGTCAAATTAACTTGTATTTAGTTGATAAAAATTTTCACACTTTGATCAACTTTTTTAGTTTCTTTTTAGAGTCAAGTTAGGGTTGACCGTCTTACCGTTCGTCATCACGAGTATTCATCCTATTTCCCTGTGGATTCGACCCCGTCTTACCGGATTTATTACTTACGCGATAGGCTTGCACTTGAGCCTATATAAGTACGCACTTTAGACACATTTTAAGTCGGGTCAAGTTTTTGGTGCCGTTACCGAGGATTTAGGTAGACTGTAGGTTAGATCGAGTTAACCTAAAAACTTTGACCAAAAATTCATTAAAATCCCAAAAAATTCAGAAAATATAAAAAAAATCCAAAAAGATACAACATTTCTCATAATCCTTTCATGCAAAATTCGCAACAAACTCCTCAATCAACTCCAAATCTCATTTGAGAGAATCCATTAGCTGTTTATAATCCTGATAGCTCACATACTCCTAACGTTCCTTAATTTTGGGTTCCATAGCCTACATCTCAAAAGTCCATAGCAAGTCACACTTCGAGTTATCTGTCAGGTTACACTCCGAGCACACCGAGTGAGGATATTGAGTCACTTGAAGAGAGAGGCATGTCTGATCAAGCTAGTTATGGTACGGGTGAGGGAGAGGCACCATATCATCCTTTGAGAGAATTCTTATATCCCAAGAGATCAGTCACTCTGAGATGCATTCTACTCCCGTACAATGCAGGGCAATTTCACTTTTAGAATGGGATGATCCAAATACTTGTCACTTATCATAGAATGGAGTCATAGAAACCATATCTCCATGTTCGTGAGTTTGAGGAGGCATGTGAGACTTTCAGCGATCAAACATGCATAAAAGATGTGATCCGCCTCAAGCTTTTTCCATTCTCTCTAAAAGATAAAGCTAAGACTTGGCTATGGTCTTTATCTCCAAACTTGATTACGTCGTGGAATGAGTTGCAATCCAAATTTCTCAAAAAGTTTTTCCCTCCGCATCGAACGAATTCATTAAGGCTCAAATTCAAACTTTTTGACAACTAAAAAATGAGCCATTCGATCGATGTGATGAGCGTTTTAACAAGTTAGTCATTGTCTTCCCTCACCGTGGTCTTGATAAACAACAGCTTATATCTTTCTTTCATAATGGGCTGAATATCAACTCCAAGCAACTCATTGAAACTACGTGTGATGGACCCTTTTTCGATATAGATGCTAATGATGTTGAGATTTACTTTAAGTATGTCGCCGAGACTACTCAAGCGTGGGATACATCTGATCCTAATGCCCAAAATTGGCCTCGATAAGCGTCCACCACTCCTTCTGCATCTCGTATGTATCAAGTAGACAAAGATACTTTGTTAGACCGTCGACTGAACCAATTTGAGAGGATCATGAGAGAATTTCTCGATGTACGGTAAGAGAAGAAACCATCTCCATCCATGCCCATATAGAAAATGTGTGTGTTATTTATGAGGCGAGACATTCAATAGAGGAATGCCCGCCGATACCCGCCTATAAAGTTATGCTTCAGGAGAAAGTGAGTGGAGTAAGAGGATTTAAGGCTAATTTCAATGCCCCGAATGGGAATTCTTACAACCCTTCATGGAAAAACCATCATGGTTTTAGCTACGGGCAACAACATGCTGCGTTTAATCCTAATTCACATGTTGCCCCTCCTCCACCCTCACACTTTCAACAAGCACCACATATTCAAGGACATATACAAGCACCATCTCCCGGACCATATCTCACTCCACCGCGGAGAAGTCTCAAGGATACGATACACCAATTCATCAATGCCCAGAATGCTACCAATGCTAAGTATGATCGCATTTTCATCGACATAAATGTGAATATCTCTAAGTTGCAATCATCGTTGAGTATCCAATAGAAAGGTAAGTTTTCGGCCCAGGCCAAAGACCTCCTAAAGGTGAAACTAGTGTTAGCTCTACATCCATAAAGAATCAGGAACAATGTCAAGTCATCACCACTCTACGTAGTGGGAGAGTTATTGATTTATCACCTCCCCCACACAACACACCTAAGGATAAGGAGGTTTCGCTCGACATGAAAGAGGCCGAAGATGCCTCCTTGAAGGAGAGTGAAAATGACGACACTGGTGAGACTGAAGTCGTAGTGAAACCACCGACTATTGTGCCATTTCCTCAACGGCTAGTTCCTCCTCAAAAAGGAAACCCCGTGATGATATGCTAGAGGTCTCTAAGCAAGTCAAGATGAATTTACCTTTTTTTGATGCCATAAAGAAAACTCCCGCCTACACTAAAGTTCTCAAGGACTTATTGACGGTGAAAAGAAGGCTAGAGGTAAAGAAGTTCTTCTTTTAGCATGTTCATGGCAAGGCTAGGTAATAAATAGATAGATGAATTTGGGAAGTTTTATAACATTCCTGATTAGGCAGAGATCGACGGTACCCCCTTTCGCAAAAATATCCATGACATTGAGGGAGAGCACTGGATTCACACCCTTCTAATAACACAAGGGGTTTGACATTTCCCCCAAACCATCTTTTCCTTAGATTCTTTAAATTTTTTGAAATAGGGCCTTCCCAATATGCCCCTAACGTCTGGAAAATAGTTAATGGGGTACATAAAATAAACTTTTTTTTTATTTTATGAGAAAATCCCTTTATCATTTTCTTCCCCTCCTCTTATTAAGATATTTTGATTTTTTAATTTCTACTTATTAATTTGTTCTAATTTTATAAAATTTCTCAATCTATAATTTAACTTATTTTCTCACATTTTTCTCCCTAACCCCCATTCTCTTATACTTAAAAGGGGCATAAAAAAAATCCTAAAACACTATCAAAGTTGTAAGCCCCTATCTATCACCCTCCCTCACTTCATCTCCCCTCATATCTCATACTAACTCTCTTATAAATTCCCACCAACTATAATGATATCTCATCTTTTAATTATGTACTAACTATTATTTATTTTAACTTTATTTTTGTAATTCAAAAGGAATTGAATCTTAATTCATAATATATGTAGTGTATTCTTCTTGTCATGTGCAAAAATTTACATTATCTCTCATATGTCATATGTCATATGATAATTAAATTACCAATATTATCAAATAAAAATTCATTTAAATAAAATGATATTAGAGAAATATACGGGTACTCACACCTTACGAACAATACTAATAAGATAACAATGATTTAAGTGCATGTATAACATTGAATGAATTCATCATTTTTAGAAGGATAAATCTTAAAAGTACGTTTTTTTAAATTAAAATGTTTGACTTTCGAACAATGATGATTAAATTGTGACAGCGAGAGTATAAACGTATGTGATCATTTTCATAATTAAAGAAGATTGATTTGAGAGGGTTCCTAAAAAAATATTAAAGGAGGGAGAGACATAGTTACACTTATTGACACAAGTTTTTTAATATATCTTGTGATCTTATATACATTTTAAAATTTTAATTTCAATAAATTTTGATTTTTTTAAAATAAAAACTAATCATATTGCATAACATTTTAGATAACTAAAACATTAACAAATTGTCATTAATATTATCAAATAAAAAGTTATTATGTAATTTAAAATACCATGAAAGATCATTAGTAAGGAGGGTCATGTCCGCATCGACGCCATAACTTATCAAGTAAAATGAAAATAATATAAATATGCAATATATACAAGATGGGCATAAGAAAGTTATTGTGTTCGCTCAAATGGATAAATATTTTACTATGAGAAACATTGTGTTACAATAATAAATATCTTAAGCATCTCTATTAAATCAATAAAGAAATAGATTTATGTATCCTCTTAATCTCACACATAACAATAGAGTTACCCCAACTGTCAAGTCACAATTTTAATTTATATTTTCTCTATCAATCTCCCCTGAATACATAAACATAAATGACTATAAGAATAAAATTCTCAATCACCGGTTAACGTGTACTGCTACCCAGATCCCATTAAGTTCATAAGGAACCATAAAAAATTATACAAGTATTAATCCATTATCCTCAAAACTATACATTTTAAAATAAAAATCCCTTATCCTCAAAACTATACATTTTAAAATAAAAATAATCTTCAAATTTCAACAACATTTAGGTGCTTAAATGTTAATATATAGGGTCCAAAGCATGAAACACTTTCCATGTATATGTGATAAACGATATTGTTCACCTTTTGTTTTGAACCAAAACATTCCACAAATCACTACATTAGTAAAAAACACTTTGATCTCTTTAACTCAAGACTTCCCTACTTGTAAATCCAATATATATCACCATTGGAAGTTACCATACCAGTTACACATAAGCCGAATCAAGTACGATTCATATTCTCCTTGATTCACACATATAATATCCCATCATTTGTAGGAATTAATTTTAATTTATATATATATCTGTGTGTATGTGTGTGTGTGTATAAAATTATATAATTGGAAAAAAAATTCGGAGTTTGTTGGATTTGTGATTTTGATTGGTAATTGGGGTTGGGTTGATTTAATTATAGGATTGGTTAGTTTAGAGGATTTTAATAGAGAAAAATGTGGATAGTTGTTGGCATGTATTAGCATCACTTTATAATACATTAAAAAGCATTGTGAGAATTAAGGCAAAATAGGGGTCAGACCTTGCTATCGCGATAGGCCCGAACGATGTACTCGAGGTTTGCCCGTGGCTCGCCCACTAACAAATTTTGGGAAAAGTAGTATAGGATTTTCTAAGAGGGAATATGAAATGTAAATGACATATAGATGGAGATGGAGATGGAGACGAAGTTAATGAAATATAATAAAGTAAAATAATATGAAATATGAATTGTAACAGCTTTTGAAACTTTAATGGATCTATAAAAATAATTGTTTTCAAGGATGGTCTCCTAAAAGGCTTCAATGGCCATAATGATATAAGAAAAGTGTTTGGATGATGAAATTTGATGAAATAAATATTTGGATGGTGAGATTTTGGAAGAAAATGTAAGGATTTTAGATATGGGTTAAAATTGCATCCATTTCGAGGTAAACGATGGGAAATGTTGATTGGAAAAGGGGAAAACCCTAACGAGAAACACAAGCTTGAGTCCAAAATTTTGCAGTTTCATGCATATCTTTTGACTCAAAAACATTAATTGCACATGACCAAGAGTGTTGCAATGGTGATTTAAAGATCTATAATCTCTATATGAGGTGAATTTATGGACTCAAAAGATAGCAAATTTCTAATTTTCTCTTATGCAATGCTTGGATCATGATAATATTATAATAACTCCAAATAGATTATATATTTAACAACGTTTCTTTCTCTACAATCCTTCACTTTAGATATTATATTCACTTAGATATTATATTCACTTGAAATAACTCTTTCTCTGGGGAGAAATTAGTGAGTTCGTTTTGATACGGTTTTGGGGTTGTCTTTTTGTTATTTTTCCTTGGAAGGTTAATGTCAAATTATATATATTTTTAATTTGGACACGTTGTATGAAGGCAACAAACAGAATAAATGGACCTGTCTTTTGGTTAAAATGAAGACAATGAGGAGATTGTTATTTCTTACTATGGTATGTGTTTATACGCTTTATACGCTTCATTTGTAATTGTTATGAAGCCTATTATTTATAGTTTTGGAAGTTAATTATTTATTTTAGGGTCATTTACTATTTGGGGTACGTTTGTTTATAGTATTTGTGACTTGAGATACGTTAGTTTGCATTATAGTTACATGGGTATTATTTTAACGATTTCAGTTGACTACCGTTTAACAACTATACCATTAACACTCAAATACCATATATACCCCTTACTTATTAAAAAAAATATGTTCCCTTTTTATCAAATCAATACACAATTGAAATGGGTGAGAGTTGTTTTTACAAAATCAACCCAACTTCATCCTACACCAAAGCCTGGACAAAGATCGGAGGTTTGTTTTCCTGTTTTTTTTTTTTTAAATCATTTTGTTGGGTTAGATGGGCGGAGGTTTGAATCGATTTGGAGCTTGGGTTTGGATTTAGAGTTCGGATAGAAGGTTTGATTGGAGTTTGGGTTGATGGCCGGAGGTAAAAATACAAAGTGGCCGGAGTGTGGGTTATATGAAAAAACTCTTTGTTGGGTGAATTTTTTTTTATGGCCGGAGGTTTTTTTTTTTTTTTTGGAAATTATGGAGGTTCCTTTTTTTCATTTTCTATAGGTTCTTTTTTTGTTAAACTGTTTTTTGGCTGGATTTTTTTTTCCTGGAGGTTTATTTTGCCCGGAGGTTTTATTTCCTGTAAATTATTTTCTTTGTTGAAAACCTTTTTTTTCTGGACTTTTATTTTTGGAAATATATTTTTTTTGCTAATATCAATTTTATTTTTTAATTTTATGCTGGATTTTTTTTGTTTATGGAAATTATTTTTATGCTGGAAAAAATTTTTGTTGGCTGGAATTTTATTTTTTGGAAATATATTTTTTAAAAGAAAATAGTTTTATTTTTATCAAGCGAAAAATATTTTTTTCTAAAAATAATTTTATTAAGTGAAAAACGTTTTTTTAAGTAATCTATTTTAACTTAAATCATTTTTATTTTTTATTTTTAGGCTCGAATTTTTTTTTGTGCGTGGAAAAAAAATTTATTTAAAATTATTTTATTTATAAATAAACAGTTTAAATATAAAAATAAGTTTATATATAAAAAATAAACTGTTTTAATATAAGAATAAGTTTTTTAAATGTTTTTAATAAGTTTATATATAAAAATCAGTTTATATATAAAAAAGTTTTATATATAAAAACAATTTATATATATGAAAAACAGTTTAAGTTTGCACACTAAATTTGCACATCAATTTTTTAAAATAATAAAAAAAATATTTTTGAGTTTATTCTTTTTGTGTGATATTTAAACATTTCAAGGACCCCAATAAAAAAGTTCAGCTCAAAAAAACGTGTTTTTCTATTTTTAACAAACCGGTCAAACTTTCACTGTTTTTAATCACTTTAAAAACTGTGAAAGTTGGACCAATTTTTTAAAAATAGCAAAAAAAAAAAATTGGAGTTGAATTTTTTTATACAAGTCCGTTGAAATGTTTAAATATTATAAAAAGAATAAACTCAAATTTTTTTTTTTTAATATTTAAAAAAAATTGGTGTTTGCGTCAGCACATGTGCAAACTTAGTGTGCACGTGACTTTGCCTCTCTCTATATATCTTTAATGTATTTGGGGGTAATGTGGTCTTTTTAATTAAAAAAGTTAGTCAACTGACGATTTTCATTAATTTTAAACTCAACCAATTAATACGAAAATTAATATACTCCAATTAATAAATACTATAAGCAAATATACCCCAAATATCACCATTTATTTTAATATGCATTATTATGCCCTTCATTTAAAGCTGCGCGGAGCTTAAATCTAAAAACATATTTATATTGACGTATATATCTATATATACATGTATATGTGTATGTGTATAATAAGTACACAATAGAGAAATTTTTAATGTGCGTAATAATTGGAGTTAATTGAAAAGAGAAAAAAATGGTTATTTTTGAAAAGGGAATCCTTTCAGTTTCTGCTTTTTACACTTTTAGAGGTGATGAGTCATCACAAACCGACAAAATTGGACCCTATGAGTGGGCCCCACTCTCTCTCCTGGTGGTCTGACTGACTGACTTTTATAAATTAATTGAATGGCAATTGAAAGCCGATATGACTTAACGCTCACGGTTCTTCACCCTGGGTTAACTTTTTAGCTTTGGCTGAGCAAACGAGGCCAATTCATCGGCCTTTGAGTTCATCTCATACGCCCCGAGTTTCAAAGTTACGACAATCACTGAAAGGTGAATGACTGTTCCACCCTTATCGCACCTGAGCTTGGCTTGTTTATATTATATGTTGGGAGATCTCATTTGTTTGGTAATGACGTGCTAAATTCAAAAATCTATTTTGTCCGAATTGCAACCGAGGGCCCCATTACAGCCCAGCAAGTTAAGGCCATTTTAGGCCTACCTAGGCTTCGTATAATAATTGTTATACCATATTTATTCATATATAGTATAATAATTGTTTTTCAAAAAAAAAAAAAAGTGGGTTAATCCGACCCGAATTTGATTCGATCCAATCCATTCAAATTATTATGTCTCATCTATTTTTGATCCGTCCAGATTTATCCGTATTTATTTTTAATTCATCCATAACCGTTCATTTGTCACTACGATTCATATGTGATACCTTACATTCTCTAGGTGAAATTTGTTTGAATGGCACTACATAAATTTATGGGTTTTTTTAAGAAGTGTAGGAGTTGAAGTGTGAGAGGAGACTGTATTTTCTTTTTGAACCGAAAAATCTTTTAAGGTTTGAGCAAGAGAGTGATTGAAATAATTGATAGGTTACCTAAAAGAGAGTTGCGCGTGTTATGTTGACAATATTTGTTACAAAAATATGAAATATTTTATTTTTACCAATTTTTAGTGTTTTTAGTTACACAAATTTGTTTTGTATTTTTATAGTCTTGCATAAAGTACAACCTAATAATACATATATTTAACATTTTTCTGGACAAAAAAAATCATTTTTGAGAGGAGTGGTGAGGAAGACTTTTTTTCTTTCTTTCAAGGAACTCCGGTCAAACACACACTTAAAGTTACAATTCGGCCAACTCCGGTGGGAGATGTATATGTGTAAATTTACATTGTTTGGTCTCACATTGGGTAGAAGAAGATGCATTTTCGAGTGAGAGAAAATGTAATAGTTGAACAGGGACTGTGGGACGAGCAACACTCATCCGTCCATTGTATACCACTTAGAAAAAAAAATTCCTTGGACGGATGACAGTTTTCCGTCAAAGGTGGCCCCCACCCCTTGTCACGTCAAAATTAACTTATCCCAGTGTGTATACTAAAAAAAATATAGTCTAAAAAATATAAGTTTATATTTAGTTAGCTTATCTCATTAGAGATGGCCATATTGTTAACTTAATACAGGTGGCAATGAATATTCTCCTTTTTCGTTATTGATCGTTTGGTTAATTTTTACTGTCCAAACATTATGAATGTTATTACTTGTCCAAAATAATTCAAAAGGGAATTTTAAAGTCGGTGTCAGCCTCACAATGACTTAGGACATATTTCAAACAGAAAAAGAGATTCTTATATCTTTTTCTCTCTACTGACTTAGATTTGGGATTTAACTTTAGCAAAAGAATTTGGAATAAATAGAAATTTTTATATGACTTTAATATCTTACAAAATAAAATACAACATGTGAAAAATTCATGATACAATCTATGATGACATGAATCTGCTTTTGCCATAGATAGCAGCATTTGTCTAATGTTTTTTCTTCAATCGATGGGAATGTATGTTTCATAAAGCCTATATAGGTTTAGTCACAAACAATGAACCTGTACTTGAATCATTTTTTTATTTTGCTTAAGCCATTGGGACTTTCCCTATTGATTCCTTTGAAATGATTTATCCCTCAACTTTTCTGCAAGTCACAATTTGAATACGTTTTTTTTCATCTCAGCTTCATGACACCTTTTGGTAGGATTTTCGGCTTAAACAAAACACAACTAATTCCAAGATATTCCTTTTGGCTGTGTTCACACCTATTATAAACCATAAAACCAACTGCTTTTCATTAGTTTACATGCTTATTTCATGTCTAGGAAAACAACTACTTTGGCCGTTCTAATGGAATTGACATGAACATGAACATGCTGGTCACTAACTCGTATCGAATTCTTATTCAACTTGTTTCTATGTTTTATCCATTTATAAATTATGATGTTTACTATGGTACCAATGATCTTGACTTTTTTGTTTGGCTCTTGGGAACATTGAAGGAAAATAAAGAAAGGAATCATTTATTGACGATTTCTAATGGAAAACGTTTGATGATATGTGATTAAGGGGACACGTTATTAACAAATATGTTTTCCTAAATCAAAGGTGTCGACTCCGTCTATCTCAGATTAGAAAATGATATATATATATATCCATTCACATAATATGATAGCATATGGAGATGGCAAAAAGACATGTATGATATTTTTGACATTTCATGTCCATACATGAAATGTCATGCTAAAAGGTGTGTTTTTTTTTTTTTGTTTTTTTTTGTTTTTTTAATAAATAGATATGGATTTTTTTTAACTATTTTTTTTTCTTTCTTCTTTTTATTTTTTTATGGGCTGGGTTTTTTTATCACAGGGGCAAATTTATCGCCGTGCCCTCGGCACGGGTATTCGCTAGTATATATATATATAATAATGCTCTTGTACGGACTAGTCCGTATTTTAAGAATGCGGACCGGACATGTGTCACCTAACGGTGCGTTTAGAAATTATAGGCACACTCTCTCTCTTTTCTGGGCTCACCGTCAGGTGACACACGTCCTATCCGTATTCTTAAAATGCGGTCCGCACAAAAGCAGAACTGTATATATATATATATATATATATATATATATATATAATAATAGGAATTTTTAATGACACCAATGATTAAGATGAAAACTTATTCAATGATCACATAATTTGTCGGACCAATTTTTAAAGGGTCAATTGACCTTTTGCCCACATTAATTTGTCAAGTTTACAGATTGGATCTAATATTTTTCATATTACACCTTTGATCGCTATTTTGAATGAAATTCATATAGTCAAAGATTTGATCGTAACGTAAAAGTTAATTTTATCATTAATTGTTGGATGCCAAACTATTAAGTGAACAAATTAGTGGGGGGGCAATCTCACAAGACCCATAAAAAAATTAAAAATAAAGCAAACCAAATTCCTAGAATTTTTTCAGTCTAATAGATTCTTCCCGAATTGATATATTTTTCTTATTTCAGAAGTTCTTTAAAAAAGATGTAGACAATTATTTACGTTTCAATTCATTTTCTTTATTTATTTTTTTGTAAAAATTGGGACATTGAAGTTTTTTTTAAAAATAAAGGATTATTTGCGATTTGTGGTACATTTGTTCTTCATTATTCCTGATTGGGTGTCATTGTTTCTTGTATTAAGTATATGGGGGTCATTTCTCACAAAATTTGTTAGAGTGACGTTTGATAGCTTATTTTGAAGATAACAAATGACCCTTTTGCCCTCCTAAACTATTTTAACCCACAATGCATTCAACTATTTTTTTTATATTAAAAAACGTCCTTTTCTAACTAAAAATCACTTTCAGTTTTTTTTTTAAATAACGAAACAAATTTTTAAAATTATGTTATATCCGACTACTTAATTTAAAAATATAACGTACAGTTTTTTTAAATACATCTGTTGATGTAAAAAAATATGAACTAGATCCAATTTTCTAATCACAGATACAATGTAAGATTATAATGAAATAATTACATAAGAGACAAAGAGTTTTTAAAGTGCTTCGGCTGTGTAAGAAAGCCTACGTTCCCTGTTATTGTATTGATTTGAGTGATTACAGAAAGTTATGTACTTTTGTTAAGAAGAATATCCTAGAATTCATTCTCTCTTGCCATTTGTGAAATAAATACAATGTATTTATAGTGACTTGAAGATTAAGGATTGGAGTGCCTTTATATATTCAAGCATTTACATGTGTACATAATGAATGTGATGGTTGATAGTCTAGACCACGTACAGAAGGACCCTTGGTTGTTTCTCCCATATGGTGATTGTTTATTTACTTTGATGGTCTGCATTCTTCATATTGGTCGGCCTCCCTGCCAAGCAACTATCGTCGGGGGTAATGAAGTGGTTGCTGACTAAGATTGTTACCATATAAGGAGACAAGTGCCTATATCTGATTGGTTCATGTAAGTGTATAATTTTCGGTATCAACAGAAGTCCCCAATACTTCATTCTTGATGTTTTTATTGAAATGATGGAGCATGTTTTCTTCAAAGTTAGTCGGCATACGCCGACTTTTGGGACTTGGAAAAATTTTCTATGCCTTCATCTTGTGGTGGAGTTTTTGTACATATTTTAAAAATTAGTGAACCGCCAAAGGGTATATTGGTATTTTTGTGCTTTTAGAACTATGAAGCCGTCAGAACGTCAATCGTCGAAACAAGTAATCATTTCTTGCATAATTTTCCAGGTAAGCTATAAGAGACGAGAGTTTTATCGGTTTTTGTATCACAACCTTTCCAATCTTTTGAACTATCCTTCTTCTTCAAGTTCTTTGTCTTTGAGCTTTGCTTTGCATCCGACCTTTGCTTTTGTCACCATTTTCTCTGTAAACTTTCTTCTTCCCTTTCTTTTTGATTTCTTTCTTTCTTTAGTGTAACCATGGTTTACATAGTTCATGAGGATTCCTTAGACGAATTTAGGCGAAAAATGAACATTCCTGATTCGGTAGAATTAGAAATGCCAGTGCCACCAGTTGAGGTGCTATCACTACCAGAGGGTCACTGGATTCCCTCCTTGTTCATAGTTGAATGTGATTTCACTTTTCCCCCCAATCATTTATGTTTAGAGTTTTGTCAGTATTTTGCTGTTGACCCTGTTAGAGTCGCCCCCAGTACTTGGAGAGTAGTGAATGGGATACATAAGCTTAATCAAATACATGGAACCCACATTGGCATCCCTGACCTGATGTTTTATTACAAATGGGTTACCAATGACAGTACCTACTATATGAAAACTAGGTTTGTCAATAGAGCCGTAGTTGTCAATTTTCCAGACTCCAACAAAGACTACTTTGATTATGGGGTTATTGCAAAAATTGGCAACATGCTCCTCTTCAAAGAGGAGAAGTGTATGATGGTCCCAAATGCCCCCAAGTAGGACATGGCATAGATTGCTAATTTTGATTAATGTATTCCTCATTTTTTCTAACCAACTGTTAGATGATATGTTGATTCGTGTTTTCTTGTCATGTTTTACACAATTGAAAGCAAGAAAAAGTGTCCTAAAGAAGGAAACGTTAACCTTTGAGATTTGAAATTCCTGTGGAGAATTCATCAGAGGATTGGCAATGAACACCCCAGAGTTACCGCGTACTTGTTGCAATATAGGAGTTTAATTAATTCCTTTGTTGCTAGGCCCACCACTGTAGCAGCTTTAGCCCCCATAAATCTAGAAGAGGAACCAGTTCCTACTTCTTCGGCTGAGGAATCTACAGGAGTAGAGAAGGATTTTGATACTTCATCTTCTTTTGAATCATTGGACATTTCTATTGTTCCCACCTCCCCACTTGTTGTCATGAGAAAGAGAAAAATTCCTGACTTGATGACTAGAGCTTTGTCTCCCACTGCTAAGAGAGCTGCCGAGAAGACTAGCAAGGCTGTTGATGCCAAGAAGCCAGAGAAAATCTCCAAAGTTACTGAGAAAGAAAAAGTTCCTCAGGTCATCACCACTTAGGGATACTACTGCACCTCGATTCAAGAGATTAAGAAAAGGTCTCTTTGAGAAGAAGGCTGAGAAGAGTTCTATGGACTAGAAATTGGTCGAGAAAATTCAAGAGGACATGGCCATTGTAAGGTCATCCTCTGTTGTTATTAATCCTATCATGGCTAGGAAATTGATCAAGACTGGTACTCGCTCGGATGATAGAGCAACTGTTGCTTCCCTGCCACGACTAAAGTTGGTAGAAAATGCTCGCTAAAGTTTATCCTTGGTAACTCTTTCCCCTTTACTACTTGTCCTTAATGCCATGATTTATTTCCTTGTAATCTCATGTTATTCATTTGTGTAATTTTTTGTGAACTTAAACCAAATAATGGAGAAGTACGATTAAATACGTTCTTCAGGAGGAGATGCAGAAGAGGCCTTTGAGGGTCTAAGGCAATCTATGGAGACTTCAAGGCAATTGTTTGACTCTAAGCAAAAAGCTTGGGAGGAAGAACTGAAGAAGGCTAATGATAGAGCCACTACTGCTGAGGGAAAATCGGTGACTGTTGAGACCAGTTTGACAGCTGCTGAAAATAGGGCTAAGATTGTCGAAGACAAGTTAGTGAAAAATCAATCCCTCCTTAAGTCTGCCGAGGAGAAAACCGTTGGTATGACCACTAAACTGGTTATAGAGAAGGCCAAGAACAAGAAAATAAAGGAAATCTCCTTTAATAAAGGTTGGAATAAGGCGTTTCTAGCTACCTCCGCTCAAATTGAGTTCGTTAGGAAGAAATCCTTTGAGGATGGCTGGTCGGATGCCCTCAAGGATCTCGACACTACAGAGGACTCCGAACTGTTCCAAAGTCATGATCCAGGCTTTCCTCCAAACTTGGAGAAAGAATTTGATAATAACACTGCACCAAAACTAGTCAATTCTAACGGGCAAAAACCGTTGCAAAAAATATTTGCAACGGATTAAATCCGTTAGAAAATTGGTGTTATTTATTTTAGTAACAAAATTTATAACGGATAAAATCCGTTACAAATTTAATATTTGTAACAGAGTAAAACCGCTACAATTTATTTCGTAACAGATTTAGCCTTGGTACACATCCAATATATTAGTAACAAATTTACTAAATTGTAACGGTTTTTACCCGTTACAAGTATAGAATTTGTAATGGATAAAAATCATTACAAAATACATTATAACGGACTGAATGTCATATATTTGTAATGGATGTTTTCATTTGTAACGGTTCAAGTCAGTTAGCAATATTAATATATTTAAAAAAAATATTAATTTCTCATTAAATAAATTGATATAAATACAGTAGTAAAATTTGTGCTCAACCAATGGCAATGCACTACACTCAACTAATGCCCACAATTACAAACACACGTGACAAAATGAATGCCATTACATTTCGGTGACGTTAAACTTATCTAAAACTATATTTTATTCATAACCTTTAAAATTCTCAAAACAAAATTAAGTACTCGAAACAGAGTCTAACAACTATAAAGTAATAAACATATAATTCTCCCAAAAGTAGTCTTCATGATAATCCTTGCAAAAGTAGACTTCATTCTCCCAAAGTAATCTTCATATTTGCCAATAAGAACCTGTTGAACAAACACAATGTTAGTAAATATGTAAGCATAAATGCATAAATAACATAAAAGACTAGTACATTCTCGTGTCATCAGCATGCGTGTAATTTTATTGGGAAGTATTCAATACACAACAAATGGCCATACTCGATGATGAATTGCTGCTTTCAGTTTTATTCCCCAAAGCTCATTGTAAACCCCAAAAAGAAGCTTATGTGAGTCAATTTCGTCAATCGAGAGTCCAATGAGGATGCGGTTAGTTAAGATAAGTTACTTTGGTATCGCTTGATGTGTTTGTACCTACTTCTATGCTGCAAGGTTGTTTATACTTTGCGCCGTCCAAATCCCATTTTAAATTTCATAACAGTCACATACTAGTTAATTTGGCTAACCGAGTATCCGATGAGGACGCGGTTAGTTATGATAAGTTATTGTGGTATCAATTGATGTGTTTTTACCCATGTTTAGTCGCTTGGTTGTTGTTTCCAGTTTTCTCCCCCGAAGCCCGTTTTAAAATTCATAACATGACAAACAGAATAGATGCAACAATTCAACATAAAATAAGAGTCCATAAATACAGATTGTAAATGGATAAAGGAGAACTTTCTTCCTGGAAAATATTAAAATACATACAATATATCATGGGGGCAGAAAATCTCAATACAAATATCCTACCTAACATTCCCTTAATATATATATATACACACACACACTAGCGGATGCCCATGCCTAAAGGTACGGTTGAAATGTTTTTAAATGTAGCACACATGTTTGTGACATTTATGGTGGACCGAGTCGACGACTTTTAATATCCATCCTAACTATCAACTATTTATTATTACACTACACCATTTAAAGTGTCAAATTATGTATTGCAAAGTCATACCAAATTAGTACTTATAAAATAATAAAAGGAAATTGATTTCAAAAGCATAACCAAACCTTAAAGTACAAGGATATGTAGGGCATTTTGTTGAACAACAATCAAGCAACTACATAGACTATTCTCGTGCCAATGGCACTCTCTTAATTTAGACTTCAGTGTGGTTGTACCCATGTGAAAACCCGATAAAAACCATCCCCTTCTAATTTTCTTCTCACTATTCATGAACCAAATTCAACGTAAAAAAATATATTGTATTTAAAATCCAACTAAAATTCCCAAATTATTGAAATAATTGCAAAATAATGATGCATACTAACATATCAGAACTTCTGTACATGTTTGTGATTTAATTGTAGTATAAAAGTTAAAAGCATATTTTCCATCTATAACTAATATGAAAATTAAATGAACTTCACCTCATACAATTGTACATAGTTGTACAATAATTACAAAATTTGACAAACATACTTTTTTAGATGTGCAAACATGAGACATTTTGTGTTATCGTCATCACAAATGTTTAGATTTTCAACACAAATGTGTGACACCCCGACTAATTAAATACCGGGTAGCTACTCCTTTATTAAATTAATTCAAAATGCCAAGTTGGTCCAGTTAATAGCATCACTGTCGAAAACATTTTTATGATTACTAACCACCTAGTATTTAAAAAGTAAGTGCCAAATTTTTAATTAAAGTCTGATTAACATGCAACAAGTGTAATAAAGAATAATAACACCATTCACCATAAAGAAGTAAATAGAATGACAATCACATAACGTAAATAAAGTCTGGAGGAAAAACTCCTCACTACAATCCCATAACTGAAATAAATAAACCGAAAACTAAAACAGTACATGCCAAAGTCTGAACTGAAATGGAAATGTAACTCTAATAGAAATGGGCAACATGCCCTACAACTGATAGATAATGAATCTGGAATCCAAGTGATAGAGGCGTCTACAAGCAAATCCCTGTAGCTTCCACAAACAGCTACAGCTCGTCACCAGAATGAGTATCCTATGCATGGTGTCCTTGTGGCTGGGCACCTAAAATGGTTTTACAAAGAAAAATAGATTTGAAAAGCAAACGGGTCAGAGCCCGAATGTGGAGTTATATTTTAAAAACCTGCAAGTGCTTTAAAAACATTTAAAACATTAAATGCAAAGTACATGTTAGGACGTGCACTCACATGATATTCTCACCTCTCGTCTAACTGTGCACTCCTAACGTAAGTACCCATCTATAACGACACAAACCACTAGCTAAGTGACGTCATAACCAGCTAGACTATCATAGGTCCTACCCATATTACTCGGTTCTAATAACATTATAACGCTCGTAATCATGTAGGGGTTTAACGTAAACTCAGATGCTCAATATGCAATATATATCACTATCAGTTAACTCTTTATATTTCTCGAAACAATACCGTAATTATATTCACAACATTAACATGAAGGTTCCCATTAATTAAGTGTATATTATTCACATCATAAATATACAATATAAGCACCCCGAGAACTAAGCTGCGGTGCACACATACTCTGCTATCCATCCCGGTACATCACGTACATAAGGATTACATATCCCGAATCTCTCAGGAATAGTTCACAGATAACAACATTACAAACAATGGAGGCGAACACAGTCACATCACATAGGTCACGCACATACCTACGCTCCTACGATCAGCGGACTTATTAATATCCCAATAAGTCTTTCTATGACCTATGTTCATCAAGGTAACCAGTCTAAATCCGGGCAACACAAGGATTAGAGGGCCCTAAGCGAACGCAAACCTCCCGTGATAGCAAGTATGGTAGGTATGTCATACACACAAATCATATACCAGTACTAAGTAAACACACATCTTAGTAATCCCGTAGTTTAATCGTAGTACGTATCGCTTTCTCGTACTAACTTATAATATCTACAACTTATATTATTCCGGTTTATCATCATACGCGCCATAATCTATTCTCACGTCGTAGTAGACACTCACGTCTCAACCCAAACGGTTCATTGAATTAAATCTCTCGTATATAAATTTACTCCTCGTAATAACCCAAAAGTCCCAAATCTATCCTTACATCATCAAAGGAAGGTTATCTATATCCTCGAACAAGTTTACGGGACTCCAAAAATCAAAACAGTCCAAAAAGGACCAAACTGTCAACTCGTTAGAAGTCTCGTTCGAACGAGACTGTTCGAACGAGATTCCTCTGTCAACTCGTTAGAAGTCTCGTTCGAACGAGGCTGTTCGAACGAGATCCAGTTCGTTCGAACGAACTGTCCCTTCTAACGAGATCTCATTCGAACGAAGTTATCAAACGAGGCTCCCTTTCGTTAGAACGACTGGTCGATTCGTTAGAAGGGGCTTCTAACGACCTACCAGATTCGTCCTGGGCAGGGGCTTCTAACGACCTACCAGATTCGTCCCAGATTTTCCTAAAACTCGTTTTCACCATTTTTAACACCTCAAGTCTTCTCCAAAGTTCGTTCTAACAGTGTTTTAAGTCCTCTAATCATACTAAAACATGCTAAGGTCATATACTAACATCTTTTAAGGCATTAATGCATCCTAAACATCATTAAATCACAAGATTTTATACTTTTCCCCAATTTTATCAAGAACATGAACCCTAGATTTATATCATCATCAAATCCCAGAATTAAATCCGTTTTTGTTTCTTCTAATCACAATTATCATGGGAATAATAATCTACCTATCATTCTACATGCAATTCTCTTCAAAATTTTCAAGTTCTAAACTCCAAACTACATGGGTTTTCATATTTCACCAAGAACAAACACAAAATTCGAATCTTTCTAACATGGAAGGAACATTCTTTGATATTAAATGGAATTAAGTCACTTGCCTTGGTTGTCTCTGAGTTTGGATGATGGTTTGATAGAGTTTTTCTGCAGAATTCCCTCTCTCCAAGCTTCTTCTCCAATGGTGGCTTAAGGTGGCTAGGGTTTGATTTGGGAAACTTAGAAAACTCTTCTAATAACCTACGTAGCCTTCTAGGTTAATATGGTTTGGTTAATGGGCTTAGTGGGTTAAATCCACATCAGATTAAAACTCCCAATTTTCGTCACTTTTAATTTCCCAAAATACGAAATTACCAAAATACCCTTTATGATGCCGGTATGGCCTAAAAATACCCCGGAATCCAAACTACACCCCCGACTAGTGTTTTCTGATTATCTCGACCCTTCCGGACGCATTGGCGCACTCAAAACGACCATACGAACAATAGAAATAAAAATCACTTTTATAATTAAAATAATATACCATGACGCGGCGGTCACACGCGTCTCAACAAAATTCTCAAATTGCCGTATATCAATCTCACGACAAATTTTATAATACCAAATACATATATCAAAACATGTATGCACATAATCAAATACCAACTCGCATCTCGTTAGTATTTATAACCCGGATTAATTTCCAATTAATACGCATTTAATTAATAAATCCCAAAAATAAATATAGCCAAAAGTACGGGGTATTACATACTTCCCCCCTAATAACTGAATTTCGTCCCGAAATTCGAAACTAGATAGTACCTGCTAAAAATAGCTCTGGATAACGTTCGCGCATCTCATCCTCGCGCTCCCATGTGGATTCCTCGACATTGTGATGTCGCCACTGAACACGCACTAACGGAACTATCTTTGACCGCAGATTCCTCTCGCTTCGGTCCAAAATAGCAATCGGCCCCTCCTCGTAGGAGCTATCCGGCTGGAGATCGATGTCCTCCACAGCAATGTGAGAATGAGTCAGATTATCTCTAAGGTATTTCCTCAGCGAGGAAATATGGAACACATCGTGAATCCGATGCAAATGCTCCGGTAACCCAAGTCTATACACAACCGGTCCGATCCGCTCAATAATAGGAAACGGTCCCACATACCTCGGTGCCAACTTCCCCTTCTTCCCGAAACGCATAATCCCCTTCATAGGAGATACCCTGAGCAAAACCTGGTCACCTACTTGGAACTCCCTGAAAAATCTCTTCGCATCAGCATAACTCTTCTGCCTGTCTTGAGCTACCCGAATGCGACTCCGAATCAACTCAATCCTTGCCGAAGTATCCTGAATCACTTCCGGCCCAAGTAGTTTGTTGTCCCCCACCTCTAACCAACATGCTGGGGAACGACAAGGCCTACCGTACAACGCCTCAAACGGAGCCATGCCAATCGTGAACTGATAGGAGTTGTTGTAAGCAAACTCCACCAGTGGAAGGTACTGCTCCCATCCACCCCCGAAGTCAATAATGCACATGCGTAGCATGTCCTCCAACACCTGATTTGTGTGCTCAGTCTGCCCATCAGTCTGGGGATGATAAGCCGTACTCAATCGCAATTCCGTGCCCATGGACTCCTGGAAACTCTCCCAAAACCGCGAAACAAATATCTTGTCTCTGTCAGACACGATATTTAGGGGCACACCGTGAAGTCTCACAATCTCTGAAATGAAGAGTTGGGCATACTGTCCCGTAGTATAATCAGTCCTTACAGGTAAAAAGTGAGCGACCTTGGACAACCTGTCCACAATTACCCAAACGGAGTCGTGACCCCTCTGCGACGTAGGCAACCCCGTAATAAAGTCCATGGATATGCTCTTCCACATCCACACCGGGACCTCCAACGGCTGTAGCAGTCCTGCTGGTCTCTGATGATCCACTTTTACAAGCTGACAAGTGGCGCATTTCGAAACAAACTCAGCGATATCTCTCTTCATACCGCTCCACCAATACTGGCGTCTCATGTCTTGGTACATTTTATCCCCTCCGGGATGTACCGCGAACCGTGAGCCGTGCAACTCTGCCATCACATCGTGTCGCAATTCCTCCCCTTCCGGAACTACCAATCTCCCATTGAAGCGTAATCCCCCGTCTGAGCTAACGGTATAGGACTCGGCTCCCTCTGCTAGTAATCGAACTATCTGCTCCTGACAGAACGAGTCATTAGCCTGTGCCCGTACTACCTTCGTGACAATCTGCGGTGTAACGGTCATCACAGACATGAAAGATCGGGCCACTGCATCCTGGTGTCCCAATTCCTTCCACTTAGCCTTCCACACCTCTGCCACCTCATCTGTTGGCCTACGGCTCAACGCGTCTGCTACCACGTTAGCCTTTCCCGGGTGGTACTGGATGTCGAACTGGTAGTCCTTTACAAACTCAAGCCACCTACGCTGCCGCATATTCAATTCCTTCTGCGTGAATAGGTACTGTAGGGACTTGTGGTCCGTGAACAGTTGGAATTTCTCCCCCAAAAGATAGTGCCTCCAAATCCGTAGGGCAAATACCACTGCCGCCAACTCCAAATCATGCGTGGGGTAATTCTTCTCGTGAGGCTTAAGCTTACGGGAAGCATAAGCTATGGCCTGTCTCTCCTGCTGCAATACACCTCCCAGTCCTTGCAAAGACGCATCGGTGTAAACCAAATACTCAACTCCCGGTCTCGGCAATGCTAACACAGGTGATGAGGTCAATTTGTCATTCAATTCATCGAATGCCAACTGACAGGCATCACTCCAGATGTATGGCACACCCTTACGAGTTAGATGTGTCAAAGGACCTGCTATCTCTGAGAAGCCCCGAATAAACCTCCTGTAGTATCCTGCTAGACCCAAGAAACTACGAATCTCAGTCGGTGTCGTGGGCTGTCCCCACTCCCTCACCGCTGATACCTTCCCCGGATCAACAGATATTCCCCGGTCGGAAATGATATGTCCCAAAAACTGGACTTCCTTCAGCCAAAACCCGCACTTCTCATATTTTGCATACAACTCGTTCTGACGAAGTGTCTGCAAAACCTGCCTCAAATGCTCGGCGTGCTCCTCCTCTGTCTGGGAGTAAACCAGAATATCATCAATGAAGACAATGACAAACTGGTCTAGGAAATCCCTGAACACTCTGTTCATCAAGTCCATAAACACTGCTGGAGCGTTGGTCAAGCCAAAAGGTATAACCCGAAACTCGTAAGAACCATATCTCGATAAGAATGCAGTCTTCGAGACATCCTCCTCCCTGATACGCAACTGATGGTATCCCGATCTCAAATCAATCTTCGAGAAGAAAGAAGCTCCTCTCAACTGGTCGAATAAGTCATCGATTCGAGGCAATGGATACTTATTCCGTATCGTGACCTTATTCAACTCTCGGTAGTCCACACACAATCCCAGTGAACCGTCCCTCTTCTTCACAAACAAAACTGGAGCGCCCCAAGGTGAGGTACTCCTGCGAATAAAGCCCTGACCTAACAGCTGCTCTATCTGATCCCGTAACTCCCTCATCTCAGCTGGAGCCATACGGTACGGTGCGCGTGCTATAGGTCTCGTACCCGGTAGCAAATCTATAACAAAGTCTATCTCTCGACTGGGTGGTAAGCCTGGTATCTCCTGAAACACATCCGAATACTCCCTGACTACTGGGATAGAATCTAAAGGAATCACTACCTCCTTAGAGGTATCCTCCTCAATATAATACAGATGAGCGGTCGATCCTCCCTCTGGGCGAGGCATCGCCACTACAAACATCTCTTGCCCCGGAATGGCAAAAACAATGCTCCTGCTGAAGCAATCAATCATGGCCCTATAAGCTACGAGCCAATCCATACCGATAATCACATCGTGAACATGCATGTCTAACACTAACATGTCTGCAGGTAATACCAAACCACCAATCTCTACCCCCACTCCCCGGCATATAAAGAAAATAAGTGACCCACTCCCCAATGGTGAGTCGACACACGTCACTGTGCTCTCTGCCGTAGCTAACAATCCTAAAGCTTTCGCGAAGTGTGTAGCTATAAAACAGTGTGTAGCACCCGTATCAAATAATACCCGACCCATAGTGCCATGGATAGGAAACGTACCCTCAATCGCGGGCGGTGCCTGTGGAACTGCAGCCTGGTGGACATTGTAGACACGTCCATACTGTAGCTGCCCCTGCTGAGCTGGGACTGCTGGAATGGGTGGCAATGCTGCCATCTGTGGTGGTGCGGGAAGAGCGGCGGGAAACATAGGCCTCTGTGGCTCCTGGCGAGCACCCTGCTGCTGCTGCTGTGGGGCCCTGCCCCTATCAGGATAATCCTGTCGCTTATGGCCAGTCTTGCCACAAACAAAGCACTTCCCTGGGAAGTTCCCTCCTCTCTGTCCTTGCTGTCCCCGGCCCTGGTGGCCGTTACCGTTCCTCCCTTGGCCCTGCTGGCCCTGGTGAAACTGCTGCCCATTCTGCCCCTGTTGGCCCTGATGGCCGTTTGGACCCTGATGGCCCTGACGAAAACCTCCCTGTCCCTGTCTGTAGTTCCCTGACCGGAACCTCTTATTATCCCCCTACTGGGAGCCCTGCTCATTCTGTCTCTGCCCCTGACCAGATTGTGCCCCGCTGGCACCATGTCCTCCAGTCCTGCCCTGATGGCTAGACTCCCCCGACCTCTTACCCTCGGCCATATGAAAACGGTGGTCCTGGCAGTGTAACAATGCAGCGTTAACCACATCAGAATAATTGGCCAACGATAGGTTCCCTAGCAGATGTTGACGGATCCTCCAAGTCAACCCGTCCGTGAACTTCTCAATCTTCTTCTTCTCTGTTGGTATCTCATCTGGAACGATATTCAACAGATTCGTGAACTCGGCCTCATACTCGGCCACAGTCTTGCCCTCCTGCTTCAGACTCATCAATCTCCTCCTCATTTCCGTATGAACAGCTGACGGAAAGTACTTGCGGTCGAACCGCACCCAGAACTCCTGAATCGTGAGAGTATCCCTCTCCTCCATGGTGGTAATAGACTCCCACCACTGCAGTGCAGATCCAACCAGCTTGAAAGTAGCTAGCACCTGCTTCTGGACATCCGTGCACTCATACATCCTCAAGTGCCTCTGCATATCCTTCCTCCATTGGCTCGAGACTACCACATCTGAGCTACCTGCAAACTCTGGCGGATGCGCTTTCTGAAAAGCGTCACGTACACGCTCCCAAGCAGACGGGAATGCATTAACCTGTACTGGCGCGGCAATCGGCACCTGAGGTGGTGCCTGCTGAACAACGGCAATGGCGGCATTTACCGCTTGGGCTACTATAGCTGCAACCTCAGCGGCGTTCATCATGCCCTGAACTGAAGCGGGTTGGGGTTCGGGCGTTGCATCCCTGGGAACTCGTCGTGCACATCGTGGAGGCATCTGAAATAAGAACAAAGTTTATAAGTTCGCTGTTTATAAACTTAAGATAGCTGAAGAACGAAGCATACACAAAAAGAGTACAACAGTCCTAAAATATAGGGCTCTATATCAAAGAAACTTAGCGGAAACATAATAAGCCGTCAGATCCTAAAGGACACTAGAACCTGATGCTCTGATACCACCTGTGACACCCCGACTAATTAAATACCGGGTAGCTACTCCTTTATTAAATTAATTCAAAATGCCAAGTTGGTCCAGTTAATAGCATCACTGTCGAAAACATTTTTATGATTACTAACCACCTAGTATTTAAAAAGTAAGTGCCAAATTTTTAATTAAAGTCTGATTAACATGCAACAAGTGTAATAAAGAATAATAACACCATTCACCATAAAGAAGTAAATAGAATGACCATCACATAACGTAAATAAAGTCTGGAGGAAAAACTCCTCACTACAATCCCATAACTGAAATAAATAAACCGAAAACTAAAACAGTACATGCCAAAGTCTGAACTGAAATGGAAATGTAACTCTAATAGAAATGGGCAACATGCCCTACAACTGATAGATAATGAATCTGGAATCCAAGTGATAGAGGCGTCTACAAGCAAATCCCTATAGCTTCCACAAACAACTACAGCTCGTCACCAGAATGAGTATCCTATGCATGGTGTCCTTGTGGCTGGGCACCTAAAATGGTTTTACAAAGAAAAATAGATTTGAAAAGCAAACGGGTCAGAGCCCGAATGTGGAGTTATATTTTAAAAACCTGCAAGTGCTTTAAAAACATTTAAAACATTAAATGCAAAGTACATGTTAGGACGTGCACTCACATGATATTCTCACCTCTCATCTAACTGTGCACTCCTAACGTAAGTACCCATCTATAACGACACAAACCACTAGCTAAGTGACGTCATAACTAGCTAGACTATCATAGGTCCTACCCATATTACTCGGTTCTAATAACATTATAACGCTCGTAATCATGTAGGGGTTCAACGTAAACTCAGATGCTCAATATGCAATATATATCACTATCAGTTAACTCTTTATATTTCTCGAAACAATACCGTAATTATATTCACAACATTAACATGAAGGTTCCCATTAATTAAGTGTATATTATTCACATCATAAATATACAATATAAGCACCCCGAGAACTAAGCTGCGGTGCACACATACTCTGCTATCCATCTCGGTACATCACGTACATAAGGATTACATATTTCGAATCTCTCAGGAATAGTTCACAGATAACAACATTACAAACAATGGAGGCGAACACAGTCACATCACATAGGTCACGCACATACCTACGCTCCTACGATCAGCGGACTTATTAATATCCCAATAAGTCTTTCTATGACCTATGTTCATCAAGGTAACCAGTCTAAATCCGGTCAACACAAGGATTAGAGGGCCCTAAGCGAACGCAAACCTCCCGTGATAGCAAGTATGGTAGGTATGTCATACACACAAATCATATACCAGTACTAAGTAAACACACATCTTAGTAATCCCGTAGTTTAATCGTAGTACATATCGCTTTCTCGTACTAACTTATAATATCTACAACTTATATTATTCCGGTTTATCATCATACGCGCCATAATCTATTCTCACGTCGTAGTAGACACTCACGTCTCAACCCAAACGGTTCATTGAATTAAATCTCTCGTATATAAATTTACTCCTCGTAATAACCCAAAAGTCCCAAATCTATCCTTACATCATCAAAGGATGGTTATCTATATCCTCGAACAAGTTTACGGGACTCCAAAAATCAAAACAGTCCAAAAAGGACCAAACTGTCAACTCGTTAGAAGTCTCGTTCGAACGAGACTGTTCGAACGAGATTCCTCTGTCAACTCGTTAGAAGTCTCGTTCGAACGAGGCTGTTCGAACGAGATCCAGTTCGTTCGAACGAACTGTCCCTTCTAACGAGATCTCGTTCGAACGAAGTTATCGAACGAGGCTCCCTTTCGTTAGAACGACTGGTCGATTCGTTAGAAGCTCGTTCGAACGAGTTCGTTCAAACGACCTGGGCAGGGGCTTCTAACGACCTACCAGATTCGTCCCAGATTTTCCTAAAACTCGTTTTCACCATTTTTAACACCTCAAGTCTTCTCCAAAGTTCGTTCTAACAGTGTTTTAAGTCCTCTAATCATACTAAAACATGCTAAGGTCATATACTAACATCTTTTAAGGCATTAATGCATCCTAAACATCATTAAATCACAAGATTTTATACTTTTCCCCAATTTTATCAAGAACATGAACCCTAGATTTATATCATCATCAAATCCCAGAATTAAATCCGTTTTTGTTTCTTCTAATCACAATTATCATGGGAATAATAATCTACCTATCATTCTACATGCAATTCTCTTCAAAATTTTCAAGTTCTAAACTCCAAACTACATGGGTTTTCATATTTCACCAAGAACAAACACAAAATTCGAATCTTTCTAACATGGAAGGAACATTCTTTGAAATTAAATGGAATTAAGTCACTTGCCTTGGTTGTCTCTGAGTTTGGATGATGGTTTGATAGAGTTTTTCTGCAGAATTCCCTCTCTCCAAGCTTCTTCTCCAATGGTGGCTTAAGGTGGCTAGGGTTTGATTTGGGAAACTTAGAAAACTCTTCTAATAACCTACGTAGCCTTCTAGGTTAATATGGTTTGGTTAATGGGCTTAGTGGGTTAAATCCACATCAGATTAAAACTCCCAATTTTCGTCACTTTTAATTTCCCAAAATATGAAATTACCAAAATACCCTTTATGATGCTGGTATGGCCTAAAAATACCCCGGAATCCAAACTACACCCCCGGCTAGTGTTTTCTGACTATCTCGACCCTTCCGGATGCGTTGGCGCACTCAAAACGACTATACGGACAATAGAAATAAAAATCACTTTTATAATTAAAATAATATACCATGACGCGGCGGTCACACGCGTCTCAACAAAATTCTCAAATTGCCGTATATCAATCTCACGACAAATTTTATAATACCAAATACATATATCAAAACATGTATGCACATAATCAAATACCAACTCGCATCTCGTTAGTATTTATAACCCGGATTAATTTCCAATTAATACGCATTTAATTAATAAATCCCAAAAATAAATATAGCCAAAAGTACGGGGTATTACAAAATGTTTAGATTCACTACTTAAGAACTTACCATTAACCGCTTTCTCCTCCAATGATTATGATGCCTCGCAGCTCATTCAATCCCTAGATTCATAAACAATAAGAATAACAGGCTTCATTATACGAAATTTTAACATAAGCATGTTACAATGTATCTATACAAATGTGTGTGTGTGTGTGTGTGTGTGTGTGTGTGTGTGTGTGTGTGTGTGTGTATCGGTGTTTTTTACAATTAGCCCCTTTACTATATTGGCTATCAACAGTTGCTACTATACAACACAATATTAAATCAATAGATTGACATAAAAACTACCTTGCCCTTTGCAATAACTCCCAATACAATGGTCCAGTGGTCATTCGGAATGCTCTAGGATAACAAATCAAGTGAGCACCTGGGATGTACAAATATTACTCCTTATGAACATGTAGAACCCCAAGGATCAACACGGGAAGTTTAACGTAAATGTGACAATTAAAAAATAAAGAATTAATTCTTATGATACCAAAACCTAAAGGATGTAACAATTGCAAAAACGTTGGCATAAAAACAATTCAAAATATAGAACCAAAAAGTAAGACTATTGATGACAAAGATAGGAGCATTCAGTTATTGTCCAACAAAATTTTAACATACTTACATTTTATATAGATACATTATATGCCATCTGCAGTAAATATCTGCCAGAACACCAAAATTGCTTCAACTCTGTGAAATCTAACCACCCAAGAGTACAAATACTTATAAAATATGCATCTTTTCCTTCCAAATAATGAAGATGAAAAAATCGAACATTATGTACAAACCTCGAGAAATACTCAAGTTTCAAGAGTCAAGGTGCCAGATAAAAATTAAAGAAGTGTATGATGGCTCTTTTACATTGGTGAAGCAGGATGCTTAAGTGAAAATATTCATCACAACAGAGGTTAAAGTAGTTTATATTGCAGCAGCAACTTACATTGGATAGTTCCTACAAAATGGAGGTTAAAAATAGTTGTGAAGGAATAACGGTATGAAGGAATTAGTCAATGTCAAGTGTAACTTGATCCCAAGAAAAAATACACACTATAAGCACAAAGGAGGTTAAAAATAATTTACATTGCAGCAACAACTTACATTGGATAGTTCCTGCAAAATAGAGGTTAAAAAATAGTCGTGAAGGCATAGCGAGCGGCGTGTACGGATAATCCAACAGCACCTTACATTAGATAATCTATATAATATGAATGAGGTTAATCTAAAAGGAACAATATGTATGGTCTATACTTCTCATTGATATGAACATGTTAACTACTGAAAAAGAACATCCAAAAAAAAACTTTGACAACAGAGCATTCAAACTGAAAATTCAAAATACGTACTGAAAACATAAACAAATCATTTGCGATCCTATATAATCAAAACAAATAGAAGTAAGATCCTTCTTGATTGAACATCTATAAGCACCATATCTCAATTAAGGCATGAATACATGGGGTTTAAAATTTACACTTTTCTCTTCCTTTACAATTTTTGTTTTAGAGGTCAAGTTTAGTAAAGATGTACTCTGGGTCTTACAAAACCGAATGGAATTTTATTTCTCTACGTCCATGTAGGCATTGCTGTAATATCGTCGAAGAGTTATGAAGAATTCCTGGGACTATGTTGTGGCCTTCCACTGGCCCCTTCTCTCAGAAAATATCTTATTATGCGCAGCTGAACCACCATATTGGTGCGCTAGTGTGTCACCCATTCTCTCATAGATTCGCATTAAGTCATCAGCCAAATGGTCATCAGGGTCAATTTTTATGGAATTTTGACTCCTAGAGCACGCATCTGTTATCCCAGAGCAGCCAACCCTAATGCATATTGTGCAACATTTTTACGCTCCTCGCAGTCTATGCAATTAGTACTGAGCACTCCTTTCTGAAACATGGGTGGTTTGGCAGAAAGATTTTTTCTAGCAATGTTGTTGCCACTAACAAATGTAGTCTCTATGTCCTCAGAATCCTCAGTGTTGTCATCAATATGCTTGGCATTGTCAATTTTACAATGTCTTGAGAGAGAGAGATATCGGTAGAAATAACATTCTCAGAATCAGGAAATTTCAAGCAGCCCCCTGATCTCAATGGTGGTGTTACTTGACAATAGAAGAAACCTGTAAGAGTCAATGCATATGCAGCAACTTTTTCCTCTGAAAAATATTTATTAATAAACTTAATTGCATAAGAAAACTATGCACGGAGGATAAGCTCTCGAGGCCTTTTCTCAATCGTCTTAATCAAATTCAAAAGTATTATAGGATTTCAGTATCTTTGGACAAGATTTTCAATTAAAGTCTGGTCGCTTCGTAAGTGTGATCCCTCTCTGATATTTTAATATTCAAGCATGAAGTTTCTTGGGACCAGAAAAGCGGGATTGACTGACTATTTTGGACAACCGAACTACTTTGCATAGGAAACCCTCAAGGAACATCCTCAAACACTATTTGTTTGGTCTTAACATTATTCACAACTCTTCCCAACTCATTTACACGTTATTTTAAATACCTGGGGCCAACATAATGATGTGAACATCTTACGATGAGAGTCCATATGGAATCCCGCACAGACACAGAGAGCATGGCCTGTTTAAAAAATATTCGTAGACCAGTGCCACAATCCAAAGAGTATTTTGGAGGATATTCAGGATTCCGTGGGTTAAAAACTCGTTCCATACAAACATAGTTTCATAAAGGACATGCCCTGTCTCACTGTCACACATATTCTCTTGAAGATTGCGCATAACATTGTATGCGTAGCTGAAAAGGAAGTCCTTTGTAAGATCCACTATGCATAGAAGCTTCTTGTATCTATTTTCATTCCTGGAATCCATGGTGGGTTGAACCGCATGATTTGGAAGTGGAATCATCTCACTCTTGGAGATGACATATATAGTATGGCCACAAATTGCACCAATCTGCCACATCTTCGTAATAAGTAGCATATAAAAAGGCCCGAAAATTTAATAAACCCAAAGATTCCATAACAAGTGGTGACAAACTTTAAGCCCTCCTATGGACCTGCTTCCCTCATGTAGGTAAGAGGTTAGAATTTTCAGTCGCAACCATAATAAACAAGTAAGGGCAAGTAAATAATGTTATAATTTAGCATTTATAGTCATTTATGGAGCAATACAATGAACAAACAAACAAACAAACTAAAACAAGCTTATGCAAGCATTAAACATGTCACTAGAAACCTAAAAAACACATAAGTTTTCTGGTACAACCCAATCCTCCTCTCAAAGAAATTGATCTTTCTGTTTCTACGAGTGAAAACATCATACACTCGTATCGCAAACAACGTAATGGAGGACTGCAATTGTTACATCAATCATAATACATGTAACACCTACCATGCCACTACTACTTGACTCATGGATTGAGATATTTCAAGCTCACCATCTACAATTAAGTTGGCATCCAACAACTTACTTAATATTTATTTCCTTTTGTTAAACTTTTTTAATATTTAATTCGTAATACCAAACCCCTAATCCATATTTCCTCATATCGAATCTAACCCAATATCAAATTGGGTTGGACTAACATTACCCCCATCTCATTGGACACAAATGTATCTTCTAATGACATTATCTATCAAAAACAAGGAAATATTCAAATTAGAGCTAAGATCAGTTGTACCTAACCAAATAAAAATAAACCATCTTAAAGATCTAATGTGGTAGAAGTAAAGTTGATACTTTTTTTTAAATAAAGACTTGGATAGATATAGCCAGAAGTTGGTTACATAATTTCACATCATTTGAACTACTTAATTAATTTACAACCAATCATATGCAAAGAGTATCATGAAGGAAACTTTAGAAAGGAGAGTTCTCACACAAAAATCGATTTTAATCGTGAAGAACTCCACGAAACCCCCAATCACGGTCGACATGATACCTATCTTCATGTATCAATCTAGGAACTTCATTTTTCAGTTTTCTATAACAAAAACAAAACACGGTTGGGAGAGTTAAATACATTAGGGCAATTTGAGTTAAACAAGTGATAAACGGTTGATATATATATATATATATATATATAGAGAGAGAGAGAGAGAGTTAATTACACATTAACTGAGCTCGACTCTGTATTAGCGTCGATCGAAAAAAAAAGAGAAGGTTGGACCGCCAGATTGACCTACAATAAAGTGTTGAAAATGATGAAAACAAAATGAGAGCATTGATAAGCCAAAATGACAAAGATCAACAAAAATATAATTTATGTGTCACCATGCTTGTAAAGTCTGAAGTGTATATTAAATACGACCATGTATTTTGGTGCTTAGAATACTATTTTCTTTACCGTATCTAAATTACAACAGAATATGAAAAATATGTAATTCATAAATTCAAAACACCTACCTATGTAGCAAATAACCCTATTTAACAAAACAAAATCAGATATTAAAATCTATGAATAAAACAAAAACCCAAAATTAACTAAAATAATGCCTAATCTAACAAACCAATCAGAGGACTTTGTATTAGAGTTATATTTAGAATTAAGGGTAGTTTGGTATTTTCTCTTTATTGTTAGGATATTGTAGTAGGTCTGTATATATTCTCTTTCTTTCATTGTATGGTATTCTAGTTTTATGTTAATGTGAAACCCTAACCCCTTTTTTTCTCTTTTCATTGATTGTTGATCGTTGATATGTTTTCATCGTATCGGAGCTTGTCCATGATGTACAATCCCCCTGCCTATAGCATGTCCCAATCACCTTCTGAGACCGTGGATCCTGCACATGACAAAAGGTAAAAGAAAAGGAGACTGAGTAACCGGCATCACATAATTGACCAACATAAACAAGATTCATTGTAAGCTTAGGAATGTGGTAAACATTAGAGAGAGATAAGTTAGGTGAGTCAATAGTTTCGCACCCGTTGAGGGCATGGGAGTTCCATCAATAGTCATAATGGGCAACGAAGAAGTGGGACAAAAAGAACCAAAGGACGACAAATTTGGTGACATGTGACTAGAAGCACCGGAGTCTAGAATCCAAATACCTGAGCACTTACCTGGTGAAGAGAGGGACATAGCATGTGGCTGTACGGCAAGAAACTTTTGAAACTGCTCAGTAAGAGAAGACATAGATGGAGTTGATGATGAAGAAAACAAGATTCATTGGGCAGTTGTTCATTGTATAATGCGATACTTGAGGGGCGCTCGCTTTCAGGGTCATTTACTTACATCCTCTTCTTCTTTAGAGCTACGTGCATACTCTGATGTTGATTGGGTCGGTGAACCTACAGATCGTAAATCAGTTATTGGATTTTGTATATTTCTCGGAGATTCTCTTATTTCTTGAAAGAAAAAGAAGCAAGCTGTTGTTTTTGTGTCTTCTAGAAAATCCGAGTATCGTGCTATGGCTTTTACTACTCGTGAGGTTTGTTTGGTTACGTCGGTTACTTGCAGATATGAGTGTGTCTCTCTCTCGGCCCACTCCTATGCACTGTGATAATAAGAGTGCTATTCAGATTGCTCACAATTAAATTTTTCATGAGAGGACTAAGCACATCGAAATTGATTGTCAGATCACTCGTCATTATCTTACGCATGGTGTCATCACTTTGTCTTTTATTTCTTCATCCACACAGATTGTTGATTTGTTTACGAAGTCTCATCTAGTTCAGCGTTTTTGATTTTTGGTTGGCAAACTCTCAATGCTTCTCGTTGCAGCATCGTGAGGAATATTAGAGTTATATTTAGCATTAAGGGTAGTTTGGTATTTTCTCTTTATTGTTAGGATATTATAGTAAGTCTATATATATTCTATTTTTTCTTTCATTGTATAGTATTCTAGTTTTACGTTAATGTCAAACCCTAGCCCCTCTTTTCTCTTTTCATTGATTGTTGATCTTTGATATGTTTTCACTTTGAAGGTTTAAATTAAATGAATTCCACATTAGGATTCAGATTAACAAGTTTCATCACTTTGATTTGCTTTGAAGAATGTGATTTGCAACATATTGTATAAGCAAAAAATCAGAGAATTTTGAAGACTATACTGTATATAATATGAAATTAGAAAAATGTTAAATACATAAAAATCCCCAAAAAAAGTTTTTTGGGAAAAGTAAAGATCGACAAAAATAAAAACTCGTCAACCAGTAATTAAAATTGTGTATTGCCAAAAAATGTTAATATATCACTTATTATACAAGATCATGTGCTTTCCTTACAACTAATCTTAAAGTTGCATGGGGCTATGTGGTATTGTTTATGCAAAACTGAACCTAGACATACATGCGAGGAAAGACTTACACCTCTACAATGGAATAAAATAAACACAATTCATATCTTAATCTTAAAATTTCTAACAAGAATAATATGAGTTATGTTTTTTCATAGAAAAACCCTATGTATACAAGAGTAAAAAATGACGAAGAACAAGAATAAGAAAAAGAACGTAAGAGAAAGAGAGATAAAGGTACAGAGAGTAACCTTAAGTTTTACAGTCGGGTGCCGGCGATAAGTTCCGATGAGATTGTACTGTTGGTGACGAGACACGACAACGGGAGAAAGAGACCATAGACGAAACAGGATTGGGGGGAAAAACTCCCGCTTTTGACATTTGGGGTTTGCATCTTTTTTTTTTCTAAATATATTAAATACAACCAGTTATTGTTTTATGTAACGGTTTTCATTAATTTACAATGGTTTTTTAATGTTGCAATTTTGTAATGGAATAATTCTGTTACAAAAGCTGAAAATAATCCGTTACAAAATGAGCCTTTTGGTGTAGTGTAAGGAAGGGTCTAGAGAATCCTCCATTCAACCTGCTAGGTCTGCCTTAAAGTCTATTGATGAAGCCATACCTTCTGCCAACCCGCCTTTTGGGGGTAATGTTCGGGATAAGGATAAGGTTTAACTCATTTGTTTTCTTTATGTTCTTCTACCTTGTAACGGGATCATTATTATGTAATACCTTATAGTTTATCGATGAAAATATTTCTCTTTTTGGCTAAATGTATTGTATTTACTACACTTATGCCTTCTTGCTCAGTTGAGTTATCTTTTATTATATTTGCTCAGTAATCACACCTGTGTTCTTACATTTGCAACTTTCACTTTGGTGCTAGGAAAAAAACCATAGTTTTTACTAAATTCGACTTGCTTAGGAGGAGTAAAAATATTTTGAAAGCTGACCATGCTCCTTTATCCGAAGAAGACTTAGTCGTCTTACTTAGTCCTGACGTGTTCGACCAAGTTAAGGAGTTATACATTAACATTCATTTCTTGTTGGATAGGGCAGTGACAAATAATGATGCTTATTATGAAATGATTAAAGATTTGCAAGAAGACCATAAGTTCTTTTGTCTTCATTCCATGCTGATTATGAGGCTAAGTACAAAGCATTGAGTGAAGGTTGGGGCTTTGAGAAGAAGCTGGAAGAATATGCCTCCATATACAGAAGGAAAGAGTTCATGTTAAATTGAGAAGTGGATAAAGCTCGGGAGGTATCCAAACTTCTTGAAAAGGAAAATAATAGGCTCGAAAATGAGCTAGACAGCCTGAAGAAGTCGTCTGCCAATGGTGGTGATGAGAGTGATTCTTTGTTAGAAGCTGAGAATGCCAGACTAGTAGAACTTAAACCACTATAAAAAACAAACCTGGGCAGACTTCTAGATAATAAAAAACTAGCCGACCAACTGTAGATAAGGCAAGAACTAAAATGGCACTAGACGACAAAGTTGCCCAGTTGAAGGCAAAGAGTCAGGGGCCATTGCTGATTTGTATATCCAGTTGGAAGCTAAAGATAAAGCCATAGCCGATCAATCTGTTCAGTTGAAAGTGAAGAGTGATGTCTTGAAGAAACTTCAACATCAGGTTGAAAGGCTAACCTTTTAATTTCACAAATAATCCAGGGAGGTCTGGATGAAAGGTTATAATGAGGCCCTTAGCCATGTTGATGGTCATCTTGCCCAGAGCCACCATGAAGGTTACAGATGGAAATATACCAACTTGCTGACCTTGTTGAAATATGATCAAAACAGTGAGCTATGGTACTAGAATGAGCCTGGTTTGCTAGATTATGACAAGCCCCTATTTAATTTGGACATATCATGGATCCTCCTGATGCCATTCCCGAGTGATTAATCACCAAATACTTAGGAGATTACGGCCTTTATGATGTGCATGAAATAATTCGTCCTTCTCATATGATCAATGTGTCGAGCAGTAATAATAGGCAAATGCTCAGGGTTTTTAACTTCATCAATTCCCTATATACCCTGGATGATCCTCCTAATGGTATGGAGAGAGTTTAGTAAGAGAGAATGCCAAAAACTTCCAAAGCACAAGGAAAATGCCCAGTTGAATAATTCTTATGTATTTTGTATTCATTTGATCTTGAAACTAATGAAGTTAGTATTTGAATAAAAATTCATGCTTTTGTGTTGTCAACTTATGATTAGTTAATCAATCAGTTAACTAAGTTATCGTCTAATAGTGAATTATTAAACTTTGATTATAGGGCCTTAGATTTTACCAATGCCATTGAATAAAACTGTAAACAGCTTTATTGATCCAAGTTTAGCATCAGTTATCAGTGGAGACCAAGTGTATGAGGAATATATGTGTGTATTCCAATGGTTAGGAATGTTTATATGTCTTCCTGCATTTAACTTAGTCGGGTAAAACTTGTCTTTAACTGTTTGAGTTGTATACGAAGTTTTACAGACTTCTTATTTTTAACTTATCAAAGACGAAGTCATACATGAAGTAAATTATTAATGGAGACCAAGTGTGTTCGGAGTGTATTCATGTATTTAACTTGGTCGGGTAATACTTCTTATTCGTGACTTGTACATATGAAGTCATACATGAGGAAATAACTTAGTCACGCGAGATAGGACTGTGCATTAAACTGTTGGTGCATCTCGAATTTGATAAGTTCAACCTAATTAAGTATGTGTTGTTGATCGACAGATAAGTTCAACCAGATTAAGTATGTGTTTCTGATCGACAAGAGCTAAAGACCAAGAGACATAGCTTGTTTATTATTTCTGGGGGGGATATATATCGCCGTACTCCGAAAAAAAATTAAAAAATTGAGGGACTAAAATTAAAATTTTAATTAAACTTGAAAGATAGTTGTGTTGAACATGAAGTAAAAATAAATACAAATTGCCAATGCCTTTATTTATAGATAATATTTACGAAGGTGCTCGGCGTTTCAAGGGTTCTTGAATTCCTCCCCTTCTAGTGTCTCAAGTCGAAAAGTCCCTAGTCAGATGATCGCTGAAATGCGATGTGGGCCATGCCCATTGGCCTCAATCTTATTTTCCTTCTGGATGAACTTATTGAGGACATAGTAACCTTATTTTAAGTTGGTCGGCTTGACCCTTTTGTTGTAAAACCGAGCAGTACTTTATTGGTACGCAACATTTTTTAGAGAGACATCTTCTCAGACTTCTTCCAATATATCCAAGTCCAATCTTCTCATTAAGTCACTATTTGGAGAATCAAAATTTAACACTCTATGAGTTGGTAGACCTATCTCGGCTGGTACCATGGATTATATTCCAAAAGCAAGCATATAAGGTGTTTCTCCAATCATTGTCCTCGACGTTGTTCTATAAGCCCAAAGGATAGAGTGCAATTCATTAATCCAGTTTCTCTTGGAAACATTAAGTCTCTTCTTCGTCCCATTAAGCAAGGTTATATACATCACTTTTGTCTGACCATTGCTTTGTGGATGGCCCGGTGTAGAATGAAGTTTATGAATCTTGGATTGAATACAATATGCTTCGAATTCATCATTATCGAACTAGGTTCCATGGTCTGTAATGAAGGCATAAGGCATGCCATACCTACATATGATATTCTTCCAGATGACTTGGTACACCTTCTCGTAAGGAATTTTTATCAACGGCTCTGCTTCTACCTATTTAGTGAAATAATCAACAACAATTACCAAGAAATTGAACCTGCCTTTAGTGGTCGACAATGGACTGATCAAGTCAATTACCCAAATGGAAAATGGGCAAGGAGAAGTGATCAGTGCTAGAGCAGCATTGGGTGCTTTGTGAATTGCAAAAAACCTCTGGCATTTATCACACTTTCTTATGAAGGCCCGACAGTCTGCCCTCATAGTTGGCCAGTAGTATCCCTGTGTGTTGATTCTCTGGAGTAATGACCAACCGATTGAATGAGGTCCAAAATAACCTTCATGTACCTTCTTAATCAAATCTTTAACCTCCAATAGGTGGATACAATATAATCAGGAGATAATAAAGCCCCTTTTGTATAAGACACCTTTATCCAATACATACCGGGTTGCTTTGTACTGGAGCTTTTTTGCTTCTTTTGGATCGATCATTTGGATTCCTTCTTCAATGTAATCTCTGATCGGATCCATCCAGGAAGGTCCCAAATTTACAGTAATGAAACTGACAATTTGATCCTCGTCTATGCTCCTGCTTACCAAGATCTCAATTGGAATGCTTCTCTGGAGTTCTATTCTTGTTACTGAAGTTAGTCAAGTAAGTGCATTAGCTTGGGAGTTAGCTATTTTTGGTATCCTGTTCATTTGCATGCCTGGTAATTTGGATATGACTTTTATTACCTTCGTCAAGTATCTAGTCATTAACTCTCTCTTGACCCCATATAGATAAAGTACTTGGTTGAAAATTAATTGTGAATCACTGTGCGCCACCACTTGCTCGGCACCTAACGAATGGGCTAATTCCAGTATGCCTATCAAAGCTTCATACTCAATATAGTCAAGAGTATTAGGTATGATACCTTCTCCACTTCCAATTGCGCATGAAGATCCATCCACATATAAATTCCATAATGGAATATCACTGTTAAAGCTCTCCGCAAATAGAACTCCATGGTGGAATATTTTCTTACATTCCTCTGCATACTTCTGAGCTATTTTTTAAATTTTGGATGATTCAGGTTGGTTGACTATGACTTTGGATTTCTTTTGAGCTGAGTTCTGTTCCGAAGAAGTCTGATCGGTAGGCAAGTTTTATTGGTCGATAACCTCTGGATAAGTGAACTCTGCAAAGAAATTTGCTAAGGTTTGTCGTTTAAACAATGACCTTGGTTCATATATGGTGTCATATTCTCCCAGTTTCACTTCCCACTACATCAATCTTCCTGACTTCTCAGGTTTTTTGAGTACTTGTCAAAGAGGTAGATACGTGTACACAACTATGGTATGTGCTTGGAAATAAGGCTTCGTATGCTTGGATGTTTCAATGAGAGCTAAGGCCAGTTTTTCTAAGCATGGATACCTAATTTTGGCTCATAAAAATGCTTTGCTGGTGTAGTAAGCTGGTTTCTGGATTCCATTATCTAATCGAATAAATGTCGAGCTAATCGCAGACTCAGAAATAACTAAGTATAAGTATAGTTTTTCTCCCAAAACAGGTCGGGATAACAATGGTGGAGATCCCAGACACTTCTTCAATTATTGAAATGCTTCTTCACATTCTGCGTCCCACTCAAAGGTCTTTCTAAGCACCTTGAATAATGGTAAACACCTATCTGTTACTCGAGAAACAAACTGGTTTAAAGTAGTTACTCTATCATTGAGCCTTTGAACATCCTTCTTGCAAGTTGGCGACTATATTTCAATCAGAGCTTTGATTTTGGTAGGGTTAGATCCAATTCCTCTTTGGTTTACTATGAAGATTAGGAATATTCCCTCTCAAACACCGAAAACACATTTGGTGAGATTTAACTTCATCTCATGCTTCTTTAGCTGATCGAAATTCTGACTGAGATCCTTGATATTATCTGAAGCCTTCTTGCTTTTAGAACATATCATCTATATGAACCTCCATATTTTTCTCAATTTGCTCATCAAACACCTTATTGACCAACCTCCGGTACATTGCTTCAGCATTTTTTAGCTCAAAGGGCATTACATTATAGCAATAAGTACCTCGGCTGGTAATAAAAATAGTTATTTCCCTATCTTTTGGTTTCATTCTTATCTGGTCATACCTAGAATAATTATCCATGAATCCCAATAGCTCATGTCCTGATGTGTCATACACCATCTGATCAATTCTAGCTAGAGAAAAATGGTCCTTTAGGCAAGCTTTATTAAGATCAGTAAAATCTACACACATTTGCCACTTATCATTTTTCTTTTTGACCATCACAACATTGGAAAACCATGCTGGTTATTTAACATCCTCAATGAATTAGTTTTTTTGTAGTTTCTCCACCTCTTCCTGTATAGCTTAGTTTTTTTTAAGTGAACAACCTACGCCTTTGCTTAATCGGCTTGGCATCCTTATTAATGTTGAGCTCATAATAGAGGAAGTTGGGATCAATCCCAGGCATATCCTCGTGACTTCAAATGAACACATTCCTTCGTTGTCTTAAAAATGGAAGCAATTCTTATTTAAGGAGTGGATCCAGTGTGGATTCGATCTGGGTGGTTTTCTCCTATTTGTCATCATTCGAGATTATAATTTGGGTGGCTTCGATAATCTGCCATTTGACTAACTCCATTTTATCTCGGGGATCCAGAGTATCAAATTTTGGCTCAGTATTGGGCTCGTAGTGTCTACCTAGTAAGTGGTTGTCTTCTTCTTCAAATCAGCTAAATCTTCTTGCTCGATTGAGGACTAATAACATTCTTTGGCCACCTTTTGGTCACCTTTCACGACACTAACCCCAAAGTGAGTGGGTAACTTCAAACACCGATGGACTGTGGATGGTGCAGATTCAAACTTCTTTAGTCCCACCGTGCTGAAGATCATATTATAAGTAGACTGAATATTTTTATCCATCATAAAAAGTGTATCTTTTCAGGGAGGCGTGCTGGCCAAGTACCGATCAACACTTCTAGCTTGACTGTTCTAAGGGGGTAGAATTTTTCGCCCTAAAAACCTATCAATAGCCTGTCGTACGGTTCTATCTCTGTAAATTTCAGTCCTAAACTCTGAAAACAGGAGTCGAACATGGTATCAGTCGAGCTCCAATTATCAATTATAACCCTGGCAAGGATGGCTTCTTGAATTCTAAACTTAACGTCCAACGGATCATCATGGGGATACAGTATCCCATAGAGGTCATTCTTGGAAAAGCTAATTACCAGTTTTTCTTTGTTGACTTTCCTGGTTCATTCATTTTCATTCAGATTGATTCGTTGGATATAGGAATATGTTTGTGCTTCATTCAGATATGCATTTCTCTCTGCAGTTTGATCTCCTCCTCCTGTATCTCTACCTGTAATTACATGATAATCAAAAGAGCCAAAACATACCATAACTACTTCAAGTTATGGTTGTTTGGGCTTATTCGGTAGGTCAGTATCGTCTTCATAACCATCTTCATGGTTTTATTTCCTGTCATCTTTGAGTTTATAGGGCGAATTTAACCTTCCTCCTGTTTCTATGCTTTTTTATCGATCAACAATTTTTTTTAACTTTCCTCGATGAATGAGGGATTCCATTTAGTTCTTTAAAGCGATACAATTATCGATTGTGTGGCTATGATCCTTATGGAACTTATAATATTTAGATTTATCCCTCCTGTTAGGCGGTGCCCTCAGCTTCTCGGGCCATCGCAAATCGTTATTGTGCTTAATTTCTTCTAGGATATGGTGAATACTGAACGTCAATGCATTATATGTTCCATACTTTTTAAGCTTATCATTTTTCTTCGATTTCTGCTCCTTCTTCTCAGGCTTAGTAGCATGACTTTGCTTTGCAGCCATTGCTTCCTTGGTATTCATGATTTTTCTGCCTTAGCCATGAGATCAATCATGGTTTTAGGAGGATCTTTGGCCAGAGCGTAGTATATCTTTTTTGGAAGCAATCCACTCATTAAATCGGTGATGGATGTTTTCTCCTCATAGTCAACCACTTTCAGTTTCTCATTGTTAAAATGAGTGATGTATTCTATGGTGGTTTCCCCTATTCATTGCCTGACACTCAAGAGATGGGCTATTCTCTTCAGTGTCTTGACCCCAAAATAGAAATTTCTAATGAATGATAAGTTGGTTGAAATTGGCAATTTATCCTCGGGGAAAGTTATAGTACCATATTTGGGTTGAACTAGTAATGGTGGTTGAAAATGCTCTATATCTCATTTCATCAATAATAGAATATATGACAGCTATAACCTGATACTACTCAATGTGTAAAATTAGATCAATTTTACCATCATATTTAGGGGTGAAGACTGGGGTTTTAAACTTGGATGGAGTTGGGAAATCAACAATAACCTATATGAAGGGAGATCCCTTGATAAAATTTCGCTGCAATGGATTCTTTACCTTGGCTATTTCTCCCAGACGATCTTCAAATCACTGGATTGATCCCTTCCACGAAGGGTTGTCTGTATCAGATATGTGTGAAGCAACTCAAATATCTCGACCATGTGTTTGTGCTGAGCTCTCTTCCTGAGAAGTTTGCTCAGCATGAACGAATTATTGGACGCTTGACCTGGACTCGATTGAGGCTTCACGATGTTCGACTGGGTGCTTGTTCGCTCTGGATAACTCTCTAGGTGTATTCCTATTTGCTTTGGTCTCCAAACGGTCAAAAGGAGAAGCTATGCTCAATCTTTCTAAAATGCTTGGTTTTTTAAGAGAAAGAGAATATCCATCAAAGAACTATGTGAATCTGAGCGATAAACTTACTCCTGGACGGTAAGAGCTATTTTATGAAGATCTGAAATAGTTATGTCAGTTATGCCTAGGAGGTGGAGGTAGCATTTCTCTCCTCAGAGAAGGACTCGTATTTTGCCTAAAAAGGGATAGGCACCTGACTTGTAATTACTGAGCCAACTGCCTCATTATTTCTTGCATGGCATCCTGACCCCTAGCAATACTGATAAGAATTATATTCAGGTCGGTTGATGTAGGCGAAGCATATGGGATGGTAATGTTGCCTTAATTTTTGGCACTATTCTCAAGATCATTCATTTTCCCTTGAATAATGATGTACAAGATAGAGAATGGTAATAGACACATGTTCCCACAGACGACGCCAATCTGTTGATGTAAAAAAATGGACTAGGTTTAATTTTCTAATCACAGATAAAATATAAGATTATAATGAAATAATCACACAAGAGACAAAGAGTTTTTAAAGTGGTTTGACTATGTAAGAAAGCATACGTCCACTTTTATTGTATTGATTTGAGTGATTAGAGAAAGGTAGGTAATTCGTTCTCTCTTACCTTTTGTGAAAGGAGTTCAATGTATTTATAGTGACGTGGAGATCAAGGATTGGAATGCCTTTATATATTCAAGCATTTACACCCGTACATAATGAATATGATGGTTGATAGTTCGATGTTTCTCCCATGTGGTGACTGTTTATTTACTTTGATGGCCTGCATTCTTCATGTTGGTCGGTATGACTGTCGAAGAACTATCTTTGGGGCTAATGAAGTGACTGCTGTCCTGTTTCATATTGCTGGTGCGGTGGAATGATTGGTCCACATAGGTGGATAATTGTTTGTATCAACAACATCCATTTTTTTAAATAAAGAAACATTTTTTAAATTTTTTATAACATTTTTTTTAAAAAGGGTTATAAATAACATCTAATTATTTTTTTTTTATAAAAATGTTATAAGTGTTTTATTAAAATTTATTTTATAAACCATTTTATATAAATTACAGTTTGCTCGAAAAAATTACATCAAACTATTTTTTTATATAAAAAAGCATGCAGTTTAAAAAAAATAATGAAACAAATTTTTTTAAATAGTTTTTTTGTAACAGTTTAAAAAAAAAGTATTATAAATAACATCCAAATATTTTTTTATAAAAATATTATAAAATTTTGATAAAACTTTATTTTATAAATCGTTTTATAAAAAATACAATTTGTTAAAAAAAGTTACTTGCAACTATTTTTATATAAAAAAATCCAGTTTTTTTTTTATAAAATAACAAAATAGTTTTTTTAATAACTTTTTTACAAAACATTTTTTTTGTAAAAGGATTAGTCGTTACAACGGTAATTATAGTTTAGAGGGGCAAAAGGATTAGTTGTTTTCTTCCAAATAAGCGGTTAGACGTCCTCTAATGAATTCTATGAAAAATGCCCCCCCCCCCCCAAAAAAAAAAAAAAAATTAATACAAGAAATAACAGCACCCAACCAAGAATAAAGAAGAACAAACGTACTCAGAACCCCAAATTATCCAAAAATAAAACTTATTTAAGAAAATACAATAAACATTAAAAATAGAATATAAAATTCACTTTCAGAAAATGTCATCATTATTACTTTTTAAATAACATTTGAAGAAAAAAAACATGACGAAAACATTTTTTTCTTGTTAATCGATAAAAAAAACTATTTTGATAATAAAAATGATAGACACTTTAAAACTATTTTTTTTCTTAATTATAAATTTCCCTTTTAAAATAGAAAAACTATAAATGGAAAAAAAATTACGTGTTACATGAAAAAAATAGAAACATATTGTTTATAGAAAAGACTAAACACTTTAAAAAATTGTTTTCTAAATTAACCTTTTTAAATAGATAAATTATAAATGAAAACAATAAAAAGAAAACACACTTTTTCTGTTAAACGAGAGGAAAAATCAATTTTTTATTTATCAAAATGCTAAACACTTTAAAAAAAATCTAGATTTTTTTAAATTTTTTTATTTTTAAATAGAACAACTATAAATGAAAAATAATAAAAATACAACAAAGTTTAAAGCTATCTTATTAATAAAAGGGGGGAAACGATTTTTTTAAAGCACGATTTTGCTAGTTTGGGTTTTAAAAATATAAGAGTTCGCTAACAAACTCTATAAAATACTTATAAAAAACTATTTTTCCAGTTAAAAAACTGAAAACTGCTTTAAAACCTTTTTATTTATACTTGATTCCCTTTTTATATATAAAACCAATAAAAAAACTTTTTTTTAACAAATTTTGTTTAAAAAAATATATTTTTTAAAAATTATTATGGTAAAAAACTACTTTAAAACTGTTTTTTCATTTATAATTATTTCTCCTTTTAAACATAAGATGAGTTGTTCTTTTGTTGTTTACAGTGGAAATTTTTGTTTAAATAAAAAATGTGTCATTATCGTTAATAGTTGACTGAACGGATTCCGTCCTAAATGGGGGTAAAGGTATAATATGAAAAATATAGGTGTCAAACTGTAAATTGAACAAATTAGTAGATGTCAAAGGCCATACGACCCATTTTTGAATTGCTCACAATAAATTTTGTATAATTTGGACTCAAACTATTAGTGGTTATACTTTAAGGACACTCAACATTTATTTTGTAAATATGGTCCATATTTTTTTATTGTCCCTTAATACTCCTTCACCAAAGCCATATGATGTTTTGTAGAAATTATCCATATTTTTTACTTTTTATAAACTAAAAGTGGAATGCAAATATTTTTGTTCCTATTTGTGGAATAAAAAAGTTAAGAAGTGCTAAATACATAAATCCCCGTAATTACTTTGAGATGATTTATAAAGAAAATGCGACTATTAATTTGAAATGATAGATTATTACACATATGGCTCCTGGATTTTGACATTTGTAATGATTTTACCCCATATTTTTTGTAAGTATTTTCAACCTTAATCTACCTAAGCTTACATAAATGGCCCTTCCGTAACATTTTTCGTTAATTTTGACAAAAAGCCCAAATTGTGCACTCCCCCCCCCCCCCCCCCCCTCTTCCGTTTAGGAGCCAAATTCTAAAGAGAGATTTTTTGGTAGTTATAAATGAATTGGCGCTTTATTTTCCACATAAAAGTTAAATCGTCATTATATTTTTGCTACATGATAAGCACCCCAAAGTGTTTAAATAAAACTCCAAATAGACAATTTTTAATTGCTAATTCTCGGTAAAATTTGACTTATGTTGGTATTTATTTGTTTTGTAGGTCAATAAGTATTTGCGGTATCAAACAAGCTTAATTTGAGGCAATTGCTATAAAAAAATGGTCAAATACATCAAGTGTGAGAGCGATGCTGTTGAATGAGTCTAAACCCAGTCCCGTAAGCTAAACCTGTCCTGAACCAAGCCCAATCCACCCCTAACTTTTCCTAAAATTGTCGTGTGTGTGTGGTGTTATTTTATTTTTTTAAAGTCATTTTTACTATTTTATTTTTATCTTCTTTAGTGTTTTATCATTTTATGTAAATATAATAGTGCGTGTAGCTATGTGTATTATTTTATATAGTACTAAGTCCGGGTCTGTAAATAATACAATGCGAATTTTATTTTTATTTTTATTTGATTTTTAGTTTTTATTATTAGTTTAGTTTTATTAATATTTTATTAGGTTAGGCTTGTTAGTATTATTTTATTTTTGTCTTTAGATTAAAAATTTAATCTTTTAATTTTAATAGATTTTGTATTTTCTTTAGTTTTATTTTATTAAGTTAGAATTTTAATGTTTAGTTTTTATAGATTTTAAATTTTAGTTTTATTAATTTGTTAATTTTATTTTTTAATTAAATAGTGTTATTTTAATAGGGTCACAAACTACACACACACACCCTAACTAACATAAACCTCCATAACCCACACACTAACTAACCTACACCTTACACACCCAAACATACTACCCCCATCATATTCCCCACCAAACTTCACCTTTCTCTCTCCTCCACCATAACTAACTCAACCTCACCTCCACTATCACCATAACTCAACCCATACAAACCCATCATCCCTGAACCTCCATCCCCCGGAGCCACTCTAAACCCATAACCTGAATTCACCTCCTACCCTTTAACCCGACGAACCCGCGTTCAACCCGAACTCAGCTAAAACCGACCCATTCCATCCTCTAATCCATTGTCCACTACCCACATGCCTACCTGCTCCAATCATCCATTCCTAATCATCCCGTGGAACCCAACTTCGAACCAGGACACACCCGGAACCCACTCCATTCCCAACTTTATAAAACCCAACCACCATCCTACATCCTTCAACTCGAGTTGACCCGCGACCATAAACTCCAACCCGTAAACCACCAACCATTTCCACCTTATAACACCCGATCCATATACCCAACATAACCACAAAGACCCACATGTGTTAAATCTTTTACCATATTTCCTATTATACCCTTAAAACCATCCCCACGCTTTCATCACCCCTCCCACATGCACACTAGTATGCATTACAAAAGTTACCCTCTCATACCTCACACCCCTCATGCACAATTACCATGCCCAATTTGCCCATTCTCCACGTGCACCCTATAAATTAAAGACTTGGTGCCATTGAAGAAGAAATCTCCATTTTCATTTTTAACTTTGTGTGATAAATTCTCCTCCACCCCTCTATAGAGAGTATTTTCATTTTTAGCAAATATCTCATTATAGAGTGGTGTGGTAGAATTTATCTCGAGTTTTTGTATTTTTAGCAACTATCTCAATGTAGAGTGATGTGGTTGAATTCATCCCTTTTGGAAGTAACTTCTTCTCTATTCCTTTATGATGAGTATTTGCATTTTTAACAAATATCTCAACATAAATTGATGATGTAGAATTTATTTTCTTGGTTGAATTTTAATGTACAATTTTATAATAAGAGGATTTGTATTTTGTGCAAATCTCTTTCATTATTTAAGAGTCCATTATGAATTCATTCATTATATTGTAAATAGTTTATTTATTTATTTTTAGTTTTTATTAGAATAAAAAATATTAGTGAGGGATTGTAATTGAGAGAATTTTGGATTATAATTGAAGAGTTGCTCCAATTCAAGCCTAAATGGGTTTGATTTATTCCTCTTTAATTTCTTGATTTAATCCTTGTATACTTTTATTTGTTTATCTTATATCTTGGATGATGATTATTTAGGGCTAATCTCCCATTCATGGGATGAATTTTGAAGCCATCATGAGTCCAATTTAGTTACTTGACTTGTTAGCATAATTTTCTTTATCTCATTTTTCTTTAATTAACTTTTACATCTTAGTTAGTACTTTAAAAATTAGTATAGTTAGTTAATTAACAATCCCTTGAAAAATCCATAAAAAATAGAAAAATCCAAAAAGAAAATAAATAGTAAAGTGGATTACATGATTTCTCATTTGTTTCGCTCCTTAGAGTTGGATTGACACTCGTACTTACCGCAATTCTAGTTTTATATTTTAGTGTAGGTAATTGTAGGAAATTATTGATTAGATTGGCTTGAAAACAACGACAAACATACAAAAGTCTAAGTTATTACTACACATAATAAACACAATTATTAAAATTAGAATATGGATCGAGTTCAAAAAACAATCAACATGATTAATATTCTTTACTCAATTAAACACGACAATACACGGAAATACGAGTATAAAAACTAATAACACTCTACACCATTTGAGCTGAATTGTCACAGTTCTTGACCGTGACAAAAGGGAATTGTCACAGTCAAAGACGGTGACAATTCTGAGTGTGATAACAAACCTTGTTATTGTCATGGTCCTTTTAACCCTGAAAAAATTTCAGACATAGCGGGTGACCATATATTGCCACACTGAAGGGCCGTGAAAATTTTTGGTTTATCACTGTCCTATCATGGTCAAGGACCATGATATTAACAGTGTTGTCATGATCTTATCATGGTCAAAGACCATGACAATAATTGTATTGGCATGATCTTGTCACGGTCACGGATCGTGATAACCCATATCTTGTCACAGTCAAGAATCGCAACAAAATTGTAAACCAAAAAAAAATAATTGCTCGGTAGTATCTACTACCCAACAGAATACTTGCTTCAAACATCCATAAATAATTTGTTTATGTTCCAACAAAACAGCAATAATTAACCACAATATAATATGCAATTAAACGTAATCAAACTAAATACGCAATTACACAAATCAAACCAAAGTATACGAAATTCAAGTTAATTACATCAAAACCAAATACAAAGTTTAATTATATTAAACCAAGTTTAACCATAAGTATAAAAATACAAAGCTCAATAATGGTAAAGGAGAAAAGTCATCCAAATAATAATGTGTCGAACACCACCTTACTAGTCCAATCATAAGACCTCATCATCTTTTCCCGAAAACACCTTATCTACTTGGAACAGGAACTCGTAAGGCTACACTAGGCGGTTGTGAACCATGATACCCACAGTAGTGCTCGAATCCTTCACTCCCTTAGCAATCCAAGAACCTCCAGGCGTGTCACGAATATAAACTCTCTCCTTAGATCGATCAAATGGAGTCTGGATAGTGGAGATAGCGGCAGAGTATATATCGTAAAGGGATAATGAGTCATTCAACATCTATGAGGGGGATAAAGTAGTAGTACCCTCACTAACCTTCTCCTTACCCTTTCCTTTATCCTTAGCCTTCCCATTTCCCTTATTCGAGCATTCCCGTTTGACCCATTCGAAGATGTGATTCATGGTCTGCTAGAGATCTTCTAACTTTGAGTTTGTGCTTGCTTTGTACGTGCCGACCCTAGAGGATAACCCACTATAACCACAAGCAAGGCCCAGTATCTTTGACTTTCCTATCTGGGAGCTAACACCCTAAGTACAACCTTTTCTATCTGGGCTCATCCCTTCGTTCAATGCATCCATATTCAGAGATGCCTTGTCAGCATCACTCTGGTTGTTGTTCACCATCTTTAGCCTATCCTGAAATCGTAAAAAACACGTTATTAACTTTGAAAAATAATATTAATAAATTACTGAAAATTGACAGTATAATTTTAATTATAACTCACTAAAGTCTCGAAGATCTATGAATTAGAATCCTCACCCTCCTTCAACCGAATATGTCAATCCTATGTGGCTTTCCCCTGGGCCACTTCCAGACTACTACAACGATTAAATTAATAATAAAATTTTAATTTGATAATTAAATAAAATGTACGAAATTAAAGCGATTTTACTTGTCATTATATTCTCCATCTATGCGTAAGATGTCCGATCGATTAGTCATCGCTAAGCCATGGGTAGACAACTATCTCTCAGACACCTTATAATCCACGAACCTTTGCTAGTTAGCCAACGTGATCGTCTCTTTCTCTAGGATGATATCTTGACATCATAACATGGACTATTAGTCCTTCTCGAACTAACGGGGCTCATGTTCTTTTTTCATGTCTTCCATTGCTCACGTACAGTGATCAATATATTGTCCCGTGATTCTTGGAGCAAGTTGAATTATTATTTTCCATCAAACATATAATATAAGAAATTTACTAAATTAATGTTAAACAAGCATATAATAAAATTTGATATGAAAGTCAAATATTTAATATAAATATTGAGATTTTAATACCTCTATGCCCCCTCCCCCCCAATTGTCCATCTTCAACTCGCGTGAATTGAATTGTACTTCATTACCTAACCTTTCAAATTGTTCATCATACTTAAATAGTTATTTGGAAGCGTATTATATTTGGGGTGCAAACCTTTCACCTAATTCGGAATTCCAGTCACGTTGTTGCCAGACAAGCGAAAATGACTCTTCAAGCTATGCAAACCAACCATGGCATGCAAAGTTGTTTGATCTTCACCTCACTTAGGGTACAATGGTTGGTTCGATTTGACTTTCAAACTTTGGTATTCATCGTTAAGGCTTATTTCAACACCATGATGAGCACTAGAACCTCTACCAAATGATTCATTATCTTCCGTATCCAAATCCTCATTGTCTTCTACCACGTGAACTCCGTAAGCATTATTTATTAGACCATATAACATATAATGGTCTACGGTATCCTCCTGTCCTTCCACAGATGTCCTACTTGATGATTGTGTGGGAGGTTGTTCAGGGACAAAGGGACAATGTATTTTCGCATGAAAGACACACACTCAGTAATCATCTTACATACCCATTTAATCAAATATAATTCAACTATTTTCCACCCAAACACATTACCATTGCTACAATGTGCGCAAGGGCACAAGAACTCTTCACAATTGAGACACCTCTTTGAAAATTTTAAAAACTCGTTAGCACATCTATAAAGCACATCTCGAGTCTATTTCTCTCACCCATCCACTCTTTTTATAGAGGATATCTCATAACAATTTTAGGAATCGTTACCTACTATGTGTAAACAAATGGGATCGTTAAATCATTAATTAAACCAGATACAAGCGCAACCTATTTACAACCTAATTAATAATTTAATTAATAATAATAATAATAATAAAGAGTTTAAGTCCGAATAAGTATGGGTTAATTAAAATGTGTTTCGTAAGGCCCATGACACTATTATGTTGAAACCCTAAGTCGCGTATGCATACTGAATTGGTTTTGATTATAAGTTATAACCTAATCGAACCCATCTTTCATAACCTATGCACATTTGAAGAACATTGAAAATTATCGAAGAACATTTATTGTGTTCTTTACCATTTTATCCAAAATCCTCAATACTTCACATTTTAAATAAACCCACAAATTATATGTTTTAACCAAAAGTATTACATTTACAACAAGAAAACATATTATAATGAATACCAAACAACTATCAAAGTTAAATATTCACATTCTAATGAAGAATGATTTGAATGTTAAAACCTAGTTTTTGCATAAATTATGTCCAACGGTATCAAAGCCATACCTTTATATAAAACTAGTTTGCAACAAATAAACACATATAATAAATCCCAAACGAATATATAAAGTCAAATATTCAAATTTTAATGAAAAATGGTTTAGATGTTCAAATCTAATTTTTACATTAATTGTTTCCAACAACATTAAAGCTAAACATGTATATACAACTAGTTTGCAATACACAAACACATTATAATGAAGACCAAACAAATATATAAAGTCAAATATTCACACTCTAATGAATAATGGTTTGAATGTTCAAACATAATATTTACATAATACGATTTCAAAGAATAAGAAGATAATACATGTATATACAACTAACTTACAACACATATATTTTAGAATTACACGCACGCGCGCGCGCACACACGCACACACACACACACACATATATATATATATATATATTGTGTGTGAGTGCAAAAAAATTCACAATAAAAGATTCTATGAAAACAATCACAAATGGTAGAAAATAAAAGGAATCACACACACAACAATGATGTACGTGGTTTGAAAATTTGTTTACGTCCACGGAAAGGTTAATTGTTTTTATTAAGTTTCTCTCAAAGTCTCAAGTTTTCATCCCTTTGCTCCAGGTTAGGGTGTAAAATCTATATATGTGTTGTTATAAAGATCGAGTTACTTAAGGAACTCGATAGTAACGTGCGGATTTTCCATGAGGTATTTGAATATCTCATCCGAGATTCTTGGTACCTAATATGACCATATCTGCGAGTGTTATACTTCGATTAAACTACTCGTGTGGAAATTAAGTCATGATTTGGGCCGGGCCAAGTGCTTAAACTGTCTTAGTCGGCTACTCTCACAAGCTTGTAAAAAATGGTCTCCCACAATTGCCCCTGAAACCTTTGGGCTAATAATTATGGGTCAATAGATTTCAATTGAGTAAAAGGCCTGAACCTTAAATATAATAAAAGAATGGCATGGCATGTTTGTAATTGCACGATTTTCACAAGGGGTACACTTGTCGACAAAGAAATTGAAGATCCAAAATCCTTTTGGGAAGACGAAACTCATCATTGGAAGTTCTAGTGATCAGTTAGTATATACACTCAAGCGTTCGTTCATTGACTCTGGTCGCTCTTGTGCATACTTCGCTCTTAAGCTTCTCTTCTACTTCAAAAGTTGGGGTCCTTCTTCTTCTGTGCTTTCCAAAAGGCTTTGTTATTACTTGTACGTTCTAGTCTTTGCCCTTTCAGTTCTTTTTATTTGCATTAGATTGTTACTATAGTTAGGATTTCTTCTTGCTTATGCAATTATAACAATGCTAGATGATAAGTTAGTAGATGAGTTTACGTGCCAGTATCATATTCCTGATTGGGTGATCATCAAATCTTCCCTCCTTCCTCATAATGTTCATGACGATGATGGGGGGCACTGGATTCACACCCTTCTGGTAACTCAAAGGGGTTTGGCATTCCCCCAAATGAGTTATTTTTTAGATTTTTTAGGTTTTTTTCCATCGTGCCTGCCCAATGTGCCCCCAATGTGTAGAAGATAGTAAATGGAGTCCACAGAATAAATACATTCTATGGAACAAAACTAGGTCTTGCTAATATATGTTACTGCTACGTGTTTTCGCGGACCAAAGAAGGTCTGTTGTATTTAAAAACTAATAAGGTTGAGCGAGTTCTGGTGGTAAATCTTGGGGATTCCCGTAAAGATTACTGGGAAAATGGCTTCATTGCTAGGAACTGGCAGTGCCCTCCATCGTTGGAGGGGGAAATAACATGAGACCCTATGATTTTTAAGTACAGAGAAACTGAAATATGTCTTTTTTTCTACTGAATTCTTATGATTTTTCCCCATTCTTGTAGCTGAAAGTCCTCTTTTTTATTATTGCATCTTGTGCCAAAAATCAGGAACCTGACATTAGTGAGATTAATGTTAACGAGATTGTGAAGGCCTGGAGCATTAGATAAAGATTGGCAGAAGGTGAACATCCAAGGTCGACGACCTTTCTTTTATAATACAAGAACACAAGCACCAACTTTATGATCGATCGGTTGATAAGGTCCGGTATTTGAAAGCTCCAGAGTTAGGTCCATTTGAGCCAGTTGTTATTGAAGTGGAAAGTACTGAAGAAGAGGAATAAAAAAGAAGAAGAAGAAGAAGAAGAAGAAGAAGAAGAAGAAGAAGAAGAAGAAGAAGAAGAAGAAGAAGAAGAAGAAGAAGAAATAGGGAAGAAGAACTCAAAGCGCTCTACCAACCATGGCTGAAAAAGAGTTTAGAAGATGCCAAGACTATTTTGAGGGATTCTCTAAACGTAAGATTCATCAAGGAGGGTGAAGACTTACCCTTTTGTGGCTTTCCTGAACCATGGTACGACCATATGGATAAGAAGATGAAGCTAGGGATGGAAATCTTCTTTCTAGATAACTACTCTTGGGCTGAAGACTGCCAGCATAAAGTGCAACCACTTACCCAAAAAGCCATAGACGCTGCCGAGGTCTCCGAGGAAAGTGATTTTAAAGACTCATTCAATCTACAAATACTAGGACTGACTCTCTATATGATTCATTCAGATGATATACCGTCGGACGCATCCACTCTGATCAAGGCTGCTGATGATGCTCTTTTGAACTGGAATGTTATACTAATCCCACCTGTTGAGATTCAACCCAACCTTATTGTTTACCCTATCTTTTCATCTACTATTGTTCCTACTTGTTCTGATAATAATGTAATTGAGACCTCTTTTTATGAGGTTCTCAACATTATTTTACTCGAAAGTGAAATACATAAGGATTTTGAGTATCTTGTTGTACCTTGCATTAATTGTCTTGATTCTAATCAAACTCTTGATGATGACAGGTTTGAAAATGAAAAATTATTAACTCATCTTAATAAGGTTAATAACAAATAACAAAACTGTGTTCAAATTAATGATGGTGAAACTGTTGTTATCAATCTCAGTTCTAGTAGCCAACAACGCGAGATTAGGATAGGGTCCACCCTTAACGAGCATGAGCATACGCAATTTGAAGAATTGCTAAAGGAATTTATGGATGTATTCACATGGTCCTATAATGACATGACTGGCATTAATATAGAAATATCTCAGCACGAGATCCTAACTCTCTCAGAATGTAAGTCGATCAAACAGAATCTAAGGAAACTTCGCACCGAATGATCACTTAAGGTCAAAGAAGTGCCATTTAAACAATTAAATGTAGTCTTCATCAGGGTGATCGAATATCCCACATGGCTTGCCAATATTATACCTGTAATGAAATTAGGAGGAAACATCCGCATGTGCGCTGACTATTGGGATTTGAACAAAACATCTCCAAAGGACGATAACCCATTGCCCAACATCGACATGATTATGAATAACACAACCAGTCACTCTCTTAAGTCATTCATTGATGGATTCATCAGATATAATCAGATCAAGATGCACCCTGACCATCAGGAGAAAATCGTATTCATCACCCCTTGGAGATCCTTTGCTACACTACTATGCTATTCGGGTTTAAGAACGCAAGGGCTACCTACCAAAGGGCTACTATAATCATATTGCATAATTTAATACACAAGGAGGTCAAAGTCTATGTAGAATACATGATCATTAAGTCTAAGAATTGGTAAGGTCACGTTACAGCCTTCTGAAAGTTCTTCAAATGCTTACGGCGTTACCAAATATGGTTAAATCCATAGAAGTGCATTTTCGACGTCATGAAGGGAAAACTATTAGGTTTTAAGGTTAGTGAGAAAGGAGTCGAATCATACCCTTCTAAGATGAAAACCATACTGCAAATTCTACCACTCCGAATAAAAAAGAAAGTTTGGGAATTCCTGTGCAAACTCCAGTACATCATCCGATGCATCAGCCAACTGACTTCTATTTACGATCCTATCTTCAAACTCCTTCGGAATGATTCTACTAAAGTCTAAAATGAGGCATATCAGGAAGACTTCAACCTAATCAAGAAATACCTTACCCAACCTAGGATTTTGTAGCCATATCTTCCTCTCCTCTTGTACTTAATCGTAACAGATACTGCGATAGGAGCTTTGCTAGCCCAATATACCAAAGAATCCCATAAAGAGAGACCCAATTATTATGCAGTCAAGAGTTAGCTGGGTACGAAGTTAACTAAACTGATTTAGAGAAAGAATGTGTCGCCTTGGTCTTGGTCACTCAAAAGTTACGATACTACATGCTCGCGTTTTCCACCATATTAGTATCCCGAATGGATCCCATCAAGTATTTGCTTGAGCAACTCGCCCTATCTAACCGAATGTCTCGGTGGTTGATGTTGCTAGCTTATTTTGATATTGTGTATGTCACAGAAAAAGCCATGAAAGGGAGATCCATCTCTGACTACCTTGTTAATTACCCCATAAAATAAGTTCATATTTGGGTCTTTGAATTCCCGAACGAAGACATTTTTTGCACCTCTAAGGAGGACCTCGGATGGAAAACATTGTTTAACGGAGCTGCCAATAAGAAAGGATACGACATTAAGATACTCTTGGTCACCCATGATGACTCTCACACTCCTATTGCTATCAAACTAGATTTTCCCTGCATTAACAATATGAATGAATATGAGGCATGAACTGTAGGCCTCAAAGTTGCCCTCAAGAAAAGTATCAAGTATCAAGATGTCTACGGGGATTCTGCTCTCATCATCAGCTAAGTTAATAGAATATGGAAAGTAAAAAATAAAAAGCTCTTACCCTTTTACGCCCACTTAGAATTGTTAGCCTCCCAGTTCCATGATTTCACGTTCCACTACTTGTCTCAAGCAAGGAACAACCTAATTGATGCCCTTGCTACCCTGGCCTCCATAGTCGATATGCCCAAAGGAATAATTATGGCACCTTTCCTAGTTCAAAAATAAGCTATGCCAGTCCACAACTACCACATTGAGCTCATCATTAAGGAAGATTTCGATATGATCGAGTTTTGGTACTATAACATTTGGCACCTCCTCAAATATGGTAGGTATATCCAACACACCGATAAGAAAAATCTTACGACCCTTGACAAACTAGCTGCCTAATACATCATCTGCGATAAAGCACTGTTCAAAATAAACTTCAATGGAACCCATTTGCACTGCATTGCAGGGGATGATGTTGATGATATAATGCAAAAGATCCATAATGGGGAATTGCGAACCCAACATGAACGATTATATACTTGCTAAGAAAATCATTCGACAAGGGTATTATTGGACCACCATGGTTCAATATTGCATCGCCTATGTCCGAAGATGCTTTAAATGCCAGCAGTTTGCCAACCTCTAACACTTACCTCCTTAGGAATTATACAACATGACTTCATCCTGGCCATTCTCCACCTGGGGCATTGACATCATAGGGAAAGTCACACCCAAAGCTTCAAATGGAAATGAGTTCATCCTAGTCTCCATTGATTACTTCACTAAATGGGTCGAAGACGAGTCATACGCAGTGCGGAATGCCAAGAAAGTGGCTAAGTTTATTCGAAAGAACATCAACTGCCGATACAGGGTTCTCTATGAGCTAGTATCATATAATGGGTTAAACTTCGAAGCTGAGGTCACAGAACTGGTTGACGAGTACGGGATTTAGAGACACAAATATTCTCCCTACCGACTCCAAACTAATGGTGCTATCAAAGCCGCTAATAAAAAACTCAAAACTATAATCAGCAAGATGACAAGAGTTGTTATAATTGGGTCGATCGGATCCTTTACTCCCTCTGAGGCTACCTCACTTCCATCATAATATCTACTTGGGCTACCCCTTACTCTCTAGTATACGATATGGAAGTAGTTATACCAATTGAGCTAGAGATACCTTCCCTTCACGTCTTGCTCAAAAGCAAAGTTAGCAAAAAAGACTGGCATCAGAGCTGCTTTGACGAACTGTCACTTCTTAATGAAAAAAGGCTTAAGGCTTTATACCACATACAAGGGTACCATCGCCGGATGGTGCGATCATTCAACCGAAGAGTCAAGGATATTGGTGTTCGTCTTGCCCTTAAGGATATTATAGAACCTGTTTAGGACCCCAGAGGAAATTTAAGCCGAATTATAGTGGCCCCTACATAGTGAGGAAAATTATCTCAAGAGGTGTCGCTATGCTCATAGGCCTTGATGGAGAAGCGATGGCACATCCAGTCAATATGAACCGTCTAAAAAAGTTCTACCCTTAGTCCAAAATCTCAACGCTCTACGACTCTTATCATGTCCCTTCTATTCTATTATAAAAAACTCTTCATTTCTCTCTACCTAGAACTACGTAGGGCCTAATCCTCTCAAAACCCTTTTTGTTTTAAAAATGGAATTTATAAGAGAAATTTTCAAAACCACTAGAGGTACGCAGGCAGCTCATACGCCTTACATAGGCACTATTTACTTTTTTTCACAAAATGCTATTCTTTTCTAACCTCCGAGAACGGCGGTTCATTTTATCATTTACATGGACAAACTGATTATGCAAACCTTAGAGATTGGTATAGATAACTCAAAAGAAAAACTCATCAAGAGGCACAATAACAAGATCAAAATCATTTTTTATTTCATATAGGGAGTTCAGTACATTATATGAAGTCACAACGAATGAAGTTAAAATAAACCACCCTCTTTCACCAACTCAAAACCAGTCTAAAAACAAAAAAACTAAAAAATACACAAAAGCTTCAAAAAAATAAACCGAGCATCATAAATTCCTATCCAAAATTGCTAGAAGACCTAGACTCATCATCATCAGCCCCCAGAGGTTCCCAGACATCCCCTTCCTAATTAATATTCTGAATGCGCTCCATGGAGTGGTACGCCCTAACCAGTATAAAAAAAACCACAACCCCCTCTTCCATGGTGTAAAAAAGAACAAACCACCTCTGGCCGGTCTCTTTAGCCAGGATCTTCGCTACTAATCGCTTCCACAACCATTTCAGATAATCCTCGGATACATTCCAGTCCCTTCCTACGGATTGAGATGGACAGGTTGACGACCGACTAGTCTCCCACAAAGAGACTAGCCTCATGCACCTGGCTTCAGTCAAGTCCTCCACTGGAAAGAAGTCTAGTGTGCGAGGAGACACTATTTACTACCATCTAACTTGGCATAAAAGCCGCCAAGGGAAATAGAACAAAGTCTTTCGCGTGCCAACTAACCGCGCATGTCGGTACTCTCTCAGCTTCAGAATAGGTTGTAATTCCCCCACCATAGCACTAACTAACTAAGGATTCAGTATCCATGCTCCATAAACTATTTGACCTAGTGCTCTCAAGATGGGCCGAAATTGATAAAATACCGAGCAAAGAAATTTGGTATGCCTGCCAAGGGATACTCAAGAAGAATCACTAGACGAAACCTCTCATCCAGTCATATGAACAACATCATCAGGCTCCCCCTCAGAAAATTCGAGCGACCTTCCCTCCAAGCATCAAGACCATTCAAAGTCTTCGCCAGTATCACTACCGTAGAACTGTGATGAAACGACATCCATGTTGTTATTACAGCCAACTGAGGATCCACTATTAAGTCCCCCATCACTAGTAAGAGCCTCGAACTAAGGCCCAAGGAAACAATTCCGGTACAGACGACATTATAAAATCCCTCAATCGCATGGAGTATATAACAACTTGAAGGGAAATTACCCCCAGTAATGAACGATCGAGCTACTGAAGGGGGAAATACAAAACAACTTCGCCAACAATGCCCGAGGAGAATGAGAAAATTTGAGCATAGCTATCGCTACACTGGGATTAATTCCCAATATGGATATGAATTCTTCATAGGTCGAACATAACTCATATAGGCCGAAACGACAAACATGATCTTTGGGGTACCGGAACTGTACCTCCACCGCTAGCATATTCTAGTCAATGGCTCGATTATGCCACAGGGAGAATCACCGCAAGTTGAAAGCCTTGTAGTCCTCATTATATAAGCACATGGACTATAGGCCTTAGAGGTAAGAAGAAAATTATACATGCATCAGAAGGGCCATTTGGGAATGATAGAAAATAAGAAGCAAGAAGAAGAAAGTGAGTATGGATGGAAAAATGACACTCCTTACCTCTCCTTTTATACACAATAGACTTGGCAAAAGATAAAGGATCAGAGGAGTCCGAATGAATTCCTTCCCTATAAAGTACTCTGATTTGCAAGAAAGTGCAGTCAAAGACTTAAAGTGGTTTAACTTGACGCATATGCCGTTAGGCATAACAAGGGGTATGCCGATCGACAACCCCCTTATTTTGGAGCATTCTATCTTTCCATTTTTTATCAAATCGAATTCTCAAAAAGAAATCCTTATTCATAAAAGAACTCCCAATTATCTCTCCTTACTTAGCCATTTTTACTTATCATTTCCAAAATAAATCTTTCCCTCGAGTTAATTAAACTCTCTTTTTCTAAAAATCCTATCATTTTTGCAATTTCAGCAGTAAAATGCATGTAGAATAAGTCATCAAAACAAGAATTAAAAATAAAACTATTTTTCATACATATGTTTTTACTGCACGATTACATCTTTGCAGTAAAAAAAAAATAGATAAATACAAAACAACGAGACTCAGGCCGAACCCACAATCTCTCTTAAACCCTCACCCTCTGCGGCGAATATGCTTTCCCCTGTGACGAGCGATAGAACCTCCACTCCCAGAAACCGATCCCTCATTTGAAGAGGTAGACGGAACGAAATAGGAAGGAACGAATTCCTTGATATAGGCAGCCGTAGAGGCCACCTAGTCCTTGATATCCTTCAACCAGGTGGTCGGCACCTGCACATATTGCAAGTAAGGAAACAAAAGCAAAAACCCAATCAGTCAGTGAAAAGCAAAGAAAAAATTAAGAGAAAATAAGAAAAGGGAAGAAGAAAAATATACCTTAAACTAAAGGACATCATCTGTAAGGCCCATCAACCCCAGCGCCGATGCATTAGGACAGTGCGACATGCTTAAAGTCCCCCCGTTATTCAATCAAAAATTATAAGAAGGGTAGTGACCTGAATGATAGGAGCCTCTTCTACCACGACCGCAATCGATGATGTACCACTGCCCGTGCTATGGGCAAATCCGACCGGCTTGCTGGTTCCCTACCCGAAGTCATAGGAAGCGGAGGCATATTTGCCACATCATAAATGCAAGAGGGAATCAACCATCTCGTCACGAAGTCCAAGTAATAATAACTCGCCGTCATGTCCGTATAGAGTGTGTAGGGCTCCCAACCAGCACTATTGCCCGAGCATCATCAAATATCTCACTCACTCGCCTCATGTACATCCGGGGAATCGACGGTGGGACCACCAACTCATGATCCTCATTCTTCCATAGCACCCTCTCTCAAAGGTAACATATGTACCTAAACTCATGCGCCATTAAATGTCGCATCTGTGCATGCATACCCGTCACCCCCGTATGCTGAGGAGCCGTCCCCCAAGGGTAAAGGGACACTTACAAATCTCTGACAAAATAGCCAATATTCATGCAATAAAGAGAATGTTAAGAAAGGATTCAGAAGAAAAATAAAATAACCTAATCACTCGTCAAGGTGTTCAAAGATTGTTGTACTACCGCCAAGGACCAAGATTAGTTTGATCGTCGATTGGACTCCGCCACCGAAACATCCTATAGAAATCCCCAAATACTCATCCTTCAGGGCTATTAACCTCACATTGAGACCAATAACCTCATAGAACCACGTCTGTAAAGACAGGAATCAATAAAGAAGAATGCAAGGAAATGAATAAAAGGGAAAAAAAATTTGAAAGTTACCTCTAAAAAGTACGAGGCCCTTATAAAAGCATGTCGGCAGCACTGGCTAAATGCATTAAAAGAAGTATAAAAGGATGCCAATGTTAGGCTCCCCCAATCATGGAATTGAACATCATAAAATTTCCTCATAAATGGAAAGAACCATAGATGATGGAAGTTGCCACTCGTCGCCACCAGAAAACCACTCAAAAGAAGCAAAATGAACAATCGGGCCATCTGTCTCACCTGTCGCCCGTCAGTATCATCTATCCTCCTACTCAAGAGCACTTGCTAAAGATAAATGATGCAAATAGAATACCTAAAAGTAATCCTACCCACATCCCCTAATACTGCCCAAACTGCCTCCGGCATCACCCTCACGGTGTGATCCACCTCTTTCTGCACACCCTCATAATCTATCTCGAGCAGTTGATGAACATCAATGGGAATGACATTCATCTCCCCGAAACCAAAATGGAAAGTATGGGTAGTGCCCCACCACCTCTCTCCCAAAGAGTACAATACCGCAGTAGAACGCAGCGTCTCGTCCAAGGCCTTCTCCAGACGACCAAAACCAGTAAAAGTAACCATACAGCGCACTACCATTATGAGTTGCTCCCAAACATCCTTCAACCTAGTCGTACCTGAGAAGGCATGCTCGAAGGAATTATATATGTCTGCTAAAGATAAAGAGAAGAATAAACCTTTCATCATCACAAGAAAAGAAAGAAAAAGAAAAAAAAATACCAAAAGTTACCATACTTATGTAGCCACTAGGATCTTTGCCCTAGACGAACGGTGGTGTACAGGCTTGCATAGAAGAGTGAGCTCATCTGCAATAGGCTCAAATAGATCAAAGATATTCTCATTACCCAAGGCAAGGGGTGCCCTAGACTGCCACTCCAGGCCAACCCAATCATCAATGTTCAGCCACTCTAAATTGTATCCCGAGCTAGAAGAACCTGCTATTTGAAGTCTTGAAGGAAAAAAGGACTTAGGGATGATTTTTAGAGAGAGGAAGAAAAAGATTCAAACAATTGAAGGTGAGGAGGGATCGCCCCATTTTTATAGGGAACTAAATGGCACCAATCAACACCAGCCTGTTCCTTTTCCCAAGGCAGCCCAGGAGTCCATGCCATTGCCAAAATGACAGCCCCTATAGCGTACCGATCAGTAGCCCCCTGTAATTTTTGTAAAAAAATGATAGAAAAATCCAAGAATTTCCCAAAAAATTCCTAAGAACACCAGAAAAATATTGAAACATTTCTTCATCAAAGAAAACCATATTTTGGAGCACTAAACCCCTTACAAAATCTCAAAATCCCTATCAGTATCAATATTACGCTCTTATCCCCAACATAAATCCTAAACTACCCTCAACATATTTCACAAACAGAACCAATAATATGCCCCCATCCCAAGTCTACTATAATTCCCCAATAAAATCTCAAATATTAGATCTTCCTTAGTGGAATTTCAAGATATTACCTTCCGAGTTTCCTAGAGAAATCTCCTGACTCAACTTTCTCCCAATCCATCCTCCATCGAAATTTCAGGATACGCCTGTGATCAAAATCCTCGCGGCTTCCCTAGCGAAGTTATCCCCTCTCAAAATAATATAATCCCCAACCGGATCTCTCGAGGATAAATCCTTCCCCAACAGAGTCTTAAAATAAAACAAATCACCTGCAGGACAACCAGTGCATCTTCATCACCTAATTCAAAAGTTTCTTAGGAGACTCATTCCTCGCATTACAACTTTATGTCCTCCAAATTAACCTTGTCTAAAATGGTCATCACAATCCCAGGTCCTCAAAATCGATCGACCCCAACCCGCAGAAACGATCCTTGTAACTTTAGGTCCTCATAATTGACCTATATCCACAGATTTGGTCCCTTTAACTTTAGTTCCTAAGAATTGACCTCGACCCGCAAAATTGATCTCTATAACTTTAGGTATTTAGAATTGACCTCGATCCGCAGAATCGGTCTTTACAACTTTAGGTTCTCAGAATTAACCTCGAACCTCAAAAATGGTCATCACAATCGTATGTCGTCAGAATTGACCTCGACCCTATAAAATGGTCATCACAATCCCAGGTCCTAAAATTGACCTCAACCCGCAAAATTTGTCCCTCCAACTTTAGGTCCTCAGAAGTGACCTCAACTCGCAGAATTGGTCACTACAAACTTTAGGTCCTTAGAATTGACCTCGACCCGTAGAATTGGTCCCTACAACTTTAGGTCTTTAAAATTAACCTCGACCCTCTGAATCGGTTACCCCCGTCCCTTTGGTCCATAGAATTGACCTTAAATACCCTCTTTTATAATGTCAATGGGGAGTCTATTCGATGGCCTTCACTTGTTACAAGCTCATCCGTGGAGGATCTTTGTAGATACCATATTCTAGGACCCCCTAAGCACCTTATTAAGTCTCTAGAATTATCTCTTTCATCATAAAACCTAAGTCATACTCCGAGTACTGATCTGGAGGCCATCGGGCGCTTTAGGGCCCTATTTAACTATCAGTTAATTTTCTCACCTGAGCGATAACTCTTTGGATCTTTGAAGGGCCCTGAATTCGCTTTCAAATGGTCTTTCCCGTGTATGAATCGACATTATGGTTAGGACGAACAAACTATTTTCCCTCAAAAACTAATCTAGAATCCACTTGGCACTTTCTGGATCTGTTTAACCCCTATCAACTATTCATCTCGAAGGAAACTGAATGAATCTTCAAAGGGATTTTAATACCCTTTCTAACAGTCTTCCCTGTGCATAAATCAGCCTTACGATACGGACAAACGACCCATTTTACTTCAAAGGGTCATCGGGTGCATTCGAGCCCTGTTTGATTAAGGTCAACTCTTCAAACCGAACAAAGCTCTTTGGAACATCGAAGGGCCATGCATAACCTTCCTAATAGTCATCCCTATTCATGAATCGGCCTTATGGTTCGAATTAACGATCCGTTTCCCTCTTGTTCAGAAGATTGACGGGCACTTTCGAGCCCCTTTTGACCAAAGTCAATTTTCAAACTCAGGAGCAGCCGAATGGATTATTAAAGGCCTCGGTATACCTTTTCAAATAGTTTATCCCGTGTATGATTCGGACTAAGGGATTGCATTTTACGACCATTTTTTTTAAATCTGCCTGAGGCTGTCCAATGGTAAACCCATTTCCCCGCCTATTAGCAGTGTGTCTTGAGTTGCTTGCCGATAGGTAGGTCAAGGATAATGATGATCGGCACCCCCTTGACCCTATATAAGGAGAGCGTGATCTCACTTTGATAGGCACCTCGAAAAAATCCCTCTCAGTGATCTCAGAAATAAATATATCGAAGTCAGCATGGTTTCCATATTAAAACCTCTCCCCCACATTACATTTTCATCCTTTCCTTACCCAAATTGGCAAATACCCTTCCCTCTCCCTCTACCCCTTCCACCTTCATCCACTTGCAAGAGCATCCATTCAACAATCAAGGTCAACTTTAAAATTTCAAAAGAAGGTCCATATCTTTCACTCTCTCTTTAAGTTCTCTTAATTTTGCATCAGTTACTTAATTCTCATTTTTAGCCCATCATTTTCTAAGATCGCACCCATTAAATCCAACTCTTTTATTAGTAGTATTGAACATACTATATTTTCTATAAAAAAAAACCCAAAACAAGAAAAATAGGGGTTCCTTGTAAATTCCAAATGGGGATTTCCCACTACATTTTTCACACTAAAACATTATTTTTCCACACACACACATATAAGAATGTGAGGACATATTTTCCATATTACCGGGCTTAAAATGAGTATGTCATATACCATTACAATCATCGAGGGAAGTTCACGATCATATGCTCAAGAAGGCGGATCTAAATATCAAGTATCTTCAACAACGATCATCTATGGGATTGATTTTGGTAAGGAATGCGTTTAAGTTTTGAAAATGTTTTACGATAGTATTGCGATGTACTAAACTATTTGTTTAATCAAAATAAGGCATTTTTCTAAGTGAAAATAATTTTTGGAAGATCTGTAGGCAAGCATTAAAAAAATATTTTTTTGCTTCAATCATTCAGATGATAAAGCAATGTTATTCAAATGAATCCTTCTAGCAACATCACATATCGTTTATTAAGTCGTTCCTTGTTGCTTCAAACGACCCTACACTATTTTGTATTTTTAGAAGTCATTTCTTAGGCCATTCAGATGACATCTAATGCCATTCAAACGATATCAAGAAGTCGTTCGAACGAGGTCCGCCGCCTCAAGAAGTTTATTTTGCTATAAATACCTATTTTGCGAGACTTTTTCATTAAGACTTTTGTTGAGGGAAAACTACACGTCTCCATACTTTTAGTCTTAAATTTTTAAGGCAAAATTATGTTTTTGATTCACACAAAACATTCTATATACTTTTGTGCATTATTTTGGAACCCAAAACACTTCTTTATTGAAGTTTCTCTTGTAGAGAAGGATTCTCTACTGCAGAATTGGTAGTTCTTGTGGGAGCTATTGCCGATGACTACGGTCACTGGGGATACTCGAGGGTATTCACCGCTGAAGGAGGAGTTGCAATTCTTGAAGTTCTTGAGGGAATTTTTGCTGGTTCTAGGTTGTGGTCTATATTGATTTTCTGTGAAAAATCCATTGCAGATTTGTCTATGTAATTGTAAGTTGGGATTTACATTTAATATTGAAATAAAGGTTTTTACCCGAAAGGTTTTTTTCCCTGAAATTTTGTTTTTTCCTTGTATGCTTTATCTATTTAATTATTTGAATCACTTAGAAGCATGTTTTAGGGTTAAAAAGATAAAATTGGTTTAAATAAATTGATCCTCATATTTAGTTCATAATAAAATTGAGAAATTTGGAATAAGGTTATCTTTACCTAAAGCACACATAAAAGTGCCTTCTCAAATTGGTATCAGAGCTAGAGACAATATTTTATTGTGTGAGTGATCCCGTATCTTTAGGTATGCCTTTCAGACGATTTGATGATTTTAGAACACATTTGTTTGAAGGGTCTAATTGAAAAATATGTATGAAGTCTACACTTAAGACTTCAGTAAAAAATGATGATTATGAAAGGTATCTTGGCTATGAGAGGTTTGATCATAAGTTAAACGAGTGTCCCACTCATCTATGGAAGGATGTTGATAAAACTTGTTTCTACCCTTAATGATAGTGACCCTAAAGAAGAAAATTTTTATGCGAGTAAGTGAGTCCTTATCACATTCGTGGATAATCATGTGAGTGATGACGACAAATATTCTCATGAAGATATTACTTTGCATGATTCTTCTGTAGCCATAGGTAGTATAGCCCAAGAAAGTGAGGATGGTGTGAGTGAGGATGAAGGGGTGGATAAGAGAGACTTTCAAATCGCCTTCAATGAATTGTATGTAAAAATTTTGAGGGTAAAGAAGGCTAATTTAAAACTAAAAGCTAAGTCGAAAGAACGTCCCATAGATAATAACAATATCAATGTTTTGATTGAGGATATTAGGGCACGTGAGAAGACTCTTCAGGAGAAGATAGAATACTTTGAGGGTGAGAGAGATAGTCTTCAAGGTTTAATGGCGGCTACAAAAAAGGACCTTTTAGAGTTTGAGGAGTCTAGGAGTTTGCTCGAGTCTAGGATAGGTGATCTTGAGAAGAGATTGAGAGATTCGAGTATGGTGAGGTTTGATTTGGAGTCTAGGTCAGAAAAGTTAAATTAGATGTTAGGCACCGTCCAAATCAAGGATGATAGGTGTGGTATTGGTTTCGATTATTATGTTGCACTAATTCCTAAAGCCAAAAACATGCATGCAAGAGATCTACCTAGGAACATTAGAAGAGAGCCACCTAGGAATGTTAGGAGAGGACCACCTTTAGGTAATGTATACCACCATGTATACACTTGCACATATTGCGATAGGCAAGGTCACCTTTGGCATTTTTGTTACAAACTTATGAATGCTCCTAGAAAGTTTAATGAGAGTGTCACTTCGGTTACCAAAACCCCATGCGTCGTTACACATCTATTTGGGGTTAGAAAATTGAACTTATAGGCTTTAAGAATTATCCTTCATGACTCTCTTGTGATTGCACGTGATTCTCCCTATGTTAGATCTTTCAGTTGATCGTGTTGGATGTTTGTCATACACTAGTCGTACTTCATGATATATATTTTTGCTAGTGTTATAATGTGTATTTTTTGTAATTATTTTTTTCCAATTTGATATATTTTTTGAAAACCCTAAAAAGATTTTTTTTTAAAATTACAAATAGATTTTATATTTTTGCGAGGAAAAAATTGAAAAGCCAAAAAGATTTTATTTTGATAAAATATTTAGAAAAATACAAAAAGATTTTTGTATTTCTTTTTACACCGTTTATGGATGGATAAATAGGATAACCAAGTCACAACATCATTCCATATCCATGTGACTATTTGATAGTGTTTTGAGACGATACATCATAGCATCCATGTGCTTTATAATGCTTGGAGTCATTAAGAAGAGATTTGCGATTACTTTATACATGTTTGACTACTAGTCTCTTTTAATGCACACTTGCACGAATTATTTGATTATTGTACTTGTCTATCACATGTTGGTCGAAGTGTTTTCATCTCAATCCTTTCTTTTAAATGAACCCAATGCGTTAAAAATTGACAACGAAAGTAGTGCATGTAATAACCGTTGCCCGTGAGAAATTTGTTTAATATGAAAATTGATGAGTGTACACGGGAAAGGGTTGCAAGAGGCATGTGAACTCATCCGTAAATGCCACCGTTTGAAAAGAGCCCAAAGAAAAAATAAAGGCAAGAAAAAGAAAAATATGCCAAAAAGGGGCTAATAGGGAATATCTTTACAAGAGAATTTAGAACCTCAATAGAAAAATAAAATGCATTATTATTTACGAGGGAGTATGGTTGGAAATCAACGGGTTTGCACGTCTTGATAAAGTATTGAAAAAGCATTGCATAGTTTTAGACATTATTGGTATGGAAATCATTTAAGACTCTGATTTGTTGATTAGAGTGAGTTGATGTCATTTGAATTCAATATTTTTATACCTAAGGACGATTATGAGTTCATTCGTTGGGAGTATCCATATTCATCGTACACATATGTTATGTACGTTTGAGTTTTTTTCCTATCGAATCTGTTCATACCCATTCATTATGTTTCCACGATTTGGTTATCTTAGTGTAAATTCATGGTGTGTTATTTTTTAAATTATCTTTGCTTGAAAAAAACTGGAAAAAAAAAGTTAGCGTGTGGAAGCCTTTTGTGTATATCCTTTCTTGAGCGTAATTGATATATATATTTGCTATGATTGACGTGACACTCCATATTTATTATGTTTATTCTTTTCCTTGTCTGTTTCACACAAATAAAGGGGGAGAAAGAATTATGAATTATGGGGGTTGATAGTTGATTGATATGTGATATTTGATTTATGCTTATCTCGTTTCAAACTCCATACGTGACGAAGGTATTTGTTTTTATTTATTGTGTGCAGGACTTTGATGATCATTTGGATAACACACAAAAAGAAGATGTAAGGACACAAATTTCCAATTGAGTCCTTTGTAGTTTTGGCTCAATTCCGGACAAAAACGTTTGAGTCATAGGATAGAGTTATTCATCATCCTTCAAGCCTATGACATACTAAAGTTGAAGACATAGCAGCCATGTTCATAAAGCTTCATCAAATATCGTGTTTATTATGCCTCGTTTCTACGTCATCAACAATGTTCCGTTTACTCCTAAGGTATGAATGCATTTTAATATATATATATATATATATAGATATAGGAGCTTGGAACAATTTATATTGGGTGTACTTTGTTTTTAAAACTATTGTTTATTTTCAGAAAGATTTTATTATAACTTTAAAATAAAGTATATAAAGTTTCTGGGCTAAAATTCAATTTTTTAGACTTTCTGGAAGATCGTTCTAACGAGTTTTTCGTTCGAACGAGTTTGCCAACGAGTTCCCCAAAAGGCCACTGGAATGTCGTTCGAAGTGTCGTTCGAACGAAGATGATGTTTGAACGAGATTTTCAACGATTCCAATGAGTTCACACTAGAACTTCGTTAGAAGGCTCGTTCGAACGAGACTTCGTTCGAACAAAAATCTCTTTCGAACGAGTTTTGGTGGGAACGGTTATTTGGCAGTTTTGAGCAATTTTTTCCCTCATTCCCACTACTTTTTTCACTAAGTCTTTTCCTGAATATCTAAGTGCGTGAACCAAGTTTTTTAACTGAACTTTTTCACTATCCTCCATCTCTAAGAGAGAGTTTGAGAGCATAAATCCAAAAGGAAAAAGTTAATTGTTTAAGTGTTTTTGTTTTTTCAAGAAAAATCTTTTAAACACTTGTTTTACACCCAAAGTTTATTTATCCAAGTTCATCCATATATATATACTTTGTTTAGAGTTTGGCCCGATTTATCTCTACATATTGAAGACGATATTGTTTGGGTTTGCTTCTAAATCCCACAAAGAAGAAGAAGAAGTTTGCGTTGATTTACCCACTTGGAGAAAAGGATCCTAGTTTAGGTGATGGTGACCATATAAAGTTCGATCGGTGGATTCCGAGACCGCGGTGGAGCTCCGTGGTTATTCGCTAGGCGGAGGTGTATACAAGAAGGAGCGTCGGGGCTTGAGATGGATCGAGTTGAGTGTTGTAAGTCTACTGTCTTGTATTTATAACACCGTACTTAGTGGATTTGAGTCTAGGGTCGTCCGAGGTTTTTTCCCGTTGTGGGTTTTTCCTCGTACATCGCGGCGTAGTGATTCATTGCTTAATTTTATCTTGCTATATCACCTAGAACGCATGCTTAGGTAAAAAGATAAAATTTGGTTTAATCACTACTTATGTTTAATTTGGTGCTAAACTAATATTGGGTAATGTGTAGTTAATTCAAGTCATTAATTTAATTTGGTAAAATTAGTTTGGCCTAATTTGGTAAAATTGAGAAATATGACTTAGATCAATTTTCTAGGACTTGAGTTAATTAATTGTGTTTAAGTGAAATTTAAATTTGTTTGGATTTAATCTTATTTCACTTGGTTTAATTTTAATTTTAAAAGGAATTAAAATTAGTTGTTTAAGTTGAACCATCAACTTCGCTTCCGCATCTATAAAAAGAAATTTTTACTTTTTGAAGTAAGAAGAATTTAAAATTGGGGGCCTTATCCTCTTCAAATTAATATCAAAGCTTTGAATTAGAAAAGCTCTCGCTTTCAAATTGGTATCAGAGATGGACCACTAATTTATCGCGTCAAAGATCCGTTTTTCGGTTTCCATAATTTTTGTGCTCCTTGTATTTTTAGTTGGTTCAATTTTTACTCACTCTCAATTTTTTTATATCTCTCGATAAGATTCCTTTTTCCTTTTTACCTCCTTCATTTTCAAATAAGCCCCTCTTTAAATTAACCCTCTACAACAAGGGTTTCCTGGACATTTATGCCTATTTTATTTCAAAAATACATATTTTGATTTTTAAAACATCTTTTCTTACCTTTTATCATCAAATAAAATCTCCAGTAAAAAATTTAAAAAGTATATGTAGACTATGTCATTAATTCAAGATAAACTAAAAATGAAAAATTCATCATTTTATATATGTTATTATGTTTACATTTTTTAGGAATAAAAGAAAAATAAAAAAAATAAAAAAAATCGAGATGTAATCAAGACTTTCCAACCTAAACCTAATCATGAACCACCATCTTAAGGATCCCGAATGTAGGAGGGTAGTTTAGATTAATGGAGGCGTGACCCCTTTTGAGTATGATAATGATAAGTTAATTAATAAAACCTTGGATTAACTATAGGACATAGAAACACAACTTAGTGAAGAGAAAGCTGGAATAAACTCACAAATCTCTCGTGTATGACTCAGAAAATAACAATGGACTCAAAAGTAACTCAGTTAGAGGGAGAAAGAAGTAAGCACCCTAGATACACCCTGACAGGAAGCCAAACACACCAACCACCCTCAAGAATCCCTGTCAAGTATTAAAAGCTTCGTAATAAATGACAATGGTGGGTGAGTGAAACTCTCTCTCTTGTATATATCTTCTCTAGCAATAACTTCTGTATTCTCAGAAAGAACATGATGCCTCCCCAGAGGTGGTTGGGGTCTTTAAATAGCCCCCCACACCACTCTCGAGGCAACTTAGTCATCAATGCCCGTGAAAGACATCCCTCATACTTTATGTCACAAACATTAAATACCTAATGCCCTAGTTATCTCCACGTCATAAACATTAAATGCTAAGACATGCCTTTTGCCTAACCACTGTGCGTCAGGGAGCTGTTGTCACAGAAGTGGCTCACTAACTGTCTGACAGCCCCAAATACGACGGTGGTTTACTCAAGTACAAATTTGACATTGTTTAGCTAGCTAGTGACATCACCTACAGTAAATCTGACATTAAGTAGAGGGTTGTTTGGTTCACCGCTCAACGCCCGATGGAACACCAAGCTACTCCGCCCGAGGTTCCATGGTAAGGGTCCTTCGATGTTTTACCAGGTGTATGTAAGATGGTTAGGACAAGCCCCAACGGTTCCTCACTTCTCAATCCTCCAAACCAAGTCCCTCAAGAGTTCCCACGGCGAGGTCGTTCGATAGAGCATGAAAGCTCTCCCAGGCCGTGCCAAGCCTGGTCTCTCGCAAGTATCGTTCGACCTCATGATAAGAATAATTATTCTCGTTACATCATTACAATCGTTATAGCTCATAGTCAAGCTAAACAAAAATGCAATATGACTAACTAAATACAGCATACTAAAGTATGAGTTGCCTTGCTTGAGCTTCCATGCTAGGCTGCCTTAATCCCAAACACTATTTTTAATGTGGGGATTATCCATAATCTCAGGATTACTTTCAAGCCCCCTCTACATTTGTCCCTTCGTGGAGAGATTTGTTATTGGAATAAGAAATGTCTGCACGAAAACTTCTCAATTCGATGAACCTTCTCCGCGTGAAAAAATTATAGCCTCTTTGCCTTCGTTAGAACCACAACGTTAGAATCTTCAGGAAAAAGTAAAATTATCCCCGATGTACCTGAGCCGAAGCATCGCGGCTTGCTGGTGCTTTAGCGAAGGGACATCACCACTTTTTCCTTACACTGAGCTTCAACCGTTCTAGCTTTACTATTTGAAATTCTCCCGAAAGGCCTACTAACCTTCTCGAATACTTGTTTTTGCTCCGTGGAAGTGAAATTCTTCCTTGTAACGCTTCGCTATGTTCGAAAAAGCAGAAATTCTCCTCGATGTAGCGGAGTCATAATTTAAATAGCGTTTGGACTTAGGGCGAGGGGACATCGTAGCTTTTTAAACCGTTGGTACATCTTCTTCGTTGGAAGTTTATTGGATATGTCTGACAAAAATTGTGGCGCCAAAACTCAAATGTGTTTAAGAAGGCAACCCTTTCTGTTCCCCAAGCGTCGCTTCATAAATGACGTGACGCTGTCTTTTCAACTGTCAAAACACTTCTCGAAGTGCCACGTGTTCATTTGAAATGATTATAGGCGTCCTTGCACGTGCGGTGGAGCTTCTGAATGATTGTCATGTATGGTGCCATACTCATGTGTTTTAACGCGTATTCTTCGTTCACCTGCTAAATTACCAAGTTCGATCACCTTTTATGCAAAGTGAACGAATTCCCCTCTGAAGATCCTTTAGCAACCCCAACACCGATGCTTCATATTCTGCCTCGTTATTGGAATAAGGAAAATCTAGGTTGTAGGAAAGACAAATCTCCCCTATTCCTTTTGAAAAAATAACCCCTGCTCCTCCTTTCTTTTCCGTCGAAGATCCATCAAACTGCATCGTCCATTCCTCATCCGTTGCATCCTGGTGATTGGCCTTCATATCATCGTCTGGAATACTTTCTTTAGGTGGCTCAAACGTTCCCGAGGGGAAGATTACCAACATATTGACGTACGCTTGGCTTTTGATCGCGTGAGGAACCACATACTTCAAGTCATATTCAGAGAGGATAAGGAACCACCTAGCTGCCTTACCAATCAATATAGTTCTTGCCAACAAATACTTAATAGGATGACATCTAGTTACAATATGAATTTAAAAAGATAACATATAATGTCTAAGTTTTTATGCTATAAAGACTAAGGCTAAACAATGCCTTTCCAAGCTACTATATCTGACCTTTGGCCCGTAGATGATCCTACTGTGGTAGTAGACTGGACGTTCTTGCCCACCGATCTCTTGTGCTAGTAAATCCCCAATGGACCTCGTGGTAGATGTGAGATACAACTGCAACGGTACTCCTGACTGTGGGGGAACCATGATTTGTGGTGAAACGACCAGTTTCTTTAGTCCAATGAGAGACTCCTGGTGAACCTCTTTCCACTTGAACTTCGTGTTCTTTCGCAATAGCTGCATTAACGGATGTGTCGTTTTGGCTAATCCAGGCACAAAACTCCTAAGGTAGGAGACTTTTTCGTGGAAACTCTTCAGCTCTTTCGTCGTTCTTGGACTTGGCATCTCCAAGATCGCTCGCTGCTTGTCCTGGTCCATCTGCACCCCTTGTCGATGAACCACGAAGCCTAGAAATTTTCCACTTGTTACTCCAAAGACGCATTTTAGTGGATTCATCTTTAATTTATAATTCCTACATCGGGATAACACCTTCCTCAAATCGCTTAAATGGGACTCCTCCCTCCTCGATTTGATGACTAAATCATCCACATATAATTCCACAAATTTGTGGAAGAAGTAATAGAAAATAGCCATCATTATTCTCTGGTAAGTAGCTCGAGCGTTCTTGAGTCCAAACGGCATTACCCTGTACATAAAATTGCCTAACGGGGTTCTAAACACCGTTTTCTCTTCATCCGTGGGGTCCATCTTGATCTGGTTGTACCCTAAATACCCATCCATGAAGCTATATATCTCATGACCAACTGTTGCATCTACCAAGATATTAATGTAAGGTAAAGGGAACTCATCCTTAGGGCAAGCTCGATTCAAATCTCTGAAGTCCACACAGATCCTTATCTAGTTTTTGTCTTTCTTTCCCACCGGCACAGTGCTAAATAGCCAAAGGGGGTGCTGTATTGGTTTGATGAACCCTGCTACTAATAATCATTGGACTTCTTCCTTAATCTTCAAGTCTAGCTCAGGCTTGTACGTTCTCGATACTTGTTTCACCGGGATGGCTGAAGGCGTCACGTTCAACTTGTGGCTACTGACTCCCTCATCCAGCCCCTCTATCTCTGTGTATTTCCATGTGAAAACGTCTATGAACTCCCAAATCAACTCCACTAAGGCCCCTAATTTCTCCTTACTGAGATTTTTCGAGATGAAAATAGGCCTTGTATCCTCCCCTTCTTTTGCCAGGTTCAACTGCTCCAACTCTTGTACCTGGGGCTTCGATTGATCTGTCATGTAATCTGGTTCTTCGGCGATATCTTCCACGAATTCTTGTATGTTGGAGTTATCTATCACCATACATTGCCCCGTTGATTCATCAAAAAACACTCATAAATCGGGTCAGCCTCATTGTCATCTTTTTCGACCGCTCGTTCACACCATTATAATCAATATACCATTTTTCCTTATTTGGTAATGACTTTCTTGCACTGCCTACTGGCGGCTGTAACCACCTTCCTCTTTTTCTCTTTAGAAGCCACAACCACTCTTTTTTCAAAAAATCAGCTCAACACGCTTTACCATTGGACCTCATATTCCATCGGATCCACTCTGGGCCTCATCCTGTCTTTGAGCTGCTTTGAGATGTTTTAGGGCTGATGGACCACCTAGTGAGTTTCTTCGGACATTACTCTTATGTTGTTTGCAACCTCCTTATTCTGCTCGTTCAAGGGCCCCGTCTTTTATTTGATTGAGGGAACCCATGCTCCTTCCATTCTTCTCGTTAGGACGCGCACATCCTCCTCCAATTCTGTATAAAATGCTGCATCTTCCAAGTGAGCTTCCTCAATATCGAAGGGCCTCTTTATATATCGAATGGTCACCTCTGTTCCCTTGACATTTGCCTTCGCGCATTGCTGATACGTCGAGGGAACTAGCCCTTGGTTGTGCATCCACACTCTTCCTATTAGTAGATGGAAGGAAGTTTCACTCTCTATTACGTGGAACTTAATATGAGAACTCAAATTTCCCATCACAATCCCAACATTCACGTACCCAATGGATTTAGAGGACTGGTTGTCATATCCCAAAATCACCAAAGGCATGGGGACTAACCTTTCCTCCGGAATATTAACCGCGTGAAAAGAGTTGATTGACATGATATTGATGGAATCTCCCCCATCTATAAGAGTCCTTGCGAAACTAACTCCGTTGACGCTGGTGGTCATATACAATGGCCTGTTATAAGGAAATCTTACAGCCCTATCTCCATCGCTGAAAGTTACTTCTGACGGAAACCTCTTTACTAACCTGGCCACGGGTCCCTTCCATCTCAGCGAAGGGACTGCATTCTTCTTCGCAATGTCAATTATTATCTGGGTTATTTATAACCTTCTCTCCTTCGGTATCCCCACTTGGTCAAAGAACCAGGTGAACTTTGAGGATTTTAAAACTGCACAGTATTCTAGGATTGGATCTGCTTCCTCACCTTCAACGCTGTTGTTGATGCAAAAAACTGGACCGAATCCAATTTTTATGATCACAGATAAATAGATATAATCAATTCAATCAAGCACATGAGAGATAAAGATTTTTAAAGTGGTTCGGCTATGAATAAAGCCTACGTCCACTGTTATTTTATTCCCAGGGGTTTACAATAGCACCATAGGGTATAGAGAGAGAAATATGTGTATCTTGTGTATGGGGTTTCTAGGTTCCCCCGGATCTCCTTCCCTTTTGGCTAAGGGAATACATGTATTTATAGTGATGGGAGATAAAGAGATTCATTATATGTAGACATTTATGTCTACATTCAACGAATCTAATTGTTGAATTGCTTGGTATGCAATGTGTTGTCATCTATTAATACAGTATAAATGTACATTAAGGCTCATTAAATGCGCTTCCATCTTCATTAATGCACATTAAATGCATAGTTATCCTTTGATCTTCCTGGTTGGTATGCCGACCAACTCTCCTCGGGTGCCGACTAACTCTCCTCGGGTGCCGACCAACTCTCCTCGGGTGCCGACTAATACTCCTCGGGTGCCAACTAATTTTCCTCGGGTACTGACCAACTCTCCTCGGGTGCCGACTAATACTCCTCGGGTGCCGACAAACTCTCCTCGGTGCCGACTAATACTCCTCGGGTACCAACTAATTTTCCTCGGGTACTGACCAACTCTCCTCGGGTGCCGACTAATAGATTGTTGTGAATAAAATATAATAAATGCTGGAGACATCCTTGGAGCTGACCAACAGATTGTTGGGAATAAGATAATATATGCTGGAGACATCCTTAAAGCTGACCAACAGATTGTTGGGAATAGAATAAGATATAATAAATGCTGGAGACCTCCTCGGCGCTGACCAACAAATTATTGGGAATAAAATATAATAAATGCTGGAGACCTCCTCGGCGCTGACCAACAGATTGTTGGGAATAAAATATAATAAATACTGGAGACCTCCTCTGCGCTGACCAACATATTGTTGGGAATAAGATATAGTAATTGCTGGAGACCTCCTCGGAGCTGACCAACATATTGTTGGGAATAAGATAATATAAATGCTGGAGACCTCCTCGGAGCTGACCAACAGATTGTTGGGAATAAGATAATATAAATGTTGAAGACCTCCTTGGAGCTGAATATATGATTATAAATATTTGTCGAGCTCCATGTTGAAATAAGAATAGAATATGCATCCAAATAGATATAAAGAATAATAAAGTGCCTCGTTGATCTGTCGAGGTAGAATTATATAATGCCGAACAAGAATAATATCTTCCAGAACATAAGAGTATGGCCGAGAACTTTGCTGGGCCTGCATATAAATAAGAATTACCCCGACCAACTATCCGTTGGGGGTGACATATAATAAATGTTATAGTTCTCCTCGGAGCTGAATATGATAATAAGTATCTCGCCGAGTTCCATGTTGAGATGAATATACAATATGAATCCTAAGGGATATAGAATAATTTGTGCTCGAGCCGATATCTCCGAGTGAAATGATAATAGTTTCCAGATTGTTTTCGAGCATTCGTCGGCGTTGAGTCTTGTACCTGTAAAAATTAATATCTTGCTCTACCATTTGTGTAGGCTGAATTGATCAGTCGTGAGAATAATTTAATCATTCAATAAATATATGATAGGTATATGTTTGAGAAATAAAAATATTAATTTCAAAAAATGAAATAATATATGTTGGCTGATATGTCGAGGCATAATTGCCTGATGTCGAGCAATACTACTTTTCCAAAGGTTTACGAGAGCTTTCATCGGGATTGAATCTCGTCCTTATGAAATTTTAACAGGCTGCCCGAGCACCTGTCGAGACTAGAGAAAATAATTATTATCATGAGAATAATTATTCAGCCAAACAATATGTGATGTGTATCAGCATAAAATAATAAAAATTTCAAAATATGAAATAATATTTTTGTGCCAAATGTCTGTGAGATGGACAATTTTTTATCAGATATGCATCATAAATAAGACGTAGAGTTTTTTGTAAAGTTATTTAATCTCAAAAAACTAATCAGGTATAAGTTGCTGTTTGAAAATTATTTATCACTTGGCTTTAAAAATATTTTTTGGGGTGATCACAAGTTTAAAAAAAAAACTTAAGCCCCCAGTTACCCCCAAGTTGAACTCGTGTTTAAAGAAACATCTGGGGTGCTTCGCATTTTTTAATACCCCAAGATTCTACTGCTGCCGAGAAACGGCATGGATGTTGCCGACCAACATTTAAGGATATCTCAAGTTATAGAATATATGGTGTCGACCAAGAAGCAAATGGTCCCCGACCAGCTGAGCAATTTCTCCGATCAACAAAAATGGTGCATTGAAAGCACCGAACAACATTAAATGTTACCGACCAAAAAGTGGATTGTTGGATAGTTGCCAATCAGTAAATTGGACCCTTCAAATAAGACTGAGATGTCACTGATCAAGAAGTAGATGATCGTCGACCTGCAATTGGTTCCACCGAGCTACAATATGAGTCTCCGACCAATAATAAGATACCTCGTAGTTGGATAAAATTATTTCAACGTTACTGATGGATCTTCACATCTTATCTCCGACAAATAAAAATGGTCTGGTTAAGCTTCCCTGTAATAAAAGATGGCCCAAGATGATGCCGACCAACAATATAGATGGCTGACCAGAATATCTCGAATCCTTAGATCAGAAAAATAACATTCGATGTAAAATTTAAGAATGTTAATTAAATGAATAATTATCTAATCCACTAGATCGTGTGATTTCGACAAAGAAACCCTGTGATGTGATGAACGAGGGGCCAACATATCAAATTTGTGCCCAGAGTCTTGATATGGTCATGATTGTTTTACTAATCATCTTTTACAAGAGGTGGGTAATGATTTTTCAGGTGAGAGAATTTTTTTTTTATATTGATCCTTTCCTATACCCTATTTGGAGAGATAAAAATATGGTGAATGATCGAAGTTATTACCAAATTTATATCAAAAATCAATCAATTTGACTTTATTGACATAGATGGAAGATGAACCAAATTAAGTATATAGTTCATAAAAATGAATGCAAAGAGACTCAAACTTAAAGAGAGAGAAAGTAGATCTGGGTCATGATTTCCATGAGAAAACTTTTTATTGTCTTTAACCTTTTCCCATTCTCTGATTAAAAATATAATGGGAATTTGAATAGTCATCAAAGATCTTACAAAATTTATAATGAAAATTATCAAATCTTACCACCGTCATATATATTGGTATATGTAATCATTTAAAATATTTATTCCATGATATAAAATTGAAACTTGAGAATCAAGCAAACAATTATGATTTATGAAATCCCTTATTTTTCAGATTTCTAAATAAGAATTAATCTAACAGTTATGATTTTAAAATCATGATATGCAATATTTTGCAGATAAAAATTGGACAATTAATTTATGTATATAAACATAAAAATCATGATTGAATCAAAAGATGTATGTATAATATATAATTGATTATACATAGAGAAAATAAAAAACTTAGCTTTTGATGGAGAACAATGCTTGTAACACGTTCCCACAGACGGCGCCAATCTGTTGATGCAAAAAACTGGACCAAATCCCATTTTTATGATCACAGATAAATAGATGAAAGCAATCCAATCAAGCACATGAGAGACAAAGATTTTTAAAGTGGTTCGGCTATGAATAAAGCCTACGTCCACTGTTATTTTATTTCCAGGGGTTTACAATAGCACCATAGGGTGTAGAGAGATAAAGGATGTGTATCTTGTGTATGGGGTTTCTAGGTTCTCTTCGGATCTCCTTTTGGCTAAGGGGATACATGTATTTATAGTGATGGGAGATAGAGAGATTCATTGTATGTATACATTTATGTCTACATTCAACGAATCTAATTGTTGAATTGCTTGGTATGCTATGTGTTGTCATCTATTAATATAGTATAAATGTACACTAAGGCTCATTAAATGCGCTGCCATCTTCATTAATGCACATTAAATGCATAGTTATCCTTTGATCTTCCTAGTTAATATGCCGACCAACTCTCCTCGGGTGCCGACTAACACTCCTCGGGTGCCGACTAATACTCCTCGGGTGCCGACCAACTCTCCTCGGATGCCGACCAACTCTCCTCGGTGTCGAATATTGCCACGTAGGATGACATGTGTCCTTTTCTGATTGGTCCTCGTAGATGGAGAATTTTTGCGTTAACAACTGTATACATCCTCCACGTCTTTAGCGCTTGCTTCTTCGTAGGCTAATACTACGTTAGCCATTCCCTTATTACAGATTTCTAAAGCTTCCTCGAACTCCTCCTGCTTCGTCGTTGGCTCTCTTTCTTCTCTCTCTGCCTCTTCATCACAGGCCACCACCAAATTGTCCCCATGTGCTGGGAGTGGGTTGTTGTTAATATTCTACGGAGGGATTTGCAACATCCCTGCCTTCACATACTTATCAATAATTCTCCTTAACGTAAAACAACTCTTCGTTGGATCCTGGATCTTCCGATGAATCTGGTAATATTTGGGATCCACCCTCGTTGTTGCATTGGGTTCCCCAACGGGAATGCCCTTTGGTTCATAAATCGTTCCTCCTTGGACCATTGCATTGTAATAGTTGACAGCCTCCTCCACTGTACAAGGCAATGGTGGTGGGTCCTCCCTGTCTCTCCCAAACTCCCTCTTATTGTCATTCTTCGGCGCCTTACCCCCATCTGCTCCCTCGATGTACCCTACCCGTGGGGGCTGAGACCTCCCCCCCACAGGTTGTATCGTCTGCCTAAACATCACGGGTACCACTACTGAGTTTGGTCGCACCACCAATGAGATATTTCTTACTGCATTTAGGAACGCCGAAAAAGTTCCCTCGCGCGTCTCATTAATGAGATGACAGATGCACTCAGGAAGTAGCCCCTCCGTGTAGATCTACAATAACTTAGATTCTTTGGCCTCCTCCCTCACATCGAGGGACCTTTCCTTGAATCTTTAAACGTACGCCACCACTTCTTCCCCGGGTCGTTGCTTCTCCCTCCCCGTTGGGTCAAAGTAAACTCATCTTCCGCCAAAAAGAACATCTGGACAAACAAAACGTGCATTTCCTCCCATGTGGAAACTCTCTTGGGAGCTAAATAAGAATACCAAGTGTATGCTTTATCGGTTAGGTATTTAGAGAACTCCCTCAACTTGAGCTTCTTACTATTGCAATGCGCCCCCAAGTGTTCAACGAAGCGCTTAATGTGTTCCTTCGAATTTCCACTTTTTCCTGTATATTTTTCAAAGATAGGAGGGATATAATCTTTCGGATAGGGCTCATCGTTGTATTCCTAGGGGTAATGTGTTCGAAAGTCGTCATAAACCAAAGCTACCTCACCAGCAGATTACGAGGAAGCTTGCATGAACTTCAGCATCTCTTTCTGCATCTCCTTCCTCATTTCCTCCATGGGTGATGCCACTGGAGCAACAACCAACGGGACAATAGGCTGAGCGCCCGTTGTAGTTGGAGCAATCGTCACAGTTGGGCCCGTTAATACTCCTGAGGTTCCTGCTGCGGGGTTCACAACAGGGGGTATACTTGTTGGGATTATTCTCGTTACGCCTGCATTTGTTGGGATCGTTGGGGATGCCCCTGGGGTTACGAAGGAATTTGCCTCAAATCCTCCTAACACCGTTGAAGCTACCGGAGTTTGCAAAAACTCGTAAAACATATTCATGAGGAGTGCCACCTGAGTTGGTCCCAACGCAGCACTCGTGAAAGCTTGTGTCACCCCTGGAACGCCTGTCGTCGCCTGAACTGGAGGTACCTCTATTTGAGGATCCCCGTCATTTAGAGCCTCCAGTTCTCTCGCCATGTGTTCTTCATTGTGTTGAATGTCATCAAAGTTGAGCCTTCGATTAACGTTGTCCCTTAGAAGAATGCCTCCCCAGCAGAGTCGCCAAATATAGGAGGGTAGTTTAGATTAATGGAGGCGTGACCCCTTTTGAGTAAGATAATGATAAGTTAATTAACAAAACCTTGGATTAACTATAAGACACACAAACACAACTTAGTGAAGAGAAAGCTGGAATAAACTCACAAATCTCTCGTGTATGACTCAGAAAATAACAATGGACTCAGAAGAAACTCAGTTAGAGGGAGAAAGAAGTAAGCACCCTAGATACACCTTGGCAGGCAGCCAAACACACCAACTACCCTCAAGAATCCCTATCAAGTATTAAAAGTTTCATAATAAATGACAAAGGTGGGTGAGTGGAACTCTCTCTCTTGTATATATCTTCACCAGCAATAACTTCTGGATTCTCAGAAAGAACATGATTCCTCCCCAGAGGTTGTTGGGGTCTTTAAATAGACCCCCATACCACTCCCGAGGCAACTCAGTCATCAATGCCTGTGAAAGACATCCCTCATACTTTGTTACAAACATTAAATACCTGATGTCCTAGTTATTTCCACGTCATAAACATTAAATGCCAAGACATGCCTTTTTCCTAACCACTGTGCGTCAGGGGGTTGTTGTCACAGAGGTGACTTACCAACTGTCTGACAGCTCAAATACCACGGTGGTTTACTCAAGTACAGATTTTACATTGTTTAGCTAGCTAGTAACATCACCTATAGTAAATGTGACATTACGTAGAGGGCTGTTTGGTTCACCGCTCAATGCCGGATGGAACTCCAAGCTGCTCCGCTCGAGGTTCCACGGTAAGGGTCCTTCGGTGTTTTACCAAGTGTATCTAAGATGGTTAGGAAAATCCCCAACAGTGCCTCACTTCTCAATCCTCCAAACCAAGTCCCTCAAGAGTTCTCACAGCGAGGTCGTTCGATAGAGCATGAAAGCTCTCCCAGGCCCTGCCAAGCCTAGTCTCTCGCAAGTACCGTTCGACCTCACGATAAGAATCATTATTCTCGTTATATCATTATAATAGTTATAGCTCATAGTCAAGATAAACAAAAATACAATATGACTAACTAAACACAGCAAGCTAAAGTATGAGTTGCCACGCTGAGGCGCTACGCCAAGCTGCCTTGCTTGAGCTGCCACGCTAGGCTGCCTTAATCCCAAACACTGTTGTTAATGGGGGGATTATCCCTAATCTCAGGATTACCTCCAAGCCCCCTTTACACCGGCAAACGTGGTTCCTATGATGACGATCATTTGACCCTCCACTTTCAGAACCTAAATTTATCTTATAATCATCAGAAGTTGTTGGCAGTGCAGCGCAGGATCAAGATGTCTTCCTCACATGATCGGACATAGAAGCCATCTAATATATGATATCATTAATTAGGATAAAGACACGAGCACAGTTTGCAAACTAGCAATCAAATAAATATAAGCAAGTTGATGGTAGAAGAAGATATTAAAATGTAAGTGTGGGGATAAAAAGCTAAGGCCATACCTCCCTCTAAAGAACCTCCTCAGAGAATAGAGGAAAACCATCCATCGTCACCTGAGGATGATGAGGCACTAACACAACGGGACCTCCACCCAACTAGATGTGATAAGAAGGAATTAGAAAAATGCAAGATGAGAATTGCCTTCACCGCTATTATGCCATTCTTTAATGCCTGTGCCGAAGGACTTGGCGTAATGCTACCACCTTTAGTCCCCGACGAAGGTGGAGGCTCACCCTCCATGTCATATACGAATAGTGCCATTATCCAACTGGTCGTAAAATCCAGATAGTTGTCCCTACCATCATATCATTACAGAATGTATAAGGCTCGCCCTCCATCACCGTCGTCCTCTCCTCGCCCGAAAACTCCCCCGGTTTTCTTTTGAAAGTAGAAGGTGCAGACGGTGGGACCTCCACCTCACCGTCCATCACCTGCTTCATGTGCCAACAACCTCTGCATCTACCCATATTCCCTGCTGCCCCCGAGGCCGAACGTTAAGGATATAAAATTGCCCGTTCCAAAATAAAAGTGAATCATTAACAAAATCCGTAAAAATATAAGGAAAATACACAACAATTCCAAAAAGGAAGAAAATAAAGTTTGACCTGATCACTGGTAAGGGCATTCAATACCCCCCTCAAATTCTTCAAGGCTAAAAACTCCTTCGATGCTCTGTTCGATTTCCTCTAGTGATGCATCCTCGAAAAATCTCTTGCTTCACTCTCCTGCAAAGACATAAACCCTGTGTTATGCCCAATTACCTCGTAAAACCACGTCTGCAAAAAACAAGACAACTCTTTCAATGAGTATCTCAAAGAATAAAAAAAATAAAGAAAAAATACAAAAAAATAAAAGCTACCTCCAATAGGTACGTGGGCCCCTTAAAAGTCCGTCGATAATAACCAATGTGAATCTCCCCCAGTCATACATATGAATCTCGGAGACGATCCGAAGGAAGGACAAGAACCACACATGGACAAAGCCATTACTCGACGCCATTGTGAAGCCTCCCAACAGATGCAGAATGAACATGAGGGCTGCAGGCCACATCTGTACGATTTTTTTTAAAACTATTTTTTAAATACAATTTTATATTTAACTTTACGATTTAAAACTGTTTTATTTAAAAAAAAAATTAACAGTTATAAAAAAACAGTACACACACACACACACACACACACACACACACACACACACACACACATATATATATATATATAAAGAAAAAATTATGCATTTACAAAAACTAATTTATTTTTTAAAATAAATACCGTTTTATATATAACTTTACACTTTAAACCCGTTATAATTAAAAAAAATAACTTTACCATTTTTACTATATATATATATATATATATATATATATATATATACACTTTAAACCCGTTATATATATATATATACATAAAAAGAAAAAATTATGCATTTAAAAAAACTAATTTATTTTTTAAAATAAATACCGTTTTATATATAACTTTACACTTTAAACCCGTTATAATTAAAAAAAATAACTTTACCAATTTTACTATTTTTTAAAAGAAAAAACTGTACAGTTTAAAAATAAACTGCTTCTTTTTAAAAAAATATATAATTTTATATATAACTTTACCGTTTAAAACTATTTTATTTTAAAAAAAATAACCTTACTATTTTTAACTATTTTTATAAAAAAGTGCAGCTTTTATTTAAAAATGTTAAAAATCTTTTTTTTTTAAATAACATATTTTTTTTATTAAAATTCATTAAGACACGGTAAAGTTATTTTTTTCTCATTTTTTTATAAAAAAACTTTAGGCTATTTAAAAAAAAAATAATTTTTAAAAAAAGAAAAAACAGTAGAGTCTAATTTTTTTTTTTGGTGTATAAAGAAACTGTACACTATTTAATTTAAAAACTAATAACTTTAAAGTTTTTAGTTGTTTTAGTTTTAAAAGAATAACTTTAACTTTTTTAATTATTTTAATAAAAAAGCATTGCTCAGAGTGAGGTTTATTTTTAAAAGAATTTATTTTTATATAAAACCATATTTTATAATATATGTTATATATTTAAAAAAAATATTTTATGAAAAGTACAGTTTTTAAGTAACATTTATTTTTTTAATAAAAACATGTAAATATATAACATGCAATTTTTGTATAGAAAAATAAAAATTGAAAATAGTTTTTTAAAAACTTACAATTTTTAAATAACAGAAAGTTAATTAAAACAACTTTTAAAAACTTATAATTTTTTATAAACCGTTTTTATTATATATTTTTACTTTTTGTAAAGTATGGTTAAAATATAATGTAGAATTTGTTTTTTCATAAACAATTCATTTTGTAAAATTCAATTAATATATAATGTACAATTTATTTTTAATACACAAATATTTACATATTATTGTGCATTAATGTATTTAAGGGTAAAATGATCTTCTTGGTTGAAAAAGTGGGTTAATTGACGGTAAAACTGATGGTCAAGCGGATCAACTACCGAGTTTCATTAATTTTAGACTGAACTAAATAATACGAAAACAAATTGATTAAAACTTTAAAAAGTAAGAACCACTGGGCCCCAAATAATAAAAGATCCTAATAGTAATTCAATAAAAATTATCAGAATTAATTACATATAAATATAAAATTCATTTTAGAATGCAATATTTAAAATTTATCAAGACATTTCACTATATCTATCCTTCTCATATCTTTTGATGAACTCACACATTATTCTCCTCTAATTATGAAAGTAATTATTTCAAATTCATAATAGTTAATTTATTCTTATTCAAATTTATAAAATATATTTTACCCCTTAACTTTTCAAAATATAAAATAATTTAGGTGTTGTCGTAACCTCGATAATGACAATAAAATTATATTCGTGTAATTCTAATGGAAGATGTAACAATAATTATTGAGTTCATATTTGTTAATCATCTTTAATATAATTAGCTCAACCATGGGCAAATCATTAAAATCTATAAGTTCATTAATGAGTATCGAAGGGTAATATTAATCTCAACAAATATGCACTCTTAATTTATAAATTACACAATAAAATGTAATGTAATAATTAATAATAAAACCAAATTCTAAAATTATCCCAACAGTATTTATTAACCCAACTACTACCTAATTATAGAGTTACGTATATATCAGGAGGTTTCAGTGGGACTGGTTTTGACAGGCGCACACACACAGTGAGTGAGATAAACTAAAGAGAGAAAAAGACAGATTTTTCATTTCTGTGGGCAGCTATAATAATTGAACTCTGTGTATGTACTACATATACATACACAAATATAAAAATACAGTATGCCATACGTAAAAGATTCTAGTGAGAGATGAGTATTTGAGAAGCTCACTGCTTCTCTGATTTTGATGCATGAGAGAGAGAGAGCAGTACTGCACAAGTTTCACACCCACAGATATATATAGAGAGAGAAAGAAAGAGAGGTGAAAACAAAACCAACATAGTTTTACTGCATTTGGGTATATCTCCTCTCTAACATCATCTCTGTGAAGTTTTCAGAGGGGAAACCAGGTGGGGTGGGGTTTTTCTCTCACTCTCTTTCTTGAGATTTCATACCTAATTCCACTTGAACTTCATCATCTTATCATGCATGTCCCAAGATAATTTTTCTTGTTTTTTTTTTTTGGAGACTTGAGTGAGGTTTATTTATTGACTTTTTTTTTTGGTCTGATGATCTTTATTTTCTTGATCTCTCACTTCTTGAAGCTTTATCTGTGTCACCATTGATTACCCTTTTCTGTGTATTTGGGTTTTGTGTGATTTTTGGGGTTTCTCATTAGTGAAAAAGTTTGTTTAATGTGTTTATCTGGACAGGGTATTAATGATCTTCAGTGATTTTTGTCTGCATTTGAAGTTTTTTACCTTCTGCTTTGATTTTGACCTTTGACTGTTGTTTCAGACCTGATTAATGTTTTGATCTGATTATTTATCTGGGTGTTTGGGGCTTTTACTTTAAAACAACCTATATTTTATTTTCCTTTTTATCTTCAATCCTTTCATGTTCCAGAAGTTCACTAATTTATTTCATCTGGGTATGTACTCCTTTGATCAATGTTCTGATGTTTTAACTTTTGAAGCTCATATGGACTGATTTTTCTTGTTAGTTGTTTATTTTCTATTTGAAGAAATTCTTTCTTTGCTGGATTGTCTCTGCATTATTGTCTAATAGATCTGATGGATATGGGTTTCTGCATGGCACTTTGTCTGATGAATTTACATTTCCAATAATTAATATTGAATTATTTTTAAGATAATCCTTTGATTTTGATAAAAATGAGTGCTTTTTGGTGGTTTCAACAGGGTTTGAGGCTAGGGAGAATGCTGAGAAAGAGGAGCAGATCACACCAGAAAGACCAACACAAGGGTCACTTAATGTCTGATGCTGTTGCTTCAGACTCCTATTTTCACTCTGAGATTTTGGGGCAAAAACAGAAAACCCATTCTTTTTTCAATGTTCCTGGTCTATTTGTAGGGTTTAACCCCAAGGGTGAATCTGATGCAGTTAGAAGTCCCACTTCCCCATTGGATTTTAGGGTATTTTCAAACCTAGGTAACCCCTTTAGGTCCCCGAAATCGACCCATGAGGGCAATCAAAAGAGCTGGGATTGCAGTAAAGTAGGCCTTGGCATTATAGAATCTCTCGAAAACGAAACAAAACCCTCGGGGAAAGTTCTCCGATCGTTGGATAGCAAGAATATTCTTTTTGGACCGCAAATGAGGGTCAAAACCCCTAATTTACGAACCCGTTTTGATTCTTTTGAGGCACCTAAATCTTTGCCTAAGAATTATGCAGTTTTCCCTTATACCCAGACCAAACAATCCGACGATCCCCAAATGGGAAATTCTGATGCTGTTCTATTTGAAATTGGAGACACCCCGTCAGAGCCTGAACCGTTCGGAAAAATCCGGGCTTGTTCGTTGGATTCAAAATCAGGATTGTCTCATTTGACCCGTTTAACGAACTGCAGGAGCAGCTTGAGTTCGAGTAATTTTTGTTTCGAAAACGGGACCAATTCAGCGAGTTCCCCCTCTCATTTCATGGGAGGAAACCCTAATTTAAGCAATTCTCCGAGTGCCAAACAGACCTCGATCCCATTATCCATCGGTTCCGGTAATGGTTTTATTGGGTCTCTCTCGGCAAGTGAGATTGAGATGTCTGAGGACTACACCTGTGTGATAACACATGGGCCCAATCCCAAAACAACTCATATTTTTGGTGACTGCATTTTAGAATGTCGCAATAATGAGTTTACTAACAGTCTCCTTGTGAATGAAAAGCAGGAGATTCAATTTTCTGCGGAAGTTCCGGCTTCCTTCCCCTCCAGCAATTTCTTGAGCTTTTGTTACTCTTGCAAGAAGAAATTGGAGGGGGAAGATATATACATGTACAGGTTTGTCACTAATCTCTCTAGTATTTGTTTTGTCACCCCTATATTCATAGTTCAAAGACACGGCCTAGTTGACTTCATTTTTGACGCCCAATGCTTTGAAACTCACCTATACCTGTAAATCAATGAAATCATATAGATTTGACTAACCGAAACAGCTTCTTGTTGTTTTTTTTCCTTCATAGTTCCTGATAATTTTGACTTGGGTACATCACTAACTGTTGTATGGAGACTTATGGTTCCTTCAGCATAGAAACTTTAACCATTAGACAAGTATCCAACTGTGAAAAAATTAGAAGGCATTTTAGTCTAATTTAGCAAATTATTGAGGTAATTAAGTCAAAAAGATACTTTTAAGGATTATTTGGGGTTTGCCCACATACATTTGGCGTAAGTGATCTTGGTCCCATAATTTGTGTTTATAATAAACTTCGATCCTGTCTTGAATACGCAACAAATATCATAAAAGATCCTGAATAAGAGTAAAAAAATAGTATTTATACCCTTTTTGGGGACAAAAAAGTGTATTAATGAAAATTGTTAAGACCAAGATCATATAAGCCTAAATATATGGGGAAACCCCCCAAATAACTCCTCTATTTGTTGCCCTTCATCCTCTACATACTGTTTTGTGTCGGCAACGCAAAATGTAAGCCAAAAACGAGTCAAATTGAATGGCAAAATCTTTGGTTATAATTTGTAACCAAATCTTTGAACCATAACAACATTACTAGGATTTCTGTTCTAAGACTCGAGATTGTTTAATATCTTGCAGAGGGGAAAAGGCATTTTGTAGTTGGAGTTGCCGCTCACAGGAGATTTTGATTGAGGAGGCAATGGAGAACACCACCGAGAAGGATTCTCCAGGAAACTCTCCTAAGCCGAACAGCTGCGAGGAACTTTTTGAGACCGCAATGTTCATCTCCACCACATAAAAGAGCTGTGATTGCGTTTTGCCATAGCCACTATGCCCATGATTGATGAAAACCAGCATATAGGTACACACCCACTGATCATCTGTTTCACCAAGAGCTGTTTATGTGCATCTGTTTCGGCAGCCATGGATGATCATAGTGTGCATTGTTCCTTGTGATGATTGGTGCTTCATCTTTCATGGTCTTAGTGGGTAATGGCTGCAACCGGCTAGTTTTGCTCTACATAATTCTGACAATGATAAATATATATAATCATAGACTTGCTTTAGTGTTCAATTGGAAAGGGTCATTGCCGATCTTCCCGGCTTTCCCATTTTTTTTCCCTGTTCTCTGGCAGGAGTTGATGTATAAGCCTCCAGACTCGAGATCTTTAATGAATATAAATGACTTCTATCTATCTACCAATCTCTCACTATATAGATTCTGTCTTGTTCCCTTTTAATTTCAGATGTGTGATTGAAGATGAGAAGTTATGCAATTGTTGTCTATATCATGTTTACCTCTGAAACCAAAATATAACTTCACCAGTGATCATTACATGAATAAAATCCGTCTTAAAATCTATGGAACCTATAATTTTCTCTTCTAACAATCTCTCGTCATAAATCTTACATACAATTTTCATAGCCTAGTGAGTTACATATCCGAATATTAACAACTCAGATAGGAGTTCCTGGCGGAGCCCATAAGCAACAGCCAGCTTTTCTCTATGGTGACTCGATTTTACCTCTTCTTGTCTTTCCTCCTCGTTGTTGTGTAATCTTTCCTTGGATTTCATTCAGCATTGAATAAATGTCAACAGATAAAGCGTTTGAATAATCTCAAGATAAATTCTCTTGCAATTTCATTTTGTTCTATCAGAGTGTACACCCTGGTTGCTACTCAACTCCAATTTCTTTCTTAGGACTCATATCATACATCTTCTTTTCGCGTTTGCTTATATGTTTGAAAAGCAATACATAAGCTGAAACATTAGAGGGTCCTCTATCAGTTTTTCAAATGCATATTTGGACGTTATGGTGTGTTCCACATGCTCCCATCAAGGCGCTCCATATATACGGTATCTGGTTCAACTGCTTAATGTTTGATGAAATTCACTGCAGTTTCTAACTGTCCTGCTCGACCTAGGAGATCAACCATATGCTTAGTACTGAATCTTAGGCTTAATATATACAGACAGCCCATCTTGTTGATATATTTTTAGCACCTCGTGCTGAATCTCAAGCGTAGCATTTAAAGACTGCCCATCTTCTTGATATATTTTAAGCCATCATAGACTATACCTCTGGCTGCAAGCCAATAGAAGAGAATGAAGGTAATATTATCTGGTTTTATTCCTCCCTCTTCCATTTCCATGTAAAGATCGATTGCTTTTTCGGGTTGGCCCTCCACGCTATCAAAGACTTGGACACGAGAACGTTTTTCTACTTTCTTTCAGAAGACTTGTATGCTTTTTCGATGCTTCCACTTTCCATACACGTCTGTCTATAAGGGCAGTTGCTAACATATTATCGATTTCAAAGGATTTTTTTTTTATATGCAAGCATGGACCCAAAAGCTATGGTTGAGTTCACCAGCAAAAGTAAAGGCAGATAGCATACTGGCCAAAGTGAGTCTGTTTGATTTCACATTTGAACTCCGCATCTTCCGAAAAAAAAACTCAAAACACCTCTGTGAAGAATCGAGACCTCGCGTAGCAGTTGAGCATGGCATTCCAAGAAACCACATCCCTCTCAGGCATTTTTGTCAAACAAGCGTCTCACCTTTTTTCATCTCCACTGCTGCAATACCCATCCAACATTGTATTCCACAACACAATATTCTTGCTGAGCAATTCCTCAGATATCATGTGAGCTCTATCTACCTGCTCACATATTTCATACAGGTAATAAAGAATTTCCCCAAAACCCATCTATTATCATCCCATATTTGACAACAATGTAGTGAATGGATCTGCCTACAAAGCTATTCCCCGTTTGGGCACAAGCGGAAATCGCTATCACAAGAGTTACCTCATCCGGTCTCACGGTTTGAAGCATCATTTGTGTGAACACCTCTAAAAATTAACCGTAAACCCTGCCCTGAACATAACCGGAAACCATCGTTGTCCGTGTAAAACAAGTGCCTAGCTGAAATTAGGTCACCAACTTTCACACACCCACTAATCAAGGTGGTAAACAGAATAACATCACTTGTTCCACTGTTCAATCTACCCAAGATCTTGTAAGCTTCTTTGCCCACACTTACATACATATCCACCAGACAATTAAACAAGCCCCCACCCCTCTCCAAACCATTCTCCTCAATGTATAGTTTCAATGTCTCCCATTTTCAATTCTCTCAATTTTGTACAGGCTGAATTTAACTAACCATCTTGTCGGGTTTGACTTCGTCAATCATATGTTCTCGAACTCCAAGGCTTATCTGTTGGTTCAAACCAAACGTTGCATGATATCATGGCATTCCAGCTGATAACATCTCTGTCAATTTTTTTCCAAACATTTGCATCACTTCTTTCAATCTCTCAGCTTTTTCATATACATACCCATCAGATTGTTCTTCAGGGACTATCATTCCCAAACCCAGTTTTCACAATTCTCCTGTGAATCTCTCTTTACCCGTTTGGTTCAGGGTAAAATATGTTTCAACGCGGTGAAAAGTAATATGGTGAAATACGTTTTCACCTATTTAGAGTCAATTTTTTTTCTATATTCTTGTTTAAAATTCTATAATTATAGGGTGTGCACTTATTCACAATGTTAACCCAACAAAAAATTAATTTTAAATAGGTGAAAACGTATTTCACCATATTACTTTTCACCGCGTTGAAACATATTTCACCCCGAACCAAACGGGCCCTTAATGTAAGATTATAGAAATCTTTTGAGCAAGCATGAATAAGGAAGTGAAAAGTAGTGAATTCTAACAACACTGATTGAGTAACCATGTTATGGTATGTCAAAAACACTTCTGAACAAAAATCCTGACGTTGAAGATGGTTTTCCAAAAGTATGTTTCAAATTCGATCCGTTGGCAATGAGAATGTGGTAGATGAGATTTGTGGTGATCAAAATGGGAATAGACTAACAAAAAAATATTTGATGTTGGAACAGGATTTCAGCAATGAGATACAATGTTGGGTTGTTTCAGAAATAATTGTTTCATTATAGGAGGAGGAGGAATTAGAGAGAATCTGGGTGGGAGGGGCTATGGCCATCTTTGAATGCTAGCATTAGCCGTTGGTTCCCTCCATTTCTCCTTTTGTTAAGGATTGATTGGGTTTGGATAATAATAAGCCTTTGGAACTTTGAATAAAAATCTTTTAAGGGTTTTGGGTTTCTATTTATCATATTGATGTTATTAATGATTTTGAAAAAGAGATGATAAGGACACAACATACACTACACGACCTTGTGAGACCTATGCACCACCATTAAGGGAACGCGATACTATTGTGCTAGTAAGGCACCACACATCTCTGTACTCAACACCAATCAGAACATTATACTAAGTGGAATATTAATGTTGTCTCTATAGTGTCAAACATTTAGAGCATGTATCGGGCACGTGTCACATATGTATCGTATTCTAGTTAGTGTTATTCATATACACATGCAACATTGTGAGAATTATACTATTTGTTCTTTTATTTTTTCAATTTTTATTTTTGAATTCAACTATCTTTTTCGTCAATAATTAACAATCATCACAATTTAAAATGCAATTTTCTAAAAATAGAAAATGGGCTTCAACATAGACAATGATTGTGATTAAGTTATATATATATATATATACACATCGCTTCTCAAGTGATTTTTATTTGGGTCATTTACTATTTGGGGTACGTTTGTTTATCATGTTTTGTTCTTGGGGTACACTAATTTGCGTATTAGTTCGTTGGGTCCAAAACTAACGAAAATCGTTAGTTGACTCATTTGACCGTTAGCTTACATCTTTAACAATTGTCTCTCACATGGTAAATGACATATTTGTCCTTGAAATTAAAGCATAAAATATTTAATATTTATAAAAGTTGTTTAATTAAAATTGTTTAATAGAAATTGTTTAATATTTATAAAAAATGTTTAATATTAAACAATTATAACATAACTGTTTAAAAATAAATAAATTATTTCCACCCTAAAAAATGATTTCCATTAACAAAAATAAATAAAGTCCGGCATAAAATAAAAATGAAAACTGATTTGAGTTAATATATATATATATATATATATATATATATATATATATATATATATATATATTTTAAGAAAAAAACATTTTTCACAAAAAAATGATTTTCAACAAAAGAATTTTTGTTTTCTACCCAAAAAAAATATCCAGCAAAAAATAATAAAAAAAACTAATTTGAGTTAAAAAATTATATTTCAAGAAAAAAAACGTTTTACACAAAAAAAATAATTTTTAACAAAAGAAATTTATTTTCCACCCAAAAAAAGTAAACCTCCGGCCAAAAAAATAAACCTCCAGACAAAAAAAAATGTTTAAAAAAGTATTATATTTTATAATAAATGTTTAAGAAAATATATTTCAGTTAAAAATAAAAACAATTTCGGTCAAAAAATATATTTCCAGCCAAAACAAATAATTTCCAGCCAGAAAAAATAATTTTCACAAAAAATATATTTTTCGCATAAAATTGTTTAAAAATAAAATTTTAAATGATTTTAAAAAAAAGAAGTAAAAAAAATGAAATCAGCCGTTGAGATCTCCAAATCCCAAATCGAAACCTCTGGCCAAAAAATCCAAACCTCCGGCCAAGAAACGAAACTCTAAACCGAAACCTCCAAATCCTAAAACCCAAAACCCAAACCTCCAGCCGTTGAGAGAGAGAGATAGTGGATTTCAGCCATGAAAATCGGAGAAGAACCTCCGGTGTGGTGTGGATTCCAACATCCAGATCTAAAACCTCCAACGTGGTGTGGATTTCGGCCATGAAAATCGGAGAGTCACCGTTGAGAGAGAGAAAGAGAGAGTGTGTGGCTGGAGAATCAACCGTTGAAAGAGAGTGTATATAAGGGTTTAGGTTTTATTTAAGGGTATTTATATATAAGGGTATAATAGTAAATGACAATAGGAGATTACACGGTTAGACAGTAGGTAACATAAACCGTCAAAATAATACCCATGTAACTATAATACAAACTAATGTACCCCAAAAACAAAATATGATAAACAAACGAACCTCAAATAGTAAATGACCTTTTTATTTTAGATCTTAATAAGAGAGTGGGAACTCGCTCTTATATCTTGTGATTTCCTGTCCTTTTAAATTTTCAACTAATAAATTATTGTATAACAATGCTGACTTGGATGTTCGAAATGAAAAAAGGTTGACTTTAGAAGGAGTAAAATAATAACGCATGATAAGGTGTTTGTCCTATGCTTATTAGCTGGTGCAATAACTCATACTATTGTGAAAAATTAAAATTTTACTTAGACATGATATACAATATAATTAAGGGAAAATCACATTTGATTCTCTGTACTATTTCGAGTTCTTCGGTCGCTACCCTATAATATTTTACCTGACAACCCGCCCCTGTACTTTTGGCTCGTTTTAATTTGATCCAGTTTGGTTAATGCTCATAAATTAATAGACTTATTGCATGTGACTTGCACGACATAATTTTTTTTATAATGACCTAAATACGCTTTTTTAATTTGTTTAAAATGATCAATTATTTACTATACTTTAATTTAATTACTTGTTATTTTTAACTTTGCACAATTAACCAATGATTTGCATGTTTACACAACTAATCAAACAAAGAGTAGCCTCCTCCACTATCGCTTCACTATAATTTACAAGGATGTGATGGGTGAGGGAGGCGCATATGATTCACGAGGGTGGTGGGGGCGCATATGATACATGAGGGTGTGAAGGAGGGAAGTCGAGTGCGTAGGGAGAGTTGGAGGCGTCGATGTTCTTAGTAGTGAGGAAAGAGAGAGAAAGTGTGTGTGTGTGTAACGCCTCGGGCCGGATTTATGGGTTATCCGTAGTTAACCCGGTCCGACCCGAGTGTTAGGTGTGAAGTGCAATAAAACGACCTACATAATGTTGCTAGTCCAGTTTTAATTTAATTAACCTTTCACTTATTTAGCATGCGATTCCAATTTCAAGTCAAACTACGTGAGGGACCCGTGGGAAGCACCCCGAAGTCCAAGCATGCAGAGCTATTAATGTAAAATAAAATAATATACTTACCAGTGTAACGCTCTCAAAATACAAACCCGCACTTCCTGCCATAACAAAGACGAGGGTGTGAGCCAATGCTCAGTGGAAAATATACAAAAGCATTATAGAATCGAACGACAAAAAGAAGACTCTAATACGTTATACCTACGTGCACATGCAACTACCTTGTATACATATATAAACATACATATACATATACTTAATGCATGAAACATTTTACTTCCTAAAAACCTTATTTATCCAGATTAATTCATCTTAATCTTGTAAAAGAATTTATTTTTCTCATTTTGACATTCCTCCCTTTACTTAACACACACGGTTAAATATTTGAAACAATTCCACTTCAATTGGACGAAAGTCATTTCTTTACCGAAATTACCCTTTCATTTTAATCAATCTACATTAGTATTTTAATTGACATTCACTGATAGGCGCGTGAGAGGCGTGCGCGTGTAAGTGTATAGTCATTATTTTATGTCTTGCCACAACTATACAAACAAACCTAAATTACTACTACACTCAACTGGTGAGTATAGCGGTAAGTCGGGTATCGAAAATCCACAGGTACGAGATGCTAGAATTTATATGATTTAATACTCCAAAATAAAAGTGCAAAAGGTGATTACAAACTAAAAAGTAAAAGATGCATAAAGGGAAATGTTTAATCTAGGCAAGGGTATTAAAACTAGACTAACAAAGCGAGTAAAACTATAGGTTGCATCGAATATCCCTCACCCGGGTTAATTTGTATAAAATGGTTACACGGGTCGACGAGTTATTACGAATGCATCTCATTTCGATAGTTAATTAAATCAAGGGTTGTCACGCCCCTAAATCCTCATAAAAGCCTAATAAGATTTTGGCGTCAACAAATATCCCGAAAATTACGCGCGAAAGTTCGTAAGTACGAGACATACATGATATGCCCCCATTAAATCTCCTAGGCGCAATAACTAGGACAACGCACCCGAAATAGACCCGTAAACACCATCACCAAAGCAAAGCCACGCGTCAACTCGAGTGAGTTCCATTCAAACACAACCTAATTTAAATTAGCTAGAAAGCATCTTAAAAACGCGGTAAATAAAGCAGTAAATAAACGCGATAAAACTATACTAGAAAGCAAGTAAATAAAGCAGGAAATCAAACTAGAAAGCAAGAAATAATGAAATACAAACTATATTTATTGGTAGGGAAGATGAATAGTGCCACTTACAAACCTTAAAGGGTGTCAATCCAAGAGAGGAAGAAGAAGAACTCTTCAAAAACCCAAACCCTAATCTACAACTCTCTACAACCTAAAATATCTAACTATAAGTATGTATATTTAAAATAAAACCAAAATTTGGTTTAAATAGTAAGTTACAAAAGAAATAAAGGAAAAAGAAAAGAAAAAGGAAGAAGAGCAAAATATCTGGCATCACCGGTCGACCGGTCGCAGGGGCGCGGTCTACCGGTCCCTAAGGCAAAAGCCTACTGTCTCCTTCCCACGGCAAAAGTTGAAACCGCGGTCAACCGGTACTCTATTTTCTGGCCTCCTTTGGTCCATGATGAGGAGGAAAGGATTGCAAAATGGAAACGGACATATCTTCTTCGTCCGAACTCCAAACGACAAACTGTTTGCGGCCACGCGATGCTAACTCAACGAACTACGCACCAGTGGAATTTCCATGAGATGGATAAGAAATGTGAATTGACTAAAATTTTCTTGAATTAGCGTCTGACAATGGAACTTCTCCGAAATGCAACGGATCCTCACTTTTAGCGTTTCAATACCTACAAAAGCACAATTAACCCCTGTAAAACATGTATATATTCAAATCCAAGGTTGTCTAGTTAATGAGCATAAATATAGGCATTAAGGACCGTAAAAGCACTAGAATGCATAAGGATAACGGGCGGAAATATGCAATATTTGATATGAATCACACCCCCTAACTTAAACATTGCTAGTCCCTAGTAATGAAACAAACAAAACCAGACCACAGAGGTCGGTACAATACATTTATATGCATCGAAATATAAATTCCACTTTCGTAGGGAGCACGATTGCATTTAGCATATGCAATAAGCCGTTAAACCCCTAGGTTACCCTAGTGGATGAGTGTCCTCTCGTGAGGGTTTTTAGGGATGGTACCCAAAAACATCACATGGTTTCCTCAAAATATGCCCAACCCAACATGCGACAAGCCCTACAATACGAAAAGGATTTCATACGCATTATTAGCAAAGTGAATGAATTCAAACAAAAGTCTAAATCATTAACATTATAGAATGCACCTCATATAATTGAAACCATAAAATGTGGGAGGGGGAGCGATCACATGCAAAGTATGATTTGGCAAAAAACTTAAATAAACTGGATACTAAATAAAGCAGGCATATATTCAATCCTCACGGGCATTACACTCATTAAGCGAATTCACTTGAAACAGGGAGGTAACACACGGAACATGCGGGCTAAAGAGTAAATGTAAATGGAAACTAGGTCGCACACATATCACAATGAAGAACGCTATATATAAAATGAAAAACTATAATCTCAATGAAAGATACCGCACACTAAAAGAGGCGAAATGTATTTTCACAGATTATCAAAACTATTATGACTTTTAAATTACACCAACCTAAGATCACATAGGACTTTACTAGGGTTGTAATGTAGGTTTGGCTAAGGTACGAAATGAAGGAATGTATGTACGGATTCAAAGTGTTCGAAATGAAAACTCGGGATAATGGGAAAATGCGGGCAATATCAAAATTGGAAAACAAGTTCTAAAACGGCATTAAATATATCATCGGGGAGAGTCATCAAAGCTTATTGAACACTATACAACATTTACAACTTTCTCTTTCTTTTTCTTTTCTTCTTTTTGTCATTTTCTCTTTTGTTTTCTTTTGCTTTTTTGTTTTCTCTTTTTCTTTCCTTTTTTCACTTTTTCTTTACTTTTCAAACTCTCATATGCCTAAATTGCAACCGACATCATAACATCAACATTCAATCCCAAGTAACATTCCGAACAAAGGTATGGAAAGTGTATATATGGGCAAAAACTCCAATTTAGAGTTGGTTATGGGATTTGGGTTATGAAATGAAAGGCTATATTTAGGCTCAAAGGGGTGAACGAGGGTAAACATATAAGGGTGAGGTCAAGGCTAATATGGGTGATATAACAAAAAGGGACTATGATCATTTCCAAAAGTTTACGCAATTCTCGAATAAAACAAATATATGAAAATCATGATCAAGTAACACATTTCAAGTACGAACTCAATTAATGAACGATCAAATGAAAGAATAGTGAGATTACCAACGAATTCAACGTTTTCAATGAGAAAAGAATAGTGTATACACTCATAAACGACGAAAGGTACTAATCTTACTCGGTGTAAGTATATACAATGCAACAAAAGATTACCGAGTTATAAAAATCTTAAACCAAATCAATAGGACAATAAAAGTGCATGTGCTCATGGGATTAAAGTTTAATTCATGAAGTTATTCATAATATCAATAAGTGAGACTAAATTCTAACAACTTCTAAAATCGAGAACATGCATCGTTGGGTTGTCTATTGGATCGGGCAATTATTATAATTTATCATCGAAAACAAAGGCAAAATGCCCCAAAAAGGAGAAAAAAGAAAGAAAATCTTTTTGAAAATTTTAATTTTTCTAAGAAAAGCCTACTAAGTAACTAATACGTGAGCAAAAACATGGACTAAATAAAGAAATGGATAGAATATCCCACACCCCCTAACTTAAAACTTGACATTGTCCTCAATGTACATTAAGAACCAAGTCAAAGAGAGGAAAAGAGTGATATTACCCAAGATTGGAGAGATCCCCATAAGAACAAGTCCAAAGAATCTACAAAACAAGTTAGTACCGAGCATAGAAAAAAGAAATAACAAAGATTTAACTAATTACACTAGACTAAAATAAAAGGGAAAGAAAAAATAAAAAGCTAACTATATACAACTTACTATTTAGGCTTCACACTAACTATACACTAGAAGTCTAAATAGCTGAGGGTCCACCGTGAAAACAATTTGACTTTGGAGGATAACCGGTGTACCCTCACATACAAGCATGCCTTCCGAAAAATATGAATTATGTTTTAACAACGGAAGGCATGTGTAAGGCGGAATAAAGGAACCATTGTAAATTAAAAGTTTTGGAGGGATGATGGGGGGTTTGGATTGAATGGGTGATAAAAAAAAGTGGGGACCGAGAAAAGTCGAATATCCTCCCAAGGATTTTGAAATTGAAATGGGAGGCGGTGCACACAAAGGTAAAGATGCGATTGTGGGAAACGACTCGAGCAAGTACTCCTCATCGGCGAAAAGGTTTAAAACATTAAAGTTTGAAACCGAATCATCGGGTACTTGTGATGGTGTGATAATAGAGAATGAAAATGGGGATGAAAGAAATTCAAACTCATGAGATGAATCATCATCGCATGAAGTTTGAGTTTCGAAGGAAATAATATCATTTTCAATGAAATGTTCTTCTTTGGGGGCCAAAGAAGAAATCATTTCATTGCAAATAGATATTACGTCATTTTCATCCTCACTTTCAATATCTATTATGAAATGGACAAAGTCTAGAATGGTTTGTTCCAAAGTAGGTAAACGTACCTCATTTGGTTTAAAATATTCTTCGACCTCAAAAGTTTCGGAAGCAAAATCGTCGTCGGACTCAAATAATAAATCCAATTCATGTTCCCACTAACGATTTTCTTTTCGATAACGATTTTCAAGTTTCTCATTCTTATACATACGCAAATCCTCACCGAATGGCATGGGTCGAGGTGCGCATACATGAGAATGGGAACTTTGAAAATTACCATCGGACTTAAATGAAAATTCATTATTATAGGAATTTTGAAAACTATTTGAATTCGTTTAAAAATTCCTATTATAAGGAGGTATAGGCCCAAAATCATTGTCATCATCATCAAAATTCCAGTAACCTAAATTTTGACTTTCGTTAAACTCGCCCAAAGTCATATTTGAATTTGTTATACTTTGGGATTCTAAGTATTCACCAAAAGTCATAGGTTTGCGAGAATTTTGAGAATTATAACAATGATTACCGAAAGAATTGGAATAAGACATGCTTACCCCAAAAATGACTCAAGTGGCGGATTCCACAAAGTAAGTGCGCGCGGGAAAAATTCGAGCGTTTCTAAGTGCTCAAATGTGGAAGTCCTGCAAAAAGGTTAAAAAATAATACAAATAGAAAGAAAATACTATGAAATACTAAATCAAATAAAGTCTAAAACAAACTCATCCTCGACAATGATGCCATTTTGATAGGCGCGCGAGAGGCGTGCGCGTGTAAGTGCACAGTCGTTGTTTTCTGTCTCGCCGCGACTATACAAACAAACCTAAATTACTACTACACTCAACTGGTGAGTATAGCGGTAAGTCGAGTATCGAAAATCCACAGGGACGAGATACTAGAATTTATATGATTTAATACTCCGAAATAAAAGTGCAAAAGGTGATTACAAACTAAAAATTAAAAGATGCATAAAGGGAAATGTTTAATCTAGGCAAGCGTATGAAAACTAGACTAACAAAGCGAGTAAAACTATAGGTTGCGTCGAATATCGCTCACCCGGGTTAATTTGTATAAAATGGTTACATGGGTCGACGAGTTATTACGAATGCATCTCATTTCGAAAGTCAATTAAATCAAGGGTTGTCACGCCCATAAATCCTCATAAAAGCCTAATAAGATTTTGGCGTCAACAAATATCCCAAAAATTACACGCGAAAGGTCGTAAGCACGGACATACATGATATACCCCGTCAAATCTCCTAGGCATAATAACTAGGACAACGCACCCGAAATAGACCCATAAACACCATCACCAAAGCAAAGCAACGCGTCAACTTGAGTGAGTTCCATTCAAACACAACCTAATTTAAATTAGCTAGAAAGCATCTTAAAAACGCGGTAAATAAAGCAGTAAATAAACGCGATAAAACTATACTAGAAAGCAAGTAAAGAAAGCATGGAAATTAAACTAGAAAGCAAGAAATAATGAAATACAAACTATATTTATTGGTAGGGAAGATGAATAGTGTCACTTACAAACCCTAAAGGGTGTCAATCCAAGAGAGGAAGAAGAAGAACTCTTCAAAAACCCAAACCCTAACCCTAACCTACAACTCTCTACAACCTAAAATATCTAACTATATGTATGCATATTTGAAATAAAACCAAAATTTGGTTTAAATAGTAAGTTGCAAAAGAAATAAAGGAAAAAGAAAAGAAAAAGGAAGAAGAGCAAAAATATCTGGCATCACCGGTCGACCGGTCGCAGGGGCGCGGTCAACCAGTCCCTAAGGCAAAAGCCTACTGTATCCTTCCCACGGCAAAATTTGAAATCGCGGTCGACCCATCCCAGGGACGCGGTCGACCGGTACTCTGTTTTCTGGCCTCCTTTGGTCCATGATGAGGGGGAAAGGATTGAAAAATGGAAATGGGCATATCTTCTTCGTCTGAACTCCAAACGACGCACCGTTTGCGGCCACACGATGCTAACTCAATGAACTACGCACCAGTGGAATTTCTATGAGCTGGATAAGAAATGTGAATTGACTAAAATTTCCTTGAAGTAGCGTCCGACGACAGAACTTCTCTGAAATGTAACCGATCCTCACTTTTAGCGTTCCAATACCTACAAAAGCACAATTAACCCCTGCAAAATATGTATATATCCAAATCCAAGGTTGTCTCGTTAATGAGCATAAATATAGGCATTAAGGACCGTAAAAGCGCGAGAATGCATAAGGATAACGGGCGGAAATATGCAATTTTTGATACGAATTATTCACCCTTTCAACATACGCGAACATCGTGTTAGAAAATACCTATTTAATTTTTGAAAATCTTTACAACACATTCTTGTGTTAATTATGGGTTGAACCACTTAGGTCGCTTAACCACCCATTTACCCACATACTTTACCTTTTTCCTCACCTTATGGACATTAATCAACTTCACACTTACTTGTCAATTTTAATCTTTACTGGAACATTTATTAATTCATTCAAGTTAGGTTGTCTTAACACGTTTTCACCACACAACTCATTTCTTGACATGTTCCTCATTCCTTTATCTTTTCTCGAAATCTGTCAATAATCGTGTATTTTAACGGGCTCCACACTTCCGGTGACGCCACCATATGCTCTGACCAGTGCTTTCAGGTCTTTCACCTTAGGGCTCCGGGCCCTCCTTAATTATTTCGGTGTCATCCGAGTTCCTTTTATGTGTTTAATATATTACAAATATCCATATTATTCCTTCTTTCCATTTTCACCCGACCGAAGCCAAACCCGAAGTTTCACCCCAACTCGTGTTATACTTTGAAATTATATTTTCAAGTCCTTTACACTTTAACTTTGATTTTTTTTCAAAATCATATTCATTTTGGACCAATTTGTGTAACACCTTTTCCAATATTTTTATTTCATAAAAATGTTCCACTTTAAGTAAAATTATAATTTTACCCATTTGTTTCCAAAATCGCATTTTACTCCATTTTCATAAGTGTTAATTTCTCAAAATACCATTAAGTTACCTACACTAACTTCTTAAGTATTTTTTAATCACCTTAACACCTTAACACCTTTTTGGATTAATTTTACTTTCAATTGGAAACACCTTCATTCCATTATTTCCCTTCTAAATTCATAAGTGTTAATCTTTCAAAACATTATTAAGTTACACACACCAACTTCTAAATTTTACCCATTAACACTTATCTAACACCTTTACTAACCATATTTCCAAATTAGACATTTCTTTACTTCTTTATTCAAGAAATCTAATTACACTTAAAGACTAATTTTTATAAGAAAATACCATTTCCTTTTATCTTTACATGTTGTCTTACAACCTTATGTTCATCACACCTTTAATCCCATTTTGACACACTTTGAAGGCTAGAATTTCCACTTTTTCTTATTTCATGTTTAAACCCAACAAAACGTTCTTTAAACTTGTTCTTATGTCCATTATCCATACACTACACATTTACATGCATAAGAAGATGGATTTTATATCTAAAAATCCTATTAAATGGGTTAAACACATTTTTCATTCTACCAATTCACAATACTTGCAAAATTATGCTTTTCAAGACATAAAGACATTTTTTAATTTCTCTCAGCAAATGCCAATTCTCATGAATTTCTCATTTTTGCAAGAAAATTTGGGACTCTAGTTCACAAATAGTTTGGCACTATCAACATCATTTTTCAAACATTTTATTTCATAAAAATCTAACATCAAATTTCTAAAAACTACACCTTTTCATTAAATACCCACTTTTAATATTTCAAAACTTTGAAATATTTATTCATTCTTTATTTCCAACAAAAATAACATTTTACCATTATTTTTATTCCATAAAATTATTTAATATCAATCTACTAGAAACCAACATTTATTCATGTGTATCCTACTTAAGTAATCTAATCACAAGACTGCTAAAAAGGCAAATAGAGTATTATATACTAAGGATAGATTTTTACTACCTCTAAAACTCCAAATGGTGGTACAAAGTTGGTGTAGAAGAAGCAACCTCCACCTCCAAAGGTGGCATCAAGGGGTTACCAAATGCATCCTCCATTATGCTCCATTTAAACTCTATGAAAGCTTCCATCATCTTCTCCAAAACTCTCCGAAGACTTTTCCAAAATTCGTAGCTCCACTTCAACAATGGTGAGAATGGGTGTTGTACGCTTGAATATGGTGGGATATTTTAAGAAAATGGTGGTGAAATGGTGATGGGATGGTGAAGAGAAGCCAACAATGGTGGAAGACTTCTCTACCTTCTCTCTCCCCCTTCCATCTTCTTCTCTCTTCAAAATTATCCAAATAAGCAAAACAAACTCTTATAAAATCCTTCCAAAATCTAAAATTCCCGTTTTGCCCAATTTGGTCTTGCCATAGCTTGACAGACTAACGATACAATGATAAAAAATGTGACAGCGCATAAGGACAATTCAAAATAAAACATTTTTTAGGCACGTCATACAAATGACATGAGCCTCGTTCTAACGACATGTCCATATCATTCGATACTTGGCTTTGCGTGACCTTCGAGGGACCTAAGACTATAATGCAGTGGGACCTCATGCGAAGGTCGTTTGAACCTCACTTCAAACGACACCTATATCTCGTTCGAACGACCCTACTATCGTTCGAACCCTTCAAATTCCAATTTCTTTGTTTCCTTTAATTTTGACCCACAAATTCCAATAATTATCATCAAACCCACTTCAGTATAATTACACAAAATTTGAATGAAATATTAGGGAAGGATATTACAAACTTCCCTCCCTAGGGAATTTCGTCCCCGAAATTCTCGATCCGTCAATTCTTAAGTTTACGGGGTTTAGCAACTTCTATTATAAGTCATAGAAATCCTCCAAGACAAAATCATCGAAGTTCTCAATACTAAGGTCATAGTACGTGCCTTCTTATGGGTTTTGTCACCAAATACTTAACATGTGACATGCTCTAGCGCTCACCATCTCACTAACCATGAACGTCACATAATCGACTTCGAGTCTCCACTCACTTGATGGTCATGTCCAAATAATTTCTAGTACTACCTATGCTAGTACCCAAGGCATGCCGAAGCCTCCACGGGTCACCCTCTCTAGAGATCAACACTCACCCAATGTGAACTGTAATACAACCAATCATCGTATTCAATGCCAAAATCAATTCCATCTTAGGACTGCACATGCTGCATCCCATCAATTTTCAGGCCATTCTATTTACACTACCTGCGTGAGCTTGTCGATAAATACACTATGCTAGTTTCTCACTTCAAGAAATAATATACATACTAAATCATCACCATACGCTTGGCTTACACCTTTCACTGCGTCACTCTGATGACCCTAATAATACTCTAGGAGTCTCACCTTTGAGCACTTGCTAGAGCCTCGCTCTAATCCACTCTCCATGGCAAAGAAACACCATATGCTAAGTTTTTCTTGATTTCTAACACTATATCATACCCTCAAGTCATCATCCCGCTCGTTGAAACTAGAGCCACTAACTGCCGTGTTGGCCAGTCGGAAGGCCTCTAATCCTAAGAAAATTCAATACTTCGAGCAAATCATGTGGCCAAAAGAGTAGTCACGCGTACACATAATTTTATACAGTAAAAAGAGTACCTCAGATGTGGCACATTCAGTTATCGAGTTGTATTGACCATACTCGGTCCACCGCGCTCTACCAAGCCCAACTGCGCCGTACCATGACATGACACCAATTTGAGTTACCACATATATGAGAATATCGATCCCCGATTATCAAAATCAAAAGGGACACACGAGAGTCAGAAGGAACAAGAAACCGTCCTGAGAAATTTTGCCCATAAGCGTCCGACTATGATTCACAAAAGCGAATCTATGCCATATGTTTGAAGTTATGCCACTTATTCATAATGTTCTCACCGAGCACTAATCCTAGCCACATACCCTGGCTTGGGTCACTAGCCATGACGAATCGAATCACAAAATTATTCCTTCTCGTAATACGAAAGCAATATACAAATTGGCAGTCCTCTAGGAAGTCAATGCTCGACTTATCTCCTCATGAGTAAGGCCCTACCCTCTACAACCTTGGCACACATGAATCATTTTGATTGGTGGATGACTCACGCCCTCATCTACACTAGCCTTGTTCATTTACTGGTGATGGCGTCACCAACCTACTACACCTAGGTTATTGCCCACCTTATCATATCGTGATCGAAATCCCAAATTCCCCTAGGCAGTACTCTGTTCAAGTGGGGAATCCACCTTATTGTATCCCTTGACTATACAAGGTTGTCATTAAACCTACTTTTAGGGTCTACCCAAACTGAACTCACGTAACGACTACACCCGCCGCTATTTGGCACTCTAAGGGTAGTAAACATAACACAGAGATACATCTTTTAATCCGTACCGACTTGGCAAGACGTGGCAAGAACTAGATTTTACCTTGCTAAGGCTACCCCAGCATATACCGTCAACACATGTCGACATTGTTATCATGTTTCAATGTTACCCTACCTCGGTTTCCATTTTCAAGTCTCTACATGGTGTCATCACACTAAGCCTCGAATATCTTTCCTAGTACATCTCGAAATTGAGTATCACAACACCAATACTAGTCATTCCATGACACCAGGGTATTATTCCCCATAAATGACAATAGTTTCTAATTCCTCCTTGGAGGATACACCACCCATTTATGTCGATTCGGGAAATCGCACCCGACACTTAGACTATACGACTTTTCTAAACCTTGACCAACAATATGATATCATCACCTGACCCTCAGCACAATCACTACTAGGATGCTAATTATTCTTTCTACCGAACTTGATTGGTCTCCTAAGGACACCAAAAAGTCCCAAAATCTGATAAGATTTCATCACCTGTACCTTTACCATTGCATGTTCGCTCTACAAACCTTTCAATAAACACATCACAATTACTCGGTTCTCGCAAAGACACTAGTCTAAGATCTTTTACTTGTAGTGCACCTTAACCATCAAACACCTTAAGGCGTCACAACATTCGATCTCTATCCCCAATGACGCCACACACAATTAGTCCTACAGGCATTCCACTATACCTTTAAATCACTCACACTAATATTACCTCACACCTAGCCATCACTTCGACGGATAAAACTAGACCTTTACGCTTAGACAATGATCTTATGTTTAACCCAAACAACTATGATCATATGCCACGTACAAACCAAAACTAACGCTATTAAGGATTATAGCAGGGTACAGGACGTCGCCTACCACCTATAAACCTCAAGGTCTGCCTCACCTAATCCTCAATGAATGTTTAACCATGACAACTAAATTACCTCACTATGTAAACATTGTACCATGTGCTAATATACAAGTTAACATGACTATATAAATCTTGGTAGTATATGGGATGTTGGGTATTGCCTATAAATACCAAGTTCTACACCACAGAGGCCACGAGGGATCCTATTCCTCAGTACCATATTATAATCAAGATACACTAAATCCAAGTCCTCGACCAAGGGACTCAATACGTTCTCACCACCGAATTAATACGTATGAACACCACTAAGTCATCTAACCTCCTTATATAAAATATACAACCTTTACACCTAGGTCGCAATGAACACTACTCACTGTTGACACTACCAAAGTTACCACACAATACATCTCATGAAAAGGATCATGGTGTTGTTGCTATTGGACTACACAACTTCATATGTTCACCGGACTACCATCAATCACGATATCAACCCAAGGATCGGTTTTTCCTAATTACATTACCAGCATTAACGACCTATAAGCACCGCACCTAAGGGATATATACCTTTTGATCACCAATCATCAGTGCTTAATCACGATGCCCTAACCATCAACCACTGTTGTTGACTATATGCAATTCGTGCCACCTACCCAATGGGCGTCATCTCACTTTATCAACATCTCAAAAGGCTCTACGTCGTTAAAGGTTAGAACATAATCACCTTACACTAACAAACACGGTGCCACCACTATCGTCTTTCATGGACACCCATAAATTACTTAACAACTCTAATCAAAAGCACGACAGTGATTAATAATTAACAACTTGATTGCGTGCCACTTTGCACTAACTTACTTATCATGCTAACCTCTTTGACTTTACCGTCGAGGACATGAACTAAACAGTCACCAAGCTAGCGTGACCGACCCAAACCAATATCGATGTCGAAAGATCCAATACCGACCTCATCACGTCACTCCCAAAAGGAACCTTGAACCTAGAGCTTTGATACCATTTGTAATGCTCGACCCAGATTTATGGGTTATTCGTAGTCAACCCAGTTCGATCCAAGTGTTAGGTGTGAAGAACAATGAAATAGCCTACATAATATTGCTAGTCCAGTTTTAATTTAATTAACATTTCACTTATTTAGCATGCGATTCCAATTTCAAGTCAAACTACGTGAGGGACCCATGAGAAACACCTCGGAGTCCAAGCATACAGATCTACTAACGTAAAATTAAATAAAATAATTACATGTGTGACACTCTCAAAATACTAACTTGCACCCAACCTTCCTTAACAAATACAAGGGTGTGAGCCAATACTTAGTGGAAAATATACAAATGCAGTATAGAATCGAACGACGGAAAGAAGGCTCTAACACGTTACACCTACGTGCACATGCAACTACCTTGTATACATATTGATGATGCCAAAAATATCACCACCAGATGAGGTGTTGATAAGCTCAAGCTAACAATAACAATGGCAGCACACGAGTGTATATATATAGTAGAAGGAGGTGAGGAGAAGAGGATGAACACTTGTATGCAAGAGGTTAAACCAATCTGGCCTACGTCTATTGTGAGTGTGTGAATACTATCACTAGATGAAGGAACTAACGACCATAGATACAATCTCTCAAGCTTTCTCTCTTTCTACTATGTAAACTAGAAGAGTTTCATCTAGGGTTGAAATTATGGATCCTTTTACAAGGTAGAGGATGACCTCTATATATAATGATTGAGGGGTGCAATGTACCCCCCAAGCATGTAATGGGCATATACGTGAGGATCGAACCAATATGAGAATGACACATGACTGATCTCATAAAGATAATGATGACCTCAATATTCCCTCACGTGAGGGGAGTGATTCGGTTATAATTGATTTGTCCATGTGTGACAAACCTTACATGTGCTTGTAAATGCTCGACCCCATGTCCTTGACCGATGTAACCTCGGCCTAGATGAGTACAATGTTGGAGAAGTCAGATATAGTTGTTTTGACAAACTTGGCCAGGAGGGCAGGCCGAGGTTAGGTATGAGGTAGCTGCAACGTCGGTTGGGGCTGATGATGACATTGGTAGATGATTGAGCCCATGAGATTTTGCTGACCTCGGTTGATGACCAACCAGGTTGGTGTACGAGGTAGCTGCAATATCGGTTGGGGCCGACCTTATTGATGGTTGTCATAGGCTTCTGGTCACCTCGGTTGTGAGACTGGCCGAGGTTAGTTACTCTGAGTAAGAGGGTGCACTTTGGGCATATCAATCACCCCCTAGTCCTTAGTCTTCTATGTAATTAGATGATTGAGGGGTATTTAATTAAGGCTGAGGTTGGATTTCTTTGGGTGCTAATATTTTCTTAACACATGTCACTTGCTGAAGTGAAGCACGTTCCCCAAGATGATGTGATTCTGATTCATCCTTTGGGTTCCCTAGGGCAATGATGGGGCATTGGGACTCGCTCCCCATCATTAGGTGGGTTTAAAAACCCTGTTCTCTCTCCCCATTCTCTTTCATCCAAATTTCTTCCTGCCTTAGCTTTTTCTGCAACTTTTTCTCTCTCTCCAAGAGTTCCATTGTTGCGATAATTTAGAGATTTCTTTGACTCCAAACCTCTTCTTCTCTATTTCGCGATTATCCAGGTATCAATTTCCACCTTTCTTTTCCATTTTTAGTTACAACATCATTATTTCTGAGTTTTCGGCGAGTCTTTACATTTTTCGGTGAGGGTTTCCACCAGTATTGGTGGTTATAGGGCTAGGATAGCAGTAGTTGAGTGGTTTAGGGACAGTGGTAGGTAGCTCCGAGGTTGTTTCAGTGAGAAATACCCTTTCCTTAGGATTTCGGTGGGCCTCCGATCATCTTCTCCGGCGACCTTGTTCTTGAGTGTTATTGATTTGAAATTTTCCAACTTTCCCTTTTTGATCTTGAGTTTGGGTTATTTCAAGTTGAGTACCTGTTTGTGGTTTTGAGTCCTTCCTAAGTGTAGTGTCATCCCACTTATGCTCAGATCCTTGTATCAACTCATAGAAGAGTTTCCATCTCTTCGTGAGAAGAACTTCGAGGAAATTAGGCAAATAGGTCTAACCCAAGAGGAATCTCATAGGGCTGAGGCCTTTCCTCTCAGACCCATCTTTCCTCCACCTCTAAAGGTTATCTACCCCGAGCCAGCCGAGCCTGTAGAGGTCCCTGAGGATCCCACATCAATGTTTAAGTCTGAGTCATCTTCCTCAGACCCTATGTCTGTAGACTCTTTTCAAGAGGCTATGGATTATGGTCCTAGGCATGGTGAGGTTCTTGAGAAATCTAAGGTTTCGAGTCGTGCCTCATCTCACCATGGTGCTAGTACCCCACATAGGTCTTCTCATGTTGAAATCATAGGGCCAAGTGTGGCCATTCCCCCATTATTGATGCCATTCCTCTGTCGGCTGCCACTTGGGTTGAGTTTGCTTAGAGGTGTCCTGATGGTGTTCCTGCACTTGCCCTGGCCGACGTTGCTGGGGATGGTGATGATGGTGAGGAGAGTGATATTGATACGACTGAGGTAGTCGAGATTGAGAGTACCATCACTGAGTACGACCTTTTCACTTTTAGGCACCTCTATTCTATAAACTCTTCCATCATCCTTAGGAAACCTTTGAGGGATGAGAGGGCCTTTGATGGCCAAGACTAAGAGATCTACGTTTATGATCAGATGTTCAAATTAGGCTTTCGTCTTCCTATTCACCCAACCATCAGAGCTATACTTTTCCATATAAATCTAGCCCCTTCCCAATTATCTCATAATGCCTGGAGGGTTATGATTAGGGCCATCGTCCTTTGGAGGGATGTCCACCACTCATACCTTACAATTAGGGTTTTCACAGGTTATTATGCGCCCTCCTCTGCTAAAAATCACCCTAGCTATTACCACTTCATAGCTAGGAAATCAGAGAAGAAAATGCTGTTGGTTACCCAAACTTCAAACCATAACTGGAAACCTCGATATTTCTTTACTTCTGGGGCATTGGAATTTAGTCCAAATGAGGCCTTTGGAACGTCTGTTCCAAGGATCCCTCTGAGATGGGGGAAGGTCTCCCTTGCTGCTAAATCCAATCCTGAACTCAGCCAGGACAGTTGCTAAAAAGTTTAGGATCTTCACAATCAGGGCGAGCAGGATCATCTTGTAAAATATGAACATCTGATGAACCCCTACTACGTCTCTCAAACAGGATTGGGGGGTGATCCCTTGGTAGAGATTCGTAAGTCTTAATTCTTTATATGTTATACCTCTTACTTTTTATACCTCTGACTGACTAACTCAGAGACTTGTCTTCTACAGAGCGCCCTGAAGGCATATCAGACGACCTTTGGGAAATATCTACTCCCGATCTTGTAAAGCTAATGCAAAAGAGGGGTGGCAAAAATGCACCCCCTCCTACAACCAATAAGAACATCGACACATCCCAAGTTGATGTTACCAAAAAAAGGAAGACCACCGCTGACCCAGAGCATCTGAGGCTAGGCAAGACTCAGAAAGGGGATCGTGCCATTCCCATTTCTACAGACAATTCCCTGGACGATCATCTTGCTCAGCTAAAGATCAGTGATAGCCTCATTGGCCACAGTCTGAAGGCTGTCGACGCTATCGGACAATAATAACTGAAGAGGATAAGCACTTCTTACGCTTTTTGGACGTCCCGTTGTTGGCCGAGTTTGCTCTCCATAAGTACATTCAAATACTAGTTTTTGCTAATTTGATCACTTGCTTTTCTCAAGTGTAACCTCGGATTTCTAGAAGTTATAGCTCATATTTTCTTGCATCTGATCTTCTTTTACAGGGTGTCTTGTCCTTCCATCGCCTCATTGACTGGACTCTGAAGAAGTTGCCCCTTATAGAGAAAGGCTAAGAAGCTGAGAAGGTTCAAGCCTTTTTGAATGCAGAGGTTGAAAGGCTAAAGGGGGTAGTCAAGTAGAGGGATGACATCATATCCAAACTCAAGAAGGGCCATGACTTAGCCCTAAAGGCCAAGGATGATTCCCTTCAGTCCAAGGTGGATGCTATTGTCAGGGCTGCAGTTGAAGACGTTGCTGAGAAGACCATTGAAGACTATAAGGTCTCTGATGAATTTATCAGATTTGGATTTGAATACCTTGAAAGAGGTATCAAAGCAACTGGAAAATGGGCAGCCACTAAGGAGAAAGAGTCAGGGATCCTGTATGCCTCAGACTTTGTTGGTCTTGGTTTTGGTGATCCCTGGTTTGCTCAGGCCTTGCAGGAAGTTGAGGAGGTTGACGTTGCTCCCACCGAGACTGCTCCCCTACGGGTCACTGAGACTGAAGATGCTACCCATCATGATAATGGAGATGAGGTGAGAAACGTCATCCATGATGAAACAACTGCAGCTGCAGAGACCTAGGCCTTTTTCTTGTGAAGCTTTATAAAAGTTGTAATTTTGATTTCCCTTGTCTGTATCTCTTAGATTTTGTGAACTTATGATGGCCTCTTGATGCCTTTGACTTGTAATTTATCTTTTTCATGATAATCATTAGTTCAATCTTCTTTAGACTCTATTGCTTCATACGATGTTATGTTTGAATGTTTTACCTCATACATTTTCATCAAACTAATGATATGTAAGGTCTGAGGTCACCATAAAATGACGTTTCCCCTCATAAATTTTTTCATCAAACTAATGATGTTTAAGGTTTGAGATCACCATAATATGATGTTTCACCTCATATTTTCATCAAACCAATGATGTTTAAGGTCCGAGGTCACCAAATAATGATGTTTATCCTCATATTTTTCACCAAACTAATGATGTGTAAGGTCCGAGGTCACCAAATAATGATGTTTACCCTCATAAATTATCACCAAACTAATGCTGTTTAAGGTCTGAGGTCACCATATTATGATGTTTACCATCATATTTTTCACCAAACTAATGATGTGTAAGGTCTAAGGTCACATTATATAATGATGTTTACCCTCATAATTTTTTTCATCAAACTAATGATGTTTAAGGTCTGAGGTCACCATAATATGATGTTTCACCTCATATTTTCACCAAACTAATAATGTTTAAGGTTTGAGGTCACCAAATAATGATGTTTACTCTCATAAATTATCACCAAACTAATGATGTTTAAGGTCTGAGGTCACCAAATTATGATGTATAGCCTCAAATTTTTGACCAAACTAATGATGTGTAAGGTCTGAGGTCACCATAAAATGATGTTTCCCCTCATATTTTCACCAAACTAATGATGTGTAAGGTATGTGGTCACCAAATAATGATGTTTACCCTCATAAATTATCACCAAACTAATGATGTTTAAGGTATGAGGTCACCATATTATGATGTTTACCCTCATATTTTTCACCAAACTAATGATGTTTAAGGTCCAAGGTCACCAAATAATGATGTTTCACCTCATATTTTCACCAAACTAATGATGTTTAAGGTCCGAGGTCACCAAATAATGATGTTTACCCTCATAAATTATCACCAAACTAATTATGTTTAAGGTCTGAGGTCACCATATTATGATGTTTACCCTCATATTTTTCACCAAACTAATGATGTTTAAGGTCTGAGATCACCAAATAATGATGTTTCACCTCATATTTTCACCAAACTAATGATGTTTAAGGTCCGAGGTCACCAAATAATGATGTTTACCCTCATAAATTATCACCAAACTAATGATGTTTAAGGCATATAACAAGAGTACTAGAACAACATTGCTATCTTTTCATTAACATCTTCTGTTTAAACTGATACATGTATTACAAAAAGATAAGAACAACTGCAACATCATATGTAATACTTCTTTAAGTGGTCGGCATTCCAAGGGTTGGAGAAAGGTTCTCCTTCAAGGTTTTCTAGTCGGTAGGTACCAGGCATAACCTTGTCAACTACTCTGTAAAGACCATGCCAGTTTGGATGGAGCTTATTGGCCTTTTACAACGTCTTCTTTAGGACTAGGTCCCCCACAACTATAGGCCTTGATTTCACCCTTTGATTGTATAATCTCACAGTTCTCTGCTGGTAGGCTGCCTATCGTATCTCTGCATCCTCTCTTCTTTCCTCGATGAAATCAAGATCAAGTCTTCTCTCTTCCCCATTCCTCTGAGGGTCATAGGTCTGAACTCTATGAGTAGGAAGTCCTACTTCTGTAGGGATGACAACTTCTGGACCGTGTGCGAACACAAATGGAGTCTCTCCCATTGGTGTCCTTGTTGTCATCTTGTAGGCCCATAACACAACATATACCTCCTCTGTCCATCTCCCTTTGGCCTCTTCCAACCTCTTTTTTATCCCATCAATAATTGTTCGGTTTGTAACCTCGGTCTGATCGTTTGGCTGGGGTCGACCAGGAGAAGAGAAGAACTGCTTGATCCCTACTCTTTCTCAGTATTTCTCTAAGGAAACGTTCTTGAATTGGGTTCTATTGTCTAAGATGAGGGTGTTTTGACGACCATACCTGCATACGATGTTCTTTTAGATGAAATGGAAGGTCTTCTACTCAGTGATTGTGATTATTGGCTCAGCCTCTACCCATTTGGATAAATAATCTATTGCCACGATCAAGAATCGATAATTATTCACAGCTCTTGGCAGGGGTCCTACCAAATCAATGCCCCGTATTACAAATGACCAAGACGAGATGACTGAGGTTATAGGTTGATGAGGGATGGTGGAGAACCTCTGGCACTTATAACACTTCTTCACATATGCAGCTGCAATTTGGTTAAGGTCGGACACCAGTACCCCTGAGTGATTATCCTCTTAGCTACATGTCTTCCTCTTATGTGACTAGAACAAGAGCTGTGTACATCTTGCAAGATGTGTGGAGCCTCTTAAGGGTGGACACATTTGAGGAGAGGAAGTAGGAACCCCTTCTTGTACAAGACATCTCCCATAATTGAGAATTTGGCATCTTTGAACATCAGCTTTCTTCTTTATGACTTTGACTCTGGTAGGTTCCCCTATTTGATGAACCTGATAAGAGGATCCATCCATGATGCTCCCATATTCAGATCCAGACAAGTTCTAGCAACCTCTTCTTCTTCTATGGCCGGCTTGGGCAGAATCTCAACTGGTACTGTCCTTCTTTTATTTGTTCTTGTTGCTGAGGCCAACCTCGCGAGTGCATCAGCTGAACTATTTTCTTACCGAGGTATCCTCTTCATATTCATTGCCTTAAAGCTTTCTAGTATCATTATCATCCTCTTTAGGTATTTGGCCATCCTTTCACCTTTTGCCTCATACACTCCCAGTACTTGGTTGACGACCAACCTTGAGTCACTGTGGACTAGGAGTTGGCCAACACGAAGGGCTTTTGCCAAGGAGAGATGATTAGGCATGAATTCTTCCAAATTTATCCCTTTAATTGAGTTACTTTTAGCACTCGAACAATGTAATCAATTTGATTTTCTCTCATAATATTGCTACTAACTTATTCTAACGAGTACCCCGAGTTTCTGGTATTTTGTACTAATTTTACAGGTATTTGATGTCAATAAAGAAAGAAAGAAATCGGAAGAAGAGAAAAAGAAAAGAAGGAAAGTCAAAAGGGAAAAAATGTAATTTTTACCCAGAATTCGGATGAGGCGTCTAAAGAAAAGTTGAAGATATCAAGCTTAAAAGTACATAGGAAGAAACGAAACCTCAATCGGAGTCCCGGTGTGAAAGTTATGAGCAGTCAAAGATAGAAGAAAAAGTCAAAGAATAATCGGATCGATCCGGTCCGGATCGATTCGAAATGCAAAGTTCCAATGAACCCCGGACCGAAGACGGATCAAAGCTGAGAGAAATTAAATGAACTGATCCTTACTGGATTGATCCGGCTAAGAAATAAAAGAACCGATCCAGATCCAAGCCGGACCGAACTGAAAGAATACCGAACCGGTCCGAATGTCGAAGTTTTGTTTTTTCACTCTTCCTCCATTGGAGAGTCCTGGTTAAGCTAAAACTCTTGGAGTCTTATAGAGTATTTAAACCGGATTTATTACCATTTTAGAGGATGGAAAAATCATCTAATTTTTCCCTTATCAGTTAAAACCCTAGTTTGAAGAATTATTGAAATTCTATTTCCAAGATTGAAGTATGTTCAGATTTCTGTGATTACAAGTAATTTTAGTTGATGCTTTTAGTTATTTGGTAAGTTAGTTGATTACTTTCCTCTGTTTAATCTTCCTTCTACATCATTCTTCAATTCTCCCTTAGATTAATCATGATTTCCTACAATTCAACAATCGTTTTCATTAATTTCATCATGTTAGGCTAGATTTTTAAAGGTCGGGACACATGAACTCAACCTGATGTGGTAGTTGCATGTGTATAAAGTTAGTCCTTTAAATTTAATAATTTATTACAATCGTATTGCATAGCAACACAACCATTGTAGATCTTTGGATCTCATTTGCTTCCGGGTAACCGTGATGCTTTAGAATGCAATGTGAGTGTCGCTATCGCGTGTACCGATTTACTCGTCCTCTGATTAAGTATGGTGCGGGCTTGAACCTCATATACGTAATGCTTGGAAGTACTAAATTCTGGGTCCGATTACTCATTTAAATTTATGATTAGTTTTATACCCGCACTACACTAGGGTTGAGGGATTGTATTCCCGTCCCGCTTTCCTCATCATATAGTTCAAGTTTTAATTAAATCATCATCAGTAATTTAGGTAATTTAGCATAGTTGCATTCCATTCATACTTTAGTGCATTAAATAAATATTTTCAAAATTGCATTTAATTGTTGTCAATTCCCAAAACCAATCATCTTTTCCTTTTTCTTTTTAGAGTCAAAGTTAGGATTCCTTCATCTGTCCAACGTCGTCACGACCTTGCTGTCCTATTTCTCTGAGGATCGATACCCAACTTATCGGATTATTACTTGAGCGACATGCTTGCACTTGAGCCTAGAGTACGCATTTCTGAGACACATTCTTATTTTGGTTAAGTTTTTGGCACCGTTGCCGAGGATTTAGGTAGACTTAGGATTAGATCGAGTCAATCTAAAATTTTGACCAAAAATTCCAAAAATCCAAAAACATAAAAAAAATTTAAAAAGCACAAAAATATTCTTCATCATCTCTCATAAGCCCGTTAATGCAAAATTATGAAGTCACTCTAACTCCCCATAATACTCCAACCCACATTCACGAAAATCCAATAGTTGAGTACGACCCTGACAGCCCTCACACTCCTAACGCTCCACAATTCTGGGTTCCACCTCACACACCATCACACTCAATCATAAATACCAATCCATTTTCCCTCTTAGAACACACTTCAGTGCGCGCTCCAAGCATACCAAGGGAGGACATAAAGTCTTTGAGTGAGAGAAATATGTCGCAACACGGTAGAGCAGCCGCCGATGAGGGAGAGGCCTTATATCACCCTTTGAGAGACACCTTATATCCCGAGCGCACTGTCACTCTGGGATGCATTTTACTCCCGTATAATGTAGGGCAATTTCGCTTTAGGAATGGGATGATCCATATACCACTTACCAAGGAATGGATTCAGAAAATCCATATGCCTACATCATGGAATTTGAGGAGGCGTGCAAGACTCTCAGTGATCAAACTTGCACAAAAGATGTGCTCCGCCTTAAAATCTTCCCATTCTTGCTAAAGGATAAGGCTAAGACCTGGCTATGGTCGTTACCTCCAAATTCGATTTCATCATGGAACGAATTACAATCTAAATTTCTTAAAAAATGCTTTCCTCCACATCGAACGAACTCCATCAAGGCTCAAATTCAAACGTTTCGACAATTAGAAAATGAGCCATTCGATCGATGCTTCAAGCATTTCAATGAGTTAATTACTTCGTGTCTCCATCATGGTTTTGATAAAACGAAAATCATTTCCTTTATCCATAATGGGCTGGAAATTAATTCCACGCAACTCGTTGAAACCATGTGCGATGGTCCATTTGTTGACTTAGACGCCAACGATGCTAAGCTTCGCCTTAGTTATGTCACCGAGACTACCCAATCCTGGGATACATCTGACCCTAATGTTCAAAATCAAAATCATCAAGTGACCACCACTCCATCGACGTCCGACCTATTTTATGTAGAAAAGAATTCTATGACGGACAGTTGACTCGATGTACTCGAGAAAGGATTGCGAGAACTACGTGAGGTGTATAAAAGAGGACCAACTGGATTCATCCCAAACCCCGTCGAGAAGGGGTGTGTGATTTATGAGGCGGGTCATTCAATTGAGGAATGCCCGACTATACCTGCCTACAAAGTGATGCTTCAAGAGAAAGTCAGTGGTATAGGAGGATTTAAGGGTAATTTCGGTGCACCGCACGGGAATTCTTATAACCCTTCATGGAAAAACCATTATGGTTTTAACTATGGGCAACAACAACCTGTGATGAATCCTAATTCACATGCTGCCCCTCCTCCACCACAACACTTTCAACAAGCTCCACACATGCAAGGACATGTGTAAGCACCACCACCTCAAGGAACATATATCCCTCCACCGCGAAGAAGTCTCGAGGATACGATAAACTAATTTATCAATACCCAGAGTGCAGCCAATGCTAGATATGATCGCCTGATCAACGACATAAATGCAAATATTTCAAAAATGCAATCATCGTGGAGTATCCAAGAGAAGGGCAAGTTTCCTACCCAGGGCCAAAGACCTCCCCAAGGTCAAACTAGTGTTAGATCCACTTCTACGGAACATCAGGAGCAATGTCAAGCTGTGACCACTCTTCGTAGTGGGAGAGTCGTTGATTTATCACCTCCCCCACATGACGTAACCAAAGACAAGGAGATTTCGCCCGACACGAAAGAGGCCGAAGATGCCCCCTTAAATGAAAGTGATAAAGAAGGCACTAGTGCGCCCGAGGTAGTTGTGAAACCACCCACCGCGACACCATTTCCTCAAAGGTTGGTTCCTTCCCACAAAGGAAACCACCGTGATGAAGTGCTAGACGTGCTTAAGCAAGTAAAGTTAAATTTACCTTTCCTCGATGCCATTAAGAAAATTACAGCTTACGCGAAAGTCCTCAAAGACTTGTTAACACTAAATAGGAAGATGAAGGTAAAGAAAAACGTCTCTCTAGCACAAAACATGAGTTCCATCCTACTCAATGATCTCCCACCCAAATTCAAAGATCCCGGTGCACCCACCATTTCCTGCATCATTGGAGAAAATAAAATCGAAAAAGCCTTACTTGACTTGGGAGCGAGTGTCACTATCCTCCCTTACGCCATCTATAGGCAACTTTATCTCAGCGACCTCAAGCCCACAAAGGTCACTCTCCAGTTAGAGGATCGAACCGTGAAGAACCCAAGAGGCATAGTTGAGGACGTGATCGTCTAAGTTAACACTTTCTACTTCCCGGTAGACTTTGTCATTTGGGACACGGAGCCCTCCTTCACCTCGAGCAATCATGTTCCCATCATTCTTAGGTGCCCATTCTTAGCTACAGCTAATGCAATCATCAATAATCAAAATGGGAAAATGCAACTCACCTTTGGGAACATGACTTTAGAAACTAACATCTTCCATATAGCCCAATAGACGGGGGAAAAATATGATCTTACGCAGTGAGCTTAATAGATTAGATCGTAGAGATGTATTTTGAGGAGAACTATTATGGTGATGCCCTAGGATCCTGTTTAGTATCGAGCTGTAAGAGTGAGGGAACGTACACCGGATTTGAGAAGGAAGTTGAGGAGTCGGGAGAGTTACTTGATGAGAGAGCGTCAGATGAGGACGCGAGAGACGTAAGTTGGGTTTCTCGATTCAAGGAGCTACCGCCGAGGGAGACTTGCATGGTTCCCTCCAGCGATAAATTTCCGACCCTTGAATTGAAGAAACTACCCTCCCATATTAAATATGCATACCTAGGAGAGGACGAGACATTCCCTATTGTTGTCTCCTCTAGCCTAGACGAAGAGCAGGAGGGTAAATTGCTAAAGATTCTGAGGAAGTACCAAGGTGCTTTTGGTTAGTGCATTGCTGATTTGAAAGGGATAAGTCCTTTGATTTGCACCCACAAGATCCATCTCGAAGAGGATGTTAATCCCTCGAGAGAAATGCAAAGAAGGCTAAACCCTAATATTAAAGAAGTGTGAGAACCGAAACCATTAAGCTATTGGATGCCGGGATTCTCTACCTAATCTCAGATAGCAAGTGGATTAGCCCTATTCAAGTTGTCCCGAAGAAGTCAGGCATGAAAGTGATTGAGAATGCTAAGGGAGAGCTAGTCCCCCAACGTACCATCACCGGGTGGCGCATTTGCATTGATTATCGAAAACTCAATGTGGGAACTAGGAAATACAATTTCCCCTTGCCATTTATTGATCTGATGCTTGAGAGAGTAGCGGGCCACCCTTACTATTTCTTCCTTGATGGTTATTGCGGATATAACCAAATTGAGGTAGATGTACTTGACCAGGAGAAAATGACCTTCACTTGCCCTTTTGGTACGTTTGCCTAGAAACGTATGCCATTCGGCTTGTGTAATGCACCCGCGACCTTTCAAAGGTGCATGTTGAGCCTATTTAGCGACATGGTCGAGAGAGGACTTGAAGTGTTCATGGACGATTTTAGCATTTTTGGCACCTCTTTCGATCTTTGCCTAGAAAAACTGGAAAAGGTACTTGCCCGGTGTGTGGAAAAGAATTTAGTGCTAAATTGGGAGAAATGCCATTTTGTGGTCACTGAGGGAATAGTTCTTGGCCACATAGTTTCATCCAAGGGGATAGAGGTTGATAGAGCCAAGATAGATGTCATAGCCGATCTACCCCCACCAAAATCGTTCAAAGACGTGCGCTCTTTCTTGGGCCACGCGGGATTTTATCCAAGGTTCATTAAGGACTTTAGCGCCATCGCTAGGCCCTTAAGCAACCTGCTCATGAAGGACACCTCATTTGAATGGACGGAAGCATGCCATAACGCTTTTGAAAAACTGAAAACCATTCTTGTGTCCGCTCCCATCATGCAAGTTCCGGATTGGTCCTTACCATTCGAACTTATGTGTGATGCTAGTGATTATGCGATAGGGGTTGTTTTGGGATAAATAAAAGACAATAAGGCTCATGTCATCTACTACGCTAGCCGGACTCTTACCGGACCACAACTAAATTACTCCACTACAGAGAAGGAGTTGCTAGCAGTAGTATTTGCTCTTGACAAATTTCGGTCCTACCTTATCGGTTCTCCCATCACTTGCTTCACCGACCACGCGGTGTTTAAATACCTACTTGCAAAGAAAGATGCCAAGCCGTGCCTCATAAGGTGGATCCTACTCCTACAAGAGTTTAATCTCTCCATTAAAGATAAGAAAGGAGTAGAAAATGTCATTGTCGACCACTTATCACGGCTTTCGTCCAACGTGCCTAGTGATCCAATACCCATAGACAAATACTTTCTGGATGAGCAACTCTTTGCTACCACTTCTTTGCCCTGGTTTGCGGATATCGTGAACTATTTTGTCACGGGAGCCGTCCCTCCCGATTGGACACCGCAAGATAAGAAGAGGTTTATTACTTGGTCGCACATGTTTTTCTATAATGATACTTTCCTATTTAAATATTGCGCCGACCAAATCATCCGACGTTGTGTACCGAATGAAGAGATCCCAAAAGTCATCCAATTTGGTCATTCGGAAGCTTGGGGAGGCCACTTTTCGACGAAAAAATGGCCGCTAAAATTCGGCAATACGACCTCTATTGGCCAACAATATTTCGGGATGTGAACAATGCTTTTAAATATTGTAATAGGTGCCAAAGGATGGGAGCTATTACCCGACGAGACATGATGCCATTAACCCCGATACTCATTATTGAGATCTTAGACTGCTGGGGTATTGACTTCATGGGCCCTTTCCCCCCGTCCTTTGGTTTCCTATACATTCTTGTTGCGATCGATTACGTTTCCAAATTGGTGGAAGCTATAGCTACTAAGGCAAATGACAAAAAAGTGGTGATTAAGTTCCTACAGGAACACATACTTTCCCGCTTCGGTGCCCCGAAAGCAATAATCAGAGCTAATAACACGCACTTTTGCAATAGGCCATTTGAGAATCTCGTGAGAAAGTATGGCGTCGTTCACAAAGTTGGAATGACCTATCACCCACAAATGAACGGGCAGGCCGAACTAGCGAATCGGGAGATCAAGAACATTCTCGAAAAGATGGTCAATCCTACCCGGAAAGATTGGTCACTTAGATTGAACGATTCACTATGGGCTTATCGTACCGCATACAAAAATTCACTCGGCATGTGCCCATTTTGCTTTGTGTATAACAAACCTTTCCATCTTCCCGTAGAATTAGAGCACAAGGCGCATTGGGTGATTAAGAAGTTGAATTATGACATGGATAAAGCCGGTGAAGCTCGCAAGCTTCAATTAAATGAGTTAGAAGAGATACGCAATGATGCGTACGAGAATGCAAAAATTTCCAAAGAAAGAATAAAACTCGCTCACGATAATATCATTCGACGCAAAGAGTTTCTTCCCGAACAAAAAGTGCTTCTCTATAACTCTCGGCTTAATCTCTTTCGGAGCAAGTTGCGGTCGTGATGGAGTGGCCCATTCATTGTAAGGAACATTTTCCCACACGAAGCTGTTGAATTAGACGATTTAAAAGGAGGAAATACGTTCAAGGTAAATGGACAACGCCTAAGGCCATATCTAGAGGCGTGTGTGGAAGAATTTGACACCGTTTGGTTTTCGGACCCCGTTTACGGGGCTGAGTGAGCTGCTACTGTGAGGTCTTCGCACCCCCGATGCGTATGGGGTGAATTCTTATGTATAGTAGATGAGAATCGCGTGAGTAGTGAGAGTCCCTAGGATTAGGATTCAATAAGGTTGGATCATGCACATGTTTTGGGAGAATGAGTCGAGTTGCGCGAGTTACATTGCCATAGGTATCGAGAGGGTGTTGAGTAAAAAATTGATAGGAAGTATTGTGGAGTGTCGAAAACAATTCGGGGAGAGCGATCGAAATCAAGTTAGGGGAGAAATCCTGCTCAATCCAAGAATCGGATCGGTTCTTTTAATTTTGATCCAGACCGGTCCGTATCGGATCGGTTCATTTCTTTTACAGTCGAATCAATCCGATGATTAAAGAACTCAAAATATGAAAGGACCGGACCGGTCTGCTCCTATAATAGCCGGATCGGTCCGGTTTTCTGCAGTCCTTTCCCTTTCCCTAGGTACACCCCCTTCCCCCCAATTCACTTCCTTCCCTCCACATTCATCCAACCACCTCCTCCCCCTCACTTTTCCTCCTAAATCCATCCCCTTTTCCCTCCGAACACTTTCCCTCCATTTACAAACCCTACCCACACTCCTTACCTATAAATACACACCCAAATCCTCCATTTTTCTCCACACCTTCAACTCCACCTATTCTCTCTACCTATTTTTATAGCATCCTCTCATTGTCATAATGGCCCAACGAGCTACCCCCGTCAAATATGACTCCATTGAAATTTTACCCTCCGGCCATGGTGAATTTAGCTCTCGCCAAGAGGAGCGCTGGTGCAACCGTTTCTTTGGTTCAGATCGCAAACTCCACATGGAGCGAGCTGTCCAATGGGCAGGGCTGCCCAATTCCATCACCGCCCTCTTCATGCTTAGGGGTTGGTGCTGTTTCCTTAATGAACCATACGAGGCGATTTGGGCCATCCAGGTACGCTCTTTCTATGGATCGCTTATTAGAACGGGCCAATTTGAGTCTCAAGCCTATGTCGATGGTATCGTCATTCCCTTCTCTTTGTCCATTCTCACAGCCAAATTGGTCGAATATGACGTTCCGTATCTTCAAGACGACACATACCCAAGGAATGTTGCCCCGATAGCCAAAGACCTGATTATGGAGCGAATTGCCCCCGACATTGCTTGGAGGTGGAGACTGTCCCTGTTGGCCGACTTAACGAGAAAGCACGCCTCACATTCCAAATTGTGTGTTCTAACATTTTACAAACCTCCAACGATTCCGCAATGCATCCCCGTCAAACCACATTGACATACCACCTCTTCGATCCCAACACTTCCATTAACCCGGCTCACATCCTATACGCTGACATCCTTATTGCAGCCATGGACGAGAGAGGTGCAACACCACTTCCTCATGCACACCTGATCACCTCCATTCTCAAAGATGATGGCATTGAGGCTCTACTGGACCGCACTCGCCTCTCCGATCCCTTTGGACAGGGAACCCACACTCGGAGCGCCAAATAACTGGCCATCCTTCGGGCGAGGCGTGGAGGTGATACCTCGAGTGAGGAAGGGGAAGAGGAAGAGGAAGAGGAAGAAGCAGGTGCCGATGTGGAGATGGGATACGTGGGTGTAGATGAAGAGTCGACCGAAGAAGAAGACGACCCAGATTTCGAATGGGTGGGTGGCGAGCTCACAAATCGAATGTCAGCCCTCGAGACGAAATTCAGCAATTTTATGACCGACTACCTACGTGATACAAGTATGATGCTTCGTTTCCAAGAAGACTTGTACAAACGATAGGGGGATCCAAACGAGCCATTGCCATCCTACTTTTATGGCCCTTATGCCCCCGACGCTCCCATCTCTTCCCACCCACCTCCCTAGTGAAGCTTTGTTGGTTTATGTGTCAGTTTTTAAGTTGTTTGTCTAGGTCACATGCTTGTATGACCCCTTCCTATTATTGTACCACAGTCCTTTTATATTAAAGTCTGCATTTTAAATATTTGTTTGTTTTAATTTTCCGCACTTTTCATTCGCTTTGAGTTAGATTTTAGTCCTTTTTGCTTGAGGACAATGCAAAAGTCTAAGTTAGGGGGGTCACAAGTGCGTATTTCTAAAACTTCACAAAATTTCAAAAATGCCCAAAAATCTCAAAAAGAATTTTTTTTTTTTTGAAAAATCCAAAAATATTTTTCTTCAAAATAAATAAAAATTGGAATTCATATTTTTCAAAAATATCATTAAAAGCCGGTTAAAAGTCTCAAATTGTAAAAACCCAATGCACTGATCCGAAATTGACCAAAGATGGAAATTGTGTGAAAATTGATGACTTAACGAATAAATGTGGAGATTAAAAAACCCGGTGAGATTTCGAGCCTATCGGTCTTTTTGAGTTTTTAAATCAATCCAAGTTAATTATTAACTCAAAGTTATTTTCAGCACCAAATAAGTCGTTGATGATCTCAATTCTTTCATTTTGACCGGTTATGTAAAACGTGTGTGATATTACCTTGAAAAGCGCGCTACAAATCTCTAAATTAAATTCATCTCGAAATGCATATGGTATGTTAATAAGTAATTCGGACAATGAAGTAGGCCATCGTTTGTTACCAAAAAATATTGGCCAGAAAAATTAGCAAAAAATTATCCCTTTGATAACCCAATTGAGCCGAATAAAATTTATCCTTTTTATTTGGTAACCCGAAAAAACCAAGTAGCTCGGAATTGCGAAAATGGAATATTCATTAAAGTCAGGAAAGTGCAACAAAAAGGGCAAGAAAAAAATAGAAGAATGCTCGACGGAAAATAGCAAGAAAAGAAAAGAAGTGAAAAACAGAAAAAATAGAGAAAAGGAATAGAAAATGAGCAAAAGCCCGAAAAAAGCACTAACGGACATCATAAGCAACATTTTCCAATTCCAGAATTCTTAACCTTTTCCAATTTTACCCAATACACCTTTTACCCTAAAAAGTCCTAACCGAGTCCAAATTGCGAAATTAGTTACCGCGTGGAGAGTCAAAACATAAAAGATAATAAAAGAGATTAAATGTGTGAAAAACAGGCAATGTTCCCGTGTTTCAAACCGTATTCCGTTGATGAGATCTAATCACTATAAAATTTTCGTCTTTATACTTGTGTGCATGAATTTGCATCCATTACATTTACTCTTATAAATCACGCATACCGAGAGAATAGCCACATTTCGAGTGATTCATTTGTGAGCATCTCGTGAGATTTTGAAATCAAAGCGAATTTTTGAAAAGTAACGTAATGGTCAATCGGTGGGAATCCGCGATTAAATTTTCTGACTTCGCACACATGCACTATGATTTGAGACTCTTGAACATGAATTGATGATGACTATTTTCTGGAAAAGTTTGAATTATACAATTTTGAAGTATTTCGATGTTTCTTTGAGTCAATAAAGAATTTTGTGGGTATATTCACTGTAACCCTCACGAGACACTACTCTTCCTACTAGGGTAACCTAGAGGTTTAAAGGCTTGTTGCAAACGCTAAATGAAATCGCTTACCCGCGAAAAATGTATTCTATCCCAATAAATTGATTTTTGAGAGTTGAGCCTTGCTAGGATTATTTTACATTGCTCGGGACGCGCAAAGTTCTAAGTTAGGGGGATTTGATTAGGCATGAATTCTTCCAAATTTATCCCTTTAATTTAGTTACTTTTAGCACCTCGAACAATGTAATCGATTTGATTTTATCTAATAATCTTGCTACTGACTTATTCTAACTAGTACCCTGAGTTTTTGGTATTTTGTACTAATTTTACAGGTATTTGATGTCAATAAAGAAAGAAAGAAACCAGAAGAAGAGAAAAAGAAAAGAAGGAAAGTCAAAAGGGAAAAAGTGTAATTTTTACCCGGAATTCGGATGAGGCATCTAAAGAAAAGTTGAAGATATCAAGCTTAAAATTACATAGGAAGAAGCGGCACCTCAATCGAAGTCCTGGTGTGAAAGTTATGAGCAGTCAAAGATAGAAGAAAAAGTCAAAGAATAATCAGACCGATCCGGTCCGGACTGATTCGAAATGCAAAGTTCCAGTGAACCCAGGACCGAAGACGAATCAAAACGGAGAGAATTTAAACGAATCGATCCGTACCGGATTGATCCGACCGAGAAATAAAAGAACTGATCCGGATCCAAGCTGGACCGAACCGAAAGAATACCGGACCGGTCCGAATGTCGAAGTTTTGGCTTTTCACTCTTCCTCCAATGGAGAGTCCTGGTTAAGCTAAAACTCTTGGAGTCTTGTAGGGTATTTAAACCCGATTTATTATCATTTTAGAGGACGGAAAAATCATCTAATTTTTCCCTTATCAGTTAAAACCCTAGTTTGAAGAATTATTGAAATTCTATTTCCAAGATTGAAGTGTGTTCAGATTTCTGTGATTACAAGTAATTTTAGTTGATTCTTTTAGTGCTTTGGTAAGTTAGTTGATTACTTTCCTCTATTTAATCTTCCTTCTACATCATTATTCAATTCTCCCTTAGATTAATCATGATTTCCTGCAATTCAACAATCGTTTTCATTAATTTCATCATGTTAGGCTAGATTTTTAAAGGGCGGGACACATGAACTCAACCTGATGTGGTAGTTGCATGTGTATAAAATTAGTCCTCTAAATTTAATGATTTATTACGATCGGATTGCATAGTAACACAACCATTGTAGATCTTTAGATCTCATTTGCTTCTGGGTAACCGAGATGCTTTAGAATGCAATGCGAGTGTCAATGTCGCGTGTACCAATTTACTCGTTCTTTGATTAAGTATCGTGCGGGCTTGAACCTCATATACGTAATGCTTGGAAGTACTAAATTATGGGTCTGATTAATCATTTAAATTTACGATTAGTTTTATACCTGCACTACACTAGGGTTGAAGGATTGTATTCCCATCCTGCTTTCCTCATCATATAGTTCAAGTTTTAATTCAATCATCATCAGTAATTTAGGTAATTTAGCGTAGTTACATTCCATTCATACTTTAGTGCATTAAATAAATATTTTCAAAATTGCATTTAGTTGTAGTCAATTCCCAAAACCAATGATCTTTTCCTTTTTCTTTTTAGAGTCAAAGTTAGGATTCCTTCATCTGTCCAACGCCGTCACAACCTTATTATCCTATTTCCCCAAGGATCAATACCCGACTTATCGGATTATTACTTGAGCGATAGGCTTGCACTTGAGCCTGTAGGGTACGTACTTCTGAGACACATTCTTATTCGCATTAAGAGACCTGCTATTAATGTCTCATACTATGACTCGTTGTTCGAAGCTTTGAAGTTGAACCTCAGTGCATATTTAATATCTTTACCGTCTGGTGCTGACACTATCATCTCCGCTCCACTTTCATTTTCACAGAACGACCCATCAACAAAGAGGTTCCAAACATATTCATTTAAAGAGAAGTTCCCCTCTCACAGGGTCCCCTTCTTAAAGGGGTATCTGTCTTCCTCATTCTCAACTATTCTTTTCCTGGCTTGACTTGACTCAACCTCATCTGGATCTTGGAAGATGTTTCGATCTGGTTCATCTGCAGCAATTTCACTATTTTTAACCTCATCCTCTTCCCAGGTAAAATCGGCTACAAAGTCTGCGAGTGCCTACCCCTTGATGGCAACCCTGGGTTGATTAACAATGTCATATTCCCCTAACTCAATGGCCCTAGTCATCAGCCTGCCTGACTTCTCAGGCTTATGAAGGACCTGTCTGAGTGGGGAATCAATGAGGACAACCATAAAGTGGGCTTGGAAGTATGAATTTATTTTCCTAGAAGCATGTATCAGTGCATAGGCTAATTTTTCAATCCGTGGGTACTTCTGTTCATACCCTTAAAGATCTTTACGATTGAAATATACTAGCCTCTTCACTACATCATCTTCTCTTACTATGGCTTTACTAATGGCTGATTCTGAAACAACTAGATATACATATAACTTCTCCCCAAGAATGGGCCGAGATAGGAGTAAAGGGTATCCTAGATAGGACTTGAGCTCCTTAAAAGCTTTGTCTCATTCCTCATTCCATTCAAACGCTTTTCTAAGCACTTTGAAAAAAGGAAGAGACTTATCTGTAGCTCTCGAGACGAACCTGTTCAGTGCAGCAACTCTTACGATTAACCTCTGAACGTCTTTAATAGTTCTGGGTGTCTTCATTTCTAGCAGAGCCTTAATCTTCTCAGGGTTAGCCTCTATCCCCCTTTGGTTGATAATGAATCCAAAAAACTTTCGTGCTCCTACTCCGAAGACACATTTTACCGGGTTGAGCTTCATTCTATACTTATCCTTGGTGTTGAAGGTTCTTTCTAGGTCGGCTACATGAGTGTCGGCCTTCAGACTCTTCGTCAGCATGTCGTCCATATACACTTCCATGGACTTGCCTATCTGATCCTCGAATATCTTATTTACAAGACATTGGTAAGTAGCCCCTGCATTCTTCAGCCCAAAGGCCATGACCTTGTAGCAATATATCCCCTTGTCTGTGATGAATGATGTCTTCTCTGAGTCTTTCACATTCTTGAAGATCTGATTATACCCTGAATATGCATCCATGAAGCTCATAAGCTCATGTCCTGCTGTGGAATCCACCATCTGATCAATACGAGGTAGGGGAAACTGTCTTTTGGGCAAGACTTGTTCAAATCAGTGAAGTCTATGCACATCCTCCATTTCCTATTTTCTTTTGGCACAATAATAGCATTAGATATCCACTCCGGGCATATGACCTCTCTTATGAACTTGGCCTCTTCAAGCTTTCTAACCTCTTCTCTGATGACATCCTACTTCTCCTTTGAGTATACTCTTCTTCTCTATTTGATGGGCTTGGCGTCTTATACAACATTGAGTTTATGGCACATAATTTTAGGATCAATACCTGACATGTGTGCATGGCTCCACGCGAAGATGCTCTATCTCTTCCTCAGCAGCCTTACAAGTTCCTCCTTGATCTCAGGTCTTAGGGATTTACCGATTTGGATGGTTTTTTTTGGCTCCTCCTTATTAAGGACAATGGATTCTACATCTTCCATGGCCTCTCCCTTCTTGAGATTTGTTTCATCTCTAGGATCAAGTGTATCAATGTTGTATGTGGTTGTTTCCCTTTTATGAGACTATCACTCTTCCACAGAGTTAAAATAGCATTCTCGTGCCAATATTTGGTCACCTTGCACTACCCCTACTCCATAGGGAGTCGAGAATTTAGCATTTGGTGGACCGTTGATGGCACGACCTCAAATTCCTTGAGGGATACTCGTCCTATGATGAGGTTGTAAGCTGAGAAGACATTTTCATCCATCACAAAGAAATTAATTTTTCTGGTCAACCTCTTAGGCCACTCATCTCCCATTCTAACATCCATATCATGCATGCCTAATGGATGAACCTTTTCACTGTCGAAGCCAATTAAGGGATGATGATAGGGGACAAGCGTAGCTCTGCTGAGTCCTAGGGTCTTAAAATAGGGCCAAATCATAACATCTGCTAAACTTCCCCCCATCAACGAGGATCCTCTGAACTTCACACCCATGAACCCTTGTGGTGATTACCAGAGGGTCATCATGAGGCGTTAAGATACCTTTGAAATCATGTCGTGAGAATCCAACTATGGGGGTGTCCATATCCACCTTCTTTCTCTTCTCACGCTTAACCTCTGTAGATGCCAAGTTTATAACCTCGACTTTAGTCACTGGCTTAGACTCTGCCACATGAGCCTTGCGATCTGCTACCTCTGAGCCACCTCCTTCCAGTCCTCCACAGATGGTGTTCACACTAAAAGAGATCATACCAACCCTCTTTATTGGGGCATTGTCATCTTTTGGTGGGAGGTCAGGGTCATCGTCATCATCATCTGAGTCCTCAGCTCTTCTGGTTGGGGCATCTTCCCGACATTTGTTATTTCTTTTCTTTTTAGGGTCGTCTCTTCCTCCCTTAGAAGCTCTACTATCCACATGCTTCCTGAGCTTTCCAGACTTCAACATCTTCTCAATCTCGTCCTTCAAGGCGAAACACTTGTCAATCAGATGGACATGATCTTGGTGTAATTCGTACCATAGATTTTTATTCCTCTTATATGGAGGATCCTTCAGCTTCTCCGGCCATCTTAGGGATCTATCATTCTTTATTTCATTGAGGATATGCTCCCAGCTAACAGTTAGAGGAGTATAGTGTGCAAGCTTATCATCAACAACCCTCTTTTTTCCATCCTTCTTCCTTTGAAATTTCCAACTACTACTTCTATTCTCATTCTCATACTTTGCAGCCATTGCCTCTTCCACGTTCATGACCTTTCCAACCATCGCTAATAGCTCGACCATAGACTTAGGAGGGTCTTCAGCAAGCTCCCAAAGTATCTTTCCCTTCTAAAGTCCTCCAATGAGGGCTGTCATGTCTATGCTCTCTTCATAATCTTCAACCTCTAATTTTTATTATTTAAACCTTATGATGTAGTCTCTGAGGCTTTCATTATTGCCTTGCTTTACATAGAGCAGATATGTTATCTTCTTCTGAGGTCTTACCCCAAAATAGAATTTGTTTATAAACCGCTCGACCAAACCCTTAAAGTTCTCAACAGAATTGTTAAGAAGAGAAGTGAACCAAATATGTGCAGCTCTCCCGTTAAAGTTCTTGAGCAAGCTCGACACCTCATCTCATCAGGGATTGAATAAATGTCTGCTGCAGAATGATACATCTCAATGTGATGCACTTGGTTGGAACTACCATCGTACTTAGGACACACCATAGGTGGCTTAAATTTGGCAGGGGTTGGAAAGTTAACAATCCTTACCACAAATGGGGAGCCCTCTGAGAATCTCCTTTGTAGTGGGTCTCGGCTTTTTATGAGGTTCCCTATCTTCTCTTCCATCCGTTGAATGGATTCATTCCATGGTTTAGCAACACCGGCCTAGCCAAGTTTGTCCCCATCCACTTCTAAGGGGTGAACTAAGGGTTCCCCAGTTGCTACATAATGTCGGCTGTTGACCTTCTAGCCACGGTCTCAGCCATGTTGGGGTCTTCCATGATGAGACCGAAGTTCACCACCTTCCCTTTATGAGCCAGCTGTACTTCTTGACCTGGATAACCTATGCCTCAGATCATTAACTGGGTCGACCCTCTACTTAAGCGATCAAAAGCAGAACCTCTTCATCGTGCATACCCATCTAGTCTTTCACACTGACCTCGGCTCTGCTGTATAGGACATACGGTGTTGTTTGAGACCTCATATGGCTCCCAACAGTCTGTCGGAGCATCTATCGCCTCAATGTCATCGTACCTATCCAAAGGGAAAGGGTTTCCTTGCCTCCCCAGACATAAATGCCTAGGGTCAGCAACATCCCTCCTCCATTGAGGGGTACGTTGGTCTTTTCGCGATGCTTGGGGTAGTCCCCTGGCTTCAGGATGAGGTTGAACAGCTGCTAGAGTAATCATCTCCGGTGAGACCCCAGGTTGTCTTATTATATTTTGGCTTAGCTGGGAAAATTTCTCCTGCATCACTTACTGGGTTGCAGCCAAGGACTTTAAGGCTGCTTCCACCTTAGCCATCTCAGACTGGGGAGGCATCTGGATGCAACTGGGTCCTACAACACCAGATGGTGGAGGCGGTGGTGGTAACTCCGGTGCCATATGGTAAGACTAGAGAGCTTGCAATGAAAATATTGAAGAGATTGATACCTTAAAGGACCTGTTTCAATGGTGAAACATCTTCACATGAAGGGTGAGGCTTGGTTCACCACCAGAGTCTCCGGTGAGGTTAAGCAACAAAAGAGGAAGAGATGAATCTTCTCGCTCTCACAGACGGCGACAAAATGTTGCCGAAAACACCACCACCAGATGAGCACGCTCCGAGCATACCAAGTGAGGATACCAAATCTTTGAGAGATAGATATGTCACAACACGGTAGTGCAACCGCCGATGAAGGAGAGGCCTCGTATCACCCTTTGAGAGACGTCTTATATCCCGAGCGCACTGTCACTCCGAGATGCATTTTACTCCCGTACAATGCTGGGAAATTTCGTTTTAAGAATGGGATGATCCAGTGTAATACCCCGTACTTTTGGCTATATTTATTTTTGGGATTAATTAATTAAATGCGTATTAATTGGAAATTAATCCGGGTTATAAATACTAACGAGATGCGAGTTGGTATTTGATTATGTGCATATATGATTATATATGAATTTGGAATTATGAAATTTGTCGTGAGATTTATATACGGCAATTTGAGAATTTTGTTGAGACGCGTGTGACCGCCGCGTCATGGTATATTATTTTAATTATAAAAGTGATTTTTATTTCTATTATCCGTATGGTCGTTTTGAGTGCGCCAACGCGTCCGGAAGGGTCGAGATAGTTAGAAAACACTAGCCGGGAGTGTAGTTTGGATTCCGGGGTATTTTTAGGCCATACCGGCATCATAAAGGGTATTTTGGTAATTTTACATTTTTAGGAATTAAAAGTGACGAAAATTGGGAGTTTTAATCTGATGTGGATTTAACCCACTAAACCCACTAACCAACCCATATTAACCCATTAAGCTACGGAGACTATCATTAGGTTTACAACTTTCCCAAAGAAAACCCTAGCCACCCTAAGCCACCATTGGAGAAGAAGCTTGGAGAAGAGAAGAAATTCTGCAGAAATCTTTATCAAACCATCATCCAAACTCATAGACAATCAAGGCAAGTGTTTTAATTATATTTAAATTCGTAGAATGTTTCTTCCATGTTAGAAAATTGAAGAATATCAATTGTTCTTGAAAGATAATGAAAACCCATGTAGTTTGGAACTTAAAACTTGAAAATCTTGAGGAGAATTGCATGTAGAATGATAGGTAGATGATTATTCTCATGATATTTGTGATTGGAAGAAATTAAAACGGATTTATATTGGATTAATTCATGATTCAAAAAGTTAGGGTTCATGTTCTTGATAAATTGGGAAAAAGTTTAGAGATTTATAAATTTGGTTGATGTTAGGATGGATTAATCCTTCAAAACGTGTTAGGATGTAATTATAATATGTTTAGGGTTGTTTAGAGACCTTAAAACGATTGTTGGGACTTAGTTTAGATGAGATTTGAGGAGTTATAATGGTGAAAAACGAAACTTAGAGAAATCTGGGATGAAACTGGCAGGTCGTTAGAAGCCCCTGCCCAGGTCGTTCGAACGAACTCGTTCGAACGAGCTTTTAACGAATTGACCAGTCGCTTCTAACGAAAGGGAACTTCGTTCGATAATCTCGTTCGAACGAGATATCGTTAGAAGGTACAGTTCGTTCGAACGAACAGGAATCTCGTTCGAACAGTCTCGTTCGAACGAGACTTCTAACGAGTTGACAGAGGAATCTCGTTCGAACAGTCTCGTTCGAACGAGACTTCTAACGAGTTGACAGTCTGGACCTTTTTGGACTGTTTTGATTTTTGGAGTCCCGTAAACTGGTTCGAGGATATAGATAACATTCCGATGACGATGTAGTGATAGAATTGGGACTTTTGGGTATTTATGAGAAGGAAATTATATACGAGAGTTAAATTAAATGGACGGTTTGGGTTGAGACGTGAGTGTCTACTGCGACGTGAGAATAAATTATGGCGCGTATGATTATAAACCGGAATAGTATAAATTGTGATAATTATAAGTTGGTACGAGAATGCGATATGTACTACGATTAAACTAAGGGATTACTAAGATATGTGTTTACTTAGTATTGGTATATGAATTGTGTGTATGACATACCTACCATACTTGCTATCACGGGAGGTTTGCGTTCGCTTAGGGCCCTCTAATCCTTGTGTTGCCCGGATTTAGACTGGTTACCTTGATGAACATAGGTCATAGAAAGACTTATTGGGATATTAATAAGTCCGCTGATCGTGGGAGCGTAGGTATATGCGTGACCCATGTGATGTGACTGTGTTCGCCTCCATTATTTATGATGTTTGATATCTGTGAACTATTCCTGAGAGATTCGGAATATGTAATCCTTATGTACGTGATGTACCGGGATGGATAGCAGAGTATGTGTGCACCACAGCTTAGTTCTCGGGGTGCTTGTATTGTATATTTATGATGTGAATAATATACACTTAATTAATGGGAACCTTCATGTTAATGTTGTGAATATAATTACGGTATTGCTTCGAGAAATATAACGAGTTAACTGATAGTGATATATATTGCATATTGAGCATCTGAGTTTACGTTAAACCCCTACTTAAATACGAGCGTTATAATGTTAATAGAACCGAGTAATAAGGGTAGGACCTATGGCAGTCTAGCTAGAATAGAATAACACTTAGCTAGTGGTTTGTATCGTTATAGATGGGTACTTACGTTAGGAGTGCACAGTTAGACGAGAGGTGAGAATATCATGTGAGTGCACGTCCTAACATGTACTTTGCATTTAATGTTTTAAATGTTTTAAAGCACTTGCAGGTTTTTAAAATATAACTCCACATTCGGGCTCTGACCCGTTTGCTTTTCAAATCTATTTTTCTTTGTAAAACCATTTTAGGTGCCCAGCCACAAGGACACCAGGCATAGGATACTCATTCAGGTGACGAGCTGTAGCTGTTTGTGGAAGCTACAGGGATTTGCTTGTAGACGCTTCTATCGCTTGGATTCCAGATTCATTATCTATCAGTTGTAGGGCATGTTGCCCATTTCTATTAGAGTTACATTTCCATTACAGTTTTCAGACTTTGGCATGTATTGATTTAGTATTAAGTTTACTTATCAATTGTGGGATTTGTAGTGAGGAGTTTTTCCTCCAGACTTTATTTACGTTTTGTGATGGTTATTCTATTTACTTCATTATGGTGAATGGTGTTATTATCCTTATTACACTTGTTGCATGTTAATCAGACTTTAATTAAAATTTGGCACTTACTTTTTAAATACTAGGTGGTTAGTAATCATTAAAATGTTTTCGACAGTGATGCTATTAACTGGACCAACTTGGCATTTTGAATTAATTTAATAAAGGAGTAGCTACCCGATATTTAATTAGTCGGGGTGTCACAGGTGGTATCAGAGCATCAGGTTCTAGTGTCCTTTAGGATCTGACGGCTTATTATGTTTCTGCTAAGTTTCTTTGATATAGAGCCCTATATCTTAGGACTGTTGTACTCTTTTGGTGTATGCTTCGTTCTTCAGCTATCTTAAGTTTATAAATAGCGAACTTATAGACTTTGTTCTTATTTCAGATGCCTCCACGACGTGCACGACGAGTTCCCAGGGATGCAACTCCCGAACCCCAGCCCGCTCCAGTTCAGGGCATGATGAACGCCGCTGAGGTTGCAGCTATAGTAGCCCAAGCGGTAAATGCCGCCATTGCCGTTGTTCAGCAGGCACCACCTCAGGCGCCGGTTGCCGCGCCAGCACAGGCAAATGCATTCCCGTCTGCTTGGGAGCGTGTACGTGACGCTTTTCAGAAAGCGCATCCGCCAGAGTTTGCAGGTAGCTCAGATGTGGTAGTCTCGAGCCAGTGGAGGAAGGATATGCAGTGGCACTTAAGGATGTATGAGTGCACGGATGTCCAGAAGCAGGTACTAGCTACTTTCAAGCTAGTTGGATCTGCGCTACAGTGGTGGGAGTCTATTACCACCATGGAGGAGAGGGATACTCTCACTTTCAGGACTTCTGGGTGCGGTTTGATCGCAAGTACTTTCCGTCGGCTGTTCACACAGAAATGAGGAGGAAGCTGATGAGTCTGAGGCAAGAGGGTAAGACTGTGGCCGAGTATGAGGCCGAGTTCACGAATCTGTTGAATATCGTTCCAGATGAGATACCAACGGAGAAGAAGAAGATTGAGAAGTTCACGGACGGGTTGACATGGAGGATCCGTCAGCATTTGCTAGGGAACCTATCGTTGGTCACGTATTCTGATGTGGTTAACGCTGCATTGTTACACTTCCAGGACCATCATTTTCATATGGCCGAGGGCAAGAGGTCGGGGGAGTCTAGCCATCAGGGCAGGACTGGAGGACATGGTGCCAGCGGGGCACAATCTGGTCAGGGGCAGAGACAGAATGAGCAGGGCTCCCAGCAGGGGGATAATAAGAGGTTCCGGTCAGGAAACTACAGACAGGGGCATGGAGGTTTCCGTCAGGGCCATCAGGGTCCAAACGGCCATCAGGGCCAACAGGGACAGAATGGGCAGCAATTTCACCAGGGCCAGCAGGGCCAAGGGAGGAACGGTAACGGCCACCAGGGCCGGGGACCGCAGGGGCAGAGAGGAGGGAACTTCCCAGGGAAGTGCTTTATTTGTGGCAAGACTGGCCATAAGCGACAGGATTATCCTGATAGGGGCAGGCCCCACAGCAGCAGCAACAAGGTGCTCTCCAGGAGCCACAGAGGCCTATGTTTCCCGCCGCTCTTCCCGCACCGCTACAGATGGCAGCATTGCCACCCATTCCAGCAGTCCCAGTTCAGCAGGGGCAGCTACAGTATGGACGTGTCTATAACGTCCACCAGGCTGCAGTTTCACAGGCACCGCCCGCGATTGAGGGTACGTTTCCTTTCCATGGCACTATGGGTCGGGTGTTATTTGATACGGGGGCTACACACTATTTTATAGCTACACACTTCGCGAAAGCCTTAGGATTGTTAGCTACGGCAGAGAGCACAGTGACGTGTGTTGACTCACCATTGGGGAGTGGGTCACTTATTTTCTTTATATGCCGGGAAGTGGGGGTAGAGATTGGTGGTTTGGTATTACCTACAAACATGTTAGTATTAGATATGCATGTTCACGATGTGATTATCGGTATGGATTGGCTTGTAGCTTATAGGGCCATGATTGATTGCTTCAGCGGGAGCATTGTTTTTGCCATTCCGGGGCAAGAGATGTTTATAGTGGCGATGCCTCGCTCAGAGGGAGGATCGACCGCTCATCTATATTACATTGAGGAGGATACCTCTAAGGAGGTAGTGATTCCTTTAGATTCTATCCCAGTAGTCAGGGAGTATTCAGATGTGTTTCAGGAGATACCAGGCTTACCCCCCAATCGAGAGATAGACTTTGTTATAGATTTGCTACCGGGTACGAGACCTATAACACGTGCACCGTACCGTATGGCTCCAGCTGAGATGAGGGAGTTACGGGATCAGATAGAGCAGCTGTTAGGTCAGGGCTTTATTCGCAGGAGTACCTCACCTTGGGGCGCTCCAATTTTGTTTGTGAAGAAGAGGGACGGTTCACTGAGATTGTGTGTGGACTATCGAGAGTTGAATAAGGTCACGATACGGAATAAGTATCCATTGCCTCGAATCGATGACTTATTCGACCAGTTGAGAGGAGCTTCTTTCTTCTCGAAGATTGACTTGAGATCGGGATACCATCAGTTGCGTATCAGGGAGGAAGATGTCTCGAAGACTGCGTTCTTGTCGAGATATGGTTCTTACGAGTTTCGGGTTATGCCTTTCGGTTTGACCAACGCTCCTGCAGTGTTTATGGACTTGATGAACAGAGTGTTCAGGGATTTCCAAGATCAGTTTGTCATTGTCTTTATTGATGATAACTGGTTTACTCCCAGACAGAGGAGGAGCATGCCGAGCATTTGAGACAGGTTTTGCAGACACTTCGTCAGAACGAGTTGTATGCAAAATATGAGAAGTGCGGGTTTTGGCTGAAGGAAGTCCAGTTTTTGGGACACATTATTTCCGACCAGGGAATATCTGTTGATCCGGGGAAGGTATCAGCGGTGAGGGAGTGGGGACAGCCCACGACACCGACTGAGATTCGTAGTTTCTTGGGTCTAGCAGGATACTACAGGAGGTTTATTCGGGGCTTCTCAGAGATAGCAGGTCCTTTGACACATCTGACTCGTAAGGGTGTGCCATACATCTGGAGTGATGCCTGTCAGTTGGCATTCGATGAATTGAAGGACAAATTGACCTCAGCACCTGTGTTAGCATTGCCAAGACCAGGAGTTGAGTATTTGGTTTACACCGACGCGTCTTTGCAAGGGCTTGGAGGTGTGTTGCAGCAGGAGAGACAGGCCATAGCTTATGCTTCCCCTAAGCTTAAGCCTCATGAGAAGAATTACCCCACGCATGATTTGGAGTTGGCAGCAGTGGTATTTGCCCTACGGATTTGGAGGCACTATCTTTTGGGGGAGAAGTTCCAACTGTTCACGGACCACAAGTCCCTACAGTACCTGTTCACGCAAAAGGAGTTGAATATGCGGCAGCGCAGGTGGCTTGAGTTTGTGAAAGACTACCAGTTCGATATCCAGTATCACCCGGGTAAGGCTAACGTGGTGGCAGACGCGTTGAGCCGTAGGCCAGCGGATGAGGTGGCAGAGGTGTGGAAAGCAAAGTGGAAGGAATTGGGACACCAGGATGCAGTGGCCCGATCTTTCATGTCTGTGATGACCGTTACATCGCAGATTATCACGAAGGTAGTACGGGCACAATCTAATGACTCGTTCTGTCAGGAGCAGATAGTTCGATTACTAGCAGAGGGAGCCGAGTCCTATACCGTCAGCTCAGACGGGGGATTACGCTTCAATGGGAGAATGGTGGTTCCGGAAGGAGAGGAATTGCGACACGAGGTGATGGCAGAGTCGCACGGCTCACGGTTCGCGGTACATCCCGGAGGGGACAAAATGTACCAAGACATGAGACGCCAGTATTGGTGGAGCGGTATGAAGAGAGATATCGCTGAGTTTGTTTCGAAATGCGCCACTTGTCAGCTTGTAAAAGTGGATCATCAGAGACCGGCAGGATTGCTACAGCCGTTGGAGGTCCCGGTGGGGATGTGGGAGAGCATATCCATGGACTTTATCACGGGGTTGCCTACGTCGCAGAGGGGTCACGACTCCGTTTGGGTAATTGTGGACAGGTTGTCCAAGGTCGCTCACTTTTTACCCGTAAGGACTAACTACACTACGGGACAGTATGCCCAACTCTTCATTTAAGAGATTGTGAGACTTCACGGTGTGCCCCTAAATATCGTGTCTGACAGAGACAAGATATTTGTTTCAAGGTTTTGGGAGAGTTTCCAGGAGGCCATGGGCACAGATTTGCGGTTGAGTACGGCTTATCATCCGCAGACTGATGGGCAGACCGAGCGCACAAATCAGATGTTGGAGGACATGCTACGCATGTGCATTATTGACTTCGGGGGTGGATGGGAGCAGTACCTTCCACTGGTGGAGTTTGCTTACAACAACTCCTATCAGTTCACTATTGGCATGGCTCCGTTTGAGGCATTGTACGGTAGGCCTTGTCGTTCCCCAGCATGTTGGTTAGAAGTGGGGGACAACAAACTACTTGGGCCGGAAGTGATTCAGGATACTTCGGCAAGGATTGAGTTGATTCGGAGTCGCATTCGGGTAGCTCAAGACAGGCAGAAGAGTTATGCTGATGCGAAGAGGTTTTTCAGAGAGTTCCAAGTGGGGGACCAGGTTTTGCTCAGAGTGTCTCCTATGAAGGGGATTATGCGTTTCGGGAAGAAGGGGAAGTTGGCACCGAGGTATGTGGGGCCGTTTCCCATTATTGAGCGGATCGGACCGGTTGCGTATAGACTTGGGTTACCGGAGCATTTACATCGGATTCACGATGTGTTCCATATTTCCTCGCTGAGGAAATACCTTAGAGATAATTTGGATCACTCTCACATTGCTGTGGAGGACATCGATCTCCAGCCGGATAGCTCCTACGAGGAGGGGCCGATTGCTATTTTGGACCGAAGCGAGAGGAAACTGCGGTCAAAGATAGTTCCGTTAGTGCGTGTTCAGTGGAGACATCACAATGTCGAGGAGTCCACATGGGAGCGCGAGGATGAGATGCGCGAACGTTATCCAGAGCTGTTTTTAGCAAGTACTTTCCAGTTTCGAATTTCGGGACGAAATTCAGTTATTAGGGGGGGAGTATGTAATACCCCGTACTTTTGGCTATATTTATTTTTGGGATTAATTAATTAAATGCGTATTAATTGGAAATTAATCCGGGTTATAAATACTAACGAGATGCGAGTTGGTATTTGATTATGTTCATATATGATTATATATGAATTTGGAATTATGAAATTTGTCGTGAGATTTATATACGGCAATTTGAGAATTTTGTTGAGACGCGTGTGATCGCCGCGTCATGGTATATTATTTTAATTATAAAAGTGATTTTTATTTCTATTATCCGTATGGTCGTTTTGAGTGCGCCAACGCGTCCGGAAGGGTCGAGATAGTCAGAAAACACTAGCCGTGAGTGTAGTTTGGATTCCGGGGTATTTTTAGGCCATACCGACATCATAAAGGGTATTTTGGTAATTTTACATTTTTAGGAATTAAAAGTGACGAAAATTGGGAGTTTTAATCTGATGTGGATTTAACCCACTAAACCCACTAACCAACCCATATTAACCCATTAAGCTACGGAGACTATCATTAGGTTTACAACTTTCCCAAAGAAAACCCTAGCCACCCTAAGCCACCATTGGAGAAGAAGCTTGGAGAAGAGAAGAAATTCTGCAGAAATCTTCATCAAACCATCATCCAAACTCAGAGACAATCAAGGCAAGTGTTTTAATTATATTTAAATTCGTATAATGTTTCTTCCATGTTAGAAAATTGAAGAATATCAATTGTTCTTGAAAGATAATGAAAACCCATGTAATTTGGAACTTAGAACTTGAAAATCTTGAGGAGAATTGCATGTAGAATGATAGGTAGATGATTATTCTCATGATATTTATGATTGGAAGAAATTAAAACGGATTTATATTGGATTAATTCATGATTCAAAAAGTTAGGGTTCATGTTCTTGATAAATTGGGAAAAAGTTTAGAGATTTGTAAATTTGGTTGATGTTAGGATGGATTAATCCTTCAAAACGTGTTAGGATGTAATTATAATATGTTTAGGGTTGTTTAGAGACCTTAAAACGATTGTTGGGACTTAGTTTAGATGAGATTTGAGGAGTTATAATGGTGAAAAACGAAACTTAGAGAAATCTGGGACGAAACTGGCAGGTCGTTAGAAGCCCCTGCCCAGGTCGTTCGAACGAACTCGTTCGAACGAACTTTTAACGAATTGACCAGTCGCTTCTAACGAAAGGGAACTTCGTTCGATAATCTCGTTCGAACGAGATATCGTTAGAAGGTACAGTTCGTTCGAACGAACTGGAATCTCGTTCGAACAGTCTCGTTCGAACGAGACTTCTAACGAGTTGACAGAGGAATCTCGTTCGAACAGTCTCGTTCGAACGAGACTTCTAACGAGTTGACTGTCTGGACCTTTTTGGACTGTTTTGATTTTTGGAGTCCCGTAAACTGGTTCGAGGATATAGATAACATTCCAATGACGATGTAGTGATAGAATTGGGACTTTTGGGTATTTATGAGGAGGAAATTATATACGAGAGTTAAATTAAATGGACGGTTTGGGTTGAGACGTGAGTGTCTACTGCGATGTGAGAATAAATTATGGCGCGTATGATTATAAACCGGAATAGTATAAATTGTGATAATTATAAGTTGGTACGAGAATGCGATATGTACTACGATTAAACGAAGGGATTACTAAGATATGTGTTTACTTAGTATTGGTATATGAATTGTGTGTATGACATACCTACCATACTTGCTATCACGGGAGGTTTGCGTTCGCTTAGGGCCCTCTAATCCTTGTGTTGCCCGGATTTAGACTGGTTACCTTGATGAACATAGGTCATAGAAAGACTTATTGGGATATTAATAAGTCCGCTGATCGTGGGAGCGTAGGTATGTGCGTGACCCATGTGATGTGACTGTGTTCGCCTCCATTATTTGTGATGTTGTTATCTGTGAACTATTCCTGAGAGATTCGGAATATGTAATCCTTATGTACGTGATGTACCGGGATGGATAGCAGAGTATGTGTGCACCACAACTTAGTTCTCGGGGTGCTTGTATTGTATATTTATGATGTGAATAATATACACTTAATTAATGGGAACCTTCATGTTAATGTTGTGAATATAATTACGGTATTGCTTCGAGAAATATAACGAGTTAACTGATAGTGATATATATTGCATATTGAGCATCTGAGTTTACGTTAAACCCCTACTTAAATACGAGCGTTATAATGTTAATAGAACCGAGTAATAAGGGTAGGACCTATGGCAGTCTAGCTAGAATAGAATAGCACTTAGCTAGTGGTTTGTATCGTTATAGATGGGTACTTACGTTAGGAGTGCACAGTTAGACGAGAGGTGAGAATATCATGTGAGTGCACGTCCTAACATGTACTTTGCATTTAATGTTTTAAATGTTTTAAAGCACTTGCAAGTTTTTAAAATATAACTCCACATTCTGGCTCTGACCCGTTTGCTTTTCAAATCTATTTTTCTTTGTAAAACCATTTTAGGTGCCCAGCCACAAGGACACCAGGCATAGGATACTCATTCAGGTGACGAGCTGTAGCTGTTTGTGGAAGCTACAGGGATTTGCTTGTAGACGCTTCTATCGCTTGGATTCCAGATTCATTATCTATCAGTTGTAGGGCATGTTGCCCATTTCTATTAGAGTTACATTTCCATTACAGTTTTCAGACTTTGGCATGTATTGATTTAGTATTCAGTTTACTTATCAGTTGTGGGATTTGTAGTGAGGAGTTTTTCCTCCAGACTTTATTTACGTTTTGTGATGGTTATTCTATTTACTTCATTATGGTGAATGGTGTTATTATCCTTATTACACTTGTTGCATGTTAATCAGACTTTAATTAAAATTTGGCACTTACTTTTTAAATACTAGGTGGTTAGTAATCATTAAAATGTTTTCGACAGTGATGCTATTAACTGGACCAACTTGGCATTTTGAATTAATTTAATAAAGGAGTAGCTACCCGGTATTTAATTAGTCGGGGTGTCACATCCAGATACTTCCCACTTACCATGGACTGGATTCAGAAAACCATATGCCCACATTATGGAATTTGAGAAGGCGTGCGAGACTCTCAATGATCAAACTTGAACAAAAGATGTGCTCCGCCTCAAACTCTTCCCATTCTCGCTAAAGGATAAGGCTAAGACATGGCTATGGTCTTTACCTCCAAATTCTATTTCATCATGGAACGAATTACAATCCAAATTTCTCAAGAAGTTCTTTCCTCCATATCGAACGAATTCCAACAAGGCTCAAATTCAAACTTTTCGACAATTAGAAAATGAGTCATTCTAATGATACTACGAGCGTTTCAATGAGTTAATTGTGTCATGTCCCCATCATGGTTTTGATAAAACGCAAATCATTTCCTTTATCCATAATGGGCTAAACATTAATTCCAAGCAACTCGTTGAAACCATGTGTAGTGGTCCGTTTGTCGACTTAGACGCCCATGATGCTGAGCTTCACCTGAGGTATGTCACCGAGACTACCCAATCCTGGGATACATCTGACCCTAATGCTCAAGATTAAAATCATCAAGTGACCACCACTCCATCGGCGTCCGGCCTATTTTATGTAGAAAAGAATTCTATGACGGACAGTTGACTCGATACACTTGAGAAAGGACTGCGAGACCTATGTGAGGTATATGGAAGAGGACCAACTGGATCCATCCCAAAACCCATCGAGAAGGTGTGTGTGATTTGTGAGGTGGGTCATTCAGCTGAGGAATGCCCGACTATACCCGCCTACAAAGTAATGCTTTAAGAATAAGTAAGTGGCATAGGAGGATTCAAGGGTAATTTCGGTGCACCGCACGGGAATTCTTACAACCCTTCATGGAAAAACCACCCTGGTTTTAGCTATGGGCAACAACATGCTGCGATGAATCCCAATTCACATGTTTCCCCTCCTCCACCATCGCATTTTCAACAAGCTCCACACATGCAAGGACATGTACAGGCACCACCACCTCAAGGAGCATAGATCCCTCCACCGCGGAGAAGTCTAGAGGATACGATCAACCACTTTATCAATACCCAGACTTCAACTAATGCTAGGCATGAGCGCATGATCAACGACATGAATGCGAAAATTTCACAGTTGCAATCATCATTGAGTATCCAAGAGAAAGGCAAGGTTCCTGCCCAGGGTTAAAGACCGCCCCAAGGTCAAACTAGTGTTAGCTCCACCACAACAGAACATCAGGAAAAATTTCATGCTGTGGCCACTCTTCGTAGTGGGAGAGTCATTGATTTATCACCTCCCCCACACGATGCAACCGAAGACAAGGAGATTTCGTTCGGCACGAAAAAGGCCAAAAATGTCCCCTTGAAGGAGAGTGATAAAGAGGACACTAGTGAGCCCGAGGTAGTAGTGAAACCACCCACCGCGGCACCGTTTCCTCAAAGGTTGATTCCTTCCCATAAAGGAAACCCCCGTGATGAAGTGCTAGACGCACTAAAGCAAGTGAAGCTAAATTTACCTTTCCTCGATGCTATTAAGAAAATTCCAGCTTATGCAAAAGTCATCAAAGACTTGTTGATGGTAAAAAGGAGGATGAAGGTAAATAAAAATGCCTTTCTAGCACAGAACATGAGCTCCATCCTACTCAATGATCTCCCTCCCAAGTTCAAAGATCTCTGTGCACCCACCATTTCCTGCATCATTGGAGAAAGTAAAATTGAAAAAGCCTTACTTGATTTGGGAGCAAGTGTTAATATCCTCCCTTACGCCATCTATAGGCAACTTGATTTGGGCGACCTCAAGACCACAAAGGTCACTCTCCAGTTAGCGGATCGAACCGTGAAGATCCCTAGAGGCATAGTTAAGGACATGATCGTCCAAGTTGACACTTTCTACTTCCCAGTAGATTTTGTCATTTGGAACACGGAACCCTCCTTCACCCCGAGCAACCATGTTCCCATGATTCTTGGGCGCCCATTCTTAGCTACAGCTAATTCCATCATCAATACTTGAAATTTAGAGACAAACATCTTCCATATCGCCTAACAAACGGGGGATATGTGGAGACGCCCTAGGGTCCTTTTTAGTGTCGAGCCACGAGAGTGAGGGAACATACACCACATTCGAGAGGGAGGTTGAGGAGTTGAGAGGGTTACTTGATGAGAGAGCGTCGGAAGAGGATGCGAGAGATGTAAGTTGGGTTTCTCGATTCGAGGAGTTACCACTGAGGGAAACACGTATGGTTCCTTCCAGCGAAAAATTTCCAACCCTAGAATTAAAGAAACTCCCCTCCCATATTAAATATGCATACCTGAGAGAGGATGAGACATTTCCTGTTGTTGTCTCCTCTAGCCTAGATGAGGAGCAGTGGGTAAATTGCTAAAGATTCTGAGGAAGCACCAAGGTGATTTTGGTTGGTGCATTGAAGATTTGAAAGGGATAAGTCCTTTGATTTGCACCCACAAGATCCATCTCGAAGAGGATATCAAGCCCTCGAGAGAAATGCAAAGAAGGCTAAACCCTAATATGAAAGAAGTGGTGAGGATCAAAATCATTAAACTATTGGATGCCTGGATTATCTACCCAATCTCGTATAGCAAGTGGGTGAGACCTATTCAAGTTGTCTAGAAGAAGTCGGGCATGACAGTGATTGATAATTCTAAGGGAGAGCTAATCCCCCAACGTACCACCACCGGCTGGCGCGTTTGCATTGATTACCAGAAACTCAATACGGGAACTAGGAAGGACCATTTCCCCTTGCCATTTATTGATCAAATGCTTGAAAGAGTAGCGGGGCATCCATACTATTGTTTCCTTGATGGTTATTTCAGATATAACTAAATTGAGGTAGATATACTTGACCAGGAGAAAACAACTTTCACTTGCCCTTTTGGTACGTTTGCTTACAAACGTATGCCATTTGGTTTGTGTAATGCACCCGCGACCTTTCAAAGGTGCATGTTGAGCTTATATAGCGACATGGTCAAGAGAGGACTTGAAGTGTTCATGGAGGATTTTAGTGTTTTTAACACCTCTTTCGACCTTTGTCTTGAAAAACTGGAAAAGGCACTTGCCTGGTGTGTGGAAAAGAACTTAGTGCTGAATTGGGAGAAATGCCACTTCATGGTCAACGAGGGAATAGTTCTTGGCCACATAGTTTCATCCAAGGGGATAGAAGTTCATAGATCTAAGATAGATGTCATAGCCGATCTACGCCCACCAAAATCGCTCAAAGACGTGCGCTCCTTCTTGGGCCACGTGGGGTTTTATCGAAGGTTCATTAAGGACTTTAGCGCCATCACTAGACCCTTAAGCAACCTACTCATGAAGGACAACCCATTTGAGTGGACGGAAGCATGCCAAAGTGCTTTTGAAAAACTGAAAACCATGCTTGTGTCCGCTCCCATCATGCAAGTTACGGATTGGTCCTTACCATTCAAACTTATGTGTGATGCTAGCGATTATGCGATAGGGACTGTTTTGGGCTAAAGAAAAGACAAACAGGCTCATGTCATCTACTACGCTAGCCGCACTTTTATCGGACCGCAACTCAATTACTCCACTACCGAGAAGTATTTATTAGCGGTAGTCTTTGCGCTTGACAAATTTCGGTCCTACCTTATCGGTTCTCCCATCACTTGTTTCACTGACCACACGGCATTGAAATACCTACTCGCAAAGAAAGACACAAAGCCGCGCCTCATAAGGTGGATCCTACTCCTACAAGAGTTTAATCTCTCCATTAAAGATAAGAAAGGAGTAGAAAACGTCGTTGCTGACCACTTATCACAGATTTCGTCCGACGTACCTAGCGATCCAATACCCATAGACGAATACTTTTCTGATGAGCAACTCTTTGCTACCACTTCTTTGCCTTAGTTTGCGGATATCGTGAACTATCTTGTCACAGGAGCCGTCCCTCCCAATTGGACACCACAAGATAAGAAGAGGTTTATTACTTGGTCGCGCATGTTTTTCTATGATGATCATTTCTGTTTAAATATTGCGCTGACCAAATCATCTGACGTTGTGTGACAGATGATGAGATCCCGAAAGTCATCCAATTTTATCATTCGAAAGCTTGTGGAGGCCACTTTTCGACGAAAAGGACGGCCGCGAAAATTATGCAATGCGGCCTCTATTACCCCATAATATTTCGGGATGTGAAAAATGCATGTAAATCTTGCAATAGGTGCCAAAGGATGGGAGCTATTACCCGATGAGACATGATGCCTCTTACCCCCGTACTCATTATTGGGATCTTCGACTGTTGGGGTATTGACTTCATGGGCCCTTTCCCCCCGTCCTTTGGTTTCCTATACATCCTTGTAGCGGTAGACTACATTTCTAAATGGGTGGAAGATATAGCTGACAAGACCAATGACAACAAAGTGGTGATTAAGTTCCTACAGGAACACATACTTTCCCGCTTCGGTGCTCCAAAAGTGATAATTAGTGATAATGGCACGCACTTTTGAAATAGGCCATTCGCTAAGCTCATGAGAAAGTATGGTGTCGTTCACAAGGTTGTAACGACTTATCACCCACAAACGAATGGGCAGACCGAACTATCAAATTGAGAAATCAAGAAAATTCTTGAAAAGACCGTCAATCCTACCCGAAAAGATTGGTCACTTATATTGAATGATTCGCTATGGGCCTATCATACCGCATAAAAAAATCCACTCGGCATGTCCCCATTCCGCTTTGTGTAAGGAAAACCTTGCCATCTTACCGTGGAATTAGATCACAAGGCGTATTGGTCGATTAAGGAGTTGAACTTTGCCATGGATAAGGCCGGTGAAGCTCGCAAGCTTCAATTGAATGAGTTAGAAGAGATATGCAAGGATGCGTACGAGAACACAAAAATTTCCAAAGAAAGGATGAAACTCGCTCATGATAACATCATTCACCACAAAGAGTTTCTTACCGGACAAAAAGTGCTTCTCTATAACTCTCAACTTCATCTCTTTCCGGGCAAGTTGCGATCATGATGTTCTGGTCCATTCATTGTGAAGAATGTTTTTCCTCACGGAGCTGTTGAATTAGACGATTTGAAAGGGGAAAATACATTCAAAGTAAATGGACAACGCCTAAAGCCATATCTAGAGGCGTGTGTGAAAGAAGTCGACACCGTTTAGTTGTCCAACCCCATTTACGGGGTAGAGTGAGCTGCTATAGTGAGGTCGTCGTACCCCCGACGCGTATGGGGTGAATTCTTATGTATAGTAGATGAGGGTCGTGTGAGTAGTGAGATTCCCTAGGATTAGGGTACAATAAGGTGAGAGCATTCATATGTTTTGAGAAATTGAGTCAAGTTGCGTTGACCATAGGTAGCGAGTGGGTTTTGAGCCAAAAATTGATAGGAAGCAGTGCGGAGAGTCGAAAACTTTCGGAGAAGTGCGATTGAAATTAAGTTAGGGGGAGAATTCTAGCTTAATGCAAGAATCGGATCGGTTCTTTTATTTTTGGGCCGGACATGTCCGGACCGGATCGGTTCGTTTCTTTTAGAGATGAATCGATCCGATAATTAAAAAGGTTAAAAATTAAAAGGGCCGGACCGGTCCGATCCTGTACCAGCCGGATCGGTCCAATTTTTGCAGACTTTCCCCTATTCCCTAGGTGCACCCCCTTCTCCCCAATCCCTTCCCTTCCCTCCCAATTCGTCCCACCATACCCAACCCTTCAATTTCCCTCCCAATACATCCCATCTTTCCGTCAAAATCCTTTCCCTCCATTTCTAAAACCCTACCCACCCCTCACCTATAAATACACACCCAATTATCCCATTTTCCTCCACACCTTCAACCACATCCCTCCTCTCTTCTCTCTACTTATTTTGTTTCCAGAAAACTCTCCTTTTCCCAATAGCCCAACGAGCCCCCCATCAAATACGACTCAACTGGAATCTTACCCTCCGACCATGGTGAATTCCGTTCCCGCCAAGAGGAGCGTTGGTGCAACCGTTTCTTTGGCCCAGATCGCAAACTCTATATAGAGCGCGCAGTCCAACGGTCAGGGCTGCCCAATTCCATCACCACTCTCTTCATGCCTAGGGGTTGGTGCCGTTTCCTCAATGAACCCTACGAGGCAGTTTGGGCAACCGAGGTCCGCTCCTTCTATGGCTCCCTCGTTCGAACGGGCCAATTCGAGTCCCAAGCGTATGTCGATGGTACCATCGTCCCTTTTTCTTTGGCCCTTCTCATGGATAAGTTGGGCGAATATGACGTTCCCGATGTTAAAGACTAGACATACCCAAGGAATGTCGCCCCGGTAGCCAAGGAACTGATTATGGAGCGAATTGACCCCGATGCTGTATGGAAGGGGGAGACTGTCGCTGTTGGCCGACTTAACGAGAAAGCACGCCTCACATTCCAAATTGTGTGTGCTAACATTTTGAAAATGTCTAATGATTCTGCGATGCGTCCTCGTTAAGACACATTGACATACAACCTCTTCGATCCCCACACTCCAATTAACCTAGCTCGCACCCTATACGCTGACATCCTCGTTGCAGCCATCGATGATAAAGGTGCAGCACCACTTCCTTATGCAATCCTGATTACCCCCATTCTCAAGGATGCTGGCATTGAGGCACCGCTTGACCGTACTCCCTTCCCTGGTCCTTTTGGCCAAGGAACCCGCACTCGGAGCGCCAAACAGTTAGCCATCCTTCTGGCGAGGCGTGGAAGTGATGATGAGGGCGATGCTGCCTCGAGTGAGTAAGAAGAAAATAAGAGGCAGGTACCGATGTTGAGATGGGAGACGTGGGTGTGGATGAAGAGTCGGTCGATGAAGAAGACGACCCTAGTTTCGAATGGGAGGGTAGTGACCTCACCAATCGTATATCGGCCCTGGAGATGCGATTCAGCAACTTTATGACCGACTACTGCCGCGATACAAGTATGATGTTTCATTTCCAAGTAGACTTGTACCGACACCAAGGGGATCCCAAAGAGCCTTTTCCATCCTACTTCTATGACCCCTATGGCCCTGATGCGCCCAGCTCTTCCCACCCACCACCTCAGTGAAGCTTTGGTTGTTTGTGACAGTTTTTAGTTGTTTCCCTTGCTCACATGCTGTATGCTCTTTGCTGTTGTTGTACTACAGTCCTGTTTTATAAAAATCTGAATTTTCTCCATTTGTTTATTTTATTTATCGCACTTCTTATTTTGCCTTGTTTAGATTTTAGTCCTTTTTTCTTGAGGATAATGCAAAAGTCTAAGTTAGGGGGGTCACAAGTGCGTATTTCTAAAACTTCACAAATTTTCAAAAATGCACAGAAATTTCAAAAAAATCATAAATTTTTGAAAAACTCAAAAATATTTTTGTTCAAAATTGGAATTCAAAAATTTCAAAAATATCATTAAAAGTCGGTTAAAGTCCCAAATTGTAAAAACACAATACACAAAGCCGAAATTGACCAAAGATGGAAATTGTGCGAAAATTGACGACTTAACGAATAAGTGTGGAGATTAACAAACCCGATGAGAATCGAGCCGTTCATCTTTGTGAAAATTATAAATCAATCCGAGTTAATTGTTAACTCAAAGTTCTTTTCAGCGTCAAATAAAGTCGTCGAGGATCTCAATCCTTTCATTTTGATCGGTTATGATAAATGTGTGTGATATTCCCGTACAAAGCGCGCTACAAATCTCTAAATTAAATTAATCTCGAGACGCATAAGGTAATGCAATTAGTATTTTGGATAATGAAGTAGGCCCTCGTTTGTTACCCAAAAATATTGGCCATAAAAAGTTGTGAAAAATTATCCCTTTTGTAACCCAAATTGAGCCGAATAATTTTTCCTTTCGTTTGACAACCCGAAAAACCCAAAAAGCCAGGAATTGAGAAAATCGAATATTTATCGAATAAAGTTCGAAAGGTGCATGAAAAGGGGCAAGAAAAAAATTATATGCTCAACAAAAATAGCAAGAAAAGAAAAGAAGTGAAAAACAGAAAAAATAGAGAAAAAAAGAAGAAAAAAATGAACAAAAAGTCCGGAGAAAGCACTAACGGACATCATAAGCAAAATTTTTCCAATTCCAAAATTCCCTACCATTTTCATTTTACCTAATACACCTTAAAACCCGAAAAGTCCTAATCGAGTCCAAATTGCGAAATTGGTTATCGCATGGAGAGCTAAGACACCAAAAGATAATAAAAGAGATTGAATGCATGAATAAGTGGCAATGTTCCCGTTTTGAAAAATCGTATTCCGTTGATGAGATCCTATCACTATAAAATTTTTGTCTTCCTACTTGTGTGCGTGATTTTGCATCCAATATATTTACTCTTTATCTCACGTATACCAAGAGAATAGCCATAATCCGAGAGATTCGTTTGTGAGAGTGTCCAGTGAGAATTTGAAATCAAAACGAATTTTTGGATAAGTAACGTAATTATCAATCGGTGGAAATTCGCGGTTAAATTTCTGGCTTCGCACACATGCACTATGATTTGAGATCCTTGAGCATGACTTGATGATGATTATTTTCTGGGAAAGTTTGAATTATACAATTTTTGCATATTTTGAAGTTTCTTTGAGTCGAATTTTGTGGGTATATTCTCTGCAAACCCTCACGAGACACCACTCATCCTACTAGGGTAACCTAGGGGTTTAAAGGCTTGTCGCATACGCTCAATGCAGTCGCTTGCCCGCGAAAAAGGTATTCTATCCCAATAAAATGATTTTCAAGAGTTGAGCCTTGCTAGGATTCTTTTACATTGATCGGGACGCGCAAAGTTCTAAGTTAGGGGGATTTTATTAGGCATAAATTCTTCCCAATTTATCCCTTTAATTTAGTTACTTTTAGAACCTTGAACAACGTAATCGATTTGATTTTATCTCATAATCTTTCTACCGACTTATTCTAATGAGTACCCCGAGTTTCTAGTATTTTGTACTGATTTTACAGGTATTTGATGTAAAAAAAAAAGAAAGAAAGAAATCGGAAGAATCGAGAAAGTAAAGAAGGAAAAGTCAAAAGGGCAAAGTCATAATTTTTACCCGGAATTCGGATGAGGCATCTAAAGAAAAGTTGAAGATATCATGTTCACAAGCACATAGGAAGAAACGGTACCTCAATCGGAGTCCCGGTTAGGAGCAGTCAAAGTCTGAAGAAAAAGTCAAAGGAAATCTGGACCGATCCTGATCGGATCAATCCGAAATGACAATTTCTAGAGAACCCTGGACTGAAGACGGATCGAAGCTGAAGGAAAATAAATGAACCGATCCATACCGGATCAATCCGGCCAAGAACTAAACGAACCGATCCGGATTGGTCTGGATTTCTTTTGACTTTTTCTTCAGACTTTGACTGCTCATAACTTTCACACCGGGACTCCGATTGAGGTCCCGTTTCTTCCTATGTGCTCATGAACTTGATATCTTCAACTTTTCTTTAGATGCCTCATCCAAATTCAGGGTAAAAATTATTACTTTTCCCTTTTGACTTTTCCTTCTTTTCTTTCTCGATTCTTCCCATTTCTTTTTTTTGTACATCAAATACCTGTAAAATCAGTACGAAATACCAGAAACTCGGGGTACTCATTAGAATAAGTCAGTAGCAAGATTATGAGATAAAATAAAATAGATTATGTTTTTCAAGGTGCTAAAAATAATTAAATTAAAGGGATAAATTGGGAAGAATTTATGCCTAATCACTAACAATAACAATGGGAGCACAATAGTATATATATATATAGTAGAATGAGGTGAGGAGAAGAAGAAGATGAACACTTGTATGTAAGTGGTTCAGCCAATCTGGCCTACGTCCACTGTGAGTGTGTGAATAATATCACTAGATGAAGGCACTAACGACCATATATACAATCTCTCAAGCTTTCTCTCTTTCTATTGTGTAAACTAATCGAGTTTCAGCTAGGGTTGCAATTATGGATCCTTTTACAAGGTAGATGATGACCTATATATGTAGTGCTTGAGGGGTGCAATGTACCCCCCAAGCATGCAATGGGCATGTACGTGAGGATCGAACCAATATGAGAGCGACACGTGGCCGATCTCATATAGATAATGATGACCGGAATATTCCCTCACATGAGGGGAATGATTCGGTCATAACTGATTTGTCCATGTGTGACAAACCTTACATGTTCTTGTAAATGCTCGGCCTCGTGTTCTTGACTGATGTAACCTCAGTCTGGATGAGTAAGAGGTTGGTGGAGTCAGATGTAATTTCTTTGTCTTGTCTAACCGTGAGGACCTTGGCCAGGAGGGCAGGCTGAGGTTAGGTATGAGGTAGCTGTAACGTCGACTGGGGCCGATGACGATGTTGGCAGATGATTGAGCCCATGAGATTTTGCTGACCTCAGGTGAAGATCGTTATTGTATGAGGTAGCTGTAACATCGGCTGGGGCCGACCTTATGATTGGCGACCTTACTGATGGTTGTCATAGGCTTCTGTTCACCTCGATTGTGAGACTGGTCAAGGTTAGTTACTCTGAGTAAGAGGGTGCACTTTGGGCATATCACATATATAAGCACATATACATATACATATACATAATGCATGAAACATTTTACTTCAAAAAAACCTTATTTATCCAAATTAATTCATCTTAATCTTGTAAAAGACTTTCTTTTTCTCATTTTGACATTCTTCCATTTGCGTAACACACACGGTTAAATATTTGAACAACTCCACTTGAATTGAACGAAAGTCATTTATTTATTGAAATTACCCTTTTCATTTTAATCAATCCACATTAGTATTTTAATTGAAAATCACCCTTTCCATGCACGCGAACATCGTGTTAGAAAATACTTATTGAATCCTTGAAAACCTTTACAACACATTTTTGTGTTAATTATGGGTTGGACCACTTAGGTTTCTTAACCACCCATTTACCCACTTACTTTACCTTTTTTCCTTACCTTATGGACATTAATCAACTTCACACTTGTCCATTTTAACCTTTACTGGAACATTTATTAATTCATTCAAGTTAGGTTGTCTTAACATATTTTAACCACATAATCCATTTCTTGACACGTTCCTCATTCCATTATCTTTTTTCGAAATCTTCAAATAACTGCGTACTTTAACGGGCTCCAACCGCCGACGACGCTACCATATGCTCTGGCCAGTGTTTTTTTTACCCTAGACCTCCAAGCCCTCGTTAATTATCCCAATGTCATCCAAGTTCCTCTTATGTATTTAATATATTTCAAATGTCCACATTATTCCTTTTTTCCCTTTTTACCCGACCGAAGCCAAACCCGTTGTTTCACCCTAACTCGTGTTACACTTTGAAATTATTATTTCAAGTCCTTTACACTTTAACTTTGATTTTATTCCAAAATCATATTCATTTAGGACCAATTTATGTAACATCTTTTTCAGCATTGTTATTAAAAAATATTCCACTTAAAGTAAAATTATCAGTTAACCCATTTGTTTCCAAACTCGCCTTTTACTCCATTTTCGAAAGTGTTAATTATTCAGAACACCATTAAGTTTCCAACACTAACTTATTAAGTGTTTTTAATCACCTTAATACATTTGAAACCCTTTGGAGTAATTTTCCTTTCAATTGGAAACACCTTCATTCCATTATTTCCCTTTAAAACTCACAAGTGTTAATCTTTCAAAACATTATTAAGTTGCACACACACCAACTTCTAATATTTAACCATTAACACTTATCCAACACCTTTAATAATCATATTTCCAAATTAGAGATTTCTTTACTTCTTTATTCAAGAAATATAATTACACTTAAAGACTACTTTTATAAGAAAATACCATTTTCTTTTATCTTTATATGTAGTCTTACATCCTTATGTTCATCACACCTTTAATCCCATTTTCACACACTTTAAAGGGTATAATTCTACTTTTTCTTATTTCATGTTTAAACCCAATAAAATATTCTTTAAACTTGTTCTTATGTCGATTATCCAAATGCTACAAGTTTACATGCTTGAGAAGACGAATTTTAAATCTAAAAATCCTATTAAATGGGTTAAACATATTTTTCATTTTAGCAATTCATAATACTTGCACAATTATGATTTTCAAGACATAAAGATATTTTTTTTTAATTTCTTCAAACTTAGGAAATGTCCATATTCATGAATTTTTCATTTTTGCAAGCAACCTTAGGACTCTAGTTCACAAACATTTTGGTAATGTCAACACAATTTTTTTACCATTTTATTTCATAAATATCTGACATCAAATTTCTAGAAAATACACCATTTTCATAAAATACCCACTTTTATTATTACAAAACTTTGAAATATTTGTTCATTCTTCATTTTCAACCAAAATAACATTTTACCAATATTTTTATTCCATAAAAATATTTAATATCAATCTACTAGAAACCACATTTATTCGTGTGCATGCCACTTATGTAATCTAACCACAAGACTACTAAAAATGCAAATAGAGTCTTATATACTAAGGATAGATTTTTCCCACCTCTAAGACTCCAAATGGTGGTAGAAAGTTGGTGTAGGAGGAGCAACCCCCACCTTCAAAGGTGACCTCAAGGGATTACCAAATGCATCCTCCATTGTTCTCCATTAAAACTGCATGAAACCTTCCACCAGCTACTCCAAAAATCCCCCAAGACTTAACCAAAATTCATAGCTCTACTTAAAAAATGGTGGGAATGTGTGCTATTGGCTTAAATAAGGTAGGTGATAGGCAGGGTTTCGTCGGGCGAGAGAGTCACCTACGCATCGGCCGTTTGTTATATTTGGCTCACCAACTCTATACAAAAACCTAAACTATAACTACACTCTTTTAAGGGAGTTTAGCGGCCAGCCTGGAGATCGAATCCACAAAGACAAGTTACTAGAATTTAATTGGTTTAATATTCCTAAAATAAAAGTGTAAAAGATAATTGCTAACAAAACGAAAAAGATAACAAAAGGAAGAGATTAAACTAGGCGAGTGTATTTAAACTAAAATTAACAAAGCAAAAAAAAACTATAGGTTGTGTCGAATATCCGTCACCCGAGTTAATTAGTACAAAATGGTTACACGGGTCGACAAGTTATTAAGATTGAGTCTCGTTTCGACAGTGAATTAAACCCAAAGTTGTCACACCCCTAAATTCACATAAAAGTATAATAAGATTTTGGTGTCAACATATACCCCGAAAATTGCGCACGTAAGGTCGTAAGTACGGAGCATACATAATATACCCCGTCAAATCTCCTAGACATAATAACTAGGACAACACACTCGAAATAAACCCGTAAACTCCATCACCAAGGCAAAGTAACATGTCAACCCGAGTTGAGTTCGATCCGACACAACCTTGACTAAATTAGCTAGAAAGCATATTAAAAATGCAGTAGAGGAAAGTAGTAAATAAACGCGATAAATATACACTATAAATCACGGAAATAAAGCACGTAAAGAAAGCAGGAAATACAGAAATACAAACAAATGGAACCTTGGATTGATGAAGAAGAAAATGGATAGTGCTGTACACAACCACGACGGGCAAACCCACTATACGGATAAACCCTGGGAGCGAGAGAATGCCACACCCATCACTCTCCTCCAAACCCTAGCTCCCAACGAGAAAACAAAGCAAAACCTAACTAAAACTAATTATATCTGATTATTACACAAAAATCCCTTATATAGTAAGTGGGATTAGAATTAAAGGAAAAAGAAAAGAAAATGACAAAGGGAAATTGCAGGGTAACTGGTATATGATCGAACGGTCTTTTAAGTTGAAGCCCACTGTCTCCAAACCAAGGTAAAATTCCAATACGTGGTCGACCGACACCAGAAGCGTGGTCGACCGGTACTCTGTTTTCTGGTACTCTTAGGTCTTCACATGGGAGGAAAAGTTCATTACGAAAATGGCCTTAACTTTTTCGTCTGAACTCGAAACAACATGCCGTTTGTGGCCACGCAATGCTAACTCAGCGAACTAAGCATCCGTGGAAATTCCATGGGCTGGAGATGAAGTGTGAATTGACTAAAATACCCTTAAAGTAGCATCCGATGAAAGAACTTCTCCGAAATGCAACCGATCCTCACTTTTAGCGTTCCAATATTTACAAAAGCACAATTAACCCATGCAAAGCATGTATATATCCAAATACGAGGTTGTATGGTTAATGAGCATAAATATAGGCATTAAGGACCGTAAAAGTTCTAGAATGCATAAAGAAATAGGGCAGAAGTATGCAATATTCGATATTAATCACACCCCCGAACTTAGACATTGCTAGTCCCTGGTGATGAAACAAACAAAACCAGTCCACAGTAGATACAAGACGTATATATGCATCAAAATATAAATGACACTTTTGTAGGGAACACGATTGCATTTAGCATATGCAATAAGCCGTTAAACCCCTAGGTTATCCTAGTGGATGAGTGTCGTCTCGTGAGGGTTTTCAGGGATGAAACCCACAAACATCATATGATTTCCTCAAAATATGCCCAATCACATGCGACACGTTATTAGCACAATGAACGAATTCAAATGTAAGTCCAAATTATTAACATTATAGAATGCACCTCATAGAATTGGAACCTTAAAATGTGGGAGGGGAGCGAGCACATGCAAAGTGTGATTTGGCAAAATCTTAAATAAATCGGATAAAAATTAAAACAAGCATATATTCAATCTTCACGGGCATTACACTCATCAAGTGAATTCACTCGAAACAGGGAGTTAACACACGGAACATGCGGGCATAAAGAGTAAACGTAAATGGAAACTAGTCCGTGCACATGTCATAAATGAAGAATGCTAATATAAAATGATAAATTATAATCTTAATGAAAGATACCGCTCATATAAAAGAGGCGAAATGCATTTTCACAGATTATCAAAACTATTTCAACTTTTAAATTAAATGCACTCAAAGATCACATAGGATTTGTATAGGGTTGTAATGTAGGCTATTCTAGGGTACAAAATGAAGGATATGTATGTACGGATTCAAAGTGTTCGGAGATGAAACTCGGGATAATGGGAAAATGCGGGAAATTTCAAAATTGGAAAATAAGTTCCAAACAAGCATTAAATAAAACAATTGGAGAGTAATCAAAGCTTATTGAACTATATACACAAAATATACAAATTTCTCTTTCTTTTTCTTTTCTTCTTTTCCTTATGTTTTTCTTTTGTTTTATTTTGCTTTTCCCTTCTCTTTTTCCCTTCTATCTTTTCTTTACTTTTCGTACTCTCACATGCCTAAATTGCAACCACAACACAACAACATCATTCAATCCCAAGTAACATTCCAAACAAAGGTATGGAAGGTGTATTAATGGTTTTAACTCCAATTTGGAGTTAGTTATGAGATTTATGGCTAATGAAAAGAAAGGCTATATTAAGGATCAAAGGGGTTGACGAGGGTAAACATATAAGGTAAGGTCAAGGCTAATATGAGTGATATAACAAAGATTGACTATAATCATTTCCTAAAGTTTACGCAATTCTCGAGTAAAAAAAAACTTTGAAAATCATGCTCAAGTAGTACATTTCAAGATATGAACTCAATTAATGAACGATCAATGAAAGAATAGTGAGATTACCAACGAATTCAACGTTTTCAAAGAGGAAAGAATAGTGTATACACTCACAAACGAAGAAAATCCAAAAACTCACTCGGTGTAAGTATATACAATGAAACAAAAGATTACCGAGTTATAAAAATCTTAAACCAAATCAATAAAATAAGAAAAGTGCATGTGATCATGGGATTAAAGTTTAATTCATGAAGATATTCATAATATCAATGATTTGAGGACTAAAGTCTAATAACTTCTAAAATCGAGAACATGCATCATTTAGTTGTCTATTAGATCGGACAGTTATTAAAATTTATCATTGGAAACAAAGGAAAAATGCCCAATAAAGGAGAAAAAAGAAAGAAGATCTTTTTGAAAATTTTCAATTTTTAACAAAAAGCATGCTTGGAAATAACAAATAACAAAATCTAAGAAACTACCAATGAATGGATAGAATATCCCACACCCCCTAACTTAAAACCAAAAATTGTCCTCAATGTGAATTAAGAACCAAGTTAAAGAGAGGAAAAAAGCGATATTACCCACAATGGAGCGATCTCCGGAAAGTACGAGCCCAATAATTTTACAAAACATGTTAGTACCAAAGCATAACAAAAAGAAAGAATAGAATTTTTAAATAATTACACTAGACTATAAGTAATAACAAAGGAAAATAAGAAAAAAAAAACTAACTATTTACAACCTATAATTTTAAATCTAACTAACTAAACACTAGAAGTTAAAATTTTTGAGGGTCCACCCAAACCACGATTTGACCTTGGAGGATAACCGGTGTACCCTCACTCTCATGTATGCCTCCCAAAAAATAATAATTTCGTTCGAACAACGGAAGGCATGTGTAAGGCGGGAGAAATAAACGATCCCCAATTAAACGTTTTGGAGGGAGGATGGGGGATTTGGATAAAACGGGTGATGAAAACACAAGAGGTCCAAAAAAATTGAATTTTCTCCCAAGTATTTTGAAATTAGAATGGGAGGGGGCGCACATTAAGGAAAAGATGCAATCATGGAAGGCGACTCGAGCAAGTACTCCTAATCGATTAAAAAGTTTAACACATTAAAGTTCGGAAGTGATTCATCGGGTACTTGTGACGGTGTGATAACATAGAATGAAAATGGGGAGGAAAGAAATTCAAACTCAAGAGATAAGTCATCATTCCTTGAAGATTGAGTTTCAAAGGAAATAAGATCATTTTCAATGAAATTTTCATCTTTCGGGGCCAAAGAAGAAATCATTTCTTTGAAAATGGATATTACTTCCATTTCATCCTCACTTTCAATATCTATTATGCAATGGGCAAAGTCAACAATGGTTTGTTCCAAAGTAGGCACAAAAACCTCATTTGGTTCAAAACATTCCTCGACTTCAAAAGTCTCGGAAGAAAAATCATCATCGGACTGAAATAATAAATCCAATTCATGCTCCTACTAACGATTTTCTTCCCGATAACGTTTTTTAAGTTTCTCATTTTCAAGCATGCACAAGCCCTCACCAAAAGTCATAGGTCGAGGAGCGGATTCTTGGAAATGAGAAGTTTGGAAATTATTATCGGAACTATACTTGAACTCATTATTATAAGAATTTTGAAAGCTATCGCAATTTGTTTCAAAATTCCAATTATAAGGAATTAGAGGCCCCAAATCGTTATCCTCCTCCTCAAAATACACGCACTTCAAAGCTTGACTTTTGTAATACTCGCCCAAAGTTTTTTTTGAATTTGTAATTTTTTGGGACTCTCAGTATTCACCAAAAGTCAAAGGTTTACGAGGATTTCGAGAATTATCATAATGATTACTGAAAGGATTGGAATAAGACATGCTTACCCCCAAAATGGCTCGAAGTGGCGAATTCCACAAAGTAAATGCGCGCGCAACAAATTCAATCGTTTCTTAGCGCTCAAATGTAGAAGTCCTATAAAAATTTTAGGCAAAAAAATAGAAATAGAAAGAAAATACTACGAAATACTAAATCAAATAAATTCTAAAACAACAAGTCCCCGGCAATGGCTCCATTTGATAGGCAAGGTTTTTTTCCGCAACGCGAGAGTCACCTACGCAACGGCCGTTTGTTATATTCGACTCACCAACTCTATACAAAAACCTAAACTATGACTACACTCTTTTAAGGGAGTATAGGGGCCAGTCCAGGTATCAAATCCACAAAGATAAGTTGCTAGAATTTAATTGGTTTAATATTCCTAAAATAAAAGTGTAAAAGATAATTGTAACAAAACGAAAAAGATAACAAAAGGAAGAGATTAAACTAGGCGAGTGTATTTAAACTAAAATTAATAAAGCGAAAAAAAACTATGGGTTGTGTCGAATATCCGTCACCCGAGTTAATTAGTACAAAATGGTTACACGGGTCGACGAGTTATTAAGATTGAGTCTCATTTCGACAGTGAATTAAACCCAAAGTTGTCACACCCCTAAATTCGCATAAAAGTCTAATAAGATTTTGGTGTCAACATATACCCCAAAAATTACGCACGTAAGGTCGTAAGTACGGAGCATACATAATATACCCCGTCAAATCTCCTAGACATAATAACTAGGACAACACACTCGAAATAAACCCATAAACTCCATCAGCAAAGCAAAGTAACATGTCAACCCGAGTTGAGTTCAATCCGACACAACCTAGACTAAATTATCTAGAAATCATATTAAAAATTCAGTAGAGGAAAGTAGTAAATAAACGCGATAAATCTACACTACAAAGAATGAAAATAAAGCACGTAAAGAAAGCGAGAAATACAGAAATACAAACAAATGGAACCTTGGATTGATGAAGAAGAAAATGGATAGTGCTCTACACAACCGCGACGGGAAAACCCACTATACGGATAAACCCTAGGAGGGAGAAAGTGCTACACCCATCACTCTCCTCCAAACCCTAACACCCAAAGAGAAAACAAAGCAAAACCTAACTAAAACTAATTATATCTGATTATTACACAAAAAACCCTTATATAGTAAGTGGGATTAGAATTAAAGGAAAAAGAAAAGAAAATGATAAAGGAAAATTGTCGGGGAATTGGTATACGCGGTCAACCGATCGTAGAGGCGCGGTTGACCGATCTTTTAAGTTGAAGCCCACTGTATCCGAACCAAGGAAAAATGCCAATACCCGATCGACCGACACTCTGTTTTCTGGTACTCTTTCGCCTTCACATGGGAGGAAAAGTCCATTACGAAAATGGCCCTAACTTCTTCTTCCGAACTCAAAATGACATCCCGTTTGTGGCCACAAGATGCTAACTCAGCGAACTACACATCCGTGGAAATTCCATTTGTTGGAGATGAAGTGTGAATTGACTAAAATTCCCGTGAAGTAGCGTCCGACGATGGAACTTCTTCGAAATGCAAATGATCCTCACTTTGAGCGTTCTAATACCTACAAAAGCACAATTAACCCCTGCAAAGCATGTCTATATCCAAATATGAGGTTTTCTTGTTAATGAGCATAAATATAGGGATTAAGGGCCATAAAAGTGGTAGAATGCATAATGATATAGGTCGAAAATATGCAATGTTCGATACGAATTAGTAGGATACTATAAGAAAATGGTGGTGGGATGGTGGAGAGAAACCAACAATGGTGGAAGACTTCTCTACATTATCTCTCCCTCTTCCATCTTCTTCTCTCTTTAAAATGACCCAAATGAGCCAAACAAACCCTTATAAAGTCCTTCCAAAATCTAAAATTCCGAATTTCCCAATCTGGGCTCGCTAGTACTTGACAACTCAACGATCCAATGATAAAAAATGCGACAATGCACAAGGGCAAGTTAAAATAAAATATTTTTAAGGCACTCGTTCGAACGACATGATCCTCGTTCAAATGAGATGTCCATATAGTTCGATACTTGGCTTCATGAGAACTTCACATGACTTGGGACTGTAATGCATTGGGACCTCGTGCGAAGGTCATTTGAACCTCGCTTCAAAATTTACCTATATCTCGTTCGAATGAACCTACTGTCGTTCGAACCCTCCGAATTCAAATTTTTTTGTTTCCTTCAATTTTGATCCATAACTTTCAATAATTATCATTAACCCTAGTTTAATTTAATTTACACAAAATTCAAATGAAATATTAATTGAGGATATTATAGTGTGTGTGTGTGGTGGTGGGGGAGGGGGTGATTTAAAATTTTCTTGTTTGGACAAAATAGTAACAATGTATTTATTAGGGATACGTTATACATAATCAGACTTAAGTTTATTTTGACATAATTTGGAATATTTTAGAGGCTATTTTTTGCCGTTGGTCAACTTTGTTAGCGATTTTGGGCCAAACTAAAATGGATCAAAAGTACAAGGGAACGGGCTGTTAGGTAAAATGGTATACGATAGTGATCCGAAAACTTGAAATAGTACATGGGAGTTTAATATAATTTACCATATAATTAATGTTTCCCAAATAGTTAAACTTGCTGATATTGAGAAAGGCTCTGAAATAACCCATGTTGTGATACCAAATGGTACCCATTATTAATCTAAAATTCAATATACTTGAGAAATTTTATGATGGAAATTAGAATAATGTTAGGGTTTATTTTCGTATTTTCTTATTTTTTTTTAATTTCATTGTATTTTTTATTTTATTAGTTATTTGGTATTTTGTTTACATTTTTTAGTAGTAGCAAGGGTTGAGAGGAAGCTTATAGAAGGTTCAATTAGTTAGTGTTGTCATAGATGAATTTTCATGACAACTCATCTCATAACAACTCATACTTAACTTGTAGCTTCTAGAAGGTTATATTTTAGCATGTGATATAATTAAAGGTAGTTAATGACCCATGTGACATCACATGGGTTAAGACTCTTTCAACCAATAGGAGTTTAGGATACCCCCTCCCCCCTCATTAATGATCAATTCTAATTTTGGGTATTACTTTTCTCTCTATAATGTGACTTTATTTTGCCTTTGACGACTTTCATTTTATGTCATTGTAAGAGAAACATGCTTAATTTTAAGGACTTAAGACTAAATGGTGACCATCTTGAAACAAACAATAAATGTGGGAAAGAGTTTCTCGTGTTGAAATTCATAATCTTATACTAGATTATATTTGCACTATCCATGGGGTTATACAAAATAAGACTTTATATTGTATCACACTCGATTATGAGCCATAAGCTCAATAACCCAAATACCTTCATAAGATTTCATTATTGCAGGGGCACCCTGGATCCAAATGTTAAGATGGGTTAAAAACTCATTTCGACATAATCTAACAACGCCAATAACTTACCTTACCTAAAGATCTTTATATATTCCTGTTCTCATTGAAGTTATTCGCTAGGTCTTCTTTTCCTCAAATAGCATATGAGCTACTATATATTTTATGAAGGATCCAATTAACCTTAGTGTACCAATTCATCCTTTTAGTTTAATTAACCTTTATACTCATTAGTCAAATACTTGTTTGCTGTTAATAAACAATTTTTTGTTTTTCAAGTTACTTGCTCAAATCATCAAACTTAGAGTTTATTTTTATGATTAACACATTAGATATATTCAAATTAGGTCATTTAGGGGGATCTACTTCCCAAGTCTTCGATGATTACTATTTATCATTAGGAACTGATATTAAGAATTCGGTTCCACATGTTCACATTCAAAATGGTTTAGTGCAATCTTTAACTAAACGTTGCAACTCACTGAAATTATAACTAATGGAATTTAATTTTGTGTATATATTTAGGGACATGTCATCTTATACGTGGCCAACTTAATTTAATATATGCCAACTCTTACCATTACCTTTTTCCTTCACAACTTGTGATAGTTTTTAACCCAATATTTCCCACCTATGTATCCCACAACATTCTATAATAAATCCCTGGCCTTGTCGGGAATATATCATGGTTATGATTGTCCTTTTATGATTCGTCATACGGGTGACACATTTATTACTAGGTTTGCAAATTATTATTTTGACGCAACACTCTTATCATTGTTAAGGGTATAAAAGAACACACTTGCAATACAATCCATTCATAAACAACTTTAATTGTTGTGGAATAATTCTTATGTGTATTATATGGACCTTTGTATTTTCAAATGTGAAAGTGAGGTACGAAGGATATCACATCTTCAAAAGAATGAAAATCAAATGTGTATTTCTTTCAATGATGCATTTAAAGTGACAAATCAATTACCAATTGCAAGTGTGTCTACCAAAATAGACATCGTAGTAGAACAAAGTTTTATTTAATAGAAAATTAATAAGTTGCATGAAAAAGTGTGACAAACCTATAGGTATAGGTGTTAATTTGTGTTTTGGGCCAACACGATAAGTTTTTTTTGGACACGAATACGACACGAATTTGCATTTTTTTATCTGACACGAACATGAATTAATAGGACACGACATGACATGACTAACACAATTTCTTATATTTTACTCTCAATTATACAAAAATGGACACAACTACTCGAATAAAAACATGATTGAAATGACAAAGCATGATAACACGACCCATTGTTTTGATACGAACATGACATAATACAACTTTATGTAAAAAAACCCGACACTGACACAACATATCGTGTCAATATTAAGCTAATTTCATCTCGTTTTGTGTCCTTTCTAAATTTTCATCCAGACTTGTAGGTTCTAAAGTCTCAGTTACCCGAAGTAAAGATCAAATTAACGATCATACATAATAAACACTTAAGAAAAGGTTATAAACAACACTACAAATATGATTATATATAACACTCCAGAAAATGTTATAAACAAATGTCCAATTCCTATAAAACCCCATAAGAGGTTAGTGTCTTTGAAAAGACACAAATCCATAGAGTGACTATACAAGCCCCTGAAGAGGAAAATATATTTAGTGTGAATGATACCTCCATATTTGATATATAATCATGTAAATTGTGGGATTACAAAGAGACGATCATTCGTGATATATTGTACTTACAATAACTACTATAATTTCAAAGGTCGATGATGATAATAAACACAATATTGATGAAAGTCGAAAAAGAAGTGATTTGTCTAATAAAAAAGACGTAACACAAGAAGAACTAGATTCTTTTAAAAAACGCGGTGTATATAGACCATAATATAACCCAATTTTTTTTAACCATGTAGGTTATAAATGGCTGGGTATGAGAAAAATGAGAGAATGTAATTACAAGATATAAGGGAACGCCTTGTGGCACAATGTTTTTTTAGGAGGCATATTATCCCATTATAATTCTAATAACATTCCATACTTAATAAGCCTCGTAGTATTTTGGAAAACTTAACATAAAACTTATGGACAATGATTGCATATTTATGTGGAGATTTAGACGATTATACATTTTTAAAATTCCCAAAAGGATATAAACTACTCAAAGCACAGTAAAAATGTACGTTCTCAATAAATTTAAGATGTAATTGTACAATTTAAAAGAATTTGGAAGGATATGGTAAAATTTTCATTGTATTTATTTGATGAAGGTATGATATGAAAATAATCCTATTTTTACATATGCTTTTATAAATATCTAGTAAGAAATTTGACGTTTTAGCAGCTTATGTTGTGACAATTATTTAATTGAGTATTTTGAAAAAACTAAAAAATCTACACAATATATAAAGAAAAGATTTATAATTAAAGGTATCAAAAAACAAAATACTATCTTGGCTTGAAGATTGAGTAATGGAATATTAGTTCACCAAGAAAAACATGCTGAAAAAATTATGCAACACTTTCATATGGGATAGGAAACCCTCTTAATACATCCATGGTTATTTAAGTGAAAATTGGGCACTATTAAAGTTATACAACCCATTAGACTTGACATAACATACTCAATCAATCTATTGAAAATATATATTTTTTCCCCAACGTAAAGGCGTTAGACTGCTACCAAACATGTTATGAATTATCTTTCTGGAACTACTAACATGAGATAATTTTAATCAATGATATATGCATTAATCAATATCCATTTGGTTATGTAGATGCGAGTTATATTTTTTATCCTCCCAAAGGAGGATCACAGACTAGGTGTGAATATTTTAGTAGTAATGTAATCATTTCATGAAAATCTAGTAATTAAACTCGGGTATTTACCTCCTCTAATTACTAAAAAATATTAGGATTACATGAAGAAGGAGAGTGTGTTTGTGACATATTATCTCGATGTATTGGGTAACTAACAATCAGTTTGAATTTATTAGAGTGAGCTAAGCATGATTTACATTAACTTTTATGTGGTCACGTGTTCATTGCAAACTAAAGGAGGGGTCATGTGTAATATTACAAAGTGTAACTTATGTTGTAAAAGTTTAAATTGGGTGGGTAAATGTTATAATTAGAAGTTTAAATCAATCATTTTCCACGAATTGGGGAAGAAAACCCAATTACATCTATATAACATCACCGTCTAAGCGCGTGTGTGTACACACGCGTGCGCACACAGACACACACACGCACACACACACACACACACACACACACACACACACACACACAGAGAGAGAGAGAGAGAGAGAGAGAGAGAGAGCTTGGTTATGTCAAGGTTGATTTTTCTATATGTTGATCTACCACATGACTTATCTTCTATGTGTGATTTGAATGGTTTTCATGGTTAGATTATTAGTTATTGTAGAGAGAAAAATGGAATAGGAATCTTATATTCTTCAAATTTACGAATTTAATCTTATTTTGATTCTAGCAAACTAGACTATTAAATTCAAGAGCGTGCATGTGATGATTTGATTCCATATGTAGCTTTCTTAAATGTAATTGATGAACTATGCTTAAAGGAATAATTGGTTATAATTGAATTAAACATAAGAATATGCATGTGTGGGTGTTCTTGGTGCTGTGTTTGTAAAAAGTGTATTATATTAGGTCTAATTTCGTGTTAGTCAATATTCACTTCGAGAAGTTTGGTTTTAATAAGAACCAACAGGTAATCTTTATGTTTCCATTATTTTACATATAATTTGGTAGATAATTATTGGCTGGTTTATGTATTCTTGATGAGAAAAATTAATTACGAATGCGTGCGCGAATACACACACACACACACACACACACACACATATATATATATATATATATATATATATATATATATATATATATATATAGAGAGAGAGAGAGAGAGAGAGAGAGAGAGAGAGACTCATACATACAATCTGTGTATACAACCTATGCAGACTACTTTTTTAAAATAGTAAATAAAGTATTTTTAAGTTGATTTTTTTTTTATATTTAAACATTTCAGGGGACCCCACAAAAAAATCAACTCAAAATAATTTTTTTTTTGCTACTTTAAAAAAACCAGTTAAACTACATCAGTTTTTAACAACTTAAAAATAACTTAAAACCTGACATAGTTTGACATATTTTTTTTAAATAGCAAAAAAATTCATTTTGAACTAATTTTTTTGTCTGGTCCTTTAAAACGTTTAAATACCATAAAAAATCAGCCCAAAAGTATTTTTTCAATTATTTAAAAAATGGTCCGCATTTGTGGACCTCATATGTGGTGTGTATAAGAGACTATATATATATATATATATAAATGGTGAATCTTGTACTCTTGAGTTTTCAGATTGTTGGTCGTGTTAAAATGGTTACAAACATGTTAGGCTTAAGCTATATAAGGCCAATTTGGATCAAGAAGGATAATAGGATTAATATATAGAGAAAATAATATATAAAAATGAATTATTGTTTTGATGTCCAAAGGAGTAAAACTTTGTGACTGTGTGTGAAAACGGGCACTCAGGGCTCTAGAAAATGCAAAATCGTGCACCATCATTAATTGATTTAAAAAATTAAACTTAGAGATATTTTCATTAGGATAAGGTAGTGTACCCAATTATTTATGTATTTATACAGATTTTCATTTCAAAATGACCCAAAAATAGTGACTTCACATTGAGGAGAAAACTGATAACATATGAAATAATGGTTGTAACTCTTTCACCAAACTAGTATTTTAAACCCTAGAGCTAGGGTTATAAAGCTTGGTAAGGATAATTTAATAAGGTTTCACCTTACTTATTTCATTTATATAATTATTTTTTGCCTAAAAATAATATATCTATATAGCTATTATGTCATCAAATATTCTTATGATTTTGGAGGAATGGTTAACATTTTTAATATGTTTTGACTTATGGATTGTTGTGAGAATGGTTTTGAAAAAGAAATACTAAAGAAAATGTATGATATAAGTGTATGATTTCGATATAAATTCAAAGAATACTAACAAAAATTGTATTGACAAGTGAAGGTGATGAGGCTACGATTGGTAAAGAGAAAGGAAAATGAATTGATAAAATTGAACTAAGGTGAATATACCTAAACATTTTTTTAGTAATTATCATTATAATATTGTAGGGGATGTCAAACCCATAATGTAAACAATATTAAAGTTTAGACCCACCAAAATAATATGAATACAATGAATACAGCGAACACAATATGTATGTGGTTGATAGATCATACTGCCTATGCCCATGGGGAAGGGAGGAAGAGTAATGTATTTCCCCGAAGAACAAGGATGATTCGAGCTAGGGTTTCTAGCTGAGAGTCCAAGTCACCGTGTGCAAGATAAAAATCAATACACTTTAATTGTATGAGGTCTCTCATATTTATAAGTATAAGGGCCATATCCTTGTAGGTCACTTTATGGTAATATTAGTTAGAAGCCATATAATTCTGTTAGGACTAGTCATCCACGTCGTCTAATCAATCTTCCTAAATTTCTACTTATCTCCCCAAATGTTCGGCCGACTAGGCGTGTTGTGCTTCGATTGCCATGTGTCATCCATGTGGCACTCAATGGGATATATTCCTGTGACACCCCGCCTATTTCAAAAATGGGTGTTAACCTATTTAAAAAATGGTTAACATTTATCAGGAACAACGAATATATATATATATATATATATATATATATATATATATATATATATATATATCCTTACTGTAATCGCCTGCTATCGCTCAACCGTTGCTAACTAGCCATACCCAGGATAATATTGTACTCGAATAATGTATCTATCTAAAATGAGCAAATTCACTAAGTCATATCTTCTCAGGGTTCACAACCTCTCCCCTGCAGGTGGAACCAAAGTGAGGCCCCACTACTCAATGATAAATATACATATACACCCACAAGTGATACTAACGATAAACCCTCTAAATCCATCTCACGAGCGAATATAGTGTTAACTAAAATACGATGACTTACCCGTGTCATGTAAAACACCCCATTTACCGAAGGATAAAAATTGTGCCTTCGACTGCCAATGGCACTGGTTTCTCAACTGGTTCCTAGACGTAATACTCACGTCTGAACTATCCCAAGAACTGCTATAATTATTGCCCCTACTGGGCACCTTGCCTCTGTCCCTTATCTCGCATCGGACAAGATCGATGCATGTAGTCCTGCTCTCCACATATAAAACACCTCCCTATGAAACCCCCTATCGCTGGCCCCACTAGAGATGTCGAGGCTACCTTACTCTCTAGCCCTGGTAGCCTCAACCCTGATGGCTACCCCAGTTATTCCCTTGGCTCCGCTGGCCCTGTGGAATAAATTTATAGCCCTGTCGAAATTCACATTCACTCGATCAAAATTCCCTTCATCTGAATGTCTTAAACGGGTCCCTCTACTAGTTATCCCCTATGTTGTGTCCCACAAACATCAATACGTCCAGTATTACACTGCTAACTAGAATCTCTAATATCTTGGCTCCCTTTACATAGAAGCATTGATATTAACCTTATAAAAGTACAACATTAACGACATCATCATAAGTTATCCAAGACAAATTTCTCCTCAATGCGGGCATATTCTACCCATGAATTCATCATCAACTTAAGGGCCCTTTTTCTCCTTTGTATCCACTTCATCGGGTACAAAGTTTAATAAGTAAGATCATTCTTCCTCATACTCGGCCGCTGTCCATCTCTCTTGTAATAAGTACATAAATTTCCTTCACATATCTATTCAAATAGTAGATGAAAGGATTTACAGTGAAACCGCACCCCAAATTTCGCGATATTCATGGTATTTCTCCTTAGATATGGTGATTAACTCCCGTCACTACAACACTGTTCCTATGAGTTTAAAAATAGAGCAAAATTAAATCTTGCATAAGATCGCACACCACTATTTACAATTGCCTTTGTATGTTCTCCTTCCATTGTCTAGCTAACACACGACTTCACTTTACCCAAACTCTTGCGGATGGCCCTTCTGAAAAGCCCCTCTGACTCTCTCACATACTGAATGCCCTTCTGATACCATCTATGACACCCTGCCTATTTCAATAACAGGTAATCAGTCCTCTACTAAAATAAAATAAAAGTCTCATCTGGTTCATTCTTAGCATCACTTGTTGAAAATATTTTAATTACTAACTACCTATTATATTAACAAGCTGTGTTAAATTTTAATCTTGAAATTATCATAACGAATAAAATCGTTCAACATAAATCCATAAGTTGTCATTTACTTAATTAATTCACACATATTATTATCTTGGACACTAAGCTATTCTTCTCTAGCCCGTAGCCTAACCCTTTCTGAAATCCGAACCGGATTTCTTAAATCATAGCTAGAGTGTTGATCACCCTAAAACACCCGTGCATCCATACCCGAATTTGATTTTTGACTCCCGATTTTGGTCTTGGACACCATTTTGTAGAAAATTCATAACTAATAAAAAAAATAAAAAAATACGAAACTGGCGACCACGCATTCGTATCGAAAAGATCTAGCTTCATGACCTGGTCTAAGCAGGGGAACTGAATCGGTTCGGTCAGGGGTAAAACCCATTCGCCCCTGGAATTCTGCAAACACGAACCTATTACATTTTTAACACGAATTGCTCCAAATTTCCACCCTAAAATGCATCCAAACTTTACCCCAAAGATATATAATGTAACCCCCATCAATTAATAATATGAAAACATACATTTTATTGTCTCCAATCATCAAAACTAAATAAAATCATGGAATTTCATCATTTTCTTCCAGCATAAATGATTTCATAACTTGTAATAAAATTACTAAATTCACAATCAGGATTCCGTATTTTCAATTCAAGTTCATAAATTTTCATTTAATATCAATATATACAATTCTCATTCCTATTTTTCTCTAACAAGAACTAAATTTCATGTAGGGTTTTCATCTAGCAACGATCATAAGAACATCACAACATTCATATTCTTGAAATCCCTTTTTCATACAAATCCCACCCCTTAAATTTGTTTCTTTGTCTACTAAGTTTTGATATGGATCATAATACTCAACAAAGCATGAAGAAAGTTTCAAAACTTGCCTTGAATAAGGAATAAATGTGAATCTTCTTCTTTGTACAGTTGGATCAAGTCAAGAACTCCAATAATTGGCCTCCAATTAAGCCTCCTCTAATCTCTCTTGTGTTTTTCTCCCAGTTTTCTCATTAATTTAGCTCTCAAATGATTTTATGTGTAAAGTGGCTACCTCGTAACCCTTAATCTCTATTTAAATCTCAAATTCTGAAATTACGTTAACCTCATAGAATAAAATGACCCATATGCCCCTGAGTGGGTCCCGATTAGTCTAAAAAGACTCCGGTACCCAATTACAACCCCCAGGTACCTAATTATTTCCACCCATTCCGGATCATCTGTGCACTTGAAATCACCATTCGATTCATCTATCATCAATTTTCAACCTTATTCCCAACACGACTGTACACGTGCGTCCCAAATAAGATCTTGTCAATCCGTCGCTTTTACGTACGTACGACGTAATCTACAATGATATAATTTAATTTACTTATTACACAAGTAAATGTAATATCACATAAATATTAATCCATATGTCATTAATTAAAAACATTTAAATTCACTTTATTACTCAAATGAATTAAATTACTGTGACACATATAATTTAGATATTCTCGGAAATATGGGGTGTTACATACTTTCCCCATTGCAAAGGAATTTTATCCCAGAAATTCGGATATGTTTGGCACCAAAACTTCGGGTAGTTACTCACTCGACATCCGAATGTACTCAAAATCAACTTGTATTAAAATTTTGGTGCCTCCACCATACACTCGCTAGTGGTTCCATCCTGATTGAAGGCCTACTCATTACGGCACAAGATTATCGATGAGTCTATTAAAGCCATTTCATACCGATATATTCCATCATGCTTAAGGTCTCACTTATACAATGATATGAAAAACTATCATGAATCCACTAGCCTATACTCTACTAGCTCTATCATCTCAATGTTGGAAAAGTCCCCACTTCCCTAGGTTCCAACTTTCCTTACTGTCCAAATCCCATACTTCCTTTAATGGGGAAAATACCCGCAAAAATTTCATACCACTCACGTCAGTCTTTAACTCATCGGTTCGTGATGACGTAACTCTTACGACGTTTCTGATCCATATAAAAATAACTTGATTAACTTAATCCATGTCGACCTGCTCTAAATCGCGTTCGGCCTGCGGAACTTGTTATGTCTCCACCTTTAACCAACCAGAGGGCGAACACTAAGGGCTCCTGCCTCAAGTCTCAAAACCCGTCTTTTGAATAATGGTTGATACGAGTTGTTACACACAACTCTACTAATGGTAATTTTTTTAACTACACTAGAGTCTAGAATATGCATTTCTCTCTTCCTTCAACCTCCTAGTCACTTTTCTCGTTTACTCATAAGTTTACGAATAATATGACTCGCTCAAACGTAAATCCGTATCCACTACCTTCTGATAACCCAACAAGATGTGGGACACAAGGATCTTATATCGATCCAAAATAATGTTAGGCGGCACTTTGTGCCGGCTCATTCTATTTCTTCAATGAAATATTGGGCACACTGCCCGATAGTGTAACTGACCTAAATTAATAATAATTGCTCCGTATCAATCCACCAGTTTCATAGACCCAAAGGAAATCGTGACTTTTTCGCGATGTTATTAACCCAACAATAAACTTTATCAGTCTGCCTACCCACTTGTCACTTGAATCACCGAGTATTGTGAAATATCTACTTGATCTCCTCGTACCAACCTTTTACCCTCTCACGAGTGGTGCATCTGGTGGAAAACTTTGCCATGCCTAACTCCACATAGATCCACAAGCTCAACATTCCATGTCAAGTGGTACATCTTACTCCCTTTATTGATATACCAAAATCATAACCTATGCGTCTGCTCCCAAAATGCGCACTTCCTGGTCCATCACATCGGTGAAATCAATATCCTATTTATACACAAGCCACCCTTAGAATTTGAGTGAGTATGACTCCTCTCTACTCCCCAAACTGTTGGATGCTCCCTTTTGTAATACCCCGTATTTTTATGGCTTTGAAATTGGGGATTTATTAAATGTAATTGAGATAAATTAATTTAATATTAATCTAAAAATTTATTTAAATATTTACTAGCGTGATGAGAGTTAGTAAATATTGGGAATTTGTTGAATATTACTTAATGAGTAAAGTAATATGTAGAATTGAATTTACTAAAATTGTCACGATTGAATAATATGACAATTGTGAAAGTTTAGTCGGGACGCGTCGGTGTCGTGTCAGGACTATATTATTATATTAAAAAGTGAATAAATTATAAGCCACCCGTATGGTCATTTTGAGTGTGCCGACGTGTCCGAAAGGGGCGAGATAGTCAGAAAAGTGCACCCGGGGTCTTAGTTTGGGTCTCAGGGCATTTTTAGTCCTAACCGGCACCTCGGGAGGACGATTTAGTCATTTTCAAATTAGTCCTTAGTTAACTGATGAAAATTGAGAAATTTATATCAGATATTAAGAAAGTCTTCCAGGGTTAACATTCCCAAAATTTGAGAACGAAAGTGAGAGAAAGGAAGGAAAAGCTTTCCAAGAATCTAAGGCATAGAACCAACCCAATTGCACCACCACCACCACCAAAACGTAGATTGGAGAGAGGGGATCAAGCCTATACCTATAAAACTTGTGGAATCAGACCTACTATCTCAAGGCAAATATCTTTCTTGATATTTTTCTAGTTGACATTTCACCCATGTTAGAATAGGATTGATAAATATATGTTTTATTGAAGAATTTCATGAATTAGGAGATTTGAATCACATGTTTTAGGAGTAATACATGTAATCTGGAAGCCTTGTCATATGTAGATGATTACCCACCAAATTGTAATGGTTTAGAAGAGAGAAATCTGTTAAAAATTAGAAGGTTTGAAATTTTAATGAAACTAGGCTTCGTGATAAATATTATGAATTGGGCCTTTAATACTATGTCCTTGATGAAATTCGTATATGCTTTATGTAGAAAATCATGTAGATAGGTATATATAATCATTGGTTTAATTGGTTGGGAGTTTGGGACTCGTTTATGAAGTTTTGGTCGCGTTTTAATAAGAAAACCCATAGTTAACAATGGAAGAATCTGGGTTATAACTGATCGATCTATTAATCGACCCAAGAATGTCGTTCGATCGACTAATCGATCGATCGACCCTTTCATCGATCGATCGACCCCTTCTGAAAACTACAGTTTTTTTCCTCTTTTTGTTAAATTCGAATAAAATGCGTAGGAACCCTTGAATATAATTTAAAAAGTATAATGGGACATGAAGAGGACCAATAGGGTCTAACTAGATTTCGTTGAATGAAATTTTATATGGGATGTAACCGTGGGTTAACGGGGGGTTTCGATAGATATTGGAAATTGTGTGTACGTTAACTAAGGAATTGAAAGATTCGTGAATGACTTAGGCCAGTATGTTAGAGAGGGTGTACCTACTGAATTTACCTTCAGGAGGAGAGAATACTTCGAGGGACGAGAAGTAATTATGAAATGATTTTAATTGAGAATAAATAGAGATGAGTTCTTTATGCATAAGAATTGGGAAAATTTTTGTTACGTACAGTTAAAATATTATTATGGGTCGTGGGCGAACCTAGTTGGAAAATGAGAATATTTATATATATTACCGAGTGCATGTGTATATATCTATATGATATTTGTGTATAATCATTCCCGCGCTACTTTCTATCACGGAGGTTGCCGTGCCTGGACAATCTTATATCGATGGGACTTTTATGGGGGATATTGACTTGTACCCTAGAACATAGGATTCCTTGGTACAAGCTATCTGAGAATGATAGTCAGACGGTCCTAAGAGACGTGAGGGTTATGTGCTGACCTCTTAGTGACTTGAAACTATGCTTCGCCTCCATTTTGTGTCTATTGTGTTAATACAGTTAGAGAGTGATTCCGAACTAGTATTTCCCTTAGTACGATAGATACGGGGACTTGATAGCAGAGTATGCCAACACCATAGATTTTATGTGGGGGTGCCGATAGTATATATATAGATTATATGAGTGCTTAATATATATACATATATATGGAATTCTTCTTCTGTGCGCATAAGTAGATAAATATTAAATAAATGCTCCAAAATTACAGTAAGTGTTCTGCAACTTTATAAAAGTATTGAGAAATACATAAGTGACGTAAGAAATCATTAAGAGATTAATCTCTAAACTAAAATCATAGTCTTGTGACTTCTCGAAATAAAATTTATGGGAGATAAGGTACATAGACTTATGAGGCATTTAGTAGTACGGTAGGTGTGCACATTCGGTGAGAGGTGAGAATTTTCAAGAGAGTGTCGCGTACTAATATGGTTGTTATATTATCCGCTAAGAATTTTAAATACTTTCTAAACTATTTTTAAAACTGTTTTTCACTCGGGATTTGACTCATTTCCTGTATATATATATATATATATATGTATATACTACAGGTGCCCAACCACAGGGGCGTCAGGCGTAGGTTCTTTGGATTTAATGTGTTGTAGCTTATATGGGAGTTGCAGGCCCTTGCTTTAGACGACCTCTTCCTTGATTCAACTATTGATTTAGTACTGCATAGCTAGGACATGTGTCGCCCCATTTCCTATTTTAGTTTAGACTTATTAGAGATTTGTATTTAATAATGTTTTCAGTATTCAGACTCATTGGGAGTTATTTCGTGTCGTGATGATTTTACTTATGGTTATTGACTTGGTTTGAATAATCTAGTTGGCATGTTTCTTTTGGATGATTGTTATCCTTTGTATTTATGTTATTCTTAAACTGATTTATACTTAAAAAGGTTTTTACGTTGGGATTTAATAAATGAAATAATATTCTAAATGTTTTGACACTTAGCTTAATTAATTAGGGTGATTAAAACGAAAAGTTATTTTCGACAGTGATGCTAAGAATGAACCATACCGTTCACCTTGATTTTAATTTAATAAAGGACTGATCACCCAGTATTTAATTAGGCGAGGTGTTACAAGTGGTATCAGAGCATCAAGTTCTAGTGTCCTTTAGGATCTATACGGCTTATTTTGCTTTCAGCTTAGCATCTTTGATATAGAGCCCTATTTTTAGGACAGTTGTATTCTTGTGTTTATGCTTACGTCTTCAACTATTTGGGATTTAATAATAACTGTAGACTAATAAACTTCCTTCTCATTTCAGATGACTCTGAGATGCGCACCCCGAGACATGAATGCCCAACCCGAGCAGTCAGTAGCTCCGGCCTTGGGAATGATGAATGCAATTGAAGTAGCCACCATTGTTGCTCCGGCGATGAATGCCGCATTAGTGGTGGTGCAGCAGGCTCCACCCCAGGTTCAGGCAGTAGCGCTAGTACCAGCACAACTTCTCACTGCATGAAAGTGGGTCAGGGATGCCTTTCAGAAGGCGCATCCCCTAGAGTTCTCGAGTAGTTCGGACATTATGATCGCCAGCCAATGGAAGAAGGATATCCAGAGGCATCTGCGCATATATGAGTGCACTGACATGCAGAAACAGTTACTAGCTTCCTTTAAGCTAGTAGGGGACGCTTTGCAGTGGTGGGAGTCCACCACCACCTTGGAGGAGAGGGACAACATATCGATTCAGTCATTTTGGGTGCGGTTTGATCGCAAATATTTCCTGTCCACCATGCTGACTGAGATGAGGCGGAGCTTACTAAATCTTAAGAAGGAGAGTATGTTCGTTACTTAGTATGAGGAGGAGTTCACGATAATTCTCACTATAGTGTCGGATGAGTCACCCACTGAGGAGAACAAGATATTGTTGTTTCTAGATAGATTGTCCTGGAGGATTCGTCAGCACCTTATAGGTAATCTATCATTGGGTAGTTACACTGACGTACTCAAAGCCGCTCTAGTTCACTGCTAGGATCACCGCTTCCGTCAGCAGGGAATCAAACAAGTAGGGGAGTCCAGCTAGCAGGGCAGGACAGGGGCAGTAGTACAGGTGGGGTACCAGTAGCCGAAGGGCAGACCCGTTACAGTGAACAGAGTTCCCACTAGGGTGACCCTACCAAGTGATTCCAATTTGGTGATTCTAGGTAGGTATTTAGGGGCTATAGACAGGGCCAGTCCAGTCAGTATGGCCAGCAGTGCCAACATCACCAGCATTAGGGCCATCAGGGCCAATAACATTTTTAGTAGGGCCAGTGGTTGGGTGGCAATGGCCAACAAGGTCGTGGTCAGCAAGGACAAAGTGGAGGAAACTTTCGGGGTAGGTGTTTTTGATGTGGTAAGAATGGCCATAGGCATGAGTATTTCCCAGAGGGGGATAGGGCCCCACAGCAGCAGGGTGCCTACAATGAGCCACAAAGGTCACCCTTTCCAACCGCCTCCCAACGCCAGCTCAGATGCCAACCCTACTAGCCATCCCAATAGCCCCAATCCAGCAGGGGCAATTATAATATGGACGTGTCTATAATGTCCACCAGGCCGCAACACCTCAGGCACCACCCGCGATTGAGGGTACGTTTCCTATCCATGACACTATGGATCGAGTCTTATTTGATACTGGGTCATTGTACTATTTTATAGCTACTCACTTTGCTCGGGCCTTAGGGTTATTAAACACGGAAGATAGTACAGTGACATGTGTTGACTCACCATTGGGGAATGGGTCTTTGATTTTCTTTATATGCCGGGGTGTAGGTATAGAGATTAGTAGTTTGATTTTACCTGCGGACATGCTTGTATTAGATATGCATGAGCAGAACACCATTATTGGCATGGATTGGCTCACTGCGTACAAAGCCATGATAGATTGTTTTGGTAGAAGTATTATCTTTCCTATTCCAGTTCAGGAGATGTTTTTGGTGGAGATGCCTCGCCCAGAAGGAGGATCTTGCACCCATTTGTATTACATAGACAAGGATACCTCTAAGGAGATTGTGATTCCCCTGGATTCGATTCCAGTTGTTCATGATTTTTTGAATGTATTCCAGGATATACCGGGCCTACCCCCAGTTAAAATATAGACTTTATCATAGACTTGATGTCGGTCACTCGATCGAAAGCATGTGCGCCATACCGTATGTCTCTAGTGAATATGAGGGAGTTACGGGATCAGATAGAGCAGCTGTTAGGTCAGGGCTTCATTTATAGGAGCACCTCGCCTTGGGGCGCTCCGATGTTGTTTATAAAGAAGAAAGATGGTTCATTGAGGTTGTGCGTGGATTATCAGGAGTTGAACAAGGTCACAATATGGAATAAATATCTGTTGCCTCGAATCGATGACCTGTTCGACCAACTGAGAGGAGAAACCTTGCTTTCGAAGATAAATTTGAGATTGGGATACCATCAGCTACGGATTAGGGAGCAGGATGTGTCGAAGACTGCTTTCTTGACGAGATATGGGTCCTATGAGTTTAGAGTCATGCCATTTGGGATGAAAAATGCTCCAGTCGTATTCATGGACTTGATAAACTGAGTGTTTAGAGAGTTCTTGGATAGTTTATCACCGTCTTCATAAATGACATCCTGATTTATTCACTGACTGAGGAGGAGCATGCTGAGCACTTGAGATAGGATCTTCAGACTCTACAAGAGAATTAGATGTATGCTAAGTATGAGAAGTGTGAGTTCTGGTTAAGGGAGGTACAAGTTTTGGGACACGTTATGTCAGAATCGGGCATATCGGTTGACCCGAGCAAAGTGTCGGCAATGATGAAGTGGGGACAACACAAGACACCGATAGAGGTTCATAGTTTCTTAGGGTTAGTCGGGTACTACAGGAATTTCATTTGAGGCTTTTTGAAGATAGCGGGTCCGCTGATGAATCTGACTCGCAAAGGAGTACTATATGTATGGGATGATGCTTATCAATTAGCTTTTGACGAGCTGAAAGATAAGCTAACTTCGATGCCAGTTCTTGCTTTGCCCAGGCTGGGAGTGGAGTACCTCGTGTATACTGATGCCTATTTATAGGGACTCGGTGGAGTACTTCTGCAGGAAGAGCAGGCTATAGATTTTGCCTCCCGCAAGTTTAAGCCTCACGAAAGGAATTACCCCACCCACGACCTGGAGCTAGTGGCGGTCGTGTTTGCATAGAGGATTTGGAGACATTACTTGTTGGGGGAGAAGTTTCACTTGTTCACAGACCAGAAGTCACTGCAATAATTGTTCAATTAGCGAGAGTTGAACATGCGTCAGCCCAGGTGGCTGGGGTTTGTGAAAGACTACCAGTTCGAGATACAGTACCATCTAAGAAAGGATAACATGGTTGCTGATGCGTTAAGCTGTAGACCGGTATGTGACATAGTGAAAGTAGGGAGAGTGAAGTGGAAAGAGCTGGGACACTAGGACGTGGTAGACCGTTCCTTTATATCAGTTATGTTAGTCACACCCGAGATTATTACGAGGGTGATACAGGCACAAGCAGTGGATACATTTTTCCAGGATCATATTGTACCACTCTTAGCTGAGGGTGCTGAGTCCTATTTAGTGAGTTCTAATGGGGGTTTGAGGTTTAATGGGAGAATTGTGGTCCTGGAGGGAGAAGACTTACGTCATGCAGTGGTGACACAGTTGCACAGATCCAGATTTGCGGTACATCCTGAAAGGGATAAAATGTAGCAGGATATGAGGTGGCAGTACTGGTGGATTGGAATAAAGAAGGACATTGCAGAGTTCGTGTCCAAATGGTCTACCTATCAGATGGTAAAGGTGGACCACCAGAGACCGCCAGGGTTACTTCAGCCATTGGAGATACCTACGTGGAAATATGAGAGTATTTCCAGGGACTTAATTACTGGGTTGCCTACATCACAGCGGGTAGGGGTGCACAACGAAACTGAAAATCCGATAAACCGAACCAAACCAACTGCATTGGTTCGGCTTGGATTGGTTTTTTTGCTCAATGGTTCGATTCCGTTTTGAAAAAAAAAACCGATACATAGGTTCGGTTCTCGGTTCCAAGGTAAAAAAACCCAATCCGATTCGAAATCCGATCCGAACCAATCCGGGACCGAACCGATTTATAATTACATATATATATTTATTTAATATATTTAACACTTGTAATTTATATTTTTGTGATTATTTGAGTTTCTAACTTAAGTTATTGAGGTCAAAATTAATTTTGACCTTAAAAAAATTAGTTATGAAACACATTAATCTTAAAAAAAATTAGTTATGAAATATGATTTTGGAACCGAAAACCGATCCGATCCGAGAACCGCTGGTTCGGTTTAATTCGGTTCGGTATAAATGTCGGTTCGGTTCCGGTTCCAAAAATTTAGAACCGACCCAGGTCGGTTCGGTTCTCGGATTAGTACCAAAACCGATCCAAACCGAACCGTGTGCACCCCTAACAGCGGGGCCACAATTCCATATGGGTTATAGTGGATCGGTTGACAAAGGTGGCTCATTTTCTGCCAGTACGGACAGGCTACACCATGGGCCAATATGCGCAGTTATTTAATATCGAGATAGTTAGGCTACATGGGGTGCCCCTGTATATTGTGTCTGATAGAGATAAGATTTTGGTGCCACGTTTCTGGGAGAGCTTTCAGGAGGCTATGGGTACAGCGTTAAGATTGAGTTCAACTTATCACCCACAGACGGATGGACAGACAAAGCATACCAATCAAATGTTGGAGGATATGCTACGTATGTGTGTCCTTAATTTTAGAGGAGGTTGGGAGCCGTATCTTCTACTGGTGGAGTTCGCTTATAATAACTCCTATCAGTTGGCATGAAAACATTTGAGGCTTTGTATGGCAGACCATTTCGTTCTCCCACTTGTTGGCTAGAGGTGGGGAATAACAATTTGTTTGGGCCAGAGGTGATTCAGTAGACATTAACTAGGATTGAGCTTATCAGGAGCCGCATTCAGGTAGATTAGGATAGACAGAAAAGCTACACCGATGCAAAATGATCCTTCTGAGAATTTAGCGTGGGGGACCAAGTATTACTGCGTGTGTTTCCTATGAAAGGAGTAATGAGATTCGGGAAGAAAGGAAAGTTAGCTCTGAGGTATGTAGGACTGTTTCCCATTATTAAGAGGATTGGGCCAGTGGCATACAGATTGGGGTTGCCAGAGCACTTACACCGCATCCACGATGTATTCCACATCTCGTCGTTGAGACGATACCTTTGGCATGATATGGCGCACACCCACATCGCGATAGAGGAGATCGACTTATAGCCCGATAGTTCTTATGAGGAGAAACCAGTGGCCATCCTAGACCATAGCGAGAGGATATTGAGGTCGAAGGTAGTTCCAATTGTACAGGTTCAGTGGGAGCATCATATTATGGAGGAGTCCACTTGGGAGTGCGAGGCAGATATGCGCAAAAAATATCCAGATCTATTTTTACCCGGGATGCCTAATTTTTCAAATTTCGGGATGAAATTCCGTTATTAGGAGAGAGTATGTAATACCCCGTATTTTTATGGCTTTTAAATTGGGGATTTATTAAATGTAATTGAGATAAATTAATTTAATATTGATTCAAAAATTTATTTAAATATTTACTAGTGAGACGAGAGTTAGTAATTATTGGAAATTTCTTGAATATTACTTAATGAGTTAAGTAATATGTAGAATTTAATTTATTAAAATTGTCACAAGTGAATATGACAATTATGGAAATGTAGTCGGGACGCGTCTGTGTCGTGTCGGGACTATATTATTATATTAAAAAGTGAATAAATTATAAGTCATTCGTATGGTCATTTCGAGTGCGCCAACATATCTGAAAGGGGAGAGATAGTTAGAAAAGTGTATCCTGGGGTTTAGTTTGGGTCTCGGGGTGTTTTTAGGCCTAACCGACACCCCGAGAGGGCGATTTAGTCATTTTCAAATTAGGCCTTAGTTAAATGATGAAAATTGGGAAATTTATATTTGATATTAAGAGAGTCTTCTAGGGTTAACATTCCGAAAAGTTGAGAATGCCAGTGAGAGGAAGGAAGAAAAAGCTTTCCAAGAATCCAAGGCCTAGAACCAACCCAATTGCACTACCACCACCACCAAAACGTAGATCGGAGTGAGGGGATCAAGCCCATACCTGTCAAACTTGTGGAATCAGACCTACTATCATAAGGCAAGTATCTATCTTACTATTTTTCTAGTTGATATTTCTCTCATGTTAGAATAGGATTGATAAATATATGTTTTATTGAAGAATTTCATGAACTAGGAGATTTGAATCACATGGTTTAGGAGGAATACATGTAATCTGGAAGCCTTGTCATATGTAGAGGATTACCCACGAAATTGTAATGTTTTAGAAGAGATAAATCTAGAAAAAGAATTAGAAGGTTTGAAATTTTAATGAAACTAGGGTTTTTGATAAATATTATGAATTGGGCCTTTAATTCTATGTCCTTGATGAAATTCGTACATGCTTTACGTAGAAAATCATGTAGATAGGTATATATAATCATTAGTTTAATTGGTTGGGAGTTTGGGACTCGTTAAAGAAGTTTTGGTTGAGTTTTAATAAGAAAATCCGTAGTTAATAATGGCAGAATCCGGGCTATACCTGATCGATCGATCGACCCAAGATCCCTTATGAAAACAACAATTTTTTTCCTCTTTTTGTTTAATTTGGATAAAATGCGTAGGAACCCTTGAATATCATTTAAAGAGTATAATGGTTCATGAAGAGGACTAGCAGGGTCTTAGTAGATTCCGTTGAATGAAATTTTATATGGGATGTAACCGTGGGTTAACGGGGGGTTTCGACACTGTGACACCCCGACTAATTAAATACCAGATAGATTCTCCTTTATGAAATTAATACAGAATATCAAGTTGGTTATGTTTTAGCATCACTGTCGAAAACCTTTAATTTATTACTAGCGACTTAATATTTAAAAAGTGAGTTGCCAAATTTTATTAAATTACTTATCACATTCACATTCACATTCACATTCACATTCACATTCACATTCACATTAACATTCACATTCACATTCACATTCACATTCACATTCACATTCACAAATAAGTTATATTTATATATCACATTCACATTCATTAAATTACTTATCACAAGTGTTATTTAAATTATCATATTCGTAGCCCATTCAAATATCTTAGTTATACACATCTACTAAGCAACAATGAACTAGTCACAAGTATATATATAAATCACTATCAATACATATATACATATATGGCACCCCTAAGCTAAGCTGCGGTGCCCGCATACTCTGCTATCAAATCCATGTACATCACGTACGTAAGGATCACGTGTTCCGAATCACTCAGGAACCTTCACTAATACAAATCACACATATTGGAAGCGAACGTAGTTCACATTCCCATGGGTCACGTACATACCTACGCTCCCATGGTCAGCTGACTTATAAACTCCCAAATAAGTCATTCACAGTCCTATGTCCTTAAGGTACCAATCTAATTCCCCCCCCCATATGCACACAAAGATCAGATGGTCCTTTTCTGAAAGCCAACCTCCCGTGATAGCAAGTATAGTAGATATATGATACACATAAGAAATCCATACACTAGGCATTCACACAACCTAAGTAGTCATATATCAATATAGGTATTCACACATTCCATCTTATAAGTCTCATACGTAGTAAGTTTATCACGAACATCTTGCGTAATATATATTTAGCTTGATAACTCTCTCGTCGTATCAATCTGAGTACCTAAACCTATCCCAAAAGGTTACTAGGTCTACTATTAGTTTATAATTTTATCTCAGTAACTTAAAGTCCCTATGTTACTGTTCCTATCGTCACATCATCATTCATTCCCATTATAGTCTCAATTCGAACGATTTCTAACCGTACCCCACTCGGTAGAACCTCGTAAGTGATAATATTAAATTCCATAAGGTAAACCATTCTTTCGGCATCAAATAAGACCCTACTAACCTTAACTAAGCCCCACAATACTATATTAATCACCCTAAGAATCATTATAGGTTTGGGATTTATATTAAACTTTATAGGGGAAAAACTTTCAAAAATCAGGCATAGGGTCGTTCGATTGAAGGCATAGGGTCGATCGATCGAAAGAGTCGATTGATCGATATTCTTGAGTCGATCGATCGATCAAGCAAGTGTTTGCCCAGAAATTCTGTAAAATAGTTGCGGGTCCTCCAAATTTACACCCCAAATCTTCCATTACAACATCCCAAACTCTCAGCTAAGTATACTACTCATTACACCAACATGTTTCCACAATCTTTAACGTTTTAGAATCATTAAACCATCATGAATTAATAGTTTCTTGGATCAAAAGTCATAAATATTCCTCTAAACCTAGTTCTTCAAAATTTCTTCAAGAACATCGAATTTATCAATCATTAATTTGTAAATTTGTACACATCGATTATAATTTCATTTTCCTACATACCAGAAGTTCATCTACATGCAAAACTTACCCATATTCAATGTTTAATTCTCCCAATTTATAAATACTCAATTTTCCAAGTCTAGTCTCCAACTCTAAACTACATGGATAATATATATTTGCTGAATCATAATAAGTTAAATCACTTGCCTGGGAATGAAGATTATGATCCCTTTAAGACGATAAAGTTTGGTTCTCTTTCTTTTTTCAATCACAATTCCGGCGATAATGGAGGTGTGTGGTGGTTATGGCCATGGAAACCCTTGGAGCTTCTCCTCTCTATTCACGTTGCCCACTCTTTGGTTTTGACAGATAATGGCCCTAGTGGCCCTAAGGTTGGATAATAAATAAGACCTAATTTTCCTAGATCACTATTCATTAAAAATTAAAATGACTAAAATACCCTCTCGGGTTGTCGGTTAGGCCTAAAAATGACCCGAGACCCAAACTAACCCCCCCGCTAGTGTTTTTTGACTATTTGGATCCTTTGGGATGCGTTGGCGCACTCAAAATGACCATACGGATGATACAATTATAATTTACTTTTAAATTCATTCAAATTGATTCCTGACGCGACTGACAAGCGAGTCCCAACTTAATTTCCGAATTGTCGTATTTATAACTCGCGACAATATTAATAAACTCAATAATCATATATTACCATATTCACTTAGTAATATTCAACATTATTATCATAATCAAATACCAACTCTCGTCTCGCTAGAATTTGAATTCGGATTAATTTCCAATTAATTATCTCAAATTAATTTAATTAATCCCATAATTAAAAGCAATTTCATTTAATTAATCTCATAATTAAAAGCCATAAAAATATGGGGTATTACAGACACATATTGGAAATTGTGCGTATGTTAACTAAGGAATTGAGAGATTCATGAATGACTTAGAATAGTATGTAAGAGAGGGTGTACCTACTTAGTTTACCATTAGGAGGAGAGAATACTTCGAGGGGCGAGAAGTAATTACGAAATGATTTTAATTGATAATACATAGAGATGAGTTCTTTATGCGTAAGAATTGGGAAAAATTATGTTACGTACGGTTAAAATATTATTATGATCGTGGGAGAACCTAATTGGAAAATGAGAATATTTATATATATGACCGAGTGCATGTATATATATCTATATTATATTTGTGTATAATCATTCCCGCGCTACTTGCTATCATGGAGGTTTCCGCACCGGGATAGTCTTATCTCAATGAGACCTTTATGGGGGATATTGACTTGTACCATAGAATATAGGATTCCCTGGTACAGGCTATCTGAGAATGATAATCAGACGGTCCTAAGAGATGTGAGGGGTATGTGCTGACCTCTTAGTGACTTGAAACTATGCTTCACCTCCATTTTATGTGTATTGTGTTAATACAGTTCGAGAGTGATTCCGAACTAGTATTTCCCTGAGTACGAGAGATTCGGGGACTTGATAGCAGAGTATGCCATCGCCATAGATTTTATGTGGGGTGCCGATAGTATATATATTATATGAGTGATTAATATATATACGTATATATGAAATTCTTCTAGTGTGCATATAATTAGATAAATATTAAATAAATGCTCCAATATTATAGTAAGTGTTCTGGAACTTCATAACAGTATTGAGAATTACATAAGTAACGTAAGAAATCATTAAGAGATTAATCTCTAAACTAAAATCATACTCTTGTGACATCTCAAAATAAAATTCATGGGAGATAAGCTACATAGAATTATAGGCATTTAGTAGTACGGTAGGCGTGCACACAAGATGAGAGCTGAAAATTCTCAAAGGAGATACGCGTACTAACATGGTTGTTATATTAGCTGGTAAGCATTTTAAATACTTACTAAACTATTTTTAAAACTGTTTTAAACTCGGGCTCTGACACGTTTCCTTCATCTTTCTCTCTCTTGTATATATATATATATATATATATATATATATATTATAGGTGCCCAGCCACAGGGGCGTCAGACATAGGTTCTTTGGATTTGATGTGCTCGGGACAGTCTTATCTCGATGGGACCTTTATGGGGGATATTGACTTGTAACCTAGAACATATGATTCCTTGGTACAGGCTATCTGAAAATAATAGTCAGATGGTCCTAAGAGACGTGAGGGGTATGTGCTGACCTCTTAGTGACTTGGAACTATGCTTCACCTCCATTTTGTGTGTATTATGTTAATACAGTTCTAGAGCGATTTCGAACTAGTATTTCCCTTAGTACGAGAGATACGGGGACTTGATAGCAGAATATGCCGGCACCATAGATCTTCTGTGGGGTACCGATAATATATATTATATGAGTGATTAATATATATACGTATATATGGAATTCTTCTACTGGGCGTATAAGTTGATAAATATTAAATAAATGCTCCAAAATTATAGTAAGTGCTCGGGAACTTTATAACAGTATTGATAAATACATAAGTAATGTAAGAAATCATTAAGAGATTAATCTCTAAACTAAAATCATAGTCTTGTGACTTCTCGAAATAAAATTTATGGGAGATAAGCTAGATAGACTTATGAGGCATTTAGTAGTACGATAGGCATGCACACTAGATGAGAGTTGAGAATTTTCAAGAGAGTATCGCATACTAACATGATTTTTATATTAGCCGGTAAGCATTTTAAATACTTGTTAAACTATTTTTAAAACTATTTTACGCTCGGGCTCTGACCCGTTTCCTGTCATCTTTCTCTCTCTTGTGTGTGTGTGTATATATATATATATATATATATATATATATATATATATATATATATATATATATATATATATATATATATATTACCGGTGCCATCCACAAGGGCGTCAGGCGTAGGTTCTTTGGATTTGATGTGCTGCAGCTTATGTGGGAGTTGCAGGCCCTTGCTCTAGACGACCTCTTCCTTGATTCAGCTCTTGATTTAGTAATGCATAGCTAGGGCATGTGTCACCCGATTTTCTATTTTAGTTTAGAATTATTAGAGATTTTGTATTCAATTATGTTTTCATTATTCAGACTCATTGGGAGTTATTTCGTGTTGTGATGATTTTACTTATGGTTATTGACTTGGTTTGGATAATCTAGTTGGCATGTTTCTTTTGGATAATTGATATCCTTGGTATTTATGTTATTTTTAAACTGATTTATACTTAAAAAGGTTTTTACGTTAGGATTTAATAAATGAAATAATATTCTAAATGGTTTGACACTTAGCTTAATTAATTAGGGTGATTAAAATGGAAAGTTGGATTCGACAGTGATGCTAAGAATGAACCATACAGTTCACCTTGATTTTAATTTAATAAAGGACTGATCACCTGGTATTTAATTAGGCGGGGTGTTACACCTTTGCGAGAGAGATCCCTCGCCTGTATCTCTACAGTCTTTCAACCCATATCTTGTGTGATAGCTCTCCTTGCTGTACACATATCCGGACTATCTCTCTTCTTGATGAGATTCAGTCCATCTTACTTTTCCAATTCTGCTTGTAACTTACCCATACACATATGTTCAATACATATATTTCCATGTCTTCTCATTACGGATGACACTGAAAATCCAACTAACTTGGGCACCCATGCACCCTGAATCTCATGCATATCTGTACAATTATACCAAACATAACATATTTATATAAAATTAGGCCTTACATACCTGGCGTGACTATACAGTAAGGGTATACTCATTTACCCTACTAATCGTAACTTAATTATTCTCGAGATTGCCCCACCGATCCATTATTGGTGCAAGCGTTCCACAATGCTTCCTACCCAACATTACCCGACTCCACTGGCCTTAAATCATAATATTGCTCTCAACTCACAGTTTTATCCATATACATGAGCAATAACTAAAGTACTAAGTCCATGCTGTAACGATCACACATCTCCCAACTCTTGATGCTCACTAAGGTTCTTTCATGGGACATCTCGCAAGTGAAATCCGAATATCGAACCCCTAATACACTACTACCTAGCATTGTTAGTCATCGAGATCCGTAGGCCCAAAGCACATAATTCGGGACACTTAAAACCCTATTCCCCAACATGTGAGTCTAATCCTCAAATCCCACATCTCTAAAGGAGTCATGTAGTAAGACACTCTCATCATCACTAAGTCAATGACACTTAATCAATAACGAGCTCGATATTTCTGCTCAACGATAAATCCTATATCCCCCGAATCTCATCAGTAAAGTCCCTACGCACCAGGATAAAATATAATGAGACAACTATACTCTCAAAAATCTCCCTAATAATATAATCTATACATTGGCTCGACCCTCTTTCTGGATGAGACATCAGAAAAACAACACATCCTGCCCTGGAACAACGAACACACACACACACACTCACATATATATATATATATATATACACGAAACTAATGCGAATGCAACTTGCGGACGAATTTTTTTGTATTTTTTAAAAATAGTAATTTTTTTCTGACTTGATTGTTTTTCTGTGGTATTTAAACATTCCAGGGGACTCCAATAAAAAAATCAGCTCAAAATGAATAGTTTTACGATTTTTAAAAAATCGGTCAAACATATGTCAGTTTTTAAAGCTCTTTAAAGCTGACATATATTTGATCGATTTTTAAAAAATAGTAAAACATTTCATTTTGAGCTGATTGTCTTTACAGGGGTATCCTGAAATGTTTAAATACCACAAAAAAAATCAAGTCAAAATTTGATTGTTTGCTATTTTTAAAAAAATACACAAAAATCCGTCCGCAAGTTAAATATGCAAGTTGCATTCGCAATAGAGCATGACTATATATATATATATATATATATATATATATATATATATATATATATATATATATCCTTACTGTAATCGCCCACTATCGCTCAACCGTCGCCAACTAGCCATACCCAGGATAATATCTTACTCGAACAATGTGTCTATCTAAAATGAGCAAATTCACTAAGTCATATCCTCTCAGGGTTCACACCCGCTCCAATTCAGGTGGAACCAAAGATTCCTCCGCTACTCAACGATAAATACACATATACACCCACTAGTGATACTAATGATAAACCCACTAAATCCATCTCAAGCGTGAATCTAATGCTAACTAAAATACAATGACAGACCCGTATCACGGAAAACTTACTCCATTTACCTAAGGATAAAAATTATACCTTCAACTGCTAATGGTACTGGTTTCTTAACTGGTTCTTGTACATAATACTCATGTCTAAACTATCCCAAGAACTACTATAATTATTTCCCTTACTGGGCACCTTACCTCTGTCCCTTATCTCGCTTCGGACAAGATCGATGCATGTAGTCCTACTCTCCACATATAAAACACCTCCCTATGAAACCCCCATCTCTGGCCCCATTATCCATATCGAGGCTACTTTACTCTCTGGACCTACCCCAGTTGTTTCCTTGGCTCCACTGGCCCCGTGGAACAAAGTTATATCCCTGTCGAAATCCACATTCACTCGATCGGAATTCCCTTGATCTGAATCTCTTAAATGGGTCCTTCTACACGTTATCCCCTATGTGGTGTCCCACTAACACCAATGCGTCCGGTCTTGCCCTACTGACTAGACTCACCAATCTCTTGGTTCCCTTCACATAGAAGCGTTGATATTAACCTTATAAAAGTACGACATTAACGACATCATCGTATGTTTTCCAAGCCGGATTTTTGCTCAATGCTGGCGTATTCTACCCAAGAGTCCATCATCAACTTAGTGGCCCCCTTTCTCTTTCGTATCCACCTCATCGGGTACAAATTTTTCTAAGCAAGAAAATTCTTCCTCATACTCGGCCATTGTCCATCTCTCTTGTAATAAGTACATAAATTTCCTTCGCATCTCTGTTCAAATAGTAGATGAAAGGATTTTCAGTGAAACTGCACCCTAAATTCATCGATATTCATAGTATTTCTCCTTAGATGTGGTGATTAACTCTTATCACTACAACACTACTCCTATGAGTTTAAAAATCTATTGAAATTAAATCCTGCATATGACTGCACTCCACTATTCGCAATTGCCTTTGGATGTTCTCCTTCTAATGGCTAGCTAACACACGACTTCACTTTCCCCAAACTCTTACGGATGGCCCTTCTGAAAAGAACTTTCGATTTTTTCACATACTGATTACACTGAGTGAGTCTGAATTGGCGCCACGGTCTGCTACTTGGGGAAGCTATAGTCCCCTAGCGATCATCGCAGCATCAACTACCTGAGCAATAATAGTGGTGATTTCTACTGCAGTCACCGTTCCCAGAATACTTTGTGGCTCTGGCCTCTCCTCTCCTCTTCCAGTCCTCCTAGAGGCCCTCATTGGTTGTCCTATGTTGTTGTGTATGTGAAACCTAACCTAACTCGTATATTATTTGCTTCAACTATATGCAATACCAGGACATCATAAATATCAATATGAATCAACAATCCTAAGCATAGGGCTCTACATCAAAGACAAAGAAATGCTGAAAACATAATAAGTCCACGCAGATCCAAAGAACTTCAGAACATGATTCTCTGATACCATCTATGACACCCTGCCTATTTCAATAATAGGTAATCAGTCCTCTACTAAAATAAAATAAAAATCTCATCTGGTTCATTCTTAGCATCACTTGTCGAAAATATTTTAATTACTAACTACCTATTATATTAACAAGTTGTGTTAAATTTTAATCTTAAAATTACCGTACCAAATAAAATCATTCAACATATATCCATGCACTAAATGATATAATCAATCACACCAGGAAATAATCTAAATGCAAAATTAAATAAAACCAAGTACCGAAAAAACCATCAGTTACTAAAAATCAAATACAATCATCTGAGCTGAAATAAATAAAATTAAAATAAATAAGTCTAATAGAAAGGGCTACATGCCCAACAATATCCGAAAAGGGAACCTAATATAAATAGCAATAAATGAAGCGTATACTCCAAAATTTGCAAGCCTCCACAACAACTGTAGCTACGTATCCCTGGAAAGAATAATCTGCCTTGGCGTTCCTGTGGCTGGACTTTTAAAAGTTATTTTTGAAAATATTAGACACTGATCGGAGCCCAAAACTTTTGAAAATATTTAGCAAGTAAACAAATTGCAGTAATGATAATGAAAAGAAAATTTCCATATTTAAATTGGTAGCACACTCTCATGAGATAATCCCTTCTCCTTATCTAATGTGCGCACAAAACGTATGCTCTTAACCCTCCTAGTTATGCTACCCCACCTAACTAGTATCATCACTAATCTCTATGTAATATACTACCTGCCTCGAGTATTGTTTATTGTTGATTTTTTAATTAGCTTACTTCTCTACTTAATTGATTAATCATTAGACCATTATTATTCATTCTCATAACCTTACTCCAGTTATTAATAATATTCACAATTCATGTCTTATGGTTGTATATAATTTTCTACCTCTTTATATACGTATATACACATAGCAGTCTCCGACTGTCCTCCTGAATTCATATAAATTTACTCTTCGTAATATTCTCTACTTCACTCTTACATATATTTACACACACACACACACACACACACACACACACACACACACACACACACACACACACACATATATATATATATATATATATATATATATATATATATATATATATATATATATATATATATATATATATAAACACGTATATATAAATCACATCAAGAATATATCTCTCGCTATATAAGTGTAACTGCAATCCCTTTTAGCCGTACGTCACTAGATTGCAACCATCCCTCCGAGAATTACCCAGCTAGATATAAATCTCTAGCATGATATCAAGGTCCATTAATGTCCACCACATTCTGGACAACCGGGTCAGAATCTCACCACCGTACCCAAAAACGTAATGAAAACCGGAAGTGGTCATGGCCTTAAGTCCATGGTCATAACCACACTACATTATTCCACAGGACTCTAACCCTACACAGCGTGGGCCTGCAAAGACCTATGACCCAAATGAATGGTACTACCTCTGCTGTGATTCGTCAGAGTGACCTCCCACGGTGCGCAACCTCCGCCGATACAATAACCACTAGGATGGGTATGTTTCACATAAATATCATACACACAGATATTATTATTCATATATATATATATATATATATATATATATATATATATATATATATATATATATATATATATATATATATATATATTCACATAATCCGTCTAACCGTGCCTATGTAACTCGTGGCACTAACCCATAATCCCTAAGTCAAACCCCGACTCCCGAATGCAGAAGTTGTCACTTACTTAATTAATTCACACATATCATTATTATTATGAACACTAAGATATTATTCTCTATCCCATGGCATAACCCCTTCTTAAATCACAAATCGATTTCATAAATCATAGCCCGAGTGTTGATCACCCTAAAACACGAGTGCATCCATACCTGGATTTAATTTTTGACTCAAGATTTTGGTCTCGGACACCCTTTCGTAGAAAATTCATAACTAATTAAAAAAATTAGAAAAATACAAAACTGGCGGCCACATGTTCGTATCGAAAAGATCTAGCTTCATGAACTTGGTAAACAGGGGAACCAAACTAGTTCGGTTAAGGGGGTAAACCGGTTCGCCACTGGAATTCTGTGAACACGAACCTGCTACAATTTTAAAATGAGTTTGTCCAAATTGCCACCCAAAAATGCATACAAACATCATCCCAAAGATATATAATGTCACCTCCATCAATTTCAAACATTAATACATACATTTGATATTCTCTATTCATCAAAAACTAAATTAAATATGGGAATTTCGCCATTCTTTTTCCAACATAAATGCTTTCATAACTTCTGATAAAATTACTAAATTCACAATCAAGATTTTGTCTTTTCAATTCAAATGCATGTCTTTTCATTCAATAACAATATATAAAATTCTCGTTCCTAGTTTTATCTAACAATAACTAATTTTCATGTAGGGTTTTCATCTAACGACGATCATAAGAACATCACAACATTCATCTTCTCAAAATCCCTATTTCATACAAATCCAACCCCTAAAATTGGTTTATTTGTCTACCAAGTTTTGATATGGATCATAATACTCAACAAAACATGAAGAAAGTTTCAACACTTGCCTTAAATGAGGAATAAATTTGAATCTTCTTCTTTGTACTGTTGGATCAAGTCAAGAACTCTTATAATTGGCCTCCAATTAAGCCTCCTCCAATCTCTCTTGCATTTTCTCCCCATTTTCTCATTAATTTATCTCTCAATCGATTTTATGTGTAAAGTGGATGCCTCCTAATCCTTAATCTCTTATTTAAACCTCAAATCCCGAAATTAGGCTAACCTCACAGTGTAAAATGACCCGTATGCCCTCGAGTGGGTCCCGACTAGTCTAAAAAGCCTCCGGCACCTGATTACAACCCCCGGGTTCCTAATTTTAACTATTTTGGCCGATTTAGGTTCATCCGAGCACTCAAAATCACCATTCAAGTAACCTATAATGAATTTTCTACCTTATTCTCAACACGACCCCACACACGCGTCCCGAATAAGATCTTATCGATTCGTTGCTTTTACCCACTTACGACGTAATATAAAATAATTTAATTTAATTTACTTATCACGCAAGTTAATGTTATATCACATAAATATTAATCCATATCTTGTTAATTAAAAACATTTAAATTTACTTTATTACTTAAAATATTTAAATTATCGTGAAATGTGTAATTTAGATATTCTCAGAAATACGGGATGTTACTATTCCCTTCAAATATGATAATGTACATGTGTGTAGATTGTGAAACCTTGTGGGGATGATGCCATGGGTAAGTCCCATAATGTGGGAATATTGATGAAAGTAAAGAGAAGTACCGTAATGTGCGAAATGTAAACCATGTCGGGGTAAAGTCATGGATATGTGTTTGAAGTTAGCGTATTTAAATATTTAATATGATTATATATATTTCGATAGTAACTGAGTGTGTGAGTATTTATCACAAGATGTTTTCTGTGACAACCCGAATATAATTATGATTAATTATGCTTAAAGCATGCCTAGCTTATGTGATATGATTAGTGTGTTATTAATATATGTGATGTTAATTTATTATGTTTAGTCTAATCCTACCTTCAAAAAGCATGAAATGTCGAATTAGTTGCAAATACAAAATTTTGAAGGTTTCGATAGGAATGTTCACGTTTAAGGCTAGTTTTGACCTTTATGACGTAACAATTGACTTGAGGTGAAAACTATATAGTTGTAGACAAGTGAGTTATGGTTTTAACACAACAAACGGTGTGTGAAACGGAGGTTCGAGTGAGAAGTTATACCAAAATTACGAAACAAGGGCAAAATAGTCCATCCGTTAAGTAGTATTTTGTCTTATTATGTAAACAAATGTTTTATTCTCATTGGTTGGGAAGGGTGGTGGCTTTGGCCGACCTTAAACCCTTATAATTACCTCTTTATTCATCCAAAATGCAGCCATGAGAGATTTTAAGCATAAGGAAAGAGAAGTAGGAAGTTAGGAAGAAAAAGTGAGGAGAAAATTGAAGAAAATTCATAGAAAATTACGTAAAAGCCCCGAAGGTAATTCTAACTGCAAATCTTATTGTTTTTCTTATATTTATGTTTTAGATGATAGAAACCATCATTTGTTTACTAAACTTTCAGCCCTTGATATATATGTTTGGCTAGATGAAAGTTTAAGTTAAGTTGAATGTACAAAACCCTAAAATTGCTTTGTTTAGAAACTTTGTTTATTCAAACTTCCATATATTTTTGTATATTTACTGGAATTGATTGATTCCAATTGGAGATTAACCTGGACTCATATATGTATGACATATCCGAAAATAATGTGAAAATACAAAGAAATGAGTCTTTGGTGAGAGTTTGAAATTCGGGTATGGAATCTGCGTTAAGGGTGAAAATATGCCCGCCATGTGTTCGGTGTTTTGCTTGACATAGCAAACGAACCTTAAAAATTATGAAACTTTAATTTTGTATTTTTCAATATGTTTACTAATGTTGGGTGAAATATCATATAAATTTATGATGTAGCAAAATCATGGAAATTCGTGGAAGTTGAATGAACGATAAGAGGGCCTATAGGGCAGATTTGCCATGTGGTAAAGAAATGAGCATATCTTGCTCTACGAGATCTAAAATGATGTACCGTCTTTTGTATTGGAATACTAATATGAAAAGGATTGAATTTCCAAGAATAAATGAATTTATATTTGGTCTATGATTTGGATATGTTAAATATACTAGCATGGATTTGGATGGAACTTCACTTGTGATAAATGATTTGAATGGAATCATATGATGCTTATGGATTAAATTATGTTTAAATCGTTCTTTGGATTATTGATATTATTATGATGATACTAATATTTTAAGAATGATAGGAAGGGAAGAAGAGATGATTGAACAAGTACTGGATAAAGGCAAGGGCAAAGCTAGTTAAACTGCCAAGGTGAGTGTACTTATGATTTGTTTCATATGTAAATATGAATATAGCTCTAAGAGCGGATTTGTTTGAATACTTCGGTATTCAGGATTTGTTTGGATATTAAAATATCCTGGATTTGTTTGGGTCTCATGATCCAGGATTGGTTTGAATACTTCGATATTCAGGATTTGTTTGGATATTAAAATATCCAGGATTTGTTTGGGTCTTATGATCCAGGATTGGATTTGGACAAAGATCCAATGATTTGTTGGAACTAATGTTCCAGGATTTGTTATTGCCAATGGGCAGAATTATTTGGATCTTATGATCCCGGATTTGTTATTGTCAATGGGCAGAATTATTTGGATCTTATGATCCATGATTTGTTATTGCCAATGGGCAGGATTGTTCGGATTTTATATCTACATATTCGATATAGAATTGTTATTCTATTGCATAGAAGGAGTACCTCACTAAGCATAATGCTTACGGTTTATATTTTAACAATTTCAGGTTCATACGCTACCAGCTAGGATACCATATGACCGATAGCTTTGAGAGTTGCACCGTTGGAGAGAGCTGGGGTTTAAAAATGGGATTTTATCGTTGTCACACTGAAGATTTTAATATACTCACACATTGTATATATTGATTGAGTTGATCATAGTTAATCACGATATTGTATGTTCGCTTAATTATGACTGTGATATTGAATTTTATGATATAAGAATAATATTATGTTCATTATGCACATTATGAAGGACAATATTGATGAATGAATCATATTTCCAATGGGCTTAACATTATGATCTAATTATTCCAATAACAAATGATTAGTATGGATATTGGGTTTTGGGGTGTGACAATTAGTGGTATCAGAGCGTGGTTATTAATTCTGGACGTGTGTGACGATTAGATGTCAGTATTTAGTTGATTTTATATTTATTAATTGTTTATATACTAACCAATAGTTTAGTATCATAAACTGTTTATATTGGATGTTAGAATTTTGTTGTATTACAGATAATTCCAGATGGAACCTGGGAATGGACAACCTAGAGAAGAGGGAGTCGCTTCTCGTACAGAGAATACTGAAGATGAGCAGAGTGTTGCTGGAAGGGCCAGAGAGAATGAACAACCTACAGAGATACAGATGATGGTGCAGGCAATGATGAGGATGGCAGAGCAATAAGAAAGAAATATGGCCCAAATGGCAGAACAACAGGCTAGATATCTAGAATCAAAGACCGTGGCCAGGATTGAGAGAGAGGCAAGGAAGGAAATGAAAGATTCCATGCATGAGAAGTTTTTGAAGTTGAATCCTCCAGAATATTCAGGGTCAGTTGAACCTATAGAAGCTGAGATGTGGGTCAGAGATCTAGAAACTATCTTTGCAGTTATGAAGGTTCCAGATAATCAGAAAGTGAATCTAGCCGTGTTTAAGCTCAAAGGGGAGGCGAAATATTGGTGGGAAGCCAACAATCATTTGGTGCCCAGGATGGAAGGTACTGATGTTATTAGTTGGGCTGAATTTATTAAAGCTTTGTATGTTAAGTATTTCCCTAAGGTTTATAGGAGGGAGAAGCTGAGGGAGTTTATAAATTTGACCCAAGGGAAAATGTCTGTAAGGGAGCATGATGCTAAATTTACTGCTTTGTCTAGATTTGCTACAAAGTATGTGCAGGATGAAGGAGATAAATGTAGTAAGTTTCAAGATGGACTGATTTGGCCTATTCAAAATAGAGTGGCCACTTATGAGTTAGAAGATTATGCTTCTCTGGTAAACAAAGCCACGATAGCAGAAAGGCAAATGAACCAAGGGATGGCGAGTAGAGAGAGTTTTAAGAAGAGTAGATTCGACGCATCTCAGTCTAGAGGAGGTGAGGGTGGAAGTGTTAAGGTGGAACCACATAAATTTCAGAGAGGTGATGGATATAGTGGTAGAGGCCAAGGGAGATTTAGCAGAGATACTAGGGGTGGAGAATCTTCTAGTCTGATTAGGAGGTCAGGAAAGGGTGAGGCACCGACAAGAGTTGTTACATGTTTCTTTTGTAAAGAGGAAGGGCATTATAAATCTGAGTGTCCTAAGCTCAAGGGATTGTAATGCTACCATTTTCATCAAGTGGGGCATATTAAGAAGAATTGTCCGCAATTGGCAGAGACTCCAGTAGCACATAGTGAAGTAGCAAGCATAATGTTATCTCCGGGAAGTGCAGTGAAAAGTATGGGCAGAGGACAAGCTAGTAGTTCCAGACCAGGTGGACGGGTTTTTACAATGAAAGAAGCTCAGATTACTCCAGATGTGGTGACAGGTACACTTTTTGTTACTAATAGAAGTGCTTATGTTCTGATTGATCCTGGTTCCACACATTCTTTTGTGTCATATGCATTTTCCATATATCTGAATAGACCATGCACTCATTTAGAGGTGGGGTTGGGTATTTCCATGCCTATGGGGGATATGATTGTAGTTGAATATGTTTTTCGTGATTGTGTTTTGACTGTGGGGTCTAGAGATACAGTTATAGATCTACTTCCGTTGGATATTTATGATTTTCATATAATTCTGGGAATGGATTGGTTATCTAAATATCATGCATCTATGGATTGTTTCTGTAAGGAAGTTGTTTTTAATATGCCTGGTGAGCCTGAATTTAAATTTGTGGGGGAAAGGAAAATTGTTCCCAGTTGCATCATTTCTGCTATTCAGACGAGGAAATTATTGAGTAAGGGTTGTGAGGGTTTTATTTCATATGTTCTTGACACTAGGAAGGGGGCTTTACAATTAGTCGATGTTCCTATTGTACGGGATTTTCCTGAAGTGTTTCCTAGTGAGTTGCCAGGGTTACCTCCAGAAAGAGAAGTTGAATTTAGTATCGAATTAGCACCGGGGACAACCCCTATTTCTATGGCACCGTATAGAATGGCACCTGCTGAGTTGAAAGAACTCAAGATTCAGTTGCAAGATTTACTTGATAGGGGGTTCATACAGCCTAGTGTATCTCCATGGGGTGCGCCCGTTTTATTTGTCAAGAAGAAGGATGGTACCATGCGTTTATGTATTGATTATAGGCAACTGAATAAATCTACAATTAAGAACAAATACCCTTTATCTCGTATAGATGATTTGTTTGATCAGTTACAGGGTGCTAAAGTGTTTTCAAAAATAGACTTACGATCGGGTTATCATCAGTTGAGGGTCAAGGAGAGTGATATTTCTAAAACTGCTTTTCGTACTCGGTATGGTCATTTTGAATTTCTCATGATGCCTTTTGGGGTGACTAATGCTCCAACTGTATTTATGGATCTTATGAACCGGGTACTTCATCCTTTTGTTGATTCATTTGTGATAGTTTTTATTGATGATATTCTGATTTATTCACGTGATATGGTTGAACATGAAAAGCATCTCACAACTATTTTGAATCTGTTGAAAGATAAGAAGTTGTATGCCAAGTTTAGTAAGTGTGAATTTTGGCTATCACAAGTTGCATTTTTAGGCCATGTTATTTCGGGATATGGTATATGTGTTGATCCTAAAAAGTTAGAGGCTATTGTAAAGTGGGAGAGGCCCAATAACGTGACTGAGGTGAGGAGTTTTCTTAGTTTAGATGGGTATTATAGGAGGTTTATAAAGGGATTTTCTTCAATTGCCTTGCCGATGACTAAACTAACCCGAAAAGATGTTAATTTTGAATGGAATTCTGATTGTGAAAATAATTTTGATGAATTAAAAAAGAGGTTGGTAACTGCACCTGTTCTTACTATTCCGCATGGTGGAGATGGTTTTGTTATTTATACAGATGCTTCGCACCAGGGGTTGTGTTGTGTTTTTATGCAGCATGGTAAAGTTATTACTTATGCTTCTAGGAAGTTGCGTACACATGAACGTAATTATCCTACACACGATTTGGAACTTGCTGCTATTGTCTTTGCTTTGAAATTATGGCGTCATTATCTATATGGTGAGGTATGTGAAATTTTTACTGACCATCAAAGCCTTAAGTATTTATTTACTCAGAAGGAGTTGAATTTGAGGCAGAGGCGGTGGATGGAGTTAATTAAAGATTATGATTGTACAATTCACTACCACCAAGGAAAGGCAAATGTAGTTGCAGATGCTTTAAGTAGAAAGGCTTCAGGCAGGTTATCTTGTATTCGATGTGCTAGAGTTGCTCATATTATGGAGTTGAGATTGATGGGAGTAGAATTGCAACTAGTAGATGGGGATAGATTCTTTGCTCATGTAAGCGTGAGGCCTTTATTAGCTACCCGTATTTATGATTTGTAAAGTCAAGATCCTTTCCTTGAGAAGAAACGACAAGATGTCCAAGATGGTAAGTCTGAAGATTTTTGTATTGTGAATGATGGCTCTTTATCGTATAAGCAACGATTATGTGTGCCTATTGTGGGTGGATTGAAAGAGGAAATTTTAGATGAGGCTCATAATTCCATTTATACTATGCATCCCGGTAGTACTAAAATGTATAGGGATTTAAAGGAGCATTATTGGTGGAATAATATGAAGAAGGAAATAGCTGATTTTATTGCTAGGTGCCTTATATGATCAGCAAGTGAAAGTGGAGCATCAGAAACCTACTGGTCTGCTTCAGCCATTGCCAATACCAGAATGGAAATGGGATCATGTAACGATGGATTTTGTAGTTGGGCTTCCTCGATCTCAGAAGGGGTCAGATTCGATTTGGGTAGTGGTAGACAGGTTAACCAAGTCAACTCACTTTCTAGCAGTCAAGACTACGTATACAGTTGATAGGTATGCTAGATTGTATGTTAATGAAATTATTCGATTGCATGGAGCACCTGTTTCTATTGTTTCAGATAGGGACCCTACTTTTACCTCCATATTCTGGGATAGTTTGCAGTATGCTATGGGTACCAACTTAAAGTTTAGTACGGCTTTTCATCCACAGACAGATGGGCAGTCTGAAAGGACAATACAGATTTTGGAAGATATGCTTAGAGCTTGTGTGCTTGATTTCAAGGGTAATTGGGATGAATATTTGCCTTTGATAGAATTTGCATATAACAACAGTTTTCAGTCTACTATTGGTATGGCTCCGTATGAAGCCTTGTACGGTAGACGGTGTCGTACACCCGTGTGTTGGGGTGAAGTTGGTGAGAGGAAGATAGAGGGTCCAGAGTTGATTGAAGTCACCACTGAAAAAGTGAAGATTATTCAAGATAGAATGAGAATAGCTCAAAGCAGACAGAAAAGTTATGCGGATAAACGACGAAAAGATTTGGAATTCCAGAAAGGGGATTATGTGTTTCTTCGAATATCTCCATGGAAAGGAGTTATGAGGTTTGTAAAGAAAGGAAAATTAAGTCCACGCTACATTGGACCTTATGAAATCCTTGAGAAAGTCGGGATGGTTGCCTACAAGTTAGCATTACCACCAGAGTTATCTCGGTTACATGATGTTTTCCATGTTTCTATGTTGAGAAAGTATGTAGCGGACCCTTCACATGTATTGGTGGAACAACCTATTGAGTTGAAGGAAGATTTGAGCTACGTGGAAGAACCGCTTGCTATCATCGATAGGAAAGAACAAATATTGAGATCAAAGGTGATCCCACTTGTGAAAGTTGTGTGGAGAAGGCATTCCATGGAAGAAGCTACATGGGAGAGTGAGGATAGCATGAAAATGCGTTATCCGTATTTGTTTGATTCGGACAACCAAGGTATGTCAATTTCGAGGACGAAATTTCCTAACAAGGGGAGAATTGTGACAACCCGAATATAATTATGATTAATTATGCTTAAAGCATGCCTAGATTATGTGATATTATTAGTGTGTTATTAATATATGTGATTTTAATTTATTATGTTTAGTCTAATCTTACCTTCAAAAAGCATGAAATGTCGAATTAGTTGCAAATACAAAATTTTGAAGGTTTCGATAGGAATGTTCATGTTTAAGGATAGTTTTGACCTTTATGACATAACAATTGACTTGAGGTGAAAACTATATAGTTGTAGACAAGTGAGTTATGATTTTAACACAACAAACGGTGTGTGAAACGGAGGTTCGAGTGAGAAGTTATACCAAAATTACGAAACAAGGGAAAAATAGTCCATCCGTTAAGTAGTATTTTGTCTTATTATGTAAACAAATATTTTATTCTCATTGGTTGGGAAGGGTGGTGGCTTTGGTCGACCTTAAACCCTTAGAATTACCTCTTTATTCATCCAAAATTCAGCCATGAGAGATTTTAAGCTTAAGGAAAGAGAAGTAGGAAGTTAGGAAGAAAAAGTGAGGAGAAAATTGAAGAAAATTCATAAAAAATTACGTAAAAGCCCCGAAGGTAATTCTAACTGCAAATCTTATTGTTTTTCTTATATTTATGTTTTATATGATAGAAACCGTCATTTGTTTACTAAACTTTCAGCCCTTGATATATATGTTTGGTTGGATGAAAGTTTAAGTTAAGTTGAATGTACAAAACCCTAAAATTGTTTTGTTTAGAAACTTTGTTTATTCAAACTTCCATATATTTTTGTATACTTACTAGAATTGATTGATTCCAATTGGAGATTAACCTGGAATCATATATGTATGACATATCCGAAAATAATGTGAAAATACCAAGAAATGAATCTTTGGTGAGAGTTTGAAATTCGGGTATGGAATCTTCCCTAAGGGTGAAAATATGCCCGCCATGTGTTCGGTGTTTTGCTCGACATAGCAAACGAAACTTAAAAATTATGAAACTTTAATTTTTTATTTTTTAATATGTTTAATGATGTTGGGTGAAATGTCATATAAATTTATAATGTAGAAAAATTATGGAAATTCGTGGAAGTTGAATGAACGATAAGAGGGCCTATAAGGCACATTTGCCATGTGGTAAAGAAATGAGCATATCTTGCTCTACGAGACCTAAAATGATGTACCGTCTTTTGTATTGGAATACTAATATGAAAAGGATTGAATTTCCAAGAATAAATGAATTTATATTTGGTCTATGATTTGGATATGTTAAATATACTAGCATGGATTTGGATGGAACTTCACTTGTGATAAATGATTTGAATGGAATCATATGATGCTTATGGATTGAATTATGTTTAAATCGTTCTTTGGATTATTGATATTATTATGATGATGCTAATATTTTAAGAATGATAGGAAGGGAAGAAGATATGATTGAACAAGTACTGGATAAAGGCAAGGGCAAAGCTAGTTAAACTGCCAAGGTGAGTGTACTTATGATTTGTATCATATGTAAATATGAATATAGCTCTAAGAGCGGATTTGTTTGAATACTTCGGTATTCAGGATTTGTTTGGATATTAAAATATCCAGGATTTGTTTGGGTCTCATGATCCAGGATTGGTTTGAATACTTCGGTATTCAGGATTTGTTTGGATATTAAAATATCCAGGATTTGTTTGGGTCTTATGATCCAGGATTGGATTTGGACAAAGATCCAATGATTTGTTGGAACTAATGTTCCAGGATTTGTTATTGCCAATGGGCAAAATTGTTTGGATCTTATGATCCAGGATTTGTTATTGCCAATGGGCAGAATTATTTGGATCTTATGATCCATGATTTGTTATTGCCAATGGGCAGGATTGTTCGGATTTTATATCTGCATATTCGATATAGAATTGTTATTCTATTGCAGGGAAGGAGTACCTCACTAAGCATAATGCTTACGGTTTAAATTTTAACAATTTCAGGTTCATACGCTGCCAGCTAGGATATTATATGACCGGTAGCTTTGAGAGTTGCACCGTTGGAGAGAGCTGGGGTTTAAAAATGGGATTTTATCGTTGTCACACTGAAGATTTTAATATACTCACACATTGTATATATTGATTGAGTTGATCATAGTTAATCACGGTATTGTATGTTCGCTTAATTATGACTCTGATATTGAATTTTATGATATAAGAATAATATTATGTTCATTATGCACATTATGAAGGACAATATTGATGAATGAATCATATTTCCAATGGGCTCAAGATTATGATCTAATTATTCCAATAACAAATGATTAGTATGGATATTGGGTTTTGGGGTGTGACATTTTCTTACTTTAAATCAATGTTTATAGATTTGGTTAATTAAAGAGTCAATTGCCAGTGTCATGGTGGGTTAATATTGTAGAGGAGATGGAGACACATGTTGTCATATAGATATTGTACGCCATTAAATATTTATATAGTTAACAAAAAAATTTGCGTTCTCCGACTATATTTTATATTTTGCACTTGATTAGTTCATTCTATTGGTATTATGATTGATTCATGTCGATCATGTTTATATGTACGCATTATTATATATGTGTGGATGCATGTGACTTTGTTTTGAAAAGACCCATTATTAAACACATACGATTAATTTGTGAATTGTCTCAAATGACATGAACTCCTATTATCTACGAAGATAGTAGAGCATGAACAAATAAAATGTAAGAATGAGAAAGCTAAGTTCCCCAGGGTTTGTATAGAAAACACAACCAAATTTTATTTTTATAATTTTTAATTAACTTGCACCAATTTAGGAAATCACAAGTGTTGTGTAAAATAGTTTACCAATTTTATTCTTTACCTAAGCATGCATCTAGATGAGTATAAAAAGGAATAAAATAAGTAAATCACAACACGACGATGTACGAGGAAAACCCATAACGGGAACAACCTCAGACTTACCCAGCCACACAAGTCCACTACGATATAGGCAGTTTATAAGACCAATTTAGACTAACCCACAAACTCGACACATTCAAGCCTTGACACACTTCCTTTATCCTTGTAACCTTTTTCGCAGTCACTTCTGGATGATTTTCAATAACCACACAACATTGTCTCTTCCCCACGCGTGAGTATTTCATTGATTTTAGTTGTCTCGTGACCAGTCCATCCACCGCATAACACCAAAGATAATATCCACCGTATAACATGCTCACGACATAAAGAGAAAACCACTTTGATGAAAAATAAGGAGATATAAAAATGACATATGAATGTATGATTTTTGGATATCAAACATGGGTGTAAAGTAGGGATTTAAAAACTTGATCGTTAAAGATCACCAAAACATGAAGAGCTTTTCTAAACAATTTGGGATCTCAAAAGCAAGGTAAAAGTCTCAAGTAAAACTTATTTTTTACACTCCTATTTATGGGAGGTTTTGCAAAATCGAGATAAGGATAGAGCACTTGAAAAAAATCTTGAAATCTTGAAAGAATATGATGGCTTGTTCAATCGAGGTACATTTCGTTTGGACGAAGTAGCTCATCTTGTTCGAATTAGCTTCTAACAAAACTTCTAATGTAATTCCCGAAATGGCCAAAATATGTCTCGTTTGAAATTTATTGGAACCCTATTCTAAGTTGATAGGGTATCTTGTTCGAATGGCATCAAAGTCGTTCTAATGACCACAGGAGAAAAAAAATATTTTTCTAAAAATATATTTAAAAAGGAAAAAATAATTTTAAGAAAAACCTAACACCCAAACCTAAATTTAGGGATCAAACATAAACATGATATATAGTCGATATCTCTTTATCTTTGGCCACTAAAATCTTCAAAAACACTTTATAGGCTTGAAGGACAAACAACTAAAATCTTAACTTATGACTCAAACAAGTTTTGTCCAAACATAGAATTAAGTTAATACATATAAATTGACTCGATTCAGAAATTTTTCCTTACAAATCTCCCCCTTTGTATACTTCATTACAAAACTCACAATGAAAAACCGACTGGGCTGTTAAGCTCACTAAGACTTGATCCCTAACCCCCAAAGGGAAATTGTACAAATTCTTAACCAATACAAACTTGATTATCTTTTCTCTTATGTAAACCTTTTCCTCATCATTGCTAACATAAGCACTTAAAACATACCTTCAAATGCAAAGATAATGTAATAATATATAAACTGCATATGATTCCCCCCTTTGACTAACCATCTCTTCCTATGAAAGGACGTCTCTCCTTAAGCTAAAGACCTCTCCCATGTGAAAAGAGTTAGATACCGTTTCTCCCCTTTTTGTTCAAGAATAAATAAAGAATGAAGTTCATAATAATAAACCAAATATCCCCCACAATGTTAAAACATGTAAACATAAGGAAAGAAAGTATATCATATAATGGTGCGAAGGAAGCATGAAACGCTAAATAATTCAGAACCACATGAATAAATAATACAGACTATGAACAAAATATATAAACTATGATGCAAGATTAAGTATAAGAAACCAATATGATCATAACACATGCCAATATAAATCAAAGATTAAGCATAAGGTAAACATGGATTAAATGATAATACAGAGTCTCAAAACACAAAACATTCCATATATATAACCACACACACACACACATATATATATATATATATATATATATATATTAATGAAGTATAACAATATATATAGGTATAACTGATAAAAAAAGATACAAAATCTTTACACACTCGCATAGTATCAATGCAATTAAACATGGTGGTATGGAATGAAGGGGCCTTAACTAGAACCAAGAGAAAATGACCCAATCACTCAAAAATCTCTAAGTAGTTCTATTTGATCGTAATAATTTATCAACATTTGATTTAGCCTCACATGTTAAATAAATAACTTAAAAGAACAAACAAACACAATACACACTAGCCTATAAATTTTTGTGATTCTTAAATCAATAGCATAATTTTTTTAACTCAACTAGGAATCATTGTGCAAACCTATTGATATTCAACTAAATAGCCTAAAAAAATTATTTCATTTTTCTCTCATTTTCTTTTAAAGATATCTAATTTTTATGAAGCATTAATGTAAATTTTTTTGGCCTTGAAAATTTTTCTGTTTGTATTGCCTCTCAATTTTTAAGGCTCTTGTCAGTGGTAGCCTTTCATGCAAAGGATATTTCTTCTTCTGTATCCCTTTCCCGTGCACAATCATATTTTCAATAAAGCATTAAAATCACGAGCAATGGTTTTTACATGCACAACTTCCCCATAGTAAATTTTTTATGTATATGACAAGATTGTTGGGAGGACACCTCACTTAGCTCTTGTGACATATGCAGTTAAAATCCGAAAGAGCTTATGCAATGTGTGCGGATGCATATAAAAAGTGAATCCATCATGAAAATCAATTTTGAACTACTCCATGCAAGCATAATTAAGAACAATACTAAACGCAAACAATCATAATCAAATGTCCTAGTCACATGGATACATGGAAGAAAGGTAATTGAAACATATCGATATGCCACACAAAATGTGCTAACTAAACCACAAATAAACAAATTTTTGAGTTTTTAAATGCTTTTTTTTTAAAATGACTCAAAAGTTAAAAAAAATATTTTTTTATTTTCCTCAATAAGACCTAAAAAATGGAAAATCAAAATACAAAAGATAAAATCATACAACTACCAAAAACATATCACATGAAGCTTAAAAGCTAGTGTATGAAACCATGCAACCATAATAACTCATACGATATAGAATGCAAAGAATTATATGATATCATGCGAGAACTCTACCATTAAGTTCCTCCAAATTGGATCTCCTAATGCACATATGTGTAATGTGATGATCTAGAATTTGGGGAACCTTGTTGACACTAATATTAAACTTCCTAGGGCCTTTTCTAAGATCATAACATAAATGCCTAAGGTGAGGTTTCCTACCACAATCTGTGCAAATGTAGATAGGAGGAATGTTACCTTTGGGTTGACCTTTTCTAATGCCCCTAGCAACGATTGACTTTCTCAACACTTTGGTCTTGGTTTTAGTAGTAAAGGTATTTGTATCATTGAATCCAATCCCATAATTTTCATATTTGATTCGGACGATGCCTAGCATTTTATCCAACATTTCCAACCTAGAATTCAAATTAAATTTGACATTACTTGAGTCTCTTAATTTCTTTTACAACTCTAAAATCCTAGACTCGATCAAACCCCTAGACTCTTACAACTCAAGAAGCTCCTTCTTCAAATCCTCTATCAAACCATAAAGTCTATCTCTCCCGCCCACAACATACTCAAGCTTCTCCTTAAGAGTCTTCTAATATGCCCTAAGATCCTCAATCAATTTAGCATCATCATTACCTACGATACGTTCCTTTATATTAGCTTCTAAATGCAAGTTGGCCTATTTCAACTTCAAAAACTCCGTGTATAACTCCCAAAAGGCCACTTGAAGCTCACTATCCTCCTCATACTCTTCTTCATCGCTCCTCTCCTCACTAGCTTGGGCACCTAAATATCGGACCTCATAACCATCATGTGATAACCCGCTCAAAATAATAACGGGTGGCCAACCCTATACTACATTAAAACAGGTATCTCAGATGGCACAGTCTTAACATCAACTGGCAATACTAATAATATAAGGCTAACTACCCGAAACTATTAAAAGTGGATTGTTAAAAGTTTAAAACTTTTTATTTAACAACAACAACAAAGTCAATAATGCAACATAACCAACAATATACATCTAACTATGATGATTGATATGTGCAAACTCCAATATAAACAAGAGTACAACAAAATCTCAACAATGAAATACCTGAATATGCTGTCGGGTCACAGATAATACAATAATCTGAGAAATGAAATAAGAAAGTGTTAATCTACAACACTTGAGCATACTAACTCCAAATACAACCGAATCCTAATCTAGATATACAAGGATAGGAATCGACTAGAGAAAAGTGCCGCGACAGTCCGCTATTGCCACAACTCCACAAATCATGAATGGATGAACATCAAAGGCGTCCTTTCGGAGGAACACCTGAAGTAATATAATATATACATGGAAGGAGAAAATATAAATGGGTCAGAGCCCGAGTTGAAAAACATTTTATAGCAAGTGTATTAAAATGCATAATAATTATAAATGCATTATTACATGATTTAATGGAATCGTCCTCTCCATAAAAATCCATCTCACCTCTCACCCCTAAAAGAATGCATATATATATGGCATAATAATCACAATGGACAACTATGACCTAAGGAATATCCACACCCTGCTCTTTGAGCCATGATGCTCACCCTCAACGCACGCAACTTCCTAATGATAACAAGGAGGGGGTATGCTTCATTATATATATATATATATATATATATATATATATATATATATATATATATATATATACCATCGTATAAGGTATACATACATCATCACATTTTATAAAGATATACCGTCATATAAGGTATACATGCCACATCATTTTCATATTTATTATACGCCCTTAGGCGCAACCAATTTTATGTCATTGTTTTGTGTATTCTCTCTCGCGATATACCAATCGTCAAGTCTCACACATTTTCCCACGTAGTATACTCGATACTATTTCTCGCTTGAAGTTCATATGTCGCTTCAATTGATATTTCTCATCGTGTGAGATATCTCCCAAACCAATCATCATTAAGGATATTTCTATACCCATATGCACATCAATAGCATTTATAATTCTCCATCCATAATAGGGTTCAATTTATTTTATGAACCTTTAAAATTATCCCATTTGGGATTGGATCCTAAGATCCTTTATCTCTAAGTTATTCTCATTTTTTTAAAATATGAAATCATTATCATCTCCAAAGAAAATCCCCAATAAAAGTTGGCTTCCCCACTTAGAATATACCAAAATTTCTAATCGGCATTCCTCAAATTTAGTCAATATGACTCCAAAATTTCTTATAAGGGAAACTCTCTAAAAGTCTCCAAAGCAAACTCCAAATATCTCCTATAGAGGTTCCCAATCGATAACCTCACACAAAATGGAATGAAATTCTCCTTAGAAAAACATCCCTCAAAAATCCCTGCTTCCGAATCGATTCAGGCCTATTCCGAATCGATTCGGCCGAGAGAATCGATTCGGCCAGGAAGGAGAATCGATTCGGGTCATCAGACCTGGGACTCTGTCTCAGGCCGAATCGATTCGTCTGGGGTCCGAATCTATTCGGTCACTCAGACCTGGGCACCTGCATATTTTCGAATCGATTCGGTAGGAGGCCGAATCGATTCGGCCCTTCAGAACTCTCGAAAATGGCTACTTTTTAAGTAAGCCAAAATCCTAAAATTTGTTTTAATCATTTTCCCTTCATTTCTCTTCAACCCAATCACATATTTATCATCAATATTCATCCTAGAATACATATAAAATAATTTCTATCTTCAAATCAAAGATCTACATATTAAATCTAAGATTATACCCAAAAGTTAGGTTTTGATAAACTAAACCTAAAACCCAAAGATTTAATCCACAAATCATGCAATAAATGGTACAAAACAATTATTTAGCAAGTTTAATCACTTGCCTCGAGTTCGTAGGGTCTGAATCCTCCTTGAGATTGCGTATTGGTCGGAAAATCCTCCTTCTCTCTCTCCTCTCTTTATTTCTCTTCTTCTTATCTCTTTCTTTCTTTCTATTTCTCTTTCTCTCTTTGGAGAAATAAATCTTCCGTAGGATTTTAAGCCTATTCTCCCAAGACACACATCTTTAAATGATAATACACACTTTAAATGACCCGGTAACTTTAATTCGAGTCAAACGGTCCTAAATTATTTCGGAACCTAAATAGACCCCAAGTACAGTCATTTCGACTTTCTTGACCCTTTCGGAAACAATGGTACCCTCAGAATTGCCATTCGACAACTTTCTAACAACTCCAAATTTTGACCTCAATTGCCAATTTAATTATTCTCCAATAAAATATTATTTATTTCTCCCAAAATAAATAAATTCTCTTCTCCAAGACCTCGGGTTGTTACAAACTTCCCCACTTACAAAAATTTCGTCTTCGAAATTTTAGCTAAGCCTAATTCTCCACAGCTCAACTAGTTCTACTACACCCATCCTCACTAATCCTATCTCCAAATCTCTAACTTCCCACGATGAATTAATTTAATTTATTTTATTTTAAGTTGATTATGAGTTATATAAAACCAACTTCCACAACTAGGGCGCCCATACACCCTTTATATTCGAGCTATCGCTCGTACCAATCATGATGAGGCTTCATTTGCCCCCAAAGTTCCACAATTTCATAATTATGAAGTATACTAACATTTTAATAGTGTAAAAATTTTGAATGGTCCAAAGAAATAACTCCTATCAATTCCTGACATTCGCCAATTTCGTGCGGGGGACGTCTCGCAAAAACTAAATCCAAACAAGGAACCCTCCCAATGCACTACTATGTGGCGATGTCGGGGATTGAGAGTTTGTTAAATCCGGACTAGAGTTTGAAAAAGAATTGATGTTATGAAAATCATTTTGAAATGGCCCAAAGGCCAATAAAAATTTTATTTAAAAAAAAAATAGTTATGAAAACATTTTGGTTTATGTATTACAATATTTACATAAAGCGCCTTATGTCCCACACAAGGTCTTAACAATCATCATATATATAACAAAATGTAGCTCACAAAAATTAGCATAATTGTGAGCTAAACTTTCCTGCGTCCATCAATCCACAATCTAAACTTTTAATCAAAAATAACATCTTACATCATTTCAATATTTTGCCCTTTTATAAGGCTCATCCATAGCTGGAATACAACAATTATATAAGTATAACATGACTATATATAAAGAAGTAGCTTTATCATTACTACTTATCACCATAACCATTCTTACATTTACCACAAGGTTTGTAGCTCTTTTTGAGCATATTACCAAATTATCCATTCTATCGAAAGATAATTTACATTAGAGCCTAAATTGCTCAAATTCCCCTTAGGGTCACAACATACATAATACGGTTATGGCACTACCCTCTCAAAAATATCTCTCATACGATATTACCGAAACTTCATATTTTAATATTCATATTCATAAAGGAAAATAACTTACACCATCCATCTCTAGTCCGATTGCCCATCCTCATCAATGGGCTCCCAAACAAAGTCCCCCGGTCTAAAATGACCTCGAATCTGTTGTAGGGGTTGTACTTCCAAAATTTTATCAAACTGTGGTCCATTACCTCTTTTAGGATAATCTCTCTTTATATGACCTATTTCTGTACAAAAGAAACACTTACCAACAAATTCTTTCTGCCCACTCGCATTACTGGCACTCTCCTTGCCAAACTTATTTGATGAACTCGAATCTCCAAAGTTCTTACCCTCTTGCAAACGAAGACGTTATTCATGACACTTTAATAGTGCCGCATTCACTAGCTCGACGAAAGTCACTAACTTAGGACTCTCTAACAAATTTTGCTGGATTTTCCAATCTAATCCTCGAACAAACTTCGATATACGCTTAATTTCCGTATTTACCTCATCAGGTACTAATTTCGCCCATCGAGAAAAATCTTCCTCATATTCTGCCACCGTTCTATTACCTTGAAAAATCTTCATATTCTGAGTCGGGGAAGGAAAATACCTTCGATCAAAAAGCTCCCAAAATTCTATTATAGGTAAAGTATCTCTCTGTTCAGATGTGGTGACAGACTCCCACCATTGAAGAGCTGCACCTGATAACTTAAAGGTGGCTAAAAATTTCTTCTACACTTCACTACACTCAACCATACGGAGGTGCCTCTGTATACTATTCTTCCATTGACTTGCAGCCATTACATCAACTCCCTCTGCAAACTCGGGAGGATGCCCCTTACTAAAATCTTCCTTCACTCTCTCCCATAAAGACAATCCTAAATGGGGTTGGGCTTCTTGAACGGAAGGTGGCTGTGCCATCGTGGAAGTGGCAGCAGTTACTGCTTGTGCCATAATATTGGCAACATCATCTGTAGTCATGTTCCTTTGAGTCATTTGGGGTTGCACATCCCCTTTATTTTCCCTGACTAAACAACCTCCCTCCGGTGGAGTCTGAAACAAGAACAATTGCATCAGAACGCCTTTCAAAAATTTTCGAATCACAGAAAGATATGGACGTGTGAATACAACTATCCTAATAATAAGGCTCTACATCAAGAACGCTTACGGAAGATCGCAGTAACACACACAGATCCTAAAGACACTAGAACCTGATGCTCTGTTACCATTTGTGACAACCCGCTCATAATAATAACGGGTGGCCAGCCCTATACTACATTAAAACAGGTATCTCAGATGGCACGGTCTCAACATCGACTGACAATACTAATAATATAAGGCTAACTACCCGAAACTATTAAAAGTGGATTGTCAAAAGTTTAAAACTTTTTATTTAACAACAACAACAAAACCAATAATGCAACATAACCAACAATATACATCTAACTATGATGAGTGATATGTGCAAACTCCAATATAAACAAGAGTACAACAAAATCTCAACAATGAAATACCTAAATATGCTGTCGGGTCACAGACAATACAAGAATCTGAGAAATGAAATAAGAAAGTGTTAATCTACAACACTTGATCATACTAACTCCAAATACAACTGAATCCTAATCTAGATATACAAGGATAGGAATTGACTAAAGCAAAGTGCCGCGATAGTCCACTATTGCCACAGCTCCACGAATCATGAATGGATGAACATCAAAGGCGTCCTTGCTGAGGAACACCTGAAGTAATACAATATATACATGGAGGGAGAAAATATAAATGGGTAGAGCCCGAGTTGAAAAACATTTTATAGCAAGTGTATTAAAATGCATAATAATTATAAATGCATTATTACATGATTTAATGGAATCGTCCTCTCCATAAAAATCCATCTCACCTCTCAAATAGAGAGCGCCTCTAACGTATGCACGTGGTCTCCAAATGTATTCCCAAATCAAATTAGGCAATTAAATCTAACTAGATCCCAAAATAAATATTAGATTATGCTATCTACTTATCTCGAAATCTACACTTATTTACATTCCCATTTAAAACATTTCTTTACATTTAATGTGTCATATTTCTCATTATTTTTGTTCATTTATTGAACAAGTAAGGTTGCATAATCAACCACATAACCACATATTCACAATACATCAACATTCTCATGTACTAGAATTTCATATATTCTAGTTATGCCCTCATCTGGCATGTAAATAGTATATATATTTTTATATGAGTTATTAGCATCAAGAGTTAAGGACTAAACTCCTCTCGATTCTCAACACGGCACTGCGTTTCGTGCGTGGGACGTCTTACCGAAGCGAAATCCAAACAAGGAACCCCCCGTTACACTACTCCTGGCCGTATTGATACTCGAGGCTCATTATGCCCTCAATTCATGATGCATGTAACCCAATTTATTATCCAATTTTAATTAATTAATATTCCCAATTCTCAACAGTACTCGGCGTTTCATGCGTGGGACGTCTCGCCGAAGCGAAATCCAAACAAGGAACCCCCCCGTTACACTACTCCTGGCACTGTCGATCGTCAGGATTGGTGATATATATATATATATAAGTATGAGCATTAAGGACTAACTTATCCCCAATTTCCAACATTACACTGCGGTTCGTGTGTGGGACGTCTCGTCGAGGCGAAATCCAAATAAGCAACCCCCCGATACACTAGTCCTGGCAATGTTAGTCCTTGAGGTCCATTATGCCCTTTGTACCCAAGTACAAGAACAATCAATAATAACCATCCAACCGAGCTATAGCTCGAGGACGCGGGCTCACATGCTATCATCTTCCAGCAACCCATACACGTAGCAAACTGGGGCCACCTGGTGGGGTTCAACGGCACCCACCTTGTGATCAACTCACGCACACAACGTCCCGGGAAGCGGTCATAGCTCCTAACCGACAAGTGAGAACATCACATACCCCCGACTTCTCACCCCCAAAAGAATGCATATATATATATATATATATATACCATCGTATAAGGTATACATACATCATCACATCTTATAAAGATATACCGTCATATAAGGTATACCTGCCACATCATTTTCATATTTATTATACGCCCTTAGGCTCAACTAATTTTATGTCATTGTTTAGTGTATTCTCTCTCGTGATATACTAATCGTCAAGTCTCACACATTTTCCCACTTAGTATACTTGTACTATTTCTCGCTTGAAGTTCATATGTCGCTTCAATTGATATTTCTCATCGTGTGAGATATCTCCCAAACCAATCATCATTAAGGATATTTCTATATCCATATGCACATCAATAGCATTTATAATTCTCCATCCATAATAGGGTTCAATTTATTTTATGAACCTTTAAAATTATCCCATTTAGGATTGGATCCTAAGATCCTTTATCTCTAAGTTATTCTCATTTTTTTTAAATACGAAATCATTATCATCTCCAAATAAAATCCCCAATAAAAGTGGGCTTCCCCACTTAGAATATACCAAAATTTCTAATAGGTATTCCTCAAATTTAGTCAATATGACTCCAAAATTTCTTATAAGGGAAACTCTCTTAAAGTCTCCAAAGCATACTCCAAATATCTCCTATAGAGGTTCCCAATCGATAACCTCACACAAAACGGAATGAAATTCTCCTTAGAAAAACATCCCTCAAAAAGCCCTGCTTCCGAATCGATTCGGGTCTATTCCGAACCGATTCGGCCCAGAGAATCGATTCGGCTAAGAAATCGATTCGGCTGGGGTCCAAATCGATTCGGTCACTCAGACCTGGACACCTGCATATTTCTGAATCGATTCGGTAGGAGGCCAAATCGATTCGGCCCTTCAGAACTCTTGAAAATGGCTACTTTTTAAGTAAGCCAAAATCCCAAAATTTGTTTTAATCGTTTCCTCTTCATTTCTCTTCAACCCAATCACATATTTATCATCAATTTTCATCCTAGAATACATATAAACTAATTTCTATCTTCAAATAATCTAAGATTATACCCAAAAGTTAGGTTTTGATAAACTAAACCTAAAACCAAAAGATTCAATCCACAAATCATGCAATAAATGGTACACAACAATTATTTAGCAAGTTTAATCACTTGCCTCGAGTTCGTAGGGTCTGAATCCGCCTTGAGATCGCGTATTGGCCGGAAAATCCTCCTTCTCTCCTTCTTTCTCTTCTTCTTCTCTCTTTCTTTCTTTCTTTCTATTTCTCTTTCTCTCTTTGGAGAAATAAATCTCCCGTAGGCTTTTAAGACTATTCTCCCAAGACACACATCTTTAAATGATAATACACACTTTAAATGACCCGGTAACTTTAATTCGAGTCAAACGGTCATAAATTATTTCGGAACCTAAATAGACCCCAAGTATAGTCATTTCGACTTTCTTGACCCTTCCGGAAATAATGGTACCCTCAGAATTGCCATTCGACAACATTCTAACGACTCCAAATTTTGACCTCAATTGCTAATTTAATTATTCTCTAATAAAATATTATTTATTTCTCCCAAAATAAATAAATTCTCGTCTCCAAGACCTCAGGTTGTTACACGTCATGCTCGTGATTATTTTTATCAAGGGAAGATCCATCATTTAATCCCACATGACTGGCCGCGGTGAGGAAATCATATTCCTCTTCTGACTCATTATCACTAAGGGTGGTATTATAAACCTTCGGTTTCTTGATGTCCTTCCTTAGTTTAGTGGGACACTCATAAGAATAATGTCCAAAACCTTGGCATTCAAAGCATTTGTCCCAATCATACACCTTTTTAGGATTATATCTCGTCTTTCTATCACGCTCATTAAATTTTTTAGGTTTCTTCCCAACACCATTGTCTCTAAGGTTAAGAAACTTACTTAACTTCCTAGCAAACCTAACTATCTCTTCATCATCAAGCTCATCATCACTATCGAAATCCGACACGTACTCTTTTTGGGCTTTCGAAGAATTGCCCTTATCTTTCTTTTTATCTTTTTCTTCAGAGGACAAATGTTCATCTCATAGGTTTGAAGATCACCTACAAGTTATTGGTCTTTTATAGTGTCAACACATCCTAGGGAAACTAGGACCGTGACATTGGCGTTAAATCTTTCAGGAAATAATCTTAAGATTTTTTGCACAACTATATACTCATGATCGGCTCTCTTAAGTTATACGAGGAATTGAAAATATTCGACAACTTGTTATAGAACTTATAAAAAGTATTATTCTATAGCATCTTAATCATCTCAAACTTAGTTTTTTAACTTAGAAATCCTAACCGTATCTATTCCCTCGTGTGTGGATCATAAAATATCCCTAGCATACTTCGCACTCTCGCAAGTTGTAATGCGTCTAAACTCTTCAACGATCACAGTACGAAAAATAGAGTTTACACCCTTAGAATTATAAGTTAAGGCATTCTTTTCATCCATTATCCAATAGTTGAACGATTTTTTAGCACCACCTTTGGTGAAAGGAATCCACCCAAACTCAACAAAAAACTAAACTTTCATGTTGATCGATTTTCGAGAAAATCGCATCCACGAAATCTAATAGGGGTAGTTTGTTCCATAAAATAATAGAGGTTGGGAAACAAAACTTCGCTCTCAATTAAAATCCATATAAACACTAAACAAACACAAAATAGGGATTGAACATAACAAACTAGTTTAACTCATTGTGATACCAATTTGAGAAGGCTAAGTGCCTTAGGATTTGTATAGAAAACACCATCAAATTTTCTTTTCATAATTTTTAATTAATTTGCACCAATTTAGAAAACCACAAGTGTTGTGTAAAGTAATTTACCAATTTTAGTCTTGACCTAAGCATGCATCTAGGTGAGTATAAGCAAGATGACGATGTACGAAGAAAATCCACAATGGAAAAAATCTCGGACGACCCAACAACACAAGTCCACTACGATATAGGCAGTTTACAAGACCAATTTAGACTTACTAACGGACTTGAAGCCTTCAAGACTTGACACGCTACCTTGATCCTTGTAACTTTCTTTGCAGTCACTATTCCATACCTTCCAACATCCACACAATGCATGTGCTTTCACACATCTCAGTATCCCATTTATCTTACTTGTCTCGTGACCAATCCCATTGCCACATGACACCAAACATCATATCGACCGTAGGAAATGCTCACAGTATAAAGAGAAAACCAGTTTGATGAAAAATAAGGATATCTCAAAATGATATATGTATGTATGATTCTTGAATCTCAAACATGGGTGTAAACTGGGGTTTTGAAAACTTGATCGTAGAAGATCGCCAAAACACAAAAATTTTCTAAAGAGTTTAGGAAATCAAAAGAAAGGTAAAAATCTCAAATAAAACTTTTGCTCCACAATCCTATTTATAAGAGGTTATAAAAATATAAGATAAGGATAAAACACTTGAAGAAAATCTCGAAATCTTAAAAAACATACATTGGCTTGTTCAATCGAGGTATTTTTTTTTTGAACGAAGTACCTCATCTCGTTCGAACCAACTTCTAACGAAATTTTCAGCGAGATTACCAAGAAGGCCAAAACATGTATCGTTTTAAGTTCTTTGGAACCCTATTATAACGAGATAAGGTATCTCGTTATAACGACGTAAAAGTCATTCTAATGATCACACGAAGAATAATATTTTTCTACAAAAATATATTTAAAAAGGGTAAAATCATTTTAATAAATACCTGACACCCAAACCTAATTCCAGGGATAAAAAATAAATATGCATTCATACCTCATTGAGGTCCCTCGAAATATGAAGATGAAACTCGGCTCGAAACACGATGTATACTCAATGTCACTTTATCTTTGGCCGCTACGATCTTCGATAAAATATCACAGTATTGAAGGACAAACACATCAAATCATAACCTATGATTCAAATAAGTTTTGTCCCAACAAAGAATTAAGACAATATATATAGATTGACTCAATTAAGAAATTTTTCCTTAGAAAGGAAATTACATCAAGGTAGATAAAACCAAACACATCTCACAATTTTTTTTTACTAAACATGAACTCGAGAAGAGTCTTGGAGTTGACGTCAAACATATTCGCTAGTGTGATCATATTTCATATCTCTTTATCCAAATTAATTTTCTATAAGATGGTACATGGAATTAGAATGCACCGACTTAATTATTGAACAATTTGAGACTTGTCACCATCAAGGGGAGTAACTTTTAAGAGTACTTGTACACTCACGTACTCTTGGAAAATTGGATAGTCATATTTTCTATCAATAAATACTTTGAGTCTTTTATCCTTGAGGTCATTCCGAATGATCTTGACATAAAGTCACATTCATCGAAAAGCTTTATCAAATCTCATCATGGCACCGTACATGTTCACATTCGTGGGAATGCCACTTAGGTTTACATAAATGGACTAGAAGACTTGCACTTTTGTCATATTCAAAAGCAACTTTTTCATAATTTGATTTTTTTGTGTATTATTATGGGTTTCATATTAGTGATATAAGTATGCAAGTATATGTTCATATATTTTTTTTTCAAAAGGAACATTGCATAAACATATCATATGTATTTTTTATTAAGGTTAAAAATATACATTGTTTTTTCCCTCACCAAAAGTTCTGGGAATGCTCGTGACATGGTTGCATCCGCAAAGAGAATCTTAGTGTCAATGCACAGGCTTTGTGGGTGACGCAAATAGGCATAGTTTTCCCCAAGAATTTTCATATGTTATACGCGATCTCCCTCCTCGGGGAAGTTTAGTGTTAGTGAAGAAAAACATTGCTTCTGCGACGTTGATTCGCCTGTGCTGAAAAGTTTGTCTGAAAATAGATCTCTTTAAAAGATCTTTCACTTTTCTTTTGGCAATCTGTGAAAGAATTTCTTAAAGCCATATATTTCATTTATTAAATAATTGAGTATGATATATTAGTGATGAGGTCACACTCCCAATTTGTGCTACTTGTGGTTCACCACACATGTGGAGAAATTTATAAATGTGACAAGAATTACCTTTTTGTTATTATCTTTGCCAAAAACTCTCGAAAGAAAAAATATTGAGATATTTTCTAAGAGATTTAGTGTCATTTGTTCAAGAGGATTATAAATAATAATTTTTTTTGAGTTAAACACTCTAGAGATTAAAACCATAGTTTTATTCTTCAATTCTCTTTTTCATTTTGAGATGTTTATTTTTATACTTTGCTCATAAGTCTAATTGGATATTAAAACATTTATACCTTTAGTTTTGAGCATGTGAATATCTCAAAACAAATTTGTGAGGTTAAGGAAAACCAAAGTATCTTTTAACACTTTCAAAAACTTTAGGAAAAATCACATCTTAGAAAGTGGTATCCAAGCATTTGGTTGATTCTTAACAAAGTTCATCATCAACTTAAAAAAAGAGGGTTTCATTTCGTGAAAAAGATTTGAAGACATTGCTTGAGGCCAAATCCGATCGCGATTGTGTGGTGGTTTTCAGTTGTTAGAGCCTTATATGGAATAGATAGTGGGAAAGAGTGTATAGTCAGTTAGTGTGTTATGTGATTTTAAGTTGTTAGTTTCCATTTATAAAACTACCTAATGCATTTTTCATTCATTTTGGCCCAAGATTTTTCCCGTTTGTGGATGTTTTCGATTACGACTTGGTGTTGTGTGATTATTTAATCTACTTAGATTAATCACCTGACATTAAAGATAAAATTTGGTGTAACCTAATTTGTAAAACATCTTATCACATAGTACTAGTGTAACACCCCCTACTTTCCACGCATCGGGTGGCTAAACCTCAACGTCAAAGATAGGGTATGACATATAATTTTTATCATTCTAATTCTTATGAATAATTGAGGAAAACAAAAACCATCCATGACAGTATGTAAATCAAGAAGATATAGATAAAAATATCTAATATCTAAATAAATAAACTGAATGCAACTAGATAACTGAATAAAATAAATCTCTAAAATACATATCCTAAATAAGAGTTACAATACAAATGTCTCGGAATAAAAATTAAAATATACAACATCCGACTATATATGAATACGGTAAGAAGCGAATCCACTGCTCCTTCTCTAATAACTGGATAGGTGGACCTTACAATTGGTCCCAATCATCCATGCTCCTACATCTTTCAAAAACCTGAAAATAATTTTTAGGAAAATCTGGGTTACATCCCACAAATAAAAAAAATATCTCACTCTACATAACTGTATTAAATGCTACTCATTTATGTCCCATGTCATTATACCGTCTCTCACATCACAATACCTCACCCACCTATCATAAGGTAGTCCTAAACACACTTTCCCATCCTACTCAAGGCATAACTAGCAACGTAAGTATTTGAGTCCTAATACTAGACGTGTAACATTTCAACCACAAAAGTTGTAATATAATAAAACATCGTCACTATGAATAATAAATTAAGGCTACTACCCTCTCATAGTATCCTCAACCCATGCAACGTCTAAATAGATTAAGTCCTTCACTAAGGCAAACTACTATCTCACATAGTACCCATGTAAGATGTACTCACCACTAGATTAACTACAGTACTGCCCAATATCCCGGTACATTGTATCTAACAATAGTCTAGCTATGTTATACGATACTTGCACAACCTAGTCCATCACTCGCTAGATATTTAACAATCTACTATAAAGTATCCTTAAGCTCCACCAAGCTATTTACATGATATCACTCTAAGAATCCAACATAGTATCGTAACTCCAGATATGTGAAAAGAAATGAAGCGTGCATAGTACCCAGATACTACCTCATAACCAATAAGTAGCAAATTCACACCAAGAATACTGACATAAAATAAATCCCCACTATAAAATATAGGTCCCACATTAAGACTAACGTGTGATCTACCTCATAGTATCATATGTCTATAATTGAATGATATACCTATGCATATACTAAGCATACAACTAGCATAGACCCCACGTATCATCCAAGTAATAATATATACACGATATCATAATGAGCAAAGTAATGTGACATAAAATCCTCATATAACATTTCCATCACCGACAATATCATAATGAGCATAATAACATGACACAAACTCCTCATATAACATTTCCATAACCAGGCTAATAAAAATATAATTTTCTCATAAACCACATTAAGGCTTCAACCTTTGGGTACATTATTGTGCTTTTACTCGTACATCCATTTGTACATGCACCTGACATAATCAAAACATGCACAGATAAAAGAATGAGGGGATTTCTATGCATTCACTGCATCATGCAGTCACATGCCGAACAACCGACGAATCAAGTCATCTATGTCGCATATCGCCAGATGATGACAAATTGAACGTATAATAAAAGGAAAAACATCGACCTCCACAAAACCTTCTCATCAGCCAGGAGCACGATACCCAATCCCCTATCCACATAAATCACAACCCTCACAAAAATATTCTCCATAAACGAAATATGTACGTATGTCATGTTCAAAGATAGCACACAAAACATACATACATACACACACACACACACACACACACACATATGACCCATACATATATACAAATATGATTTATCGCTCTAACTGTGTAAGCAAATATGTTAAACTCTCTTAAAGGAACATAATAAATTTTATGTTTCCCTGGGCTAATCCAAAATATCATAGACTTGACCCCCATGATAACCTAGTAATACTAGATTCCTATATATCTTACTCAAAACCTTTAGTGGAAACCTTAAGGAAAAACGAAGGTCCTAAATGAAAATAAAAAGTCTTAACATTCTGCTGATATACGTTCGCATAGGGCTATTATGCGGTAGTGTGATAGGGGCCTTGTACCAAATATGTGCGCACTGGATTATTTTACAGTCATGCGCACAACTCTTTTTTTCTGCCCATGTGGATTGAAGTCAGGGTTGAAACACAAAAAATCACCTAAAACCTACCCAACTTGATATTTTTCGTCCCAGATTGTCTTCAAACATTTTTATAACCCGAAATTAGTCCTAAAACACCTTAAATATCATCTATAATTGTATATAAACATGTTTCTAATAACCTACGCATATTATACAGGCAAAACATCAAAATAGGCTTTAAATCATCAATTTTAACATGTAGGTCTCATCATGATTTTGGGTTTATCAATAAAAGTTTTTTAAATCATTATAGTCTATCTTAAATACATTATTCATCAATAAAAATAATATATATGCCAAATCTAAACAAGTTCTAAGCATATAATCCTCATAATAGTCAAGGCACAACCTTTAATACCCCAGATTCAACCCTAGAATGTGTCTAATCCCAAAGTAGATGAAGGAGACAATCAATCATAATTAAGTTACATAAAATACAAGATAAAATGTAAGGACAAGATTTTAAATTGAGTCAATTTGTATGTATTGAATTTATTACGTGCTTAGACAAAACTTGTTTGAGTTATAGGTTATTAGGATTTTAGTTTGTCCTTCAAGCCTATGATGCATGTATGAAGACCATAGCGGCCAAGTTAAAGCGACATCGAGTACACATCGATTTTTGTGTTGAGTTTCATCTTCATCATCTAAGGGATCTTAATGAGGTACGATTGAATATTTATATTTGATCACTGGATATGTTTGGGTGTTTTTTATAAAATGTTTTGAGGCATTTTTCATAAAATGATATTTAAAAGAAAAAATATTTTTGTATTTCATTTTATTCGAACGAGCTTTCACTCCCCTTTCAAATGAGGTTACCTATTTTGTTCGAACAAGTTCTTCACTTCATTCAAATGAGTTTAGGCATCTGGTTCAAGTGAGATTCTAATGGGCTTTAAAAGACATTTCTCTGCTTGTCAGAACAATCTCGTTCGAAGATCATTCTATATCCGTTCAAACGAGAATAACTATGTCATCCAAACGACCCTATTTTTAGTTCAAACGAGATTTCTATTATGGTTCGCAGGAACCTTATTTCTCGTTTGAACAACATGCCTTGAAAAACTTATCTCATCAAAATTTTTGTTTTATATAAATACTCAGGCTTGACATTAGTTTTCATTGAGGGGTTTTGAACAAATGAAATCTAGAGTGTTATCTAAGGCCTCCCAAACCCTAGATTACACCCAAGTTTTAGATTCAAGAATCCTACATCTATATATCTGTAGACACCCCATTCTGTTACCCCCTAAACTCTTCTGAGGTCCCTAGCACCTCCATTCATCACTACAAACCCAGGTCATACCCCGAGTACTGACCTAGAAGCCATTGGGCACTCCCAGGCTTTGTTTGACCAAAAGTCAAAATCTTGAACTCGACAAATACTGAATGAATCTTCTAAGGGAACTGAAACCCCTGTCCAATGGTTCATCCCGTGTGCGATTCCGACTTACCATGCGGACGAATGACCTGTTTTCCCCTAAAACTCAATCAGGAGGCCACCGGGCGCTCTCAGACTCTGTTTGATGAAAGTCAACTCTTCAGCTTGATCGAGACTGAAAGAATCTTGGAAGGGCACTGAAAACCCTTTCCAACGGTCCACGCCGTGTATGATTCTGACTTACGGTACGGACGAACGTTCCGTTTTACTCCGAGAGGTCACTGAATACTTCCAGGGCCCGGTTGACCAAAGTCAACTCCTTAAATCGGATCAAACTTTTTGGAATGTCGAAGTACATCTCCTAACCTTTCCAATGGTCCACCTCTTGCGCGATTCAGACTTACCATGCGGACGAACGATCCATTTGCGTCTGACGATTCCCTGTCCAATGGATCGACGAATGCTTTCAAGCCATATTTGACCTAAAGTCAACTCCTGAACCTGGGAGCAGTCCAAGGACTTTCGAAGGTATCTGAATTACCTTTCTAACGTTCCACCCCGTGCATGATTGTGATCAACGATTTGCGTTCTGCGGCTGATTTTCTGAAAAGGCCTGAAAGACACTACTAAACGGCAGGTCCAGACACTGCCTATCGACAGTATGCCTAAACGTACCTGCCGATTGGCAGGAATAGGGCTATGCCGATCTACAATGAACTGGGCCTATAAAAAGGAGGCTTGACCTCACTTGTAAAAGGAAGCCCAGATCGGATAGATATCACTCTTAGTAAAATCCAGAAAACCTCTCTCGAAGTCAGCGTGATTTCCACACCCAAATCCCTTTCCAACCTTCACTTTTCATCATCCTTTTCATCAAACTTGGTGAATTAACTATCCTCCATCATCATACAAGTCTAAGGGCTGCTCTCCAGCATTCCTCCAAACCTTTCCTCCAAACCATCCTTAGCATCTCCTCAGGAATTGGACTACACCTTTCCTCCAAACCATCCCTTAGGTCCTCAGAATTGGCCTCGACCCTCTGAATTGGTCATCCTCGCTCCCTTAGGTCCTCAGAATTAGCCTTGACCCTCTGAATTGGTCATCCTCCCTCAAACACATGCGGTGTCTATTCGACGGCTATCATTTGTTCCAAACTCACCATTCGAGGGGCTCTGTAGACACCCCATTCTGTTACCCCCTAAACTCAACTGAGGTCCTTAGTACCTTCCTTCATCACTATAAACCCAGGTCATACCCCGAGTACTGACCTAGAAGCCATCATGCATTCCCAGGCTCCATTTGACCAAAAGTTAAAGTCTTCAACTCGACCGAGACTGAATAAATCTTCGAAGGGCACTGAAACCCCTTTCCAATGGTCCATCCCGTGTGCGATTCTAACTTACCATGTAGATGAACGACCTGTTTTCTCCCAAAACTCAATCAAGAGGCCACCGGGCGCTCTCAAACTCCGTTTGACAAAAGTCAACTCTTCAACTCGACTGAGAATGAATGAGTGAATCTTAGAAGGGTACTGAAACCCCCGAATCGGATCAAAATATTTAGAATGACGAAGTAAATCTCCTAAACATTCCAACGGTCTGCCCTGTGCACTATTCAAATAGACCATGCGGATGAATGATTCATTTGCGTTCGACGATTCGCCGTTCAATGGATCGACGAATGCTTCCGAGCTATATTTGACCCAAAGTCAACTCCCGAACCTGGGAAAGGTCCAAAGGACTTTCAAAGGTCTCTGAATTACCTTTCCAATAGTCTATCCCGTGCATGATTCTGATCAACAGTTTGCATTTTGCGGTTGATTTTCTGAAAAGGCCTGATAGACACTGCCAAACGACAGGTCCCAGACGCTGCCTATCGGCAGTGTACCTAAACGCACCTGTCGATTGGCAGGAATATGTCTATGCCGATTGGAAATTCCCTGGGACTATAAAAAGGAGGCCTGACCTCACTTGCAAAAGGGAGCCCAGATCTGATAGATATCACTCTCAGCAAAATCCAGAAAACCTCTCTTGAAGTCAGCGTGATTTCCACACCCAAATCCCTTTCCATCCTTAACTTTTCATCATCCTTTTCATAAAACTTGGTGAATTCACTACCCTCCATCATCATTCAAGTCTAAAGGCTGTTCTCCAACATTTAAGATCAAGCTCAAGATCCTCAAGAAGGTCCAATTTTTCTCAACTCTCTCTTTAAATTCTCATAAACTTGCAATAACTTGTTTTATTACTTAGCACTTTTATTATTTCATCTGTCACATCCTAATATACTTTTTATTTAGTATTATTGCACATATCTTATTTTCATATAAATAAAAACTGAAAAAACAAGAAAAAAGGGTTTGATCATAAATTTCAAACGGGAATTCTCATACTTTTCTTACACTTTTCTCACAATTAAAACACTTTTTCTACACACACACCCACACACAAATAAGATAATCCCCCAGTTTGATTTATGTGATAAACCCCACCCCTCGTTTTGCATGTGAACTACGTGGACTTTGATGCCTCTATAGGCTACATAGGCGTCTCGGGGTAAAACCCGAGACTCGAGTTCTATTTTTTTACTTTTTCTCTCATTTTCTATTCTCCAAACTCCACTCTCTTATATTATATATATACATATATTTGTTCTTAGTAGCGTGTTATTCCACATGCATTATCGTTCCATCATAACGGTCAACGTAAGGATCATAGCATAAATCCTATTTTCTAATATTATTTTTATACCTTCCTATGGATGACTCGCTTTACCTCTTCCATGGTGCAAGTCGATGATTGGTATCTCCACTATATATGCACATGCACACATATCACGGGGAAAATAAAGGAAAATAACAAAGACCCATGATAAACCGAAAGGGAGGAATGGCTGCCTAACACCTTCCCATTTCGTAACTTAGCCTGCAGACCCTTTTTGAATCATTTTCGTTTGGTATGCATCAGTATGTCTTTAGATGTTGTCCTTCGGGATGGCTTCCCCTTTTCTTTTGTCTATTTGAGTAAAATTGACCGGTGACTCTAATCTCTCTACATCTTGCACCTCACTCAAATGACGCTGGCCGAAGCGCTCCCGAGAGGGACGTGCGGGACCTAGGATCCATCCATCGCGCACCCGCCCGCCGAGAGGACCCGGGATCGGGTATGGACACAACGGTGACTCTGTCGGAGACTATTTGTCTTTTGAGAGATAGACTCTATTTACATGGATGTTATGTTTGTTTATAGTTTCCCCCTATTTGCATGTTCCCTTTTTCCCTGTACCCCCATGCTTATGCTTCTATTCACACACTTGTAGAAAATTCTCCATGTACACTTCACACCACGTGCACCTAGGGTCACATATATCCACATGTTGCACGCATCACCCATCCATACTTGGTGTACCATTGGTACTTGTACTTTGCTCCCTGTTTGGCATAATCAGAAAATACATTATCATAAGATAATAATAAGAGGATCATGCATGATTCACACGACATCACCAAAGAGCATTGTAATTGACCAAATTTTACCCAGTAACTGGAGGGTCACTTTGTGATGGGCGCTGGTCCGGCAGGGCGCAGTTAGCCTAAGAGATATGAATCTCACCTTCCATTGGCCAAGTACCTTCGACGTATATCGAACGGTTCCCCCCGTATCGTACCTCTTGACCGAAGTCGTGACGGGAGGTATATCGTTAGGAACTCATTCTCGTATGATGAATATATCGAATTCTCTCTCACACGTACCGTCCCTACGAGGTATATAGTGAGGCTATTCACGTACACTCAGGTATATCAAATGGCTTGTCCACACATACCTATTGCCCGCAAGAGCAAGACGTATATCGTGGAAGTCACGCCAAAGGGGTGAACCCTTTTTGATTCACCCAACCAACTTCATACTCGCATATAGGTGTCAAGCCTAGGATACACATGTTAGATTATCGGTTTCAACCCGAAAGTCTGCTGAAATTCTGGGTTGGCCTACCGCCCGAATTCTAGTGCATTTTTAAAATGGGACCCTGTCCGTGAGCCTGGTCACAAGTCCATCCATAGCTTTGTATATATTACAAACCCAATTTTTCCAGGCTCGGGTCCCGTCCGACATTTCATTTTTTATTTAGGAGAATTAATGCAAGTGAAAACATAATAATTGTAATAATCATGCTTGGACAGTCTCCAAAGGGAAAATTCCCTTTTTCTTTATCCAAAATCCAAAAACGTTTCTCCTCTATTTATCAAAAATCCAAAACCATTTTGTCTTTCCACCTTTAAAAAAAATTTCATCCTTTTTTCTCAAAAATAAATCCCATTTTACGCCTTCTCACCTCGATCGCAAACCCTTGACCTGGCTCCTCATTGGCTTCGATCTTCAGTCAAGTCACCCCGGAGTTTCTTCCGTTCCCCTATTACTTCTTTCGAGTTCGGAATCCATCCGCCTTCCATGGAGAACACAGATCAAGTACCCATTATGGAGCTGGATTTGACGGCAGTTCTAGCTCAGCTTGTGGCCAAGATTGACAACCTCCAAACTGAGGTCCGAGAGATACAATGAAACCAAGTTCCCATTCCTTAAGAGCTCGAGGCCCTATTCCCTCGTGCTATGGGTCCACCCGACCCCATATGGATTCTTAAAGAATATTACCATGCTCCACGTGCCCCTCCTGTTAATGGCCCACCACTTGCCCAGCTTCCGATGGCGAATCTTGCCCAGTATGGGGCTAACTTGCCTATAATCATTGATCCGAGGGAAGAAGAGCTGAATAAATTCAAAGAGGACCTCAATATGCTCACTAAGAAGTTAGACCAAGTCAAAATCTTAGGGACACTCACATGTCTCTTTATCCTAAAGCGAGGTTACCCGAGAAGTTCAAGATGCCGAATATCGAGAAATTTGGAGGAAATGGACCCCCGATTATTCATCTCTGAAGTTATCACCATTCCATGACTCTACTAGGGATTTCTGAAGAAGTGATGGCTCAATTATTTTAGCAAACTTTGAAGGATAGCTCCCTCCGATGGTTTTCATCTCTTGAAGAGTCCAGGATTCGTAGCTAGGAGGATGTAGCCCGAGAATTAATGTCACATTACAAATACAACGAAGAGCTTGAGGTCACCCACCGTGATTTAGAGCTACTCAAACAAAACTCTGGAGAATCAGTCAGTAACTTCATCACTCGATGGAGGGAAAAAGCAGCAGCCATGACCAATCGGCCTTCCGAGGAAGAACAAGTCAGCATAGTGAAGAAGAACTTCTTACCCCATGTTTGAAAAAAGATGGGAGGATAATAATATCCCCACTTCCGAGCTCTCAGAGAAACATGAGTAGAAATCGAGGAGGGTCTTGCCAAGACAGATGTCGAACCAAAGAAGGTGGCCGGACAGTTCATCCCCAGAAAATATGATAAGCCTGTCAGTGCAACAGTCTCAACCATCAACAACATCTCTCAACCAACCACCTCATGGGCACCAGAAATCCTCCTTGTCCCAGTCCGAAAGTAATACACCGAGCTCCATGCTCCTCTCTCAAAAGTTTATCAAGCCTTGCTAAGCCGAAACATTATCAAACCTTTGGATCCTCGTCCATTGCAAAATCCACTCCCAAGAAACTTCACGGCAGATGCCCATTTCTCCTTTCACCAAACTGCTAACCATACCACCGACCAATGCCTACAGCTCCGAAACATAATCCAAGGTCTAATTGACCGGGGTACCATCACCCCACCAGCCAATCATAAGACAAACACTACTCACAACCCACTTCCAAATCATACCAATACCATCTTTCTAGAAGAGAACCCAGAATTCGATCCCTCAACTCAAATCAAATACATATACTCTCCTAAACCTCTCCAAATTTGCCCATATTTCCTCCTACACCCCACTATCCTCACTGATCAGGCACTGTCACTCCTTACCAGAGCATGCATCGCTGTTCGTACCCGTTCTGAAAATGGAGACATGGACTTATGAGAAGTGTTAAACCAACTGCTAGAGTTCGGGCTCAAATTGCCCTCACAGATGATCATTGATTGCCAAAGGTTCAGTACACTGTTCTTGGAAGAACGAAAATGGGCCCGAGAGTCAGATAGTTGGGTAGTACCAATCGATGAAGTCAGCCTGGATGATTTCACCCAGATTATGGAAAAATTATTCTAAAAAACCAACAACATTTGCAGTATGATGAGTTACTTGATGTTCTGAAGCTACAGGGGCGCCTGGTCCTTTCACCCTTTCACATCCCCACAGAATGGGAAGACCTGTATGAAGAAACTGTTGAAGTTATGGAATGCATCGACTTTACATGGAAAGACAGAATTGTTGCCACCGGATGGGGGGAAGGATTTGGAGATTCGAATGAAGAACAAGCTTCAGAGAAAACTAGCCCAATAGCTGACATGTGTGGAATGATATCATTTAAAGAACTCCTCGAAAAAATAAACAAGGTGGCAGAACAACCGAGGATGGACGAGGAAATGAGATTCCTATTTTTCCCTTCTTCAGTAAATCACTTGATCAGATCAGGGAGGCATTACCAAATTCCAAGCTCATTACCAGCTAATGACAAGGGGAAGGGCATTGAAAACCTTCCAATGCCAGAGATGACCATCGAGGAGAGAAAGATCCTCGATCAACTAAAGAAAGCTCAAGCTAACATCCCCCTATGGGTTTTTTCATGTCTTCTCAGCTACACATAAATGCTTTGATCAAGTTACTCACTGGACCCACAGTTCCTTCCTCTACCACAGCAGAACAAGCGGTAAATTTGGTCGGATCCTTGACCTCTAGCCGAATACTATCCTTTTTTGAAGAAGAAATCCCAAAGATTGGGCCAAACCACAATCATGCACTCAATATCTCCATCGAAGTTATGGGGAAGGTTGTGCCACTCTCTCTTGTCGACAATGGATCCGCCTTGAATGTCTGCCCACTAAGAACCTTCAAATGTTTAGGCTTGAAAGAAAGAGACCTCGCTCCAACCTCCTCTCCTGTGCGTGCCTACGATAATACCCGTCGGGAGGTGATGGGATCTATAAAGCTTGTAATACGAGCTGGCCCTATAAACCCTGTCATTGAATTCCAAGTTATTGACATCCCAGCCTGTTTCAACCTATTGCTAGGATGACCTTGGCTCCACAGTATCAAGGTCGTGTCTTCCTCACTCCATCAGAAATTAAATTTCTTCGCCGATGGATGGGTCATTACCATCTTAGGCGACGACGATAATGTCGATGGTGCAAATACCAACAGTCCAATCCTTGAGATACAGCATGGGTCAAATGATATGCTCCTATCAGGATTCCAAGTTGAACCACTTTTACTCTCAGCAGGGGACAACTTCAAAGAAAAAGTTTGTCCAGAATACGACCCTTATGGAAACGTCAATGTCATTCAGATGTTCAGAAACATGCACTTTATGCTTGGACTGGGGCTAGGGCAAAGACAGTAAGGCATACTCGAGCCGATTAAACTGCAGAAGGCTTTACCTCCTTGTGGTTTGGGGTATCAACCGTCAGAATAAGAGCTCAGAATGATCCACCAGTCTCGACCAAAGAGAAGACTAGACCACATCCATATTATCCCAGGTGACTCCTTGAATGGACGATTCATCAAAGAGGGCGAGGACTTCCCCTTTTATGGCTTTTCGGAACCATGGTATGACCATACCGACAAGAAGATGAAGCCTGGAATGGAGATCTTTTTCCAAGACCGCTACCAATGGGCCGAAGGTTCCCAACACCAAGTACAACCGCTCATCAAAGATACCGAAGAGAGTAAGGAAAGTGACTCCGAAGATTCCTTTAACTTATAGACACTGAGACTGACACTCTGCATAGTTCACTCAGTCACTACATCACCGGATCCATCCCAACTGATTAAAGATACTGATACTCCTCTCCTCAACTGGCATGTTGCGCCAGTTCTACCTGTTGAAATATCCCCTAATCCTAATGTTTACCCCTTTTCTTCTTCTTTTGTCTATCCTTGTTCAAATGTAATCGAGTCCTCTATTAACGAGGTTCTCAATGCTGTTTTTCCTATTAATGAAATAAACGAAGATTTTGAGTATCTTGCTGTGCCTTCCATTAACTGTTTGGATTCTAATCAAACTTTTGATGATGATGATTTTGCAAATGAATAATTCTTAACTGATATAAATATGGTTAATAATAAATAACATAATCGCGTTCAAGTTAATGAAGAAGAGACTATTATTATTAATCTCGGTTTTAGTAGACAACTGCGCGAGATTAGGATAAGGGCTACCCTTAACGAGCATGAGCATGCACAACTCGAAGAATTGCTAAAGGAATTCAGGGATGTCTTCGCATGGTCCTACGACAATATGCCCGTCATTGATCCTGAAATACCTTAGCACGAGATCCCCACTCTCCCAGATTATAAGCCGATCAAACAAAAGTTGAGAAAGCTCCGCACCGAATGGTCGCTCAAGGTCAAAGAAGAGGTGGATCAACAGTTAAACGTAGGCTTCATTCGTGTGATCGAATATCCCACATGGCTAGCCAACATAGTGCTCGTGCTGAAATCAGGAGGAAAAGTTCGGATGTGTGTAGACTACCGATACTTGAAGAAAACCTCTCCAAAGGATGATTATCCATTACCCAATATCGACATGATCGTTGATAACACAGCCAATCATGCTCTCAAGCCATTCGTCGACGGGTTTCCCGAATATAACCAAATTAAAATGCACCCAGACCACCAAGAAAAAACCGTATTCATCACCCCATGGGGAACCTTTTGCTACACTGTTATGCCATTTGGTCTCAAGAACGCTGGGGCTACCTACCAGAGGGATGCCACAACCATCCTGCTCGATCTGATTCACAAAGAAGTTGAGGTCTATGTGGATGATATGATTATCAAGTCCAAAACTAGAGAAGGTCATGTTCCTGCTCTGTGAAAGTTCTTCGAACAACTGCGACAATATCAGATGAGAATCAATCCACAAAAATGTGACTTCGGCGTTACAAAGGGAAAACACTTGGGATTCATGGTTAGTGAGAAGGGGATAGAAGGAAATCCCTCCAAGCTGAAAGCCATACTTGAGATGACACCTCTCCGAATAGATAAAGAAGTCCGAGGTTTCCTTGGGAAATTGCAATACATCAGCCAGTTCATCAGCCAGCTAACCTCCATCTGCGAACCTATCTTCAAACTCCTCTGAAAGGATTCAACTGAAGTTTGGAATGAGCCATGCCAAGAAGATTTTGAACGAATCAAACAATATCTAACCCAAGCCCCGGTACTCATGCCACCACAACCTGGTCTCCCCTTGCTCCTATACCTAACCATAACCGACACTGCAGTTGGGACTTTTCTAACCCAATACCTTGAAGATTCCCACAAAGAAAGGGCCATCTATTATGCCAATCGCAAATTGGCCGAGTACGAGGTTAACTACACCGCTTTGGAAAAGGCGTGTATCGCACTTGTCTGGGTCACCCAAAAGCTGCGGCACTACATGCTCGCCTTCCCCATCAAATTTATATCCCGAATGGACCCCATCAAATACCTGCTTATGAAACCCACCTTATCCAGCTGAATGGCTCGATGTTTAATGCTCCTAGCCGATTTTAATATCCTGTACCTCACGCAGAAAGCCATGAAAGGAAGATCCATCTCTGACTACCTCACTGATTACCCCATAGAAGAAGACAATGTCTGGATCTCCGAATTCCCATATGAAAGCATCCTTTGCACTGATCAAGACAACCTTCGATGGCAAATGTTCTTTGATGGCGCTGCCAACAAGAAGGAATATGGCATTGGGATACTTTTGATCGCCCCAGATGACTCCCACACTCCCATCGCCATCAAGTTAGATTTCCCTTACACCAACAACATGACTGAATACGAGGCGTGCATGGTAGGCCTCAAAGTTTCTCTCAAGAAAGGTATTTAATGACTAGATGTCTACGGTGATTCCGCACTCATCATCGATCAAGTGCTCAGAAAATGGAGAGTCAAAGACGAGAAACTCCAACCCTTCCATGCCCACTTGGAAGAACCAACCTCCCAATTCCAAGATATCACCTTCCATTACCAACCTCGAGCAAAGAATAAGCTAGCTTATGCCCTTGCTACCTTGGCCTCCATGGTCGACATGGCCGAAGGAATAACTATCACCCCTTACTAGTTTAAAAGCAAGACCAACCAACCCGCTGTTACCACATTGAGCTCGTCACCACATAAGATCCTGAGCTAGCCAATTGCTGGTACTATGATATCTGGCGCCTCCTCAAGCATGGCAGGTATCCTGAGGGTTCTAACAAGAAAGATCGAGCAACCCTTCGAAGACTAGGTGCCCAGTACATCATCTGTCATAAAGCACTACTCAAAAGGAACTTCGATGGACCACATCTGCACTGCATCGCAGGGGCTGGCATTAAAAAGATAATGCAGAAGATCCACAGTGGGGAATGCAGACCCCACATGAACGGTCATATGCTTGCCAAAAGGTCATCCGATAAGGCTACTACTGGACCACCATGACCCAGGATTGCACCGCATATGTCCAGAGATGCCTCAAATGCCAACATTTCTCTAACCTCCAGCATCTGCCTTCGCGTGAATTATAAAATATGACTTCTCCCTGGACGTTCTCCACTTGGGGCCATCGACATCATAGGACGGTCACACCGAAGGCTTCCAATGGGCATGAGTTCATCCTAGTTGCCATTGATTACTTCAACAAATGGGTCAAAGATGAGTCATGCGCAGTGATGGATGCCATGAAAGTGGCCAAATTCATCAAGAAAAACGTGATCTATCGGTACGGGGTCCCACACGAGCTAGTATCAGATAACGGGTTACATTTCGAGACAGAAGTTACAGAAGTGGTCAACGAGTATGGAATTCAGAGACAAAAATATTCTCCCTATTGACCTCAGACCAACGGTGCAGTTGAAGCCGCCAATAAGAACCTTAAAGCCATCATCAACAAGATGATCGAAAGCTGTCGGGATTGGGCCGACCAGATCCCGCATGCCCTCTAGGGCTACTGAACCTCAATTCGAACCTCTACTGGGGCTATCCCTTACTCTCTAGTTTACGGCAGGGAAGAAGTCCTACCCGTGGAGCTAGAAATACCCTCATTAAGCGTCATGCTTGAAAGCAAGGTCAGTGAAAAATACTGGTGCCAAAGCCGTCTTGACGTGATCCTAGACGAAATGAGATTAAAAGCACTATACCACATACAAGGGTACCATCGCCGAATAGCGCGCTCATTCAACAAGAAGGTCAAGGACCACGGTGTCCGAAAAGGGGACCTAGTCCTCAAAGAAATATTAGAACCCATCTGGGACCCGAGAGGGAAATTCAAGCCCAATTAGAGTGGCCCCTACATTGTTAAGAAGATCTTGTCCGACGGTGCCGCCATGCTCACCGACTTAGATGGAGAAGAGATGGCTCGTCCAGTTAACCTGGATTGTCTAAATAAGTTTTACCCCTAGTCCGAAATCTCGGCGCGCTACGACTCTTCTCATCTCCCTTCTATTAAAAAAAAAACTCTTCATTTCCCCCCACCCAGAACTATGTGGGCCTGATCCTCTGCAAATAACCATTTTCAAACAAAGTATAAAATTTTCAAAACCCCAGAGGTACATAGGCAGCTCATACACCTTAAATGAGCACGACCATTTCTTTTTCTCAAAATACTATTCTTTTCTTATCTCCGAGAACAACAGTCAATTCCAATATATACTTGAACAAAAGGATTATGTATGCCTTAGCGATCAGTATAGATAATTCTAACAAGACAAAATTCATCAAAAGGCACAACTGGATGATCAGAAACTTGTTTATTTCACTAATAAGAAATTTCGTTATAGATTACATAAGAAAAGGAACGGATAACTCCCTTTCACCCTACCTTACTAAGAAAAAGCCAAAATAAAATCCCCACATTTATCCCCCATTACATAATAAACTCTCGAGGAGTCCTATCCACAGCTACCATAGGATGTCGCTCTGTCATCATCATCTGCATCCTGGGGTCCCCAAGTTTCCCCTGACTGAACAGAGTGTCACAGACATTACATGGATCGATAAGCTCGAACCAGTTTCAAAAAAACCACAACACCTCCTTCCATAGTGCCAAAAGAGACAAGCCACTTTTGCCCCATCTCCACTGCCAACATCTTGTTAACTAATCTCCTCCACAACCACTTAATATAATCTTCAGGGATATGCCAAACTCTCCCAACAGACTGAGAGGGACGGGTCGACGGATGCCAATTATCCCACATAGATCTAAGCCGTATGCTCAGACGCTCGGTCAAATCGTCTACCAGAAAGAAATTTAGTGTCCGAGGTGGAAAGACCTGTGCCCAAACAAATTGGTGCAGAAGCCGCCAAGGGAAATAAAAAGAGGTCTATCTGAGACCAACCAGCTGCACATACGGGTATTCTCCTAGATCTAGAACATGCATCAACTGTCCTCACCGAGGCACTGACCAGTACAGATTCCGAGCCCCTTGCTCCTCAAACAAATTCTCCCAGCTCTTAATATCCAGGCTAACGCTGAAGAAGTGACGCAAAAAGAAGTTAGGTACAACCGACAAAGGATATTTTAGAAGAGTCACAAGGCGGAGTCTTTCAGACAACCACATGAACAGCATCACGGGGCTACCCTGCAGGATGTTAGAACGACCTTCTCGCTTGGCATCCAGAACATTCAAGGTCTCCGCCAGTATCACCGCTACATAATTGCGATGGTATGACATCCATGAAGTAATGGCTGCAAGTTGTGGATCCACCAGCAGTTCCCAGTCACCAGCAGTAATTTTGAAACTAGGCCCAGAGCAACGGCACCAGCATAGCCAACATCACCTACCTCCCGTAAATGCACGGACTACAACACTGCCAGAAGGGAGATCATTCCTCCAATAACCAGTGATCTAGTCGTCAAAGGTGAAATACGAAGAAGCCCGACCACTAAATCCCTGGGAGAACGGGAAAATTCGGGTAAAGTCGGAGCAACACTGGGATTTATCCCCAGCATGGCAGAAAATTCCTTGTAGATAGGACAAACTTCATCAAACCCAAATTGGAATACATGGTCTTCGGGGTACCAAAATTGTACCACCGCTATCAGCGTGTTCCACTCAATGGACCGACTGCGCCACAAAGAGACTCGACGCATGTTGAAAGCATCATTGTCGACATTATAAGAGCACATCGCGTCCAAGGATTCTAGGGAGTTAGAAAAGTCAATGCTACCAGGGAGAGCCATCTTGCAAGACTAAGAAATAGTAGGCGAGTAAGAATGTGAAGGTGTGATGGAAACACTATACCCCTACCCCTTTTTATACTTGAAAACACTCACAAAAGACATAATTCCTGCAGAAATCGGAGGGAATCCTACCCCAAAAAGTACCAAAAAGGCTGAAGAGGGAACTAATCAAAACTTTGAATTGATGGGACTGGATTTGACTGCCGATAAGCAGGGCAAGGGGCTTGCCGATCGAAAACCCCCCATTTTTGGAAATTTTCCTTTTTCTTTTTTTATCAAAATCAGAAAAGCCCAATAAAAATAAAATTGATATTCTCAACATAATTACAAAAATCCTCTTCCACCCCTATATAATTTTTAAAAACCTTCCTTCAAAATCCCAAAAATATATCTTTTTACGGTCTAAGCAACAAAGTAAAAAGCGAATGTGCATGCATTCACTCATTCACCATTAACAAAGATAAAAAAAATCCCATTGCATTGAATATATATATTCTTTTGTGTTACATCAAATTTTGCAGGAAATAAAAGAAAAGTAAAAAACAACGGGACTCAGCCCGAACCCACATTCTCTCTCTCTCTCACCTACCCTTCCTCCTCTCCCTAAGAGCTTCCACCCCTACGACGCGCTCTCTTTCCCCTATGGCGAGATGACGCACCACCACTACCCGAGCCAGAGTCTTCCCTAAACAAAGAAGACGACACCAACCAAGAAGGAACCGGGACCACATCCCGAATAGGGGCAGTCGCCGAAGATATCCAGTCTCTGATATCCTTCAGCCAAGTGGTCGATACACGGACTTGCTGCAAGTAAAAGGACAAATCGGCATCAAAGAGGGATCAAAATAGAAAAGGAACCAAAAAGAGGAAGAAGGTATACCGCAGGACGAAGGACCTCCTTTGTCAAATTCAACTCCTCCGGATCCATCTCATGAGGATGGTGCAACATAAGTACCATCCCTCCATGAACCCGCCGAATGTTGTATGAAGGTGTATGCAACCGCATAAAGGGAACCTCTGAAGTCGCCGACACTGCAGACGCAGACGGACCACCGCCGCTGTGGGAAGACCCCACTGCCCGACTCTAACCCGTAGGAGGGAAAGGCAAGACATCATATATGCTAGGCGCCATCAACCATCTCATCACAAAGTCCATATAATCATATGGCAAGGCCGTATCAGTATACAACAAGTAGGACTCGCTGATAATTACCGCGATCCGTGCATCCTCCAACAACAACTGCCCTCGCCTCATAGACATAGAAGGATGTACAGGTGGCACCGCCACCTCCTCCTTCGCAATCTGTCGAACCACCCACTCCCTGAGATACCAAGAATGGCCGAACTCATGTGCCAGTAAATGCCTCATCTGCGCATTCACCCCAGTCACCCCCGTATCCTGAATGGCTGTCCCCCAAGGGTAAAAGGCCACCTGAAAATCCCCGGCAGACATAAATCAATACAAAATCAGAACATGACAAAAACCAAGGATGAAAAGGAAAGAGTCTTACCCTACCACTGGTCAGGCCATTCAAGACCTGACGCACCGCCTCCAAAGAGAGAGATACCTTCGACTGTCGATTGGCCTTGCGTCTTCGATACAATTGATAGAAGTCCCCAATGGTATCATCCTTCAGAGCAATCAGTGGGGTATTGCACCCAATCATCTCATAAAACCACGTCTGCCCAAGACAAGAATTCATAACCAAAAAGAGACGCATAAGAAAAATGAGAATGCATGAAAAGAAAAGGCGCAAATTAAAGAAAACCTCGAGGAGATATGTGACTCTAGTAAAAGTTTGTCGACAACAACGACTGAATGCATCCAAAGAAAAATAGATGGTCACCAATGTCAGGCTCCCCCAATCATAGAGATGGGTGTTCAAAAACATCCTCAAGTAAGACAAGAACCACAAATGGATGACGTCGCCGCTCGACGCCACCATGAAATCTCCCAGCACCAACAATATGAACAACCGGGCCATACGCCTCACCTGCAGCCCGTCCCCCACATCAACCACCCTACTCGTCATGACATCCTTTAGCAAGGGCAGCTGGATGGAATCCCCAGAAACTATCCTCCCTACATCATCGAGCGTCGCCCGCCCCGCTTCTGGCCTGACTCTTAGAGAGCGATCCACCTCTATATGCTCCCCATCACAATCCAGCACCAGCAGCTGCTGCAAATCTATGGGAGTCACAATCATCTCCCCAAAGCTGAAATGGAAGGTATGGGCAGTATCCCACGACCTTTCCCCTAAAGTGCACATGATCGCTGTTGAACGAGGCGTCTCATCCAGCGCAGAAGCCAACCTCCCAAAACCCGCTGAAAATACCACCCAACGCACCACAGGTGGAAGATGCTCCCAGACATCATTAAGCCTCATCGTCCCACGGGCACGTATGTTTTTCAAAGAGATATCAAACTGTCAAAAGAAGAAACCTTGTCAAAATTCAAGAAGGAAGTAAAAATCACCAAAAAGAGAAGAATGCCAAAAGTCAGCTTACTTACATAACCGCCAGGGCTCACTACCCTCGAAAGTGATGACGCGACGGCTCCCGTAGCAAGGTCCGCTCATTCGTAACCGACTCGAATGCATCAAAGGAGTTCTCACTCCCTAAAATAAGAGGCGCCATGGCCCTGCACTCCACGCTCGCCCAGTCATCAATAGTCAACCATTCCCTATGCGCTGTAGTGCTCACAAAGGCGGCCATTTCTTAGAAATCAGAATGCTAGAATGATTTGCAGAGGAAAATCGTAGAAAGGAAGAAAGCAAGAAGCTATGAAAAATGAAGGGAATTCACTCTCTTAATATAGGATGCCAAGGGTCATGCCGATCGGCATTGACCCCTCACCCACCGATTAACACTAAGCCCTTACCTTCCCAAGGGAGTTCAAAAGACCATGCCACTGCCGAATGGCACCCTCTGAACCATGCCGACCGACACCTTCCTTAAAATTTCGTTCCAAAAATTCTAAGAAAATATCAGAAAGCCCTGAAAAATTCTCAGAAAATTCTTAAAAATCCCAGGAAGGGCTTAGAACATTTTCACTAAGAAAATTTCATACTCCTCCAAGCGGAACCCCCATTTTCCCAACAGAACTCTCAAAAACCAAGTAAAATTCCCCCCGACAACGTTCCCGGAGGATCTCTAAAGATCACCCCCTATGCCCCAAAGGTCTCAAGCAATACATCCAAACCCTGGACCACCTAATCACTTATCCAATGGAGTTTACGGCGCCAAACTTGCCTTTCCTTTGCAAAATTCCCAAAATCACAAGGATTTCCCCAGGGATCTTCGGGGGACACTACATTTTCCCCAGCTCATTAGTTATTCCCCAGCGGAATCTAAAGTCTAATCTTACCCCAGTAGAATCCCTGATTGCCCCAAAGGAAATATAGGTTAGAATTGACCTCAGTCTTGGATCGTCACCTTGGTTAGGTCAGAATTGACCTCGGTCCTTGGTCGTCACCTCTCTTAGGTCAGAATTGACCTCGATCTTGGATGATCACCTTAGTTAGGTCAAAATTGACCTTGATCCTCGATCGTCACCTCTCTTAGGTCAGAATTGACCTCGATCTTGGATTGTCACCTTAGTTAGGTCAGAATTGACCTCGGTCCTCGATCATCACCTCTCTTAGGTCAAAATTGACCTTGGTCTTCAATCGTCACCTTAGTTAGGTCAGAATTGACCTCGATCTCTCTTAGGTCAGAACTGACCCAGTCTTAGATCATCACCTTAGTTAGGTTAGAATCAACCTCGATCCTCGATTATCACCTCTCTTAGGTCAGAATTGACCTCGGTCTTGGATCATCACCTTAGTTAGGTCAGAATTGACCTCAGTCCTTGGTCGTCACCTCTTTTAGGTAATAATTGACCTCGGTCTTAGATCGTCACCTTAGTTAGGTCAGAATTGACCTTAGTCCTCGGCTGTCACTTCTCTTTGGTTAGAATTGACCTCGGTCTTGGATCGTCACCTTAGTTAGGTCAGAATTGACCTCGGTCCTTGGTCGGCACCTCTCTTAGGTCAAAATTGACCTCATTCTTGGATCGTCCCCTTAGTTAGGTCAGAATTAACCTCGATCCTCGGTCGTCACCTCTCTTAGGTCAGAATTGACCTCAGTATTAGATCTCCACCTTAGTTAGGTCAGAATTGACCTCAGTCCTCGATCGTCACCTCTTTTAGGTCAGAATTGACCTCGATCTTGGATCATCACCTTAGTTAGGGCAGAATTGACCTTGGTCCTCGATCGTCACCTCTCTTAGGTCAGAATTGACCTCAATCTTGGATAGTCACCTTAAGCCCACAAAATTGGCTTCGATTCGTAAAATCGGTCACCTCATCCTTAAGCTCACAGAATTGGCTTTAACCCACAAAAAGGTCATTTCTACATAAGCCCTCAGAATTGGCTTCGACCCGCAGAATCGGTCACCCTCATCTTCAAGCCCTCAGAATTGGCTTTGACCCGCATAATCGATCCCCTCATCCTCAAGCCCTCAGAATTGGCTTTGACTCTTAGAATTGATTATCTCTACTTAAGCCCTTAGAATTGGATGCGACCCGCAGAATCGGTCACCTCATCTTCAAGCCCTCAAAATTGGCTTTGACTCGAAGAATCAGTCATCCCTAGCATCTCCTCAGGAATTGGACTACACCTTTCCTCAAAACCATCCCTTAGGTCCTTAGAATTGGCCTCGACCCTCTGAATTGGTCATCCTCCCTCAAACGCATGCGGTGTCTATTCGACGGCTATCATTTGTTCCAAACTCACCATTCGAGGGGCTCTGTAGACATCCCATTCTGTTACCCCCTAAACTCTCCTGAGGTCCTTAGTACCTTCCTTCATCACTATAAACCTAGGTCATACCCCGAGTACTGACCTAGAAGCCATCAGGCATTCCCAGGCTCCATTTGACCAAAAGTTAAAGTCTTCAACTCGACCGAGACTGAATAAATCTTCGAAGGGCACTGAAACCCCTTTCCAACGGTCCATCCCGTGTGCGATTCTAACTTACCATGCAGATGAACGACTTGTTTTCTCCCAAAACTCAATCAAGAGGCCACCGGGTGCTCTCAAACTCCGTTTGACAAAAGTCCACTCTTCAGCTCGACTGAGAAGGAATGAATCTTAGAAGGGCACTAAAAGCCCTTTCCAATGGTCTGCCCCTCGCACGATTCTAACTTACGGTATGGACGAACATTCTATTTTACTCCGAGAGGTCACCGAATGCTTCCAGGGCTCAGTTGACCAAAGTAAACTCCCCGAATCGGATCAAAATATTTAGAATGTCGAAGTAAATCTCCTAAACATTCCAACGGTCTGCCCTGTGCACTATTCAAACAGACCATGCCGATGAATGATTCATTTGCGTTCGACGATTCGCCGTTCAATGGACCGACGAATGCTTCCGAGCTATATTTGAGCCAAAGTCAACTCTCGAACCCAGGAAAGGTCCAAAGGACTTTCAAAGGTCTCTGAATTACCTTTCCAATAGTCTATCCCGTGCATGATTCTGATCAACAGTTTGCATTTTGCGGTTGATTTTCTGAAAAGGCCTGATAAACACTGCCAAACGGCAGGTCCCAGACCCTGCCTATCGGCAGTGTACCTAAACGCACCTGCCGATTGGCAGGAATATGTCTATGTCGATTGGAAATGCCCTGGGACTATAAAAAGGAGGCCTGACCTCACTTGCAAAAGGGAGCCCAGATCTGATAGATATCACTCTCACCAAAATCCAGAAAACCTCTCTTGAAGTCAGCGTGATTTCCACACCCAAATCCCTTTCCATCCTTAACTTTTCATCATACTTTTCATAAAACTTGGTGAATTCACTACCCTCCATCATCATTCAAGTCTAAAGGCTGCTCTCCAACATTTAAGATCAAGCTCAAGATCCTCAAGAAGGTCCAATTTTTCTCAACTCTCTCTTTAAATTCTCATAAACTCGCAATAACTTGTTTTATTACTTAGCACTTTTATTATTTCATCTGTCACATCCTAATATACTTTTTATTTAGTATTATTCCACATATCTTATTTTTATATAAATAAAAACTGAAAAAACAAGAAAAAAGTGTTTGATCATAAATTTCAAACGGGAATTCTCATACTTTTCTTACACTTTTCTCACAATTAAAACACTTTTTCTACACACACACCCACACACAAATAAGATAATCCCCCAGTTTGATTTATGTGATAAACCCCACCCCTCGTTTTGCATGTGAACTACGTGGACTTTGATGCCTCTATAGGCTACATAGGCGTCTCGGGGTAAAACCCAAGACTCGAGTTCTATTTTTTTACTTTTTCTCTCATTTTCTATTCTCCAAACTCCACTCTCTTATATTATGTATATACATATATTTGTTCTTAGTAGCGTGTTATTCGACACGCGTTATCGTTCCATCATAACGGTCAACGTAAGGATAATCGCGTAAATCCTATTTTCTAATATTATTTTTATACCTTCCTATGGATGACTCGCTTTACCTCTTCCATGGTGCAAGTCGATGATTGGTATCTCCACTATATATGCACATGCACACATATCACGGGGAAAATAAAGTAAAATAACAAAGACCCATGATAAACCGAAAGGGAGGAATGGCTGCCTAACACCTTCCCATTTCGTAACTTATCCTGCAGACCCTTTTTGAATCATTTTCGTTTCGTATGCATCAGTATGTCTTTAGATGTTGTCCTTCGGGATGGCTTCCCCTTTTCTTTTGTCTATTTTGAGTAAAATTGACCGGTGACTCTAATCTCTCTACATCTTGCACCTCACTCAAATGACGCTGATCGAAGCGCTCCCGAGAGGGACGTGCGGGACCTAGGATCCATCCATCGCGCACCCGCCCGCCGAGAGGACCCGGGATCGGGTATGGCCACAACGGTGACTCTGTCGGAGACTATTTGTCTTTTGAGGGATAGACTCTATTTACATGGATGTTATGTTTGTTTATAGTTTCCCCCTATTTGCATGTTCCCTTTTTCCCTGTACCCCCATGCTTATGCTTCTATTCACACACTTGTAGAAAATTCTCCATGTACACTTCACACCACGTGCACCTAGGGTCACATATATCCACATGTTGCACGCATCACCCATCCATACTTGGTGTACCATTGGTACTTGTACTTTGCTCCCTGTTTGGCATAATCAGAAAATACATTCTCATAAGATACTAATAAGAGGATCATGCATGATTCACGCGACATCACCAAAGAGCATTGTAAATCAAGAAGTTTAGTAAATATCACATCTTAGAAAGTGGTATGCAAGAATTTGGTTGATTCTTAACAAAGTTCATCATCAACTTAAAAAAGGAGGGTTTTATTTCGTGAAAAAGATTTGAAGACATTGCTCGAGGCCAAATCCGATCGCGATTGTGTGGTGGTTTTCAGTTGTTAGAGCCTTATATGGAATATATAGTGGGAAAGAGTGTATAGTCAGTTAGTGTGTTATGTGATTTTAAGTTGTTAGTTTCCATTTATAAAACTACCTAATGCATTTTTCATTCATTTTGGCCCAAGATTTTTCCCGTTTGTGGGTGTTTTCGATTACGACTTGGTGTTGTGTGATTGTTTAATCTATTTAGATTAATCACCTGACATTAAAGATAAAATTTGGTGTAACCTAATTTGTAAAACATCTTATCACATAGTACTAGTATAACACCCCCTACTTTCCACGCATCGGGTGGCTAAACCTCAACGTCAAAGATAGGGTATGACATATAATTTTTATCAATCTAATTCTTATGAATAATTGAGGAAAACTAAAACCACCCATGACAGTATGTAAATCAAGAAGATATAGATAAAAGTATCTAATATCTAAATAAATAAACTGAATGCAACTAGATAACTGAATAAAATAAATCTCTAAAATACATATCCTAAATAAGAGTTACAATACAAATGTCTCGGAATAAAAATTAAAATATACAACATCCGACTATATATGAATACGGTAAGAAGCGAATCCACTGCTCCTTCTCTAATAACTGGATAGGTGGACCTTAGAATTGGTCCCAATCATCCATGCTCCTACATCTTTCAAAAACCTGAAAATAATTTTTAGGAAAATCTGGGTTACATCCCACAAATAAAAAAAATATCTCACTCTACATAACTGTATTAAATGCTACTCATTTATGTCTCATGTCATTATACCGTCTCTCACATCACAATACCTCACCCACCTATCATAAGGTAGTCCTTAACACACTTTCCCATCCTACTCAAGGCATAACTAACAACGTAAGTATTTGAGTCCTAATACTAGACGTGTAACATTTCAACCACAAAAGTTGTAATATAATATAACATCGTCACTATGAATAATAAATTAAGGCTACTACCCTCTCATAGTATCCTCAACCCATGCAACGTCTAAATAGATTAAGTCCTTCACTAAGGCAAACTACTATCTCACATTGTACCCATGTAAGCTGTACTCACCACTAGATTAACTACAGTTATGCCCAATATCCCGGCACATTGTATCTAACAATAGTCTAGCTATGTTATACGATACTTGCACAACCTAGTCCATCACTCGCTAGATATTTAACAATCTACTATAAAGTATCCTTAATCTCCACCAAGCTATTTACATGATATCACTCTAAGAATCCAACATAGTATCTTAACTCCAGATATGTGAAAAGAAATGAAGCGTGCATAGTACCCAGATACTACCTCATAACCAATAAGTAGCAAATTCACACCAAGAATACTGACATAAAATAAATCCCCACTATAAAATATAGGTCCCACATTAAGACTAACGTGTGATCTACCTCATACTATCATATGTCTATAATTGAATGATATACCTATGCATATACTAAGCATACAACTAGCATAGACCCCACGTATCATCCAAGTAATAATATATACACGATATCATAATGAGCAAAGTAATGTGACATAAAATCCTCATATAACATTTCCATCACCGACAATATCATAATGAGCATAATAACATGACACAAACTCCTCATATAACATGTCCATAACCAGGCTAATAAAAATATAATTTTCTCATAAACCACATTAAGGCTTCAACCTTTGGGTACATTATTGTGCTTTTACTCGTACATCCATTCGTACCTGCACCTGACATAATCAAAACATGCACAGATAAAAGAATGAGGGTATCTCTATGCATTCACTGCATCATGCAGTCACATGCCGAACAACCGACGAATCAAGTCATCTATGTCGCATATCGCGAGATGATGACAAATTGAACGTATAATAAAAGGAAAAACATCGACCTCCACAAAACCTTCTCATCAGCCAGGAGCGCGATACCCAATCCCCTATCCACATAAATCACAACCCTCACCAAAATATTCTCCATAAACGAAATATGTACATACGTCATGTTCAAAGATAGGACACAAAACATACATACATACACACACACACACACACATATGACCCATACATATATACAAATATGATTTATCGCTCAAACTGTGTAAGCAAATATGTTAAACTCTCTTAAAGGAACATAATAAATTTTACGTTTCCCTGGGCTAATCCAAAATATCATAGACTTGACCCCCATGATAACCTAGTAATACTAGATTCCTATATATCTCACTCAAAACCTTTAGTGGAAACCTTAAGGAAAAACGAAGGTCCTAAATGAAAATAAAAAGTCTTAACATTCTGCTGATATACGTTCGCATAGGGATATTATGCGGTAGTGTGATAGGGGCCTTGTACCAAATATGTGCGCACTGGGTTATTTTACAGTCATGCGCACAACTCTTTTTTTCAGCCCATGTGGATTGAAGTCAGGGTTGAAACACAAAAAATCACCTAAAACCTACCCAACTTGATATTTTTCGACCCAGATTGTCTTCAAACATTTTTATAACCCGAAATTAGTCCTAAAACACCTTAAATATCATCTATAATTGTATATAAACATGTTTCTAATAACCTACGAATATTATACAGGCAAAACATCAAAATAGGCTTTAAACCATCAATTTTAACATGTAGGTCTCATCATGATTTTGGGTTTATCAATAAAAGTTTTTTAAATCATTATAGTCTATCTTAAATACATTATTCATCAATTAAAATAATATATATGCCAAATCTAAACAAGTTCTAAGCATATAATCCTCATAATAGTCAAGGCACAACCTTTAATACCCCAGATTCAACCCTAGAATGTGTCTAATCCCAAAGTAGATGAAGGAGACAATCAATCATAATTAAGTTACATAAAATACAAGATAAAATGTAAGGACAAATTTTTAAATTGAGTCAATTTGTATGTATTGAATTTATTACATGCTTAGACAAAACTTGTTTGAGTTATAGGTTATTAGGATTTTAGTTTGTCCTTCAAGCCTATGATGCATGTATGAAGACCATAGCGGCCAAGTTAAAGCGACATCGAGTACACATCGATTTTTGTGTTGAGTTTCATCTTCATCATCTAAGGGATCTTAATGAGGTACGATTGAATATTTATATTTGATCACTGGATATGTTTGGGTGTTTTTTATAAAATGTTTTGAGGCATTTTTCATAAAATGATATTTAAAAGAAAAAATATTTTTGTATTTCATTTTATTCGAACGAGCTTTCACTCCCCTTTCAAATGAGGTTACCTATTTTGTTCGAACAAGTTCTTCACATCATTCAAATGAGTTTAGGCATCTAGTTCAAGTGAGATTCTAATGGACTTTAAAATACATTTCTCTGCTTGTCAGAACAATCTCGTTCGAAGATCATTCTATATCCGTTCAAACGAGAATAACTATGTCATTCGAACGACCCTATTTTTAGTTCAAACGAGATTTCTATTATGGTTCGTAGGAACCTTATTTCTCGTTTGAACAACATGCCTTGAAAAACTTATCTCATCAAAATTTGTGTTTTATATAAATACTCAGGCTTGACATTAGTTTTCATTGAGGGGTTTTGAACAAATGAAATCTAGAGTGTTATCTAAGGCCTCCCAAACCCTAGATTTCACCCAAGTTTTAGATTCAAGAATCCTACATCTATATATCTGTAGACACCCCATTCTGTTACCCCCTAAACTCTTCTGAGGTCCCTAGCACCTCCCTTCATCACTACAAACCCAGGTCATACCCCGAGTACTGACCTAGAAGCCATTGGGCACTCCCAGTCTTTGTTTGACCAAAAGTCAAAATCTTGAACTCGACAAATACTAAATGAATCTTCTAAGGGAACTGAAACCCCTGTCCAATGGTTCATCCCGTGTGAGATTCCGACTTGCCATGCGGACGAATGACCTGTTTTCCCCTAAAACTCAATCAGGAGTCCACCGGGCGCTCTCGGACTCTGTTTGATGAAAGTTAACTCTTCAGCTCGATCGAGACTGAAAGAATCTTGGAAGGGCACTGAAAACCCTTTCCAACGGTCCGCGCCGTGTATGATTCTGACTTACGGTACAGACGAACGTTCCGTTTTACTCCGAGAGGTCACTGAGTACTTCTAGGGCCCGGTTGACTAAAGTCAACTCCTTAAATCGGATCAAACTCTTTGGAATGTCGAAGTACATCTCCTAACCTTTCCAACGGTCCACCTCATGCGCAATTCAGACTTACCATGCAGACGCACGATCCATTTGCGTCTGATGATTCCCTGTCCAATGGATCGACGAATGCTTTCGAGCCATATTTGACCTAAAGTCAACTCCTGAACCCGGGAGCAGTCCAAGGACTTTCGAAGGTATCTGAATTACCTTTCTAACGTTCCACCCCGTGCATGATTCTGATCAACGGTTTGCGTTTTGCGGCTGATTTTCTGAAAAGGCCTGAAAGACACTACCAAACGGCAGGTCCAGACACTGCCTATCGACAGTATGCCTAAACGTACCTGCCGATTGGCAGGAATAGGGCTATGCCGATCTACAATGAACTGGGCCTATAAAAAGGAGGCTTGACCTCACTTGTAAAAGGAAGGCCAGATCGGATAGATATCACTCTCAGTAAAATCCAGAAAACCTCTCTTGAAGTCAGCGTGATTTCCACACCCAAATCCCTTTCTAACCTTCACTTTCCATCATCCTTTTCATCAAACTTGGTGAATTAACTATCCTCCATCATTATACAAGTCTAAGGGATGCTCTCCAACATTCCTCCAAACCTTTCCTCCAAACCATCCTTAGCATCTCCTCAGCAATTGGACTAGACCTTTCCTCCGAACCATCCCTTAGGTCCTCAGAATTGGCCTCGACCCTCTGAATTGGTCATCCTCGCTCCCTTAGGTCCTCAGAATCAGCCTCGACCCTCTTAATTGGTCATCCTCCCTCAAACGCATGCGGTGTCTATTCGACGGCTATCATTTGTTCCAAACTCACCATTCGAGGGGCTTTGTAGACACCCCATTCTGTTACCCCCTAAACTCTCCTGAGGTCCTTAGTACCTTCCTTCATCACTATAAACCCAGGTTATACCCCGAGTACTGACCTAGAAGCCATCAGGCATTCCCAGGCTCCATTTGACCAAAAGTTAAAGTCTTTAACTCGACCGAGGTTGAATGAATCTTTGAAGGGCACTGAAACCCCTTTCCAACCGTCCATCCCGTGTGCGATTCTAACTTACCATTCAGATGAACGACTTGTTTTCTCCCAAAACTCAATCAAGAGGCCACCGGGCGCTCTCAAACTCCGTTTGACAAAAGTCAACTCTTCAGCTCGACTGAGAATGAATGAATCTTAGAAGGGCACTGAAACCCCTTTCCAATGGTCTGCCCCTCGCGCGATTCTAACTTACGGTATGGACGAACGTTCCGTTTTACTCCGAGAGGTCACCGAATGCTCCAGGGCCCGATTGACCAAACTAACTCCCCGAATCAGATCAAAATATTTAAAATGTCGAAGTAAATCTTCTAATATTTCCAATGGTCTGCCCCGTGCACTATTCGAACAGACCATGTGGATGAATGATTCATTTGCGTTCGACGATTCGCCGTTCAATGGACCGACGAATGCTTCCGAGCTATATTTGACCCAAAGTCATCTCCCGAACCCGAGAAAGGTCCAAAGGACTTTCAAAGGTTTCTGAATTACCTTTCCAATAGTCTATCCCGTGCATGATTCTGATCAACAATTTGCATTTTACGATTGATTTTCTGAAAAGGCCTGATAGACATTGCCAAACGGCAGGTCCCAGACCCTGCCTATCGGCAGTGTACCTAAACGCACCTGCCGATTGGCAGGAATATGTCTATGTCGATTGGAAATGCCCTGGGACTATAAAAAGGAGGCATGACCTCACTTGCAAAAGGGAGCCCAGATCTGATAGATATCACTCTCAGCAAAATCCAGAAAACCTCTCTCGAAGTCGGCGTGATTTCCACACCCAAATCCCTTTCCATCCTTAACTTTTCATCATCCTTTTCATAAAACTTGGTGAATTCACTACCCTCCATCATCATTCAAGTCTAAAGGCTGCTCTCCGACATTTAAGATCAAGCTCAAGATGCTCAAGAAGGTCCAATTTTTCTCAACTCTCTATTTAAATTCTCATAAATTCGCAATAACTTGTTTTACTACTTAACACTTTTATTATCTCATCTCTCACATCCTAATATACTTTTTATTTAGTATTATTGCACATCTCTTATTTTCATATAAATAAAAACCCAAAAAATAATTCATAAATTCCAAACGGGAATTCTCATACTTTTCTTACACTTTTCTCACAAGTAAAAAACTTTTTCTACACACACACCCACACACAAATAAGAGAATCCCCAGGTTGGATTTATGGGATAAACCCAACCCCTCGTTTTTATTGCGAACTACATGGACTTTGATGCCTCTATAGGCTACGTAGGCGTCTCGGGGTAAAACCCGAGACTCAAGTCCTATTTTTTTTACTTTTTCTCTCATTTGCTATTATCCAAACTCCACTATCTTATAATATATATATACATATATTTGTTCTTAGTAGCGTGTTATTCCACATGCGTTATTGTTCCATCATAACGGTCAACGTAAGGATAATCGCGTAAATCCTATTTTCTAATATTATTTTTATACCTTCCTACGGATGACTCGCTTTACCTCTTCCATGGCGCAAGTCGATGATTCGTATCTCCACTATATATGCACATGCACACATATCACGAGGAAAATAAAGGAAAATAACAAAAACCCATGAGAAACAGAAAGGGCGGAATGGCTGCCTAACATCTTCCCATTTCGTAACTTAGCCTGCATACCCTTTTTGAATCATTTTGGTTTCGTATGCATCAGTATCTCTCTGGATGTTGTCCTTCGGGTTGGCTTCCCCTTTTTTGTCTGTTTTGAGTAAAATAGACTGGCGACTCTAATCTCTCTACATCTTTCACCTCACTCAAATGACGTCGGTCGAAGCACTCCCGAGAGGGATGCACGGGACCTAGGATCCATCCATCGTGCGCCCGCCCGACGCGAGGACCCGGGATCGGGGATGGGCACAGTGGCGACTCTGCTGGGGACGATTTATATTTTGAGGGTTAGACTCTATTTTCATGGATGTTATGTTTGTTTATATTTTCTCCCTATTTGCATGTTCCCCTTTTCCATGTACCCCCATGCTTATGCTTTTATTCACACACTTGTTGAAAATTCTCCATGTACACTTCACACCATATGCACCTAGGGTCATATATATCCACATGTTGCACGCATCCCCCATTCATACTTGGTGTACCATTGGTACTTGTACTTTGCTCCCTATTTAGCATAATAAGAAAATACATTCTCATAAGATACTAATAAGAGGATCATGCATGATTCACATGACATCACCAAAGAGCATTATTATTGACCAAATTTTACCCAGTAACTGGAGGGTCACTTCGTGATGGGCGTTGATCCGACAGGGCATAGTTAGCCTAAGCGATATGACTCTCACCTTTCATTGGCCAAGTACCTTCGACGTATATCGAACGGTTCCCCCCGCATCGTACTTCTTGGCCGAAGTCATGACAAGAGGTATAACGCAGGGAACTCATTCACGTAAGCTGAGTATATCGAATTCTCTCTCACACGTACCATCCCCACGAGGTATATAGTGAGGCAATTAACGTACACTCAGGTATATCAAATGGCTTGTCCACATGTACGGATTGCGCACAAGAGCAAGACGTATATCGTGGAAGTCATGCCAAAGGGGGGAACCCTTTCCGATTCACCCAACCAACTGCATACCCGCATATAAGTGTCAAGCCTAGGACACACATGTTAGATTGCCGATTTCAACCCAAAACTCTGCCGACATCGGTCGAATCACTCCCGAGAGGGACACACGGGACCTAGGATCCATCCATCGCGCGCCTGCCCACTGCGAGGACCCGGGATCGGGGATGGCCACAATATCGATTTGAGATTTCTTCTGTTTTACACCGTAGCTATTTACTCTTCATACTATGAGCATTTTGAGCGGTGGAGACAGTGTTCAGTGTTGTGTGGTGGTTGGACTGGTCAGGAGATAAGTAAGATTGGTGGGATATCGAGACATGGGAAAGATCATGTATTTTGTCGATGTTGGAAGGTGTCTAATAGTGGTTGCGAAGAAGGTGACAACGGATGAAGACGCGCGTCAAGGATTTAAGGCATCGAGTTTGTAAGTAAGTTTAATATGTCCTTGTAATGAGACCTATATCGTAGTGGATTTGTGTGGATGGGCCATCTGAGGTTTTTTTCATTGTGAGTTTTTCTCGTACAACGGTGTTTTTGATTTACCATTTTTATTATTTCTTATTCTCACTTAGTGGATGCTTAGGCTGAGACTAAAATTGGTAAATTATTTTACACAACACATGGTTTCTTCGGTGCGTATATAAAATTTAAAAATAAAATAAAATTTGGTGGTGTTTCCTTATAGCCTTAGGGAACTAGAATTTTTGAAATTGGTATTCGAGAAGGTTACACTAGTTTGTTGCGTTTAATCCCTATATTTGGGCATATTTAGGGTTTAGATTAATTTTAACCGAGAGGGGAGTTTTGTTACTAGGACAAATTATTCCTATTGTGAGGTGCAGATGCAATATTTCTTGAAATATATGGACCAGAAGGTTTGGAACTCAGGTGAGTATGGGTGGACTCCTCCCACCGAAGGCGGTGCTCCGAAAGCTTTCAACCCTTGGATAAAGATTGAAAATAATTAATTGAATTTTTATTCCAAAGGTGTAAACGCCACCATCAATGAGTTTAGAAGAATTATAACTTGTGAGAGCGTAAAGGATGATTGGGACATTTTACGATCCACACACAAGGGTACAAATACTGTTAAAGTTACCTAGTTACAAAATCTGATGGCACAGTTTGAGATGATTAAGATGTCAGAGGATGAGTCTTTAAATGAGTTCTTTGCCAGGTTGTTGAATATTATCAACTCCTCATTTAACATAAGTGATCATATAGTTGTGCGTAAAATTGTAAGGTCATTGACTGAAAGATTTAGCGCCAAAGACATGGTCCTAGATTCCTTAGGTGGTGTCGACACTATGAGAGTATAAGAACTTGCAGGTGATATTTAAACCGATGATCCAATTAAAAAGAATGAAAATAAAGATAAGGGTGTTGCTTTGAAAGCCCAAAAAGAGGATGTGTTGAATTCTGATAGTGACGATGAGCTTGGTACAGAAGAGATAGCTAGGTTTTCTAGAAAGTTCAAGAAGTTTCTAAATATTAGAAAAGACAATAGTTTTGAGAAGAAACCTAAGAACTTCAATGACTGTGATAGGAAGAAAAGGAATGGTCCTAATATGACCATGACAAGTACTTTAAATGCCAAGGTTTTGGGAATTATTCTCATAAGTGCCTCACTAGACTAAGGAAGGAAGGTAAGAAACTGGACGTATACGATGCCATTCTTAGTGATAGTGAGTTGAAAGACGAATGTGATGCCCCCGTTGAGCGTAACTACACCTAGTTCACGGCTAGACTTGTGGTTTTAGAAGTAAGGCCTTTCGTCATTGAAGATTATCATTTGCATGATGGTTTAGATCCCCGGTCTTATGATTCCCAAGTTAGGAGCGACGAGGAAGAAGAAGAAGAAGAGGAGGAGGAAGAGGAGGAGAGTGAGCTTAAAGTGGTCTTTCGGGTGTTTTACACCAAGTTATTGAAGTTAAATATGACTTATTGCTTTTGGAAACTAAAATGAAGGAACGTTTAGTAGGAAACAATGATGCTAAATTAATTAAGGATTTGAGGGCATGTGAAAATACTCTTAGGGAGAAGATCGAGTATGTTGAGGGAGATAGAGATAACCTTCATGGCTTGATGGAAGTTTTGAAGAAGGAGTCCTTTGAGTTTAAAGAGTATAATCATTTACTTGACTTTAGGATTATAGAGTTAGAGAGTAAAGTGAGAGACTCGAGTTATGTCAAATTTGATTTCGAATCTAGGTTAGAGAAACTAGATAGGTGGTTAGGCACTATCCAAGTCAAATATGACAATTTTGGAATTGGCTTCGATGATACAAATACTTCCACTACTAAATTCTGGACCAATGTGTAATACCCCTTAATTTTAATGACTTTTAAAATGTTTTATATTTTAGATTAATGGATTAATTGGATTTTATTATAAATTAATTCATTTGGGTTTTATCCAAATTGTCAATATTAAAATGAATGATTCTGTATATTACTTAAAGATATTTAGGTAATATATGTATATGATGTTATTGATATGGCTGTGTGATATTAATTCAGTAATATGAATTTTTAGTCGGACGTAGTATGGGACGTGTCGGGACAAATTTCTTAAATTAAAAAGGAAACTTATTTTTACATCAACCTTATAGTCTTTTCGAGTGCGTCGTTGCATCCGGAAGGGTTTACATATTTAGAAAAAGTCTATTTGGATGTTGGTTTTGGGTCTCGGGTCATTTGGAAATGAAAAGACAACCAAAAAGGTCATTTTGGTCATTTTTAAAGGGGGATGAATAGTGATTTCATATTTTGTCCTATTATAAATATTTGGAGATTAGTTATACGTGGGTTCATTCATCTCTTCTACAAAAAATTGAGAGGTCACCTTTTGAGAGAGAGTGAAAGGTTGCTTGGGAGAAGAGAAGCTTGCTTGGAAAGGAGGAGAACCACGGACCAAAGGTCACCACCACCAACCACCACCGAAAGTGGACCGGAGAAGGGGAGAACCACCTGTGTTATACAACCCCAAAGGATCAGATCTTCATTAGAGGCAAGTATTTGATAAGTGCAATCTAGTTTGTATAATGTCCATGTTAGGATAGTTATTGAAAAGATGAGTTTTTACATGTTTGGATGATAAAGATAGAGTTGTTGATTGATTTCTAAAAAATGGAAATATATAGGAATCAAACTCATGTTGTAGGTAGATAGTAATCCACGAAATAATCATTAAGTTGTTGAAGAAATTCTGAGAATCATTGGTGTGTTCTTGAAGATATCATGTATATAATTTTCTGGAAAAAAAGGATAAATATATGCTTTTAATTCAAACTCTTGATGATTCTAGGAGGTTTAGAGCATTAGAAATCATTTAACTATGTTTCTATATCATGTAGTAAGGATTATAAGGAATTTGGGTTGTTAGTATGAAGGTTTGAATGATAAAAAATTATGAAGCCCGTAGTATAAGAATTGCAAAAATCTGTGTTGATATCTGGGCGATCGATCGATCGACCCCCTACCTTCGATCGATCGACCTCCCCAGAATTCATGATATTGTTTCTTTTTAATTCTTGATCTTATCCCAAATCTTTTGTAAATCTTTGGTGATTATTAATTGGATATAATGGGACTTAGGGAAGATCCGTAAGCCCTAGATAAGAATCGAATTAATGTCATTGGGGTTTAATTGAATAGAATTATGATAATTAAATTGAAAGAAATTTCGGTTGCTAGATGCATGTGTTGGATTCTAATTTGTATGCATGAGGATTAAGGATAGGCCCAGTAGGGAAAATTTAATAAATCACCTGGGCAGCCTTAGGTTTATAAGAGGGTTTAATCCTAGGTGATAGAAGATGTGTTTATAAGGGGTTAGAAACTATCGGTTATAACCCTAATTATATGAGAGCTTAATTCGTAGTAATTTGGGAGATAAGATGATATGGACCACTAGGATATTAGTGACTTCTTACTGAATAAATATATTGAGGAAAAATCTATTTAAACCTTGAGTAATGAGTGAGACTTTGGAATAATTAAATTAAAGAAGTGAAGTCATAATAATTTAATTCGTAGGATTTAAGAGATATAATGCTACGTATGGGAATTATCTTAGGGTAGTGTGAGTACCTTGTTGATATTATATATATAGGTAGATGATAATGCCTACTTGATTGATTGATGATTTATATGTATGACATACCTAGCTTACTTGCTATCGATGGGAGGTTTGCCCGTGAGGGCAGTCATATCCTGATGAATCCATGTGATTTTTAGTTTGTCGCTCAAGAACATAGGTCTATGAAAAACTTATCGGGGAGTTGATAAGTACGCTGACTATGGGAACGTAGGTATGTGTGTGACCCATGGATACGAGAACTATGTTCGCCTACAAATTTTTGTGTTGATGTTTGTGATTTGAGGAATCCTTACCGAACCTTTTAGTCTCCTATTCGACGACCAGCGATATTGGGACGTGATAGTAGAGTAATGCATGCACCGCAGCTATGTCTAAGGGTGCCGTATTATATATGTTTATATATATAATGAATTAAATGAATGTATAAAGAGTGGTTTGATTAACCTACTGTGTGATAATTGTAGATAACGGGGAATAGAGAAAAAGAATTGAATTAAGTTAATGTATATTTGTTCTTATAGATTTGGAAAGATTAATTCATATTAATGAGAAATTTATATGAATGATTGTACTACGTATGGTATGGGACATACGGGGTTATGATATGGGATGGAATCATATTATTGAAACTAGTTAGGAGGAACCATTAACTAGGAGGCTAATAGGAAACGTTAAGCGTGCACTCTAGATGAGAGGTGAGAATATCAAGTGAGAGTCTGGATACTAACATGTACATAATAAATTCTTTTTTGAACTTGTTAAATACTTGCTGTTTTCAAAACTATTTTACATTGGGCTCTGACCCGTTTCCTTTCATATTCTCTTTTCTATTATACCTTCTATATCAGGTGTCCAGCAGTAGGGACGCCAACCTTAGAGGATTATGACGAGCTGTGGAGCTATGGAGTATTGCTTAGACGCCTATCTTCATTTGATTCACATTATGTAGTGTTCTTTTATTTAGGGCATGCCACCCAAAGGAATTCAGTTATCTCCTTTCTATCTGAGTCAAGATACTCTTGTATTCGTGTCATTTTAATATATTTATTATTGTTAGGATTACTGTATTGGTTAATTATTCGGGAATGTTTATTCCAATTGCATTTAAATTCTTTTGAGTTATCTGTTCAGTTATTATTGTGGTAAAATAAAATGTGTAGTGTCATTCGTAAACTAAAAATGATTTTTGTTAAATTCAAATTTGGAAAGTTTTTAACACCAGCTTAATTGGGTATTGGGTGAGTTGTAAATGTTTTCGACAGTGATGCTGAGGATGAGCCAACTGTATATTCTGTTTTAATTTGGTATGGAACTGGCCACCCGGTATTTAATTAGGCGGGGAGTTACACAATGTTTGAGAGAGTCCACTTTTACTAGGTACGTTAGAAAATGTCAATCCAAAGGTGATATTCATCGTGTCTTCACTTGCACATATTGTGGTAGGAAAGTTCACCTTAGACATTTCTGTTATGATCTTATAAATGATCGTAGGAAGTCTAAGATTAGTGTGACCAAGGTTCCCCAAACCCTAGGTCATCACGTTACATATATGTGGGTTAGGAGATCTGATTTGGAGGCATTTAATGGTAGGCTTGTTGATCCTCGCATGCTATCACATGATTCTTCACATACTATATCTTATGAGTGATTATGGTTACATATTTTTCATACACTAGATTTTGTCCTCCGTGTTATATGCTTTTTCTAGTTGTAAGATGTTTATCTTTCATATTTTTATTTTCCTTTTTTTTCATTCCTATTGAGAAAAATATAGAAATATTTTTCTTCTTCTTTTGTGTCATTTTCTAAGATTGTTTAAAAACTCAAAACGATTTTTGTTTATGTGTAGTTTAGTTTTACACATTTTGTGTGGCATATCGGTGTGTTTGAATTCCATTCCATCTATGTATCCATGTGACTAGGACATTTGATTATCATTTTTAATGCTTGAATGGGTCTTAATCATGGTTGCATGGAGTAGTTCGAAATTGGTTTGATTTGATCGATTGACTTTGTATATGCCTCTGCACACACTTTACATGAGCTCTTTTGGATTTTATTGCCTATGTTGCATGGCCTAAGTGAGGTGTTCTCCTCCCAATCTTATTATATACATAATATTTTTTTTTACTATATGGGATTAACGCATGTAAGAACCATTGCCCGAGGTTCATCTTATTTGATAAAAATACTAATGTGCAATGGGAAAGGGATACATAAGGGGAAATCTCATTGGAATGAATGGCCACCGTTGGCAAGAGCCTAAAAGAAAAGAGAGGCAAAAGAAAATAAAAATTTTTAAGGCCAAATTTTTTGGATTGATGCTTCAATATATAGTATCTTCAAAGCAAAAAGAGAGAAAAATGATATATACCTATTTTTGAGGGTGTTAAGGTGAAGATTAATGTGTTCGCATAATGAGTCCTAGTTAAGATTAAATGTTAAGATTTCTAGGACAGTCTGCATTGTGTATGTTTGACCTTTATGAGTTCTTTATTTGTCACCTGTGAGGCTAAACTGAAGTTGATAAGTTATTACAGTCAAATAGAACTCCTTGGACATTTTTGAGTGATTGGATATTATTTCTTTTATTTCTAGTTCACGCCCCATCACTCCATACCACTTTCGTTTAGACACATCGATACTATGCTATTGTGGGAAACTTATGTGTTTTGCATCTTATTTGTGGTGTTTGTACCAATATATATGCGTGCACATCATTGGTATTTGTTCACTTATATATGTATCTATATGGTATTTTGTTTTAAATATTTTCATTTGCATTTAATCCATCTTTGTCATATTCGTAATCATTGATTATATTGGCATGATGTATAATCACTTTGGTATCTTTTGTTGCTTGCTATCATTGGTATCTAATTTATGCATCTAAATTGGTATTTTGTGTTCATTATTTGGATTTATGTGCTTGTATTGCCAAGTTGTTCGTCATTGCATGTTTCACTTCACATCATTGCATGATATAACTTGCTTTCCTTTATGGGTACATGTGTTACATTTAGGGGGAGTAATTTTATTGTTCATCTTATTCTTTGTGTATTCCTGAACAAAAAAAAGGGAGAAACGATTAGGTGGTGGTTTTTAGACAAAGGGGAGGGTTTTTCATATGGAAATTTATATTTTTATATTCAAGTTGTATTTGAAAGGTGTGTTTAAGTGTGCATGTTTTGCAATAACGCAACAAAGTTTTACAAGAGAAAATTTACTCAAGTTTATGTTGGTTAAGCATCTATATTTTTTTCCTTTCAAGGTTGGGATTGAGTCTTAGTGATCTTGACGACCCAGTAGAGTCTTGTTTTTGAGTTTTATCCCAGAATAGCTAAAAGGGGGAGATTAATTAGGACAAATTTTTTAACCGAGTCAATTTATATGTATTGTCTTTATTCCATGTTCCGAAAAATATTTTTTTAGTCATAGGTTGATAGGATTTCAATTTGCCCTTCAAGCCTGTGATGCATATATGAAGATCGTATCGACCAAGGTATAACAACATTAAGTACACATGTAGTTTCAAGCTGAGTTTGATCTTCATTATCCAAATTATCTCAATGAAGTATGAACGCATATTTATGTTTGATCCCCGGATACACTTAGGTGTTTGTTTATAAAATGTTTAGACACATTTTTCATAAAATGGTTTTTAAAGAAAATATTTTTGGGTATAATTTCATTTGAATGAACATTCACTATCATTCAAACCAAGTTACATGTTTTGTTCGAATGAGTTCTTCTCTTCGTTCAAAATGTGCTTATTCATCTCATTCAAATGATGTTAAAATGGACTTCAAATGAAATTTCTATGGCTGTTATAAAAATCTCGTCCAAAGCTCATTCGATATTCGTTCAAAAGAGAATAGCTATGTCGTTTGCATGACCTTGTTTTTGGTTTGAATGAGATTTCTATTGTCATTCGAATGAACATTGTTTGACATTTGAATGAACTACCTCAAAATACTTGCCCCCTTAAAATTTATGTTTTATATAAATACTCAGGTTTAACATCCATTTTCATGAGGGTTTTTCCAAAAACAAAATTTAGAGTCTTATCTAAAGCCTCCCAAATCCTAGTTTACATTAAGGTTTGAGATCCAAGAATCGTACACACACACACACACACACACACTATATATATATATATATATATGTTTGAGATATCTTTTATGTTGCTCCATAGTTGTTTTCTCTTCATAATGTGAGAATTTTGAGTGATGGAGACCATGTGTAGTGTTGTGCGATGGCTGGATGGTCATGAGATAAATAAGATCGGTGGGATACTGAGATGTGAGAAAGAATATTCACTGTGTGGCTGTTGGAAGTCATCTAACAGTTTCTGCAAATAAGGTTACAAGGGACAATGAAGTGAATCAAGGCTTGAAGGAGTCCATTTTATGATTAAGTCTAATTTATCCTTGTAATAAGACTGATATTGTCGTGGATTTGCATAACTGGGACGTCCGAGGTTTTTTTATTATGAGTTTTCCTCATATATCGCCATGTTATGATTTACTATTTTTATTCTTGCTTGTTCTCACTTAGATGCATGATTAGGTCAAGATACAAAATGGAAAATTAATTTACACAACTTTTGGTTTATTCGGTGCGTATATCAAATTGAAAAAATTAAAATTTGGTGGTGTTTTCATATAACTCTAGGGAACTATCATTTTTCAAATTGGTATCAGTGAAATTTACACTAGTTTGCTATGTTTGATCCATGTCTTTGTGCATAATTAAGGATTAGATGAATTTTAATCGAGAGGGGATTTTTGTTACCCGACCTCCACTGTTTGATGAGACAAACTATTCCTATTATAAGGAGCGAATTCAATTTTTCTTGAAATCGATAGACACAAATGTTTGGAAGCTCCGAAAGCGTTCAACTCTTGGACAACGATTGAAAATAGTGCATCGACGCTTAATTCTAGGGTGAAAACTCTATTTTTTATGATGTCAATGGTGAAGTGCTTAGAAGAATTATGACTTGCAAGAGCGTGAAGGATGCTTGGGATATTTTATAATCCATACACGAGAGTATATATACTATTAGGGTTTCTTAGTTACAAAATTTGATGACAAAGATTGTGATGATTAAGATGTCAGAGAATTAGTATTTTGATGAGTTATATGCCAGGTTGTCGAATATTGTCAATTCCTCATTTAATATAGGTGAGACTATTCCCGAGCCTAGAGTCATGCGGAAAATCTTAAGGTCATTGCCTGAAAGATTTAATCCCAAAGTTACGGTCCTATATTACCCAGGAGGTATCAACACTATGTGAGTCCAAGAACTTGCAGGTGATCTTCAAACCTATGAGATGGACATACGTCCTCCAAAAAACTGGATGAAAATAAAGATAAGAGTGCTGCATTGAAATCCCTAAAGGGGAATATGTCGAATTCCAATAGTAACAATGAGCTTCATGCTGAAGAGATTACTAGGTTTGCTAGAAAGTTCAAGATGTTTCAATATATGAGAGAAGATAATAGTTTTGAGAAGAAACCTGAGAACATCAATGATTGTGATAGGAAAAAATGAATGGTCCTAAGAAGGTGGATGAACGGGACAAGTACTTTGAATGCCAAGGTTTTGGGCATTATTCTAGTGAGTGACCCACTAGACTAAGAGAGGATGGAAAGAAACCAAAGGTATAAAATGCCACCCTTAATGATAGTGAGTCGAAAGAGGAATATGATTCCCCCATTGAGAGTAATTATATCGTTTTCATGACTAGTCATGTGGTCTTAGATGAAAAGTTTTTCGTCGTTAAATATTATCATTTACATGACAGTTACGAGGTCCAGTCTTGTGATTCCCAAGTGAGGAGTGTTGAAGAAGAAGAAGATGATGAGGAGGAGGAGAGTTAGCTTCAAGTGTCCTTTGGAGAGTTGTTGAAGTTGAAGACCACTTGTTAAATTTTGAAGCTAAAACGAAGAAACATTCCATAAGAAATAATGATTCTAAATTAATTGAGGATTTGAGGGCACGTGAAAAGACTCTTAGGGAGAAGCCCGAGTATGTTGACGTGATTGTTGATGTAAAAAATTAGATGATATCTAATTATTTAATCACAGATAAACAAAATGAGACAAAGAACTTTTAAAGTGGTTCAGCCTTATAAGAATGGCCCACGTCCACTGTTTTTGTTATTGCTGACTGTTTGGGAATTCTCGATTACAAGTTTTCTCAAGAAATTTCGATCCCCCTACAATGAGGATAATACAATCTATTTATAGCCCTAAGGCTGTAATGTGAAAGGGTAATACATTTAATTCCCCTTAAACGTATACATCTGTATGATAATAATGAGCATTTAATGCGCAGTCAAACTATTGGTTATCCGGCTATTAATGCTTTGTCCGAGGTGCAGCTCGGACCGCAAAAGTTCCTCGATGCTCAAAAGTTCCTCGGTACTCAAAAGTTCCTCGGAGAGTTCTTGTAGTTCAAAGCGTCTGAGTTGATCGGGGAAGCAGAGTTCCTCGGAGAGTTCTTGTAGGTCGGAGCGTCTGAGTTGATCGGGGAAGCAGAGTTCCTCATTGCAGTATGGTTCCTCGGAGTCGAGGTGTTGTTCGTAAGTGTTTGTCGTTGCCATGTAGATTGCCACGTGTCTTCACCCAATTAAGCCATGTCAGCAGACTAAATTTGGTATCAACGGAAGCCCCCAATGTTTCATAGTTCGAAATTTAAGGAGTGTGGAACATTCTTTCTTGATATATGGAGGTTTTAAATGGTTATCCTGAAATTTAGCAGTATTTTCTATTGTATTTATTTCTTCTTCCAAATTCATAGAATCGCTCTTTTTTTTCAATTTTTCTAACCTCTTTGATTCCTGCTCCCCTTTTGTCTTTTTAGCCGTCGGTAACGTAACCGTCTCTTTTTATAATCATTACATTTACCCTTTCCCAAGGAAAAGTATTTAAACATTGCAGAAAATCCCATCGTCTTCTACTTTTTCAAATTTGTCTCTTTGAGTTTTCCATCATCTCTTCCATCTTTTGTTGTCAACTGACTCATCTCTTTCCTGTAAGATTTTCTTCTTTCTCTTTGATTTCCTTCTTTCATCATGGTTTATCCTGTAGAATAGATTGATAAATTTCACTCTGATTTTTTTATTCCCTCCTGGGTTATTTTGGAAGATCTTTCTGAGCCTTCAGACTATTTTCGTTTGGCTGAGGGACATTGGTTCCCCAGTCTCTTTGTTGCTAAAAGTGGCTTTTCTTTCCCCCCAAACCCTCTATGTCTGGAATTCTGTCAATACTTTGACGTAGTTCCTGTAAGAATAGCTCCCAATACATGGAGAATAGTTAATGGTGTTTATAGATTAAATCAAATTCATGGAACTCGTATAGGAATTCCTGAAATCATGTTTTGTTATAGATGGGCTGTAGGCGATAGTACTTTTTATTTAAAAACTAGGTTTTTAAATAGAGCTTTAGTGGTCAATCTCCCAGATGCCAATAGGGACTATTTTGAGCACGGGATTGTTATGAAAAATTGGCAACACCCTCCATTGACTGGAGATGATGTTTACCAGGGTCCCAGAAGTCCTCCCTATGGCAATGGGATAGGTGGTTTTTATTTTATTTTCAAAATTTTGCTTCCTTTGTGTTTGATAAAATGTGCCACTGATATTTTTATTTTGATTTATTTGTAGTTGACAGCAAAAGAAAATTTCCAAAAGAGGCAGACGTTAATATAAGGCACTTAAAACTTATCTAGAGTTTGCATCAGACTGTTGCCAACGAGCATATTAGGTCAGCTTCATATCTGCTTCAGTACAAGAGTTACACATCCTCTTTTACTGCTCGTCCGGTGATAAGCGATGCAGAACCCATACCAGCCTCTACAAGTTCTTCACCTGAATCACATATACCTTTGAGTGAAAGGATGAAGAAAAGAAGGCCTCCTATCCTTTTTTAAAAACCTACCTCTGGTGGTGGAGAGGCAAAAAGAAGTAAGCTTGATGTCCCAGGAGAAGGGACAAAGAAAATTGATGCACCTCCCTCGGCTACTCCTGTGAAGGTGGTAGAGAAGCCCCCAGTGCCCCCGAGCAAGGCTGCTATTCCAGGCGAGGTGATTGTCATTTCTCCAACTAAGACTACAACGTTAGTCGAGAAAATTGATGCTCCTCTGAGGAGGCTGAAGAAAAGCTCCTCTGTTAATTTGGTTGAATCCATCTCTCAGCCCCCGACTAGTGGTGTTCCCACTTTTGTTCCCCCGAGCTCTGCCATGAGCTCGGTGAAGACTTGGATCATTTCTGAGATCCAAGGTATTGAAGAAAACCTTTCTCGGGACACTGTTACCACACTAGCAGCTCATCACATTGCTTCTGTAAGTCCTATAGCCTTAAATTTTCATTCTTTCCTTCTTGTATCTGTGCACTAACTTGCTTTCGTTTTCTTTTCATAATTAGTGAGCTGTTTTAATATAATTTTGAAGAAAGATGAAGCTATTAAAGCTTCATGCTCCTCGTCTGGTGTAGAGGAAGCTTTGGTAGGCCTGGCGCAATCTCTGAAAGATTCTCGTCAGAAATATGATGATGATAAGGCAATTTGGGAGAAAAAGCTTACTTCGACTGAGCAGGAGAAGGCTCAGGTTATTGAGGTCTCCAAGGGGTTAGAGAAAAAAATGAATGATTTGGAGAAGGAGAATAAAGAGCTCGAAGGGAAGCTAAAAAATGCTGGGGAGCTTGAAAATAAGCTCAAGGCTGCTGAAGAGGAGTTGGGTCAACTTTGGGAAGTAAGCCGTCAGAAGGAGGAGGTTGAGAATAAACTGAAGGCTGCTGACAATCTTCTTTCCGAGAAGCTTTCCTTGGAGAAGACAAAGAGGAAATTGGATGTGAAGAAATCTTTCAGCGCTGGCTGGGATAAAGGGTGGAACAAAGGTGTGGCTGCCATGATGTCGCAAGTGGAATATGGTAGCCTCAAATACTTTAGATATGGATGGGTCGCTGCTCTGCAGGAGATGAAGGTTGATGAAAATTCTGAACTCTTTCAGCGACACATCCCTGGTCCCCCTCCAACTCCTGAAGCTGAAGAAGAGGACGAAGCTGCCTCTGAGGAGTCTTCCATGGTGATGGGAGATCAAGTTTCTCATCCCCCAGCCATCCAGCCCACTAACGAGGAACTTCAGCAACTCGTTACTTCATCCGAGCAACTGCCAGCATGTCCCAAGCAACCCTCTGTTTCCTCCGAGCAACCTACCTCCTCGTCCCAACCTCCCGAGAAAGTTTTGGGAGACAAGGAAATGGTGTAGAGCTGTTCAGATTTTTCTCTATATTTTATTTTTCTTTGTCAAATGTAACTTCTGAACATGTAACTGTGAACTCTTTACTTCTGAACTTTGTGATGTAATAAAATTTGAACTTTTGCTTATGCATACTGTTGATTCTCTTCTTCATGCTCTGTTTATACTCTTATTGATTATTGATTTTTCTTCGTCTACTAGTTTCTGGCCAGGATGGAATTATTGTTTGCTCATGATACAAATCTGTTACGGCAATGCAATGAATATTTTAAAGCCGGTCATACAGACATGAGTGCAGCTCAAATCACTGACATCCTCGGTCATGGTGCTTCAGAGCAAGCAATTGAAGCCTATCAATAGTTGAAGTGCCTACTTGACCGTGCAGTGGCTAACAACGTAGCATACTATGATATGATTGAGGATCTCCAAAGCACTCTTGAAGAACTTTAGCAATAATATAAGGAATCCACTGTCCTTTTGCACGAGGGGTACGAGAAGAAGTATCAGCAAATCTGTGCCAATAAGGGTTATGATAAACGGTTTGCTACTTATGATGTGCGGGAGAGAACGTTGAAGGCTGAGGTAAAAGAGCACAGACAGATAGCTGAGTTATTAGAGCAAGAAAATAATAACCTGTAAAAAGAGGTGTCTCAGTTGAAGTCTGCAGCTTCCACCTCAAATGCTTTGATCCCAGTGACTGACGAGGGATTCTCGTTCTTGGAGGTCGAAAATGCCAACCTGAGGGATGAGTTAGAAACCTTGAAGAGGTCTGACCCTTCTACCTCTACTCGAGGACAATCAAGAGCTCCTCGGGGACGAGCAAGAGTTGCTCGGATTCCTGTCGAGGAACAGAGGACTCAATCTGCTCTAGAGAACCAGGCCTTCCAGCTGATGGCAAAGAACCAGGAATTGGCTGAGATGTCTAAGAAGATCAGGGGTCTGGAAGAGTAGCTTTCTGTGCAGAAGTCTGTCTTGGAGAATAAAGAACTCTTTATCAAAAATCTCGACGAGCAGCTGGAAAGATTGACCTATCAATTCCACAAGCAGCCCAGAGAATTCTGGATGGCTGGATACAACGAGGCTCTCTACCATTTGGATGATCGTATCCAAAATGCAAACAATGAGGGTTACAAACAGGGATGGTTGAATGCCTTAGGTGTGCTGCAACTGGAACAGGGTCATTACCTGTGGGATTACCATAATCCTGGGCTGCTCGACCTACCAGTGCCACCATTCAAGCTTGATATGAGCTGGATCCCTGCTCGGGCCATCCCTCGGTGTCTGATTTCCAAATACCTCGGCGATTACAATATCCATTCCAATGTCGAGATATCTTATCCCGAGCACCTACTAGATCGATCATCTGTGATGAATATCAGGATGCTTGAAGATCTTAACTTCATAAATTCTCCTTATGCTTTAAATGATCCACCTACTGGCGATGAACCTGTTTCAAAAGCAGAGGGGAAGAAACCAATAGATAGGAATCTTAATGTAATAAATTTGTATTCCATTCTTGATGTATATTGTTCTACATTTAATGAAATAATTTTATTTACAAATCTTGACTGCCATTGTCTTGTATTATAAAACACTTTACATTTGTGCATGTATATCTATTAAAAAGATAACAACATTGTGTTATTTGTCAATCAACTGGAGTTTGTTAAAACTTATTGTCGACTATCTTGAATTTGTGGTAATCATTTGATGACTAACCAAAATTGATGATATTTTGTTTCTCGACCAACTTGGTAGTAATTTAAAAAGTCACGAGTATCAAAAATTTTGCTCAATCACTTTCTCATACTCATAAAATGTTTCCGACCAACCAAGGTCGGTAAATTTTTCTTCTCGACCAACTACATTTAGTGGGTTTTTCTTACCAACCAATCTTTGGCACTTTTTGGAATAGTTTTACTTCCCGACCAACCTTAGTTGGCGTTTTCGAGAATATATTTACTTCCTAACCCGCCAAGTTGGCATTTTTAGGAATAGATTTACTTCCTAACCAACCAAGTTGGCATTTTTAGGAATAGTTTTACTTCCCGACCAACCTTAGCTGGCGTTTTTGAGAATATATTTACTTCCTAACCAACCAAGTTGGCATTTTTAGGAATATATTTACATCCTAACCAACCAACCAACCAAGTTGGCATTTTTAGGAATAGTTTTACTTCCCGACCAACCTTAGCTGGCGTTTTCGAGAATATATTTACTTCCTAACCAACCAAGTTGGCATTTTTAGGAATAGATTTACTTCCTAACCAACCAAGTTTGCATTTTTAGGAATAGTTTTACTTCCCGACCAACCTCAGTTGGCGTTTTCGAGAATATATTTACTTCCTAACCAACCAAGTTGGCATTTTTAGGATTAGATTTACTTCCTAACCAACCAAGTTGGCATTTTTAGGAATAGTTTTACTTCTCGACCAACCTTAGTTGGCGTTTTCGAGAATATATTTACTTCCTAACCAACCAAGTTGGCATTTTTCGGAATAAATTTACTTCCTAACCAACTGAGTTGGCAATTTTAGGAATATATTTGAGTAGTCCGAGATCTACTGAGTAGTGTGTAGCACCAGTATTCCGCAAAAAAAATCCAATAAAAGGAAAGAAATTGGGCAGAACATTGTCACTTTATTCATACTGATGAAACTGCATTACATGAGAGTTTACATTACTGATAATATTTGCGCAGGTGTTCTGCATTCCATGCGTTCTTAAACTCCTCCCCCTCTAAAGTTTCTATTTTGTATGTCCCTGGTCGAACAACTTCCTTAACTCGGTAGGGTCCATGACAGTTGGCTTCCAGTTTGTTGTGCTTTTGAATCACCTTTTTTAGCACATAATCTCCTTCTTTCAAGTCGCACTTCTTCACTCTCTTGTTGTAGAAAAAAACTGTTCGTTGCTGGTAAGACGCATTTCTAATGGTTGCTTCTTCCCTAACCTCCTCGAGCATGTTCAAGTCTAACCTTCTCATTAAATCGCTGACACGGGATATGAAATTCAGTATTCTGTGTGTTGGCAGACCCAATTCGACGGGTATAACAGCTTCACTTCCAAATGCCAGCATATATGGAGATTCCCCTGTTGCTGCTCGGGGAGTAGTTCGGTAAGCCCATAGCACTGATTGTAGCTCGTTGATCCAGTTTGCTTTCGCATCGTTCAGTCTTTTTTTCAAACCATTCAGCAGCGTTCTGTTTGTCACTTCAGTTTGTCCATTTCTTTGAGGATTGCCTGGTGCCGAGTGGATCTTCAAGATATTGGACTGATGACAATAGGCAGCGAACTCCCCATTGTGTTCCATGGTCTGTGATGAAGGCATGAGGAAGACCATATCGACAAATGATGTTCTTCCAAATAAATTGGTACATCTTGTCGTATGTCATATCAATGAGAGTCTCAGTCTGAACTCATTTAGTAAAATAATCCACAGCGACCACGAGATACTTAAATCTTCCCCTGGTCATCGGCAGTGGCCCAACAGAATCTATTCCCCATATGGCAAAGGGCCAAGGGGAAGTAATGGGTGTCAATAACGCTTGGGGAGTTCTTCGGATGGAGGAGAAGCGCTAACAATTGTCACATTTCTTATCATAGGCTATGCAATCAGCCCTCATCGTCGGCCAGTAGTATCCTTGAGTCATCATTCTTTGCAAAAGAGTCTGACCTGCTACATGGGCTCCACAGGACCCTTCATGGACCTCTTCAATCAAATCTTTCACTTCGGTTGGATGCACACATCTTTGCAAACTTACTATAATTCCTCATCTGTATAGAATACCATTAGTCAGTACATAACGAGCAGCCTTAAACTTCAGTTTCTTGGCTGCAAGTTTGTTAGTTGGTAATTCCCCTTTCTCAATATATGCCCTGATGGGAGCCATCCATGATGACTCTAAATCGAGGGTATTAAAGTTTATCGTCAGATATTCATCTATACTCCGACCAGCTAAAACTTCAATTGGGATTATTCTTCGTAGCTCGGTACGAGTAGCTGATGCTAATCGAGCTAAGGCGTCTGCTCTTGCATTCTCCATTCTTGGTATTCTGACCAGCTGAATAGCAATAAATTCCGACACCAATTCCTTTGCCTTTGCATGATATCTGGTCATTAATTCTCCTTTGGCTGCATATAATCCCATCATTTGATTTATGACCAATTGCGAGTCACTGAAAACAATAACTTGTTCTGCCCCCATGGTTTTTGCCAAACTAAGACTTGCAAACATGGCTTCATATTCAGCCTCATTATTCAAAGCTTTAAATTGAAAATGTAGGGTGTATTCTATGTCGACCTCATCCGGACTATTCAAAACTATCCCTGCGCCACATCCTATAGTGCAGGATGAACCATCGACATACAGACTCCATATAGGCAACTCGTCTTCAAATTGCTGATCTGATAGAGTTCCTCGGTGGAAAATTTACTGCTTCCTTTCACCATCTCCTGATATTTCTTGTTGTTAGTCGATCATCTTTTCGTGCCCTTTTACCAACCTAAGATGGTCTGGGCTTGAATTTGATGATCCTGTAACATCTACTTGCCCTTTTACCAAGCTAAGTTGGTCTGGGCTTACATTTGATGATCCTGTAACATCCATAGGTTGATCAGCGAGCAAATTTTTCACCTCGGGGGTATCAGGATAGGTGAACTCTGCTATTAAATATGCTACCGTTTGCTCTTTTAGCGATGATCTGGGTTTATAAACTATATCATATTCACCGAGTTCTATTGCCCAGCACATCAATCTTCCTGACTTTTCTGGTTTATGAAGGGCTTGCCTCAATGGCATATCAGTATATACTACTATGGTATGAGCCTGGAAGTATGGCTTCATTCTTCTACTTGCCTCGATCAATGCTAGTGCCAATTTTTCCAGCCTTCAATATCTGATCTCTGCTCCTCGGAAGGCCTTACTTGTGTAGTAGATTAGTTTTTGTACTCCATTCTCCACTCTTATCAATGCCGAACTAACTGCATTCTCGGACACTGCCAGATATAAGTGTAATTTTTCTCCCATCATTGGCCTGGATAACAGTGGAGGTGCTCCTAAATATTTCTTCAAGTCTTGGAAAGCCTTTTCACATTCATCATTCCACTCAAAAGTTTTTCTAAGCGTCTTGAAGAATGGGAGACATCGATCAGTTGCTCGCGATATAAATCTGTTGAGTGCTGCTACTCATCCTGTAAGACTTTGTACCTCTTTCTTCGTCGTTGGGGATCACAGCCCTAACAGAGCTTTGATCTTTTCAGGGTTAGCTTCAATGCCTCGCTGATTGACAATGTACCCGAGAAACATGCCTTCTCGTACTCCAAATATGCAGTTCGTCGGGTTCAACTTCATCTGATATTTATCTAGTTGATCAAAAGTCTGGCTTAAGTCAACTAGATGATCAGCATCTTTCTTGCTCTTTGTCAGCATATCGTCAACATAGACTTCCATATTGCAACTGATTTGTTCTGCAAATACTTTGTTCATCAGCCACTGATATGTTGCACCTGCATTTTTCAAACCAAAAGGCATAACATTATAACAATAAGTTCCCCTAGGGGTAATGAAAGAAGTACTCTCCCTATCTTTAGGTTTCATTTTAATCTGATTGTAACTAGAATAAGCATCCATGAAGCTCAGCAGCTCGTGTTCCGAGGTAGCATCCACTAGTTGATCAATTCGGGGCAGCGGAAAGTGATCCTTTGGGCACGCTTTGTTGAGGTCGGTGAAGTCTACACACATCCTCCATTTGTTGTTCTTCTTTTTCACCATCACCACATTTGCTAACCAGTCTGGATATTTAACATCTTCAATAAAATAAGCTTTCTGGAGCTTCTCGACTTCCTCCTGTATAGCTTGATTCTTCTCGGGACTGAATACTCTTCTTCTCTGCTTCACAGGCTTGATCTCCTTATTCACATTGAGTTTGTGACATAAAAAATTTGGGTCTATCCCAGGCATATCCTCATGACTCCACGCAAAAGTTTACTTTCTGCTTCTTAGGAAAGTTATCAATTTCTGCTTTAGTGAGGCTTCCAATGACGAACCTACTTGAGTAGTTCGTTCATGGTGCTCGTCGTCCAGGATGATGTTTTCAGTAGCTTCCACCACTTGACCCTTCACGAGTTGCGACTCATCTCTAGGATCCGATGTTTCAATTTATGCACCTTCATCCACTTGATAGGTGGTGGTATTTTTCCTTGATTCCTCCATTTCCTCTTGCTCGGCGGATGAATAATATCATTCCCGAGCTACTTTCTGATCACAACTCCTACTCCAAAATTTATTAGAAATTTTAGGCATTGATGTACCGTAGATGGTATAGCCTCGAACTTCTTCAATCCTACTCTTCCCATGATGATATTGTATGATGATTGAACATTATTATCCATCACGAAGAAGCGTATTCTTTCTGTCCGACAAGCAGGCCACTTACTAATGAATATATCCAACTTGATCGTCCCAAGTGGAAAAACTTTCTCACCAGAAAAACCCAGGAGGGGTCTGTGATAAGGCTCCAATTGAGATAGCTTTAAATTTAAACTGTCGAAGCACGAGTAGAACATAATGTCTGTCGAGCTACTATTGTCTACCAGTACTCTTGAAATCATTACCTCCTTCATTCTCATTTTAATCACCAATGGGTCATCACAAGGATATAGAACACCTGCGAGGTCGTTCTTTGAGAAACCAATGACCAACTTTTCTTTGTTCACCTTCCTCGGGTGATCCTCCTCAGCTAGATTTATTCGTTGAATGTATGAGCAATCTTGAGCCTCACAGAGGTAAGCTTTTCTCTCGACAGTAAGGTCTCCTCCTCCTGCATCTCCACCTGTAATAACATTACAGTTAAATGACCGAAAGCGTATTGAAAATACCTCACGTTCTGGCTGCTTTGGTCTCTTGGGAAGATCGGGGTCATCTTCGGTATCAACTTCATGGTCTCTCTTCTTCTTCTCCTCTGCTCGACGAGGATATCTAGACCTTTCTCTTGCTCGGTCGTTGTTTCTTCTATCATTCCTCCGATCAACTTACTTTGCCAATTTTCCTCATCTGATGAGTGTTTCAATCTCATTCTGAAGAGCTATGCAATTTTTAGTCATATGGCCATGATCTTTGTGAAACTCGCAATAATTTGCCTTATTTCTACTGTCAGGGTCTCCTTCATTTTCTCTGGCCAATTTAATTACTCGTTGTTCTTGATTTCTTCTAGAACGTGGCTGATGTCTTTCTTCAAAGGAGTATAATTATCAAATTTCATCAATACTTCACACGACGACCTTGTTCTTGAGTGTTTGTCACTACCATTGTTCTTATGCCCTTTCTTATTAGTTTTATCACCTTCCACCTTGGTTTCTTTGGCATCTATATTCTTCTTCGCAGCCGTAGCCTCCTCGGCATTCATAATATTGGCCGCTTTTCCCATCAGATCTGACATAGTTCTAGGTGGATCTTTGGCCAAAGTGTAGTATAACTTGTTGGGCAGTAGTCCAATCATTAAGGCAGTAATCGTTGTCTTTTCCTCATAATCAATGACTTCGAGCTTCTTGTTATTAAAACGAGTTATATAATCTCTGGTACTTTCACCAGCTTTTTGTCTAACACTTAATAAATGCGCTACTCGTTTAACTGGCTTTGCCCCAAAACAGAAATTCCCAATGAATAACTCGGCCAGTTGAAAGAAAGTTGAGATCTTACCCCGAGGAAGGTTATTATACCATATTTGAGCAGATCCGGGAAGAGTTCCCAAGAATGCTCTGCATCTCATCTCATCTCGAACAGCGTAGATGTCGGCTGCAGCTTGGTATTGTTCAATATGAAGGACAAGATCGGTCTTTGCATCATATTTGGGGGTCACAACAGGTGCTTTGAACTTTGATGGCGTTGGAAAATCTACAATGGCCTGGACAAAAGGTGTTCCTTGAAAAAGAGTTCGTTGTAGAGGGTTCATGGCCTTAGACATTCCCCTAATCTATCCTCCAGCCTCTGAATAGAGCCTTTCCACGCATCGTTTCCTTCCTCGGGCTTGTTGGTTTGAGCAACTGATCATGTTGATGTGGCTTCTTGGGATTTATCTTGACGAGCAGCTGGTCGTGACTGGGCAGATCCTTCCCGTAAATCTGATGGTCGTCGAAAACTCCTCGATGCGGGTCTAGGAGGACTTTTACTCCTCCTAGGTCCTAATCGATCAAAAAGAGATACTCTGCTTAATCTTTCTAGTGCACTGGTCCTTTCTGGAGAGAGAGTGATACGTTGTTCAGTATCTGTGGCTCGTACCGACGAAGTTCGTCCAGGTTGATAAGAAAAATCTTCAGACTCCTAAGCATGATATGAATCGGTACGCCTAGTACGCGAAGAAGGTAAACGGGTATTTCTTTGAATACTTCACGATTCTGAGTGGGTTGGTGCACCGCCATGGAGGGTTCGTATGAGTTTTCGCATCGTTTCTTACCTGACTATCTGTCCCTGGGCCAGATTTGTCATTATTCCAGCCAGATCTGGAATATTGGGCGGAGCAGATGGATTTGGAGGGCTTCCAGCGTTTCGATTGCTGGGTTCTGGAATATCAACCATTTTTGATGAATTGTTTTTGATGAAAAACGATATTACCAGTCGTTTCCCACATACGGCGCCAATCTGTTTATGTAAAAAATTAGATGATATCTAATTATTTAATCACAGACAAATAAAATGAGACAAAGAACTTTTAAAGTGGTTCAGCCTTATAAGAATGGCCTACGTCCACTGTTTTTGTTATTGCTAACTGTTTGGGAATTCTCGATTACAAGTTTTCTCAAGAAATTTCGGTCCCCCTACAATGAGGATAATACAATGTATTTATATCCCTAAGGCTGTAATGTGAAAAGGTAATACATTTAATGCCCCTTAAGCGTATACATCTGTATGATAATAATGAGCATTTAATGCGCAGTCAAACTGTTGGTTATCCGGCTATTAATGCTTTGTCCGAGGTGCAGGTCGGACCGCCTAAGTTCCTCGGTGCTCAAAAGTTCCTCGGTACTCAAAAGTTCCTCGGAGATTTCTTGTAGGTCGGAGCGTCTGAGTTGATCGGGGAAGCAGAGTTCTTCGTTGCAGTATGGTTCCTCGGAGTCAAGGTGTTGTTCGTAAGTGTTTGTCGTTTCCATGTAGATTGCCACATGTCTTCACCCAATTGAGCCATGTCAGCAGACTAAATTTGGTATCAACAGTGATAGAGATTACCTTCATGATTTGATGGAAGTTTTTAAAAAGGATTCCCTTGAGTTTGAAGAATCTAAGCATTTACTTAACTCTAGGATTATAGAGTTAGAGAATAAAGTGAGACACTCGAGTTATGTAAAATTTGATTTCAAATCTAGGTCGAAGAAATTATATAGGATGTTTGGCACCGTCTATGTCAAGTATGAAAATTCTAGAATTGTCTTCGAAGATACAAATATTTTTGATGCAAAATCCCGAACCACCAATGTTTTGGGAGAGTTATCCATAGCCAGGTACGTTAGAAAATATTAACCCAAAGGTAACATTCCTTGTGTCTTCACTTGCACACATTACGATTGGAAAGGTCACATTAGGAGTTTCTAAAGGTCACATTAATCTTTCATGTTACGATCATATAAAAGGTCTTAGGAAGTGTAAGATTAGTGTCACAAAATGTAACACCCCGTATTTTTAAAGCATTTTAAATTACACGTATGCACGCAATTTTAATTTAAGCAAAAAGTAAATTGGCTTAGATTAATATTAATTAGTGAATAAAGAGGATTAATATTTATGTATATTTATATTTACTTTTGTAATAAGTAAATGCTAACATATTAAATTGTGTTACGTCGTAAGTGAGCTAAAGTGACTCGTTTATTGGTATTTCATTTGGGACACATGGGTAGAGTCGTGTCGGACATGAAATAAAATTTTATCTCAGGTGACTCGGATGGTAGTTTTGAGTGCACAGATGATCCAGAATGGCTTGTCCAGAATAGGTTCTTGAGGTTACAATTGGGTTCCGAGGGCTTTTTAGACTAAGTGGATCCATAGGAGGGTATATGGGTCATTTTATCTGGGGGCTGACCCTAATTCGGGATTAGATAGTTTATGGTTAATGTTTAATCAAGGTGGATGGAGGAGGGCTTCTATCTATCCACACAAAATGAATAGGGTCTGTGAGAGAGTGAGAAAAGAGAATAGAAAGTTAGAAAATAGGAGCAAGAAAGGATACAGGGAGGAATGCTATTGTCTTCGGATTGAATATCATCACAAAGAGAGGAATTTAATAGAGATAAACTCAGAATCCATCATCTCTAAGGCAAATATTTACTTTCTTTGATATTCTTGTGTAGTTACAATTATTCATGCAACTTTAGTGTATAATAACATGATTTTCGAGTTGGGAAAGCAAAATAAATTCGGGTTTTATATTATATGAATGATGGGAGATGAATATGATGATGTTTCTATGATGAATATGATATAAATTTATAAAAAAATATAAGGTCTTGGTTAAATTAAGAAGAAGTAAATCAAATCTTGAAACTAGGATTTACTATATGAATTATTGATTTGACTCGTTATTCGGTGAATTAGATGTTGTTCTGAGATGGTTTTTACATCTAAAAATGTTGGATTATGTTTGGGGGATGATTTAGGGTTCATGAATGGGGGTTTGGTGAAGGTTAGGACCACCATGGTTGAATGTTCTAGGTGAAATCCGGTCATGAGTTTGTCTTGGTAGCCCTGCAGAACCGAACCGATTCACTGGGAGAAGAGAATTGATTTGGTTACCAAATCAATTCGGCCCATCCAGCAAATCAATTTGGTTCTACTGGCTTGCCACCATCGCCTTGTTTTTTTTGAATCATTTATGAGGATTGGTCATGGAACCTTATGTTCGGGGATGAGTTTATGTTTCTAGGAATTCAGTGTGAGGGTTAGGTAGTATCGTAGGGTAATTGAGAATTGATTCCGAGTGAGGTAATGGCGTGAATAAGTGAACGAATGTATACGGATGGGAATAAAAAAATCAATTAGGATTTTAAGATGGATAGGCTCGTTCTTGGTTAGAATATGATGTTGTCCAGAAATATATAATTAAAAAGTTAAACTACAAATAAAGGGATATTTAGATAAGATCAGGAAGTTTGGTTAGACTTTCGAATTTTGTAGGCTAGTGCTATGAGAGATGTTACGTACTTTAGACAACTATATATATATATATATATATACCTATCGAGTATGACCAATATATTTATGTGTATCTGTGATTGATTTATGTGAACATACCTACTCTATTCTGCTATCACGGGAGGTTGCGCTTAGTGGGCGTCAACCCTGTCATTTACCTACAGATATTGGATTGTTCCCCCGATAGTACTATTGCATAGCCACTATTCGTATATGAGGATAGGTGTTTGTTTTGAGTCCGACTGGGGGTAATGTGGTATAATTATCACCCACAAATTTATGTTAATGACCACCTCCATTATGTCTTCGTGTTAAGGTAAAAATTCTCTGATACCAATTTGATAAGTACAGAAACAAATGTACTCGACAAAAATACCAATTTCAGAGTGCACAATTAATTTGATCTTTTTATCCTAAATATACATCTATGTGCTAAAACAGATAAATCAAACAAAACATTCAACAAAGAGAGAGTTTAAGAAAAAATCCCCGCTGGGCAAAACCTTTTATTGACTTTATAAAATTTACAAATCACAACTTATAAACTTTATAAAGAAATCTGTAATGATTCTCAATAGAACCACAATGACCGTCGTCATCCTTTAGCAATGACCGTCGTCATCCTTTAGCAAGAACCACAAAGACCTCAGTATTCCCCCTTTAGTCTCCACCTTCGTCTTCAGTAGTAAATCCCCTCAGATATCACAAGTCATCCATGGAGACGCCTCCTCCACAAAGGTCTATGAAAGTATAAATTTTTTTCTATGGTTTAAATGAATTAACAAAACTAAATATTCGAGATGTTTGTTTGTGAATTAAACAGTGTTTTTTGCAATAAAAAGGTGAAGAGCTTTCACAAAAGTTATGCAAAAATGAATCTGGCAAAAGTCTTAAATGTTGTGATCATGAAATAGGCATTCATAGGATGTCCAAAAAGTTCGAGGTGGTGACATCATTCGAATGACAAATTTAGGTTGTTCTAACGAGATATGAATTTCGTTCGAATGAGATTAGGTTCGCTTCTAATGACATCATGAAAATTAAAATAGTACACCCTCATTTGAACCTCGTTTGATAAAACACTTTGAATGACCTTCAAATGACATGTCATCTTGTTTGAACGAGAGTTAAAATTAAAAATATGTTTTCTTTTCAAAATAAAAAACTCATGTTCATCTTTTGATAAAAATAAAAATCCCAAACATAATTTTATAAATTAATTTAATCTCTAAATTTCTTTATACCTTTATGGGATGTTGTGAAGTCTTAAAACTTGGAGATGCTTAAGTTTGATTCGTCTTGATGACGCGTGATAATTTGTAATGGGATATGCCAACCTAGTATAAAACTATGCTATGAACAATATTGGAAAAATTGTTCTTACAAATCTCCCCCTTTGCCTATTCCAGTACAAAACAAACAAACATTACCGAACTCCAAATTAAAATAAAAAAGCTCATATGACAAAAATACTAACACCCTTCCCAAACCCTGAACGGAATGGCATAAGTCTGTTTGTCTTTAAACTTCTTCTTCTTCTTCTTCTTCTTCTTCTTCTTCTTCTTCTTCTTCTTCTTCTTCTTCTTCTTCTTCTTCTTCTTCTCTTTTCTTGATCTTCCCTTAACCTTTCAATCTTCTTAAGCAATGTGAAAGGGAAACATACACACATGAAACAAGAAATATACCTCATGACGCATCGGGTTTGAAATAAGATAAACTCATAAATAAATTCACCTCCATAAATCAAACTCATCAAATTTTAATTTTAGTTTGCTCTCCGCCTTTATTTTTATCCGAAATAGACAAAGAAGTAGAAACAGAGGCACGAAATATGAAGCATCACATAGAAGATAATATTTCATCACAAAAAGATATAAATAAATCATGTGTAATGATAATATCAAAGGTAAACAAAACTAACTATTTTTAAAAAAATTCAATTTTTTTTCCAAAAATAAATAAATTTCACAAACACAACATACAATACCATATATACTGTATGCAAAATATATCAAAGAAAATCCGGTACACATATATGGGTATAAATGACCACAAAACACATAAGCTTTACACATTAGCATAGTATCGATGTGTTTAAGCGTGTGGGACGGAATGAATGTGTGTGAACTAGTAACAAAAGAATTATAACCCAAAAACTCAAATATGTTCAAGAAGTTCTAATTGATCGCAAAACTTTATCAAAGTAAGCTTTAGCCTCGACTGACAAATATAGTTGAACTTAATGAACAAAAGAAGCAAATTGCACATGAGCCTAAACTATTAATGATTCTACAAATCAATAGTGATAACTCTAAATTTATGTCCTTGGATATGGATTTGAAAAGTCGTTGCGGTCAAACTTTGAGTATAAAAATTCCTGGAATCACCTACAAAAACTTGTTAAAAATTTAGTATCATGGAAAATTCAGGTATCAATACAATTTGTAGCATTGAAACGGTTATCGTGAAAACTTGCAATTCCAATTTTTATTAAAACACTTTTTTTGTTTTTAAAATTTTTTAAATGGTTTTTATATATTTAAAAACAATTTTCAAGGGAGGAAATGAAAATTTATGCAACTAAAGCAACTACAAAAATTTAAAAAGTAATCTAGTTTAGAATTTATGAGAAGACACAAGAGGTGGGATTACACCGTGTAGTCAAACTAATTTAATGTCATAATTATTCAATTGAATAGTTCGAAATAATATTGAATTTAAAATTTAACTCTCGGTACAATCCTAAATTCAATTTTATCTTTTTCAGCAATCAAATCGGGAATAGTCACAACATAAAAAAATATTAAGATTCAACTTATTTCAAAAAAATATCCGCTAAGATTAATATATTAAAATTTGTACGAATCTTTGAATTGCATACACTTAATTAATATTTAAATTTAAGAATAAAACTTATCTCTAAGTCAAATCCAAAAGTCAAATATTAATTTTCAACATTAATTTATTAACTCTCGTTATATAAATTAATGTGTGATTTTTCCCATTTTAATTAGCCTAGAACACATCAATGAACAATTATGAAACAAAATAACTCAACATACGCGTTTCATCCCACCGCTTGAATGGGGTGTTTAGCCAGACATAATCAAAGATTTAGCACAAACACAATTAAAGAACAAGAAGTTAAAAAATAAGAGAAAGTAATACAATACGCAATAATTCCTTGTATAAACTGTGCATGAACACGTGTCCCAAACTTGTCATAAAAATTCGACTGGATTACAAAACTAACAGCAAAAACTGAACCTACAAATTTTTCTAAACCTAAAACTTTTTTTTCCTGGCTATTTTTTACCCTCTTTTTTTTTTTTTGTCTTTCACGTTCTCTCTCCGTGTACTTGTTTTTTTTGCTAATAAGAGTCTCCTTTTTATGAGTTCCATCACTCTTCCGTTATAGTCCACGGATTAGTTTTGATGGAGAGATATTGTAGGGATTTTATTTGGCCAAATCAAAAGCTTTTGGTAGATGAAAACATGTGGGTTCACTCTTGAATTTTTGGCATTGATTTGTTCCTAATTTATAGGAATGGCAGGTGGGTTTTTGGTTGGTGATATGGGTCCAGCTTAAGGTTTGTCAAAACTTGAGTTGGGTCAGGTATGACAGAACCGAGCGCTAGGATTTCGATGGGTTGGGTCGAGTTGGGGTCAGGCCACCGTGGGTGAGAGGGGGGCTGGGTTCGCGGGTTTTTGGACTGGGGTTAGGGGGTTGGGTTGGCTGGGTATGGGGATCATTGAGGCTGGAAACGATCTCGGGTTAAGGGGTTTGATATGGTTCCGACCGAGTTCGGGTTTCGAATAGGGGATGTCCAGTTTGGTGATGGGTATTTGAGGGTAAAAAACCGGGTCTGACAGGGTCAGATTTAGGGGCTAGATTCGGGTTAGATGGATGAGAGAGAGTAGAGAAATGGTGGGTGAGGTTGGTGTTTGTGGGTAATGGAGGAGAGATAATGTGGTGTGGATGGAGGTTGAAGAAGATAGGTTGGTGGTATGTAGGATGGAGGTTGAAGAAGATAATGTGAGGGTGAGGGGTTAATTATGTGTAGGATAGTGTATGGTATTTAGAGTTTGAGTAGGTTTAATGTGTGTTTAAGTTGCGACCCTAAAAATAACACAACTAAAAAAATATAAAACTAACAAAACTAAAAATCTAAAAATAAAATACTACTCTAAAAATAAAATAAAGACTCAATTAAAAAAATGAAACTAAAAAGAATAAAAATAAAAATCTATTAAACTTAAAACTAAAATCCTAAAAATGTAAAATCTAAAAAAAATGAAATCCTAAAAACTAATCCTAATAAAATAAAATAAAATAAAATAAAATAAAAATTAAAAACTAATAAAAATAAAATATAAAAATATGAAAATAAATTCTAAAAATCCAAAATAAATCTAAAATAAATCGTAAAAATAAAATGACTCAAAATTAAAAATCTAAGAAAATCTAAAAAGGCACAACGTCAACACACACCGAGCTCGGGGTATGGACTGGGCTCGATCTAGGCTTCGATTTGGTTCGGGACAAAGTTCGAAATATCGAAACTCTTCTGGACAAGCTCAACGTGGACTCAGACTTTGAGGTCTCCTTTGATTTCTTTAATCAAGCTTTTAACCGCTTCTATGTCTCAATTGCCTGGATTAAGCATCATTTCATGTTGCGACTGATGATTGACCTGAAAAATAATAAAATACGACATAAGGCCAATTTTAATTAAAATGAGTGATAAATACCTCTATTCGAGGTATAAAATGGACACTTTTAGGCTCTTATCAAATAGCATCTTGATAAAATAAGCATAACAAGGTATCATTGTGCAAACCCGTTGATCTTCAAGTAACCTCAAAAGATAAACATATATCATATTTTTCTATTATATTCTTTTCTTTTAAAGTTATTTATTTTTCATGATAAAAAAAACAATATTATTTTGGCCCCTTTTTTGGCATATTGCTCTTTTTATTGCCTTAATTTTTCTTGGGCTCTTTTAAACTATGGCTTTCATAATGAGTCAACCTGTATCTCGTAGCCCTTTCCCGTGTACACTCACATATTTTCAATCATAAACAAACTCTCACGGGCAATGGTTCTTACTTGCACAAATCCCCCATTGGTCACATAAACATGTAGATTAAAAAGTTTATGGAGAACTTCTCACCAATCTCAAATATTCATAGTGAAGTAAACGTTCAAAAAGTTCATGCATGTGTGCGAGGAGGCATATACAAAGTCGGATCCATAAAGCAAATAAAGTTCAAAACAACTCCATAAACATGGTTAAGTTCAATCTATGTATCTAAAGTCATAACCAAATTTCCTATCCACATGGACATTGAAGAATGAATTGGATTCAAACACACCAATATGCCATACCAAATGTGTAAAACCAAAATACATAAAAATCAAAAATCTTTTTGTATTTTTCAAAAATTTTATCAAAATAAATTCTTTTTATATTTTTCAAATATGAATCAATAAAATAAAAATATAATACAAAAGATAAACATGTCATAACACTAGCAAACATATATCATGAAGAAAAACTAGAGTATGACAAACAAAATCATGCACACAATCATCCGTAAGATATAGCAAGTGTGGCATCATGTGCAATCATGTAAGAATCAAGCAATTTAACATCTAGCGCTTCTAAGAGTGATTTCCTAACCGAAATAGATGAATACCTAAAGCGACGGGGTTAGGGAATCAAGGGAACACTAGACTTCAACTTACTAGGACCTCTTCCAAGATCATAACAAAAATGACTAAGGTGACCTTTTCTACCATGATGCGACATGTGTAAACGCGAGGAATGTTACCTATGGGTTAACCTTTTCTAACGTCCTTGGATGTAGTATATCCTCTAAAACAAATAACCGCCGTGTATTTAACACTCGAAGCATTAGAAATATGTGAGCCAGTACCATTACTACCAACACTACTCAAATCTTTTAAATCATCTTTTAACTTCAAAATTTTTTACTCTACCCAATAATTTGACTCTTACAATGTTAGGGACTCCTTATTCATATGTTCAATCATTACTAGAAGGTTATCTCGCTCTACCTCAATGAAATCAAACTTATCCCTAAGAGTATTCACACGTGTCTTAAAATCATGAATCAAAATAGTTTCCTCAACGGCGCATACATTAACATTAGAATTTTTAAATTCCTCTAACTCTTTTTCTAAAAATCAAACTCTATCATCACTCTCTTTAATGGACAATTCTAAATTTTTATAATTTTGATCCATGCCCACAAGCTTCTCATGAAATAAATCTCTTTAATTTTGAACCATTTGTAAAAGATCCATATCAGATATAAAACGTGAATTTTCTTTTTCAAGAATTTCAATTCTTTTAGTAAACTTCAAATTCAAACGATTTAAGTCATCAAAACTAAGAGAATCCATCAAGTGAAAAACTAACCCCCCCCCCCCCCCCCCCCAAAGCACTAAAAAGGAATCTAACACAATTACTTAGTGTAACCCGCTCTGATACCAATTTGTAAAAAATGGTACCAGCGGGAAAAAACTCTTTGAAAAAGTTAGGATCACACGATAACTTGATGTAACCTGCTCTGATACCAGCTTGTTAACGTAAAAATGCTCTTATACCAATTTGAGAAATGCGAAAATAAATGTACTCAGTAAAAATACCAATTTGAGAGTGCCCAATTAATTTTATCTTTTTATCCTAAACATACATCTATATGATAAAACAGATAAATCAAACCAAGCATTCAATGAAGACATAGTTTAAGGAATGTAAGAACAATTTTTCTTTCATTGTTCATATCATAGCTTTATTCTATTTTGGCGTATCCCATTACAAATCATCACGTATCATTAAGACGAACCGAACTCAAGCATCTCCAAGTTTCAAGACTTCCAACATCCCGATTAGGTATGAAATGATTTAGAGTTTGAATTGACTCATGGAATTATATTTGGGATGTTTAATTTTTATCAAAAGATGAACATGGCCTTTTATTTTCCAAAATATGTTTTCTGAGATACATATAAGCGGAGTTTAAAAAATAAAGTTTTAAACGACATCATCTTGTCATTCCAACAACACAACTTTATCGTTCTAACGACATTTCATGTCGTTACTAACGACATACTCCTGTCATTCAAACGACATCAAGAAATTGTTCGAATGACCCGTAAACTTAAAGTTTGTATAAATACCTGATTTGTGATTCAGATGTTTAAGACTTCTGCAAAAATCTAACTGCATATCTGATACAAAAGTTCTTCAAGTTTTTTGTCCCTAAATAATGTTTTCATTCATAGCAAAGTATCCTTGAATATTTTTCTTGTGAAATATTTTAGAACCTTATAAAGTTTTATATCGTTTCCATATACCTTGGTGGAGAGTATCTCCATTGCTAAATTACAATGCCTGTGGGGATTCACTGCTGAAGATGAAGGCTGAGGCTAACAGAGGGATGCGGTCCATCGTGGTTCTCGATGGAATCATTGTTGATTTGAAGACTGTGGTCTTTATAATTTCTTGAGGGAATTTATTATTGTATTTCACTTGTAAGTTTGTAAGTTTCAATTTTCTATTTTTTAGTGGAATAAAAGGTTTTTTCCTACGGGGATTTTTTTCCTCAAACTTGGCCTTGTTGATTGTTTGATTTATATATTTTTTCACCATAGATGCATGATTAGGATAAAAAGTAAAATCTATTTAAAATTGGCTTCCTCATTTAAAATTGTTGTTGCAACTGTTATTTGAAATCACCCTTCGCAATTATTTACCCTCTACAAATTGGATTAAAGCAGGTTACTCCAAATTATCAAGTGATCTTGATTTTTTCAAAAAGCTTTTCCGTCTGATACCTTTTGACTTCTCAAATTATTAAATTGGTATCAGAGTAGGTTTCATTAAGTTATTATATTTGATCATACTTACGTACTTTTTGGGTGGATGCTTATTCATCTCTCTTGTGCTTGTTTTTCTCTCTCGATGGATTCTCATTCTCATTTGATGTTTGTCAAAAGAATTGAAATTCTTGAAAATTGATTTAAAAATGTCTTGGAACTTTTGAAAACTGTTTAAAATCAATGAGATATTTGTCGTGAGAAGTTTGCTGCCTTGCACCATGACTTTTTTACTTTAAAAGTGGCAAAAAATGAGAGTGATGATAAAGTCCTTATTTTAGAGAAAGAGCTAGAGGACTTGAAAAATTCTAGGGTTTGTGTTCATGCCAATGAGGATAAAAATATTTTGATTGATGATTTTAAGCCACGTGAGAAGAATATTAGGGATAGGTTTAATTTCATTAAAGGGGGGCGAGATAACCTTCTAGGAGTGATTAAAAATTTAAAGGACTCCCTAAAATTATAAGAGTCACATTCTTTGCTTGAGTCTAAAATTTTGAAGTTAAAAAATGATTTAAATGAGTTGAGTAGTGTTGATAGTAATGGTAATAGCTCGTCTTGTTCTCATGCTTCGAGTGTTAAAGCCAAAACCATTATTTATTTTAGAGGGTCAACCAAAACCAAGGACGTTAGAAAAGATCAACCCATAGGTAACATTCCTTTCGTTTACACATGTTCACATTGTGCTAGGAAAGGTCACATTAGGCATTTTTCTTTTGATCTTGAAAAAATTCCTAGGAAGTTTAAGGATAGTGTCCAGTCGGTTCCCATAACCCCTCGAGTTAGGTACACACTTTTTTGGGTTAGGAAATCTATTTTGGATATGCTAAATGATAGGTTGGTTGATTTTCACATGCTTGCACAAGATTCCCATGCTATTTCTTATGGTTGATTGCTTACATGATTTTATTTATCATACATTAGTTGTGCTTCATGATTTATTCTTGCTAGTGTTATGACATGTGTACTTTTTGTATTATATTTTTCTTTATTGTGTCATATTTGAAAAATATAAAAATATTTTTGGTTTTATATATTTTTTGAAAAATACAAAAAGATTTTTTTTTTGAAAAATTCAAAAAGATTTTCGGTTATTTGTGTATTTTAGTTTTACACATTTAGTGTGTCATATTTTTGTGTTTGAATCCAGTTCATTACGCAATTTCCATGTGTCTAGGAGATTTGATTATGACTTTAGATGCTTAGATAGTTCTTAACCATGTTTATGGAGTTGTTTGGAAATTGACTTGATTATGGAATCGACTTTGTATATGCCTCGTCACACACATGCACGAGCTTGTTTGATTTTGACTTCATGATGTACATTTGAGATTGGTGAGATGTTCTCTTCTCAATTTTGTCCTCTACCTGTTTATTTGACTATGGATAATTTGTGCATATAAGAACCGTTGCCCACGAGGATTTGTTTTATATTAAAAAGTGATGAGGGTACACGGGAAAGGGCTGTGAGAGTATAATAAACTCGTCGTGAAAACCACCATTTGAAAATAGCCCAAGAAAAAATTAAGGCAATAAAAAGAAAAAATATACAAAAAAGGGGCCAAATATTTTAGTTTGATATGAACATTCAAAAGAAAAGAAAAGAATTATTTTGAGGGAGTTTGGATGGAAATATCAACGGGTTTACATAATGACAATATATCCTTGTTAAGCTTATCTTTTCATGATGCTATTAATTTGTAGAATCATTAAACTTCTAGGGTTGTGTGCATTGTGCTTGTTTTATTCATTAAGTTGAACTTTATTTGTCACTTGAGGCTAAAACTTAGTTGGATAAAGTTTTACGGTCAATTAGAACTTCTTAAACATATTTGAGTGTTTGGGTTATAATTCTTTTGTTACTAGTTCACACACCCAATCATTCCACTCCACACGTTCGGACACATCGATAATATGCTAGTGTGTAAATATTATGTATTTTGTGTCATGTTTTGTGGTCATTTATACCTATATATGTGTGCTGGATTTGGTTAGATATATTTTGTATATATTATATATGGTATATATATTATTTTTGTGAAATTTGCATTTTTTTTAAAAAAATTGAAAATTTTCAAAAATAGCAGGTTGTGTTTTCCTTTGAGATGATCATTACACATGGTTGATTTACATTCGTTTTTGTGATGATATCTTTTCTTTTCCATGATGCTTTGCACTTAATGCTTTTTGTTTCTACTTATTTGTCTATATGGCTATTTCGGATAAAAATAAAGGGGGGAGGAAATTAAAATAGAGTTTTGATGAGTTTAGTTTATGGAGGAGAAATTTATTTATAAGCTTTAATTTGTTTCAAACTCAATGCGTCACGAAGGTATATGTTTGTTTTCTCATCTGTGCAGGTTCCCATTCAATATTCAAGACACAGGGATGAAGACAACGTTTAAAAGTGAAGAAGATGAAGTTTGAAGACAAATAAACTTATCCTGTTCCGTTCTAGGGTTGGGAAGGGTGTTAGTATTTTTTTTGTAATAGGAGATTTTGATTTTAAATTGGTGTTTGGTTTAAATAGCAAAAGGGGGAGATTTATAAGAATAATTTTTCTGTCATTATTCATAACATAACTTTAGGCTAGTTTGGCGTATCCTGTTACAATTCGTCACACATCGTCAAGACGAATCGAACTCAATCATCTCCAGGTTTGAAGACTTCGCGACATCCCGACCAGGCATAAAATTATTTAGAGTTTGACTTAATTTATGGAATTATATTTGGGATGTTTAATTTTTATCAAAAGATGAACATCGCGTTTTTTTTTCCAAACTATGTTTTCTGAGATACCTGTAGGAGGAGTTTATAAAATAAAGTTTTTGACGTTTCTTTCATTCAAATGACATCATCATATCATTCAAACGACATACCTTTATCTTTCTAACGAAATTTTATGTTGCTACTAACGACATCCTCCCATTGTTCAAACGACATCCAGAAATTATTCGAAAGACCCGTTGACTTAAAGTTTGTATAAATATCTGTTTAGTGATTCAAATTCAGATTCTTCACCTTTTTCACAATATCCTTGCTCTCCTCCACCATGGCCATCTTGCTCGAGTAGATCATGTCATAAGCCCTCCTCAATTCCTCGAGATCCTTGGTTTCCGCCTCATTTGCATGATTGGCCTCAATAAGGGCAAGATCAGAAGACTTTTGGGCAGCATCAACAGTCTCAACTTGGCCTCTAGCTCGGCATTCTTCCTCTCCAGCTCATCGCCTCTACTATTGAGGACGGTGAAATCGGTCATAAAATGCAGAGAAGAGAAACATTAGAAAAATAAGTATCAATCAAAGTATTGCGGAAGAAGGAAAGAAAAAGCAGACTTACTAAGGCTAGCCTCTGACTCGCCTTCAGAGGTAACTGGTAAGTCCCCTTCGCATTCTGACGATCAGTCGGTAGGATTACTCTTTCAAGAAGCGAAGGGGCTAGCTGAGGAGAAAGGGAAACAGAATCTCCCTCAGGCAAAGCAGATACGGTCATAATATCTTGCCCCACCTTTGTCCTTACCTCCTCTCTCCTCTTCTCTCTCTTTCCTCTCCTTCTCAGCTCTCTTTCTCTCCTACACCTTCTTTTTCTCCTCCTCCTTCTCTCTCTCTGTCTCTCTCTAGTAGTAGAACCTCCTCTATCTTCTTCTTCAACCAGCGAGATAGAAGCACATCATCATCATTATCATCATCTCGGATCAGATTCTTCTTAGGAGGAGCCATGTCTTCCTTGCTAGAACTACTTGATTCGCTCGAAGACTCTTGATCCTCTGGAACCTCTTTAGAGCTGGAAGATTCTTCACCACCAGAGTTATCCTCACCGGAACCAACCTTAACACCACCCCTGTCAGCACCCTCGCTCTCTTCACCAAAACTACTTCCATCCTCGTTTAATTGGATGGGGTTGACAGTAACCTCTTTAGTAATGTATAGCTCTGGGATGTTGTCTATAGGCCGCGTGATAAAGCTGGACCCAATGTTCTTGTTTTCCAAGTGAAAAGCCGCTGATCGAGGGTGCTCACCGTCAGCCTGATTTTCCAAGCTTTGACTAACTTAGCAGTACGAATCTCATTGATAGCAGGTTCCGAGTTCTTTATCTTCGCTGAAAAGAAAGAGAGGGAAATATGAGAAGAATCATGCACAAACAGAAGATCAATGATCAGAACAGAGACTAATCTTACCTATATACTCCTCCCTATGAAAGGGGACCACAAATCTGCCAGACTTTGATCCCTCAGTATGAGGAGGGAACTGCCAATTTCTTGCAATAAAACCCTCATGCCAGTAATCCTTGTGGGAATCAGGTAGATTTACCATCAACACCCTACCAAGACTCCTGGCCTTGAGGTACAAAAGACCAAAGCTTGTTCGTGAAAAAGAGTAACATAAGAAAATTTTGGCAAGCCCTAAATTAGTGCCATAGAGATGGTTTATTCTATGCACACCATTGACGATTTTCAAGACATTGTGCGAGAACTGTGCAAGAACTATATTAAAGTAACCAAAAAAGTGCAAAAACAAATTATTTGGGGGAAAGGTAAGACCCCCCTAGGACAGCAAGAGAGCATGGATCCAGTGACCATCCTCAACTTCTCAGACATTACGAGGGATAGGGGCACACTCAATGTCCACCCAGTTTGGAATATTATAGTATTTCCAAAATTCATCTATTGATCTATTGCCTATTTTTTCCATTGAAAGATACAAACCCTAATTATAAACGCGAGGGGATTTTAGCAAAGAAAGCAAATAGAAGAAGTAAGAAAAACTTACGAAGGAAGAGTGAGCTTGAGACGAGGCAAAGCCATAAGCAAGAACGATGAAAAAATCTTGGAAATGGAAGACGAGACCTGAGAATAAAAAGAGCTGCAGAGAAAACTTCAAGAGATTGGGAGAATACAAAGATATATAAAAGTAACGATTCAAGAAATGACCTCTTTAAAAAGATTTAAACTTTTCTAATCATGATGCACCAGAAACGAGGCAATCTGCCGCCAAAGTCAGTTTTAGGAAAGGCCCTTCAGTTCAAAAGTATGGCACGAATAACAAAAATGCCATTAAGACTAATCATTTAAAATTATTGAAACCAAATTGTGGCCCAATAACTTTAGGGGTAATTGTGGGTACCTCGATTTGTCACTTAGGCCCAGACGAGAAGCCCCGTCAAACGCGACCCAGGGTCCAAAGGCCCCGCGCCTCAACAGAATTAGTTTTGACCCAGTAGGTTCCTAAAATCTCTCTTTAGAGATATCCTAGGGATTATGGGATAACGTGGGGGATCTCCACTCCTCCACACTCCGAAACAACATGTATATAATGAACCCTCCTCCTGGGGCAAAGGGCATGTATTATTTTTCCTGTAAAACACTCCTCGGAGTATAGAGAAATAATATCGAGAGCACCACCGTGGACGTAGGCATTCTTGCTGAACCACATAAATAATGTGTCGTGTGATTGGCGTTCATTACATTCTTTATTTGCTTTGGTGATTGCCTTTTCTTATTAATTTGTGTTGAACTTAATTGTCACCACATGTATCAAAATGAGATAAAAGGTATATAGTAGTTCGGAATATCGATTAAGGGTCCTATGTCCACTATAAATAGTGTTGCCTTGTATATTAGGTTGTAAATGAGACTAATACAATCTTAAGGCCTCTTGGGCTTTGGCCAAGTTGGTCTAGGGTTTATGAGGTCTTTGTCACTAATCATAGGTCCTCCTGGGAGTAACTAATAAACTCTTCAAGGGGTTTTCTAGCTTAGTTTAGGTGGTGTAACTAATCAGAGGTCCTCTTGGGAGTAACTAATAAACTCTTCAGCCATAGAGCCTTGACTCCCCAAATTAGCAGCAAGTAATTTCTTTATAAGGGTTTAGAAATTTGGAATGTGTTCTTCTTGGTTTGGAAAAGTGATCCTCAAAGATCCAAGAGGTTTGGATTAAAAAATTATAGAGTTTGATCATAAAAAGAACTCTAAAAAGACTTTTTTGAATGTCTAATCCCGCATCTCTATTTATCGAGAAAGTTGTTGCAAAGAGATAGGGATTAAAGATTGCAAAAGATTTGTTTAAAAAAAATAAAAACATCCGTACTAGTTCGAACGAATTGTCACCTCGTTCGAACGATGTACCTGATCTCGTTTGAACGACTTCCAACAAAACTTCGAATGACATTCCGGAGCTGACCATAAAGTCATCGATCCAAATGTCGTTCGAATGTGGGAACCTTTTTCTGGCGACCTGAATCTCGTTTCTAATGACAAGTCAGTTCGTTCAAAAAAGAAAGTGAGTTTTCAAAAAATCCCTTAAAAATATTTTAAAACATTTTTTAGAGAAAATTATATATAAAATGGACCCCAGAATCTTTAAGGCTTTACCAAACCACGTCATAACTCTTTTAGAGTAATGTTTTGACGTACAATCTTCAATCTTGAAAATGACACCTACTTTTCTTCTCTTTGAAAACTTAAGAACGGTCATGAAGGTGCAGTGGGGTGTAACAGGATAAGCCCAATAAAAATAAAATGAGCAATTATAAATTTTCCTCTTTTAAATCTCCCTCTTTGGCTATTTAGGTACAAAACACAAACTGAAGCCAAATTGACCCCTAAGACTAATTCAACTAATGTGGTCCTAAACCAAGAGATGGAAACTCATAAAATGTCAAAGGCTTCAACTAAAAATCTTCATCTTGTGTAGTCCATGATATCATCATCAAGACAGAATGACCTACACACATGCAACAAAGGAAATATCGTGACACATACGAGTTTAAAAAAAATAAACTCCCCCTCAATTTGTACTCCTCCTTTTTATTCGTAATATACAAAGGGTTAGACACTAAGCATGAATAATAAGCATCACCCAATTCCAAATGAAATAACACCAAAAAGATAATCACGAAAGCACATGTGATGAGATTTCAAAGAAGCATACGAACTATTTTTGAATTTTTAAAAAAATTTTGCAAGTATAAAAGCTACATATAGGTACAAATACATCACGCCATGGAATAACACTAAAATATCCTAATGGGGAAGAGAAGTGTAATTATGTGAACATTTTTCCTAGACAAATCAACCTAGGCATTCATAATATAGAACCACAAAGTCAATGAGATACTTCTAAAGAAAGAAATTAATTTCAACCTTAGGTTTAAGAACGTTGAACAAGATCAAATTGACTCGACTTATGCAACATGCCATAAACTGAAATGCTTCTCAAATCAATAATGCCAAACTATTTAATTCTTTTGGAAGAGAATCTGTTGGGCAAACCCACGGATCTTCTACTTTATAATACCCTTAAAATCTTTCAGATTTAACAATTCATTCTCAAAGTTTAGAAGAATGCTCATGTGTAGCGAAGAATCAATGAAAAGTAATTGGCCTTAGCACTTTTATTTTTATGTGTCTTTTATCATTAGTCCCTTTTTACAAATGGTAGATTTTAATGCAAAGTGAATTTGGTTTTTCGTAGCCCCTTTTCGTCGCTTAACATATAAAAAATTTGCCAAGAAATGAAATGTGGGGAATAATTTTTACAAGAACAACTTGTCTCTAGTACATTTTGTTCGTTATTAAATGTTACTAAGATTAGAAACCGTATTCGACACATGATAAGTAAGTACAATATTCAAAAAGTGCATACCTATATGAAATAAAGTTGATAAAAAGTCTATCATGAAGAAAGTAATCATTAATGAAAAATGAAATGCTAGCCATGCATTATTAAGCACACTAAAGAAATGAAGCCATGTATTAAAACACCATGAAAATTCACATGAATGGATGGAATGTAGGGGTGATCCGAATATCTTAAGTTCACTTCCATATATGGTGAAAAATAAAATACAAAAATCTTTTTGTCTTTTAAAAAACATTATCAAAAATAAAATCTTTTTGGAATTTTTTTCAAACTTTTTCTTAAAAATCAAAAATATTTTAAGGGTTTTAAGAAATATCAAAGATCATAAACATGTATAACTATAATAATACATAGAAATACAACCTTGCAATAGGAACAAAAGATAAAAACATGATAATCACCCTATCCTAGATAAATGTCATAACCTCAATCATTAGTTCGAGAGGAGTTCTCAAAAGGTGTAGACATCCTTTGAAATTCGTCTATCAAACTTTGTGAAGTTTTGGTAAAAAAAGTCTACTTGCTCTAAAAAATTCTCAAAATCTCTACGATCATGTGTGGGATCTTGAGTAGGAACACGTGTTGAAATGCATGCAGGAACATGTGTGTGAACTCATGTGGGAGCAAAAGGAGTAACACTCGTGTGAGAAACTCTCCCTAGCTTAAAATAAAACTCTCTAAGCTAACCTCTTTATTTCCAATGGGAACAAACATAAACTGGCTTCGATCTACCTTGGTTAAACTATATAGGACGGGATCTCCTTGGTGGGTTCGGTCGAGGCCCATAAGGATCCATCATAAAATCGAGAATCAGTTTGGGTGTGGAATTAGAACTGGATGCACCATCGTAACTTATTCCTTGCTTGTCGTTAAAACATAATGCGGGATAGAGGAATATCTTTCTAACCTTCTTCGATGTGTCCTCTAAAATGACCTTGACCTCTTGGGCACATTCGAGATCTTTCTTGAGTTGAGATTCATGAGATTCAAGTTTCTCACGAGTCTCCATTGAAGCTTGGAGATCTCTCACAAGACTAGCCCCAATGTTGGTCAAATTGATCTTCTCCCTTCCAAACACAATCAATTTATCACACAAAAAACTTTTAAATTCGCGAATTGACACGCCGATGCCTCACAATATCTAAAACAATTTACCTCCTTCTCTAAATCAAATACCCTAAGAGTAAAAATCCTATTTTTCATTTTATTCTGAAAGACTCTTTGTAAAGTTCATCGTAGGCACATTGGAGTCCACATTATCCCTCACTCAAACTCTCTTCATCAGTCTCACTGTCTCTATAATGATTCATCAAAGCACCGAGGCTATCACATTTAAAAATGTTCTCACTAGTGTGGGATGAACTAAAAGTAATAAAGTGACTGGCCATGAGCGCAAAACATGGTTCATGTGGTGATTCATTCCCGAAATCCACCAACTCGATGTCACTATTGCTAAGAGTGGCTTTGTATACACCATTGCCTTTGTCATCTCTATATAGCCTATTGGGACACTCACGAGATTTTTGTCCTTTACCTTCAGATTCAAAACATCTCACATGATTGTTCTCAGAAATGTTCTTGCCCTCATTGACATTTTATTTTTCTCAAAAACTTTTTTTTGTTTGAAAGAAATTTCTTTGTTAAATTTGAGAATTTTTTTGGTTTTTTTTTGCAAACAAGACAAGATCATCAACCTCAAAATCAAACTCAGAGTAAAAGTCAAAATCCTTTTCCTTTTTCTTCGATTGAAATTTCAAAGAAACCAACAAATCTATTTCATAAGTTTGAAGGTCTCCTACGAGTTCTTCTAACCTAAGCCTATCTAAAATTCCTAACGGATTAAGCACAACAACTTTAGGGATAAAATGAGATGGAAAGGATCTCAAAATCATTTTCACTACTCTCGTCTCAGGAATTCTCTTGCCCAAATTCGAACTAGAATTGGCTATTAAAGATGAATGTTCATAAAACTCATCAAAAGTCTCAGATTCTAGCATAGTGATAGTCTCAAACTTTATGGTGAGATTTAGTTTCTTATATGATTTCACAGCATTGGTACCCTCATGAGTGAGTGAGTTATAGAGTGTCCCATGCTTCCTTAGATATGGTACACATCATAATCCGAGGAAACTCATCGGGAGTGATTGCACCTGAAATTGTGCTCAAGCTACGGTAGTTAAAGTTACTCCATTTAAAATCACCCTTTATTCAGGCTGTGACATGCTTAAGGCTTTCGACATAGTCATTAGTCACAGTGGGCGGTGTCCACCCTTTTTTACAAATAGATCAGAGTTTTTTATTATTCGAGTTTAGTGTCGATCTCATCCGAGCTTCCCAATAATCATAATTTGACCCATAAAAAATATGTGGCCTATTAAAAAAATTATCCATATTATTTCAAAATTAAAAGATCACACAATAAATTAGTGTAACCTGCCCTAATATCAATATGAAAAATTGGTATCTAAAAGGAACTTAAGAACAAATTAGGATCACATGATAATTTAGTGCAATGTAACACCTACACCTACGATTTTGACCATCCCCGTGTGATTTGGTAACTTGATATGACCCATTTGGACTTTAGACTTAGTAAGGTGGATTACAAGTCAAATTTGGGTAACGTAGTGGCCCTTGTGGAATTGAACTAGATTTCTAAGACTTAAACTGATATCAGAATTTTTGGTCGACGTTGGAACGAAGGACTAGATTTTTAAGGCTTAAAGTGATATTTGATTTTTTGGTTGTCGTTCGAACGAAGGTCGTTATTGTTCGATTAAGAAAGCGCCTATCATTCGAATGAGATTTGAACAAACTTCTAATGACCAAGAGCTGAATGATTTCCATCATCCTCTAGAATATAGTTGGAACGCCCTCGTTCGAACAAGGTGCATCCTTGTTAGAACGAGGAGTAGTTTACTTCTCGAATGAGGTGAATTCCTTCGCCACTTTTAAACTTACGATTTAGCCTCGTTAGAACTCTCATTCAAATGAGGTAGAAGTCATTCGAACGATCAAAATAGATTTTGAAAATTCTGCACATTTTAGTGTGCTATCACAACATGGATCATCGAATTAAATGACATGGCAGGCTATCAACGGCTCAAATGAAAACTTGATTAAAGATTTGATGGGCCAATGGATAAAAGGGGTTGAGTTTGGGGAATTTTTGGGATTTAACCCTTGGGGTTTGGGGAGTATTTAAAGTGAGTTTTGGCCCGTTTGGGCATTCTAATTAGATTTGGTCTCTCTTTCTAGCTCTTGGAGCTCCTCCACCCTCCACCACCCTAACACCACCATTCCTCCACCCAAAACAATCATAGATTAATCATTTTCTTCCATATTTAAGCTTATAAAACCCACTTACATCATTGTTTGGCAAAGTTATAGAGTTTGGAGATGTTATTGGGGGATTTTGGAGAGAAGATAAAGAAGAAATTATGGAGTTTGAAGTGTGTTTTCATAGAGCTTTCAAGGAGAAAGCTTAGTAGATATAGGCAACCTCTTTAAGAGAACATTAGGAGGTAGGAGGTTTCCATCTTCTTCTACATTAATCCAATCATTTTTTTGGCCTCTTTAACGTAGAAAACTCTTCTCTTTAGCTTAAAAACTCTATTTTTCCATAGTGTTAGTCTTGTGGTTAGAGTTTGTAAGAGTAGAAAGCATATATGATTTAAGAAGGTTAGTTCTTGTGATTTTGTATAAAAATTTCTTTACAAATGGTTCCAAGGTTTGAGAAAATAATATACTTTCAATGAAACTTAGTGTTAAACATTTTATAAAATAAAATGTTCTAAAATGATATTTATCTCATTGCTATATTTTTAGAACAAAGTTTGAAGTTTTCTTGGAAAATGGGATCTTTGATGAAATTAGACATTTATTCAAGTTTGAAGAACAAAGTGTCTTTTAAATCTTGAGAGGGCATTTTTTTGTAAGTATTATAAAATTTCTTGAATAAATCATGTGTTAAACTAATTATTTTGGATTTTGGACTTGTAATCCCTCTTTCCATGTGTATAATCTTGTAGTATTTTGATAATGAGTATATAAACAAGTTTAGTGAAAGTTTTAATGAGTTTTGTTATGAAATAAATAAAATAAAATTTAGCCCTTAAATTGTGTTAATAAGTGTGGAAAATGAGATAAGTGTATGTTTTCAAGACTATATGTGATGATAAGAAAAATTGGTCTTTTCCTTGAAAAGTAGTCTTAAAAGTGCCAAATGAATTCTTTGATGAAGTAAGTAATGAAATAGTGAGATTTTCAACTTGAAAAGTATGTTACTCCAAAGTGTTAAAATAACTGTTAATGAGTTGAAAATATTTAAGAAGTTAGTGCGTGTAAGTTAATAATGTTTTTGGTAAATATCACTTGAGAAAATGGAGGAAAAGACAAGTTTGGAGATAAATGGGTAAAATATTAATTCTACGTAAAGTAGAACATTTTTGTGAAATAAAATGTTAGGAAAGGTGTTACACAAAGTGGTCCTAATGAAAGTGATTTTTGGGATAAAACCAACGCAAGTGTGTAAAGGACAAGGAATGGTGGTTTTCAAAGTGTAATACAAGGTGGGGTGAAATCTTCGGGTTTTTGGCTTCGGTCAGTAAAAGTGGAACTGCATGGACATTTGAAAAATGTTAACACACATTAATATGGACTCAGACGAGGCCGAAAAAGAATTAAATATGGCTCGGAGACCAAGGGCGAAAGACCCAAAACACTATCCAGGGCATACGGTAGCGTAGATGTAGTGTGGAGCCCGTTATACTACATAGTTATTTAGAGGATTTCGAGAAAAGATATTGAGAAAAGTGGAACATGTCAAGAAATGGGTTGTGTTGTGAATGTAAGAAAAGTGAACCTAACTTGAATGAAATTGATAAATGTTTTGGTTGAAAGATAACGTGGGCAAGTAATATGGAAAATTAGCTTATGTCCATGAAATAAAAAGATGGTAAATTGAAGTGATTAAATGGGGAATGAGGCAACTTAAGGGTTTTCTAAACCATAACTACCACATGTGTGTGGTTGCGAAAGGTTTTCAATGGAAAATAAGTAATTCTAACACGGAGTATGCATGTGTTGAAAGGTGATTTTTAAGGAAAATACTAAGGCAAATTTGGTGTGACTAAATGAATGATTGCGAGAATTGAAGTATTCTCTCTACACAAATGGTATTTTATTTGGGGATTCAATTGAGTGCGTTAAATCGAAAAATTTGATAAGTAAGCTAAGAGGGGTATTTTATAAGACTAATGTGAATTGAAAAAATATGTAATGTTTCTAGAATAAAAGCGGTCTCATGCATTAAAGCATGTATATGTGTGTATATATGAGGTAGTTGCATGTGCATGTAGGTATAACGTGTTAGAGTATCTTTTCTACCGTTCGATTCTATATTACCTTGTTGTATTTTCCCACTAGACATTTGGCTCATTCCTTCCTCTTTGTTACGACAGGTTGTGTGCGGTTTCGTATTTTGAGAGAATTACACAAGTAAGTATTCTTTTTATTTTATGTTAGTAACTCTGTATGATTGGATTCTGGGGATGCTTCCCATGGGTCCCTCACGTAGCTTGATTTCAATTGAAATCACATATTAAACAAGTGAATTATAATTAAATAAAACTAGTCTAGAAACATCATTTAGGTTGTCCCATCACACTACACCTAACGTTAGGATCAGATCTAGTTGACCATGAGTAAGCCATAAATTCGGGCCGGGGTGTTACATGAAACCTGCTCTGATACCAATTTGATAAAGCATGATGAGGGGGCTTATACGAATTCGCATGTATCTTAGGCTTAACACACAAATTTTCTATTCACCAAAATTTATCCTGATTTAATTTATAGTGAACATGCAAATATGTGAAGCCAAATTCCAAACCAAATATCCAAATCAAAACAGAAGAAGAAGAAGAAATAAAAGAAAAATCCATTTCGGGAAAAACTTTTAATTCAACATTATTTAAGTTTTAACAGACCGTGTCAACTTACATACAACTTAAAGCTCCACTAACTTTAGCGCAATAGTATTTTCGAATCTTCAACAAAAAATGATGCAATCTAGCACTGCCGACATCATCCAACTCTTGTCGCGGTATCCACCAATCAGCCTCAGGAATTGTAATTCCTTTTTTGTTCAATTTTAGTGCTTCGACTCCACAAATCAGTAATATAGAATTTCTCTACAAGGGTTTAGAACTTTGGAATGTGTTTTTCTTGTTTTGAAAAAGTGTTCCTCAAAGATCCAAGGGGTTTGGATGAAAAAAAATCTAGAGTTTGATCATAAAAATAACTCTAAAAAGACTTCTTGGAAAGTCTAATCCCGCATCTCTATTTATAGGGAAAGTTATTGCAAAGAGATAGGGAATAAATATTACAAAAGATATGTTATAAAAATAAAAACACGCGTACTCGTTTGAATGAATTTCCATATCATTCAAATGATGTACCTGATCTCGTTCGAATTGCTTCCAACAAAACTTCAAATGACATTCGATAGCTGACCATATAGGCATCGATCCAAATCTCGTTCGAACGACATGTCAATTCATTCTAACGAGTCAAGGATTTTTTCAAAAAAAAATTTAAAAACATTTTGTAAACCTAACTCTTTTGAAAAAGACCCCTGAAACTTTAAGTCTTTACTAAACCACCTCATAACTCTTCTCGGGTAAAGTTTTGATGTACGGTCTTCAATCTTGAAAATAACACCAACTTTTTTCTCTTTGAAGACTTGAAAATGGTCAGAAGGTGTAATGGGGTGTAACGGGATAAGCCAAATAATAATAAAATCAACAATTACAAATTTTGCTCTTACACTTTGCCAGACATCCGAGGATTTCTTAAGTGAATATGGTCATCTTTGAATGGTGTAAGCTTATTCCATTGCAATAAAATGGGAATTAGTCCTTGGAGGAGATGTTAGGAACCAGACATAAGTCAATTCTTGCTAGGCAAAGGTTTAATAGGCCGACTCGAGGTCGGAAGCTGTTGATCCTGATGTTACTGATATTAATTTTCAAGGTCTGAATGTTCAATTTAGTACCTAGTAAATTGTAGTGTTTATATGGTCGACAACTCTATTACGAACCTTTTTTTGGGATAATCACGGTCATAAAGTAATGAAAACCATCTAGTGGAGGTCTGTGGCACACCTTGGGACTTCCTCCTCTATATGAGGGAGAGTAAAAGGAAACAAACACTTGGAATACTCAAAGGACTAAATGTGGTATCATTAAAAGCCCTAATTTCTTCTTGTAAGAATTGAAAGGGGAAATACTTACTTGTCTAAATGAAAAGGGAAACATCATAACTACATAGTGATATCTTGATCATTTTTATATTGCATTAGGAAGGAGCCTATATTGAGTATGGAAAACTGAAAGTTGCAATGTATTAGGCCTTAGAGGGTTATAAATGGATCTCTTAGGTTGATTAGGACATTAACTGTTCACCTTTGTAATTACATCTTCCTTGATTGATCTTCATTTTACAACTATTTAATCACTTTCTTTTATTTTCTTCAAAACTATGTCTTTTGAAAACATATCACCTTTAAAGGTTTTCAACCTTACGCCCCTTTAGGTACTGGGTCCTCATATCTCTTAAACATTCACTACTGAGTAAGTAGCAAAAAATTTACCTAAAGCCCCTACTTTAGGAATTTATGCTGGAACCCAGGTCATCAAAACATAAGTCTTAATGACCTTAACCTTTCAGGTAGGGCCCAGGTGTCATAAAAAATCACTGATAAAGACCTTGAACATATTCTTCTGAAATACCAGATATCAGATAATATAAGTCTAAAGGCTACCAAGTCGAATGAGAGCGCCTGTTCTATGGTCCACATGAACCTATGCTTTGATGAATTCTTCTTATTCTATGGGGCCAGGTTTACGCTTCCTTACCCAGTGGTAGAAATTCTAAAGTTAATTGGGCGTAACCCTGACTAGTTTATGGTTAATTCTTAGAGGCCAATAATGTCTACTGTTATAGCTTGCAGGGAGGCTAGATGGGGTAAGTTTAATGTCTCCTCAAATCAGTTATTCACTTTGTATCAAGTTCAACAGAAAATGAAGGCCAAAGAAAAGATTTTAAAGAAATTGAAGGTGAGATTCTTGTTTTTTTATAGGCCCTGGTCCATTTCAGACCCTATAAATAAGCTCATCTTCACTACTCTGTGGTGCATGACCCAAGATCGTGGTGACTTTTATTTTAATCTCTACCCCTTTTCCCTTTGTTGAGGTTGTATTGAGAACATTTTTATTCTAGAGTTCATTATCTTCAACCATGAGGAGGCTACAAGGTTGAAGGAAGCCTTGAATCTAGTTTCCACCCCCTTCAAAATCTTGGTCACCCCTAATATCTTGTTTAAAAATGTTCTCGGACCTCATCCTAGAGTAGGCTCGTGCGTAGGAGTTCGTTAGACTCCATAAATTATAGTTGGGAAGGTGGGAGAGGATGAGTCCTTCACTGAGGTGCCAGAGGCTAGTGAAGGTGAGTATGATATGGACACGAAGTGCTCTGAGTTCCCTCGAAGCCTTGATGAGATCTTGATCTCGTGGAGGACTTGGTCATTCTTGATTCTAACTATTCACTAGGTAAGTTCACTAAATTTTCTTCATTCTTCATCTTTTCTACCTGAACTTTTTCACTAACTCATTGCTATTTTTTGGGCTCAATAAATGAATATGAACAGAGGAAGATGGTTGCGCATCAGGCTAAGTAGACCTCTACCCCTACAGATTTAGGGAAGGGCAAAAGATCTAATGATACCAAATGTGTCAAATTCAATGCGTCCAGGAATATATTCGTGCCATTTGTAAGGATGATGGCTAAGCTAGAGAAAAAGTCTTAGCTAAAGGGAAATCTTTTGCTTAAGATAATTATTAAAACCTAAAGTCTATTTCAAGCATTACTAGAGGTAAGTGGGTTCTCTAGGGAAAAATAAAGTGCACCTTTATTCTAGGAGACTTGTAGTCGTTGGTCTCATAATTTTTTATGGATAAGTCTGATGGGGCAAATAAAGTTATTGAAACACCTCTAATATTATATAAGGGGTCCCCACTGAAGGATAAAATCACAAGGGGGTTTCCCCTAGAACATCTGTCCACCCTAGGGCTACTGACCAGGTTGGAGGGCAGGCTAAGAAAACAGAATGAGCGGCTCTGAGAAAGATAAATGCTCTAAGCCATCATCTTTTAAGGAGAGGAATTCTTATGCCTCATCCGTTGAGGCCTTGACATTGCTGACTAGGACAAAATGTTCTAATATGGAGTTGACGTTGAAGGGTAGGTGGGCCTACGTTAGCTTTAAGGAGGTAGTCCATATCCCCGACAAGATAACTTTAGACTTCTGCATCCCTTCAAGTGATTATTTTTTAGTATTTTACTTTATGCTCACATATTCCTTTTGTCTTTAATATCCAACTTATGAATGAGGCCCTCATGGCTAATGCCATTGAGGGTAAAAGAGCATGGAAGAAAGATTTGACAACGACTGAAGAATTAGTCCTAGTTCGTCATTAATGTTTGACGTTATTGATTAGAGAATCATCAATATTTTCTAGGCTTGTGTCCATTTAGTCCGTTTGGCCATTATGAGTTCACTTTATTTATAACTTGAGACTAAATCTAAGTTTGATAAGTTAACGTGATCAAATAGAACTTCTTGAACTATCTTGAGTGGTTGGTACATATTTCTTTTATTTTATAGTTCACCCCCTTTACTACATACCACATATGGTTTAAACAAATTTATGCCATATGAGTGTGGGAAAATAGTTTCTTTATGTCTTTTGTGGTGTTATACCTATATATTTATGTGCGTTTATATATATAAGGTATATATGTTATGAGTCTTTTCATGCATTTACTCCACGTTCATCTATTATAATTAAATTAGAATCTTATGTTTCAAATTTGTATCAAATTGATATCATATGTTTCATCATTTGAATTATTTGTGCTTGTGTTGCCAAGTTAGTTTATCATTGCCATTTCACTTTACATCACATGATATTCTTCTTTCATTTTTTATCAATTATGTCATGAAATGGGAGAATTTGTTACATATTATGCACCTCTACCTTTGTTTATTCCCAAACAAAAACGGGGAGAAGTATTGTCTAAGGGGGAGATGATTTTACAAAAGGGGAGTTTGTTTTTTATATGTGAATTATATATATCATATTCTATTTGCATTTAAAAGGCTTGTTAAGTGTTTAACTTTAAGTGATGATGAGACAAAGTTTCACAAGATCAAAACTACTCAAGAGTTAGAGTCATTAAAGTGTTACTTTATACTTTTTCCTTTTGTGGTTGGGGATATTGTATTAGAGATCTTGATGACCTAGTAGTTTTTTATTTTTGGTTTATCCTAGAATAGTGAAAAAGGAGATTTTTATGGATAAATTATCAATGCGTAAATGTCTATTATAAAAAAAATTTAGATTGGATTTATTCCATTTGGACAAAACTACTTGAGTCATAGGTTAGGATTGTGTTTAGTTTTTCTTTTAAGATGATGTATTTTAAATACCATAGCGGCCAAGTTAAAGAGAAATCAACTTCCTTACCGAGTTTTGTATTCATCCATGGGATATCAAGAAATGTATGAATGGTGTATTATATTGATCCTTGGATTTTTCTTTAGGTGTTATTGTTTTTAAATTTAATTGAGGTGATCTTCAAAAAAGTTTTTTAGAAAATTGTTTTTCCATAATGTCATTCGAACGACTTTTAAAATCATTTAAATGAAATTATGGAGATTCTTGTTCAAATGAGCTTTAACCAACCTTCGATCGAGGTATTTCTACTTAGTCTAAAGTTTTCATCGGAATCTCGCTTAATCGTCATTCAAACGAGAATTGGGGTATTGTTCGAACGACTTTGTTTTCATTCAAAGGAGATACCCATAGTCTTTCGAACGAGTTTACGCTTTGTTCGAACCACTCCTTCATATGTGTGCCCCATCTTTTACAATTTTTATAAACTAAATGCACAACAAAGTTATTTTTAATGGATGGGTGCAAAAAATAAATTTCTATATCAAATAAAAGCCATTTGTAACCATAGTTTACACCCTATGTTTGAGATCCAACAATCTACATAATATTCATGTTTGAGATCTCGAGTTTCTAGCACTAAAATTGTTTACTCTATATCTTTGTGAAAGTTTATTTCACGTGGTGGATTCCGTGTTTTTTGTGCTTAAGGTTTACTAGCCAAGATCGGTGGACACCTGGACGCATGAGGCCCACATATTTTGGTGATCGTGGGTGGATTCCTATGTTTTTATGCAGAAGGTTCAAGTAGTGACGGCTGAATCAAGAATTTAAGGTGTAGAGTCAAGTGGAGTAAGTCTGTCAATCATTATTGTATAAATCCTGTAGGAGGGTAGTGAGACTAGGGTCTATGAATAACTGGAAGGGTGAGGTGTGACCCACTCCAATGGACACTATCTGTAAGGTTCTCAAGAACTTCTAGAGAAACTTCTGGTAAAACCTTCTTCTTTTGGTAAAAATGGAGCTCAAGCTGGAACTCCCTCCCTGCAAGAAGATGAACTTCCACAAAAACAATAGTAATTTTCTCAAGAGAAGCTCCTGAGAATGATGGCTGTCAGTGGGGAGTGAAAGAATAAGGCACTTAGAACTAGAGAGAGAGCAGGGAGAGAATATTAGGAAGTCTGGTGTGATTTTTGCAGAGTAACGGTGCTATTGAGTTTTCTTTTCTTTTTTCATGACCTTGCCCATGGGTCCTATTTATACTTGGGCACTAAGGCTGGGTTGACACTTTTGGCGCAAAAACTTAGAGGGTTGGTGAGGAAAAAAGTCTGCAGTGTACTATTTGTCCCTACTTGCAGGAAGCTTTGCATGTCCCCTTGGCAGATGCCCCCTAGTGCCAACCAAAGTTCAAAAGCAAATATGTCTTCTAATGGAGACAAAATATTTTACTTGCTAAATATATTTTGAAACGGTAACTTTTGGTACAAACTTTATAAACTTGATAGGGGGGGGTCTCGAGGACCACCACCTCTAAAATCTTTGTAATCTTGAGGGGTGTCTTGAGGACCCCCTTCTAAAATTATTTTTCTTGAGAGGGGTTTAGAGGACCCTCTCCTTTAAAATCATGTTATAAACAGTTCTTTTGTTCTGAGCAGCCAACCCTTTGGCTGGTCACTTCACTTGTGACTAAGTGTGAAGTGTGTGTAGTCTTGATTGACTTTTGGGTCTTCCTACTAGTATTGTCTCAATCCTATAGTGTTAAGTGGTTGGGCTTGCCCAACATAGCTTGTCCTTCAGCCGCCAAGCCAAAACTCTTAGGGGGTCCCAACTGGCGTATTTGAGCCCCGCCTACTTAACTAGGTTACCTGTACAAGAAAGCAAAGTGTTAATATTGTTGTTCTTTTAAAGAATGACGTTTCATGATGAGGAGTTGCTCATGGTAGCCACTCCCTCATCCTGGTCTATTTTTCTGGAAGCTGAGGGGGAAGACCTTGACTGTTCCTCGCCCTGACATTTTCAGTTATTAAGAGACCTTGAGGGTTCCTTCTCAATATGAGTTTTTGTAGGGACCCTGGGTGAGGTTCTTTCTCAATATGAATTTCTACCGGGACCTTGGGCAGTTCCTTCTCAATATGAGTTTCTGTCGGGATCCTGGGGGGTTCCTTCTCAATATGGGTTTCTACCGAGACCATGGGTGGGGTTCATTCTCAATATGACTTTCTTTCGGGACCCTATGGTGGTTCCTTCTCAATATGAGTTTCTGTCGGGACCCTAGGGGTTCTGTGACACCCCGCCTAATAAAATACCGGGTGATCAGTCCTATACCAAATTAAAACAGGAATCCCAGTTGGATCATCCTTAGCATCATTGTCGAAAACTTTTTAAAACATACTAACCACCTAGTATTCCAAAAAACTGGTGCCAAATTTTAACTTTTTAATTTAACAAAATAGTACATGCGGAATTAAATATAAACCATTCACACAACTGAATAAATCAACTGAATAATTAATTTAAATAACTTGCCGAATAAACCATCGGCCACCAAAGTAAAATAATCCAATACAAACATCAAACACTTGAAGGATTACATCTGAAAACTATACTCAGAGGTCTGGGCGACAAGACCTAAATAAAACTGAACTGAGAAATGATTCCTACTCTAGGAATGAGTGAACGATGCGTCTAATCCAAACTCCTGCTAGCATCCACATATGCTGCAGCTCCGTGTCCCTGGAATAGAATATCAATCCTGGCGTCCCTGTGGCTGGACACCTAAAAGGTTTTGAAAATAGTTTTATAGCAAGGGTTAGAACCCAAAACATTTTGAAAATATTTAGCAAGTGAATTAACTGCAGTAATTTAAAATGCATGAATGCGCTTCATATTTAAGTTAGTGTCGCACTCCCTTGTGGACATTCTCACCCCTCCACTATTGTGCACACCTACCGGTTACTCTAACCCCACCTAGTTGTACTACCCCGTTCAACTAGTCCTGGTATAACCATCCCTTGCCATACTACTCTAACCCGAGTATAATGATTCTTGAATTATAAGTTATCTCACAATTAACTTACTTAATTCCTCTTAAATATTAGCATATAACCGTGTCACTAGCTATATAAAGTAAATACATCACACACTGTATTATTACCTGTATATAATATTTACTACCATTATATATGTACCTTTACCACAATATCCACACATATAATATACGTACATCCATCCCTTCGAGTATAACCTCGCCGGATGATTCCCTCTAAAATGCTATCTCACTAGGTGTGCTCACAAAACCTAGTTATCCAAGTTGGAATCGCTCACCAACTTGGCCCAAAATATAAACGTAGTGGAGGCGGTCATATTCCTTCCCTGAAAGTGAGATACATCCCTCACCCATATATACCGGACGCTATGACCTGGGGATATACTCTCCCTACTCCTCAAGCTAGGGGATTCACCCACATCGCGTAACCTCCCTTGATAGCATTAGAGTATATAAATTGAATAAATATCTAGTCACTGATATTTAATATCACACACAATATATACACGTATATATATATACAATCACTACACCGTATATATATATATAATATAAACCCCGGCTTTACCGTGTACTCAAAATTCCGTACACTACCTATAATTTAATACCACACACAATATATGAACACGCATGTATATACTATCACTACACCGTACATATATAATATAAACTCTGGCTTTACCGTGCACTCAAAATCCCGTACACTGCTTGTAATTTCCTGAGTCTGTGGCCCGACTCAACGTAATTAATTTAGACATTAATTAATTTATACCAAACTCCGGGTCTACAAACCGACCCTAAACTAATTAATTACAACATCAATTAATTTAATACTTTTCCGAGTCTACCCTCTGACTTTACCTTCATTAATTATCACATCCATTAATTTAATAACTTGGTGTCACCCAACCATTATCCCCGGACTCACTTACTTAGCCCGTAACTTAATATTTCCCGAGTCTTTGTTCCTATCACAAGGAAACACACAATAGGCATTCACAACCCAAGTAATCCTATAAAAAAGTAGGTATTTACACAACCCAACTCTTCATACTTGTACCTAATATATTTCTCTCTAATATTCACCGTACTTGTTTGCTTTACGAATTTATTTCACTTTCGTATTAATTCAAGTATTCACATAACTCTAAGGGTCCTACTTACCCCTTGTTATATCAATTCAGTAGTTACCCTTGTTAACCCACTGACCTAACGAATTTAAGCTCGCTCACGCTTTTTCGTAATTATATTCTTATCATCTCGAATTAGAGTACGTCACAATCAAGCCTATGAATCTCCACCTTAACTCTCTCACAAAATTAAAGTTCAACACTCAATAATAGACCTAATTTCATATCATTATTCCATCAATATATTTCATCAAGGTCCCAAACACTTCCCCGATAAAATTTTAGACATTTGAGGCTTAAAACGAAAAATCTCAAATTTTCTGGCAGATTAAACACCCTCTAGTAAAATTTCGATTTCTCCCTCTACAGAACTCCGATTGACCTGATTCCAAGTTAATTGGATATATAAGAGAAATATATTTCCAGTAATGTATGGTTCACACTCTAATTCGAAGTAGAATTCAAATCGCACACGTTTAAATCACGTCAAAATTCTGGCAGATTACTATGTTGACAGATCAAACACCCTGTAGTAAAATGTCGATTACTCCCTCTATGGAACTCCGATTGATCTGATTCCAAGTTCATTTGATATATAAGAGAAATACCTTTCCAGGCATGTATGGTTCACACTCTAATTATAAGTACAACTAAAATGGCATACGTTTAAATTTGTGTCAAAAATTCTGGCAGGTTGACATCTTGTGTTCATCAATTAAACCCTAAGTCATTCAAGATTCATGTTCTTCATCCAAGAACTCATAAAGATTCCATGTTAATCATCAATTATATTGAAATTTAATTTTATCTTTACTTAGGGATATATAATACACCTATTTCTAACTTTGAATCCCATTCAATAGCTACATGAACAAAAACCCCATTTTTATACGCATTTATCCCCAAAACAAATTTTGGTTTACACATCACTATGATATGAATTGATTATCATCAATTTAGAGACCACAAAAGTTAACCACTTTCCTGTAAGTATTCGTAGCGTCTGATCAGTTGGCTTTTGCTAAGCTTTCCCCCAATTTCCCCAGATTGGCTTTTGCTAAGCTTTCCCCCAATTTCCCTCTCAAGCTCTAGGCTTAGAATTGTGTTGGCTGCTGATTTCCTAATCCCTCACTTAGGTTACCCCCCCCCCCCCCCATACCGTTTTTCACCTAATGGGACTAATTAAAATAGCCCAAATCACCTCGTGTGGGCCCGTCTATGCTCAAAAATGCCCCGAGACCCAATTACTACCCTCGGGTACTCTTTTCTGACTATCACGACCCATCCGGACACAATCGCGCACTCAGAATTGGCATTCCAATTAATTTATAAAAATCCTTATCTCACACCCAATTTAGTCTATACCGACTCCTGGCTGGGATAAGTGCATACCCCGTCAATAATACCCGAAATGACGCAATTAAATTATTACTATTCACTTAGTAAATAAATTTCCCTAAACATTAACCATTCACTCCCCGATTAATATTTAAATATATATATTGCCATAATTAATTCAATTAAAATTACAACACACAAGTAATTTAAAATTCTCGAATTAATTAAATATTAGATGTACAAAAATACGGGGTGTTACAGGTTCCTGCTCAATATGAGTTTCTGCCGGGACCCTGGGGGTTCCTTCTTAATATGGGTTTCTACCGGGACCATGGGTGGGGTTCCTTCTCAATATGAGTTTCTGCCGGGACCCTGGGGTGGTTCCTTCTCAATATGAGTGTTGATGTAAAAAATTAGATCACTCTAATTATTCAATCACAGATAAATAAATTAGACAAAGAATTTTAAAGTGGTTCAGCCTTATAAGAATGGCCTACGTCCACTGTTATGTTATTGCTGAATGTTTTTGGAATTCTTGATTACATGTTCTATCAAGAAATTCCGGTCCCCCTGAATGAGGGTGATACAAGGTATTTATAGCCTTTAGGCTGTACATGAAAGGGTGATACATTAAATGATATACATATGAAAGGGTAATTCAATTAATGCTATTCAAGCGTGTGCGTCAAGATGATAAGCATTCAATGAATAGTTGAACTGTTGATTATCTGGCAATAAATGCTGTGGCCGAGGTGCAGCTGCTGTGGTCGAGATGCAACTCGGACCGCCTTAGTTGCTCGTCGTTCAAGAGTTCCTCGGAGTGTTGGAGTTCCTCGGAGTGTTGGAGTTCCTCGGAGTATCCTTGTTGCTCGGAGCGAACATGACTTGGTCGGGGAAATGAACTTCCTCGTTGTTATTGTGCCACGTAGATTGACACGTGTCTTCTTATTATTCGTCCATATCAGCATACTATTTTTGGTATCAACAGAAGCCCCCAATGTTTTATATTTCGAACTTTGAGGAGTATGGAACATTCTTTTTCGGTATATGGCAATATTAAATGATCTTCCTGGGTTTTAGGAACATTTCTTCGCATTTGAATTTCCTTCCAAATTCGCAGAATCCGCCTTTTTGCATTTTTATTAGCGCTTCGATCTTCTTGCACTTTTTGTCCTTTTAGCCACCGGTAGCGTAATAGTTTCTTTTTATAATCATTTCTTTCGCCGTTTCCCAAGGCAAAGTATTTAAGCTTCATTGGCAATCCCATCATCTTCTTCCTTTTCCAATTTCTGCTTTCGAGTTTTCTATAGCCTTTCTCTCTCTTGTGCGTTCATCCCTTTCTTCGTTTGTTTGTCAACATATCTCCTTTTTCCTGTAAGATTTTATTCCTTCTTCTTCATTTCTTTTTATTCACCATGGTTTATATTATCGAATCTCTTGAGAAATTCCGTTCTGACTTTTCTATTCCTTCTTGGGTAACTTTGGAGAATCTTTCTGAGCCTTCAAATTATTTTAATTTGGCTGAGGGACATTGGTTCCCTAGCCTCTTTATTGCTGAATGTGGATTTTCTTTTCCACCAAACCCTTTGTGTTTAGAGTTCTGTCAGTATTTCGATGTTGTCCCTGCAAAAATAGCCCCCAACACATGGAGAATAGTTAATGGGGTGCATAGGTTAAATCAAACTCATGGAACTCGTATAGGAATTCCTAAGATTATGTACTGTTATAGATGGGCTGTTCTAGATAATATTTATTATTTAAAAATTAGATTTTTGAATAGGGCTTTAGTAGTCAATCTCCCTGATGCTAATAGGGATTATTTTGAACATGGGGTAGTTATCAAAAATTGGCAACATGCCCCTTTGGTTGGAGACGAAGTATACGAAGGTCCCAAATGTCCTCCCTATGGAAATGGGATAGGTTATTTTCATCTTATTTTATTTCTGAAATTATGATTTCATTATGTTTGATAAAATGTATGACTGATATTTCACTATGTATTTGTTTGCAGTTGACAGTAAGAGAAAAACTCTAAAAGAATCAGAAGTAAATATCAAGCATTTGAAACATATCTGGAGTTTGCATCAGAAAATTGCAGACGAGCACGTCAGGTCTGCTTCATACTTGTTGCAGTACAGGAGCTATACATCATCCTTTACTGCTCGTCCTGTGGTCAGCATTAGTGAACCATTGCCAGCTTTTGAGGACTCTTCACCAGAATCTCACATTCCTCTAAGTCAGAAAATGGGCAAAAGAAGAGTTCCTGTTATCTTCGAGGAGACTTCCTCTGCTGGAGATGGAAAGAGAAACAAGAATGATGTCCCAAAGGGGACAAAGAAAGTAGATGCTGCCCCTTCTGCTACTCTTCAGAAGGCCGCCGAGAAGCCCCCAGTGGCTCCTAGTAAGAAGGATGCACTTGTGGAAGTGATCACCATTTCCCCAACCAAAAACTCTTCTTTGGTTGAAACTGTTGAAGTGCCACCGAGGAGACTGAAGAAATCCTCCTCGATCAGTTTTTCTGAAACCATTCCCCAGCTCCAAGCTAGTGGAGCTGGAGTTCCAACTATTATTCCCCCGAGTTCTGCAATGAGCTCGATAAAGACTTGGACTATTCCTGAAGTCCAAGGAATTGAAGAAAATATGTCTAGGGATATGCTGACATCCCTAGCTACTCGTCACATTACTTCAGTAAGTTTCTCTTATCCTGAATTTTTTTTCTTTCAGTCAATATATGTATCTCGACACTGACTTATCATTGCCTTCTTTTTCAGCTGGTGAGTTGTTTTAACACCATAGTGAAGAAAGATGAAGCAATCAAGACTTCTAGCTCCTCGTCTGGAGTGGATGATGCTTTTCGGGGTTTGGCCCAATCTTTGAAGGATTCCTGTAAAAAATATGACGAGGATAGGGGTGAATGGGAGAAGAAGTTGGCTGCATCTGAGGCAGAGAAGGTGCAGTTGGGAAACAAAGTAAAAGACTTGGAGAGAGAGAATAAGAAATATGCCGAGAAGCTCACAAACTTTGGGGAGCTTGAAAATAAGTTGAAATCGGCTGAGGAAGAGCTAACCCTTCTGCGAGAAGTAAATCGCCAGAAGGAGGAGGTGGATGCTAAGTTGAAGGCCACCGAGGATCTTCTATCCGAGAAGCTCTCCTTGGAGAAAATTAAAAGAAAAATGGCAATAAAGAAGTCCTTCAACACAGGTTGGGACAAAGGGTGGAACAAGGGGGTAGCAGCCATGATGACTCAGGTGCAGTATGGGAGTTTGAAATACTTCCGAGATGGATGGGTTGCTGCTTTGCAAGAATTGAAAGTTAATGAGGACTCAGAACTGTTTCAACAACATCTCCCTGGTCCTCCTCTAGCCATCGAAGATGAAGAAGAGGACGAAGCTGCCTCCGAAGAATCTTCAATGTTAGCGGGTGATCTCATCCTTATCCAGCCTGCTGACGAGGAGCTTTCATCTCTACCTGCTCCTCCAGAACAAGTTCCAGCTCCAGCCGACCAACTCGTTGTTCCCACCGAGCAACCGATCTCCTCATCCCAGCCTCCCGAGAAAGTCTTGGGAGACAAGGAAAAGGTGTGACGTTGTTCAGTATTCTCTTTCTATTTTTCTTCTTTTTCAAGTGTAACCAATATCTTAGTAACTTTGCACCATGATCTAATAAAATTTGAGCTCTTTTCTTCCATATGATTGTCTCTTTTCTCTTTTGTACTCTGTCTTGATCTTCTTTTTGATGATTACTTTTTCTTTCTCTGCTAGTTTCTGGCCAGGATGGATATGATATCTGCTAATGATACTAAGCTGATGCAGCAATGCCATGAATATTATAAGGCTGGTCACACTGAATTAAGTGCATCAGAAATTATCGACATCCTTGGTCATGGTGCTTCAGAGCAGGCAGTTGAAGCTTATCAGTACCTGAAAGACTTACTTGATCGAGCTGTGGCCAACAATGTGGCATATTACGAAATGATTGAAGATCTGCAATGTACTCTCGATGAACTTCAGCAATAATATAAAGAATCAACTGCTCTGTTGCATAAGGGATATGAGAAGAAGTATCAGCAACTTTCTGCCGAGGAAGGCCACAAAAAGCTTCTTGTTGGTTACGATGTCAGGGAGAGAACCTTAAAGGGTGAAGTTGAAGCATGTAGATAGATTGCTGAGCTGCTGGAGCAAGAGAATAATAATTTGCAGAAAGATCTAGCACAGTATAAGTCTGCAGCCTCTTATTCAACAGCTGTAATCCCAGTGACTGACGAGGGATTTTCATTTCTAGAGGTTGAGAATGCCAAATTAAGGCAAGAGTTGGACACCTTGAGAAGGTCGGGCACTTCTACTGTTACTCGGGGACGAGGAAGGGTTTCTCGTGGATGAGGAAGAGTTGCTCAAGAGGTTGTCGAGGAACAGAGTACTCGACCTACTCGGGGTCGATCAAGAGGTCTTCGTCGTACTGTTGAAGAATATCGTACTCAATCAACATTGGAAACCCAAGCATTCCAATTGAATGCAAAAGATCGGGCTTTGTCTGAAATGTCCAAGAAAATCCAAACTCTGGAGGATCAACTTGCTTCGACAAAGTCTGCTTTGGATAATAAGGATGTTCTTACCAGAAACCTTCACGAGAAGCTTGAAAAGTTGACATTTCAATTAAATAAACAGCCCAGGGAGTTCTGGATGGCTGGATACAACGAAGCGTTATTCCATTTAGATGATCGTATCCAGAATGCCAATAACGAGGGCTACAAGCAAGGTTGGCTGAATGCCTTGGGCGTGCTGAAGCTCGAACAGGGGCACTACCCGTGGGATTATTACGATCCTGGGGTTCTTGACCTGCCTGTGCCACCATATAATTTGGACATGGAATGGATCCCAGCTCGTGCCATTCCTCGGAGCTTAATTGCAAAATACCTTGGTGACTACAATCTTCACTCTCAGATCGAAGTATCTCGTCCCGAGCATCTACTGGACACTCCTTCAGTAATGAACGTCAGAATGCTTCGAGATATTAACTTCATTAATTCTCCTATTTGCCTGGAAGATCCTCCTGCTGTCGAGGAGCCTGTTTCAAAAGCAGCAGGGAAAAGACCAGTAGAATAGGAGGTTCTAATGTAATAGTTAGTACACAATTTAATGTAATAAATTTGTGTAATTCATTTTGAGTTTAATGAAAAAGTTTCATTTTTGTTCACAAATCTGTATTGCTGTTGTTTTATACTTGTTTAAACACTTTATATTTGTGCTTGCATAATAATATCATGTGGTTCATCGACCAACTTAGTAATAAAAAATTACAAGTATTAGTAATGTTGCTCGATCACTTAATAATGAAGTAATGAGTATAAAAAATGTTGAAATTTTTTCCAACCAACCAAGGTTGTTAAATTGTGCTTGTCGACCAACTATAGTTAGTGGGTTTTTATCCCCGACCAACCATACTTGATTCAGTTTGGAATATTTTGTTCTTCGAGGAACTTTTGTAATAATCTTACCTCCCGACCAACATAAGTTGGTATTTGAGGGCATATCTTGTTTCCCAACCAATCCGAGATTGGCATTTTTATAAGTCTCGTGTTCTCGCTCTTTTACCAACCGGAGTTCATCTGAGTTCGAACTATCTTGTCCACTTGCCCTTTTACCAAAATTGGTCTGAGCCAGTGTCAGCCTCCTAACCAAAGGAGTATGGTTTGTTCTCGCCCTTTTACCAACCGGAGTTGGTCTGGGTTCGAACTATCGTGTTCTCGCTCTTTTACCAACCGGAGTTGGTCTGAGTTCGAACTATCATGTCCACTAAATCTTTTACCAACCGGAGTTGGTCTGAGCTAGTGTACGCCTCCTAACCAAAGGAGTATGGGGTGTTCTTGCCCTTTTACCAACCGTAGTTGGTTTGGGTTCGAACTATCATGTCCACTAACTCTTTTACCAACCGGAGTTGGTCTGATCTAGTGTACGCCTCCTAACCAAAGGAGTATAGTTTGTTCTCGCCCTTTTACCAACCGGAGTTGATCTGGGTTTGAACTATCGGTGTTGCTTTTCTTGCTGAACAGCGTAGTGTTACACACTAGTATTCCCCGAAAAATTTCAATAGAAGAAAGAGGATGGCGAAACATCATCGTTTTATTCATATTGATGGAACTTCTTTACATTTTACATCACTGATAATACTTGCGTAGGTGTTCAGCATTCCATGCATTCTTAAATTCCTCTCCTTCTAGAGTTGCTATGCGGTAAGTTCCTGGTCGAACAACTTTTGTAACTCGGTATGGTCCATGCCAGTTTGCTTCCAATTTATTGTGCTTCTGAATGACCTTCTTTAGCACGTAATTTCCTTCTTTTAAGTCGCATTTCTTCACCCTCTTGTTGTAGAATAGAGTTGCTCTTTGTTGGTAAGAAGCATTCCTAATGGCTGCCTCTTCTCTAACCTCCTCGAGCATATCTAAATCCAATCTTCTCATTAAGTCGCTGACTGAGGAATTAAAATTCAGCACTCTATGTGTTGAAAGACCCAACTCGGCAGGTATTACAGCCTCACTTCCAAATGCCAGCATATATGGTGATTCTCCAGTTGCTGCTCGGGGAGTTGTTCGGTAAGCCCACAATACTGACTGTAGCTCATTAATCCAATTATCTTTAGCCTCACTTAGCCTCTTTTTCAAACCATTTAGTAATGTTCTGTTTGTCACTTCAGTCTGTCCATTGCTTTGAGGATGGCCTGGTGCTGAATGAACCTTCAAAATGTTTGATTGATGACAATAAGCGGCAAACTCCTCGTTATCAAATTGTGTTCCATGGTCTGTGATGAAGGCATGAGGGAGACCATATCGGCAGATGATGTTCTTCCAAATGAACCGGTACACCTTCTCATATGTCATATCAATCAGAGCCTCAGCTTCTACCCACTTAGTAAAATAATCCACTGCGACGACGAGGTACTTGAATCTTCCTTGGGTCGTTGGCAGTGGTCCAACCAAATCAATTCCCCACATGGAAAATGGCCAAGGGGAAGTTATGGGTGTCAACAATGCTTGTGGAGTTCATCGGATGGAGGAAAAAAGTTGGCACTTATCACATCTCTTAGCATAGGCTATACAATCAGCCCTCATTGTTGGCCAGTAGTATCCCTGCGTCATCACCCTTTGCAAAAGTGTCCGACCTGCTACATGGGCTCCACAGGACCCTTCATGAATTTCTTCAATCAAATCTTTCACCTCGGAGGGATGTACACATCTTTGCAGACCTGCCATAATTCCTCGTCTATACAAAACACCATTAATTAGTACATACCGAGCAGCTTTAAACTTCAATTTCTTGGCAGCGAGCTTATCCTCCGATAATTCTCCTTCCTCAATATATGCCCTGATGGGATCCATCCAAGATGGTCCTAAATCAAGAGTAATAATATTCATCGTCAGGTCTTCATCTATGCTTCGACTTTCTAACACCTCAATTGGTATCGTTCTTCGCAGCTCGGTACGAGTAGCTAATGCTAGTCGGGCCAGTGCGTCTGCTTGTGCATTCTCCATTCTTGGTATTCTGATCAATTGAATGGCATCGAATTTTGCTAACAACTCCATCGCCTTTGTATGATACTTGACCATTAATTCTCCTTTAACTGCATATGTTCCCATCATCTGATTCACAATTAATTGAGAATCACTGAATACTATCACTTATTGCGCTTCCATAATCTTTGCTAAATTAAGACCTGCTATCATGGCCTCATACTCAACCTCATTATTGGAGGCTTTGAATTGGAATCACAGGGCATATTCCATGTCAATCTCGTCTGGGGTTGTCAAAACAATCCCTGCTCCACAACCTGTTGTGCAAGATGACCCATCTACATACAATCTCCATGTAGGTAACTCGTCTTCAAATTTCTTATCTGACAGAGTTCCTCGGTGAAATATCTGCTGTTTTCTTTTATCCTCCCCTGATATTCTTCGCTCCTCGTTGATCATTTCTTCTCGCTCTTTTACCAATCGGAGTTGGTCTGAGCTCGAATTTGATGATCTTTCTACATCCACAAGCCCTTTTACCAATCGGAGTTGGTCTGGACTTATGTATGTTGATCCTGTAACATCCACAGGTTGGTCAGCGAGCAACTTTTATTCCTCGGGGATATCAGGATATGTAAACTCTGCTATAAAGTCTGCTACAGCCTGCCCTTTTAATGATGATCTGGGTTTATACACAATATCATATTCACCGAGCTCTATTTCCCAATACATCAGGCTCCCTGATTTTTTTGGCTTATGAAGGGCTTGTCTCAATGGCATGTCGGTATACACGACGATGGTATGGGCCTGGAAATATGGCCTCATTCTTCTACTTGCCTCAATTAATGCCAATGCCAATTTTTCCAGCTTTGGGTACCTGATCTCTGCACCTCGGAAAGCCTTACTTGTGTAATAAATTGGCTTCTGGACTCCGTTCTCCATTCTGATCAATGCCGAGCTTATTGCATTTTCTGATACTGCCAGGTACAAGTACAACTTTTCTCCCATTACTGGCCTGGACAACAATGGAGGTGCTCCCAAATATTTCTTCAAGTCTTGAGAGGCTTTTTCACATTCATCATTCCACTCGAAAGTTTTTCGAAGTGTTTTGAAGAATGGGAGACATCTATCAGTTGCTCGGGATACAAATCTGTTGAGCACTGCAACTCGTCCTGTAAGACGCTTCACCTCTTTCTTCTTCATTGGAGATCGCAACCCTAAAAGAGCTTTGATCTTTTCTGGATTCGCCTCAATGCCTCGCTGGTTGACAATGTACCCGAGGAACATTCCTTCTCGTACTCCAAATGTGCACTTCGCCAGGTTAAGCTTCATTTGGTATTTATCCAGTTGATCAAAGGTCTGACCTAAGTCAACTAGATGATCAGCAACTTTCTTGCTCTTTGTCAGCATATCATCGACATAGACTTCCATATTGCAACTGATTTGTTCGGCAAAAACCTTGTTCATCAGCCGCTGGTATGTCGCTCCTGCATTTTTCAAACCAAAAGGCATAACATTGTAACAATAAGTTCCCCTAGGGGTAATAAAAGAAGTACTTTGCCTGTCTTCAGGTTTCATTTTGATCTAGTTGTAACCAGAATAAGCATCCATGAAGCTGAGCAGCTCGTGTCCCGAGGTGGCGTCCACTAGTTTATCAATTCTGGGCAATGGAAAGTGATCTTTTGGGCATGCCTTGTTGAGATCGGTGAAATCAACACACATTCTCCATTTATTGTTCTTCTTCTTTACCATCACCACGTTGGCTAACCAGTCTGGATATTTCACATCTTCAATGAATTGAGCTTTCTGGAGCTTGTCGACCTCCTCTTGTATAGCTTGATTCTTCTCGGGACTAAATACTCTTCTTCTCTGCTTTACAGGTTTGATCTCCTTATTCACATTGAGCTCATGACATAAGAAGTTTGGATCTATTCCTAGCATGTCTTCATGACTCCATGCAAAGGTTTTCTTCCTGCTTCGCAAGAAAGTTATCAACTCCTGTTTTATTGAGGCATCCAACGACGAACCTATCTGGGTTACTCGTTCAGGGTGCTCGTCGTCCAGAATAACATTTTCTGTAGATTCCACCACCTGTCCTTTTACAAGTTGGGATTCATCTCTGGGATCAAGTGTTTCAATTTTTGTACCTTCATCCACCTGGTAGGTAGTAGTCTTTTTCCTTGACTCTTCAAGCTCCTCTTGCTCGGAAGATGAATAATAACATTCCCGAGCTACTTTTTGATCACCTTTCACAACTCCTACTCCGAAATTTATTGGGAATTTTAAGCATTGATGTACTGTAGATGGAACTGCTTCGAACTTCTTCAGACCAACTCTTCCCATGATGATGTTGTAAGATGATTGCCCATTTTTATCCATCACAAAGAAGCGTATTCTCTCTGTTCGACAAGCAGGACAAGTTCCAATGAATATATCCAACTTTATCGTCCCAAGTGGAAAAACTTTTTCGCCAGCAAAACCTAGGAGAGGTCTGTGATAAGGCTCCAATTGAGATAATTTCAAATTTAAACTGTCAAAGCATGAGTAGTACATGATGTCCGCCGAACTACCATTATCTACCAAAACCCTTGAAATCACTACTTCTTTCATCCTCATTTTGATCACCAAAGGGTCGTCGTGAGGGTAAAGAACACCTGCCAAGTCGTTTTTTGAAAAGCCAATGACCAGCTTCTCTTTGTTTACCTTCCTCGGGCGATCTTCTTCAGCCAAATTTATCCATTGAATGTATAAGCAAGCCTGAGCCTCACCGAGGTAAGCTTTTCTTTCTGCATTAAGATCTCCTCCTCCTGCATCTCCACCTGTAATAACATTACAGTCAAATGTGTCAAAGCGTATTAAAAATACCTCTCGTTCTGGCTGCCTTGGTTTCTTGGGAAAATCGGGGTCATCATCTGGATCATCTTCATGATCCCTCTTCTTCTTCTCCTCTGCTCGATGAGGAGATCTAGACCTCTCTCTAGTTCCGTCATTATTTCTTCTTTCACCTCCCCGATCAACATACTTTGCTAGTTTCCCTCTTCGGATGAGTGTTTCAATCTCGTTCTGAAGAGCTATGCAATTTTTGGTCATATGGCCATAATCCTTATGGAACTCGCAATATTTATCCCTATTCCTCGTATCAGGGTCCGACCTCAGTTTCTTCGGCCACTTTACCTCCTCGCTATTCTTGATTTCTTCCAAAACATGATTAATACCCATTTTCAAAGGAGTATAATTATCGAATTTTTTCAGGATTTCCCATGATGACCTACTATTCTTGGAATGCTTGTCACCGCCATTGCCCTTATGCTCTTTCTTCTTAGATTTGTCGACCTCCACCTTGGTCTCTTTATCCATATTCTTCTTCACAGCCATAGCCTCCTCGGCATTCATGATTTTGGCCGCTTTTGCCATCAATTCTAACATAGTTGTAGGTGGATCTTTGGCCAAAGTGTAATACAACTTGTTAGGCAACAACCCACTCATCAAGGCAGTGATTGCTGTCTTTTCTTCATAATCTATGACTTCCAGTTTCTCGTTATTGAAACGAGTTATGTAATCTCTAGTACTTTCACCAGATTTTTGTCTAACACTTAACAAGTGTGCTACTCGTTTTACTGGCTTTGCTCCAAAACAGAAATTGCCAATGAACAACTCGGCCAAATGAAAGAAAGTTGAAATCTTACCCCGAGGAAGATTGTTGTACCATATCTGGGCAGATCCAGTAAGAGTTCCCGAGAATGCTCTGCATCTCATCTCGTCGGGGACGTCATAGATGTCGGCAGCAGCTTGATATTGCTCTATGTGAAGAACAGGATCTGTCTTTCCATCATATTTGGGGGTTACCACAGGTGCTTTGAATTTCGACGGTGTAGGAAATTACACAATGGCCTGTATAAAAGGTGTCCCTTGAACGAAAGTTCGTTGTAGGGGGTTCTTCGCCTTAGCCATTTCTCCCAATCTATCCTCCAACCGCTGAATGGATCCTTTCCAAGCATCATTTCCTTCCTCGGGCCTATTAGTTTCTAGCAATTGATTGTTCTGAAGTGGCCTCCTGAGATATATCTTGACGAGCAACTGGTCGTGATTGTGCTGATCCTTCTCTTAAATCTGATGGTTGTCGAAAACTCCTCGACATGGTCTTAGGTGAACTCCTATTCCTCCTAGGGCCTAATCGACTTAAAGGAGACGCCCTACTCAGTCTTTCCAAGGCACTGGGTCTCTCTGGAGAGAGAGTGACACGTTGATCAGTATTTGTAGCCCTTATTGACGAAGTTCGCCCAGGTTGCTAAGAGAAATCATCAGATTCCTCATTACGATATGACTCAGTACGCCTGGATCGTGAAGAAAGATGATAGGTTTGCCTCTGACCACTTCGATGTCCCGAATGTGCAGGTGCACCGCCATGAAGAGTTTGTATGAGTTGCCGCATTATTTCTTGCATGGCGGTTTGTCCTTGAGCCAGATTCGTCATAATTCCAGCCAGATCTAGAGGTGCAGAAGGATTTGGAAGATTCCCAGCATTTCCAGCGTTTCGATTACTGGATTTCGGATTATCTGCCATTGATGATGAATGATTTTTGGTGAAAAATGATAACAACAGTCGTTCCCACAGACGGCGCCAATCTGTTGATGTAAAAAATTAGATCACTCTAATTATTCAATCATAGATAAATAAATTAGACAAAGAATTTTAAAGTGGTTCAGCCTTATAAGAATGGCCTACGTCCACTGTTATGTTATTGCTGAATGTTTTGGGAATTCTCGATTACAAGTTCTATCAAGAAATTTCGGTCCCCTTGAATGAGGGTGATACAAGGTATTTATAGCCTTTAGGCTGTACATGAAATGGTGATACATTAAATGATATACATATGAAAGGGTAATTCAATTAATGCTATTCAAGCGTGTGCGTCAAGATGATAAGCATTCAATGAATAGTTGAACTGTTGATTATCTGGCAATAAATGCTATGGCCGAGGTGCAGCTGCTGTGGTCGAGATGCAGCTCGGACCGCCTTAGTTGCTCGTCATTCAGGAGTTCCTCGGAGTGTTGGAGTTCCTCGGAGTATCCTTGTTGCTCGGAGCGAACATGACTTGGTCGGGGAAATGAACTTCCTCGTTGTTATTGTGCCACGTAGATTGGCACGTGTCTTCTTACTATTCGTCCATATCAGCATACTAATTTTGGTATCAACAATGAGTTTCTGCCAGGAACCTGGGGGGTTCCTGCTCATTATGAGTTTCTGTCCGGACCCTTGGTGGGGTTCTTCTCAATATGAGTTTCTTCTGGGACCCTGGGGTGGTTCCTTCTCAATATGGGTTTCTACCGGGACCATGGGTGGGGTTCTTCTCAAAATGAGTTTCTTCCAGGACCCTGGGGGGTTCCTGCTCAATATGAGTTTCGGTCGGGACCTTGGGGGTTCTTGCTCAATATGAGTGTCTGCCGGGACACTGGGGGGTTCCTTCTCAATATGGGTTTCTACCGGGACCATGGGTGGGGTTCCTTCTCAATATGAGTTTCTGCCGGGACCCTGGGGTGGTTCATTCTCAATATGAGTTTCTGCCGGGACCTTGGGGGTTCCAGCCGAATATGAGTTTCTGTCGGGACCCTGGGTGGGGTTCCTTCTCAGTATGAGTTTCTGCCGGGACCCTGGGGTGGTTACTTCTCAGTATGAGTTTCTACCGGGACCCTGGGGAGTTCCTGCCCAATATGAGTTTCTTCCGGGACCCTAGGGGTTCCTTCTCAATATGAGTTTCTGGATGAACCCTGGGGTGGTTCCTTCTCAATATGAGTTTTTGTCGGGACCCAGGGGGTCCTGCTCATTATGAGTTTATGTCAGGACCCTGGGTTGGGTTCCTTCTCAATATGAGTTTCTTTCGGGACCCTAGGGGGTTCCTGCTCAATATGAGTTTCTGTCGGGACCCTGGGGTTCCTTCTCAATAAGAGTTACTGCCACGACCCTGGGGGGTTCCTGCTCAATATGAGTTTCTACCGGGACCCTAGGTGGGTTTCTTCTCAATATTTCCAATAAATTTTTTTTTTAGGTAGACACTCTTCTACATTAGGCCCTCGTGCAAAGTCTTTTGTGTTGGGTAGACCAAAAGGCTTTGTACGCCATAAATTCAGTTTTTTTAGGGACCCTAGGGTTTCTTCATCATTGCCCTTAGGGTCATTAAATGTTATGTCACTTCATCCCAAGTTTTGTAAATGAGGCCACTTATAGTGGACCTCCTTATCTGGGTATAAACTTGAGCGGAGGGGTTACTCGCGGTGAGCCCCTCATTTTTAGCCTTCTTCTATAGCCTTCTACTTTTTTTAAAGGGGTTGCTCATTGTGAGCCCCTTTCCCTTGGCCTTTTTTCTGTGGCCTTCTATCTTGGGTAGAGGGGTTGCTCAAAGTGAGCCCCTCTCCCTTGGCCTTCTTCTGTGGCCTTCTTTCGTGGGCAGAGGGATTGCTCGTAGTGAGCCCCTCTCCCTTGGCCTTCTTCTGTGGCCTTCTATCTTGGGCGAAGGGGTTACTCGCGGTGAGACCCTCGCCCTTGGCCTTCTTTTATGGCCTTTCATCTTGGGCAGAGGGGTTACTCGCGGTGAGCCCCTCGCCCTTGGCCTTCTTCTGTGGCCTTTCATCTTGGGTGGAGGGGTTACTTGCTGTGAGCCCCTCGCCCTTGGCCTTCTTCCGTGGCCTTCTTTCTTGGGTAGAGGGATTGCTCGCAGTGAGCCCCTCACCCTTGGCCTTCTTTTGTGGCCTTCTTTCTTGGGTAGAGGGATTGCTCACAGTGAGCCCCTCGCCCTTGGCCTTCTTCTATGGCCTTCTATCTTGGGTGGAGGGGTTACTCGCGATGGGCCCCTCACTCTTGGCCTTCTTATGTGGCCTTCTATCTTAGGCGAAGGGGTTACTCACGGTGGGCCCCTCTCTCTTGGCCTTCTTCTATGGCCTTCTATCTTAGGCGAAGGGGTTACTCGCGGTGAGCCCCACGCCCTTGGCCTTCTTTTATGGCCTTTCATCTTGGGCGGAGGGGTTACTTGCAGTGGGCCCCTCGCCCTTGGCCTTATTCTGTGGCCTTTCATCTTAGGCATAGGGGTTACTCACGGTGGGCCCCTCACTCTTTGCCTTCTTCTGTGGCCTTTTATCTTAGGCGGAGGGGTTACTCATGGTGAGCCCCTCTCCCTTGGCCTTCTTCTGTGGACTTTCATCTTGGGCGGAGGGGTTACTCACAGTGGGCCCCTCGCCCTTGGCCTTCTTCTGTGGCCTTTCATCTTGGTCGGAGGGGTTGCTCGCGGTGATTCCCTCGCCCTTGGCTATTTTATGTCAAACTTGCAATCTTGGGCAGGTGGAGCCACTCTAAGTGGATCCCCACACCCCAAGCGCCCCCCTTGTGCAGAAGTGTCTTGTTATGTGGAGAGACTTGTGCATGAAATTTTTGTACCTTTTATTTATACTTGGTAGTTGCTCAAGATTGTGAGCTCTCAGGTTCCCTTGGAGCCTTAGGTTCTAAATTGCCGGACCTTACATTTGTACTTGACACTTGCTCAAGACTGTGAGCGCTCTGGTTCCCTTGGAGCCTTAGGTGCTCAACTGGCGCACCTTATATTTGTACTTGGCACTTGCTCAAGACTGTGAGCACTCCGGTACCCTTGGAGCCTTAGGTGCTCCTCTGGAGCACCTTATGTTTATACTTGGCACTTGCTCAAGACTGTGAGCGCTCCGGTGCCCTTGGAACCTAAGGTACTAAACAGTTGTACCTTATATTTATACTTGACACTTGATCAATATTGTGAGAGCTCCGGTGCCCTTGGAGCCTTAGGTACTAAATTGTTGTACCTTATGTTTATACTTGGCCTTTGCTCAAGACTGTGAGCGCTCCGGCACCCTTGGAGCCTTAAGTTCTCAACTGCGCACCTTGTATTTATACTTGGCACTTGCTCAGGACTGTGAGCGCTCCGGTGACCTTGGAGCCTTAGGTGCTCCTCTGGAGCACCTTATGTTTATACTTGGCCTTTGCTCAAGACTATGATCACTCCGGCGCCCTTAGAGCCTTAGGTGCTCATCTATAGCACCATATGTTTATACTTAGCCTTTTCTCCAGACTATGAGCGCTCCGGCACCCTTGGAGCCTTAGGTGCTAAACTCTCGCACATATACTTATACTTGGTAGTTGCTCACTATTGTGAGCACTCCGGTGCGTTTGGAGCCTTAGGTGATCAACTGGCACACCTTATATTTATACTTGGCACTTGCTCAAGACTGTGAGCTCTTCGGTTCCCTGGGAGCCTTAGGTGCTCATCTGGAGCCTTAGATGATGGTTGTCAGTGGGGAGTGAAAGAACAAGGCACTTAACACTAGAGAGAGAGCAGGGAGAGAATACTAGGAAGTCTAGTGTGATTTTGACATAATAACAGTGCTATTGAGTTTTTTTTTCTTTTATGACCTTGCCCAGGGATCCTATTTATACTTGGGCACTAGGGTTGGGTTGGCACTTTTGGCGCCAAAACTTAGAGGGTTAGTGAGGGACAAAGTCTGTAGTGTACTATTTGTCCCTACCTGTAGGCAACTCTGCCTGTCCCCTCTGGCAGATGCCCCCTGGTGCCAACCAAAGTTCAAAAGAAAATATGTCTTCTAATGGAGACAAATATCGGATTTGCTAAATATCTTTTGAAACGGTAACTTTTGGTACAAACGTTGTAAACTTGAGGGGGTCTCGAGGACCAACTCCTATAAAATCTTTGTAAGATTGAGAGGGATCTTGAGGACCCGCTTATAAAATCATTTTTCTTGAGAGGGGTCTATAGTACCCTCTCCTTTAAAATTATTTTATAAACAGTTCTTTTCTTATGAGAAGCCAACCCTTTGGGTGCTCACTTCACTTGTGACTAAGTGTGAGGTGTGTGAGAACTTGGTGACCCTAGGGTCTTCCTACTAGTATTCTCTCAATCCTATGGTGCTAAGTAATTGAGCTTTCTCAACATACCTTGTCCCTCAACCGCCAATCCAAAACTCCCAAGAGATCCCAACTGGCCTACTTGAGCCCTGCTTGCTCAACTGGGCAACCTTGTGGGTTCCTCTTCTCAAATGTCATTTCTGCGGGAACCCCTATCGAGTCCCTCTCAACTTGGGCTTCTACAGGGACCCTTGCAGTGACTCTTCTCAACTTGGGTTTCTGCAGGGACCCTTGCAGTGATTCTTCTCAACTTGGACTTCTGCGGTGACCTTTGCGGTGGCCCTTCTCAACTTCGACTTCTGCAGTGGCCCTGGCGGGGCACTTCTCAAATGTCATTTGTGTAGTTACCGTTGCGGTGGCCCTTCTCAACTTGGACTTCTGTAGTGGCTCTTGTGGGGAACTTCTTGAATGTCATTTCTGTAGTGACCCTTGCGGTTTCCCTTCTCAACTTGGACTTCTGCAGTGGCCCTTGCGGGGCACTTCTCATATGTCATTTCTGCAGTGACCCTTGTGGTGGTCCTTTTCAATTTGGGCTTTTGCTGTGGCCCTTGTGGGGCACTTTTCAAATGTCGTTTCTGCATTGACCCTTACGGTGGCCCTTCTCAACTTGGACTTCTACAGTTACCCTTGCAGTGGCCCTTCTCAACTTAGACTTCTGTAGTGGCCCTTGCGGGGCACTTCTCAAATATCATTTCTGCACTGGCCCTTCTCAACTTGGACTTCTGCAGTGACCCTTGCAGTGGACCTTCTCAACTTCGACTTCTGCTGTGTCCCTTATGAGGCACTTCTCAAATGTCATTTCTGCAGTGACCCTTGCGGTGGCCCTTCTCAATTTGGACTTCTGCAGTGGCCCTTGCGGAGAACTTCTCGAATGTCATTTATGCAGTGATCCTTATGGTGTCCCTTCTCAACTTGGACTTCTGCAGTGACCCTTCTCAACTTAGACTTCTGCAATGGCCCTTGCGGGGCACTTCTCAAATGTCATTTCTGCAGTGGCCCTTCTCAACTTGGACTTCTGTAGTGACCCTTGCAGTGGCCCTTCTCAACTTGGACTTCTGTAGTGTCCCTTGCGGGGCACTTCTCAAATGTCATTTTTGTAGTGGAGGGACCCTGGGGTTCTTTCTCTAATATGGCACTTCTACGGAGGAAGGACCTGGGGGTTCCTTCACCAATATAGATTTTCTGCGATCGAGGGACCCTGGGGGTTCCCTCAAACTCATATTTTTTGTAAGCTGAAGAGGGGGGGGGGGGGGGTGGCGGACTTCGAGGTATCCTCACCCACAAATATAGTGGTTATGCTTGAAACACCCTTCTACATTAGCCCCTCGTGCATAGTCTTTTGTGTTGGGTAGACTAAAAAGCTTTGTACGCCATAAATTTAGTTTTTTATTTTTTATTTTGAGGGACCCTAGGTTTTCTTCATCATTCCCCTTAGGGTCATTAAATGCTCTGTCACTTCAACCCAAGTTTTGTAAATGAGGCCACTTATAGTGGACCTCCTTATTTGGGTATCAACTTGGGCGGAGGGGTTACTCGCGATGAGCCCATCATTTTTGGCCTTCTTCTATGGCCTTCTACTTTGTTTAAAGGGGTTGCTCATGGTGAGACTCTCATCCTTCGCCTTTTTCTGTGGCCTTCTATCCTGGCTAGAGGGGTTACTCGCGGTGAGTCGAGGAACCCTTAGCCTTCTTCTGTGGCCTTCTTTCTTGGGCAGAGGAATTGTGTAATATCCCGCATTTTTATCGATTTTTATTTATGGGATTAATTAAATTAAATATGAATTAATTGAGAATTAATCCGGATAAAATACTAACGAGATGTGAGTTGGTATTTGATTATAATGTGTATATATGTCAATATATGAATATTGAAAATATTGAAATTGTCGTGAGGCTGAAATACGGCAATTTGGAAAATTTTGTCAGGACGCGCGTGACAGTCGCGCCAGGAATGTAATTATTTGAATTAAAAAGTGAATTTTATTTTTATCAAATGTATGGTCATTTTGAGTGCGCCAACGAGTCCGGAAGGGTCGAAATAGTCAGAAAACACTAGCCGGGGGTTTAGTTTGGGTCCCGAGGCATTTTTGGGTCAAACCGGCAACCCAAAAGGGTAGTTTGGTAATTTCGGAATTTTGGGAATTAAAACCCACGAAAATTAGAAGTAAAATCTGACTTATTCTTTATCCACTAAACCCACTAACAACACTAAATGACTTAATGGGCTACGAGAGTTATTGGAAGAAATTTTAAGAAGTTCCTAAGGCAACCTCTAAACCTCCATTGTCATCTTGTGAGAAGAGCTTGTAGAGAGAGAGAGAGAGAGAGGAGAATTCTGCAGAGAGAGAGAGAGAGGAATTCAACCATCTTCAACCAACAACAAATCTGGAACATAAGGCAAGTGATTTAATTACAATTGATTCAATGTTATGCTTTTCCATGTTTAGGGAAATTATCGAATTTATCTTGGAAGATTGATATAGACCCATGAATTTGAAGATTAAAACTATGAACTATGTTAGGAATTGCATGTAGACATATTCTGGATGAATTATGAATTCAAAATATGACCCTTGATGATCTAAAAATGGATTTAAGAAGAGATTTATTAATGTTCTTGAAAGAAATAGAAAACTAGAGTTCTTGATGAAGTTTTGATCCAAATAAAGCTCTTAGTTGATGAATTATTGGTTTTAGAACGTTAACAATGTTGTAGGATGGTTGTATGGTGATATTATAACGTTAAATTAGAGTTTCATGCATTATAATGGGGTTTTGGGATGAGTTGAGGACTGCAAAATGAAGCAGTCCGTAGCCTACCTGGTGCGATCGATCGATCGACATTCATCAGTCGATCGATCGACCACCATCGATCGATCGAGGGTCAAGGTCGATCGATCGACCTTCCCAGAATGAGTAAAATTTCCCCTAGTTAAATTTTAATGATGTTAACCCTTAGAAAAATATTATTGGAGACTTTATGAATATCCTTAGACTTAAGGAAGACCAGTAGGTATGGTTATAAAATTTGGACCTTAATTAGAATTCAATTTGAGGAATTATTCTAAAAGCTAATGAAACTCGATGAGTGAGATTATTTTTAGGGTTAAAAGAGTAAATTCGAACAAATTGATGAACTGAGGTTTGGGGCAGAAGTAAGGACCTTAAGAATTATGATGTTATATGTGGGAATAATAGGAAACTTAATAGTTCCTTTGAGATAGGTTTTAAGTACAAGAAACTATGTCGTGAGATGTGTCGACAGTCTACAATTTATATTATCGGAAGACTTAAAATGTATAATTTTGGAATAATGGTATAAGGATGTAGAATGTACCTTTATTAATAATGAGACATCTAAGATGTGTGAATGCTTAGTATATGATTTTTGTGTATGACATACCTACCATACTTGCTATCACGGGAGGTTTACGTTCGCTTAGGGCCATCTAATCCTTGTGTGCCCGGATTTAGTTTGGTACCTAGAGGACATAGTTCAAGGGAATGACTTAATTGTGAGTTATTAAGCCAGCTGACTATGGAGCGTAGGTATGTACGTGACCATGGATATGTTGAATTATGTTCGCCTCCATTTTTGTGTGTGGTGTTTATTCCAACAATTCCTGAGAGATTCGGAATTTGTAATCCTTATGTACGTGATGTACCGGGATGGATAGCAGAGTATGTGTGCATCGCAGCTTAGCCTCGGGGTGCTTGTATTGTATATTTATGATGTGAATAATATACGGTTGAATGAAAAGGAATTGTTATGTCTAATTATGAGAATAATTTATAGTAAATCCTTGAGAAGATAAATAAAGGGATAACCTCCAGTAAACGGTAATGCTAATAATTGAGAATCCGAGTTCAAGTAAAGCTATCTATTTAAGTGATAACAACGGGAATTCATATTGTGAATCGAGTAGTTGCGTTAGAACTTACGACGGTCTAGTTAGAGATAAATAACACATGAATGGGTACAGGAACGTTAGGAGTGCACAGTTAGACGAGAGGTGAGTATTTAATGTGAGAGCACCTAACATGTATTTTGCATTCATTGTTTTAAATGTTATTAAAGCACTTGCTGTTTTTAAAATACTCTCCACTTTCGGGCTCTGACCCGTTTTCTTTCAAATCTATTTTTGTAAAAACCTTTTTAGGTGCCCAGCTACAAGGACACCATGCATATGATCTCTATTTAGGTGACGAGCTGTAGCTGTTGTGGAAGTTATAGGGCTTTGATATTAGACGCCTCATTTTCTTGTCTTGGCTCCATATTCAGTTTCATCATTGTAGGGCATGTCGCCCATTTCTTTAGAGACATTTTATATTTCAGTTATTCAGACTTTGGTTTGTAATTTAATTCAGGATGCAGACTTGTTTTATTTATTTCCTTATTGGGATTGTTGTGAGGAGTATTTCCTCTAGACTCTTTATTACTTGTTGAAAAATACTATTGGGACTTTATTGTGAATGGTTATGTTATTCTTTCATAATTCATTTATTGCATGTTAATCAGATTTAATTTAAAATTTGACATCTTACTTTTTAAATACTAGGTGGTTAGTAATCATTAAAATGTTTTCGACAGTGATGCTATTAACTGAACCAATTTGGCATTTTGTATTAATTTAATAAAGGCGTAGATATCCGGTATTTAATTAGTCGGGGTGTCACAGGTGGTATCAGAGCATCAGGTTCTGGTGTCCATTAGGATCTGTACGGCTTATTATGTTTCTGCTGAGCTTTCTTTGATGTAGAGCCCTATATTTTAGGACTGTTGTATTCTTTTATGTATGCTTCGCTCTTCAGCTATTTTAAGTTTATAACTGCGAACTTATAGACTTTACTCTTATTTCAGATGCCTCCACGACGTGCACCACGGGTTCCTAGGAATGCACAGCCCGAGCCACAGCCAGCTCCAGTACAGGGCACCATGAATGCCGCCGAGGTTGCAGCCATTATAGCCCAAGCGGTAAATGCCGCCCTCGCCGTTGTACAACAGGAACCATCCCAGGCACCGGTAGCTACGCCAGTTCAGGAACATGCATTCCCGTCTGCTTGGGAACGCGTTTGTGATGCTTTTCAGAAAGCACACCCTCCGGAGTTCGCAGGTAGCTCCGATGTTGTGGTATCTAGTCAGTGGAGGAAGGATATTCAGAGGCACCCGAGGATGTATGAGTGCACCAATGTTCAGAAGCAGATACTAGCTACTTTCAAGCTAGTAGGTTCTGCATTGCAGTGGTGGGAGTCTATTACCACCGCAGAGGAGAGAGATACTCTCACTATACAGGAGTTCTGGGTGCGGTTCGACCGCAAATATTTTTTGTCAGCTGTTCACACGGAAATGAGGAGGAAGTTGATGAGCCTTAGACAGGAGGGTAAGACTGTGGCCGAGTATGAGGCCGAATTCACTAACTTACTGAACATTGTACCGGATGAGATACCGACAGAAGAGAAAAAGATTCAGAAGTTTACAGATGGGTTGACTTGGAGGATCCGTCAGCACTTGTTGGGGAATCTATCGTTGGCCACTTATTCTGATGTGGTTAACGCTGCATTGCTCCATTGCCAGGACCACCGCTTTCACTTGACAGAGGGGAAGCGATCAGGAGAGTCCAGCCATCAGGGAAGGACAGGGGGAAATGGTGCCAGCGGGGCACAATCAGCTCAGGGTCAGTATAGGCAGGGTGATCAGGGTTCCCAGCAGGGGGATTCTAAGAGATTCCGATCAGGGGGTTTCAGGCACGGACAGGGAGGTTTTAGGCAGGGCCATCAGGGTCTGAACGGCCATCAGGGCCAGCAGGGTCAAAATGGTTAACAGCAGCAGTTTCACCAGGGCCAGCAAGGCCAGGGCAGAAATGGTAACAATCACCAGGGCCGTGGTCAGCAGGGGCAGCGAGGGGGAAACTTCCAGGGGAAGTGTTTCATTTGTGGTAAGATTGGCCACAAACATCAGGATTGTCCTGATAGGGGCAGGGCTCCACAGCAGCAGTAGCGGGGTGGTCGACACGAGCCACAGAGGCCTATGTTTCCCGCCGCCCTCCCAGCACCACAGATGGCAGCATTACCGCCCATTCCAGCAGTCCCAGTTCAGCAGGGACAACTTTAGTATGGGAGAGTGTATCAGCTCCAGCAGGTCGCAGCCCCACAGGATCCACCAGCCATTGAGGGTATGTTCTCTATTCAGGGGACTATGGGGCGCATTTTATTTAACACGGGGGCTACACATTGTTTTATTGCTATGACATTTGCACGCACCATTGGGTTATTAGACACCGCAGAGAGCACTGCTACTTGTGTAGACTCACCGTTGAGTAGGGGTTCCATGATTTTGCTTATATGTAGAGGTATGGGTATAGAGATCGGGAGGTTTACTTTACCCGCTGACATGTTAGTGTTAGAGATGACCGAGTATGATGCCATTATTGGTATGGATTGGCTAGTAGCGTACCGAGCCATGATTGACTATTTTAGTAGGAGTATTATCTTTGCCATTCCCGGGCAAGAGATGTTTTTAGTGGCGATGCCTCGCCCTGAAGGAGGATCGTCCACTCATTTGTACTACATAGAGGAGGAGACCTCTAAGGAAGTGGTGATACCACTTGATTCGATTCCGGTTGTTCGAGAGTTTGCCGATGTATTTCAGGATATACCTGGATTACCTCCGAGTAGAGAGATAGATTTAGTGATTGATTTGACGCCAGGCACTCGGCCTATTGCCCGCGCACCTTACCGTATGGCTCCAGCTGAGATGAGAGAGTTACGGGATCAGATTGAGAAGTTGTTGGGTCAGGGGTTTATCCGGAGGAGTACTTCGCCGTGGGGTGCCCCTGTGTTATTTGTAAAGAAAAAGGATGGATCGTTGAGATTGTGTGTAGATTATCGGGAGTTGAATAAGGTCACGATACGGAATAAGTATCCGTTGCCCCGAATCGATGACTTATTCGACCAGTTGAGAGGAGCTTCTTTCTTCTCAAAGATTGATTTGCGATCGGGATACCATCAGTTGCGTATCAGGTAAGAGGACGTCTCGAAGACTGCCTTCTTAACGAGATATGGTTCCTACGAGTTTCGTGTTATTCCTTTCGGTTTGACCAACGCTCCAGCAGTGTTTATGGACTTGATGAATAGGGTGTTCAGAGAGTTCCTGGACCAGTTCGTCATTGTTTTCATTGATGACATTATGGTTTACTCCCAGACAGAGGAGGAGAATGCCGAGCATTTGAGGCAGGTTTTGCAGACGCTACGTCAGAACGAGTTGTATGCAAAGTATGAGAAGTGCGGGTTTTGGCTGAAGGAGGTTCAGTTTTTGGGGCATATTATTTCCGACCGGGGAATATCTGTTGATCCGGGGAAGGTATCCGTGGTGAGGGAGTGGGGACAGCCCACGACACCGACTGAGATCCATAGTTTCTTGGGATTAGCAGGATACTACAGGAGGTTTATTCGGGGTTTCTCAAAGATAGCGGGTCCTTTGACACATCTGACTCATAAAGGTGTGCCGTTCATTTGGAGTGATGCCTGTCAGTTGGCATTCGATGAGTTAAAGGACAAGTTGACCTCAGCACCTGTGTTAGCATTGCCGAGACCGGGAGTTGAGTATCTAGTTTACACCGATGCGTCCTTACAAGGACTTGGAGGTGTATTGCAGCAGGAGAGTCATGCCATAGCTTATGCTTCCCGTAAGCTTAAGCCTCACGAGAAGAATTACCCCACTCATGATTTGGAGTTAGCGGCAGTTGTATTTTCCCTTCGGATTTGGAGACATTACCTTTTGGGGGAGAAGTTTCGATTGTTCATAGACCACAAGTCCCTACAGTACCAATTCACGCAGAAGGAGTTGAATATGCGGCAACGGAGGTGGCTTGAATTTGTGAAGGACTATCAGTTTGATATCCAATATCACCCGGGGAAGGCTAACGTGGTAGCAGACGCGTTGAGCCGTAGGCCAGTAGATGAGGTGGCAGGGGTGTGGAAGGCAAAGTGGAAAGAGTTGGGACACCAGGATGCAATGGCCCGATCATTTATGTCGGTAATGACTGTTACACCGCAGATTGTCACGAGTGTGGTAAAGGCACAAGAAGATGACTCGTTCTGTCAGGAGCAGATAGTTCGATTACTAGCAGAGGGAGCCGAGTCCTATACCGTTAGTTCAGACGGGGGATTACGCTTCAATGGGAGACCGGTAGTTCCGAAAGGGGAGGAATTGCGACACGAGGTGATGGCAGAGTCGCACGACTCACGGTTCGCGGTACATCCCGGTGGGGACAAAATGTACCAAGATATGAGACGTCAATATTGGTGGAGCGAGATGAAGAGAGATATTGCCATGTTTGTTTCTAAATGCGCCACTTGTCAGCTGGTAAAAGTGGACCATCAGAGACCAGCAGGACTTCTACAGCCATTAGAGGTCCCGATGTGGATGTGGGAGAGCATCTCCATGGACTTTATCACGGGGTTGCCTACGTCACAGAGAGGTCACGACTCCATTTGGGTAATTGTGGACAGGTTGACCAAAGTCGCTCACTTTCTACCCGTAAGGACCGACTACACTACGGGACAGTATGCCCAACTTTTTATTGTAGAAATAGTGAGACTTCACGGTGTGCCCCTAAATATCGTGTCTGACCGAGACAAGATATTTATTTCACGGTTTTGGGAGAGTTTTCAGGAGGCCATGGGCACGGAATTGCGGTTGAGTACGGCTTATCATCCGCAGATCGATGGGCAAACCGAGCGTACAAATCAGATGTTGGAAGACATGTTGCGAATGTGCATCATTGACTTCGGGGGTGGATGGGAGCAGTATCTTCCACTGGTGGAGTTTGCTTACAACAACTCCTACCAGTTCACCATTGGTATGACTCCATTTGAGGCGTTGTACGGTAGACCTTGTCGTTCCCCAGCATGTTGGTTGGAGGTGGGGGACAACAAACTACTTGGGCCGGAAGTGATTCAGGATACTTCGGCAAGGATAGAATTGATACGGAGTCGCATTCGGGTAGCTCAGGATCGGCAGAAGAGCTACGCTGATGTGAAGAGGTTCTTCAGGGAGTTCCAAGTGGGGGACCAGGTTTTACTCAGAGTATCTCCTATGAAGGGGATTATGCGATTTGGGAAGAAGGGGAAGTTTGCACCGAGATATGTGGGACCATTTCCTATCATCGATAGGATTGGGTCTGTTGCGTATAGACTTGGGCTACCGGAGCATTTACACAGGATTCATGATGTGTTTCATATTTCCTCGCTAAGAAAATATCTTAGAGATGATTTGGCTCATTCTCACATTGCTTTGGAGGACATCGACCTCCAGCCCGATAGCTCCTACGAGGAGGGGCCGATTGCTATTTTGGACCGAAGTGAGCGGAAACTGCGGTCAAAGATAGTTCCGTTAGTACGTGTTCAGTGGCGACATCACAATGTCGAGGAGTCCACATGGGAGCGCGAGGATGAGATGAGCGAACGTTATCCAGAGTTAATTTTACCAGGTACTTTTTAGTTTCGAATTTCGGGACGAAATTCTGTTATTAGGGGGGAAGTATGTAATACCCCGCATTTTTATAGATTTTTATTTATGGGATTAATTAAATTAAATATGAATTAATTGAGAATTAATCCGGATAAAATACTAACGAGATGTGAGTTGGTATTTGATTATAATGTGTATATATGGCAATATATGAATATTGAAAATATTGAAATTGTAGCGAGGCTGAAATACGGCAATTTGGAAAATTTTGTCGGGACGCGCGTGACAGTCGCGTCAGGAATGTAATTATTAGAATTAAAAAGTGAATTTTATTTTTATCAAACGTATGGTCGTTTTGAGTGCGCCAACGAGTCCGGAAGGGTCGAAATAGTCAGAAAACACTGGCCGGGGGTTTAGTTTGGGTCCCGAGGCATTTTTGGGCCAAACCGGCAACCCAAAAGGGTAGTTTGGTAATTTCGGAATTTTGGGAATTAAAACCCACGAAAATTAGAAGTAAAATCTGACTTATTCTTTATCCACTAAACCCACTAACAACACTAAATGACTTAATGGGCTACGAGAGTTATTGGAAGAAATTTTAAGAAGTTCCTAAGGCAACCTCTAAGCCTCCATTGTCATCTTGTGAGAAGAGCTTGTAGAGAGAGAGAGAGAGAGAGAGAGAGAGAGAGAGGAGAATTTTGCAGAGAGAGAGAGAGAGGAATTCAACCATCTTCAACCAACAACAAATCTGGAGCATAAGGCAAGTGATTTAATTACAATTGATTCAATGTTATACTTTTCCATGTTTAGGGAAATTATCGAATTTATCTTGGAAGATTGATATAGACCCATGAATTTGAAGATTAAAACTATGAACTATGTTAGGAATTGCATGTAGACATATTCTGGATGAATTATGAATTCAAAATATGACCCTTGATGATCTAAAAACGGATTTAAGAAGAGATTTATTAATGTTCTTGAAAGAAATAGAAAACTAGACTTCTTGATGAAGTTTTGATCCAAATAAAGCTCTTAGTTGATGAATTATTTGTTTTAGAACGTTAACAATGTTGTAGGATGGTTGTATGGTGATATTATAACGTTAAATTAGAGTTTCATGCATTATAATGGAGTTTTGGGACGAGTTGAGGACTGCAAAATGAAGCAGTCCGTAGCCTACCTGGTGCGATCGATCGATCGACATTCATCAGTCGATCGATCGACCACCATCGATCGATCGAGGGTCAAGGTCGATCGATCGACCTTCCCAAAATGAGTAAAATTTCCCCTAGTTAAATTTTAATGATGTTAACCCTTAGAAAAATATTATTGGAGACTTTATGAATATCCTTAGACTTAAGGAAGACCAGTAGGTATGGTTATAAAATTTGGACCTTAATTAGAATTCAATTTCAGGAATTATTCTAAAAGCTAATGAAACTCGATGAGTGAGATTATTTTTAGGGTTAAAAGAGTAAATTCGAATAAATTGACGAACTGAGGTTTGGGGCAGAAGTAAGGACCTTAAGAATAATGATGTTATATGTGGGAATAATAGGAAACTTAATAGTTCCTTTGAGATAGGTTTTAAGTACAAGAAACTATGTCGTGAGATGTGTCGACAGTCTACATTTTATATTATCGGAAGACTTAAAATGTATAAAATTGGAATAATGGTATAAGGATGTAGAATGTACCTTTATTGATAATGAGACATCTAAGATGTGTGAATGCTTAGTATATGATTTTTGTGTATGACATACCTACCATACTTGCTATCACGGGAGGTTTACGTTCGCTTAGGGCCATCTAATCCTTGTGTGCCCGGATTTAGTATGGTACCTAGAGGACATAGTTCAAGGGATTGACTTAATTGTGAGTTATTAAGCCAGCTGACTATGGAGCGTAGGTATGTACGTGACCATGGATATGTTGAATTATGTTCGCCTCCATTTTTGTGTGTGGTGTTTATTCTAACAATTCCTGAGAGATTCGGAATTTGTAATCCTTATGTACATGATGTACCGGGATGGATAGCAGAGTATGTGTGCACCGCATCTTTGCCTCGGGGTGCTTGTATTGTATATTTATGATGTGAATAATATACGGTTGAATGAAAAGGAATTGTTATGTCTAATTATGAGAATAATTTATAGTAACTCCTTGAGAAGATAAATAAAGGGATAACCTCCAGTAAACGGTAATGCTAATAATTGAGAATTCGAGTTCAAGTAAAGCTATCTATTTAAGTGATAACAACGGGAATTCATATTGTGAATCGATTAGTTGGGTTAGAACTTACGACGGTCTAGTTAGAGATAAATAACACATGAATGGGTACAGGAACGTTAGGAGTGCACAGTTAGACGAGAGGTGAGTATTTCATGTGAGAGCACCTAACATGTATTTTACATTCATTGTTATAAATGTTATTAAAGCACTTGCTGTTTTTAAAATACTCTCCACTTTCGGGCTCTGACCCGTTTGCTTTCAAATCTATTTTTGTAAAAACCTTTTTAGGTGCCCAGCCACAAGGACACCATGCATAGGATCTCTATTCAGGTGACGAGCTGTAGATGTTGTGGAAGTTACAGGGCTTTGATATTAGATGCCTCATTTTCTTGTCTTGACTCCATATTCAGTTTCATCATTGTAGGGCATGTCGCCCATTTCTTTAGAGACATTTTATATTTCAGTCATTCAAACTTTGGTTTGTAATTTAATTCAGGATGCAGACTTATTTTATTTATTTCCTTATTGGGATTGTTGTGAGGAGTATTTCCTCTAGACTCTTTATTACTTGTTGAAAAATACTATTGGGACTTTATTATGAATGGTTATGTTATTCTTTCATAATTCATTTATTGCATGTTAATCAGATTTAATTTAAAATTTTACATCTTACTTTTTAAATACTAGGTGGTTAGTAATCATTAAAATGTTTTCGATAGTGATGCTATTAACTGAACCAACTTGGCATTTTATGTTAATTTAATAAAGGAGTAGCTACCCGGTATTTAATTAGTCGGGGTGTCACAAATTGCTCATGGTATACCCCTCGCCCTTGGCCTTCTTCTGTAGCCTTCTATCTTAGGCGATGGGGTTACTCGCGGTGATCTCTTCGCCCTTGGCCTTCTTCCGTGGCCTTTCATTTTGGGCGGAAGGGGTTACTCATTATTGATACTAAATTTAGTCTGCTGACATGGCTCAATTGGGTGAAGACACGTGGATATCTACATGGCGATGACAAACACTTACGAACAACACCTCGACTCCGAGGAACCATACTGCAACGAGGAACTCTGCTTCCTCGATCAATTCAGACGCTTCGACCTACAAGAACTCTCCGAGGAACTCTGCTCCCCCGATCAACTCAGACGCTCCGACCTACAAGAACTCTCCGAGGAACTTTTGAGCGCCGAGAAACTTAGGCAGTCCGAGCTGCACCTAGGACAAAGCATTAATAGCCGGATAACCAACAGTTTAACTGCGCATTAAATTCTCATTATTATCATACAAATGTATACACTTAGGGTCATTAAATGTATTACCCTTTCACATTACAGCCTTAGGGATATAAATACACTGTATTATCCTCATTGTAGAGGGACCGGAATTTCTTGAGAAAACTTGTAATCGAGAATTCCCAAACAGTCAGCAATAACAAAAATAGTGGACGTAAGCCATTCTTATAAGGCTGAACCACTTTAAAAGTTCTTTGTCTCATTTTATTTATCTGTGATTAAATAATTAGATATCATCTATTTTTTTACATCAACAGATTGGCGCCGTCTGTGGGAAATGACTGGTAATATCATTTTTCATCAAAAATAATTCATCATAAATGGCTGACATTCCAGAACCCAGCAATCGAAATGCTGGAAGCCCTCTAAATCCATCTGCTCCGCCTAATATTCCAGATCTCGATGGAATAATGACAAATCTGGCTCAGGGCCAAACAGTCATGAAAGAAACGATGCGACAACTCATACGAACCCTCCATGGTGGTGCACCAACCCATTCAGAGTCGCGAAGTATTCAAAGAAATACTCGTTTACCTTCTTCGCGTACTAGGCGTACCGATTCATATCGTACTGAGGAGTCTGAAGATTTTTCTTATCAACCTGGACGAACTTCGTCGGTACGAGCCATAGATACTGAACAACGTATCACTCTCTCTCCAGAAAGGACCAGTGCACTAGAAAGATTAAACAGAGTATCTCCTTTTGATCGATTAGGTCCTAGGAGGAGCAAAAGTCCTCCTAGACCCGCATCGAGGAGTTTTCGACGACCATCAGATTTAAGGGAAGTATCTACCCAGTCGCGACCAGCTGCTCGTCAAGATAGATCCCAGGAAGCCACATTAACGCGATCAGTTGCTCGAACCAACATGCCCGAGGAAGGAAACGATGCGTGGAAAGCCTCTATTCAGAGGCTGGAGGATAGATTACGGGAAATGGCTAAGGCCAAGAACCCTCTATAACAAACTTTTGTTCAAGGAACACCTTTTGTCCAGGCCATTGTAGATTTTCCAACACCATCAAAGTTCAAAGCACTTGTTGTGACCCCCAAATATGATGGAAAGACCGATCCTGTCCTTCATATAGAACAATACCAAGCTGCAGCCGACATCTACGCTGTTCCAGATGAGATGAGATGCTGAGCATTCTCAGGAACTCTTACCGGATCTGCTTAAATATGGTATAATAACCTTCCTTGGGGTAAGATCTCAACTTTCTTTCAACTGGCCGAGTTATTCATTGGGAATTTCTATTTTGGGGCAAAGCCAGTTAAACGAGTAGCGCATTTGTTAAGTGTTAGACTAAAAGCTGGTGAAAGTACTAGAGATTATATAACTCGTTTTAATAATGAGAAGCTCGAAGTCATTGATTATGAGGAAAAGACAACGATTACCGCCTTGATGAGTGGACTACTGCCCAATAAGTTATACTACACTTTAGCCAAAGATCCACCTAGAACTATGTCAGATCTGATGGGAAAAGCGGCCAAGATTATGAATGCTGATGAGGCTATGGCTGCGAAGAAGAATATTGATGCCAAAGAAACTAAGGTGGAAGGTGATAAAACTAAGAAGAAAGAGCATAAGAACAATGGTAGTGACAAACACTCAAGAACAAGGTCGTCATGGGAAGTATTGAAGAAATTTGATAATTATACTCCTTTGAAGAAAGACATCAACCACGTTCTAGAAGAAATCAAGAACAACGAGGAATTAAATTGGCCACAGAAAATGAAGGCAGACCCTGACAGGAGAAATAAGGCAAAATATTGCGAGTTTCACAAAGATCATGGACATATGACTAAAAATTACATAGCTCTTCAGAATGAGATTGAAACACTCATCAGACGAGGAAAATTGGCAAAATATGTTGATCGAAGGAATGATAGAAGAAACAATGATCGAGCAAGAGGGAGGTCTAGATCTCCTCGTCGAGCAGAGGAGAATAAGAAGAGAGACTATGAAGTTGATCCAGAAAATGACCCCGATCTTCCCAAGAGACCAAGGCAGCCAGAACGTGAGGTATTTTTAATACGCTTTGGTTCATTTGACTGTAATGTTATTACAGGTGGAGATACAGGAGGAGGAGAGCTTACTGCCGAGAGAAAAGCTTACCTCTGTGAGGCTCAAGCTTGCTCATACATTCAACGAATAAATCTAGCCGAGGAGGATCGCCCGAGGAAGGTGAATAAAGAAAAATTGGTCATTGGTTTCTCAAAGAACGACCTCGCAGGTGTTCTATATCCTCATGATGACCCATTAGTGATTAAAATGAGAATGAAGGAGGTAATGATTTCAAGAGTACTGGTAGATAATGGTAGCTCGGCAGACATCATGTTTTACTCGTGCTTCGACAGTTTAAATTTAAAGCTATCTCAATTGGAGCCTTATCACAGACCCCTCCTGAGTTTTTCTGGTGAGAAAGTTTTTCCACTTGGGACGATCAAGTTGGATATATTCATTGGTACGTGGCCTGCTTGTCGGAAAGAAAGAATACGCTTCTTCATGATGGATAAGAATGGTCAATCATCATACAATATCATTATGGGAAGAGTAGTATTGAAGAAGTTCGAGGCTGTACCATCTACGGTACATCAATGCCTAAAATTTCCAACAAATTTTGGAGTAGGAGTTGTGAAAGGTAATCAGAAAGTAGCTCGGGAATGCTATTATTCATCTGCCGAGCAAGAGGAAATGGAGGAATCAAGGAAAAAGACCACCACCTATCAAGTGGATGAAGGTTCATAAATTGAAACATTGGATCCTAAAGATGAGTCGCAACTTGTTAAGGGTCAGGTGGTGGAAGCTACTGAAAACATCATCTTGGACGACGAGCACCCTGAACGAACTACTCAAGTAGGTTCGTCATTGGAAGCCTCACTAAAGCAGAAATTGATAACTTTCCTAATAAGCAGAAAGAAAACTTTTGCGTGGAGTCATGAGGATATGCCTGGGATAGACCCAAATTTATTATGTCACGAACTCAATGTAAATAAGGAGATCAAGCCTGTGAAGCAGAGAAGAATAGTATTCAGTCTCGAGAAGAATCAAGCTATACAGGAGGAAGTCGAGAAGCTCCAGAAAGCTTGTTTTATTGAAGATGTTAAATATCCAGACTGGTTAGAAAATGTGGTGATGGTGAAAAAGAAGAACAACAAATGGAGGATGTGTGTAGACTTGACCGACCTCAATAAAGCGTGCCCAAAGTATCACTTTTCGCTACCCCGAATTGATAAACTAGTGGATGCTACCTCGGGACACGAGCTGCTGAGCTTCATGGATGCTTATTCTGGTTACAATCAGATTAAAATGAAACATGAAGATAGGGAGAGTACTTCTTTCATTACCCTTAGGGGAACTTATTGTTATAATGTTATGCCTTTTGGTTTGAAAAATGCAGGTGCAACATATCAGCGGCTGATGAACAAAGTATTTGCAGAACAAATCAGTTGCAATATGGAAGTCTATGTTGACGATATGCTGACAAAGAGCAAGAAAACTGCTGATCATCTAGTTGACTTAAGCTATACTTTTGATCAACTAGATAGATATCAGATGAAGTTAAACCCGATGAAGTGCATATTTAGAGTACGAGAAGGCATGTTTCTCGGGTACATTGTCAATCAGCGAGACATTGAAGCTAACCCTGAAAAGTTCAAAGCTCTGTTAGGGCTGCGATCCCCAACGACGAAGAAAGAGGTACAAAGTCTTATAGGACGAGTCGAAGCACTCAACAGATTTGTATCGCGAGCAAGTGATCGATGTTTCCCATTCTTCAAGACGCTCAAAATTTTTTTTGAGTGGAATGATGAATGTGAAAAGGCTTTCCAAGACTTGAAGAAATATTTAGGAGCACCTCCACTGTTATCCAGGCCAATGATGGGAGAAAAATTATACTTATATCTGGCAGTGTCCGAGAATGCAGTTAGTTCGGCATTGATAAGAGTGGTGAATGGAGTACAAAAACCAATCTACTACACAAGTAAGGGCTTCCGAGGAGCAGAGATCAGATATCCAAGGCTGGAAAAATTGGCACTAGCATTGATCGAGGCAAGTAGAAGAATGAAGCCATACTTCCAGGCTCATACCATAGTAGTATATACTGATATGCCATTGAGGCAAGCCCTTCATAAACCAGAAAAGTCAGGAAGATTGATGTGCTGGGCAATAGAACTCGGTGAATATGATATAGTTTATGAACCCAGATCATCGCTAAAAGGGCAAGCGGTAGCAGATTTTATAGCAGAGTTCACCTATCCTGATACCCCCGAGGAGCAAAAGTTGCTAGCTGATCAACCTGTGGATGTTACAGGATCATCAAATGCAAGCCCAGACCAACTTAGCTTGGTAAAAGGGCAAGTAGATGTTACAGGATCATCATATTCAAGTCCAGACCAGCTTAGGTTAGTAAAACGGCAAGAAAAGATGATTGACGAACAGCAAGAAATATCAGGAGATGGTGAAAGGAAGCAGTAAATTTTCCACCGAGGAACTCTGTCAGATCAGCAATTTGAAGATGAGTTGCCTATATAGAGTCTGTATGTCGATGGTTCATCCTGCATTACAGGATGTGGCGCAGGGATAGTTTTGAACAGTTTGGATGAGGTCGACATAGAATACGCCCTACGTTTTCAATTTAAAGCTTCGAATAATGAGGCTGAATATGAAGCCATGATTGTAGGTCTTAGTTTGGCAAAAACCATGGGGGAAGAACAAGCTATATTTTTCAGTGACTCGCAATTGGTCATAAATTAAATGATGGGATTATATGAAGCCAAAGGAGAATTAATGATCAGATGTCATGCAAAGGCAAAGGAATTAGTGTCAGAATTTGTTGCTATTCAGCTGGTCAGAATACCAAGAATGGAGAATGCAAGAGCAGAATCCTTAGCTCGATTACCATCAGCTACTCGTACCGAGCTACGAAGAACAATCCCAATTAAAGTTTTAGCTGGTCGGAGTATAGATGAAGATCTGACGATAAACTTTAATACCCTCGATTTAGGGTCATCATGAATGGATCCCATCAGGGAATATATTGAGAAAGGGGAATTACCAACTAACAAACTTGCAGCCAAGAAAATGAAGTTTAAGGCTACTCGTTATGTACTGACTAATGGTATTCTATACAGACGAGGAATTATAGCATGTTTGCAAAGATGTGTGCATCCAACCGAAGTGAAAGATTTGATTGAAGAGGTCCATGAAGGGTCCTGTGGAGCCCATGTAGCAGGTCGGACTCTTTTGTAAAGAATGATGACTCAAGGATACTACTGGCCGACGATGAGGGCTGATTGCATAGCCTATGCTAAGAAATGTGACAAGTGTCAGCGCTTCTCTTCCATCCGAAGAACTCCCCAAGCGTTATTGACACCCATTACTTCCCCTTGGCCATTTGCCATATGGGGAATAAATTTGGTTGGGCCACTGTCGACGACCAGGGGAAGATTTAAGTATCTCGTGGTCGCTGTGGATTATTTTACTAAATGGGTTGAGGCTGAGCCTCTCATTGATATGACATATGACAAGGTGTACCAATTTATTTGGAAGAACATCATTTGTCGATATGGTCTTCCTCACGCCTTCATCAGAGACCATGGAACATAATTTGACAACGAGGAGTTCGCTGCCTATTGTCATCAGTCCAATATCTTGAAGATCCACTCAGCACCAGGCCATCCTCAAAGCAATGGACAAACTGAAGTGACAAACAGAACGCTGCTGAATGGTTTGAAAAAAAGACTGAATGATGCGAAATCAAACTAGATCAATGAGCTATAATCAGTGCTATGGGTTTACCGAACTACTCCCCGTGCAGCAACAGGGGAATCTCCATATATGATGGCATTTGGAAGTGAAGTTGTTATACCCGCCGAATTGGGTCTCCTAACACACAGAATACTGAATTTCAATTCCCCTGTCAGCGATTTAATGAGAAGGTTAGACTTGAACATGCTCGAGGAGGTTAGGGAAGAAGCAGCCATTAGAAATGCAGCTTACCAACAACGAATAGATTTGTTCTACAACAAGAGAGTGAAGAAGTGCGACTTGAAAGAAGGAGATTATGTGCTAAAAAAGGTGATTCAAAAGCACAACAAATTGGAAGCCAACTGGCATGGACCCTACCGAGTTAAGGAAGTTGTTCGACCAGGGACATACAAAATAGAAACTTTAGAGGGGGAGGAGTTTAAGAACGCATGGAATGCAGAACACCTGCGCAAATATTATCAGTAATGTAAACTCTCATGTAATGCAGTTTCATCAGTATGAATAAAGTGACAATGTTCTGCCCAATTTCTTTCCTTTTATTGGAATTTTTTTGCGGAATACTAATGCTACACACTACTCAGCAGATCTCGGACTACTCAAATCTATTCCTAAAAATGCCAACTCGGTTGGTTAGGAAGTAAATCTATTCCGAAAAATGCCAACTCGGTTGGTTAGGAAGTAAATCTATTCCAAAAAATGCCAACTTGGTTGGTTAGGAAGTAAATATATTCTCGAAAACGCCAACTAAGGTTGGTCGGGAAGTAAAACTATTCCTAAAAATGCCAACTTGGTTGGTTAGGAAGTAAATCTATTCCTAAAAATGCCAACTTGGTTGGTTAGGAAGTAAATATATTCTCAAAAACGCCAACTAAGGTTGGTCGGGAAGTAAAACTATTCCTAAAAATGCCAACTTGGTTGGTTAGGAAGTAAATCTATTCCTAAAAATGCCAGCTTGGTTGGTTAGGAAGTAAATATATTCTCGAAAATGCCAGCTAAGGTTGGTCGGGAAGTAAATCTATTCCTAAAAATGCCAACTTGGTTGGTTAGGAAGTAAATCTATTCCTAAAAATGCCAACTTGGTTGGTTAGGAAGTGAATATATTCTCGAAAACGCCAGCTAAGGTTGGTCGGAAAGTAAAACTATTCCTAAAAATGCCAACTTGGTTGGTTAGGAAGTAAATCTATTCCTAAAAATGCCAACTTGGTTGGTTAGGAAGTAAATATATTCTCGAAAATGCCAACTAAGGTTGGTCGGGAAGTAAAACTATTCCAAAAAGTGCCAAAGATTGGTTGGTAAGAAAAACCCACTAACTGTAGTTGGTTGAGAAGAAAAATTACCGACCTTGGTTGGTCGAAAACATTTTATGAGTATGAGAAAGTGATCGAGAAATTTTTTTGATACTCGTGACTTTTTAAATTACTACCAAGTTGGTCGAGAAACAAAATATCATCAATTTTGGTTAGTCATCAAATGATTACCATAAATTCAAGATAATCGACAATAAGTTTTAACAAACTCCAGTTGGTCGACAAATAACACAATGTTGTTATCTTTTTAACAGATATACATGCACAAATGTAAAGTGTTTTATAATTACAAGACAATGGCAGTCAAGATTTGTAAATAAAATTATTTCATTAAATGTAGAACAAAATACATCAAGAATGAAATACAAATTTATTACATTAAGATTCCTATTCTATTGGTTTCTTCTCCTCTGCTTTTGAAACAGGTTCCTCGCCAGCAGGTGGATCATTTAAAGCATGAGGGGAATTTATGAAGTTAAGATCTTCAAGCATCCTGATATTCATCACAGATGATCGATCTAGTAGGTGCTTGGGACGAGATATCTCGATATTGGAATGGAGATTGTAATCGCCGAGGTATTTGGAAATCAGACACCGAGGGATGGCCCGAGCAGGGATCCAACTCATATCAAGATTGAATGGTGGCACTAGTAGGTCGAGCAGCCCAGGATTATGGTAATCCCACAAGTAATGACCCTGTTCCAGTTGCATCACACCTAAGGCATTCAACCATCCCTGTTTGTAACCCTCATTGTTTGCATTTTGGATACGATCATCCAAATGGTAGAGAGCCTCGTTGTAGCCAGCCATCCAGAATTCTCCGGGCTGCTTGTGGAATTGATATGTCAATCTTTCCAGCTGCTCGTGGAGACTTTTTATAAAGAGTTATTTATTCTCCAAGACAGACTTCTGCGCAGAAAGCTGCTCTTCCAGACCCTTGATCTTCTTAGACATCTCAGCCAATGCCTGGTTTTTTGCCATCAGCTGGAAGGCCTAGTTCTCTAGAGCAGATTGAGTCCTCTGTTCCTCGAAAGGAATCCGAGCAGCTCTTTCTCGTCCCTGAGGAGCTCTTGCTCGTCCTCGAGTAGATGTAGAAGGGCCAGACCTCTTCAAGGTTTCTAACTCATCCCTGAGGTTGGCATTTTCGACCTCCAAGAACGAGAATCCCTCGTCAGTCACTAGGATCAAAGCATTTGAGGTGGAAGCTGCAGACTTCAACTGAGACACCTCTCTTTACAGGTTATTATTTTCTTGCTCTAATAACTCAGCTATCTGTCTGTGCTCTTCGACCTTAGCCTTCAACGTTCTCTCCCGCACATCGTAAGCAGCAAACCGTTTATCATATCCCTTATCGACACATATTTGCTGATACTTCTTCCCGTACCCCTCGTGCCAAAGGACAGTGGATTCCTTATATTGTTGCTGAAGTTCTTCAAGAGTGCCTTGGAGATCCTCAATCATATCATAGTATGCTACGTTGTATCCACTGCACGGTCGAGTAGGCACTTCAAATATTGATAGGCTTCAATTGCTTGCTCTGAAGCACCATGACCGAGGATGTCAGTGATTTGAGCTGCACTCATGTCTATATGACCAGCTTTAAAATATTCATTGCATTGCCGTAACAGCTTTGTATCATGAGCAGATAATAATTCCATCCTGGGCAGAAACTAGTAGAGGAAGAAAAATCAATAATCAATAAGAGTATAAACAGAGCATGAAGAAGAGAATCAACAGTATGCATAAGCAAAAGTTCAAATTTTATTACATCACAAAGTTCAGAAGTACAGAGTTTAGAGTTACATGTTCAGAAGTTACATTTGACAAAGAAAAATAAAATATAGAGAGAAATCCGAACAACTCTACACCTTTTCCTTGTCTCCCAAAACTTTCTCGGGAGGTTGGAACGAGGAGGTAGGTTGCTCGGAGGAAACAGAGGGTTGCTCGGGACGTGCTGGCAGTTGCTCGGATGAAGTAACGAGTTGTTGAAGTTCCTCGTTAGTGGGCTGGATGGCTGGGGGATGAGAAACTTGATCTCCCATCACTATGAAAGACTCCTCAGAGGCAGCTTCGTCCTCTTTTTCGTCTTCAGGAGTTGGACGGGGACCAGGGATGTGTCACTGAAAGAGTTCAGAATTTTCATCAACCTTTATCTCCTACAGAGCAGCGACCCATCCATCTCTAAAGTATTTGAGGCTGCCATATTCCACTTGCGACATCATGGGAGCCAAACCTTTGTTCCACCCATTATCCCAGCCAGCGCTGAAAGATTTCTTCACAGCCAATTTCCTTTTTGTCTTCTCCGAGGAAAGCTTCTCGGAAAGAAGATTGTCAGCAGCCTTCAGTTTATTCTCAACCTTCCCCTTCTGACGGCTTACTTCCCGAAGTTGACCCAACTCCTCTTCAGCAGCCTTGAGCTTATTTTCAAGCTCCCCAGTATTTTTGAGCTTCCCTTCGAGCTCTTTATTCTTCTTCTCCAAATCATTCATTTTTTTCTCTAACCCTTTTGAGACCTCAATAACCTGAGCCTTCTCCTGCTCAGTCGAAGTAAGCTTTTTCTCCCAAATTGCCTTATCATCATCATATTTCTGAAGAGAATCTTTCAGAGACTGCGTCAGGCCTACCAAAGCTTCCTCTACACCAGACGAGGATCTTGAAGCTTTAATAGCTTCATCTTTCTTCAAAATTGTATTAAAACAGCTCACCAACTGTGAAAAGAAACGAAAGCAAGTTAGTGCACAGATACAAGAAGGAAAGAATGAAAATTTAAAACTATAAGACTTACAGAAGCAATGTGACGAGCTGCTAGTTTGGTAACAGTGTCCCGAGAAAGGTTTTCTTCAATACCTTGGATCTCGGGAATGATCCAAGTCTTCATGAGCTCATAGCAGAGCTCGGGGGAACAAAAGTGGGAACACCACTAGTCGGGGGTTGAGAGATGGATTCAGCCAAATTGACAGAGGAGATTTTCTTCAGCCTCCTCAGAGGAGCATCAATTTTCTCGACTAACGTTGTAGTCTTAGTCGGATAAATGACAATCACCTCGCCTGGAACAACAACCTTTCTCGGGGCCACTAGGGGCTTCTCGACCACCTTCACAGGAGCAGCCGAGGGAGGTGCATCAATTTTCTTTGTCCCTTCTCCTGGGACATCAAGCTTACTTCTTTTTGCCTCTCCAGCACCAGAGGCAGGTTTTTCAAAAAGGGTAGGAGGCCTTATTTTCTTCATCCTTTCACTCAAAGGTATATGTGATTTAGGTGAAGAACTTGTAGAGGCTGGTATGGGTTCTGCGTCGCTTATCACCGGACGAGCAGTAAAAGAGGATGTGTAACTCTTGTACTAAAGAAGATATGAAGCTGACCTAATATGCTCATCGGCAATAGTCTGATGCAAACTCCAGATAAGTTTTAAGTGCCTTATATTAACGTCTGCCTCTTTTGGAGATTTTCTTTTGCTGTCACTGCAAATAAATCAAAATTAAAATATCAGTGGCACATTTTATCAAACACAAAGGAATCATAATTTTGAAAATAAAATAAAAACCACCTATCCCATTGCTAGGGAGGACATCTGGGACCCTGGTAAACATCATCTCCAGTCAATGGAGGGTGTTGCTAATTTTTCATAACAGCCCCGTGCTCAAAATAATCCCTATTGGCATCTGGGAGATTGACCACTAAAGCTCTATTTAAAAACCTAGTTTTTAAATAAAAAGTTTTATCGCCTACAACCCATCTATAACAAAACATGATTTCAGGAATTCCTATACGAGTTCCATGAATTTGATTTAATCTATAAACACCATTAACTATTCTCCACGTATTGGGAGCTATTCTTGCAGGAACTACGTCAAAGTATTGACAGAATTCCAGACATAGAGGGTTTGGGGGAAAAGAAAAGCCACACTCAGCAACAAGGAGACTCGGGAACCAATGTCCCTCAGCCAAACGAAAATAGTCTAAAGGCTCAGAAAGCTCTTCCAAAATAACCCAGGAGGGAATAGAAAAATCAGAGCAAAATTTATCAATCGATTTTACAGGATAAACCATGATGAAAGAAGGAAATCAAAGAGAAAGAAGAAAATCTTACAGGAAAGAGACGAGTCGGTTGACAACAAAATATGGAAGAGATGAACGCACAGGAGAGAGAGATGATGGAAAACTCAAAGAGACAAATTTGAAAAAGTAGAAGACGATGGGATTTTCTGCAACGTTTAAATACTTTGCCTTGGGAAAGGGTAAAAGTAATGATTATAAAAAGAGACGGTTACGTTACCGGCGGCTAAAAAGACAAAAGGGGCGCGGGAATAGAAGCGGTTAGAAAAATTCAAAAAAAGAGCGATTCTACGAATTTGGAAGAAGAAATAAATACAAGAGAAAATACTCCTAAATTTCAGGATAACCATTTAAAACCGCCATATATCGAGAAAGAATGTTCCACACTCCTCAAATTTCGAACTATGAAACATTGGGGGCTTTTGTTGATACCAAATTTAGTCTGTTGATATGGCTCAATTGGGTGAAGACACGTGGCAATCTACATGGCAACGACAAACACTTACGAACAACACCTCGACTCCGAGGAACTCTGCTTCCCCGATCAACTCAGATGCTCCGACCTATAAGAACTCTCCGAGGAACTCTGCTTCCCCGATCAACTCAGACGCTCCGACCTACAAGAACTCTCCGAGGAACTTTTGAGTACCGAGGAACTTTTGAGCACCGAGGAACTTAGGCGGTCCGAGCTGCACCTCGGACAAAGCATTAATAGCCGGATAACCAACAGTTTGACTGCGCATTAAATGCTCATTATTATCATACAGATGTATACGCTTAAGGGGCATTAAATGTATTACCCTTTCACATTACAGCCTTAGGCCTATAAATACATTGTATTATCCTCATTGTAGGGGGACCGGAATTTCTTGAGAAAACTTGTAATCGAGAATTCCCAAACAGTCAGCAATAACAAAAATAGTGGACGTAGGCCATTCTTATAAGGCTAAACCACTTTAAAAGTTCTTTGTCTCATTTTATTTATCTGTGATTAAATAATTAGATATCATCTAATTGTTTACATCAACACTCATGGTGAGCCCCTCTCCCTTGGCCTTCTTTTGTGGCCTTTCATCTTGGGCGGAGGGGTTACTCGTGGTGGGTCCCTCGCCCTTGGCCTTCTTCTATGCTCTTCTATCTTATGCGGAGGGGTTACTCGCAGTGAGCCCATCACCCTTGGCCTTCTTTTGTGGCCTTTAATATTGGGCGAAGGGGTTACTCGCGATGAGCCCCTCGCCCTTAGCCTTCTTCTGTGGCCTTATGTCTTGGGCGGAAGGGTTGCTCACGGTGGGACCCTCTCCCTTGGCCTTCTTCTATGGTCTTCTGTCTTGGGCGGAGGGGTTGCTCGTCGTGATCCCCTCACCCTTGGCCTTCTTCTGTGGCCTTTTATCTTCATTGGAGGGGTTGCTCGCGGTGAGCTCTTCGTCCTTGGCTTGGGTGGAGGGGTCGCTTGTGGTGAGCCCCTCACCCTTGGCCTTCTTCTGTGGCCTTCTGTCTTAGGCAGAGGGATTTCTCGCGATGAGCCCCTCGCCCTTGGCCTTATTCTGTGGCCTTATATCTTGGGTGGAGGGGTTGCTCGTGGAGATACCCTCACCCTTGGCCTTATTCTGTGGCCTTCTATCTTGGGTGTAGGGGTTGCGCGTCGTGAGCCCCTTGCCCTTGGCCTTCTTGTATGGCCTTCAATATTGGGCGGAGGGCCTGATCATGGTGAGCCCCTCGCCCTTGGCTATTTTCTGTCAAACATACAATCTTGGAAAAGTGGAGCCACTCTAAATGGATCCCCATACTCCAGGCTATTTCACTATTTATTCACCGGCTTGAGGACTTCTCAATATTAGCCCCCTCGTGCAGAAGTGTCCTATAGTGCCGAGAGACTTATGCATGAAACAATCGTACCTTTTATTTATGGGTGCTTCAATGCCCTTGGAGCCCCAGGTAGTAAACTGTCATATCTTATATTTATACTTGACAGTTGCTCAAGACTGTGAGCGCTTCGGGGCCCTTGAAGCCTTAAGTGCTCAACTGATGCTCCTTATATTTATACTTTGCATAGGGTAGGTCGTCCGAGGTTTTTTCGTTTTGGGTTTTCCTTGTATATTGCGATATTTTAGATTGATCTTTATTTTATTCTTACAAATCACCTAAATGCATGCTTAAGGCAAAGTAAAATTGGTTAATTATTTACACAGTGTTTATTTAATTAGTGCTTAATTAAAATTGGATTAATTTCCCATTCGATTAGTTTAATTGGAAAATAAAATTTGTATTTGATAATCCGTATTCCTAGCACTAACATGTTTCAAATTGGTATTAGAGGAAGTTACACTATCTTACTATGTTAATCCTTGCTTAGTGAAATGTTAGGGTCTTAGATGGATTTTAACCGGGAGGGAGTTCCTTTACCCGACCTCCTATGTTTGATGGGTCAAATTATTCCCGTTATAGGACTCAAATAATATTTTTCTTAAAATATTTTGATGACGATGTTTAGAACCCGGTAGAATATGGGTGGTCTCCTCCTACTAAAAATGGTTTTCTTAAAGCATATTCCACTTGGACAAAGGCTGAAAAAGATACATCGAATTTTAATTCCAAAGGAGCAAACCCTATCTTTTGTTTTGTTATAACGTAAAAGTTTAGATGGATTATGACTTGTGAGTGCAAAAGATGCTTGGAAAGTTTGAAATCCACATATTAGGGCACTAACACGGTCAGGTCTTCTAAGTTGGAAAATCCGAAAATAAAATTTGAGACGATTAAAATAGGAGAGCATGAGTATTTTGATAAGTTTTATGATAAGTTTTTGGACATTGCTTACTCCTCATTTAACTTAGATGATATTACTTGTCATTTAACTTAAGGTCATAGCCTGAAAGATTTAATGCCAAAGTCACAGTCCTAGATTCTCTTGGTGGTGTTAATTTTATGAGAGTCAAAGGACTTGTAGTTGATCTCCAAAGATATGAGATAAATATGTGTACTCCTTGGAAGTAAGATGAAAACCCAAGTTTTTCTTTGAAAATACATAAGGGGGATGTGTCAAATTAGGATAGTGAGGGCGATTTAGATCCCTAAGAGAATTCTAGGTTTTCTACAAAGTTCACCAAGTTTGTTAAGCTTAGAGAAGATAAAAATTTTGGAAAGAAATGCAAGAACTTCAACACCGACCATGATAGGAAAAAGAACCCTAAGAATATGGATAACCAGGACAAGTGTTATGAGTGCCAAGGGTTTAGGCATTATTCTCGTGAGTGTCCCATTAAACTAAAGAAATATGGTACGAGTCCCAAAGCTTACAAAACTCCCGTGAATTGTAACTTAATCGCTTTCATGCGAGTTTAAATGAAAAGTATTTCAACATTGAGGATCATCTTATGCATGACAGTTTTGAGGTCGAGTCTTGTGATTCCCACGGTAATGAAGAATAGGGAGAAGAGGATATGAGTTAAAAGGATGAGAATGAGATTCAAGTTTCCTATCATGAGATGTACATAGATTCATTAAATAAGGCTAAGTTAAAACACCGTTTCGTAGAAAATAATGATAAATTGATTGAATCTTTAAGGCCACTTAAGAAGACTTTTAGGGAAAAGCTTATATACATTGAGGGAGAGAGAGATAACCTTTATGGATTGTTTGAAACTGTGAAGAAGGAGTTGCTAAAGTTTTCTGAGTCTAATATTCAGCTTGAGTTTAGGATTATGGAGATAGAAGAAAAATTAAGAGCCACGAGTCATGTCAAATTTGATTTGGAATCTAGTTTAGATAAGTTGGATAAGATTTTAGGCACCGTCCAATTAAAAAAATGACAAGATTAGTATTGGAAATGATGACCCCGATGTTTTCTCTCTTGAATCTAAGACCAAAGTTTTTAGAGAATCAATCGTTGCCAAGGACGTTAAAAAGGTCAACCCAAAGGTTACATTCATTATTGTGTTTACACTTCCAGACACTGTGGTAGGAAAGGCCAGCTTAGGAAGTTTTGTTTTGATCTTAGAAAAGGTCCTAGGATGTTCAGATCTCGTGTAACCATGGTTCCTAGAACCTGCTACGTTAAAACATCATCTATTTGGGTTTAGGAGATCCGATTTGGAGGCACTTTATATTAGACTTGCTGATTCTCGCATATTTTCACATGGTTTTTCACATGCTATATTTTATAAGTTATTATGTTTGCATGTTTTTCATATACTAATTTTTTAGCTTCATGATATATGTTACGACTATTTGTATGATGTTTGTATCTTTTGTAATTTGATTATCCATTTATTTGAGCCTATATGAGGAAAATACAAAAATATTTTATGTGTCTTTCGAGTTATTTTGAGAAATGTTTACAAACTCAAAAAGATTTTGTTTTGTTTGTGTAGTTAGTTTTACACCTTTTGGGTGGCATATCGATATGTTTGAATCCCATTCATTCAATGTTTTCCAAGTGTCTAGGACATTAGAGTATGGTTTACAATTCTTTGGATTGTTTCTTAATCATGCGTAGCACGGAGTTATTGAATTTGGTTGGATTAATGGATTCATCTAAGTATATGCCTCTGCACACACTTGCACGAGCTCTTTTGCATTTTAACTACTTATTTTGAATGAGCTAATTGAGACGTTCTTCTATCAATTTTGTCATATAAATATCTTTATATCTGAGGGATTTGTGCATGTAAGAACCATTGCGGTGAGGTTTTTCCTAGGATTCAAAAAGATAAGAGCGAGTGGAAAGGGCTATGAAAGGAGTAAATATCATTTGTATGAAAGGGAACCATTGTTAAGAGCCCATGAAAAGGAAAAGGAAAGAAAAATAAGAGAGAAAATATTTTCCAATGCCAAAGTTTAGAATTGATCATCAAGAGTGATACGTTCAAAACAACGAAAAAATGAATATGTATATTTCTGAGGGTGTTATAAGTTGAAGATTACTGAGTTTACACAATGATTCCTAGTTCATAATTAATGTTTGACGTTTTATTTTGAGAATCATCAATATTTTCTAGGCTTGTGTGCATTTAGGTCCGTTTGCCCATTATGAGTTCACTTTATTTGGTACTTGAAGATAAATGTAAGTTTGATAAGTTAATGAGATCAGATAGAACTCCTTGGAATCTCTTGAGTGGTTGGTACATATTTCTTTTGTTTTCTATTTCACACACCTTCACGCCATATCACATTTGGTTTAGACATATTTATTCCATATGATTGTGAAAATCTAGTTTATTTTTGTGTATTTTTGTGGTGTTATACCTATATATTTATGTGCGTTCTTGTTATATGTGTTCATATATTTATATGGTATATTTATTTTGAGACTTTGATTGCATTTAATTCATGTTTATCTATTATTATTTAATTGGAATCATATGCTTCAAATTTTATCTAATTGAAATTATATGTTTCATCGTTTGGATTAACTGTGCTTGTGTTACCAAGTTGTTTATTATTCTCGTTTCACTTCATAGTGTATGATATGATTATTTCCTTTATGATCACTTGTGTCACATTAAGAGGGAGAAGTTTTTACATATTATGCACATTTACCTTTGTATATTCCCAAACAAAATGGAGGAGAAGTTTACCTTAAGGGAGATAAGTATCGCATAAGGGGGAGATGCTTTTAGAAAGGGAGTTTGTTTTTCATATGCGATTTATATATTTCATATTCTCTTTGCATTTGAAAGGTGTGTGTCAAGTGTGCAGGTTTAATCGATGATGAGACAAAGTTTCCCAAAAGAACAACTACTCAAGAGTTAGAGTCGATTAAGTGTTAGTTTGTACTTTTTCCTTTAGGGATTGGGGATTTTGTATTAGAGATCTTGACGACCTATTAGTTTTTATATTATTATTTTTTATCTCAGAATAGTCAAAGGGAGATATATGTAAGGACAAATTTTCAATGCGTTAATGTTTATTGTAATTTTTTTAAGATTGGCTTTATTCCAATTGGAAAAACTATTTGAGTCATATGTTAGGATTGTGTTCAGTTTGTGCTTAAACACTATGAATTTTTAAGACCATAGAGGCCAAGTTAAAGTGACATCAACTTTTATGCTGAGTTTCTTCTTCATCCATCGGATCTCAAGAAAGGTATGAATGGTGTATTATATTGATCCCTGGATTTATTTTTGTGTGTTAATGTCTTTAAATTTAATTCAGGCGATTTTCACAAAAGTTTTTGGAAAATACTTTTTTCGCATTATCATTTGAACGACTTTTAAAGTAGTTCAAAAAAAATTACTTGTGTCATTCGAACGAGGTTTCATGTCGTTCGAAAAACTTTGGGCTTCTCGTTCAAACAATCTTCAATTGACCTCCAAATGAGATGTTCATGCTTGGGAAAAAATTCATGGGAAGCCGTGACACCCTGCCTAATTAAATACCGAGTGATCAGTCCTTTATTCAATTTAAAATAGAATATCCAGTTGTATCAGCATTTGCATCATTGTCGAAATTTTTTTTACTAAATACTAACCACCTAATATTTAAAAGTCTGATGTCAAATTTTATCTTGAATTAACAAAAAACCAATTAAATGAATAAATAAACATTCATCCTCCAATACAATCTCCTGGGAAATAAATTGACAACATGAATTAACTAAGTCTGGAGAAAAAACTTACAGAGAAAAATCCCGCTACAAGAGTCTGATACAAAATAAAGCTAAATAACTGAAAAATAAACAAAATTCTAAAGTACAATCTTTAACAAGGATGGCCAACATGCCCTGACTGATGTAAAGTGCTCCGAATGAGTTAAGGATAAGTGGATGAATCTAATACTAAGGTATTGTATCTTCCACATCAGCTACAACACTCAACTGATGGGAACCCTAAGTTGTGTGTCCTTGTGGCCGGGCACCTGCTGTAATATATATAGAGACAAAAGGAGGAGATTTTCAAGAAACTGGTCAGAGCCCGAGTTGAAAATAGTTTTAAAACAGCAAGTGCTTAAATTGCATAAAATAATGAATATTATATACATGTTAGTCATGCACTCTCACTTCAGATTCTCACCTCTCAACTATTGTGCACTTCTAACGCATTCTCCTAACCTATCCTAGTTACACTATCCCACCTGACTAGTTTGAATCAAGTCTCTTAATATGATGCCCAAGACACTGTGCCCACCCGTATCACCCCAATAATAAATTCTTGCATTTCCAATACCAATTAATTGAATTCAAGTATCTCATTAATCCCTTGAGCTTTCACGCACTTAATATATTTTTTATCTCGTTATCATCATGTTCTACTAAGCAACATAGTAGAATAAACACAAGTATATATATATATATACACACATATATATATATATATATATATATATATATATATATATATATATATATATATATATATATATATATATATATATATATATATATATATATATATATATATATATATTTCACCATTATAATATATACAAATACCGCACCCCACATAGGCGAAACTAATGGTGCGTACATACTCTGCTATCAAGTACCGGTACCTCACGTACATAATAAGGACTATTGATTCTGAATCCCTTGAAATCGTAACAAAAAAAATCACACACAAACTGGAGGCGAACATTCCACGGTGTAATGGGTCATGCACATACCTACACACCCATATAACCTAAACTTATCCACTTACAGATAAGTCTTCCTTTGATCCTATACTCTGAGTTACCAATCTAAAAGGACTCCTCAAGATAAGACTTTCCCCTTGAAGACCTCTCGGCGATAGCAAGTATGGTAGGTATGTCATACATATAAAAATCCATACAATAGGTATTCACACAAGCTAAGTATTTATACATTCATTATTGGTATACACACATCCCATATTCCAATTCTCACGCATTGTATTTATAACCCGTATATCATGCGTAGATTTAATTAACGCCATAACTCTCGTCGTATAAATTCAAGTATCTTTCCCTATCCCAAAGGTTTATGAAGTGACCCAATTATTCCTTAGGTTAATTTAGTACTATAGTGTCCCCCTGCTCCTGGTATAATCCCTAAGTCATCATTTATCTGAATTAAACCCAATTCCATCAAATTTCCAATCGTAATGCATTCGAAGAACACTTATAACTTTCCCCATTCAATTCCATACATAATGACACTTTTCGGTCCTTAACTACAACCTTATTGACCTTCTCTAAGTCGCGTTATATTCAATTAATCAACATTAAGGGTTCTAAAAAGTAGGGGTTGGATCGAAACTTAAAAGGAAAAACAATTCACAAATTGCAGGGGAGTCGATCGATCAAAGAAATGGGTCGATCGATCGACGTTCTTGAGTCGATCAATCTGTCCATCAGATATTGGCTTACAATTTCTCCATAATTTTGCCTACGGGTTTCTTCACTTTTAAACCTCCAAACATCCATTACAATGTCCCAAACTCCCAAATAATTATACTAAATGTTACACCAACATAAATACATAAGTTCTAAGGTATTAGAATCATCAAATCATCATGGGGAATAATTTTCTTGGATTAAATCATGAATATTTCTTAAAAACCCTAGTTCATCAATCTTTATTCAAGAACACCATAAATCTCATATTTAATTCGAAATTTCCAACTCTTAGATTATGATTTCATTTTTCTATTAATCCCAGATATTCATCTACATGCAAAACCTACCCAATTTCATGATTAAATTCTTCAAATTCATAAACTATCAAATATTCATGGATTTTCTCCAATTCTAAACTACCATGGATATTATTGGCACTGAATATTTGCAAGATAAATCACTTGCCTTTAATGGAAGTTCTGATCCTCTAAAGAAGATGGTATTGTGGATGATCCTCCCTTTTTAATTTACGCGTGGGGGGTGAAGGTGGTGCAAACGGTGCACCGGTGGTGGCTCTAGGCTTGAAAACCCCATCTTCTTCCTCCTCACATGGCCTCTTAAGCTTTTATGAATTCTAACCCTAGAAGACAATTCCTATCATCTGATATAACCCTTGAATTTTCGTAGGTTTAATTACTCTAAAAATTAAAATGATCGAAATACCCTACCGGTGTGTCGATTTAGCCAAAAACTGCCCCGGGATCAAAAATAAACCCCCGAGTAGACATTTTTGACTATCTGAACCCTTTTGGACACTTTCACACACTCAAAATGACCATATAGGTGACTTATAAATAAAGATACCTTTATTCCATTAAATTTAGTCCCGACACGACTGACACATGTGTCCTGACTTGATTTCCATAACTATCGTATTATTCACTTGCGAAAATTTTAATAAATTCATAATCGCATAATACTTTACTCATTAAGTAATATTCCACATGATTCACATCAATAATAATAACTCCCATCACGCTAGTAAATGTCTTTTTAAATCCGGATTAATCATAAATTTCTTTCTCATTATTTAATTCAATTAATCCCATAATTAAAATCATTAAAATTTACGGGGTATTACATAATCTCACTCGATCCTCATTCAAACAAGAATTGTGGTGTCATTCGAACGACTTAGTTTTCGTTTATACGAGATATCCAAAGTAATTTGAACAAATTTGAATTTTTGTTTAAATGACTTGCATTAGGATGCGTTGCCGCGACCAAAAATGTGTTCTAGTGTGCGTGCTATCTAGGCTCAAGTGCAAGCCTGTCGCTCAAGTAATAAACCCGATAAGTCGGGATCGTATCCACAAGGAGAAAAGGACAATAAGTAAGAATAGCTAATTTAACCCTCAAGTGATCCAAGAAGAAATGAAAAGATGTTTGTTGGTGATCTTTGAAACTATTATAAACTAACAGCAATAATTGACCCTATGAATAAACTAAGTGTTTAAGAACACAAATTAAAGAGAGTGAATATAAAGATGGAAGAAATATAGTTTAGGAAACAATCCCCCAAACCCTAGTAATTTATCAGATAGAATGCTAGAATTATAAATTATAAATTGGAATGAATCCAATCTTTATAGATCCAAAGCATTACATATATGAGGGTACTAGCCCGCATCATATGAAATCAAAGGTAAATATAAAGTGGTGTAGGACAATTATACTCGCATTGTATTCTTAAACATCCCAGGTACCTAGGGTAAGAGAGATTAAAAGATCTACCATGGTTGTAGAATTATCTTAAACGATTCGTCCAATTATTTAATTTAAATTCTATATCCTATATAGATAAATTACATCGGGATGGGTTCATGCATCCCAACCCTTACAAATTAGCTAAACATGATGAAAACAAAATAAAACTCCCAAATTAAAGTGCAGGAATTCATAATTAGATCTAAAAATTTGAGAACAAGACTTGGGAATGGAAAACGAGAAAGCAATAATTAATAACACTAACTACGAAACCAGTAAAAACAGAGAGTTTAAAATTACTTGGAGAATGAAGAAATCTGAAACTAAAACTTGAATCTTGAATTGAACTTCAATCTTGAATAGTATCAAAATTTCCAAACTAGAGTCCTTTGTTACAAGAACCCTTTAAAACTGAAAAGAAGGCTAAACTAACTCTAAAACTTCTCTAAGAACAACTCCCTTTGGAATGACATAGGGATTGGCCTTTTATAGATCTCAAAAATTACTTTTCCCATGCCTCTCCACGTTTTACAACTAATAAAAACGAATTAAACAGGAAATTTCAAGAGTTGTCTCTTCAGCTTCCAGAATTAATTTCAACTTTAGACTTTCTGTCTCCAACTTTAAATGGGCATAACTTCTTCACCGTAGCTCGAATTGGGGTGCTGTTTTTTCCAATGTTCTTGTAACTTAGATATCTTCAACTCTCTAGCTTTCCCCACCACCGGAATATATATGTAAAATTACGAAAATGCCCTTCAATTCTCCATTTCTTGGTTTCTTTCACTGTTTTGAGTTCTCCTTCGCACAAACTTGCATGAAATACCTATAAAGCACATGAGAAATACACAAAACATGAAATACTTGCCAAAAGAGGTTAGTAGCATAAATTTGAGACAAATACAAGCTATTTACCCTGCACGGGATCATAAAAATACCGAAATTAAGGGAATAAATGTGAAGAATATATGCCTAATCACACCCCCTAACTTAGAACTTTGCGCGTCCCAAGCAGCGTAAAAGAATCCTATCAAGGCTCAACTCTTGAAAATCATTTTATTGGGATATAATACCTTTTTTGCGGGCAAGCGATTTCATTTAGCGTATGCAACAAGCCTTTAAACCCCTAGGTTACCCTAGTAGGACGAGTTTTGTCTCGTGAGGGTTTGCAACGAATATACCCACAAAATTCTTTATTGACTCAAATAAATATCAAAATACTTAAAAATTGTACAATTTAAACTTTTCGAAAAATAATCACCATAAATTCATATTCAAATGTCTCAAACCATAGTGTGTGTGTGCAAAGCCAGAAATTAAACCTCAAATTTCCACCGATTGAGCATTACGTTACTTTCCAGAAATTCATTTTGATTCAAATTCTTACAGATGCACTCACAAACGAATCACTCGGATTGTGGCTATTTTCTCTCGGTATGCATGATATAAAGAGTAAATATAAGGGACACAAATTCATGCATACGAAATTGAAAAGAAGGAAATATATGGTGAAAAGATCTCATCATCGGAATACAGTTATTAGGAAATGGGAACATCACCTCTATTTCACACCATTTAATCTCTCATTTTATCTTTTCATGTCTTATCTCTCCACGCAGTAATTAATTTCGCCATTTGGACTCAGTTAGGACTTTTCTTGGGGTTAAGGTGTAAAAGGGAAAAAATGGAAATGGTAGGGAATGTTGGAATTGGAAAATGTCCTTATGATGTCCATTAGTGCTTTTTCGGGCATTTGCTCATTTTTCTCTTTCTTTTCTATTTTCATTTTTTCTTTTCTTTTTTCTTTTCTTTTTCTTGCTATTTTTGTTGAGAATATCTATTTTTTCTTTTCTTGACCCCTTTTTTTTAGCACAATTGGGACTTTAGTTGATGAATATTCAATTTTCACAATTCCGGGCTTCTTCGGTTTTTTCGGGTTACCAAACGAAAAGGATAAATTTTATTCGGCTCAATTGGGTTATCAAAGGGATAATTTTTCACATCTTTTTATGAACAATATTTTTGGGTAACAAACGATGGCCTACTTCATCGTCCAAATTGCTAATCACATTGCCATATGCATCTCGAGATTAATTAAGTTCAGAGATATATTTAACACGAATTTCGAGACAACATTTCACACATTTCTCATAACCGATCAAAACAAAGGATTGAGATCATCAACGACTTATTAAAACGCTAAAAAGAACTTTGAGTTAATCATAAACTCGGATTGATTTAAAAACTCATAAAAAATTGAAAGGCTCGAAATCTCACCGGGTTGGACTAATCTCCACACTTATTCGTAAAGTCGTCAATTTTCTTTCAATTTTCATCTTTGGTCAATTTTGGCTTAGTGCAATTGAGATTTAACAATTTGAGACTTCAAACAGAATAAAGGTGATATTTTTGAAAATTTTAAATTCCAATTTTTATTTATTTTGAACAAATTTTTTTTTTCTTTTCAAAAAAAAAATTCAATTTTTTTTTGTCATTTTAAAAATTTGTAAAGTTTTAGAAAGACGCACTTATCACCCCCCCCTAACTTAGACTTTTGCATTGTCCTCAATTAAAATGATTAAAATCTAAAGAAGAAAAATAATAAGTGCAATAAATAAAACAAGCAAATTATTAAAATGCAACAAGACACTATATAACACTTATACATGACTCAAAAATACAACAAAAATCACCCCATACGCGTCGAGGGTGCGACGACCTCTCATCTCTCTCCACAAATCACCCGACCCCTTTCACTGGGTACGATGCGCTCCTCGTCTCTCTCGTCTTACCATCATAAGTGAATAGCCGAAACAAATTGGGCCCGTGCCCATAGATAAAGGAAAGACCGGGAGATGCATTATGATAAATCGAAAAAGGATCCTCTTGTTGCATAGCACGTGGGTTGGTCTCTAAGTCGGACGAGATTTGAGTCGTATCTTCAAGTACCTCCGAAGACTCAAATGGTATGGGTGGATGTTTGGTAATGAGGAATGCATCAATTCTATTGTCCAACTCTCTTTCGTCTAAATGACGAAATGAGGCCCAGAAAGATTGGACTTCAACATTTAGGCGTGCATCCACCTGTCCGAACTCGCTCTCAAACTCTGCTAGGATCAACTCCTCGAGCTCTCTCTCTTGCTTGGTGTCCTCAACCTGCCTTTCGTGCTCACTCACCGAATTATAGGGTGGTGTAGGTGGGTGGTAATCGAGGAGAAATGTATCGATAGTGTCCTGCCATTCGCTTTCCTCTAAGTATTTCAACGAGCCTCTCCCGACACACTCTAAATCTCCTCTTTCACTCTTGTCCATGGGCTCACTCATGCTCTCTAATGCATTAACTAAACATACCTCCCCTACCTTGCTCTCGATGTTGCAACCACTCCTCTCACTGTGCGCAACACAACCTTCCCCTAATGGCTCTTCCTTGTAAGTTCTTTCTTTCTCGTGTGCTTCCCCCAAAAGATCCAACCCTCGCGGTTCCCCTTCATCACCCTCTCTCTTGGAATTGTTAAAAATATTTGTTTCGAGGGTCATGTTCGCGAAAGTTAATTGCATACACCCACTTCGGTTATTGATAAGAGCATTAGCTGTAGCTAAAAATGGGCGGCCAAGGATAACGGGAACATGATTACTTCGGAGAAAGGAGGGTTCTTCGTCCCATATGACAAAATCCACCGGGAAGTAGAAAGTGTGTATTTGGACAATCACATCCTCAACAATTCCCCGAGTAAGCTTCATGTAACGATCCGTGAGCTGGAGAGTCATATTTGTGGGCTTAAGGGACCCCAATTCTAGTTTCCTATAGATGGAATATGGCATAATGTTAACACTCGCCCATAGATCTATTAGAACTCTCTCGATTCGGTTCTTCCCCACGATACACGAAATAGTGGGTGCACCCGGATCTTTATATTTTAATGGAAAGTCACTCGACAAGACTGCGCTGACATTTTGGGCCAATTAATGTTTACCTTTAGCTTGCGTTTCACCGTGAGTAAGTCCTTAATAAACTTAGCATACGCGGGAATTCTCTGTATAGTCTCGAGAAAAGGTAAATTAATGTTTACTTGCTTAAGGACTTCCAGAACTTCATCACGGGAGGTTGTTTTGGAGTGAGAGACCAACCGTTGAGGGTATGGGGCAGCGGTGGGGGTGATGGCCTTGGGTCCACTAGTGTTTTCCTCATCCTCACTCTTAATTAAAGGGGCATCTTCGGCCTCTCTTGTGCCGGGAGAAACGTCTTTATCTTTAGATGCAGTGCGTGGGGGAGGTGACAAATCAATTACTTTCCCACTACGTAGAGTGGTAATAACGCTACATTGCTCTCGATGGCCGTGGCATGTAGTGCCAATACTGGTTTATCCTTGGGGAGGTCGTTGGCTTTGAGCAGGAAATTTTCCCTTCTCTTGGACATTCGATGCAGTTTGCAACCTTGAGATGCTAGTATGTATTTCATTGAACATTCGATCATACTTAGCATTGTTCTCCTTTTGAGAATGGATGAGGTGATTTAAGTTGTCCTCAAAAGATCGCCTTGGTGGGGTAGCATATGAACCAGGAGATGGTGATTGCATGAGGGGCTGCATATGTGTTAAACCAGGATGATTCCTCTAAGATGAATTGTACGCGTTTCCCTGGGGTGTACTAAAATGTCCGCTAACCCCTCCTATAGCTTCAACTTACTCAGTGTATATTGCCTTGTAAGCGGGTATTGCCGGACATCCTTTAGTAGAATGACCCGCCGCACAAATGGCACACACCTCTTCTTTTACAGCTGAGATATGTCCAGTAGCTTCTCTAAACCGAACCTCAAGGATGTCTCTTATCCTCTTTTCAAACTGATCAAGCCGACGGTCTAACAAAGTGTCCTTGTCCAATTGATAAATACCGAAAGTAGCAGGAGTGTTGGACACTTGTCGATGTCTGTTTTGGCTGTTGGGGTCAGAAACATCCCATGATTGCATAGTCTCTGCTACGTATTTCAAATGAGCCTCAGCATCGCTCGAGTCTAATTCCCAAAATGGTCTTTTGCACATTGTCTGCACGAGTTGTTTAGACGCCAAAGTAAGCCCTTGATGAAAGAACGAAATGAGATGATGTTTCTCAAACCCATGATGTGAGCAAGCGCTAACTAACTCCTGAAAATGTTCCCAACACTTATCAAAGGCTTCATTGTCATTTTGGCAAAAAGCTTGGATTTGAGCCTTGACAGAATGGGTTTTGTGTTGCGGAAAGAAATTTGAGAGAAACTTAGTCTGCATATTTCTCCAGGACATAACAGAATTAGGGGGTAGAGACCATAGCCAGGTCTTAGCTTTATCCTTTAAGGAAAAAGGGAAAAGCTTTAATCGGATAACATCTTGTGGGCAGGCTTGATCACCAAACGTCTCACATGTATCTTCGAATTCTCGAATATGGAGATATGTTTTTTCAGAATCCATCCCATGAAATGTAGGAAGAATTTGAATCATCCCATTACGAAAGTGGAACTGACCGACATTATACGGGAGAAAAATGCAACCAGGGGTAACAGTTCGCTCCGTAAATAAAAGATATTTCATGGGAAGATATGGTATCTCCTCCTCTCCAACACCAACACCAACACCAACACTACCGTGCACAGACATATTGCTACCCAACGATTCAGAACCCTCACTCAGTGTTTGACTCAAAAGTGTGGAGCGTCGGTAGTATGAGAATTGTAAGAGTTAGCTTCAACAAGGGGATTTCCGTGAAATTAGGTTGTAGACAACGGAGGAGTTTGCATGAACAGCTTATGAAAGATGAGATGAGATGAGATTTTTTTTTTGAATGAATCAAATTCACTCTCCTAAATGTCACAGTCTCCCCGGCAACGGCGCCAAAAACTTGACGCGACCACAAATGTGCGTGCTATCTAGGCTCAAGTGCAAGCCTGTCGCTCAAGTAATAAACCCGGTAAGTCGGGATCGTATCCACAGGGAGAAAAGGACAATAAGTAAGAATAGCTAATTTAACCCTCAAGTGATCCAAGAAGAAATGAAAAGATGTTTGTTGGTGATCTTCGAAACTATTATAAACTAACAACAATAATTGACGCTATGAATAAACTAAGTGCTTAAGAACACAAATTAAAGAGAGTGAATATAAACATGGAAAAAATATAGGTTAGGAAACAATCCCCCAAACCCTTGTAATTTATCAGATAGAATGCTAGAATTATAAATTATAAATTGGAATGAATCCAATCTTTATAGATCCAAAGCATTACATATATGAGGGTACTAGACCGCATCATATGAAATCAAAGGTAAATATAAAGTGGTGTAGGACAATTATACTCGTATCGTATTCTTAAACATCCCAGGTACCTCGGGTAAGAGAGATTAAAAGATCTACCATGGTTGTAGAATTATCTTAAACGATTCGTCCAATTATTTAATTTAAATTCTATTTCCTATATAGATAAATTACATCGGGATGGGTTCATGCATCCCAACCCTTACAAATTAGCTAAACATGATGAAAACAAAAGAAAACTCCCAAATTAAAGTGCAGGAATTCATAATTAGATCTAAAAATTTGAGAACAAGACTTGGGAATGGAAAACGAGAAAGCAATAATTAATAACACTAACTACGAAACCAATAAAAAAAGAGAGTTTAAAATTACTTGGAGAATGAAGAAATCTGAAACTAAAACTTGAATCTTGAATTGAACTTCAGTCTTGAATAGTAGCAAAATTTCCAAACTAGAGTTCTTTGTTACAAGAACCCTTTAAAACTGAAAAGAAGGCTAAACTAACTCTAAAACTTCTCTAAGAACAACTCCCTTTGGAATGACATAGGGATTGGCCTTTTATAGATCTCAAAAATGACTTTTCCCATGCCTCTCCACGTTTTACAACTAATAAAAACGAATTAAACAGGAAATTTCAAGAGTTGTCTCTTCAGCTTCCAGAATTAATTTCAACTTTAGACTTTCTGTCTCCAACTTTAAATGGGCATAACTTCTTCACCGTAGCTCAGATTGGGGTGCCGTTTTTTCCAATGTTATTGTAACTTAGAGATCTTCAACTCTCTAGCTTTCCCCACCACCGGAATATATATGTAAAATTACGAAAATGCCCTTCAACTCTCCATTTCTTGGTTTCTTTCACTGTTTTGAGTTCTCCTTCGCACTAACTTGCATGAAATACCTATAAAGCACATGAAAAATACACAAAACACGAAATACTTGCCAAAAGAGGTTAGTAGCATAAATTTGAGACAAATCCAAGCTATTTACCCTGCACGGGATCATAAAAATACCGAAATTAAGGGAATAAATGTGAATAATATGTGTATAATCATGCGTGCCACCATCTTTTATACTTTTTCTACAAATTAAAGTGAGAACAAAGTTATTTTGAAGGGAAGGGTTTTAAAAGCAAATCTCCTTATCAAATAAAAAGCCTATTTTAACCCTAGTTTACACCCTATCTTTGAGATCGAAGAATCTACATAAAATGTTTGTTTGAGATCTTGAGTTTCTAGTACAAAGATTGTGAACTCTATATCTTTGTGATAGTTCATTTTGTGTGGTGGATTCCATATTTGTTGTGGTTACAGTTTAATAGACATGATTGGTGGACACCGAGACGTGTGAGGTGCACACATTCTTCCAATCGTGGATGGATTCCTGTGGTGTTTCTATGAACAAGGTTCAAGTAATGAAGACTGCACCAAATCTTAAAGGCGTCGAGTCAAGTTGAATAAGTATGTTTATTACTATTATATAAATTCTATGTCATAGTGAATTTTTGTAGAATGGGACATACGAGATTTTCTCACTGTGGGTTTTCCTCGTACATCGAGACATTATGGATTGATATTTATTTTACTATTGTATATTACCTCTATGCATGATTAGGGCAAGATAAAATTGGTTAATTCTTTACATAATTTTTGTTTATTTGGTTCTTAATTAAAATTGGATTAATTTCGCATTCGGTTAATTTGATTGGAAATTAAAATTAGTATTTGATAACACATATCCCTAACATTAGCATGTTTCTGTCTTTAAAAAATTTATTTTTGTTTAGGCCATGTGGCCTTTGTTTGTTAAATTTATGAGCTCTTTGATATGAATGCCGATGGTCCATTTTGAAATTTCTTCTCTATTTGTATTATGTTCCTTTGCCAAGGAATTTCTATTTGTGTTGTCTGATGCATATGAGGTACTACTCCCTAGCCCCTAAGATTTCTCGGTAAAGCAATAAGAACTACTTGAAAATACTCTAGAAGCATTCCTGAGGGTTTAAAGGCCTTTGAAATATAATCCATTAAAGGTTAAAGCCTTAAAAGCTAAGAAATAAAGTTTTGCCAAGGGTACTAAGACCTCTGAACTATAGTCAACTAATAACAGAAGCCTTAGAAGTTAAAAAATGAAGTTCCGTTAAGGTACCTAAGATCTTAGAACTAAATTAAACTAAGGATTAAAGCCTTAGAAATTAAAAAAATGAAGTTCCATTGAGGGTACTAAGACCTCAGAACTATATTCAATGAAGGATAAAAGCCTTAAAATTTTAGAACTCGCCCATCACCTTTGTTTTAAAACTAAACATTTGAGAATTTTTATTTAAAATATTAGCCCTCCAAAAATTGTAAGAGTGGATGTTTTAAAATTTTACCTTTTCAGTGTATTTTCAATTCTTGACCCCCAAGAATATTTTAACGTAAGGGCTTAAAATTCTGAAAACATTTGTTTGAAGTGTTTCTTCATAACTTTTGATTTTTTTATAGTTTGGAGGTGCAAAAGTCACTGTATTGGATCCTTAGACCTTAGTCATTATGCATGTAATCAAGGATGGAAGCTTTGGTAATTCTTTTTATCTATTTGGGGTCTTTTCGACCTTGGATGGTTTGTTTGAGCCAAGGAAGAGTCCTTTGCAACTCTTGTTGGGTCCTTAAGATCGTAGAGCTTTTACGAACCAAGGATCATAGCCTTTTAGTTCTTAAAGCTATTGGCTTTAGGTAATTGGACATCATTAGTTTTATTTACAGTGGTCATGTAAGCCCACAATATGGTTGACAACTCTTCAACCCATTGAACTTTGGGTTTTTCTCGCTTTTTCTTTAGACTGTAGAAAATAGTCATGTTTTCACCTCTACTTACCTGTTTTCCTGTAAATGGATTGGTAATGAGTAGTGGTTGCTGATCACATAATTAAAACATAGTTCTCTAAAGGTTGGGTTATCAAACTGCTTCCCAATATCTGAGATGATAGCCGCTGGTAGACCAAACCTACAAATAATGTTCTTTCATATGAAGATGGTAGTCTTTGTCTCTATGATGGTGGCTAAAGGTTCAACTTCATCCCACTTGGTGAAATATTCAATTTCTACAATGTAAAACTTATTTTCTTCTTTATCGTGGGTCAAAGCCCCTACCAAGTTGTCTCCCCATTGAGTAACGGGCCATGGACTCAGTATTGGGGCCATTTTCTCAACTGGTTACTTTGGGACGAAGGCAAACATATAGCATTTGTCCCACCCCTGCACTAGATCTTTAACTTCCATGCCCAAGTTCGGCCAAAAGTATCCATGTCTCACAAGTATTTGTAGACAAAGGTCTTAGGGCCAGTGTGGGAACCATATACACCTTCATGGAGGTCTCTGAGAGCATAGATGGCCTCCTAAGGACTAAGACATCACCCCGGTCCCCAACAATACCCTTTCTTGAACAGGATCCCATCTTCTAAGTAGTATTTTTATGTCAAGTATTTAGGCGTCTTAGAGCTTGTCTGTGCGAAAAATCCTTTCTTTGAGGTATCCCTTAATGGTAGTTGTCTAGTCTGAGTTAGTTCTTCCTTCGTTATGTTGATTTGGAGTAAAGTGATGCTCGTTTGGTCCAATATGACCATCAAGACACTTGGATCAATCTCATATGAGGAAAATACTCGTGCAATACTGTTAACTTCTGAATTTTTCGCTCTAGGGACCATTTTGATGTTGAATCTAGGAATTAGGTGGATGAGTTCCTTGGAGATTTCCATGTACCCTGCCATGTGCTCACCATGGGCCACATAGATCATACTGACCCAGTTGACCACTAGTTGGGAGTCGCTAATGGCTTTGACTTGTTATACTTTTAAATGGATAACTAAGACTAGGCCGGCTACCAAGGCTTCATATTATGCCTTATTAGTCGAGGCTTTGAATTTAAAGCGAAGTGCTAGAGAAATTGTACCTCTTTCTGGAATCATAAGGTGAAGGAAAATATCTCTTCCTAAATTATTGAAGGATCTATCCACATGTAGTAACCATGTTGGGAAGCTGGGGTCCGTTTCTTGGAATTAAGGGAGCTTGGGCTCCTTGGTCATTGTTGCTTCCTTCTTTGAGTTCTATGGCTCTTCATCCACCTCCTCTACAGCAATCATCAATTTTTTAATATAAATTCAAAATTTTAATGTTGAATTACTTATTACTCGAAATGACATTTTTTTTATCTCTTTACATATTAAAAGGGTGTTAGAAATAATAAATAACATTTTTAAACCATTAAGTGCCAAATATATTTTTTCCCTGCAAATTTATTACACGTGTAAAAAAATCGTCTATGCTTAAAATATTTTCTTTTATTGTTATATACCAATTTACTTTAAAACTAAAACACAAATGTAGTCTCAAACCAAAATTAAATTTCTTGCTTTAACATTCAAATTAAAACTTACGTGGTATAAAGTTTAATTCTTAAGTTTCAAAACTTAGGGGATGAAAATAAAAAAAAAGGTTAAAATATCTAGATATTTTGTAAACCAACCGCCCTATCTTCCATATATAAACACCTGCTACTTCTACAAAAAAAAAACAAAGAAATAGGTAGGAAACCAAAGGGAAAACCTCACCTTCTTCCTTCAACCCACTGTATATGGAAGCTTAATGGGTATGTCTTCTTCCCATTTTTCACACACACACACACACACACACATAGGGGTGTGTGTGTGTGTGTGTGTGTGTACGTGTGTATTAAATATTTGGGGAGATATTTGGGGAGCTAGTAGGGAAATACTTTGTTTTTGGTTCCTTCTCTTCTTAAAAATGGGTATGAGGATATATATATAAGGAAGTATGGGTGTGTGAGTGTGTAGTAACAAGTGGTGTATGTGTGTGTTAACAGGGGGTGTGCGTTTGTGTATAAATATAAGTATATATATTACTATATGTATATGTGTTACGAGATAGAGAGAGACCAGCGGAGAGAGAGAGAGAGAGAGAGAGAGAGAGAGAGAGAGAGAGAGAGGGAAATCGAAAAGAGAGAAAAGAGTTAGCTGGAGGGATGTATGGTTTTGTGTTTGGCCGAAGAAGAAGAGATAAAAGATAGGTTTTGTGAATAAACCTACTCAAAAGTGATAAATTTTAACGAGTTATATATATATATATATATATATATATATATATATATATATATATATATATATATATATATATCAAAAATCATTTTTTAGAAACTTTAAAAATTCATATCTTCTAAACTGCTATACAAAAAATGCGAGGAAAGTACCATTGGGTTCGTAGTATCGAATAAATAATTTTGGTATATAAACACTCTATATTTGTCACTATTTTTAACGAAGTCAATTTTAAGCCTTCGTGACAATTAAGGGTCACCTATACTCGTTAAAAACATTAATTCCTACGTAAATTGTACCAAGATTTTATCATACACTTATTCAAAGTTTAAGGAATATCACTTATTTACGCTATTACCATATCAAAAAAATGAAATTATACACATCTTTTTTTTGTTATAAATTATCATTTGACCAAAATTTAGATTACGGTGCCTATACACGACTTCAGTGTACTATTTATAAATTTTAATCATTGAATTACTAAATTCATTAATAGAACTTCATTTCATTTACTCAAGATTACCTGAACTATCGAGTCAAATATTTAATGATAAACCAAACTACATGTTGAGCGAAATCTATAGATTGTTAAAAATCAATCATTATAAATTCACATAACCGAGTGAAATACATCTCTGAAGTTTTCTACAGTAACCTTTATATTAAAATTCAGCCAAAGATATTGGATTCAACTTATAACAAGCTAGCTAAACCCTAAGGGGTATTGATAGGTGATTCTAATCCAGTATTATTTCACGCAATGCTTTTGATTACGCTAATTGTTCATATCACTTTGTGATGGACCCAGTTATCTTATCTCATTTATAAACTCATTTGTGTAGTTCAAAATACGTTAAACTTGATTCAATTTATAAAAAAAACTATGTTGATTTCTAAACCAATGATTTCAATTTAATCTGTTTTCATTGAACTTGTTCCTATATAACATACATTATAACCAGGGAATAGACTATCGTTATACCCACGGTAGTATTATTTGGCTGTAGGACTTAGGGTATTGAGTGCCTAGTTTTTCTTACCATATTGATGCATCTCTTCGGAGTTTGGATCAGCACTGTTACTTTATCTCCAAAGTTTTGGATTGATTTGTTATTTGCATGGCTATTAATCTTAAACCTCTTTAAAAGATAAATATAGGTTATCTTGTTTTAGAAACCATCCTCAACCTTTACCATTCTAAACTTGATGTTTCTAGTTGTAGTTAAAAACAATCAGAGGGAGTATTATTTTGTCTGATCTTAATTTCTTTTACTATCATTTTCTCATTTAACTCTGAAATACTCCAAATACTATTTCGATCAATTGTTAAAGAAGAAGAATTATCTACTTGGAAAAGTTTTGCTTATTCTTTTGACTTCTAGTTATTTTAAACTGATACCTATAAGAATTAATGAGCAGTTCAACCTATGATTATATGAGGAGAGGTAATCATTTTTTTAGATAATAAGCATATGGGAATTGTTGTTTAGACAACAATAAAGATATATATATATATAGTAAGATAGTATCGTACAATTGAAACTATGGATTGTAACACAGTGGAGTATCAATATTATTTCATCTTTTGAAAGAAATGATGTTTTTCATTATGGTTTGGTAGTTGTTAGGACAAAACTCACTTTTGGTAAACCGAGATTTGAGAACGTGGTTTCAGAGCTTACTCATGCTAAATTATCCCATGTGGGATGTAGATTAAGGTTAAGATTAGGGAAGTTGATTAGATGATTGATTTTAAGGATGGTTAGATAGGAGTTGAGAAAATTAATCTCTGAATTAAGGTAGGTAAATATGTGTTAAGGGATTTGGATTTTTCATAGGATGAGAGTAGTAGTTAAGATAAAGGCATTTGATCCGTTGCATAGTGGTTTGCAATGATAAGATATTTGGTAATTTTTGTTTAGACAACAATAAAGATATACAGAGTAAGATAGTATTCTACAATTGAAATTATGGACTGTAACACAGTGGAGTATCAATATAATTTCATCTTTTGAAAGAAATGTTGTTTTTCATTATGGTTTAGTATTTATTAGGATAAAACTCACTCTTGGTAAATCGAGATGTGAGAACATGGTATCAGAGCTTACTTATGTTAAATTATCTCATGTGGGACGTAGATTAATCTTAAGATTAGGGAAGTTGATTAGATGATTGATTTTTAAAATGGTTAGATAGGAGTTGAGAAAATCAATCTCTGAATTATAGTGGGGAAATATGTGTTAAAGGATTTGGATTTTGCATAGGATAAGAGTAGTAGTTAAGATAAGGGCATTTTATTCGTTGCATAGTGGTTTGTAAGGATAAGATATTTGGATATGGATAACGAGTAAATTATTGAATTACAATTTGAGATATATGTTAAGTTATTATTTCATATAATAGTATTTTATGTGGTCGATAGAGCCATTAAGAATATTTGGGAATTATCAAAATGAAATTAAGGATTCATATGAGGCATACTAAGAAAGTTGTCTTAGGAAGGGATTTTATATAATACACTCTACACCACGAGTCTTTATGCGTGAATCACTATTCTTCTTATATAACAATTCAATTTATATTCTCCTTGACAATGAGTCACTTCGTTTAAAATTCCATTTTTTCTTAACTTTAATAATGATCGCACTTTTTGTTGATATTTCATTATTATCTTCTGCATTGTACTCTTGTTTTATTATATACTATTCCGAATAGCTTATAAGAAGAAATTACTTATGTTAGAATGATACCTGAATAGGATTAGATAGGAAAACTATTAAAATAATTCCTTAGTGAGAATTAGTAATTCCTTTAGCATTTCCAAGAGATGTTAGATAATCCGTTCACTCTGTAGAACGTAATGGTATTACTTATTCGATCCTACACCCGAAAACGACAATGATCACGGAACTAAACTTGGATACAAATTCCAATTAATACTATCTACCTTATAACCACTAGAAATTACTTCCCAATTCACATTAATTCAAGATATTACCAATAATTTATTATCACCAAAAACATTATGGTCTGCGTAGTGGAACGTGATTTCTCACCCGTAAACTAGTTTAGTTGTGTTCAGATGAAACCTTACATTACATGATCCCTGTATACAATCTTGTTGCCATAATTTTCTCTTATATTCCTTTTTTAAGGAAAATCCACTCTAAGAGCAAGAGAAGCTTGAGGATAACTAGAATGCGCAACGAAAAACTTGAATAGACTCATTTATACGTTTTACGTAATATACCAGGACTAAAGAAGTTCTTATTTGAGATGGCAATTCGCTTAATCTATAGTAAACGATAACTTTATACCATACATTTCCTTATCCAATTAATCAATAAACCTACATTGAAATTACTTATCCCTTAACTTATTAAGTTACATGGGATCACTAATAGTTACTAGTTGAGTAAACCAGTTTATAGTTAAGTAATTAAATCTAATAGTTTAGTTATAACAACCCCATGACCAAATTCGATAACTTACTTGTTTGCAAATAAAACTAACCTGTGAACTTAGGTTTTTATTACTTCATAACAAGATTTACATTAGCCTCCTCTTTGATTCTGTACATTTCATTTACTTTGAAAACATATGATAATACAAACCAAATAATTTTCTTTGATATAATGCATATAGTCCATCCCTAATAATAATCTATAATTAAAATCTTTCCATTATCAATACCTTACCACCTACTAAATTCAAACATATATTGAACACTTGAATTAAATGGTAAGAGCGTCCAATAGACGTTTTTCGAACTCAATACGAATGTTTTTAGTTATTATCTTTAGTATTTAAGTAAAATATATTTGAAATTTGTTCCGGTGAAATTCTTCCAATCGGATGTAGTACCCATATGAAATTCTAGAGTTTCTAAGCACCGACCGATTAAGAATAATAATAAATTAAATCCATAAATCGTAAAAAGTTGGAAACTTTCAAGAGCTTCTTCATAAATTTGTATTGTAACCATTCAAATTAAGAAAAGTCAAAAAAGGTAAACATAGGTTCAAACCCCATCCCAATTACTTACATCAACCCTATCACAAGTTTCCCGGATATCCAGTTAGTGCCTATTTAAGAGTAGTAGTTTTTTTACATATATGCCATCTCCTGCATGAATATAGAATACCCTAATGTTCTATTATTTACATTTTTATTTACCAAACACTAGGATTCATAGTAAGATTTATTACCTTAAACCATCCAGTAATTCATTTGAATAAAATAATAAATGTACATAGAAGCTAACATTACATCGAGTACTTAAATAAAGACATGCTCTTTTAGATTACACATACCACTCCAAATCAATAGATTAGATTACACATCATTACGACTTAGCAATATCTTATCTTGATTTCACCAATCATTTTATATAAACCTAATGATGTTTCAAACATTATCATCTACGACTTCATAAACATTGGTAATTACATCCAGTAAATTGATTAGGTTTTATATAAAATTATAAACATACTTCAAACAGCAGTATCATCATGTTAAATGATATAGATATTAGTGACCTCATTCACATTAGTGTATAAACTATATTTATATCTAAGAAACCAATCTTTATTCTCATTTGTACATTCTAGACTAATATATAGAGTATATCTAGAGTAGCATCGATATACTTTAAACGATACTTTTACATTTAGATATATGATAGATTCCATAAAGTCATCCTTGTTCTGATCTCTAGTAAAACTATACAACCCTAAGAACCTATCGAATCAACAAACGTATTTGACAAATCCAAAACTATCAAGCGTTACCTTCCATTCCAAAATGTTGACTCAATCAAAGTTTAATTCTAGGTATGCATTATTTTGACAATTAGGAAGCTAAGTAAACATCACCTCAAGATGCAGGATATATTCATAAATATTAGTTAGTTAAGATGTTTCAGTTGGATTATATGTTTTCATACCGAAATATCCAAAACTAAACTCTAGTCCCAACATTATTCTAATAATGTAAACACTACATTTTATGAAAAAATAATATCTATGTCCCAACAGTACAAATATTTTTATTAATACCTCATATTTCTAAATAAAGCTCTTTACGGAGTTATCAACTTCAATAAATAATCAATATATATTTCCACGATTACTCGACAAATGACGTCATAACTATAATAAAACCATCTAGTAGTTCCTTAAATTGTCGATTATCAATAGAAATGCCAACGGGAGAAAGAAGCATAAAATATTGTACCCCAAGAATTGGATTTATAATTCTGATAATAGACTTCGTAGATTTAGATATAAAATCGATTTGATTTAATTATTGAAATGGGTATATTATCATCAAACATTGCTCACATTTACCGTCATGAGAAAATTAGTAATGTCTGAAAGTCCTCATAAATGTTTAAGTTATTTTTAAATAGTTCTAATTTGATATATTCCCAACTTTAAGAACAACTGTCCTTATCATTCCTTACTTTTACCGCATAGCACCCCTAAAAATTAAGGAAACTTCAAAAACCAAACTTAACAAGTTATTCGAGAAAATCTTTGTTTGACCTTAGGGATTACCAATTCTAATTGTGAAAATGAAGGTTGGAACATTTCATTTATATATTAGCTATTGGAAACTAGATCAAGTAACTATTAAGAGTATATATCCTTAGCCTATGGTAAGGGATCTTTTTTATCAATTACGAGAATCCTAAGTATTTTCGAAAAACCTGATTTACAATTTGGTTATCATCAACTTTGTGTTAGTCGAATTTAGTGAGCCAACCTTTGATGATTTGAGTATAAACTATCAAACTAAAACATTTCTTAAAGAAACTTATACTTCCAATTACCATTGTGCAAATGGATGTAAAATGTCATTATTACGAGATTAATATACAACCTATAGTATCCTCTTTCCAATACCCCCTTTTGTAGGATGAAGTATTTGTGTGTGAAATGAACTTTATATAACCATAATGTATCAAACTTCATATAAATTTGTTAAAACACTGATATTTATTCCTTTATGTCCTTATATATACGATTATTTTTAGAGAAACCTTGTTACATAGTTTTCATTACAAAAACTTCTGTTACGATATATGATATATGTAAAGATTGTAAAAATTGCGATTAATTATCTAAACCCAATTTATTTTCAATATTGGTTACATTATCACCATCCTTTATTTTGTTGCATAACTTACAAATCACGAAAGGAATCACTTTACTAACGATGTCATAATTACATGATAAACCACAAACCTCAAAACTAACAAGTCAATAAGTTATTGTTTCAAATATAATGCATACCTTAGACAATGTAAGCACCACGAGAAAATGAATCTCTAAGAATATAGGAATTTCGAGGAAGAAAGTTTTTTTTAGATAGGTAGAATGTAACAACGAACATTTTTTTATATATAAATTAAAAATTTAAAGTTTAATTACTTATTACGTGGAATGACATTTTTTATTTCTTTACATATTAACACCAAGTAGAAAAAAAATAACATTTTTAAACCACTAAGTACCAAATATATACATATATATTTTCCTACAAATTCATTACACGGGTAAAAAAAATCGCGTATGCTTAAAATATTTTCTTTTATTGCTATATACCAATTTACTTTAAAACTAAAACACGAATTTAGTCTCAAACCAAAATAAAATTACACGTGTTAACATTTAAATTAAAACTTAAGTGGTATAAAGTTTAATTATTAAGTTTTAAAACTTTCAGGATGAAAATTAAAAATAATAAAATGTTAAAATATCTAGATATTTTGTAAACCAGCTGCCCTATCTCCCATATATAAACACCCGTTGATGACGCTATGAATCGCCACTTAAATTATATGTAGTCCAAGCTCTAGCCTAGTTAACAATGGAGTAATATATAAGTAGGAAAGTAAATAATGATAAGGGGATGAGAGAATGGAGAAGACAAAAAATATAAGTGGTTCAGCCAATCAGGCCTACTCCACTATGCAAGGTTGTAATGTATGTATAACAATCAGACACTAATAGCCATAGAAATACAACTCTCAAACTCTTTCTCTCCTATTTATAATTTAACAGAGTTTCAGCTAGGGTTTTCATTATTCGATCCTTGTAAGAAGGCTTACATAGGCTCTGGGGGGTACATTGTGCCCCCCAAGCATGCAGCATGTGTGCATGCTCCAATGAGAGACCAACACCAGTCCAGGACATGCATAAACCATGATGACAAAATATTCCCCCACATGGGCTGAAGATGTATTACAATAGTAGGATCCACGTGGACTGATGATGCTAGAGTCACGTCTACCATATGAAATGCTGACCTCGGATCTCGTTCGAGATCGAAGAAGGTAGTCCATATGAGCAGGAAACTATGAGGATGGGAAGATATCGTTGAGACGTCAACATGGTCTCGTCTTGTTAGGATGGTACGAGGACGACAGTAGGCAAAAGTCGAGATATGGGAGAGAATAATGGATTGAGAGCAAGCCTGGCTGCATGACTGTAAATGTTGAGGAAAAGGTCTCTTGGGCTGAGACTACAGGAGACGGGCTTATTCATTATGGGCCCATGAGCATGTGAATTTGACGGATGTTGAACTGGGCCGAGGCTGGGCTTGGACGAGACCACACTTGTGTATATCAATAACCCCCTAGCCCTTAGTCTTTAATATAAGTGAAAGGTTGAGGGGTATTTTCGAATGATCAACTAATAAGGATGAGCCCCATAATGTCGTACGTTGCGATGAGGATGTGTACTGGCTTGGCTGAGGTTAAAGGAGTCTTTTTCGTGTCCCAGGTACTAGTGTCAGCTAAGCATGCTGAGTGTAACTCATGTCACAGTTCTCATAGGTTGGAATGATAAGCAAGCATTGATGGCAACAGTCCTGCCTAGGAATTTGATCCCTAATGATGTCCTTATTGGGAAATACACGCAATCATTAACTCATTTAAATACCAAAAAAAACATTTTCCCTTAATTCTTTTCAAAAAGTTCCCGTCCTGAGTTCTTGCTACAACCGCTATTAACGCCCTTCTTTTCTCTCTCCTTGAACCTACAATTTCAGGCGAGCTTTAGGCTTCTTCTTACTCCCAGTATCTTCTTTTTGCTTAGGTATTCCTTCATCTCCTACTTTCTTTTTGGTTTAAGCTTTGTTCCTCCCTATTTTGGTATTCTTAGATTTCTGGCTATATTTTTTATTTTTCGGCGACCTATTTAGGGTGGTTTTAGGATTCATTTAGCGGTTTGGTTGAGCATTTAAGGTGGTAAGGGGTGGGTTTGGGTTGCTTTTCATATTAGTGATTTTTTTCTATCATCGATTGGTTTTCTCGATGATACTCCCGTCTTCTTCTCTGGTGAAACCCCACAGCTGCTCCTGGAAAAGTCCGCTTAAAATCATTTGAGTTACCAATTTTGATCCATGAAGTCAAACTAGTCAAACCGTGTTCCTGTTTGAATGTATAAGAGACTTTACAAAATAGGGAAACAATATCCACATCTAAGGCCAAGGATCCTTGAAGATATTCGTAAGGCTGAGGCTAAGGATAAACTTAAAATCGAGATGAGGGAGTGCTTGATGGTTGAGATAATGAGATAGCGGTATATGAGCAGATGTTTAAGGTCAGTTTTAGACTACCCATTTCCCCACCAATTGAGATATCCTGGCCAATTTGGGGCTTGGCCCAGGCTGACTCTCGCCCAATGCCTGGAAGATAATTCTCAGCTTTGTATCACTCTAGAAGCTGGTTCACTCAGCCGACCTTTCGGTCAGCGTATTTTTAGCATGTTACAGCATGTCATGTCATACTCAACCTGGATACTATCATATCATAGCTAGGAAAATAACAAAAAAGGTCTTGACTTTCAGCTAAATATCCAATCACCTCTGGAAGCCCTGATACTTCTTCATGTTAGGAGCTTGGGAGTTCGGCCCCAATGTTACTTGTAGCGCCTCAGAGCCGAGGGTCCACCAAAAATGGTTTAAAGCTTAAATATCAACCAGACTTAACCCCGACCTGAGTGTTGATGCTTGGGATAATATAACTAAAATAAGGGAATAAGGAGAGGAAGGTGGTCTAGTGGAGTTTGAGAAGTTGATGACTCCATATTTTCTGGAGAAGAAAGGTCTGGGTGTTGATCCCCTGATCGAGTTACATAAGTACCATTTAACTAACTGTCGTGTCATCTCTTTTTGTTACTTTTAATACTAACCTCGTCTTCTTATTGTAGGTCATCCAGTTAACACAGTAGAAGAACTCTGGAAAATGGCAGCGCTGAGTCTTGCCAACATGATTAGAAAGTTGGGAAAGAAACCTTCACCCCCTACCACTATAAAAAAGTCAACCATTGGTGGCCCCGTCCATGCCGAGGATTCGAAGAAGAGAAAAAAGTCACCGATGACACTTACTCCTACTCTTACCCCATAATTCAAAAAGATCGAAAAGGACTTCTCGTCCAAGGGCGATCAGACTAAGAGATTCTCATCTATGTGATTTTGGCCTCCACAAGTCCACCCAGGTAGTCCTCTGAACTTTCATCTGTTTACTAGTTTCTCTATTTTTTCCAAGTGTTATCTCGTCTCTACTAATTTCTATTTTATTTCTTTAATCTTTTCTGACCTTCTTGAGGGTTAGCGAATGGTTCCAAGATAATTTCCCCCAGATCCAACAAGCACATGAGGCCATCAAGGCCGAGAAGGAGATAAAAAAAGAGCTTAAGTCTAAGGACCACTATAAGGTCGTGAAAGCACTTAACAAAAAACATTTTGACGCCTTGAAATCATTGAAAAAATACCATGATGCTGCACTGAAGGCCTTGGCTGACAAGCATAAAGCCGAGGTTGAAGCGCTGTCAAAAAGGCTGAGGAGGAGGATAAGAAGAATTCCATAGAAGACTTTAAGGACTCAAAGGAGTTTGCAGTGCACGGCTTCCAGTGCCTTGAAAGAGGAGCTAGGATATCATGTCACTATGTTACCCTTAAATTTCTCTAAGTCTCATCTCTGTCAAAGGAACTCTAGGCCTTTGACTTCTCGAATCTATTGGCTACGACTGCATTGGCTGACATTGAGGCTAAGGGTCTTGCTCCTAAAGAGATGGTTGTCAAGACAACAACTCCAGTTAGGGTCGAGACTAAAGAAGGTGCCAACCCTGAAGATGAGGCTCAGAATCAGCCTGCAATCGATACTGTGATCTCTGACAAGGCCGACAAATAAGCATGATACATTTCAGTAGAGCTTTTCATTTTTTGATAGGAGACCGTCTGTAGCCTTATGCCCATTCCACTTGTAAATAGTGTCTTTTGAGATTCTTATCTTTCTAAAGATTTCACTTGTCTGTACCCTTAATAATTAACAATGATCGTAATGGATGATGTTGACATTCCCTTTTATCTGATATGCAATATATATCTTTTTGTCATCTTTTTTATTATTTTCATCAAGTGTAGTGTCTATACCTCTATGACTTCTCACCTTTGATTGGTGTTTAATGCCTAATGCTTGTGAGTAGACTTGCAATAGGTCAATTTTTAATCGACCAAAATGGTGGTTATTAACTATATGTTTGTGACCACATAATTACTCTCTCATCGTTATTGAGAGTGTATGGACAAGACTTGTCTCTCCATACACTCTCGTCTCAGCGTGAGAGTTTTGACCATTAATTCACCACATAATGATTTTTAAGTAACCATAATTAAAAAAAAATCAATTTTGTGTTTGCTACCAAATGAACAATGTTACCATGTAGGTCCCCTTTCGTCGTTATTGAGAGTGTATGGATGAGACTTGTCTCTCCATACACTCTCGTCTTGCCGAGAGAGTCTTGACCATTAATTCACTACATAATGATGTTTAAATAATCATAATCAAATGATTTTTCAATTTTCTGTTTGTCACCAAATGAATGGTGTTACCACACTAGTACCCCCTCTCGGTATTATTGAAAGGATATGGATGATACTAGGATCTCCCTGAGCTCTCGTATCACCGATCATTAATTAAAACTAATTCACCATTAAAACTAGTTCAAACCATGCTGCAATTAACAATAATAAAAAGATATGAGACAATACTTCTATTTTTCATTAATTCTTGAACTATTTTACATACTAATAAGTAAAACAAACTTTATTGGTAATATCTCTTGAGGTAACCAGCATTCCAAGGGTTAGAGAAGGGTTCAGCGTCCAGGTTTTCCAACTGAGACGTTACTAGGATGACCTTCTATATTACTCTTTACAGCCCATGCCAATTAGGACGTTGTTTGTTCGGCTTTTGCAAAATCTGCTTCAACACTAGGTCACCCATGGCTATCGACCTGGCCTTCACTCTATTGTTATAAAACCCGGAAGCTCTCTACTAATAAGCAGTCTATTGGGCTTCAGCATCCTCTCATATCTCCTCAATCAAATATAAATCGAGACTACTCTAATCTTCATTAGCTTTGGGATCATAGGTTTGGACTTTGTGGCTGGGGAGCCCAAGTTTAGTAGGGATGACCGCTTCAGACCCAAGGGCTAGAATAAATGGTGTCTCTCCTGTCGGCATCCTCCCAGTCATCCTATAAGCCCATAGTACCCTATGTAGTTCTCCTGTCCATAAACCCTCTGCATTCTCTAGATTTTTCTTAATTCCACCAAGTATCGTCATGTTCGTGACCTCATTTTGGCGATTTGCTTGGAGTTGGCGTAGTGTCGAAAAAACTATTTTATGATGACTCTGTCGCAGTATGCCACCAATAACTTGTTCTTGAATTTCTTGTCGTGATCTGATAATAAGGTACAAGTTAGGACGTCTCTATAAATAATATTCCTCCAAATAAACTTTAACGTCTTTACCTCAATAATGGAAATCATTACCTCGGCCTCTACCCACTTTGAGAAATAATCAATAGCAACGATCAAATACTAGTAATTGCAAGCTACCTTTGGAATAGGGCCTTTTAAATTAATTACCTAAACCACAAACGGCCATGGCGCAGTGATGGATGGGAGTAGTTGGGGAAGCTGAAGAGGGATACTTGCAAATTTTGGCACTTATCACACTTATTTACATAATCAATTGCATCTTTCATTAGTGTCGATCGCTAGTAACCCGGGGTAACAATCGTCTTGGTAAGAGACCGTCCACCTATATGGATTGCACACGAACCTCCATGGACATCTTGTAAGACATAACGGATCTCTGAAGGGTGAACACATCCGAGTAGGGGTAGTAAGAATTATCTTTTGTATAACACATCCCAATGATAGAGAATTTGGTTGCTTTGTATTTGAGATTCTTTCTCTCGACCTTGGAGTCTGGGAGCTCACCATACCGGATGTACTTAATTAACGGATCCATCCATGAATCTCCCAAGTTTAAATTCAAGAATAATTCAACCTCACTGTCGTCTTCTTCTATGTTCGGCTTATGCAGGATTTCCACCAGAACTGTGTTCCCGATTTCTATCCTTGTTGTTGACACTAACCTTGTCAAAGCATTGGTTCAGTTATTGTCAAGATGAGGAATACTTTGCTCCTCACCTCTTTGAATTTTTTTATCAATTTCTTGCCTCGTGCCAAGTACTTGTCTATCTTCTCATCTGTGGCCTCATAAATCCCCAAAATTTGGTTCATGACCAATTGTGAGTCACTGTGGGCAATCATTTGGCCGACGTTCAGCACTCTGGCAAGGGAGAGACCTTCCAGCAAGGCCTTATACTCTAACTTGTTGTTTGATGCCTTGGAGTTAAACCTCAAAGCATACTCAATATCTGTACCATCATGGGCCGAGAGTATCAGCCCGAAACCACTACCATTTTCATAAGAGGAGCCGTTAACAAATAGGCTCCACATGGGACCTACTTTTGAAAAGACCCTTTATTCAAATCCCCATTCTTGAACACAAAATATTTCTCTATAGTATTGGCCTTGCCAGACTCAGTCGCTACTAACTCTCCCAAAGGTTCCTTTGGTATAACTGATGGTGCCACTACCTCTTCCATGCCGTCAATGTCGACTTCGGCCCATGTAAATTCAGCCACAAAATCCGTCAGGGCTTACCCTTTGATTGCAATCCTAGGCCGATAGATGATGTCAACCTCACCCAACTCAATTGGCAAGGCCATCAACCTACCTGATTTCTCAAGTTTATTGATAACTTTCCTCAAGGGAGTGTCGGTGAGGATTACCATTGCATGGGTCGGGAAATAAAGATTCATTTTCCTTGAAGCATGTATCAATGCGCATGCTAATTTCTCCATTCTAGGATACTTTATCTCGACCCCTTGTGAGGCTTTGGTGTTGAAATATTCTGCCTTTGGAAACCTTCGTCATCTCGCACAATTGTTACATTGATGTCGGACTCTAATTTCGACAAATATAGAAATAATTTTTCCCCTTGAATAGGTCGAGATAACAACATCGGTGACCCTAAATTAACTTTGAGGTCTTGGAAGGATTTTTCACATTCTTCATCCCATGCGAACGCTTTCTTTATGATTTTGAAAAATGACAAACACTTATCGATTGCTCTGGAGACAAAACGGTTGAGAGTCGTAACATGCAATGTCAGCCTTCGCACATCTTTTATCATATTTAGCATATGGATGTATATGAGAGCTTTGATCTTTGTGGAGTTAGCCTATATATCCCTCTGGTTCAAAATGAACTCGTGGAATTTCCCCACGCCAATATCGAAAAAACACTTGGTCGGGTTCAATTTCATCCTGAACTTATTCATTGTATCAAACGTTCGTTCAAGGTCACCAACATGACTCTAGGCCTTTTGGATCTTGGTCATCATGTCATCCATATACACTTCCATGGTCTTCCTAACCTCGTCCTCAAATATCTTGGTCACTAACCTTTGATAAGTTGCCCCTACATTCTAGAGGCCGAACAACATTACTTTATAACAATACATCCCTTTATTCGTGATAAAGGAGGTCTAATCAACATCAGCCTCATGCATGAATATTTGATTATAACTCAGATACGCATCCATAAAACTCATCAACTCATGCCCAACCATAGCATCAACCACATGATCAATTCTGGGTAAGGGGAAACAATCTTTGGGGAAAAATATTTATTCAGGTCAGTAAAGTCGACACACATTCTCCATTTTCCATTAGTCTTTGCCATTATAGCAACACTGGATAACCATTCTGGGTACTGAACCTCTCGTATGAAGTCGACTGACTGTAGTTTGAACTCGTCCTGGATGACTTCATATCGGTTCCTGTCATAAGTTATGTCCTTTGCTTTACAGGCTTCACTTTCTCATCAATATTCAATCAGTGGTAGATAATCTTTGGGTCTATTCCTATCATGTTTTCATGACTCCATGTAAAGATACTCTGCCTCCTTCTTAACAACTTCACCAATTCTTCTTTTAATTCCTTCTTTAAGTCTTTCCTAGTCTGGACGAGTTTTTTCAGCTCATCCTCATTGAGGACGATGGAATCTACCTCCTCGATGAGCTCACCTTTTCTTAGTTTCTTTTCGTCCCTTGGGTTAATAGTATCTATATTATAAGAAGAAGTAACCTTTTTGTAAGCCTCTCTCTACTCGGCCAAACTAAAGTAATATTTTTAAGCTTCCACATAGTCACCTTGAACTTCCCCTATTACATAAGGGATGTAGAATTTTATCATTTGATGGACCGTGGTAGGGATAACCTGTAGAGGATAATCCCGGGGTTTTAATATGATAAATTAAAATATAATTTCCTTTTAAATAAATGCGGAAGCGTTGAGATGGTTCAAACTTTCAAAAATAGCAACAAGTTTTAATTTCTCAAAACAAATTTAAACATAATTCAAGTCCTAGAATTTGCCTAAGTCATAATTACACAATTATCCAAAGTTAGGCGAAACCAATTTTAGCAACTGACTTGAATAAACTAAATTTACCCAATATATAATTTAAGTCCCAAATTAAATGAGTGTGATAATTAAACCAAATTTTATCTTGAAATTATCCTAAGCATGGATTCTAAATTATGATGCAAGATAAAATAAACAATGTCACACTACGCCGAGATGTACGAGGAAAAACCCAAGGCGGGAAACAACCTCGGACGGCCCTAGCCACAAGTCCACTAGATACGGAATTACAATTACAAGACAGGTAGACTTACAACACTTGACTCGATCCCTCTCAAGCCCCGATGCACCTCCTTGTAGAAACCTCTTCCTAGCGAACAACCTCGGAACACCACCGCGGTCTCGGAATCCACCGATGGGACTTTATATGGTCACCGTCACCCAAGTATGGAGCCTTTCTCCGTGTGGGTAGAATCTCAACAAAGGTCTTCTTTGTGATGGGGTGTAGAAGCAAACCCGAAACGTCTCTTGAATTCGGTAGAGAAAACCGGTGCCAAAAACTCCAAGCAATTGATATAAATATAGAGACTTGGATAAACAATTATTGGGTGTAAACTAGAGTGTGTATGAATTTTTCATTAAAAATGAACACTCAAAACTTGAACATTTTCCTAAACTAATTTTTCTCTCAAACTCTCTCTAGGAGATAAACAATGTTGGAAAAGTTGTCTTGGAAAATGTGTTTCCCGCACATAATAATGTATGAAAAAAGTTGGTTGAAAACCAAGTGGAGGAGTGGGGAAAAACTGCAAAAAACTGCCAAATAACTGTTCCCGCTGGAATCTCGTTCGAACGAACTTGATTCTCGTTCGAACGAGACTTCTAACGAGTGACCAGCCTGGGCTCGTTAGAAGTTCGTTAGATACCTCGTTAGAACGAGCATTCGTTCGAACGACATATCGAACGACTGACCAGTTAGGGTCGTTGGCAAAACTCGTTCGAACGAACTTGGTTCGAACGACAAAACTCGTTCGAACGAAATTTCTAACGAACGACCAGAAAGATTGAAAAATTCGATTTTGGCCCAGAAACTTTTATATACTTATATTAAAGTTCTATTTGATTCTTTCTGAAAATAAAATGCAGTTTGTTATTACACATAACACCCAATAAACTTTGTTCCAAGCTCCTATATAAATATAATTACATTCATACCTTGGGAGCATGGAACCTTAGTTGATGACGTAGAAACGAGGCACGCAAACCGGCATTTTGATGAAGCTTTAAATTCTTTGCCGCTACGTCTTCAACATATACTTCATAGGCTTGAGAATATTACAAATAAATACTATCCTATGAATAAATGTTTTTGTCCGGAATTGAGCCAAAACTATATATGGACTCAATTGGAAATTTGTGTCCTTACAAATCTCCCCCTTTGGCTATTCCGGGACAAAAACCAAACAAAAATCCTAAAGGGCCGTCAAGCTCTACTAGACTCAAAACATAACCCGACCAATCTTGACTCAACCCAAGGATCAAACGCTTTGCCATAGAAAGATGCCGCTTTAGAATAATTCCTGCACACTTAAGCAAACTCATCAAATGCATAGGGAATATCAAAATATTAAATGCAATTAATTAATTACTCCCCCTAAATTAATTCTCCCTTTAAACACATGACCTACTTAGAAAGACGTCTCCCCCTAAGATAAATCTCCCCCAAACGAAGATACGATAATAATAGGATTAGATACCATTTCTCCCCCTATCATCATTCTCCCCCTTTTTGTTCGGGAATAGGCAAAGGATAAAGAACTAATAAACAGCATGTGGAAGCTTAAATAAAAGACATGACAGCATATGGGCAATAGAAGCAAGGCAAAGACAAACAGATATCATATATATATATACTTTAAATATACCAATAAGTACCTGCATATATAAATAGATATAAACACACACATGACACAAAATACAATAAGTTTGCACACTCGTATGGAAAAAATGTGTCATATGGAAACGGAAGTGTAGGGGTGTGAACTAGCAACAATTAAATTTAGACCCAAACACTTAAGAAACGTTCACGGAGTTCTCATTTGATTGCAAACTTTATCACATTTAAATATAACCTCATGTGACAATATAAAGATTGAACTTAATGAACAAACATACACAATGCATACAAGCCTAGCATGATGATGATTCTACAAACCAAATAGAGTCATGACATAAAAGGCAACTAGGATAAACGGACATTGTGCAAACCGTTGATATACCATCTAATTCTCCCTCAATGAGCATATATATTCTTTTATTTTTGAATGAATATATCATACAAACATAGGCCTTGGCAATTGCTTTTTGTTTAATGCCAAATATTTTGTTTTTAGGCCTTTGGATCACGTATTTCTTTTAGATCCAATCAACGGTGGCTTACTATCGCAAAGGATTTAATTCATCCTTTCGGAGCCCTTCCCCGTGCATATATTAATTTATCATGTTTTCATTTTTTCACACAAATCTCACATGCAACGGATTTTGACATGCACTAGTCCTCCTAGGTCATAAATATGTAGATGACTAGATTGATAGGAGAACACCTCAAAAAGCTCAAATATAACATGTGACATTAAGATTTCAAAAGAGCTTGTGCATGTGTGAATAGAGGCATATAGAAATAGAATCCATTTAAACAATACAAAATCCAACTACTCCATATAAAACATGGTAAAGAACATTTTAAGGATTGAAAATCTAAACCAAAAGTTCTAGCCGCATGGAAGCGTAAACGATAGGATTCAAACACAAATATATGCCACATAAAGTGTGTCAAACAAAAATACACACAAAACAAAATATTTTTGATTTTTTAAAAATTTTAATCAAAAATAAATATTTACTCAAAAGGACAAACAAAAAATCATTTGTATTTTTCATTAAGCTTAAATGAAATAAATAAAACACAAATGATAAACAAAAATCTTTTTATATTATGCAGTCGATTCAAACACAAAATATAATACAAAAAGATAAACAAGTCATAATTTCTAGCATGTGATATGAAATAAGGCAATGACTAGAGAATGACTAAACAAGCATACATTTAGCATGTGAATATAGCATGAAGTACAAACGCTAAAGTATGCAAACACTAACACATTCATCCATTAGATTTAGCAAGGGAGGAAGGATGTGAAAGTAAATGAGAATCAAAATCCCTATTTTGTAAGGCAACCAAGTCGGATTTCCTAACCCAAATTAATGAAGAATTACTATCTTGAGGTGTAGGAACATTAGCTATCGTGGTTGCTTTACTATGGGATTTTCTAGGAATTCGTTTAAGATCTAAACAAAATTTCCTAAGATGACCTTGTCGACCACAGTGTGTACAAGTGAGAACATGTCGAAAAGATTTACTAAAGGAGTGATCTTTAAATGTATTCCTAGTTGATTCTCCTAAAACATTGGTTTGGGCATTATGAGTAAATTCATTACAAGGATTGAAGCCTAAACCACAAGTGTCATTTTTAATTTGGACCGTTCCTAACATTTTATCTAGTTTTTCCGAACGACACTCCAAATCAAATTTGACAATACTAGAATCTTTTAATTTATTTTCCAATTCAACAATGTTAGATTCTAGTAAAACATTTCGCTCTTCAAAAGCAAGAAGCTCCTTTTTCAAGGATTCCATTAAACCCCTAAGGCTATCTCTTTCGCCTTCTACATATTCAAGCTTCTCTTGAAGAGTCCTCACATGTGTCCTAAGGTCTTCTATTAAGGCACTATTATCAACGACCTTGACACTCTTTCTTAAACAAGCTTCTAACTTCAAATTAGTTCTTTTCAAATTAATAGATTCTTTATATAATTCATGAAAAGCATTTTGAAGTTCACTCACATCAACCTCTTCTTCATTTTCACTCTCACTTTCTTCTTCACTCTCACTATCATTAAAAACAAGGGAATCATGAACAATGACCTTGGAAGTGGCATGTGCAATCGTGTCATCAATCGATGAGTTCTCATTATCACTCACATGACTAGCCATAAAAGCCACAAAATTTTTCTTAGTGGGGGAATCGGGCTTTTCTTCCTTATCACTATCACTAAGGGTTGCATTATATGAAATAAGTCGCTTACCATCTTTCCTTAGTTTAGTGGGGCACTCATAAGCCCTATGGCCATAACCTCCACAACCAAAACACTTATTAGACTCGTCCCTATCTAAATGTTCATTACTAGGTTTAGGGATTTCCTCGGCTTTATAAATCTTCTCGCTTTTATCATGTTTAGAAGTATCAAATTTCTTAAAATCATTTTTAACTTTATCTTTGTTAAATTTAAGAAATTTTCTAAATTTATGAGCAAACAAAGCCATATCTTCCGAGTCACTATCACTATCGCTCTCTACTACTTGTTTGACCTCTTTTCGGGCTTTTAAAGCAACGCCCTTTTCGATTTTCTTTTCATTTTTAGAGGGAAACATATCCAGTTCATAGGTTTGTAAATCACCTACAAGCTCTTCTAATTTCGTAGAGGCCAAAGTGGGTAAAGAATTTAAAACGGTCACCTTTGGAATAAATCTATCGGGTAGGGACCTTAAAATTTTCTTTACAACACGGTCGTCAGGTATTTTCTCTTCCAAGTTAAAGGATGAATTAACAATGTCAGAAAGTCTAGCATAAAATTTATCAAAAGTTTCATTTTCATCCATTTTGATAGTTTCAAATTGAGTGGTGAGGTTTTGGAGTTTTGAAGCTTTAACGACACTAGTTCCTTCATGAGTTAATTGTAAAATATCCCAAGCTTCTTTAGCGGTTTCACAAGTCATAATACGTCGGAATTCATCCGGTGCAACAGCGCTAAATAAGGCATTTAAACCACGGGAATTAAAATTTGCAAGCTTAAACTCATTTTCGGTCCATCTTTCGATGGGTTTGGGAACACGTTCATTTTCAATTAGATGAGTTGGTGGGGAGTACCCGGTAACAACAGACATCCAAACACGTTCATCGATAGATTTAAGTGCCGATTTCATTCGCGCTTTCCAATACGCGTAGTTAGAACCATCAAAAATAGGAAATTTTGAAAATGGGGAAAAATCCATTTTAGCCAAAAATTAAAGAATCTTAACGAAATAAATTATCGTTTTTGGCTCTAATACCAATCTGTAGAGGATAATCCCGGGGTTTTAATATGACAAATTAAAATATAATTTCCTTTTAAATAAATGCGGAAGCGTTGAGATGGTTCAAACTTTCAAAAATAACAACAAGTTTTAATTTCTCAAAACAAATTAAAACATAATTCAAGTCCTAGAATTTGCCTAAGTCATAATTACACAATTATCCAAAGTTAGGCGAAACCAATTTTAGCAACTGACTTGAATAAACTAAATTTACCCAATATATAATTTAAGTCCCAAATTAAATGAGTGTGATAATTAAACCAAATTTTATCTTGAAATTATCCTAAGCATGGATTCTAAATTATGATGCAAGATAAAATAAACAATGTCACACTACGCCGAGATGTACGAGGAAAAACCCAAGGCGGGAAACAACCTCGGACGGCCCTAGCCACAAGTCCACTAGATACGGAATTACAATTACAAGACAGGTAGACTTACAACACTCGACTCGATCCCTCTCAAGCCCCGATGCACCTCCTTGTAGAAACCTCTTCCTAGCGAACAACCTCGGAACACCACCGCGGTCTCGGAATCCACCGATGGGACTTTATATGGTCACCGTCACCCAAGTATGGAGCCTTTCTCCGTGTGGGTAGAATCTCAACAAAGGTCTTCTTTGTGATGGGGTGTAGAAGCAAACCCGAAACGTCTCTTGAATTCGGTAGAGAAAACCGGTGCCAAAAACTCCAAGCAATTGATATAAATATAGAGACTTGGATAAACAATTATTGGGTGTAAACTAGAGTGTGTATGAATTTTTCATTAAAAATGAACACTCAAAACTTGAACATTTTCCTAAACTAATTTTGCTCTCAAACTCTCTCTAGGAGATAAACAATGTTGGAAAAGTTGTCTTGGAAAATGTGTTTCCCGCACATAATAATGTATGAAAAAAGTTGGTTGAAAACCAAGTGGAGGAGTGGGGAAAAACTGCAAAAAACTGCCAAATAACTGTTCCCGCTGGAATCTCGTTTGAACGAACTTGATTCTCGTTCGAACGAGACTTCTAACGAGTGACCAGCCTGGGCTCGTTAGAAGTTCGTTAGATACCTCGTTAGAACGAGCATTTGTTCGAACGACATATCGAACGACTGACCAGTTAGGGTCGTTGGCAAAACTCGTTCGAACGAACTTGGTTCGAACGACAAAACTCGTTCGAACGAAATTTCTAACGAACGACCAGAAAGATTGAAAAATTCGATTTTGGCCCAGAAACTTTTATATACTTATATTAAAGTTCTATTTTATTCTTTCTGAAAATAAAATGCAGTTTGTTATTACACCTAACACCCAATAAACTTTGTCCCAAGCTCCTATATAAATATAATTACATTCATACCTTGGGAGCATGGAACCTTAGTTGATGACGTAGAAACGAGGCACGCAAACCGGCATTTTGATGAAGCTTTAAATTCTTTGCCGCTACGTCTTCAACATATACTTCATAGGCTTGAGAATATTACAAATAAATACTATCCTATGAATAAATGTTTTTGTCCGGAATTGAGCCAAAACTATATATGGACTCAATTGGAAATTTGTGTCCTTACATAACCTTAATCGCCCTATGTGCCACTCTCCCAAGAATAATGTTTTAGGCCGAGAAGACATACTCATCCATAAAAAAAAAAAATCATACTTTCTTGGTAAGACACCTCGATCAGTTTCCCATACAAACATCCATTTTAAACACCCTTAAAGGGTGAACTTTCTCTCCATAGAAGCTGATCAGTGGATGATTGTATGGGACCAATATTTTTTTACTGAGCTTCAATCCCTTAAAGCAATCCTAAAACATCACATTGACTGAGCTACCACCACCAATAAGGAGACTTGATACATAATACCCATGGACCCTGGTGCTGATGACCAAAGGGTCGTCATGAGGGGCCAAAATTTCCTTGAAATCTAGTCTTGAAAATCCCACCACTAAGGTGTCCATGTTAATGTTTTTCAACTTTATCAGTCTTGGCTCTGTTTCAGCTGAGTTAACATCCATTATCTAAGGCGCCATCTTTGCCTCGACAATATGGGTTTTACGATCGACCGACTATGTTCCTCCACCGTCCAATCCTCCACGTATCATTTTTACGTAAAAAGATATCATGTGCATCCGACCTTTTGCCTCTGGGATAATCGATGGGAGATCGGGGTCATCTCCTTCACTACCTGAGTCATCATCCATTTTGTCAATCGGGGACTGTCATCTTGACTTATCATCCTTTCTTCCACCATGCTTTTTTGTGGAGTCGTCTTTGGCACCACTCGGGTCTATATACTTTCAGAGCTTTCCCTGCTTCAAAAACTTCTCTATCTCATCCATTAAAGAAAAACATTTTACCAGTTGTATGCCCGTGATCCTGGTGGAACTCGTACCATATCATCTTGTCCCTGTTATGGGGAGGAAACTTGAGATTCTTCGGCCACCGAAGTGCCCTATCATCTTTGATCTCATTGAGGATCATATCGCCAGAGGGGTATATTTCGAAAACTTATCCTCGATTGATATCTTCTTCCCCTCTTTGTCTTTTTCCTGATGAGACTTACCTCCATCGAACTCTTTCACATCTCCCATTGTGGCCGCCATTGAGTACTCTACATTCATGATCCTCCCGATCGTATCCAAGAGTTTTGTCATGGTCTTGGGAGGGTCTTCGGCGAGATTCCAAAGTCGTTTACCCAACTGTAGCTCACCAATAAGGGTTGTCATTGTAATGTTCTCCTCATAGTCTTCCACTTCCATTTTTCCTTGTTGAACCGAGAGATTTAATCCATCAATATCTCATTCTTACCTTCCTTCACATAAAAGATATGAGTTACTTTCTTTGGAGGCTTCATGCCAAATTAAAAATTATGTATAAACGTTTTGACTAACTTTTTAAAATTCTGTATGGAGTTTTTAGGCAAAGTTATGTACCACATATGGTCTTCACCTATGAGGGTACTATAAAATGATCTGCATCTCATCTCAGTCGGGATTGAGTAGATATCGCATGACGAATGATACATCTCTATGTGATGGACATGATTAGAACTCCCATCATACTTCGAGGTGAAAATAGGAGGTTTAAAATTTATTGGTGTGGGATAGCTCATGATCCTTACAACAAAAGAAGAACCTTCCATGTAGCCTCAACGACTAGGGTCTCAGCCCTTGAGCAAAGAGTCGATCTTATCTTCTAGCCTTAGAATGGATCTATTCCAAGGTTTGTCCTCACAACCCTTAGCGATAACATTATCACCACCTCCTTCTAGGGCAACCACAATTCGTGCCAACTCTCGTGCCACTGTCCTATGTTAATTTTTTACTTCTTTTGGTTCTTCCCCTTCTCGGCCTTGCTTGGGCCAACAATCACCACACCTGCTATTTTCCCTAGATGCAACATTACTGTGAGAACGAGGGAGACAATAATGTAAATATCTTATCGGGCCGAGATAGTCGAAGGTCGACCCTCTATTAAGCCTATCTAAAACTACAGTCCTTGGTCGACCCTTAGGTGTCGACTGAGCATTCTTTCCTTTGTATGTGGGCTCTAGGCGAATTATGTTTCCTAATACCCCATACGGATCCCAATAGTCTTCCTGACGTCCGGATAGTCCTGGACTTATTTTCCCAAGCGAATACGCATAGGATCAACAATGTATCTCCGTCGATGATAGCACTGAGCCTCCTTTTTTAGGGCCAGGGGTGGTCCCCCTATCGTCGAATCCACTGTCTCCCTGGCGACTACAGTAATAATCATGGTAGGGTCACCTGGGGCCCTTCCCAACACTCTTTGTATAAATGACACGAACTTCTCTTACATTTTTATCTAAGCATCCACTAAGAATCGTAGCACCACCGCCACATCAGTCATTTTTACTGAGGTGGTTGTTGACTGGAGCTTTGGGCATCACCATGAGTCAATTCAGAGGACATGTCTTCGGTGAGAAGAAGTAACAAAGCTAGATGAACCGTAAGTATGAAGGAAACTTAAGGAACACCCACCCATCTCTTTCAATGGTGGAGATGCACAACCATCTGAGGCAGAAATGATAGTCTAAGCTAAAAAATGGAGAGGGAGAAGATAATCCCTTGCCATAAATGGCGCTAAAAATGATGATGTTGTGAATCGCCACTTAAATTTGTATGCAGTCCAAGATCTGACTTAGTTAACAATGGAGTAATATATAAGAAGGAAAGTAAATAATGAGAAAGGGATGAGAGAATGGAGAAGACAAAGAATATAAGTGGTTCAGCCAATTAAGTCTACTCCACTGTGCAAGGTTGAAATGTATGTATATCAATTAGGCACTAAAGGCCATGAAAATACAACTCTTAGACTTTCTCTCTCCTATTTATAATTTAACAAATTTTTAGTTAGGGTTCTCAAAATTTGATCCTTATAAATAAATAATAAGAAGGCTTATATAGTCTTGGGGTTAGTGGGCCCCCAAGCATGCAACATGTGTGCATGTGGTAAGTTCTCCAATGAGAGACTAATACCTTTCTAGAAGATGCATAACCCACGATGATGAAATATTCCCCCCACATGGTCTGAAGATCTGTTATTACATTATGATCCATGTGGACAGATGATGCCTGAGCCACGTGTACCATATAAAATGATGACCTCGGCTCTGGAGGTCTCAGTCGAGCTGAGACAAAAGAAGGTGGTCTAGATGAGCAGACAACTATGAGGCTGAGAAGATCTCCTCGAGATGGTCAACATGGTCTCAGCCTATTAGGGTGGTGTGAGGTTGACACCTGGAAAAAGCCAAGACATGGGAAACAATGATGGACTGAGGGCGAACCTAGCTGCGTGATTGTAAATGCTAAGGAACAGGTCTCGAAGGTCGAGATTGTCGACGATGGGCATATACGGTGTGGGCCCATGAGTATGTGAATCTGACGAATGTTGGATCGGGTTAATGAACTGTGCCGAGGCTAGTCTTGGACGAGACCACACTTATTTATATCACCTACTACTTCTACAAACAAAACAAACCAACGAAATTGCTATGAAACCAAAGGAAAAACCTCACCTTCTTCCTTTAACCTACTTTATATGGAAGCTTCATGGGTATGTCTTCTTCCCATTTTTTAGTTATATATATATATATATATATATATATATATATATAAGGAGAGAGAGAGATGAAAGTATATGGGTGTGTGCGTGTGTAGTAACAAGTGTTATGTGTGTGTGTGTGTGTGTGTGTGTGTGTGTGTGTGTGTTATACATAGATATGTATATCAGTGTGTGTATATATAATCGTGTGTGTGCTATTATATATGTGCATGTATATATAGGTACATGAGTGTGTGTATATGTATATACACACACATCATTTCTGTATTGGTATATATAGATAGTAGTGTGTATATGTGTGTGTGTGTGTGTGTGTGTGTGTATAGATATATGCATATATATTATGAGGTGTATGTATGTGTGTTATGAGAGAGAGAAAGAGAATATAGGAGAGAGAGAAACCAAGGAGAGTAGTTTAGAATACGTTAAACTTCATTCGATTTAAAAAAACTATGTTCATTTTTTAACCAATGATTTTAATTTAATCTGACCTATTCCTATATAGCATACACTGTAACCAGGGAATAGACTACCATTATACCCACGTCAGTATTGTTTGGCATGTAGGACTCGGGGTATTGAGTGCCTAGTTTTGCTTACCATATGGATGCCTCTCTTCGGAGTTTGGTTTGGCACTGTTACTTTATCTCCAAAGGGTTTGAATTGATTTGTTATTTCTATGGCTATTAACCCTAAGCCTCTTTAGCATATAATTATGGGTTATCTTATTTTAGAAACCATCTGCAACCTTAACTATTTCAAACTTGATATTTCTAATTGTAGTTATATAATCGTACTGCTAGTTTATACTTCTTCAGATGGATTATCATTGCTTCTGATCTCAATTTCTTTTACTATCATTTACTCATTTTACTCTGCAAATACTCCAAACATTATTTTTATCAATTGTTATTGAAGTACCATGATCTACTTGGCAAAGTTTTGCTTATTCTTTCCCTTTTTTGGATCTTTTAAATAGGTACCTATATGCATTGATGAGCGTAAGTCTCTAATGCGTGTGATTATGGCTCAAGTGTAAGTCGGTCGCTCAAGTAATAATTTGGTAAATCGTGTGTCGAACTCAGGGACTAAGATGCAGAACACGACGACGAATAGGAATGACAAATAACCTTACGTTTGGCTCGAACAAAGACAAGAAAAGATGATTGTTTGTGAGACTTTTCTATTAACTAATGCGGATTAATTAAACTAGTAAATTAACTACGAATGTGATAATAACTAAGTGATTTTTAATCAATGTGAGAAAATGGAGTTGGAGTACACTCCCCCGAACCGTCGGTGATTACTTTGAACATAAAACCTTAAAAAACCTAATTCTCAATTGAAAGAAACATTAAAAACTTTCTAAGCATTTGACATATGCGAATTTTACTCCTAACAATATCAAATCAAAAATTGTATTTAATGGGAATGACAAATTACCAAAACTCATATTGTATCCTTAAACATTTCGATTACCTAGGGAAAATGTAATTAAAAACCTTCAATGTTTATTTTGATAAGAAATAAAGCCTTTGAATTGTTAATTAAATTTTGTTCACATTTAAATTCATTCGTAACACCTAGGTTGGGTTCATGTACCCAACCCTTTAATAGCTTAGCCGGATATGGGGATGTGGGTAATAAACGAAATTCTAACATTTCATGTAGTCAAAATCATGATAAAATTATATCTAAACATGCATGAAGTTCTTAAAATCCTAGAAAATAAACAAAACATGCAAGGAGAAAGAATATTCAAGAATAAAATAGAGAAGAAAAGCTTTATACCTTAAATCTTGAGAATTAATCCACATATGTGTAATCTTATTACAGGATATAAGGGAAAATTTCCAATTGAGTCAATTTATATTGTTGGCTTAATTTCGGAAAAAACTAATTGAGTCATAAGATAGAAGTTTGTTGTGTCCTTCCAAGCCTATGACATTGCGTTAAATATGTAGCGGTCAAGCTTAAAGTGAAGATGTCACTAGTGGCGATTTTTGTGCCATGTTTTTCGTCATGAACATTTCAAGTTGTCCAAAGCCTCTAAAGGTACGAATGAATTTAATATATAGAGACTTGGATATTGTTATGGATATCTTTTTATAAATATTTTATCAGAACGACTTTATGTTTTCTCATAAAATATTTTTAAAACTTATAATAAAAAAAATTGGGCTTTAAAAGAAGTCTTGGATTCTTTGAAAAGTCATTCGAACGAATTTGGTCGTTCAAGCGAGATTCCCATGTCATTCGAACGAACCTTCTAACGAGAGTATTTTAATTTCTCTATTTTTTCTTTAGAAATGTCGTTAGAACGAAATTATTCGAGTGTATTGGTTTAAATGAGATTCTTACTTTTCTTCTGTTTTCTCGTTAGTAATCTCGTTCGAACAAAGTCCTTTGAATGACATTCAAAAGTCATTCGAACGACCTGGGCGATTTTTGTCAATTTTTAATAGTTTTCTTCTTTAACCTCCCACTTCCCCACCTTGTTTTTACATGATTTAATATTATGGGAACTGAATTTTTTAGAAGACTTTTTATAGTGCCGAAGAATCCTATCACCAAAAAGTTCCAATTTGTGTATTAATTTCCAATGGTTTAATTTCGTTCAAAATATAAAGTTTTCACCCATAGTTTGTTTTGATTCAAGTTCCAATATATATTATGTTTTGATATCATCATCTTTACACCGGGTATTATTCTCATCCAAAAAGAGAGAGTTTCCTACGGAGGATTCCGTTTTTTTCTTCGTGGTGTGCATACGAAGTAGAGACTTTCATATGTTTGATGGTTGATTTGACCCATCGGTGGATTTCGAAGTTATCAACTAGGGGGAAAAGGAAGCAAGAAGAAACATCAAGGCTTGAGAGGGGTCGAGTCGAGGAAGTAAGTCTTTTGTCTTGTCGTTTAAAAAACCCTACCTAGTGGATTTGTGGTTGGCCCGTCTGAGGTTTTTCCCGTTGTGGGTTTTCCTTGTACATTGCGGCATTGTGTGACTGTTTTTATTTTTATCTTGCAAAATCACTTAGATCCACGTGTAGGTTTAAAAAAGATAAAAATTGATTTAATCACAACAATGATGTAATTTTGGTGTTAGATTGAGTTTGGGTAATTTTAATTTAATTTAATTCAAGTCGGTTTAATCTATTTGGCAAGATGCATGCTTAGGTTTGTTTGGCATAATTTTAACTTGAATTGAATTAAATTTGTTTAATTGTGGTTAAAAGAAAAATTCAAATATTTGTTTTATTTAAGTTAATTTAATTTTCATTTTGAAGAAATTAAAATTTGAGGACTTTAATTGCTTATCTTGAAAGAGTTTTGAAATTTGCAATATTTTGTGAACCATCTAATTTTTTAAATTAAAAGTTAAATTTTTCGGGAACCTACATTCCATCAAGTGGTATCAGAGCGGGAACACTAATTTATTGTGTTAAGATCCTCTTGTTTTTGGTTTAAAAATGGAAAATTTACCTTTTTCAAAATTTCCTATTTTTTATGGTTCCAACTATGCATATTAGAAAGCGCGTATGAGGTCAGCACTTAAATCCTTAGATGATCAGGTTTGGCAATCGATAGTTAAAGGGTGGTCCCCACCAACATGTCTAGAAGGAGAGGTTCGTGTGCCTAAACCCATAGAGAGATGGAGTGAGACTGAGCTTAAGTTAGCTAATTTTAATTCTCGTGGATTAAATTCCATTTTTAGTGTGGTCACCCCGGATGAGTTCCACCTGATTATGACGTGTGAAACGTCTAAGGAGGCATGGGATATTCTTCAGCTCACCCATGAAGGAACAAGTGTCGTTAAAGTTTCAAAACTCCAAAACCTCACCACGCAATTTGAGACCATTAAAATACTAGAACATGAGATATTTAATGATTTCTCTGTGAGATTGTCAGATATTGTGAATTCATGTTTTAATTTGGGAGAAAAGATACCCGACAACCGTGTCATAAAGAAAATTTTGAGGTCGATACCCGATAGATTTATTCCAAAGGTGATAATTTTAAATTCTTTAGGAACTTTAGACTCTACGAAACTTGAAGAGCTTATAGGTGACCTTCAAACCCATAAACTTAACATGTTTGCCTCCAAGGATGAGAAGAAGAAAGATAAGGGTGTAGCTTTGAAAGCTTGAAAGGAGGAAACATCGGTTTCGGATGATGAGTTTTAGATTGACTCAAAAGATATGGATTTTTTTACTAGGAAGTTTAGAAAATTTCTTAAGATTAATAAAAATAATCTTAAAAATAATTATAAGAAATTTGAAAAGTCTAAGCATAATAAAGCTGAGAAAGTTGTTTAAAATTGTAATGAGGATCTTAATAGGGACGAGTCAAATATATCTTATGGTTATGAGTGTTATGGTCATAGGGCATTTGAGTGTCCCACTAGACTAAAGAGGGAAAGAATTCAATTTCATATAATGCCACCCTTAGTGATAGTGAACCGGAAGAGGGACCCGATTCCTCCATTAAGCACAATTATGTTGCGTTCATGGCACGTTATGTGAGCGATTGTGAAAAATATTCCGTTAAAGATAACTTACAACATGACACTTCTGAAGCCATTGTTTGTGAATCCCATGAGCTTGATGGTAAAGGGAGTGGGGAAGAGAGTGATAATGAAGAAGAGGTAAATGATAGTGAACTTCAAGTAGTATTTTCCGAGTTGTATGCGGAATCGTTAAAATTAAAAAGGGAAAACTTGAAGTTAAAAGCTAAAATGAGAAAATGTGCCATAGCTTATGATGAGAGTCTTTTGGTTGAAGATCTTAAGGCACGTGAGAGAATTCTTTGTGAGAATCTAGAGTTTGTTGATGGTGAAAGAAATAGCCTTAGAGGTTTAATGGAGGTTGTGAAGAAAGAGCTTCTCAAGTTTGAAGAGAATAGGAGTTTACTTGAGTCTCTAATAGTGGAGCTTGAAAAGAAATTAAAAGACACAAATCAGGTCAAATTTAATTTGGACTGTAGTTCGTAGAAACTAGACAAAATCTTAAGAACCATCCAAATCAAAGATAACAAGTTTGGTATTGGCTTTGATACTCAAAATGTTTCTGCTAATAAAGCTAAAACCATGTTTTTGAGAGAATCGTCTAGGGACACTAGAAAAGATCAACCCTTAGGTAATACTTCACGCCGTGTTTTCAATTGCACCCATTGTGGTCAGAAGGGGGAACCTTAGGGAGTTTTGTTTTGATCTTAGAAATGGTCCTAGAAAGTTAAAGGGTAGAGTCACCAAGGTCACCAAATCCCGAAAGAGTCGTGTTTCACTCTTGTGGGGTAGGAGATCCGATTGGAGACTTTACGTGATAGAGTTTATGATTCTCATTTACTTTCACATGATTCCTCCCTTGCTAAATCCAAAGATTGATTATGTTAGTTTTTTTTTTATATACACTAGCTTTTGTGCTTAATGATAGATTTTTGCTAGTTATGTTTGTTTGCCATATTCTAGTTAAGCTTCATTATATAAATTGTGCTATAGTTATGATATATTTTTCTTTTGTATTTTTTTTGGCTTATTGGAATATACAAAAAGATTTTGTTTTTCTTTTGAGTTGAATTTTTTTATTTATTTAAAAAGTTTGAAAAACTTAAAAAGATTTTAATTGTGTGTATTTTTGTTTTACACATTTTATGTGGCATATACTTGTGTTTGAATCCATTATCATTCCCTCGCTTCCATGTGGCTAGAACTTTTTGTTATGATTTTCAATTCTTAAAATGTTCTTTATCATGATTGCATGGAGAAGTTTGATTTTGAGTTGCTTTATGGATTCTCTTTTTATATGCCTCTCACATACATGCACGAGCTCTTTTAACTTTAACTTCACATGTATATTTGAGCTAAGTGAGATGTTCTCCTATCAATTTAGTCATCTACTTATTGATATGACTATGGAGGATTTGTGCATGTAAGAACCTTTGCACGTGATATTTGTTTGAATTGTATAATATATATATATATATATATATATATATATATATATATATATATATATATATATATATATATATATATATATATGAGGGTTCACCGAAAAAGGGTCTACAAAAGTGTGGCATTGTAAAAAGTATCCAAGACCCAAAGAGTTTTAAAAGGCCTAAAAAAGTACGGCATAGTAAAACGTATCCAAGGCCTAAATACTTTAGTGGGTATGTTCATTCAAAAGAAAAGAAAAGAATTATTATTTTTGAGGGAGTTTGGATGAAAATATCAATGGGTTTGCACAAGTACAATGTATCATAGTTGTGATTACTTTGTCATGACTTTATTGGTTTGTATAATCATAAAAAATCTAGGCTTATATGCATTGTGCTTGTTTGTTCTTCAAGTTCACTTTCTTTATCACATGAGGCTAAATCTTAGTTTGATAAACTTTTTCAATCAAATAGAACTCCTTGAACATGTTTAAGTGATTGGGTCATAAGTCTTTTATCTCTAGTTCACACCCCTTCACTCCATTTACCACATGGTTATTTAGACACATTTATGCTATATGAGTGTGGAAAGCTTAATGTTTTTTGTGTCTCATGTGGTGTTTATACCTATGTATATGTGCGTGTGTGTCTTTAGTATCTTTTGAATATGTATGTATAAGGTATTGTTTATTTTGAGTCTTTTCTTTGATATCTAGTCCATGTATGCTTTGTGTGTATATTGGCATCTATCTTTGGATTAGTTGTTCTTTTGTTGCCATATTGCTTTATTGTACTTGTATCTTTATACACCATTGCATTATATTCTTGTTTGTCCATTATGCATGTCCCTTGTTTCATTTAGGGTAAGAATTTGTTTTAATTGGGGAGATATGAATTAATATATGTTTTTTAATCTTTGTCTATTCCTGGATAAAAAGGTGGAGAAATGGTATCTAAACCTTTTAATTTGGAAAGATCTGACTTAGGGGAGGCGTCTTTCTTAGGAAGATCATGTTAGAAAAAGGGGGAGATTTTATTTATGCACTTTATATTGTTATATTCCATATGCGTTTGATGGTGTGTTTAAGTGTGCAGGTTTTCATCTTTAGCGGTAACTTTTAAAGCAGGCAAAGGCTTCCCATATGCGTTTGATGGTGTGTTTAAGCGTCTGTATTTTTTTTTTTGTGGGTTTGTGTCCTTTTAGAAGAGATTGATGACCCATAGGATTTTTATTTTTGGTTTTGTCCCAGAATAGCCAAAGGGGGAGATTTATAACGGAAAATTTCTAATCGAGTCAATTTATAGTGTTGGCTTAATTCGAAAAAAAAACTAATTGAGTCATAGGATAGAAGTTTATTGTGTCCTTTCAAGCCTATGACTTTTTGTTAAAGACGTAACAATCAAGCCAAAAGTGAAAATGTAACCAGTGCTGGTTTTGGCGCCATGTTTTTCGTCATCAACATTTCAAGTTGTCCAAATTCTCTAAAGGTACGAATGCATTTAATATATAAAGACTTGGAAATTGTTACGGGTGTCTTTTTATAAACTTTTTGTCAAAACGACTTTATGTTTTCTAATAAAATATTTTTAAAAATTATTATAAAAATTTGTGGGCTTTAAAGAAATTTTGGATTTTTTGAAAAGTCGTTCGAGCGAATCTGGGATCTCGTTCGTATGAACCTTCTAACGAGAATCTTTTAGTTTTCTCTATTTTTTCGTTAGAAATGTCATTAGAACAACATCGTTCGAACGAACGGATTTGAATAAGATTCTGCCTTCTTATTATGTTTTCTCGTTAGTAATCTCATTCGAACAAAGCCGTTTGAATGACATTCAAAAGTCTTTCGAACGACCTGGGCGATTTTTGTCAGTTTTCAATAGTTTTCTTTTTTAACCTCCCACTTCCCCACTTTGTTTTTACCTGATTTAATACTACTGGAACTAAATTTTTTAGAAGACTTTTTTAGAGTGTCTAAGAACTTTTGAGAGAAAAATCCTATCACCAAAAAGTCCCAATTTGTATGTTAATTTCCAATGGTTTAATTTCTTTCAAAACACAAAGTTTTCACCCATAGTTCATTTTGATCCAAGTTCCAATATATATTATGTTTTGAGATCGTCATCTTGGCACCAGGTATTATTGTCATTCTAAAATAGAAAGTTTCCTACGGAGGAGTCCATTTTGTTGAGATTCGTGGCATGCATACGAAGGAGAGGCTTTCGTATGTTTGACGGTTGATTTAGTTCGTCGGTGGATTTCGGAGTTATCAACTAGGCGGAGGTGGAAGCAAGAAGAAGTGTCAAGGCTTGAGAGGGAGTCGAGTCGAGGAAGTAAGTCTTTTTTCTTGTCTTCTATAAAACCATACCTAGTAGATTTGTGACTGGGTCATCCAAGGTTTTTCCCGTTGTGGGTTTTTCTCGTACATCAATACATTGTGTTATTGGTTTTATTTTTATCTTTCAAAATCACTTAGCTGCATGTGGAGGTGTAAAAAAGATAAAATTTGATTTAATCACAACAATGATGTAATTTTGGTGATAGATTAAGTTTGGGTAATTTTAATTTAGTTTAATACAAGTCGATTTAATCTATTCGGAAAAATGCATGCTTCGGCTTGTTGGGCATAATTTTAACTTGAATTGAATTTAATTTGTTTAATTGTGGTTAAAAGAAAAAATCAATATTTGTTTTGTTTAGGTTAATTTAATTTTCATTTTGAAGAAATTAAAATTTGAGGACTTTAATTACTTATCTTGAAAGAGTTTTAAAATTTGGAATATTTTATGAACCATCTAATTTTTTAAATTAAAAGTTGAATTTTTCGGGAACCGACGTTCCAACACATGAATTGAAAACTATGGTTCTTGTCTCTTCTCCTCTCTAATATTAGGTTAAAAACTGATAAAACCTTTGCCTAGCATGAAACTACAACCTTCCTTAGCCATTTTTGTAAGAGTCCTACTATAACACAAATCTAAACAAAATCATCATTAAGTGAAAATTTGTGCATTAGGTACTCTGAACCGGTCCAGATGTATTCAAAAACCGATTTGGGGTGCGGTTTGGCTCAATCTTACTGTCTCAGCTTGATTTTCTTTTTTTTTTCTTTTGGATTTCGTTCTCAACTTCAATCGCGCATAACTCGTCAACCATAACTCGGAATTGGACATCGTTTCCTCCATCATTATTGTGATTTCTTACTTTTCAACTTTTCTTCAAGCTCCGCTTTCGGACTAAGGCTATAAAATTACAAAAATTCCCTTTAACTCCCCTTTACTTGGTTTCTTTCAGTGTTTCGATTTCTCTCCATTCACTGACTTGCATGAAATACTTGTAAAACACATGAGAAATACACAAAATAATAAATACTCGCCAAAGAGGGTTAGTATAATAAATACGGGATAAATTCGAGTCTATCATAGTGCAGGGGATCATAAAAGGACCAACTTTAAGGGGATAAATATGAAATATTTATGCCTAATCGAATCCCCCTAATTTAGAATGTTGTTCGTCCCGAGAAATGTAAAAAAATAAGAGTACGAGTTAAGGAAATTGGCAAAAACTTTATTGAGATAGGATACCTCTTTTGCGGGCAAAAGATTGCATTTAGCATATACAACGAGTCGTTAAACCCCTAGGCTACCCTAGTAGGATGAGTGGTGTCTCGTCAGGGTTTGCAGTGAATTTACCCACAAAATTCATTTTTTGACTAAAAAAAATCAAAATTCTTAAAAATTGTACAACTTAAACTCCCCAAAAATAGTCACCGTAGATTTATATTCAAGAGTCTCAATTTGTTGTGTCTGTGTGCGAAGCCTAGAATTAGACCACTAACTTCCACCGCTTGATCATTACACTACTTTCTAAAAATTCATTTTGATTCAATTTTCACGGGATACTCTCACAAAAGAATCACTCAGAATGTGTCTAGTTCTCTCGGTATGCATGATTTTTAAGAGTAAATGTAATGGAACATGAATTTACGAACATAGATTTGAAAGACATAATTTTATGGTGAAAAGATCTCTTCATCGAAATACGATTATTGAAAAAAGGAAAACATCATCTTTCATCTGGCCTAATTAATCTCACTTTTTATCTTTTTGTGTCTTAACTCTCCACGCGGTAATTAATTTTATTATTCGGACTCAGTTAGGACTTTCTCGGGTTATAAGGTGCATTCGGTAATATGGGAATAAATGGAAATTTTCGGAGTTGGAAAATTTTGCTTACAATGTCCTTTGGCACTTTTTCAGGCATTTGCTCTTTTTTCTTTTCTTTTCTAATTTTTTTCTTGTATTTTTCTTCTTTTTCTATTTTTTTTATTTTTTTTCTTACTATTTTTGTTGAGAATTTTTCTATTTTTTTCTTGGCCCTTTTTATTGCACTATATGGACTTAATTGATCAATTTTTTGATTTTCACAACTCCGGGATAAATGGACTTTTCAGGTTATCAAATGAAAATGGAAAAATTTAATTGGCTTAATTGGGTTTGCAAAAGGATAATTTTTCTTTTACTTTTTATGGATAATATTTTTGGGTAACAAGCGATGGCCTAACTTCATACGTCCGAATTATATATTATCTTACCATATAAGTCTCGAGATTATATTGAATTTAGGTACATTTTTGGCACATTTTTCAAGACAACATTTCACTTTTTCCCGTAACCGATGAAAACAACAAAGTGGAGATCATCAAGGACTTTTTAAAAGTTGAATTGAACTTTAAGTTAATTACTCACAAAAATGGCAGGCTCGTAAAGTCATTAATTTTTGTTCAATTTTCGTTTCTGATCAATTTTGGCTTTGTATGTTTGATTTTTATAATTTGGGGCTTCAAACAAAATTTTAGTGATATTTTTGAAAAATTTAAATTCCAATTTTTTATTTATTTTAAAGAAAAATATTTTTGACTTTTTCAAAAAATTTCATTTTTTGGAACTTTTTGAAATTTTCTAATTTTTGGGGGGCATTTTAAAAATTGGTGAAGTTATAGAAAGACGGACTTGTCACCCCTTGACTTCGACTTTTGCATTATCCTCAATCAAAAGGACTAAAAATTAATAATAATAAATAATAAGTGTTAAAAATAAAACAAGTAAATACTTAAAATGCAAAGCTTTAATTTGAATCACCACGATATTACAAAGATATCTAAAGCAAGTATATAGTTCTTTGGCAAAATAAGATAAATTAAGCATGTAGAACTAAATAAAAGTTGAACATCAAAACATCAATCAATGGGAAATCTACTGTGGCAGTGGGTAGGAGGAGCTGAGTGCACTAGGATCGTATGGATCATAAAAGTACGTTGGGAGTGAGACGTTAGGGATGACTTGTAACCGGTACAACTCTGCTTGGAGGTGGACCATCATAGTCGAATCATGTTGGTATACTTGGCAGTCTTTTTGATACTCGCTAATGAACTCGTCGAACCTCTCCTCTAAATCATCAATTCAACGGTTAATAACCGCCGAATTATAGGATCCTTCATCAAAGTCGGGCTTAAAATCGGGGTCCGTCGCTTCATCATACTCTTCTTCCTCCACCGATGGCTTTTGTAGAGATTCTTCTTGCTCGTGCTCTTCTTCTTTTTCTTCTTCTTCTTCTTCTTCTTCTTCTTCCATTTCCACGTCCTCAACAACCGGTGGAGGGGGTGGACAACTCTCATTTGGCATGTACTTCGTGTGGTGGAAAAGGCCCCAATTGGTTTTGAAAATTTAATTAGCGAGTCAGGGGCCCATACCCCGGCGTCATACATGATTTCGGTGATGAGGTTGGTGTAAGGAAGAGAAACTTTACCTTTGTCATCATATGCATCATGGATGATTTTTGTATAGAAAAGCTGGGCGAGATTAATGGCCCTCCCCGGGTCGAGGAAATGGTAGAGAAAGTTGTCGTGGCATTGGCGGATCACCGAGTCATTGGTGGTTTGAAGAATTCTACCACAAATGATAAGGTGGGCGTAGCGCACCATCTCTGGGAGCCTTCCCACCAGGAATGTATCTTGAAGCCACTCCTCATTTGGGGCGATGCGTGCTATGCATTCAGCTTTTGTGCGCGGGGATCCGTTGTTCGGATAGTCAACTTATTGGGGTAAAATATCCCTTTTATCACCTATGTTTTGTTGGATAATAGCAAGGGAGAATGGGATGCAGATGTTATTCACGAAGGCCTCATAGAGGGTGGTGTATTTTCGAAAAAGATTCGCATAGAAGAATCGAACGTCCTCATTATACACCCGGTCGATTAGAGGAGTGAAGAAATTTCTCCACACTCGATATTGGAAGAGGGCGATGACCTCATCGGGCAACCCATCCCCATTGACTGGACGCTTAATATGTATTGTGCGGTTGGGTCTAAATTAAGCGTCAAACTAATCACGTTCTTGGAGGGAACGAAAGTAGTGGTTGACCCCCTCATGGGGGGGTGGAGTTATAATTTTTAGACGTAGTTGGCACGATGGGCGGCCATTTGAGAAAAGGGAATGAGGAGTAGGCTAGGAAAATGCAGTGAAAGAGAGGATGAAATTTGGAGTGGGTGAAAAGGGTGGGATGGAAGTGTATTTATAGGAGGGAATGGGTTGAAATTGGTGGGAAGTGAAAAGGTGGAGGTGGGATTAGGTGGAGGGAATGGGAAAGTGTGAAAATTGAGTTTGGAGAGGTTCGGAAGGGGAAGAATTCGTATAGAGGGAAGGGGAAATAAGGGGGATGAATTAGGTGGGAAGAGAAAAAGGGGGATGAATTTGGCACTAGGTAATCCGAACTGATTCGGATGGTGCAAGCAAACCGGTTCGCCTATGAACCGGTTTGGGTTGCGGTTCGTCTAGTGTAGTTTGCCTCAAATCCCATTTTTTCCTCATTTCTCATATTATAAGTGTTCTAACTCTCGATCTCTCTTCTCTAAGGTACCTCAAGCCTCCATAAACACTCTGAGACTCCAGGACACCTTAACATTGCTCTCGAATGAGCATTTGCTCTCTCATGCATGTAACCCCAATGAGGTGCTCCTAAATTTACTAACCTAAGACTTATATAGACCTCTAAACTAACCTAAGATTAACTATACTAGCTAATATACATCACTTACTCACCCCATACGTGTCGGGGGTGCAACGACCTCACTTTTAAGCACATTCAACCTCATAAATGGGATTCAACAACTAAAATGTGTCGGCTTCCTCAACACATTCATCTAGGTATGGATTTAAGTTTTGTCCATTAAATTAAAATGTGTCTCCTCCCTTAGGATCTTCTAACTCTATGGCCCCATGTGGGAACACCTCTCTCATAACAAACGAGCTAGTCCATCGTGAACGTAGCTTGCTGGGAAACAAGTGTAAACAACAGTTGTAAAGGATAACTTTTTGATCCAAATGGAACTCCTTTCGATGGATAATTCTCTCATTTATGAGTCTCATCCTTTCTTTGGATATTTTAGTTCTCTCATACGCATCGTTGCATATTTCTTCCAAATCATTTAATTGAAGCTTTCATGCTTCACCAGCTTAATACAAGTTATAGTTCAACCTCTTGATCACCCAATGTGCCTTGTGCTCTAGCTCTAGTGGGAGATGGCAAGGCTTTCCATAGACATAGCGAAATGGGGATAACCTGAGAGGGTTCTTGTGTGAAGTCCGATAAGCCCATAACGCATTGTTTAATCAGAGTGATAAGTAATCCCAACCTTGTGGATGACCCCATACTTTCTCATGAGTATTTCAAATGGCCTATTACAAAGGTGTTTTCCATTATCTCTAATGATTGCCTTCGGAGCTCCGAAGCAAGAGAGTATGTGTTCTTGTTAAAAAAAATTCACCACCTTGTTGTCATTTGTCTTAGTAGTTATGGCCTCAACCCATTTGGACACATAATCTACCATTACAAGGATGTATAAGAAATCAAAGGATGTAGGAAAAGGACCCATAAAGTCAATGCCCCAACAATCGAATATCTCAATGACTACAATAGGGGTCAATGGAATCATGTCTCATCGAGTGATATCTTCCATCATTTAGCATCTATCGTAAGATTTGTAATAAGCACTTACATCAGGGAAAATTATGGACCAATGGAGACCACTTTGAAGAATCTTAGAGGCCGTCTTATTTCATCAGAAAGTGGCCTCCACAAACTTTTGTATGACAAAAATGGATGACGCTAGGCATCTCGCCATCTGGTAAACCTCTTCGGATGATTTCGTCCGTGTAATATTTAAACAAATAAGGATCATCATAAAAGAATAGGCATGACCAAGTTAGGAACTTCTTTTTCTCTTGCGATGTGAAATTGGGGAGAACGGTCCCCGTGATAAGGTAGTTCATTATATCTGCAAATCGAAGGAGAGAAGAAGTGGAAAATAATTGCTCATCCAGAAAATATTCGTCTATGGGTATGGAATCACTAGGTACGTCAGACGAAAGCCTCAACAAATGGTCAGCTATAACAGTTTCTACTCCTTTCTTATCCTTTATAGAGAGAGTAAACTCTTATAGTATTAGGATCCACTATGAGTAATGGCTTAGCATTTTTTTTGGAAATAAGGTACTTACGAGCCGCATGGTCGGTGAAGCCTGTAATGGGCGAACCTATGAGATAAGAGAGGAATTTGTCTAGGGTGAATACTACAGCTAGAAATGCTTTCTCCGTGGTGGAGTAGTTAAATTGTGGTTCGATTAATGTTAGGATAGAATATTAGATGACGTGAGCCTTCTTATCTTTTCGTTGACCCAAAATATCCCCTATATCGTAATCACTCGCATCACATTTAAGCTGTAATGGAAGGGACCAATACGGATCTTGCATAATGGGAGCGTACATGAGCATTATTTTTAATTTTTCAAAAGCACTTTGGCATGCTTCATCCCACTCAAAGGGGGCATCTTTCACAATTAGGTTACATAAGGTCCTATCGATGGAACTAAAGTATTTAATAAACCTCTAATAGAAACCCCTGTGGCCTAAGAAATCACGCATGATCTTTAATGACTTAGGCGGGTAAAGAGTGGATATGACATCTATTTTTTCCCTATCTACCTCATACCTTTGGACGAAACTATGTGGCCAAGAACTATTCCTTCGATAACCATAAAAAGGAACTTCTCCCAATTTAGTACCAAGTTTTTTTCCACACAACGGGCTAACACTTTTTCGATATTAGAGAGGAAAAGGTCAAAAGAGGGTTCAAAGACATTTAAGTCATCCATAAAAAACTCAAGGCCACTTTTGACCATATCGCTAAAAAGACTAAGCATGCACCTTTGAAAGGTCGCAGGTGCATTGCATAATCCAAAAGGCATTCGTTTTTAGGCAAATGCACCAAAAGGATATGTAGATGTCGTCTTTTCTTGATCTAGCACATCTACCTCAATTTGGTTGTACTCGAGAAAGTAATAGAATGTGTGTCCCGCTACTCGCTCAAGCATTTGGTCGATAAATGATAAGGGGAAATGATCTTTCCTAGTGCTGGCATTGAGATTTCAGTAGTCAATTCAACCGCGCCACCCGGTGGTGCTACGTTGTGCAATAAGTTCACCCTTTGCGTTTTTTACCACAGTCATTCCTGACTTCTTTGGGACAAAAATAATAGGACTCACCCACTTGCTATCCGAATGAGGTAAATGATGCCCGCATCCAATAACTTAATAATCTCCTCCCTCGCGACATCTTTCATCATGGGATTCAAACTCCTCTGCATCTCCCTCAAAGGCTTCACGTCCTCCTCGAGGTTGATTTTAGGGGTACAAATTAGGAGACTTATAACTTTCAAATCCGCGATTCTCCAACCAAAATCACTACGGTGCTTCCTCAAAATAACTAATAATTTACCCTATTTCTCTTACTTAGGCTCGAGGAGACAACAACGAGAAATATCTCATCATCTCCCAAATAAGCATATTTTACGGCTGAGGTTAGTTTCTTCAATTAGAGGGTGGGAAATTTCTCATCGGAGGGAATTGTGCGTGACTCCCTTGGTAGTAATTCCTCGAATATAGAAACCTAGCTAGAGTCTCTCACATCCTCATCCATTGCACTCTCATCTAAAATCTCTCTCAGCTCATTCACCTCCCACTCAAACTTGGTGTACATCTCGCACTCTCACGACCTGAAATAAGGCACGCTCCTATAGAATCCCCATTAAAATTTCCCTCTATATTCTCATCTTCTACCTCCTCTATAAGATTCATCGCATGAAACTCGTCCTCATCATCCACTTATTTGGTGATGTTGAAGAAAGTTGTATCAAGTGTTATATTCCCGAATGTGAGTTGCATTTGCCCATATTAAGTATTAATCAATGAGTTAGTCGTAGTTAAGAATGGGCGGCCAAGGATTACAGGAACATGATTACTCGAGGGGATGGAGGGCTCCATGTCCCAATGATAAAATCGATCGGGAAGTAGAAATTTTTCACTTGGACTATTACGTCCTCAACAATCCCTCGAGATATCTTCATGGTACGGTTCGCGAGTTAGAGAGTGATCTTAATGGGCTTGAGTTACCCCAAATCTAATTGCCTATAGATGGAGTAAGGGAGAATGTTAACACTCGCCCCTAAATCTAATAAGGCTCTCTCGATGCAGTTCTCTTTAATTATACATGAAATGGTTGGTTCACCCGGATCTTTAAACTTCGGTGGGAGGTCACTTAAAAGAACCGGGCTTCCATTTCGTTCTAGGAAAACATTATTTTTCACCTTTAATCTACGTTTCACAGTTAATAAGACTTTAAGGAACTTTTCTTAGGAAAAATTCTCTTGATTGCCTCGAGAAAAGGTAAATAAAGCTTGACTTGCTTTAGCACATCTAACACATCTTCACGGGAGGGTCCTTTAGGAAGAGGAACCAACTGTTGAGGGAAAGGAGCAGAAATGGGTGGTTTCACTACAACCTCGAGCCTAATAGTGTCACTGTTGTCACTCTCATTCAAGGGGGCATCTCCGGCCTCTTTCATTCCAGGAAAAACCTCATTGTCTTTAAGCTTATCGGGTGGGGGAGGTTGTAGTGTCCCCTTATCCATGAAGGGCAAGAAAAGCATCTTGAAGTGTACAAGAAAAACATCATTGCAACTTAGACAATGATGCTTTTAATTCAACAAATTATTGGGCATTTTGAGCATTGATCGCCGACTCAGTTTGCATAAATTAGTTCAAAGTATCCTCTAGATTTCTACGCAGTGGGATGATTAAGGCGCCAGAGGTGGTGCTTGCATAGGGGGAGCTAGTTGGAAATGCGGGGGAGGTGGTGGCGGTGAGAAACATGTGAATTAAGATTCATCGCTGCGTGTTGTTGCCCATAATTGAAACCGGGATGCTTCTTCCATGAAAGGTTATAGGAATTCCTATGAAGGGCATTAAAATTACCCTTAAAATCTCTTACTACTTCCACTTTCTCTTAAAGCATCACTTTGTAGGTAGGTTATATTGGGAATTCCTTCATTGGATGTCCCACCTCATAAATCACACACACCTCCTCTATCATTTCTCGAGTGGAGCCAGATGTTTCTCTTCCTCTTAATTCGACTACGTCTTGGAACCTCTTGACAAGTTGGTTCATTTGAAGCTTCAACTTGGCTTATTTTTCTAAATGATAAAGTCTGGATGCATAAGGTGTTATGGACGTTTGTCAAGCCCGGGATTGGGTGTTTGGATTGGATGTGTCTCACTCTTAAGTATTATCGGCGATATACTTAAGGTGATCCTCGACATCATCCGCGTCTAACCCTAGAAACTCCTCAGAGCACATGGTTTTAATGAGTTGTTTGGAAGTTAATCTTATCACGTGATGGAAAAAAGGAGACGAGTCTCCATTTCTCGAAACCATGGTGTAGCCTGCAGGCACATATTAAGCAACTCATTGAAACGTTCCCAACGTCTATCGAAAGGCTCATTTTCGAGTTGTCTAAATGTTTGAATTTGAGCATTGAAGGAATTGGTTCAATGTGGGGGGAAGAATTTTTAGAGAAACTTTTCTTTCATGTTCCTCCATGTTCTGATCGAGTTCGGTGCCAAAGACCATAGACAAATCTTGGCCTTATCCTTCAGGGAGAAGGGGAAAAGTTTGAGGTGAATGACATCCGTAGTGCACGTTTGATCGGTGAAAGTCTTGCATGCCTTCTCAAACTCTCGGATGTGGAGGTAGGTTTTTTCGAATCCATACCATGGAATGTAAGGAGGGTTTGAATCATCCCATTTTGAAAATGAAACTTCCTCGCATTATATGGAAATATAATGCATTCCGGAGTGACGGTTCGCTCGGGATATAAGAGGTATCATATAAGGCGGTACGGTAACTCACCCTCACTCGTATCATAACTAGACTTGCCAGACATCACGCTCTATCTTAATGACTCAATATCCTCACTCAATGCCCTAGACGTGTGACACACAGTGTGACTCGTGATGGAGTTAGGCGGTGTAGGAGGTGGAACCCAAAACTGTGGAATGCGAGGAGTGTGTGGGCTATAGGGATTGTACTCTATTATAGGATTTTTTTTAATTCTGGTAGGAGTAGACTGAGGAGTTTGTTGAGGATTTTCCATGTAAGGATTTGAGATATTCTATTTTTTTTTAATTTTTTTCCTAGATTTTTAAGAATTAGAGTCAAATTTTTGATTAACTTGAGCTAACCTAAATGTCTACCTAATCCCCGGTAACGGCACCAAAAACTTGATGCGACTCAAAGAGTGCGTGTCTAACGTGTGTGATTATGGCTCAAGTGTAAGCCAGTTCCTCAAGCAATAATACGGTAAATCGGGCGTCAAACTCAGGGACTGGGATGCAGAACGTGATGACGAATAGGAATGACGAATAACTTTATGTTTGACTCAAAGAAAGAAAAGACAAGATTATTGTTTGTGATACTTTTCTATCAACTAATACAGATTAATTAAACTAGTAAATTAACTACACATGCGAGAATCGTTAAGTGATTTTTAATCAATGTAAGAAAATGGAGTTGGAGTATACTCCTCGAACCGTCGGCGATTACTTACAACATAAAACCTTCAAAAATCTAATTCTCAATTCAAAGAAACATCAAATACTTTCTAAGAATTTGACATATGCAAATTTTACTCCTCACAATATCAAATTAAAAATTATATTTGACGGTATTAACAAATTATCGAAACGCATATTGTATTGTTAAACATTTCTATCACCTAGGGCAAACGTAATTAAAAGACCTACAATGTTTATTTTGATAAGAAATCAAGACTTTAAAATGTTAATTAAATTTTATTCGCTTTTATATCCATTCGTAACACCTAGGTTTGGTTCATGTACACCAACACTCTAATAGCTTAGTCGAACATGGTAATGTGGGTAATAAAGGAATTCTAATGTTGCATGTAGTCAAAATGATGATGAAATTATATCTAAACATGCATGAAGTTCATAAAATTCTAGAATATAAACAAAACATTGAAAGAGAAAGAAGATTCAAGAATAAAGTAGAGAATATAAACTTTATATAATAAATCTTAAGAATTAATCCACAAATGTGTAATCTTATTGCAGGAATTGAAAACTTTGGTTCTTGCCTCTTCTCCTCTCTAATACTAGGTTAAAAACGAATAAATCTATGTCTAACATAAAAATATAACCTTCCTTAGTCGTTTTTGCAAGAGTCCTAATATAACACAACTCAAATAAAAAATCATCATTAAGTAATGATTCACGCATCAGGTACTCCGAACCGGTTCGGATGTATTGGCGAAACGGTTCGCCTTCAAACCGGTTTGGGGTGCGGTTTAGCTCAATTTTACTTCCTCAACTTGATTTTCTTTCCTTCTCTTTTAGATTTCGTTGTCAACTTCAATAGTGCATAACATTGCAACTGCAAGTCGGAATTGGACATCGTTTCCTCCATCATTCTTGTGATTTCTTACTCTTCAACTTTTCTTTAAGATCCACTTTTGGACTAAGGCAATAAAATTACAAAATTCCCTTTAACTCCCCTTTACTTGGTTTCTTTCAGTGTTTCGGTTGCTCTCCCTCACTAACTTGCATGAAATACCTGTAAAACACATGAGAAATGCACAAAATAAGAAATAGTCGCCAAAGAGGGTTTGTATCATAAATATGAGATAAATTCGGGTCAATTACAATGCACATGATCATAAAAAGGACATAAATTAAGTGGATAAATATGAAATATTTATTCCTAATCATAGTTTAACCTATGATTATATATGAAGCACATTATAATCTTGACTTACTTGAGTCTATATTATATAAGTGCTCATCTAGTTTGGAAATTGTGACAAAATTTGAGTCCCTTCCCTAGATACCAAAGAACCTCAGATTCTCCTCATGATTCCTCAATTGATTCATTTAAAGGTAAATTCTCAACCATCACACACACTAGGATTGAATACATATTATATATTGCATTATTGGCTTGTGTGTGAGTTGATTCCCTTTAGAAATAAGTTTTTAATAATTTTGGGGTTTTAAAACAATTTTTAAATGATTTTTAAGAAATTAAAAGTTGGATTTAAAAACATTTAGGGTCTTTATGCTAATTCTGATTTTATCATTTCTTACCTGAATGTTTGGTTGGGTAGAATCTGAAAGCACTTGAGACTTCAGGGTGTGTTTTTAATTAAGTTTGCATACGCGTTTTGGTTTCATCTGAGCCTTACACCTGATAACGTTATGTCGGCTTGATTTGTGTTTGTTGTTAGAATCAGAATTAGTTCGTTATCTCAGCCCTTTGATCTATTTGATCAACAATCTGCATGCGTTTTATCCCAATCCCTGTGAACCCTCTCTAAACAAATCAGAGAACGTTTAATCCAGCGTTAATGTTAAACCGTTGGATGAAAGTCAAATGCCAAAAACCAAATCTCAGCCATTAGATTTGAGTTGATATTCTCGAACCTTCCTTTCTTAGTATAAAAGGATGTTGAGCCTCTGCATTTAAAAAACTTTTGCCTGTTCGTCTAACTGAGAGAGACAGAAGAGAGAGAGAAACCAGAGAGAGAAAACAAACCCTAATCTCATTTCAAACCCTAAATTCCTTTTCCAAAATTAGTTTACAACCAAACACCAAACCTGAGTGTTTGAGAGTTATTTTGGTAAATGTTTGAAGCTTATTCGTGGTTTGAATCCTCTGAGTTTGAGATCTTGTAATCAACTTAGACATATTCAGTTTGATCTCTATTTCTTTTTTATAGAAGCTGTAGGTCTTGTTATTTTATGTCATATTAAACTGATATCTGCATTATTTTGTTTCTCATCTTCAGAAATCATATTTGTTGATTATTTTCTTCTGTAAATGTTTTTCACAACTTAATAATCAACAAATTCCTTTTCTTTTTCTAGTTGTTATGAAACAAGACTTATGATCTAGTTAGAATCGCAATCGATGGTTTACAATTTCAAAAACATTTTCAAAACCCTCTGAAATTGTTTAAGACCTTGACCGTCTCCCGAGCAAGGTAACCTTTGATTCTGGGTTAATTTGAAAGATCAAGAAAGTTTGTTTTTTCTAAAGAAGAGATAAACTGGAAACCTTATCATTTAGACCTATTCTGTAATTTGATAGGACTTGTTTGTATAAATAAGTGGGCGTGTGTGCATGCATGTGTTAGAACACTGTCACAAACACTTGTCACACTACAACACAAGAAGTGTTGGCCCTAAGATATTGAAATGTCAAGAGTCGACGTAAAGCTGGAATAAAGTGTGGAGAAGTAAGTAAGCTGAGAAAGACACATCAACTCAGAACTGCAGAGAAGTAAAAATCAAACCAGTGGGTACATATTCTAAACTTCTATAGGTCTGTTTTGTTTGCATATGTGTTAAATAGCCTGTAACTTATATGTTTTGTTTTAGTGGATTTTTGGTTTGTGACTTAGAAGTCACCATGGTTATTTCCTCAGTTGGGTGAGCTTTTACCACGTTAAAAACTGTGTGTACTTAATCTTTCTACATCTCCTCATCTCATTCTTGTAGGTGTGCTGGTTTAAATTTTTTTAAATAGTTTTAATTTTGTTTTTCAAAACTAGTTAGATAATCTTGAACATATCTCGTACATATTTTTATGAAACACATCTTGTGATTAATCTGTTTGATTTAAAGAAAAGAGTTTCCCCAAAAAACAGTTCGGAGTTACTTAGATAGTTAATCCTGAATTAAACAACTTAAGTAACCGCTTTTCAATTGGTATTAGAGCTTTGGAAATTTTCTTTAAAGATCTTGTGTTTCTAAAATCATTTTCTTAAAATCAAACAATGGACGAGAAATCTGAAAGATTTGGTAACTTGACCAGACCCCCTCTCTTTGATGGAAACAACTTTCCTTACTGGAAAGTAAGGATGGTTGCTTTCATACAAGGAACTGTAACAACCCGTGTAATTTTTGGGCTATTTTAATTAATTTAGGAAAATGAAGGAAAATAAAGTTTTTGATAAAATTATTTTTATTACTCAAATATGTTGGTTATTATTTTTAAAGGAGATAATTTCAAACGGTTTCGAAAACGGAGTTAAAACGGATTTTAAAATGTTTTTAACTCTTGGAGTGGTTTTGACTTCCAACTCTTCATTTCTTTGCCTTATTTAAAGGAGTCTTTTGGATTCCAACTCTTCATTTCTTTGCATTATAAAAGAAAGTCGTGGGCAACCCTTTTAACATACTTTTGGCACAAATTTTGGCAGCAAATATATTTTATATTCCTCTTCTTTTTATATACACATTGGCCCTTGAGATTTGTGAGTTCCAACCTTAGATTATGGGTGTTCTTGGGGCTATTTTGTTGGAGGTTCTTGGAGGAGCTTTTGTAGATCTTTTGTGTTGATCTTGAGGATGTGATCATTGGTTTCTCATCATGGTTTGAGGTATGGGGTTTTACACAATATGCTCCTTAAATCTCGCGAGTGTCATTCTCTTTGAATTCTTGTTAATTGAACTCATATTTGAATTGATAAATTCATTGAAATCTGGAAAATAATTATTGAAATTATTTTGATTCATATGGTATCATTATATTGTATTGAGCACGTTGTCATGAGATTTTAATATGGCACGGATGTTGGGCACCCGCCAAAATTCATGTTTCCCGGGCTATGGCTTGATAAAGCATATACGGATGTGGTGAGGCCTGGTGACCCGGTTAAAGTGTTGTTGAGAAATTATAATGATGAAATTCTATTGAGATTTGCATTTTGATTTGAATATTCGTACTCGTGTTGTTACGCTTTATTCATCGTTAATATATTTGTTGAGCATCTTTCTTGTCGTATTATGTACTTCCCCATATTTTCTTTTAGTGGCAGGTTAGCGCGGATTTTGGGGCGCTATGGAGATTGATTTTAGTGAGGATTATTTGGGAAATATTTGTATTATTTTGATGTATAGAGCTTTGGAGATTTGTATTTTATTCGAGTTAGATAGTTAAAATTTTAATTCGAGAGACTTGTTGTATTTGAAGAATTGAGATTAGTGGATTTATATTATTGTGGGTTTATTTAGATGCTCTATGCCTTGTCACTTCTGAATTTGGATTTATTTTATCGCATTAGCGCTCCGTTCGCTCTCCCCGGGCGGGCGGGGTGTTACAAATGGTATCAGAGCTTAGGTATACGACAACCCTCGGGGCTTGAGTTTTGGGTTCATTGCGTTGTTAGCAATTTTTGGAGATAGAAAATTTTAGGTGATATTCGTGATAGGCATCTAGATTAGATGTGAGGAATTTATTTTTGGAGACAAAATTATTTTTGGAGATTGTTAGCCTGATTTTTGAGAGTTAGGCATTCGGCGAATTTCGAGGGCGAAATTCCATTGTTAGTGGGAAAGTGTAACAACCCGTGTAATTTTTGGGCTATTTTAATTAATTTAGGAAAATGAAGGAAAATAAGTTTTTGATAAAATTATTTTTATTACTCAAATATGTTGGTTATTATTTTTAAAGGCGATAATTTCAAACGGTTTCGAAAACGGATTTTAAAATGTTTTTAACTCTTGGAGTTGTTTTGACTTCCAACTCTTCATTTCTTTGCCTTATTTAAAGGAGTCTTTTGGATTCCAACTCTTCATTTCTTTGCATTATAAAAGAAAGTCATGGGCAACCCTTTTAACATACTTTTGGCACAAATTTTGGCAGCAAATATATTTTATATTCCTCTTCTTTTTATATACACATTGGCCCTTGAGATTTGTGAGTTCCAACCTTAGATTATAGGTGTTCTTGGGGATATTTTGTTGGAGGTTCTTGGAGGAGCTTTTGTAGATCTTTTGTGTTGATCTTGAGGATGTGATCATTGGTTTCTCATCATGGTTTGAGGTATGGGGTTTTACACAATATGCTCCTTAAATCTCGCGAGTGTCATTCTCTTTGAATTCTTGTTAATTGAACTCATATTTGAATTGATAAATTCATTGAAATCTGGAAAATAATTGTTGAAATTATTTTGATTCATATGGTATCATTATATTGTATTGAGCACGTTGTCATGAGATTTTAATATGGCACGGATATTGGGCACCCGCCAAAATTCCTGTTTCCCGGGCTATGGCTTGATAAAGCATATACGGATGTGGTGAGGCCTGGTGACCCGGTTAAAGTGTTGTTGGGAAATTATAATGATGAAATGCTATTGAGATTTGCATTTTGATTTGAATATTCGTACTCGTGTTGTTACGCTTTATTCATCGTTAATATATTTGTTGAGCATCTTTCTTGTCGTATTGTGTACTTCCCCATACTTTCTTTTAGTGGCAGGTTAGCGCGGATTTTGGGGCGCTATGGAGATTGATTTTAGCGAGGATTATTTGGGAAATATTTGTATTGTTTTGATGTATAGAGCTTTGGAGATTTGTATTTTATTCGAGTTAGATAGTTAAAATTTTAATTTGAGAGACTTGTTGGATTTGAAGAATTGATATTAGTGGATTTATATTATTGTGGGTTTATTTAGATGCTCTATGCCTTACCACTTGTGGATTTGGATTTATTTTATCGCATTAGCGCTCCGTTCGCTCTCCCCGGGCGGGCGGGGTGTTACAGGAACCTTGGGAGATGATGTCTGGGACATTGTTGAAAATGGATATACTTATCCTATTAAACCAGCCACTGAAGGAAGCAATGAGAGGATTAAGAAAGTATTAAGTGAATTCACTCGAGAAAATAATCAAGCCTATCTAAACAATAACAAAGGCAAGAATGCCATTTTTATGTCTATAAATGAACATGAGTTCAAAAGGATCTCATCTTGTACCACTTCTAAGGAAGATTGGGATACACTGGTTACTACACATGAAGGTGACACTAGAGTTAAGGCTGCTAAAACACAGATGCTTATCCAGAAGTATAACTCTTTACTCATGTCAGACTCTGAATCATTTGATGACTTTTACATGAATTTGACTGACATTGTGACCAAATTACATTCTAATGGGATAACCTATGATAGACATGAAATTGTGTCAAAAATTCTAAGGTCATTACCACAGAAATTTGATAAGAAAAGATATGCTATTGAGGAAATGAGTGATCCAAATCTCACTCCTAAATTACTCAGTTGTAAACTGAGAACTGTGGAAATGGAACTAGAATTCAAGAAACAATTAACCCAGTCCCATAGGAAACAGACTAGTTCCAACTTGAGTTTTTCTTCTAAGCTGATAAAAACCGAGCTTAATATTCCCAAAAATGATTCTGATGAGGAATGTGATATAGATAGTTTGGATAATCAGATTGCCTTGATGTCAAAATAGTTTAAGAAGATTGTGAAATTTAGAAATAAAATGGCATCCAGACAAGGCAAGCGAAATTATCCAACTCAGTCTAATCACAAACCTCATGAGAAAGGTCAAGACCAACATCACATGGACATTCACATGACACCTAACAATGATTTTAATAATTTTGAATGTTTTCGATGTGGAAAATTGGGTCATAAAGCACAAGATTGTATAGAGTTAACTTGAACACGACCAATAAACATACTAGCGCCAACATTTGCAAGATATGGGATGATTCAAGTGATTCTGCTAATGAGGAACCTGAGTCATCTGATGTTTTTTATCCTTACATGTCTTTCTTTTCCAAGATAATCTATAATGATGATATGCATGTGCCTAAGTGTGAGGATGATGCTAATAACTCTACTTTTGTTGTTATGAATCATGTTGCTACTGGTTTAGATGCTTTAATTTCTGAGAATATTGCTAGTTCTACAGCGGGGTGTGTGAGTCAAAGGGAAAGCGATAATGACGATGTCAATGTGTGTGTGAGTTCAAGAATTGAATCCTTAGGGGTCACTTCACACATTACACTTAGTGATTCAGACACTGAAGACCTCCCTGATATTCACACACTTTATGCCAAAACTCTCAAGAAAAGCTCTAGACTAGAGAAGATAGTGAAGGACCTCACTAAGAAACTAGAAGACCTAAGCCTAATGGTTAAACTTAACGCTAAAGAGTATACTAACCAATGTCTAACTCATGAAAATGAAGTCAAAATGTTGGATCAAAAATTGCAAATTTTGATTGAAACAAATGAAACTCTGGATAAAAAATATAAAGGGACATTATTAGAATTAGAACAAGCTAAGGGAAAGACAGCAACTGTTTTCAAAAAATTTGCGAAGTTTGAAAATAATTCCAATTGTTTTGATGGTTTTGTTGTTGATTCAAAAACCAATTCTGATGATTGAACTGGAATAGGATTTTGCCCAAATTCAAAGACACAAATTAAAAACTTTGAACCAATCAAGTTTGTGTCAGGTGGAAAAAGACCTATGGAAACCTATCCAGATTTTCAATCCCTAAATGACGAGTTTGATAAAAAACAACAAAAGTTAGATATTAGGGAATCAAGTCACTGTAAGTTTGATAGTCTACCTAAGGCTAAATATGTATGCCCTCCGATTAGGAAGAGTGATTATGCGTTCCAAACTGTACTCCCTAGGAATAAGGTTCAACGTCAAAATCCCATGAAACCTATGTTTAGAGATTTTCCTAAGGAGATACCCTCTTCAAGAAATATGTATTTCTCTTACTGTGACATATAAGGACATTCTTTCGAAGGTTGCTACTCTAGACGTTTAATCAATCTTGTCTGTAATACTCCTTTATACCAAAACTTCAATAACTCTAGGAGAAGCTGTAACAATTATGTTCTACCTAGATAGCAAGATAAGAACTCTAACTATAGAAAGAGAAAGACCAAACCTAAAAGATCATTTACAAGAGGAATACCTAGGCACTTTCCTAAACCAAATGCTCATATCCTCCATAAAACTCAAATGCTTGCACAAATTATTTTTCAATAAAAATCTAATGCTCGCAAGTTTTATCAAATGAGATCAAATATGCGCAAAACAAAAACAAGAGCTATTTGGGTTAGAAAAGATGAGCTATTACCCCAGATGAAGTGTAATATTGTGATTACTGCTTTAAAAGCTGAACAAACTCCTTCTGATTGGTATTTAGACTCTGGGTGCTCAAAACACATGACTGGGATGATACAAAACTTTTAAACAAAACCAGCTTTGCTGGAGGAAAAGTTATTTTTGGTGATGGTGTATCATCTCAAATCACTGGTAAAGGAACACTCCAAGAAGAAGGAATGCATGTGCTTGAAAATGTTCTTCTAGTAAAACGTCTTAAGGTTAATCTACTTAGTATCTCGCAATTTTGTGACTCAAATCACACTGTCACCTTTTAAAAGAATAATTGAAAGATTTTAAATGAAAACGTTGAGTGCATAATTACAGGACTCAGGACTCCCAACAATTGTTATACTATCCAAAATAATACTGAAGTCTATAACATTGCTAGAATGGATGACAACGAAATATGGCATAATATGATGGGTCACATAAATTAGGATAGCCTTAGTAGATTGTCTTCATAAGAAATAGTTAGAGGAATTCCAAAGATCAAACCTATCTCTAACATTGTCTGTGGATCATGTCAGGAAGGAAAAATTATTAAGGCACAAAGATATCCTTACCTCTAAACCCTTGGATCTCATCTATACGGACCTAATGGGTCCTTCTCCTACTATTAGTCCATGTGGACACAGTTACATTCTAGTTATTGCAGACGACTTCAAAAGGTTTACTTGCGTGGCTTTCTTAAAACAAAAGTCAGACACTTTCAGAACTTTTTTTGAAAATCTTACTTTGGATTGAAAATGAGAAGGACACTCAAGTAAATAGAATTCGTAGTGATAGGGGAGGATAATTAATAGATACATGTGTTATAGAGTATTGTGACTATAATGGTTACAAACATGAATTTAGTGCTCCTAAGACCCCTCAACAAAATGGAATTGCTGAGCGAAAGAATCGTACCATTCAAGAGATGGCACGAGTTATGATTCATGCCAAGTGTTTACCTAAATATTTTTGGGTAGAATCAATTTGTACCGCGTGTCACATTATTAATAGTGTCTATCTTAGGAAAAATTCTAAACAAACTCCTTACGAACTATGGTATGGGAAGAAGCCCAATCTTAAATACCTTAGAACTTTTTGTAGTACATGTTACGTCTGTAAAGATAGAGAACTCTTATCCAAATTTGAGACTCGTGGAGATAAAGCTATCTTCCTAGGATATTCTCCCGACAGTAGAGCATACCGTGTCTATAATCTTCGCACAAAGACTTTAATGGAATCCATAAACATTATTGTAAGTGAAACTACTGTAGAGAGTAAGACTGGAGAACCAACTATAGTGGAAGAGTCTGAAACTATTTTAGAAAATGACTCTTTAGAAATAGATGATTCTTTACCTATTGAGAAACCTAAAGTACCTAACTGGGTTTCTAAAGATCATCCCAATTATAACGTTGTTGGTAACCCTTGTGAGCCTATATGTACAAGATCTCAATTAAGAAACTATGCTCATTATGCATGTTTTGTTTCCCTTGTGGAACCAAAGAATGTAAATGTAAATGAGGCATTGAATGGCCCACAATGGATTTGTTCCATGCAGGAAGAACATCTTCAATTTGTCATTCATGATGTTTGGTATCTTGTACCTAGGCCTGATCATAAAAAGGTTATTGGCACACGTTGGTCGTTTAAAAATAAAACTGATGAAAGTGGGATAATCATTAGAAACAAAGCCAAATTAGTGGCTCAAGGATATTCTCAAATTGAAGGAATAGATTTTAACGAAACGTTTTGTCCAGTTACTCGCTTAGAATTTGTTAGTCTTCTCTTTGCAATATCTTGTTACTTGCACTTTATGCTTTTCCAAATGGATGTAAAATCAGCCTTCCTTAATGGAATCTTGACTGAAGAGACCTATGTTGAACAACCCAAAGGGTTTATTGACCCTCAGTATCCAAATCATGTTTATCATCTTAAAAAGGCGTTGTATGGTCTGAAACAAGCGCCAAGATCCTGGTATGAGCATCTTTCCAACTTTCTCTTGATAAAGGTTTTAGGAGAGGTGGAAATGACTAAACTCTATTTGTCAAACATTTTGACAAAGATATTATTATAGCTTAGGTCTATGTCGACGATATCATTTTTGGATCAAATTCCCCTTCCGAAGTTAAATCATTTTTTGAAATTATGCATAAAGAATTTTAAATGTCTCTTATGGGGGAGTTGTAATTTTTCCTGGGTCTTCATGTCAAGCAGAATTCAGAAGGTTTATTTGTTTCGCAATCGAAATATGCTTTAGAGATTGTTAAAAAATTCGATCTCGAAAGTGCCAAACAAGCTAGAACTCCTATGAGTACTACGGTCAAATTATCTAAAGATGAGAGTGGAAAATCCATAAATCCTGCTCTATATCGCAGTATGATAGGAAGCTTACTATACCTTACTGCCTCACGTCCTGATATTATGTACGCAGTTTTCGTGTGTGCTCGTTATCAAAATAATCCTAAAGAGAGTGATTAAGCGTGTGAAATGCATGCTCATGTAAGGCCACAATCATTGTTTTCGTTTCACTGCGATAATACAAGCAAACCTAAGTTACTACTACACTTGTGAGGCAAGCACAACGGTAAGTCTGGTGTCGAAAATCCACAGGGACGAGATGCTAGAATTTATATGATTTAGTGCTCCAAATAAAAAGTGTAAAAGATGATTACAAACTAAAAAGGAAAATATGCATAAAAGGGAAATATTAATCTAGGCGAGTGTATTGAAACTAGATTAATAAAGCGGTAAAAACTATAGGTTCCATCGAATATCCCTCACCCGAGTTAATTTGTATAAAATGGACACATGGGTTGACGAGTTATTACGAATGCGTCTAGTTTTGAAAGTTAATTGAACCAAGGGTTGTCACACCCCTAAATCTGCATAAAAAGACTAATAGGATTTTGGCGTCAATAAATACCCCAAAAATTGCGCACGCAAGGTCGTAAGCATGGGACATACATGATATGCCCCGTCAAATCTTCTAGGCGTAATAACTAGAACAATGCTCCCGAAATAGACCCGTAAACACCATCACCAAATCAAAGCAATGCGTCAACCCGAGTGAGTTCCATTCAAACACAACTTAATTTAAATTAGCTAGAAAGCATATTAAAAACGCGGTAAATGAACGAAATAAATAAATGCGGTAAATCTACACTAGAAAGAAACTAAACCAAAGCATGTAAAGAAAGAATGTAAACTAAATTAGAAAGCAAGAATTAATGAAATACACACTATATTAATGGAAAGGGAATATGAAGGTACCAATTACAAACCCTAAAGGGTGTCGAACCAAAAGAGGAAGAAGAACTCTCAAATCCCCCAAACCCTAAGCTACAACTCTCTAAAAATAATTATTTCTTAATATTTGATATTTAAAACAAAATTTCTTTATATAGTAAGTGGGAAATGAATTAGAAAAGAAAAGAGAAAAGAAAATAAAAGAAAAGAAAAGGCCAAAATATCTGCAGAAAATAGGGGATCGATCGATCGATCCCCTGTGATCGATCGATCGATGCTCAAAAATCCATCCCACTATCTCGCAAGATTTGGCAAAATAAGAAGGATCGATCGATCGATCCCTTTGATCGATCGATCGACCAAGCAGGTATGAGCCCCCTGCATTGCTGTTTTGGCTTGAATGCAATTATCTTCTGCTAAAATCGTCGTAACTTCTTCGTTCTGAATTGGAATCGCGCACCGTTCGCGGCCACGCGAAGCTTGCGAGGAGGGATACAACTTTCATGTGGATGTTGGGCCAGGTGAACAAGCTGTGAAAAGACTAAAATTCCCTTGAATGTGTGATCGTGTACGAAAATTGAGCGAAATGCGTCCGAACTTCACACTTAGCATCCAAATACCTATAAAAGCTCATTTAACCCCTAGAAAACATGTTAACGTAGAAATATGAGGTTTTCTGGTTAACTAGCATAAATATAGGGAATAAGATACCCTAGGGGGCTAAAATGTGTCGGTTCGAGGGATGAAATACGTAATATTTGCGTCGTATCACACCCCCTAACTTACACATTGCTAGTCCGTAGCAATGAAATAGGATGAAACAAGAACTACAAGCTAACCAAAATCAGGATAAGTACAAAAATATGGTATAAAAGCATAAGGTCAGTTTCGCAGGCGATTCGATTGCATTTAGCGTGTGCAATAAGCCGTTAAACCCCTAAGTCACCTTAGTGGACGAGTGTCATCTCGTGAGCGTTTTCAGGGATGATACCCACAAACATCACATAGTTTCCTCGAAATATGCCCAACCCAACATGCGACAAGCCCAACAATAGCGAACAAGATTTCATACACATTATTAGTAAAGTGAATGAATTCACACACAAGTCCGAAATCATTAACATTATAGAATGCACCTCATAGAATTGAAACCTTAAAATGTGGGAGGGGAGCGAACACATGCAAAGTGTGATTTGGCAAAAAACTTATATGAACCAGATACTAAATAAAGCAAGCATACATTTAATTCTCATGGAAATTACACTCATCAAGCGAATTCACTCGAAACAGGGAGGTAACACACGAAACATGCGACATAAAGAGTAAATGGAAATGGAAACTAGGCTACACACATGTCACAAATGAAGAACGTTATATATAAAATAAAAAATGTAACCTCAATGAAAGGATACCGCTCACTAAAGGAGGCGAAATGTATTTTCACAGATTATCAAAAATATTATGACTTTTGAATTACATCAACCAAAGATCACATAGGACTTTAATAGGGTTGTAATGTAGGTATGGCTAGGGTATGAAACGAAGGATATGTATGTACGGATTCAAAGTGTTCGGAAATGAAAACTCGGGATAATGGGAAAATCCGGGCAATATCAAAATTGGAAAACAAGTTACAAAAAGGCATTGGATATATCATCGGGGAGAGTAATCAAAACTTATTGAACTATATACCATATTTACAATTTTCTCTTTCTTTTCTTTTCTTCTTTTTCTCACTTTTTCTTTTTTTGTTGTTTTCTTTTTTTTTCAACTTTCTCTTTTTCACTACACTTTTTCACTTTTTCTTTTCTTTACTTATCACACTCTTATGCCTAAATTGCAACCACGACACAACAAACATCATTCAATCCCAAGTAACATTCGAAAAAAAGGTATGGAAAGTGTATGTATGGTTTAAAACTCCAATGTGGAGTTGGTATGGGATTTGGGGTTATGAATCGAAAGGCTAATATTTAGGTTCAAATGGGTTAACGAGGGTAAACATATAAGGTTAGGTCAAGGTCAATATGGGTGATATAATAAGGATGGACTATGATCATTTCCAAAAGTTTACGTAATTCTCGAGCCAAAACAATATATGAAAATCATGATCAAGTAACACATTTCAAGATATAAACTCAATTAATGAACGATCAAATGAAAGAATAGAGAGATTACCAAAGAATTCAACATTTTCAAAGAGGAAATAATAGTGTATACACTCACAAACGATGAAAGGTACAAAGCTTACTCGGTGTAAGTATATACAACGCAACAAAAGATTACCGAGTTATAAAAATCTTAAACCAAATCAATATAGAAATAAAAGTGCATGTGCTCATGGGATTAAAGTTTAATTCATGAAGTTATTCATAATATCAATAATCGAGGAATAAAGTCTAATAACTTCTAAAATCGAGGACATGCATCATTGGGTTGTCAAATGGATCGGGCAATTACTGAAATTTATCATCAGAAATAAAGGCAAAATGCCCAAAAAAGGAGAAAAAAGAAGGAAAATCTTTTTGAAAATTTTGAATTTTTCTAAGAAAAGAATACTAAGTAACTAACATGTGAGAAAAAACATGGACCAAATAAAGAAATGGATAGAATATCCCACACCCCCTAACTTAAAACCTGACATTATCCTCAATGTTAATTAAGAACCAAGTTAAAGAGAGGAAAAGAGCAGTATTACCCAAAAGTGGAGCGATCCCCATAAGAAAAAGTCCAAAAAATCTACAAAACAAGTTAGTACCGAGCATAGCAAAAACAAATAACAAAAAGTTAACTAATTACACTAGACTAAAATAAAAAGAAAGATAGAATAAAAAGCTAACAATATACAACCTATTATTTAGGCTTCACACTAACTATCCACTAGAAGTCTAAATAGCTGAGGGTCCACCATGAGAACGATTTGACATTGGAGGATAACTGGTGTACTCTCACATACAAGAATGCCTTCCAAAAAATATGGATTCCATTTGAACAACGGAAGGCATGTGTAAGGCGGAAGAAAGGAACCATCGTCAATTAAAAGTTTTGGAGGGATGATGGGGGATTTGGATTGAACGGGTGACAAAAACATGTGGGGACCGAGAAAACTGAATATCCTCCCAATGATTTTGAAATTGAAATGGGAGGTGGTGCACACAAAGACAAAGATGCGATCGTGGAAGGCGACTCGAGCAAGTACTCCTCATCGGCGAAAAGGTTTAAAACATTAAAGTTTGAAACCGAATCATCAGGTACTTGTGATGGTGTGATAACAGAGAATGAAAATGGGGATGAAAGAAATTCAATCTCATGAGATGAAACATCATCGCATGAAGATTGAGTTTTGAATGAAATAATATATTTTTTATGAAATGTTCTTCTTTGGGGGCCAAAGAAGAAATCAATTCATTGCAAATAGATATTACATCACTTTCATCCTCGCTTTCAATATCTATTACGCAATGGGAAAAGTCAAGAATGGTTTGTTCCAAAGTAGGCACAAGTACCTCATTTGGTTCAAAACATTCTTCGACTTCAAAAGTCTCGAAAGCAAAATTGTCGTCGGATTGAAATAATAAATCCAATTCATGTTCCCAACAAAGATTTTCTTCCCGATAACGGTTTTCAATTTTCTCATTCTCATACATACGCAATCCCTCACCGAATGTCATGGGTCGAGGTACGGATGCATGAAAATGGGAACTTTGAAAATTACCGTTGGACTTAAACGAAAACTCATTATTATAGGAATTCTGAAAACTATTGCAATTCATTTCAAAATTCCTATTATAAGGAGATAAAGGCCCAAAATCATTATCATCATCATCAAAATTCCAATAACCTATGTTTTGACTTTCGTTATACTCACCCAAAGTCATATTTGAATTTGTAATTTTTTAGGATTCTAAGTATTAACCAAAAGTCATAGGATTACAGGCATTTTGAGAATTATAACAATGATTACCCAAAGAATTGGAATAAGACATGCTTACCCCAAAAATGGCTCAAAGTGGCGAATTCCACAAAGCGGATGCGTGCGCAAGAAATTCGAGCGTTTCTAAGTGCTCAAATGTGGAAGTCCTGCAAAAAGATTAGCAAATAATAAAAATATAAAGAAAATACTATGAAATACTAAATCAAATAAAGTCTAAAACAAACAAGTCCCCGACAATGGTGCCATTATGATTAAGCGCGTGAAATGCGTTCTCGTGTAAGGGCACAGTCGTTGTTTTCGTTTCACCGCGATAATACAAACAAATCTAAACTACACTTCCGAGGCAAGCACCGCGGTAACTCGGGTATCAAAAATCCACAGGGACGAGATCCTAGAATTATATGATTTAGTGCTCCGAAATAAAAGTGTAAAAGGTGATTACAAACTAAAAAGGAAAATATGCATAAATGGGAAATATTAATCTAGGCGAGTGTATTGAAACTAGATTAACAAAGCGGTAAAAACTATAGGTTGCGTCGAATATCCCTCACCCGAGTTAATTTGTGTAAAATGGACACATGGGTCGACGAGTTATTACGAATGTGTCTCGTTTCGACAGTTAATTGAACCAAGGGTTGTCACGCCCCTAAATCTGCATAAAAAGCCTAATAAGATTTTGGCATCATTGAATACCCTAAAAATTGCGCACGCAAGGTCGTAAGCACGGGACATACATGATATGCCCCGTCAAATATCCTAGGCACAATAACTAGGACAACGCACCCGAAATAGACCTATAAACACCATCACTAAAGCAAAGCAACGCGTCAACCCGAGTGAGTTCCATTCAAACACAACCTAATTTAAATTAGCTAGAAAGCATATTAAAAATGCGATAAATAAATGCAATAAATAAACGCGGTAAATATACACTAGAAAGAAACTAAATCAAAGCATGTAAAGAAAGCATGTAAACTAAATTAGAAAGCAAAAATTAATGAAATACACACTATATTAATGGAGAGGCAATATGAAAGTACCAATTACAAACCCTAAAGGGTGTCAAACCAAGAGAGGAAGAAGAAGAACTCTCAAATCCCCCAAACCCTAAGCTACAACTCTCTAAAACTAATTATCTCTTAATATCTGATATTTAAAACAAAATTGCTTTATATAGTAAGTGGTAAATGAATTGGAAAAGAAAAGATAAAAGAAAAGAAAAGGCCAAAATATCTGCAGAAAACAGGGGATCGATCGATCAATCCCCTGTGATTGATCGATCGATGCTAAAAAATCTAGCCCATTGTCTCCCACAATTTAGAAAAATAAGAAGGATTGATCGATCAATCCTTTTGAGATCAATCGATCAAGTAGGTATGAGCCCCCTGCATTGCTGTTTTGGCTTGAATGCAATTCCCTTCCGCTAAAATCGTCATAACTTCTTCATTCTGAATCGGAATCGTGCACCGTTTACGGCCATGCAAAGCTTGTGAGAAGAGATACAACTTCCGTGTAGATGTTGGGCCAGGTGAACAAGCTATGAAAAGACCAAAGTGCCCTTGAACGTGCGATCGTGTACAAAAATCGAGCGAAATGCGTCCGAACTTCACACTTAGCTTCCAAATACCTATAAAAGCTCAATTAACCCCTACATAACATGTTAACGTAGAAATTCGAGGTTGTTTGGTTAACGAGCATAAATATAGGGAATAAGATACCCGAGGGGGCTAAAATGCGTCGGCTCGAGGGATGCAATATTCAATGTTTGCGTCATATCAGAGAGCCACTTAGTATGTGTAAAACGAATCATTAAATACACAAAAGGCACTCAAAATTTAGGAATCTAGTACACCAATGATACTCCTAGTACTATAATAGGGTACACTGATGCCAATTGGGTAGGGTGTATTGATGATAGTAAGAGCACATCAAGAGCGTGTTACTATATTAGTAACAATTTGGTAGGATAGAGTAGTAAGAAACAAAACTACACTTCATTATCTACAGTTAAATCTGAATACATAGCTACTGGTAGCTGTTGTGTCCAATTACTTTGGCTTAAGCAAATGCTAAATGATTATGGCATTCAAGAAGATCAACTGTATCTCTATTGTGATAATCAAAGCGCGATCAATATCTCTAAAAATCCTGTTCAACACTCACGAACAAAATATATAAAGATTAGACATCATTTTATACTCGAATTACTTGAGACTAAGGAATTAGAAATTAATTATCTTCCTACTGATTTGCAGCTCACAGATAAGTTTACAAAACCTTTTGATTACATTAGGTTTTATTCTTTGAGAAAATTCATAGGAATGGTTTGTGCTGAATAAACTCATGTGACTTAAGTATTTTTTCCCTTTGTCCATTTGAGACAAAATGGGGGAGAAATTTTAGTCTTATGAGTTCATTTTTTTTACATATTTCTAAAAAGCTTGATTTTAATTTTATTTGCAGGAATCTGTACTGTTGTCTACAATAGATGTTATTAAGGTATTGGTTTGTAATTAGTTGAGTTAAGTAATTTTCTTTTTCTAGGATATGGGTAGATAGAATTTTTGTATATGAATAGGTTTTCTTATTTTTTCGTATCCCTACGAGTCCTAGTTGACTCAAAGGAGATTTTGTTTCATATTTCCAAAATGGGAGATTGAAGCACCTTATACTATTGACTTGCTTGAGTCTACATTGTATAAGTGCTCATCTAGTTTGGAAATTGTGAAAAAATTTGAGTCCCATCCCCTAGATACCGAAGAACCTCAGATTCTTCTCATGATGCCTCAATTGATTCATTTAAAGGTAAATTCTCATCCATCACACACACTAGGATTGCATACATATTATATATTGCATTATTTGCTTATGTGTGAGCTAATTCCCTTTTAAATAAGTTTTTAATAACAAATTTTAAATGATTTTTAAGAAATTAAAAGTTGGGTTTAAAAACATTTGGGGTCTTTACGATAATTCTGATTTTATCATTTCTTACCTAAATGTTTGGTTGGGTAGAATCTGAAAGCTCTTGAGACTTCAGGGTGTATTTTTAATTAAGTTTCCATAGGCATTTTGGTTTCATCTGAGCCTTACACATGTCAATGCTATGTCGGCTTGATTTGTGTTTGTTGTTAGACTCAGAAACAGTTCGTTATCTCACCCCTTGTATCTATTTAATCCACGATTTGCATGCGTTTTATCCCAATCCCTGTGAACGCTCTCTAAACCAATCAGAGAACGTTTAAACCACTGTTGATGTTAAACCGTTGCATGAAAGTCAAATTCCAAAGACCAAATCTTAGCCATTAGATTTGAGTTAATATTCTCGAACCTTCCTTGCTTAGTATAAAAGGAGATTGAGCCTCCGCATTTAAAAAACTTTTGCCAGTTCGTCTAACTGAGAGAGAGAGAGAGAGAGAGAGAGAGAGAGAGAGAGAGAGAAACTAGAGAGAGAAAACAAACCCTAATCTCGTTTCAAACCCTAAATTCCTTTTCCAAAATCATTTTACAATTAAACACCAAACCTGAGTGTTTGAGGGTTATTTTGGTAAATGTTTGAATCTTGTTCGTGGTTTGAATACTCTGAGTTTGAGATCTTGTAATCAACTTAGACATATTCGGTTTGATCTCTATTTCTTTTTCATAAAAACTGTAGATCTTGCTATTTTATGTCATATTACACTTAGATCTGCATTATTTTGTTTCTCATCTTATGAAATCATATTTGTTGATTATTTTCTTCTGTAATTTTTTTTCATAACTCAAGAATCAACAAACTCCTTTTCTTCTTCTAGTTCTTATGAAACAAGACTTATGATCTAGTTGGAATCGCAATCGGTGGTTTACAGTTTCAAAAACATTTTCAAAACACTCTGAAATTGTTTAAGACCTTGACCGTCTCCCGAGCAAGGTAACCTTGGATTCTGGGTTAATTTGAAAGATCAAGAAAGTCTGTTTTTTCTAAAGAACAGAGAAACTGAAAACCTTATCATTTAGACCTGTTCTGTAATTTTATAGGACTTGCTTGTATAAATAAGTGGGCGTGTGTGCATGCATGTGTTAGAACACTATCACAAAAACTTATCACACTATAACACAAGAAGTGTTAGCTCTAAGATCTTGAAATGTCAAGAGTCGACATAAAGCTAGAATAAAGTGTGGAGAAGTTAGCAAGCTGAGAAAGAGACATCAACTCAGAACTGCAGAGAAGTTAGAATCAAACAAGTGGGTACATATTCTAAACTTGTATAGGTCTATTTTGTTTGTATGTGTGTTAAATAGCCTGTAACTTTTATATTTTGTTTTAGTTGATTTTTGGTTTGTGACTTAGAAGTCACCGTGGTTATTTCCTCAGTTGGGTGAGCTTTTACCATGTTAAAAACTGTGTGTACTTAATCTTTCTACATCTCCTTATCTCATTCTTGTAGGTGTGCTGATTTAAATTGTTTTAAACAGTTTTAGTTTTGTTTTTCAAAACTAGTTACATAATCTTGAACATATCTCATACATATTTTTATTAAACACATCTTGTGATTAATCTTTTTGATTTAAAGAAAAGAGTTTCCCCAAAAAACAGTTCTGAGTTACTTAGATAGCTTAATCCTGAATTAAACAACTTAAGTAACAGCTTTTCAATTAGTATTAGAGCTTTGGAAATTTTCTTTAAAGATCTTTTGTTTCTAAAATTATTTTCTTAAAATCAAACAATGGATGAGAAATCTGAAAGATTTGGTAACTTGACCAGACCTCCTCTCTTTGATGGAAACAACTTTCCTTACTGGAAAGTAAGGATGGCTGCTTTCATACAAGGAACCTTAGGAGATGATGTCTGGGACATTGTTGAAAATGGATATACTTATTCTATTAAACTAGCCACTGAAGGAAACAAGGAGAGGATTAAGAAAGTATTAAGTGAATTCACTCGAGAAGAGAAGCAAGCCTATCTAAACAATAACAACGGCAAGAATGACATTTTTATGTCTATAAATGAACATGAGTTCAAAAGGATCTCATCTTGTACCACTTCTAATGAAGCTTGGGATACACTGGTTAATGCATATGAAGGTGACACTAGAGTTAAGGCTGCTAAAACACAGATGCTTATCCATAAGTATAAATCTTTAATCTTGTCAGAATCTGAATCATTTGATGACTTTTACATGAATTTGACTGACATTGTGACCAAATTACATTTTAAGGGGATAACCTATGATAGACATGAAATTGTGTCAAAAATTCTAAGGTCATTGCCACAGAAATTTGATAAGAAAAGATATGCTATTGAGGAAATGAGTGATCCAAATCTCACTCCTGAATTACTCAGTAGTAAACTGAGAACTATGGAAATGGAACTAGAATTCAAGAAACAATTAACCTAGTCCCATAGGAAACAGACTAGTTCCAACTTGAGTTTTTCTTCTAAGTTGATAAAACTCGAGCTTAGTATTCCCAATAATGATTCTGATGAGGAATGTGATATAGATAGTTTGGATAATCAGGTTTCCTTGATGTCAAAACAGTTTAAGAAGATTGTGAAATTTAGAAATAAAATGGCATCCAGACAAGCATATGGTAATTGTTATTTAAACAACAATAAGGATATATAGAGTAAGATAGTATTTTACATTTGAAACTATGGATTGTAACACAATGGAGTATCAATATAATTTTATCTTTTGAAATAAATGGTAGTTTTCATTGTGGTTTAGTATTTATTAGGATAAACCTCATTCTCAGGAAACCGGGATGTGACATCCTCCTTGTTTCTAAACTTTTTTATAAAATCAACCAAGGTTTATCCTTTTATGGAATTTTGTGGCTAGTACATGATGTTAAATTCCCCCAACTCCACAGACCATTTAACAAGGCTTCATAAGGTGTCTGGATTGTGTTGGATTTGGCGAAGGGGTTGACCTGTTATGATAACTATGGTATGAGACTGGAAATAGGGCCTTAGACATCCGCCTGAGTTGATAAAAAGGCTAGCTGATGTAGTATACGGGGTATTAAACCCCATATTCTTCCCTTAATAATGTTAAATTTATCATAGTAAAGGAGAAAATAATATATAGGTACAAAGCTTCCCCGATAATGGTTCAAGACAAGAGGAAAGAAGATCCCAGATAATTTTCCACCTCTGGATTCTCCTGAAAATCTATCTTCAATAACTTGAAGAAGAAGAAAACATTTATCTGTAGCCTTGGAGACAAAATGGTTGAGGGTAATAACTCTTCTAACAAGGCTCTGAACTTGCTTGACTATTTTAAGGGACTTCGTATCCAACAGAGGCTAGATATTATTCAGATTGCCCTTTATACCATGGTAGGTGAACATAAAGACTAGGAGTTTTCTTCCTGCTACACCAAAGGTACACTTCTTTGGATTTAGGCTCATTTGATTTCTTCTAAGGATAGTGAAGGTCCATCTGAGGCTCCAGATGTAATACTAAGCCTATAGACTATTGACTATCATGTCATAAACATAGAACTAGATCCAAAGAAATTTGTATTTACCACCCTCTAATATGTTGCACCTATATTTTTTAGTCCAAAAGCATAACTTTGTAACAGTACTTACCTTTGTTAGTGATAAATGAGGGTTTTTCTTAGTTTTATGGGTGCCATTATTATTTTATTATAACCAAAATAGGCACCAAAGTATCGATCTTGGGTAATGGGTAGCAGTCCTTCAGGAAAGCTTTGTTAAGTTCGATAAAGTCCACAGACATACCCTGCTTCTTTTTTTGTTTGGGGACCAGTGCCATATTGTCTAACCACTACGGGTATTTCATTTCCAGGATGAATTTGGCCCCCACGAGTTTGTTCACCTCTACAGCTGCAGTGGTATTCCTTTTAGAACTAAAGAACCTCTTCTTCTGACACACTAGCTTGTGGTTTAGGTCCATACTGTGGTGGTGGACCATGAGTTTAGGATATGGCCCAATCATGTCTGAGTGGATCCATGGGAATAAATATTTATTTTCTATCAAGAACTGGGTCAACTCCTCTCTGAGGGAAGAGCTGAGACCAGCCCCAATCTGTACGGCCTTGGTCAAATTATCTTTGTCAATGTAGATACTAACGATTGCTCTTGATCTCTTGTATCTAGAGTTTCAACATTCAGCAACTCTATGCACATGATTTCTTGTGGGAACTTAGGCAGGTGAAGTGGGGGAGGCAAGGCCTCTACAATGACCTCAACACTTTTGTGGGAGTTTTATAGGGCATCAGGTGACCTCTAGGTTATCCCCTGTGTCCTATTCTTCTATTTTATAAAAGTATTATAATACTCTCGAGATTTTTTCTGATCCCTATGCACCTCTCCCACACCCATGGGGGTTAAGAACCTCATTATTATCCTTTGGGTTGACATAAAATCATCATTTTATTGAGCGATGACTTACCCATAATCATATTATAAGCCTAGGGAAGGCCCACTACTAGGAATTTATTCCAATGGGTGGAACCACGTTATTTGGAGCCAACCATAAGGGGAAGGGTGATGTCCCCCATAGAGTTGGTATGCTCTCCATTAATGTGTTATTATGAGACCTGTGGACTTAAAAGCATTTAGGAACAAAATGTTTATAGAGCTCATATTATTGACCAATACCCTTCTCCTATTTGAGATTCCTATGATCACCGTGATAACCAAAGGATCATTATGTCGGAGGTGAATCCTCTAGAATTATGTGTCTAGAAAGTCATCATGGGAGCCTCATTTGGTGATTTGTTCTGGCACTACACATTATTGACCCGCACTCTATATTGTTGCAGGCTCTTGAGGTGAACCTTGTTGTGGAGGACAGTTCATCACCTATAAATCCTCTAGAAATAGTATTCACGTCAATAAAATGGATGCCATATTTATTCTTTTTGTTTCCATGTGCTTTGTTAACATCTTTGGTCACAAACTCTTTGAGATATCCCTAGTTATTCACTCATTCGATGGCCTCCTTGAGACGAAAACAATCACTGGTGTTGTGCCCATGGGCTCAATGGAGTTGACAGTACTTGGGCTTATCCCTACTATCCTTCGGAGCACTCATGGGTTTGGGTAGTAGTAAAAGTTATTGCTCTTCCATAACTACAAAGACCTCTACGATGGTGGTTGTAAGGGGAGTGAACTGTTTGGCTACTGGAGGCCCATTTTCATTCCTCCATTATTTCTTTTCTTGGCCTTAGTGGCCTCACGGTATCCTCCAAGACAAAAAAAAATACATCTTTCGTCTTCCCCTGCTGGAGGGGGGAGGTTACTGTTCATTTTGTCGTGACTGTATCCTCGACGTTAATATATTTGTCAGCTCTCTGTAACAACTCCATCATGGACTGAGGGGGCATTTTTCTAAAAGACCTCAGCAAGTCCTCTGATGCAAGGCTTTCGATGAAAGTGACCACACAAATAGTATCATTCAAATCGTCCATCTAAAGGACTTCATGATTGAACCTCTTGGCATATTCCCCAATGGAATCTATGGAATTCTTTCTGAAATAGAGGAGGGAGGTAATAAGCTTCCTATATTCTGAGCTACAATGAAGTGGATGCTAAAGGATCTTTCTAACTCTTTGAACTTCCTAATAACCCTTGGTTGGGCATTAAAACCCTAATGCCTAGCTTTTCCCCTTAAAGTAGTGGGGAGGGTTATGCATAGGATCTCATTTAGGGTATATATTAGAGAAGCATGATGGATGTGTAGGTCTCTAGGTGATCAATGGGGCCTTTGGACCCATTGAAAGGCTCAATAATAGGCATCTCGCACTTAATGGGAAGGGCATAATGTTGAACCGAGAGACATTATCTTCTAGAGTGCCAACTCTATGGTGTTTGGATTATGTGTCTTGTACTAGTTGAGGAAATTTCCCAGTTTATCTTTCATATTATTGATTTCATTATCCCAAGGCATTGCTACCCTGGAACCTCAATGGTTTTGATTCCGAGGGAATAACAATCAATACTTAATGGGGACGCAAGTCACAAATCTTTGTGAGACATAGTCCACATTTACTAGATGATTTTCCCATTATGATAAAAGTTTATGATTTTCCCTAGTATTTCTTTCAAACCTATCAGGTTCCTCTACCATAAGTGGTAAAGGAAGTCTTCTCTAAACATCATTGATATGGTCTTGCAGATACTTTTTTTTAGCCTCCATTTCTCCAATAGAGAGAGACAACTTGGCATTGGTAGTCATTCCAATAGGGATAAGGTTTGTGTATGATTTCTAATTATGAGGAACAATCATTCCAACAAGCGTTGCCAAAATAATAAATCTCTTTTGAAGACCTAAAATTCAACAGATACTCCTCATAAGGTCTTAGATCGATTACTAAGGAGGTGTGTCAATATTAAATAAAAAGATATAGAGTGGTTTGGAACCTGTCCTATATCCACTAAGAACATCGATGCCTTGTATATTAAGTTGTAAATGAGAATATTATAACCAAAAAACCTTTTAGGATTTAGCCAAGATGGTTTGGGGTTTATGAGGTCTTTGTAACTAATCAGAGGTCCTATCGGGATTAACTAATAGACTCCTCAAGGGGTTTCCTAGCTTAGTTTAGTATGAGAGGTTGGAACTGGTTCAATCCTTCTCTGACGTGTAGCTAATAATTAAATTAACTAATACTAAGTAATGTAGAACTAAGATATAAAGATTCTCAAGATCCTTTGATGGCTTCCCAATAATTATTTTATTAATCGATTGCCTTTAATCATTCATAAGCTTTCCATAAATAATCACCCCCTTAGAAAATAGTGAATGGACTGTAACACCATAGGTAGACATGTGCTGAGGTCTGATATCTACTGTAACATGTTGGAGTGTTAGTTAAAGGCTTGAAAGTGGTGTAAGATAGTTGATATGAACATTAAATATAGATTAGATCACTTCATGCTACTGGGAGTGAGTGGCGGCGGTAGGTAGAATAGTGTATGTACCTTCTACCTACCTTCTAGATAAGCTGCAAAAGATTTGTCCGGCATCTGAGGGTTTTTTAAATGACTATGGTCATCTTATCACGGTTTGATCTTGTTACTTTGACATAAAATAGGAATTAATCCTTGAAGGAGAGGTCAGTTACCAGACTGAGTTCAGTTCCTACTAGGCGAAGGTTTTTTGGGTTAGCCTGAGGCCTGAAGTTTTCATCTCGAGGTATTCGGGCTTGGTCTTTAAGGTCTAAAAGTTTAATTGATTACTTAGTAATCCCGAGAGTTTTGTTACAGTCAGAAAATTCATTGTGAACCCTTCGTTGGGATAACTAAGGTTATAAAGGACTAAAAATCATCTAAAGGATGTCTCTAGAAGACCTTGGGACCTCCTCCTCTACATGGGGGAGTGTAAAAGGATACAAGCCCTTAGAATACTCAGTGTATTAATTGTGGTATCATCATATTGAATCAAAATCACTTGTTCAAATAACATTTAAGAGAAAAATTAGATCTATAGTTGATTTATTAGTTGTTAAGGAATTGAGAATGTTTTGATATCACGTCCACTTAGCTTAGATTCAATCTAATTGATCTACATCATAATTGGCGATCAAACTCAGTTAAAAAAGAGGCGTTTAAGCTATTTGGGAGTTCAATCACAGTGCAATTCTAAAAATGAGAATTTTACTTCCTCATTCGTTTGATGGATCTTCGTATGGATCGCTCGTTTTCAAAGGGGAAAAGTTCAATGTTCACTGGATAACTTCTTGTTAAGGAACAAGAGAGAGGTATCGTCTTACATTGTATAAAACGATTTCAAGTTGAATGAAATATTATGATGCATCAAAGTTTTTTACCTATAAGTAGGGATTCCTAATAATTCTGTCTTGTGGATTGATTGCGTGTTTATTACTTTGATTATCACATCTCTAGCACAAACATCACTTAAATATAGAGCGGGTCTAGTTAGATTCATTGAAATTGATAATATGATTTGCATCTACTTAGTTTTTATCACCGTTAACTTACATTCCTTAATTGAATGGTTCAAATTGTATATATACATACCTCTCATCATCTCAAATAGTTTATATTATGCTAGGTGATAAGAACCCAAAACTGAACACTTTTTACCCCGAATAGATATATTTTAGTCGCTCGTTTGTAATAAAAATGGTCTTATGCGCTTTATTGTCTATTTTGTAGGTCGAACGCACGTTGCGGTGCTCAAACGCATATTTCAAGGCAATTGTGCGAATTATGGAGCTAATTCCCTCCCTCGTAACTTTACCCGAGCCTAAACTAAGCCCAAACCTACCCCGAACCATGTGTATATCTAGTTTGTGCCTTTTTATACTTTTCTTAGATTTTTAGTTTGAGTCGTTTTATTTTTAAGTTTCATTTTAGATTTATTTAGGTATATTTTCTATTTTTCTATTTTATTTTTATAATTTTATTTTATTTTGATTTTTATTAGTTTTTAGGTTTATTAGGATTAGTTTTTAGGAGTTTATTTTTAGTTTATTAGATTTTATATTTTCTAGGACTTTAATTTTCATTTAGATTTTAAGTTTTTATTTCTTTTATTTTATTTTAGTTTTTATATAAGTTTAGGATTTTATTATTTAGTTTTAATATTTTTATTTTTTTTTAGTTTGTTTTATTTTTAGTTAGATTTTATTTTTAGTTAGATTTTATTTTTTATTTTTTATTTTTAATTTTATTAATTTTAGTTGAGTCTTTTTATTATTTTAGTTGGGTACAAATTAAACACACACACACAAATTTACGCCTCGAGAGAGGGTAAATGATTTTCGAGAGAAAATTGAACTTTTAATTATAATACTCATTTTAGATTCGAACTACAGATAGGGGTTTCTTAAGTGGGGTATTATTACTTGAATTTCACCTCTAAATTTATTTTCAAAGATTTACATAAATTTTAATTGATCGATCCTAGCGGGTGAATAATTAAATGGAGTGTAGATCTATTTTCTAGAGTTGCGGGGTGTTAAACTTAATTTTCTAAAAGGTTACTATTAAAATTACATTTGCAACGAGAGTTGATTTGTAATTATGATAATAATTTGGGAGAATTCAATTAATTAAATTAATTGATTAGAATAGCTAAAATTTGTGGTGTAGACCCACGCCTTGATTGTTCTCACAATTATTTACCTCACTTTATCTCTTATTTTAGTGTTAGACTTTATTTTTCACTTTTAGTCACTTTCTAGTTAGTTGTTTTCATCTCACAATTTAGTTTAGTCTTATTTCACCTCCCCTCACCCAATTGTTTTAATATTGAAAAAGCTAAAAAAAAAAGAAAAGTGAAAAAGCACAAAAAGAAAATGAAAAATTGAATTACAATTGAATTTCTCTCTATCTTACCCCCTTGATGTGGATTGATACCCTTACTTACCGCTATACTTGAGTTTGTTATATTTGTAGGTAATTTGAGGTTTTGATTAACGTAGCTTCCAACAACAACGAAAAATACACCGAAAAGTCAACTTTATCACTAGGATCGTTAAAATTGAAAGGAAATTTGAAATTAGCTAAAATTAGGTGAATTTGTTAAGAAACCTATTCGCCCCATCTAGCTTTATTGATTTAACAAACTTTCACAAACCAGCAATTATCATCATAAAGGCTGTTATTTTATTATCATTCACGTGCTAGAGTAAATATGTGCCTTGTTTGTGTGTTATGTGTTGTTGTTCCTAGATCTAGCTTGTTTGGTAATTAGATCTTGATTTTTGGAGATGTGTAATTTGATAGATAGAGGTTCTATGAACAGACAGCCTCATTTTTATGGCACAAATTATAACCATTGGAAGGTGAAAATGAGACCTCACTTGAAATTTAGACACGAGGGAGTGTGGATGAGCATTGAACTTGGTTGGTCCTACCTTACGATTGATGTAGGAGGAGTGAGATTGGACATGCCAACTACTAATTTGTAATTACAAATCTGTTACTTTAAATGCTTTATTCACCTCATTAGCATACGAGAGTATAATCGGATACTCAATTATGAAATGAAAAAGAAGCTTAGGATATTCTTAACATCACTCATGAGGGAAATGAAGAGAGATATGTAGCAACAAATTGTGACTACATTTGAAGTTATGAGGATGAGAGAAGATAAAATATTTGAAAAGTACTTTATTCATTTAACACTAAAGAGAGAATTTTGGAGAATAAGGTTGTGAAGAAGTTGTTAAGGACCTTAGATAGTTGTTTCAAGACTAAGGTTGTTATATTAAACGATATTAAGGATATCGACACTTGTCGCCTATAAGTGATTGTAGGCTCCCTTTAAATTTATGAACAAGATAATTATTTGAGTGTGAAATGCAAGAAAGACATAACTTTCATTGTTGAGTCTAGTGAGAAGGAAATTGAAAGTAGATCTTATGAAAGTATTTATAGTATTTATCAAATGGCGTCGTTGCCATTCTTGGGAGCGTGAAGCACTTGGAGGGGATTTCAATTTGTAGTTCATTTATTTTTCGCACTATATTATTTTTTATCCCATTTTTATATTTTTAGAAGGCTTGTATTAGGATTTTTATCATTTCTTGTATTACGGTGTATAGAGACACCTTTATTTTATTTTTCCTTTTAAAAATTATAATAATCAAAGACAAGCGTGATAGGGACACCGGACAAGGTAGAGAGAGAGCGTCCAAGGCGAGGATTTATAAGCCTCTCTACCTTGGGCCGGTAGGACTCTCGAGGCCAATGAGATAGGCATGATCTCCCCCCGATCGACTCAAATTTTTCGGCACCCCACGGTGTAAAAACCGTGGGAGGTACATTTCTAAACCCTCGCACCTCTCGTGTTAGCGAGTCAATTCTTTTGTGTGCTTTGTGTGCTCTTACTTGATTTTATTCTTTCATTTATTTCCGAATGGTGTGATGAATTAATTAATTAAGAACTACACCCGGTCACTCACGAGAAGGTATTTCATCACCCAACTCACTCGCTTACCATTGTGTGCTACCCTAGCCATCACTAAATTTAAAATCAATTAACTAGGTAGCCCAATAGGAGAACATTTTCGAAAAGGCAATCACTAAAATATTTTCGTGATTTTTTATCATCCGCGGACTTAATTAAAATTTGACTACCCTTTCACTAAATCTAAAGATAAAAATTGGCTATGTGCTAGTTACGAATTTTCTTGACTTGTGTGTGTGTCCAATTCCATTTTTCGGTGGTCGATTTTAGTTAGTTCATCCAATCAAGAGTCCATATTTTTCCCCATCTTTTCTTCCAAAAAAATCCAAAAATATTTTCTTCTATTATTTTTATAAAAAATTCAAAAATATTTCTTTCTTTATAAAAAAAAATCCAAAAACATTTTCTTTCGTTTTGAAAAATTTAAAAACTCCAAAAACATATTTCTCTCCACATGGCCGAAGAACGTCCTTTACGGGACTACTTTAGTCATTTTTCATTGACACGTGACACGTGTGAAAGTGATCCTGAGCCGTCTCTTTATGATATTTTTAGTGGTTTCACCTCTCTCACGAGTGCCCTTGATACTCTTGACCCGTCCATGCACGCACCTCATTTTCCATCACCCTTGGTGTCAAGTGTCGATGTGTCTCATCCTTTGTTGTGCACCCACTATTATTATGTCGATCACATGTCCCATGAGTGCCCTTACATTCCATATCCATCTGAACCTACCATGGAACATGTGTATCCACATGACACTCTTTCAGAACCCACCTCGGCCTACTATCCCGATATACCCAATCCCGAGTAGTGTGAGTACTCGAGCTATTCGTGGAGGCCTGATCACCCTTTCACGCAATACGTGTCCCCACCCAATATTGTGGACCCTCACACGTTCCCGCAGTCGTCATGGCAACCTTGTGCACCCATTCACGATTAGTTCCCTCACTCTGTACCCACTGAATTTCAACCATTTGTCCATCACGAAAGCGATCCTTTCGTGTATGATGAACTTGGCCCCACTCCACACACTTCATATGAGTATTCTCCATATAGTCATGATCATAGTGAGTTGTGTCCACCTCACCCACCGCCACCACCCATCACTCCACCACCTTCATCCACATCCACTCTCGAGGTACTCTTGCAACAATTCATCATCGAGAAAGAGCAAGCCACCCAAATTCAAAATCAAGCTCTCCAAATACTTCAGCAACGATTAAATGATTTGGAGTGTTCAAGAGAGTCGGACATTCCCATGGATCCACCCATCGTTGCAACCAAGTGTGACGATGATGTGTCCTCTTGTGACACGAATTTCGAGTGTGACCAACCCTACCACCCTGAGAATCTCGAAGTTGAGACCATTCCATGATCCGGGCCCCAAGTCAAAAATTGTGTTGACTTACCTTTCGATAGTGAGCCTGATGAAATCCCACCATGTCCGTATGAACCCCACTTTGAGGTTCCCACTCACTTTCCCATCGAATCCAAAAATATGCCCGAGCTTTTACCTTGTGACCCAATTGCATATGTCTCTAACATGCCCATATCTTATAGGTTCACTCCGGCTACGAGTGCTCACCATTGTACCGAGATAGCATTAGAGATGGTTCCCACCTCTCTTGATATGGATCCTACCTCGTCATATTTGGCTCCCCTTGAGCCGAATATTGATGTTGATTCATCTATCTCGGATCTTAATGCCTCGTTAGACCCTTTCACCACCTCAGATGGCAACATAATGGTGGATAAGTTGATCACTCACTCGTTTATTTCCGCACTTCCTCCTGCGAGTTCCCTTGTGGATCAATTCACGCCTCATGAAGAGTGTGTGTCACCTACTCTTGAGTTGGATCATATTCCTCCACCATTTATCCCACCCAATACACCCTTTACCCCACCCATTGTCCCATCACCTAGTTTGGATCTAGATCTTATACCATGCATGTCCCCAACCACATTTTTAGATCCTCACCTAAAACCATCCTCCACCATCTATGAGAGTCTTTTTTATGCTACTCTCCACTGTGACACCAAGCTTGTTATTCTATGTCCGCCACTCTCTCGTGGTGTTGATTTTCCCCATCGACAGCTCCCTGGTGTGTCACGGTGTGACCATTATCATCGCCCATTTATAGAACGGTTGTGTGATTTCTCTGAGGCCCAACCCATTCCACTTTTCACACCATTTCGCCTCCCTCACCAACTTGAGCATCATGCTTAGAGGGCCCTAGTTTCCCTCACCTTTAAGATCAATAAGGCCCGTCACCGGTGCCTATTCACCCTCACCCTTATCCTAATACCCACCCACCATTGGTCCACCGATGCTTTACATCGCGTGATGCATTTTGCTATACAAGTGCATTAACCACTTTAGCCTACTTCCAACAAGACTGACGCTTCAGTCTTGTTTGGGGGTGATTCTCATCACCCCAATTTTTCTGTCGCCCCTTACTTTCCTCATCATTATCTTTAGGGTGAGTATCAATCGATCTGGCTGAAGACATTAAACTTAGCGCTATCGGGAGGCAGCCCGCATTTCTTGTACTAGTCTCATCATGTTTGGGGAGGTGTTTCACATCACCCTATTCTTTATCATGCGTATAGACTTGTACACATTTTTTCTCTTGTCATTTATTCAGGTTTATTCTTAGATACATCTTTCCACTTCATTAGCGATTGATTCTAGTAATCTCTTTCCAACCTTATGCTCTCAATTTTAAAAATCATTTTACTTAACATCGAGGACGATGTTCCTTTTTGTTTGGGGGTGGGGAATTTTATCAAAATTGTGCCTCTTTTGAAAAATTTTGAGTTTTAAACCTGATTTTTAAAATTTCGTGCAGTTTCTTTCATCTCATTCATTGATGTGAATTTTCAATCATCCATCTTTTAAGTCTAGTAATCAAGCTAGAGGATTTATCTTTTTATAAATAGCTTATGTAATACGTAACAAGGCATGTTGCACCATGAATTTCTAGACTCAACAAAATTTGCGCACTTATCACGTCACTACGGTTTAGAGTTGAAGAGTACTATAATTCTCAAGAGAACCTTAAAGATCACTAATAGAGACTTTAGCTTGTGAGATTCGTTCCTTTCACCTTTTAGAGAGTTTTATGCAATCTCCGAGTCACAAGTTTATTCAACTTCGTTTGGGTCCGCACTTTAATTGTTGTGTGATCTCATTATTCTAAAATTTTGGCTTAATCACTGAGAATGACATCTTTTTCGAGTTGTAAGAAGAACGTGTCTTGAAATTTGTCCCGAATACTAGAGTTTCATCCGTACACCTACCACTTTTTCATATCACATTTCCATTCACTTCACCCATATTCTTCCATATATTCCCCACACCATCCATATACATAGCCCATTCCATCACCTATCATCTCCATATCATATTTCATTTTCAAATAAACGAGTGTTGATTCCAAATGTTAAATGTCTTCAGTGTTGGTTTGACAAGAGAGAGAGAAAACAAAAAAATAGCAAAAAAAATAGCAAAAATAGAAAGAAACAAAAAAAGAAAAGAAAAAGAAAAGAAAAAAAAAGAGAAAAGAAAAGAAAGAGAGTTTGTAGTTAGTAGTTAGTTTTGAAATAAGGACATTTGTTCTTCATATATAGTACCCTCTTCTCAATCTTATCGCATCTAGCACTCATATATTATCCATCATATCCCTATCCTACCTACCTCATCCCATCCATCCTACCTATCATATCTTTCTCATCCCATTTCATTTCCCCTCACCCATAAAAATCCATATTTTCCCCTAAGTGTTCGGGCAAATGAAAGTCAACGTGGTGAATAACTCAACGTTCTCACCATAATGATTAGCATTCTTTCATGAGATCATTTTCTTTCTATATGTTCGTTCTTTCTTATGTGTGTGTCAGACGTTTGAACTTGCTTACATTTACTCACCTCCTCACACACAAGAGCGATACACTAACCTTAATCTCGAAAGTTCGTTTGAGAGAGTTATATCTAGTGAGATTTGAGGTTGAAGCGTTGATTCCGAAAAGGCAATATAAGAATTACTCTTGTGATACTCGACCCGTTTTGACTGATTCACACTACACACGTTGAGTTCTAGGAAGGATGTGCCTTTAGTATTTACTTAGCTAAACTTTTTACGCTTCTAGCTTGTATTTCTGAAAATATTCTCTTATGATGGATTGTGCGATTATTCTATGTCTAATAAGAGATTGACTGCCCTTCAATAAATTTTTGTAAAATAAGAATTTTGTGGGTATATTCCCTTCAAACCGTCACGAGACACAACTCGTCCTGTAGGGCAACCTATAGGTTTAAAGGCTTGTTGCACATGCTAAGTGCAATCGCAAGTGCCCGCGAAAGTGGTACATTTTTGGTTTCTTATCTTTCTCTTTCTCTCTATCTTTTTGCTCGAGGACTAGCAATGTTCTGTTTGGGGGGGTGTGATAAGCACCCAAAACTGTACACTTTTTACCCCGAATAGATACATTTTAGTCGATCGTTTGTAATAAAAATGGTCTTATGCGCTTTATTCTCTATTTTGTAGGTCGAATGCACGTTGCGGTGTTCAAAAGCATATTTCAAGGCAATTGTGCGGATTGTGGAGCTAATTCCCTCCCCCATAACTTTACCCGAGCCTAAACCTAGTCCAAACCTACCCCGAACCATGTGTATGTTTAGTTTGTGCCCTTTTATATTTTTCTTAGATTTTTTGTTTGAGTCATTTTATCTTTAGGTTTTAATTTAGATTTATTTAGGTTTATTTTCTATTTTTCTATTTTATTTTATTTTGATTTTTATTAGTTTTTAGTTTTATTAGGATTAGTTTTTAGGAGTTCATTTTTACTTTATTAAATTTTATATTTTTTAGGACTTTAATTTTCATTTAGATTTTAAGTTTTTATTTCTTTTATTTTATTTTAGTTTTTATATAAGCTTAGGATTTTATTTTTTACTTTTAATATTTTTTTTTAGTTTGTTTTATTTTTAGTTAGATTTTATTTTTTATTTTTTATTTTCATTTTTATTAATTTTAGTTGATTCTTTTTATTATTTTAGTTGGGTACAAATTAAACACACACACACAAACATCCTACACCACACACACTTAAACTAAGCTCCACTCACACCATAACCACCACACACCTTACCAACACCATATCTCCTCATTCACCCTCACCCTAACAATTCTACACCTTCGCCACACACAAACAACCCCTCCACTTCATCTTCACCCACCAAAATATCTACTCTCTGTAATACCCCGTAATTTTATTGATATTTATTTATGGGATTAATTAAATTAAATGAGAATTAATTGGAAATTAATCCGGATATAAATACTAGCGAGATGTGAGTTTGTATTTGATTATGATGCGTATATATATGGTAATATATGAATATTGAAAATATTAAAATTAATTGTCGCGAAACTGAAATACGACAATTTGGGAAATTTAGTTGGGACGCGCGTGTCAGTCACGTCAGGAATGTAATTATTTGAATTAAAAAGTGAATTTTATTTTTATCAACCGATTGGTCATTTTGAGTGCGCCAACGTGTCCGGAAGGGTCGAAATAGTCAGAAAACACTAGCCGGGGTTTAGTTTGGGTCCTAGGGCATTTTTGGGCCATACCGGCAACTTAAAAGGGTATTTTGGTAATTTTAAAAATATGGGCATTAAAACCCACAAAAATTAGAGTTAATATTTATTATTCTAAAGGGCCACTAAGGCTATTACCAGCAAAAAGTTTTAGAAGTGGGCTACGGGAGTTAGAGAGGAGTTACCATAGGGTTCCAAACCTAAAACACTCACCACCATCAAATTGGAGAGGATTTGTGACTGATTAAAGGAGAGAATCAACCTCGAATCATCCAAAACACATCTGGAGAACGAATCTAAGGCAAGTGATTTGATATTTTTAGTGCCTTGAATATTTCTTCCATGTTTAGTGTAGGAATTATCTTATCTTGAGAGTTTTGAAGAAAACCTATGAAATTGTGGGAGAAACTTTGAATTTGGGTTAGGATTTGCATGTAGAATGATGATGGACTGATTTAATATTTGAAAATTTATATATGATGACTTAAAAATGGATTTATGATGAGTAATTGGGCATAATAAAATTTTAAGGGTCTTGGGAAATATCTATATTAATTCCTTGATGATTTATAAGATTTGACCCCTAAAATATGTTAAGGGATGATTAGAAATGGTTTATATACGTTAAAACATAAGTTGGATGGTCTTAGGGTGGATTTAGAGAGGAGAAGAATTGAGAAAATCGGACTTGGGAATTTCTGGGCTGAAACTGCCATCTCGTTAGAAGACCTGCCCAGGTCGTTCGAAAGACCTCGTTTGAACGAGATTCTAACGAGATGACAGTGTCCCTTGTACTGATTTGGTAGTTCGTTTGAAGCCTTTCGTTTGAAAGACACTCATTCGAACGACCTCGTTCAAACGAGATTTCTAACGAGTTGACAGAATGGCCTTTTTAGCCTGAATTTATATCTAGTATCTCGTAGACTTATTTAAATGGTGAGATAACCTTCCCTTATTAACTAGTTGGTATAGTTGGGAGATTGGGGTGCGTTGAGGAGTAAAACTTAGAATCGTGTAGTAAACCGGATGACATTTGTGGATTGGGAAGCGAGTAACTAATCACGACGTGAGAAGAGTTAATAACTTAAATACATATAAATCGGGGACTTGTGAGTTGTGTAACACTAAGTGTTGGTATAAGAACGAGAAGTATACCACTAATGAAATAATGTGATATCTAAGATGTGTGAATGCTTAGTATATGTAGTATTCTGTGTATAACATACCTACCGTACTTGCTATCATGGGAGGTCGGCGTTCGATCAGGGCCATCTAATCTTTGTGTGCCTACAGGGGGATTTAGAGTGGTACCTAGAGGACATAGGTCAGAGAAGGACTTATTGAGAAGTTAATAAGTCTGTTGATCATGGGAGCATAGGTATGTGCGTGACCCATGTGATGTGAACTATGTCCGCCTCCATTATTTTTGACTGTTGATTAACGAAACGATTCCTGAGAGATTCGGAATACGCGGTCCTTATGTACGTGATGTACCGGGATTGGATAGCAGAGTATGTGTGCACCGCAGCTTAGTCTCGGGGTGCTAGTATTGTATATTTATGATGAGAATAATATACTGTTAATTGAAATGAATTGTCATGAATAAATGTGAGTATAAATAATAGCAACAGTTTGTAAAGTGAAAATGGAAGATCTCAATAATTAGTAGTACTAACATGGGAAATTGTGTAGCAAGTTATAACACTCTATTAAATAAAAGTTATTGGGAATTGAATTGGATATCGTATAGTAATGTTAGAATTTGGTATCAGGACTAATTAGATATGGGAACAACTAGAATGGGTACGGGTACGATAGGAGTGCACAATTAGTTGAGAGGTGAGGAACTCATGTGAGTGCACACACTATCATGTACTTTATATTCATTGTTTAATGATATTAAACACTTACAAGTTTTTAAATTATTTTCACAATCGGGCTCTGACGCGTTTGCTTTCAAATCTATTTTTGTAAAAACCTTTTAGGTGCCCAGCCACAAGGACACCATGCATAGGAGTTCTATTCAGGTGACGTGATGTAGCTGATGTGGATGTTACAGCACATTGACAGTAGACGCCTCCATTTCTGATCTTGACTCCATTATCATATTTTCTTATTTGTTGGGCATGTCGCCCCATTCCTTTTAGAGACATCTTACTTATCAGTTATTTCAAACTTTGGGTTGTAATTAATTTAGTGATGCTGACTTGGTATTTATTTATTTCAGTATTCGGATTGTTGTGAGGAGTATTTCCTCCAGACTCATTATTATTTGATGGTTATTCTATTGTGACTATGTTGTGGTGGTTATGTTAGCATTTCATAATTTACTTATTGTATGTTAATCGGATTTAATTAAAATTGACAACTCATTTTTTAAATATTAGGTGGCTAGTAATTGTTAAAACGTTTTCGACAGTGATGCTATGAACTGAACCAACTTGGAATTTTGCATTAATTTAATAAAGGAGTAGCTACCCGGTATTTAATTAGTCGGGGTGTCACACTCTCTCTCCTCCATTAACAACCAACAAAACTCCTTACTAGCTACACTTGCAAAATCAACCCAGTAGGACAAAATCGACCCTTGCCCGGCCACCAATCCAACCAGCAACCCAAACCGAAGCTAACATGGAAAACCCCTCCAGCGTCATCCTGTCGACGACCCACCGGAGCCCTCAACTCAAACACTGCCACGCGACCCGAGTTCGATCCTCGAACCGCAGACCCATCTTCGGTGCTAAAACCGCTGCCGTCGGTGACCTACTCCAAAAACTCTCACCGCGATCCACCTTATACCCTCTGACCTACCCCCTAACTCGTCGGCGCCCACTCTGCTCCGGCCACAACCCGCGCCCTAATCGGCGACGGAACCTGCAAATAGAGAGACCCAGATCTGAACTCCCTACCCATCCTCCAACCCGAGCCCTACTCTGCTAACCCGATCGACCCCAGGCCACCATTTTAATCCATAACCCATGTTCAAACCATCTAGCCCATCACCTTCCTTGCACCTCCAACCCATTTCCTTCTTCAAAGACAAAACCCATTTCCCATTTATGACCCAAGGCTCATACGATTTTACCTTCCAACAAATAAACCAAAGCCAAATAAGTCTAAATGCCCACATGACATTAAACCCCTTTAAGCCCCAATTCCTAAAATACCCCCAACTACCACTTCTACCCCAATTTCCAAAACTGCCCCTTTAACTAAATCAGATTTGTTCCAATCCCCTCACCCACATGACCACACACCTCTCTTACCTCATGTGTACACACCCCATTTCCATACACATTAAACCTTCCCAAAAATACCCATTATCCCCATCTGTGCCATGCATCTACTATAAAAGAAGACTCAAGTCCCCATTTGGGAGGACATCATCAAATAGAGAAATAAATTCTAGGGAAAAGTAGAGAGTTAGGCTAGAATAAATTAGGTTGAAGTACTTGTAAATAGTTTTATTTTTATTTTTTAGATATATGTGAGGTTAAATTTTGTAAGAGGTTTAATTGAGTGGATATTTAATTGGAAATTACTTGGATGCTCAATTAGAGGGATGGATTGTATGCTTCAAATTGGAATATTAGAGTTCAACTTTCTCAAAGAAATTTGGTTTGCTTGTTATATTCCCTTCTATTTATTTTAGTAGCCTTGATTATTTATTCATCATGTTTAATAGCATGTTATGCTAAATCCCCTTTAAAGGGGTGGGGAGAAACCCTTATTTGATGTTATTTAGTTTAATTAGTTTGATTACTTGAAAATTCCTTTTTAATATTAATTTTAATCCCTCACCCTTAAATTTACGCCTCGAGAGAGGGTAAATGATTTTCGAGAGAAAATCGAAATTCTAGTTATAATACTCATTTTAGATTCGAACTAGAGATATGGGTTTCTTAAGTAGGGTATTATTACTTGAATTTCAACTCTAAATTTATTTTCAAAGATTTACATAAATTTTAATTGATCGATCCTAGCGGGTGATTAATTAAAAGGAGTGTAGATCAATTTTCTAGAGTTGTGGGGTGTTAAACTTAATTTTCTAAAAGGTTACTATTAAAATTACATTTGCAACAAGAGTTGATTTGTAATTTTGATCATAATTTTGGAGAATTCAATTAATTAAATTAATTAATTAGAATAGCTAAAATTTGTGGTGTTGACCCACTCCTTGATTGTTCTCACAATTATTTACCTCACTTTATCTCTTATTTTTGTTTTAGACCTTATTTTTCACTTTTAGTCACTTTCTAGTTAGTTGTTTCCATCTCACAATCCTCACCCAATTGTTTTAATATTGAAAAATCTAAAAAAATTAGAAAAGTGAAAAAGCACAAAAAGAAAATAAAAAATTGAATTACAATTGAATTTGTCTCTAGCTTGCCCCTTGATGTGGATTGATAACCTTACTTACTGCTACACTTGAGTTGTTATATTTGTAGGTAATTTGTGGTTTTGATTAACTTGGCTTTCAACAACAACGAAAAATACACCGAAAAGTCAACTTTATCACTAGGATCGTTAAAATTGATAGGAAATTTAAAATTAGCTAAAGTTAGGCGAATTTGTTAAGAAACCTATTCACCCCCTCTAGCTTTATTGAGTTAACAAACTTTCAAAAACCCTCAATTGTTATCATAGAGGCTGTTATTTTATTATCATTCACGTGCTAGACTAAATGTGTGCCTTGTTTGTGTGTTATGTGTTGTTGTTCCTAGATCTAACTTGTTTGGTAATTAGATCTTGATTTTTGGAGATGTGTAATTTGATAGATAGAGGTTCTATGAATAGACAGCCTCATTTTTATGTCACAAATTATAACCATTGGAAGGTGAAAATGAGACCTCACTTGAAATTTAGACACGAGGGAGTGTGGATGAGCACTGAGCTTGCTTGGCCCTGCCTTACGATTGATGTAAGAGGAGTGAGATTGGACATGCCAACTACTAATTTGTAATTACAATTCTGTTACTTTAAATTCTTTATTCACCTCATTAGCATACGAGAGTATAATCGGATACTCAATTATGAAATGAAAAAGAAGCTTAGGATATTCTTAACATCACTCATGAGGGAAATGAAGAGAGATATGTAGCAACAAATTGTGACTACATTTGAAGTTATGAGGATGAGAGAACATAAAATATTTGATAAGTACTTTATTCATTTAACACTGGAGAGAGAATTTTGGAGAATAAGGTTGTGAAGAAGTTGTTAAGGACCTTAGATAGTTGTTTCAAGACTAAGGTTGTTATATTTAACGATATTAAGGATATCGGCACTTGTCGCCTAGAAGTGATTATAGGCTCCCTTTAAATTTGTGAACAAGATAATTATTTGAGTGTGAAATGAAAGAAATACATAACTTTCATTGTTGAGTCTAGTGAGAACGGAATTGAAAGTAGATCTTATTAAAGTATTGATAGGGATATTGCTTTGTTTGTATTATGGTTTAGCAAGTTCTGTAAAAATAACAAGAAATTTTTTTAAAAAAAGTTAAGAACTCTAAACCAAATCATCAAAAGTCCTTTAGAAATGATTTCAAAGGTAACCATGAGAAATATGCTTTCAAGAGAGGAAAGGTGAAGGATAAAGGCATATGTTTTGGTTATGGTGGAGTTGGTCTCCATATCAATGTATATCATACACATTTGAAGAATCTAGAGAAGTTAAAAGATTTTGGCAAAAAGAATAAAGTGTACAAAGCTATCTTGAGTGATTCCAATACCAAATTGGATGAGAGTTCCTCTGGTGATGAGATTTTAAGTGAGCTAGTCTTTACGACTAAGTTAGAAAATGAAGGTGAGAAAGTTGAAGAGAATGATTTCGTTGATGTGTATGTATAGAATAATACGAAGAAAGAATCTATTTATATGTCTCTTAGTGATTTCTCATCTTATTCTAGTTTAGGATCACACACATCCCATCCCAGATCAATATATGATAATAATGATGTTAAAGAGAACGGTCATGAAGACTTTGATGAAATTTATCAATAATAACTTAAACTTAATAAGTCTAACATAAACCTTTCGATAAAAATGAAGCAAATCCAATATGAACAAGAAAAAGAAATAGGGAAATTTAAGTGTGTTCAATTATATAATATAAATCTTCATGAGGATGTTGATAGCTTGTTGATTGAGATTTATTCTTTAAAAGGGTTGAATGAATTACTTTTTAAATATAAAGAAGAGATTGAGATTCAAAAAGAGATTTGAAAGTTGATTTTGAGAAATTGTCTCTTGAACTCAAGCATACAAAAGAGTTAAAATTTGACTTGGTAGAAAGGACCAATGTACTTGACAACATACTTTTGAAACAAAGCCAAACCAAAAATGAAAAACATGGTCTTGACTTTATTGAGTCAAATAAAAATAAAGGGAAATTTCAAAATCAAGTTTGGAATTAAATTCTTATAGTAAGAGAAAGAACAAGGAACATGATTTTAAAATGAAACATGAAAAAGTTTTTCTAAGTCTATACCTAATTCTAGTACTTTAGGTCTCTCTTTTTGTGGGAAAGCAAATCATATTTCCCACTTTTTCTTTAAGAGTAAGATGATTGAAATGAAATAAGAGTTGAGATCTCACAACTCTAAGCCTAAGCCCTTTTTTAGGAGAAATGTGTCATATTTCTCCTATTACAGTTTGTATGGACATAGCAATGATAATTGTAGATGGTTATTGGGTAGAAATAGAAAATTCTTTGTGAAAAGAAGAGTTATTGAAAAATAAGATTGGTAATCTCACGAGTCAAGTTGATTTGGTTGCAAAATAACATGAGAGGATAATGATGCCATTTCCTAGACATAAAGACACGTTTCCTAGGAATAGAATTTGTATAGGGAGAGAATGTTGGGTACCTATGAAAGGTAGATCGATAAATTATCATAGAGATAAGGTTGTGTTAGTGGTTCCCCAAAATAAGATTGAGATAAAGAAATAATTTGTGTTTGTACTTCTTAAGGAATCGGGAGAGGAAACACTCCCTCTACATAGTTAAGTGGATGAATAGAATATATTGGTTCTTTGTAGGTTGTAGGTCCCTTCCTAAATACTCCGTAGTTATTACGAGATCTTTTATTCAGTGTGAGTGCTTTCATTATCATATTTGGATCTTTTACATGCTTTTGGTAATAATTTTCATGCATTTCCTGCATTTATCTTATATGCTTCTTCTTTATATAATATGTATGTACATATAATCCATATAAAATCCAGAAAGATGTTGAGTTTAATTTTATTGTGAGGTTTGATTGCGTTTTATATAAATGTGATTCGTTGTATCAACTTATTTAGAAAAAGTATTGAAACATGGATTCAAAATAAAGATATGCAAATTATAATATTTCCAATGTGAAAGTGCTCTAGTGTTAATAGGGTTATAAACAACACATACTAGTTTTTATTTTTATTTCAAATTAACTAAGGTAGTTTAAACTTTGCACCAAATAAACCAAATTGTTTTGTAAACAATTTTACCAATTTTATCTTCATTTCATCATACATCTAGGTGATTAAGTAATAATAAAATCAAGGCAACCCATAACACTATGATTTACGATCAAAACCCACAATGGGAAAAACCTCAGATGGCCCTACCACATAAATCCACTATGATATAGGTCTATGTATAAGAACAACTTAGACTTATTCAGTAACTCAACACCTTCAAGCCTCAACGTGCTTCCTTGTTCTTTGTCACCTTCTTCGCAGCCATTGTTGGATGCCTTTCAATAGCCAACGTAACGCATATTTTTCCACATGTCTCCTTATCCCACTGATCTTAATTGCCTCTTGACTAGTCCAGTCATCACACAACACAGACACGGTCTCCACTGCTTGGAAACATTCTCCAATATGTACAGAAAACAACCTTGGTGCATCACACAAGAGATTTTAAAAATAGATAAAATGTAAAACATGGATCTCAAAGTTTGGGTGTAAACTATGGTTTGGGAGGCTCAATATTTGACTCTAAAAATCATTTTTGCAAAGCACCCTCCTAGAAACTCTTTGCCAGCCCTAGCATTTATAGAAAACATGAAAAACAAGGTAGCACACTTTTAAAAAAATCTCATTTAAACGAAAAATACATGCTCATTCGAATGAACTGGGTATTCTTATTCGAACAAAAAAAAACTACTCGTTTGAATGACAATACCAAACTCATTTGATGCAACTTCAAATGACCTTCGTGTGATACTCTTCTGCTAAGACATAACCAACTCATTTGAACCCCGTTTGATGCTCGTTTGAATGAAAACCTATTTCTCGTTTGAAGCAGCTCGTTCGAACGACCAAAAACAACTCGTTTGAACAAACCTAATAAGCTCATTCAAACGAATTTGCAATGAATAAATATTTTCTTTAAAGACACTTTTTACAAAAAGGCCTCAATTTTTTTTTAAAACAACACCCAAATATATCCAGGGATCAAACATACTATGTATTCATACCTCATTAAGATCCCTTCGATGTTAAAGACATAACTCAACACGAAACTCGACATGTACTCGATGTCTCTTTAAGTTGGCCACAACAGTCTTCGATCACACAACATAGGCTTGAAAGATAAAAAAACGCAAATCCTAACCTATTACTCAAAGAAGATTTGTCCAAACAGAATAAAGACAATACATATACAAATTGACTCGATTGGAAATTTGCCCTTACAAATCTCCCCCTATGGCCATTCCAGGACAAAATTCAAAAATAAAAAACCTAATGGCTCGTCAAGCTCTCTAGATATTCAATCCCAATTCCAAAAGAAAAAAGTAAGATCGCTTGACATACAAAAACTTTTTTTAGCTTTGCTCTTATTAAACTTTATCGCATCATTGCTAAACCTACAAACTTAACACACCTTTCATATGCAAAGATAATATAATAATATAAAATTCATATGGAAAAAAATCCTCTTCTTTTGTTAAACAATATGAACATAAGGAATGATGTCTCCCCCTAAGGTAAAAATTTGTCCCCCTTTTTGTTAGGGAAAAGACAAAAGTAATGGTGCACAAAATAACTTCTCTTTCTAAATGTTACATATGTGAATATAGAGAAAACAAGTATATCATGTAATAACGTGAAGTGAAATGCAACAACAAACAAACTCGACAACACTAGCACAAATAATCAACACAATGAAAACAAATGATACCAGTGTAAAGATGTAACAAAAGACACTAATATGATCGTTATGACATGCCAATTTGATTAAAATATAAAGCATATGACAGGCATAGCTCAAAACAAACATATCATATATATATATATATATATATATATATATACACTCACACACACACACACACACACACACAAAGATAGCAATAACAGGTACAACCATATATATATACACACACACACAAAAAAAAAAGATAGCAATAACAGGTGCAACCATATATATTTATAAACATCACAAAAAGAAACAAAATGCATAAGCTTTCCACACTCATATGGCATAAATGTGTCTAAAACCAATGTGGTACGGAGTGAAGAGGCATGAACTAGAAAACAAACAAAATATGTCCTAGCCACTCAAGGTAGTCCAAGGAGTTCTATTTGACCGCATTAATTTATCATACTTTGATTTAGCCTCAAGTGACAAATAATGAACTCATATGGACAAACATACGCAATGCACACTAGCCTAGAAATATCGGTGATTCTCAAATCAACAGGATTAAATATTTAGATTAACGAGGACTCATTATGTAAACCCATTGATCTTAAACATATAACACTCTCAAAATAAACATATTTCAATTTTTTTTTGCTTTCTTTTTAAAGTCATCACACTTTTGAGATCAATGCAAAAAGGTGGCCTTGACAAATCTTCTTTTCTTTTGCCTATCTTTTCTTTTAGGCTCTTACCAATGGTGGCCTTTCACATAAAGGAGATTTACCACCTTTGCAGCCCTTTTTCACTTCACCCTCGTATTTTAAAAAAATAATCTCTCGGGAAATCGTTCTTACATGCAAAAATTTCCCAATTAAATAGATATGTATATGCCAAGATTGATAGGAGAAAACTTCACTTATCTCATGTAACATAAGTAGTTATAATCTAAAAGTGCTCTAGTGCAAGTGTGTGCAGAGGCATATGCAAAGCAAATCCATTAATAAAATCAAGTTCGAATAACTGCATACAAGCATGATTAAGAACAATCCAAAACATTGTAAATAATAATTAAATGTCCTAGCCACATGGAAAACATGGAACGAGCGGGATTCAAATACACTGATATGCCACACAGAATGTGTAAAACCAAACTACACAAACAAACCAATTATTTTTTTTATTATAATGTTTTTCAAAACGACGCAAAAGACAAACACAATCTTTCTCTATTTTACTCATATAGACCCAATAAATAAAAAAATAAAAAATACAAATGACATAAACATCATACAACTATCAATAACATATAACATGAAACACAAAATCTAGTGTATGAAAAACAATCAAATATAATAAACTGTTAGATATAGCATGAGAAGAATCATGTGCTAGCATGAGAGAGTCAACAAGCCTAAAATTAAGCGCCTCCAAATATGATTTCATATCCCACGTAAGTGTACCATAAAGATTTTGGATTTTGGGAACCCTTGTCACACTAGAAGACGTTTTCTAAGATTATAATAAAAATTCCTAAGGTGATCTTTCCTGCCACAATGTGTGAAATATTAGATACGGGGAGTGTTACCTTTGGGTAAAGTCCTTGGCTATGGTTGACACTATTAAAATGTTGGTCTTGGATTCAATAATGGAAACGTTTGGATCATCAGATCCACTTCCAATCTTGTCATTTTTTATTTCGATGGTGCTTAAAATTCTATCTAACTTCTCTGACCTACATTCCAAACCAATTGATGTATTGAGTCCCTTAATTTCCCCTCTAACTCTACAATACTAAGTTTAAGCAATAAAAGAGACTCATCAAATATTAAGGACTCCTTCTTCTAATTTCAAATAGTCCACGAAGGTTATCTCTCCCCCCCCCCCCCCCCCGAACATACTTGATCTTCTCCCTAAGAGTCTTCTCACTCACCATTAAATTCTCACTCTATTTATCATCATCATCATAATTACCTAAGACACGTCCCTTTAACTTCTCCTTCATCTTCAAGTTGGCCTTTTTTTACCTTCAACAACTCGGTGTACAACTTACGAAAGGCAACTTGAAGCTCAATCTCCTTCTCTTCCTCCTCCTTTTATTCTTCTTCTTCTTATTCTTCTTCTTCTTCTTCTTCTTCTTCTTCTTCTTCTTCTTTTCCACTCACTTGGAAATCATAATACCGGACATCAAAATCGTCATATAAATAATCATCTTCAATGTTGGTGATCGAGCGCGAAAAGTAGCGTTGCATGAGAATGCTAATCGTTGTTTTCATTTCACCTACTCAATACAAAAACCTAAACTACAACTTCACTTACGATATAAGTATAGTGGTAAGTTGGGTATCGAGAATCCACGGGGAGTGATTGAATTTTAGATTTTAATTGATTTATTATTTCAAGAATAAAAATGTAAAAGCTGATAGGTTGGAAATGGTAAAAAGGAAAAAATAAGAAGTTAAAACTAAATTAGTGTTAAAGAAAATGAGAGTCCGGATCGTGTACCCGTCATGGGCTAAACAACTAATGATTAGAATTTTGGTTCAAAAATATTTATCGAGCATTTTTAATTAATCATAAACATAATGCAAGAAGAAATTTAACTCAAAGCTGAGAGATAAAGCATTTAATAAAAAATGGTCACAAATGTCTTAAAATCGGATTATCACTATAAACACTAACGTTGCATGACAAAGAAAGTTAAACACATAATAAACCAACTTTAATACGCAAGGTTTTGATAAAATGCAATTTTACACAAAACCTAATTTTCGGAGCTCGATGCCCATCAATGGCGGATACACAATCCAAACCCTATAAACTACTCACTACATATAATTAAACTAAGTAAAACAACTAATTAACTAATGAAAATAAAAATTAACAAACTATAACTAACTATCTAAGCATGGAAATAAGAAACAAATAAACAAAGCAACAAAGGAGAGAACATAATAAGTGGAGAAGACAATGAATAATAAATGGTACTTACATAAATGGGAATAAACCCAAAGAGAGAGGAGAGGGAAGCTCCCCACAAAAATCCCCAAACTCTAACCTCAAATGAATCTTATCAAGTCTAAAAATTATTCCCCCCTTTAATACAATATTTTTTTACATATACCCAACCAAAACCCAACTTAAAAAATAAAATTTCCAGACTTTCAGCCGAATCAATTCGCACTGTCCGAATCGATTCGCAACTGACACTGCTGAATTCTCAGCTTTGTCCAACTTTACGGAAAATGCCGTAACTTTTTCGTTATAACTCGGAATTAGGCACGGTCAGAGTTTACGCGAAGATAACTCAAAGGGATACAACATACAAGAAGATATTAGGATAAAAAAACAAATTATGAAATGACTGAAATGCCTGTGAATCTTGAGTGTGATTTTGAAGATAAAATCATCCTAAAAATGCCATAACTTCCTCATTATACATCTAAATCATGCACCGTCGGCATCCACGCGAATAGAAATCAAAGGGATTCAATTTTCGTGAAGAGTTCGGGATCAAAATCCGAATGCTAAAATTACCAAAATGCCCCTAAAGCTGAAATAATCAACGAAACTTTTCCGAAAAGAGACCAAACTTCATGCTAAGCACTTTAATACCTACAAAAGCTCAATTATACCTCATATAGCATGTTAACATATAAAATTGAGGTTGTCTAGTTAACAAGCATATATATAGGAATTAAGGTACCCAAGGGGGCTCAAATGCATAATAATAAGGGGTGAAAAATACAATATTCGTGTCGAATCAATTGGAATACTTTTAATCTAAGCCCACGTGACTAGCCATGATCATAGTGTATTTGTGATCAACGAGGGAATCATATTCCTCTTCTAACTCACAAGCACTATGGGTAGTATTGTATGTCGTTGGATTCTTTCCCTCCTTCCTAAGTTTAGTGGGACACTCACAAGATTAATGATTAAACCCTTGGCATTCTTAACACTTGTCCCGACCATCCACCTTCTTAGGACCATCCCTTTTTCTTCATATCACAATCACTAAAGTTATTAGTTTTCTTGTAAAAACTCTTACCTTCTTTGAGTTTAAGAAATTTTTTGGACTTCTTAGCAAACCAAGCGATCTCTTCGGGATATAAATCACCGTTACTATAGGAATCCGATGCATTTTCCTTTAGGGGTTTCAAAACATTGTTGTTCTCTTAATTTTCACCCTTTTCTTCAGAGGACACATATTTATCTCATAAGTTTGGATATCACCAACAAGTTCTTGGACCCGCATAGTGATAAGCACACAAAAGTGTTAATTTAAGCCCCGAATATATGCATTTTAGTGGCTCGTTTGTAATAAAAATGGCCTTATGTTCGTATTTATTTATTTTCTCAGGTCAATACGCAGTTGTAGTACAAATAGCGCTAAATCCAGCAAATTGCGATAAAGTAGTAGTAAAAAGAGTGCATCGAGGATATTAAAGAGACCGTAAAGTCAGAAGTCCCATTTGAGCTTGCACCGAAGAGTTCTGATGCCCGAACCCTGTCCCCGAAGTAAACCTAAGCCTACACCGAGCCCAGACCATCACCCGAGCTTGTGTGTGTTGAGTTTGTACCTTTATTATTTTTCTAGATTTTTATTTTGAGTCGTATTATTTTTAGGATTTATTTTATTTAGTTAGGATTTTTAGTTTTTTAGTTTTTATAGCACTTTTTTTATTCTTTTTATTTTTGAGTCTCTTAGTAATAGATTAGAATTTTATTTTTAAATTCTAATTTTTTATTTTCGTTCTAGTTTTATTTTTTAGGTAGTGTAATTTTTCTAAGGGTCACAAACAAACACACACAAAACTACACACACTCACGTACACCTAAACTTCTCCCATACACCTCACACATACACCCTACACCTCACCACACCATATCACCCCCAAGTCATCTTCTCCACTTAAACCCATCTCCTCTCTCATCCACAACCACAATAACTATAACCAACACTTTCCAAACCCTTACACCAATACCTCCTTCTAACTCTATACCCGAAGTCCAACCCTCCTGAACCCACGACCTCCGAACGATCCACCTCACCCAAACCCAAAAACTAGGAGCAAACCCAACCAAACCGGACCTCCATAGCCACCTACAAAGAACTCGCGACCCAATGTCATCGCTCCAACTATGTCCTGCCACTTCCATCGAACCAACCCCCTAACTCCGGCGAGACCAACTCGACTTCATACCTGTAAACCCGCACTCGCCTCCCCTTTAACCCGAGACCAACCCTTAACCATATCCGGAGCCAAATCTGACATTCACAACCCGGATCCATTACACCCCCATATTCAAACCAACCCATCCAACCCATTTCAAAACCCATTACCCATTTCTACAACCAAATCTCAAACCCACAAAGTCAAAAAAAAAATCGAATATGCTAAAACAACACAAACTCAAAGCCAAAAAAATAGGAACCAAAAACCCTTCCAAATGTCCCTTTGACTTGGACTAAAAAAATCCCAAGAATATCTCATAAAAAAACCAAGTCGTGGCTAATAAAAGAAGGGAAGGCAACTCATAAAAAAAGGACTCTCATATCAGACGTATAGCGAGAAAATAAGGGGGAAGTTATCTGTAAATTATGTACATAGTAGGTACATAAAAAAATTCCAAAAAAAATATAAAAAATTAGTTTAGCATTAGAATAATTTTTAGGTTTTTTTTTTTTGTTTAATCAAGTGCTGGATTTGTGAAAACATTGGGACACACGTGCATGAATGTGATTCAAGGAATCAATTCAAAGGGAGACTTTTGTGTATTGTATTTCTTGCTCGACTCTTCAATTTGTTGTTCCATGTTTGTGACTGTGATTAATTATTTTATTATGCTTGGCTAGTCACCCTGTTGAAGGGGTGGGATGCACTGCGTAGGATATTAATTCAATTAATTGATTTCATTAATGCTATAATTCCAGGAGTATTAATTTTTTACTGTCACCAATTAATTTATGTAATGAGAGTTAGTAAATTAATTGTACAAATTAATGTTTGAATATAGGAATCAAACTAGAGATAGGTTTTTTCAAAATTTGAATATTAATTATGTGTTGAAATTTGAGAATGCATATTGTTTTTATTAAATTGATCCTAGTGGGTAATTTTGTTGAAAATAGTATAATTCTTAATTTTTCATCGTGTGACATTTTTAAATTAGTTTTCTGAAAAAGATACTATTAAATTTATAATTATAACGAGATTTAGATTATCGACTTAATATTATCTTGAAATATTTCAAATTAATAAATAATTAAATTAAAATAACTGAATACGCGATGTAATCCCCTCTCCTGACATTCTCAAATTTTTCACACTCGATTGCACATTATTTTTCGTTATTTAGTCATTTCATAATTTTAGCATTTATTAGTTAATTCTCCCTTGAAATTGTTTTAAAAAAAATATTAAAAAAATAAAAATTAATTAAAAAAATTGAATTGCAAGTATTCACGTCTATTGTTTCACCTTGGAAGTTGGATTGATACCCGTACTTACCGCATTATAAGTTATTTTAAACAAAGTTTTGCAGGTATTCAAGGGATTTTAAAATTGGCTTTTGAAGACAACGACCACACGATAAAAGTCACTTATCACATAGTATCAACACTACCGATGGAATCTAGGATCGTGACTTTGGTGTTAAATTTTTCAGGTAATAACCTTAATATTTTTTCCACCACTCTCGACTCGGGGATAGGATCACCTAAGTTAAATGAGGAGTTGACTATGTTCGACAACTTGGGATAGAAATCATCAAAAGGATTGTGCTCTAACATCTTAATCAATTCAAACTTAGTCTTCATATTTTGTACATGGAAAACCTAACTGTATTGGTACCCCCGTGTGTGGATCATAAGATATCCCAGGCATCCTTTGTGCCCTTGTAGGTCATAATTATTCAAAACTTTGGAGGTGTGATCACGCAGAAATAACATTCACTCCCTTGTAATCAAATGTTGAGGCATTCTGTTTAGTCGTTGTTTAACTGAAGAATGCTTTTGGTAAACCACCCTCAGTATGAGGAGACCACCCTTGCTCAACCGAGTTCCAAGCGTTCTTAATGATCAATTTTAAGAAAAAAATGCATTTGTGCCTTCTGATAAGGATAGTTTGAGCTATCAAACATGGGAGGCAGGGTAATGGAATTTCCCTTGCCATTGAGATCCATCTAAACAAACCTAAAATGCACTAAACAGGGATATAACATAGTAAGATAGTGTAACTTGCTATAATACGAATTTGAAAGTGCTCTAGTGCTAAAGCGTCATAAACAACACACATTAATTTTTTATTTTTTCCCAATTAATTAAACCAGTTTAAACTTTGGACCAAATAAACCAAAGTGTTGTGTAAACAGGTTTACCAATTTCATCTTAACCTAATCATGCATATAAGTGAATAAGTATAAATAAGATAAAGGCAAACCACAACAAATAATGTACGAGAAAAACCTCGAATGGCCCAGCCACACAAGTCCACTACCATACATATTTATGTACAAGAACAATTTAGATACTCAAGGACTCGACGCTTTTAAGCCTTGACATTTTTCCTTCCAACAGCCAACACAATGCAGTCCCTTTCCCACATCTCGTTATCTTACATACCTCTTGACTAGTTCATCCTTCGTATAATGTAAACACAGTCCCCAATGCTTCAAAATGCTCTCAAATATGTAGAATAAATAACCATGGGTAGGTACACAAGAGATCTCAAACACACATAAGATGTTGAAACATGGATCTCAAATTTTAGGTGTAAACTAAGGCTTATGAGTCTTAACATTTGACTTTGCAAATCATTTTTTTAAACATCTCTCCTAAAAACTCTTTGATATCCCTAGTATTTATAGAAAACATAAAAATGAGGCTACACACTTTTTGAGAAATCTCGTTCGAACGAAAACATAAGGTCATTCCAATGAAGTGGTTATTCTCATTCAAACCAAAAAACTAGTTGTTCGAATGACAATACAAAAATCATTCGATCCAACTTCAAATGACCTTCGTGCAACATTCTTTTGCCAAGATAAAACTAGCTCATTTGAACCTCGTTTGATGCTCATTTGAATGAAAACCTCTTTCCCATTTGAAGTAGCTCATTCGAACGACAAATAACAACTCGTTTAAACGAACTTGATAAACTCGTCGTTCGAATGACTTTATAGAAAATAAAAAAATTTCTTTAAAATTTTTTTTTACAAAAAGCCTAAAAAAATATTTTTAAAACAACACCCAAATGTATCCAGGGATCAAACATAGTATGAATTAATACCTAATTAAGATTCTTTATACGTTGAAGACTAAACATGGCATGTAGTCGATGTCACTTTAACTCAGCCACAACGGTCTTCAATCACACCTCGTAGGCTTGGAGAACAAATAACTCGACAAGTTTTGTCCAAACGGAATAAATCCAATATACATACAAATGGAATTGATTGGAAATTTTCCCTTACACAATGATATGTTTAAATTTCAAATGAAGAGTCGTGATAAGTTAAGTTCGATGAGATCTTTGGTATTTATTTCACTTTACACATGCACATTTCATTTCTTTTAATCATATTATACTTTTATGTGACTTTCATGATTGCTTGATGTTCATGATTAAATCTTGAGATCTAAGATTGGTCAATTCTTTTAAAATGTTTCTATGGAACATTTGAGAGTTTTATGTAAAAAAAAATAGTTTATGGATTTGATTGATGAAATGCTTTTCAAACGAAAAGGGTTAACATTGGTCAAATTACATTGATTTCATTTTTTGTATTATCGATAAATATCTACCAAAATGTGTGTGTGTGTGTGTGTGTGTGTGTGCATGTGTGTGGAAGCCATTGTAGAAAAAATACATTTTATGATGAAAAATCCATTTTATGATGAAAAGAACCAAGTGCTAGAATATTCAAGGCAAGAAAAACAAGATATGGATTTTTAATTTTTGTAGACTACTTTTAGTATCTACTTTAGGGCTTATGCAACATTTGAGGTAGATTACATGGTTAAAATATGCCATTTTGGAAGATCTTGAAAGGATATTGATGTAATGATATGATTAATCTTGAAATGTAATTCATATGATACAATTATGTGCATTCATTTGATTTTGTGATATATATTTCTTCATATCATGCCATAATTAATATGAAAGATTTCTTCATTTATTTGATTAGAATTTGAATTAATATGATCTATTGATTAATGTTTGTGCGCATTTGTGTTTTATTTATGCCATTAATCTTTGTCCAAAGAAAATTGATGCGAAGAATCCATTTATCATTGATAGCATATTCATTATTACCATACATGTTTTTTTGTTTATATGTATTTATGTGTTTGCTTAATTATGTAAAAATACAAAAATATTTGCAAAGACTAGTTCTTGATCATGCATTTTTCATGTTACATTGCATAATTTGATAAAGTTTGGAATTTTGGGGTCTTACCAAGTCTTTTCTATAGTTTTTTCCTGAATTGTGTATTCCGTGATAAAGCATGTCCACAGTGGACTTTTGGTCCATTGGCAAGGATGTGCAAAATATTCTTTTTTAGAACTTTGGGCATAAATCTATTCACACAAATGATTACTTTGTGTTTTGGTTGTTCTCATGGTACAACATTCATAGGTCATTCATCAGGTCCGTTCCCACGTCTAAATATTTCCCCGTATGCATGAAAGTCTTCAGCGATTATTTGTATCCTTAAGTTAGGAGGAGTTTGGATCATTTTTAATCATTCTACACGTCTTACTCTCTGTATTAAGTCATTTCCTAAATACTTTTACAACTAAATTTAATTTTTGTTTCTATTTGAGAGATTAAAATACGTTTTGATTCTATATTTGTGGGTCTAGGGTTTCTCTGCTTAAAGTTGCAATGTTTGGGAATTTTGATATTTGATCACATCTAACCTAATCTACGCATTCATTTAAGTTTATATTGGTTCGTTTTAGGATTCCTCGGGGTGAATGATCTTCATTTCATAATTTCTAACATCCTTTGATCCGTTCTTGTGATTTAGGTACTTAAGTGATTTATTTTTACATTTTGATCCTTGATTTCTTTTGTTGAGAATTTATTTAATTATCATTTTTTATTGTTGGTTATTTATGAGGATTGTTGACTAATGTTTTATGTCTTTTACTACTTCTTCTCGATTACCATAATGAAATTGAATAAGTTGGCGACTAAACGGGCCCTTAGAGGTTCGGGTATCACATCTATGTATCGAGACGAGCCTAAATACCTTTCAGACTCTACTCACCATTGTACATGACGACGCTTAGAGATTTCTTCTAACTCGATCATGAATCTACCATCGATCTATCATCCATGAGATTGACCCAAGGAAATACACCTTTATATATTATATTCTTTGATGGTGACACTAACCTGTGAGAGTTCTTAACTGAATGCCTCTATGATTCACAAGTTCTATGCAAATCTATTGATTGTTACTAATGCACCACTGACTCTCACCTCTTACATTTGAGGTGTTGAGATTATTCATACTGAGGATGTCCTTGCATAATATCTTCAACTTGATCGAGTTGAGGATACTTAGTATATTCCATTCTCTGATGGTGGTATTTCTCTTGATGATTTTGCATCATTAGTAGCTAGTAGAGAGATAGTGTGGGTAGGATCTTTGTTCATTCAGATAGATATGAGTTCTCTCTACTCCGTTATTCACTTCATTATGATGTATTGTTTGTTTCCACGAATTAGGAATCAGTATTATGTTCCCATATAATGTGCCATCATGGTTATGCATGAAGCAACTATATATGACATTTACATTACTTATAGACAATCCTCTCAGATCCAAAAATGACAATGATGTTTATTTACCTCCTTTGATTGGCGAGTTGAATGAATTATAGGTTAAAGTAGACATTTATGATGCATATTATAATAATATGTTCCATATGCATGCATAATTTCTATGGAAAATTAGTGATTTTCTAGTATTTTCAAATTTCTCTGGATGAAGCACCAAAAGTAAACTGGCTTGTCCTTGTTGTTTTTAGTGCACTCGTTCTCGTTGAATGTATAAGAGAAGCAAACACTGCGATTTGGATCACCATTAGTGGTTGTTTATTGGGAATAATTTCAACCATATAAAATTTTGTTTTTATGGGATAATTGAATTATATCCAAATCCTCCTCGATTTTCTGCTTGAGAAGTGTACAAGGAAGGAAAAGAGTTAAACGATAAGTTTGGGAAGGAGATAAATGTAGAACTTCAAAAGTGGAAATTAAATAATGATGTCAATAGAGATGGAGATGGAATGGTGGTGGGAGAGGAGAATAAATAAATACTTATTAAGTTAGATTATAAAAAGGACAATCTAATATGTCATAATATATACATTATGAACAATGAGAAGAATATGGGTGCTAATGTGCTCTCAACATTACCGAATGTCGATGAAAAGGGAAGGACAATTTGTATACATGTTTTTATCTAGAGAGTATAGTTTTTCAAAAGGCATTGTGTCATAAGAAATGAACTGTTAATAAATAATATTTTCCACTTACTTGATTTACATTAGACAATAAGAATAAATATATAGTATGCAAAGTGTTAAAAAAAGGTTAAAATAGGTTGTGCTTCAAACATATCAAATCGTTTTGACCTTACACCATGCACAATATTTGGAATGAAAGCCACATTAACCATATCTTAATACATGAACAAATTCCAATTGCTTTCAAGAATTTACAACCTAAGAATGTTCTTGAACCATTGATTAAATAAAGTAATTTGGGGCCAAAAAAATATCAAAAATCATGAATATAATTGATTTAGATCATACTCAAATCTCATACCAAGATCGCTTTATGATATCTCTATGGAATACATTCACCTTTCGTTTTTATATTATGGAGCATTTTATTATTCATTTAAGAGAGAATGCAAAAATTGTTGGCCCGCCAAAATACTTCTGGATATAACCTATTGAGAGGTGAGGTAATGTTTTCATTAATTATTAATTTTTGTTTATTTATACTTCTAAGTACATTCTTATAAAAACATGAATTTGTTCCCTCTTAAATATCTATTCACATTGAAAGAGTATGTGCAAATGGGAAGTCAAATCGAGGGGTCAATTGCACAAGGATATTGGATAGAAAAGTGCTTGACATTTTTCTTAAGGTAATTACATGGTGTTGAGACAAAGTCTACTCGACCATTAAAAATTTATGATGTTAATTTTTTTTCTTCTTGAAAGAAGTTTGGAAAGTTACTTGTGCATGGTAATGTGGAGATATCACAAGAAATTCAAACAATATCTAAGGATCCCCCCAAAAGGCAAAGAGATTCATAAGATATATTATTGATGGTGTTAAGTGTCACACAAATGATCGCAGAAGTTAAAGTACAACTCAAAATAGGGGATTTATGTAAAAGGTTTTGGGGGGTAGATTTTGTAGAAAACTTTTCTTGGCTAAAAAATTCAATCGATCATGCATTAAAAAGGGAAAATAGACCTAAAGAATATATATAGGGTTTAGATCCAAAACCTTTGAGGATATTATAGGTGATCCAATATGGAGGACAATATTTGAAGAAGAAGTTGAGAAGAATAGGATCTTCCAATATATGATACTCAAAGTAAGACCAATGTGTGCTCACTTCTTAAAATCATGATCTTGAATTAATTGAGAAGTCTCTTCTTTTTCTTCTCTCATTTTCTCTATCGTGTAAGTATCTATTTCCTCATATTGCCTTTAGTCTCTCTCTCTCTCTCTCTCTCTCTCTCTCTCTCTCTCTCTATATATATATATATATATATATATATATATATATATATATCTCTCTCTCTTTGTGTATGAGATTAATAAAGAGATTCCAATTGCCTCGATACCTAGGAAAACAAGCCCTAGGGCTTATTTATATTTATCAGCATAAAACAATCCCTATACAATACGTTACCCAGAAAGGTGCCCTCGTTCAAATGAGAGAAACCCTCGTAGGAACAATAGCTTCGCATGAGGGGACCTCGTTTGAGAATATACATCAAACGAGGGTTTCTGCTAGGAATTTATTTCCTCAATTGAAACAGGTTTAATAGAGGGTGCCCCTCATTCAAACGAGATCCACAATCTAAGAAATCATTGCCCAATGTCATAAGTGATACCGACTAAAAGCCTTTAGAGTAGTGAGATACTTAAAGAACCTTACTTATTTTATAAGGACTATACTAGGGACCCAAGAAAAAATAATTAAATTGTCTTCCAAAAAAAACATGGATATCCAAAATTACAACCCCGTAATTCATTTCCTTTCTATTTAGTTATAACTAGTTCCACTAAATAATTACAAATACAGTTAAATTAATTTTCTTAAGATTTCTCAAATAAAAAGGCCCTATTTGTAGAGATAAATAGTGCACAATACAATTCCTCGTGCAAAGCATATAATACCTTCTTAATGAATTTTAATTATCCGCAAATCAATTTTCACCAATATCTTATTTATTCCTTATTCCCAAACACAAGTTATTTGATACTCTACCAGATTATAAAATAATCTGATGATCATGTTTACTAGTAAAATCAAAACTTATAAGTTTATCAAGGGGGTATCACAATTCAGGATATCTCCCAAATACGAATTCCTCTAGATTATGATCTCAGACATGTCCACACAACTATTTCCCAACTTCAAGAGATTTAAATCTAATAGATTGAATCGCATCCATAACAATCAAACCAATAATTATAAGCACATTAAAATCCTCATTCAATAAATTTAATCGCAACCATAACAATCAAACCAATAATTATGAGTGAATTTTAAACCTCATAATCCTCAGTATTAAGAATCTGTGCACCATTTTCAAGTGTTGTGAGATTGTGCAAGTATAATCCAATAAGCACCTAAAATTGAATCTCACCCATCGTCTTATTCAATACATTCCTAATGTACCAGTAATATTTTCTTTGAACTATCAGGCAAGTTCTCGAACCATCTGATAGGTTTCCATAGTCAAGAAAAACTATTAAGGTCGTAATCATAACTTTATCGATATGATGGCAACTCCCCATCTATGCTATGAACTATTTTATTGAACTAGGACTGGAATTTTGATCTTTATTGATAAAGTCGAACCCAACTCACCAGAATTCCCACTGAGTTCAATTCACCGACATTAATACAATATATTTAAAATAAATATAAGGCATTATGACAAACATGGTTCTTATTTAAAAATGAACTTGACGCACTTTTATTAAAAAAATAAACGTCATACATGTTTTTAAGAATAAAAGCCCAAAGATTTTCCATTTAATATTAAAGACATGTGCCAATGCATCTACCTCCCAACCCATATACATGGAAGTTTATAGCCCTAGTTGTGGAAGGATTAACTGGTTATTATCGAATGCATCCTTGGTCGCAAACTTATCACGTGCCTTGTTTGATCCCTATAACTCAATAATACATACGCTCAATGTTCTTGATTTTATGGGTTCTTTTGAACTTCAAATTGTTCAGGTATAAACACAATATAGTGTGGTAGTCAAATGCGCTCAAGAAACCTCACCCAGGTCAATTAGGGAGTTCCCAAGCCATATAGCCTCTTTAGTTACCTCCAATGTTCTAATAAATTTAGCCTCCTAGGCGGAGTCAGTAATTTAATATTACTTCACACCCTTCTAACTCATATATCTATCTCTTATAGTAAACACATATCCTAAGGTAGAAATCCTATAATTCTTATCTGAATAATAATTGAGTCTTTGTACCTAAAAAGTATAAGACTGGCCATTGAGTAAACCAACATTTAATTCCTATTTAGGTGATTGAAAATGTTCTTTACTACAATCCATTGTTTCTCATATGGGTTAGACTAGAATCTGCTAACCATGCAAATGGCAACAAAAATGTCCGATCTTGTACACAACATAGAATACTTGAGATTGCTCCCGCTAAAGCGTAAGGTATATTCCTCATCCTCTCTATCTAATCAGGTTCCCTAGGACACTGATCTTAGACAGAGAGATTCCATGCCTAAAAGAAAGAAATACTTTCTTGCAACCACGCACATTAAATTTGTGAGCACACCATTGATATAATTATCTTGGGATAATCCCAACATCCTATTTATCCAATCTAGAAAAATCTTGATCCAAATGATGTCAATGGCTTGTCCTAAGTGCTTTAATCGAGTTACCTGGATAACCAAAATCTTATGTAATATAATATACACACCTCATACCCGATTAGGATAATATCATCCCCAAGATGAACTAGAAATACCACCATATTTTTGTCATGATTATTATGAAAACAAGTGTTATTCAGTCTTTGATCAAAATCAAAATATGATTTCCTAATCAAATTAAACGTTCCATCCCTTTATTTCATCTTAAGTCATAAAAGGACCTCTTAATCAACACATTTTGCTTACTTGACTTCTTAATATGAATCACCTTGGCTGCACTATAAGGATTTACATGTTAATATATTCATTCAAGAACACAATCTTAAGATTAAAAGAATATCGATAGACATAGTATGGCTATAGGTGAATATATTTCCTCATATTTTATCCCTTTCTTTATGAGTAAACCTTTCCACAACAAGCCTTGCCTTAAAGGTTTCCACCTTACCATTTATTTATCTTTTAAATTATTGTAGATCCACTTGCACCCAATGGGTTTGATAACATAAACAAGTTTAAAATCTCCCAAAAACTTGATCTAAACCCACTCAATCTATATTAGTCTTCATAGTCTTTGGTCAAATATAAAATTCTTTGACTTATAATGCCTTGTTGTAGTTCCTAGGACTTAGTTGGTGCTTCCCTGGGATCTCTCTGAGACGCTCACCCCAAAACACTAACTTGTCAGGATGTCTCCTGATGCTCCCACTACGATGTGAAACTATTTATAATCCAGTATAAGTGACATGTGTTACTTAATCATCGGTAATTCTCCCACTACCACTAGGTAATGCATTATCAATATTAGGTTGTATTTTGTCCTATAGCGGTGGTTATGCTTATTTTTAATCTCTTGTATGTCTAGCTTACTCCTAGGCACATTTTTTATGACTTAATCCTCTTTCGAGAACTGAGCATTGATATAATTAATGACCTTCTAATGCTTAGTAATATGACATAAACTACCTTTAGTACCTTTTGGATAACCAATAAAGATACATACTCCTTTCCATGATTCAAACTTCCTTGCATTATTTTTCACCACTAATGTTGGGCACCCCCGGATCCTAACATGTCCTAGAATTAAATTTCTCCCACTCCACGGTTCAATGGGAGTTGAAGAGAACAATTTAGATATAATTAAATTCAAAGTGTATACATCTTAGATTTAATGAAAAATCCTAACAAGAATGTCATTGCCATGTATAGTTAACCATGGACTTTATCATGTCTAAAAGAGTCTTATTCCTTATTTTCTCTACACCATTCCATAATAGAATACATAAGATGCATTTTCAAAATATAATTTTTTATTATGTGGAAAAAAATATAGCATCTTGCATTTGGCAAATTCAAAAGGACCATGAGGTTAGACACATAAGATTTTCCAATTGGGAAAATGAATATAACCAAGAATGAATCTTAGTCCACTATACAATATCCGAAGTGATTAATACAGGTCATCGACATGAATGATCTGGTAGAAGTTTGATGAAATTTTTTGGAGACCTCTTCAACTAGAATCAAAGTGTGTTTTGCCAAAAGGAATAAATCAATATCAATTTCGTGGGGCGCATGAGTATACTATAATCATATAGTTACGACCAATATAATTGAATCACATCATGCATTATTAAAGGGATGTTTGGGTTCATCATGCGGTGATCTCATAAATAACTTCAAAATGATAGATAATCTACTTACATCTCATCGTGTAGCTGTGAAATCTTATTTTAATAGATCACTTAACTCGTATAAGAACGCACATCGGATTTTTGATTTTATTCTATTGAGGAGGTTCGTTTCATGCACTGCACTCGAGGTCATTGTTAAAGAAATAAAGATGGATAATAATATGGGGTTTGATATGTCTAGTTGTGGTTGTGTGCTAAAACTTATATATGGTATTCCTTGTGCCCGTGATTATACAATATCAAGGTATGGGCATCTTATTATAATCCACCGATCTGCGTTGGAGGAAGCTCAAAGGCATTCTAAGGGACATTTTAGAGAAATCACTTAAGTGTGAAATGGAATCTTCATTATTTAAGGAGACTTTCACTAGTGAAATTGGGGAATAAAAATGTATGATGTTGAAGTACAAACAAGAGGTTAGTAATTCAAAATTTTATTTTAATTATTTTTTTTGAAAATGGATACATATATATATTGAATTCAATTGTAATTCATCCTATTTATAATAATTTACTGCGTTTTTATAGGTGAGTAATCTGACATCAACTAATATGGCACCTCCTTCAAAGAACAAATTTTTAAAAGGTAGGTCAAGTAAAAACAAGAAGAAATTTTCATCACAAGGAGATTATACTATGAAAATAAATCCATTTGCATTTAAATATGATAATGCCTTTGAGGAATGACAAAGCTAATAGTCAGTCACAAATGTCTATCCCTTGAAAATAATTAAAGAAACAAAATACAAAATATGGCCCATAAAACAGATGAAAAATACTTTGTATTGCTTTTAGATTAGTTTGATCTGAACATTGTGGAACATGTTATCAGCGGTTTCCAAATGTTGCCTCAGATGGCCACTGTAGGTATAGGTGTTGTGCTGAGTTATTAAAGTTGAGTTCAGATGGATGGATCATTATCCGATAGTAGATGCTTACTGAGCTATGAGAGAATAAGTAATTACACTGGTGTATGTTGGGGGTGACTAGACATACGATGATGTGGAGGAGTCATTATATTTTTTTAGTACAAGTTCCGTCCACCATCGATATTGGATGCATTTTCCAGCTATGGATTGTTACATTCAACTATGTTGTTTGTGTTTATTCTTTAAAATAAAACATCACTTGCTACCCACTAAGGGTTGGACTAAGCGATAAAGTATAATGTATAGTGTCAATCAAATTGTATGGTAATAATCTTTTCATGCTAATTATTAAATAAGAATATCCTCCACACATTCTTCCAGAGTGAGAACATCATCGATACTTAGATGTTCAGTGTCGGGTAGATGCGGTGAGTGATTTGATTACTATATGGAATAGGCTTATTGATTATAATCATCAGATACCCCTAAAATATGTTCTCATATTTGGTACAATTAACTTATATATCAATCTCATATGTATATAACCATTACGTAACATATTTAATTGGTATGTTCACTTATATATATATATATATATATATATATATATATATATATATATATGCATTTTTTCAGGAAGCAATTGAAGCAGGAGTGTTTGAAATTTCTTCACGAGCGAGTTGTTTAGTTAAGAATTTAATGTTTTTATTTATTGCTTAGTTGAACAATTTGGTTATATCCTCTTTAAATTTTTAGTTTTCAACTGCACTATCAACATTTTGAGGTTCTTAGTTTTTTGGTGAATCAAACATTATGAGGTGATGTGAAAAAATAAAATGTCAATGTATGTCACATGTACTTTTGCATCTCGTACCATTTGTTTAAAGATATTTTACAGTGAATTTTGTGATTAATTCTTTATTCGCTTGTTAGTCTTCATGGTGAATTTATATGATAAAAGTGTAATTTTGCATTTGGTTCTCATTCATTTGTGCAAGATCACGAAAATTTCTCATATATGACTCACAAATTTTACTTGAAATAGGTCACAGCCATACTCATACCAGCCAGCCCAAATGGCATGGGTGACTTAATCGTAGAAATAAAGGATCCAACCGGTGATCTCGACGGCTCCGTCCATTGATATGTCCTTATTCCCAAATGCGGGTGGGCGAGTAAAATTGTTGTTGGAAATGCCTTAATTCTTCAAAACGTTTCTATATTCATGCCAGGTTGGACTTCCCGTTACTTGAACATTACTGTACCCAACTTCTACTACATTCTCGGGGAGAAGACTAGGGATGTCAAGTGATAATATTTGTAAGATCCTTGTGTTTTGTGTCTTCTTATTTATGTACTATTATTGTTGTATTAAATTCAAGTTTGATCTCAATTAAATGAAAGTTAAGCGCTTATATATTTAAAGTATGTAAGTTATTTGTAATTCAAGCAATATAAAGATATGAACTTATCACGAACAAAAAAGGTTAATAAAATAAGTAATTAAAACAACAGTAAATTGTAATTTAACTTAAAAGTACACAGACTGGTTGACTAATACATCATCAGGAGGGAAAAAAATATCCCGAAGAGCTACCCTACTTATAATATGTTTCTTACAAACCAAGAACATCGGTCGCTGGTGGAACATAGTATTTGGTTAGGTCTAGTGATACATCCAGACATCTCCATATGTCTATGTGCATCATGTATGAATTCTCAGCACTCTCGTAACTGGACAAGCATTCAACAATTATATCTGGTAACCCATCAACAAGGGTTTACACTCTTCCCAGCTTTTGTAAAGCCCATTTTCCCTTCCCTTAAAACCCATAAAATATTTGGTATTTGTCTTTGTAAAAATAATATAGCACTCGAGGGATTGTATATAAAAGACACGTGTATCAAAAGATGCATTACAATCGGGTATTTAATACCAACTGAATCTAGTTGATAATTGTAGCCAAAAATTGTTCATTGAATTGGCATGGTAGGGTGCTCTTTTCCATGGTAGATTAGGCATGGAAGTGTTGTCTTGTATGTGGCAGTTTAGTCATGTGTCCTGTAGACATGCCAAACATTGTTTCCATATGTTTGTTGTGCAACTAAGTTGTCTTATAGTCCCAGAGTAAGCATGAGGGTGTGATTAAGTCATTGAAGATTAATAAATTATTTTAAACGATTTTTTAAGGCCACTCAATGACTACAGAGTGCCCTATTACTATGCCTATTGGTGTGGTCAATTCATTTTGAAGACTAAGCAGGTGACTTCTAGGCATGCCAAACACCGTTCCCTCACAAGTGAACAATGTCACCCCCATGTGTTTATGATGCAACATTTTGTGTTGTAGTCCCACTAAATTTAAGATTACAAATGATTGTACTTGATTCATATATTATATGTTTAGTGTAGTGGGTGCAATAATTTTTATTGGAAAAGACAAAGGAGTAGTGAGTTTTTCAAGGACACTGAAGGAATCATATAGTGCCCTATTACTAGGCATGTGGGTGTGGTCAATTCATTTGCAGACTACACATGTGACCTACACGCATGCCAAAGACTGACCCTGATAAGGGAACAGTGCCACCCCAGGTGTTTGTTATGTAACCTAGTTGTAATGTAGTCCTATTAAATGTACGACCGAAAATGTTAGTTTTACGGTTATTTTATTTTATGTTAAGTGTAGCGGGTGCAATTAATTTCACCGGACAAGACAAAGTAGAATCTATTTTTTCAAGGCCACTCATTGACCCACAGAGTCGTTATCACAAGGCATGTGGGTGTGGTCAATTAATTTTGCATACTAGACAGGTGACCTGTAGGCATACTAAAAAATGTCCCCTCACAAAGGAACAATATCACTCCATGTGTTTAATGTGTAACCCTTGGTGTTGTAGTCCCACTTTGTCTTGTATTGGGTTTTTCAAGGTCACATGCCTAGTAGCAGGTTCTTCAAGGCCACCCTAAACATAAATTTTTAAACTATCTTTCAACACATAAAAATTGTATTATTAAAAAAATATTTTTAAAAATATACTTTATATTGTTTAAATTAACTTTTCAACTGTTTATTAAAATTAACTACTTATTTATTGAATAACAGTTTATTTTTAATAATTATTTATTACATTTAATTGTAGTATATAAAAAAATTATATTAATTGAAAATTACTTTTAAACTCTCTTTTTAAATAAAAGAATTGTTTAAAGATTAGTTGAAAAAGTATCACACTAAAATTAATCAAAAAATAATTTTAAATTGTCTTCTAAATTGTCAACTTAAATATTTTAATGTAATATATAAATATTTTCATTTATACTTTCAATTATATTATTTATTGTTTATTAAAAATAACTATTCATTTCTATATAACATTTTTTTATTATACAATGAAAATGTTATTTTTCCCTGGGATTTATATTAGGATTCTCAAACAAACACCAATTTTTTTTAAAAAAATTCAGTTTTATCTTCATACCAATTAAACCATAATGTTGAATAAACAGTTTACCAATTTTAATCTTGACCTAAGCATGCATCTAGATGATATAAGCAAGAATAAAATAACAAACAACAACACAATGATGTACGATAAAATCCCACAACGAGAAGAACCTCGGACGACGCATCCACACAAGTCCACTAGGATATAGGTCTATATACAAGGACAACTTATACTTACACAAAGACTTAATGCCTTCAAGACTTGATGAGCTTCCTCGTCCCTTGTTATCTTCTTCGCAACCACTATTGGATGCCTTCCAATAGCCACACATCACAGGCGCTTTTGACATCTCAGTATCCCATCGATCTTACTTTTCTCGGGACCAGTCTAGTCGTTGCACAACATAAAACACTCCTAATAAGAAGAGAAAACAAATTGATCCGGTCCACATGAGATCTCATACAATATGTGAATGTAGGATTCTTGGATATCAAACTTAGGTGTAAACTAGGGGTTTGGAGGCTCTTGAATATATCTTGGAAAACTATTTTTTAAAGCCATAAAAATAAAACTGTTGTGCAAACCTAATATATATATATATATATGTATATATATATTCAGAAATTTAAGTCATCACTCACTTCGAGGCAATTCATTCGAATGACCTTAGCAAACTCGTTTGAAGAAAATAAGTCTCTCTCGACCGACTATGCCAATTTCATTTGAACAACCATCGAACGATATTTTTCTGTCAAGCAGAATAATTTCGTTTGAAGTCTATTTAAACCTCATTCGAATGACCAACAAAAACTAGTTTGAACAAACTATACAAACTCGTTCGAATTAGTGAAAAAATATTTCTTCTTTTTTTTTGTTTCTTTAAAAAAACTCTTACTAAATTACCTTAAAGGATTTTATAAAACTAACACCAAAAGTATCCAAGGATAAAACATAAATATGCCTTCATACCTCATTGATATCCCCCGACATTTGAAGATGAAACATGGAATGAAACATGGAACGATGATGTATATGGTTTAACTTGGCCTCCTTAGTATTCAATCACAAAGCATAGGCTTGAAGGATAAACAAACTCAAATCCTAACATATAACTTAAATGGTTTTGTCCAAAAATAATTAAGCCAATATAAAAATGAACTGGCTCTATTATAAATTTGTTCTTACAAATATTCCCCTTTGGCTATTCCGGGACAAAACAAAAATAATAAAAACCTATGGGTTATCCATCTCTCTAAAGACTCAATCCCAACCCTAAAAGGAAAAATTACAGACACTTGACATACACAAACTTGGAGTAGCTTTGCTCTTGTAAAAACTTTTTACATCATTGCAAACCTGCACATTTAAACACAGATTTCAAATGCAAAGAGAATATATAACTAATATATATACGCAAATATATAAATTTCTCCCCCTGAATCAAAGAGTTAGATATCCTTTCTCCCCCTTTTTTTAGGAATCCCATAAATGTAACACTTGTAAACATAAAGGAAAACAAGTATATCATACAATGATAGGAAGTGAAACACAATAACAAATAAACTCGGCAACACAAGCATAAATAATCCAAATAATGAACAAATGATATCAATTTTGATGGAGAAATTGAAGCATAATATACCAAGGTAAACAAGCACCAAAATATACCAACGTGATCATAAAATATACCAATTTGAATCGAAGATGAAGCATATGGCAGACATGGATTAAATGTAAATGTAAAGACTCAAAACGAACATATCATATATATATATATATATATATAACCACTTATATACTAATGATGAACATAAATATGTGTATAAACATGACAAAAAACACAAAAGACATAAGCTTTCCACACTCGTACGACACCAATGCGTCTAAACATAATGTGGCATTGAGTGAAGGGGCGTGAACTAGAAAAAAAAATATGACTTAATCACTCAAAATATATCCAAGGATTTCTATTTTACTTCATTAACTTATAACACTTTGTTTCAACCTCAAGTGACAAATAAAGATCTCATAAAGAACAAATATATATAATGCATACTATGTAATATCCCGCCCCGATAAATTAATTAAATTATATATAGATTTATATGAGGAGGAACTAATTATAATTATAGGAATTGTTGAGTAACTAGGTGGTTTAAATAAAGAGAATTATTAGTTATAGAACTTCTATTATTTCACTTGAATAAAATTAGGTACCACTTTAAAAGACTTAGGAGTTGTTGGGGTAAATGTGCAAAAATCTTGAAATATAGGATTTCAAAGGAAATCCCATCATTCAAACAAGTCTTTCAAATGAAAGTCATTGTCGTTCAAACGAGGACTTTATATCGCTCGAACGACGTTGACGTACCAGATCTACCACTTTTGTTGTCAAAACGAGAGTCGTTGATTGAAGGTTATATGTCAGCTCTTAGGCTTGACGACTTGGATTGTTCAGGGTTAATATATTACTTATTTTTGTGGGCATTTGAGTGTGTGTATAAAAATGGGAGAGGCGTGGGATAGCCACTGCCATTTTCAAATCACTTCCTTTCTCAAGAAAATAATAGTTCGCTCCCTCTTCCTTGGTTGAGATGTCTTCCACTGTTTTTCTTTAAGTATAGTGAATACTCTCACACCACAAAATATTTATTTCCCCACTATTAAAAATAGATCTACAAAATATAAAAGCTATTGTTGGGGGGGGTTTAATGGATATTGAAGGAGGATATTCTTGGGAAGAAGATCAATATGTTATTAGAGGTTTTGTAGATGGTTTTGATGGGGTTTCTTGGATACAAGCTTGGTGGTGCTAAATAACCCCTTTAAGGCCACCTTAGGAGGTGGGGGGTGTCATCTTCCTTGATTATCCATGACTTCCACTGAGTAGAGATCCATTTGAGGTGGGATAATCTACTCTTTATATTTAAGACTCTATTTGGTGTATATTGTAGTCTTGTTATTTTTTGAATGTTAAGAGTAGGATTATTATGAGAATGATGATGGAGTTTCCAATGAAAGAAATAACAAACATTTTTATGGAATAAAAACGTAGGAAAATGTGATTTTATTGAAAAAGAAGAATGGATAAATATTCCAGGGTTTGAAAGATTGAAGTTGGTATTTTCTGAAAATGATGTATTTTCTAGAAAGTTAATGTTAAATATTTTATGGAATACAATATTTGAAAGGATGTTAAATCTTGGAGTTTTTAAGAAGTTTGGTGTTAAATATTTTATGGAATAAAATATTTGAAATGATGGTAATCTTGGCAAAATATTTATGAATTAAATAATTCTAAGCCTCTTGCAACAAATGGAGATTTATGAAGAATGAAAATTTGTTAAGTTTAAAGAAATTAAAAATGCCCTTATGACTTAAAATGCATGTTTGTTGCAAATGGTATAAATTCTTAGGATAAAATGCATGTTTAACCCATTTAATAGGATTTTAGGATTTAAAGTCTACTATAAACTTGTAGTATTTTGATAATAATATGAAAAAGTTTAAAGAAAGTTTTGTTGGGTTTAAATATGAACAAGTAAAGTTAGAATTGTAGTCTTCAAAGAGGGTGAAATTGGGACTGAAGGATATGATGAACATGAGATTATAAGACTACATGTGTTTATGAAAGAAATGGTATTTTCTTATGAAAATAGTCTTAAATGTAAATGGATTTCTTAAATGAAGAAAGCAAATTAATGTGTGTTTTGGAAAATGTTTATAAAAGTGTTCATTAAATGTTAATGGGTAAACATGGAAAAGTTAGTGTGTAACTTAGTAATGTTGTAAAGTATTGACACTTATGGTTTTTAATTAAGTAGAATATTACTCCAAGTGCAAAAAGGTGTTAAAGGGTTAAAATGACTTAAGAAGTTAGTGCGGATGACTTAATAGTGTTTTTAAGGAATTAACACTTGTAAAAATGGAGTAAAAGGTGATTGTGAAAACAAATGGGTAAAATGGCAATTTTACTTAATTGGAAAATTTTTATGAAATAAAAATGTTGGAAAAGATTGTTACACAAAGTGGTCCTAAATAAATATGATTTTTGGAATAAAATCAAGGTTAAAGTGTAAAGGACTTGAAATGGTAAATTTTCAAAGTGTAACACAAGATTGGGGCAGTAAAGTCATGAATTTTGGCTTCGACCGGGTAAAAAGGAAAGCGGAATAATATGGACATTTGTAAAATGTGAAAACACCTAAAAAACTCTTCTGACACCAAGATAAAGCAATAAAGGCCCGGATCCCTTGGGTAAAAATCCCTAAATCACTGGCGAGAGCATATGGTGTGCATAGCCGCGATGTGGAGCCCGTGGAAGTATGCGTTATAAGAAGATTATGAGAAAAGATAAAGCAACATTGGAACATGTCAAGAAATGGATTGCGTGGTAAAATGTGTTAATTAAACATAACTTGAAGGAATATAATAAATGTCCCGGTAAATGTGAAATGAACAAGTAAATTTGTAAATCTATTAATGTCCATAAGATAAGGAAAATGGGTAAAGAAAGTGGGTAAATGGGTGATTAAGCAACCTTGTGGTTAAACCCATAAATTGCATAAGTATATATTAAAAAAAAATTCAAATGACAAATAAGTATCTTCTAACACAATGCTTGTGTGTGTTGAAAGGGTGAGTTTCAACAAAAATAATAAAGTGTATTGAATTAAAATGATAAAGAGTAATTCCGGTAAAGGAATAGGTTCAGATATATCAAACTAATGGTTTCAAGTGTTGAACTGGGCTTGTTTAATAGAGTGAGAAATCCTAAGTATGAGTAAAAGAAACTTTTATAAGATTAGGGTAAATTAATCTGGATAGGAAAGGTTTTTGGAAGAAAAATGGTTATGTATTTTCAAGGTTATGCATATGTAGATACATACATATTTTTCGCATGCATGTTATTGTAGCGTGTGAATATCCTTTTTGTCGTGTGTTTCTATACTACTTTGTATAATCCCACTGGGCATAGGCTCACACCCTAGCTTTGTTATGTCAAGTTGGGTGCGGTTTTTTTTTAGAGTGTTATACAGGTAAGTGTACTTTACTTTTTTTATGTTAGGCTCTTTTTACTTGGACTTTAGAGTGATCCCATGGGTCCCACATGTAGCTTATCTTGAAACTGGAATCGCATGTTAAACAAGTGAAATGTTAACTAAAATAAAACTGGACTAGCAACATTATGTAGGTTGTTCCATTGCACTTCACACCTAACGCTCGGGCCGAATCGGATTGACTCACTGGTAACCCATAAATTCCGGTTGGGGTGTTACAAATAGTATCAGAGCTCCAGGTTCAAGGTTCTTTTCGAGAGTGACGTGGTGAGGTCGGTAGTGGATCTTTCAACATCAGTGTTGGTTTGGGTCGGTCATACTAGTTATGATGACGATTTTAGTTCGTGTCGTCGACGGTAAAGTCAAAGGGGTTAGCACGAAAAGTAAGTTAGTACCAAGTGTCACGTGATTTATAAGCACCCAAAATTGTACATTTTATATCCCGAATAGACGTATTTTAGTTTCTAATTCTCGACAATTTGGGTCTTACGCATTTAATTGTGTATTTTATAGGTCGAATGCACGTTGCGGTGTCCAAATGCGTATTTCAAAGCAATTGTGCAGATTATGAAGCTAAATTACCAATTTCGTATCCCTAGCCTACCCTAACCTAGCCTAAACTATGTCTCGAGCTGTGTGTGCTTGATTTTTTTCCCTTTCGTATTTTTTATTTTTTAGATTTTTAGTTGAGTCATTTTTATTTTTAGGGTTTGTTTTACATTTATTTAGAATTTTCTAGGATTCATTTCCTATTTTTATATTTTTATATATATATTTTTTATTTTGATCTTGATTTTTATTAGTTTTTAGTTTTTATTTTATTTTATCTTAATTAAGATTAGTTTTTAGGAGTTTATTTTTAATTTTATTATAGTTTATATTTTTTAGATCTTTAGTTTTTATATTTGTATTATGTTTTTAGTTTTATTTCTTTTATTTCGCTTATTTTAGTTTTATTTTATTGATTAGAAGTTTTATTTTATTTTAAGTTTAGTTTTTATAGATTTTTTTTTAGGATTTTAGTTATTTTAATTTTTATTTTTTTAGGGTCAAAACTTAAACACACACACAACACCCAAACATCCTACACTCACATACACCCTAAACTAATACCTCAAACACTCACCCACACCCTCATCCCCACCATATCCCATACACCCTTACTACACACAATCACCACCTAACTCATCTTCAACCTCCCATCCACTTACTTTCTCTCTCCTCTCTCTTCCACCATTTTCAAACCCACCATTTTAACCCTCTATTAAACACTCACCTCACCACCCACCTTCAGCACCCTCACAACCCACCCCTACTCCGGCAGCAGACCCGCATCCCTACGCAGAGCTCCAATCGCAACCCCCATACCCAAGATCCTCGCAGACCTCGCGACCCGCGACGTCCCCAACCGACCTCCCCCCAACCGGACCTCAAGCCAACCCAATACAAAACCCAACAACTCCCCCCAACCCGCCGAATCTCAAGCCAGCCCAATACCGAACCCAATAACCCCTCTGAACTCGAAACCCCCTTCCCCGGCGTCCTAAGCAATCCGACCATCTCCGGCAGCAACCAACCCCTACCAGAGCTAACCCAAGCTCAACCCAATGTAGATCCACCCATTTAAACCCGTGCTCATCCAACCCACTTCAAACCCATTTCAAAAGCCTTCTCACCTTGAACCAAAGCCAAAATCGTTTTGTTACCTGCATAACCAAATAATACAGACCAAAGTCAAACCATTCAAACCCTTATTCCTAGTATACCCCCCAACACACCCACTTTACCAACTTATCCCCTTTTACCCAAATGCCCTCAACACCTTTTAACTCACCTTCCCAACTACCCTCATGTGCACACAATTCAGATTTTATTAGCTCACACCTTTGCCATGCATATGTGCTCACCCCATACTCCTTTCACCATTTCCATGCACACTCAAGCCAATTCCCAAAAATACCCCTTAGCCCCATGTGTGCCATGCATCTCCAATTTAAAGAAGAAGAAGACCCATTTAATATGGATCTCAAATTTCGTTTTAAGCTTTGTGTGAAAAAATTCTCCCCACCCCTCTATAATAATTTTTTGCATTTTTAGCAATTATTTCAAAATAGATTGATGTAGTTAAATTCATCCCTTATGGGAGGTAAATTCTAATCCATTCCTTTATGTTGAGATTTTGCATTTTTAGCAATTATCTCAATATAAATTAATGATCTAGAATTTATTTCTTTAGGTGAGTTCTAATGTACAATTTTATAATGTTAGGATTTGCATTTTTAGCAAATCTCTTTTATTATTTAATTCTCCATTATGAATTCATCCACTATCCTTTTCATTTTTATTTTAGATTCAATAAATACATGAGTGATTGAGATTGAGAGAATTTTGATGTATAATTGAGAGAGTGTTGATGTAATTGAAGATTCCATTTCAATTCAAGGCTTAAATGTGTTTGATCTATTCCTCTCTTTTACTTTTATTTTAATCCTCACATGCTTTCAATTGTTTATCTTATATTTTTGGATGATGATTATTGAGGGTTAATCTCTCATTTATGGGATAAAATTTTGAAGCTCTCATGAGTCCAATTTTGTTAGTTTACTTATTAGGACAATTTTGTTTATCTCACTTTTCCTAAATTAGCATTTACTTCTTAATTAATAGTTATAAAAATTATTAGTTATAAAAATCCCTTAAAAATCCTTAAAAAATATATAAATAGCAAAAATAATAAAATAATAATAAAATACAAATGAATCTATATATTTCCTCTCCAATTTTGTGTTTCACCCTTAGATGTGGATTGATACCTCACTTACCGCTATATTCTAGTTTTGTTCTACTTTTATAGATTTGTGAAGATTTTTGATTGAAGAGCTTTTACAACAACGACACACCAAAAAGTTTTTCCATCAAATGGCGCCGTTGCCATTCTTGGGAGCGTGAAGTACTTGGAGCGGATTTCATTTTGTAGTTCATTTATTTATTGCAATTTTTTTTAGTACCATTTTCCTTTATTTTAGAAGGCTTGTATTTAGGTTTATTTTATCCTTGCTTATATTGCGGTGCATAGAGACACCTTTATTTTATTTTTTCCTTTTAAAAATTGTAATAATCGAAGAAAAGCTTGATAGGGAAATCGAACAAGGTAGAGAGTGGGCATCCAAGGCGAGGAAAAGAAGCCTCTCTACCTTAGGTCGGTAGGACTCCCGGGGACGACTGAGATAGGCGTGATCTCCCCCCGGTCGACTCAAAATTTTTGGCACCCCACGGCCTAAAAACCGTGGGAGGTATATTTCTCAACCCCTCGCGCCTCTCCTATTAGCGAGTCAATTATTTTGTGTGCTCTTGTGTGATTTTATTCTCTCATTTATCTTTCGAATGGGGTGATGAATTAAATTATAAGACCTACACCCGGTCACTCACGAGGAGAGATTTCATCACCCGACTCACTAGCTTACCATTGTGTGCTACCCTAGCTATCATTAAATTTAAAATCAATCAACTAGGTAGCACACTAGGAGAAAATTTTGCAAAGGAGATCACTTAGATTAGTCCGTGAATTTTTATCGCTCACGTACTTAATAAACCCTTTCACTAAATTTTGAAGATAAAATTGGTTATGTGGTAGTTAGGAATTCTCCTTGACTTATGTGTGTCCAATTTATGTTTCGATAGTCAGTTTTAGTGAGTTCATCAAAATTCAGAGAGTCCATATTTTTCCCCACCTTTTCTTCCAAAAAAATCCACAAATATTTTCTTCTATTATTTTTATAAAATATCCAAAAATAGTTCCTTTCTTCTTCAAATTATTCAAAAACGACAAAAAAAGGGAACATATTGAAAATAAAAAAATAAGGTCGTGATCGGCGTTTCTTCACCTTTGTCAAATTATCCAACAAGACTGACGCTTCAGTCTTGTTTGGGGGTGATTCTCATCACCCACTTTTTCTGTCGCCCCGCGCTTTCCTCGTTCTTATACTTAGGGTGAGATTCCATCGGTCTGGCTGAAGACATTAAACTTAGCTCTACTGGGAGGCAGCTCGTGTTTCTTGTACTAGTCTCATCCTGTTTGGGGGTGGTGTTACACCTAATGCTTTACCATGTTATGGACTTGTACACATTTTTTTCCACTTCTTATTTAGGTTTATTCTTGGCGATATCTGCCCACTTCATTAGCGGTTGATTCTGGTAATCTCTTTCCTACCTTATGCTCTCAATTTTAAAAATTATTTTATTTAACATCGAGGACGATGTTCCTTTTTGTTTGGGGGTGGGAAATTTTATCAAAATCGTACCTCTTTTGAAAAATTTTGATTTTTAAACCTGATTTTTAAAATTTCGTGCAGTTTATTTCATCTCATTTATTGACGTGAATTTTCTATCATCCATCTTTTAAGTCTAGGAATCAAGCTAGAGGATTTATCTTTTTTATAAATAGCTTATGTAATACGTAACAAGGGATATTGCGCTATGAATTTCTAGACTCAACAAAATTTGCGCACTTATCACGTCACTATGGTTTAGAGTTGAAGAGTACTACAATTCTCAAGAAAACCTTAAGGATCACTAGTAGAGACTTTTAGCCTGTGAGATTTGTGTCGTTCACCCTTTTATAGTATTTTACGCAATCTCCGAGTCACAAGTTGATTCAACTTCATTTGGGTCCACACTTTAATTGTTGTATGATCTCATTATTCTTCATTTTTGGCTTGATCACTGAGAATGACATCTTTTTTGAGTTGTAAGAAATGTGTATCTTGAAATTTGTCCCAGATACTAGATTTTCATCCATACACTTACCACTTTTCCATATCACATTTCCATTCACTCACCCATTACATTCCCATTACCTTTCCATATTCTCCCCATCCATATACATACCCCACTTCATTCATATATCATCCATCATATTGAGAAAAAGAGTGTAGATACCAAATGTAAAATGTCTTCAGTGTTGAGAGTAAAAAGAAAAAAAAAAGACAAACAAAAATGAAAGAAAAATAGCAAAATAGAAAGAAAAAGAAAAGAATATAGAGAAAAAGAAAAAAAAAATCGAAAAAAAGAGAAAATAAAAGAAAGAGAGTTTGTAGTTAGTAGTTAGTTTTGAAATAAAGACATTTGTGCCTAAAGTTCTATACACTCTCTCACATCGCATATCCACCCATTTCCCATCTCATTTTACATCCATCATTTCACACATCCATCCCATCCTACCTACATCATCATTTACCCTCACCCATTATCATCCATATTCCCCTAGGTGTTCGGGAAAATGAAAGTCAACGTGGTGAATAACTCGACGTCCTCACTATAGTGATTAGCATTCTTTCAAGAGATCATTTTTCTTTCTAGTATGTTCATTCTTTCTTATGTGTGTGTGAGATGTTTGAACTTTATTACATTTACTCACCTCCTCACACACAAGAGCGATACACTAACCCTAATCTCGAGAGTTCATTTGAGAGATATATCCGTGAGATTTGAAGTTGAAGCGTTGATTCTGATAAGGCAATCTAGGAATTACTCTCGTGATACTCAACCCATTTTGACTGATTCACACTACACAAGTTGAGTTCTAGGGAGGATGTGCCTTGAGTATTTACTTAGCTAAATCTTTTTACACATTCTAGCTTGTATTTCTGAAATCATTTATTTCATGATGGATTGTGCGATTATTCTATGTCTAATAAGAGATTGACTGCCTTTTAATAAATTTTTGCAAATAAGAATTTTATGGGTATATTCCGTGCAAACCCTCAAAAGACACAACTCGTCATGTAGGGCAAACTATAGGTTTAAGGCTTGTTGCACATGCTAAGTGCAATCGCAAGTGCCCGTGAAAGTGGTAAATTTTTGGTTACTTATCTTTCTATTTCTCTCTATCTTATTGCTCAAGGACTAGCAACGCTTTGTTTGGGGGTGGGGTGATAAGAACCCAAAACTGTACATTATATACCCCGAATAGACGTATTTTAGTTGCTAATTCTCGGCAATTTGGGTCTTATGCGTTTAATTGTGTATTTTATAAGTCGAATGCACGTTGCGGTGTCCAAATGCGTATTTCAAAGCAATTGTACAGATTATGGAGCTAAATTACCAATCCCGTAACCCTAGCCTACCCTAACCTAGCCTAAACTATGTTCCGAGCCCTGTGTATATTTAGTTTGTACCTTTTTAATATTTTTTAGATTTTTAGTTTGATTCGTTTTATTTTTGATTTATTTAGTATTTTCTAGGTTTTGTTTTCTATTTTTCTATTTTATCTTTATTAGTATAATTTTATTTTGATTTTTATTAGTTTTTAGTTTTTATTAGGATTAGGTTTTTTAGGATTTCATTTATTTTTTTTTAGTTTTATTTGATTTTACATTTATTTAGGATTTTAGTTTTAGTTTTATTAGATTTTATTTTTATTTTTATTTTTTTTAGTTTCATTTTTAATTGAGTCTTTATTTTATTTTTAGAGTAGGATTTTATTTTTATATTTTAATTTTTAATTATTTAGTATTATATTTTTAGGTGTCCAAATTAAACACACACACACACGCGAACACATAACCCATAACTCAAACACACATAAACTCACTCACAACCATCTATCCTATACTCCAATACACCCAACAAGCCCCTCACCCTCACACTCTAATTCCCTACACCTCACACACCCTATCACCCCCCACTCCATCTTCTCCAACAAACCATACCCCATTTCTCTCTCCTCTATCTTAATCCACCATTATCATCCAATCTCTAAAACGAAAACACAACAAACCACCATAACCAAAAACCTCAAACCCCCTACCCGTTAACTTACAAACCCAACATCTTGACCCTCTTATCCTCACCCCAGGCAAAAGCCAGCAATCCGCGATATCCATTCATAACCCGCGACTCCGGCTAGCTAACCACCGTCTCCTCCGGCACCGGTAAGCTCCGGCGCACCTCCCGCGAAACCCATTTCCTAGCAGCCCCGGCTACTCCCCATACTTCAAACCAAAAACCAGCAAATCAACTCGCGTCCCTACTCGAAACCTCCTACTCCGACCTCACCCTTATCTCTGGCGGACTGACCCGAGACCCAGCGCCCCCTAGCACACCTCCGGCGTCGATTTGAAGGTTTGGGAGTAGGCTAAATCCCCTTTCAAGGGGTGGGGGGAAACCCTTATTTGATGTTATTTTAATTTAATTAGTTTGATTACTTGAAAATTTCCTTTGAATATTAATTTTGATTCCTCACCCTTAAATTTACGCCTCGAGAGAGGGTAAATAATTTTCGAGAGAAAATCGAAATTCTAGTTATAATACCCATTTTAGATTCGAACTAGAGATGTGGGTTTCTTAAGTGGGGTATTATTACTTGAATTTCAACTCTAAATTTATTTTCTAAGATTTACATAAATTTTAATTGATCGATCCTAGTGGGTGATTAATTAAAAGGAATGTAGATCTATTTTCTAGAGTTGTGGGGTGTTAAACTTAATTTTCTAAAAGATTACTATTAAAATTACATTTGCAATGAGAGTTGATTTGTAATTTTGATATTAATTTGGGAGAATTCAATTAATTAAATTAATTGATTAGAATAGCTAAAATTTGTGGTGTAATCCCACTCCTTGATTGTTCTCACCTTTATTTACCTCATTTATCTCATATTTTAGTGTTAGACCTTATTTTCCATTTTAGTTACTTTTTTTTAGTTTGTAATTTGATCTTTCATTTTAGTTTAATGTTATTTCACCTCACCTCACCTAATTGTTTTAATATTTGAAAAAGCTAAAAAAATAGAAAAAGCAAAAGCCAAAAAGAAAATAAAAAAGTGAATTACAATTGAGTTTGTCTCTAGCTTACCCCCTTGATTTGGATTGATACCCTTACTTACCTCTGCACTTTAGTTTATTATTATTTTGTAGGTATTTTGAGGATTTTGATTAGAAGAGCTTTTCAAGCAACGACAAAAACATATACGCAAAGGTTCTTTTCTATCACAAAAAATAAGTTAGTGCCAAGTGTCACGTGATCAAGTTAGTTCTTTATATCGCTTCCATGTTTCTGATTAAGTCTGTTGATAATTTACGGGTGTCGGCGTAAGCCAATAAGTGGTGATGTCATGGTTCATAGTGTGAGATGTTTGTGTTCCAGCCTTTCTTGACGTAGAGTCTTTGGATATGTTTATAGAATGATATGATACCCATTGGGCAAGTAGCACCAAACTATGCATAATCAAGAGTACATAATGATAGTTAGAGTGTCATAACTATGTAATGGGGAATCATGATTTAAAATTATATGTAGCCTTAGATGCGACACATATGAGGGGTCAATATCAATGTTATAATTAGGCAAAGTCGATCCTTGGGGTAATACCGTGATTGAAGGTAAATTCGATGAGCATATAAATTTGTGTGGGCCAATGCAAGGGGATAAGTCAGTCTTAGCTGGTATAATGCTATCCTGATGGGTGAGCGCCTTAGTGGTTGTAGGTCGATGAATGTACCTTATGAACCGTGATTAGAGTTTTTCGGAACGAAGTAACCCCAATTTTAAAAATACTTCAAAAATAATTTCCTAACGTGTGGAATAGGATGGTTCAACACAACACACACAAACAACAAATTTAATTTCTTACAAATTAAAATTAAACTAAACTAAAGTGACAAAAAATTAAACAACTAATAAATTTTTCACTTAAATCAAATTAATTCAACCCAAGTCCTAAATATTTGCCTAACAAGATTAATTCATTTTTCGCCAATTAGGTCAAACAAAATTTTACCAAATTATATTAATTACTTGAATTAAATTAATAGGGGTGAACCTGAGCGCAACGGTAAGGTTGCCCCCGCTGTGACTTGAGGTCACGGGTTCGATTCACGGAAACAGCCTCTCTGCGCAAGCAGGGGTAAGGCTGCGTACATCTAGCCCCCCCCAATACCCCGCAGTGGCGGGAGCCTCGTGCACTGGGTTTGCCCTTTTTACTTGAATTAAATTAATCCAAATTTCACCCAAATTAATTTTTGCACCTAATTAAACAAGAGAAGGGAATTAAATCGTATTTTATATTTTTGTCCTAAGCATGCGTTCTAGGTGATTTGCGAGATAAAATATATTCACAACACACTATGCCGCGATGTACAAGGAAAATCCAAATGGGAAAAACCTCGGACGGCCCTAGCCTTAAGTCCACTAAGTATGGAATTTTACAAGTACAAAACATATGACTTACATAACTTTACTCGACTCGACTCCTTCAAGCCCCTGACGCGTCTTCTTGTACCAACCTCTACTTAGCCGACAATCTCGGACTCCACCGGAACCTTGGACTCCTCCAATGTAGATTTTGGAACCCGTCAACCACACACGGTGCCATTCACCGTATGAGAATGCCGCAGCAAAAGCAAGAGTTACTCTTTTATGGGAAATAAAAGCAAACCCAAACTTATCCTTCTTTCTGGTAAAGATGAACCAATGGTGCCAAAACAAACTCCAAGCAATAGATATATATGCAGAGATACTTGGATAATCAGACGAAACTATGGGTGTAACAACATGTGTTTTATAGAAATTTACTTTAAGTTTTAACACATGAAAACATGGACTTTTGGTTGGAAGAATATTTTCTCAAAATCTCTCAAAGTGTGTTCAAAAGTCTTAGGAAAAATTATGTCCTGAAATGGTTAAAAACTGTCAAAAGAAAGTGGGGACAAAGTAGTGGGAACATGCCAAAAACTGATCCCACCAGAAATGTCGTTCGAATGACTTTTTCGTTGGAATGGCCCTTCTAATGAAAAGTTATTGTTCAAAAGAGAAACTCGTTGGCAAAACTCGTTCGAACGACATTCTCGTTCGAATGACAATTTTGAACGAAAAGTCAGAATATGCATTTTTCATCTTAAGCTCATAAATATTTATTTTAAATAAAAATTAAACCCATTAAAAATTATTCCAAGTCTCCTATATATATATATATATATATATATATATATATATATATATAATGTGCATTCATACCTTTTGGAGACTTGAAATGTGAACCGTTGAGGATGCAAAGCTAGGCACTATGTAAACCCGACACTTTGATATCTTCACTTTGAATTATTGGCCACTACGTCTTCAACTTAAACTTCAAACGTCATAGGCTTGGAGGATACTCATGAAAACTATCATATGACTTAAATATTTTTGTCCGGAATTGAGCCAACACTTCATTAAGACTCAATTGGAAATTTGTGTCCTTACAAATCTCCCCCTTTGGCTATTTCGAGAAAAAAACTAAACAAAAATCCTAAAGGTTCGTCAAGCTCAACTAGACTCAAAAACATCCCACCCAAAATAAAAAATACAAGCTTGACGCAAAACCCAAGGATGACTATCTTTGCCGATATAAAGATGCCTCTAAAAAATCATGCACAGTTAAGCAAAACATTAAACGAATATGGAATATCAAAATATTAAATGCAATTAAAATAATTACCCCCCTAAATTAATTCTCCCCTTTATCAAATAAATGAACTACTTAGAAAGACGTCTCCGCCTAAGTTAAATCTCCTAAACTAAAGGTTTAGATACCACATTTCCCCTTTTTTGTTCAGGAATAGACAAAGATGATAGAATTAATTAAATACTCATTTCTCCCCCAATTTAACTAAGTACCATTTCCCCCCCTAAAAACTACATAAGGAATATAAATAAGGAAAAGCAAGTAAAACAAGAAGATGCTTAAAGAGATAGGATCATTAAGGCATACGGGCAACTATAATTTAACTAATCCAAGTAAATATTAATGGATACCAACTATGATGCGATAAAATGATACCGATTTGAATAAAAGCATAAATGGAATAGCTAACACGGCAAAGACTCAAAAATAAAAAATATATATACCATATATATATATACACAATGAGTATCACTAATGCACACACACATATACATAGGTATAAATACCACACAAGGCACAAAATACATTAAGCTCTTCACACTCATATGGTAAAAATGTGTCCAAATACATGTGGTAAATGGAAGTGTAGGGGTGTGAACTAGTAACAATTAAATTTTGACCCAATCACTTAAAACATGTTCACGGAGTTTTCATTTGATTGCAAAACTTTATAAAATTTAGATATAGCCTCATGTGACAATATAAATTGAACTCAATGAACAAACATACACAATGCACATAAGCCTAGAATTTTGATGATTCTACAAACCAATAGAGTCATGACAATAAAATCTTAACTAGGATACAAATTTCATTATGCAAACCCATTAATATATCCAACCAAACTCCTTATAATTTTCTTTTATATTCTTTTGAACATATTAACTAAATTATTTTTGGCCTTGGCAAATATTCTTTTTAATGCCACATTTTAAGGCCTAAAAGTCAATGGTGGCTTTTCACGCAAAGAATTTTTTTCTTTCGCAACCCGATTCCATTGAAAAACAACTACACCGGATAAACATAATTTTCTATTTTTTAAATCTAGGAAATGGTTATTACATACACAAATCCTCCATAGTCATAGAAAAATGTAGATGACTAAATTGATGGGAGTACATCTCACTTAACTCAAATATACATGTGATGATTAAATTTCAAATGAGCTCGTGCATGTCTGAATAGAGGCATATAAAAATAGAATCCATTAAGCAACGCAAAATCCAACTACTCCATGTAAGCATGACAAAGAACATTTTAAGGATTCACAATCTTAACCAAAAGTTCTAGCCACATGGAAGTGAAAAGGAAGGGATTCAAACACAAGTATATGCCACATAAAGTGTGTCAAACTAAAATACACACAAAACAAACAAACAAAAAATCTTTTTGAGCTTTTGAAACTTTTCAAAAAAAATTCAAAAAAATTCAACTCAAAAGAAACAAAGAAAATCTTTTTGTATTTTTCTCAATAAGACACAAAACAAATAAACGTAAATACAAAAGATATACACAAATGATAATTCTAGCATGTGAATAAGCATGGATTATACACTATAAAATGATAAACAAGCATACAACTAGCAAGGATATATGATATAAAGCACAAAAGGCTAGAGTATGCAAACAACTAATACAATCAACCTTTAGATTTAGCAAGGGAGTATCATGTGAAAGTAAATGACAATCAAAAATCTTATTTTGTAAAGCAACCAAGTTAGATCTCCTAACCCAAACTAATGAAGACTTACGCTCTCGTGATTTTGGGATGTTAGCTACCTCGGTTACCTTACCTTTGGATTTCCTTGAAATTCTTTTAAGATCAAAACAAAACTTTCTAAGATGACATTTTCGACCACAATGTGAGCAAGTAAAGACTCGTCAAAAAATAGTACCTAAGGATTAACCTCTAGAAGTGTTCCTAGATGGTTCTCTCAAAATATCGGTTTTAGCTTTATTAGAGGAATCTTTACAAGAATCGAAGCCTAAACCACAAGTGTCATTTTTTACTTGTGTAGGAGGGTAGTGAGACTGGGGTCTATGAATATCTGAAAAGGGTGAGGCGTGGCCCACTCCAATGGACACTGCCTGCAAGGTCTTCAAGCTCTTCTGGTGTAACTTCTTAAGAAACCTTCTCCTTCTGGTAACAATGGAACTCAAGCTTCAAATCACTCCTTGCAAGAAGATGAACTTTCACAACAAAAATAGTAATTTTCTCAAGGGAAACACCTGAGAATGATGGCTGTCAGTGGGGAGTGAAAGAACAAGGCACTCAGCACTAAGAGAATGAGCAGGAAGAGAATACTAGGTAGGTCTGGTGTGGTTTTCGCAGAGTAACAGTGCAATTTCAATTGTGTCAATATTGACCTTTCCCAGAGGTCTATTTATACTTAGGCATCAGGGCTAAGTTGGCATTTTCGGGCGCCAAAATTGAGAGGGTTAGTGGGGAACAATGTCTGAAGTGTACCATTTGTTCCTATTTACAGGCATCCCTGCATGTCCCCTCCTGCAGGCACCACATGGCTCCAACCAAAGTCAAAAATAACATATGTCTCCTGATGAAGAGAAGATATCTGATTTGGTAATTATCTTTTGAAACGGTAACTTGTGGTACAATTTTGCAAATCTTGAGAGAGGGGTCATTAAGGACCCCTCTCTTCTAAAATCATTATTTTTCTTGAGAGGGACCTCGAGGACCCCCTCTTATGGAAAAGTGATTTTTTATAAAGAGTTTATTCCTTGTAGCAGCCAGCTCCTTGGCTGCTCACTTCACTTGTGACCAAGTGTGAAGTGTGTGTAGTCTTAAGTGACTGCTGGGTCTTTCTACTAGTATTCTCTCAATCCTATAGTTATAAGTGGTTGAGCTTGCTCAACATATCTTGTCCCTCATCCGCCAAGCCAAAACTCCCAAGAGGTCCCAACTGGCCTAATTGAGCCCTGCTTTCTCAACTAGGCAACTTGTACAAGAAAATAAGTGTTAGTAATTATGTTCTTTTTCATGATGAGGGGTTGCTTATGGTAGACACCCCGTCATCCTAACTTGGTTATCTAGGAGCTGAGGGGGGAAGGACCTTGCGAGTCCCTCCTCCCACGTAAGTTTTTGCTGTTGAAGAAACCTTGGGGGGTTCCTTCTCAAATGTTATTTTTGCAGTGGCCCTTGTGGGGTACTTCTTCAAATTTCATCTCGTCAGTGACCCTTGTGGTGGCACTTCTCGTATGTCATTTCTGCAGTGACCCTTGCAGTTGCCCTTCTCAATCTTGGACTTCTACAGTGGCCCTTGCGGGGTACTTCAAATGTCATTTCTGTAGTGACCCTTGCGGTGGAAATTCTCTAATGTCATTTTTGCAGTGACCCTTGTAGCCGCTCTTCTCAATTTTGGACTTCTGCAGTGGCCCTTGCGGGGCACTTCTCAAATGTCATTTCCACAGTGACCCTTGCGATGGCACTTCTCGAATGTCATTTTTGCAGTGACCCTTGCGGTGGACCTTCTCAATCTTGGACTTCTGCTGGCGGGGCACTTCTTAAATTTCATTTCTGCAGTGACCCTTGCGGTGGCACTTCTCGAATGTCATTTTTGCAGTGACCCTTGTGGCGGCCCTTCTCAATCTTGGACTTCTGCAGTGGCCCTTATGGGACACTTCTCAAATGTTATTTTTGCAGTGATCCTTGCGGTGGCACTTATCGAATGTCATTTCTGCAGCGACCCTTGCGACGGCCCTTCTCAATCTTGGACTTCTGCAGTGGCCCGCTCAAATGTCATTTCTGTAGTGACCCTTGCAGTGGCACTTCTCGAATGTCATTTCTACAGTGACCCTTGCGGTGATCCTTCTCAATCTTGGACTTATGTAGTGGACCTGGCGGGGTACTTCAAATATCATTTCTGTAGTGACCCTTGTGGTGGCACTTCTCGAATGTCATTTCTGCAGTGACCCTTGTGGAGGCCCTTCTCAATCTTGGACTTCTGTAGTGTCCCGCTCAAATGTCATTTCTACAGTGACCCTTGCGGTGGCACTTCTCGAATGTCATTTATGCAGTGACCCTTGCAGCGGTCCTTCTTAATCTTGGACTTATGCACTAGCCCTGGCGGGGAACTTCTCAAATGTCATTTCTACCGTGACCCTTGCGGTGGCACTTCTCAAATGTTATTTCCGCAGTGACCCTTACGGTGGCCCTTCTCAATCTTGGATTTCTGTAGTGGCCCTTACGGGGCACTCAAATGTCATTTCTGCAGTGACCCTTGCGGTGGCACTTCTCGAATGTCATTTCCACAGTCACCCTTGTGGTGGCCCTTCTCAATCTTGGACTTCTACAGTGGCCCTTGTGGGGCACTCAAATCATTTTGCAGTGACCCTTGCAGTGGCCCTTCTCAATCTTGGGCTTCTGTAGTGGCCTAGGTGGGGTCCTCTCAATATCTCCAAAAAATGTATTTTTATTATTTTTTTTGTAGGTAGACACCCTTCTACAACTTGGACGGTTCCTAATATTTTATCTAATTTAGTGGACCTGCATTCCAAATCAAATTTGACATCACTAGAGTCTCTCAATTGTTCTTCCAACTCTAAGATTCTAGACACTAGCAAAACATTTCGCTCTTCAAACATAAGAAGCTCCTTTTTCATTGATTCCATCAACCCTCTAAGGCTATCTCTCTCGCCTTCTACATATTCAAGCTTCTCACTAAGAGCTCACTCATGTGTCATAAGGTCATCAACCAACGCACTCTCATCAACGACCTTGGCACGCTCCCTTAAACCAGCATCTAACTTTAAATTTGCTCTTTTTAATTTAATAGATTCTTTATATAATTCTCTAAATGCAAATTGAAGTTCACTCTCATCAACCTCTTCATCACTTTCTCTCTCTCTCTCTCTCTCTCTCTCTCTCTCTCTCTCTCTTCTCCACTCTCACAACCATCATCTTTTAGGGATTCACAAATAAAGGCCTTGGAAGCATCATGTAAATATCTTCATGGGAAGATTCATTATCGATACTCACATGACTTGCCATGAACGCAGTAAAGTTGTGCTCAATGGGGGAATCGGGACCCTCTTCCTTATCACTATTACTAAGGGTGGCATTGTATGAAATAGGTTGCTTACCCTCTCTCCTTAGTTTAGTGGGGCATTCAAAATCCCTATGGCCATAACCCTCATAACCAAAACAACAATTTGACACGTCCCTATTTAGATCTTCATTTTGTCTTTTAGGGAATTTTTCGGCTTTGTCATGCGTGGATTTTTCAAATTTCTTAAAATCATTTTAAACTTATCTTTATTAAATTTAAGATATTTTCAAAATTTCCTAGCAAACCCATGTCCTCCGAGTCACTATCACTCTCATCAACCAAAACTTGTTTTTCCTCCTTTCGGGATTTCAAAGCAATTCCCTTATCTATTTTCTTTTCATTTTTGGAGGGAAACATATCTAGCTCATAGGTTTTCAAATCACCTACTAATTCCTGAAGTTTGGTAGAGTTCAAGGTGGGTAAAGAATTTAAAACTGTCACTTTAGGGAAAAATCTCTCAGGTAGGGACCATAAAAAAAAATTACTATTCGATCGTCGGGTATTTTCTCTCCCAAATTAAATGATGAATTAACTAAATCGGAAAGTCTAGAATAAAATTCATCAAATTTTTCATTCTCAAGCATTTTGATGGTTTCAAATTGAGTGGTGAGGTTTTGGAGTTTCGAAGCCTTAACGACACTAGTTCCCTTGTGAGTGAGTTTTAAAATATCCCAAGCTTCTTTAGTGGTACCGAAAGTCATGATACGACGAAATTAATCCAGTGTGACCGCACTAAACAAAGAATTTAATCCTCGAGAATTAAAATTGGCAAGTTTAAATTCATTCTCACTCCATCTATCTATGGGTTTGGGTACACGTTCATTTTCTATCAAACATGTGGGTGGGGACCACCCGTTAACAACTGAGAACCAAACCCTCTCATCTATGGACCTTAGTGTCGATTTCGTATGCGCTTTCCAATACGCGTAGTTGGAACCATCAAAAACAGGAAATTTTGAAAATGGGAAAAATTCCATTTTTAACCAAAAATATTTAAAAGGACCTTAACGCAATAAATTAGCGCTCCGGCTCTGATACCACTTGTCGGAACGAAGTACCCCCAATTTTAAAAATACTTTAAAAATAATTTCCTAAAGTGCGGAATAGGATGGTTCAACACAACACACAAACAACAAATTTTAATTTGTTACAAATTAAAATTAAACTAAACTAAAGTGACAATAAATTAAACAACTAATAAATTTTTCACTTAAACAAAACTAATTCGACCCAAGTCCTAAATATTTTCCTAACAAGATTAATTCATTTTTCACAAATTAGGTCAAACCATATTTTACCAAATTATATTAATGACTTGAATTGAATTAATCCAAATTTCACCCAAATTAATTTTTGCACCAAATTAAACATGAATGGTGAATTAAACTATATTTTATCTTTTAGTCCTAAGCATGCGTTCTAGATGATTTACAAGATAAAATAAATTCACAACACACTACGCCGTGATGTACGAGGAAAATCCAAATGGAAAAAATCTTGGATAACCCTAGCCTTAAGTCCACTAAGTACAAAATTTTACAAGTACAAGACAGATGACTTACACAACTTGACTCGACTCTGTCAAGCCCTTGACGCGTCTTCTTGTACCAACCTCTACTGAGACGATAATTCCGAACATCACCGGAACCTTGGACTCCTCCAATATATCTTTTGGAACCCGTCAACCACACACGGTGCCTTTCACCGTATGAGAATTCCACAGAAAAAACAAGACTTCTTCTTTTATGGAAAATAGAAGCAAACCCAAACTCCTCCTTCTTTGTGGTAGAGATGAACCAATGGTGCCAAAACAAACTCCAAGCAATAGATATATATGTAGAGATACTTGGATAAACAAATGAAACTATGGGTGTAACAACATGTGTTTTATAGGAATTTACTTTAAGTTTTAACACATGAAAACATGGACTTTTGGTTGGAAGAATATTTTCTCAAAATTTCTCAAAGTGTGTTCAAAAGTCTTAGGAAAAATTATGTCCTGAAATGGTTAAAAACTGTCAAAAGAAAGTGGGGACAAAGTAGTGGGAACATGCCAAAAACTGATCCCACCAGAAATGTCGTTCGAATGACTTTTTCGTTGGAATGGCCCTTCTAATGAAAAGTTATTGTTCAAAAGAGAAACTCGTTGGCAAAACTCGTTCGAACGACATTCTCGTTCGAATGACAATTTCGAATGAAAAGTCAGAATATGCATTTTTCATCTTAAGCTCATAAATATTTATTTTAAATAAACATTACACCCATTAAAAACTATTCCAAGTCTCCTATATATATATATATATATATAATCTTCATTCATACCGTTTGGAGACTTGAAATATGAACCGTTGAGGACGCAAAGCTAGGCACTATGTAAACTCCTCACTTTGATATCTTCACTTTGAAATACTGGCCCCTACGTCTTCAACATAAACTTCAAACGTCATAGGCTTGGAGGATACTCATGATTACTATCCTATGACTCAAATTTTTTTGTCCGAAATTGAGCCAACACTACATTAAGACTCAATTGAAAATTCGTGTCCTTACAAAGTTTCGGGTCGTTTATGGAAAGGGGTCACGTAAATGACAATAATGATTTTTAGTGATAAGGGACTGAACCTTAGGTAGCCCTTCGGAGAAACATTTGAAAGAATACTGCAACATTTGATGAATAGGATCCTTAGTGACACCATTAGTGTATACCTGAGAATGTGCGGGTTGTGCGCCATGTCATGTATCCTACTAACAACCTTAGTTATATTAATAACATCATGTAGTTTTCATTGCGACTTAGCTGGAAATATTGTGAATTACCCTATTGAAATTACGTGACTTAGTATCGAATAAATGAGTTGTGATGTTATAGAATTGGACCTCTTGCAGCGTTATTAGGGTGAGCCTCCTCTCGAGCAATACTTAATGTCCTGTATCCTACCAAAACTTGGATGGTATTAATTTATAGATTGGTGATTTTAGTGTGGCATTGATAAATAGGATACCTTGTGGCGTTCGTGAGCGTGGGCCTTAGTGTTTATAGGCAATACTCGACGTCCCGTATCCTACCAAAATATATAGTTGTGTTAATTAGTATATTAGCACGTATTATGAGGTTTACATATTAAGGAAATTCAATGATAATGGTTGAACACTCCTTAAGGATTAAAGGATGTAGGATTGTGAAATCGTATTGAAAATTCCCTTGGAAATATATACTAAGGTTTATCTAATGAGGTGTTAATGCGAGTGGTAGTCATTCCCTAGTAATAGTGAATCTGAGGTTGTGTACCGTACATACAACGATAATAGTATCTTTCCTCGAAACCTTTGGGAATCATTTTTCATCGATATTATTGTGGTGATATACACTTCGTAGTGATAGATTCTAGGTTGTGTATCATAGGTCATGGTATGACTTATGGTTTCTTGCAATAGAAGTGTAAGCTGCTTAGAGAAATAATTGAATTTTGATGACATCGCCCATAAGACATTGGGAATCATTATTGTATTGAATTTTCCATAAGTGATGGTTAACCATTGATGACTGTAGTACGGTTAGATCATGCCAATTTGTGCAATGCCTTGGAGTTAGTGCTACGGCTTTTATTATAGGCATGTGTCAATATATGACCTTCGAGGATAATTTCAAAAATAGGTCTATCAATCCTAGGTGGTGCTCCTGGGAGACTTAGAACACAATGGTGTTCATCATGGATTTAGAGATGGAACTCGGGATGAAGTGTTAGGCTTGATTATAGCACCTACATGTGCTATATGTATGGTTAGTAATGACTTTGTTAAGGAAAATCATTAGGCATGAGTGATGTTTAAAATTTGAGATGCCGGTAGAATGAATATGATTTGGGATCATGTAGGCGATGATAAGGGTAGTAGAAATGGTTCATGAGTCGAATGTTTGAAACTATGTGAGCGTCGTGTTTCACTTGATGAGAGTGGTCTCGAAAGCTAAGGTTAGCTACCACGTATTGAAATTTTTGAAGACTAGCTGTGATAGGTCGATAACTAATGATGAGTGTCAAGAGAAGTAAATTTTCATTGATTTAGGATAGTTATGCTTACCAGTGATGTATAGGTAGAATTATCTCTAAGGAGAGAAGCCTAGTGTTTCAGCTTTTTGAAGAATTTTTTTTTGTATTTCGTCCGTTCGGCATGGGCGAATGATTCTTGGGTAAAACTCATCAGGTTAAGATTCCAATCCAGGATGCGCGATAAGGCTAATATTCTTAACAAGTACCGGTAAGATTTTTAGAATTCAAGTGTACATCATGGGTTTGTACTTCATGTGGCACGATTCATTGATAGAATCTGATCATTTTCCTTAGGCATGGAAGTCGCCTGATTCGTTGCATTCTTGTGTCTTCCTTAATCCCGTTAATGGGAAGTTGTTGATCAATTTTGATTAGGGTGTGGTGTTGTGTAAGCTCAGTAGTGATACGAGTTAGTCCAGTTGTGGCTAATATGTCACGATATGTGAGTGCATTCTTCTTAAGATGAAACTTATTGTGCATCAATCTTTATGTACGCGTGGTATCACGTTCTTGCATATAGTCTGCATATGTTCCTTGATTACCCTAGGTTCACATGTTTGTTGGTTAGCCGGTATAACTAGTTACGACTTGGTCGTGAGTCCTGAGGTTGTAACTTAAGGATACTATGAACATTGGAACCTGATAAAACATTACATCATAGTGTTACACTTGGTTCAAATTTTGGGATTTAGGAGATGATCCTTAGTATATGTTCATGTTGTGATACCCAGGGCGACCCTAGGTCAGCATAGAGATCTCATAGGGGATGTTGGTCGGGTAGAACTATGTGATTAAGTGATTGTCTTAGAGGAGTGTTAGGATTTTGTCAGCCTAGGCTAGGCGTGATTTGAGAATTATTTGAGGAAACATAGGTTGTGAATCCTAACGTAGACATGTTATTGAGTTCATTGGTGATATTGCGATACCTGATGAGTATCGACTATCTCAAGATTTTTGTTTAGATAGACATGCTAGAGATTTTACAATAAGATCTTAGGGTTCTCGAGATTGGCTTAGCAATAATGGTCGATGTAATTCAAGTCCTTGGGTTTAGACCATAGTGTTAAGGATGTTGAGGATTGGAAACTGGTCATAGGTAACAGGATTATAGATAGTGATAAACCAAGAATTTCGAGGACGAAATTCCCTAAGGAGGGAAGTTTGTAATATCCCGCCCTGATAAATTAATTAAATTATATATATATATGAGGAGCAACTGATTATAATTCTAGGAATTTGTGAGAAATAAGGTGGATTAAATAAAGAGAATTATTAGTTATAGAACTTCTATTATTTCATTTGAATAAAATTAGTTACCTCTTTAAAAGGCTTAGGAGTTGTTGGGGTAAATGTGAAAAAATCTAGAAAGATAGAATTTTAAATGAAAATCCAGTCACTAGAATGGGTCGTTCAAACGATAGTCATTTTTGTTCGAAGGAGGACCTTCTATCGTTCGAACGACGTTGACAACCTATATCTGCCCCTTTTGCTGTCAAAAGAAGAGGCGTTGATTAAAGGTTACATGTCAGCTCTTAGGCCTGACGACTTGGATTGTTCAGGGTTAATATATTACCTGTTTTTGTGGGAATTTGAGTGTGTGTATACGAATGGGAGAGGCGTGGGATAGCCACTGCCATTTTCACAACACTTCATTTCTTAAGAAAATAATAGTTTGCTCCCTCTTCCTTACTTGAGATGTCTTTCACCATTCTTCTTTAAGTATATTGAATACTCTCACACCACAAAATATTTATTTCCCCATTGTTAAAAATAGAGCTACCAAATATAAAAGTTGTTCTTGGGGGGTTTTAATGGGTATTTAAGGAGGATATTCTTGGGAAGATTATGAATATATTAATGGAGGTTTATTAGAGGGTTTTGATGGGGTTTCTTGGAGATAAACTTGGTGGTGCAAGACAACCCCTTTAAGGCCACCTTAGAAGGTGGGAGGTTGTCATCTTCCTGATTATCCATAACTTCCACTGATTAGAGCTCCATTTGAGGTAGGATAATCTACTCTTTATATTTAAGACTCTATTTGGTGTATATTATAGTCTTGTTATTGTTTAATGTTAAGAGTAGGATTAATATGAGAATGATGATGGAGTTTCAAATGAAAGAAATAACAAACATTTTTATGGAATAAAAATGTAGGAAAATGTGATTTTGTTGAAAAAGAAGAATAGATTAATATTCTAAGGTTTGAAAGATTGAAGTTGGTATTTTCTGAAAATGATGTATTTTCTAGAAAGTTAATGTTGAATATTTTATGGAATACAATATTTGAAAGGATGTTAAATCTTGTAGTTTTTAAGAAGTTTGGTGTTAAATATTTTATGGAATAAAATATCTGAAATGATGGTAATATTGGCAAAATATTTATGAAATAAATATTTCTAAGCCTCTTGCAACAAATGGAGATTTATGAAAAATGGACAATTATTAAGTTTAAAGAAATTAAAAACTCCCTTATGACTTAAAATGCATGTTTGTTGCAAATGGTATAAATTCCTAGGGTAAAATGCATGTTTAACCCACTTAAGAGGATTTTAGGATTTAAAGTCTAGTTTCTCATACATATAAACTTGTAGTATTTTTATAATAAATGTATGAATAATTTTAAAGAAAGTTTTGTTTGGTTTAAACATGAAACAATAAAAGTTAGAATTCTAGTCTTTAAAGTGGGTGAAATTGGGATTAAGGATATGATGAAGATGAGATTATAAGACTGCATGCGTTTATAAAAGAAATGGTATTATCTTATAAAAATAGTCTTAAATGTAAATGAATTTATTAAATGAAGAATGAAAAGTAATGTGTGTTTTGGAAAATGTTGATAAAAGTGTTCATTAAGTATTAATGGGTAAACATGGAAAAGTTAGTGTGTAAGTTAGTAATGTTGTAAAGGATTGACACTTTTGGAATTAAATAAGAATTAAAGGTGTTAAAGTGCTTCCAATTAAGTAGAATATTAATGCAAGTGTAAAAAGGTTTTAAAGGGTTAAAAGCACTTAAGAAGTTAGTGTGGATGAGTTAATAGTGTTTTGGGGAAATTAACACTTGTGAAAATTGATTAAAAGGTGATCTTGGAAACAAATGGGTAAAATGGTAATTTCGCTTAAGTAAAACATTTTTATGAAATAAAATTGTTGGAAAAGGTTGTTACACAAAGTGGTCTTAAATAAATATGATTTTTGGAATAAAATCAAGGTTAAAATGTAAAGAACATGAAATGGTAATTTTCAAAGTGTAACACAAGATTAGGGCGGTAAAGCCTTGAATTTTGGCTTCGGCCGGGTAAAAAGAAAAGTGGAATAATATGGGCATTTGCAAAATGTTAAAACACCTAAAAGGAACTCGGATGACACCGGGATAAAGCAAGAAGGGCCCGGAGCCCTTGGGTAAAATTAGAGGTGTGCACGATTTGGTCAGTTCGGTTTTGGCCGGATTTTTTGTACCGAAATGACCTTGTCGGTTTTGGGAGTTGTAGGACCGAACCGAACCGAACCGAAAAGGGTTGAAGAACCGAACCGAATAGGGTCGGTTTTTTATAGGGACAGTTCGGTTTTCCCATCGGCTTTTGATAGGGTCGGTTTTATAGAGGGCTGGTTCGATTTTTTCATTTATTTTAATAAAAAATATTTTTTTAATACCTAATGTAAATATAAAATTAAAAAATAAAATATAATATGCCAACATTAATATAAATATAATATGAAATATAAAGTTAAAAAATATAAAAAATTATTCGGTTCGGTTCGGTTCAAAATCGATTTTTTTATGCCAAAATCGAAAACTGAACCGACCCCTTTGGTTTTATACCTCATCAAATCGAACCGATCCGACCCTTACAAAAACTCGGCTCAAAATTTTGCGATTCGGTTTGGTTTTGTAGATTTTTCGATTTGGTCAATTTTTCTGCACACCCCTAGGTAAAATCCCTAAATCATTGGCCAGAACACATGGTGCGCATAGCAGGCAGTGTGGAGCCCGTGGAAGTATGCAGTATAAAAAGGTTCTGAGAAAATATAAAGCAAAGTTGGAACGTGTTAAGAAATGGGTTGCGTGGTAAAATGTATTAATACAACCTGACTTGAATGAATATAATAAATGTCTGGGAAAATGTGAAATGGACAAGTAAATGCGTAAATCTATTAATGTCCATAAGATAAGAAAATTTGGTAAAGAAAGTGGGTAACTGGTTGATTAAGCAACCTAGTGGTTAAACCCATAAATTGCATAAGTATGTATTGAAAAAGTTTTTAAGATGACAAATAATTATCTTCTAACATAATGCTTGTGTGTGTTGAAAAGGTGAGTTTAAAAAAAAATACTAAAGTGTATTAAATTAAAATGATAAAGGGTAATTCTGGTAAAGGAATGGGTTCGGATAAATCAAAGTAATGGTTTCAAGTGTTGAACCGAGTGTGTTTAATAAAGTGATAAATGATAAGTATGAGTAAAGGAAACTTTTATAAGATTAAGGTAAATTAATCTAGATAGGAAAGGTTTTAGGAAGTAAAACAGTTATGTATTGGAATATGTATTTTCAAGGTTATGCATATGTAGATACATACATATTTTTCGCATGAATGTTGTTGTATCATGTGAGTATCCTTTCTACCTTTTGTTTCTATGTTGCTTTATATATTCCCACTGGGCATAGGCTCACACCCTCACTTTGTTACGGTAGGTTTTGTGCGAGTTCATATTTTGAGGGCGTTATATAGGTAAGTGTACTTTATTTATTTGACATTTATAGCACTATTTACTTGGACTTCGAGTGCTCCCATGGGTCCTACATGTAGTTTATATTGAAACTGGAATCGCATGTTAAACAAGTGAAATGTTAATTAAAATAAAACTAGACTCGAAACATTATGTAGGTTGTTTCATTGCACTTCACACCTAACGCTCTGGCCATACCGGGTTGACTCACCAGTAACCCATAAATCCGGGTCGGGGCGTTACATACTAGCGTATAAATCTTAATAATTCACAAATCAATAGCGTCAAACATTTAAGCATAACTAGGACTCATTGTTAAAACCCATTGATCTTTAAATTTAATACCCTTAAAAATAAAAAATATATAGTTTTTACGCTTTTTTTCTTTTGAAGATATCAATTTTGAATCATCAATTTCTAAACATGGCCTTGGAAATATATTTTTTTCTTTTGCCTCTCTATTCGTTTAGGCCCTTGATAATGGTGGCCTTTCACTCAAAGTATATTTACTCCTTGTGTAACCCTTTTCCATTGCGCCCTCATATTTTTCAAACAAAACAAACTCTCGATCAGTGGTTCTTACATGCACAAATTCTCCATAGTCAAATATATTTGTATATGACGAGATTGATAGGTGAACACCTCAGTTAGCTCATTCAAAATAGGTAGTTAAAATCCAAAAGATCTTGTGGAAAGTGTGTGTATGTGTGTGTATGCATATACAAAGTGTATCCATTAAACAAATCAAGTCTGAATAACTCCATGCACGTATGATTAAGAACAATCATAAGCATTGTAAAACATAATCAATTGTCCTATCCACGTGGAAATATGGATCTAAGTGGATTAAAACACACTTATATGCAACACAAATATGAAAAACCAAAATACAAAAAATTAAACAAAAATCTATTTGAGTTTTTAAACAATTTTCAAAAATGACTCAAAAGACAAACAATATCTTTTTTGTATTTTTCACAATAAATGCCCAATAAATGAAAAATAAAATACAAATGCTCAAACATCATACAACTAGTATGAAGCACAAAATCTAGTGTACACAATCAACTATTAGATATATCATGAGAATCATCATGTGAAAGCATGAAAGAATCAATAAGTCTAACATTAAGCGGCTCCAAATCGGATTTCCTAACCCACGTAGGTGTAACATGACGATCTAGAGTTTTGGGGACATTGGTGACACTAGACTTAGACATTATATTACCATTTCCAAGATCATAACAAAATTCTCATGCGAACATTTCCTACCGCAATGTGTTCAAGTGTAAACAAGGCGAAAAATGTTACCTATGAATTGGCCTTTTCTAACGCCCTTAGTTATGGTTGAGTCCTCTAAATATTTGGTCTTCGCTTTAGGAAAGGAAGCATTTTTATCATCAAATCCAATTCCAATGTTTTTATTTTTAATTTGGATGGTGCCTAAAATCTTATCTAATTTCTTGACCTAGATTTCAAATCAAATTTGATATGACTTGGGTTTCTCAATTTCTCCTCTAACTCCACTATTTTATACTCAAGTAAAAGATGAGACTCGTCAAACATTAAGGACTCCTTCTTCATATTTTCCATCAATATAGGAAGATTATCCCTCTATTTCCCTCAATATAGTCGAGCTTCTCCCTAAGAGCCTTCTCACGTGCCCTTAAATCCTCAATTAATTTAGCATCATCAGTACCTTTGCTCGTTCCTTGAACTTAGTTTCTAACTTCAAGTTGTCCTTTTTAAAATTTAAAGAATCCTTGTATAACATCTTGAAAGGCAACCTAAAGTTCATTCTCATCCTCTTCTTATTCTTCTTCTTCATCGCTCCTCACATGCAAATGATCATCTTGAATAATGAAAGACTTTTCATCTAAGACCACATAACAATTCATTAACGCAATATAGTTACGCTAAATGAGGGAATCACATTCCTCTTTTGACTCACCGTCACAAAGCTGCCATTTTATAACTTCAGTTTCTTGCCCTCCTTTCTAAGATGAGTGGAATACTTTCGAGAATAATGCCCAAATCCTTGGAATTCAAAGAACTTATCCCATTCATCCACCCTCCCAATACCATCCCTTCTCTTCCTATCACGATCATAAATGTTTTTAGGTTTTTTCTCCAAACTCTTATATTCTCTTATATTAAAAAACTTCTTGAACTTCCTAGCAAATCCAACGACCTCTTCAGCATCTAGCTCACCGTGACTATCAAAATCTAACACATCCTCTTTTCGAGCTTTGAAAGCAGCACCATTCTCTTTATTTTCATCTTTTTTTCTTCAGAGGACACATGTTCACCTCATAGGTTTTGAAGGTCACCTACAAGTTATTGGACTCAAATGGTGTCAACACCACCTAGGGAATCTAAGACCACAACTTTGGTGTTAAATCTTTTACGTGATGACCTTAAAATTTTATGCACCACTCAAGGCTTGGGGATAGGCTATCCTAAGTTAAACGAGGAATTGACAATATCTGAAAGATTAGAATATAACTCATCAAAAGACTAATTCTGTAACATTGTATTCGTCTCAAACTTTGTCATTATATTTTGTAATTTGGAAACCCTAATAGTATCGTATGTGGATCTCAAAATATCCCAAGCGTCTTTCACACTCTCACAAGTCATGATACGCCTAAATTCTTCTGTAGTGACAACACAAAAGATAGATCTTACACCATTGCAATTAAAAGTCAAGGAATTCGTTTCAGTTATTGTTCAAGAGTTGAACGCTTTTGGAGCACCACCTTCATTAGGAGGAGTCCACCCTTGCTCAATCAAGTTTCAAACATTCTCATTAATCAATTTCAATAAAAATCATATCCGAGCCTTCTAGTAGGGATAGTTTTTTCCATAAAAAATGGAGGTTAGGTAATGGAACTCCCTTTTCTATTAAAATCCATTTAAACCCTCAACGTGCACAAAAATAGGGATCAAACACAACAAACTAGTGTAACCCCCTTTGACACCAATTTGAAAATGTTTATTTGATCATCAAATGAACATCATTTTTTATTTATTTTTTTTAATTTTATCTTTGCATCAATTAAATTGTGGTGTTATATAAACATTTTACCAATTTTAATCTTGACCTAAGCATGCATCTAGGTAATATAAGAAATAATAAAATAGCAAACCATAACACGACGATGTACGAGGAAAACCCACAATGGAAAAAACCTCGGACAACCCAGCCGTACAAGTCCACTATGATATACTTCTATATACAAGGACAACTTTGACTTACACAACGACTTGACGTACTTCCTCGTTCTTTGTTACCTTCTTCGCAACCACTATTGGACACCTTTTGATAGCCACACAACAAAGTCACTTTTCACGTCTTGGTATCCTACCAACCTTACTTATCTCGTAAATAGTCCATCCATCGCACAACATAAACACAGTCTCCATAGCTCGAAACACTCTCAACAAAAAGATCAAATAACTTGATGCAATCCACAAAAGATCAAACACAAACATATGTATGTAGGATTCTTGGATCATAAACTTAGGTGTAAACTAGGGTTTGGAGGTGTTGTATATATTTTGGAAAACTATTTTTAAAGCCTTAAAAATGAAACTATTGTGCAAACTTGATATATATAGATTTTTGGAATTTTAAGTTGGCATGCACTTCGATGTAGTTCGTTCCAATGAAAAACATGAGTTTGTTCGAATGTCCATAACAAACTCAATCAAACCAAATAAGTCTCATTCAAATGACTGGCTAATTTCATTTTACCGACCATCGAAAGATATTTTTCGATCAAGCATAATAATTTTGTTTGAAGTCCGTTTGAACTTCGTTTGAACAACCAGAATAAACTCGTTTGAACAAAGTATGAAAACTCTTTAAATAACTAAAAAAATAAGTTTTCTTTCTTTTTTCTTTTAAAAATCTTTTACGAAAATGCCTCAAAACATTTTATAAAAATAACACCCAAAAGTATCCAGGGATCAAACATAAATATGCATTCATACCTCATTGAGATCCCATGGACTTTGAATACGAACCATGTCACAAAACACGACACAATGTGAAAACGTAGAGTGGTCCGATTATATGTATAAGTCATAGAGTAGGTCACATACACACACAAACCAAACTCCATTTAATCCAGATTTTATCTTCTAAAAATAGATGAACATAAACATGCAAGATATTTAAACTAAATGGAAACAAATCACAACCCACAAACAGAAGATAGGAGATAAGAAAAAATTCCTTTCGAGAAAAACCTATATTTCAGTAGTATTTATAACCAGATATTACAGAACGATAATTACCGACTTATAAAAATTAGAATTCCACAAAATGATGTAGCAAAGTCTTCACTTCTTGTATCAACATCCAATGATGCAGATCCAATACCACCCCATATCAAGCTCCACTTTCCTTTGTATCCACAGATCAACCTCAAGAATTAGTATTTCTATCTTCAGCAGTAGAGAATCAACTCTACAAGGGTATAAACATGTATGGCATTCTTTTAGGGTTTGATAAATTCTTAACAAATCATCAAAAGGGTTGGATTTGGAAAACCAAAGATTTTTGAACAAAGATCTTTTAGGTATGCATAGGAAAAAAATCTCACCAAAACTTTTGAGAAAAGTTTATCCCATAACCCTTTTTTATTTTAAAAAATGCGAATTTCGAGGCGGCATAAATTTTGAGAAATCTCATTCGAACGAAAGTTGTACCTCATTCGAATGAAAATGAAAAATCATTCAAAGCAAAGGAAAATTCATTCGAACGAAGAGCCAATCTCGTTCGAACCATCTTCGAATGAGCTTCGAAAAGTATAAGTTTTGTAAATAGAACAAAGTCGTTTGATGTTCGTTTAAAGTTCGTTTGAACGAACTCTCAATATATTTCGAATGAAGACATAAAGTCGTTCGAACGACTTAATAAATATAAGTATTGTTATTTTGAAAACCAACCTCGAACATTTTCTTAAAGCGACCCCTGAATAAAGTGTTTACGCATAATCAAAACCATATACCTTCTCGATAATTATAGTGATGATATCAACTCATTCGATTTTAGTTTGTTACTCGATCACTAACTTAAATCACTTGAAGCTATTGAGAAGTACATGCTCATGAAGATGTAACGGAGTATGCCAAAGTAAAATAAATAATGAACATTTATAAAACTTGCTCTTACAAATCTCCCCATTTGGCTATTCTGGTACAAAACACAAACTGAAAACAAATAACCCTAATACAAGTACGACAAATTCCCTCCCAAAAAGGAAAAGACTTGTGACATTGTCATCAACTGAAAATCTTCATCGTGTAGTCCATGAAATCATCAAGGTAGAAAATACCTACACACATGAAGCAAAATAAATTCCGTGACTCATGGAGTTTAAACAAAACACAAAAACTCTCCCTCAATATGTTCTCCCCGTTTTTCTCCGTAATAAATAAACGGTTATAAACTAATCCTGAAATGTTAGCATCATGTGAATCCAAATATAAAAAATCAACACAAATAATAAACAATTAAGCATATGCGATGAGATTTTAAAGAAGCAGCAAACTATTTTTGAAAAAAAATCAAATTTTTTAGTATATAAATATACATATAAGTACGAATACAAACAGTCACATAATGGAGTAGCACGAAAATATTCGAATCATGGAAATGGAATGAAATTATGTGAACTCAAATCACAAAAAAATTAACATAGGCATACGAAGCAAATGTACACAAAGTCAACGAGATACTCCTAAAGAAAGAACTCAATTCAACCTTAGGTGAAAAAATTGTTAAACAAGGTGAAATTGACTCAACTTATGCAAAATGCCATGAATTTTAATGCTTCTCAAAACAATAATGCCAAAATACTTAATATTTTTTTAAGGAAGTTTATTATGCAAACCCATTGACTCTCAAATTACAACACCCTCAAAATCTCACATTTTAAGCATACACTCTCAAAAATTTTGATGGAACCATAATGCTCATGATAGTGAAGCATCAATGAACTAAAAACTGGCATTGGCACTTCTGTTTTTATGTGCCAAAATCTTCTTTTAAGCTCTTGCCAATGGTGTCCTTTAACACAAAGAAGATTGCTTCTTTCGTAGACCTTTTCCACTACTTAAAAAAATCAAATTTTTCGGGAAAAGAAATTCGGACAATGGTTCTTACAAGCACAATCTGTTCATAGTACATTTTTTCTTTGTTAAGAGCGATTGAGATGAGAACACCGTATTAGATATATGATAAGCAAGTACAATGTTTAATAGGTTCGTGCATGTATGCAATAAAGGCGATATAAAGAGTCTAGCAAGAAGGAAATAAACATAAAAGAACAACGAAATTCTAAACACTCATTTTTATGCACACAAAATAAAAGAAGCCAAGTCTTATAGCACCATGAGAAGTCACATGAATGGATGGAATGATATTGTGATTCCAACATCTTAAATGTGCATCCATATACGGTGTAAAACAAAATACAAAAATATTTTTGAATATTTTGAAAAAATTTGTCAAAAATAAAATCTTTTGAAACTTTTTCTAAAATAAAAGAAAATCTTTTTGGAATTTTCAAAATATAAACATAAGAATATAATCTAGTAATAGAAATAAAAGATAGAAATATGATAATGGCCATATACTAGATACAATACCCAAACTCAATCAATGACATAAATACCCAAATATCCTCAAACCTAAGTGAATCTAACTGTTTAATGAAAATGTCAGCCAATTGACGGTCGGTACTCACAAAGCTCAAGGAAATGATCTCCACCTATACAAGATCACGAATAAAGTGCTCACGAATCATAATATGCTTCGTATGAGAATGTTGGACCGGATTATGGAAAATTTGAATTGCACTAGTATTATAGCAAGAAATAGTCATCATGCCTTAAGTAATCCCATAATATTCCAACATTTGCTTCATCCATAAGAGTTGTGTGCAACAGCTCCCGGTGGTAATGTACTCGGCCTCTATTATGGACAAAGAAATGGAGTTTTGCTTCTTGCTCAACCAAGAGACAAGATCACACTCAAAGTAAAAGCGTCCAACTGAGGTACTTTTACAACCATCAACCTCCCCGAACCAATCGACATCCGAATAAGTCGACAAACGATCAGATGTATCAAAGGAATGCCAAATACAATAAAGAAAGTGTCATTCACATATTTGATGATACATTTAATTTCAAGAAAGTGAGACTCTTTTATGGATGTTTGGTAATGCGCATAAACTCCAACACTAAAGGCTATGTCGGGATGACATATGATCAAGTAGAGGAAACTACCTATCATACTCCTATGAAGCATTTTATGTACTTCCTTGGCTATAGTGTATTTGCTAAGCTTAGGTGAGCAAATCATGGGTGTGCATGATTACTTAGTGGAGTCTAAACCAATCTTCTTCACTAGGTCCCTAGAATAATTATATTTATATATAAATATCCCATTATGAAGTTAAGGCATTTGGATAACTAAGAAGAAAGTGAGTTCACCGGCCATGCTTCTCTCAAACTCATTATTCATCCCCTCCTCAAAAGTGTGAGCATGTTAGGAACATGTGATCAAAAGACTATGTCATCCACATAAACTTGAGTAACCGAGATAGCACCACCCTATCTCCTAACAAACAACGTCATATCAACTCCCCCTCTCTTGAATCCAAGAGTTAAGAGATAAGACGTTAACCTTCCGCACTAAGCACGTGGTGATTGATTCAAACCATAGAAGGCCTTCTTTAGATAAAAGTTATGTCTCGACTGCTTTAGGTCTTCAAACCCCTTGGTTGTTTCACATAAACTTCATCCTGAAGAATGCCTTAAAGGAAGGCACTTTTGACATCCATTTGGTATAACTTAAACCGTAGATGACATGCTATGGTGAGTAGTAAGAGAATGTACTAACAAGAGAAAATGTCTCATCAAAGTCTACACCCTCAATCTGTGTGTAACCTTGAGTGACCAACCTATCCTTATTGCGAACAATGGTACCATTATCATCCATTTTATTCTTCTACACCCACTTGGTGCAAATCACATTAGTCTTGATAGGTCGGGGACTAATTTCCAGACATCATTCTTTCAAAATTAAAGTAACTCATCTTGCATATCACATATCAAATGCTCACCCTTGACTGCTTCCTTCACATTCTTAGGCTCTACTGTGGAAGTGTAGTAAAAGTATTTAACTACATTCTCTAGTTGAGCATGAATCTTGACACTTATTGTTGGATCACTAAGTATGTCGGAAGGGTCATGACTCTTTCGAACCCAAGAGAGTGGATCCTCTATATTAAGAGCGGGATCCACTATGGTGGTGTGAGGAATAATGAAATCGTCATCGGGAGGTGCATTGTTCTCACACGCAAGGCCAGGATCAATAAATATAATCGTAGCATCATCTCTAATAGTAACATTTATCGATTCCATGACCTTAAAGATTTTATGGTTAAACACATTATAGGCTCTACTAGACGATGAATACCCTAAAAATATTCCATCATCACTTCTAGGGTTGAACTTTCCTAAGTGCTCACTATCTCTAAGAATATATCAAGAACTTCTCAAAACTCTAAAACAAGATAGATTGGTTTCTTCCATATCCACAACTCATATGGAGTGTGAAGTGTGTGTGAATGAAGATAAACCCTATTCACCATGTGTCATGCGGTATTAATCGCCTCTTCCCAAAAATGTCTAGGCATGTTTCTTTCAAGAAGCATGGATCTACCCATCTCTTGAATTATCTGGTTCTTCCTCCCAATAATCATATTTTGTTAAGGAGTGTGAACGACCAAAAACTCATGTTTGATGTCGATTCCATCACAAAAGCTATCCACTCTGTCTTTTTTAAGTTCAGTGTCATTGTCACTATAAATCTTATTAATAATGACACCATGTTGATTATGTAGAACACGACACTTGATTATTAGGAACACAACAATATCAGACTTTTCTCTAAGAAATTGAATGATAGAATATCTCAAAAATTCATCAACCATCACTAGGAAATACTTCTTACCACCAATACTCTCCGTATGTATAGGAACCATAAGATCCATGTGTATCAACTCCAAAACACGGGAGGTGTAATGGTATTTAACTTCCTATAGGGACTCTTGATTTGTTTTCCTTATTAGCAAGGATAAAGAATCGAGGAAATTAGTTTCCCAAGCGATGGTACGTCACGAACTAAGTCTTTCTTGACTAATCACTCAAGATCTCTAAAATTAATATGACCTAGTCATTGATGCCAAAGTTCCATAGAGGAGACCTTAGCATCATTTCACACTAAAGAGGACTTGGGAATAATCATGTAGCAATTTTCATAAGTCCTCACACCATGTAGTAAGAGTCACGGGATTAATCATAAACATTACACTCCAACCAGTCAAACTTTACTATAAAGTTAGCATCGCAAAGTTGGCTTATGCTTATCAAGTTCTCTTCTAACCCTTCAACATACAACATATGATTTAGCTTAGGAAAACCAGGTATCTCCACGTAACCACATCCTAAGATGCTAGACCTACTCCTATTTCCAAAGGTGACTTTTCCTTACTTGCAATCCACAAGGTTAGTAAAATATGAATGGTGACTGGTCATATGACTAGAGAGCCCACTATAAAAATAACATTAAGAAGTATCTTGAATCTTGAGAGAAACTTGAATAAAAAGGGCTTTGTCTTCATTCTTAGGTACCCAAGATGAGGCAACCTTTTGCTTTCCATTATCAATTTTTGTCTCTGGTCATAGCATTGGATGGATTCACAAAAGGTGTAAACATCATTTAAAATTCTTCCAATAATCTTTTAGAAGTCATGACTAGAAACTCAACTTGCTCTTTAAGACTAGCAATGTCGCTATAGTGGTGTGGCGGAGCACATGTGTGAGAAAATATTCCTAACTTATAAAAATATTCCCTAAGATTGCCTATTCATTTGCAATAGGTACAAACATAGACTTGTTTGGGAATACCTTGGTTAAAACTCTTAGGACGATTTCTCCTCAGTGGGTTAGGTAGAGAGCTATACGGATCCATCACAAACTTGGGATCCAATTCGGGTACATTATAGGAAGTGGATGAACCGTCATAATCTATCCCTTACCTCTCCTTAAAACCCAACTCAGGACATAGGAAAATCTTTTTAATCTTCTTAGATGTGTCCTCTAAAGTAACTTTTACCTCTCGATCACGTTCTAGATCTTTCTCGAGTTGGGAAACATGGGCTCTACGTTTGTCACAAGTATCCAATAATGCTTGAAGATATCTTGTAAGACTAGCCACTTTGTTGGTCCAGTCACTTTTTTTCCTCCCCATGGAAACTAACTTCTCGCTTAAAGAAATCCTAATTAAGGTCTCTCTCTCTCTCTGTGTATGTGTGTGTGTGTGTGTGTGTGTGTCAAAACCTTCAACTTCTTTTCCAAATATAACACCCTAAGAGCCAAATTCTTATTTTTCTTTCTCGTTTTTAAGGACTCAGTGTAAAGCTCGGTGTAGGCGTGTTGGAGGCCACATTCTCCCTCACTCAAAACATCATCACCCTCACTCTTTCCATAATGGTTCAACTCATTATCGAGGCTATCACGTTTAAAAACATCCTCATTGGTGTGATACGTATTTGGAGTGATAACGTGACTATCTATGAACATGGTGAAGTTACGTCCATTCATTGATTCATAATATCACGTGCATAAAATTCATAATATCACGTGCATAAAATTCATCAGACCTTTTACATTCAAGCATGCTAATGGTCTCAAATTGTTTGGTGATATTCTGAAGTTTAGAGGCTTCACAACATTAGTACCCTTGTGAGTGAGTTGGAGTACAGTCCATGCTTCCTTAGACGTAGTACACGTCATAATACGACAAAATTCGTCGGGTGTGACAGCACCCAAAATCGTACTTACGCCCCAAGAGTTAAAGTTACTCCATCTAAAATCATCCTTAGTCCAATTATTTATTGGTTTGAGACTAATGGCATCTTCATTAGTCATAGTGGTGGGGAGTCCACCCCCTTTTAACAGCAATCCATACACGGTCGTCGATCGAATTCAAAATCGATCTCATTCGAGCTTTCCAATATGCATAATTGGACATGTCAAATATAGGTGGCCTATTGGATGAGTTATCAATATAACCACCAGGATTCAACTAAGTAACTTATAGAAACAAACTATGATACCAATTTAAAAAATGTAAAGCAGCCCAGTTATATGTATATGTCGTAGAGTAGGTCACACACACACACATAAACCAAAGTCCATTTAGTCCAGATTTTTTCTTGTTAAAATAGGTGAACCTAAACATGAAAGATATTTAAAATAAATGGAAATAAACCACAACCCACAAATAAAAGATAGGAGATGAGGAAAAATTCCTTTCAGGCAAAACCTATATTTTAGTGATATTTATAACCAGATATTACATAATGATAATTATCGACTTATAAATCTTAGAGCTCCACTAAGTGATGCAACAATGTCTTCATTTCTTGTTATCAAGATCACATGATGCAGATCCAGTACTTCCCCACAACAATCTCCACTTGCCTCTGTATCCACCGATCAACCTCAGGAACTAGTATTCGTGTCTTCAGTAGTAGAGAATCAACTCTACAAGGGTATGAACATATATGGTGTTCTTCTGAGGTTTGATAAATGCTCAACAAATCATCCAAGGGATTGGATTCGGAAAACAATAGAGTTATAAAAAGATAAGGGTTTGGATATCTTTTGGATATGCATGGAAAAATAAATATCGCCAAAAGTTTTGAGAAAAGCTTATCCAAAGACCCATCTTACAGAAAACGAGAATTTTGAGGAGGCATAAATTTTGAGAAATCTCGTTCGAACAAAAACTGGACCTCGTTCGATTGAAAATGCAAATGCATTTGAACCAAGGAAAAACTCGTTCTAATGAAGAGCCAATCTTGTTCGAACTAGCTTTGAATGATCTTTAAATGATATAAGTCCTCCAAACAGAACAAAACTGTTAGATGTTCGTTTGAAGTTCATTTGAAAGAACTCTCAGTCTCATTCAAACAAAGACATAATGTCGTTCAAACGACGTAAAAACTAAAAGTATTTTCTTCTGAAAAAAAACATTTTAAAAATAAGCCTCAAACATTTTATAAAAGCAACCCCTTAATAAAGTGTTTACGCATAATCAAAAATATATTTTTTCTCTATGATTGCAGTGACGATCTAAACTCATTCAATCTTTAGTTATTACTCGGTCACTAACTTATCTTCACTTTAAGTCTTGAGAAGTACATGATAATGAAGATGTAACGCAATATGCCAAAATAACATAGACGATCAGTGATAAGCATCCAAAAGTGTACATTTTATACCCCGGATAGACATATTTTAGTTGCTAATTCTCGACAAATTGGGTTTTATACGCTTAATTGTTTAATGTGCAGGATTGATCACCATTTGCGGAGTTTAAATGCTTATTTCAAGGCAAACGTGCGATTTATGGAGTTAAACCCGAAATTTCATAACCCTAACCTATCCATGTCCAGGTTTAAACCCACACCGAACCCCGTATGTGTGTTGTGTTTGTACATTTACTTTTTTAGATTTTTATTTTAATCATTTATTTAGAAATTTCTAGGATTTATTTTCTATTTTTATAATTCTTTTTATTTAGTATAATTTTGTTTTTTACTTTTATTAGTTTTAAGTTTTTATTTTTATTTTATTTTATCTTATTTTATTAGAATAAGATTTTAGGGATTTATTTTTTCTAGTTTTATTAGATTGTGTTTTTTTAGGACTTTAGTTTTTAGTTTTATTAGATTTTTCTTTTTCTTTTTATTTTATTTTGAGTCTTTTTAGTTTATAGGTTAGGAAATTATTTTTTTAGTCTTAATAGGTTTCATTATTTTATTTTCTATTAGTTTGATTTTTATTTTTTATTTTTTTTATTTTCTTTTGAGTTAGGATTTAATTTTTAGTTTCATTAGTTTTAATTTTTTTTAGTTAGATAGTTATTTTTTTGAGGTACAAACTCACACACACCCTAACTTCCCTACACTCACCTACACCCAAACAACACACTCACTCACACCCAATTACCACACACCTTACACACATACAAACACATCCCAAACCTACACACCCTCACACACTAAATCACCCCCTACTTCATCTTCTCCAACAAACCCAACACATACCACCTCTCTCTCCTCTCTCACCTCCCTCCATATCCTCAATACTCACTCCACGATAAACCTATTTCAATTAAATCACAATCCCTACTAAAATTACACTCAGTACCCATTTCAACCTAAAATCCAAATTCTAGCTTTGAGCCTATTTTCACCATGACCTGACTCAAGCCAACTCGCCCAAACACAACCATTAATTCAACCCACCAGACATGAAGATGGCCACCTTCAAACCCGACATAACCCATGGCTCAGATTAGAAACCTCCCACCAAAACCACCTGCCATTGCCAGCCCCCATACCCAAACCCATAGCTCATTCCAACCCGCGACCTATCAATCCTCTAGCTGACCTTAAACCCGTAAATGCTCAACCCTCTTACACCCGTGTAACAACCCATCCTTTGGGAGACCATTAAATTCCATAATTGGATATAAATTGGAATTTGGGGAATTTTCCTAAATAGTAATTTTTGGGATTTTCGAGGATTAAATGATTTTCGAAGGATGTTGTGATTATTTTCGGGACTATATAGGTCAAAATATTTTAATTATATGTCGCTGATTGAGAAAAGCGACACGAGGTAAGATTTTTAATTGGAAAACCCGCATTTATTTATTTTGGGTTGGAATAGTGATTTGCGGTCAAGTACCTCGGATGGAAATTTCGACTGCGCCACGAGTCTCGGAATGTCTGAGATAGTCGGAAAAGAGTGTCCGATTGTCGAAATTGAGTTCCGGGTAATTTTAGAAGTAAAAGTAACTCGTAATTGGGTAAACGAGTCGTTTTTGGGTTAAGGGTTAAAACACTTTTCTTCCTATATAAAGAGGGGGAGAGGGAAAGAAAAGAGAAAGAAAGAAAGAAAAGAGAGAGAAGAGAGAGAGGAAGGAGAAAAGAGGGGAGAAAATGGAGATTTGGGCTAAACTCCGCCGGATTCGACTCGAGGTCGTCGAATTTTATCCACGAGGCAAGTGTTTACTTGCTTTATTTACTTTTGTGCATTAATCTCATATCATAGTTGGTAAAAATATGATTTTGGGGTTAGAACCCTAAATTGGGTAAAAGTTGATTATGAGTTTACACATTGATGTAGTGTAAACTCTTAATGATTTTTAGTATCAAAACCATGTTAATGGAGTATAAAATGGGTTTAAAGGTAAAGTTGAGATTTTTATGGTTTTAGGGTTTAAAACTAAGAGAAATGATCTAATACCCCAAAATAATTGATGTGTTAGTTGTAAAACATAGATTAGATGTTTATTGAGTTGTTGGGTGAGGTTAGAAACAACAAAAATGGAGTTTGGGATGTTGGAAGAGACAATGAATAGTAATCCGTAACCTTTGGGGTCATTTTCGACCATGAAGATAAATGATTTAGCTTTCGGCCAAAACACGAAAGTTGTAGATCTTTTCGATACGGTCGCGTGGGCACTGACCTCGTATTTTTCTGATTTTTCTATGATTTGATATGATTTTTACAAGATGACAGCTCCGGGTTGAAATTATCAACTCGGAAATCAAATCGGGAATTGGAAAAATTACGGCTAGAATTAATGTCGTAGATGTTCGGGATAATTTTTGGGGTAGTTTAGAAACCCCGAAAATGAATTTGGGTTGTTGGATAAGGGACTTAAGGATTTTAATTTTGGGAGACCTGGTGTGACCGGTCGACCGCGCCCCTATGGCCGGTCGACCGCGTCAAGGAGAAAGGTCCTACTGCTTTATTTCGTAGGCTTATTTACAACCCGCGGTCGACCGGGGGTCTAGGGTCGGTCGATCGGTGCCCTGTTTTCAGCCCAAGATTTTGGAGATTATTATTATTTCTCCTCTTTGAGATTAAGTTTAAGGGCCTTCTAAATTAAAGTATATTAGAGGGTTATGTCCTAAGGAACTTGTGGATTTGGGAGTATATATATATATGTATGTATATTCACTTAGAGTGAATTAGTATAGTTGGGAATATCCAATAAATCCTTAAGAGATGATTAAGGTTATTATTATTTGTCGAAGTAAGAAAATACTTTGGGTTTAGTATCATGCTTATATGAAAGCATGATTATGATTCCTTGAGAGAATCCTTGGGAATAGTGGTCATCGCTAGATGCTATAGGCCACTATGGCTATTTATATATATTCTAGGAAGAATATATAGGATATGTATATACTGTGTGATTTAGGTATATATATATGTTATGATGGAAATGATTTTGAAAATATAAAAATGAATATTTTCAAAATGGAATGAGAAATGTTTTTCATAATTAATAAATTATGGATTGTACACACCTCCCTAAATCGCTATCATAAGGGAAGTTGCGCGCGTTGTGGTGAAGCCTTCCTGGCTGTTGAGCAGGTTGGATATAGTCCCTAGGCCATATGGGCATTTGTATTACTGCGCTGGTTAGGGGATTCCAGGTGTGGTCCTGACTTTCCCGCAGGCAATATGGCCGCTTCTCGACGTTGGTAGGTTCCGAGGTTGTCTTGTATAGATAGGCCCTGGAAGATGATAGTCATTTAGGGGCGCGTCCAGTGGGGAAACCCGGAGGGGCGGTCTTAGATTTATTGAAGCAATTCATGATAATGGATTGGCTTCAATTTACATTTCCTGAGTATAAAAAGGGAAATGGGATAAAGGTTTGGCTTCGGTAACACTCCCAGATGGAAGAAGGGATGTGGAAGCATGATTTGATCAAAGCATTTTCATGATAATGGAAATGGCTTTGGGTACATTTCCTGAGTATAAAAAGGGAAATGGGATGACATATAAAGGAAAAGCATTTTTATGATAATAAAATTGGCTTTTAAAAGGTATATGATTTGTTAAAGCAATTCATGATAATGAATTGGCTTTTATATTTACATTTCCTGAGTATAAAAAGGGAAATTGGAAATTTTGAGAAAAATAAAGGTATTGATAAATACTTTGTATATGAATCCTCAGTCCGGGAGATAGATCCGGATGGTTATGGTAAAATATGAATATGTATGTATAAATGGATGAATCGAGTGCCTAGGGTCTAATGGATCCCGACGATCGACCTTGCTGCATAGTAGTGTATCGGAGGGGTTCCTTGTTTGGATTTCTCTTTGCGAGACACCCCACGCACGAATATGGCAGTGTGTTGAGACTGGGGAGAAGTTTAATCCTTAGTGCTCTTATATTATAAATGTTTATGGTATATATATATATATATATATATATATATATATATATATATATATATATATATATATATATATATATATATATATATATATATATCTTTCTGTACTGAGGGATTGGCGGATCTCGACGATCGATCGTGCCGCATAGTAGTGTATCGGGGGGGTTCCTTGTTTGGATTTCGCTTTGCGAGACACCCCACGCACGAACATGGCATAGCGTTGAGACTGGGGTGAAGTTTAGCCCTTAGTACATTGCTTGGACTATCTAGGATTAATAGTGGGTTTGGGATAGACTAGTTTAGCAGGATAGCTTGACTATGATGTCTAGAGGGATGCGCTAGGAGTGCACTGTTAGTGGAGAGGTGAGGGGTATCTCATGGGAGTGCGATACCAATTTAAATATGAGATAAAACTATTTTCCTAAAAATAAAGCATTTATGCACTTGCAAAATATTTTCAAAATTCGGGCTCTGACCCGTCTATCTACTCTCCTTTCTTTCTATATATTATATATATATATATAGGTGTCCAGACATAGGGACGCCTGGATGGAAATTCTTTCGAGTCAGACGTCAGCTGCAGCAGCTGTGGATGCGTGCAGGTTTTTGATAGCCGCTTCCATCGTTGTACTCTAGATAGGAGGTACTGTATAAACATTCGAGCCAATGGCTCAACTGCATTTATTTATTCTTTCGGTACAGCATTCGATATGGTTGTATATTTTGACCGAGTGTTCGGTTATTTTATTTCATTTCAGTTTCATTTACGCATTAAAAGTTAAAATTTTGACACCGGCCTAATAGGTTATTAGTAATTAAATGGATTTTTCGACAGTGATGCTAAGAATGATCCATATGAGACTCCTGTTTTAATTTATATTGGAGTGATCGCCCGGTATCTTATTAGGCGGGTTGTCACAACCCAGAACCTGTGAACCCATCTCGCCCATTTTGACCCATTACCCAAACCAAAATCCGATTTCAAACAAGAAAGACCCAATTTCGACCGAGACCCATTTTCTCACAAAACCAAAATCGATTTTTACCTGCTTAAAACCAAACCAAAAGTCAAAGACCAAAACATTTAACCCACATGTTTTAAAACCTTTTTTTACCCCTTTCCCATTTTACCCCCAACTTATTCCCGACACCCTCACTTCCCACATGACACACTCTTAACCCACAGGCACTCATGTGCATTAACAAATTATCCCCACCTAAATTCCAAAGTCTCTCCCCATTTTATCTTACACCATTAACCTACCCAAACTACCCCTTAGCTCCATGTGCACTATATAAGAAGACTCAACGCCATTTGAAGGATAATCTAGAAACCCATCTAGGGTTTAGAGAGAAGAAACGGAGAGTTTAGAGTAGAAAAATAAATTAGGTTAGATTATAATTTTATAATTTTTTATTTTTTTATATAGTGAGGAAAAATAAATTGTTGGGAGGATCAATTTGAGTGTTTTTTTTTATGTAATTTTGGTTGGATCATTCAAATTGAGGGATGCAAATTTAATCACAGAGATTGGAGTTCAATTACGCATCGAGAGATTGGGTTTGATTGTTCTCTTCTCTTATCATCTATTTTAATGCTTTTGATTATTAGTTTGTCAATTTTGATATCAAGTTAAGCTAAAATCCCCTTTCAATGGGTGGGCTGAACCCTTATTTGATGTTATTTTGATTTAATTAGCTTGATTATTTGAAAATTCCCTTTGAATGTTAATTTTGACCCTTCACCCTTAAATATACTCCTCGAGAGAGGGTAAATGATTTTCGAGAGAAAATCAAAATTCGAGATATAATACCCATTTTAGATTCGAACTAGAGATAGGGGTTTCTTAAGTGTGGTATTATTCCTTGAATTTCAACTCTAAATTTTATTTCTAAGATTTACATAAATTTTAATGAATTGATCCAAGCGGGTGATTAATTAAAAGGAGTGTAAATCTATTTTTCAGAGTTGTGGGGGGGGGGTGAACTTAATTTTCTAAAAGATTAATATTAAAATTATATTTACAACTAGAGTTGATTTGTAATTTTGATACTAATTTGGGAGATTTCAAATAAATAAATTAATTAGTTAGAATAACTAGAATTTGTGGTGTAGTCCCACTCCTTGATTATTCTCAAATTTATTTACCTCCCTTTATCTCTTATTTTAGTGTTAGACTTTGTTCATCATTTTTAGTTAGTTCTTTACATCTTTGATTCAGTTTTGTCTTATTTCACCCTCGTCACAAAAATTGCTTTAATATTAAGAAAAGCTAAAAGAATTAGAAAAATGAAAAATCGAAAAAGAAATTAAATAAACAAATGAATGAATGAAATGCATGCCTCTCTTCTATGTTTCTTCCTTAGTTTGGATTGATACCTCAGTTACCACTATATGCTCTAGTTTTGTTATAATTTTGTAAGTAATTGAGATTTTTTATTAGAGGAGCTTTCAAACAACGACAAAATACAAAAGGTATCTCTATCCAATGGCGCCGTTGGCAATCTTTGGAGCTTGAAGCACTTGAGGATACATTTTGTGATTCATTTGTATTTTTTATTTTTGCACCATTTTTAATTATTTTAGAAGTATTGCATTAGAAATTTATTATTTTGCTTGTATTGCGGTACTTGGAGACGCCATTTATTTTTCATTCAAATTTGTAATAATTAATCACGAAGAAAAACGAGATAGGGAAACCGGACAAGGTAAAGAGAGGGCATCCAAGGCAAGGAAAAGAATCCTCTCTACCTTGGGTCGGTAGGACTCCTGAGGCCGACTGAGATAGGTGCGATCTCCCCCCGGTCAACTCAAATTGTTCATCACCCCACGGTGTAAAACTGTGGGAGGTACATTTCTCAAATCCTCGTGCCTCCCCTGTCAGTGAGTCAATTTTTGTGAGTGACTATGTGCTCTTACTTGATTTTAATTTTTAATGTGTTTGATGAATTAATCAATTAAGACCTACACCCGGTCATTCACGAGAAAGGATTTCATCACTCGACTCACTCGCTTACCAATTGTGTGTTACCCTAGCCGTCATTAAAATTAAAATCAATCAACTAGGTAGCCCAATAGGAGAAAATTTTGCAAAGGCGATCACAAAGATGATTTTCGTGATTTTTATTGCCCGTGGACTTAATTAAAATTTGGATACCCCTTTCACTAATTTGAAGATAAAAATTGGCTATGTGCTACTTAGGATTTATCCTTAACTTGTGTGTGTCCAATTCAATTTTTCGGTAGTCGATTCTAGTGAGTTCGTCAAAATTCAAAGAGTCCATATTTTTCCCCATATTTTCTTCCAAAAACTTCAAAAAAATATTTTCTTCCGTTATTTTTCTAAAAAATCCAAAAACATTTTCTTCCTTTATTTTTCTAAAAAAATCCAAAAAATATTTTCTTTCCTTCATTTTCTAAAATAATTTCAAAGATATCAAAAAAATATATATATTTCTCATCATGGCCGACGAACGCCCCTTACGGGAATACTTTGGCCATTTTCCATTCTCTTGAAGTATGTTTGATGTTGAGACCGAGTCCAATCTCCCCACTTTACTTAGTGGCTTTAACTCTCAAACACACACCGTTGATACTCATGCTTCATCCACACACGCATCTCACATTTCATCGCCTTTGATGACGAGTATCACCGCGTTAAATACTTCATTGTTCACATCGTGTTTTCTAGCCAATCACTTGCCCCATGAGTGTCCTTACCTTTCATATCTATCATAACCCACCATGGAACATGTGTATCCATATGACACTGTTTTGGAACCCACCTCGGTCTATTGTCATGATATATCTAATCCTGAGTTGTGTGAGTACCCTAGTTATTCGTGGAGGCCTAATCACCCTTTCACACACTATGAATCCCAACCCAATGTTGTGGATCCTCACACGTTCCAACAGTTGTCGTGGCAACCAAGTGCACCCTATCCCGATCAGTTCCCTCACTACGCACCCAATGATTATCAGCCTTTTGTCTCTCACAGAGATGCTTCTCCCATTTATGACACATTTGACCCCGTTTCACACAAATCCTTTTAGTATTCTCCATATAGTCATTTCCATAGCGAGTTGTGTCAACCTCAACCACCGGCACCACCCATCGCTTCATCACCATCATCCACCTCCGCTCTCGAAAGTCTCTTGCAAAAGTTCATCGTCGAGTAAGATTAAGCCACTCAAATTCAAAATGCATCCCTCCAACGGCTTGAATAAAGATTAAATGAAATTGAGTGTGAGAGAGAGTCGGATTTCACTCAAAGTCAACCCATTCTTTCCCCCACGAGGAGCGATGATGAGTTGAGTTGTGCCACGGATTTTGAGTGTGACCAACCCTATCCTCCCTAGATTCTCGAAGATGAAACCATTTCGTGGTCTGGGCCTCAAGTCCACACTTGTGTTGATTTATCCATCGATTGTGAGACTGATCAAATACCACCATATCCAAAGGAACCTACCATTGAGGTTCACATTTTCTCTCCCGATGAATCCAAAAAAATTACCGAGTCTACACCTATCGAGCCCACTGTGTGTTTTCCCGAGGAACCACTTCATCTTAGGTTAGATCCGGCTACGAGTGCTCACCATTTTCTCGAGATTGAATCCGAGATGGTTTCTACCTCTCCGGATATGGATCCTATCCCACTATGAATGGCTCCCTTTGAGCCTAATATTTTTAATGATTCCTCTATCTCTGATCTTGGTACCTCGTTTGACCTACCCACCACATCAATTAGTGATACTCTTATGCTGAAGTTTCCCACTTCATCTTTAGAAACCACTCTCTCTAATGAGTATTCCTTTTACTCCTACCGACGAGTGTGTGTCCCCTACACTTGAGTTGGATCATCTTCATCCACCCTTTATCCCACCCGACTCACACCTTGTCCCTTCCACCCCACCATCTGGTTTGGATCTTGATTTTACACCTTTCATGTTTCCATCTACATTTTTAGATCCTCACCTAAAACCACCCTCCACCATCCATGCGATTATTTGTGGTGCTACTCTCCACTTTTGTGACACCGAGTTTGTTATTTTATGCCCACCACTTTCTTATGGTGTTGATTTTTTCCATCGATAGCTCCCTGGCGTGTCACGGCTCGGCCATTATCATCGTCCATTTATAGAATGGTCGTGTGATTCCTATGAGACCCACCCCATTCCACTTTACAAACCTTTTTTCCTTCCTCACCAATTAGAGCACCATGCTTATAGGGCCCTTGTTGCCCTCACCTTCCGTCTCAATAAGGCCCGCGATCAATACCTCTTCACCCTTACCCTAATACCCACCCAACCATGGTCCACCAATGATTTGCATCGTTTGATGCACTTTTCCATACAGGTGCATTGACCCCTTTAGCCTTTATCCAACAAGACTGATGCTTCAGCCTTGTATGGGGGTGATTCTCGTCACCCAATTTTTCTGTTGCCCCGAACTTTCATAGTTCTTATCTTTAGGGTGAGATCCCTTCGATCTGACTGAAGATATTAAACTTAGTGCTACCGGAGACAACTCGTGATTTCTTGTGTGAGTCGCATCCTGTTTGGGGGTGGTGTTTCACATCACCCTATGCTTCACATGTTTTTAGACTTGTACACCTTTTTTTTCTTATCATTTATTTATGTTTCTTTTTGGATTTATCTGTCCACTTCATTAGTGGTTGATTCTGGAAATCTCTTTCCTACCTAATGTTCTCAATTTTAAAAATCATTTTACTTAACATCGAGGATGATGTTCCTTTTTATTTGGAGGTGGGGAACTTTATCAAAATTGTACCACTTTTGAAAAAAAATGATTTTTAAACCTGATTTTTAAAATTTCCGTGCAGTTTCTTTCATCTCAACTCATTGACGTGAATTTTCTGTCATTCATCTTTTTAGTCTAGGAATCAAGCCAGAGGATTTATCTTTTTATAAATAGCTTATGTAATACGTCCCAAGGCATGTTGCACCATGGATTTTTAGACTCAACAAAATTTACGCACTTATCACATCACTGCGGTTTAGAGTTTAAGAGTACTATAATTCTCAAGAGAACCTTAAGGATCACTAGTAGAGACTTTAGCTTGTAAGATTCGTGCCTTTCACCCTTTTAGAGAGTTTTACGCAATCTCCGAGTCACAAGTTGATTCAATTTCCTTTGGGTCCACACTTAAATCGTTGTATGATCTCATTATTCTTCAGTTTTTGGCTTGATCACTGAGATATACATCAGTTTCGAGTTGTAAGAAACATGTGTCATAAAATTTATCCCGATCACCAGACTTTCACCCTTACATCATACACCCATTTACCTTTTATTTTTCATATCATCACCATACACCATTCCCCACTCCATTCATATATCCTCCATCATTTTGAGAAAAATAGTGTTTTTCAAATGTAAAATGTCTTCTGAGTTGAGAGTATAAAAATAGCAAAAATATGAAAAAGAAAAAAAAGAAAAGAGAAAAAGAAAAGAGAAAAAGAAAAGAGAAAAAGAAAAGAAAATTTCACAAAAAAATAATAAAAAAAGAGAGAAAAAAAAGGTTTGTAGTTAGTTCTTATGTAATAACGACATTTGTTCTTCATGTATAGAACACTCGTATTGCATCCATTTTCATCCATCATCCATACATCACCCTTCTTATCATACCTACCTCATCTCATTACATTCGTCCCATTTCATTTCCCCTCACCCATAATCATTCATGTTCCCCTAGGTGTTCGGACATATGAGAGACAACGTGGTGAATAACTTGACGTTCTCACTATAGCGATTATCATTCTTTAATGAGATCAATTTTCTTTATAAATGTTCGTTCTTTCTTATATGTGTATGAGACGTTTGAACTTGCTTACATTTACTCACCTCCTCACACACAAGAGCGATACACTTACCCTAATCTCATGAGTTCGTTTGAGAGAGCTATATCCAGTGAGATTTGAAGTTGAAGCATTGATTTCGAAGAGGCTATATAGGAATTACTCTTATGATACTCGACTCGTTTTGACTGATTCACACACACACATTGAGTTCTAGGAAGGATGTGTCTTGTGTATTTACTTATCTAACTTTTTATGCACTTCTATCTTGTATTTCTCAAAATGTTTATCTCATGATGGATTGTGCAATTATTCTATGTCTAATAAGAGATTGACATCCTTTCAATAAATCATTTTAAATAATTTTATGGGTGTGTTCCCTGAAAACCCTCACGAGACACAACTCGTTATGTAGGGAAATCTATAGGTTTAAAGGCTTGTTACACATGCTAAGTGCAATCGCAAGTGCCCGCGAAAGTGGTACACTTTTGATTTCTTATCTTTCTCTTTCTCTCTATCTTTTTGCTCGAGGACTAGAAATGTTCTATTTGGGGGTGGTGTGATAAGCACCCAAAAGTGTACATTTATACCCCGAATAGATGTATTTTAGTTGCTAATTCTCGACAAATTGGGTCTTATATGCTTAATTGTTTAATGTGCAGGCTTGATCGTCGTTTGCGAAGTTCAAATGCTTATTTCAAGGCAAATGTGCGATTTATGGAGCTAAGCTGGAAATTTCGTAACCCTAACCTAGCTCTGTCCAGGCCTAAACCCAAACCAAACCCCGTATGTTGTGTTTGTACTTTTACTTTTTTAGGTTTTTATTTTAGTCGTTTTTATTTTTAGATTTATTTAGAAATTTCTAGGATTTATTTTCTATTTTTATAATTCTTTTTGTTTAGTATAATTTTATTTTTTACTTTTATTGGTTTTTAGTTTTTATTTTATTTTATTTTATCTTATTTTATTAGAATAAATTTTTAGGGATTTATTTTTCTAGTTTTATTAGATTGTGTTTTTTTAGGACTTTAGTTTTTAGTTTTATTAGATTTTTATTTTTATTTTATTTTGAGTCCTTATAGTTTATAGCTTAGGAAATTATTTTTTCAGTCTTAATTGGTTTCATTATTTTATTTTATTTTAGTTTGTTTTTTATTTTTGATTTTTTTACTTTCTTTTGAGTTAGGATTTAATTTTTAGTTTCATTAGTTTTAATTTTTTAAGTTAGATAATTTTTTTATAGGGTACAAACTCACACACACCCTAACTTCCCTACACTCACCTACACCCAAACAACACACTCACTATCACCCAATTACCACACACCTTGCACACATACAAACACATTCCAAACCTGTACACCCTAACTCCATACACCCTCACACACTAAATCACCCCTACTTCATCTTCTCCAACAAACCCAACACATACCACCTCTCTCTCCTCTCTCACCTCCCTCCATAACCACAAGCCTTACTCCACCATAAACCCATTTCAATTAAACCACAATCCCAATTAAAATTACATTCAATACCCATTTCTACCTAAAATCCAAATTCCAACCTTGACCTGATTTTCACCATGACCCGACTCAAGCCAACTCGCCCAAACACAACTAATAATTCAATCCACCAGCCCCGGCGATGGCTACCTTCAACCCCGACATAACCCATGTCTCAGATTGGAAATATCCCACCAAAACCACCTGCCATTGCCAACCCCAATACCCGAACCCGAGATCCTTCCAACCCGCGACCTGTCAACCCTCTACCTTGTTGGAGTTTTCTTATGGAAAGAACGAAATATAATAATTAATTTCTGCAAGGCACGTTCTTGGAACGCTTTCTTTTAGGCAAAATTTCTCCCAATCCGGTTGAGACAGAACCAGAACCGCGAGTACACAATGGGTTTTGTAGAACCTGCCTTCAGGATACAATGCAGTATGAACAGTTGTTTGATTCAAACTATGTACTGTTTGATCAAACCCGAGAACACTCTGAATTTGTAACTTGATAATGCCAAAGTATAGAGGACGGAGAGAGGAGAAACTAGCAATTTTCGGTGTCCAAAACAGAGGTCTGGAACTCTTTTTATAGCCATTTCTGTGACTGTTCTTCAACAGTCACAACTCTTCATGGAGTGACTCAGCAACCGTTGGATCGTGCCTGTTTGGAACAGCTACGATCTAACGGTTCAGATTAGGCGTCCCATCGTAAGCGAATGGACATCCCCTACACGAAACGCTACGAGTTCATCTAACGGTTTAGATCAAGCCGTTTCGGATTTTAAACCCTTTGATCGGATCGTTTAATCACAACCGTTGATCTGTTTTACCTCGTCAAAACTTTAGGCTCCCACGCTCCAAGCGACGATGCGCACGTGCGAAGTGCCAAGTGCGCGTCAAAGCGCGCAATGCGCCCTAAGTCGCCCAATCGCCCTTTCGCGCGCCGCGTGTCGCGCTTACGCGCTTACGCGTGTCGCGATTGGTGGTGCTTAAACACCACCGCGATGCGTAGGATCATAGCCTCTTATTTGACTTGTCAACTAAGAATCTTAGTTGTCCTTTAGTTGATATACCACTACCTTTTGTAGTATTCTTCCAATGTGGGACAATATGGGATTTTGAGCATTCCCCATATCTTTCACACCCATTTGCTCATGTTTCTACTTTCTAAATTAAAACCCAAACTAAGTTTAAAATAAAACACAAATAATATAATAAAATATTAACAACTAAAAATTAAACTCAATAAATATTGGAATTAATCCAACATTCTCCCACCAATTTCAATATACACAAGAGAGCAAAGCAAAAAAGACAATAAAAAACTTTTGGCATTATCGCTAAAATCTAGTACATAAATGAGAAGTGTCTTTCGGACTTGAACTTCCATATAGTGAAAATAATTCAAAGCTTCATCAAGGTGCTGTGGTGAACGTATCTTGAACCAAGGACCTTTTGAGACTAGCCGGAACTATCACACATACCGATTTATGAGTTTATAAGTGTTCTTCTAGCATGCACTTTTATGGCCTTGTGCTAATCCTGATTTCACGAGCGCTTTAGGATCGGTCTTGATTTCATAGAAAGCGGCCACACTTTCGACACTCGAATAGGTAAATCAACTTTAGTGATTCTGCGAGTCACACTTATATGATTTATTAAGAAGTGAACTTCATCCTCTAACATGCAGAAAACCAACACTAGGCATATAGGAATGGAACTTTTTGTATAAATTCCTAGTGTTCCATAACTATAATTTAACTTGTTTGTACCACATTGAACTCTATCTATATTTTCAAGATATGAGTTGGGTTCCCATTAAATATAGTTGTGTTATTTAATAGACCTTAGTCCCATTCCTTTTGAGGTGATATATATCATCTCTCTTACAAGACCTTTAGTCAGAGGATCTGCTAAATTCTTGTTCGTTTTAATATAGTCGACTGTAATTACTCCTTCCTTGAGTAATTTTCTTATAATTTGATGTCTTAGACTAATGTGTCTAGATTTTCCGTTGTAAGTTTTGTTCGAAACTTTATAAATTGTGGCTTGGTTATCACAACTTATCATAATAGAAGGTGATGGCTTTTTCCATAAAGGAATATCATACAACACATTTCTAAGCCATTCTGCTTCTTTACATGCATCTGCTAGGGCTATAAATTCAGATTGCATTGTTGAATCTGATACACATGTTTGTTTCTTGGATCCCCAAGAGATAGTTGCTCCTCCTAGCGTAAAAATCCAACCAGTAGTTGACTTGGATTTTGATTCAAGATTATTCCAACTTGAATCACTATATCCTTCTAAAACAGATGGATATCCTACATAATGTAAGCCATAATTCAAAGTCCTCTTCAGATATCTAAGCACCCTAGAAATTGCATTCCAGTGCTCTTGTCCTGGATTACTTGTAAATCTACACAATATACTCACTGCATAAGCAATGTCTGGTCTAGTGCAATGCATGGCATACATTAGACTCCCAATAATACTAGCATATTTAAGTTGGTCCATAGCACGCCCAGTATTTTTCATTAATTTGATGCTAGGATCCACAGGTGTAGCAGCTGGCTTAAGTTCAAAATGATTATATCTTTTAAGAACTTTTTCTATATAATGAGATTGAGATAACGCTAAAGAATTATCCTTTCTCACAATTTTGATTCCTAAAATCACATCAGCTTCTCCAAGATCTTTCATATCAAATTTTGATGAAAGAAACCTTTTGGTTTCTTCAACATATTTGAGATTAGACCCAAATATTAACATGCCATCCACATATAAGCATATAATAACACCAACACCATTTTCAAATTTACTATATATACATTTGTCGGCATCATTAACTTTATATCCATGGGATATAACAATATTATTAAACTTCTCATGCCATTGCATAGGAGCTTGTTTAAGGCCATAAAGAGATTTAACCAATTTACACACTTTCTTTTCTTGGCCAGGCAATACAAACCCTTCGGGTTGTTCCATATAAATCTCTTCTTCTAAATCACCATTTAAAAAAGCAGTTTTAACATCCATTTGATGAATAACTAAATTGTGAATAGAAGCAAGAGATATTAATATCCTAATGGAAGTGATTCGAGCAACAGGAGCATATGTATCAAAGTAATCAATTCCATATTTTTGCTTATAGCCTTTAGCAACTAGTCTTGCCTTAAATTTATTTATAGAACCATCCGAATTTAATTTTCTTTTAAATATCCATTTTCACCCAATAGGTTTAGACCCGGGGGGAAGATCGGAAATAACCCAAGTTTGATTTGACAAAATTGAGTTCATTTCATCATTTATTGCTTCTTTCCAAAAGACAGCATCCCTAGATGTTACCGCTTCATGAAATGTGGTCGGTTCATCTTCTACATTAAGAACAAATTTAGTTTTGTTCTTAGTCTCATTTAAATCCCCTTCAACTAAATAAATAACAAAGTCAGGCCCAAATGTTTTTTCAGTTCTTTGTCTTTTACTCCTTCGTGGTTCAACGTCATTCGTTGTTTCTGAAGAAGATATAGGTTGTGAATTTTCTTCTAAATTTGAGGAGTCAACAGTCGAATTATTATTTTCTAAACCTTGATTCAAAGTACTAAACTTTGTTAGATGTTCAAAAAATTGCACATCTACCGACTCAATGATTTCTTGAGTTTCAAGGTTTAAAAATCTATAAGTCGTACTGTTACTAGAGTATCCAATAAAAACACATTTGTAAGTCCTATTTCCTAGTTTAGGTCTTTTAGGTTCGGGTTTTCTTACATAAGCAAGACATCCCCAAACTTTAAGACGTCTAAGATTAGGCTTACGATTAAACCATAATTCATATGGTGTAATATCCTTGTTTTTCAATGGAACTCTATTTAAAATATAACATGCGGATAAAACCGCTTCTCCCCACATCGACAAAGGTAAACCAGAACTGATTAACATTGAATTTATCATTTCAACTAAAGTCCTATTTTTCCTTTCCGCCGTTCCATTTTGTTGTGGCGTATATGGCGCCGTAACTTGATGGATTATCCCATGAGTATTACAAAATTGTATAAACTCACTCGGGTAATATTCACCACCCCTATCGGATCGTAGGACTTTAATTTTTCGATTTTGTTGAGTTTCAACTTCTGCTTTAAAAATTAGGAATTTCTCGAAAACTTCATCTTTACTTTTAAGTAAATATGTATATGCATACTTAGAGTAATCATCAATGAAAGTTAAGAAATATTTATTTCCACCACGAGTCATATTACTCTTCATATCACATACATCACTATGAATAAGATCAAGCATTTCGGATTTCCTCTCAACAGATTTGAACGACTTTCTAGTTATCTTCGATTGAGCACAAATTTCACATTTAGAAAGGTTATCAAATTTACAATCCGAGATTAAGCCGAGATTAGTCATATTTTTTATACTTCTATAATTCACATGACCTAATCTACTATGCCATAAAGAAATAGACTCAACCATATAAGCAGAACTAATATCATTGATTACATTAATTTTAATCATGCCGTTACAAGAGTACCCTTTGCCAATAAATTGGCCATTCTTAGACAATACAAACTTATCAGACTCATACACTAGTTTGAAACCTCTCTTATTGAGAAGGTCCCCAGACACAAGATTTTTACACATATCAGGTACATGAAGTACATCAATTAGAGTAAGTGTCTTTCCAGAAGTTAGCTTCAATTCCACTGTGCCTTTTCCAACTACATTGGCGCGAAGATTATTTGCCATCTTCACTTCTTTTCCATCAATTTCTTGATATGTTTTGAATGAAGAGCGGTCTTTGCATATGTGGACCGTTGCGCCGGTATCCATCCACCATCCACTTTCATTATCAATTGAATTTGCTTCGCAAACAGTAGCAATAAGATCTTCAACATTGTTGGTTTCCTTCGACCCTTGTTTTTCTTTAAATGCCTTCTTTTTAAGACGACATTCTCGAGAATAATGGCCCGGTTTGTCACAGAAGAAACATTTTCCCTTCTTTTTCTTATTTGCACCTTAATTCTTGAATTTGGAATCATTCTTTGCTTTAAATTTTGAGTCTTTGGTAATCTTGGATTTTTTATCCTCAACCATATTAGCTTTTGAATGACCCTCACTTTGTTCATCCTTCTTTTCTCGAATACGAGTATCATCTTCAATACGAAGGTGACGAAGAAGGGATTCCACAGTATAAGTCTTTTCATCATGATTAATTTTCTTCTTAAAGCCATTCCAAGAGGATGGAAGTTTTGAAACAATCACCCCTACTTGAAATTCATCTTGAAGATTAATACCAGCGGCTTTAAGGTCACCAACAATTTATTGGAGTTCATGGGCTTGTGCAACGACAGATTTATCATTATTCATTCTAAAATTCATATAGTTTGAAATTAGAAACTTACGATTGCTCGCTTCCTCGTTTTGATACTTTATCTCCAAAGCCTTCCATAATTCCTTTGCCGTCGGAATCATTCTATGAGCGCTATAAACAGTTTGAGATAAAGCATTGAGGATGTGTCCTCGACACATAAATTCGTCTTCTTTCCTCTTCACACGTTTTTGCTTTATTCCTTCGGTGTCTTCGGGTGTGGGCTCGGGAATTTGTTCAAGGTTATCATCTAGAATGTATGCAAGTTTTAGTGATGTGAGGAAGAACATAACTTTCTCTTGCCAACGGGTGAAATTTCCGCCATCAAAACGGTCGAGTCGAATTAAGTCTTGAGTCATGACTTGGATAGATTGTGCCACAGTTCCTTCCATTTGAGTGGAGTAATAAGAATATAAAATTTTTTGCCTAAAACTGTTGGAGTTTTCTTATGGAAAGAACGAAATATAATAATTAATTTCTGCAAGGCACGTTCTTGGAACGCTTTCTTTTAGGCAAAATTTCTCCCAATCCGGTTGAGACAGAACCAGAACCGCGAGTACACAATGGGTTTTGTAGAACCTGCCTTCAGGATACAATGCAGTATGAACAGTTGTTTGATTCAAACTATGTACTGTTTGATCAAACCCGAGAACACTCTGAATTTGTAACTTGATAATGCCAAAGTATAGAGGACGGAGAGAGGAGAAACTAGCAATTTTCGGTGTCCAAAACAGAGGTCTGGAACTCTTTTTATAGCCATTTCTGTGACTGTTCTTCAACAGTCACAACTCTTCATGGAGTGACTCAGCAACCGTTGGATCGTGCCTGTTTGGAACAGCTACGATCTAACGGTTCAGATTAGGCGTCCCATCGTAAGCGAATGGACATCCCCTACACGAAACGCTACGAGTTCATCTAACGGTTTAGATCAAGCCGTTTCGGATTTTAAACCCTTTGATCGGATCGTTTAATCACAACCGTTGATCTGTTTTACCTCGTCAAAACTTTAGGCTCCCACGCTCCAAGCGACGATGCGCACGTGCGCGTCAAAGCGCGCAATGCGCCCTAAGTCGCCCAATCGCCCTTTCGCGCGCCGCGTGTCGCGCTTACGCGCTTACGCGTGTCGCGATTGGTGGTGCTTAAGCACCACCGCGATGCGTAGGATCATAGCCTCTTATTTGACTTGTCAACTAAGAATCTTAGTTGTCCTTTAGTTGATATACCACTACCTTTTGTAGTATTCTTCCAATGTGGGACAATATGGGATTTTGAGCATTCCCCATATCTTTCACACCCATTTGCTCATGTTTCTACTTTCTAAATTAAAACCCAAACTAAGTTTAAAATAAAACACAAATAATATAATAAAATATTAACAACTAAAAATTAAACTCAATAAATATTGGAATTAATCCAACATACCTAACCCTAAACCCGTAAACACTCGACCCTCTTACACTCGAAACCTGCAAACCCATCTCACCCATTTCGACCCATTACCCAAATCATAATCCAATTTCAAACAAGAAAGACCCAATTTCGATCGAGATCCATTTTCCCACAAAACCAAAATCGATCTCTACCTGCATAAAATTAGGGGTGGCTATTCGGGTCAACGGGTCGTGTTTCGGGCCGAAACGACACAATAAGGCTTTTTCAGACACGAACACGACACGACACGAATTCGTATTTTCTTTAGTTGACACGAACACGACACGAATACCAGAATTTCTTAAATTTCACGCCTAAAAAATATGATAACTCGAAACAACACGACTCATAATTCAGACACGAACACGACACGACTTCGTGTCAAAAAATACGACACAAACACGACCCGAACACGACATATCGTGTCAATTTTGGATCATTTCGTGTCGTTTTTAAAATTGCCACCTCTACTTAAAACCAAACCAAAAGCCAAAGACCAAAACATTTAACCCACATGTTTTAAAACCCTTTTTTCACCACTTTCCCATTTTACCCCTAACTTATTCCCCACACCCCCACTTCTCAAATGACACGCTCTCAACCCACATGCTTTCATGTGCATCACCAAATTATCCCCACCCAAATTCCAAAGCCTCTCCTCATTTTATCTTACACCATTAACCGATCAAAACTACCCCTTAGCTCCATGTGCACTCTATAAGAAGACTCAAGGCCATTTGAAGGATCATCTAGAAACCCATCTAGGGTTTAGAGAGAAGAAAGAGAGAGTTTAGAGTAGAAAATTAAATTTGGTTAGATTAGAATTTTTATTTTTATTTTTATTTTTATTTTTATTTTTATTTTTATTTTTATTTTTATTTTTATTTTTATTTTTATATATAGTGGGGAATGATAAATTGTTGTGAGGATCAATTTGAATTTTTTTTATGTAGTTTTGGTTGGATCATTCAAGTTGAGGGATGCGAATTTAATCACAAATATTGGAGTTCAATTACGCATCAAGAGATTGAATTTGATTGTTCTCTTCTCTTTTCATCTATTTTAATGCTTTTGATTATTAGTTTGTCAATTTTGATATCATGTTAGGCTAAACTCTCCTTTCAAGGGGTGGGGTGAACCCTTATTTGATGTTATTTTGATTTAATTAGTTTGATTATTTGAAAATTCCCTTTGAATGTTAAGTTTGATCCTTCACCCTTAAATTTACGCCTCGGGAGAGGGTAAATGATTTTCGAGAGAAAATCAAAATTCGATATATAATACCCATTTTAGATTCGAATTAGAGATAGGAGTTTCTTAAGTGATGTATTATTCCATGAATTTCAACTCCAAATTTTATTTTCTAAAATTTTCATAAATTTTAATGAATTGATCCTAGCGGATGATTAATTAAAAGGAGTGTAAATCTATTTTCTAGAGTTGTGGGGGGGTGAACTTAATTTTCTAAAAGATTAATATTAAAATTATATTTGCAACGAGAGTTGATTTGTAATTTTGATACTAATTTGCTAGATTTCAAATAAATAAATGAATTAGTTAGAATAACTAAAATTTGTGGTGTAGTCCCACTCCTTGATTGTTCTCAAATTTATTTACCTCACTTTATCTCTTATTTTAGTGTTAGACTTTGTTCATTATTTTTAGTCACTTTTTAGTTAGTTCTTTACATGTTTGATTTAGTTTTGTCTTATTTCACCCTCATCAGAAAAATTATTTTAATATTAAGAAAAGCTAAAAAAATAGAAAAAGTGAAAAATCGAAAAAGAAATTAAATAAACAAATGAATTGCATGCCTCTCTTCAATGTTTCTTCCTTAGATTTGGATTGATACCTCAGTTACCATTATATGCTCTAGTTTTGTTATAATTTTGTAGGTAATTGAGATTTTTTATTATGGAAGCTTTCGAACAACGACGAAATACAAAAAGCATCTCTATCAATCAACAATTATAAAACTTGCTCTTACATGATGATGTAGATGTTTTAACTTGGCACTACGGCCTCCAATCACACATCATAGGGTTGAAGGATAGACAAACTGAAATCCTAATCTATGATTCAAACGATTTTGTCCAAAACGAATTATGTCAATATACAAACAAATTGACTCTATTCGAAATTTGTCCTTACATATATATATGAGTTTAGCTTTATCTATATTTTCTTAAAATAGTTATATGTAATTTTTATATAACAGTTTATCTTTATATTATTATATAACAGTTTGTATTTTTTTTGTATATATTTTATTATTATTTAACAATTTGTTTTTATATATAACTTTTATTTTTATATAACAATTTATTTTTATTTTTAAAAGTAGACAAAAAAACATATCAAATTTTAAAAAAATGTTTCAAAAAATATCTCAAACAATGTTTCAGATTTTTTACATGAATCAGTTCAAGATTAAATAGGTAAAATTATAAACATAAAAAATATAAACCACCAAAAACTATATAACATTAATTTCTGCAAATTCATATAACCCTTACCTACTATAAAAAAAATTATTTTACAATTTTGTACACAATATTTGTACATCATTTTTCATGTCCATAAATAATATATCAACAATAAAAAATTGAATACACACATTCATAGTAAAAATTATGTACAAAACATGAAAAATCGCAAATGGATACACACAACATTTCTTAAAAAAATTAACAAATATACATAAATACGAATAACTAAATGTTGCCGGAAGAGAAAAATTATGGATTTGATTATTTTTTGTCGCCTGAACTAGTAAAAAGTTGCCGGAGTGTTTGAAATCTAGGTTGGAGGTCCATTTGCCGATTTATAGCTTCGGTGTTTTTTTGTTCAAAATGAGAATGGCACTGGGGAAAGACGATCAAACGTTTTTAATCAACTGAAATCATGGTTGCCAACCGCATATTTAATTAAATATTATTAAATAGAATATGCATTGGTCGGTTTAAGTGTAATTACTTTAATTAAAGTAAATTAAAGACCGATTAAATCCAACTTCTCTTCGCGACTACCAACTACTATTTCACTATAAAGGCTGAGTTGCTAACTGCGAGTTTAAGAAGTGTAATACTTTTTGTAAATATGTTCCACGGTACAATATTTTTGTAAATATATAATTAATGTGCATTTTTTAAATAAAAATCTCAATTTAAATGTTCCGTAAAAGATCATTCAAAAGTGTCACTATATATCATTTTGGAGTGTAGAGTACTCATTTGGAGTGCATTTAGTCAGACCCTTTTTAAACCATTCTAGATAACTAACTTTTTTCAAACCGTCGCCTCTTCCTTTAGGGTATGTTAGCAAGTTTTATTTTGAAGAGAAAATAAAAGAAAAGATAGGAAAGTGAAGTGTATCCTTTACATCGTTTGGGAGTTTAAATATGAGAGAAAGAAACACTCTCTCTTATTTGGGAGTTTAAAATGAGAGAAAATAAAGGAAATTTTTTTTTAAAAAAACTTAATCTTCCTTTTACGCCTAAAAATAGTATACTAAATGGGCCTTAGCAAGAGTACACTAATTATAAACCATAACAGATAAAGAGATATAAATCGTAGAAATGTTAGTCTAGACCAAACAATAGAGAGATATGATAGAAAAAGATGGAAACCGAGTTTATGTCTTTTAACCCAAAGTGGTGCCTATGTCCACATGTGTAGCATTGATTGTATAGATTCGATTGGGTAAAAGCTATAGATGAATAGTAGTTACAAGATCATGTGATAACTCTAGAAATGGAAAACATAACCGTATGGAAAATATATCTCGATAAATAGTCTATTAGATAAGAGAGTGGAGAATGACAGGTGGCATGATTTATAGATTAGGCAGGTACACCTTCTTTTAGGGGTGGCCATAGGCCCGAGGCCCGCCAAGCCCGCCCAACCCGCCCAATAAAAAAATAGGGCTTGGGTAAGGTAAATAGGCCCGCAAAGTGGGCTTGGCAAAATTTTATAGGCCCGATTTTTTTTCGGGCGGGCTTGGGCATGAGTTCTTAAGCCCGATGAGGCCCGGCCCGACCCGAGGCCCGAAATATATATATATATATATATATATATATATATGTGGGGGGGGGGACTTCTATAAATATAAAAACGTATACCAAGTCTTTTCATGTAAAGTGAGAAACTTTATATATGGACTTTGTAATATATGGAGTTTAAAACAGATTTTTAATTAAAAAAATTGGTCTTTAAATAAAAAAATAGGTATTTTAATTTAAAAAAAAATCTTTTAATTAACATAATAGGGCCCGATCGGGCGGGCCTGGATAAAGAGCTTTCAAATCTGGGCGGGCTTGGGATTACATAATAAGGCCCGATCTAGGCCCGAGCGGGCTTGGGATAACATTTAATTTTTCAAGCCCGGCCCGAGCCCGACCGGGCTTGCCCAGGTCCCGACCCACGGCCACCCCTACCTTCTTTTACATGCAAGTCGAGGAGGGTAATCATGGGTTTATTACGTTCACATGAAGGGGGATATTTGCATATCTCCTATATGTGTGCATGATGTGACTGTTGCTGATATCATCCTGTCATATGGTATATGTCTGGAAAAATGTTGTTAATTAACAATGTTGTCTAACAGTGAACTAATAGTGTTAAGACAGATTGATGGGACTGTCTGGATGACCTCGTAACTATGGCTGACCAGATTCATTCTTGAGACGACCTCCTGTTGTGGGCGAGGCCACATCTTGATCTGATAAGTGGTGGTTAATTTTTTTTTTGCTCTTGCTATTTTGTCGACTTGTAGTAGCACTCTCAAGCCTCTAGTTGATTTCCTTTCACTATGCTAACCCATAGCTTGTAAGGAATTTCAGACACTGGTGAACAGCAGATGGAACAACTTAGAACTTCTTCAGTCTCCCCCTATAAAATACGATGTTGTAAGCCGAGTGGACGTTCTCTTATAGGATGAAAAACTTAATCATCTTCATTTGTCAAGTTGGACATGTACTGACCACAACCTTAAGTTTGATTGTTCCCAACGGGAGCACCTTCTCCCTCGAAAAAATGATAAGAGGCCTTTGGTAGGCCTCCACCTTGCTATCTCTCAGCCTCAACTTCTTGAAATAACATTCTGGGGCGAATCTCCACGACGTATGCTAAGTTGATCTGTCTAATATGAACACAAGACTTTGCCTCATTGAGGTAGGTTTTTCTTTCTTTCGATTTATCGCCACCACCAGCTTCACCTCCTGCTATAAAGTGACACCCAAAGGGGATCGTCTTGACTTCTTTCACAGTTTCCCTTGGGTTTTTAAGAAGATTTGGAGCATCCTTCAAATTTCCATCTTTGTCCCTTTTCTTCTCACCCACCTTCTTGGAAGGGGACTTTGATCGTCTTCTGGGTTTTTCTCGTCGTGCCTATCTAATCGGACACCTTTACCTATGTACTTCATTAGCTCGCCACATCTGATGAGATTTTCAATCTGTTTCTTCAAAGCCACGTAACTATTAGTGTTTTGGTCATGATCCTTATGGAATTCGAAGTACTTTCTTTTATCCCTTCTATTAGGAGGAGCCTTTAATTTCTCATGTTATTTCAGGTCGTTATTCCCTCGAATCTCATTGAGGAAGTAGTGCACACCTAGAGTCAGTGGGGTATATTCATCAAACTTCTTTAATTTTTCAACCTTCTTGCTATCTTTGGACTCTTTCTTTTTCTACGAGCTCTTTATAGATTTGGCCTTAAAATGGATTAACTCCTTCACCGCCATTTATTCTTTAGCATTCATAATTTTACCAGCTTTGGCCAATAGCTCTGACATTGTTCTCGTTGGCTCTTTAGCTAACGCCCAATATAACTTTCTAGTCAACAAACCACTCATGATTGCCATGATGGATCTCTTCTAGTCATAATTAATCACCTCCATCTTCTTGGTGTTAAAGCGTGTGATGAACTCCCTGGTCGTTTCATCCATTTTTTTACTAACACTTAATAGGTGAGCCACCTTCTTACCAAGATTTCTACACAAAAATTGCTAATGGAGATATCATCTAGCTGCTGGAAGTTCGAGATATAGCATCTCGATAAACCATTGTACCAAATCTGAGCTGATCTAATGATTGTACTGGACAATGTTGGGCAACGCATCTCATCGGGGATGGATTAGATATTTTTAGTGCCTTAGTATTGCTCCACATGAAGTATAGGGTCGATTTTGCATCATATTTTGGGGTGATGATAGGCAGGTTGAACTTATAGAGCGTTGGATAACCCACGATTACTGGTGTAAATGGTGACCCTTGAACAAAACCCATCTACAAAGGGTTCTTAGTCTTTATAATATCGCCTAAGCGATCTTCCAAACGTTGACTGGACCCTTTCCGGGGTTGTTCTTCCAAACATGCGAAACTTTCTTTCTAAATTGAAAAGTAAGATAAGGGAAGGACTTTTTTAATGAATTTTACTTTTCTCCTCTTAAAAATTATTTTCCTCTCAACTAGAAAACAAGAAGAAAGAAAGTTATTTTATTTTTTTCTCCTAAACTCCGAAACAAAGGAAGGAATATTACTTTCTTTTCTCTTATCTCTTATTAACTTTCGTTTCTTTTCTTTTCTCTCCTAATAAAACTTTCTTTTCTTTGTTTTTCTCTCCTAAACTCCCAATCACAGTCTTAGTTAGTTGAACTTCCTTTTTTTCCACCCATCAAACCATCCTCTCTTCACAAATCGATCTCCACTCAAACTGAACCTAATCAACTTTCCCCTTCATTTTCTTCCCATTTGTTTCCTATGAAACCTTTGTTATCGTTCCTGCTATGGAAATTGGAAGTAAGAGAGTGGTGTTGAGTATGTGGATAGGGATGGCAATGGGATAGGGAAGCCATCCCCATCCCCGTCTTCACCATTTTCTGGGGAGGGGTATCCCCACTAGAAATTTTTCGGGGATCGAGTCCACGCGAGGACCCAATTTGATTTCAATTTTTTTTTACTTCTAATCCTACATCAGAATTATAATTATTTATAGAAAAAAATAATATGCAAGCATATATTTATATTAAATGTGTACAAAAAGCTCTTTTTACTTTAAAATTATAATATAAAAAATAATATTTATATATGTAATTAGTTAATTTGGGGAATCCACGGAGAAAATATAACGAGGATCCCCATTGTTCCCAGTCCCCATCTTGACCCCGATCTGAGATTAGAAATGACGTCGTCCCCTCACTCGAATTTTACCCCATCCCTGCCCTGTTAGGGGCGAAACCACGGGAAATTTTATCATTCATATATATGAAAATCAAGGCTAGGACTACCACCGAGCTACATTAAATTTGTTTAATTACGTGTTTTCCTGGATCTGTTGGATATTTGAATGTGCACACCTACTCCATCAAAATCTAAGTTTCAATTGAAAACATGGAGTGAATTGTGACTTTAAACAAGTGAACTGCTCACTTGGCGATCAGTTGGTGTTTTAAAAGAAGTTAAAGTAAACCCCATGTCATTTCAACATGTCACTTATTTTGAGAATTCTTTATTGAAGAATTACTCATTACTTAATTACTTTAATCTACCTAAAGACTCCTTTGCGTCTTATAATTGCAAGTAGCCAAAATTTCAATCAATTAACATATGGGCTTTGGATCGTTAATTTATGGGCTTTTTATTTATATTCAATTATTCATTTGGCCTTGGTGATAATTGTTGGAAGTTATTGGAAGAAATTGGAATTTTTAAGAAATTTTATGTGGTTCAAACGAATACAGAAGTCACTCGAAGGAGATCTCCAGTTGATTTGAACGAGAAGACTAACTGGTTTGAACGAAAAACCCACTTTATTCAAAATTGACATCTAACGACGATCAAATGATCCAGATCTGTAATATGTTCCTAACCTCATTAAAAGGTCAATCGAAGGTTGATCAAACGAGATATTGATATCGTTCGAACGAAACCCCATTCTCGTTTGAACGACCTGCCCAGAAATTTGTCGAATCGATTTCTCTTAGTGTGTTGTCACGTTTTTAGCTGTTGGATGGATGATGTGTCTATGTTTGGTGGCCTTGATGATTATATATGATTTTGGCTTGTGTAGGGTGAGTTTTTAAATAGGTTTGTTGGTGATGTTTTGGGGGAATATGAGAGAGAAAAATGGTGGGTTCTCCCCACCATTTTAATACCAGCATTCAAACCTATCTTTCGGTGTTTCATCTTCCCCAAGATCCTATCACCATTGCGACACCATTCCACCACCATCCTTCCACCTTGTGCCATCATAAGTATTTCACCATATTTAAGCCTTATACACCCATTTTCACCATTATTGAGCTAAGCTATGAAATTTGGAGATATTGTTGGGGGGGGGGGGGGGGGGGGAGAAGAAGAAAAAGAAGAAGACGAGAGAAGTAGGGAGCTTGAAGGGGGTTTAGCTTGGAGTTTTCATGGAGCATGCTTGTGGAGCTAGGCTACCTCCTTTATGCCACATTAGGAGGTGGGGGTTGCCATCACCTTCTTCTTCATCCATAATTTTTGGAGCTCATGGGAAAAACTCTACTGTTAAGTTTAACATTCTATTTTCCTAGTGTTTGATCTTGCATGTACATCTTAAGAGTAGGATGCATTTAAGATTTAAGAATGGTACTTCTTATGATATGTGAAATGGGTTTAAGAAAAAAGAGGTTTCAATAATTTTGAGCAAAATGATATATTTCAAGAAAACTTGGTGTTTAAACATTTTTATGGAATACAAATGTTGGGAATGTCTTATGAACAAATACATTCAAAGTTTTCTTATAAAAATTGGGATTTTTGTACAAATAGACATTTACTCAAGTGATGGATAAATAAAAATGTCTTTTAGCCTGAAAAGCATGTTTTTATCAATATTGTAAAAATTTTAGAATAAATCATATGTTAAACCCATTTAATATCCATATTCTCATGTATATAAACTCGTAGTATTTTGATGTTCAACATATAAACAAGTTTAATGAGGGTTCTAATGGGTTTATAAAATAGAATTTTTAGCCTTTAAGGTGTGTGAAAGGGGTGGAAAGTGTGATAAATGATTATTTAAGACTACATGTGAAAATGAAGAGAAATGGAATTTTCTTGTGAAGTAGTCTTCAAAGGGTAAAAGAATGGAGTTTTCTTAGTAAAGAAAGTAAAGAAATAAAGAGATTTCTAACTTGAGATATGTTACTCCAAAGTGTTAAATAAGTGTTAATGATTATTTAATAACTTAGTGTGTACGACTTAATAATGTTTTTGGGAAAGTACACTTGTGAAAATGGAGAAAAATGACAAGTTTGGAAATGAATGGGTGAAAAGGTAATTTTGCGTAAAGTGGGAATTTTTATGAAATAAAAAAATTGAAAAAAAGGTGTTACACAAATTGGTCCTAAATGAACGTGATTTTTGGGATAAAATCAATGCAAGTGTGTAAAGGACTAAAAATGATGATTTTAAAGTGTAATAGAAATTAGGGTGAAACCACGGATTTTGGCTTCGACCGGTAAAAGAAAGTGTAGTAATGTGTACATTTTTCATATGTTAAAACACATTAATAGGGATTGAGATGGCATCGAGATAAATAAGAAGGGATCAAAGCCCAGGAGTGAAAGACCCAAAATCACTGGCCAGAGCATATGGTAGCATAGTCGGCGGTGTGGAGGCCGTTAAAGTATGTAGATAATGAAATATTCCGGAAAAAAAATAATGAAAAGTGGAACATGTCAAGAAATGGGTTGTGGCATGGGTATGAGAAAAGACAACCTAAGTTGAATAAATTAATAAATGTTCCGGTAAAGGATAAAGTGGATAAGTAAATATGAATTTGATTAATGTCCATAAAGTTAGGAACGGTGAAGTGAAGTGACTAAATGGGTAGTTAAGCAACCTAAAGAGGTTAAACTCGTAATAAACACAAGGGTGTGTTTATGAAGGTTTTTCAAGGAAAAATAAGTATTTTCTAAGCACGATGCTTGCGTGTGTTGAAAGGTGATTTTCAATGAAAATACTAACGTTGAATTGGTATGAATAAAGGGATAAATTTGGTGATAGAAATATTTTTTCTTAAACAAAGGGTTATTGTTTAAAGTATTTAACTGGGTGTGTTAAATAAAGAAATAAATGCTAAGTCAAGTAAAAAGGGAAATTCTTTTACAAGATTAAGGTGAATTAATCGGGCAAGCAACGTATTTGGAATAAAAACAGTTTCATGCATTACTATATATATATATATATATATATATATATATATATATATATATATATATATATATATATATATATATATATATATATATATATATATAAAGTAGTTGCATGTGCACGTAAATATAATGTGTTAGAGTCTCCTTTCTGCCATTTAATTTTATATTGCATTGTTGTAATTTTTCACTGGTTCCCTCGTCTTTGTGATGGTAGGTTGGGTGCGGTTCTATATTTTAATAGTGTTGTAAGTATTCTTTTTATTTTCCGTTAGTACCTCTGTATGCTTGGATTCCAGGGACGCTTCCCACGGGTTCTTCACGTAGCTTGATTTAAATGGAAATCACATGTTAAACAAGTGAAATGTTAATTAAATAAACTGGACTAGCAACATTATGTAGGTTATTTCATTGCACTTCACACCTGATGCTCGGGTCGGACCAGGTTGACCACGGATAACCCATAAATTCGATCTTAGGTGTTACAAATGGTATCAGATCTGTAGGTTTAAGGTTCCTTTCGAGAGTGACGTGGTGAGATCGGTAATGGATCTTTCGATATCGTTGTTGGTTTTGGGCCAGTTACGCTAGATTGGTTACGATTTCGATTCGTTTTATTGACGGTAAAATCGAAGAGATTAGCGTGACATGTAATTCATTACCAATTGGCATACGACCAAGTTAGTTTTCATTAATATCTTATGCGCTTCTGATTAGACATGTTAGTAATTTACGACTGTCTGTTGTGGCGACACCACTGTTTATAGTGTGAGGTGCTTGTGCGTCAACCCTTGATGATGTGAGAGGTCTATTAATATGTTAATAGAGAGAAATGACATCCATTGAGTTAAGGACATGGATCGTGCAAAAGTCAACCGTGGAGACTAGGGGACTATAATGTCATGACTAAGCGGTATTGATTGTGATAAGAACGTGTTAAGTTCCATGGTTAGGTACTTTCGGGTAGTTAGTAATGATGATGTTATTAGGTGAAATAGATCCTTGGGGTAGTTTCATGTCGTTGATAATTGATGATTCAGTAGGCATGAGGAACCGTGTTGGTCAACACTTGAGGATGTATAATCGGTCTAAGTCGGTAAGATACTATTGTTGTAAGTAACTGCCTTGGTGGTTGTTGATTGATATTTGTACCTTGCAAGATATGATGAGAGTTACGGGAAAATCGTGGTAAGAATGTTGCATATGCAATAATGATGGTTAAAGTGATGTAAGAGTGAAACATGGATAGTCTTTCATGACAAGGTTTTAGAAAATATGATGCAATTTCTGGAATAGGATCCCTAATGATGTCGGTGATGTAGACCTATAGACTTATAGGTTGTATATGATGTCTTGTATCCTGCCAAAATCCTTAGTGGTGTCAGTCTGTGGGTTGATGCGTCAGCCGTTTGGAAGAAGATTTTTAGACCTTTATTGGATCTTAAGAAGAGGTTCATAAGTTAGAACTATGTCGGCGTTTTGGACAAGAAGGGAGATAAGTTTATCTATCTAAATAACGTAGCCTATTTTAACGGACTAAGTAATGGATGGGTGCAAGGCAGTTTCGGTGTGAGTATGATTTAAGGATGTCCCTAGAGTATCCTTGGGACTACTGGTGTGTGTCATCCTTGGGAATAGAAGTCAACTTGTTGTAATGCCTTGAGGTCTTCAAAGGTTAAAGTGCTCCATGCATAGAGGCCTATAGACTAGTGTCCTTGCGAATGCTTAATGGTCATATCATGGATTTTGAGAAATTTGTAGAGCGTTCTCACAGTAGAGAATCATAATTGATGAGACGTTGTTGGGTCTTGATGATTTTGCATGGAGTTATGCTTGGCGTCCTTAGGAAACAAATTAAATTCGGTCTTATGGAATATTAGTGTTCCAATGATAATGGTGTTGAGAGTCATGTGATGACCACGGGTTATTGGTCAAAGTTCGAAAAGAGTCAAATAATGCACGTGTCGGGTACTGTCATTCGGATTGGCACAAATGGGTGATGTAGCCTTCTAAGAGAGATTGGAAGCTTGTGTCGTGATTGGGCGCAATGCTCAGGTGTCATGGAATGACTAACGTAAGCATTGTAATACTTGATTTTTGGGAGTACTAAGAAATGTATTCGGGACTTAGATTGATGATGTCATGATTAGAGACTTGAAAGTGGTACCCAAGAGGGATATCGAAGCATGATTAGGGTATCAACATGTGTCGACAGAATAAGTTAGAATAGTCCTAGCAAGTAAGGTACTAGTTCTTGGCATGTCTTGCCAAACCAGTATGGATTATGAGATGTAGTCATGTAATGGTACTTATTGACCTTAGAATGTTAATGGCAACCGGGGTAGCCGTTACGTAAATTCAGTTTGGATAGAACCTGAAGACAAGCTCAGTGAAAACCTAGTGTAGGTAAAGGTTATTATAAGGTGAATTTTTCGCTTAACGGGGTACTTCCTAAGGGGACGTAGGATACAATCATGGTATGATAATGTCAAAAATGGCCTACGTGTATTAGGTTGGTCACGACGTCGCTAGAGAGATGGATAAAGTCGGAATGGACAAAAGAATTGGCATTCATCAGCCGGAGTGGCTCACATTCGCTAAGAAGGTAAAGAGGAAGCCTTACCCTTAAGGAGGGAAAGTCCAATTTTTTACTTCCAAAAGGACCAAGGTTCTAAAAAACGCGGGGCGTGATCGAGGCGTGGAGGTCAAGCCTTATGCCTTAGAAGCCTAGGCGGGCCTTAGGCGTAAAAAGGCGTGAAAAGGCGTTTAGGCCTTCTTAATATATTTTAATATTTTTAAACCATAACAAGGCTATTAAAATACTAAAATTGTACATATCATAAAAATATATCTGAATATATGCAAATTAATATACTATTTGATTATTTTGGATGAGATAATGGTCCGATTTGTAAAAAAATTTCTTTAAAAGGCGATATCATTTCACTAAAGCATTGTTTTTTTAGAAAAAAGTGCGCCTTAAGGGTTTTACCAAGAATAAGGCGTGAAAAGCGTAAGGCGGGGCGTTTCTCCCAAGCCTCAAGCCTAGGCGTGCCTAGGCGGAGCCTAGGCGGGTTTTTTAGAACAGTGAAAAGGACAATAGGTTCATATGTTGCTCTCAATTTGTGGAGATAAATGGTTTGTGATCCGATCCATCACAGCTGGTGACTCTAGCCAGGTGTGTGGCTAGGTTAGGATATAGTGAGCACGTTCGTGAGGATTCGTAGACTTCATAGAGTGTGACAAAGGTTCGTCCTTCGTAAACCATAGTCCATCGCATGCGAATGGGATTTTTTTCGAAACAGTTATTTGTTCTTTATAATTCCTTGTGTCCCTTTCGGCTCCGGTGATCAAGGATTGTGGTCCCACGGTTGTGGTAGCTCGGATTTATACCAGGTTATGGTACGACGCAGTTTGGCCCAGTAGAGTGCGGTTGGACCTGGCATGATCAATGTAGGTCGGTAATTGGGTGCACCTTGTCTAAGGTATCCTTGCTATTGCAAAAAGTTCTGCGTATGGGTGGTTACGCTTTCGGCCACACAATTTGCTCACAGTATCTATTTTCTTTAGAATTAGCGACCTTATGATTAGCTGGTATGGCAGTTAGTGGCTCTGGGTATAAAGAGCAAGATGATGACTTGAGGATATTGTATAGTGTTAGAACTTGAGGAAACTTAGCACATAGTGTTATTTTGACACGGTGAGCGGATTGGCATAATACTCAGGTATGTACTCCATAGTTAAACGCCTAGAGTGATACTTGATTCGTAAGAGGACCTTCAGAAGGTGTCAGTCGGGTGCACGATGATGATTTGGTCGGTGTGTTGCTCCTCGGAGTGAGTAATTAGCAATGTGAGGTTAGTATCAAGCTTAAGAGAAATTGTGTAGTCGGGATGACCCAAAAATTCATGGAGACCCTTTGGATTTGGATCGTTAATATATGGGCTTTTATTTATATTCAATTATTTATTTGAACTTGGTCATAACTGTTGGAAGTTATTGGGAGAAATTGAAATTTTAAGGAAAATTATGTAGTTCAAACAAATGTAGAAGTCGTTCGAATAAGGTCTCTAGTTCGTTCGAATGAGAAGACTAATTTATTCAAATAAAAAGTCCACTTCGTTCAAAGTTGACATCTAATGACGATCAAATGACCCGACTATGTAATATGTTCCCAATCTCGTTAGTAGGTAGGGATGGCAACGGGTCGGTTCGAGGTCGAGTTTTGACTCCCCATCCCCGTTAGAAATATCAATCCCCGTTCCCGCCCTGTTTCCCATTATACCAGGTTCGGGGATCCCCGTCCCCGTTTAAAACGGGTATCGATTTTCCCCCGGGGAACCCGTTTCCTTTTTTTTAATATAAAAAACTCATTTCGTCTAAATATTTTCCTTCTATCAACATTTATTAAATTTATAACAAAAATGTTATCGGCGCACATAAAGGGCATTTAAATTACATCCAAATTAGAAATGATTAAACACATATTATGCTCTTAAAAATAAAAAAGTAGTACTGAGAGCATATTACGCTCTTAAAAATTTACAGAGCATAAATAAAGATAACAAGCCATATAGAACTGGAAACAAAGATAACAAATCACACAAACAAATCTAATTCATAACGGTAAATAAAGAACAAGAAGTTAACAAACCATATAGAGCTCTGCGTGAGTGAAAAAAAAGTTAACAATTGGAACAAATAAATATAACAAACCAAATTTAATGTTAACAACTTGAACAAATAAATTTGTGTCAACAACTGGAACAATAAAGAACTGGAACAATAAAAAAAAAGTTAACAATTGGAACAAATAAAGAACAAATCGCAACTGGAAAAAAAGTTAACAACTGGAACAAATAAAGAACAAATCGTAACTGGAAAAAAAAGTTAGCAACTGAAAACAAATAACGAACTCACACCGTAGCAAAGCAAAGGTCGTCGGAGGGAGGGATTTCACAGCTAACTCACAGCGTAGGGTGGGAAAAAAATTGGAGTGGTCGCCGGCACAACTCACAACATAGGGAGGTGGGGTGATGAGGGATTTTGAGTTTGATTTGAGATAAGGGGAGGGAGGCGCTAAGCTGAGAGTTAGGGTTATGAGATATGTTATGTTCGTCCGTCCCTTTCTCAATATCCTTAAGTTATATATTTATTATAATATTAATATATACATACATATTTATAATATATTAATATTTCGGGTATCCCCGTGGAGACCCGAGGCTATACTCGAAACTGACCCAAAAAAATTCGGGGATTTTTTTAACTCCCCGAATCTGCCCCGATCCCTGAAATTTCGGGAATTTTTTCGGGTATCCAAGGGTAATCAGGTTTTCGGGGAAAATTGTCATCCCTATTAGAAGGTCGTTCGAAGGTTGATCGAACGAGATCTTGATCTTGTTCGAACGCCATTCTCGTTAGAACGACCTGCCCATAAATTTGTCAAATCGATTTCGCTTAGTGTGCTGTTGCATTTTTAGCCGTTGGATAGATGACGTTTGGTGGCCTTGATGATCAGATACGAGTTTGGCTTGTGTAAGGTGGGTTTTTAAATAGGTTTGTTGGGGTTTTTTTTTGGGGGGGGGCGGGGGGGGGGGGGGGGGGGGAATATCAGAGAGAGAAATGGTGGGTTCTCCCCACCATTTTCATACCAACATTCAACCCTCTCTCTCTAATTTTAAGGCTCTTTCATCTTCCCCAAGCTCCTCCAACCATTGCTACATCATTCCACCACCATCCCTACACCTTGTGCCACCACATCACATTTCACAAGTATTCTACCATATTTAAGCGTTATACACCCATTTTCACCATTGTTGAGCTAAGCAACGAAATTCGGAGATGATGTTGGGGGGGGGGGGGGGGGGGGGGGGGGGAGGGAGTTGAGAAGAAGAAGAAGAAGAAGAAGAAGACGAAGTATGGTGCTTCAAGGGGGATTTTCTTGGAGATTTCATGGAGCATACTTGTGGCGCTAGGCAACCTTATGGAGGCCACTTTAGGAGGTGGATGATTGCCATCACCTTCTTCTTCATCCACTATTTTTGGAACTCCACTAGAGGTGGGAAAAACTCTACTCTTAAGGGTTTGTTTGGTTTGGGGTGAAATATTTTTAACCGCAGTAAAAAGTAAAATGGTGAAATATTTACACATATTTAAAATTAAATTTTTGTTGGGTTGACATTATGAATAAGTGCACCCCTTATAATTTAAAACTTTAAACAAGAATAAAGAATAAAATTTAACTCTAAATATGTGAACGTATTTCACCATATTACTTTTCACCGCGTTGAAACATATTTTACCCCGAACCAAATAGACCCTAAGTTTAAGACTATATTTTTCTAGTATTTGATCTTGCATGTAGAGTTTAAGAGTATGATGCATATATGATTTTAAAATGATATTTCTTATGATTTGTGAAATGGGTTTAAGAAAAAAAAAGGATTTCATTGATTTTGAGCAAAATGATATATTTCAAGAAAAGTTTTTAAACATTTTTATGGAATAAAAATATTGGGAATGTCTTATGAACAAATATATTCAAAGTTTTCTTATAAAAATTGGGATTTTAAGTCAAATAGACATTTACTCGAGTTTTAGAGAAATAAAAATGTCCTTTAGCTTGAAAAGCATGTTTTTGTCAATATTGTGAAATTTCTGAAATAAACCATATATTTTTGTCAATATTGATTAATGTCCATAAAGTTAGAAATGATAAAGTGAAGTGACAAGCAACCTAAAGAGGTTTAATCCATAATTAACATAAGAGTGTTTATAAAAAGTTTTTAGGAAAATATAAGTATTTTCTAAACACAGTGCTTGTGTGTGTTGAAAGGTGATTTTCAATGAAAATACTAACGTGAATTAGTATGAATAAAGGGGTAAATTCAGTAACAGAAATATTTCTCCTTAAACAAAGGGTTAATGTTTAAAATATTTAACCGAGTGTGTTTAATCAAAAAATAAATGCTAAGTCAAGTAAAAAGGAAAATTCTTTTACAAGATTAAGGTGAATTGATCGGACAAGCAATGTTTTTGGAATAAAAACGATTTTAGATGTGCACGTAGATATAACGTGTTAGATTTTCCTTTCTATTTTATATTGCATTGTTGTAATTTCCCTATAACGTGTTAAATTTTCCTTTCAATTTTATATTGCATTGTTATAATTTCCCACTAGGCATTTGGCTCATTTCCTCGTCTTTGTTACGACGGATCGAGTGCAATTTCGTATTTTGAGAGCGTTGTACAAGTATTCTTTTTATTTTACGTTAATAACTCTTTATGCTTGGATTCCAAGGACGTTTCCGACGGATCCTTTACGTAACTTGATTTAAATGAAAATCACATTCTAAACGAGTGAAATATTAATTAAATAAAACTGAACTAACAACATTATTTAGAGTATTTCATTGCACTTCACACTTAATGCCGCATTACATCAATGGATCTATCAAAGAACAGGATTTCAAAAATTAAATTTCAACTTCACTATTATAGGAATTTTTTACAACAATGTATTTATGATAATTGTTCATGTCATGTGCTTGTTTTGTCATTGCTTCTGATATAGCTTCTCCAACTGAAAGCAAAGTAAAACAAGTAATATAACAAACCCACCCCAAACTTTCCCACAAGATTTAAACAATGGTCAGCCAATATGGCCCACATTTTTTTTTTATAACCCTGAACCTCCACACGAACGATCCCTTTGGACTCCCTCGTGCAAGCTAAACAGGGGGGCACTGCGCATGTCCACCTCACACACGAGCCCCGCTTATATACTTGTAAACCCTGCGGGGGATCGAACTCACGACCGTGCGCCTAATCACACAGTCCTGAGGAAGCCCTCCAACAGGGGCAGGTATCCGTGGAGAGGGATCGAATTCATGACCTATGGTCTAGAGCGAAACCCTCCTTACCACTGGACCAAGCCAGGGTGCATATGTTATGGCCAACATTGATTCCATAGAAAAGAAAGACAACACAATTTCTTACAAAAACTTACTGAGATGACACGAGTTCCAGAACTTATTGACACGGAACAGAGACAACATACAATAAATTGATAAAAACAGGAGAGAATTTAAAATAAAATAAAAAGTACTGATAAATTATGAGAGGAGCCAGGTGAAAATGTCCCAGATAGCACCAGATGCAGGACCACAATTCATTTTCCATTATCGTCTAGCATGAACGTGGTCAAGGTTGTTTGATTTACTCCAAACCCATGATTGCCAATTCATCTCCCTCGTGTCTGGCGGGTATTGTAGGACTTGCAGTTGGGGCACTTGTTGGCCATGATATGGAACTGTACTTCTGAGGTGGTTCCACAATCATTACAGAGGATCCAAACCTGCAAATAAATTGATATTAATAAGCTTTCCTTCTTTCTTTTTTCCTGGGATACCATTGAACTTTTTGCCTTAAAAAAAGGATTAGAAAATACAAATAAATATGGATCTAGATGAAACTTATTTAAAAAAATATATATATTGATTCATTTGTGGGATGATGAAATATTATCATTTCAATGGGCATTTACCAAACACTCGAGTTCCACGATCCAGCATCAAGAGCTATTATTATTTAGGTAAAGAGAAGTATCATAATTACTTAAGAGCAACAGCATGGCCCAAACCTATCACACACACGAGAGAGAGAGAGAGAGAGAGAGAGAGAGAGGAGGACGAAGAAAAACAAACCATTTTGTGTTGATACAATTCAGGCATGGGCGTAGCTGCAACCTCCATGTCAAACTTCTCCCAAACCTTTGACATATCACAAACTGATTTGGAGCAAAGAGGACAAGCATATCTAACACAACAACAGAGTCTATTAGTACTAAAATGTGAAACCGTTCACACTATAAAAGATAAACTCTCTATCAAATTACGAGTCGCATCATTTACTCGAATAAACCAGTGTACCAAATTTCACAATAGATAAGTTTGACATTCATATAATGACTCTCAATCTAAAAGACGGATCGAGTAATAAGAAGAAAAAGAGTTGTATTTCCACTCACAGGTAGTGTTCCTGCATCTCTTTCAAGCAGTTCTTGTGAATGGTGTGGCCACAAGGCATAACAATTACATCATATCTCGACTCAAATAGATACTGCATAATATGCCCCGCAAAATGCAAATCAATAGATAACATAGTTTTCTTTGAGAGAGAGAGAAAAAGGGAGAGGGAGAGAGAGTACCTCAAAGCAAACGGGGCAGTCATGGTGCAATGCTCCTTCCACACAAGGATGGCTGTTCTTCAAAAGAACTGAGTAGCAGCATCCTGAATTGTATAACAGAAATTTGTTAATAATAAAACAATATACTGTCCAAACACAAGTAGTTCAACATCCCAATCAGCATACAACCATTAACCAGCAGAGATGAATTAAAGGAAAGGGCAAGTGTTACATACTGCATTTGTGGCAATGAAAGAAATTCTCCGGCCCACCAATTCTGATTACAAGAAAAGAATGTGCAGGTGTTAGCTCAAAATAAATTAAACTATAAGGAGAAAATGAATGAAGAAAGCAGACAAGATACGATACGACTTCCAAATATCTGGTGATCATGAGGATATTTTCCAGATCTATTCTCCAATTGATAGAAAGTACCAAATTATATATTCCCGAAAATGGTCGGAGAAGTGAGGAAAGAGATGAGTTGGATAGGATATTCCATAACTACCTGATGTATATGGGATTTGTAGCGATACGTGGCACGTTGTTGTGCCTACGGGAGAAGACTATCTTTTATTTTCCATTTTTAGTTTAGGGTATATTGTAATTTTCCTTTATTTTTAGTGCTTAATTAGTCTCCAAAGGGGCTAATGGGTCATTTTTAGGTATTAGTTGTTCTTTTTGGTCTTTTTGGATAATTGTTTTGCTAGCAAGCTAACTCTTCCTATAAATAGGCCATTTGGCCTTCATTTTTACTTAACCTTGAATAGTAAGAATTGAGAACAAAGAGACTCATTTCACTATCTTAATTATTTTTTTTTGTTGTTGTTGTTGTTGTTGTTGTTGTGTAGTGTAATAATAACGCTTCCGAATTTGAAGATTTAAATCAAATTGATATCAGAGCTCGGTTTGTTCTTGGTATTCGTCGGGGTGCGTGAAGCAGGTCACGAGTTGAGATTCCAACTCCAACATCCCTTCAATCGAAAGATTGATAAATGTCCAAAGGGGAATCGGGTTTATGAGAACTCTAAATTCCATCACCGCAAAAAAAGGGAGGATACCAACCCTTTTAGCCACCACCCTCCTCCACCTCCACTTCCTACCGCCACACAACCACCACCCCGTCTACATGAAATCTCCGTCTTCAATTTTTTTACCCAAACCAGAACCTACAAACCCTAACCAAAAACCCCAAAATTGAAACCCTAACCCTCCCAAAAAAAAAACAAGAACCTACAAAAACCTAACCCTAATCAGCCGTACCTACTGTCACCAAACACCCCAGCAGCCCCTAGCCACCGTCGACCAACCCCACTGGCCGAAAATGCCCTAGAAAGGGACGGAAAACCTGCTGAGACACCCGCCTACCAAACAGAGGCAGGCCGACCACTTTTTCCACCCCCCAAATCCCCGAAATAGCCCCAGTATTCCTCCAGTCCTTGACGAGCAAACCCTAGGCCTACCTTGTAGCAGTCAACCACCCCTAGCCCCTCAGCGGCCCCTCCCCACTGCCAGCAGCCCTCGATCACTTTCCCCAGCCTCCAATCAGCCCTTTACCTACCCCAATCAGCCCATACAGCCCTCGAAACACCCCTGTCCAGCCTGCTGCTGTCCCAACCCTTCCAACACTTTCCCAGACCACCCTACAACCTTTGGGGGTATGTCAACCCTACTACAAACCCTAACCAAACCCACTACCACCTAGGGCTTCCATACACCTCCCAAATTCCCAAAATCCAACCAATTTTTACCCCAACTTTGCCAAAACAGCCCCACCTCTCTTTTCACCTATTTTTACCCTTATCCCACTCATTTATGCCCAACCAAATTACATTCGACCCAAAACAGGCCTACCCTACTTTGAGCCGATCTCACCCTCCCTATTGACATCTAATCCGGTCAATTTTTTACACAGCATATGACTTCCATGAGAAATGTAACCGCCGGAAATACATTTTCCGACTATTTGCCATTATGAGGCTTGGCATTCCAGGAGCAATCCACTTGTCTCGCCATCATACTCGCAAAGGTGCGGTCGCCGTCATAACCGTCCGGTCAGATTCAAGGGTCCACCAAGCCAAGTTGCAACCATGTGCTTGTAGTGTTGAGAAGACGGATATGGTCGTCAGGTATTGATTGCTCGGATTTCGTAGGGAGGCATCGTTCAGATTCGAGTATATTAGGCCTATTGTTAAACAAAAGTTCGGCCGGTCCATTTTCGTGTTGAATTTGATTTTGATTTTTACCTCGAAAGTTAACACTTGCACCGACACGTGTCCATTTAGACATTGATGAGTCACCCTCCAAGCTTGAGGACAAGCTTTTACCAAGACAGGGAGAATGATGTATATGGGATTTGTAACGACATGTAGCTCGTGGTTGTGCCTACGGGAGAAGACAATCTTTTATTATTCATTTTTAGTTGAGAGTTGATTGTAATTTTCCTTTGTTTTTAGTGTTTAATTTGTCTCATGTTAGGGCTAATGAGTCATTGTTAGGTACTAGTTGAGAGAGAGAAACCCATTTCACTATCTTAATTATTTGTTGTTGTTGTTGTTATGTAGGTAATAATTGTTGTGTAATGTAGTAATAACGTTTTCGCATTTGAAGATTTACATCACTACCATTACCATTTAAATCACACATTAGCTGCAACGTACCTGCATTATTTGCATAAGATCAGGCAATTTCAGCCCGTCAATCTTAATTCCCTCTCTCTCCAGCATGTTCGATATAATTTTTATTAATAGTTTAAGTGCCTTCAAGGAAGGTCGTACTTTTGTGCGATGGCTAGTACCCTCACCCAAGCTACGGTTGGTCGAGACATGAGAGCAGCCTCTTCATATATGCCTCTCCCAGACCTACAGTTAAGCGGGAGCCTTGAGTACAACCTTTTTTTAAGTGCCTTCAATCCACGGGTTTATTGTATTTTAGTCATATTTTTTTGGTCAAACTTTCATTTAAGTCCTATTGACTTGTACACTTTGTTGGTCCTGTTTTTAAAATATTATAACTCTAGTGTCTAAACTACTGATTAAAAACTCCAACTCCCACATCTAATCCATTTCAAGAACACAACATTGTCACTCTCCATCTCCGCCACACTCAATCTGTATCTCGATCCCCACATCTAGTGTATATGTGTATGTATATGTGTGCGAGTGTGTACATGTGTATATTTGTGTTCATGTGTATATGTGCAATTGTGTGTGTATATGTTTATATATGTGTACAGTGTACGAGTGTTTGTAAATGTGCGAGTGTGTGTTTTAGCATAAGAGAAAGAAAGATACTTTGTGTTACTCCAAATAAGTATCTACAGTGTGCATATTTAGAACTTGAAGAGCGAATATTTACACTCCCAAGTCATAGTTGTCAGAATCTTAAGATTCGCGATTCAATTCGTACGATTCCATCCGATTCACATACTAATCGATACGAATCGGCAAGTGCTATTCATGTTCCGGTGCGATTCATGTTTCTCGGAGGGTGTTGAATATTTTCAACCGACTTAAAGCTCGTGCTCGTTTTTTGTTCCTTTTAAAATAACCCTACAAATATTTTATTATTAAAATAATAAGAAGTTAGTACAAACTTAAGTTACCCTTTGCAAAAGAGAGAGAGAGATAAAAACACATACTGAATGAAACCTAAACTGCGATCACATTTCTTCTTCTCTTCTAACCTGTTCCAAGAAGCGATTTCCTCTATTTCGTGTTTCGATCATTTCTTTCTTCTATTCATACTTGTTTGAAGGTGATCGAGAGAGGGAGGTAGCTTTGCGGTCGATTGAAGCCAACAAATCTTGTGTAAGGATTTTATAAGTTATTATAAGTTATTGTTATTATAACGTATTTTTTATAGTTTTATGTTTTATCTTTATTTGTGCTATTATATTGTATAATATATTGTTGTGTTTAAATTTGGACATTGTAGGTGGTGGTATTGTAAGAATTTGGTCATAATTTGGACACGAAAGTTCATTTTGTTAGTTATATTTTAATGAAATCATGTTTTATAATTTGTTTTAGGCCATAATATGTTTTATTACATATTCTTAATGTGTTCACATTGCATTATATATTATTTTCTACATATTTTACGTTTATACAAATTTTTACGATTCGATTCACGGTTCATGATTAATAAGGCTTTCGATTCACGATTTGATAACTATGTCCCAAGTAGATAAAAAGATCGCACCCAGTGCACAGAGCTCCCGCTTAACTGCAGGGAGAAGCGGGAGACGACTGGCCTTAACCCATATATGGAGAAGTTGCTCCCATGTCTCAAACCCGAGACCAATCGTAGCTTGGGCGAAGGCACTTGCCATCGCACCAAGTAGATATTTGCTAAAAAGAGAAAAACATGAATAACAAAATGGAGAATAAGAATCTTTCAAGGTATGCAGTTGATGTTATTTTTCTTATGTTTGTAAAGAATTACATTCACGGTAAATATTTACCGAGTTTATTGTTCTTTTGTTCATCCCTTTCTCGTTCTTCTTTTGAAAAGTTTTATTGTAAAAGTAAATATGTACATTTAGTGTAAGTTTTGTTTCATTCCTTGTTTATTTATTTTCCTTTTATTGTGATACTACACAACAAATATTTACTTCTTATTCTTCTTTTAAGCTTCTTAGTACATATTGACTATGGTGGTCATAGTGACAATGGTGGTGGTGGTAGGTTTTGGCTGTGGCGGCCACAAGTTGTGATGGCGGCGATGGAGACGACATGTGGTGGTGGTGGCGACACCTTTGATAGATATATTAGGGCTTAGTTATTTTTGAAATGTTAGGGATATTTTGATCATATATATTTTTGAATTTATGCTAATAGGACTTATTTGATAGTTACTTTATTTATAGGACTTGTGATGAAAACTCTTTTAAATTGGACTAATATACAAGAGCCCCTTACTCTAACCATTATAATAAAACAATTAAACGTATCAGTCAAAAAACAAAGGAAACCAGTGGTACGTAAGTCACTGACGGTACTTCAATCATGGATATAGTAAATAAATAAGATGATGTGATTTCAAAGGTATAACCGGTAAATATGTATTTCTTCCTTTCCTTTCTCCTTGTATACCCAGAAAAGAAAATAATACCGCTCTTATCTCCCACCTGCCCTTCTAGCAAGAGAGTGACAGAGAGAGAGGGAGAGTGCCTTTTAATATTTTATTTCCTTCCTCTTGTTGAACCCTTCGTAGCGAATGAAGTATTATAGGTAAAACTGTAAAGCTCTTTACCAGAAGAACAATCATAGGAAGGTTTTTCTAGAAACTTCATCCGAAACACCAGTAATCACGGTTCGCTTCCTCATTCCTATTATAACAAATAGATTTTCAGATTTTTTATAGGATTTCAATAATCATACCTGCAGATACCACAGCCATCACAATGATACTGTTGCTTAGATGTCTGCAAAAATGACAGAAACAAGATGATTAGGTTACAGGGGAAGGAATCAAAAACAGATTTAGGAACGTGCTATTTGTCAAGGTGATTTCATTTTCATGGATGAATTTGTGCAACATTTGTTTAGGCCACCTGACTAGTTTGCAGTCTTATATGCTTCTTAAGGCTTGATATCTCCATCCACATTGATAAACTTTTGTCAAGGAAAGATTAATATACATAAGAAGGGACATCACTCACATCATCATCGAATAGCTTGCATGTTCCACAGAAGTATCTTCCCATACATACACCACAGCTGATGCAAACTTGCCCAACCTGATCATAACAGCAGCCACCACAATTAAAAAGGATGAAATGTCCAAGTTCCATGAAATTATTACAATAAATAGTTCAAACTTCAGAGCCCCCTAAACTTAGTATTCAGAGGCGATCCCAGGATAAGACAAACTAATTAACCTTGAAGTGGCAAAATAAGACCCAACCTATTTAACTAACTCAACCAACCCATTAAAAACCCAAATCTAACCCAACCCACTAGTTAAAGGGAGCTTGACGAGTCAAGCCTTGTGTACGTAAGACATTTCCTTATTGGTCCTATCGCAAAAAAATATTCCACAATAGATTCCATTCATTAATGTAGTAAATATTCACTACGGCCCAATTTGGTTGCGCAAATTGTTTGATTATGTAAATTTATTCATTGTGAATTAGTAAATTGTAAATGAGTCAATTTGAAATGAGTTAAATCCAATTTTACACAATGTTTGGTAAAAACAAACATTGAAATAAATTTGAAATTGATGTTAAGGTTCTATGAAAAAGAGGTAAAAACAAATCAAGAGAGAGAGGAGGAGAGAAAATAGAGAGGGGGAGAAGGAGAGGGGACTTGCACTTTATGTGACTCCCATTTCAAATGGATTCATTTCGCATTTTTTGTGAAATGATTCAATTTCAGATTTTGCACATGAGCTAAAATGGGGCAATTAATGAATCCTTCCATTAATGAAATTAAACACAATTAATGGGTCAATTTGTAAATGGATCAATTTATTAATGATTCAATTTACAATTTTGAGACAACCAAACGGGCCTACCTGTTTTCTAACAGTACCTATTGTAAAAAAAAAAATCATGGGACTTGCTGGAGTTAATAAAAAAAACATAGGACCTATATAACTACATACAAAGTAAACAAGACAAGTGATAAATATCCCACAATTAAACGGGTCTGATTGGGTGAGCCTAATTAGACCCTTGACCCAAAACTAAAAACCCCTGATCTCTATCCGTCTCTACTGGATTCTTACCTGATTTTTGTAATAGATGACATTAGATTTCTATATAAACTTTAATACCTGAATTTATCAATTTAATTTCCAAAAAAACACGTAAACTCAAACCGAGTCATTTTCTTGGCAAATTCAACCATGAATTCCTTTACACCAAGGGGTGGCTCTGTACAATATGCAAGAGATAACAGAATCAAAATGTGATAACAAAGAAGCAGCCTTCAAAGTAGCTGTAATCTTCTTTATCTCTATATTTGCAAATGAAACAAACCAAACATACATGATTATTTAGTGAAAAAAGCTCATTACCTTCATCACTATTAAAATTATTTTCATCTTCCCTATTGCCATTATGAATCGCAAGTTTGACGTTCAAACAACCACCAAAAAGTATGCTTAAATTAATGTTTTGATGCTCGGCTATAAATATAGGTCCAGTTTGTTAATTTATTTTTTATAAACGGATAAAATGGGTTGACCAAGGCCCGACCCAAACCAAATTTGACCCCACTATATTACTGGGTGGGTTTGGAGCCGACCCGTTAAACTTCAACCCAGTGGTGACCTACCCGCAACCTGCCCATTTGCCACCCCTAACCTTGATCTTCAATTTTAAAACCATGTCCACAAAATGTTTGAAATGATAGTCTACTAAAATGCAAAAGAATAACTCACCTCTTGTTCAGTGCCACATAGCGAACATATGACCTAAACCAAAAGGTAACATTATAATTAGCTTACAGAAGTTCCAGGGGAAGTTTAGAGCATTTGAGATCAGTACAAGAAGATACCTGTTGGACCTGATGGCGTGGAATGTCATGTACTTGTTTTTCATCGACATTGATATTGTTCTGTGGACCAATACACATTTATGTCAGTATCACCAAACATTGTTAACAATAATCTTATCTCAAGGCAACACAAAAGGACATAATACAACTAGAACAACATAAAACGAGATAATACACAACTAGAACATCTGCACAATATAAAACACTTGATCACTCAGTATGAATATATAAATGAAAAGCATATATAATGAAAATTAAGGGCCAATTGTTATAAATTTTTGAAGATCATCATTTGTCCAAATTATTGATGATGTTTTTGTAAGCAAATTTACTTCTAAAATCTAATGTCATTATTGATACATTGAGAGATTTGGGATAATACCTTATATTGGATACTTGGTTTTTTTTGTCTTATAAATAAAAAAGGACCCATGTGGCAGACCCATAGACGAGAGATTTACAAAAAACTACACAAAATCCCCGCAGGAAATGGCGTGAATTGAAAATATATATTATCGTATTATTAATATAAATAGTTATTAAAATTAATTAGTAGATTATTATTAAGAGGATATTATTATTTACATAATTAGTTAGTTACCTATTTTAATTAGATTTCCCTTCACCTTTTTGTTTCCTAATTAAACTAAGATGCTTGGTCAACAAGTGTAAATTTTAATATAAATAAGACGGAATCGGTTCTTCGCTGGACACCCATGTTATTAAAAGTCAAATGAGAGCCCTTCATGTTACAAGCAGTTGAGCTAGTCGCGACCAGGGAGGGATGACCCACCTAACGAATTCACGTTTTCCGAAAGGGGGTCTTGAAAAGGTCTATCATATGGTGTGTACTCAGTGACAATCAATGCTCCAAAATTGACCACCACAAGTGGAGTGTCGTTCCTCCATGAATGACCCTTTGCATCCAATTCAAAGAATTGAATGAAAATATCATAGATTTTGAAGGTAAAGCGGCGGCGAGAAGCCATCCGGCGAGTGAAACGGTTCAAGGAGGTGTGATTTTGGATACCCACGATACGGGTAAGACTTGAAAAATCACCTCCGCCCAAGGGGAGATGGGGCTCATGTAGTGGAGTTGGGCTTGTTGAATTCCAAAGCAATTAAAAGTGGAGATGGGTTTATGATTAATGGGTTTAGATTTCTCTATGGGCCTAAAAGATATGGGTTGCAAGGGGTTTAAAGCCAGCTAGAGATTTCAAAGGAGTCAGCTTTGAGGTTAAAGGTGTTGGCCCAAGTACGAAAATTGATTATTTAGGCCTATATCAATTTGATTTTATCCCTGGTTTTCAGTGGGTGCAAACTAAATTATTTAGCCTAAGAAAAATTGAAGAAATTTTTTTGGATCTCAATTAAAATGTCCAAATATTCAAAATATTTATGGGTGTGGCATTGACTTTTACAAATCTCCCCTATGGTTCGTGGTAGAGCTTTTCGAAGAAGGGAAGGACATTACTTATCTGATGGCGTCTTCAATCAAGGCTTTGGTGCTCAGATCGAGCTTTTCAAAAAAGGAGAGAATGGCGTGAATTGAAAATATATATCATCGTATTATTAATATAAATAGTTATTAAAATTAATTAGTTGATTATTATTAAGAGAATAATAGATATTATTTAGATAATTAGTTAGTCACCTATTTTAATTAGATTTTCTTTCATCTTTGTGCTTCCTAATTATACTAGGATGCTTGGTCAATAAGTCTAGATTTATTATAAATAAGAAATTGGGCTTCCATTGTAATCAGAATTATTGATATGATGAACTAAACTGAGAGTTGAGAGGAGAAGCCTATATTATGCGTTTTTGTTATTCCGTTACGTTTACATCAGGGCAGGACTACAATACCCCCCAAAAACCATAAAATCTTGAAAAGGTAACTGAGATGGCATAAAGGCTCCATGCATAAGATGCGTGTGTGTATGCGTGTATCTGTGTATAAGACTAGAAATCAAGTCAACTTGTGGACAGATAATTCCTTTTCCCTCGAAACACCTGATATTCAGTTAAGACCAAACATACCAGAAAGCTGCAAAGCCAAGAGAGCCTCTTTACCACCCAGAGCCTCTTCACATCACCCACTAGATGACAAAAAGAGCTAAAACACATTCTATGTTATTAAACCCTTCTTAGAGCAACCCTAATGGTATACTAAACTTTTAAAAATACATTATTGAAAGTTTTAGTATATCTGTAAATATGTAAAAATAGATTATCATAATCCAAACACTCCTCATATCTGCATACAATTTAATGGTATACAAACCTGGCCCACACCCACGCGATACATGAAGTATCGTGTGAGATTTGGATGTAAATGCATTTGGGTCTCAAATGACACTTCGTGTCGTGTGAGATTTGGATGTAATTTTTTTTTTCTCTCTTAAATGCCGAGTTGTAATGCACATATACATTATACCCACTAAACTCAATATCTGGCTTGGATAGTATCTTTAACTTTTAAAAATCTATTTGACCAATACCCATTAGGGATGTTCTTAGGCTCCACGCGGTACTCTGCCACCTCACCTAAGCCTAACTGCTTGGTGATGCTCTAGCGTCCCGCCTGAACCCAAATATGTATTTGCCTAGTAAATTTATGTGCGTTTCGTTGCTACATTAATTACACTGCTTCAATTTTGTGATAAATTGTGAAGTTTGTGCTAGTAGTTGATTTCTTGTAGTGCTGTATTTAAATAAATAAATAAAATAGTAAAGGCCTAGGCTCCCGCCCGCCGCCTGGATCATTGGATGTCATGCACCTATCAAGAAGAAAATGTACAGCCGTCTCCTCTCCCTTCTTGTATAGAAATATATAGAACGACCTTCACCGGAGTCCAAGTAAAGAAAGCCACTTACACGGTGCCTCATCTCCCATACCTTTTCCAAGAAAACACCGGGGTAGTAATAAAGATGGGGTAGAAAGACCAGACATTGAAACTTTAATTGTTCTACCCTTTCCAAATGAGCGAGCCCAAACCCCGAACCACCTCCCAGCGCACTTATCTAATAAAAACTCTGCAAAAAAAAAAAAACACCTCCAAGTTCCCAATCTCGAAACTGACATCTGAACCAGAAATTCCAACCACCCATGCCTTCACGGAAAATAACCAACCAAAATCTCACCATTGCACCATCCACACAGAAAGAACAATGTGCCTGCTAAACCTGTGCCACCACTATCGGATCTCCACAGCCCACAACTGAGGACATCGGAGTCATCAAGCCACTGCCACTCTCTCCAGTTATCAGGTCACTCCAGCCTCTAGTTGTGAAGACCTGTGTCAAGCCTTACGACGGCGACTCTCCTCCATAAACTCCCATCCCCCCTCGGAAATCTCCAAAGCTACTTCCCCTAACGAGCTTTATTGAAAGAGTTGACATTTTTAAACTCCTCGAAATACCTCTTCCCCACACACACACAAAAAAAAACAAAAAACGTGTGCCTCTTCGTTGAAACCTTCAAAGGAAGAATGACTAGAAATTACGTAAGGAGACTTGATAGCATTATCTGAATCAACTGTTGATAGCTACCCTTATAAATTACATCATTCTCATTCTGCCAACCTCCTTTCAAATCCCTCAATGACCTCCACAGCGTAGCTCAGAAGCTAGATCCCCCAACTTTCCAGCATCAACTCTCTGCATCAAGTCAGTTTTTCTCGAGTTAATTTCTGAGCTAGGCACCCAACTCCCCAACATCCCTCTCCCGGCATCATCAAGTCATTTTTCCAAGATCATCCTCAACATAAGCATCTGATCCACCTCTGCTCCGCAAAATAAAATAAAAATAAAAATAAATAAAAAACTATCACTGTGAGAAAAAAGATGAGAAAAGGAGACCAAGTTTCCTCCTCCGCTCCCAACAAGAAAACCCTCGTCTACCTCCCACTGCCCTGTCTAGGAGCCTAATCAATGAACGCTGCTTAATATCTTATATAATTTCTCACTATCAATTTTTCCATAGTTCAATATTACTTAAAAAAAGCATTGATAATGGCTATTTGGTTGCATAATTGTAACTGTGATAAATCATCTAGAGAAACAAAATAACATACAAATAAAGAAAAGGAACGTGACCTTCGATTATGATCAACCAACCTTTGCCTCGTTATGACAATGACGACAGTCAAAAATCTCATTGCAGCAAGGAGCTCTGATGCGGCACCTTCGTCGATAATGAGGACAACTGCCAAAAGAAGTGGATCGTATCAATAACAAAAAATTTAAGGATTATAAAATAAACAGGAACAGGGCAAAGGATCATTACCCGTACTGTAAGTATCCTTTATCCAGCAGCTCTGTGCTAAAGGTTTTTGTATGATTAGAGGGCTCTCCTGTAATCATGCTCTTTCCATGGGTATACTGAGAGTAAGATTCAACCACCATTTTGTTATTCTCCTCACTGGAGGAATTTTGCATGTGTAAGGGTTCAAAGTGCAGTGTCTCAGAATGATCAACCGCTAACTCTGCCATTGAGCCTTTTTGGATGAAACTAAGATTAGCCTAAAGCACCTGCATTTAGGAACACGTTTAGCAAGAATTCTAAGTCTAATTAAGGCATATCTAGTCGTCCATCCAATCAGCAAACACCGCATGACAATGTTGCTTTCTTGCATACTGTGGCAGGCCAATTGAAATCAGCAACAACATAATCCAACTAAAGTTGAACAGCTCCAATCAGCAAAATCCAACAGGAGGATTCATCAAAACAATTAGGTCTATAAGGATTCCATATAATAAATACAATGCAGCACTGAGGAACTTCAAAGCCTCCAACTGTGAAAGTAACCATTGCATGATCACTTGAATCTTGAAGAAATCCAAATCCATCTAAATTGGACACCACCAATGGACGCCCCAACCTAAGGTAAAACCAATAGATCACAAAATCAAATGCGTTCTAAAGAGAAAAATAAATTAAGGGAAAAAGTGTGACAGATTGCAGAGATAGTTATGTTCATTTCCATCAAAGGACGAGCCTACCTCACTCCGTGATTCTGCACCGCGTTTTCTTCAATAAGTGAAACTTACCAAAAGAACTTGTATCTTTATCCACACTCCATGGGCTTCTTTCATTCCAAATATTTAAACCCATTGACCTTTAGCTCTCTCTTCATGACTAACTGGTTGGATTGTAGAGTAGAAGTCATACTTCAGAACCTGCTTGGACAATTTAGGATTTGAAAGGACAAGGTGTCGCAAAGAAAAGTGAGACCTTGCGAAGACATGCCAAAACTCTTATTTCGGCATTAGCCCATTGCATTTGTACCATAACCAAATTTTTAGAACTACGAGACATTGGGGAGAACTCTATTCGTTCCTACTATCGCTGTGTAGAACGATAAAATAATTGCAAGCACAAGCAGACCCTCTTCACAAGGTTTCAATTTTGACAGACAGGGTTGAAGAAAGAAGAAGTGGATGAAGAATGAAAAGTGATGATAATAGACTTCGGATAAGGAGAAATTGAGGGAACAGAAGTGACATAATGCACATTAACTCTGTTAATTTGGTATACTAGTTTCCCCATCCTCGAGTATAAGGGAAAAAATGCATATATGCTGGTGCCTAAAGGAATAAGCATTATATCGTAGAAAAGTCTTCTCACTCTAGTCCTTAACCATCTTGAACATCTGTAGCCACTGATCAAGACAGATGCTTGGAACATCTCACTGCAGGACTTATCTCTTGTTCTCATTTTGTATACAAACATGTTCTTCAATCTTATGTCTGATGGAAACTGTCAGTAGGTATGTAACAAGCAGTAGTTTTCTGTCTCATCTCCTATTCTCATGTGGTATATGGATGTCTGCAGATTATCCGTTGACTATCTGTAGGAACGCAACAAACCAGGCGTTCTAGTCTGTCTCTTCGCGTGTGTGGCACTTTAAGCGTGATCAAATACTTAAAAAGAGCATATGTAAATAACCAAGTCACCACAATCTCTCTTCCCTTCACGATGCATAGGGGTTAAATCCTCAGATCCAATATGTGCCCAACCCAAGTGCAAAAAGATAGCAGACAGGTTTCATAATTTAGATAGCTACATAAAAACACATCTTATCATTTATACCGGGTTGGTTTCATGATTTAGATGCTACATGAAAACACCACTTATCATATTTACTGGGTTGAGATACTAATCAAACACCACTTATCATATTTACTGGGTTGAGATACTAATCTTTTCTAAACCTTACTTTCACTCACAACCTCATTCTCTCATTTGGTAATTCAGATATTTTCCAGTTTTTATTATACTAATCAACAATAGTAATAATGATCTCAAAGTAAACAACTCTCTCTTTTTCTATTTTATTTTTAGTAAACTCGTGTTTGTTCCTAATATATTGTACGCGATGATATTCATAAGCGATGATATTCATAATCTTCTCTGTGGGTTCTACATGATTTCTCTAACTAGATATAAGAATTCTATGGCAATTATTTAACTCGTGTCTCATTAGCATACCTTCATTTGAATAATTTAGAAATTTTCTAAATAATACTTAAATTCACTAATTACGAAATTGTATTATTTTGAAACCTTAAGCCCCAAAACGGACATTTATACGTTATGCTTGCAGTTCACCCCACCCCGACATCAATTATAATTCAGATGAGACAACTGGCAAGTATTGAAGTCCATCTCCGTACTCGTTATAAAAATTCAAAAGAAAAAGAAGAAAAGGAAAACATTATTTTCCTTGCCGGAATCTGACCACGCGGCGACAAAGATGGTATTAACCCAATCAGAAATAACTCAATGCACTCCAAAGATTTGATCGCACTATAGACACGTGATGCAGTAAACCATAGACACGAGCAACATATAATATAAAATCCTAGTACCATGAACAACATGCACCAGTAAACAGGGTCCAGAAATTAACAGCACATACATACAATTATATCTGCAAATGATGAGAAATTCAAAATTAAACGAAAAATAACAATCTCGTGGTAAATTAACAAAACGGCAAAAAACAACTAGCATACGTACAGACTGTCACCAACTGCGACAGATACAATCCAAAGAGAGATGCAACACAAGCAACATACAAAGATTCAATCGTTTAGCAATCAACAACACAAAAATACAGCTATCAATGCAAATGATCAGAAGTTAATATTACATAATAAACATTTAACTCATGGCATTTGATCCAAAATACATAAAATCAGCATAAAACGGATAAAGGAGGCCAATTTTCAGTTCCTGTGATACACAATTCAATAAAATGACATATTTTTTCTTTCATCCATATATTGCACACCACACTGCAGAAGAGGAAATAGTGCATAATTTCGGAGATTTCTAGGAAATCAAATTAAAACAGCGACACACACAGTATACTTCATTTGCTTAACCTAAATCCAAAAACCTAATCCTGCCTTTGGTTTCTGAAGGAGCGAGAAAAAGAGAAAATAAAAAGGCTTACATTACTTAACAATTTATTCGCACTTGTCTCGCTCTCTCAGAAACCCCAAGCCATAGCAATATTCTGTTCGGTTTGCGGAAAACAGAGGTAAAGTAAATTCTTTTCCAAACATATAAGGATCAGTTAAAAAAATGTAAAGGAATAGAGAAATCGAATGAAAAAACAATGTATAATTACGAGAATTTCGATTCTCAGAATAACGAACTTTCAAACACGATTGCCGATCTGATGAGTATCAAACGTTGCCGACTTGATCAACTTCTCCAATTCTCCCTCCTATCCTCAGCTCCGTAACGTATTAAAGGTTTAGAGAGACAACTTCGAACTGCGGTGGTTTTATATGTGCTTTTCAGGTTTCACGTGTTCGGGAGAGTTCTAAATTTGGTCGTCGTTAGACACATGTCATTATCTCATAAAAATATCTCTATATTTTCTCAATTATAATATTGAGAGTTGATTGAAGGTGATGATGTTGAGAGAAGAAAGATAGACGTACACTACACATCGACAACAAGATGTGGATACGCCTCATATATCTTTATGAGTACTTCTATTCGACCCGTTTTTTTTACCTAAATTTTGACTGAAAACATACATGGTAGCGTGATATTGGTCGATTTTCTTATTCCACTGGTGTGGATCCCACAAACTAACCAATAGAAATCCTTCACCTAATTCGGTATCTTCACTTTGGGTAAAAAATTATGTTCCAATAGCATTTTTGTATCTTTATTGCATTTACGCGTGTTTACTACATCTGGTTTTTTTATGTGGATGTGTGACACGTAGGCATGTCAGTCCAACTGGCTTGATAGATACTTTTTGGCTGAAATTAATGTTGCTGAAGTGGATAGATTAGCATTCAGATTAACTAATTCAATAAATAGTAAACCATTCTATCCCTTTCCACTTATTTTTCATTTTGTTTCTGTATTTTTTTATTTTAATTTCATTCTTAATTTTTTATTTTATTTTCGTTCTTTTCTTGTTTTAATTTTATTTTCCATCTTTATTTTATCTCAATTTAGTTCTTCTATTAATTATTTTAAATATAATTAACTATTTTACTCCTCTTTATTAAAAACTAATAAAATGAATATTATAAAATTTGAAAATAAATTATTTTATTATTATTTGGGGATAAAAATAATTTTTATTTTTATTTTATCCCATTTTTTTTTATTGTTTTCAAAAAAATGGAATAATAATTTTATAGTCTATATAATTTTTTAATTATAAAAAACTATTTTGTTAATTTTAATTAAAATTTGATGTCTTAGATTCACGATTGATTAGTTCTGCTGGCGCGGACCGACATCATTTAATAAATGTGGGTCTGATCCAGCGAACTAACCAACCGTGAATCTAAGACATCAACTTTTTTCCGTCATCTATGTAATATAATTGATAAATAAAAAATTTCTTGTGATGTGGATGCACACCAGCAGCACTAATCAATTGTAAATCTAAGACATCAAATTAAATCTTTTTAATTAAAATTAAAAAAAGAGCTTTTTATAAATAAAAAAAACTATGTTAACTATTAAAATTATTATTCTAGTTTTTTTTTTTAAATTAAGACAACTTGGATAAAATAAAAATAAAAACTATTTTCTTTATTATTGTTCTCGGATAAAAAACTATTTTTTATCCTCAAATAATAATAAAATAATTCATTTTTCAAATTTCATAAAATCCATTTTATTATTTTTTAATAAAGAGGGGTAACATAGCCAATTGTATTAAAAAAATAGTTAACAGATGGACTAAATTGAGACAAAATAAAAGGTTGAGGACGAAATTGAAACAAAAAAGGTATAGGGATGAAATTGAGAGAAAATAAAAAGTTAAGGCTGAAAGTGAAACAAAAAAATGGATAGGGATGAAATTAAAATAAGTGAAGGTAAGGAATCAATGGGGTAGTTTACTCTTTAACAAATATCTATCTATTAAGGTACTATATGTGGCAATTAATCAATTTTTTTATACATGACATTGATTGATTTCAATCATTGAAAATTGGATATTAGGGTTTTTTACTTTATTAATTTTCAATTTTAAATTTTAAGACAATTGAATTTGTTTATTAAATTTTAGTATATGTTGGTGTGTTATGTTTTTTTATAAATTTTTCTGAATGATTCAAAGCTTGTCTTTTAAAACAATTCAAAGTTTCAATACATAGTTTATTAGGTTTTACTTTTGTAGCTTATTTCTTTATTCCCTCTTTTAGTTTACTTTTTCTAATTATGACTTTATTTTTTCTTCCTATTTGATTATTAAAATTACGATGTTGATTTTTTTGACTCATGAAAATTAATAAATGAAATATTGTTATAAGTAGTCATTTACCGATCGTTTCTATGATAAATATCTATTTATATCAATTAAGAAATTATATATTATATTATTATTTTTTTACCGTACCCACATTTTATTTTTCTGAGAATTTTCGCATCGCCACACCCGCACTCCGCATCTTAGCTTAGAGTGCATATTAATTACAGAACACACAAAAAGCACATGTAGTAAAAAACATCACTAACACTCTCTGATTGTTTCTCTTTCTTTTATTAAAAGCAAGGTTCTAAAAAACGCGGGACGTGACCGAGGTGTCGAGATCAAGCCTTAAGCCTTAGAAGCCTAGGCGGACCTTAGGCGTGAAAAGGTGTTTAGGACTTTTTTTAATATATTTTAACATTTTTAACTATAATAAGGCTATTAAAAATACAAAAATGCTACATATATAAAATATGCCCTGAATATATGCAAACTAAAATACAATTTTTTAAAATACTAAGAAAAAAATATAAAAAATGTGCATTTTTTTACGAGGGCCAGAAAGGTTTGGAATACCATTTGTCTTTTGATTGTTTTGAATGAGATATTGGTCCGGTTTAAAAAAAATCTTTAAAAGGAGATATAGTTTTAATAAAGCGATTTTGTTTTTAAAAAAAATGTTCCTTAAGCCTTTTACCAAGAATAAGGTGTAAAAGGCTTAAGGCGGGGGTTTCTCTCAAGCCTTAAGCCTAGGCACACTTTTTAGAACACCGATTAAAACACATAATCACGCACGCATACACAATCGTACATATATATACGCTCACAAACACACGCACTCATATATATACATACTCATACACGTATATTGACATATACATGCACTCATATATATATACACACTCGTACACATATATTGATATATACACGCACTCATATATATACACACACTCATACACGTATATTAACATATACACGCACTCATACATATACACACTCGTACGCGTATATTAATTGATCAAAGGTGAAAAGCGGCGCGTGTCAAACGTCGATCGTTGTTTTCTGTTCACCGCCTCAATACAAAAATCTAAACTTATGACTACACTCAACAGGTGAGTATAACGGCCAAGTCCGGGTATCGAAATCCACAAAGACGAGTTGTTAGAATTATTTGGTTTAATACTTCTAAATAAAAGTGTAAAAGATAATTATAAACAAAAAGGAAAAGATGCAACAAGGGAAAGATTAATCTAGGCGAGTGTATTTAAACTAGATTAACAAAGCGAATAAAACTATAGGTTGCGTCGAATATCCCTCACCCGAGTTAATTAGTATAAATGGTTATATGGCTCGACGAGTTAATAAGGTTGCGTCTCGTTTCGACAGTTAATTAAATCAAGACTTGTCAATATGATTTTGGCGTCAACAAATACCCCCCAAAATTACGCACGCAAGGTCGTAAGCACGGAGCATACATGATATACCCCGTTAAATATCCTAGGCGCAATAACTAGGACAACGCACTCGAAATAGACCCGTAAACTCCATAACCAAAGCAAAGCAACATGTCAATCCAAAGTGAGTTCAATCCGACACAACCTAGACTAATTTAGCTAGAAAGCATGATAAAAACGCGATAAATAAACGCAATAAATCTACACTAGAAATCACGGAAAGAAAGCACGTAAATAAAGCTGTAAATAAAGGAATACAAACTATATTAATGGAGAGGGAAGATGAATAGTCAACTTACAAACCCAAATGGGGGTCAAACCAAGAAGAAATGAAGATGAACTCTCCAAACCCCCAAACCTTAACCTAAACTATCTAAAACTAATTATATCTGAAAATAGAAACCAAAATTGGTTTATATAGTAAGTTACAAAAGAAATAAAGGAAAAAAGAAAAGAAAATAATCGAAACAACAAATATCTGGTATACGCGATCGACCGTGCCTTCAAATTAAAGCCCACTGTCTTCGATCCAAGGCAAAATTGGAAACCGCGGTCGACCTGCATCAGAAGCGTGGTCGACCGGTACTCTGTTTCTTGGCCTTCTTGGTCCATAAAGAGGGGGGAAAGGGTTGTAAACGAAAATGGCCATAACTCCACCATCCGGACTCCAAACGACGCGTTGTTTGCGGCCACGCGACGCTAACTCAACGAACTACGCATCCGTGAAATTTCCATGAAACGAAAATGAAATGTGAATTGACTAGAATGCCCTTGAAGTAGCATTCGGCGATGAAACTTTTTCAAAATGCAACGGATCCTCACTTTTAGCGTTCCAATACCTACAAAAGCACAATTAATCCCTCCAAAGCTTGTATATATCCAAATCCAAGGTTTTATGGTTAATGAGCATAAATATAGGCATGAAGGACCATAAAAGTGCTAGACTGTATAAAGATATAGTGCGAAAATATGCAATATTTGTGTCGTATCACACCCCCTAATTTAGACATTGCTAGTCCCTAGTGATGAAACAAACAAAACCAGCCCACAGAAGGTAGTACAAGACGTATATATGCATCAAAATATAAATACCACTTTTGTAGGGAACAAGATTGCATTTAGCATATGCAATAAGTCGTTAAACCCCTAGGTTACCCTGGTGGACGAGTGTCATCTCGTGAGGGTTTTCAGGGATGAAACCCACAAACATCATATGGCTTCCTCAAAATAATCCCAAACCAACATGAGACAATCCCAACAATAGTGAAAAAGATTTCATACACGTTATTAGCACAATAAACGAATTCAAACAAAAGTCTGTATTATTAACATTATAGAATGCACCTCATAAAATTGAAACCTTAAAATGCGAGAGGGGAGCGAGCACATGCAAAGTGTGATTTGGCAAAAACTTAAATAAATCAGATACTAAATAAAGCAAGCATATATTCAATCCTCACGGGCATTACACTCATCAAGTGAATTCACTCAAAACACGGAGTTAACACACGGAACATGCGGGAATAAAGAGTAAATGTAAATGAAAACTAGGCCGCACACATGTCACAAATGAAGAACGCTATATACAAAATGAAAAATTATAATCTCAATGAAAGATACCGCTCATTAAAGTAGGCGAAATGTATTTTCACAGATTATCAAACTATTTTGACTTTTAAATTAAATGCACCCTAAGATCACATAGGACTTGAATAGGGTTATAATGTAGGTTTGGCTAGGGTACGGAACGAAGGATATGTATATACAGATTCAAAGTGTTCGGAATGAAAACTTGGAATAATGGAAAGAATGCGGGCAATATCAAAATTCGGAAAATATAATTCATGATCAAGCATTAAATATAACAAATGGGGAGAGTAATCAAAGCTTATTGAACACTATACACAACATATACAAACTTCTCTTTCTTTTTCTTTTGTTTTCTTTTGCTTTTCACTTCTCTTTTATTCTCTTTTTTACTTTTTCTTTTCTTTACTTTTCTCACTCTCATATGCCTAAATTGCAACCACAAGACAATAACATCATTCAATCCTAAGTAACATTCCAAACAAAGGTACGAAAGATAATATGTATGGCTTATGACTCCAATGTGGAGTTGGTTATGGGATTTTTGGGTTATGAAACGAAGGGCTAATATTTAGGCTCAAAGGGGTTGATGAGGGTAAACATATAAGGTGAAATCAAGGCTAATATGGGTGATATAACAAAGATTGCCTATGATCATTTCCTAAAGTTTATGCAATTCTTGAGTCAAAATAATATATGGAAATCATGCTCAAGTAACACATTTCATATATGAACTCAATTAATGAACGATCAAATGAAAGAATAGAGAGATTACCAACGACTATAACGTTTTCAAAGAGGAAAGAATAGTGTATACACTCATAAACGACGAAAGGTACAAAGATTACTCGGTGTAAGTATATACAATGCAACAAAAGATTACCGAGTTATAAAAATCTCAAACCAAATCAATAAAGCAAGAAAAGTGCATGTGCTCATGGGATGAAAGTTTAATTCATGAAGTTATTCATAATATCAATGATTGAGGACTAAAGTCTAATAACTTCTAAAATTGAGAACATGCATCGTTGAGTTGTCTATTGGATCGGGCAATTATTAAAATTTATCATCGGAAACAAAAGCAAAATGCCCAATAAAGGAGAAAAAAGAAAGAAAATCTTTTTGAAATTATTTTAATTTTTCTAAGAAAAACATACTAAGTAACTAACATATGAGCAAAAACATGGACTAAATAAAGAAATGGATAGAATATCCCACACCCCCTAACTTAAAACCTGACATTTTCCTCAATGTAAATTAAGAACCAAGTAAAAGAGAGGAAAATAGCGATATTACCTAAAATTGGAGCGATCCCCATAAGAACAAGTCCAAAAAATCTACAAAACAAGTTAGTACCGAGCATAACAAAAAGAAGAAATAAAACTTTAACTAATTACACTAAATCAAAAGTAAGAAAAATAAGGAAAATAAAACTAACTATGTACAACCTACAATTTTAACTTCTAACTAACTATACACTAGAAGTTGAAATTTTTTAGGGTCCACCCAAAACACGATTTGACTTTGAAAGATCCACGGGGGACCCTCCCTTTCATGCATGCCTCTCGAAAAATAGGAATTCCGTTTGACCAACGGAAAGCATGTGTAAGGCGGAAGAAGTGAACCATCGCCAATTAAAAAAATTTGGGGGACGATGGGGGATTTGGATAAGACGGGTGACAAAAACACATGGATTCCCCAAAAAACTGAATTTTCTCCCAAGTATTTTAAAATTGGAATGGGAGGGGCGCACATGAGGGCAAAGATGCCTTCATGGAAGGCGACTCGAGCAAGTACTCCTCATCGGCGAAAAGGTTTAACACATTAAAGTTTGAAACCAATTCATCGGGTACTTGTGACGGTGTGATAACAGAGAATGAAAATGGGGAGGAAAGAAATTCAAACTCAAGAGATGCATCATCATCACTTGAAGATTGAGTTTCAAAGGAAATAAGATCATTTTCAATGAAATATTCTTCCTTGGGGGCCAAATAAGAAATCATTTCATTGCAAATGGATATTACTTCCATTTCATCCTCACTTTCAATATCTATTATGTGATGGGCAAAGTCAACAATGATTTGTTCCAAAGTAGGCACAAAGTCCTCATTTGGTTCAAAACATTCCTCGACTTTAAAAGTCTCGGAAGAAAAATCGTCGTTAGATTCAAATAATAAATCCAATTCATGCTCCCACAAACGATTTTCTTCCCGATAACGATTTTCAAGTTTCTCATTTTCAAGCATGCGCAAGCCCTCACCGAATGTCATAGGGCGAGGTGCGGATTCTTGAAATGCGAACTTTGAAAATTAGTATCGGACTTATACTTAAACTCATTATTATAAGAATTTTGAAAACTATTGCAATTCGTTTCAAAATTCCTATTATAAGGAATTAGAGGCCCAAAATCATTATCATCATCATCAAAATTCCAATAACCCAAGTTTTGACTTTCGTTATACTCGCCCAAAGTCATTTTTGAATTTGTAATTTTTTGGGACTCTAAGTATTGATCGAAAGTCATAGGATTACGGGCATTTTGAGAATTATAATAATGATTACCGAAAGAATTGGAATAAGACATGCTTACCCCAAAAAATGGCTCGAAGTGGCGAATTCCACAAAGTAGATGCGCGCGCGAAAAATTCAAACGTTTCTTAGCGCTCAAATGTAGAAGTCCCACAAAAATGTTAGGCAAAAAATAAAAATAGAAAGAAAATATTACGAAATACTAAATCAAATAAATTCTAAAACAATCTCATTCCCGACAACGGTGCCATTTTAATCAAGGGTGAAAAGGGGCGCGTGTCAAACGCCGATAGTTGTTTTCTATTCACCGCCTCAATACAAAAACCTAAACTTATGACTACACTCAACAGGTGAGTACAACGGCCAAGTTCGGGTATCAAAATCCATAAAGACGAGTTGCTAGAATATTATTTGGTTTAATACTTCTAAATAAAAGTGTAAAAGATAATTATAAACAAAAAGAAAAAGATGCAATAAGGGAAAGATTAATCTAGGCGAGTGTATTTAAACTAGATTAACAAAGCGAATAAAACTATAGGTTGCGTTGAATATCCCTCACCCGAGTTTATTAGTATAAAATGGTTACATGGGTCGACGAGTTATTAAGACTGCATCTCGTTTTGACAGTAAATTAAATCAAGAGTTGTCACACTCCTAAATTCGCATAAAAGTCTAATATGATTTTGGCGTCAACAAATACCCCAAAAATTACGCACGTAAGGTCGTAAGCACGGAGCATACATGATATACCCTGTCAAATATCCTAGGCACAATAACTAGGACAACGCACTCGAAATAGACCCGTAAACTCCATCACAAAAGCAAAGCAACATGTTAACCCAAAGTGAGTTCAATCCGACACAACCTAGACTAATTTAGCTAGAAAGCATGATAAAAACGTGATAAATAAACGCGGTAAATAAACGCAATAAATCTACACTAGAAAGCACGAAAAGAAAGCACGTAAATAAAGCATTAAATAAAGGAATAAAAACTATATCAATGGAGAAGGAAGATGAATAGTCAACTTACAAACCCAAATGGGTGTCAAACCAAGAAGAAATGCAGATGAACTCTCCAAACACCCAAACCCTAACCTAAACTATCCAAAACTAATTATATCTAAAAATAGAAACCAAAATTGGTTTATATAGTAAGTTACAAAAGAAATAAAGGAAAAAAGAAAAGAAAAGAATCGAAGTAACAAATATCTGGTATACGCGGTCGATCGGTCGCAGGGGCGCGGTCGATCGCTCCTTCAAGTTAAAGCCCATTGTCTTCGATTCAAGGAAAAATTGGAAACCGCGGTCGACTGGCATCAAAAGCGTGGTCGACCGGTACTCTGTTTGTTGGCCTTCTTGGTCCATAAAGAGGGGGGAAAGGGTTGCAAACGGAAATGGCCATAACTCCACCATCCGAACTCCAAACAACGCGTCGTTTGCGGCCACGCGATGCTAACTCAACAAACTATGCATCCATGGAATTTTCATGAGCCGTGGATGAAATGTGAATTGATTAAAATTCCCTTGAAGTAGCGTCCGACAAAGAAACTTCTCCGAAATGCAACGGATCCTCACCTTTAACGTTCCAATACCTACAAAAGAACAATTAACCCTTGCAAAGCATGTATATATCCAAATCCAAGGTTGTTTGGTTAATGAGTATAAATATAGGCATTAAGGATCGTAAAAGTACTAGAATGTATAAAAATATAGGGCGAAAATATGCAATATTTGTGTCGTATCATTAACATATACACGCACTCATATATATACACACCCATACACGTATATTAACATATGCACACATACACATATATGCACAAACATACATATATACGTATATACACACTCGCACATAATTATACACACTCGAACACACACACACACACACGCGCGCGCACACACACACACACACACACACACACACACACACACACACACACACACATATATCTATCTATCTATTTATTTATCTATCTATCTATCTCTATATATATATGAGGAAGGCTCACCTACATCATGATTGTTGATGTCTAAAATTGGATTGATTCCAATTTTATAATTATAGATAGATAATATGAAAGTACTTAAATCACACACACAGAACAAGAAGTTTTTAAAGTGGTTCAGCTACAAATTAGCCTACGTCCACTATAAGTTGTTTTTACTTAGCGATTACAATAGCTCAGTGTGTATGAGATTCAAGTTGTCACTGGAGTTGAGGGATTTGTAGTACATTTTTAGGGGTGTGAAACCCTAGATATGGAACGCTTTCAAATGCTAAGAATTTACATCTGTATATAATAAATACATCTCTTAGGAATCAGAGTCTATTGGTATTTTGAGTCGAGTAACCTTTACAATTCTGGTTGATCGCCTTCTAGCGTTGGTCGGCATTCCATCTGACTAAGCGCACTTGAGGTTGAACAAGTAGGATGAGGTGCCACGTTGTACGTGAAAGTGTAATTTTTACATGAAAGTGTAAGTTTTACTGAAAGTGCCACGAGGTCGGTTGTACCTTTTTTATTGGTCCACGTGAAAGTGTAATTTTTACATATAATAGAAGTCCCTAATACTTTATGCTTGATGCTTGCATGAAAGTATGGAGCATTCGATCTTGGAAGTAGCTCGGCGTATTTTCATGATGCCTAGTCGGTAACTGACCTCCCACACTTGTAAAATTTTGCCAGTACTATTTAAAGATGGCATTTTTTTAAATAATTTGAATTTTAAAGTACCGCCCAAAGGATAAATCTGTATCTTCCCATTTTTGGAACAGTCTGCGGTAAGAACGTCAATCGTTGGTATGCTTAATCATTACTTTCGCTATTTTTGAGACAAGCTATAAAAGGCGGGAGGCTTTTCCAGACTTTGTCTTACCCTAAATCTTCGAACTGAAGCAGCCATTTATGAATTTTTATGTGATATTTTTTTGACTTTCGTCCTTTCCCTCTATAGTTCTTGTTGAATCCTTAACCTTCTGTAAGAATTTCTTCTTTCTCACTGTTTTTCTTCATTTCCTTTCTTTTTGAACCATGGTTCACATAGTTGATGATGATTCTCTAGAAGAATTTAAGGATGAAAAGAAAATCCCATCTTGGGTTGATTTAGAAATACCCCATGATCCTATAAATGTATATTCTTTGGTTGAGGGTCATTGGATCCCAACCTTGTTTATTGTTGAGTGTGGTTTTACATTTCCACTAAATCCTTTCCTTCTTCATTTCTGCCAATACTTTGACATCATTCCAGCAAGAGTAACCCCTAATACCTGGAGGGTTGTTAATGGTGTGAATAAATTGAATGAAATCTATTGAACTCATATCGGGATTCTATAGATCATGTTCTGTTATAAACGGGCTATTACAGGGGAGAGCACATATTACTTGGGAGAGTGCGCCGGCAATCACTGTCAAACTTATTTAATTAAATTCCAATTTTAATCCTAACAAGTCTTAATTCTTGAAAACAAATAATATTAATTAAAGAAATAATCTAAGCATGCAAGACAATCACGGTTGAGGAAAAATCCCCCACAGGGGAAAAACCATCTTATTTTCACTATAATTTGTAAATAGCTATTTACACGGATTATGATGAAAATACAAGCAGTGACATACGAAATACCCTCAGGTGTCGGTTTCGATGTCGTCGGTTAGAGTTCCCGCAAGAGCTCCAGAAGGTTTGTAATGGAAAAGCTTCATCTTCTCCACAAGTGTACTCCAGATGAGTAGTATAATCTTCCTTGGGATTTAGAGCATTCACATAAAGAATTGGAAATAATTGTTAATAAAAAATGTATTGAAAACCTTAAAATATGAAGTCTGGAAACAGATACTATTTTGCAGAAACGGAGGTACGTAGACTTGGGAAAACGTGTAGCACTAACACTGTTTAAAGAGGCAAGTTGAGGCAGTGCGTCGTTCGAGCAACATACAATGTCGTTTGAGCGAGATGGCATCTTGTTCGAACGACATCAGTAACATGTCACAGAAAACCTCCTTAAAAAGATTTTGCGTGTTTATCAACTTCCAAACTTCGAAAATTATTTTAAAAAATATTCCCAACTATTTATGCAAATAATTAAACACTCCAATTAAAATTATTTTTACCATAAGTACGTGGAGTAGTGGGAACTGTTGAAGTGAACATTGTTTGACACATGATGCACGTACGAAGATGATGGATTCATGAATTCAGATCAAGACCGTCGTGGATGATCGTGGAGACGTGCCAAATGTAGCGGTATCAGACATACTTAATTGTGATTTAGGACACTTGGAAAATTCCTAGATTCTATTCCGGACATTTATAAAACATGTCCTTATAAATCTCCTCCTATGTATATGCTGGTACATACATAAAAATATCCAAATTATGCTGCCTAAAAAATAAAGTGACATACAATCTAATATTCCCATTAAACCCGAAAACTGGAAATACTAAATGTGTGTCTTCACAAATTCGATCATCTTCAAATCTTCAACTCTCTAAACTTTCGTTGTCATCATCAGGATGTGCAAAAATGATTCTCCATTTTGATACCTACACACATGAGATAAAAAATAAATACTCGTGATGCACAACAGTTTGAAATATAATGATAAGTAGAAATAAATATCAATAATGAGCATGCAAATCATTATAAAAACAAACAAGCAATTCTCCCCCATAATTCCTTCTCCCCCTTTTTATGATGTCCCCAAATACATAGATATGAAGAACATACACAATGCAAATGGAGAATGTCACAAGGAAATAAACTTTCTCTTTTTGAATTTTTCAAAATTATTTTTAAAGCAAACAAAATCACACCATGAAAGAACACCAAAACAACCAAGTCAATGATAGCGGAAATGTAGGGATGTGAACAAATTCAACAGGAAAATCAATACATACAATCATAACATATGTACACGATGAATGTTGGATGTTTCTAACGAATGAACTCAACATCTTCCTTAGGTGTAAAAATTATGGAATCAAAAGAAATTGACTCAATCAAATCAGCAAACCAAAGCTCAAAGTGATTTTCATACCAATAATGTCCAAAGCGTGTGAAACGCTTTTTCATGACTTTCAAGGACGTGCAAACCCGTTTTTCATTTCTTTCCAATCAAACACCCTCGTAAATAATTATACATTATATTTTTCTTTTGAGGTGATGAGACTAAACCTATTGGCCCATTTGATTTGGCATTTTTGTCTTTTTATTGCCATATAATTTTTTTGGGCTCTTTTTTAAACGGCAGCTTTCTCGATGAGTTAATTTTGAACTCTCATAGCCCTTTCCCATGTTTCACTCAACATATTTTGTTGCAATTAATTCCTCATGGTAAACGGTTTTTACATGCACTACTATCTTGTCAAGTTGTATGGTATTTTGGTCGTTGTATAGACAGAATTGAGATGGAAACACTCAAGCCAATATATGAAAGACAAGTACAATACTCAAATAATACCATGCATGTGTGCAATAAAGGAAATAAGGAGCAAATGATATAGAAGATATCTTTAATCACATCTCAAAGACTCCGAACAATGTAAAGCACATGGATGAAATGATGTAGCATCTCAAATCACGGTCAAACAGTCACGTGAAATATGGAATGAAGTGGTGACTGTGGTTATCTTAAATGTTCACCCATATGCGATGTAAACAAAATACAAAACTCTTTTTGTGTTTTTCAAAAAAAATTATCAAAATAAAATCTTTTTGGCTTTTTCTAAAATTAAGAAAAAAATAAAATCTTTTTGGATTTTTCAATTTGATTAAAAAAATAAAAATCAAACAAATAAATATACAAATGATACAATATAGAGATAGGAATCAAATGATATGATCAAGAAATATGTATCCTACTCTAGACCTGGTGACCACCCCTCAGTCAACTCTGAAAATTCCTAAAGACTTCCTAAGACTCTCGAATCTAAGGGCATCTCAAGGTTTCGTGAAGATATCGGCTAACTGGAGGTTGATAGATACAAAACTCAAGGATACGAACTTTTCCTCTATAAGCTCACGAATAAAGTTCCCGCATATCCTAATGTATTTTGTGCGTGAATGTTGTACTGGATTACGGGATATGTGTATCGCGCTCGTGTTGTCACAAGAAATAGTCATGGTGTCATATGATATCCCATAATCCTCCAACATCTGCTTCATCCACAAAAGTTGTATGCAACAACTCTCGGCGGCTATGTACTCAGCCTCCGCAGTGGACAAAGAGATGGAGTTTTGCTTCTTTCTCAAATAAGAGACAAGAGCAGAACCAAAGAAAAAACACCACCAGAAGTGCTCCTACATCCATCTGCATCCCCGGACCAATTGGCATCCAAATAGGCGGATAAACGGTCATAGGTATCAAAGAAATACCAAATACCAAGTGAGAGAGTCTCACTCAGGTATTTGAAAATACGTTTAAGAGTGAGTAAGGGTGACTCTTTTGGGGACACCTGATATCGCGCATAGACTCCAACACTAAAGGCTATGTCAGGGCGACTGGCAGTCAAGTATAAAAGACTACCTATCATACTCCAATGCAAGGTTTGCTCTACATCCTTACCTGAAGTGTCCTTGCTAAGCTTAGTTGAGGTAATCATCAGTGTACGTGCGTGCTTAGCGGAGTCTAAATCAAACTTCTTCACAAGGTCTCTGGCATACTTGGATTGGGAGATGAACATCCCATCCTCTAGCTGATGAACCTGAAGACCAAGGAAGAAAGTAAGATCACCAACCATTCTCATCTCAAACTCACTCTTTATCTCCTCCTCAAAGTTATGAGCATGTTGGGAGAAATACAAAGACTATGTCATCCACATAGACCTGGGCAACCAAAATAGCACCGTCATCTCTCCTGACGAACAACGTCATATCAACTCCCCCTCTCTTAAATCCACGGGCTAAGAGATAGGAAGTAAGCCTCTCGTACCAAGCACGAGGTGCTTGCTTCAAACCATAAAAGGCTTTCCTCAGATAGTATACGTGATTAGGGTGCTAAGGGTCTTCAAACCCTTTTGGTTGTTCCACATAAACCTCCTCCTATAGAATGCCATTCAGAAAGGCACTCTTGACATCCATCTGATATAACTTAAAGAACATATAACATGTGATGTCAAGCAGTAAATGGACAGACTCAAGCCTCGTAATAGGAGTGAATGTCTCATCAAAGTCTGCACCCTCAATCTGTGTGAAGCCTTGAGCGATCAACCTAGCCTTATTTCGGATAATAGTACCAGTCTTATCCACCTTATTCTTAAAGATCCACTTGGTACTTATTATGTTTGTCTCACTAGGTCAGGGGATCAGTTCCCGTACATTATTCTTTCTAAACTGAAGCAACTCATCCTGCATAACACATATCCAGTGTTCATCTTTAAGTGCTTCCTTATAGTTCTTGGGCTCGACTTTGGACGTGTAGCAAATATGTCTAACAATGTTCTCTAGCTGAGTACGAGTATTGAGCCCTAAAGTGGGATCTCCTAGAATAGTAGAAGGATCATGACTCTTGCAAACCCAAGCAGGAGTGTCCCCTAAGTCAGGAATGAATCCACTATGGGTATGGGAGGCACAACGGGATCATCAGTAGAAAGTGCATCACCCTCACCCAAAAGTTTAGAATCAATAAATGCCCGTGGTTCGTCATCTTAAACGGTGACGTTTATTGACTCCATAACCTTAGAGATATTCAGGTTATACACCCGATAAGCTCTACTAGACGATGAATAACCCAAAAATATCCCCTCGTCGCTCCGGGAGTCGAACTTTCCTAATTTCTTTCTATCCCATAGGATATAGCCTTCGCTCCCAAAGACACAGAAATAAGAACGGTTAGGCTTCTTTCCAGTCCATAATTCGTAGGACGTCGTAAGTGTGTGTGGACGAAGATATACCCTATTCACCGTATGGTTAGCAGTAGACATCGCCTCCGCCAAAAATCTTCTTGCAACTTTATGACCCAAAAGCATAGATCTAGCCATTTCCTGAATCGTCCGATTCTTCCTGTCAACAATCCCATTTTGTTGAGGAGTCCTAATAGCCGAAAATTCATGTTTGATTACGAGGCTATCACAGAAAAGATCTACTTTTGCTTCTTTAAACTCAATGCCATTGTCACTACGTATGCTATTGATAGTGACACCGTATTGATTTTGCAGGACACGACACTTGGTCGTAAGAAAATCCACAATATCGAATTTCTCTCGTAGAAAGCCTACAATCGAGTAGTGTGAGAAATCATCTTCTAGTGGGGGCTACAAATTAAAGGATGCGAGAGGTGGTAATGGAATTCAACTTCCAATGGGGGCTACAAATTTGCTTTTCTAACTGGCAGGGTCCACAAACTACGGAAGTTGGCTTTCCAAGCGATGGTAAGACACGTACTAGGTCCTTTTTGACTAACTTTTATAAATCTCAAAAGTTCACATGACCTAGACGTTGGTGCCACAGATCCATAGTAGTGATCGTGGCGCTGTTGCAGATAAATGAGAACTCGGGCATGATCCCATAACAATTCTCTTTATTCCTCACCTCTTGTAATAGAAGTTTACCGATTTGATCATAGACATGGCATTTATTCAGGTCAAACTTTACTTCAAAGTCGGCGTCGCACAACTGGCCAATGCTGACTAAATTTGCTTTCAATCCCTTGACGAACAACACATTCTCTAGCTTACGAAATCTTGGTAACTCTACTGTACCTTCTCCTACTATGCTAGACTTGATCCCATCTCCAAAAGTGACTTTACCTTCCTTATGATCCTCGAGGGAGGTAAACAGAGAGACATCACCAGTCATGTGCCTAGAGCACCCACTATCGAAGTACCACTGTAGAGAATTATGTGCTTTAAGAGAAACATGAACAATAAGGGGTTTTGCATTGTGTTTAGGCACCCAAGATATGGTAACCTTATGTTTGCCCTTGTCATTGTTGACTCTAGTCAGGATTTTAGAAGTGTCCACTGATGGCATAAAAATTCGCTGGAGCTCTTCCACTATACTTTGAGATGTGGCGACTAGAAACTCAACTCGCTCTCTAAGACTTTCAAAATCAGTAGTGGCATGTGACGGAGTAAAAGGACGTCGTGTCCGACCTAAACTATAGCAATACTCATGAAGATGGCCCTTTCTTTTATAGTAAGTACAATAATATGTAGACTTAGGCCGACTTCGGTTTGCTTTTCTTGGTCGAACTCTCTTTTGATTTCTAGGTGGGTGGCCATAAGGATTTGTAATAAACTCGGGAACCGGTTCCAATGTTGTATGGGATGTGGAAGCTCCATCAAAACTTATTCCCGGCCTCTCACCTAAACCCAAAGCAGGGGCGAGGAGCATCTTTCCCATCTTACCAGATCGGTCCTCAATTATTACCTTGACTTCCCAGGCTCTCTCAAGGTCCTGAGTGAGTTGGGCTACAAGGACTTCCAGTTTCTTTTGAGTGTCCAGGGAGGAATGGAGATCACTCGTCAGATTAACCACTTGCTTAGTTAAGTCCCCTTTTTCTTTCACAAAAACACTTTCTCTTTCTCCAAAAACTTTCTCGCTCTCAACACAGATGGTCTCTCTCTCTCTCTCCCTCTCTCTCTCTCTCTCTCTCTCTCTCTCTCTCTCTCTCATATATCCTCATTTCTTCTCTAGAGTTGCTATCCTAAGAGCTAATGCTTTGTTATGCTTTTTAGTTTTGAAAGTATCAGCATATAAATCAACGTACGCGCGTCGAAGATCACTCTCGCTCTCACTTGCTTCTTCATCCCCCTCGCTCACACTACTATCACTGTAGAGGTGTCCTTATGAGCTTGCATCCTCATCATCGTGAGGAGCACTGTTAGTACTCACATGACTAGCCATGAATGCGGTGAAGTTACATTCATGCGATGACTCGTCTACAAATTCCACCGACTCGATCTCACTATCATCACTAAGGGTGGTGTTTAATGCAGATTTGGATTGTTCTTGATGTTTCAACCTAGTTGCACACTCAAACCCCCTATGACCTCTACTTCCGCACTCAAAATATCTCTCACTTTGTTTCTTAGAGGTGTCCTTTTTATCTTTCTCAAATTTCTTTTCAGATTTATTTTTCTCAAAATTCTTTTTATCTTTAAAATATCCATTTTTCTTTAATCTGAGAAATTTCTTTAATTTTTTTGCAAATAGAACCAAATTGTCTAAATCAAAATCAGAATCAGAATCAAACATCTCTTCCTCTCTTTTCTTAGATGACTCACCTCTCTTTGACCCCTCACTATTTCTGGCATGGGCTTTAAGTTCTACCCTTTTATCTTTTGATTTTATCGTGTTTGGGAACATGTCAATTTCATAGGTCTGTAGGTCTCTAACTAACTCCTCTAATTTCAGCGTACTCAAATTACCTAATGAATTTTAATACAGTGACTTTGGGGATAAATCTCTTAGGCAGTGATCTCAAAATTTTCTTAACTACCCTAACATCAGGAATTTGTTCTCCCAAGTTAAAACTAGTGTTCACGATATCATATATGCGTGAATAAAATTCATCGAAACACTCATTTTCATACATGGAGATAGTTTCAAACCGTGTAGTTAAGTTTTGCATTTAGATCCTTTCACTGCATTTGTGTCTTCATGGGTAAGTTGCAGAACATCCATTGCCACTTTAGACGTGGTACACGTCATGATGCGTCGGAACTCGTCAGGAGTGACATTTTTTAAAATAGCACTAAGCCCACGTGAGTTATATGTTCTCCATTTAAATTCATCCTCAGTCCATGCAGTCATAGATTTTAGAGTAGTTACGTTATCTACAGTGACAGTGGGAGGCGTCCACCCTCTTTCACATACAACCCAGACACGTTCATCAATAGCCTTTAGGTGAGATTTCATGCGTGCTTTCCAATAGGCATAATTTGACTCGTAGAAAATTGGGACTCTATTATATAAGTTATCCATTGAAATTGCACTTTTTCAAAAATTAATTTTCAGAACAAAATTGATATCCAGAAAAATTTTGCGGAACAATTACACGGTAAGTTTGTGTAAATGGCTCTGATACCAATTTGAGAGTGCCCCAGCGATCAATGTCAAACTTATTTAATTGAATTCCAATTTTAATCCCAACAAGTCTTAACTCTTACAAACAAACGTGATTGAATAAATAAATAATCGAAGCATGCAAGACAATCATGATTGAGGAAAAATCCCCCAAAGGGGCAAAACCATCTTATTTTCATTATAATTTGTAAAGAACGGTTTACACGAATTATAATAAAAATACAAGCAGTGACATACGAAATACCCTCAGGCATCGGTTTCGATGTCGTCGGCTAGAGTTCCCGCAAGATATCCAGAAGGACAGCAATGGAAAAGCTTTGTCTTCTCCATGTAACACCCCGCCTAATTAAATACCGGGTGGCCAGTCCCATACCAAATTAAAACAGAATATAAAGTTGGCTCATTCTTAGCATCACTGTCGAAAACATTTACAACTCACCCAATACCCAATTAAGCTGGTGTTAAAAACTTTTCAAATTTTAATTACAACAAAAACCCATTTTTAGTTTAAGAATAACACAACACATTTTATTCTACAACACTGATAACCAAATAGATAACACAAAAGAATTTAAATGCAATTGGAATAAACATTCCCAAATAATAATCCAATACAGAAATCCCAACAATATCAAATGTATTAAAATGACACGAGTACAAGAGTATATGACTCAGATAGAAAAGAGACAATTGAGTTCCTTTGGGCGACATGCCCTAACTAAGAGAACACTTTGAATCAAATTAAGATAGGCATATAATCAATACTCCATAGCTCCATAGCTCGTCATAATTCGCTAAGGTTGGCGTCCCTGTTGCTGGACACCTGATATAGAAGATACAATAGAAAAGAAAATATGCAAGGAAATGGGTCAGAGCCCGATTGTAAAAATGATTTTGAAAACAGCAAGTATTTAACAAGTGCAATAAAGAATTTATTAGGTACATGTTAGTATCCAACTCTCACTTGCTATTCTCACCTCTCATCTAGAGTGAACACGTAACGTCTCCTATTAACCTCCTAGTTAATGGTTCCTCCTCACTAGTTTCCATTCTATTATTCCATCCTATATCATAACCCCGTATGTCCCATACCATACGTCAGATAATTATTCTCATATGTTTCTCATTAACATGATTCGATTATCATTAATATGAAGTAAGATTTTCAATAAATATTCATTAACTTATTTCAATTCTTTTTCTCAATTCACCGTTATCTACAATTGTCACACAGTAGATGATTTAACCACAATATATCCAATCATTCATTTAATTCATTATATATATATATATATATATATATATATATATATATATATATATATATACATATATAATACGGCACCCCGAGTCACAGCTGCGGTGCAATGCATTACTCTGCTATCATGTCCCATCATCGCCGGCCGCCGAATAGGGGACTAAAGGTTCGGTAAGGATTCCTCGAACCATAAACAACAACACAAACATTGGAGGCGAACATAGTTCTCGTATCCATGGGTCACGCACATACGTACGTTCCCACAGTCAGCGGACTTATCAACCCCCCAATAAGTCTTTCATAGACCTATGTTCTTGAGCGACAAATCAAAGATCCCATGGATTCATCAGGATATGACTGCCCTCACGCGCAAACCTCCCGTCAATAGCAAGTAAGCTAGGTATGTCATACACATAATCATCAATCAATCAAATAGGCATTATCATACCTATATTATAATATCAACAAGGTACTCTCATTACCCTAAGATAATTCCCATACGTAGCATTATATCTCTTTAAATACTACGTATAAAATAATATGACTTTTCATCTTTAATTTAATTATCCCCGAGTCTCACTCATTTCCCAAGGTTCAAATAGGTTTTTCCTCAACATAAATTCAGTAAGAAATCACTAGAATCCTACTGGTCCATAACATCATGTCTCCTGAATTACCACGAATTAAACTCTCCCTTGATTAGGGTTATAACCGATTGTTTCTAATCTCTTATAAACACATCTTCTATCAACTAGGATTGAATATCATCATCACCTGACTCATAGTCTATAGTATTTCATTCACACTATAAGACTTATCAACAAAATCAACATCCTCGCATCCTATAACATCTCTCCACTCCCGACGTGGTTAAGGTTCATACGCGAAACGTCTCACAAAGCGAAATCCAAACAAGGAACCCCTCCAATACACTACTACTTAACTTTGTCAATCGTGGAGGTCCGTCAACTTAAAATATGCAACCGAAATAACCTCATCCCCTCTTTCAACCAAATGTGTTCCGAACTCCCATCTCTATCCAGGAGCCATCCCAATAAGCGCTGGTACTACACTCAGTCCCCCATAATGAGCTTAAACTCAGCCCTTGATGTTGCAATTGTAACCCTAAGGCTACCCAGGTATTATATTAAATCTCCCCTACTGGACCTATCCTTAATCCTCAAGCATACAAATTAGAATCCAACACATGAATCTAGCAACCGAAATTTCTTCTAATTTAACTAACATAATTCCAATCAATTAAATCCCAATCAAATCAATTCAAATCTTATCTAGGGCTTACTGATCTTCTCTAAGTCCCATAATATCCCATTAACAATCACCAAAGATCTACCAAAGTTTTGGGATAAGAACCAACATTAAAAAGAAACAACTTTAACAATCCTGGGGAGGTCGATCGATCGAAGGCAGGGGGTCGATCGATCGATCGCCCAGGTAACATCCCAGTTTTTCTGCATTTCTTCAACTACGGGTTTAACCATTTTTTATCATTCAAACCTTCATATTAACAACCCAAATGACTTATAATCCTTACTACATGATATAGAAAATTATAAAACTAATATCCTCATGCATACCAATGAAAATTATAAAACTAATTATTACTGTGAGTTGTTAATTCAGTAATTTGAATTTTTAGTCAGACGCGGTATGGGACGTGTCGGGACTAATTTGTTAAATTAAAAAGAGAACTTATTTTTATATCAACCTTATAGTCATTTCGACTGCGTCGTTGCGTCCGGAAGGGTTAAAATAGTCAGAAAAGTCTATTTGGATGTTGAATTTGAGTCTCGGGTCATTTGGAAATGAAAAGACAACCCAAAAGGGTATTTTGGTCATTTTTACAAGGGGGATGAATAGTGATTTCGGGTTTTGTCTTATTATAAGTAATTGGAGATTAAGTGTACGTGGGTTATTCATCTCTTCTACACAAAATAGAAAAGTCATCTTCCTAGAGAAAATGAAAGGTTGCCTGGGAAGAGAAGAGTTTACTTGGGAAGGAGAAGAACTAAGAACCAAAGGTCACCACCACTAAGCACCACCGGAGGTTGATCGGAGAAGGGAGAACCACCTGTGATATACTACACCAAAGGGTCAGATCTTCATTAGAGGCAAGTATTTGATATTTGCAATTTAAGTTTGTATATTGTCCATGTTAGGATAGTTATAAAAAGAGATGATTTTCATGTTTGGAAGATGAAAGGATAGAGTTGTTAATGGATTTTCTGGAAACTGAAAATATATAGGAATCAAACTCATGTTGTAGGTAGTTAGTAATCCACGAAATAATCATAAATCTGATAAAGAAATTAAGAAAACCATTGATGTGTTCTTGAATATATTATGTTGATAATTTTCTGGAAAAAGAGGATATAAACATGCTTTTAATTCAATCTCTTGATGATTCTAGGATGTTTAGATGATTAGAAATCATTTATATATGTTGATATATCATATAGTAAGGATTATAAGTCATTTGTATTGTTAATATGAAGGTTTGAATGATCAAAAATGGTTAAACCCGTAGTTGAAGAAATGCAGAAAAACTGGGTTGTTACCTGGGCGATCGATCGATCGACCCCCTGCCTTCAATCGATCGACCTCCCCAGGATTGTTAAAGTTGTTTCTTTTTAATGTTGGTTCTTATCCCAAAACTTTGGTAGATCTTTGGTGATTGTTAATGGGATATTATGGGACTTAGAGAAGATCAGTAAGCCCTAGATAAGATTTGAATTGATTTGATTGGGATTTAATTGATTGGAATTATGTTAGTTAAATTGGAAGAAATTTCGGTTGCTAGATTCATGTGTTGGATTCTAATTTGTATGCTTGAGGATTAAGGATAGGTCCAGTAGGGGAGATTTAATATAATACCTGGGTAGCCTTAGGGTTACAATTTCAACATCAAGGGCTGAGTTTAAGCTCATTATGGGGGACTGAGTGTAGTACCAGCGCTTATTGGGATGGCTCCTGGATAGAGATGGGAGTTCGGAACACATTTGGTTGAAAGAGGGGATGAGGTTATTTCGGTTGCATATTTTAAGTTGACGGACCTCCACGATCGATAAAGTTAAGTAGTAGTGTATTGGAGGGGTTCCTTGTTTGGATTTCGCTTTGTGAGACGTTCCGCGTATGAACCTTAACCACGTCGGGAGTGGAGAGATGTTATAGGATGCGAGGATGTTGGTTTTGTTGATAAGTCTTATAGTGTGAATGAAACACTATAGACTATGAGCCAAGTGATGATGGTATTCAATCCTAGTTGATAGAAGATGTGTTTATAAGAGATTAGAAACAATCGGTTATAACCCTAATCAAGGGAGAGTTTAATTCGTGGTAATTCGGGAGACATGCTGTTATGGACCAGTAGGATTCTAGTGATTTCTTACTGAATTTATGTTGAGGAAAAACCTATTTGAACCTTGGGAAATGAGTGAGACTCGGGGATAATTAAATTAAAGATGAAAAGTCATATTATTTTATACGTAGTATTTAGAGAGATATAATGCTACATATGGGAATTATCTTAGGGTAATGAGAGTACCTTGTTGATATTATATTTTAGGTATGATAATGCCTATTTGATTGATTGATGATTATGTGTATGACATACCTAGCTTACTTGTTATCGACAGGAGGTTTGCGCGTGAGGGCAGTCATATCCTGATGAATCCATGGGATCTTTGATTTGTCGCTCAAGAACATAGGTCTATGAAAGACTTATCGGGGGGTTGATAAGTCCGCTGACTATGGAAACGCAGGTATGTTCGTGACCCATGGATACGAGAACTATGTTCGCCTCCAATGTTTGTGTTGTTGTTTATGGTTCGAGGAATCCTTACCGAACCTTTAGTCCCTATTCGGCGACCAGCGATGATGGGACATGATAGCAGAGTAATGCATTGCACCGCAGCTGTGACTCGATGTGCCGTATTATATATGTATATATATATAATGAATTAAATGAATGATTGGATATATTGTGGTTAAATCATCTACTGTGTGATAATTGTAGATAACGATGAATTGAGAAAAAGAATTGAAATAAGTTAATGAATATTTATTGAAAATCTTACTTCATATTAATGATAATCGAATCATGTTAATGGGAAACGTATGAGAATAATTATCTGACGTATGGTATGCACTACACCAAATCTGCCCATTTGTCAAGGTCATTGACCTTGACAAATTCACCTTGTCAAGGTCAATGACCGTGACATTTCGAGGCGAGACAACTTTTTTTGTCACGGTCGTGTCACGGTCATTGACCTTGACACAAAACTCGCGTTTTGTGTCACGGTCGTGTCAAGGTCAATGACCGTGACACGTTTGTCACGGTTATAAACCGTGACAAAGCCGTGACCTTTTTACAAAAAAATTGTCACGGTCATTGACCGTGACACGTCCGTGACAACTTTTGTCGCGGACTTGTCACGGTCAATGACCGTGACAATTCTGGGCAGAATTTAAAAAAAATCTGCTGGGCAGTATGGCCACCGCCACTGCCCAGCAGTATATTTGTACCTGTTATAACAACGTTGTACCTGTTCCAAACATCATATATCCAACACAAACTAAAGATAATGCAAATATATATTCATGACAGTATAATCCAAATTTTCAAAGTAAAAATAATATACATGACGATATAATCCAAATATAATTAAAATGGACAAACTTAAAAATAATGTTACTACATGTCTTGGGTAAATGTGAGGAGGTGAGTAGGCCACACGACATACGAATTGACGCACCCACTAATATATGTCGTGCCGCATTGTTCGCGCAACCACAGTAGGGAGTTCTCCTTCCCGGGTATGACATGCGTGACGAGCACCCTGGACTCCATCCCTTGAAGCACACGTCCATGGACTATTCCACCCTCGATGATATCCGGGTCCCTCAACCCCCGCCCTATCCGCTGGCCATCAAATATGTCCAATATGAACACGCTCGGCCAACCAATCGTCAATAATGGTCTGTTGGAGGGCGTCAAATAGGGAAGTGGATCGTCGAAGTACGAACGTGTCGGTGATGAAGCAGCGAGGTCCACATCCTCGTCATCCTGCGCCTCGTCCTCCCACACCTCCTCGTCCTCCCGCACCTCCTCCTCCACCGCCTTCTCCTTCCCTTTCCCTTTACCTTTCTCTTTACGGTCTCCACCCAACGTACGCTTCATGAATGCGTACATATCTTGGACCGTCGCCTCCAAACGGGACAGCTTCGCGTCGTGTGAATCCACCGTTCGAGCCAACCCGGTGTCGCTCGTCTCCAATCCGATGATCCTAGATTTGGCCACCCGCGAGCTCACTCCCCTTGTCCTCCCCTTGCGATCAGAGCCAAGCACTTGGCTGAGTGCGTCTGTGGACAAAGATGCCTTGTCGGCATCAGACTGCGACTCATGCACTTCCTTAAGCTTTGCCTGAAACGACAAAAAGCACATGATTAGTAAAATAAGTAAACTAAAAAATTATAACGTAATTAACAATAATTAAACTGTCGGATTACTTACAATCGTGGCCGCGACGCTCGGGGACACCTCCTTGTCCTTCCCCTTCTTCGTCCGAAGAGCCACATAAGTATCGAGCCTATGTGGCTTACCCCCTGGCCCACTCCCTACCCCCTGAAATAAAATAAAGTAAAGTAAAATTAGTATCGGCCCCGCAAAGTAAAATAATATCCAATAATATATTTCTGTAGTTATAGATAAATTAAATATTACCTTCATCCTATGCTCCACCTCAGCGTAAGAGGTCCGGCCGGAGTAGTGCACGTCCGTCTTTTTAGCCCGATTTTCCCTCCCCGATTGGCGAGATGCCAATTGTCGATCCTCGATCTCATTGTCAATGAACTTTTGCCATTGTGCCAATGAGATCGGCTCCTTGGGCGGGACGGATCCGCGCCATTGTAAAATGGTCTCTCGTGTTTTTCCAAAGTACCGTGTCCGCATATTTTTTTCCACGTCTTGTGTTGCTCCCTCAACTGCTCCAAGACGGAATCGCGTAGCTTTGGATCCAAGTTGAATTGTTCCTGTCCAACAAATACAATGTTAGTTGCGAATAAATATAAATATAATTATAAATATAAATTGAAATTGAAATATTCATATAAATATTACCTGTAGTGCCGCCCAAACAGCTAACTTGAGCTCATACGGCACCTCCTTCCAACTCATAAACCCCGGGCCGATGACCGTCTTTAGCAGCTCGAGGGATCTCGCTAAAAGCTCCGACTTGTTTTCGACGGTAATCCCAAATTTTCCATATTTGGGGAGCCTAGGGGCGGAGGAGCCCTCGTCGCCTCCGCTACCACCGAACCCAGACGACGACATCATCATAAACAGCATCATCATCTTCGCCCTAACATCTGAAGGAGACATTTTTGCTGTAAAAAAAATGTTATTAGTACAGATAAAAAAAATGTTATTAGTACAGATAAAAAAATGTTTCGTCTATATTATAACGTATGTGTAAGTTCCGTCAATACCATTTCGTTTCAATTTTGTAATATTATGTTTTTTCCAAATATTTAAAGAGTTATTGAATGGGTGCCCCACCCCCGCCACACACACACGCACACCTACGCACACGCACACACGCGCACACACACACACACACACACACACACACCACCCCTACCCACCCCACCCCCTCCCCCCACCACGACCGTGACAACTACATAAAATTATGACATGAGATAATTGTAGCATAAATTTCATTATCATGGGTTTTACCTAATTGAATTAATTTCATGAATAAAATTATTATCAATTTAAATGAAAATATCAATTATTATCCAATATTTTTGAATGAAATATTTATTTTGAATGAAAATATCAATTATTTATAAAATTGATGTCTACTTTTAGTGTTGTGTATATATGTTAGTCTACTTTTGCTTTTTTTTTTTAAATAATCAATTAACCAAATTTCATAATAGTGAATAAGGGTTAATCCTAGCCATTGATTAAGTGTATTATTAGTAAGTACAAAAATTAAATATGGACTCTTAATCTATGATATAAGGAGTATTTGTTAGTGAAATAATAATTTAGTGATAAAAGCACACTCGAACACTACCAAGTTTTGACGACACGGGTCTCTAGAAAGAAAAACAAGCATTTCCAAATTAATATGTCCTCTTTCTTGTTTAGTGTCTCATGAATTGATAGTATGGTTTTAAAAATAGTATACAAAACTAGGTGAGATTTTAGAATTACACGTCGAAATAATACATGTTGTATAATAATAATACAAGTGCATGCTTTGCAATCAAAGGTATTTATCTTTATAAGGATAAAATTATCTTAAAATGATTGGTAGGGAATGTCTATGAGGTGGATGATAATTTATTTGATATTTTATTTTATTTCTTTTGGTTAGGTTATTAAGACTTTATTTGAATTGATATCTTAGTAATTATTATTTAATATTTATTTTGAGCAATTATCTTATAGTAGGATTATTATCCTAGAAACAATTCTAACATTCCATAAAGGAAAACTTTTATTGGATGGTTGAAAAGACAATAGTTCCAATTCATTTTCATTTATTCCCTTAGTGATACAACAATAATTTGAATTCATTTCATATGATTTCCCACCCCACCCCACCCCTCCACCACCCCCTCCCCCACCACACACCACCACACACACACACACCCCACCCCACCCCCTGCCCCCCTCCACCACCACACACCACCACACACACACACACACACCCCACCCCACCCCACCCCACCCCACCACACACCACCACACACACACACACACCCCACCCCACCCCCTGCCCCACCCCTCCACCACCCCCTCCCCCACCACACACCACCACACACACACACACACCCCACCCCACCCCCTCCCCCACCACACACCACCACACACACACACACACACACACACACCCCACCCCACCCTCCACCACCCCCTCCCCCACCACACACCACCACACACACACACACACCCCACCCCACCCCCTCCCCCACCACACACCACCACCACACACACACACACACACACACCCCACCCCACCCTCCACCACCCCCTCCCCCACCCTGCCCCACCCCGCCCCACCCTGCCCCACCCCCTGCCCCCCTCCACCACCCCCTCCCCCACCCTGCCCCACCCCGCCCCACCCCCCACCCCCTGCCCCCCTCCACGCACACACATACACACATATATATATACACATACACACATAAATATACACACAAAAATATATATAAATGAAAGAGAGAGAGAGAGAGAGAAAATGGACCTGAAAGTAGAGAGAGAGAGAGAGAGAGCAGCGTCGAGAGAGAGAGAGAGAGAGAGAGAGAGAGAGAAATGGAGGGAACGACGCGGGAGGGAAAAAAGAAGGGGGATAGGGTTTTTACTGCGAACATTGTCACGGTCGTGTCAAGGTCTTTGACCGTGACACGAATTGTCACGGTCATTGACCGTGACAAGACCGTGACAATTAAACTTGTCACGGACTTGTCACGGTCAATGACCGTGACAATTAGTTGTCACGGTCGTGTCAAGGTCAATGACCGTGACATAAAACGCGTGTTTTTTTGTCACGGTCAATGACCTTGACAAGGCTGGCCGGCTGAAAGGTGACAATTTGCCCATTTTGGTGTAGTGATGGGACATACGGGGTTATGATATAGGATGGAATCATAGAATGGAAACTAGTGAGGAGGAACCATTAACTAGGAGGTTAATAGGAGACGTTAAGTGTGCACTCTAGATGAGAGGTGAGAATAGCAAGTGAGAGTTGGATACTAACATGTACCTAATAAATTCTTTATTGCACTTGTTAAATACTTGCTGTTTTCAAAAGTATTTTTACAATCGGGCTTTGACCCGTTTCCTTGCATATTTTTTTTTCTATTGTATCTTCTATATCAGGTGTCCAGCAACAGGGACGCCAACCTTAGCGGATTATGACGAGCTATGGAGCTATGGAGTATTGATTAGATGCCTATCTTCATTTGATTCAAAGTATTCTCTTAGTTAGGGCATGTCGCCCAAAGGAACTCAATTGTCTCTTTTCTATCTGAGTCATATACTCTTGTACTCGTGTCATTTTAATACATTTGATGTTGTTGGGATTTCTGTATTGGATTATTATTTGGGAATGTTTATTCTAATTGCATTTAAATTCTTTTGTGTTATCTATTTGGTTATCAGTGTTGTAGAATAAAATGTGTTGTGTTATTCTTAAACTAAAAATGGGTTTTTGTTGTAATTAAAATTTGAAAAATTTTTAACACCAACTTAATTGGGTATTGGGTGAGTTGTAAATGTTTTCGACAGTGATGCTAAGAATGAGCCAACTGTATATTCTGTTTTAATTTGGTATGGGGAGTGGCCACCCGGTATTTAATTAGGCGGGGTGTTACACTCCACAATTGTACTCCAGATGAGTAGAATAATATTCCTTGGGGTTTAGAGGATTCTCATAAAGAATTGGGAAATATTTGTGAATCAAAAAGGTATTGAAAACCTTAAAACATGAAGTCTGGAAATAGGTACTGTTTTGCAGAAACGGAGGTATGCAGACTTGGGAAAATGTGTAGCACGAATATTGTTTAAACATGTAAGTTGAGGCAGTACGCCGTTCAAGCGACATACGATGTCATTTGAGTGAGAAGGCATCTCGTTCGAACGAGATACAATGTCATTCGAACGACATCAGTGATGTGTCACAGAAAACCTCCTTAAAATGATTCTGCATGTTTATCAACTTCCAGACTTCAAAAATTTATTTAAAAAAATATTCCCAACTATTTATGCAAATAATTAAACACTCCAATTAAAATTATTTTTACCATAAGTACGTGGAGTAGTGGGAACTGTTGAAGTGAATGTTGCTTGACACATGATGCACGTACGAAGATGATGGATGCTTGAATTCGGATCAAGGCCGTCGTGCATGATCGTGGAGACATGCCGAATATAGCGGTATTAGACATACTTAATTGTGATCCAGGACACTTAGAAAATTTCTAGATTCTACCCTAGACATTTATAAAACATGTCCTTATAACTTGAAAACCAGATAAGCCAATATGGCTTTAGTATTGAATCTGCCTGATTCCAATTAGGATTATTGGGACCGTGCTCTAATAGTTAAGAATTGACAACATGCTCCACTTGGTACTGGAGTAGCCTACAATGGTCCCAGATGCCCTCAATAAGGGAATGGGATAAGTTGTTATTTCATCTATTACCATTCTTTATCGATTTCTTTTCTGATGTATGTTAACTGCTACTACTTATTATTTTGTTGCAGAATAACGTAAGAGAAAGTGCCCCAAAGCAGGTGAAGTAAACTTAGTTGAACTCAAATTCTTGTGGGGCCTTAATCAAAAGACAGGAGAAGAGCATCCACGATCAGCTTTTATATTGCTAGAGTATAAGAGCTCCATAACCTCTTTTGTAGCTCAACCCATAACTGTTGTGCCTTCAATTATTATTGATTTAAAAAGGGATAGAGTCTCTATTTCCTCTACTACTGAGTCTGTTGGTGTTAGTGCTGAAGTTTTTACTGGTGGCACTTCTTCTTCTTTTGACACCGATCTTCCCATTTCTGACAGTATGGGAAAAAAGAAAATTCCTAATCTTCTGGAGGAGGAATCCACTGTTGGTGCTAAGAAACCAGCTGATATTAATGCCCAAAAAAAGAAGGTTGAGGCTGGAAAGAAGCCCCCAACCAATAAAGGTGGTGAGTATCCTCTTAAGAGATTAAGAAGGTTGTTGATGCCGATCAATAGGAATTGGTTGGTCAGGTCCCATCTGTTGTTGGTTTATTTGTACCCTTTAGTCCTAGCTTCGCTATGAAGTTGATCAAGGTCGGTACCCTTCCAGACCATAGAGCTGCTGCTACCTCCATGTCCCGATTAAAACTATCGGATAGGGCTACTCAAAGTTTGGTCTTGGTAAGATTTCATTTTTGGAGTTGGTCGGATATTGCTTATGTCTTCCTTGATTTGTACTAACTTGGTTCTTTTCTCTGCTACTTCTTCCCAAATAGTGTATGCCAAGAAGAAATTCTTCAAAGATGGTTGGTCGATAGCTTTGAGGGAAGTTAGCATTTCTCAAGATTTAGAGTTGTTTATGAGGCACAATCCAGCCCCCCCTAACCTTGATGATGATGTAGGTTTAGGTGAATCCTCTCTGGAAATTGAGTCAATTATTCCTCCAGCCGATCAAGACAATGCTCTTGTTGACTTAGTTGCCCCTTTTGTCGACCAGGAGATAAACCCTGAAGTAGAGAAGGATAAGAAGAAGGTGTAGACTTGTTTGGCTTCTAGTCTTTGTATTTTGCACCTTTCTTTTGTCTTCTTTTTTTATCTTTCTCAAATGTACGTTTCTGTAATGTTGCCATCTATTAATGAAAGAACTTTTTCTTTAATTGATATCACGTTTATTATGCTTAACTGTTGCTCTGACTATTTTTGCTATCGATCAAATATTACTTTATCTTTCTAGTTTAATGCCAAGATGGAATAAATTTCGTCCAATGACTTTGATCTACTCAAACACTACCATAATCTATTTAAGGGTGGTCACTTGGATTTGACAGATGAAGAACTAATAGACTTTCTTAGCGCAGACACTTCTAATCAAGCAAATGATGCGTACACTTATCTTAAATTCTTTCTTGATCGGGTAGTGAATAATAATGTTGCATACTTCGAGATGATCGAGCCTCTACAGCGTAATCATAATCGATCAAAGGCTCTTCTCCATGCCGACTATGAAGCCAAGTTCAAAGCTCTGAATAAAGATGATGCCTTTGAGAAAAATCTTTAGAAATATACCTCGACTTTGAATAAGAGAGAAATTATGCTGAAGCAGGAGGTTAGAGAGGCTTAAGAAATTATAGCTTTGCTGAAGGAAGAAAATAATGCTTTGAGAAATGAACTCGATAGCTTGAACAAGTCTACTACTGATGGCTCCAATAAAGGAGTTTCTTTCTTCGAAGAGGAGAATGCCAGGTTGTTACAAGAATTAGAATCTTTGCAAGGGAAGAAGACTAAGTCTGTCCAGTCATCATGAGGAATAACTGCTACATCGGTGAACTCTTGATAAAGAAAAAATTCACAAAACTTTAGCCGATAAAGCTGCGCAATTAAAGGATAAAAATTTTGCTATTGCTGATCTTTCACTTACGTGAAAAACAAAGGAGTTTACTATTGCCGACCAAGTGATTCATTTAAAAAAGAAAGACGTTGTTCTCAAGAAACTACAACATCAAGTAGAAAGGTTAACTTTTTAGCTCCACAAATAACCCAGAGAAATGTGGATGGAAGGTTACAATGAAGCCCTATCTCACGTGGATGATCATTTGGCCCAAAGTCATCGCGAGGGCTATAAATAGGGGTGGACCAATCTGCTCACTTTGTTAAAAGTTGACCATAACATCAAACTATGGCATTGGAATAATTTCGGTCTCTTAGACTATCAAAATCCTCTGTTCAAGTTGGATGTAAGATGGATTCCTATTAATTCAATTCCTAAGTGTTTAATATCTAAGTATTTAGGGTATTATGAATTGCATGATGAACTTGAGATAATTCGACCTCCTCATCTAATTAACCAGCTGAGCAGCAGTAACAATAGGATGTTGCAGGATTTTAACTTTATCAATTCTCCTTATACTTTGGATGATCCTCCAGCTGGCATGGATAAGGCTCAGGGCAAACACCCAGTCAAATGGTTATCTCTTTTTCCAATTTTCTATTGTTGTAACCTTGTAAAAAAATTCTAGTCAAATGAAAACATCTTTTGTTTATTGCTTGTTCTTTTGTATTTCTGTTTGTAATCTGGACACTTGTAATTTCACCAATGATTAGTTAGTCGGCTGATCGACTAAGTAATCTACTTAATTATTATCATTTGCTATTATAGGGCCTTAGATTCTACTAATATACTTAAATCAATCCAACTGCGTAGATTTCATCTAAGTATTGTTATTAGTTATCAGTGGCAAACCAAGTGTATTAAGGATGTGTATATGTATTCCTATAGTAGAAATGTATATGTATATCCCATTATGTAACTCGGTTGGGTAAAACTTGTAAGTTTTATAGGCTTCTCGTTCTTGATTCGTCTAAAGGCTAAATCATATAAGAAGTAATGATAATTAATCGCCTTCAAGTTTATGACCTAAAATCATTTATGAAGTAATGATCATTTGTAGCAAGAAACCATTATTCGGCTTTTTGTTCGTGACCTAAAGTCATTCAAAAAGTAATGGCCGTTAGAAGGTGTAAGGAACCAGTTAATTTAGTCGGCAGAAACCCAGTTGGTCGGCCGACTAACTTGTAGTACGGTATTGATGCTTATTGGGGGATGTATGTCACTATACTCCGAAAAAAATGAAAAACTGAAATGAAATGAATTGGAATTCAATTTTTTTTATTCAATTCTAGGAGAAATGAATATTACATTGACTTTTTCCATTACTAGTAGTATTTTTGGAGATAATTGGCATTCCAAGGGTTCTTGAACTGTTCTCTCTCCAAAGTCTCCAAACGAAAAGTACTAGGTCGGATGACGGCCGAAATATAATAAGGACCATGCCAATTTTTTTCCAACTTATTCCCTTTCTGGATCACTTTTTTAAGTACATAATCTCCTTCTTTTTGATAAGTCGGCTTCATCTTTTGTTGTAAAAATGGGCAGTTCGCTGTTGGTAGGAAAGAAGTCTGATAGCAGCATCTTCCCTTACTTCTTCCACTAAATATAGGTCCAATCTCCTCACCAGCTCACTTTTTAAAGAATCAAAGTTGAGCACCTTATGACTGGGTATCCCTATCTCACTTGGTACTACAGCCTCAGTGCCAAATGCAAGCATGTATGGGGTTTCGCCAGTGGTGCTTCTCGGTGTTGTTCGGTAAGCCCAATGAATAGAATAAAATTCATTTATCCAATTACTTTATGCTGCCTCTAGTCTCGTCTTTAATCCATCCAGCAAAATTTTATTTGTGATTTTAGTCTGACCATTGCATGCGGGTGTCTAGGTGAAGAATGAAGTTTTTTAACCTTTGATTTGACGCAATAGGCCTCAAATTAATCATTGTCAAACGGAGTACCATGGTCGGTAATGAAAGCATATGGCATCCAGTACCTACAGATGATATGCTTCCATATGAACTGAAAAACCTTTTCATATGGCATATCAATCATTGGCTCTGCTTTAACCCACTTAGTGAAATAATCTACTGCAACTACCAAGTACTTGAACGTCCCTTTTTTTGTCGACAGTGGGACGACCAAGTTAATCCCCCAAATGGAAAAAGGCCAAGATGAGGTACTACAAGAAAAAGTCACTTCCACGACACCTGAAATGAGTCGTGAAAGGGTTTTTACGACACATTTCTGGTGTCATTGAGAGGGGGAGTCGCGAAAAGTCCAGCACTTTTCACGACACCTGGCAGGTATCGTCGAAACCCATTCACGACACATGTTAGGTGTCATTGTAAATACTTTCTACGACATACCTATAGGAGTCGTGAAAGGATTTTTACGACACAAATTTGATGTCGTTGAAAGGGGGTCGCAGAAAGTCCCCCCCTTTTCACGACACCTATCAGATGTCATCTAAATCTTTTCACGACTAATGTTAAGTGTCGTTGTAAGTACTTTCTACGACATGTATATAGGTGTCGGGCAACCCCTTTTTCACGACACTTGTCAGATGTCATAAAAACATTTTCACGACTAATGTTAGGTGTTGTTGTAAGTACTTTCTACGACATGCATCGATGTGTCGTGCAAATTGTTTTCTACGACACTTCAATTGTGTTGTGAAAGTTATTTTATTTTTAAAAAAATAGTTTTTTATTATTCAACATTTTTCATAAATTGTATCACAGTTCATTACATTACATTTCATTTGACATTTTAAATCTATGAAAATAATTGAAAGTATGTTCATTCATAATAATAATATCCAAAATAAAGTCTTAAAACATAAGGTCATAATCATTAATAACATATTTATCTCTAACCATATATTCGAAACAAAGTCAAACAATTTAAAAGAAGTTCTAAACATAATGCATCTCAAAATAGTCTTCAAGTTGCATCCTCCCAAAAATAGATTGCATCCTCCAAAATGATATTCACATTCAACCAAATGGTAACCGAACCTCTGGATGAAAAAATAAAAATAATTTAGTCCAATATCCAATATTTCGGCATAATGATATTATTATATAACATGTAAAAGTAGTAATATATTTAACTAGGGTAATCCACATATCATCGTTTTAATTATTTTTAAATCACTTGTTTTTTTTAAAAATTTCAGCAAAGTTTCATTTGCTTATTCATGAAATCCAACCTGCTTTAATATTAAAATTCAACTAAAAAATAAAAGATACTACTAAATCACCAATAATCACTTACACCGATTAGAACACAAATGAGCACATTTTCATCATCATAAGATTATGATTTATAAGAAAATACATGTTATGTGACTTACAAATAGAGAAAGGGATCAGATGGGGATTTCCTCGTAGTGTAAAACACGATCGATTTTTGGGCGATAGGAGAAAAGAAAGGGATGACTTTTGGGGATTAAAGAGGAGTAGAGAAATGGTTTTTTTGCTGAAGGAAATTAGCCGGGGAAATGTTTTTGGTGCGCGCGGGGGGTTTTTTTTTCGCTCCCGCTAGTTGGGTTGTAAAATGTGTAATACATTTTATGACACCTGCTAAGTGTCACGTAATACATTTTCACGACACCATTCTGGTGTTGTAAATTAGTAATACATTTTACGACATCCAAAAAAAGTCGTGCAATAGTTTTTTACGACACCACATACGAGTTGTATATTAGTATTTCACGACATCTATCAGGAGTCGTGAATAATTTTTTACGACACCAAATACGTGTCATAATTAAACATTTCACGATTGACTACTTAAAAAATATCGTATTATGTTTTACGACACTTACATGGTGTCGTATTAGTTGTTTTCCATAACACTTCTATTTTAGGTGTCGTGATTGTTAATTTTAATGTTTTATTCACGACACCTAATGCAGATGTGTCATCTTAAAACGCCTTTCACGACAGATATATGTTAAATGTCGTAGAAACCATGTCGTGAAAATGACTTTTTCTTGTAGTGATTACAGTGCATGTCAAGTATATTAAAATCACGAAAAACGTTGCACTCAAGAACATTTGTTCACGTGACCGACTAAAAGATATACTTTAGATGCTCAATTTCGGGGTGACTTGGGATATTATGTAGATACGTCGGGTCGTTATATCGGGGCACGAATACACGAGGACATATTTACCATGCAATCGGTACCATAAAAAAGTTTGTTTTTCCACTGCTTTGGTATGAATTATGTTATGCTAATATTTTTTTAGGCCTATCAAGGTCTAGTACAGATGGAGAATGCAAATTTCAAGAACGTTATGGCATCTCAACATGAATATGTTGTTCAAGTATACAAGTTTGTTCATGCCACTAATATGAATTGTTTTTATGCCATTATTTTGTTTACGAGTTTCTCTATAAATTTGAAGGACTTCATGGCAAATGGTTCACAACATCGACGTTTTTTTCAAGTGTTTATGGAACAATGTTCAAAGTGTGCATTCATATCAACACAACTTGAGCTTTTACGGTTTAAGGAACTCACATATTTGTTCTTACACATTGGAACAAAGGGGCAAGACTTATGCCTCGACTCCTTGATTATGGGCATTTATATTTTCATCTATTCTCAAACGTATCGAGTATGCGAAGTTTATGACAAGAATATTTCACAAGAAAACAGTAGCACTGCCTCTTTAGACAAATTTGTTTTGAACATTAATGTGTTCTACAATGCTTGCACAAATGTCAGTATCCTATAAAGCATGTTGTCAACTTTTTTTATAAGTATGGTCAAACAATGTTACACTTTGAATATGTTCACTGAGGAATTTTCTCCTTTCTCTTTCAATCATCAGCCGTGTAGTGTTAACAACTGCTATGTTCGAGCTCAATTTCAAGTTCGGACCTTAGAGTATACATCCAAAGAGAGCTTTCGGCATTGTCTACCGTTACATCATATCCACAAATATTAGTTAGTGATACATATACTTTCTAGTAATTATGTTTACGGAGTATGTCTCTGTTGCATTGATCCTTAACATCCCTCACACATGTTCAAAGGCATTTCAATGCTTTATTAGTCCCTCTTTATGTGGGGTCGACAATAATTTTTAATTATTTCACTACTTCTATACAGTTAAGCCTGGGCTCCTTTTTGCAACGTAGAAGGTTTTTCTTTATTTATACAACACTTTTTGAGTGCAGTGCATCTATTTGTTTTGTTGAAGGTCGATTTCATATAACTGTTCGCAACACCATTCTTTCAATGAACTCAATCCCCTTTTGTAACTGAAGCGATGCTCTGTTATTTTATAAGTCGAGGGATACTCTGTTATTTTTGTAATTAGTTTCGTATGCTTTGAAAATATGATTCAACTAGAAGGAGATACTATGTAAATTTGGTATGCTATTTGGTATGAATTATGAAACACATTGGTTTAATTTAGGAATTGACACAAACTAGAGCAAATAGATGGATACAATTGATGGCAAATAAATGGATACAATCATTTAATTGAAATTCACCAATTGTACTTTTATATGAATTTAATATCGTTGTAAAAAAACCATACACATATGAGCTGTTATATTAATGTCGCATTTCCTAATTAACAAAATCAAGTTAAAAGTTGAAATGAATGTCATCTTAATATGAGTTTTAAGCCGAGCACGTATGATATCGACACCACACAAATGACATGTCATCAAATTTTAAACGTGGCAAAAAATTCACAAGACAAAATTTCCAACATTACCTAGCAAGACTTTTAATGGTGTCAAAAAATACACCAAAAAATTTTTGAACGTTCTACGTAAGTGGAAAACTTTCACTCGTTCATTATGCATTTAAGTGGAGTATGAGTTATTTTTATCGCATGCAATTATTCATTCAAATATATAACATGAATAACTAAAAGTACATTTATGGACACTTACTTTTATCACATTAAGTTTGATCGTTCTACATGGCACCGGTTAGACCTGTCAAAATACACGATAACCCGTTAACACGACACGACCCGACACGAAATTATAAGTTAATGGGTTTACCCTTATTGGGTTTGGGTCATTAACGGGTTGACACGGTAGACCCGTTAACACTAACGGTTCGGGTTTGGAAATTTACCTGTACCCGTTTTAACCCGTTTCTACCCGTTAACATCCGTTAACACTAACGGGTACTATAGGGTCACCCAACCCGTACCCAATAACAATAACCATTAAAACCCATTATTTCTAAATCTTTAAAGACTAACGGGTGCTATAGGGTCACCCATCTATACCCAATAAAAATTACAATTAAAACCCATTATTTTTAAAGTATTGAAGACTAACGAGTATTATAGGGTCACCCAACCCGTTACCCATTTCGACCCAAAATGATTCGTTAATATTAACGGGTGTTAACGGTTTGGGTCGTGTACCCGTTAATATTAACGGATCGTGTTTGGGTATTGTTATTAGATCCGTTAGGCTTAACGGGTCGTGTATGGGTTAGGGTGTTTTGACCCGTAACCCGTAACCCGTACACGACCCAAACCGACCCGTTGACAGGTCTAGCACCGGCACACCCTATATACTAAGAATTACATATGTAACTTAATATATGAATATCATCTCTTACTAAAACTATACCTTGACAATTTATTCTTTGGGATGGATACAAATTTTGTCAAGAAAGCCACAATACCAAATGAGTAACTTGAGCTAAGTCTTACGTTAAATGGCTCCTCCCGTCGACTGCTTTGGCACACAATAAACTCCGCGGGATCGGTGGCAGATAACTACCTGTCTCATCAAGGTTTGGAGGCAGGGGGAGAAATACTTCCACGTACGTAACTGGTACCGCCGTTACCTAGAGAGAGAAAGAGAGTGTATATTAATGAACATGAAACAATTATGTAGTTCCTATACAGTATTATTATTATTATTTCTATTTTGTAGTCTATCTAATATTACTCACCTGGTGCGACTCGGACAGGTCCTTTTTGTCCATTTATTTCCTGTGAGAACAAGATGATCAAAATGAAGCACAAAACCAACACGGTAAGAGAAGCAACCCTGCTTTTCATTCTGCTATCCTACGCCTAGTCTCTAGACTTCACTAACCTTAGCTCCTCAGGGGGTGCATGAGCCACACCCGCGTAATATAGCTGCACTTCACCTACAATACGATGTCCATTGGGACAGACGCGTAGACCTTGAGTCAATGAATTCACATGAGGTCTTGGTCAAAATCTATATATGACTATTCTTCGCATATGGTATAATCCATAAAATATATATATTTTTTAAATCTTGATGCTGAAGCTGATCATCAGATTCCGATTGAAGGGCCATGGTCATATTTCAAAATAATAAACATCTGGCATTTGAACTAAATACGGTACTTTATAAATTGCAATTGCTAATGAATTTTCCATTTCAAATTTGCGACTGCCACATTGGGGAAATATGACAGACATAAACAAAGTTTTTTTAAGATACTAGTTGTGCCCACGTGCACGTGTGGGTGAGTCAGATTAATAAATAAATAAGATATTATGAATTTAAAAATTGATCATGTAAAGCGTCAAACCTATAACAATGTACATGTAATAAAGTAGATGAAATCAATGTGTGGCAAATGTAGCGACAATGACATAAGAAAATATGAAATCTGATGATATAGTAAAACTTAATGTCAATGAATCCGAGTTATTAAAAATTTAGAATGCAAAGGAAGCGAAAAATTGTTTAGGGAAGAAATAAGATGGTAACAAAGTGTAATGAAAAAATATGAAACTGTAATCGTCAGATATGTTGATTTTGACGTTTGTTAGGTTTTGATGTGTCTTCTTCTTCTTCTCTAACTTTATGAGCGACAAAATGTGCAATCTTTCGATCGAAATCTTTAAGAGCTTTCCCTTTAATGTAGAATATGTAGATCTTGTCAATACACGTATATAACTTTCGAATATAGCCAGAGTGCATCCCCTGTAAAATAAATTAACATATATGAATATTAAGCATATGTAATTTGTAGAATTTATGTATGAATTTTAAGTGTTAGTAAGTATGTTTGAATTTTGTTGTGTCTAGTTTCTTAATTTCACAAGAATGCTCTAATAATGTATTTTATGAAGAAAATTTGTTTTATTTCATTAATATATATATATATATATATATATATATATATATATATATATATATATATATATATATATATATATATATATATATATATTATAGCGTGTCGTACCCTAGTCTTTGGATCAATCACGTGTCACAGTGGGAGCATGGTGTTAAAATCATCACGCATCAAGTGCTTTGGCACAGAAGTTGTTCCGAAGTTCAATCACTCAACAAGAAGCTGAAAAGCAGGTAATAGATTTCGTGAAGATATGTGTAGGCATCTATTCACCTCTTCTTGTTGGAAATTCAGTCTATATGGATCTTCTATTTCTGAAGAAGTATATGGCGGATTTGGCTAGTCTTTTCCATCATGTACTTGTTGACGTTAGCAGCATTAAGGCGTTATGCCTTCGTTGGTACCTAAGAGACCCAAGAGATAACATAAATGCTCCTCAGAAGGAAAAGAAGCACATAGCTATGGATGACATCAAGGAAAGCATAGAAGAACTTAAATACTGTAAGGATCACATATTTAAATCTAAGTTTAGAAGTGAAAGCAAATGATGATACTGTGCATACCTGGTTCAGATCACTTTCAAGCAAGTGATTGATTTTGAAAAATTTACATGAAACGCAGACAATGTAAAGTGGTAGTTACAGTTAGATCATTCAATCTTTGTATGTCACTTCCATGATATCTTACTCGTCTTACAAATTTCACAAGCTTTATTAACAAAGGTAAATTGATGCTACAATTTTTTCTAGGTTTTTCGTATTATGGTATACCATGTTGTTTATGAGAGAGAGAGAGAGAGAGAGAGAGAGAGAGAGTTGATATCGAATCATCTATTAAGGCAAGGTAATTACAGTTTTGTTCTCTTGTTGCAAAGCATTTCATAGCCGTGTTTAGAGGGGAAAAATGAATGAAGAATTGAGATATTGAACAAAAGTTAAGTGTAGGACCGCAATCGATACTTGAAGTACATTAGATTTTTAAGAAACTTTTACACCAAAATCTAAGGGTAATAAGCTTAAATGTCATACATAATAGTGGAACTAATAGTTAAGGAATCTCAACAATATATGATAATTTCCATTATCTTCTAGGCCAAACTGTTTTCCAGCAGTACCTACTTTAAACTGTTTAAAACTCAAACAAACAAATGAAGGACTCAGTTCAAAAAGAGGTTGCCATGAGTAAAATATTAAGAGTAATTCTACAAAGACCCTCAAAATGATGCCCATAATTCAGACCCAGTTGTGCCTCACGCGTGAAATGGCACACATCACCATGTCTGATTTTTTTGGTATCAATTTGAAGATCCCCGTATAACTACTTATAAATTTATAAATGACTGTAATGACAAGAACTGCAAAGTTGAATAAGAAAATTGTTCTTGAATTGCAGGTTAGGATAAAGCATTTTTAAAACAAATAAAAAAATACTAATGAAATAAAGACACAACTATGATAACCTAAGTTAAAATTCCAACCGCTATGATTGACAATGTTGAAAGAAAATTCTTCCCATGGCTATTGCAAGGCATTTAAAAGTTAGAAAGAAATTGATGCAGTAAAATTATGATTAGTTAAATTGTTTATGAGATAAGCACACCTCTACAGGTCCAAACAATCACAATAGTTTTCCTCACATTTTATAGCCAGCATTTTCATACAGTTAGAGAGTAAAAATAAACATACCAGTATTTAATTATTGAGACTCGGTGACAAAAATTCCAAGATTTAACTCGTTTAAATGTCAATAAAACTTTACCATGTCATATTTTTACTATAAATAATTGACCTCGCGAAAACAAAATTATGTGAAATCTAAATCACAAAAATAATATACAAGAAAACTGTTTATCGTTACATACATTAATGAGTACGTGCGAGCATTCAACAAATATATATACATAAATATACAACATTCATATTCATCTAAACATTTCCAAATTCCAATAAAAATAACATAGAGATTCATGCGCACACATATATATATATATATATATATATATATATATATATATATATATATATATAGGGAGAGGTTCAAAAGTGAACCAAAAGAATGAACTTTTTAATGAACCTACTAAGACATTAAAAAATTGATCCGTAATTTCTTGTTATAATTGGTCCGCGCCAGCGGTAATGGATAATTTTTAAATCCCCCGCTGGCGCGGACCAATTACAACAAGAAATTCAGGATCAATTTTTTATATCTTAGTAGGTTCATTAAAAAGTTCATTCTTTTGGTTCACTTTTGAACCTCTCCCTATATATATATATATATATATATATTGAAATCAGACTTTTCATTTCTATTTAACAATTCCTCTTATACAACAGTTTATTCCAATCTGAGATTGCCTCATCTATTTCACAAGTCAATACCACAGTTAAAAATCCTCATCATCCAAAGTGGACCTTGTAATGGGTATGGACCACCTCCCCAAATGGGCAGTGTAATTAAAGTACCGGACGACACTCTTTTCAGTGGTCCCATCCGGGAAATTGAGGAGGCTTATGCTGCCTTCATCAAGATGAAAGGGTTCTGATATTTACACCTAAAAAATATCTCCAAAACACCACATTAAAAAGTTATTTTTTTACTATTCAACCTAACAAAATCTGACAGTCAACCTTGGTCGTGGTACCCATTTTCACGGCTAACCTTGGCCGTGATACCTATTTCAAGGCTAACTCTGACCGTGGTATCCCTTTTACGGCTTACCTTGGCTATGATATCATCTTTATGGCTAACTTTTGGTCGTGCTACCCATTTTCACGGTTAACCTTGACCGTAATACTCATTATCACGGTCAACCTTGACCTTTGTACCCATTTTCGCGGTTACTTTTTGTAGTGTTAATTTGTGCGGTGTTAAGGAGATAAAAGTGAGTTTTTTTTATGTTTTGAAGTAAATGATGTTTTGAAAATATTTTTTGAGTGTAAATATCAGGACCTAAGATGAAATGATCCCATCCAATCCTTTCTTAGATTTAGACAGTGCCCTATCAAAGCAATGTGAACCGTAGGATGCACAAACGCTACAATAACCTTTTTAGGCTCCTGTTCACCGGATAGCTCCTCCAACAAAGATTTTCAGGCCTTACCCGATCGATCCCACAGTGCCTGAAGTGCTTTATTTGAATCATTTTTCGATTGCTGAAGGATGTTTTCAACATCAAGGTCATGTATCTGTTTTATTTCCACATAGCGTGGCACACATTCAACACCCAAGTAATCAGCAACTCTTTGAACTCGAGCGATGGCATTGGCTATCTTAACTGATGCAATTTTTGGATTGCTAACAATTGTTTTCATCTTTATATCAAGTAGAAGCTCAGCATTTTTTTGGGACCGTGTAACTCCAAGTATGTTAATTGATGTGTCCTCGGCGTAGGCAATATGAGCCTTTGAATCTCTTTGTGAAGATCCGTGGCAAACAAGTATAATACGGTTACTGGTTTTTCGGCCTCTAGAACTTCTCCCAGCGAGTGGTGAATTTGGGGTCTGATTTAAACGATTAAGACATACACATATATATGGTGATCCACCATCAGGTCGCGGGGTGAAATCCAGCACACTCACACCACAGTTACTCTGAATTAAAACCCCGAAGTACTCAGTTCCTAGTCCTATCTCTGTGGCAACAAGAGCCTGGTTAACAGCATTATGAGCAACCACAAGAACAAACCTACTTTTATGGGCTAATATTTTATTCCAGCAGCTTCTAGCGCGTGCCCATAACTCCCTCACTGGATAATGACCATCGACACACACACACACACACACACACACACACACACACACATATATATATATATATATATACTACTTAAAACGAGGGGAGTTTCCCTTTAATGGAATAATGACTGGATCTTCCTAATCTCAACTCAATCTCGCTTTATATACATATATATAGAGAGAGAAACAAGGGAATATAAACAATTCTATTAGATCGGTCAAAAATAACTCATTAAAGCATAAGAAAAATGATTTTGTATTACAAAAACAGATCCAGATTCATTAAAGTCATAATCATTGGTACAAACAGAAACATAAATCAGTTCAAACAAGCATATATATATATATATATATACACTACACCAAATCTGCCCATTTGTCAAGGTCATTGACCTTGACAAATTCACCTTGTCAAGGTCAATGACCGTGACATTTCGAGGCGAGACAACTTTTTTTGTCACGGTCGTGTCACGGTCATTGACCTTGACACAAAACTCGCGTTTTGTGTCACGGTCATTGACCTTGACTCGTTTGTCACGGTTTATAACCGTGACAAAGCCGTGACCCTTTTTAAAAGAATTGTCACGGTCATTGACCGTGACAAGTCCGTGACAAATTTTGTCAAGGACTTGTCACGGTCAATGACCGTGACAATTCTGGGCAGAATTTAAAAAAAATCTGCTGGGCAGTATGGCCACCGCCACTGCCCAGCAGTATATTTGTACCTGTTATAGCAACGTTATACCTGTTCCAAACATCATATATCCAACACAAACTAAAGATAATGCAAATATATATTCATGACAGTATAATCCAAATCTTCAAAGTAAAAATAATATACATGACGATATAATCCAAATATAATTAAAATGGACAAACTTAAAAATAATGTTACTACATGTCTTAGATAAAACTGAGGAGGTGAGTAGGCCACACGACATACGAATTGACGCACCCACTAATATACGTCGTGCTGCATTGTTCGCGCAACCACAATAGGGAGTTCTCCTTCCCGGGTATGACATGCGTGACGAGCACCCTGGACTCCATCTCTTGAAGCACACGTCCATGGACTAGTCCACCCTCGACGATGTTCGGGTCCCTCAATCCCCGCCCTATCCGCTGGCCATCAAATATGTCCAATATAAACACGCTCGGCCAACCAATTGTCGATAATGGTCTGTTGGAGGGCGTCAAATAGGGAAGTGGATCGTCGAAGTACGAACGTGTCGGTGATGAAGCAGCGAGGTCCACATCCTCGTCATCCTGCGCCTCGTCCTCCCGCACCTCCTCGTCCTCCCGCACCTCCTCCTCCACCGCCTTCTACTTCCCTTTCCCTTTCCCTTTCTCTTTACGGTCTCCACCCAACGTACGCTTCATGAATGCGTACATATCTTGGACCGTCGCCTCCAAACGGGACAGCTTCGCGTCGTGTGAATCCACCGTTCGAGCCAACCCGGTGTCGCTCGTCTCCAATCCGATGATCCTAGATTTGGCCACCCGCGAGCTCACTCCCCTTGTCCTCCCCTTGCGATCAGAGCCAAGCACTTGGCTGAGTGCGTCTGTGGACAAAGATGCCTTGTCGGCATCAGACTGCGACTCATGCACTTCCTTAAGCTTTGCCTGAAACGACAAAAAGCACATGATTAGTAAAATAAGTAAACTAAAAAATTATAACGTAATTAACAATAATTAAACTGTCGGATTACTTACAATCGTGGCCGCGACGCTCGGGGACACCTCCTTGTCCTTCCCCTTCTTCGTCCGAAGAGCCACATAAGTATCGAGCCTATGTGGCTTACCCCCTGGCCCACTCCCTACCCCCTGAAATAAAATAAAGTAAAGTAAAATTAGTATCGGCCCCGCAAAGTAAAATAATATCCAATAATATATTTATGTAGTTATAGATAAATTAAATATTACCTTCATCCTATGCTCCACCTCAGCGTAAGAGGTCCGGCCGGAGTAGTGCACGTCCGTCTTTTTAGCCCGATTTTCCCTCCCCGATTGGCGAGATGCCAATTGTCGATCCTCGATCTCATTGTCAATGAACTTTTGCCATTGTGCCAATGAGATCGGCTCCTTGGGCGGGACGGATCCGCGCCATTGTAAAATGGTCTCTCGTGTTTTTCCAAAGTACCGTGTCCGCATATTTTTTTTCCACGTCTTGTGTTGCTCCCTCAACTGCTCGAAGACGGAATCGCGTAGCTTTGGATCCAAGTTGAATTGTTCCTGTCCAACAAATACAATGTTAGTTGCGAATAAATATAAATATAAATATAAATATAAATATAAATATAAATATAAATATAAATTGAAATTGAAATTGAAATATTCATATAAATATTACCTGTAGTGCCGCCCAAACAGCTAACTTGAGCTCATACGGCACCTCCTTCCAACTCATAAACCCCGGGCCGATGACCGTCTTTAGCAGCTCGAGGGATCTCGCTAAAAGCTCCGACTTGTTTTCGACGGTAATCCCAAATTTTCCATATTTGGGGAGCCTAGGGGCGGAGGAGCCCTCGTCGCCTCCGCTACCACCGAACCCAGACGACGACATCATCATAAACAACATCATCATCTTCGCCCTAACATCTGAAGGAGACATTTTTGCTGTAAAAAAAATGTTATTAGTACAGATAGAAAAAATGTTATTAGTACAGATAAAAAAATGTTTCGTCTATATTATAACGTATGTGTAAGTTCCGTCAATACCACCCCCGCCACACGCACACACACACACACACACACACACACACCACCCCTACCCACCCCACCCCACCCCCGCCACACGCACACACACACGCACACACACACACACACACACACACACACACATATTTTGAATGAAAATATCAATTATTTATAAAATTGATGTCTACTTTTAGTGTTGTGTATATATGTTAGTCTACTTTTGCTTTTTTTTTTAAATAATCAATTAACCAAATTTCATAATAGTGAATAAGGGTTAATCCTAGCCATTGATTAAGTGTATTATTAGTAAGTACAAAAATTAAATATGGACACTTAATCTAGGATATAAGGAGTATTTGTTAGTGAAATAATAATTTAGTGATAAAAACACACTCGAACACTACCAAGTTTTGACGACACGGGTCTCTAGAAAGAAAAACAAGCATTTCCAAATTACACGTCGAAATAATACAAGTGCATGCTTTGCAATCAAAGGTATTTATCTTTAGGGGTTTGTAAATTTAGGATTTATTGTAATATGTATTTTGAAAATAGGACAACAAACATTTTATTTATGATTTTAGTCCCTATTTTTTAATAAAACCGCTGGCGCGGACCCATATTCATAAAACGTTAACCAATCATAACATGCCACGTGTCCCTTTAATTTGAAAATAGGGACAAAAAATGGAAACAAAATGTTTGTTGTCCTATATCCATAATCAATATTATTTTAAGTCCTAAAATTACATAATCTATTATCTTTATAAGGATAAAATTATCTTAAAATGATTGGTAGGGAATGTCTATGAGGTGGATGATAATTTATTTGATATTTTATTTTATTTCTTTTGGTTAGGTTATTAAGACTTTATTTGAATTGATATCTTAGTAATTATTATTTAATATTTATTTTGAGCAATTATCTTATAGTAGGATTATTATCCTAGAAACAATTCTATCAATTCAAATAAATAGATATCAATTCAAATAAATAGATGTCATGTCGGGTTCGTGTTAAGTATTAGTCAACCCTAACCCGACCCATTTAACTAATCGTGTCAGATGAGCAAACACTAACCCGACCTATTTATTATCGTGTCGTGTTCGGGTTGACCCGCATAACCCATTAAGTAAAATATAAAATAATTTTTTTCTTCTCTCTTAACCAATCATAGCACTCATACGCCTACAATAACTTAATTTAATTAATTTCAAATTCTTGCAACACATAAATAATTTATCATCCGAGTTCGTGTCGAGTTCGTGTCGGGTATCGTGTCGTGTCAAAAATTGCCACCCCACCCCACCCCTGCCCCCCTCCACCACCACACACCACCACACACACACACACACACACCCCACCCCACCCCACCCCACCCACCCCCTCCCCCACCACACACCACCACACACACACACACACACCCCACCCCTAACCACCCCCTGCCCCACCCCTCCACCACCCCCTCCCTCACCACACACCACCACACACACACACACACACCCCACCCCACCCCACCCCACCCCCTCCCCCACCACACACCACCACACACACACACACACCCCACCCCTAACCACCCCCTGCCCCACCCCTCCACCACCCCCTCCCCCACCACACACCACCACACACACACACACACACCCCACCCCACCCCCTCCCCCACCACACACACACACACACACACACACACACCCCACCCCACCCTCCACCACCCCCTCCCCCACCCTGCCCCACCCCCTGCCCCCCTCCACCGTCCCCACCCCCTCCCCCACCCTGCCCTACCCCGCCCCACCCCCCACCCCCTACCCCCCTCCACGCACACACATACACACATATATATATACACATACACACAAATATACACACAAATATATATATAAATGAAAGAGAGAGAGAGAGAGAGAGAGAGAGAGAGAGAGAGAGAGAGAGAGAAAATGGACCTGAAAGTAGAGAGAGAGAGAGAACAGCGTCGAGAGAGAGAGAGAGAGAGAGAGAGAGAGAAATGGAGGGAACGGCGCGGGAGGGAAAAAAGAAGGGGGGTAGGGTTTTTGCTGAGAATATTGTTACGGTCGTGTCAAGGTCTTTGACCGTGACAAGAATTTAAATAATTGTCACGGTCAATGACCGTGACAAGGCCGTGACAAATTTAATTGTCACGGGTTTGTCACGGTCATTGACCGTGACAATTCGTTGTCACGGTCGTGTCAAGATCAATGACCGTGACATAAAACGCGTGTTTTTTTGTCACGGTCAATGACCTTGACAAGGCTGGCCGGCTGAAAGGTGACAATTTGCCCATTTTGGTGTAGTGATATATATATATATACACACACAACTAATAACAAACACGGATATTAATTAACAAATCTTGAATAATAAAGGATTTGTAACTAGAAAACAAATGCCAGGAGACAAGTAAAGAAGGAACACTGACCTTCTTTGACAAAGGAATGAAAAAGATGAAAGGTGATGCATCGTGTGCTGCGTGGGGTGACGCATCATGAGAAGATGAAAGGTGGGAGTCAAATAGGGAAGATGAAGTTTCGGAGTTAGTAAAGAGATTAAGATATAAGGGTATTAATGGATTTTTAATATTTATGAGGTTAGAGTGGTCATAATGACATTAAAGGGAAACTCCCCTCTTTTTAAGTAGTAGAGATAAGGAAGACATTACATTTATTTAAATACCAAAATATAAATAATTGGGAGTCAGTAGATTTTTATGTATTCAAATTCAGGGAGATTGGTCATAAACCATAGTGTAATTTATTCATGGATCCCTTATCTTAAGGTTGGGTTTTGCTTGGTTTAATCGATAAAGAAGCATATCAATATCAAACCAGCTTTGAAAGCATCAAATAAAAATTATCAGTTTTATCAGGCGATACATCAGTCCATAAACCAAAATCAAATCGCACGGTACATCGGTAAAATAGATTTTTTGCGATAAAATCAATTATTTAGAAAATACGATAAATTTTTTGGTAAATTTATCTTTACGATAATGTTGGTAGTACTCGGTAAATAATGTACCACCTATGTAAACATGTTTATATCCCTATTTTAAAAAAATAATAAGAAAATAACCTACATAATTCTCTCGTCTCCATAACTACATATAAACTTTAAATTCGAAAATAAGCATCACAAGTTACAATTCGAATTACACTATTGTCCAAATAACTCAAATAAATGTCAACCCGGATCGTCATATTAAATTTCAAACGAAAATGGTCAACATTCTATATTTCTTGCACTCCCCCACTTTTTGATTTACAAAATAAAATATCAATATCAATATATTGTGAAAACATAGAGAGTAAAATAAATAAATAAAATAGAAAATAGAAACAAGTTAGAAGAAAACAATTTACAGTTCAAAAATAAGGAGAAATCTTATAATTCACCAGGATAATGAAACAAGTTAGAAGAAAACTTAAAATACATTGTTACATATCATAATTAAAATGATTTGACTCTATACTCACTGTTCTAGAAAACCTGCCTAGGCTCCGCCTAGGAATGCCTAGGCCTGAGGCTTGGGAGAAACGCCCCGCCTTAAGCTTTTTACGCCTTATTCTTGGTAAAATCCTAAAGTCGCGCTTTTTTTCTAAAAACAACAATGCTTTAGTAAAACGATATCGCCTTTTAAAGAATTTTTTTACAAATCGGGCCATTATCTCATCCAAAATACTCAAATAATATTTTAATTTGCATATATTCAGACATATTTTTATGCTATGTACAATTTTAGCATTTTAATAGCCTTATTATGGTTAAAAAATATTAAAATATATTAAGAAAGCCTAAACGCCTTTTCACGCCTAAGGCCCGCCTAGGGCCTAGGCTTCTAAGGCTTAAGGCTTGACCTCTACGCCTCGATCACGCCTCGCATTTTTTAGAACCTTGTGAAACTAGACACTCACTTAAAATAACATGCTTTTTTTCCAGATCATAAATTTTAGATTAAATTGTATAAGTATTTCTAAAAAGAATGACTTTGTAATTTTAATAATCTAGAAACCAAAACATCTGGGAGGAGATAACGTGATTTGTTTACTTTTTTAAAAGCAGTGAAGTGGTGAATGGAACATCGACTCCAAATTAGCTTACTTGAGGATGAAAATTTTGGTGTATAGTTTAGATTATAAGCAATCATGTAGCATCCATGTCTTTTAGTCGGTACATCATAGTTCCTAAAGGATTCGGCTCAAAGTACTTCACTAGATATAAGAAAATAAATAAAATACAGTTGTTTCTCTTTCTCCAAAAAATAAGAAACTCATATTGTTCCCAAATAATAATTTTTATACTAGATCTATTCCATAAATAATCCAAACACAATTAAAAAATATGTGATCTGAAGTATTATTGAAAAAGTGAGCCGAGGTGAAGATGAATGGATAGGACGGTGGGTTGATGGAGATAACTGAAGTGAAGGCTTTTGTAAGGGACAAGAGATGAAAGGATATTACTTTATAAGATGACAGAGAGTCGTAATTGATGATATTGAATATGAATCATTAACCCTAGTCTTATATAAGTTGTATTGTGAATGATCCAAGGGTTATAAAATCTTGTATTGATCTAAATATTATCAAAGGGTTTGTCCACTTAGAAGAAAAACAAAGAACATATAAAATATTTAAGAGTGTGGTTGTGTTTGACTTTAGTCATTGGGTATTCTTGTTTTATTTAATTTGGTATTTTTAGTTTTGTATGTTCGGTAATATCATTTTGGTATATTCGTTACATTAATTTCGGTATTTCATTTTGGTATGGTACAGTCGGTAAATCGATTTTTAAAATGTTAAAACCGTACCGTTTTGTATCGAAAATTAGTGGTACTAGTTTACATTTTTTACTTACCAAAATCGAAACTACCGAAACCGAAATTACCGAATTTTTTGATGAGTTTTTATTGTTGTTGTTAATCTTCTTCTTTGTAGAAGATTTGTGTGGTGGTCACTATTGTACTGTCCATGTGAATTATTTTTTATGATATGATATAGATTTTGGTTTGTCAAAAAACAATCCCAGATTTTGATGTTGGCAACCTCTTGAACAAACATCTCTAAAAATTTAACAACTCCATTACTTCACCAGCAACAATAGAAAATCGTAGAACTTTGACGATACTTCAGTCCAAAACATTCAATGAAAATCCTAAAAGAAGATATTGTGAAGAAATGTAATTATTTTGTGAGAAAAAGGCGATGAGGGGCACAAAAGTTTTCTTAGTTTTTGACAAAAGCTGGATACCCAGTTTTATAGAATATAATTAAAATGTTAGAAGCCGTTTTAACCCGTTATCCCACATTCCTCTCCACTAATGGCTAGTTGAAAGAATAAGCCAATTATAAATAAAAACGTATTTAAAAGTCAATTAAAGACTGCTAAAATTTAAGAAAGGCAAAGGAGACCAATTATCACAAAGGCCCAATGTCTAATAAAAAAACCATTAAATGTTTAGTGGGCTAGTGGGATTTGAAGACTGTCCTCAATGGCACATACCACACAACCTAACATAGGCAACATATCCCAAATCATTTATTTAATTCAATATATATATATATATATGTGTGTGTGTGTGTGTGTGTGTGTGTGTGTGTGTGTGTGTGTGTGTGTGTGTGTGTGTGTACCTAACAGTCCCCTACATGAATGAAATAAACAAAATAAACAAATAAATAAATGAATAAAAGGCGCACTGTAGTAACATAAGGAGTGACATAAGGGGAAGGTGTTATTCAACTTGAACCACTGCTTTGTTGAAAGAGTGCCCGAGCGTTCAAATAGAAATATTATTTAATTAAACTCAGTTTTATCAGATAAGTCCTAAACATGCATCTATATGTGATTGAACAAGATGATAAAAACATGCACGAACATTCAAACACACATATTTGAGGAAAAATCCCCCAAAGGGGAAAAACCATTTATTTTCATTATAATATTATAACATACAATTTCTCGGATTACAATGAAAATACAGTCACACAGAATTACCCGCAGGCGTCGGATCTGTAGTCGACGGCTGGAAGTTTCCCTTTTCAGGAGGGCAACAATAAAGAAGAAGGACGGTCTTCTCCACAAAGGTATGAACAACAAAAGTGTGTTCTTGGGTTGCAAAGTGATTCACACAGATATGGCAAGGTTGTGTGAATTAAATATGAGTTTATGAACTCAAAGGGTGAAGACTTAAATTTTTGGACTCTGAAAACCGTCTATGAAAGTCTTGCTAAACACATCCCCGAAGTTGGTTTATAAAGGAAATACTAGGCCTAAAAAATCTTAGCACGATCTTCTCGAATTTATCCCAGGCGAACTGGTCCGGAATGGATGCGGATCAGTCTGACCTCGGACCGGTTCTTTTTCTCAAGGTGCCACTTCGATTCGCAATCGATCCGGGGTCTGCTGGATTAAAGCATAAGCGGATTGGTCCGGATTGAGGCGGATCGGTTCGTTGGAGGACTGATTCTTTTTCAAAATCGGCGGATCGGTCCGGTGCGAACCGATTCCTTTTTAAAAGGGGAGGATCGGCCCGGCTGACCAGAAACCAGATTCCTTGTCTTCTTTGATATTCGGATACATTGTGATCTTGAATTTCTTCAACGGTGTAATAGCGTACGGCATACAAATTGATAATGGACAAAATGTCCTTACAAATCTCCCCCTATGTCTATGCCGGTACAAACATAAAAAATCCGAATTATCAAATATCAAAGTGCCTATACAAATCTACCCTTCCATGAACCCAAAACTGAAAAGGTACAAATGAATAAGCCTACATCGTTTGATCTTTAGGAATCTCAATGCTTTTCTCATCAGGGTGTGCAATTCAGAAATCATCAAAGAAGTACCTATACACATGAGACAAAGCAAATACCAAGTGACGTATCGAGTTTGAAATGAGATAAACATAGATATCAAATGATAAAAGCATACTTTATCAAATCTCAAAAACTCAAAAAACTCCCCCAAAATATGATAATTATTTCTCCCCATTTTTATGATGTCCCCAAATAGACAAATGAGAAGAATAAATCAAACCAGTAAAGTCGGGGTGTCACAAGGAATAAACTACTATTTTTTGAATTTTTCAAAATTTTTCAAGCAAAAACCACTAAAAATCACACCATGAACGAACACAAAACAACCAAGTCCATGATAGCGAAAATGAATGGGTGTGATCAAATTCGATAGGAAAATCAATGCATACAAATATAACAGATGTGCACGATGAATATCGGATACTCCTAACGAATGAACTCAAATGCCTCATTTGGTGTAAAAAGATGGTAATATGAGACATTGACTCAATCAAAACATCAAATCAAAGCTCAAAGTGATTTCCACACCAATAACGTCCAAAACTATTTCATGCTTTTTCAGGACTTTCAAGGAAGTGCAAACCCGTTTATATTCTCCAACCAAACTCCCTCAAATTTTTATTTTGAATAGAGCCTTTCTAAATTCTCAAACTTTGGAGAATTTATGGTGAAATCTAATGGCCCATATTTGGCATGTATTGCTTTTGATTGCCTATAAACTTTTTTTTGGGGCTCTTTTAACCTCTTTGGACCTAGGATAATAAAATTCCTCCATTTTTTAGGTCCTTTTTAACGGTGGCTTAGAATCGCAAAGGCTAAATTAACCTTTCGCAGCCCTTCCCCATTTTTCAAATAATCACACAGTCTCACCAAAATGGTTTTTACATGCATTCCAATCTTGTCAAGTTTTATTGCATATTGTACGTTGTATAGACAGAATTGAGATGGAAACACTCTAGCCAATATGTGATAGACAAGTACAACAATCAAATATATCCGTGCATGTGTGAAATAAAGGAGATAGGAGTCAAACATGTAGAAAGATATCACTAATCACATCTCAAAGACTCCAAACAATGTAAAGCACATGGATGAAATGATGTAGCGTCTCAAATCTCTATCAAACAGTCACATGGAGAAATGGAATGAAATTGCGACTTGGCTATCTTAAATGCTTCCATAAAAGGTGCCAAAAAAACTTTTTAAGCTTTTCTAAAATTTCAGAAAACAAAAATCTTTTTGGATTTTCCAAAAGAATAAATAAATAGCTATATAATCAAAACAATAATAGATATAAAACAAACTAGCAATAGGAAGCATATGATATGAACATGAAAAATCATCATATCCTACACATAGACCAATCCCTCAGTAAACTGTGCAAATCCCCAAAGACTTCCTAAGACTCTCAAATCTAAGGGCCTCTAAAGGTTTGGTAAAAATATCGACTAACTGACGGTCGGTAGGAACGAAACTCAGGGATACGACCTTCTCCTCAACTAACTGACGTAGGAAGTGCTCGCGTAACCTGATGTGCTTTGTGCGCGAATGTTGGACGGGATTGTGGGATATGTGTATCGCACTAGTGTTATCACAGGAAATGATTATGGTGTCCTGTGAAATCCCATAATCCTCCAACATTTGCTTCATCCACAAGAGTTGCGTGCAACAACTCCCGGCGACGATGTACCCAGCCTCTGTAGTGGACAAAGAGATGGAATTTTTCTTCTTACTCAACCAAGAGACAAGAGCATAACCAAAGTAGAAACACCCACCAGAAGTGCTCCTATAACCATCTGCATCCCCGGCCCAATCGACATCCGAATAGGCAGATAAATGGTCATCGGTATCAAAGGAATACCAAATACCGTATGAGATAGTCCCACTCACGTATTTGATAATACATTTTAGAGAGAGTAAGTGTGACTCTTTTGGGGATGCCTGATATCATGCACAGACTCCAACACTAAAGGCTATGTCGGGACGACTAGCAGTCAAGTAGAGAAGACTACCTATCATACTCCGATACAAGGTTTGCTCTACGTCCTTGCCTGAAGTGTACTTACTAAGGTTGATAGAAGTACTCATAGGTGTACTGTAATACCCCGTATTTTTATAGCTTTTAAATTATGGGATTTATTAAATTTAATTGAGATAAATTAATTTAATTTTAATCCGAAATGTTATTTTAAATATTTACTAGCGTGACAAGAGTTAGTAATTATTGGGAATATATTATTTGTTGCATATTACTGGATGAGTATAGTAATATATGAGATTTATTCTTATAATATTGTCACGTGTGAATAAAATGACAATTGTGGAAATTTAAGTCGGGACGCGCCTGTGTCGTGTCGCGACTAAATGTGAATTAATAAAAGTGAATATTTTATAGGTTGTTCGTATGGTCATTTTGAGTGCACCAACTCGTCCGAAAGGGTCGAGATAGTCAGAAAAGTGTACCCGGGGGTTAGTTTAGGTCTCGGGGCATTTTTAGGCCTAATTAGTACCCCGGGAGGGCATTTTAGTCATTTTGTATTTTTGGGTAATTAAACCCACGAAAATTAAAGGGGTTATATCAGATGTTTAGGTTATCTCCTAGGGTTAGATAACTCAAAACACTAGAACGGCCATTGGAGAGGAGAGGAGAGAGCTCTCAAGGCATTCCAAGGCTCAAAACTCAACCGTCACAGGTAATACCAAACCACCAATCCCTACTCCCACTCCCCGGCATATAAAGAATATAAGTGACTCATTCCCCAATGGTGAGTCGACACACGTCACTGTGCTCTCTGCCGTAGCTAACAATCCTAAAGCTTTCGCGAAGTGTATAGCACCCGTATCAAATAACACCCGACCCATAGTGCCATGGATAGGAAACGTACCCTCGATCGCGGGCGGTGCCTGTGGAACTGCAGCCTGGTGGACGTTGTAGACACGTCCATACTGTAGCTGCCCCTGCTGAGCTGGGACTGCTGGGATGGGTGGCAATGCTGCCATCTGTGGCGGTGCGGGAAGAGCGGCGGGAAACATAGGCCTCTGTGGCTCCTGGCGAGCACCCTGCTGCTGCTGCTGTGGGGCCCTGCCCCTATCAGGACAATCCTGTCGTTTATGGCCAGTCTTGCCACAAACAAAGCACTTCCCTGGAAAGTTCCCTCCTCTCTGCCCTTGCTGCCCCCGGCCCTGGTGGCCGTTACCGTTCCTCCCTTGGCCCTGCTGGCCCTGGTGAAACTGCTGCCCATTCTGCCCCTGTTGGCCCTGATGGCCGTTTGGACCCTGATGGCCCTGACGGAAACCTCCCTGTCCCTGCCTGTAGTTCCCTGACGGGAACCTCTTATTATCCCCCTGCTGGGTGCCCTGCTCATTCTGTCTCTGCCCCTGACCAGATTGTGCCCCGCTGGCACCATGTCCTCCAGTCCTGTCCTGATGGCTAGAGTCTCCCGACCTCTTACTCTCGGCCATATAGAAACGGTGGTCCTGGCAGTGTAACAATGCAGCGTTAACCACATCAGAATACTTGGCCAACGAAAGGTTCCCTAGCAGATGCTAACGGATCCTCCAAGTCAACCCGTCCGTGAACTTCTCAATCTTCTTCTTCTCTGTTGGTATCTCGTCTGGAACGATATTCAACAGGTTAGTGAACTCGGCCTCATACTCGGCCACAGTCTTACCCTCCTGCCTCAGACTCATCAACTTCCTCCTCATTTCTGTATGAACTGCGGACGAAAAGTACTTGCGGTCGAACCGCACCCAGAACTCCTGAATTGTGAGAGTATCCCTCTCCTCCATGGTGGTAATAGACTCCCACCACTGTAGCGCAGATCCAACTAGCTTGAAAGTAGCTAGCATCTGTTTCTGAACGTCCGAGCACTCATACATCCTTAAGTGCCTCTGCATATCCTTCCTCCATTGGCTCGAGACTACCACATCTGAGCTACCTGCAAACTCTGGCGGATGCGCTTTCTGAAAAGCGTCACGTACACGTTCCCAAGCAGAAGGGAATGCATTAACCTGTACTGGCGCGGCAACCGGCGCCTGAGGTGGTGCCTGCTGAACAACGGCAATGGCGGCATTTACCGCTTAGGCTACTATAGCTGCAACCTCAGCGGCGTTCATCATGCCCTGAACTGGAGCGGGCTGGGGTTCGGGCGTTGCATCTCTGGGAACTCGTCGTGCACGTCGTGGAGGCATCTGAAATAAGAACAAAGTTTATAAGTTCGCTGTTTATAAACTTAAAATAGCTGAAGAACGAACATACACAAAAAGAGTACAACAGTCCTAAAATATAGGGCTCTATATCAAAGAAACGTAGCGGAAACATAATAGCCGTACAGATCCTAAAGGACACTAGAACCTGATGCTCTGATACCACCTGTGACACCCCGACTAATTAAATACCGGGTAGCTACTCCTTTATTAAATTAATTCAAAATGCCAAGTTGGCTCAGTTAATAGCATCACTGTCGAATTTTTTTTTTTTATGATTACTAACCACCTAGTATTTAAAAAGTAAGTGCCAAATTTTAATTTAAGTCTGATTAACATGCAACAAGTATAATGAAGAAATAAATAACACCATTCACCATACTAAAGTAAAACGAATAACTATCACCATAGAGTAAATAAAGTCTGGAGGAAAACTCCTCACTACAATCCCATAGCTGACATAAATAACCGAATACTGAAATAATACATGCTAAAGTCTGAGAACTGAAATGTAAAAGATGTCTCTAAATAGAAATGGGCAACATGCCCTACAACTGATAGATAGTGACTCTGGAATCCAAAAGATAGAAGCGTCTACAAGCAAATCCCTGTAGCTTCCACAACCAGCTACAGCTCGTCACCTGAAGGAGAATCCTATGCTTGGTGTCCCTGTGGCTGGGCACCTAAAATGGTTTGACAAGAAAAAGATTTGAAAAGCAAACGGGTCAGAGCCCGAATGTGGAGTTATATTTTAAAAACCTGCAAGTGCTTTAAAAACATTTAAAACATTAAATGCAAAGTACATGTTAGGACGTGCACTCACATGATATTCTCACCTCTCGTCTAACTGTGCACTCCTAACGTAAGTACCCATCTATAATGACGCAAACCACTAGCTAAGTGACATCATCTCTAGCTAGACTATCATAGGTTCTACCCATATTACTTGGTTTTAATAACATAGCAACGATCTCATTTAAATAGGGGTTTAATGTAAACTCAGGTATACAATATGCAATATATTTTACTACTAGCTAACCCGTTATGTTTCTCGAAATAATACCGTGATATATATATTCACAACATTTAACATGAAAGTTCCCATTAAATTAAGTGTATATTATTCACATCATAAATATACAATATAAGCACCCCGAGAACTAAGCTGCGGTGCACACATACTCTGCTATCCATCCCGGTACATCACGTACATAAGGATCACACATTTCGAATCTCTCAGGAATAGTTCAGATAACACAAATCACAAATAGTGGAGGCGAACACAGTCACATCACATGGGTCACGTACATACCTACGCTCCCACGATCAGCGGACTTATTAATATCCCAATAAGTCGTTCTATGACCTATGTTCATCGAGGTAACCAGTCTAAATCCGGGCAACACAAGGATTAGAGGGCCCTAAGCGAACGCAAACCTCCCGTGATAGCAAGTATGGTAGGTATGTCATACACACAATTCATATACCGATACTAAGTAAACACGCATCTTAGTAATACCGTATTTTAATCGTAGTACATATTGCACTCTCGTACTAACTATAGTTATCACAATTTGTACTATTCCGGTTTGTAATCATACGCGCCATAATTTCTCACGTCGTAGTAGACACTCACGTCTCAACCCAAACCGTCCATGTAATACAACTCTCGCATGTAATTCCTTATCATAAATACCCAAATGTCCCAATTCTATCATTACTACATCTACGGAATGATATCTATAACCTCGAATAAGTTTACGGAACTCCAAAAATCAAAACAGTCCAAAATGGCCCAAACTGCCAGCTCGTTAGAAGTCTCGTTCGAACGAGGCTGTTCGAACGAGTTTGGACTGTCAGCTCGTTAGAAGTCTCGTTCGAACGAGGTTGTTCGAACGAGATCCAGTTCGTTCGAACGAACTGTCCCTTCTAACGATATCTCGTTCGAACGAGATATCGAACGAAATCCCTACTCGTTAGCAACGACTGGTCAACTCGTTAGAAGCTCGTTCGAACGAGTTCGTTCGAACGATCTGGGGACTGCTTCTAACGACTGACCAGTTTCGGCCCAGATTTTTCCCCAATTCGTTTTTCATCCATTTTAACACCTCAAATCTTCTAAACTAAGTCCCAACAATCGTTTAAAGGTCTATAATCAATACTAAACATATATAGTCACATCCTAACATGTTTTTAAGGGATCAATCCATCCTAACATCAATTAAATTTACAAATTTCTACATTCTTTCCCCATATCTCAAGAACATGAACCCTAACTTTATATCATCATCAAATCCCAGAATTTAATTCGTTTTAATTTCTCCTAATCACAGTTATTATGAGGGAAATCATCTACCTATCATACTACATGCAATTCTCTTCAAAATTTTTAAGTTCTAAACTCCAACTACATGGGTTTTCATTTAATCTTTCAAGAACAATCAAAATTCTTCAATTTCTAACATGGAAAAGACATTCTCTGAATTTAAATGGAATAAAGTCACTTGCCTTGGTTAGATTTCTGATTTTGGTGTAGGTTTGGTAGAACTTTTCTGCAGAATTTCTTCTCTCCAAGCTTCCTCTCCAATGGTGGCTTAAGGTGGCTAGGGTTTTATTTGGGAAATTTAGAAAACTCTTCTAATAACCTACGTAGCCTTCTAGGTTAATATGGTTTGGTTAATGGGCTTAGTGGGTTTATTCCACATCAGATTTACATCTCTAATTTTCGTCAATTTTTATTCCTCAAAATGTAAAATTACCAAAATACCCTTTAAGTTGCCGGTATGGCCTAAAAATACCCCGGGACCCAAACTATACCCCCGGCTAGTGTTTTCTGACTATCTCGACCCTTCCAGACGCGTTGGCGCACTCAAAACGACCATACGGATTATAGATTTTAAATTCATTTTTATTATCAAAATATTTCACCGTGACGCGGCGGTCCCACGCGTCTCAACAAAATTTATAAAATGTCGTATATAAATCTCACGACAAATTTCCAAATTCCAAACTCATATAAAATCATATATGCACATAATCAAATACCAACTCGCATCTCGTTAGTATTTTTAACCCGGATTAATTTCCAATTAATTCATATTTAATTAATTAATCCCAAAAATAAATATAGCCAAAAGTACGGGGTATTACATACTTCCCCCCTAATAACTGAATTTCGTCCCGAAATTCGAAACTAGAAAGTACCTGCTAAAAATAGCTCTGGATAACGTTCGCGCATCTCATCCTCGCGCTCCCATGTGGACTCCTCGACATTATGATGTCGCCACTGAACACGCACTAACGGGACTATCTTTGACCGCAGTTTCCTCTCGCTTCGGTCCAAAATAGCAATCGGCCCCTCCTCGTAGGAGCTATCCGGCTGGAGATCGATGTCCTCCACAGCAATGTGAGAATGAGCCAAATCATCTCTAAGGTATTTCCATAGCGAGGAAATATGAAACACATCGTGAATCCGATGCAAATTCTCCGGTAACCCAAGTCTGTATGCAACCAGTCCGATCCGCTCAATAATAGGAAACGACCCCACATACCTTGGTGTCAACTTCCCCTTTTTCCCGAATCGCATAATCCCCTTCATAGGAGATACTCTGAGCAGAACCTGGTCCCCCACTTGGAACTCTCTGAAAAACCTCTTCGCGTCAGCATAACTCTTCTGCCTGTCTTGAGCTACCCGAATGCGACTCCGAATCAACTCAATCCTTGCCGAAGTATCCTGAATCACCTCCGGCCCAAGTAGTTTGTTGTCCCCCACTTCTAACCAACATGCTGGGGAACGACAAGGCCTACCGTACAATGCCTCAAACGAAGCCATGCCAATAGTGAACTGATAGGAGTTGTTGTAAGCAAACTCCACCAGTGGAAGGTACTGCTCCCATCCACCCCCGAAGTCAATAATGCACATGCGTAGCATGTCCTCCAACATCTGATTGGTGCGCTCTGTCTGTCCATCGGTCTGCGGATGATAAGGTGTACTCAACCGCAATTCCGTGCCCATTGCCTCCTGGAAACTCTCCCAAAACCTCGAAACAAATATCTTATCTCTGTCAGACACGATATTCAGGGGCACACCGTGAAGTCTCACAATCTCTGAAAGGAAGAGCTGGGCATACTGTCCCGTAGTGTAGTTAGTCCTTACGGGTAAGAAGTGAGCGACCTTAGACAACCTGTCCACAATTACCCAAACGGAGTCGTGACCCCTCTGCGACGTAGGTAACCCCGTGATAAAGTCCATGGATATGCTCTCCCACATCCACACCGGGACCTCCAACGGCTGTAGCAATCCTGCTGGTCTCTGATGATCCACTTTTACAAGCTGACAAGTGGCGCATTTCGAAACAAACTCAGCGATATCTCTCTTCATACCGCTCCACCAATACTTCCGTCTCATGTCTTGGTACATTTTGTCCCCTCCGGGATGTACCGCGAACCGTGAGCCGTGCGACCCTGCCATCACTTCGTGCCGCAATTCCTCTCCTTCCGGAACTACCAATCTCCCATTGAAGGGTAATCCCCCGTCTGAGCTAACGGTATAGGATTCGGCTCCCTCTGATAGTAATCGAACTATCTGCTCCTGACAGAACGAGTCATCGGCCTGTGCCCGTACTACCTTCGTGACAATCTGTAGTGTAACGATCATCGCAGACATGAAAGATCGGGCCACTGCATCCTGGTGTCCCAATTCCTTCCACTTTGCTTTCCACACCTCTGCCACCTCATCTGCTGGCCTACGGCTCAACGCGTCTGCTACCACGTTAGCCTTACCCGGGTGGTACTGGATGTCGAACTGGTAGTCTTTCACAAACTCAAGCCACCTACGTTGCCGCATATTCAACTCTTTCTGCGTGAACAGGTACTGTAGAGACTTGTGGTCCGTGAACAGTTGGAACTTCTCCCCCAAAAGATAGTGCCTCCAAATCCGTAGGGCAAATACCACTGCCGCCAACTCCAAATCATGCGTGGGGTAATTCTTTTCATGAGGCTTAAGCTTACGGGAAGCATAAGCTATGGCCTGTCTCTCCTGCTGTAACACACCTCCAAGTCCTTGCAAAGACGCGTCGGTGTAAACCAAATACTCAACTCCTGGTCTCGGCAATGCTAACACAGGTGCTGAGGTCAATTTGTCCTTCAATTCATCGAATGCCAACTGACAGGCATCACTTCAGATGTATAGCACACCCTTACGAGTCAGATGTGTCAAAGGACCTGCTATTTCCGAGAAACCCCGAATAAACCTCCTATAGTATCCTGCTAGACCCAAGAAACTACGAATCTACATCGGTGTCGTGGGCTGTCCCCACTCCCTCACCGCTGATACTTTCCCCGGATCAACAGATATTCCCCGGTCGGAAATAATATGTCCCAAAAACTGGACTTCCTTCAGCCAAAACCCGCACTTCTCATATTTTGCATACAACTCGTTCTGACGGAGTGTCTGCAAAACCTGCCTCAAATGCTCGGCATGCTCCTCCTCTGTCTGAGAGTAAACCAAAATGTCATCAATGAAGACAATGACAAACTGATCTAGGAAATCCCTGAACACTCTGTTCATCAAGTCCATAAACACTGCTGGAGCGTTGGTCAAACCGAAAGGCATAACCCGGAACTCGTAAGAACCATATCTCGACAAGAACGCAGTCTTCGAGACATCTTCCTCCCTGATACACAACTGATGGTATCCCGATCTCAAGTCAATCTTTGAGAAGAAAGAAGCTCCTCTCAACTGGTCGAATAAGTCATCGATTCGAGGCAACGGATACTTATTCCGTATCGTGACCTTATTCAACTCTCGGTAGTCCACACACAATCTCAGTGAACCGTCCCTCTTCTTTACAAACAGAACTGGAGCGCCCCAAGTTGAGGTACTCCTGCGAATAAAACCCTGTCCTAACATCTGCTCTATCTGATCCCGTAACTCTCGCATCTCAGCTGGAGCCATACGGTACGGTGCGCGTGCTATAGGTCTCGTACCCGGTAGCAAATCTATAACGAAGTCTATCTCTCGACTGGGTGGTAAGCCTGGTATCTCCTGAAACACATCCGAATACTCCCTGACAACCGGGATAGAATCTAAAGGAATCAAAACCTCCTTAGAGGTATCCTCCTCAATGTAATACAGATGAGCGGTCGATCCTCCCTCTGGGCGAGGCATCGCCACTACGAACATCTCTTGCCCCGAAATGGCAAAAACAATGCTCCCGCTGAAGCAATCAATCATGGCCCTATAAGCTACGAGCCAATCCATACCGATGATCACATCGTGAACATGCATATCTAATACTAACATGTCTGCAGGTAATACCAAACCACCAATCCCTACTCCCACTCCCCGGCATATAAAGAATATAAGTGACCCATTCCCCAATGGTGAGTCGACACACGTCACTGTGCTCTCTGCCGTAGCTAACAATCCTAAAGCTTTCGCGAAGTGTGTAGCACCCGTATCAAATAACACCCGACCCATAGTGCCATGGATAGGAAACGTACCCTCGATCGCGGGCGGTGCCTGTGGAACTGCAGCCTGGTGGACGTTGTAGACACGTCCATACTGTAGCTGCCCCTGCTGAGCTGGGACTGCTGGGATGGGTGGCAATGCTGCCATCTGTGGCGGTGCGGGAAGAGCGGCGGGAAACATAGGCCTCTGTGGCTCCTGGCGAGCACCCTGCTGTTGCTGCTGTGGGGCCCTGCCCCTATCAGGACAATCCTGTCGTTTATGGCCAGTCTTGCCACAAACAAAGCACTTCCCTGGAAAGTTCCCTCCTCTCTGCCCTTGCTGCCCCCGGCCCTGGTGGCCGTTACCGTTCCTCCCTTGGCCCTGCTGGCCCTGGTGAAACTGCTGCCCATTCTGCCCCTGTTGGCCCTGATGGCCGTTTGGACCCTGATGGCCCTGACGGAAACCTCCCTGTCCCTGCCTGTAGTTCCCTGACCGGAACCTCTTATTATCCCCCTGCTGGGTGCCCTGCTCATTCTGTCTCTGCCCCTGACCAGATTGTGCCCCGCTGGCACCATGTCCTCCAGTCCTGCCCTGATGGCTAGACTCTCCCGACCTCTTACCCTCGGCCATATAGAAACGGTGGTCCTGGCAGTGTAACAATGCAGCGTTAACCACATCAGAATACGTGGCCAACGAAAGGTTCCCTAGCAGATGCTGACGGATCCTCCAAGTCAACCCGTCCGTGAACTTCTCAATCTTCTTCTTCTCTGTTGGTATCTCGTCTGGAACGATATTCAACAGGTTAGTGAACTCGGCCTCATACTCGGCCACAGTCTTACCCTCCTGCCTCAGACTCATCAGCTTCCTCCTCATTTCTGTATGAACTGCGGACGGAAAGTACTTGCGGTCGAACCGCACCCAGAACTCCTGAATTGTGAGAGTATCCCTCTCCTCCATGGTGGTAATAGACTCCCACCACTGTAGCGCAGATCCAACTAGCTTGAAAGTAGCTAGCATCTGTTTCTGAACGTCCGAGAACTCATACATCCTTAAGTGCCTCTGCATATCCTTCCTCCATTGGCTCGAGACTACCACATCTGAGCTACCTGCAAACTCTGGCGGATGCGCTTTTTGAAAAGCGTCACGTACACGTTCCCAAGCAGAAGGGAATGCATTAACCTGTACTGGCGCGGCAACCGGCGCCTGAGGTGGTGCCTGCTGAACAACGGCAATGGCGGCATTTACCGCTTAGGCTACTATAGCTGCAACCTCAGCGGCGTTCATCATGCCCTGAACTGGAGCGGGCTGGGGTTCGGGCGTTGCATCTCTGGGAACTCGTCGTGCACGTCGTGGAGGCATCTGAAATAAGAACAAAGTTTATAAGTTCGCTGTTTATAAACTTAAAATAGCTGAAGAACGAACATACACAAAAAGAGTACAACAGTCCTAAAATATAGGGCTCTATATCAAAGAAACGTAGCGGAAACATAATAGCCGTACAGATCCTAAAGGACACTAGAACCTGATGCTCTGATACCACCTGTGACACCCCGACTAATTAAATACCGGGTAGCTACTCCTTTATTAAATTAATTCAAAATGCCAAGTTGGCTCAGTTAATAGCATCACTGTCGAAATTTTTTTTTTTATGATTACTAACCACCTAGTATTTAAAAAGTAAGTGCCAAATTTTAATTTAAGTCTGATTAACATGCAACAAGTATAATGAAGAAATAAATAACACCATTCACCATACTAAAGTAAAACGAATAACTATCACCATAGAGTAAATAAAGTCTGGAGGAAAACTCCTCACTACAATCCCATAGCTGACATAAATAACCGAATACTGAAATAATACATGCTAAAGTCTGAGAACTGAAATGTAAAAGATGTCTCTAAATAGAAATGGGCAACATGCCCTACAACTGATAGATAGTGACTCTGGAATCCAAAAGATAGAAGCGTCTACAAGCAAATCCCTGTAGCTTCCACAACCAGCTACAGCTCGTCACCTGAAGGAGAATCCTATGCTTGGTGTCCCTGTGGCTGGGCACCTAAAATGGTTTGACAAGAAAAAGATTTGAAAAGCAAACGGGTCAGAGCCCGAATGTGGAGTTATATTTTAAAAACCTGCAAGTGCTTTAAAAACATTTAAAACATTAAATGCAAAGTACATGTTAGGACGTGCACTCACATGATATTCTCACCTCTCGTCTAACTGTGCACTCCTAACGTAAGTACCCATCTATAATGACGCAAACCACTAGCTAAGTGACATCATCTCTAGCTAGACTATCATAGGTTCTACCCATATTACTTGGTTTTAATAACATAGCAACGATCTCATTTAAATAGGGGTTTAATGTAAACTCAGGTATACAATATGCAATATATTTTACTACTAGCTAACCCGTTATGTTTCTCGAAATAATACCGTGATATATATATTCACAACATTTAACATGAAAGTTCCCATTAAATTAAGTGTATATTATTCACATCATAAATATACAATATAAGCACCCCGAGAACTAAGCTGCGGTGCACACATACTCTGCTATCCATCCCGGTACATCACGTACATAAGGATCACACATTTCGAATCTCTCAGGAATAGTTCAGATAACACAAATCACAAATAGTGGAGGCGAACACAGTCACATCACATGGGTCACGTACATACCTACGCTCCCACGATCAGCGGACTTATTAATATCCCAATAAGTCGTTCTATGACCTATGTTCATCGAGGTAACCAGTCTAAATCCGGGCAACACAAGGATTAGAGGGCCCTAAGCGAACGCAAACCTCCCGTGATAGCAAGTATGGTAGGTATGTCATACACACAATTCATATACCGATACTAAGTAAACACGCATCTTAGTAATACCGTATTTTAATCGTAGTACATATTGCACTCTCGTACTAACTATAGTTATCACAATTTGTACTATTCCGGTTTGTAATCATACGCGCCATAATTTCTCACGTCGTAGTAGACACTCACGTCTCAACCCAAACCGTCCATGTAATACAACTCTCGCATGTAATTCCTTATCATAAATACCCAAATGTCCCAATTCTATCATTACTACATCTACGGAATGATATCTATAACCTCGAATAAGTTTACGAAACTCCAAAAATCAAAACAGTCCAAAATGGCCCAAACTGCCAGCTCGTTAGAAGTCTCGTTCGAACGAGGCTGTTCGAACGAGTTTGGACTGTCAGCTCATTAGAAGTCTCGTTCGAACGAGGCTGTTCGAACGAGATCCAGTTCGTTCGAACGAACTGTCCCTTCTAACGATATCTCGTTCGAACGAGATATCGAACGGAATCCCTACTCGTTAGCAACGACTGGTCAACTCGTTAGAAGCTCGTTCGAACGAGTTCATTCAAACGACCTGGGGACTGCTTCTAACGACTGACCAGTTTCGGCCCAGATTTTTCCCCAATTCGTTTTTCATCCATTTTAACACCTCAAATCTTCTAAACTAAGTCCCAACAATCGTTTAAAGGTCTATAATCAATACTAAACATATATAGTCACATCCTAACATGTTTTTAAGGGATCAATCCATCCTAACATCAATTAAACTTACAAATTTCTACATTCTTTCCCCATATCTCAAGAGCATGAACCCTAACTTTATATCATCATCAAATCCCAGAATTTAATTCGTTTTAATTTCTCCTAATCACAGTTATTATGAGGGAAATCATCTACCTATCATACTACATGCAATTCTCTTCAAAATTTTTAAGTTCTAAACTCCAACTACATGGGTTTTCATTTAATCTTTCAAGAACAATCAAAATTCTTCAATTTCTAACATGGAAAAGACATTCTCTGAATTTAAATGGAATAAAGTCACTTGCCTTGGTTAGATTTCTGATTTTGGTGTAGGTTTGGTAGAACTTTTCTGCAGAATTTCTTCTCTCCTAGCTTCCTCTCCAATGGTGGCTTAAGGTGGCTAGGGTTTGATTTGGGAAATTTAGAAAACTCTTCTAATAACCTACGTAGCCTTCTAGGTTAATATGGTTTGGTTAATGGGCTTAGTGGGTTTATTCCACATCAGATTTACATCTCTAATTTTCGTCACTTTTTATTCCTCAAAATGTAAAATTACCAAAATACCCTTTAAGTTGCCGGTATGGCCTAAAAATACCCCGAGACCCAAACTATACCCCCGGCTAGTGTTTTCTGACTATCTCGACCCTTCCGGATGCGTTGGCGCACTCAAAATGACCATACGGATTATAGATTTTAAATTCATTTTTATTATCAAAATATTTCACCGTGACGCGGCGGTCCCACGCGTCTCAACAAAATTTATAAAATGTCGTATATAAATCTCACGACAAATTTCCAAATTCCAAACTCATATAAAATCATATATGCACATAATCAAATACCAACTCGGATCTCGTTAGTATTTTTAACCCGAATTAATTTCCAATTAATTCATATTTAATTAATTAATCCCAAAAATAAATATAGCCAAAAGTACGGGGTATTACAGCTGACAGGAATCGAGTCTACTAAAGTTCGAGAGAAGGACAATCCTAACCTGGTTAGTAGGACATGTGATAAGTGGATTATGTGTTGAGGTATTTTGGTGCGGAGTGAAATTGCTCGCGATAATATGTTCCAAAGTGAGAAAAGGGGACAAGAATACGGTGCCTAGTAAAGGACGACGATTAAAAATAACTTTGTTTTGGTTTGGGCAGACGTGTTACGTCCGAAAACCATTTGTGCAGTCAAGACGATTTCTAGGATGAAAGTATAAGTTGTATCCTTAGAGGATGCGGCGTGTTTATGTGACACGAGCGAGTCACCATATTTTGTTCATTGCTAGATTAGCATGTGAGACGACTTTAATGCATATCATAATAAATGTTACCATTATGTGTATATTTTTCCTTAGTATAGCGGGATTTTTCTTTGGTGCTATCCGCGGGGGATGAATGAGTATATTAACAGTGTTTTATACTTTATTGAGGCTACTCGTTGTAGTGATGCGATACACGAGTATGATATTATCTTTGTTAAAATGTTATAGAAATGGGTAGTATGATAGTGGGCATTTATTGCAAGGATATCGGAGTAGTTACATTAGTGCAGCACATTTTGTTTTGGCGAGGCTTTACCTGTAAGAAGGTTGGACTCGCACTTATATTATCTATCCTAGAGACTTCGTAGGAGATAGTGGGCTCGAGATATTCGATACCAATGTATGTATAGACTTTGTCAGTATGATTCAGTATGTACCGGGATTTACCGTTGAGCGAAAAGACTTGACTCGGTATTATGTTTAGCACTCCGGACTTAGTGATAGGAAGAATGCAGTGTTATATTTATCCTTAAGAGATGTGGGAGTCAAGAGTTATACCCCTAATGTTAGAAAAAGGAAATTTAGAGAATTTCGATCGTATGTATCCGAGGTTTATAGAATGTAATTACCATCAACCAATACGGGACGATAGTGAAATTGGTGAAACGTTCTTTGTTAAGCATAATTACGGGAGAAATTGTGACTTTTCTGTCAAGGGACGGAATAAAGGGGTATGTACTATGGACGGAGGACCTAACGGATTTCGATAACTGACAATGCTAGGTAGTAGTGTATCGGGGGGGTTCCTTGTTTGGATTTCGCTTTGCGAGACATCCCACGCATGAACTTAGCGTAAGGTTAGAAATAGGGAGACGTTTGGTCACTATTCCATGAGTTCGGTACCCTGGTCGAAATGGGATCAAGTAATTATGTATCTAAGTTGGAAGTTGAATTTTGTTTTAAGGTCATTGGAGCCGGATTTTTGTGGTAGTAAAGCATTGAAAGTTATCCCCACGAGTTGAGGGGTGGAACGATGATAAGGAGAATTTAAGAATTTTGATTTCTAGGGTGATTGAGAGTACCCAAATGTCATAACCGCGTACAGAACACAAGGTGAATAAAGAGTTGGAATGATTTTTAGCATGGATTATCTGGAAAGAACTTTATATTATACAAAAGAGATGACCTGTAATTATTTTGATGAATAGAGCGTTAGTGATTTATTTTGGTTGTTGTACCTATTTGGGAAAATTGTTGTACTTATCTGAGGAAGGTTGAGAATTATTATTCCTCTTTTATTGTCATGGAATTTGAATGCCCTATTCTTTCTACTCCGTTGAATTTAGTTAGTCCTACAGATGAGTAGCACGCCGTTCGCTCTCCCAGGGCGGTCGGAGTGTTGCAAAAATGTGGGCATCTTGGTTAACTACAGTTAAAATAGTCCGAGTCGAAGGGACGTGGTAATAGACGTGTGAAATATATGTTTGTGGGACTAGTATAACGAAGTGGAAGTGATAGAGTGGATTAAACGTCACATGAGGGGCAATAATCCATACATAAGTGTGCAATTAGAATAGCACGCACTAACTTGATTGGAAGGCTGTGGGAAGCCATTCAAGAATTGGTATTCCTTGAATAGAGTATAATTTAATTGTTATGAAGCACACCCGGAGCGGAGTTGTTATTAGTCAAGTGTGAGAGCGACTTGCGCATACAAAGAGTAATGATGTTAGTATAGTATAAGAGATCCAGAAGTGCGCTTCGTGGAGAGAAGAGCACGGGTCGAAACTTTCGGCATACTCCAAGGAAGGAAGGGGAGTATTACGTGTCACTTAATGTGAGACATTTCAAGGGAAGAATCGATGTTTAGTGAGACGTAGTGAGTAGTCTCTACATGCACTGCCCATAGGTAAGGTTTGGTTGAAAGAGGAGAATCAATCAAAGAATTTTGTGTTTATCCAAAATTCCTGAAATTGGAAGAGGTTGGTAAAGTCGGTAAAGTTCTTGGATGGGTTGCCATCCTCAAAATAAGATCAAGGGTTTATCCCCAACATGTGAATTAAGTCGCCGAGAAGGAAGTGATTGATATTCCTTTGGGCTGGCTTACAATATTAACTAGTATGCCCCAGACTTCCTTTGAAAGGAAGGATCGCACCAGTGCATGGTCCGGCGCAGTATAAATTTCTGAATCAGGATGAGATTGGTGAATCCCACCTTTGATATGGGATTTCAGGAACCAGCGGAGATAAGATTTCGTTTCGAGTAGGATGTATCACCCTTAGCCAGGGAATAAGCGCATGGTGATTAAAGATTAGTGGAGCCACGTGAAGGAGATTTTGGAATCTTGGTACGATGATTTCAAGAATGCTATGTAGAAGTACTCGTACATGTTTGTCGCGTACGAGGTACTTATTAAGGTTTTGTTATGGAAGAACCTCGACTATTCTCCTTCCGTATGTTTAGAGGAGAGTAGATAATCAGAATTTTTGGATCGATCGAGAAAATATCCGATAACTATGGTGTAATTCCACGACTGTTTTAGGCAGTCAAGAGTGGTCAAATGTTCGTATGATCTTCTCAGAATGGGAATTTTGTGTATGAATAAATCCGAGTAGTTGTCATGTAGTGAGGTGCGGCCTCCTAATGGTAGTGAGATAATGGAATTTATAACGTATAGAGGTAACCTATTCAAATGTTGTCAGTTGGGAGTGCAATGTGAAGTGTCTCTAATGAGAATGTAAAACAATGTTGCTGTGAAGAAAGGGCTATAGTGATTGAGCGCCGTAATGTGTAGTTAGTTTGTGTACGGAAAAGGATATCCAGAATTGTGCTACCTGATAGGCCTTATTTTCTGAATTTCGGGACGAAATTCCGTTATTAGGGGGGAAGTATGTAATACCCCGTATTTTTATAACTTTTAAATTATGGGATTTATTAAATTTAATTGAGATAAATTAATTTAATTTTAATCCGAAATGTTGTTTTAAATATTTACTAGCGTGACAAGAGTTAGTAATTATTGGGAATATATTATTTGTTGCATATTACTGGATGAGTATAGTAATATATGAGATTTATTCTTATAATATTGTCACGTGTGAATAAAATGACAATTGTGGAAATTTAAGTCGGGACGCGCCTGTGTCGTGTCGGGACTAAATATGGATTAATAAAAGTGAATATTTTATAGGTGGTTCGTATGGTCGTTTTGAGTGCGCCAACGCGTCCGAAAGGGTCGAGATAGTCAGAAAAGTGTACCCGGGGGTTAGTTTGGGTCTCGGGGCGTTTTTAGGCCTAATTAGTACTCCGGGAGGGCATTTTAGTCATTTTGTATTTTTGGGTAATTAAACCCACGAAAATTAAAGGGGTTATATCAGATGTTTAGGTTATCTCCTAGGGTTAGATAACTCAAAACACTAGAGCGGCCATTGGAGAGGAGAGGAGAGAGCTCTCAAGGCATTCCAAGGCTCAAAACTCAACCGTTTGCACCGCCGCCACCGCCAACGCGTAGATCGCGAGACGAGGAACGCAACCACACCAAATTCAACACCAAACCAGATTTCTGAAAATCCCAGGCAAGTGTTTATCTTGCTTATTTCGTTGATGCATCATCCATATTAGTTTAGGAGTTATTAGGATGAGATTTATGGAAGAAAAACCCAATTTGAGATGGGAAATTTTCATGTAGTGATGATTTATATGATATTCTGGAAACCCTTGTCATGTAAAGGATTAAGAGTTTGATTAAGAAAAGAGTTCTAATCAGATACAAACACTAAAAAAATTATTTCGGATGATCGGACCATTGGAATCGCTTGAAATTTTAGTATGTTGTAGCGAACGGCGAGACAGGACTGCTGACAAAAATTCGGCTTGATCAGACGGTCGAATTTCTAAAACTATTATTTTTACTAGAAAGTTTTATGTTTTGAGGACTCTTAGAGAGTTGTATATTTTGAGGACTCTTCTAAGTAATAAAAAAATTCAATTAAAACTCCATTTTAATTCCGATTTCGAAACCGTTTGAAATTCTCATCTTTGAAAATAAAATTCAAAATCCTTTAATCTAAGGCGAAATCTATATTTTTGGGATATTTTGCATAAGGGATAATGTAAGTATATATTAAAGGGGAGAGTCACGTAAGACAGAGTTACGTTGGAACATAAATTGATATCTACTGAATTGTACATTTGGAAGAATAGAGTCCATGAGGGTTACATAGTAAGTTGGAAAAACCCTTCGAATTAAAGTTAGAAACGAACCATTATACTTGATGAATAATAATGGGAAAATAAGGATAAATGTTGTGAATGTGGGTTATTGGATAAACCTAAATTGATATAATAAAAGTGGTATATTTATATGATTGTGTATGTATATATTATATACTTGTGAAAATCATGCCCGCGCTACTTGCTATCCCTGAGGTTACCGCGCTGGGACGATCTTATCTCGTGTGCCTTATGGGGGATATTGCCTCGTACCCTAGAAGATAGGAATCCTAGGTACAGGCTATCGAATCGGTAGTCACGGTCCTAAGAGACGTGAGGGTATGTACTAACCTCTTGGACTTGGAAACTATGCTTCGCCTCAATATTGTTTGTGTATGTATTTATACAGTTCGAGAGTGATTCCGAACTTGTATTCCCTTTAGTACGATTGATACGGGTATTGGATAGCAGAGTATGCCCGCACCATAGTTTTTATGTGGGGTGCTGTTATGATATATATATTATACGAGTAGTTAATATATATATGAAATTCTGAAATCTGGAACTGCCTACTGTGATTTGATATGTAGGACATGGTTGATGAATCAAATTATAAATAATTATTTTGAGAAAGTATAATATGACACTGGAAAACTTTATTGATTAATAAAGTTAAAAGGAGAACCTTGGTTACAAATTGAAATCTTACGTTTTAAATACTTGTGTTGTTCAGTTGTAAATCCTGCGAATAACCTAAGATAAGTTAAATCATTGGGGAAAGATAGTGTGGTATATGACGAGATAGACCATTGGGAAGGTTAGTGCGATAGGTGTGCACATTAGAAGAGAGGTGAGAATTTCTCAAGCGAGTGTCGCACTAATATGTTGTTGCATTGGCCTGTATCAATTTAAATACTTGCTAAACGAATTTTTAAATCATATACACTATCGGGCTCTGACCCGTTTCTATTTCCTGTTCTCTCTTGTATATATATGTATGTATTACAGGTGCCCAGCCACAGGGGCGTCTTACTTAGGATCCTTTGGAAGGAACGTGCTGCAGCTTAGGTGGGAGTTGCAGGCATGTTGTTTAGACGACTTCATCCATTTGATTCTACTCCTAGTTCAGTTTTATCCAGCAGGGGCATGTGTCGCCCTCTTTTTATTATTTACTTGGTATAGTCAGAGATTGAAATTTTTACTTTCAGTACCTTTATTTCGGGATTTATTACTGTCAGGATGTTTTCCTTTAGTGTTGTAAATGTTGGGATTTATTATTGATGATTATATTCGTGTATGTTCAATTCTATTTTTATTCTTAATGTGTGACTCTTTAGATGTTAATGGTTTAAGGTTTTATAACCGGATTTAATAAAATGAGAATAAGGTTTTAAATGGTTTTGACACTTAGCTTAATTATTTAGGGTGTTTAAATTAGAAAAGTATTTTTACGACAGTGATGCTAAGAATGAACCAACTGTTCACCTTGATTTTAATTTAATAAAGGAGTGATCGCCCGGAATTTAATTAGGCGGGGTGTCACATGTACATGCATGCTTAGCGGAGTCTAAACCAAATTTCTTCACAAGGTCTCTAGCATACTTAGATTGGGAGATGAACATCCCATCCTCTAGCTGATGAACCTGGAGAGCGAGGAAGAAAGTAAGCTCACCTACCATGCTCATCTCAAACTCACTTTTCATCTCCTCCTCAAAGTGGGGAGCATGTGGATCCAAAGACTATGTTGTCCACATAGACCTGGGTAACTAAAATAGCACCGTCATCTCTCCTGACGAACAACGTTATATCAAATCCCCCTCTCTTGAAGCCACGGGCTAAGAGATAGGAAGTAAGCCTTTCGTACCAAGCACGAGGTGCTTACTTCAAACCATACAAGGCTTTTCTCAGATAAAAGACGTGCTCAGGGTGCTTAGGGTCTTCAAAACCTTTCGATTGTTCCACATAAACCTCCTCCTGTAGAATGCCATTCAGGAAGGCACTCTTGACATCCATCTGATATAACTTAAAGCGCAGATGACATGCGATGGCGAGTAGTAAGCGGACGGACTCAAGCCTTGTAACAGGAGCAAATGTCTCCCCAAAGTCTACACCCTCTATCTATGTGTAGCCTTGAGTGACCAACCTAGTCTTGTTTCTGATTATGGTACCATTTTCATCCATTTTATTCTTGAAAATCCACCGGGTACCTATCACATTAGTATCACTAGGTCGGGGGACAAGTTCCCAGACATTGTTCTTTTTAAACTGAAGCAACTTATCCTACATGGCAGATATCCAGTGTTCATCCTTGAGTGCTTCTTTATGATTCTTGGGTTCCACTTTGGACGTGTAGCAAAGATGGATAACAACATTCTCTAGCTGACCATGAATCTTGACCCCTAGAGTGGGATCACTAACAATGGTAGAAGGGTCATGACTCTTGTGAGTGGGGTCCACAGAGTGTGAGTGAGGGACAAGTAGGTCACTCCCAGAGAAGTCCTCATCCTCATACTGGAGCTTAGAATCAATAGTCGTCGGAGGTTCGTCATCTTGCACGGTGACGTTTATTGATTCCATAACCTTAGAGCTCTTCAAGTTAAAAACTCGGTATGCTCTACTATTCGATGAATATCCTAGTAATATTCCCTCGTCGCTCCGGGAGTCAAACTTTCTTAATTGCTCTCGATCCCGTAGGATGTAGCATTTACTCCCAAAAACACGAAAATATGCAAGGTTGGGTTTCTTTCCAGTCCACAATTCATAAGGCGTCTTAAGTGTGTGTGGACGCCGGTAAACCCTATTCACCGTGTGGCATGCAGTAGACATTACCTCTGCCCAAAATCTCCTAGAAACCTTACTACCTAGAATCATAGATCTATCCATTTCCCGGATCGTTCTATTCTTGCGCTCAATAATCCCATTTTGCTGAGGAGTCTTCATAGCAGAAAACTCATGTTTGATCCCAAGGCTATCACAGTAGAGATCTACTTTTGATTTCTTAAATTCTGTACCGTTGTCACTACGGATCCTAATAATAGTGACTCTGTGTTGGTTTTATAGGATACGGCACTTGGTCATTAAAAACTCTACAGCATCGGATTTCTCCCTTAGAAAACCTACAATAGAATATCTGGAGAAATCGTCTACCATCACAAGGATATACCTCTTACCACCCAAACTCTCTGTACGAGTAGGACCCATAAGATCCATGTGAATCAGCTTAAGAACTCAGTAGGTGGTAATGGAATGCAACTTCCTATGAGGGCTCCAAATTTTCTTTCCCAACTGACAGGGTCCACAAACCGTGGAAGTTGACTTTCCAAGAGATGGTAAGCCACGTACTAGGTCCTTTTTGGCTAAATGTGTCAAATCTCTAACGTTCACGTGACCTAGACGTTGGTGCCATAAATCCATAAAAGTGATCGTGGCGCTGTTACAGACAAGTAAAGAAGTAGGCACAGTCCCATAGTAATTATCCTCGGTCCTCCCCCCTTGCACTAAAAGTTTATCGGCTTAATTATAGACATTACACACGTCTCGTTCAAACTTTACTGCAAAGTCAGCGTCGCACAGCTGGCTAATGCTGAAAAGGTTTACTTTCAAACCTTTGACGTACAAAACATTCTCTAGCTTAGGAATTACTGGTAACTCTACAGTACCTCGTCCTACAATGCTAGACTTGCTCCCATCTCCAAAGGTGACTCTACCATCCTTATAATCCTCAAGGTGGGTAAAAAATGAGACATCACATGTCATGTGTCTGGAGCATCCACTATCAAAATACCACTGTGAGGTATTATGTTCTTTGAGAGAAACATGAACAATAAGGGCTTTCTTATCTTTCTTAAGCACCCAAGAAGTGGTAAACTTTTGTTTACCCTTGTCGTTGTTGGTTTTAGCCGAAATGTGAGAAGCATTTACTGATGGCAAAGACATCTGTCGAAATTCCTCCATCAAACTCTGTGATATGGCGGATAAAAACTCAACACGCTCTTTCAGACTGGTAAAATCAACAGTAGGATGTGGTGGAGCAGAAGTACATCGTGTTCGACCCAAACTATAGAAAAACTCCCTCAGGTGGCCTTTTCTTTTGCAATATGTACAAAAGAACACAGTCTTAGGCAGACCTTGGTTTGCTTTTCTTGTTCAAACTCTCCTTCATGGATTTTGATGATGACCATAAGGAGTAGTAGTAAACTCAGGGACTGGTCCAGGTACGATTTGAGACGTGGAGGCACCATCATAACCAATTCCCTTTCGATCACCAAAACCTAAAGCGGGGCCGAGGAACATCTTTCCCATCTTCCCAGATCTGTCCTCGATTTATACCTTGACTTCCTGTGCTCTCTCAAGATCATGAGTAAGCTGTGAAACAAGTGCTTCAAGTTTCTTTCGAGTCTCAACGGAAGAATGGAGCTCACTCGTAAGACTAGCCACTTGTTTAGTCAAGTCCCCTCTCTCTTTCTCAAAACAACTCTCTTTCTCTCTAAACAAACTTTCTAACTTACCACAGGCAGACTCTCTCTCTCTCAATGCGGTGCAGGTAGAGGACACTTTCTCTCTCGTCTCTTCTAACTCTTCTTATAACGCAGTGATCCTAAGAACTAACGCTTTGTTATGCTTTTTAGTTTTAAATGACTCATTATATAACTCGGCGTAGGCGCGTTGAAGATTACTCTCGCACTCACTTGCGTCATCCTCCCCCTCACTTGCATCACTCTCACTATCGAGGTGTCCCTGTGAAGTAGCATCCTCATCGACATGAGGTGCACTAGGAGTACTCACATGACTAGCCATGAATGCGGTGAAGTTACACTCATGCGGTGACTCATCTCCCGTGTCCACCGACTCGACCTCACTGTTGTCACTAAGGGTAGCATTAAGGACAACTTTGCCTTTTCTCTATTCAGACGAGTAGCACACTCAAAAGCTCTATGTCCCCTACCGTCGCACTCATAGCATCTCTCACTGTCTTTCTTAAGAGGGTTTTTAACATCTTTCTCATTTTTCTTTTCAAACTTATTTTTCTGAAAATTCTTCTTATCTTTAAAATTTCCACTTTTCTTAAATTTGAGAATTTTCTTAAAGTTTTTAGCAAATAGAGCCAAATCATCTAAGTCAAAATCACACTCATAATCAGAAGTTTCACTATATTTCTTTCTAGATGACTCTACTCTCTTTCTTGTCGTCCCCTCACTTTTTCTCTCTTGGGCATTAAGTGCAATTCCCTTATCTTTAGACTTCACAGATTTAGGAAACATGTCAATTTCATATGTTTGCAAGTCTCCTACAAGTTCCTCCAATTTTAGCGTATTTAAATTACCCATAGAATTTAACACAGTGTCTTTAGGGATAAAACGCTTAGGCAATGATCTAAGAATCTTTTTCACAACTCTTGCATTAGGAATATGTTCACCAAGATTAAAGCTAGTATTAACAAAATCAGATAGCCTAGCATAAAAATCATCAAAACATTCAGTTTCAAGCATGGCGATGGTCTCAAATTGAGTTGTTAAATTTTGCAATTTAGATTCTTTCACAACATTAGTTCCTTCATGGGTAAGTTGCAAAACATCCCATGCCTCTTTTGACGTGGTGCACGTCATGATACGTTGAAACTCATTAGGAGTGATGGATCCGAAAATAGCACTCAAACCTTTAGAATTAAAAGAAGACCATTTAAATTCATCTTCAGTCCAAGTAGTGACAGGTTTTAAATTGGTCACGTTTTCAATAGTGACGGAGGGAGGTGTCCACCCTCTTTCAACTAGTATCCAAACACGTTCATCTATGGCCTTTAAAGCAGACCTCATGCGAGCTTTCCAATATGCATAGTTAGTCCCGTCAAAAATTAGAATTTTATTATATGATTTCTCCATTGAACACGCTCTTTTTCAAACATTAATTTTTTTGAAAATTGATATCTTAGAAAAATTTTGCTGAAACTTAGGAATACGCGTTAGATTAGCATAACCTGCTCTGATACCAATTTGAAAGAGCGCGCGAGCGTTCAAATAGAAATATTATTTAATTAAACTCAGTTTTATGAGATAATTCCTAAACATGCATCTATATGTGATTGAACAAGATGATAAAAACATGCACGAACATTCAAACACACATATTTGAGGAAAAATCCCCCAAAGGGGCAAAACCATTTGTTTTCATTATAATATTATAACATACAATTTCTCAGATTACAATGAAAATACAGTGACACAGAATTACCCGCAGGCGTCGGATCTGTAGTCGGCGGCTGGAAGTTTCCCTTTCCAAGAGGGCAACAATGAAGAAGAAGGACGGTCTTCTCCACAAAGGTATGAACAACAAAAGTGTGTTCCTGGGTTGCAAAGTGATTCACACAGATATGGCAAGGTTGTGTGAATTAAATATGAGTTTGTGAACTCAAAGGGTGAAGACTTGAATTTTTGGACTCTGAAAATCGTCTATGAAAGTCTTGCTAAACACATCCCCGAAGTTGGTTTATAAAGGAAATACTGGGCCTAAAAAATCTCAGCACGATCTGCTCGAATTTATCCCAGGCGGACCGGTCCGGAATGGATGCGGATCGGTCCGACATCAGATCGGTTCTTTTTGTCAAGGTGCCACTTCGGTTCGCAATCGATCCGGGGTCTGCTGGATTGAAGCATAAGCAGATCGGTCCGGATTGAGGTGGATCGATTCGTTGGCGGATCGGTTCTTTTTCAAAATAGGCGGATCGGTCCGGTGTGGACTGATTCCTTTTTAAAAGGGGCGGACTGATCCGCCTGACCAGTAACCAAATTCCTTGTCTTCTTTGATATTTAGATACGTTGTGATTTTGAATTTCTTCAACGGTGTACGGCATACAAATTGATAATGGACAAAATGTCCTTACATTTGTGATGATATATTGAGTTTATCAGTTCATCCTAACATCATGAACTATTTCACAATGGTTATAAACTAAGTCAGTATAACATACATGTGACTCCTAAAAGTCATCATTGAGTTCTCACAGTTGTGCTCATCCCGGCCTTGAGCATTACTAGGTGTTCTTTGGTGCTCTAGAGAATCACCCTTAATTCTTATAGGATACGACTCCACTACCACACTCATATACATGTTTCCTTTGACTTGGCATAAACGATTGATACGACTCCATCTTTAACGAGTTGTCTCGTAATGTTGTGTCTTCTCCTGACATGTCTAAACTTTTCCTTGTAGGAGTTATTTTATGATCTTATGATCGTTGCTTGACGGTCACAGTGAATAGACATAGTTGAAGCTGGTTTAGGTCACAATGGAACATCTGGTGAGAAATTTCTTAACATTTCACCATCTTTTCTTGCTTTATCCATTTCTATGAACTCTGATTCCATAGTGGATCTCGTTATGCAAGTTTATTTGTTTCAAGAGACCGCACCTCCTACTATGGTAAAAACATATCCACTTGTAGATTTATATTTATTACAAAAACCTTCAATCACAACACGATATCTAACCTAATTAATACAATATTTTTTTTATATATTTATGATATCTAAAAAATCTAATCAAAGAATCCTAATGCTAATTACTATGATTACAAGTATATATACTATATCTACCCCCAAAAAATACAATATTAGGTCTAGTGCAGTTCAAAAGATACATTGGAATACTAATAGCTCTAGAATATTGCAATGATAATACACCAAGTGCATAATGTTTTCTCAAGTGAAAAATATGATCATAGTGTGTCTTAACATGAATAAAATTAAATGGCTCAAATTTTTTAAGGACTTTATCTTGCAGTGAGATTGGTTTAAAAAAATTCCTTTCGAATTTTTTATTAATTTTTATTTCTAGTATAACATTATCGATAACCAAATCTATCATATTAAATAGTTTTTTAACGGAACTTAGTTTTATTAAATACATCCATATCAGTACCAAAGATATGCAAATAATCACACCAGACTGATCATTATATTTGCTATAAATACATTTATCCGTTTCATTAATGTTAAATTCATTAGATATCAATACTTGATCAAATTTTTCGTGCCATTGTTTGGGATCTTGTTTTAATTCATATAATTATTATTAAGTCTACACAATTGTTATCTAGGTCTTAGAATACAAACCCCTTATGTAGATGCATAAAAGTCTCCTGTTCAAGATCTCCATTTAAAAATGCAGTTTTAAAATTCATTTGATGAATTATCAGATGAGGTAAAGAAGAAAAATAAATTTGAATCCTAATAGATGTAATTCTAGAAACTCGAGAGTATGTGTCAAAGAAATCAATTCATTCCTTTTTCCTATAGCCTTTCGCTACCATCCTTTTCTTAAGTTTATCAATGGAACCATCACATTTTAAATTCTTTTTAAATATCCAGTTACATCCAATAGTTTTACATCATATAGGAAAGTCATCTAATTCCCATGTGTTGTTAAAAATAATAGAATTGTATTCACTATTTACAGCTTCTTTCTAAAAAATAAAATCTAATAAAGACACAACCTTGCGAAAAGTGGTAGGATCATTTTCCACTAAGTATGTTAAGAAGTTAGGACCAAAAGAAGTGAAAATACAAGGTATTTTAATCTTTCTTAGTTCCGTTTCTTCTGAATCTAAAAATTCATTTATAACTCTAAGTGAAATTGAAAGAGAACTACTAGTTCCCTCCTTCCTCTATTTAAAACGAAATATATCCTCATAAAATTCAGCGTCTCTTAACTAAAAAATAATGTTTTGTCTATATACTAATTTTTAGATTAAATCACAAAAATCCTATAGGCATTATTTTTTATAGCATAACCTATAAAGATAGAATCAACTATCTTAGGGCCAAGTTTTGTTCTCTTACGAACCAAATATTGATACCTTAGCAAGGCACCCCAAACTTTAATATTTCTATAATATAGCTATCTATTTTCCACATTTTATAAGGATTTTAATCATATTCTTAAAAAGAATTTAATTAAGAATATAACAAGAAGTGATATGTTCTTCTCTACACATACTTGTAGATTGCATATAAATGCTTAACATTGAATTTACCATATCCTTAAGGGTTCTATTTTTTTCCTTTCAGCCACACCATTAGATTAAGGTTAGTGCAAAGGAGTAACTTAATGAATTGTCACATTTTATTTACAATATTTACGAAGATCACTAATATATATTCTCCTCCCCTATTAGATCTTAAGGTTTTAATTAATTTTTCAATTGATTTTCAACTTCTAATTTATATAAAACAAATAGAGAGAAACTCTTATCTTTATTTGTAATAAGATAAATATAACAGTAGCAAAAGTAATCATTGAAAAAAAGGAAAGTTAGCACTGAGGTATGTGGGGTAATTTCCTATTATAGAAAGGGTGGGACCGGTAGCATACATACTGGGACTTCCAGAGCATCTTCAGTGGATACACGCTGTGTTCCATGTGTCATCACTGAAGAAATATAGGAGGAGCGAGAGGGATTTCTAGCACGTTACACTTTAGGAGATTCACTTACAAGCAGACGTCTCATATGAGGAGAGGCCCGTGGCTATTCTAGATCGTGGTGATCATAAACTACGGTCCAATATGGTACCCTTAGTGCAAGTTCGTTGGGGTCACCATAATGTTGAGGAGTCGACTTGGGAGCAGGAGGATGACATGCGAGAGCCGTATCCAGATCGATTTACCACATGTATGTCCTAATTTTGAGGACAAAATTTCTTTGTAAGGGGGGAAGTATATAATACCCCGTATTTCTACGTATTTTTAAATTAATTAGGAAAATACTTTTTATTTAAATTACGCGAGTGAAGTAATTTAATGTGATTTAATTAATAGATGTGATTATTAAATATTAATCAGTATCTATGATTAATATTTTGATGAAATTTACTAAGTGTGATTAGTAAATAATAAATGATTATTATATGGCATAACGAGTGATATGTGCGTATTCTAGTTTATCTCACCGGGAGTCACGTGTAGAATATTTTGAGGTGACGAATGAGAAATATATTTTAAGTGACTCAGATGGGAATTTATAGGTCACGAATGATCCCGAATGGGTCGACATAGTCGGAATAGTATATCCAGGAGTATAGTTTGGGTCCCGGGTCAATTTTGGACCAAATCAGCACCTATTAAGGGCATTACGGTAATTTTAAAAATAGAGGTTAAGGGACCTACGAAAATTAGAGCCATATATATGACATTTAGAGATTGGGCTTAGGGATCATAAAACAAAATATTAGAAAGTCCATTAGAGAAAAGAGAGAACCATTTTCCCAAAGCCTAAGGAGAGAATTATGAAGGCGGTGAAAGGTTTCTTGCACCTCCAGACAATTGGAAAGGAAGGTTGGAGGAGAAGCAATCAATCATCAACAAAGAATCAAATAATTATATCAATCAATCTCAGGCAAGGGTTTACTGTAAATTGAATTGAAGTTGTATTATCCATGTGTAGGGATTCCATGAATAGATTGATTTTTATTTCAAAACCTTTGATGAAAAGCACCAATTGATTTCATGTCTGGGTAAAATTGCTTATAGTTAGGGTTTATATCTATAGAGGAATGTAAATAAGAAGAGTTTTGATTATTACTACAAATTTAAATCTGGGTTTTGAATGGAATTTAATGGATGAACCCAAAACTAGATTTTTGGGGATTTGATTCATTCTTGATTGATTTTGGTGAAGTTTTTAATGTATTTGAAACGTTAGAAATCATCTTAACTCAGGTGGAAATAGTTTGGACCAATCGATTGTGATTTTAGTGAGGAATTTATGAGATTTGGGTATCGAAAAGGTGTAAAAACACTGCTGCGAAATAGAGAACTAAGTTGCAGAAAAATGGACTGGTCCGGTCCTGGGAAGCGGATCGGTCCGGCCTTAACAGAATAGCAGGTTGTTCCGATCTTGGGAAGCAGGATCAGTTCGGTGCCTTGAATTTATGAAAATTTTCTTTTTCTCTTGTATTCCTAAATGGACGTGGTGGAAAATCCTTATGCACTTGTGAAAATAATATTGGGAGACTTATTATTTTATAGTAGGCCTACAATGGGAGTACAACTTCGTCTTAGAGAGAGAATTAAAACAAGAATGGGTTTTGGTTATAGTAATTCGTAATTAATCTAAGAGACGGAAAAAGAATTACAGGAATCTAATGAAACTATGTACATCAATAGAGTAACGATGGTAACTACTGAATTTTTATATAATATGGGGTAACTAGAACCTTAGAGTTGGGTGAACACTCAACTACTTACGAAAGTGAATTAAATTCATAAATAAATGATATAGTAGGATGAATATTAGAGAGAAAATATTACTTACAAGTATAAATGATTTGGTTGTGTGAATACCTATTATATTGATACTTAGGCTGTGTGAATACCTAAACTATGCTAAATTCTATATTGGGGTCGAGGAGTATCCCGACCAATGCATGAAAGTTCAATTTGGGTTCGATGATTATCTGGACCAAATCGAAGTTAAAATATATTGGGATCGATGAGTATATGGACCAATATATATATGCATAACATTTACTTTAGGGTCTAGGGATATCCGGACCAATGTAAATGATAGGATGATTGGGGTCAATGATTAGCCGGACAAATAATCGTTATAGTATATATTGTGGAAAATATATATACTTCATGATATTCTACTTATGTGCGAAAGTAGATTTGTAGATGATATATATATAGATATACATCTAAATGATAAATTAAGTAGAGAGAAACTTAATTTCAAGATTAAAAATAGATTGGGAATATCTATAGTAAATTAAGTAGTGAAACTTAATTATGGAAGTCGAATGACAAATCTGAAATGCTTTATGAATTAAGTAGTGAGGCCTGATTATGATGATTAAACATAACACATGTGAATGTTATATGAAAACTGAAATAAATGAGGATATTAATAATGAAGCGTTCTGTATGGGCGGTACGGAAGAGTACACGATTGATAAGATCGGTTATATACTTTAGTCGAGATAGCTAGGGCATGATTGCTAGGTGGGATAATTATAGGATGTTAGGTGTGCACATTGGATGATAGGTGAGGAGACTCAAGGGAGTGTGCGTGAACCTAACATGTGTAATCAATAACCGATTTTAATTGCGATAAATTACTTGTTAAATGTTTTCAAATTGTTTTGAGTACTAAATTGTGCTATAAAAATGTTTTGAAAACCTTTTAGGTGTCCAGCCACAAGGGTGCCATACTTGATTTCATTCCAGGGATTCGGAGCTGTAGCACTATAGATGCTGATAGGATTATTGAGTAGCTAACTCTTTCATTTAGATCTAGCATATGGCCTCATTCTTATTTTTCATATGTAGACATGTTGTCAGTTGACTCCATTACAGTTCCAGTTTTGTATCAGTTTTACTTTGTAGTTGGTTTGCGGATTATTGATTGGTTGTAGTTTTAGCCTACGGTTTATTTGGCATGACTCTAATGCTTTTACATATTAGTGATGATTTGAATTCTAGTAGTTTTGTGCATGTTGTTTTAGTTTTAAATTATTCTTTTATCCTATTTAATGGAAAGATAAAATTTTGCACTGGTTCAATTAACTTAGGTGGTTAGTAATAAATTTGGTTTTTGACAGTGATGCTAAGAATGAACCATATGAGAAACCTGCTTTAATTTGATAAAGGTCTGATCACCCGATATTTAATTAGACGGGGTGTCACAGATGGTATCGGAGCATCAGGTTCTAGTGTCCATAGGATCTATATGGCTTACTACATTTTTAGTGTATCGTTTGTTTGATATAGAGCCCTATTATTAGGATTGTTGCTTATATCTTTGCATGCTTTAAGATAACGCACTTCACCTATTAAATTTTGTATAAACTGTGTGCTCATACAATTCGATCTATGTTCAGATGCCGACGAGGAGAGAGTAAGATGAGAGGGCTACAGCTATAGATGAGGTGGGGGAGGATCCTCAGGAGAAACAAGTACCTCCACCACCACCAGAGATGATTTCCACTACTCAGGTGGCAGTGATAGTGGCTCAGGCGGTAGAGAAAGCCATGAGGGCCATGTCAGCCCACTTCCCTCAGCCTCAGGCTAAGAAACCTGCAAAGCCAGCTATTGCGGCCCAACAAGGGCCACCCACATGGCATAGCATCAGAGAGACCTTCCAAAAGGGCCATCTGCCCAAGTTTCAGGGTGGCACGAATGTAGTGGAGGCATGTCTTTAGAAGAAGAACATTCAGCGACACCTGTGTATGCTAGATTGCAGTGAGGTTCAATGACAAGTGTTAGCTACCTTCAGGCTAATAAGGGCAACCCTTCAGTGGTGGGAGTCAGTGACCACCGTTGATGAGAGAGACTCAATGACTATTTTGGAGTTCTGGGTACGGTTTGACCGCAAGTACTTTTCGCCTGCAGTGGAGGTAGAGATGGGTAAGAAGTTTAATGAGGTATGTCAAGGTGACCACTCAATTGCTGATTATGAGGAGAAGTTCACCCGTCTGGAAAATTTTGTGCCCGGCGAGGTGAGCAACGAAGAGAGGAAGAAGGCAAAGTTTATGGATGGCTTGGGGCAACATTTGATTGGTAATCCCACATTGATGATGTATACTGATGTTGTTAATGCGATACTTTTGCACTATCAGGACTGTCGTTTCCATGGGAAGGGAAATAAGAGGGGAGCAGAGTCTATGCAGCAGGGCAAGATTGGGGAGAAGTGTCGGTGGGACACCACCCCAACAGCAGCAGATAGTGGTCACATAGGGGTAGAACTCCCGATAAGGTCTCTCTAAGAGATTTAGATTTGGCGGGCACCGATCGGATAGATAGGGCCAGCAGGGTCCCCAGCAGCAACACTTTCCTCAGGGTCATCAGGGTCAAGGGAACCAGGGGGTGACCAGTAAGGTCAGGGCCACCAGGGCCTACGTCAGGGTTAACAGGGCTAAGGACAAAGGCAGTTTCAGGGACAGTGTTTTACATGTGGCCAGCAGGGTCACAAGATTAGGGCTTGTCCACAGCTTATCAGGGCGTACCGTTAGGGTGCCCAGTAGGGGTAGCAGGCTCCATTAGCTCCAGCAGTAGGGCCAGATGTACTACGGGTGTGTATTCAACATTCGGGATGTGCCTATGCCTCTATCATCTTCGGTGCCACCTGCAGTGGCGATAAATTTTCTATTCATGGATCTGAGGGTAGAGTACTTTTTGATACTAGAGCATCGCATTCATTTATTAATACTAGATTTTCACGAGTCGCCGATTTATTAAAGATAGACGACAATCTCCTCATATGTGTAAAGTCACCAATGGGTAGTGGTTCCTTGATACATGGATCTGTAGAGTAGTCGATATTATGATTGGGAGATTGAGTTTAGAGGCAGACCTCCTAGTGTAAGATATGGAGGGGTATGACGTGATTCTAGTTATGGAATGGTTAGCATGCTACAGAGCGATGGTAAATTACTATGAGAGGACGACCGTATTTTTTATTTCGGGATAAGAGATGTTCCGGGTGGCGATGACTCTTCCCGAGGGAGGATCGTGCACTCATTTATATTACATCGAGGAGGAGACCTTGCAGAAGGTGGTCATTCCCTTAGATTCGATTCCTGTAGTGAGGGATTTTGAGGACATGTTCCAAGAGATACCCGGGCTACCACTGAGCTAGGAAATAGAGTTTGTTATCGACTTAGCATCATGGACGAGAACGATTGTAAGAGAACCATATCGCATGGTCCCCTCGGAGATGCGAGAGCTGAGAGAGCAAATTCAATAGCTCTTGGGTCAGGATTTTATACGATGGAGTACATTGCCTTGGGGTGCTACGGTGTTGTTTGTGAAGAAAAGGGATGGTTCACTTCGCCCGTGCGTGGATTATAGGGAGCTGAATAAGGTGACGATACGGAATAAGTATCCGTTACCTAGGATTGATGACTTATTTGACCAGTTAATAGGGGTTGCGTACTCCTTCAAGATCAATATAAAGTCAAGCTATCACCAGTTTTGTATTCGGGAGGAGGATATTCCTAAGACCACTTTCCTGTCACGGTATGGATCCTAAAAGTTCAGGGTGATGCCATTTAGGCTCACCAATGCGCCTGCCGTGTTCATGGACCTCATAAATAGAGTATTCCGGGAGTTTCTGGATCAATTTATGATAGTATTCATCGATGACATCCTAGTTTACTCACGGACAGAGGAGGAGCACGGTGAGCTTTTGTGTATGGTTCTGCAAACATTACGGGATCATTCAGCTGTATGCCAAATTTAGTAAGTGTGGATTTTGGCTTCGGAAAGTAAAATTTCTTGGTCACATTGTGTCTGAAAAGAGCATAGCTGTTGATCCAAGTAAGGTATTGGCGGTGAGGGGGTGGGGTAAGCCCATGACACCGATCGAGATTTGCAATTTCTTGGGATTGGCCGGTTATTTACGTCTCTTCATTAAGGGATTCTCAAAGATTGCGGGGACTGTGACGAACTTGACTCGTAAGGGAGTACCATTTGTGTGGAGCGGCCAACGTCAGTTGGTTTTCGATGAGCTGAAGAATAGGTTGACATCAGCACCCATACTTTCATTACCTAGGAGTGAGGTGGAGTATTGAGTCTACACGAATGCATCCTTATAGGGACTTGGGGGTGTGTTGCAGCAGGAGGAGAGGGCGATAGCTTATGCGTCTCAAAAGCTAAAGCCCCACGAGAAGAATTACCCCACCCACGACCTAGAGTTGGCAGCGGTCATTTTTGTATTGAGGATATGGAGACATTAACTGTTGGGGGAACAATTAACATTGTTCACAAATCATAAGTCACTTCAGTATCTCTTTACACAGAAGGATCTGAACATGAGGTAGAGGAGGTGGCTAAACTTTATGAAGGACTAAAATTTTGATATACAGTATCATCCTAGAAAGGCTAACGTGGTGGCAGACGCGTTGAGCCGATGACCTATTAGATATTTAACGGAGTTGTGGAAAGAAAAGTGGAGTGAGATTTAGCAGGAGGATAAGGTTATAAGAGCATACATGGAAGTTGTGACTATCTCTCCTGAGATTGTTTTACGAGTAGTGAAGGCATATGCATAGGATCAGTTCTATCAGGACAGAGTATGGCAGTAATTAGCCAAGGATGCAAAGGCCTAGTCAGTCAGCTCTGAGGGACGTCTGCTCTTTAATGGGAGGTTAGTATTACCCGAGGATGAGGATTTGAGACATGCGTTTATGATCGAGTCTCACAGTTCCAGATTTGAGGTACATTTCAGTGGGGATAAGATGTACCAGGATATGAGGAGATAATACTGGTGGGTCAGCATGAAGAGAGACAAGCTGAGTTTGTCTCAAAGTTTATTACTTATCAGCTGGTGAAAATTGACCATCAAAGACCTTCGCGGATTCTACAGCCACTTGAGATTCCTGTGTGGAAATGGGAGAGCATCTCGATGGATTTTATTATTGGGTTACCTAGTTTGTAGAGGGGTCACGATTCGATATGGGTAATAGTGGATCGGTTGACCGAGGTTGCCCACTTCTTGCCAGTTTGCACTGAGTACGACACGATCCAGTGCGCGCAACTATTCATTTCGGAGATTGTTAAACTGCATGGAGTCCTGATTAATATTATGTTTGATAAAGACTAAGTATTTGTGTCACATTTCTGACAGAGCTTTCAGGAGGCTATGGGTACTGACTTGAGATTGAGTACGACACATCACCCCTAGACTGACGGATAGACAGAGATAGTGAATCAGATCCTGGAGGATATGCTAAGGATGTGCATCCTAGATTTTGGGGAAGGTTGGTAGCGATACCTTCCATTGGTAGAATTTTTGTATAACAACTCGTACCAATTTACTATTGGGATGTCACCATTTGAGGCATTATATGGGAGACCTCGTCTTTCACCTGCATGCTGGTTAGAGGTGGGGGACAACAAGTTGTTAGGACCTGAGATGATTCATGAGACTACTGCCAAGATTGAGTTAATTCGAGGACACATTCGGATAGCTCAGGATAGGTAGAAGAGTTATGCTGACGCCGATAAAAGACATGTGGAGTTAGAGGTTGGGGACCATGTGTTGGTTCAAGTATCTCCTATGAACGGGATTACGAGATTTGTCAAGAAAGGGAAGTTAGCACCGAGGTATGTGGGGTCGTTTCATATTATAGAGAGGGTGGGACCGGTAGCATACAAACTGGTACTTTGAGATCATCTTTAGTGGATACACGATGTGTTCCATGTGTCATGACTGAAGAAATACAGGAGGAGCGAGAGCGATTTCTGGCACGTTACACTTTAGGAGATGACTTACAGCCGGAATTCTCATATGAGGAGAGGCCCGTGGCTATTCTAGATCGAGATGAGCGTAAACTAGGGTCTAAGGTGGTGCCCTTGATGCGAGTTCAGTGGGATAACCACAATGTTGAGGAGTCGACTTGGGAGCGGGAGGATGACATGAGAGAGCAGTATCCAGAGCTATGTACCGTAGGTATGTCCTAATTTCGAGAAAGAAATTCTTTTATAAGGGGAGAAGTATGTAATACCCCGTATTTCTGCTTATTTTTAAATTAATTAATTCAGAAATTAATTAGGAAAATAAGTTTTATTTAAATTACGCAAGTGAAGTAATTTAATGTGCTTTAATTAATAAATGTGTTTATTAAATATTGATATGTATCTATGATTGATATTTTGATGAAATTTACTAACTGTGAATACTATATAATAAATTATTATTATTATTATTATTATTATTATTATTATTATTATTATTATTATTATTATTATTATTATTATTATTATTATTATTATTATTATTATTATTATTATTATTATTATTATATGGCATAGCGAGTGATACGTGCGTATTCTAGTTTATCTCATTGGCAGTCACGTGTAGACTATTTTGAGGTGAGAAATGAAAAATATATATTAAGTGACTTGGATGGGAATTTAGAGGTCACGAATGATCCCGAATGGGTCGAAATAGTTAGAATAGTATACACGGGAGTATAGTTTGGGTCCCGGGTCAATTTTGGACCAAACCGTCACCTATTAAGGGCGTTATAGTCATTTTTTGAATAGAGGTTAAGGGACCTACGAAAATTAGAGCCATATATTAGACATTTAGAGATTAGGTCTAGGGATCATAAAATAAAATATTAGAGAGGCCAGTAGAGAAAAGAGAGAACCATTTTCCCAAAGCCTAAGGAGAGAATTGTGAAGGTGGTGAAGGGTTTCTTGCACCTCAAGACAATTCGAGACGAAGATTAGAGGAAAAGCAATCAATCATAAAAAAAGAACCAAGGAATCATATCAATCAATCTAAGGTAAGGGTTTATTGCAAATTAAATTGAAGTTATAATATCCAAGTGTAGGGATTTCATGAATATATTTATTTTTATTTCAAAACCTTTAATGAAAAACATCAATTGGTTTCATGTTTGGGTAAATTTGCTTGCAGTTAGGGTTTATATCTGTAGAGGATTGTAAATCAGAAGAGTTTTGATTATTACTACGGATTTAAATTTGGGTTTTGAATGGAATTTAATAGATGAACACAAAACTAGATTATGAAAGAGTTTTGGGGATTTAATTCATTCTTTATTGATTTCGGTGAAGTTTTAAATGTATTTGAAACGTTAGAAATCATCTTAACTCAGGTGGAAATAGTTTGGACCAATCGATTGTGATTTTAGTGAGGAATTTATGAGATTTGGGTATCGAAAAGGTGTAAAAACACTGTTGCGAAATAGAGAACTAAGTTGCAGAAAAATGGACTGGTCCGGTCATGGGAAGAGGATCGGTCCGGCCTTAACAGAATAGCGGATTGTTCCGATCTTGGGAAGAAGGATCAGTTCGGTGCCCTGAATTTATGAAAATTTTCTTTTTCTCTTGTATTCCTAAATTGACGTGGTGGAAAATCCTTATGCACTTGTGAAAATAATATTGGGAGACTTATTATTTTATAGTAGGCCTACAATGGGAGTACAACTTCGTCTTAGAGAGAGAATTAAAACAAGAATGGGTTTTGGTTATAGTAATTCGTAATTAATCTGAGAGATGGATAAAGATTTACGGGAATCTAATGAAACTATGTACATCAGTAGAGCAAATATTGTAACTACTGAATTTTTATATAACATGGGGTAACTAGAACCTTAGAGTTGAGTGAACACTCATCTAATTACGAAAGTGAATTAAATTTATAAATAAATGATATCGTATGGTGAATATTAGAGAGAAAATGTCATGTATAAGTATAAATGATTTGGTCATGAGAATACCTATTATATTGATACTTAAGCTGTGTGAATAAATAAAGTATGATAAATTCTGTATTGGGGTCGAGGAGTATCCGGACCAATAAATTCAGTATTGGGATCGAGGAGTATCCGGACCAATGCATGAAAGTTTCATTTGGGGTCGATGATTATCCGGACCAAATCGAAGTTGAAAGATATTGGGGTCAATGAGTATCCGAACCAATATACATATGCATAACATTTACTTTGGGGTCGAGGGATATCCGGACCGATGTAAATGATAGGATGATTGGGGTCGATGATTAGCTAGACAAATAATCCTTATAGTATATATTGTGGGAAATATATATACTTTATGATATTCTACTTATGTGTGAAAGTACATTTGTAGATGATACATATATATAGATATACATCTAAATGATAAATTAAGTAGAGACAAAAAAAGTATAGAGAAACTTAATTTCGAGATTAAAAATAGATTGGGAATATCTATAGTAAATTAAGTAGTGAAACATAATTATGTAAGTCGAATGATAAATATGAAATGCTTTATAAATTAAGTAGTGAGGCTTGATTATGATGATTAAACATAATACATGTGAATGTTATATGAAAACTGAAATACGCGAGGATGTTAATAATGAAGCGTGTTGTATGGGTGGTATGGGAGAGTAGACCATTGATAAGATCGGTTAGATACTTTAGTCGAGATAGCTTGGGTATGATAGCTAGGTTGGATAATTATAGGACATTAGGTGTGCACATTAGATGAGAAATGAGGAGACTCGAGGGAGTGTGCATGAACCTAATATGTGTAATCAATAACCGATTTTAATTGTAATAAATTATTTGTTAAATGTTTTCAAACTGTTATGCTATTAAAATGTTTTCAAAACCTTTTAGGTGTCCATCTACAAGGGCGCCATACTTGAGTTCATTCCGGGGATTCGTAGTTGTAGCACTGTGGATGCTGACAGGATTATTTAGTAGCCGACTCTTTCATTAGGATCTAGCATAGGATCTCATTCTTTTTTTTTCATATGTAGACATGTTGTTAGTTGACTCCATTACAGTTCCAATTTTGTATCAGTTTTACTTTGTAATTGGATTGCGGATTATTGTTTGGTTATAATTTTAGCCTACAGTTTATTTGGCATGACTTTGATGCTTTTACATATTAGTGATGATTTGGATTATAGTAGTCTTGTGCATGTTGTTTTAGTTTCAAATTATTCTTTTATCCTGTGTAATGGAAATTCAAATTTGGCTCCAGTTCAATTAACTTAGGTGGTTAGCAATTACTTTGGTTTTCGACAGTGATGCTATGACTGAACCATAATAGAAACCTATTTTAATTTGATAAAGTCCCGATCACCCGATATTTAATTAGACAGGGTGTCACATATTGTGAGTGCAAGAATTATCACCATAAAAAATCCAGAAAGAAATATTAAGATGAAAGAAAATAATCACACACCACTACACCCAAAAGGCTAAATTGTCACCTTTGAGCCAACCAGCCTTGTCATGGTCATTGACCGTGGCAAAAAAATACACGGTTTTTGTCATGGTTAATGACCATGACAAGTCCGTGACAACAGTTTTTCACATTCATTGACCGTGACAAGTGCTATTGTCATGGACTTGTCACGATCAAATACCTTGGCAGGTCCGTGACAACTTTCTCCATAACAAAACCCTATCGCCTCTTTTTTCCACCGTTTTCATTTCCCCCCTTTTCTCTCTCTTTCTCTCTCTCTCTCTCTCTCTCTCTCTAAGTTTTTAGGTGAGTTTCTCCCTCTCCCCCTCTCTCTCTCTCTCTCCCTCTCTCTCTTATATATATATATATATATATATATATCCTTTGTATATGTGTATATATGTGTGTGTATGTGTTTGTGCAGGAGGGTGCATGTCTGCGTGTGTGTGTGTGGGTAGGTGTGTGGGTAGGGGCAGTGGGGATGTGAGTAGGGGGTGTGGGTGTGTGTGTGGGGGTGGGCTGGCAGTGGTGGGGCAGGGGGTTGGGGGGAGGCGGGAGGGGACCGAATCAATGAGTTGTTGTTTTGAATCCATTTTTTGGGAGTTTAGAGGTGAGAGAAAATGGGGAGATATAGGGAATTGATTATATTTGGTTTTGGTGTAAGATTTTAGTGTTTTGTTTTCAATTTGGGGATCAATATATGGAATGTCACATGTGCGTGCATGATTTTGAAAATAGTGTCAATGTTGTTTGTGGACTTTATACTTTGCCTAAATAGTAGTTGTTTTATACCAATGACCGAATTTAACATAATAAGAAACGAGGTTAAGATATGAGAGTTAAAATACAAAGAAGAGAATATCTTTTTCAAAAATATTTAAAGGGCATACAAATTCATCATCTCTATTGATATTGAATTGAACTGAGTTGCATTGGTATTGAAAATTTTATATTGAATTGAATTGAATTGAGTTGAGTTGGACAAGTTGGATTAATTGCATACATAGATATTTAAATTCTTTCCTTACTCTATCATATTAAATCCTAATTAAATTGTCTTAACAACTAACTTATATAAATGAAAGGGTATCACGTGAGGGGGTGGGGGGTGGGGGTGGGGGTCATTGTTAGTATTTCACTTCGGTTAGACATTCCACGCATGAAGTTAGTGATAGGCAGGTGTGACAACTCAAACCTTTAATATAATTAACATGCTTTTAATGTATTATCATATTTCACGAGAAGTCATATAGTATTACCATCCATTTAGCTCCTTATGAAATGGACTAAAACATATGAAATGCTCTAAACATTAATAACCCTTTTAATTTGTATACATTGTAATTCTATATGAGCTATTTATCTAAATTTAAATTGAATTCTAATAGGTATTGATATTGGTATAAATTGGTACAAATTGAAATTGAAATTGAATTTGGATTGGTATTGATATTGGTATAAGTTTTAGTTCTTATGCGTACTTTAAATTAAATGAAACATACTTTAAATTACATAATTAAATGAAATCCCTCGAATTGTGATACTACATAATTAAATGAAACATACTTTAAATTACATATAGTGCGCATAGATATTAGCCTTCTAGTTCTTATGCATACGCATTCAATAACCCTTAGACCCGTTCGAGAGACATTACCCCTATAATGAGATCTCTCAAATTGTCCTGTTTGGACAGTTTGGGACTGTATAATTTCTATATAATAATATTCTTAGTTGCTTAAACTTGTAACTTTTTGGGAAAGTTCTGCAGTCGTATCTTAATGTTCTCTGGGTACATACTAGATGATGCGATCTTAAGTGTTATTTAAATTGATAAATTAAAATAACACTCACACTTGCGAATCTATGTCGTGTACTTGAAGAGCTATGGGGATAAGCTATCAAATTTTCCTCAAATTGGAACAATGTGCATAAGTTGTTAAGTATATTATAGAAATATGCAGTCTAGAATGGGATAGGACCACTCACCCTTTAGAGGAGATGGAGAAAATAGGAATTAATATTATAAATTGAATTTTAATTTCAAATTCAAATTCAAATTGAATTTGTGCACAACAATAATAGATGTACGTTGTTCGACAACTTGCCTACGTCCTCTAATAAACTTGAATGATAATGATGCATATAATGGATTAGAATGGAAAAGGAGAATTCGTATGGCCGACCCCATATAATGGGATTAAGGCAAGGATGATGATGAATAATTGAAGTTCCATCCCATTTCCCCGGGTCGGGGTTTACAATTTATAATTGTAGAAAATAAATGATTGAGTTGTATAGGTAACTCAATTATATTATAGAGAACTTTTAGTGTCCCTGAATATCTCCTCCTAGATTTTTGGTAACCGATTTGAGTATATCTCCATGAATTTAAGCACGTGTTAAATACACGGGTCTAAATAAATAACTAATTTGGATCGGGCAGTCCACTGTGTACGCTGGGCTAGTCGACTGCACTTTTGGACTGAAATAAATAAGCCCCCGTAATAGCCCCTAAAATCTTTGGGCTAAATATTTAGGCCGATCGATTTTCAGTAAGTTTGAGACCCGGGGTAAAAAAATGTTGTAAAGCCGGTGTGGCATGTTTGTAATACTTGTAAACTTATGAGGGTACACTCATCCGATGTCAAATACCATGGTAGACTTATAATTTTATTGAAGAGGTGGGGGAACACTGGTTCGAGCTGGTAGCACCAGAATCCTCATTAAGACTTGCGCTTCATCATTATCGCGAGATTCAAACCAGATTCATCACCTTCGACCGCCACTTCTCCAAAGCACTCCTCATTCACAAACTTCCATATTATTCTCTCTCCATTTCTTCATATTCTCAGAGCTTACTTCTGTAAGTTTCTCTAATATTCTTCTTTGTTTTCACTATTTCGACTAGTGTTCTTCTGTTGCTAGAGGTCTTTTATCATCCATGGCTCTTCTCGATAACAAAACTGTAGTAGAGTTTAGAAAATCTTATAATATCCCTAAATGGGTGTAAATCGATTGTGCCCCCATCCCCAAAAATGTTCATTACATAGAGGGAGAGCACTGGATTCACACCCTTTTGATTACATGCCCGGGGGGGGGGGGGGGGGGGGGAGGGGGGGGGGATTAAATTTTCCCCCAAACCCTCTTTTTCTGAGATTCTTCAAGTACTTTGATTTTTTTCATGCTCAATGCGCCCCAAATGTCTGGAAAATTATGAACAGGGCCTATGGATCCCTGAGCTTTGTTATTGTTATGTTTGGTTGCACACAAATGATGGTATCATGTACTTAAAAGCTAGGAAAGCTGATAGGGGTCTTAATAGTGAACCTTCCTGACTCCAATAAATGCTACTTGGAGTAAGGTTCTATTTCCAAAAATTGGCGACATCCTCCCCTACCTGAGGGCGAGAGGTACCGAGCTCCCTGGATCCCTGAATGGGAGAGGATCAAATAAGTCGCTATCTCTTTTACTTTTGTTTTCTTGCTATTTCTTTTACTTCTATTTTCTTGCTTGCTACTTTTGTTTCCTATCTTTTGATTTATGTTTTCTTCCTCTGTTTTTCAATTGGTGATAAAAATCAAGAACCTTCCCTGTGCAAGCTAAGAGTTGTTGATCTTCTCAAAGCTTGGAGAGTCTGATAAAGACTTACTGATGACGAGCAACCTCGTGTTGCATTTTATTTACTGGAGTACAAAAATACTACTTGTAGTTTCATCGCTCGACCAGTTGATAAAGTCCCTGCCTTAGAACTTCCTGAAGAAGGACCTTCTGAACTAATTGAGGAAGAAGAAGAAGAAGAAGAAGAAGAAGAAGAAGAAGAAGAAGAAGAAGAAGAAGAAGAAGAAGAAGAAGAAGAAGAAGAAGAAGAAGATGATGATGATGATGAAATAGCACACCCCGAGAAAATAAGAGTGATGAACATTGATGATGATGACCAGGCTGTGTTATCTGATCGGATGAACTCTCTGAAGAGGGCAGAAGGGGATTCCCTTAAAGTTAGTGGTTCCAGTTTGGGAGACAAGGGGAAGTAGAAGGAGTTTCATAAGAAGAAAAGATAATAAGAGGAGAACAGAAGAGAAAGATTAAGAAAGAAAGAAGAGGAGAGGAGAGAAAGAAAGAGGAGGCAAAAAAGAAGTTATCCTTCAAGGCCCTTGCTGATCCCTTCTTTTCTTTGGCTGCTGAGGGATCCAGTGTGGCCAACACTCCAATACTTTCCCCTGATCTACTGAAGGGGGTTATTCTTGTGGACGATGAAAAGCGCTCCTCCTGGCTGGGCTCGGCCCAGGTGGCACTCAAGTCCACCCAAGGACTTGCTCTGGTAAATATCCTTATTTTCTTTTATCTTTTATCTATTTTCATCTTCTATGCACTAATCCTTTTTTTTTGTCCTTACCTTTTTTTTTACTTTACTACCATTTTGGATGGTCACGTGGATTAGTACAACAATAACTAGGAGATGAAAAAAGCCCTGAAAAAGTCCAAATGAGACTCAGCTGAAGCCTGTGCTGCACTCGAATGGGAGAGAGAGAGAGTTTTGTAAAGGCCTATACTGATCTTCAGGCGGCTAACATCCGTGTGGTCACAAAAAGAAGAAGATTATTAAAGAAAATTTAGGCCTAGTCGAGAAGGTTCAAAAGTTAGAGGAAGGGATCTTGAGCGTGAAGTATAATATCAGCACAAAAGGCTGGGATCCAGCCTATGACGAAACTAAGATCCACATCGCTTATGCTAAGAAAGTGTCCTTCGAGAAATGATGGGACTAAGCTTTGGGGGCAGTCAGATTCCCTTCAGAATTGGACTTCTTTTAGCTCCACTCTCCAAGACCCTCTTAACTTCCAGAGCCTCTAGTTGGTCAGCCTTTCGACCATGCTGAGTTCGAAATGGCTTCCAACCAAGAAAGGAAGGTTACCGAGAAAGGGAAGGCACCAGAAAGCTCTGAGTAGGTGAATGAGTAAAGTTATATAGTTTTAGGATCTTTTCTTTTTCTTTTTGCTCGTGCCTTGTAATTTCATTTCTCTCGTTGTACTGTATTTTTGCCTCCCCCTATTGATCAATAAAAAAGACTTCTATTTTTATTGATGTTTCGTGTTCTTTTAATTATGTGGATATATGTTGCATTTCTTATTTGTTGTGTTGTTTGTAGCATATTGTCTTAGAGGACTACATCCCTCCTACCTTAAACTTGGGGAGGATTTTGGGTTCAGGCACTAGTATCCAGGTTCATAAGGAATTTGTGAAGCTCTGCAAGCAGCTAAAAGCAAGGATTGAATGGTACAAGGACCAGTTCGGGCTGGTGGCCATGTTAAAGGATGACCTCGAAGTCATGTAGGAAATTAGTTCCTCAATGCAAGAGGAGATAAATACTTTGAGGGCCCAACTCTTAGAGAGAAAGGATATAGTCCAACTAGGCGATCTAGTTCACCCTGAAAATGATGCCTTGAAGAAGGAGGTCACTGAGCTGAAAAAGGATGTCCAAAGAAGATATGCCATCATAGCTGGTCTTCAAAGGAATGTTACAAGATTAAGGCATCTCTTTAGAATGGGCCCTCGAGAAGCATGGACAATGGGTTATGATAAAGGATGGATTTATGCACCAACAAGGCTAAAAGAAGCCTAGGAGGTGGCATTTAAGAGTGGGTGGTTGACTTCCCTGAATGAGATCAAGACCCTATACGAATCAGACCTATGGTACAAGTACTAGGTAGATTTCCTAGCTTATTATCGTCCACATTTCTCGAAGGATGATAAATGGATCCCAATTGATTCCATTCCTACCCAGTTTCTAAATCATTATCTTGAAGATGACGAGGAGGTTTTCTCTACTAATCCAGATAATGGTCGAAGAGAACGCATGGAAGAATATCTTGCCCGCCATCCATAGTTGGTCTGAGTCCTTATATGATCTTTGGTATATTTTATATTTTTGTAATTGTACTCTCCAGATTTTTTGTCAAAATTCCATATTTTGAGCATGTGTTGACTAAATATGAGTTAATGATTACTTTTGTATTTTGATTGTCGACTAGGAATAGTTGACATTTACCATCCACTTAGGACTTTCACTGACCATGTAATATTGTTGATCATATTGGGCTTCTCGCCGGTTAAATGAGTTATATTTAAGATTAATCATGTTGGTCTTTTAATTGACTAAGTGAATCAAAAACAAATATTAACCATTTTGGGCCTTTGCCAACTAAATGAGTTTGATGACTTGTGTCGAACATTATCCTAGTCCAATATGCTTTAGCAATATCATTCCATATGCCTTACCTTTCATGTTGTGTCGTCAAACTCCCTTAGGCTTAGGTGAGATGATGGCGAGAATGCACCTGGCTAATGGGTCATCCACCCGATCAGGTTTTTAATGATAAAAAATAGTTGGTGACCAACTTAGGTTGACTTATTTGCCTAAGGATCCCCTGTTGGGATTTTGCTGTTACCAGGGTAAATTGTGAGGTCTATTATGTTTATTTATGACAAAGACCTAAGGGTTGTAGAAATTGAAAGAAACTTTAATAATTTATTATAATTATTGTGAACCCTGGTTTCCACATAATGGTATCCCTTGATTGAAATAAGTTGAATAAGTTATCATAATCCGCAGGAATTATGTTCTGCACGAAGAAGTTCCTTGGTTGAGATAAGCTGAGTAATTTACTGTAACCGAAGGTGATTTCTCTTTGTGTCGAGCGAGTTATCATTTGGAAGTGGTGCATAATATGGAGATACATAACAAAAGTTAAGGCAACCAATATACGAAAATAAAATGAGAGAGCTAATGGGCCTTTATTAATTAAATAATAACTTGCAAGCAACATACGTTTGAAATGAAAATTTACGTAAAGTAAATGTGATGATAAAGATGCAGAAGACTAAAGGTAGAACTTCTTGAAATTTTTTGCGTTCCATACTCTCGGTATCTCCCTTGCCTCCAGTGTTTCCATGTGATATTATACTTGAAGGTCATCCCTAATTACCTTGAAAGGTCCTTCCTAGTTTGGTCCCAGCTTTCCATCTGATGGTTTTACGGTATTACTGAGGACTTTCCTCGAATTGACTTTCTCGTTATAATATTTCTCCATCTGCTACTGATATGAAGCCACCTTGATCATGGCATGTTCTCTTCACTCGTCTACTAAGTCGAGTTCAGTGCGTAATGCATCATCATTTAACCCTTGGTCGACCAAGTTTGTTCTCATGTTAGGTAGAACTGCTTCAAGTGGGATAATAACTTCCATTCCATAGGTGAGTGCGAAGGGTGTTTCCCCACTTGGTATCATAGGAGTAGTATGGTAGGCCTATAGTACATGGAGGATATCATCCACCCAAGCGCCCTTTGCTTTTTCTATCCTCTTCGTTAGGTCATCGATTATAGTTTGGTTATAAGCTTCTACCTGACCATTGCTTTGGGGATATACAATAGAACTGAAATAATTCTTGATGCCATGCTCATCATAGAAGCCTTAAAATATTCTACTTTCAAACTGTGCGCCGTTGTTAGTGATGATAGTTCTTGGTACCCGAAAACGTGTTATGACGCTCTTTCAAATGAACCTTATCATGTTGTCATCATGGATGTTCTCTAGTGGTTATATTTTTACCCATTTGGTTAAGTAGTCTATGTCGACCAGCAGATATGTGCGATTTCCAGGTGTGGTAGGTAGTGGTCCCATAATATCCAGTCCCCATTACGTAAACGACCAAGGACTGGTCAAGGATTTCAGGTCGTGGTAGGCTAGTGAACCATAAGAGAGAATTTCTGGAATTTTTCACATCTGCAAACATATACTTGCATCCTTTTGCTTGGGAGGCCACTAGTATCTTTCCTTGATTGCTCGAAAGGCCAATTACCTCCTTCATGCGTGACTCCGACAATTACCATCGTGAATCTTATTAAGAACTTGCTCGGTGTCTTGTGGATGAACGCACTAGAGGTAAGGCCTGTGAATTATCTTTTATAGAGATTTACCCTTGGGGAAAAATAGAAATGGGATGCTTTCACCCTTACTTGGCGAGCTAATCTCCTACCATCCGGCAGCGTGTCACTCCGTAAATAGGCAGTGACGGGGTTCATCCAACTAAGGTCCTTTCTTTAAAGAGGATTTGCTCGGTGACTATCATCTATTCAATGCTTAGCTGGGCGAGGAACTCTATCTGAATAAGTCTTGTAAGATTGGAGTCCACTACTGAGCTTAGGGCTGCTAAGGCATAAACGTGACTATTTTGCCCCGGGGGAACTACTGAATATCAACCTTCTCCAATCCTGCAATAATACCTCTCACTACGACGAGGTAGGTTGTCATCTTGTCATCTTTCACGTTAAAATCTCCACTTACTTACTTGGAGTCCAATTTGAAATTTTTGAACACGTTGAGGCGCTTTACCCCCAACATTTGGGCTTTATACAAGCCAGTAATATGTGCACCATATTCGGCTTCATTATTGGATACTTTAAATCCCAACCTGATTCCTTGTTCAATAACAACGTCTTATAGTGTGATGAGGACAAACCCTACTCATGCCCCTTAGAATTAGAAGATTAATCAACGTATAGGGTCCAATCCTTGGACCGTGCTTCCTCATTTATTAACTGCTCCATTTCTTATTGGTTTCTGGGCTAGTACCATTTGAACTCGATGATAAAATCGGCCAAGACTTATCCCTTAATTTTTATTTTTGGTTGAATATGAATATCAAACTTGCTGAGCTCAATCAGACACTTTGAGAGTCGTCCGAAGAGGTCGTCTTTTCGAAGAACAACTTTAAGGGGATATGAAGTGATCACTGTTATTGAGTGAGCTTTAAATTGGTGCTTTAGATTCCTTGAGGAGATCACTAATGCATAGTCTAGATTTTTTAAGGGCCAGTAGCGTTGCTATGCATCCAAAACTATCTTATTGGTGTAATAGATGGACTCAATCTGCCTTCCTTCTCACATACCAGAGCCGAGCTGATAGTGTGGTTTGATATTGTAAGATAGAGATATATAGGATCTCTATCTTTGGGAATAACCAATAGAGTAGGTTTGCTAAGGTAGGACTTGATCTCCTCCAGATCTCTTGAGCAATCATCATTCTATATGAGGCCCTTATCTTTTTTAGTAGTTGAAAGAATGGTCGACATCATTCTGAGTACTTGGAGACAAAGTGGTTGAGCGTTGTAAGCATACCCGTATGCTTTTGAACATCCCACAACATCCTTAGGGTTGAACCTTGGTGATCACATCAATCTGATATCGATTGGCCTCAATTCCTCTTTTTTTAGTAGATAGCCAAGAAATTTGCCTATCTGGACACCGAACGAACACTATCTTGCATTAAGATTCATCTAATATTTTCTGAGGATTTCAAAGGTTCTTGCTAATTTCGTGAGGTGGCTGTCTCTATATTTTTTTATCTTGACTAACATATCATCGATGTAGACCTCCATTCTGTCTCCAATCTACTGCTTGAACATCTTCGTGACCAACCTATGATAAGTTGCCTATGCATTCTGTTGGCCGAACGACATGACCTTGTAACAGTATAAACCAACTAGGGTTAAGAAGGATGTTTTGTCTTGTTTGGGTCCGAATAATGAAATTTGATGGTACCCTGAGTAGGCATCTAGTAAATCGATCTTCTTGTGGGTTGTCGTAGCCTCAACCAACTGATTAATCTTAGGTAGTGGGAAACTGTCTTTGGGGAAGGCCTTGTTGAGGTCTGTGAAGTTAATGTATACCCTCCAACTGTCGTTGCTCCTTCTTATTGCCACTAGGCTGGATAACCATTTTGGGAACTGAACCTCCCTAATGGATCTTACATCCAAAAGCTTCTCAACTTCGTTCTCCACCACTTTAGCCTTCTCGGGGGCTGTTCGACACACCTTCTGAGTGATCGGCTTGAAGGTCGGGTCAACATGTAGATGATGGAAAGCTACGATGGGATTAATCCCAGGCAAATCATATATCTCCCGGGCAAAAACCTTCAGATTACTTCCCAAGAAAAAAATTAACTCTTTCTTTTCATGATCGATGAGTCCAGTTCTGATAAAAAACTTTCTATCTGGTAAGCTCGCACTAGCTCCAACTTCCTTCAGGATTTCAATGACCCTATCAGCGGAGTGGATCTTTGTTTCCTCCACCCCTTGTAGGTCGTATCGTAATTTCTATTTAGAGGGTATAGCCCCATCTTGGGCTTCCTCTAAAGTGTCTTTTGGCAACGGAGTGGATCTTTGTTTCCTCCACCCCTTGTAGGTCGTATTGTAATTTCTATTTAGAGGGTATATCCCCATCTTGGGCTTCCTCTAAAGTGTCTTTTGGTTCCTTTTTCTTCTCCTTTCGGGGGTGGATGACTGTAATGAAGAACTTCCTTATAGTGGCATGGTCACCATGAATCTTGTCCAAGCACCGATCGGTGACACATTTCAACTTCTGGTAGTAGGTGGATAGTATGAATCTCATGGCGTACAACTAGCCTCTGCCTAGAATGGCATTATATGAGGACTCTATGTCCACCACCAAGAACTCAATTATATTTGAGATGTTTCTTGCCCTAATCGGTAAGACTATCTTTCCCGGTGTCATTATAATATTCCCTATGAAATTGACCAATGGAATTGTGGCCTCCTTGAGGTCGGCTTGGTTGAGTTTAGCTTGTGGAATAACTCTAGGTACATCACCTCTGATGAGCTTCCCTGGTCTACCAGTATCTTGTTGACATCCCAATTTATAATTATAAAGGTGATCATCAGCGCATTATGGTGGGGAGTCCTTACTCTAATCAGATCTTCCTCGGTGAAGACGATGTGTTTGGTCTAATCGACATCCTCTAGTCGCTAGCATTTACGAGCTTGTCTTTTTACAGGATCAAGCTGGAATGCCTCCATGACAGCAGTAACCTTCTTCAGCTCCATCCAACCAGTGTTCCCTTGGATCTGCTTTAGGTTAGACTCTCCATGAATCACTGCGAACTCCTGTACCATGTCGTCATTAAGGAAATTATCTGGTTTTTGGTCGCCATTGGTTGCAACCTTATTAGCTTTCTTTTCTATGTACTCATTTAGAAGTCCAACTTGGGCCAACTCTTCTAAGTTTGATTTTAGAGACTTGCAATTTCTATCCTTTGGTTTCCCTCCTTATGGAATGCGCATCCTAACGCGTTATTCTTCTTCATCGGGTCACCACCCATCTTCTTAGGCCACTTAACGAATGACTTATCCTTGATCTTATTTAAGATCTTGTAGATTAGTTCTTTAAAGATTGTGTCAACATCCTGAAATGCCTTTGAAGGATCAACCTTATTCCCATTCTTAGAGACATTCTTGCCCCCATTCTTGTTCCATTTCTTTGGAATGTCACTCTTGTATCCTACTTTGTTTGTTTTTTCTCTACCTTTGTCCCATGTATTAGAGTGAACCACGTCCTTAACCTTGGCGTATTTCTCAATATGGTACATGAGGTCGTCGATGGTGCTAGCCTCTTTCTTCATCAGGGACTGCTGTAGTAGAGGTGTGGTCAGCAGACCAATCTTGAATAATGTAATGGAAACCTTCTCCGAACAGTTCTCCACTTCATTGAATACCTCCTAATACCTCTTGGCATAGTCATGAAGGATCTCTTATATTTTTTTCTTTATCATGGCCAGTGAATCCATCCTCTTAAGGTGGGAACTGGTGGTTATGAAGCGAGCACTGAAAGCCTCTGCTCGAACTTTAAAGCTCTTGACCAACCTATAGGGAAGCTTCTCTAACCACTTCTGTACTACATCATGTAGCCTAGAAGGTAAGATTCAACACATCAAGGCATCGTTGTGGCTCAACAGGGTCATTGCCTGCATGTTCTAGTGAACGTGGTCTATGGGATACGTCTTCCCATCGTAGATCTTAAACCTGGGACTGAAAAACTTCTTTGGGGTTTCTTCTTTTTCAATCTCCTTTGAGAAAGGGGATTTCATTTGGGTGTTGAGAGCTCTTCTGGCTACCTCCTTAGTAGACATGTCCCCTCGATGGGCTGGATGCTAGTCCATCTCTTTACGGACCAAAATTTTGATGTTCTCATCCCGACGATCATTTCTCTTGTTGAGCCTCTCTGATCGACCATGCTATGATCAATCACGCTCTAACCTACTGCATTCAGATCTATCTTGGCCATGCTCGGAGATCCTTCCTCGACAGGAGTGTTGGTAATAGGACTAAGAGTCCTATTACGATGCTTCTTGGTATCTCTATGGAGATATTTTTCCATCCTTTCAAGTCGCCTTTGTAGGTGAGCATTCCTCCTCCTTCTCTTGAAGTCTGGCTTCGTAAGCGTCAACTGTAACACCCCGTAATTTATAGCATTTAATATTTAATTAATTCGGAAAATTTTAAATTACTTGTGTGTCATAATTTAATTGAATTAATTATGGTAATATTTATGTAAATATTAATAGGAGAGTGAATGGTTAATATTTAGGGAAATTTAATTACTACGTGAATAGTAATAATTTATTTACGTCATTAAGGGTATTAGTGACGGGGCATTTATTTATCTCAGCCGGGAGTCGGTATAGACTAATTTGGGTGCGAGATAAGGATTTTTATAAATTAATTCGGATGCTAATTCTGAGTGTACGATTGAGTTCGGATGGGCCAATATAGTCGAAAAAGTGTACCCGGGGGTAGTAAACGGGTCACGGGATGCTTTTAAGCATAGTGGGCCCACACGGGGGTATTTGGGCCACTTGGGCTTGGCCTATTAGGCTAAAAACGGGATTAAGTCTAATTAATTAATTAATTAAAAGGAAAAGGGGAACGACTGATGTAAGATTGGAAAACACATAGTGGGAGAGAAAACCCTAAGGAGCAGTTAAAGGCACTAGGAACCAATTTGGGGGACAAAGGAAAGAGCCAAAAGGGTGATTTCATCATCAACCTTGAGAATCACAACTTCGGATCAGACCCTACGAAACCATAAGGCAAGTGGTTAACTTGCTGTAGCATTCGTTTATGTTTTCAATTCATATTTGTGTGATGTGAATACCTAAAATTCGTTTTGGGAATAAATGGGTACAAAAATGGGGTTTTTTGTAATTGGAACACAAGATGAGAATTTGTGTAGGAATTATTGTGTTACATGATTTAGAATAGATATATACCTTAGATGTGATAAACCCAGACGAATTATGAGTGAAATTGAGGTGTTAATTTGGTGTTGGGACTGATTAACGAATAACACGAGTTTTTCTCCAATTCAGAAAAATAGGGGAGAATGGGAATTAAACGAGGTTTGGGGACTTTATGAGGGTTCCTTATGATGTTCTTGATGTGTTAGTTTGAATTTACGACCTGGATTAAACTGTAGAGGGAGTTGGAGATTTAATAATTTCGTCCATGGCAGAAATAGGCCTTCAGAGAAGACAAAGACCTATTCGATCGATCGAACGATGGCTGGGATCGATCGATCGATGGTCGGGGATTTTTGGCAGTTCGACCAGTTTTAGTATGTAAGACAAATTTAATTAAAATTTCTCCCCCCACACCTTATTTAATGAGAAATAAATATAGGACATATATTCTAATCAATTATGAGGGAAAGTAATTGGGATTTGAAGGAAATTTATTGGTGACACACTACGGTTAATTTTGGGGAAAAATATTCCAAAATAATTAAATGCGGATTGAATGGGCGAGTCCGAGAATATTGGTTGAGCGATACCATGGTGTTAAATTAATTTAGATTGAAAGCTAATTAATTCGGAGTTGGGGATTTAGACTCGGGTATTATTTTATTTCAGGCCACGAGAGCGAGTCCGAATATATTGGTTGGGCGACACCAAAAGTAATTTAATTAATTAACGTGAAAATTAATTAATAATCACGGTTGGACCATAAACTCATGATAATTTGTATAGGCTTGTGTTACGGGTTTAGTACACGGTAAATCCGGGGTATTTTATTTCTATATATATATATATATATATACGGTGTGCGATAGTATATATATATATATGGCTTGTGCATTAATATTAGTGGCTAGATATTATTATTATATATACTCTAGTGCTATCAGGGGAGGTTGCGTGTAGAGGGTGAATCCCCTAGCTTGAGGAGTAGGGCGAGTATATCCCCAGGTCATAGCGTCCATCATAGGGGTCTGGGCATCTCACTTTCAGGGAAGGATATGACCGCCTCCAATATTTATGTTATTAACCAAGTTAGTGAGCGATTCTGACTTGGGGTAACTAGGTTATGTGAATACAGCTAGTGGGATAGCACTTTAGAGAATATACATCCGGTGAGTTATTACTTGGGAGGATGTTCATTATTAATTATTATTTCAACATATGTGTGATTGTTGTAATATGACTACACGTATATAATGGGATAAATAATTATATACGAGTAAATTAATACAGGTCGTAAATTGTATTATATGTATAACGGGTGTGAAAGTTATATGAATTTAAGAAGGGGAATGATCAATTAAGTTAATGTTGATAATAACTTAGAAATCATAATTATTGCATACTCGGTTAAAGTAGGGTGGTTGCAAGGGGTTATATCAGTTATCTAGTTTTGGGATAAATAACTAGGGAAATTAATTAAGGTGTTAGAATTGCACATATTGAAGGAGGGGTGAGGATATCCTCAAGGGAGTGCGACACTAACTAAAATATGAAGAGCATGCATACATATTTATTACTGCAAGTTAATCATTTGCTAAATGTTTTCCAAATTTTTTGGGTTCTAACCCTTGCTATAAATATTTTTAAAAACCTTTTAGGTGTCTAGCCACAGGGATGCCAGACTTGACTCATTTCCGGGATTCATTATTGCATCACATGTGGATGTTGCGGGAGTTTGATAGGCGCCTCATTCTTTTTATTTCTAGTGTAGAAATTCTTATTATTTACTCGAGCATGTCGCTCACAGCTTTATTTAGTTTATGTCAGACTCGTGGAGATTTTTATTATCTGTCTTTACATTTGTTGGATTTGAGCCGATGGTTTATTCGGTTAGTTATTTAGATGTGAATGGTTGATTTCAGTTAATTGTGATTATTAAAATTATTATATTTCTGCATGAGTATTTTCTTTGAAGTAAAGTAAGATAAAATTTGGCACCAGTCTAATTTTTTCACTTAGGTGGTTAGTAATTAAAAAGGCGACAGTGATGCTAAGAATGAACCAACTGAGAAATCTATTCTAATTTAATTTAGGACTGATCACCCGAGGTTAATTAGGCAGGGTGTCACATCAACCAGCCTGGAGATGTATGTAGACCTAGGTAGTCCCTAACTTTGTTCAAAAGGTTGTCTCTCTTGGCAAAACCTGGGATTTGGTTGTTGGAGAATCTCTGACCTGACCCCAGGTGGGACTGGATCATCCTGCACATCGCCAACTAGAGGAATAATACTGATGTGGTGAGACATCATGGGCTTTCGATTGATAAATGCTTTCATAATAAAAATAATCATTTCTCACAAATGGCACGTCAATTGTGAGTGCAAGAACTATCACAATAAAAGATCCAAAAATAAATATCGAGATGAAAGAAAATAATCACACACATAAGATCAAATGTGCATGGTTTGGCAACTTTCCTATGTCCATGGAGAGGTTATTATGTTCTTATTAGTGTCTCTCAATAATCGAATTTCCATCACATTGCCCCGGGCCATAGTTTACAATTTATAGGTGTAGAAAATAAATGATTGAGTTGTACAAGTAACTCAATTATCTTGTAGTAACTCGTAGTGTTCCTGAATATCTCCTCCGAGATTGTTGGTAACCAATTTGAGTATATCTCCATGCATTTAAGCCCATGTTAAATACATGGGTCTAAATAAATAACAAATTTGGGTCGGGCAGTTCACTATGTATGCTGGGTTGGTCAACTGCACTTTTGGGCTGAAATAAATACCCCCACCACACATATATATATATATATATATATATATATATATAGGGAGAGGTTCAAAAGTGAACCAAAAGAATGAACTTTTTAATAATGAACCTACTAAGACATTAAAAAATTTATCCTTAATTTCTTGTTATAATTGGTCCGCGCCAGCGGCAATGCATAATTTTTCAATCCCCCCGCTGGCGCGGACCAATTACAACAAGAAATTAAGAATCAATTTTTAATATCTTAATAGGTTCATTAAAAAGTTCACTCTTTTGGTTCACTTTTGAACCTCTCCCTATATATATATATATATATATATATCCATTCAATTAAGACCATGTTAAATACATGGGTTTAAATAAATAACAGATTTGGGTCGGGCAGTCCACTATGTATGCTGGGTTGGTCAGATGCACTTTTGGCCTGAAATAAATAACCCCCCCAAATATATATATATATATATATATATATATATATATATATATATATATATATAGAGAGAGAGAGAGAGAGAGAGAGAGAGAGAACCTAAAAGATGAACATTTTAATGAACCATAACAAAAAAATACCTTACAACCCATTAGGTTTAATTCGTATGTTATAATTGGTCCGCGCCAGCGGGAACGGACACGTGTGTCACACGCATTTTTTTAATATACACCCCCCACACACACTTGCCATCAGTTATAACTCAGTAACTAACCCATTGCCCCTCACCCCAAAAACCCATGCTACAACTGCTCCCCCAACCCGTAATTACGATCCCTCTCTCGATCTCGATCGCTCTCTCGGTCTTTCTTCAAATCCTCTATCTCTCAACTTCGTTGGATCTTTAACTCCACAGCCCCACCATCTTTTGCATTCAAACACAAAATGACAAAAAGGTCAGATCAAATCTCAAACAGAAGAAATAAATCAAAGGATAGATAGAATTAGATCTAAATAAGTTTGGACCTTTTTATTATTTCTCTCCATAGATTGTGTTATCTTTTCCCGTGAAATCAATCTTGGCCAGGTATCTCATCAGAGATTTTGTAACATAATTCACCAGTAATTATTTTGGACTCGCCGAAAATTCAAGATTTACCGTCGTCTCGGAATTTAAAAAATAACAGATGGAAGATGGGTGGGTGGGGTGGGGGTGGGGGTTAAGGTGTTTGTATTGAAAAACACGTGTGTCACACGCGTGTCCGTTGCTGCTGGCACGGACTAATTACACCATAGGAATTAAAATTAATTAATTGCTAGGTGTTTTTTTGTTAAGGTAAATTAAAATGTTAATTTTTTAGGTTCACTTGTGAACCTTGCTCCATATATATATATATTTATATATATATATATATAATACAAAAAATATTACTAATACAAGATTAAAAGAATTATAAATCATATTTATGTAATCAATACATAAATTTTCTTACATACAAAAATACATATGCAGTGTAACCGTTAAGTTGCTAAGCATATTCTGGTATAGTGATATGTAATATATCTTTGAAGTAACCGATGATTGAATAGATGAAACTGTGAAAAGGAAAGGAATTTTTTTGAAAAATGTTATCAAATCAAAATAAATATAATATAACAATTCCTACTGGAACTTTCATCAACACAACATATATAAGGTCTGTTTTATAGGGCTTAAATGTTATGAAAAATGTGACACTCACTATTTTGTGTCTTTAATGATCCATATTTGTCATGACAAAATTTTCGTGCATACCTATATTTACATGCAAATTTGTCATTCTTTTGCCACTCTTGTTGGTAAATTTTACTTACCTATATAGCAAAGAAAGGTTTCTTAGATGAAATAAACTTTTTTCTCACTTTACTTTAAGAGGTAGTATTTATTTTCCCCCAAACAAAATTAAGATCACAATTTCATTGTAAAACATCTCAAAATTCAAACATTGACACCCTAAATCAAAGAAATAGCTTTGCATAACATCTTATAATTGGTTAAACATTATACATACTTAAACATCAATAATTATTTTGACAATATAAAAATATCATGAATCAACACTTCCAATTACAATAACATAGTACAAAGGAAAGTACAAATTAAATCCCCCAAGCAGTGACATATGTATCAAATATATTTTTTCAATTAACTATAAAAGCGAACACATTTTATTGAAATCATCTTTTTTCTATTACTTTGAAACAGGGTAAGATGAATTCTAACTCTAAAGCCCTAAAAAATAAAAATAAAAATATAATTCTATTATGGTTCATGAACTGAGATTCATAGTAATTTGTGTGATCAATAACACAAAAAATATGATTAAAGTGAGAAAATATCTTAAAGAAACTATAACTATCATTTTATAAACATATAACTATGATTTAAGATGTGAGTATCATCGTATAAAAAATAAAATAACACAAAAAATCCTGACAGGCTGTGCTAATAAGGTACTACGTACAATGATCCTTTATGTGTACAATTCCATCAAAAAGAAAATTCAAACTTCATGTACGTGAAAATCAGTTATATAATATTTCATCTCTTCCATAAAAAGAGGAAAATATAAGAAGAATAAATCGAAAGATTCTCAAATATCATTATGAAATGATTATGTGTCGGACTATCCTTAACATTTAAAATCTGACAAAAACCGTCATTCTCCACATCTTAAATTGATGATTATACGTATAGGTAACTTCACGCGAGTATTGGTTTGATCCCCCTATGAAAAGGAATTTCCTAACGTGTTTCTGTCAAGAAAGAAAAAATGGGAATCCTTTGGTTAATGTCTGACCAGGGTTGAAGCTATATGGAGGCTACGTGTGCAAGTGCCTCCAAAATTTTAGAAATTAAACTTTTACTTCTAAGTATTATGAAAATTAGATATAGTGCCCACATAAAATTTTAATAATTGACTGTAGTTCTTATATATTTCGTGGAGAATTTCGTTAGTTGCTCTCAACATACATTTAAGAAATAATTTGTGGGTGAGACATTAAATGTTAACATTTAAGAAACAATTGTTGATATATAGTTTTTAAATATTTATTTAGAGGTTTTGGACTCAGTCCTCATTGCCAAGATTGTAGAGTCGAAAAACCCATGTGTTTTTGTTTTTCATAAATGGTCCTATAACTTCCCAAATACTATAAAGGTAGGAAAAGATATAGAGGAAAATGTCGGATATACCCTCTACAATTAGAACCGTTTTTAGAAGTTACATTTCACGTTACACATATCAAATATGAATTCAAAAAACTCATACCAATACGAATTCAAAGGCATTTATCTCTCGGAGCATTTTTCATTACCATATTCATGTATGATCAAAATGAAATAGGGGTTCCAAATTATTTCGTTGATAAAGAACCACGACGAGCCGTTTTTTTATCTCTAAAACCAAATATTTTTATAAAAAGCAAACGGTAATTCAGTCAGAGGTTATACCAGCGACTGAATATTAATACGTAGTTGATTTAGTGTGACCAAATTGATATTAATTACTGTTTTATTTTTTATCTTGAAAATATTTTATTTTGTGGATACATATTATTTTGTCATTTAATTTTCAAATGTAATACAAATTTACTATATGACAGTACTTTTTGCTATGTAAAATGCCTGGAATTCAACATAATCGTATATGTTTATCGATAATTTTATTTACGGATTCATTTACTAATAAGATATCCATATGTTGTCTGCATATACACAATACTGGGTTTTATGGTTACTGATTTATTAACATATTGTTATTCTTAAGATGTCATTATAAGTCGATATAGTGTAAAGAAATTGATATTAATTACTGTGTGATGTTTTATATTGAAAATATTTGATTTTGTTGACACGTGTTATTTTGTCTTGCTTTATTTGCAAATGTAATACAAATTTACTATATGTCAGTACTTGTTGTTATATGAAATGCTTGGAAGTCAACATCGGCGTATATTTTTATTGGTAATTTCCTTTGCGTATTCATTTATTAATATATCATTATTCTTATGATATCATTATAAGTTTTATGGAGACAAATTTTAGTTATATATGTACTTGATCAGTAGGTGTTAATCGTAATATTTGATCTTTTGGCTCAGTAGCCATTAACCATATAGTGTTTGTTTGGTGGCAGTGCATCAGGGGAAAGAAGTTTTGATATATTTTTTTATGTTTATGAATATGTTTGAATCAGTGTCATCATGTTAACATTCACATTGAGACTTGGGTCATAGTCTTGATATTGTTATGATTATCTAACACTATGTTTTTCGTTGTTATTTACTTATGTAGTGACATCGATGATTTGATGTTAATGAGGTGTACACGCCATTCGTCAACTTTTATGGTCAGTTTGTCGCCTAGGTTATCATTTATGGATCTTTGCGATGCGATTAGATCTAAATTTCCTATACTTAACAACAGTCCATTTGATGTTTGTTATTCCTTTCCCAATCACCCGGTGTGCAATTTGAAGTTGGATCCGGATGAGCAAATGATATTTATGTATCAACATTTAGTGAATTGCTCTTTTATTTATATATCTGTGCTAGATGTTGGGCAGTCTAGTAGGAGTTCGAGTGAAATTACCCCCATATCTGATATAGATATGCCTTTAGGAAAATATGTGATGTCGTTGGATGCCGACGATGATGAATACGAAGGGATGTTAACACTAGAGCCATTATGCACATATTTGTCCAAGACATGGAGGAGTTATATTACACATGTTGAGCAATGGTTTGAGTCTATTACAAATCTTTGTGACCAATAACGAAAGTATGCAGAAGAGTGTGGGTTTTCATTTGTTTACGTAAAAAATGACAGAGTTGGGGTCACTCATGTTTATATGAGGAGGATTTCATATTAGTGTGAATGGTTTTTCCATTCGTGTGTGTGTCGGGCGAATGGTTATTTTTATGTTACTAATTTAAATAATGTTCATAATTGTAAAGGTCGTATTAGGGAACAGAAGAGTAAAATGCTGAACTCGTAGATGGTTGCATCAATTGTTCAAGAAAAGTTATGTGACAAGGCATTTATATCCCCTAAGGAAATTTCAAGGGATATCAAACAATCTTATGGGCTTTATTTTTCATATTGGAATGCGTGGTACGGTAAATAACTAGAAAATAAGGAGTTATACGGGGATGAGTCACTATCATGTAATAGTTTGCAAACATCTTTACCCGCGCTGAAGAAATCTAATCACGACTCTTATATTTTGTTAGAGTGTGAATCTGGGACTCGCCATTTCAAGAGATATTTTGTTGCTATCGGGGCTTGCATTACTGGTTTCAAGTAATGTATACCATTTATGTGCTTCGATGGTACTTTCTTAAAAAATAAATATTGTGGGACTTTGTTGGCAGCAGCAGGAAAGAATCGTAACCAAGGTAATATATGATATATTAATATATTGGGAATAAACAAGTGTTTAATTTAATTTCAATGTTCTGTATATCAAACTTATTTGTTTGGGTTGTTTGTAGGTATTTTTCCATATGTCGGGGAATGATTGTAACTGGAGATGGTTTTTAGAGATTTTGAAAGATGTTTTGTTTAAGGATGAGCGTAATATCACATTTATTTCTGATCGACATCATGGTATTCGTGATGGAGTGGCATGTGTATTTCCTCACTCTGCTAACGGTTATTATCTCCACCACTTAAAGATCATCTTAATGGATAGATTTCCTTGAAATTATGGTACAAACTTTCGTAAGATGATTGAAATACTTTTTAAGAAATGTGCTTATGCTCCCACTCAATCTTTGTTTTACAACTACTTGAATATGTTGAAAAATGAAGGGAAATAACTAATTGAGTCTTTCTTAAAGGGTATACCATTAAAGAGATAGGCAAATGCATTTTTTAAATGCAGTCATTATGGTGAGATGTGTTTAAATGTTACGAAGAAATTTAACAATTGGATTTTACAAATGCCTATAATGCAGTTGGTATATGGTTTACAACATAAGTTGATGGATGTAATGGCCGAACGCAACTTGGTATCTCATGATACCAAAAAATGGTACCACCAGGTCACAATGATAATGAGCTCAAACAGGTATAACAATGGTAGCAAATAAGAAATATAGCAGTAAGAGGGAATAAGATGAGGCAAAGAGGGATTGAGCACCAGAATTAAGTGGTTCAGCCAAATTATGGCCTACGTCCACTGTGCAGTGTGTAATCCACTAAAATAAGGCTCTAATGACCTGAATATACAAACACATAAGCTTCCTCTCTCTTGTAGTGAACTTGACAGAGTTTTTATAGGGTTACTAATTTGTGTCCTCTTTATAAGAGGTAGAATACAGGTATTTATAGTGCCTAAGGGGTGTAATGCACCCCCTAAGCATGGTGTAGGTTTGTAATGATGAAGGCATCCACTAAGATGATGATAACTGTCCACAGCACTGTAAATAATGATGATGCAATCTCCCCTCACGTGAAGGAATAATCTGTTTATAACAGAATTGTTCACATAGGACACACCAACTTAGAACCTTCTACTGGTCGTACGGTATGGTGTCATCCGCAAAGGTCTCGACCTGACCGAGTATGAGGTTTTTAATGCATTATTTGACTTTGTGGTGGGACTAGCAAGTGTGGTCTTAGCTGAGGAGATCAGACCTAGGTGGACTAAGCAGGTCATTTCCAGATGTCAACTGTATAGAGGAAGAGATCTGTCCCTGTTACTGAAATGCTTACCTGGGGTCTCGGCCTATTAATGTCCAAGGTTATGAGTACGAGTCTGACACTAGTTCTGGAGAGTATTGGAAACGACCTGTGAGCTCCTTGTGGAAGCTCGACTACTGGAGATTGGGGATCTCATCCTGAGATGAGGTCATACTTGGTCATAACAACTACCCCTAGCCCTCAATCACCTATGTGAAGAGGTGGCTGAGGGATACGAGTCTGCTTCATCCTATGATGAGACATTTTTGACGTGTTGATTGGGTAAAACTTAAGGCATAAGAGAGTAACACATGTCATTGTTCCAGTTGGGTAACGCATGTCCCAAGTCTAACTTGATGGCTGAGTGCTTTGGACTTCGCACCTCAAATGATGATATATCTTGGAAAATGTGTTTAATCATTTCCTTGATATTTAAACTCTAAAACATTTTCTCTCTCCTTTTTAAACCTACAAACTCTCGTTTGTTCTTCTCTCTCTAACCTTTGGCCTTTTCTGCAACTACATAGCCTCTTTCCCTCTCTTTCTCCAACAACTAGCTTCTTCAAGCAAACATTCTTACTTTTTTCTCTTGCATATTTCCATTAAAATCTTTTAATTAGGTAGTTTTTTTTTCTGATGAGCTTTGAATTTTTTGACGAGGATTTGGGTGTGTTTGGCCTAATTTAGGCCCTCCTTAGGATGCTCTTAGGTGGTTAGTAGTGGCTTGGACTTAATTGGATGGGCCTTTAAGGGCTTTTCGACCTTTTAGGCCTTTTTCGATGACCTTTGGTCATCTTCTTCAGCTAGATTCAAGGCTATGTTCTTTAAGTTCTTGCTTAAAATGTTTCAACTTCCTATTTGATCTTTAGTCAACTAAAGTCAAAGTTGTGAGTTGTTTGTTCTTTTTCCAATTTATACCCAAGTTTAGTTTTGTCCATTGATGTTAAGACGGCTGTATAGCTTAGCTGAGGAGTTTCCCATCCTCAAAGAGAAGTTCTTTGAACAAATTAGGAGGATAAAATCTGAGGAAGTCGATAATCGTAAGGTTGAGGCCTTTCCCATTTGTCCAATCTATCCACCTCCTCTAGCTGTCATATACCCCCAAGTTACTGAACCATGTGATCCAATGACTGAGTCGTCCTCATCTGCTAACGACCCTATGTTTACCTTTCAACCGGACGAGAGTGTTGATTCGTATGAGGAAGACATGGATTGTGGTTCATCCCAAGCTGAAGGGTCTGATATGGACGATGCTTCTACGCGCGTTTTATCCTCCAAAAGAGCCAAGTTGTCGAATCAATTTGACTTTGTTCAGATACTTAAACCTAATGTGGTAATTCCTCCTCCCCTAGACATAATTCCTCTCTCGGATGCAAGTGGAACCGAGTTTGCACAGAGGTTCCTTAGTGGTGACCCAAATAATCCATTGCCCGAGGTTTCAAAAAGTAGCAGTGACGAGAGTGAGGTTGATATATCTTTTGCTGAGGAATATGAGATTACTGTGTCAAAAGTCGACTTCTTCGTCTGGAGGCATCTATACAACATATATTCTTCTATTTTTATCAGAAAGCCTCTTAAGGTGGAGAGAGATTTTCATGGCCAAGAGGGTGAAGTCTATCTTTAGGAGAAGATGTTTAAGCTCGAATTCTACCAGCCCATTCACCCTACAATACGAGCCATTCTACATCATCTAAAACTTTCCCCCTCTCACCTTTCTCCGAATCCTTGGAGAGTTATTCTTGGCTCTATTGTCCTTTGGAAGACAATTCATTAAAATGACCTTCCAGTTAACGTATTTCTTACCTGTTACATAACTTCATCCCCTAAGACTCAACCTAGTTACTACCACCTCATAGCGAGGAAGTTCGAGAAGAAGATTTTATTGGTCACCCAAACTTCAAACCACAATTAGAAACCTAATTACGTCTTTATCACTAGGGCTTGGGAGTTTGGTCCAAACCAAGCATATGGGACCTCTGAGCTCAAGACCCCTCTAAAGTGGGGCAAAGTCTCGGCGTCGTCTAAACTCAATTTGGGGTTGAACCCTGAGGCATTTGAAAATTACAAAAAGCTTTGTACACAAGGTGATAAAGGCCGTCTCGTGAAGTTTGACATTTAATGACTCCGTATTATTTAGCTCAGACAAGTCTGGGGGCTGGACCCCTTTCTGAGATATGTAAGTGATTTACTTTGCTAACTGTTGTCTCGTACTTCACATTTGCCGATAATTAATCTCTGAGGTTTACCTTTCATAGGTCATCCCTAAGGCGTATCAGACGAGATTTGGAACACGGGGGCCCACAACTTAAGAAAGCTTACCAATAACGTGGCCAAATAACTAAACCCCCTGTCACTCAGATAAAAAAGTCAATTGCTGGCGACCCCAGTCGAGATGATGATGCTAGGAAGAAAAAAAATCCGAGCCGATGACACCACAACCACTCGTCCCCCGAAGAAAAATTATCCTACTCAAGCCATTTTGATCGCGTTCGATGACGCATTGGCTGCTTGACTATCGTAGTTAAAAATTGTTGATAAGAGCATCACCGGACATGGAAAATAGGCCATAAATGGTATCAGCTCTCTTGTCTCTGAGGTCGACAAATGCTTCCTTCAGTCAATTGACATCTTTCTGTTGACTGAATTTTCCCTTCATAGGGTTGTTCAGGTACTTTTCAAAAACTTTCTGAGTGTAGTCTCTTCCTTACTTATATCTCGTATTAACTTATCTCCCCATTATTTTACAGGGCGCAGTCTCTCTTCATCGTATGGGAGATTGGATTAGTAAGAATCTTCCCTTAATTAAAAAAGGGGGGGAGGCTATCACCATGGAAAATTATCTGAGAAATGAGCTGCAGAATACAAAGACGGCTTTGTAAGAGGCCACAAACCAAGTTTCAACTATAAAGACCCATAATCAAAAAGCGATGAATTCCTTGGACGACAGCAAGAAGGCCAAGATTGATGCTGTTGTTGAGGCTGCCGTGCACAAGGCTAAAGCTCAAGCTATAATCGAGTTTAAGGAGTCTGAAGAGTTTAAGGACTACACATTTGAGTACATGGAGAGGGGCATTAAGACAGCTGGCCAATGAGCTGTCATCAAACATGCTGAGACTAGTGATTTATCCCTTGATGATTTCTCAGTCCTTGATTTCAGTGACCCACGTCTCCAAACTACCTTAGCGATGTTGAGAACCCTGTCGACCTTGTGGAGACCAACCTCCATGAAGTCACGGAGACCAATAAAAACATAGCCGATTTGGTCCTGAATGTTGATGGGACTAAGACTACAAATATTGGTATTAATGGGGCAACTCAAGAAGGTGGCGATAGGTCAGCCCCGGTTGGTGACAATGGTAGTCTGTAACTTTAATCTCTCGTAGTTTTCATATTTTTGCTTCTTTGTAATGACAGTCGGCCTTTCTTGGCCTTGTACTGTTGTAATCTCATTTTTGTTGATTAATAAAAAATTTTAATCTATCAATGTTATGCATGCTCCGACTTTTTTATTAATAGCATTATTTGAATTGACACAAGTCTTATCTCTGCCTTCACCAACTTAATGATGTTTGAGAAATATGCATCATAATTTGGATCCACCAAATTATGGTGTTTAATCACAAGTCCCTTCTCATAGTTTTGAGAGTGTATGGAGAGTGTCGTCTTGTCCATATATTGTCATCTCGATTGAGAGAGCTTAACCATCAAATTAATGATGTTTAGTAAATGAACCAGAGCTAAGTGATTTTTAAATTTGGATCCACCAAATTATGGTGTTTAATCATAAGTCCCCTCTCGTTGTTCTGAGAGTGTATGGAGAGTGTCGTCTCTTCCATGCACTGTCGTCTCAACCGAGAGAGCATAACCACCAAATTAATGATGTTTTAGTAAATAAACCACAACTAAGTTATTTTTAAATTTGGATCCACCAAATTATGCTGTTTAATCATAAGTTCCCTCTCTTCATTTTGAGAGTGTATGGAGAGTGTCATCTTATCCATGCATTGTCATCTCATTCGATAGAGCATAACCATTAAATTATTGATGTTGTAGTAAATGAGCCACAACTAAGTGATTTTTAAATTTGGAACCACCAAATTATGGTGTTTAATCATAATTCCCCTCTCATTGTTTTGAAAGTGTATGGGGAATGTTGTCTCATCCATGCACTATCATCTCGGCCATGCACTGTTATCTCGACCGAGAAAGCATAACCACCAAATTAACGATGCTTTAGTAAATGAACCACAACTAACTGATTTTTAAATTTGGATCCACAAAATTATGGTGTTTAATCACAAGTCCCCTCTCTTCCTTTTGAGAGTGTATGGAGAGTTTCGTCTCATCCATGCATTGTTGTCTTGGTCGAGAGAGCATAACCACCGAATTAATGATGTTTTAGTAAATGAGCCACAACTAAGTGATTTTTAAAATTTGAACCACCAAATTATGGTGTTTAATCACAAGTACCTTCTCATCATTTCGAAAGTGTATGGAGAGTGTCGTCTCATCCATACACTGCCATCTTGGCCATGCACTGTCATCTCGAATGAGAGATCATAACCACCAAATTAATGATGTTTTAGTAAATTAACCACAACTAATTGATTTTTAAATTTGGATCCACCAAGTTATGGTGTTGAATCATAAGTCCCCTCGATGTTATTGTTAGTCCATGACGAGGTCAACCCTGTTTGGACTATCATGTCACCACAGGCAACTTAAGGCTGCTTCACCACAAATGATGTTTTATAGCTTAAGATGAGTTAATACAAGAAACAACAATTATTCAAACAAATATGCAAAGTATGAGAGAATTCTTGAGATTTTTATTGAATTCCATACATATTTCATTCATCGTCTGATCCTCATATACATTTATTACGATCGAAGGAAAAGTAATAAGCAAAACAGAAATATTAGTGGTAATAATTTTTGAGGTGGTCAGTGTTCCATGGGTTGGAGAATGGATCTCCTTCTAGATTTTTCAATCGATATGTCCCTGGTACAACCTCTTCAACCACTTTTTATGGGCCATACTAATTCAGATGAAGCTTGTTAGGCTTCTAACATGTCTTCTTTAACACTAGTTTGTAACAACCCGCGTAATTTTGGGCTATTTTAATTAATTTCTGGAAAATGGAGAAAATAAAGTTTTAGATAAAATTATTTGTATTGCTCAAATATGTTGAATATTATTTTTAAAGGCGAGAATTTCAAACGGTTTCAAAAACGGAGTTAAAACAGATTTTAAAATGATTTTTAAATGTTTTTAACTCTTGGAATTCTAAGTCGGTGAACATTAAGTAATTTTCAAGGGTTTTTTTGACTTCCAACTCTTCATTTCTTTGCCTTATTTAGAGGAGTCTTTTGTATTCCAACTCTTCATTTCTTTGCATTATAAAAGGAAGTCGTGGGCAAACCTTTTTAACCTACTTTTGGCACAAATTTTGGCAGCAAATATATTTTATATTCCTCTTCTTTTTATATACACATTGGCCCTTGAGATTTGTGAGTTGCAACCTTAGATTAGAGGTGTTCTTGGGGCTATTTTTGTTGGAGGTTCTTGGAGGAGCTTTTGTAGATCTTTTGTGTTGCTCTTGAGGATGTGATCGTTGGTTTCTCATCATGGTTTGAGGTATGGGGTTTTACACAATATGCTCCTTAAATCTCGCGAGTGTCATTCTCTTTGAATTCTTGTTTAATTGAACTCATATTTGAATTGATAAATTCATTGAAATCTGGAAAATAATTGTTGAAATTATTTTTATTCATGTGGTATCATTATATTGTTGATAAGCACGTTGTCATGAGATTTTAATATGGCACGGATGTTGGGCACCCGCCAAAATTCCTGTTTCCCGGAATATGACTTGATAAAGCATATACGGATGTGGTGAGGCCTGGTGACCCGGTTAAAGTGTTGTTGAGAAATTATATTGATAAATGCTTTGAGATTTGCATTTTGATTTGAATATTCATACTCGTGTTGTTACGTTTTATTCATCGCTAATATATATTTTTTGAGCATCTTTCCTGTCGTATTGTGTACTTCCCCATATTTTCTTTTAGTTGGCAGGTTAGTGTGGATTGGGATGCTATGGACCAATTGGGATTATTTTAGGGTGGATTATTTTGGGAAGAATATTTTTGGAAGATTTGTATTATTTATTTTGTTGTATAGAGCATTGGAGATTTGCATTTTATTCGAGTTAGATAGTTGTAATTTTAATTCGAGAGATTTGGTATTTAATTTGAAGAGATTGAGATTTGTAGTTTCTTTTTTGTTGTTGTGGAACTTAGATGCTCTATACCTTGTTATTTGTGGATTTGGATTTATTTTATCGCATTAGCACTCCGTTCTCTCTCCCCGGGCGGGCGGGGTGTTACAGATGGTATCAGAGCTTAGGTATACGGCAACCCTCGGAGCTTGGATTTTGGGTTCATTGCGTGGTTAGCAATTTTTGGAGATAGAAAATTTTAGGTGATATTCGTGATAAGTTTCGAGATTAGAGGTGAGGAATTTATTTTTGGGAGACGTGATTTATTTTTGGAGTTAGTGTAGTGGCCTGATTTTGAGAGTTAGGCATTCGGCGAATTTCGAGGGCGAAATTCCATTGTTAGTGGGGAAGTGTAACAACTCGCGTAATTTTGGGCTATTTTAATTAATTTCTGGAAAATGGAGAAAATAAAGTTTTAGATAAAATTATTTGTATTGCTCAAATATGTTGAATATTATTTTTAAAGGCGAGAATTTCAAACGGTTTCGAAAACGGAGTTAAAACAGATTTTAAAATGATTTTTAAATGTTTTTAACTCTTGGAATTCTAAGTCGGTGAACATTAAGTAATTTTCAAGAGTTTTTTTGACTTCCAACTCTTCATTTCTTTGCCTTATTTAGAGGAGTCTTTTGGATTCCAACTCTTCATTTCTTTGCATTATAAAAGGAAGTCGTGGGCAAACCTTTTTAACCTACTTTTGGCACAAATTTTGGCAGCAAATATATTTTATATTCCTCTTCTTTTTATATACACATTGGCCCTTGAGATTTGTGAGTTGCAACCTTAGATTAGAGGTGTTCTTGGGGCTATTTTTGTTGGAGGTTCTTGGAGGAGATTTTGTAGATCTTTTGTATTGATCTTGAGGATGTGATCGTTGGTTTCTCATCATGGTTTGAGGTATGGGGTTTTACACAATATGCTCCTTAAATCTCGCGAGTGTCATTCTCTTTGAATTCTTGTTTAATTGAACTCATATTTGAATTGATAAATTCATTGAAATCTGGAAAATAATTGTTGAAATTATTTTGATTCATGTGGTATCATTATATTGTTGATAAGCACGTTGTCATGAGATTTTAATATGGCACGGATGTTTGGCACCCGCCAAAATTCCTGTTTCCCGGGATATGGCTTGATAAAGCATATACGGATGTGGTGAGGCCTGGTGACCCGGTTAAAGTGTTGTTGAGAAATTATATTGATAAATGCTTTGAGATTTGAATTTTGATTTGAATATTCATACTCGTGTTGTTACGTTTTATTCATCGCTAATATATATTTTTTGAGCATCTTTCCTGTCGTATTGTGTACTTCCCCATATTTTCTTTTAGTTGGCAGGTTAGTGTGGATTGGGATGCTATGGACCAATTGGGATTATTTTAGCGTGGATTATTTTGGGAAGAATATTTTTGGAAGATTTGTATTATTTATTTTGTTGTATAGAGCATTGGAGATTTGCATTTTATTCGAGTTAGATAGTTGTAATTTTAATTCGAGAGATTTGGTATTTAATTTGAAGAGATTGAGATTTGTAGTTTCTCTTTTGTTGTTGTGGAACTTAGATGCTCTATACCTTGTTATTTGTGGATTTGGATTTATTTTATCGCATTAGCACTCCGTTCTCTCTCCCCGGGCGGGCGGGGTGTTACAGATGGTATCATAGCTTAGGTATACGACAACCCTCGGAGCTTGGATTTTGGGTTCATTGCGTGGTTAGCAATTTTTGGAGATAGAAAATTTTAGGTGATATTCGTGATAAGTTTCGAGATTAGAGGTGAGGAATTTATTTTTGGGAGACGTGATTTATTTTTGGAGTTAGTGTAGTGGCCTGATTTTGAGAGTTAGGCATTCGGCGAATTTCGAGGGCGAAATTCCATTGTTAGTGGGGAAGTGTAACAACCCGCGTAATTTTGGGCTATTTTAATTAATTTCTGGAAAATGGAGAAAATAAAGTTTTAGATAAAATTATTTGTATTGCTCAAATATGTTGAATATTATTTTTAAAGGCGAGAATTTCAAACGGTTTCGAAAACAGAGTTAAAACAGATTTTAAAATGATTTTTAAATGTTTTTAACTCTTGGAATTCTAAGTCGGTGAACATTAAGTAATTTTCAAGAGTTTTTTTGACTTCCAACTCTTCATTTCTTTGCCTTATTTAGAGGAGTCTTTTGGATTCCAACTCTTCATTTCTTTGCATTATAAAAGGAAGTCGTGGGCAAACCTTTTTAACCTACTTTTGGCACAAATCTTGGCAGCAAATATATTTTATATTCCTCTTCTTTTTATATACACATTGGCCCTTGAGATTTGTGAGTTGCAACCTTAGATTAGAGGTGTTCTTGGGGCTATTTTTGTTGGAGGTTCTTGGAGGAGCTTTTGTAGATCTTTTGTGTTGATCTTGAGGATGTGATCGTTGGTTTCTCATCATGGTTTGAGGTATGGGGTTTCACCCAATATGCTCCTTAAATCTCGCGAGTGTCATTCTCTTTGAATTCTTGTTTAATTGAACTCATATTTGAATTGATAAATTCATTGAAATCTGAAAAATAATTGTTGAAATTATTTTGATTCATGTGGTATCATTATATTGTTGATAAGCACGTTGTCATGAGATTTTAATATGGCACGGATGTTGGGCACCCGCCAAAATTCCTGTTTCCCGAGATATGGCTTGATAAAGCATATACGGATGTGGTGAGGCCTAGTGACCCGGTTAAAGTGTTGTTGAGAAATTATATTGATAAATGCTTTGAGATTTGCATTTTGATTTGAATATTCGTACTCGTGTTGTTACGTTTTATTCATCGCTAATATATATTTTTTGAGCATCTTTCCTGTCGTATTGTGTACTTCCCCATATTTTCTTTTAGTTGGCAGGTTAGCGTGGATTGGGACGCTATGGACCAATTGGGATTATTTTAGCTTGGATTATTTTGGGAAGAATATTTTTGGAAGATTTGTATTATTTATTTTGTTGTATAGAGCATTGGAGATTTGCATTTTATTCGAGTTAGATAGTTGTAATTTTAATTCGAGAGATTTGGTATTTAATTTGAAGAGATTGAGATTTGTAGTTTCTGTTTTGTTGTTGTGGAACTTAGATGCTCTATACCTTGTTATTTGTGGATTTAAATTTATTTTATCGCATTAGCGCTCCGTTCTCTCTTCCCGGGCGGGTGGGGTGTTACATAGTTCTCCTACCTTCAGTAGGTATACCTTTATTCTCTTATTATAGAACTTTATTGTGCTATGCTAGTAGGCAGCTTGCCTAACCTTAACATCTTCTCTCCTTTCTTTTATAAGGTCCAAATTAAGTCTTCATTCAATAACATTTTCTTTCAGGTCATAGGTTTGAACCCTGTAGGCAGGGAGACCTACCTCTGTTGGCACTACTGCCTCTGAACTATAAGCAAATATAAATGGAGTTTCCCCAGTAGGAGTTCTCTTCGCCGTCCTGTAAGCCTAGAGTAAAGCATATACATCTTCAACCTACCTGCCTTTGGCATCTTCCAATCTCTTCTTAATTCCATCAAGGATCATCCTGTTTGTTACTTCTATTGGCCCATTGGTCTGGGGTCGGCCAGGAGTAGAGAAGAACTGCTTGATGCCGAATCGTTCATAATATTTCTCTAGGGAGACATTCTTTAATTGTGTTCCATTATCATAATTCAGAGTATTGGGTACGCTATACCTACAGATGGTATTTTTCCAGATAAACTGGAAGGATTTCTTCTTTGTGATTGTTATCATCGGATTAGCCTTTACCCACTTTAAAAAATAATAGATTGCCATGATCAAGTAACGATAATTATTCACAGCCCTTAGTAGTGGTCCAACTAGGTCAATCCCCCGAACAATAAAAGGCCAAGGGGATGTAATGGAGGTAAGAGGCTGATGAGGTATGCTGGAAAACCTCAGGCATTTGTCACATTCTGAATGTATGTAGCTGCATCTTTGGCCAACATCGTCCTTCAATGTGGCTGGAACAGGAATCTTCATGCATATCTTTTAAAATATACTCTACCTAAGATGGATGGACACATATGAGGAGAAAAAGCAGGAACCCTTTATTGTATATGATATCTCCTATGAGGGATAACTTGGCAGGTTTGTACCTTAATTTCTTTTTCTCGGCCTTAGAATCAGGAAGCTCCCTATCTCTAATGTAGAGAACGATAGGATCCATAGAGGAAGCTCCCATACTCGTATTGAAACAAAATTCCATGGTATTCTCTTTTCCTTTGATTATCGACCGATGGAGAATCTCTAATGGGACTATTCTTCTAATTTCAGTTCTGGTGGCCGAGGGTAACATTTACAGAGCACGGTTCGGCCATTGTCCAGTGGAGGTATCTTCTTTAATTTTATCTCAGTGAAATTCTTCAACAATGTCTTAACCCTTCCCCAGTTACCTTGCCATTCTATCATCTGTAGCCTCGTATGCCCCCAAACTTTAATTGATAACCAACCTGGAATACCTATGAATAAGGAGTTGGCCAGCATTCAATGCCCAAGAAAGGGAGATACCTGCTAGGAGAGCCTCGTACTCAGATTCTTTATTGAAAGCATTGAAGTTGAAGCTCAATGCGTACTCAATATCGATCCTATCTGGAGCCGACACTATCAATCCTTCCCCTCTTTCATTCTCACATGAAGAGCCATCAACAAAAGGCTCCACATAATACCATTTAGTGAAAAACTAACCTCTTACAGGGATTCATTCTTGAAAATGTATCTTTCCTCATCATTCTCAAACACTTTGTTTCTTTTTGAACTCGGCTCGGCTTAGATCGAGAAAGGACATATTCTACTTTATTGCTCATAAGCTATAGCATCAACATCTTCAATGTTGGTCTCATCTCAAGTGAACTCGGCCATAAAGTCATCTAGGTCTTGCCCCTTAATAGCCATTCTCGTCTGGTAAATGATGTCAAACTCTCCCAATTCGATTTCCCAATCCATTAGTCTTCCTGATTTCTCAGGCTTATGAATGACCTATCTGAGGGGTGAGTCTGTGAGGACCACCATGGTATGTGCCTAAAAATAGGGCTTCATCTTTCTTAAGGCATGGATCAGTGCATAAGATACCTTCTCTATTTTAGGGTACCTCTCCTCAGCCCATTGGAGTGCCTTACTATTAAAATTCACTAGTTTTTGAACTCCATCATCTTTTCTTACAATTGCGACACTGATGGCCGACTCTGACACTACTAGGTAAAGATATAGTTTGTCCCCTTGGACTGATCTAGATAATAGGAGTGGAGAGCTGAGATAGAACTTCAAATCCTTAAAGTCTCTATCACACTCATCGTTCCATTCAAAAGATTTTCTCAATACTTTAAAGAAAGGCATTTTTGAGTGGCTCTAGACACAAAACTATTTAATGCTTCCATTTTTCCAGTCAGTCTGTGCACATCCTTTATCGTTGTAGGAGTCTTTATCTCCAACAAGGTCTTAATGTTCTCAGGGTTGGATTCGATTCCCCTTTGATTCACAATGAATCCTATAAACTTTCTTGCTCCCACGTCGAAGACACACTTGGCGGGGTTGAGTTTCATCCGGTACTTGTCCATCGTGTCAAAGGTGTGCTCAAGGTCGGCCACATGAGTGTCGACCTTAAGTCTTTTTGTCAACATATCGTCGATGTAAAATTCCATTATCTTCCCTCTCTGGTCTTCAAATATATTATTGACTAGACTCTGATATGTTGCCCCAGCATTCTTCAACCCAAAGGGTATGACCTTATAGTAGTAGGTCCCCTTGTCGGTTATAATGGTCGTCTTATCTTCATCTCCAGGGTCCATGAATATCTTATTTTAGCCTAATTAGGCATCCATGAAGCTCATTAATTTATGGCCGGTTGTAGCGTCTACCATCTGATTAATCCTTAGCAACGGGAAACTGTCTTTCGGGCATGCTTTATTCAAATCCATGAAGTCAACACACATCCTGCACTTTCCATTGGCTATAAGAACGATGATAGCATTGACCAACTACCCTAGGTAGATGACCTCTCTAATGAAGTCTGCCTTCTTTAATTTTGTTTCCTCTTCTCGGATAACATCATATTTTTCTCACGAGTAGACTCTTCTTCTATGTCGGATCGACCTTGAATCGTCGACCACATTAAGCTTATAACAGAGAACCTTTGGGCTAATTCCAGGCATATCTTTGTAGCTCCAAGCAAAGATGTTTTGTCTCTTTTTTAACAGTTTAATCAACTCTTCCTTAACCTCCTTCTTTAGGGCTTTGCCAATTTGGATGGTTTTTTTCGTCTCGCCCTTATTGAGGGGGATGAATTCTACCTCTTCCACGACTTCCCCTTTCTTTAATTTTGTCTTATCTCTGGGGTCTAACGTATCAATGTTGTACATTGTAGTGGCTTTTTTGTCAGCTTTTCGTGCCAACACTTGATTACCTACCCTTACCCCATATGGGGTTGAGAATTTTATCATCTGGCATAGAATGGAAGGAACGACCTCAAACTCCTTGAGGGATATTCTTCTCATGATAATATTATAGGAAAAATACACATTCTTATCCATCACAAAAAAGTTAACCTTCTTTGTGAGCCTCTTCGGCCAACTATCTCCCATTCTGACATCCATCTCATACATTCCAAGAGGGTGGACTTTCTCACCGCTGAACCATATAAAAGGGTGATGATAAGGTGTAAGCCTCTTTTTGTTGAGTCGTAGGCCCTTGAAGCACGACCAAAACATGACGTCAGCTGAACCTACCCCATCGACCAGTATTCTTGGCGCATCAAACTCACGTATCCTAGTTGTGATAACTAGAGGGTCATCCTGGGGAGATAGGTATCCCTTAAAGTCTAGTCTTGAGAAGCCCACAATCATAGTGTCCATGTCAACCTTCTTACTTTTTTCCATCTTTGCACTCACGGAGGCTGAATTAACAACTTCTACCTAGGGAAGGGCTTTGACTTTTGCAACATGTGCTATCCTATTTTCCACCTCTGCACCTCCCCTGCGAGACCTCCATAGACCAAGTTTACATCGAACAAGATCATGTTGAGGTGACCTTTAGGATCATCTTCCTTAGGTGGTAGGTTTGGGTCGTCATCATCGTCGTCATTCGAGGCATCATCCTTTTAGCCTAGGACATCTTCCGTACACTTATGGGCCCTTTTTTTTCTTGGGTAGTCTCGACTTCCCCTAGCACTGCCACTGCTTACATACTTTCTCATTTTTATAGACTTTAACATCTTTTCTATTTGGTCCTTGAGCTCGAAACATTTTTTAGTCAAGTGCCCATTATCCTTGATAGATTTTTATTCCTCTTGTGAGGAGGAGCTTTTAACTTTTTGATCCACCTCAGGGACATATCATTCTTGATTTCATTTAAGATATGCTCACAGCTGACCATGAGGGGAGTATAAATTTTTTCTAGAACTTTCCCCCACTGCTCATCCAATTTTCATCCTCGTACTTTGCTTCCATAACTTCCTCGACGTTCATTACCTTGTCAGCAATTGCCAACAGCTCAGCCATGGACTTCGGTGGGTCTTCAACAAGCTTTCAGAGTAATTTCCCCTTTTATAGACCTCCTATTAGTGCTGTTATCGCAATGATTTCTCCATAGTCCTCCACTTTTAACTTTTCCTTGTTAAACCTCATAATGTATTCCCTGAGACTCTCATTTTTCCCCTGCTTGACATACAATAGGTGAGTCGTCTCCTTTTGGGGCCTCACCCCAAAGCAGAAGTTGTGTATGAATCAATCTGCGATTTGCTTAAAGTTCTCAATTGAACTTTTTGGGAGTGAAGTGAACCATACTTGATCTTATCCGGTAAAAGTTCTTGAAAAGGTATGACACCTCATCTCATCTAAGACTGAGTAAAAGTCTGTAGTTGACTGGTACATCGCGATGTGGTGAACCGAATTAGTTCTCCCATCATACTTGGGAGTGATAATTGGTATTTTGAACTTGGTCGGGGTTGGAAAATGGACAATCCTAGCCATAAAGGGAGAGCCTTCTGAATAGTCCCTCTGTAAGGGATCTCGGCTTTTGAGGATGCCTCAAATATTATCTTCCAACCTATGGATTGAGTCAAGTATAGATTGTTGATATGAGAAATCGGACATGTGTCATTCTCAATAAAGCAAGTAAGGAGACAAAACACAAGATGTAGAGTGGTTTGGCTATTAAAATGAGCCTACGTCCACTTTGTTGCCCTACTCTTATTATATACATATTGTAGTACAAGTTATATGGCCATAAATGGCGTACAAGAGAGATAAGAGAGAACAATACATGTTTTTAGTGGTTCTAGACAAGATGGGGAGATGACTACGAGGTAGGTGAGTAGCCCCTAAGCTATATTAGGGTTATGTAGAGAGTTTGGCAGGCCTTCGTCAAGAGTGGTTGTCTCAGATCCCCATATCTCGAGGTGTGAACCTCTATTTATAGGAGGTATATAAGTTGTGTCACGTGCCCTGAGCACGTGACATGCAAATAAGTCTAAAAGTAATCCCTCCGATGGGGCAACGGCTATGAATAGGGGGCTGCGACCTGTTAGGCAGATAAATATTGAGGTATCCGCGCCCTGTATAGTACAAGGCGGTAGCCTATAAATGGGGAGCTAGATAAACATAAAGCCGCGGCCTCCCAGCTCTGGGGCATCGGCCTTCTGTTAGTAGGGTCCTCGGAAGGAGACCATATTGGTCATATCAATAAGCCCCCAAGTTAGAGTACCAAGGGGTGATTTAGTGTTGCGGCTTAATGTGATGCCATGGCTGTCGTGATGTATAATCTCTATAGTGCAGTTACTTTCAAAGTGACATTTATTCTTCCCGCGCCCGCTTATATAAATGGGCCGTGGCCTTTATTACTTTTTCCAAATCCTTGAGAGCAAATCTCTGCCCTTTATTTCTTAGAGTTTTTTGGTGAGCTTTTAGCGGTGATTTATGGTTGTTGTAGGCTGAGCAACTATCTTCTTCTGATTTTCAGGTAACATTTTCGAATCAAAACCTCCTTTCTCTTTAGTAACTTCTGTAATTCTTATTTTGGCTAAATATTTTTTATGTCTACATAAATCCATGATAAATGAACTATCTGAATCCACAATTAATGACTCATCTAAATCCATGAACTAGCCGAATCCATAATAAATGGCTTATCTGAAATGAAATCCTTTTCTTCTTGAACCAAATGTGTAGGTTTTTAAATTTCTTGGATTTGCGTAGAGGCTAAGGTTTGAACCAAGTTTGTTGTTTTAGATTTGGGTTTTCAGGTTTTTGTGTTTCTGTTGTGGTTAGAAACTTGCCTTTCGTAGGTTAAAACCCTACCGTTTATTGGCCTTGCTCTTAATGTTCTTCGTGTTCTTGGCTAGAATATTTGAATTCTAGGTTTTCAATCTATAGGCTTGATAAATTCCAACATTTACCTGTTTGTGCATTTGGCCGCGACTGGTATTACGACTTGTGCTACTTTGCTGCGACAATGTATCAATACTTGCAATTATTGTTCCCTTGACTGCAGTGTTTGGTTTTAAACTGATTAGCTGCAATCCTACTTTCTTGAATTGAAGGGCGGTGGCATGTAGAATTATACTAACTGTTCTCTCTTCCCATTTAAATTTCCTATCGCGGCGTAAGGTGCCTATAGCTTGGAGTTAAAACTTGATTAATGGCCCATGGTTTTCACTTGGTAGTAGTAATTCTATTTTGTTGCAAACTTTAAGTTAGGGATGAAACTTAGAGCAGTTGGATGCAACCTTTGAGAGTCATTGGAACTTTTAACTTTTTGCACTTATATATATATTTATCGTATATTCCGCGGCCTCTATTTGAGGCTTTTTTTACTATAGTGGATGCGACACCCTAACAGTGGAGACTTTCTACTTTTTAGGACCTACTGCGACCGTGTGAGTTAGAACAGCAAGAGTTTTTGGAAGACTTATGGAAAACTCACTTTGGCGTTTCTCCTCCTGAAATTTCTTTCGTTAGGCCTTTAAAGACTGTGGGGCCCTACTTGCTTAAGGACTGCCCGAATTTTGTCATTCTTGACTCTGATTCCATGGACTCTAGTATATATAGGGAAACTACTGAGGTTGTGGCTATGGAGGAAGATACTAATTCCAGCAATCACCCTGTTGAACCGACGACCACTGCAGTTGGGGCTTCTGAGGCCAGAGATGCACTAGCTAGCCCATCTGATAGAGTTGAAAGATCTCTTGTAGTCTTGAACATTCGCTGCATAATGACTAAGGAGTGGGTCAATCAAGTGGCCGCAATATTTGAATTTATCAATGGAATAATTTGTTCAGCCCCTTTCCACGAAATAGAAACCGTGTTCTGTTGTCCCCAATGATGGAATTTTCTTCCTTCTTTATGATTTTGTTACGGGTTACGGCTGACTGTACCTATCCCCATTAGGAGAATTTTTAGTGCTATAAAGTTAGCCCTGGCCTAACTGGACCCAAATGGATGGAGAGCAATTCTTGACTCGTTGGCACTTTGGAAAGACAAGTTCAACAGAGATATTAGTCCCACCGAATTCTTTCATTTCTATCGGCCAAGGGAGAACTCCGTTAAATTTGCTTGGTATTATTATTTTGACCTTTGAAATAACGATGAGGTTTTGTATACTGGGAGAATTTCCAGTGTAAAGAACTGGAAGGGGAAACATTTCTACATTTATGTAAAGGGATGGGAAATTCATTCCGAAGAGTCTGAGAGAGAGAGAAAACATATAAATTGCCGCGATAGTGGGACGAACCTTTAAGCTAGGTGATTACATACCGCAACCTTTACACTGTGATGAACAACTTTTCTTTATTTGCCTCCCTTTGATATTTTCAGCGGCATATACTGATATTAACATTTCTGCAGCCCTTGATATTCTAAAACTTAACAAAATGCAAGAGAGAAGAGTTGGAAATGCCACGGCCTTTAGCAATGAGGAAAATAACTTCAGCACTTTGGTCACTTCCGCATCTATCTTTAACCAGGGTTACTTCCCCAACACACCTTTACCAAAAAAAATGGCTGCAAAAGATAACAATCTAAACTTCTCCTTAAATTTTCCACAAAAGGTAATTTTATATGATCCTTACTTTGTTATTTTTTCAGGAGAGGAGATAGAGAGATAAATCCTCGCTGCCCACCTAGCAGAAATGAACGAAGATGCCATTGTCCTCAATAACATTGAAAAGGAAAAGAACCCAAAAGAGGAAATAGGTCACGGTAAAGAAAACTGTTGCACCTAATGGTGGTCCTGCTGCGGTTAATAAAGAGGCCCAGATGGATGTTGCAGCACATACTAATGCGCAGGCTGAAGATGCCATAGCCAATGAAAAGCGTAAGGTCCCATTTGATGATGAGATTGGCGATCATGCAGATGCAGTAGACTTATTACCATCTGAGTCTGAACTCTGAGTTGGACGCATCCCTTTACATGTTATTTCTTCCAACTTTCCCCCTCCGCGGATTATCATGGCTGTGAATGCCAACTTGCCACCTCCCCAAATTCGCCAAAGTGTTGGCCCTGATGGCCATCCTCGACCATAGTTGAGGACTCAAAACCCTCAGTCTTCCTGGGATACAACTTCCAGGGTTGTCTATAGGATGTGGAGGGTACCAGACAACATTGACTTGGACCACCTTATGGATGAAGACCATGAACACCTGGAGGAATATGCCCTCCACAGCCCGCTATGGGTAAGGACTATTTCTTTCTCTCACTTAATTTTTACAATATATTTATTTCTAACATTTATAATTTTTCTATAGGTTGCGAACGTTGTCATGTCCCAGAGGCTTAAGTATGAAGGCCTATATAAGATGAAGGAGGCCGTAGAGAGAGTTCATGTGGCTGACTTGGAAAATATCAGGACTTCATCTTTTGAGGCAAGCAAACAATCTTCTACCACGGAACTCAAGGCTGCATAAATGGACCTGGAGGCTGCCATCAATGTAAAGGATGCACCCTAACATAACTTTACCATGGTCGAATTATCTCTTCAAGCTTCTGAAGCCAAGGTTGCGGAGGCTGCCAAATAGGCTTCCAACTTCGAGAGCTAACTAAATCAGCTTCAACAAAAATGTGAACAATAGGACCAGTGCAGCACATCTTTGCTCCAGCAAAAAGAAAGTGAGCATGCCACAGCCTTGAAGTAGATGGAAGAGTCTCATGATGCAGCCTTAACTCAAGCTGCAGACGCTGTCGTGGCTGCATATAAGAAATCCAAGGATTTCTATTTGAAAAATAACAAAGCCTATCTCCACGGCTTTCAAGAGCTCGGGCATAGAATGGTCAATAATTTCCCTAACTCTAAGGAGCTCATAATGTCTTGGAAGTTGGGATATGATGAGAATAATGCATGCGTTGAGGAGATAAGGGCTATAGCTAAGGCAAGGGCAAACCAGCAGGTGGAGGAGGTCGCGATAGGAGATGATGAAACTGAGATCGCGACAGAGGTCGCAGGTGAAGATGATGATACAACCTCTTAGGATTATTTATTTATTCTTGTTATTTTTGATTTTATGTATACAGGGTTGCGGCCCTTTGAAACTTTGAACACCTTAGTCAAGTCTGAGGCCTTTTTTGGAAGTTGATGATATTTCTGCATTTTTGTCTACATGCTTCTTACTCCTTCATTTTATCTGTTTGAATACTTGAGTGAATGCTTTGTTTTATCTTTATACATTTTGATTGCTTGAATGCTCAACTGTTTCTTCCAAAAATGAGGCTTAACTATTTTGCTTTAATAATAAGTGTATGGAATATGGGGCCATGACAACTTCTTACTGCTGAATTTCTTGAACAGGGCTATGGCCATTTGTTTTTGCCTTTTCTTTTCTCATGATTCTTCATTTCACATAATGAGCCCCCAAGCCATGGTGCCAAAGGAAAATGACTTTCGGGCTGCGACTGAATTTTTTTATCCTATTGCTTGATTTTTCCTTAGGGCCAATGGGAATTTTGGGCTGCGACTGGGTTGTGTGCATGCCACAGCATATATGGTAAAATTTTCTTTGTATCTTTAATATGGTTGATGATGCCATTGTCACAGCATCCCTTAGTCGCTTTAACTGCATGGAACTTATTCCACGACTTCTTTTAGTCGCTTTAATTGAGTTATTACCAGGCCTCCGAAGGTTAGTTATTATGAAGATTCCCCAAGCTATAATTATACATGTAGGATTATCCGTAGACCATTAAGTCTTTGTCCCCTTTAGGTAAATATAGGATTATTCGCAGACAATTAAGTCTCTGGCTCCTTTTGAGTAGATATAGAATTATCTGCAGATAATTAAGTCTTTGGCCCTTTTTGGTCATTATTAGGCCTCCCTAGGATAGGTATTATGAAGCTTCCCCAAGCTATAATTGGATATATATAAATCCTTCCTAGGATGGGTATTATGGGGCTTCCCCGAGCTAAAATTATATATATATATATATATATATATATATATATATATATATATATATATATATATATATATATATATATATAAAGGAGGAGGGATTTTTTGTCCTCCCGAACTGATGGCTCAGGTCGAAAGCTGATGAGTTTGGTGTTTCTCAACTAGTGGTTGAGATTAAACGCATAGGTCCCACCCATATTATCTTGAGTTATGCACCGCCGTTTGGCTCTCTGACATTGCAGTCTGATATCTTGCATCCATTCCCATCTCAAAAAAATCTTTCATGTACAAATAACCTTTCCCTCTCTCTCTCTCTCTCTCTCCCCCTCCCTCTCTCTCTCTCTCTCTCTCTATGAATAAGTCCCCAGCCTCAAAACATGCTCAGATCTCAAACGTAACAGGGCGGTATCTTATAATTTTTTTTAGCTAAATGCAAAGATATCTTATATTTTTTTGAAAGAAAAATATTGGGTTTGCAGTTTAACACGGGACATTTTTTGCATCTCTATTTTTATACCATACAACCTTTATTCCTAATGCTAAAAAGTTTGGGTTCTCACAAGTACATGGGTTTGCATCTCTCCCCGGTTATCATAGGTACATGGGTTCTCAGAGGTACGTGGATTTGCAGAGGTACATGGATTTACAGATCTCTACATTCTTAAACCCACGAAGAAAAGGCAAAAAAAATATTGAATTCGGAAAATAAGTGAGATCTGCAAAAATCGAACCCTGATCTTTGTATCCTATAAACCCAATCTACCTGGTTGATATTCCATCTTAATTTGTCTCTAAAGTCGTTTGTCCAAAACCGACGCTGACCATTTGGCGCAAGGCTCGAGGTCTGAGTCGAACACATCGGGAGACCCAATGCTCTCTCTATTTCCTTAAGATTCGTTTTCTCTTACCTCACACCTCTTCCATATCCAGACTCCCATTTTCACTTCTCTCTCTCTCTCTCTCTCTCAAGAATCTTATTAGATTTGCATTTTGTGTATACGGGTGTTTTGGAAATGTATATCTAAGAACGCATATCTAAAAATACAACACTCCCAGTATCCCTATTTATTTTTACGGGTGTTATAGATCTAAGAATGAATATCTTTACTGTTGTTTTGTGGCCACACACAATAAATAGATTACACATATTTCTTAACACTGAAGTTTGGTGGCCTTGAAAAACAAACAGGAGGCGTTGAAGTCGTTTCATTTATGCTTCATTTTTTTTAGATGTGCACTACCGTTTGGATACTAAAGAAAATAATTTTTTGAGATGTGCACTGTCGTTGAAGTGGTTTCATTTATATTTCATTTTTCATCTTGGGTAGCATCATCAACCAAAGATACATCATCTACTGCTGAAGAGTTGGGAAGCATCATCGACCGGAGTTTGGGGCAAATAGACCGGTAAAGTTCAACTCCAAACACGAACTTTTCACCTCAACCCATCATTTCACTCCCATCGCCGTTGCATCGCTGGTAATATATCTATATACATGGTTTCCCAAAAAATATAGAAAAAAAGTTCTAGAATTTATTTACTTATTTATTTATTTCTTTGTTCTTCCCAACGTGCACAAAAGTTCATATCTACATGTTGTTCCACAACGTTTTCTCTATGTTTTCATTTTTTTGTTTTCTTTTCCGTTTGGAGCAAAGGTAATGAAAATGGTCGTTTTGTGTTGACGGAGGTTTCGAGTCATGGCCGAAAATGGTGACCACTGAAGCACCACTTATCCTCAGCCTTAGATACGTACAGGATTGGTAAAAAACACCATTTAGTTTTTCTTCAATATTTATGTTTTGTCTTCACTATTTGTTATTTACTAATTGAGGTTTCGACTCAAGGTCAGTCGTGTGTTGACTAAGTTTTAGCTTTGCTGGATTTGCAAGTGGTTGACATGTGACTAAGTTTTAGCTTTGTTGGATTTAAGTTTTAGATTTGTTTGGTAGCACACGAAGGAAGTGACATTCTTACAAAACTGGTGTCCGTGTTTGTTGATTTTGGAAAAAGTTTGATTGCTAGAGGTATTATGCACAAATTTGGGTTTATCTGTAGTTTTTGGGTTACTGAGAAAAATAGGGGAGGGATGGAGTTGTTGGGTTAACAATGTTTCACCTGTAGTGGCTGGGTCCCCTTAATAGATTTAATTTTATTTCCAGTAAATATTTTTTTGAAGTTAATTATACACTTTTTTTGTTACTTTATGTGCTATATTCATTTGTAGTTTTATACAAATCTATATTGGTTTGTACCATTTGAAAATAATGTTTACATTTTTGTTGGCTTGAATTTATGCTCATATCATAGGCCCGTGGTATACCTTCGAAAAAACACGTGTTTTATGTACTTAAACATAATACATTCATTAGTAACATTTTAATGGAATTTTACTATTTTTTTAGTCCTTGTCAGTCACGTTAGTAGTATATTGATAACAATTATTATTTTAAATATTTTTTAGGATATCTGAAATGATATATTTTGTGTTTAGTTGATAGGTGTGAAGTTATATTTCGACTCCATTTTCCAGTTGCGTAATTGCACACGAAGGAAGTTATGAAAGAAGATTTTATTGACTACCAGACTATTAGCACCAATTGGCTAAAAGGAAGCATAAGGGTTTAGAAAGGACGCCTGCCATCCTTCAAAGCATATTTTTATTTTGACATTATGATATAATTAAAAAAAATTTAACATAATGATATAATTAAAATTATTTTGACATAATGATATAATTTAAATTATTTTTATTATTGAAGTCATATTGGAATTTATTAGAAAAGGAGTTACTACAAGCCATTTTAATCATTATTTTTTACTTTAAAATTAATTTTAGTCAAATTATTCTTTTAGCTTACTTTGGCATCTTTTGACATTTAATTGTCTATGAATACCAACCAAAATAAAAATGTCACGACTGAATACAACATGAATTATTATCTTTTTATTAATCACGAACACTATTTAAATAAATGTGGCGTAATATAAAATATTTTTTAACACAAAAGATTGAGTCAAACCAAAATAAAAGTGACAAGATGCAACATGAAATATTTGTTTTTACTTATAATGAACACTGCATTTACCTTTAACATAGAAAAAATGAAAAACAATAGCGTGTGAAAATGTAAATGTTATTTTTAACCTTATGGGTGACTTGAACTATTTTAAGAATAATTATGAACGTGTTAAAGTGTTAATGTTCTAAAAATATAGAATTTTTTAATTCATCAAAGTATCGTATTTATATCTGTTGCCTTATAAGATTTTTGGTCTTTCCTCTCCAACGGTTGAAATTGAATATGTTGAACTTATATCTAATATCCACACATTAGCTTATTAATGGTTTGAAATATACGAAACATTTTAACAACCGTGTCATCGTCACGGGTACACCCTAGTATATATATATATAAAGCCTTACCAGGTTGGTTATTATGGGGCTTCCCCAAGCCAATTCATGCATCCCGGGAGCTATGAACGAGAATTAGTAGACCCCGTGGCTAATTAAAGCATTCTGAAAGCTAAAAGGGGACACTATGAGCCCTTGAAGTTGATAGAAGCATGTCAAAAGATGGTCGGCCTTATGAACATAAGCATTCCCCGCTTTACCATGAGTGGCATTGTAGGCCAATTAAGGTTATTATCTCATATTCTTCATAGACTTCTTCTGAAAGAAATTAGCTTCTGAGGCGATTTGCTAATCATCCCTTGAAATATGTATAAAACGAAGATCTTTTGTGAGATTAGAGATAAGAAAAATCAGCAAGCAAAGTATGACTAAATCTGTCATTCTTGTATTTATATATAATTTTACAACGGAAATATAAAAACATATAACAAAGATAAAAATAGTTTCTCTTGCAATAGAAACAGAATGGAAATATTTTAAAGCGAGTTTAGGGATGCATCATGATTAGTTGTGAACTGTGCCCATTAGGAATCGTTTGGGCATCCCCTGCCTCACAAGACTTTCAATCTCGTCCCTCAAGGCATGGAAACTGTTCGTGTTATGGCCATGATCATTATGGAAACTGCATCATTTCCCTCTTATGGGAAGGAGCCTTCATCTTCTCAAGCCACTTGAGAAATTTGTCTTCTTTGATCGATTCAAAAATATCTTTAATTTGACAAGTTAATGATGTGTTGGCTTCAAAGCCTTTTTCTACCTTCTTCTCCATCTTCCTCTTTTGGTTCTTATCTACAGCCTTTGAGACAGTAGCTTTTGCGGCTTTGGCATGATGGTTGGAACGACAACCTTTGGTGCTACAGCTTTTAGCACAAGAACTCTTTGGGTCAGAAAGTTAACATGATTATGGATTGAGGCATATATGTCATACAAATGGTTGAGATGGTTGTACAACTGAGCAATCTCATCTTTTATTTCTACACTTCGGTTGGACTCTCCTTCCATTTCTACTTTGTTAGTCTTTAATATATATATATCTAGGAAGAGTGAGTAATGAAAGAAATGTAGAGGAGATAACTATGTACAGTAGCAAGGATGTAGTTTTTGGTGATCTGCCAATTAATACTGTCGTGGCCACGGCAGGTAGAACATATAAGGTTACTACCGAGGCCTCTCCAAGGGGATTAACCAGAGTTAAGTCTGAAGATAGTTTTACGATGTCTCCCAGGTGATGAAATGATGCTATTCATCATCCTCAATTAAAAGGGTTGTGGCACTAAAGCAATTTACTTACCAGGCCGCCTCCTGTTTGCTGCAGCGTGGTGTGATTCCAAGGACCCACTAGAAGGGAATAATCCATCCAATAATATGAAAAGTAAGCCTATTAGAGGTCTACCAAGGACAAAACAATCTTCAAGAACACCAAAAATGGCATAATTATTGTAGAAAATCCTAGATCACAGACTAAGAAAGTAGGAAAAATCGATAAAATTTATCCCTAGCTACCCATCTTTGTAAGGACATAACCTTTTTGTGCTTTTCAACACTTTCTAGGTAAGGTAACATCATTGGGGTAAACGAAACAAATATGATTGTCCTAAAAAGCATATTAGTGAGTAGATGTGAAAATATGCAATACCCAGCTAAGGGTGTATGAGCAAAATACGAGTTCAATAACCAAACCTTATCTATGGGATGATGACCCAAGGGCCCTATGAGTGAAATAAGGTGCTAAGAACCCGAAATATAGAGAAACAAGATAAAAATACTTCGTACCCATAGGCAGAGCCAAATTATTGATACTAAATATCGGACAAATGTTGTTCTCATACCAGCAAGTCAAGTATAGAATAGATATAAAGCAAGTAAAGAGACAAAACATAAGATGTAGAGTGGTTCGGCTATTAAAATGAGCCTATGTCCACTTTGTTTCCCTACTCTCATTATATACACGTTGTAGGACAAGTTATATGGCCATAAATGGCATACAAGAGAGATAAGAGAAAAGAATACATGTTTGTAACGGTTCCAGGCAAGCTCGGGAGATGACTGCGAGGTAGGTGAGTAGTCCCCAAAGTGTATTAGGGTTGCATAGAGAGTTTGACAGGGCTTTGCCAAGAGTGGTTATATCGGATCCCCCTATCTCGAGGTGTGGACCTCTATTTATAGGAGGTATATAAGCTGTGTCAAACGCCTTGAGCACGTGACATGAAAATAAGTCTGAAGAGTAATCCCTATGATGGGGCAGCATCTGTGAATAGGGGGTTGTGGCTTTTTAGGGAGACAAATCCTAAGGTTTATGCGGCCTATATAGTACAAGGCAACGACTTATAAATGGGGAGCCTGATAAACATAAGGCCGCGACCTCCCAGCTCTAGGGGATCGACCTTCTGTTAGCAGGGTCCGCGACAGGAGACCATAATGGTCATATCGATATCTAATTAGTAGGCCTCAACGTTATGTCCAAAAATGGGAAAGGTCTTGGCTAGTAAGGTGGAGGATAGGAGGCATTACATTGTTCATCCTGCTGGAAATGACATCTGAGGTTGAATCGCATCATCGGTATGTTGTGAATTTGTCTAATTGGTATTGTTCTTATGGTGTGTGGGCCATAAAAGGCTTTCCATCTTCACATGTGATTGCCACTATCCACCAGAACATGAAGGACATTTATTCATACATTTAATGCTATTTTACCACAAAATTCTTCATTAAATCGCATGTCGATCCTGTATACTACATACCGGACATGATACTTGATGGCGAGACGTACCGAAACTCTTATTATAATGAGTTAATGCCACCGTCAACCAAAAAGCAGTCGACGAGGCCTAAGAATAAGCATATCAAGTCTACTAGTGAGGTTTGTACGAGGAAGACAAGGTGTAATGGTTGTGGTTTTAGGAGCCATAATGTTAAAACATGTACGACAATTAGATGATGGAATTATGCATTTGTTCATTTACTTTATTTGTCAAATGCTACAAATTATAAGTTTGTTTTTAGTAATATGTATTAATCATATATTTGAGTTAGTTAACTGTTATGAAGTTAAAATATGAAGTTAGTTTCGTTTGGCAACACATGATTCCAGATTTTACTCATGTACATGCACCATTATTTATTTTTCATGTTTCCAGATTCTGTTTTTGATAATACTTGTATGTTTATTTATATGAAGTCTTTAATAAATTCAAAAATACCAACCAAGATATTGATTTACTTGAAAAAAATGAGGATGGGGACATTTTGATAATCATTGAGTTAAAACTAATATTAGTCATCTACCTTATATAGTCATGGTACTCACTTTTTAGTACATGTATTTAATCCCAGTCAATCACACTTGTAGTGCAAACTCGATGATCTTATTTTATCTTCTGTAGCTAAACTATTTGAAAAAGTCACTAGAAACCTTTAATACTGCTATAATTTCTCATGTTTACTATGTTGTGGTTACAAGACTCACCATCCTAAGCAGCATGATCATGTTTACGGATTGGTACCATCAAAATGCTGCGCAGATTATAACTGAATATTGACAAAGATATTTATTCCCTTGAAAAAATGGGGATGGGATAATTTTGATCATCATTGAGTTAAATCTAATATTAGTCATCTACTTTATATAGTTGTGGTACTTACTTTTTATTACAAGTATTTAATCACAATCGATTGCACTTGTAGTGCAAACTCGGTGATCTTATTTTGTCTTATGCAGCTGAACTATTTGAAGAAGGCATTATACACCTTTGATACTGCTGTAATTTCTCATGTTTACTCTGCTATGTTTACAATAGCCTCACCATCCTAACCCACATGATCTTGTTTATGGATTGGGACCATCAAAACGATGCGCAGATCATAACTGAATTGTACGGTTTTATAACTATCCTATTTGGGACTTTTATTTTTCACAAAACCAATGATATGGGTAGTAATCCGAATGTGGAAGTCCCTAATTTCACAGGCCCGATCACAAACACTAATGTGAAATCAAGACAAGTTGAACTTTGAAATTTTTTGATAGCAAATTCCAATAGAGAACTTTTTGAAAACTTAAAGTAGCTCCTTCGTATGAAAAGTAAAAATTGTGTTCTTGATTACTCAACAAGTGCCATAGGTAGGTGATAAGTAAAAGAATAAATTATTTTATTGATAATGGAAAGATATGGGGATCTATTGATAATAATATAAAATTAGTTATTCACCGCCATATCATGAATACGAGAAGGGAGTATCAACGGTGTTACTGTAGTTTTATGACCTGTTCATTCTTTATAAACATACAAATTCTTCAATGTGCATTATTGATAACCGAACACTGAGATGCAATCATTCAAAACATCGATAAAATTATTGATTCGCTTGAAAAATATGGGATGGAGTCATTCTTCATCATCATCGCCTAAAAACAAATATCAAATTAAATTTCAAAGTCAATGTTCCAAGTGTGGATAAGTTCATGTTAAAAACATGTTGTAATATGTGCTAAACTTCAAAATTTATGAGTACTATAAAAAATAATGATATGTTTAAATGGATTGTATGTAATATACTCAAATTGGCACGATTCATAAAATGCACACATATAAAGTTGATAATCATAAAGTTAAACTCTCTTCAACAAACATGTAGAAGTAAAATGTAATAGGCAACGGTTGCAGTGAATGTGTTTGGTACATTCTGAATAACTTATAGAAATTTAGTATGATCATCATTTATTTTTAACCATTTAAGGATTGAAAAACTCCACAAAGTCTGCACGAGAACTCATTTTGCAACTTCAAAAAAATGATTGTGACAATTACCATGAAGTAATCTTGATTTTCTTAGAAAATAATTTTATATTGTTTTCCAATTTATGCCTGTCTTCTACCCATAAAATTTGTGAAATGGTAGATCATTTTGTTGTTCGAATAAGATTATATGGTGAATGGTGATCATATTCATCCATCATATGTCACTTGTGATTGTCATGTCCGCGCAAAAAGTATTTAATTTAAAGAACAAAACCATAAGGTTTGAAGCACAATAGTCTTATGTGATAGACAACAAGTTGGAAATGAGCCAAATGGCATATATGTTATATTCGACAATTCAGTGATTGACGAAAAATGAGTGATTATGCAAAGAAAATCATATTTCACAACTAAGTACAATAAAGTGTCAAACACAACCACATATTTGCATACATTCAGATGTCTTAAAACCAAAAAAATATTAACATGTATATACACAATCCCCCTAATAATCAATGCCCCATGTTATCTCTAAGCTGTAATCTGTTCTTCCCTAGCTTCTTTATTTGTGCCCGGTTCAAATAGTTTTTGAAAGGTGATCTTTTTATTCATGTCGTTGTAGTTCCAACTGTATTTATGGCTGAGGAAAATGTTAGCAAGGTGAGCTCACATATCCAATAGAACTTTCAGTATGTAATCCTTACTAAATTTATTGCAAGTAGATCGTTCTCAAATGAAGTACATTACAGTGATTCCGCAATCATATTTGTTAACATTATGAAAAAATATTAGCTAATGAATTGTACATATAATACATAAAAATAATTCAATAAATGTATTTATTTGACTTATGTTTCGGGTTCTTGGTGTGGGCATTCAGGGTACTTGTACAATGGGAAATATTCATCCTCATGCATTATTCTTCAGATCGTATGTTCATGCTCCTTCGTCTTCAATTGGTAAAATTTTGGTTTCCCTTTTAGGTTCCTAGTGATCTTGCGATTGGTGGTATTTTGCAATAGTTTATCCCCATATTTCCTTGTGTCCCGCAAGAACTTCTGGATTACGCTATGTTGTAACATCATGAAACTAATTACGTTAAAGATTATATGACTTTATCGTGTTGCTATCATTTTATTAATAAAAAAAGTTTGTACTAACTGTGTGAGAACCATTTGTTTAGCCTCATTATAACATCTATCTGTTATGATTTCCATCGTCTTCTTCAATGGGTTGCATTGGTACCACAGTCCCCGTTCCTTGTCAAGGAATAGTAAAGTGAAGTGGAAGTCATCGTCATGGCGCAATGGAATAAATACCTTGCAACGTGTTCTTATGTTTTGAAGCATAATGTCCTACACAATTTTTTTTATTCCTGAATTCTTCTTCTTCTTGACTTCTTCCTGCAATATAGTTGTGGGATTTCATCAATCTCATTGAGCATTAGGTACCAGACTAGTTTATTATACGTAATCCAATGTTAAAATATATGTGCAATTAGAATATGACATTGTTTAGCCAAACTAGTATGTGAATGGTAACTTTAAAATTCATTCACATTTACATATAGAGAATATGGACGGAAAAATATATTGCATTAGAGTTATATTCATTTTTAGGTGGTAGTGGATTCAGAAGGCATGCTCTGATACGAGGTTTTTGTCGTCGGCGATCCAAGTTATAGTTAATAAATGGTCATTAACAAGTGGAGGCATATCCCATTTAGTGTAGTTGTGTTATGTGTTTATGCAGTAATAATGGCATGTGAAGACTATGCATTTATTTTAGTTGCAACCATAGTTATAAATATATTAGTAATCTTTACAAGAAATAACAAAACAATTTATTGGTTGTTTAGATAAGATGATCGTGTTGGAAACCGAGCGTCCGTGTAAATACGCTAGTCGTTGTTATCGGCTTCCGACCACAATACAAAAAAAACCTAAACTTTAACTACACTCTTGCGGAGTATACTAGTGAGTCTGGGTATCGAATCCACAGGGAATGTTTGATAGATTTTAATTGATTTATTACTTCAAAAAAAATAAAGTGTAAAAGATGATGATTGAGTGAGAAAGGAAAAAGGGAAAAATAAAGAAGTTAACTAAAACTAATTGGAAAATTAAGGTAGAGACACAATCCCCCAACCCTAGAGTATTGATGGTATAAAACTAATCGTAAATTTAAGAGATTAATTAGACCCAAAATTTAGTACTCCTAAGCATTACGTATATGAGGTTCAAGCCTGCACCATACTTAATTAGAGGACGAGTAAATCGGTATTGCGATAGTGACACTCGAATTGCATTCTGAAGCATCCCAGTTATCCTGAAGCAAACGAGATCCAAAGATTTACAATTGTTGCGTTTCTACGCAATACGACCATAATAAATCATTAAATTTAGAGGACTAATTTTATACACATGCAACTACCACATCGGGTTGGGTTCATGCATTCCAACCTTTAAAAAACTAGCCTAACATGGTGAAATTAATGAAAACTATGTTATCTACGTTGCATGAACTCATAATTGCTTGGAAAGAGAGATGAAATATGAGAAATAATAATAAAACTGTTGGAAATAAAAGTTACCAAGATTGAAGAACAAGAACATGCAAGAAGAAATCAAAGATTGAAACTGGAAAATCTCTGGAATTAATGGTGCAAAGTATGTAAATTGTTCTCCTAGATGTTCCTACTTGTTATGGTGCTTTTACATCAATGAAATCTTAATAAAAAGAGTCCTAATGACTAAATATATAGGCTAGATTTTGTTTAGAAGAGTCCCCAAAATATAAAACTCTTTTGGCTAAAAGATAAGCACAAAATAAAAATCCCGTACTTAGCAATTTGTCACACTTAGAAAGCATGACTAATTTTGTAACGGATCTGGTGCGTGACAAATGGGCGAGCCGGTTCTTTTTTTCTCAGCTTCGGTTCGGTTCCATCTTTAACAGTTTCTTCTTGGATTTCTTTCTCAACTTCAAATGGGCGTAACTTCTTCACCGTAGCTCGGCTTGAGGTGCCGTTTTTCGAGTGTTCTTGTAATTGAAAGCTCTTCAACTTTCCAGTTGGCCCCACCTCCGGACTAAGGCTGGAAAATTATAAAAATGCCCTTCAACTCCCCATTTCTTGGTTTTCTTTCACTGTTTTGAGTTCTCTTTGGCACTAACTTGCTTGAAATACCTATAAAACACCTAAGAGATACACAAAATACGAAATACTTGCCAAAAAGGGTTAGTAGCATAAATATGAGACAAATTCAAGCTATTTATACCACACGGGATCATAAAAATATCGAAATTAAGGGGATAAATGTGAAGAATTTATGCCTAATCATAAGATATACTATTCAAGTCAAACGCATAAATTATGATATATAAACGATTCTATTTTGATTATGCGAAGATAAATGTGGATGGCATGAAGAGTTATACATTATAAATAATTCATGAGCTATTGGAGATTAGTTAAGAACAACGATTAATTATTATGGGTAATCGTACGTACCCAACCATGAGTTGACATGTAGATGTTTTTTATATTTGCTGTAACAATCGATCATATATAATTTTCACAAATATAATGACGCATACATTATATTGGCATACATATGTAAAGTCATATATGAGATAGGTACGTATGCTTGGGTGGTCACGTTGTTTGAAATTGGTGCTTTCCGCAGTAAGTCTGAGATGTTGCTCAAAGATATTGAGTCATGATCTAGCTGCCATGCTAACGTTCTTCATACAAGTGAATGAAGTTATGTTTCTTTAATATGTGTAAATAGAAGTCAATTAGACGGGATATTTATAATAATGTTTGGTATGTTTATTACCTAAGTGGTGTTTTCTCATAGTACACACTTAATGTTTCCTGGGTGTTTCTATCAAGCAGATGATATAGATCCTCCTTAATAGGTTTTGGAATCTTTCTTATTATTTTAGCTGATTATGGTGTGTTTTTAATTTTTTTTGAAATATGTACCCCTTCGTTGATTTTGTTGGATTCATCTTTCATGCACCACCGGTTTTTCTTTTATGTTGGATGGGACTCGGAGAGGGTTACGACATTTTTATTATCACGACTTTTCCCTGATCGTCTAATCTGAGTTTGGTATGTTTATTCAGGGTTTTTTTGGAACCCGATTTCTTTGAGTTTTTAGGTGTAGGATTTCGCTGTTTGGACAGTCAGAATCTCCACGGAGTTATTCAACAATGATTCGGAGACTGTGGTTATGAATCCAAAAATCTTTGTTTTGTTTACGGCTACAATTCAACTTACGTCTCTGGTAATCAAGATCCTTCACATATTTCTAAATCAATATTCCATGATATTCTTCAAGTTAAGATGTTTAGTAGCTTCAATTGAGAGGTGATCAATATGCTTTTGTTGGTCCGATACTATTCTATCAAATTCAGTGATTTTTTTCACATTCGCCCTTCAATTCTGCTATCATTTTCTTTCGAATCCTTGATTTGAGCATAATCTTGCTTCAATGTGACAAGTGCGCATTTTAACTAAGTAATTTCTTCATTCTTATCCCCTATCACCCGATTATAGGTTTGGTTTTGTCTCACAATCTCAGACTAAAAAAATAGAGAGTTATGAGTTAAGTCTCGTGATATTTTCTTAACGAGATTTGACTTTTGAATTAAGTGTTGCATTTGATTCCACTAGCTTATCAACTCTTAGTCGTAGCTAATTTCATCCATCTGTCATTTCACGCATCTAGAAAAATAGAAAATTAAATGAGGTTAGAATAGTATGCAAGTTGGTTAGTTGCGAATGCAATACAAATTTAGTATATCATAGAACATATTGTTATGTATACTGTTTATTTAATTAAAATCATCATAATTCACTTAGAAATAATTTTTCTCAAATTATATATTCATTACTTTCATGTTATAGTGGATTTTTTCAGCACTTTCAATTATATTCTTGATTCAAATAGATATGTATGGATTGCCTAATTAGTACCAAGTATGAAGATGAAACTAAGGAAAAGGAGTTGATTATAATTCAATTGTTTAGTGGTTTATTTATTACTTTTGGATACATTGTGTTTGGTAAAATTGACAAATAAATTGAAAGGAACAGTACAGTAAGAGGGATGTTTGCTATCTTCACTGTCAAACTTTATTGTGAGCCAATTATGTGTTCACCAAAAATATTGATAGGCTTTGAACAAACATGAACCACATAGTGAAAATCACTGTTGCGGTACAAAGTTGACAACATATGAAAACCAAGCAAATGTTATGTTCTCATATTCTAAGCAAAAGTAGAAAGGCCATCTTCTTAATCTAGGTAAACACAAATACTCCCGCGTTTTGATGTAATATACTTTTATTACTTTGTTTCGATCAATCACGTTTTATTATTAAAGAATCTTGAAAGTAGGAAAGCTATAGGTGCATCACTAGTTGCATTTCACAATTGACCCTCTTAATGTACTAATCCTTTCAATTTATCTGTCAAGTTAACCAAACACAACGTATCCCAAGCTAACGATAAAATAGCTAATTATAATTAGTTCCAATGAATCTAAATTTAATAGAGGATTACAGAAAAGATGGCTTACCAATCTAATGGTCTTTGATTACTCAATTTAGTATAAAAAATGACACAAATGATATAGGAGCAGAAATCATGTCTCGAAGATTTGACAATAAAATAGGTTACAATGCTATAATGAATAACAAACCCTGTTTGGATTGCCAACACTAGTATCAACTACGTTCAACAAATGTTGATGAAATAATTTCATAAGAAATGTATTGTACTGATGATCGCAACAAAAATACATTTTTTAACGATTGATTTTGCAATGTCATTATATGTAGGAATTAATGTTGTAGTATAGTACATCAAATAGTTGCAACCTAAGTAAATGCCTTGATTTATAGTGTGCATAATGTTACTCTAAGGATTATATCCTACATAGAATCTTAAGACTTGATAATGTTTGAATTAACAACTGTTTATGGAGCAGCACAAGTAGTATTATCAGGAAAAAAAATATATCAACAATGTAAGAACGTCACATACAATATATGCAACCAGGTTAACAATCCTTTTTAGTAAATTATTAATTCTACCATTAGGTACGCAAAGTTCTAAACAAGGTCAAAAGAGGTTAATTGCCCTTGAATACAACTCTTTCTATTGTTGTATTTCAAAATTCAACCTCTTTTCTAATTTTTCTGTCTTGGTTGTTTGTCTCCATAGCTCTTCCTGAAGTTTTTTCTTCTACACATCCATTTTTTCTTCAAGCTCGCTAAACTGTGATAGTAACTTCCCAATTGCATCCTCTAACTCTTCATTATTTTCCTCTAGGCACTCGACATATTCTGCTGTCGGCATTGGGGTTTCATATATTTCATACCCCTTTCTCTCAATTTCATTCCCCCCATACTAGTTGTTTGTCCACATATTTTTCCAATTCAATACCACGTTCATATTTTCTTCTATGGTACAAACTTGTGTGTTCAGTGATGATTTGTTTATTTGTTTCGGGATTGGTGTTTTCGACAATGAGATTACTTCATCAAGGAACTAATCGTCATTGCTGTCAAAAGTTGTAAAATGAACATTATGCTCTTTCCCCTTTATGTTAGATGCATCAATGAAATCTTCATCACTATCTTCATCCACCATTACAATTAGAGGATTCTTCCCCGATTTTCTTACACTGCTTGGTAGTTTACGACAACTCACCTAAAATCACAATGTGTCAGAGATATATTAGCATGACACATATGGTCTTCTTTTATAAACTGCATATTGACTAATATTTACTCGTATACCTTTAGCATATCCATGTGTATGTTGGTGAATTTTTTATTTAATGCCTGAATGTCCCACCTACGGAATCTCGGTATAAGATTCTTTCGTTCCTGAATTGGATTAATAGCATTTGTGACCTCACAAAACCAGAATTGTAAAATATGTAAACATAACATTCATTACTTGTGTTCAATGACATTGAAACATACACTAACCAGTTAAAATATAAATAAAATAACATTCCAACTTTTTCCTTAATGAATTTTCATTCAAATATAAAAAAATCTATAATGAATGTATAGTTGTACAACCTAATTAAGGTATGTAATGGAAGCAGCTTAATAATTGACCCATAATGGCATACTAAATACAAATATGATAGTTGGATTGTATTTATTAATGTTTCCACACCAAAAGCAATGGGACACATCCTGTTATCGTTAATGGGTGGTTATATTTTATTTTCTTTATCAACGAGTCAATCAACCATATATGTATTACTGAAGCCCAATTATATGTCTTGATTTTCGAAATATTATGTATGTACTTAACAAATACCCATCCCAACGAGTTTCCTGTGTTAGCAAAAAAGAATGATACATATAGGTGGAGAAAAATCAAGCGAATAACGACATTTGGTTATTTGTGTTCAAATATTTTCTAATGAAAGTATCTTTTGGTATTTTTCTCTTATGTATCTCTATTTTCCCTCCCATGTTTGGAATGCTCAAGATTTGTGACACATGCTCCAATGTAAAGTCCACCATACCCCGACCAAGACTGAAAACTACGTGATTTTATGTCGAATTGGCTGATGATGGCTATTAGGTTGGAGTCGTATTTCTTGTAATAAGAATTTGTAACTAATCCCTTTATGTAAGTGTTAAGTAGTGTCCAAAATGGGGTATTTTGCATTACTGCCCAATGTGCATCCGTTACACCGTTGTCTTTCAATAGCCACAACAACGTGTTGAATGTTAACATGTTTTCTCTGAATTGGTTCGATTCCTTGCTTAGTTTTTCCATATATTTTGATATTTGTGGAAAGTAATGATTTTGTATCAGAAAAATACAATATTGCCGCCCTATAAACAATTACGTTCCATACGCAATGTTACGTACACACACAAAATTGATATAAAAAGAAACAAAAACATACGATATTTAAATTTTACATTTTGGGACTATATGCATGTTCTCCCATATTGGTTTCCATTTTGGTAATAGGTGGTTATAAAGCACCGTTTCAAAAACAATTAACGCATTTTTACCATTTTTGCGGAATTTATTTTAACGTTAATATCATACTTTCTTTTTATACCGGAGAAGACATTTAAAACTCATATTTTTTTTTCTTTTTAAATGTTCAAATAGAAGGGAAAAAAATAAAACGTTTGTTGTAAAGAACAAAACCAGACCTGACATTTTTTATGTTTATTTGTAAAGAACAAAACCAAAAGGTTATTTGCACAGTAGTAGTATTATATGATATAAAAGAGGTCTGAAACAAAAAGGTATCACAAATGTTTTTTATACCAGAGATGACATTTAAATATTGTATATTTTTTCGTCTTTAAAAATGTTCAAATACAAAAAAAAAACTAAGGATTTTTGTAAAGAACAAAACCAGAGATGACATTTTTTATGTTTATTTGTAAAGAACAAAACCAAAAGGTTAGTTGTACAGTAGTATTATATGATAGAGAAGAGGTCTGAAACAAACAAATCGTATGAATGTCATATTCATCAATTCAATGATACTGAATAGGAGTCATTCTCAAGAGGATGCTATTTCAAAACTAAGTAAACTAACATGTTAAACTAACCAAAAAATTTCATACATTTTAGATGATTTAAACCAATAGCAGAGTAAATGATGATGGTTTAATTGTTGGGTTTATTATATATAGGTCCCATATGAACAAAGTTTCCCTAATTAAATCCTATTGACTTTTCAATCATTAAATAGGCCCAATTCCTATTTTTTTGGGATTTTTCCCCACAATTTTACCCTTTTAAAACCAACCATCCGTAACTTCCTGGGGGAAGTTACACAAGTGGTTCAACTTTTTTTCATTATATTTTTAATTTTCAAATGATCATAACTTTTGATTGAAAAATCCGTTTTTCGCAAAATTACTATTTTTGAAATCTCCTTCTCGAGATCTATCAAACTAGATTAATGAAGCGTATAAATCTAAAAATAAATAAATCACACAAACATTATAGTTTACTGTATGCAATAGAAAATGAAATAGTTTTATATCTGTGACATTTTCACAAATAATAACATTTACTGTGTTAATATTACACAGACAGTAAAATTTACTGTGTTCTCGAGAAAATTTTACTCATATATTTATCAAACAAGATCCATGGAGTACATAATATTTCAATAGAAAAAATTATACAGACGGTAATATTTACTATGTACACCTTTAAAGTAGAATTAAGGGTTTATTATATATAGGTCCCATATGAACAAAGTTTCTCTAACTAAGTCCTCTTGGCTTTTCAATCATTAAATATGTCATATTCCAATTTTTTTAAGACTTTTTTTTTTCACAATTTCACCCTTTTAAAACCAACCATCCGTAACTTCCTAACTTTCTTGGGGAAGTTACATAAGTGGTTAAACTTTTTATTTTCATATTATTTTTAATTTCCAAATGGTCATAACTTTTGATTGACAAATTCGTTTTTTGCAAAATAACTATTTTTGAAATCTCCTCGTCGAGATCTATCAAACAAGATGCATGAAGCCTATAAAATTTCAAAGAAAAAAATTACACAAACAGTAAATTTTACTCTACGCAATAGAAAATGAAATAATTTTATATCTATGACATTTTCACAAAAAGTAACATTTACTGTGTTAATATTACGCAGACAGTAAAATTTACTATGTTCTCAAGAAAATTTTATCCATATATTTTTCAAACAAGATCCGCAGAGTACATAATTTTTCAATGGAAAAAATTACATACATAGTAATATTTACTGTGTACGCCTTTAAAAGGAATTAAGGGTTTATTATGTATAGGTCACATATGAACAAAGTATATCTAACTAAATCCTATTGGCCTTTTAATCATTAAATAGGTCCTATTTCTAATTTTTTTAGGACTTTTTTTTTCACAATTTTACCCTTTTAAAACCCACCATCAATAACTTCTCGGAGGAAGTTACATAAGTGGTTAAACTTTTTTTTTTCATTCTATTTTTAAATTTTCAAATGATCATAACTTTTGATTGACAAATCCGTTTGTCGCAAAATTATTATTTTTGAAATTTCTTTAGCGAGATCTATCAAAAAAGATCCATAAAGCTTATAAAATTTCAAAGAAAAAAATTATACAAATAGTAAACTTTACTGTGTGTAATAGAAAATGAAATAGTTTTTCATCTGTGACATTTTCATAAACAGTAATATTTATTGCTTTAATATTACATAGACAGTAAAATTTACTGTGTTCTCAAGAAAATTTTACTCATATATTTATCAAACAATGTCCATGAAGTACATAATATTTTAATGAAAAAAATTACACAAACAGTAATATTTACGGTGTACACCTTTAAAATAGAATTAAGTTTTATTATATATAGGTCAATACGAACAAAGTTTCTATAACTAAGTCCTATTGATTTTTCAGTCATTAAATAGTACCTATTCCTAATTTTTTGGGACTTTTTTTCCCATAATTTTATCCTTTTAAAACTAACCATCCGTAACTTCCTGGGGAAAGTTACATAAGTTGTTAAACTTTTTTTATTCTATTTTTAATTTTCAAATAATTATAACTTTTGATTGATGAATCCGTTTTTTCGCAAAATTACTATTTTTGAAATCTTTTCGTCAAGATCTATCAAACAAGATCCTTGAAACTTATAAAATTAAAAAAATAATTTACACAAACAGTAAACTTTAGTATGCACTAGAAAATTAAAAAGCTTTATATCTATGACATTTTCACAAATAGTGACATTTAATATGTTAATATTATATAGGAAGTAAAATTTAATCTGTTCTCAAGAAAATTTTATCTATATATTTATCAAACAAGATCGACGACGTATATAATATTTGAATGGAAAAAATTACACAAATAGTATTATTTACTTTGTATACCTTTAAAATAGAATTAATTAATTATTGAATAGTCAAGGGTACTTAATTAAAAAATCTCAAAATACGAATTACATATAATAATACATATTTAGTAGGTTGTCACATTTGTTGTTATTATTACATAATAATACAAAAAAATTGGTTATATATATATATATATATATATATATATATATATATATATATAGAGAGAGAGAGAGAGAGAGAGAGAGAGAGAGAGAGAGAGAAAAGCTCACCTACATCATGATGTATACATTACACCATACATTACACCTAATTGTACGTCTGAAGAATCCTTTTGTCCATTTTTTTTTTATTTTTCTCTTGAAATTAACTTTTCAATCAACCCATATTCAAATAAACAGGTCAAAATACATTTTGTAGCTATCTTTAAAAAATTCACAAAAACTGCTGTCGCAGATCCTTATAAATAAGGTATTTTGAGTATTTTTTTGTGGATTTTTTAAAATTCGCTACAAAATATATTTTGACCTAATTTTTTGAACATAGGTTTATTGGAAGGTTAATATTAAGAGAACAATAAAAATTTTGAATTTTTTTTAGCGCCTACAATTAGGTGCGATATATGGATGATATATACATCATGATGTAGGTGAGCCTTCTCATATATATATATATATCTATATAATAAAGTATAAAACTTATATATGTCATAAGATTAAATGGTGATGTCATCAATGTGATTTTATCTTACAATGTCTATTTTGTCCTTAAAAATTTTAAATTATGTATACGTTTTGCCTCGGAGAAATAAAAGGGTTGAGTTGAGATGATCTTGCTTGATTTCTGACTTATAGCCAAAAGGCAGATTGCATGCATAAGGACAAACCGACAAGATGTGGTATTGAAAGACAACTGCTATTAAATTTATAAAACGTTTTTAAGCACTTATACATGGGCGTGGCTCAAAGATTTGAGAAGATAGAAGCTAATATTCAAACACGGGTTCCTAGGGAGCTGACAATGTCTGCCCAAGGCAGGTTGTCTAAAAGAATGGGCATAAATTTGGTTCGTGGGCTGAACTTAAGGTCTTGAACCCACGACACGATTTCTAAAACCCATACTTCTATTCCCATTTGAAAAGACTCCTCTCACTCTCTCTCTATCTCAGTCATTCTCAAGCCCTCTTTTACATCTAAAATCGTCTTTTATGGCGGCCACCAGAGAGAAAAGAGGGGTATTGGTCGATCTTATTTTCAGCACTCGATAGATATTTATGGAGTGGGATGTCAAGCCCAGAGGCAGGGCTTCGTTATGCATAGATATTTGTTGTTTTTGGGTCGTACAGGAGTCTCAGCCTTATCCCACAAAGAAACTCAACACTTGCACCTTCGTCCCAACTCCCGCACCTTCGTCCCAAGGTATTTCACTGCAATTTTCTTTTTCATCCTTTCAAACAATAAAAAATTATAATATGTGAGCTTGGTTGAGATAGGTTTTGAGTGTGTATAAATTTAGGTATTGTTAGTTTCTGCGCTTTTAAAATATGAATGAGGTGGGTTTTTGTGACTTTAATCCATGTGCAAGTTTTAACGATTTATCCTTCTTTGAAGCTCCATCTTTATAATCTGCCATTTTTTCCTCCGGACACGACAACGATTATGCATGGCCGACCACAACTATAAGACGACAAAAGGACGGAGAGTGTCATGACGACGATGAAGAGACAGGGAGATCCGGTAACGATTTAACTTTTTTGTTTTGATTGTGGTTTCAGGTTTTTATTTTGTACCCAAGATCCAAGAGGGTCCAGTTCCTGAAACTTTATTGTTTTGATTGTTGGATTTGTTGGGTAGTTATATATGAAGCTGAGTTTGATTGGAGCTGAAATGGTTATGGTATGGCTGTTGAGATGTGTGTGGGTCGGGTTATGGTTGGGGGTGGGTTCGGGTACGATTAGAGAGAAAGATTTGTCGGGTTAGGAGTGGGCTTTGGACTGATGGATCTTGGGTTGGTCCGTGAAGGGGTCTGGTTTTCTTAAAATTTGTATGTTCTTCCACAGGGCTCTGTGTGCCTTCCAAATCGAGGTAAGGAATTTTTTTTTGCAATATTTTTCTTATTTCTGCCATTCTCTTAGTTCTAAACAATTTTGTACTAATATTATTTTTTATGTTTTGTTTACATCTCTCTCTCTCTCTCTCTCTTCCTCATTTGTTAGTTTTTCCAATTTTACACCATATATCATTTCGATATATGGTAACCTGTTGGGTTAGCAAACTATTGGGTTTGCAACAATACCATCCCCTTGAGTTGGGTTAGTTAAAATGTCCTTGATCTAAAGGGATTTTTTTGAATTTAAGGTAATAAACTGTTTCTTTTGGTATTACTTTTCATTTTTCTTCATTTTTAGTGGAATTGTTGTCGTATTCTGTTTTCAGATTTCTTGAGCTCGATAGTATTCAGTTTTCACTTTTCGTCTTTTTTCTTTGCTATGGTATTAAATCATTAAGGTAAAAAACCTTAATGATTTCTTGCTATTGATTTTAGTTTTTTTTTAAAGTTAAAACTACAGATTGAACTAGCTTTCTTGTTTACATCCTAACATATTTTTCCCATTACAATAGGGGTCCACGACCAGGTCTTAAAAAACATATGAAGCATGTCTTTGTTTTTGCTACCAAGTATAGGCTTAGTTTTTGCAAGCAAGTCAAACTGAAAATTAGGAGCAGTTCTTGGGCTTGAAAGTGTGCAGGAGTATGCAAACAAGTAATAAAAGTAGGTCTCACAAAAAAAGATACCAAGTCTTTGTAGGCAAAACAAAAAAAAAGCAGTTTAAAAAACAAGTAGGTGTATGCTTGCAAAAAGAATGTTAAACCAAGTCTTTGCTTGGAAAAAAGAAATCATGAGAAGCAAATTTAACAAAAATTTAAAAACTTGCAGGCCAGGGGTTGGAAACTGAAATCTGTGTTCATCAATGGCCGTTTCAAGTTAATATGAAATGGATTGTTGATATTCTAATCGACAGAAAAATGATGGACGAGTTTGTGAAAATATGGGCATATAAAAAGGTGCTGAAATTCCCCACTCAAAGATTACCACAATGTATCGACATGAAATTAACAGGATTACATCACTACTTTGTATATCGATTCGAAGGGAATACAGATTCCGGTAGAAAGAAGCTAGGTTTAGTTTTGATTTGTTTGAGTTTAAAACTTTTTGTGTACATGTACGTATTATGGCGTTCAATGATTTGAAAATATTTTATTATTCTTATACCGTTCCCCTATGATAGTAACTCATGACAGTGTATGTGCAAAGAGAGGATTTTTTGTATTTTGATTTTTAAGTTTAGTTAGTGTGCTTTTCATATGAGGTATGAGCTAACTCACGATTGTTTTTTGTCATTTATAATGTTTTTCAGTTTAATATTTCTTATGGCAAATATTGTTGGACTATTTGTTATTTGTTCACCTGGGTGGATACTTTTATAAACAAGGGAGATTATGAACGTTTTTTTTAAATTAAACTTTGTTTTGTTGGGGAATGATTTTTTTTCGTTTTGTAATTACGTACTTTGAAAAATTATGTTGGTTCATTATGCAGTTCTACACGTACATTTTATAATGTTAAATTAATCGTGCCATTACGACGTATTATAAGAGGTTCAAGATCGACTATTATTATTGTTGTGAATTAAATATGACGTATGGTTCAATTAACGATGTACACTTTTAAACATTTGTCGTGATTTTTTAAATACGATGTATGGTTCAGATATACCGTTATTTTGCTATTATGTTAGTTTTCACCGACAATTGCTATTATGTTACAATTATCAGCGTGCCTTCAGGCACGGGCATACCCTAGTATATATATATATATATATATTGAAAAAAAGGATATCTATTTTTAGTTTAACCCATTTAGTCTCTCAAACATCCATTTATCCAATATTCTCTTATTTTTAAAGCCCGCGCCAGTGACATCTAATGGCACCACTACTCAAATCGAAGCTCTGGTGGATCCAAATGCCATTTATTTAATATTATCTTATTTTTAAAGGTCCGCGCTAGCGGCGCTCCATGCCACCCCAAATCGAAAAATGAAATAGTTTTATATCTCTGATATTTTCATAAACTGTTATGAAAATGTCGCATTTTCTTGTTAACACCTTAAACTTTACTGTATGTACTAAAAATTAAATTTTGTCTATATCTGTGACATTTTCACAAACAGTAACATTTACTGTCCTTATTTACTATGTTGATATTACCCAGACAGTAAATTATACTGTGTTCACAAGAAAATGAAATCTATATATTCATCAAACAAGAGCCACGGAATACATAATTTTAATTAAAAAATTACATAAACAGTAAAATTTACTGAGTACACCTTTAAAAATAGGATTAATTAATGGCTGAATAGTCAATAGTACTCAATTAAAAAATATCTCAAAATAGGAATTACATATAATAACACATATTAAATGGGTTATCACAATTGTTGTTAGTATTAGACAATAGTACAAACAAATTGGTTAAATAAATTGGTCAATTAACATATAAACATATATATATATATATATATATATATATATATATATATATATATATATATATATATATATATTGTAAAAAAGACACCTATTTTTAGTTTATCCCATTTAGTCGCTCAAACACTTATTTATCCAATATTCTCTTATTTTTGAAGGTCTGCGCCAGCGATACCCCATTCCACCCCTATTCATTCCAAATGGAAGATCCGGTGGATCCAACCCCTTTTTTGACATTATCTTATTTTTAAAGGTGCATGCTAGAGGCATCCAATTCCCACCACCACCCACCCCCATTGTTGGATCTTCAATGAACTTCATCAGATCTTCGATTTGGGGTGGGTAGGGATGGTATGGGGTGCTGCTGCCGCGGACCCATAAAAATAAGAGAATATTGTATAAATGGGATTTGGATCCACCACAACTCCGATTTGGGGTGAGTAGGGGTGGCATTGTGTGTCGTTGGCGCGAACCTTTTAAAAAATATTGAATAAATGAGTGTTTGAGCGACTAAATGTGTTAAACTAAAAATAAGTGTTTTTCAATATATATATATATATATATATGGGTTTATAGATTATATGACCAATTTATTTAACCAATTTATTTGTATTATTGTTTAATAATAACAACAAATGTGACAACCCAGTTAATATGTATTATTATACGTAATTCCTATTTTGAGATTTTTTAAAATTAAGTCTTGTTGACTATTCAACCATTAATTAATTCTATTTTAAAGGCGTACATAGTAAATATTATTGTTTGTGTAATTTATTTCATTGAAATATTATGTATTCCGTGGGTCTTATTTGATAAATATAAGAGTAAAATTTTCTTGAGAACACACTAAATTTTACAGTTTGTGTAATAATAACATAGTAAATTTTACTGTTAGTAAATATATTACAAATATAAAATTATTTTATTTTTTGGTGCATTGAGTAAAGTTTGCTATTTGGGTAATTTTTTCTTTGAAATTTTATAGGCTTCATGAATCTCGTTTGATAGATCTTGGTGAGGAGATTTCAAAATAGTAATTTTGTTAAAAACGGATTTGTCAATCTAAAGTTATGATCATTTGAAAATTAAAAAAAAGAAGTTCAACCACTTATGTAACTTCTCCTAGTAAGTTACGGATGGTTGATTTTAAAAGGGTAAAATTGTGAAAAAAGACTAAAAAGTTTAGGAATATGACCTATTTAATGGTTGAAAGTCAATAGGATTTAGTTAGGAAAACTTTATTCATAGGGAACCTATATATTATAACCCCTTAATTATTTATGACACGAAGATATGATACAAACTTGTGAATAATTACCTCTTTGATCTAGATGATACACAAGGTAATATTAATTGGGATGATGCTTCGTGAATGGGAAAGAAATAAAGGAAAACGGAGGTATGTTGGAAGTTGAGTTTAGTGGATAGTGATGTTCTCTGTGGATGTGGGAATGTGGATTGAGAATTAGTTACAAGGGTATTTTGGTCTTTAGGAAGTCACGTTTCTTTTGACTTTTACATGGGAGAATCGAAAGCCAAAAAAAAATACATGGGTGTAGTGGTGGAGCCAGGATTGTGAGTTAGTGGGTACAAAACTATTTGATGTACCCCGGGGGTTCGTGGGCGGGAGCTCCCGAGGCGGTTTTTTTTTGGGTTATTTTTACTATTTTGGGCATAAATCTAGTACTAAAGAAAATTTCAACAAAAAACATGCATTAATAATCATTTTCAATACTTAAAACCATTATCAAAATATCATATGATAATATCCGTACAAAACACCATGAACATTATGCTTTTGACCTTCCACAAAATCCATACAAATCCTCCATTTGTATAATATCCAACTCATGTTTGTCACAAAATAATGAGACGTGAGCTAATACTTCCAAAATATTAATCAACATGTACCAAATCAGAATTAATTGAAAAATACTTCAACATGTACCAATTTCAGAATATCTAGAAATAATGGTACATGCACCAATGCCATGTCGCTTTTTTAAAATACTTCAACATATTCTGAAATTAATAGAAAAATCAGAATTAATCTAACATAAATAAGTTATTTGAAATTAATAGAATTAATGGAAAAGGCATGAATTAATCTAACATAAAATCAGAATTAATCAAACATAAAATTTATTGGTGTTGAAATTAATAGAATTAATCTAACAACATAATAAATTATTGAATAAATCAGCCGACCCTATTTTGTTCCTAATATTAGGCAGCTAGCTTAGCTTTGGAAATTCAAACTCATTTTGTTCAAACTCGTTTTGTTTTTAATATAGGCAGCTAGCTTAGTTTTGTTCTTAATATAGGCAACTTAGTTTTGTTCCTAATATTAGTTTAGCCTAGTTATGAAATTCTTAATATTAGCAGCAGTTGAGAGAGAGGACAACAAATATGTAATGGTGGAGAGAAAGGGAGTTGAGTTACCTTGGTTTTGGAAGTTGGATAGAGTCTCCGGTGGAAAGAGAAGACAACTTTGGTTAGCAGCAGTTGAGAGAGAGAGGACAATAAAATAGGACCGGCTAGTGGTTTATGTGAATTTACTTTAACTATCAGAAATTATAATTTTTAACCCTAACATTTCATTTATTACACATAAGAATATATATATATATATATATATATATATATATATATATATATATATATATATATATATATATATATTTTAAAATTTCGGAAATCCAATAGGTGCGCCGGCACCCACTGGGCACAGTGTAGCTACGCCCCTGCATGGGTGCAAAGACAATGAAATGTCAATTTTTGGGACTATATGCCTGTTCTCCCATATTTATTACTATTAGTATGTACTTACCTAAAAACCTAGAGGTCATGAGTATAAATCATCTTAGGGGCATGAAGCTATTGAGGTATTTTTATTAAGTCTTACATTTTATTTAAACTTACAATTTATATATTTTTTATGATTTAATGTTTGGTGAGTGGGAGAACCATTTGGTGTATTAATTAATGAAAGTCATGATGTAACGATAAGAAAACTTATGAGAAACCTTGATCTATTAATTCTTTTGTTGGAATGTGTGATTGTTGTTAGAAATTGTAAGAGCCAAATGGGCATGTGAATGAAAGGAATGGAGAAGAATGTGTAAATGGAAAGAATCTCTAATTTGTTTGTAAAGGTATCAGGTGGAATGGTGAGTAAAAATGGAGAGTGCAACTCAAAAACTTCATATTAATTATTTGGGTGCTATTTTGAGTAACCGTCTCCAATAAAGATTGGGGTGGGTTTTTAAGTGGGACAACTCAAAAAATCATTTGTTTTCTACTACAAAAGACTATTTTGTCCCTGAATTAGAAAAAAACAAAGGTAATTTAAGGGGTTAAATTGGAAAAAGAAATTATGACACAAATCATGTAACAAAATGAAAACCCTCGCAGATCTAGTAACTGAAAAACCACGTTTTGAGGGAAGAATCTTTTGTTGGAGTAAAGCATGTTCAAGAGTTATATGGTACCTAAAAAACACGTCTTCATCGGTGCCCCCTTTAAATATAATTTTTTTTTGTTTTAGTCCCATTTCTAAAGTTTTGTTAGTCTCTCATCCCATGTATTTTTTAAATTGTTTTAACTCCCATAACCGTCTAAAACTTACATCAACTTCCATGAAACCTCTCCTAATCTCTCATGTCACTTTTTGTAGAGAATGACAAGTGTAAAAATATAGGACCAACTACAAAAAAATAATGAAATACGATTAAACACACATATATTCAATAAAGTAAGACTAAAAGCTTGTAATCCCTTTAAATATTAGGGCATATACCAAATATATTAGTAGATTATCAATTTTAGAAATTTTCCAAACACGAATTATTTAGACCCATCATCTGCAATAGTATATTTCTTACCCAAATAATTTTATATTTTTTTTTGGTATTTTAAGAACAGTAAACTGTAATATTTCATATAACATGAATAAGAATTATATATATAACAATAATATAATTCTTATAGGATTTTTAATATGTTTATGCAATCACCACTATATTTTTAACTACAAACTTTATAGAAAATTACCTTTATCCATTGAGATTGGATTTGTTTATTGGAGTTGATGTACCTCAAGAACAAATTCTTAAATTCCTAGATCTTCCTTCTTCAATCTCCATAAAATACTATTAGAAAATGGTCACAATACTGATTTATGGAAAAATTTGGAAAAACAGATTTGTCCCTTCATAGCCTAGATATATTTTGCGTGTCATTGTGTACCAATTAGTGGAGATTGGTTTAGTATATATAGGGTGGAAGGGGAACCTAAATTCCCTTTAAACTCATCATTAGCCATCCACTAAAGTAGCTAAAATTTCTCACAAATATACCAAAAATCATGTGACTTTTGGAATAATTTTCTAAGATTAATTCCATTAATTTAATCAAATTCGTCCCCTTATTTGGACCACACTAATTCAGGATAAATAATTTATTTAATTTATAATTACAAAATTTGTCTGAATTTTATATCTAATAAATAATTAAATATTAATTTCAGTAGTCTCCCACTTGGTCCTAATAAGGTTATATATAATGATTTTATTAACATAAGTTGCGCAAGTATCTTAGAACATCATCAAGCACCTTAACTAAATACTTCATTTGTGTGAGTCATGGCGGTTCCACATTAATTCAAGAGAATGATTCATTCCATGTACCACGCAACCAATGTCATACTTAATAAAGGCTAAATATGTGAGTTATCATAATGGTCTCATAATGTCGTTATAAAAGACTATTTCTGTCACATTCGGTCATTCACATGCATGTATACAATTAAGATAGAAATTTAAAATTCAGAAACTCTTTATTGATATCAAAATTTATGCCAAATAACTAAGCAAATAGCAATTAAAAAATTAACTACTCAAGACCCATCTCTTTAGTATGTTGCAAAAATATCTTCGGAGATAGCCCTTTTATTAAAGCATCAACTATATTATCACTAGTGCTAATGTGTTCAATTGACACAATTTGTTTTTGAAATTCTTCTTTGATAGATAGATACTTCATCTCAATATGCCTAGCTGCTTTAGAATATCTATTATTCTTTGAAAAGAAGACTGTTACGAAATTATCACAATAAATCTTCAGTGGCTTAGTTACTGAACCCATAATACTAAGTCCTGAAATAAAATTTCGCAACCACAATCCATGATTTGTAGCTTCAAAACAAGACACAAACTCAGCCTCCATAATTAAAAAAGCAATGACACTCTGCTGAGCACTTTTTCATAAAACGGCCCCTCTTGCCAGAAGGTAAACATAACCCGGAGTGCTTTTTCTGCTATCAAGGCATCCTCCAAAATCTGAGTATGAGTAATCGACTACCTCAAGATGATCGGATCTCCTATAAGTGAACACGTAGTATTTGGTTGCTTGCAAGTACCGTAACACCTCATTTGCAGCCTTCTAGTGGAAGTCACCTGGATTGCTTTGATATCTGCCCAGCATCCCAATGACAAAACTAATATCCGGTCGAGTACAAACATGTGCATATAATAAACTCCCTACAAGATAAGCACATGACACACCTTTCATGTGATACCTTTCCAATTTAGTTTGGGGACATTAACTTAAACTAAATTTCTCCCCTTTTAGAATTGGAACGTTAATGGAATTACAATTTTGCATGACAAACCTCTGTAAAACGTTTTTAATGTAAGCCTTCTGAAACAATCCTATCAATCCACGTGATCGATCACAATAAATATCTACCTCGATCACGAAGGATGCCTCTACTAAATCTTTCATTTAAAAGTTTTGTAAAAGGTACTTCTTTGTGTCCTTCAGTAAACCAATATCACTGCTGGCTATAAGTAAATCATCAGCATATAGGACCAAGAATACAAGCTTACTCCCACTGATATTTAGGTATATACACTGATCAACAATGATTTCCTTAAACCTAAATGATGTAATGATATGATGAAACTTAAAACATCATTGATGAAAATCTTGTTTGAGTCCATATATTGATTTTTTTTAACAAACAGACTTTGTGTTTCTTTCCTTCCAGAATGAAGCCCTTTGGTTGTTCCATATAGAGTTCTTCCTCTAAAATCCCATTAAAAAAAGCTGTTTTAATATCCATTTGGTGTAGCTCTAAGTCATAATGAGCTACGAGTGCAGATATGATTCTAAGAGAATCATTCTTGGAAACGGGAGAGAAGGTTTCACTATAATCAATGCCTTCTTTTTGAGTAAATCCTTTGGCAACAAGTCTAGAATTATGTCGTTCAATATTTTCATTTGAGTCACGTTTGGTCTTATATATCCACTTACACCCAACTTCTTTATAACCTTTAGGAAAATAGAATAACTCCCAGACTTAATTAAAATCTATAGATTTTATTTCACCATTCATGGCATCAATCCATTTATTAGAATCTATGCTAGAAATAACTTTTTCATAAGAGATCGGATCATCAATATCTCTAATGTTAAATTTATTTTCTTGGAGATACACAACATAGTCATCCGAAATAGCTGAACTCCGATTTCTCTGAGATTTTCTTAAAGCTATGTCTTGTGGTGTTTCAATAATAGGATCATTACGTTGTTGTTTAGTATATGGTTCATCCATTTGTTCTTCGTTGTTGGTCGGAGCAATAATCGGTGCAACAACTTCAGTATGAACAATAGGAACATGAGGAATGTCATTGTGAGTATCTTGAATTCTTGGAAGAGGATAATTTTCCTTGATTTCTTGAAAATCACATTTCAAACTTCATTACTTCCGCTAAATTCTCCATGTTTAATGAATTTAGCATTTTCGGTTTCAATAATTCTTGTTTTATGTTTAGGACAGTAGAATTTATACCCTTTGAATTTTTCTGGATACCCAATAAAATGACAAGTTAATGTTCTAGGGTCTAATATCTTTTCGTGTGGATTATAAATTCTTTCTTCTGTTGTACATCCCCAAACACAAAAATTACTTAAAGAGGGTTTTCAACCTTTCTAAAGTTCAAAAGGAGTCTTTGAAACTTCCTTACTAGGAACCCTATTTAAGATATATGCAGCAGTCATAAGAGCATGCATATACAAAAACATACGTAAATCAGTTCTACATATCATACTCCTAACCATTTCAATAAGAGTATGATTGTGCCTTTCAGCTACACCATTTTGCCATGGTGAACTTGGCATTATGTATTGTGAGCAAATACCCAAACTTTCAAGGAGTTTTGCAAAAGGACCGGGAGGTTTCCACGATTCATCATATTTTCCATAAAACTCACCACCTCTATCCGATCGAATCATTTTCATCTTTTTGCCAAATTATCGTTCTACTTCTATAATATAAACTTCAACCTCATTAGCGGATTGAGATTTATCATTTAATAAATACAATGTGCAATATCGGAAAAAATCATTTATGAAAGTGATAAAGTATTTTTCTCCACCAATGGAAGGAACATCAAAAGGACCACATATATCTGTATGTATAATTTCAAGAAGCTACATGCTTTTTGTGGCTCATTTCTTTATATGTTTGGTCTATTTACCCTTAATACAGTCCACACATACGCCGAAATCGAACCAATCCAGATCAGGGATAATTCCTTCTTTAATAAGCCTTTCAATTCTTTTTCTAGATATGTGTCCTAATATTTTATGCCACAAGTAAGTAGAATACTCATTAAATAATTTGCGTTTAGTTCCAAAATTATTATGCAGAGACAATAAAGATTCCAAAAAATTAGGATCAAGATTAATTTGAAACAAACCATTCCATAAGAAACCCGAGCAAAATTTTTTTCATTCTTATATAAAGTAAAACCATTATTCTGAAAATTAAAAGAGAAGCCCCATATTGAGAGTTTAGACAAGGAAATTAAATTTCTCAAAATAGTGGGTACAAAAGGAGTGTCTTCAAGATCCAAATAAAGGCCAGATTGTAATTTTAAATGAAAAACTCCAATAGCTTCAACTTTTCCTTTTCTCTGTTTCCCATGTAAAGAAAATCTTCATTTTTCCTTATTTCTCGGATTGAAAGGAACCCCTACATAGTATTTGAAACATGACATGTAGAACCATAATCAATCCACTATGTGTTAAAAGAAACATCAATGAAGTTTGATTTAAAACACACAAAAGCACAAGGCTTACCTTTCTTTTAAAACTAAGTTTTACGCTTAATAAAGCCTTTTTGAATATGCCCCTTCCTGTGAGTGAAGTGACATTTGACTGCTGCTTTTTCCTTCTTTTGGTGTGATGGACAAAGATTATTGTTAGAAGGACCAGGACATCGCTTCATGCCATTTTCTTTCTTTTACTTACCAGCTCCTTTATTGACCATCGCATTTGCCACTTGCAATTTAGGCACCTTACCACTTTGCTTCTTGATACGAGCTTCTTCCCATACTAACATAGTTTGCCGTTCATTAACATTCCATTTATCATTAATGGTATTGTAATGAACCTAGAAAGACCCATAATTAGAAGGCAAGGAGTTTAGGATAAATTGGACTCAGAAAGAATCATCCACTACACAACTAAAGTTCGTAGTTTTGCAGCAATGTTGGTCATCTCAATAATATGTGCGTTCATTGTCCGAGTGCCATCGAACCTCATAGTGGTCAAGTCAGCCATAAGTTTCCTAGCCAGGATTTGTCAGCAGTGCGAAATCTATCCTTAATATTCGTCAGATATTATTTCGCGTTGGTGGTTTCAGGTATAGAGGTTTTCACATTTGCTTCAAAGCCCATTCAATTTTGATAATGTATTATATATGAGTACATCATTCTCACTGGTTTGTTCATTAATAGTAGTGGGTTCGTCAGTAAGAAGTGCTACATTAAGGTCCAAAATCCCAAGGCTAAACTCAATTTGTTCGCACCATTCTGGCAAATTAGTTCTGTCAAATTTTGGAAAGGTTGAGGCTTGAGAAAACATGTTAAGATTTACAGCAAAATGCTCACTCTAATTAAAATATAACATACTTGACTTAAATTTACAAGGAAATGAATATATATAATTGTCAAAATTTTAATGCTAGAATTATAATAAATTGTGTTATAAGTTTCCCTTTAATCATAAAACTATAAAAAGAAGAATATCTTTAATGGATTTTGTAACACAGTAAGTTGTGACAAACACATTATTCGATAATTCAATATTCAATCAATAATTTTAAAATTGATCAAATCTATATAATAAAAACTTTAGAATGGATGTAAATTTGATATTTCACGTAATGAGTCTGCCTGTGTTTGGCATGAGATGCATTAATCAAACTATCAAAAATTATTATATTTAATATTTAATGTTATGAATCATTGGCATGTATTTGACACGAGACTCATAAAAATATGAATAGTAAATTTAAAAGAAATAATATATATAATATTCATTGTTATGAATCGTTAGCTTATGTTTGACACGAGATGCATAAAAATATGAATATTAAATCAACACAAGTATAATATCCTACCATATGAAATATGTTGGACTATATTTGGCACGAATATTCAACTAAAACAGGATCATTAGAACATGGTTTATAAAATAGTTCTAGATGTAATACTCCTAAAATATGAAAAACATGAAATTTTTCCAAGAATGGAAAAAATAGTTAGCATCATGAAATGATAGAAAAATACTCCAGAATCTCAAAGCTTTTTACGAAATTCAAAAATAAATTTTCTGGAGTTAACATACCCCCCGAGATTATTTCCATAAATGGCAAATTTAAAGTTTTGAGGGCCCAAACAATCTTAGATTGACGAAAAGTAGTTTACATCATGACGAAAGGTGGTAAAATTGGTCTCTGGCCCATTTCAAATCAGACTACAAAGTTTCATCGCATTTGAAACAAGTTCGGGGACAAAAACACTATTCACCGCAAGCGCTTTTTGAAATTTTTTGTTCCAGAATTGCTTAAAATTTGTAGGGTTGATATAAACTGATGAGGTAACCATTAAAATAACATCAAAACAACATGTATATTGTCTTAATACATCAAATGAAACTATTTTATTTAATTCTTAAACGAATATAACTTTTTTCAACAGATTTGTTAACAATCAAACATATAAAATTGTTCTTAACAAATCAAACAAACAAAACTGTTTTAGATAAGATTTTTCAAATAAAAATGTTCTTAATCATATTTGTTAAAATCAAACAAAATTCTTAACAATTTGATAGAATCAATTCTCGCACATAAGAATAATTTCTTATATAATTTAGCATGTAATACAAATCATCATGATAAACAAATCAGTGTTAAAATTATGATGTAATACTAAAATTAATGATAAAAAAATCAGTGTTACAATTATCATGTAATAGTAATAATCATGATAAAAAAAATGAGTACGAAATTTAAACATTAAAAAAACGTAGTTTATCAACATATGAAGTTTGATCTTTTAAATTCGTAGAGGGATAGCATGACAATATTTAAATAAGGCTCTGATACCACATTTAATATATCGTACAACATGAAAAAGAATTATATATATAACAATAATATAATTATTATAGGATCTTCAATACGTTCATGTAATCATCACTATATTTTTAACTACAAACTTTATGGAAAATTACCTTTCTCCAATGAGATTGGATTTGTTTGTTGGAGTTGATGTGCCTCAAGAACAACATCTTATACTCCAAGCTCTTACTTCTTCAAGCTCGATAAAATGGCCAGAATGCTGATTTATGGAAAAATTTGAAAAAATAGGTTTTTCCCTTCCTAGTCCAGAAATATTTTGTGGGTTATTGTGTACCAATTAGTGAAAATTTATTAACTATATAAAGGGTGGAAGGGGACTCGAAATTCCCCTTTAAACTCATCATTTACCATCCACTAAAGTAGCTAAAAGGTCTCACAAATATACCAAAAGTCATGTAACTTTTGGAATAATTTTCTAAGATTATTTCCATAATTTAATCAAATTCGTCCCCTTATTTGACCACACTAATTCAAAATAAATAATTTATTTAATTTAGAATTACAAAAATTGGCCAAATTTTGTAATTAATAAATAATTAAATATTAATTCCAACATTAACATCAAAGAATTCAAGACAAATGGAATTCAAAATATAATTCCTACTCCTAATTTTTATTGCCCCAAACATATTGTTCCTTTGGATTTGAAGGTGTATTGGAATCAATCACATCTACCACCTTAAACATGGTTAAATAAAAGCATATTTTGATGATCCATCCCTTAAAATTCTTTCTAAAAAACGTAAAGATTTTTCAGAATATTTTGCAGCAGAATGATCCATAATAGCGTGCATAAGAAACTAAATTTACCTTTATATGTTGAAAATTAAGTATTGCAAAATATATAAAAAACCCAAATTGGTAATAAATAAAATTAGAAGAATTTATCAATCGAGGATTATGTTTAGCAAAAAGTCTTAAAGGTGAAATTGCTCCTTCATTGTGAGTGCAAATATTCACAACGAATGGAATCTAGAAATAAATTAAAGGAAAAACATACAAATGTTACACAGATTACACAAATATACGTGGCCTGACAAATTGCCTATGTTCACCCAAAAGCCACTTAATTTTTATAGTTTCTCTTAAAGTACATAATTTACATCCCCCTATCCCTGGGGTGGGGGTTATATTTATAGTTGTGCAAAACTATAGTGTTTCAATTATTCAAGGAACTCCTTTGGTTTGCTATTGGCTCGTATGGTGATCGCCTGGATATCTCGTCTAAGACTTTGGATGACCGATATGAGATTAATCAAAATACTAATTTCTTTGTAATTATCTGTGTGATAAATGTTTATATTAATCCTTCTCAATAGTAGGATGAGCCAGGAGTTCCCTATGTGCTGTTGGACTTGATCAGATAGGCCTGAGTTGGGCCCAATTATGGTTTTGTCCCCACGATTGCCCTTATAATTCCTGGAAAAAAATGTTGGGCTAGAGGATTTTATTCTTGTCAAAGGCCAACTTGTTTAATCCATTTCTAATGAATTTAAACTAGCAGACCATACTTATAAATAAGTTGGAACTGTAGGGGTACGATCGTCCCGAGGAGAATTAAAGTGCCAAAAACTACTTCGATTAGTGTTCCTTATGATTGAACACATTTTTGAAACGTTTGTTTGCTCTCTCTCTCTCCCCACTCTCTCTCCTGCTAACAAAAAAGACTTCAGAGCTCCTTCCATTCACATTCATTTAACTTGTATGTTTCTTTTTCATCTTCTTTGTTATTCCTTATCTTAATAGCATTCTTCTTTCTCGTCTCTGTTTTCTTCAGTTATCATTATTTATATTTCTGAGAATGGCAAACACACTTCATGGTAAAAATATAGACGATTTTAGGAAAACTTATTATATTCTGTCCTGGGTCACAATCGACTGTGCCCTCATGCCTAGAAACGTTATGGTCGTTGAAGGGGGACACTAGATTCACACCCTTGTCGTGGTTCATGAGGGCTTGACTTTTCCCACAAATCCTCCTTGCTTGGAATTTTGAGAGTTCTTTAGGGTGGCCCCAGCTCAGTGTGCCCCTTGTGACACCCCGCTTAATTAAATACCGAGTTATCAGTCCTTTATCAAATTAAATCAAAGTGTCTGGTTGGTTCATTCTTATCATCACTGTCGAAAACACATTTTTCTTTATTTATCACGTAATAAATAATTAAGCTAGGTGCCAAAATATTTAATTTTATAGATTAAGTTTCGTTTTTATTAGTTTATATATTAAACCATTTTTTATAAACATAGATAATAATATTGAATACCAAACCATCTAAGTGGAATAAACAGGCTAGATTAATCAATCCAAATAAGATATCCCAAATCGAAGGACAAAGTAATAATTAAAACAATCTATACTAAAAGTGAATACTGAAATAAATGAAGAGTATAAAGTCTCTCTGAACTAATAGAAATTGGAAATGGGAGACACATGCCCTATCTAAAATGGCTAAGTGAATAGCTGAGGTGACATAAATGAAGTCGTCTAAATGCAAAGACCTGCAACTCCAACACTAGCTGCAGCACGTCAACCGTCCAAAGATCTAAGTCTGACGCCCCTATGGCTGTGCACCTATAATACACACACACACACATATATATATATATATATATATATATATATATATATATATATATATATATATATATATATATATAAGAGAAAGAGAGATGACAAGAAATGGTTCGGAGCCCGAGAAAAAATATCTTTTAAAATAGTTTAGCAAATACATAAGATGCTCACCAATTGATATTACATACATGTTACTGTTTTGACACTCACTTGGAAATTCCACCCCTCAACTAGTGTGCACGCCTAACTTACTTCTAAACAAGTCTGGATAAAGCTAACCTAGTTAACTAGTCTAACCCAATCTACTCTCATTAATCCTGATTCACGTGATCCCATAACTATAATTTATACACGATGACTTTTTCTTATAAATTTACCAAGCCAGCTATGTACATATCAATACAGCCTTACGTTCTCAAGCACTTAATTTATTTAATATCAATTATTCAATTTTATCTACTTACCAACACAGTAGATGAATAACATGTACACACACACACACACACACACACACACACACACATATATATATATATATATATATATATACACACACACACACACTAATAGGTCACCCCATATAAAATCTATGATGCTGGCATACTCTGCTATCAAGTCACTCTACCTCTCATACAAATGGGGGAAATACTTGTTCGGATCCACTCTCGAACTGTATTAACATAAAATACACATAGTGGAGGCAAAGCATAGTTCTAAGTCACTAAGAGGTCAGCACATACCCTCACGTTTCTTAGAACTATCTGACTATCATTCTCAGATAGACAGTACCAAGTATCCTATGTTCTGGGGTACGAGTCAATATTCCCCATAAAGGTCACATCAGAATAAGACTTTCCCGATGCGAAAATCTCTACGATAGCAAGTAGAGCGGGTATGATTAAACAAAAATATTCATATAATATATATACATGCACTCATATATATATTTACATTATTCGGATAGGTACACCTACGACCTATAACATATTCTAACCATACATGGCACGTAATGCCCGAGTCCTACATATAATCAATTCACCCTTTAATATTCTCAATTACCACAAGTTCCCAAATACTTCTCGACCCCCGAAGTGTATTATAACATAATATCAGTAGGTGTATTATCTATAACCCACTATCCTAAGTCGTTATTAACTTACAATGACCAATCTATCACACACACGATCATAACCCATTTTATAACCTCGTGACACTACCGTTAATTCTCACATAAAGTCGCACAACTAGTACCCTAAACACAAACCTGTTGGTCCTTCCCAAGTCCCATTAGGGTAAATAAATTATGGATAAGGTTCCCACAAAGCGGAGTTGGGTTAATCATTAAAAAGGGAACAAGTTTTGAATTACCAAAGGGGTCGATCGATCGAAGGGAAGGGATGATCGATTGACTGAGTCGATTGATCGACATTCAAGGTCGATCGATCGATCGATAAGATATTGACCAGATTCTGCATATTTAAGTCTACAGGTTTCAATCAAATGTATCTTCAAAACCTCTATTAAATCAACCCAATCTCCCAACCAAACGTCACAAACATTATAGTAATAGGCATAAACTATTTCTAATGTAAAAACTACAATAAATCCTTAAGGAATCATCATTCAATGGGGCAATTCAACATTATTAACTCAAACCCTTATTCCGCATGCTTTTTCAAGCACTTTAATATTTTTCTAGATTTATTCCTCTAATATCATTAAAAATTCATGGTTTATACTCTACACCTGATATGGAATTCAACCTATGTATATTCTCCTTAAACATGCGAATTTATTCTTCCAAAACATAAAAATCTTCATGAAAACATGCGATTATTCTTCCTACTCTAACATGGATGTATTATGAACTCAAGAACAACAAGATAGATACTTGCCTGGAAATTGAAGGTTTGAGTTATTGAAGATGATGGGTATATCTACACTCCTCGTTCTCCGATCTACGCGTTGGTGGTCGAACTGATGGGAACGGTGTAGGATTGATGAATCTCCCCCTTGGAAACCTCCTCCCTTCTCTCTTTCTTAACCTCTATGCAACTCAAGTGTTTCTAACCCTCAAAGAATCCAACTTCCATCAGATATAACCCTTTAATTTTCGTCATCAATTAAGGCCCAAAATTGGAAATTACCAAAATGTCCTCCCAGGTTATCGGTTAGGCCTAAAATCGTTTCGAGACTCAAACTAAACCCTCGAGTAAACTTTTTTTGACTATCTCAACACTTACGGATAAATTGGCGCACTTGAAATAACCATACAGGCGACTTAGAATTAATTCACTTTTTGTTTCATTAAATTAGTCTCGACACGGTTGACACGCGTGTCCTGACTTAATTTCCAAAACTGTCGTATTATTCACTCACAAAAACTTTAATATTTTTATCATCATGTATTAATTTACTCACTAAGTAATATTCAACATAATTATCACCAATAAACACTAACTCTCATCACGCTAGTAATTATTTAATTAAATCCGAATTAATTATAAATACATTTTATCCATTTAAATTAATTAATCCCAATCCCATAATTAAAATAAAATACGTTAAAAATACGGGGTATTACACCCCTAATACATGGCATAACGTCAATGGGGTGAATAGGATAAGTGAGCTCTATGGGAACAACCTTGGTATTCCATAGATTAAGTATTGTTACACCAAGTTCCACACCACAGATTCCGTTCTTTACTTGAAAGCGAGGAAGGCCAACCGAGTGTTGGTCGTGAACCTCCCTAATTCAAATAAAGGATATTGGGATCGGGGGTTTATTGCCAGAAATTGGCAATATCCACTGCTCTCTAAGGGCAAAGGATATACCGGGTTTCTGTTCCCAGACCGAGGGATATAGATTGATGCTTACTCCTTTCTTACTTGTTTTATCCTTTTTTTCGATTGTTGTTGATAATTTGTTTTGTCATATCTTTGAGCAGCTTGCAGGAAGAACAAGGAACCTTCCATTAACGTTGCTGATTTATGGAAGGCTTGGAGGGTGAGAGAATACTTTCTTGAAGGTGAACATCCACTATCATCCACATTCCTCTTGTAATACACCAAAACTACCGGCAACTTCACTCTCGCTCACTAGACAACATCCATGAGCTTCCCATTATTGACGAGGAATTTTTATCGCCATTTGATCCCCTTGACACTAGTTGTATACTCCCAAATGAAGAGTATTCCATGGATACTCCAAGGAAGAGGGTTCTTTTGATAGAAGATGATAATGGCGTCCCATCTCTCCCCTAAAGCTAAGTCCTAGAAGAGGACTGGACCTAAAGCCCCTAAAGTTGATGGCCAAAGTCTAGTCATGAAGCTGAAGAAGGAGAAGGAAAAGGAAAAGGCCCCTATAGTCCCTTATGCTTATAAGAGAAATGATGTTCCTCCCCCATTCCCAAAGCCTCCCAGGACATGTCTGTGGACCAAAATCCATCTATAGCCCATGGTCTGCTGAGGGGGCATTTTAATCGCAGATCCCGTACAACTAAAAATTGTGGGACTTGATCATCTTACTATTTGCGCTTCCCAAACTCTATCCATGGTAAGAATTCTACTCCCCCTTATTATCATTTGGTTTTTCCTTTATTGTGAATGTGACTAACACTTTCCATGTATCTCTATTTTGAAGTTTGTGGCAGATTTTACTAGTCTCTTGGATTATTGCTCTGACTAGTCCATGATAAATGATAAATTGAGCGAGGCCCTCAGGAAATCTCAAGAGGCCATGTCCAAGGCCCAAGAGATCTATGACCGAGAGAAGAATCCCACCATTGAGGCCATAACCTTATCGAAGACCAATAATAACCTTTGAAGGTTGAGAATACTCAGGTGAAGATAAAGAATTCTTAAAAGGCCACTTAGGTTGTCGGTTTTCCTACAGTCAAGGAGGCCAGCTTTTCCAAGGGCTAGACAAAGGCCTACACTTATGAGAAGGTTTAGTTGGACTATATTCAAAAGTTTACCTTTAATAAAGGTTATGATTAAGCCCTGATCAAGGCTGAGGTTCCTGTCGAGTGGCAGCTCTTCAGTGAGCATCACCCTGGCCCTCCCCCATAGGTTGATGAGGAGGCCTCCACCAGCGACCCTACCGATCAAGAGAAGGAGGTGGCGTAAAGGGGAAGGAACCTAAGGCTTAGAAGAAAGTGAATTAAGAAATTATTTTTTGGATTTTTACTTGTATTGCCCTACTCTAGTTAAAAAATAAGGATCTAAAGAAGAAGCTTGCAAAATTCGAAGAGAAAGTTTAGAGGGGCAACGTCATGGTTATGGGACTTAACTGTGATGTGAAGAAGCTTGGATATCTTTTCAAAATGGGCCAATGAGTTTCCTAGTTGGTATGCTATGATAAGGGATTGTAGGATGCCTCATCGAGGATAAAAAAATCTCAAAAGGTTACCTACAAGTACGGTTAGATAAATGCCCTCAAAGTTATCAAATAACTCAAGGACTCTCAGCTTTGATATATGTACCCTGTTGCTTGTCCTCCATAACTATGACCTCTTTTTGGGCGAGATGAGATGTGTGTCCCCTTGGATGCCATTCCCATTCCACTCATCGAGAGCTACCTAAAACGTCATGATAGTGATGATGAATATATACCTGATCCTGACGATAGTCGGAGGAAGCAAATCGAATTTTTTTTGGCCAGTTGACCATAAACTGTTGCAATCATTTTTGTGCTATTAGTAATTATTCTTTAAATAACATCTTTTGTGATTGGGTATTTGTCAAAAAATCAAGTTAATACCAATTTTTATGCATTTTTCCATTATTTTATGTCAAGCATGTGTTATATTTGTCTATCTTACCTTTTAGCTCATGTCATCACAATCCCTTAGGCTTAGAAGAGACAACGATGAAAATGCACCTGGTATATGGGCAATCCACCCATTTGGGATTTTATCGGACCAAACAATGTTGGTTTACTTCCTAGGGATCCCCCGTAGGGCTTTAGCTTCCCCAAGTAAGTTGCGAGGTCACCTTTGTTGATTGTAATAAGGACTTGAGGAATTTATTTTTAATTGTAATAAGATAAATTTCCATTATAATTAAGTTAAATCCTGATTGGAATTTTCAAAGATTAATGCCAATCTTGAGCCTGTTACTTTGGAAACAATGTACATCAATTGAATAACTAACAAATTCAGAAAATGGAAGAGAGGGCCTTATTCATAATTGAAATAATAAAGTACGAGCAACATGAGTTTTGTAATGAAAATTTGTAAAAGCTAAGTGCTGGAAAATAAAACTAAAAGTAGAACTTTTTAAGATTGGCCACATTCCATGCTCATGGTATCTCTATGCGCTCTATTGTTTCTAAGTTATAGGCTCCTTATAAATCATCTCTGATTACTTTGAATGGTCCCTCCCAAATAAGGCCTAGCTTACTGTCTAACCACCTTATGGCGCTCTCGAGAACCTTTCTGAGGACGTAATCCCCAACTTGTAACTTCCTCGAATTGAACCCTTTATTGTATTTCTTTGTTAATTGCCGCTGGTAGGAGGCCATCTTGGTCATGGATTGCTTCTTTCATTCGTCAGCTAGGTCAAGTTCAACGCTAAGGGCCACGTCATTCAATCCTTTATTGAAAACTTTTGTTCTCATAGTCAGGATACTAGCTTCGAGTGGAATCATAACTTCCATTCCGTCTATGAGGGCGAAGGGTATTTCCCCTATTAGCCTCCTCAACGTGGTGAAATATTCCTAGTGGACATGAGGGAGTTCATCCACCCAATCTACTTTTTCCTTTTCTGACCTTTTTTATGCCATCGAGCATTATTTTACTGGAGGCCTCTACCTGATCGTTGCTTTGGGGATACGCCACATTACTGAAGTGGTGCTTGACTCCGTACTAGTCGTAAAGACCTTAAAAAGGTCCACTTTTAAACTATGTGCCATTATCAGTTATGATGGTCCTTGGTACCCCAAAGAGTGTTATGATGTTTCTATAAATGAACTTTATCATGTCAACATCTCTGATGTTCTCTAGTGGTTCTGCCTCTATCCACTTGGTGAAATTGTCTATGACGACTAGTAAGTATTTGCCATTCCCTGGCATAATATGTAGTGGTACCACGGTATCCAACCCTCATTATGAAAGTGACCATGGACTATCAATGGCCTCAGGTCGTTGGCCGATTGATGGACCATGGGAGAGAATGTTTGGCACTTTTCACACTTTCGAACATAAACACTTCATTTTTTTCGCATATACGACCACCAGTAGCCTTCTTTAATTGCTCAAAATGTTAGGGAAGTTATTCCCGTGTGGCTTCCAAAAATCCCATCATAAAGTTCATAAAGAACTTGCTTGACGCCCTTTGGGTGTACACATTAGAGTTTGGGCCCTATGAAGGTATCTTGTAAAGTTTGGCCCCAGGGTCTAGGTAAAAATGAGAAACATTTATTCTATCTTGATGGGCCAATATCTTATCGTTCGGTAGTGTTTTTTTTGCAAGTATGATATGATTTGATCCCTCTAGCTGGGACCCTTGTCAATGGAAAGAACGTGCTCGAGGCTCATCGTTTTTTCAATACTGGGCTTGGTTAGGAATTCAACTTCTATTGTTCTCTTGAGACCGAAGTCCTCCGCAGAGCTTAGGGCTGCTAAAGCATCAACATGATTATTGTCCCCTCTAGGGGAACTACTGAATGTGGACTTCCTCAAATTTCATCATCATCTCGCGTACCATCGTGAGGTAGGCTGCTATCCTATCATCCTTAGCATTGAAGTCCCCATTGACTTAATTGTACACCATTTTGGAGTCACAATAAACTTTGAGCCAACTTGCTCAACCAATGGGCTTTGAACAGGCTAGCTATAAGTGCTTCATACTCGGCCTCATTGTTGGAGGCTTTAAAGCCCAATCTGATCCCATGCTCAATCATTATATATTCTGGAGTTACGAGGATAATTCCTACACCTGCTCCCTTGGAATTGGAGGCACTATCAACATAAAATATTAAACTTTTGGCCTGAGTCTGCTCATGTATTTTTGATTGATCAACCAAATATTAGTTGTTACGAACATCTCCTACGAATCCGTAATAAAGTCGGCCAAAATTTGTCCCTCGATTTCTATCCTTGGTTGAAAGTGAATGTCAGACCTCCCAAGTTCTACCGACCATTTTGACATCCGTCCAAACAAGTCAAATTTTGAATATAAAACTTTAAGGGGGAAGTATGTAATAATAGTAATCGAGTGGACCTTAAAGTAATGCTTAAGTTTTCAGGAAGAAATCACCAATGCATATGCCAAATTTTCCAAAGGCAAATAGCATTGCTCGACATCCAGGAGCATTTTACTAGAAAGTAAACAGGGAGATATTTTGCCTATTTCTCGTAGACTAAGGCTTAACTGACCGCGTGGCTTGAAACTATAAGGTAGAGCTGGGGGGGTGTCCCCTTGATAAAAAATCACCAGCAAGGGGGGTTTGATATCTTCGAGGGCTCTTGAGCAGTCTTCGTTCCAAGTGAGGCTTATCTCATTCTTGAGCAGCTAAAAAAATGGTCGATAGTGCTCGAATGACTTCAAAATGAAGAGATTGAGCGTCGTTAGCATCCCAGTGAGCTTTTGGATCTCACCTAGTGTTTTTGGCGATGGACACTATTGATAGCCTCTATCTGATCTGCATTAGCCTTAATTCCCCTCTTGATGACAAGATAACCTAGAAACTTTTCTGACTAGACCCTTAATGAGCATTTTATTGCATTGATATTCATTTGGTAGCGCCTGAGGATTTCAAAGGTGTTGGTCAGGTCTTCTAGATGGTCATCCTTACCCTTACTTTTGATGAGAATGTTGTAAATATACACTTTTATTATTTCTCGTATCTGACGTTTGAACATCTTCGTGACCAGTCTCTGGTACATAGCTCCTACACTTTTAAATCCAAACAGAGAATAGAGAAATCTGATGGTACCCCGAGTAAGCGTCCGGGAAACTCATCCATTCACAAGATGCAGTGGCGCTGACCAGTTGATCTATTTTTGGTAGGGATAAACTATCTTCGTGGAAAGCCCGATTAAGGTCGATGAAGTCTGTACAGACTCTCCAGCTACTGTTGCTTTAGTGGACTATAACTATATTTGTGAGCCACTTTTGTAATTGAACTAATCTAATGGACCTTGGCTCCACAAGTTTCCTGACCTCTTTTTCTACTGCCTTTGCCATTTTTAGGGTTATTCAGCGGGACTTTGTATTATCAATTTGAATGCGGGAACCACGTGGAGATGATGATAGGCGAACGTAGGATCAATCCCTGGCATGTCATATGGCTCCCAGGCTAATAAGTCTAAGTTACATTTTAAAAAGGAAACCATCTCCCTTTTCTCATGGTTGGTTCCAATAAAAAATTTCCTCTTCGATCAACTTTTATATAAAATGACCTCCTCTAGTTTTTTAACGACCCTGTTAGCAGGGTTGATCTTGGTCTCCTCCACCCCTGGTAGGCCGTGCCGTAATTTTTATTTGAATGGAGTGTCCGCGTCCTGAGCAATCTCCGAAGAACCTCCTTTTCATTCTTCTTCTCCTGCTCGAGTCTAATTATGGCGATGTAGAATTTTTGAGCAATGTATTGATTGCCTCTTATCTCCATTAAGCCTCGATCTATGAAAAGGACACCTCTCATGGCATAAAGCCACCCCTGCCAAGAATGGCATGATAGGGTGAATCAATATCCACCACCAGAAACTCTATGAGCTTTGAAATATTCCTTGTCCTTAATGGCATAACCAACTTTCCTAATGGCATCCTCATATTTGCTATAAAGATTATCTGAGGGATTCTTGCTTCTGTCATATTTGACATCTTAAGCTTGATCTTGTGGAAGAGCTCTAGGTACATCACCTCCGAAGAGCTCCCCTGGGGCACTAGTAACATATCCACACCCCAGTTCACAATTCTAAGAGTGATTATTAGCGTATTATGGTATTGGGTTCTTACCCTAACTAAATCCTACTCTATGAAGACACTATGCTTATGTTAGTTGACGTCCTATGCTCCTCGGCACTTTTCAGCCACATTTTTTGCAGGATCTATCTAGAAGGCCTCTATCACAGCTATGAGCTTCTTGAGCTCCGTCCGGATAATATTTCCTTAGATCTTCTTGAGGTTGGATGCCCTATGTATCACCACAAACTCATGTCTTATCTCATCATCCTGGACATTGTCTTGTTTTTGGTCTCCGTTAGCAATAACCTGGTCGGACTTCTTCTCTAGGCCCAAAATGACCTGGTCGGACTCCTCTAGGTGAGATTTCATCACCTTACAATTCTCAGTCTTATGGTCATTTTCTTTATGGAACGCATATCGAAGCATATTGTTCCTTTTGGTAAGAACCCCTCCCATCTTATTTGGCCACTTGAGGAATTATTGATCTTTGATATTCCTCAAAATCTTGTAGATTAGTTCCTTAAAAACTGCGTTGATGCCCAGAAAATCTTTGGAAGAATTCATTTGACCACCGTTCTTGGCAACGTTTTCCTTCTTGTTTCCCTTTTTGGGGTTGTTATCCTTATCACCCCCTTTGTTCTCTTTTGCGTGACCAGTTTCTTCCTGGTTAGTCGGGACCATAACCTTCACCTTAGCATCCTTTTTAATATGTGACATGAGATCGTTAATGGTGTCTGCCTCTTTTTCGATGAAATACTGGGGCAGTATGGAGGTAAGGGTAAGCTGGTTTCGAAAGATGCCACGACAACCTGCTCTGAGTAGTCTTCCACTTCATTGAACACTTCCCAACAACGCTTGGAATACTCGCGTCTCTTATGGCTTCTTCCTCATTATGACCAGCGATTCCATCCTCTTTGGGTGTGACTTGATAGTTATGAATAGAGTGGTGAGGGCCTCAATAATGACCTTGAAGATCTTAATGGATATATGAGGCTGCCTTTCAAATCATTTTAGGGCAATTTTTCCCAACCTGTAAGGGAAAATAAGACACATGAGATCATCATTATGACTTGATAAAGCCATGGTCTTCCTATAGAACTAAACATGATCTATAGGGTCAGTCTTGCCATTATAGATTTTGAACTTGGGGGTTGCAAACTTCTTCAGAGGTTCCTCCTCCTTAATATCCCTTGAGAAAGGAGACTTTATCTAGGTAATTAGATCTCTCATTTCTAGCCTTTTCATACACCTGGCTTATCGATGAGCGGGGTCCTGGTCCATTTGCCTTTGGACCAAACTCCTTATGTCATCCCTGTGGTGCTCGTTGTCTCGGTGGCACTTTCATTGATGACTTTCATGCTCTGAATGCTCTTGGTTGTGCCCGGTGCTCCTTCCTCGAGTGTGAGTATTTCTTGCCTGATGGTTAGGAGTCCGAGAATAACGTTTACGGTCTTCGTGAAGTTCTTTCTCAACTTCTTATAATTGTCGCTGGAGTGTGAGTCTTTCTAGCTTACGATTGTCAGAAGCGGTAGGAAGAGGTCCTACGATGTCCATTCCCCATTGGGCGAATGTCCATGGGCTGGAAAGCGATTTTAGGTCGCTGGCGGGTTGATGGACCATGGGAGCATGAAGTTGGCATTTCTCGCATTTGCGAACATACATTGCAAAGTCTCTTTCCATATATGGCCACTAATAGCCTTCCTTCATTACTCGGAAAGCCAATGACCTTCCTCTAATATGGCCTCCACAGATTCCCTCGTGGAGTTCGTGTAAAATTCGTTCGACATCCTTCGGGTGAACACACTGAAAGGTAAGGATCGAAGAACGATTTCTTATATAGCTTGTCCTCAGGAGATAAATGAAACCGAGCAGCTTTGACTCTTATCTGATGAGCGGTCTTCTTATCACTTGGGAGTGCGCCATCCTTCAAATAATCCTTTAAAGGATCCATCCAACTGGATGCTGACTCAATTTGGAGCACATGCTCCATGCTTGGCAACTTGTTGTTACGATTAATGCTCAGACGAGCTAGGAAATCGATGGGGATTATTCTTTTTAAGTCAGAATCGATTATTGAACTCAGGGCTACTAGGGCGTCATCATGGCTATTCTATCCTCTGGGAAACTGCTGGACACTGACTTCTTCGAAGCTGGTCATTAGCCTTTTTGCCAAGGCGAGGTAGGCTTCCATTCTTTCATCTTTCACATTATAGTCTCCATTTATCTAATTGGATACTAATTATGAATCGCCGAACACCTGTAACTTCTTTGCCCCCAAAGTCTATGCCTTCTGGAGGCCGACTATTAAAGCCTCATATTCTGCTTCGTTATTGGAGGCTTCAAATTCGATCCTGATTCCTTGTTCTAGGATTGTGTTCTCTGGAGTGAAAAACACAATGCCTACTCCTGCCCCCTTTGAATTGGAGGCTCCATTAACAAACAGCTTCCAGACTCCCTCCATTGCGTGATTCTTTCTTTGCTTTGCGGGTTGAAGTTGGTCGAGAGGCTGCTCGCTTATGAATTCAGCTATGAAATCGGCAAGGATCTGCCCTTTAATTGCGTTCCTTGGTTGAAATTGGATATCAAATCATCCGAGATCGATTGACTATTTAGATAGTCTGCCCCGAAAAATCCGCTTTCCTCAGGATTGATTTGAGGGGGTGTGACGTAAGGACGATGATAGTGTGAGCTTCAAAGTAGTGATTCAACTTCCTCGAAGCCACTATAAGTGCAAAGGTGAGTTTCTCTAGTGGTAGGTACCTCTGCTCGGCCTCTAACATGGTTTTGCTCGCGTAATAAACAGAGTGATGGATTCTTGCTTTTTCGCACTCCAATGCAGAACTAACAATGTGGTTGGAAGTGGCGAGGTATAAGTACAAGGAATTTGTCTCCTGGGGTATGACGAGCGGTGGTGTTGAGCTAAGGTAGGCCTTGAGTTCGTCCAATGCCCGCGAGCAATCTCGATTCCATTCGACTGTTTTGTTTCCCTTTATGAGCTGGAAGAAAGGCTTACATTTCTTGGAGGACTTTGAGATAAAATGGTTCAAGGTAGCGAGCATACCGGTGAGCTTCTTTACGTCCCGGATTGTGCGAGGAGGTTGTACCCTGTTTACTGCATCGATCTGGTCTGGGTTAGCCTCGATGCCTCTCTTACTGACCAAGTACCCAAGAAATTTTCCTGACTGGACACCTAAAGAACACTTGCTCGCGTTAAGTTTCATTCGATACTTCCTGAGGATTTCGAAGGTTCTTGATAGGTCTGAGAGGTGGTTTTCTTTCTTCTTGCTTTTGACGAGCATATCGTCGATGTAGACTTCCATGGTGTCTCCCATTTGTTCCTTGAACATCTTGGTGACCAGCCGTTAGTAGGTTGCCTCTGCGTTCTTGAGCCCAAAGGGCATGAACTTGTAACAGTATAATCCAACGGTGGTGATGAATGCTATCTTGTCCTGGTCTGGAGCGTACAGAGGGATCTGATGATACCCTGAGTATGCGTCCAGAAAACTCATTCTCTCGTGAGCTGCTGTGGCATCCACTAGTTGATCCATTTTTGGAAGGGGGAAACTGTCTTTAGGGCACGCCCTGTTAAGGTCAGTGAAGTCGATGCAGACTCTCCATTTCCCGTTGCTCTTTAGAACTACTACTGGGTTGGATAACCATTTGGGGAATTGTACCTCCCGTATGGATCCTACATCCAATAGTTTTCCAACTTCTTTTTCCACGACTTTTGCCTTCTCCGGTGCAGTTCTCCGTGCCTTCTACGTGATTTGTTTGAAGGTGGGGTCGACGTGCAGCTGATGACAAACCATACTAGGATCAATTTCAGGCAGCTCATATGGTTCCCACGCGAAGACGTCTATATTGCTTCTCAGCAGAATCGTCAACTCCTTCTTTTCCTTATCTATGAGAGAAGCTCCAATCAAGAAGATCTTGCTATCATCGCTATCTCCAGCTGTGACTTCCTCCAGGTCCTCGATGACCCGTTTAGAGGGGAGGAGCATGGTCTCCTCCACTCCGGGCCTTTCGTATTTTAACTGCTATTTTAAAGATATCAGACCTTCTTGTTCTTCAACTTTCTCGCTGGACTTGTCAGCCTTCTTCTCTGGTCTCAGGCGGATGGATGTTATGAAGCACCTTTTTGCCATCGCTTGATCGCTATGGATCTCCATTACACCTCGCTCGGTCACATATTTGAGCTTCTAATGGTAGGTCGAGGAGACTGCCTTCATTGCGCGTAGCCACCCTCTATCGAGGATAGCCTGGTATGGAGAGTCAATGTTGACTACCAAAAACTCAATCATTGTAGAGACATTTCCTGCCCTTACTGGCAGCACGATCTTTCCCAAGGGCATAGTCACTTTTCCAGCGAAGCCAACTAAAGGGACAGTAGCTTCTTTTAGGTCGACGATGCTTAACTTCAATTTTTTGAACATGTCGAGATACATTACCTCGGACGAGCTTCCTTGGTCGACGAGCAACTTGTCGACAACATAGTTAGTTATCCTGAGAGTAATGATCAAAGCATCATGATGTGGGGTTCTCACTCCCACCAGATCTTCATCTGTGAATACGATATGCTTACTATAGTCGACGTCATCTGCTCGCCGATGCTTTCCTGATTGTGTCTTTCCTGGATCGATCTGAAAAGCTTGTATAACTACTGTAAGCTTTTTTACCTCCATTCGAGCTAAATTTCCTTGAATCTGCTTTACGTCAGATGCCCCATGAATTACTGCGAATTCATGGACGACATCATCTTCGAGTACGTTGTCAGGCCTTGCTTCTCTATGGGTAGAAACTTTCTCTGCCTTCCTCTCCATGAATTCGTTCAAATGCCCGGACTGGGAAACTCTTCAAGGTGGGACTTAAGAGCCTTGTAATGCTTAGTCTTATGTCCTCCTTCTTTGTGAAAAGCACATCTCAGCGCGTTATTTCTCTTTGAGGGATCTCCTCCCATCTTTTTGGGCCACTTAATAAATGGCTCGTCTTTAATTTTTGCGAGAATTTTGTAAATTGGTTCTCTAAAGACGGTATTGACCGCCTGAAATGCTTTTGCCACATCATTGTTGCCTTCATTCTTGGAGCCATTCTTGCCCCTATTCTTTCCTCCTTTGTTCTCTCAATTTTATCACTGCCTTTGGCAGCAAGCTTATCTCGACCGTTTTCCCCTGTGCTGAGGCGGGTCACATCCTCCACCTTGGCATATTTCTCGATGCGAGCCATCAGGTCGTCGATGGTCATGGACTCTTTCTTTATCAGGGACAGGTACAGAGGGGAAGAGCTGGGTAGCACAATTTTGAAAGAGGCCACTGCCACTTGCTCCGAGCAGTCCTCGACCTCGTTGAATAACTCCCAGTACCTCTTCGCGTAGTCTTGAAGGGTCTCTTGAGGTGTATTTTTCATTGTTAGCAAAGCATCCATCCTTTTGGGATGGGAGCTACTAGTAATGAAGCAAGCCGTAAAGAGCTCGGCCAGGGACTTGAAGCTTCTGATGGATTTGCGAGAGAGCCTTTTGAACCACTTATGCACCACGTCATACAGGCTCAAGGGAAAAATTCGGCACATCAGTGCGTCTCGATGGTTCCAGAGGGTCATGGCTTGCTTGTACTGCCTGATGTGATCAATGGGATCAGTTTTACCATCATAAATCTTGAACCTTGGAATAGCAAATTTCTTGGGGGCTTCCTCTTCTTATATTTCTCTTGAGAAAGGCGATTTCATCTGAGTTTTGAGAGCTCACCTAGCGAGTTCTCGGTTCGATCTGGTACCACGATGCGCACGGTGTTGGTCCATCTCCCTTCGGACCAGACTTCGTATGTTCTCGTTACTACGAGCTGGGCTCCTATAATCACGATCTAGTCGCAGTTGCTCGAGCAGGTCGTCCTCTGACTCATTTCCCTCAACTTTTTGGGATTCGCGTCTAGGGCTCCTTCCTCGGCTGCGAGACTTGATCGCCTGAGGGCTAGGAGTGCGGTACGGACATCTTCTGGTGCCACGATGGAGCTCTCTCTCCATTCTTTCTAACCTTCTTTTGAGGTGAGCATTCTCAGGTTCGTGCTTGCGAGAAGACTCTATCTGTTCTTGGAGCCTCGCCTCATATGCATCAATCAACCTGGATATTTGTGTGGACCTCGTTGGTCCTTAGCTTTCTTCTAAGGCTGGCCTCTCTAGGCTAGCCCTCTGATCTGAATGCCGAACTTCAGATCTGATCCTGCGAGGAGCAGGTTGTTCTTGGATATCTCCTGCCTGAGGGGCATTACTACTGTGAACAGACATTTCAAACTCCTTTTTTGGTGTGGGCTTTTCTCAGGGAAGATAAACGTTCCCACAGATGGCGCCAATTGTGGTGACAAATATTATTCAACACAAATAGATAAGATAAGCGCAATCACAAAGCAGAATAAAGAAGATAAAATGTTAATCACACAACAGGAGATGTACGTGGTTCAGCAAGAATGCCTACGTCCACGGTGGTGCAGTCAGTATTATTTCTATATACTTCGGGGAGAATTTATAGAGAATACAATGCGTGTCCTTTACCCCATACCTAGGGTTTATTATATATATGTCTGTTTTCGGGGAGTGGGGGTGTTGGACTCCCCCACGTTTACCATCTTCTCCTAGAATATCTCTATACGAGAACATGGGAGAAGACTAAATCATAACTGGATTAATATTAAGGTGCGAAGGGCTTGGACTTTAGGCCGCCCTAGTTGGCCTACTCGTCCAGGCCCGCAATGCCAAATCCAAGTACCCACACTTAGAATCATTAGTTATGATTATTTGCACTCACAATTGGCACCGTATGAGGGAAAAGATTCTTTTATCTAAGAAAATTAAAAACAATGAGTTAAGAAATGTCTCGTCCTCACAATGTATTTATTGCAGGTGATCTGCGAGTCGATCTCTCCACGCATAGAGTCAAATCTAAGATCAATCGGGATAGAAATCAGATCGTCAACCATCCACGATTTTGTCCATAAAAGAAACCTTCTAAGCAGAGCAACGATCATAATAGATCTATGTAAATCTCGTGATTGGTCGACGCCTATGAGGAATGAATCCATCAATAATAGGAAGAAATGCACCTCCAGATGAAGAAAAAGTCATATCTCTAGCGACACCTGGAAAAAATCGTGCGAGAGATCCATGGAGATAAACACAAGCGACGTGGTTGGACGGCTAAACCTCATATGAGAAAAACTCGTAGTCGAGGAAGTATTTTGCGTCATGAACAAGATCACTTAGAGCATGAAAGTCGTTTGACAAGGCAAAACCAAGACAAAGGACATCATAGGCACGATATAGGAAGCATGGTCCATAGAGAAATGAATCAACACCCGACTAATCGCAGGACTAGATCTATCAAGGATCTAGCAAGAAGGGAACACATCACTTAGATGTAGTCCCCCATTTTAAGGGAGATTGAGGAGGAAGATTCCCAAAGAAGTTCGCAACCCGAAAGTTCAAGGTATATGATGGAAAGACCGATATCATAGATCATGTGTTCCAATATAGGCAAGTGATGACCCTAGGTGTTGTATATCCCCATTCAGCCTAGGATATGTCACTCAAAAGTGGTTTAAAAGGTAGCCTCATAGGTCGGTCAAGAACTTTAAGTCACTCACAGAGGCCTTCACAGCTCACTTTATAACAATCATTTCACAACCAAAGAGGATGGATTATCTCCTCACCATAAGGAAGAAACCCCACGAGACTTTATGAGGTAATGTTAGGATCTAGTGGGAAACCTTCAATGAGGTCTAAGATTGCTCAGAGCAAGTAGTTGTTGCATCGTTAAAAATAGGTCTTCCTCATAACTCCATGTTACACCAGTCCCTTACTAAAAAGTAGGTAGACACCATCATTAATCTTATGTCGTGCATTATAAAGTATGCCAAGGTGGAAGATATGGTTACCCTCAGCTAAGGTGAGAATGATCGCGCAAAGGTGACCACGAGAAATAACACAGAGATTACTCCCAACAAAGGGAGAAAAAAACATAACGAATGATCCAAATATGGGATCAAGGAAGACTGATCCAAGGCTTTCTAGGCGATTAACATTGTTTTTAATAAACCAATATAGAAGATCTTGGGTAAGATCAAGGACCATTAATTCCTCAGGTGGTTGAAGAAGATGGGAGGTGATCTGATAAAAGGGAATGATGATCTTAGGTGTACCTACCACAAGGAGAATGGACACAAGGTTGGGAATTACAAGGCCCTCAAATCCCATACGAAAGAGTTATCCCAGGCAGGACATTTGAATGAATACGTTGAGAAGAAAGCTGACAAGGTCAACACCGACGCTGACCAAAAACTAGATAATGTTTTGGAGGAAGAACTGGGGCATGAATTTTCCTATATCCATGGTGCTTCAGATCTCAAGCAGGTCTAAGGAAACACAGTTTGAATGGAGTTCAGGAAAATCACTACAATTATGGAGGCCTTCCAAATTGACCATGCCAAAAGCAAGAATGGAAAGTGCAGGCGACTAGAATACAAGGACTATAACAAGAACATAGTCTTCATGGAATATGATTTGATAGGAGTGCGGACCCCACACTATGATGTGTTGGTAATCACCCTCAGGATTGTAAACTAGGACGTGGATAAACTACTAGTCGATCAAGGGAGTTCCTCTGAAGTTATGTTCTTGGAGATTTTACACAAGCTCAAACTGAAGATGTAAAACTTGAAGGAAGCAACCATTTCCCTACAAGATTTGCTTTAAAAATGACTATGCCATTGTGGAAGGTGGTCCTACCTGTTTGGGCCGATAGTCTCTCAAAACTGATTGAGTTCTTGGTGGTAGACATTGACTCCCCCTATCATGCTATTATGGGAAGAGGGTGGTTGCACGCCATGCAGGTTGTCCCCTCCACTTATCACCAAAAACTCAACTACATTACATAGCGAGGAATAATGGAAATCAGAGGCAATCATGACATTGCTTGGAAGTGTTTTATCCCTTCCATCAGACCCAAACAATATACACTACATCAAAAAAAGACTTCTATCACCTTTCACCCGCAAGAACTTATTACGATAAAAAACCATGATAAAAATGTACAGGAGTGTTGTCAAGGTCTTTGACCGTGACAAGTCCTTGACAATTGGTTGTTGTGATCTTATCACGGTCAATAACCGTGACAAAACTGGCAGTTTTTTCTAATTATGTCAAAATGAAAACAACGCCCCTTCCCCCTAATTCTCTCTCTTTATCTCTAAACTCTCTCTAACCCAAAAGTCTTCATCCTCAACCTCTTTTCAAGAAATACACTTTTCAAGAGACATATTCAGGTCATTATATTCACCCGGTAACTTCTCCCTTTCTCTCCATATATATATATATATATATATATATATATATACGAATTTGGGTTCTCGGGATTATGATAGTTTCAAATTTAGGGTTATGAAATTGATCTCATATTTGGGTTTTAAATGCCTCAAATTGTCATATCTAAATACATATTTGACTGAGATTTTAGGATTCAAGGGTTCCATGTTTCAAATTTAAGTAATGAAATGGTTTCAAAAATTGGGTTTTGGGTTTCAAAATCAAAGATATTCGAATTAGACTTTGTTTACAATAAAATGTATAATTAGTATATCTATATTTATATGGAAGGTCTTTGATAAAGAGGAATAGGACTCAAGACTACCGATTTTGGAATAGAACTCGAACTTTAAAAAGGAACACTCTGGCTTGAAAACGTACCACGGCGGGCAGGTTGAGACAACCAACATCCCCCAATCAGCACCGCTAATGGCATAAGCACTTCGTGCGCGTCCAATGTAACACGTAGCAACCAGTCGCTCAGTTGTAGGACTCCCGGTTTGAGAATAGGACAAAAATTTGAAAATAGGTACACTTAGGCCTAAAAACGTGCCGCGAGGGGGCAAACACCCCCAACCGCCCCAAACGGCACCGTACGGGGAACGAACACCTTGTTTTCATCCAATGTAACACGTAAAAACCTATCATGCAGTCGAAGGAATTCCAGTTTGAGAATAGGACACGAATTTGAAAACAGGCACACTTTGGCTTGAAAATTTGCCATGAGCAGGCTTAGACCACCAGTGGCCCCCAAACGGCACCACGAGTGGCACGAACACCTCATGAATGCCCAACGTAACACATAACAATTGGTGGCACAGTTTTGGGACTCCCCATTTGAGGATAGGACACAAATTTGAAAATGGCACACTTAGGCTTGAAAATGTGCCCGGGGGGGGGGGGGAGGATGCCCAAAATACTCCAAATGGAATCGCGGTGGGCACAAACACCTTGTATGGGTCCAAAATAACACATAGCAATCGGTCGTGAAGTCACGAGACTCCTGGTTTGAGAATAGGACAGGAAATTGAAAAAAAGGCACACTTAGGCTTGAAAACATGCAGTGGGTGGGGGGGAGTCCACCAATGACACCCAAACGAAACCGCGAGTGGCACGAGCACCTCTTGCGCATCCAATGTAATATGTAGTAATCAACCTCGTAGTTGCAGGACTCCCGGTTTGAGAAATGGACACAAATTTGAAAACGAGTACACTTAGGCTTGAAAACATGATGCGAGGGGGATAACACTCCCAACCGTCCTCATACGACATCATGAGGGGCGTGAAAACCTCATGCGCATCCAACGTAACACGTAGAAAATGACCGCATAGCCGCAGGACTCCCAGTTTGATAATAGGACACGAAATTTGAAAATAGGCACACTTAGGCTTGAAAACGAGTCGCGGGTGGGACGAGACTACCAGCGGTCCCCTAATGGTACAACGAATGGCATGAACACCTCATACACGTCCAACATAATACTTAATAACAGTTTGTATAGTCCTGGGACTCCTTGTTTGAGGATAGGAAACAAATTCAAAAATAGGCACACTTAGGCTTGAAACACATGCCGCGGGGGGCAGGCACCCCTAGCGGACCCCAAGGGGAATCGCGAGGGGAACGAACACCTCATGTGCGTCCAACGTAACATGTAGCAATCGAACGCACATTTTTGGGACTCCCAATTTGGGAATTGGATAATAATTTGATAAAAGGCACACTTTGGCTTGAAAATATATCGCAAGGGGCGGGTCGAGACCACCAATAGTCCTCAAATGACACTACGAGTGGCACAAAAACCTCGTGCACATCCAACGTAACATGTGGAAATCGACCATGCAGTCGCTAGACTCCCAGTTTGAGAATAGGACACGAATTTGAAAAAAGGCACACCTAGGCTTGAAAAAGTGTTGCGAGGGGGCGGGCACCTCCAAATTCCCCCAAACGGCACTACGAAGGGCACGAACACCTCTTGCGCATCCAACATAACACATAGCAATTGACCACCCTATCGCAAGACTCCTAGTTTGAGAATACGACACGAATATGAAAACAAGCAGATTTGGGATTGAAAATATGCCGCGGGTGGGTTGTGGCCACCAGAAGCCCCCAAATGGCATTGTGAGTGACACGACCACCTCACGCGCATCTAACGTAACATGTAGTAATCGGTCGCGCAGTCTCAAGACTCAAATTTTGAGGATAGTATAGAAATTTTAAAATAGGCACACTTAACTTGACAACATACCATTGGGGGGGGGGGGGGGACGGGTACCACCAGCGGCCTCCAAACGACACCATGGAGGGCACAAACACCTTGTACGAATACAACGTAACACGTAGCAGCCAATTGTACAGTGGTGGGAATCTTGGTTTGAGTATAGGACATGAATTTGAAAATAGGTACACTTAGAGTTGAAAACGTGTTGTTTGGGGGCACACTGGCCGCGTAGTCGCGGGACTGGCCACCCAGTCACGAGACTCCCAGTTTGAGGTTAGGACCCAAACAAGTCGTATTATTTTTTGCTAGTTAAATATGGTCACTACTCTAGTCCCTGACCATATTTTATTTTTATATTAGAGTTAAATATGGTCACGACTAAGGGCTATGACAATATTTGGAAAGGGAAATATTGGTCACGGTCTACGTTCATGACCACATGCTTGACCATTTTCGTGATAGTTTAGTATTGAGTCATGGCTTAGGGATGTGACCAGTTTATGAGCCTCGTCATGCATGGACCGCAGATTGAAGCCCTTATACTTTTGACTCATTTGAGTCTAGACTGTATAAGATCTCATCTAGTTTGGAAATTGTGACAAAATAGTGTCCTTCCTAGAAACCAAAGAGCTTCAGAGATTGGGTTGCTTCTTCTTCTATTCATCTTGTGATGATCCTGAGACTATAGCCATCACTCACACACTTAGAACTTAATTCTTGCATTTCATATTGCACATTCATGTGTATTAATGTGGTGAGTGTGTTTAAATCCCTTAATTTGATTTTTATTAATTTTTTGGGAATTTTAAACATATTTTAAACAAGGTTTTATTTAATTAAAACTTGATTTAAAAAGTTTTGGGGTTAATATATAAATATGGATTGTTGTGATTATTGGCCTAAAGTTACTCTGGGTAGAAACCAAAAGCGCTAGAGACTCTAGGGTTGGCTTTGTAATTAATTTGGGACGCGCGATTACATTCGTCCTATGGCCAACACTTGCTGTTCTCTGATTGGCCCTAGGTGTGTTTCTTTACAGAGACAAACCTTCGCATGTTTTCAGCCCTTGGATCAACCCTTATCGATGGCCTGCATGTCGCCTGAGTGAATCCCCGTGTAAACCCTTAAGCCAATCACAGCCTGTTTAATCCACCGCCTGTTGTGAGCCCTTGGATTGCAGTCAAAGGAGCTTGACTCAATCTCAGCCATTGTTTTTGAACGATGCTCTGGAATCTTCTTCTCTTCCTATTTAAAGGCCTCTCATGTCAGCCTTCGAAAGCTTTTGCCACTTTGAGTTTTCTCAGAAAAAGAATAGAGAGAGAGAGAGAGAGAAGAGAGAAGAGAGAAGTTAGAGAGAGAAACCAGAGAGCCAAGTTAGAAACCCTAACTTCGTCCAAAAACTTCTCAAGCCCAAACCACTTACCTCTCCATAAAACACCATAATCAAATAAACACCATCCTTAGTGTTTTCTTGAGTTTATAAGAGTTCGAGTTGAGTGATCTTGGGTTGCTGAAATCCTTGTGTTCATAAAATCTTATTTCCAACTTAGACACATACTCAGATCTTGTTTCTGTTTCAATAGAAATCATAGATCTGTAGTTTTGCATGTCATAATACACTTAGTTGCATTTTTTTCTCATCTTGAGAAGTTCGTTGTTGATTGTTTTCTGTTAAAACATTTTCTTACTTCAGAATCAACAATAGATGTTTTTCTATTTTATGTTTTTACAAAACCTAACCTGACCTAGTTGGATTCGCACTTGGAGGGTTCTCAATCTCCAAAATATTTTCAAAAGTGATTGAGAAAGGTCTTGACCGATTTCTTAAGCAAGATCTCCGTGGAATCTGGGTTATATTGAAAGGTCAAAAAGGTTTTTGGTTTTGTAAGAAAGAAAATTAACAATCTCACTGCATATAGACTTTATATGTGATTTGTTAGGATTGTCTGTAACTAATAAGTGTGTGTGTGTTCATGCATGTGTTTTAGAACACTATTCACAAACATCTTCACACTACATACACTGAAAGTGTTGGCTATAAGATTTGGTGAACATAAGTCGACGTAAAGTGCTGAAACAAAGGAAGAGTTGACAAACTGAGAGGACTACATCAACAATCAAGATCTGCAGAAAAGTTTAAGGACGCCAGAGGGTATAATCCTGAACTTGTATAGACTTGTTATTGTGTGCATGTTAGTTAAATAGGTTGTAACTCACATATTTGTTTTAGTGATTGCTTTTTTGTTTTACTTCGTAGAGGGAGTCGTGGATGTTTCCTCAAGGTTGAGGTTTTCCACGTTAAAAATCCTGAGTATTAATATTTCTACATTTTCTCATCCCATTCTGTTGTGTGCTGAGTTTAAAACATTTTAAACTGTTTACTAAAACTTGTTATCAAATCTTGTCCTAATCTCGTACATAATTTTGTTAACACATCTTGTGTTCAAAATCAGTTTGATTTAAGTAAAGAGTTTCTTCAACAAACTTTCGGAGTTGCTTAAATAGTTTATTTTCATAAACGGCCTTGGCAACGCTATTTCAATTGGTATCAGAGCATTTGGTGAACTTTTTTCAAAAAGATCCTGAGTTTCTGAAACTGTTTTCTCAAAATCAATTATGGACGAGAAAAACGAAAGATATGGTAACTTGACCAGACCTCCAGTCTTTGATGGAACCAATTTCTCTTACTGGAAAGTAAGAATGATTGCTTTCATTCAAGGCACTCTGGGAGATGATGTCTGGGATATTATTGAAAATGGATACTCTTATCCAACTAAACCAGCCACTGAAGGAAGTAATGAGAGGATTAAGAAAATATTGAGTGAGTTTACTCAAGAAGAGAAACAAGTTTCTCGAAATAATAACAAAGGCAAGAATGCTATATTTATGTCTATAAACGAACATGAGTTCAAGAGAATCTCATCTTGTACCACTTCTAAGGAAGCATGGGATACCTTGATTACTGCCCATGAAGGAGACTCTAGGGTAAAAGCTGCTAAGACTCAGATGTTAATCCAACAGTATAATTCCTTAATCATGTCTGAATCGGAGTCTTTTGATGACTTCTACATGAACCTTACTGATATTGTCACTAAACTTCATGCTAATGGTATAACTTATGATAGACAAGAAATTGTATCTAAAATTCTGAGATTATTACCACAGAAATTTGACAATAAAAGATATGCTATTGAGGAGATGTGTGATATTAATCTCACTCCTGAATTACTCAGTAGCAAATTAAGAACTGTGGAAATGGAATTAGTGTTTAAGAAACAATTGACCCACACTCATAGGAAACATACCAATTCCAACCTTATCTTTTCCTCTAAGATGACTAAGCCTGAGTTAAACACTCCTAGTAATGATTCTGATGAGGACTGTGACTTAGAAAGTCTAGATAATCAGATTGCCCTAATGTCAAAATAATTTAAGAAAATTGTTAAATTTAGAAACAGTATTGCAAATAGACAGGGCAAGTCTAATTATTCTACTCCTTCAAATCACAAGCCCCATGAGAAACCTCATGACAAACAGAACAAGGACAACACAAGACCTCATAGAGACCTCAAGAAAATTGAATGCTATAGATGTGGTAAACTAGGACACATTGCTCAAGACTGTAGAGTTAATTTAAATACCCAAAACAAACACTCTAGAGCTAACATCTGCAAAACATGGGATGACTCAAGTGATTCTGAAAATGAGGAACCTGAGACATCTGATGATTTTGATCCTTGTTTATCCTTCTTTGCCAAAATCATATATAATGATGATATGCCTATGCTTGATAGTGAGGATGAGTTTAGTAATTATAGTTCTGTTGCTGTGAATCATACTTTAACTGGTTTAGATGCTTTACTTACTGAGAACATTAATACTTCTTCCTCGGGGTGTGTGAGTCAAAGGGGAATCGATACTGCTGATGTCAATGGGTACGTGAGTTTAAGAAATGAAACCTTAGGGGTAACTTCACACACTTCACTTAGTGACTCAGACAATGATGATCTCCCAGACATTCACACTCTATATGCTAAAACTCTTAAGAAAAGCACTAGACTAGAAAAGATTGTGAAAGATCTTACCAAAAAGCTAGAGGATCTAAGCGTGATGGTAAAACTGAATGCTGAAGAGTATACTACTCAATGCATGTCTCATGAAAGTGAAGTCAAAGTGTTTGATGAAAAACTGAAAACTTTAACTGAAGCTAATGAAATTCTGGAGAAAAAATACAAAGGGACATTATTAGAATTGGAACAAACAAAAGAAAAGACAGCAACTGTTTTCAAAAAATTTACAAAATTTGAAAATAATTCAAACTGTTTTGATGGATTTGTTGCTGAATCTAAAACCAATTCTGATGATAGAACTGGAATAGGGTTTTGCCCCAATTTGAAGACACAAACAAAACATGTTGAACCTATCAAATTTGTGTCAGGAGGCAAAAGACCTATTGAAACATGTCCAGATTTTCATTCTCTAAAAACTAAGTTTGATCATCAAAACACTAACACTAGAGATGCAAGTTTCTCTAAGCATGAAAGTTTACCAAAGGGAAAATATGTCTGCCCCCCAATTAGGAAAAGTGAACCTACTTTCAAACCTGTGCTACCTAGGAATAAAAGTCAGCCTCAAAATTTCTCAAAACCTTTGTTTAGAGACTTTCCTAAGGAAAACCCCATTCTGAGCAATCTTTATTGCTCCTATTGTGATATATACGGCCACTCTTTCGATAATTGCTATGCTAGGAGACTGATTAAGCCTATCTACAACACCCCTATGTACCATAACTTTAACTATTCTAGGAGGAGTCGTAACAATTATGTCCTTCCCAGGCCACCAGACAAAAACTCCAACTATAGGAATAGAAAGACTAAACCTAAGAGGACATTTACTAGAAGGAATCCCAGAAACCTTTCTAAATCAAATGCTCAGGTGGTTAAATTTACCCAAAATTATGCGCAAAATGTTTTTCAACAAAAATCTACTGCTCGCAAATTTTATCAAATGAGAGCAAACAAGCGCAAACAGAAAACCAGAGCAATTTGGGTTAGAAAAGATGATCTAGTACCCCAGATGAAGTGTAATATTGTTATTTCAGCCTTAAAAGCTGAACTTACATCTTCTGGTTGGTATTTGGATTCTGGATGTTCCAAGCATATGACAGGTGATGATACAAAACTTTTAAATATAACCCACTTTGATGGTGGAAAAGTTGTTTTTGGTGATGGAATATCGTTCCAGATCATAGGCAAAGGAACTCTTAAAGAAAAAGGACTTCCTGTTCTTGAAAATGTTCTCTTAGTTAAAAGTCTTAAGGTTAATTTACTTAGCATTTCACAATTTTGTGACTCAAACTATACTGTTACCTTTTCAAAGAACAATTGCAAGATTTTAAATGAAAAGGGAGAATGCTTAATTACAGGATTCAGGACTCCTGACAATTGTTATACTGTCATGTCTAGTTCTGAAATCTGTAATGTTGCCAGAATGGATGACAACGAGATATGGCATAACAGAATGGGTCACATTAATTACGAAAATTTGAGTAAATTGTCTTCTCTACAAATAGTTAGAGGAATACCAAAAATTAAACCTATTCATAACATTGTCTGTGGTCCCTGTCAAGAAGGAAAAATTGTTAAAGCACCTCATAAAAGGGTTAAAGACATCCTTACCTCTAGTCCCTTAGAACTCATCCATATGGACCTAATGGGTCCTTCTCAAACTGTTAGTCTTTGTGGACACAGTTATATTCTAGTTATGGTTGATGACTTCACTAGGTTCACCTGGGTAGCTTTCTTAAAACAGAAATCCGATACTTTCCAAACTTTTTTAAAGATTCTTTTACGGATTGAAAATTAGAAAGACACTCAAGTGAATAGAATTCGAAGCGATAGAGGTGGTGAATTCAAAGATACTGGTGTTATAGAATACTGTGACTATAATGGTTACAAACATGAGTTCAGTGCTCCTAAAACCCCTCAACAAAATGGTATAGCTGAAAGAAAGAACCGTACCCTTCAAGAAATGGCACGTGTCATGCTCCATGCCAAGAACTTACCTAAGTATTTTTGGGTAGAATCTATTCGTACAGCATGCCATCTTATTAATAGGGTCTACCTTAGAAAGAATTCCAAACAAACCCCTTATGAACTTTGGTACAATAAAAAGCCTAATCTTAAGTACCTTAGAACCTTTGGTAGTACCTGCTATGTTTGCAAAGATAGGGAACACTTGTCTAAATTTGAGAGTAGGGGAGATAAAGCCATATTCTTAGGATATTCACCTAATAGTAGAGCTTATCGGGTATTTAATCTTTGCACTAAAACCTTAATGGAATCCATAAATGTAATTGTTAGTGACACTACTATAGAAAGCAAGACTAGTGAATTAATTATAGAAGAAGAATCTTCAAATATTTTAGAAAAAGACTCTTCTGAAATAAATAATTCATTACCTATTGAGTCACCTGAAGTACCTAACTGGGTTTCTAAAGACCATCCCATAAACAATGTAGTTGGTAACCCTAGTGAACCAGTACGTACAAGATCCCAACTTAGAAATTATGCACTCTATGCATGCTTTGTTTCTCTCTTGGAACCAAAGCATGTAAATGAGGCATTGAATGACACTCACTGGATTTCTGCTATGCAGGATGAACTTTTACAATTTGTCATTCATGATGTATGGTATCTTGTTCCACGTCCTGATCACAAAAAGGTTATTGGTACTCGTTGGATTTTCAAAAATAAAACTGATGAAAATGGGATAGTAATTAGAAATAAAGCTAGACTAGTTGCTCAAGGTTATTCCCAAATAGAAAGAATTGATTTTAACGAGACCTTTGCTCCTATCACTCGTTTAGAATCAGTTCGTCTGCTTCTTGCTATAGCCTGTCACATGCATTTTACATTATATCAAATGGATGTTAAATCTGCATTCCTTAATGGAATACTTGCCGAGGAAACCTATGTAGAACAACCTAAAGGGTTCATTGACCCTAATTATCCTAATCATGTATTTCGGTTGAAAAAGGCTTTATATGGTCTTAAGCAAGCTCCTAGAGCTTGGTATGAGCGCCTGTCCAGTTTTCTGCTGGATAATGGTTTCAAAAGAGGTGGAAATGACCAAACCTTATTTGTCAAACATTTTGACAAACACATTACTATCGCTCAAATCTATGTTGACGATATCATATTTGGATCTACTTCTACCTCAGAAGTAAAATCTTTTGCTGAAATCATGAGTACGGAATTTCAGATGTCCCTTATGGGGGAGTTACAGTTCTTCCTAGGTCTCCAAGTCAAACAACAACCAGATGGATTTTTTCTTTCGCAGACTAAGTACGCATTAGAGATAGTTAAAAAATTTGTCCTCGAGAGTGCTAAAAGTGCTAAAACGCCTATGAGTACTACAGAAAAACTGTCTAAAGATGAAAATGGAAAATCTGTAGATCCTACTTTATATCGCAGTATGATTGGCACATTACTCTATTTAACTGCCTCGCGTCCTGATATCATGTATGCTGTGTGTGTTTGTGCGCGTTATCAAAACAACCCCAAAGAGAGCCATTTAAACTCTGTTAAACGGATAATTAAATATGTTAAAGGCACTCTAAATTTAGGAATTTGGTACACGAATGACACACCGAGCACTATTATTGGGTACAGTGATGCTGATTGGGCTGGGTGTACTGATGATAGTAAAAGCACTTCAGGCGCATGTTGTTATATTGGTAATAACTTGGTAGGATGGAGTAGTAAAAAACAGAACTGCACATCTCTTTCGACTGCTGAATCTGAATACATAGCCGCCGGTAGCTGTTGTGCCCAATTATTGTGGCTTAAACAAATGCTAAATGATTATGGTATTCTAGAACCCACACTTCATCTCTATTATGATAACCAAAGCGCGATCAATATTTCTAAAAACCCGGTTCAACACTCGCGAACTAAGCACATTAAGATAAGACATCACTTTATTCGTGAATTAGTTGAAACCAAGGAATTAGAAATCAACTATCTTCCAACTGATCTACAACTTGCAGATTTGTTTACCAAACCTCTTGATTTTAATAGATTCATTTCTTTACGTAAATCTATTGGTATGGTTTGTGTTGAATAAATACCTGTTATACTTTCCAAGTTCCTTCCCTTTGTCCATTTGAGACAAAATGGGGGAGAAATTTGAGTCTATTTTTGCATATACTAAAAATCTTGATCTTAGTAATTCTTTGCAGGTATTCTTCTTGTACAGTCATTCTCTTTTGTAATAATAGGATGTTAAACTGTATATAGTTGAGTTATGTAATTTTTGCTTTCTAGGATTTGGGTAGATAGAACTTTTATAGGAATAGGTTTTCCTTATTTGTTGTCGCCCTACGAGTCTAGATGACTCAAAGGAGATTTTGTCTCATATTTCCAAAGGGGGAAATTGAAGCCCTTATACTTTTGACTCATTTGAGTCTAGACTGTATAAGAGCTCATCTAGTTTGGAAATTGTGACAAAATAGTGTCCTTCCTAGAAACCAAAGAGCTTCAGAGATTGGGTTGCTTCTTCTTCTATTCATCTTGTGATGATCCTGAGACTATAGCCATCACTCACACACTTAGAACTTAATTCTTGCATTTCATATTGCACATTCATGTGTATTAATGTGGTGAGTGTGTTTAAATCCCTTAATTTGATTTTTATTAATTTTTTGGGAATTTTAAACATATTTTAAACAAGGTTTTATTTAATTAAAACTTGATTTAAAAAGTTTTGGGGTTAATATATAAATATGGATTGTTGTGATTATTGGCCTAAAGTTACTCTGGGTAGAAACCAAAAGCGCTAGAGACTCTAGGGTTGGCTTTGTAATTAATTTGGGACGCGCGATTACATTCGTCCTATGGCCAACACTTGCTGTTCTCTGATTGGCCCTAGGTGTGTTTCTTTACAGAGACAAACCTTCGCATGTTTTCAGCCCTTGGATCAACCCTTATCGATGGCCTACATGTCGCCTGAGTGAATCCCCGTGTAAACCCTTAAGCCAATCACAGCCTGTTTAATCCACCGCCTGTTGTGAGCCCTTGGATTGCAGTCAAAGGAGCTTGACTCAATCTCAGCCATTGTTTTTGAACGATGCTCTGGAATCTTCTTCTCTTCCTATTTAAAGGCCTCTCATCTCAGCCTTCGAAAGCTTTTGCCACTTTGAGTTTTCTCAGAAAAAGAATAGAGAGAGAGAGAGAGAGAGAAGAGAGAAGAGAGAAGTTAGAGAGAGAAACCAGAGAGCCAAGTTAGAAACCCTAACTTCGTCCAAAAACTTCTCAAGCCCAAACCACTTACCTCTCCATAAAACACCATAACCAAATAAACACCATCCTTAGTGTTTTCTTGAGTTTATGAGAGTTCGAGTTGAGTGATCTTGGGTTGCTGAAATCCTTGTGTTCATAAAATCTTATTTCCAACTTAGACACATACTCAGATCTTGTTTCTGTTTCAATAGAAATCATAGATCTGTAGTTTTGCATGTCATAATACACTTAGTTGCATTTTTTTCTCATCTTGAGAAGTTCGTTGTTGATTGTTTTCTGTTAAAACATTTTCTTACTTCAGAATCAACAATAGATGTTTTTCTATTTTCTGTTTTTACAAAACCTAACCTGACCTAGTTGGATTCGCACTTGGAGGGTTCTCAATCTCCAAAATATTTTCAAAAGTGATTGAGAAAGGTCTTGACCGATTTCTTAAGCAAGATCTCCGTGGAATCTGGGTTATATTGAAAGGTCAAAAAGGTTTTTGGTTTTGTAAGAAAGAAAATTAACAATCTCACTGCATATAGACTTTATATGTGATTTGTTAGGATTGTCTGTAACTAATAAGTGTGTGTGTGTGTTCATGCATGTGTTTTAGAACACTATTCACAAACATCTTCACACTACATACACTGAAAGTGTTGGCTATAAGATTTGGTGAACATAAGTCGACGTAAAGTGCTGAAACAAAGGAAGAGTTGACAAACTGAGAGGACTACATCAACAATCAAGATCTGCAGAAAAGTTTAAGGACGCCAGAGGGTATAATCCTGATCTCGTACATACACTGAAAATGTAGTTTAAGGACTACATTTTAAACTGTTTACTAAAACTTGTTATCAAATCTTGTCCTAATCTCGTACATAATTTTGTTAACACATCTTGTGTTCAAAATCAGTTTGATTTAAGTAAAGTGTTTCTTCAACAAACTTTCGGAGTTGCTTAAATAGTTTATTTTCATAAACGGCCTTGGCAACGCTATTTCACAGATTATGTCCATGACTAGATCATCACGACCCTTGTCCACAACCATGATTCATAATGACAAGGTCTGTGACCACTAACTTCAGTTAGGGATTTGGGCCGTGACCTGTGAATTTGGTCACGAACGATATGGTCACGGCCCAAGGATTTGACCATTTGCCTAACTTGGTGTAGTGTGAGGACCTAAATTTGTGACGACCGATTCTGCGGATCGATGTAAATTCCGAGGACCTAAAGTTATGATTATCGATTCTACAGACCGAGGTTAGTTTTGAGGACCTAATGTTGTAGTTTATAAGGGGATAGCTCCGCTAGGCGAGGCATGCATGATTTTAGTGTAGGCACACCTTTTGTTTCACTGGGGAATGGGTTGACTTACGATTTCCTCTAGGGAAAGTTTAATATTCCTAGATACGGGTGTACTGCTAGGAAAATATAGTAGGCTTGAGTGCGGGTCCACCGTTGGTCTCGCTGGGAATATGTTGATAATAAAAGTGCTTTGTTATTTCGACTGGGGATTTTCGACAGTTGGTAAGGGGATTGGTTCTCCAAAAAATAATTTTCCCATGGAAAATAATGTTCTACATTTTTCAGGGATTTTTGGCAATTTTTTGGGATGATTTTTTTTTTTTTTTGGGGGGGGGGGGGGGTACCGATAGATAGGTCTGGGGAGGTGCCTATAGTCATAGGGAATGAACTCCTAGGCTTCTTGGGAAGAGGAAAGGCTAACTTCCGGTCGGCATGGTCAGGGAACTGCTGATCGGCATGCCATTTAACCTTCAATAAAAATGGGGTGGACCCTCTTCATTTTTCACACCTTCAAGTGATTGATTCTATTTCTTTCTCTTTCTAAGAGTTGTTCCTAAGTCATTCTTTCATCAAAACATCAAACGACAGACACTTCTGGCGATGGTAATGACGAATGGCTATCCGTTGATGATTGGAAAGGCCTAGAGTGTCAGTTTGTAGTGCTCGTTGCGCTAGGCGATGTGAATGCCTATGACTCATTTGAGTCAGATGTTGATGAGTACATTTTGTTGCGCGAGCCTAGGCACCATTGTTTGGAAAAGGTGAAAAACTTTAATAGCCATGTGAGTATTCTGAGCTTTGGTTTTCCAAATTCATTTTCTTTTTTGCTTCTTGTGCTAATGAAGTTTTTTTAATTATTTGTAGACTAATATAGCTCCTTTGATAATTTAATCTCAAGGGATGACTGAGTTAAAGGATGTTCGGGAAAACACTCTGTAGTGGTGCGCTGGATGGTGTCATTGGCAGGTGCATTGGATGAGACGTTGCGCTCTTCTACGGTATTTTTTCTCTTGGTGAGAGGTGGTGGGACATGACCCCCATGTTCCATTTGGCTCCAGGTGATTACTATCATTTCCATTAATGTCCAGTAGCTGACGGGGATGGATTGTGAGGGACATCAATTTATGATGGATCGTACTTTGCGGGTGACTCCATAGGCAGTGCAACCCGCTTTAGGGGATGTAGGTAGAATTGTGTCAGGGGATTCTATCTGGATTTCTATGTCGAGGGAGATGCTGTTAAAGAGGAGGGTTGATGTGACGGATGGGTGACAAGTGAGGCAGACAACCCATCTATCTATTTTGCTTTTTTTAGGATGCATGGTGGTGACGAGCGGAGACGTCGTCCACTTGTGGTTTTTGTCATATTTGCAGCTTATGTTGGACGTACCTTTGAATGATTGCAGGAGCTTTACTTTAGTGTCCATTTATGTTTCTCTGGCTGAATTTAGCTGTGCTATCGATAAACTTTTATAGTACCCACGTACCCTCTAGCAGTAACGTAAGGAGAAATTTCCAATTAACTCAAATTATAAGTGTTGGATTAATTGCAGACACAAATATTTGAGTCATAGGATGGAAGTTTATGAGCGCCAAGCCTATATCATATGAGTTCAAGACGTAGCGACTAAGTCTAATTGAAGATATCATCATTGCCGATTTTTATGCCTTATTAAACGTCATCAACGTTTCAACTTTCCAAGGTCTCTAAGGTACGAATGCACATGTTATATTGAGCCTTAGATTAATTTTTATTACGTGTCATTTTTTTTTACTAAACAAACTTTAAAATGATTTTTTTTTTTTTAAGAAAATAAATTTTTATGAAAAGTCGTTCGAACGAGATATCAAACATTTGTTTTTTTTTGCAATCTCGTTCATATTTTCATTCGTAGTATCATTTAAATATACTTCATTACTGAAATCTCGTTCTAACGAGATAATAGAGTCGTTCAAACAACCGTGTTAGTTTTTCCAAAAAATTGCAGTTTTCAGCAGTTTTTGAGAAGTTGTCCCACTACCTTTTCCCACCTATTTTAGTAGTGCGTGCAACCATTTTTCCTGAGACTTTTTACATCTTCCAAAATAAAGAAACACTTTGAAAAAGTCCCCTTGGTGTTTGCTAATCAAAATAAATTAATTTCAAGGATAAAACTAAGTTTTTACACCCAATTATTTCATGATCCAAGTTTCTTTATATCATATGTCTTGAGATCAACATTATGGCATCGGGTTTCATTCTCTACCCCAAAAGATATTCTTTCCTAAGGAGGATTTCGTTTTGTGTTCGTGGTGTACATACGAAAGTGGATTTCGTGTGTGTTAACAATTGATTTTCCCCATCGGTGGATTATGAGATGAAGTTGGACTCGTGAGTTGTCTACTAGGCAGAGGTGGAGGAACTAAGAGCACTGAGGCTCTCGAGGGCGTTGAGTATTGTTTAAGTATTCGATCGTGTCCTTTTTAATTTCGTAGTTAATGGATTTATGGCTGGGCCTTCTGTAGTTTTTCCTATTGTGGGTTTTCCTCGTAGATCGAGGCATTGTGGTTGTGTTTATTTTTATCTTATTAAAACACGTAGATGCATGGTAATGCTAACAGAGTCATTCCAACGACCGTGTCTATTTTTGCAAATATTGACAGTTTTGAACAGTTTTTGAGCAGTTGTCCCACTACCTTTTCCCACCTATTTTAGTAGTGCGTGACAACCATTTTTCCTGAGACTTTTTTCCATCTTCCAAATGAAAGAAACAATTTGAAAAAGTCCCCTTGGTGTCTATTAATCAAAATGAATTAATTTCAAAAACAAAAATAATTTTTTATACCCAATTGTTTCACTATCCAAATTTCTTTATATCATATGTTTTGAGATCAACATTTTGGCACTGGGCTTCATTCTCTAACCTAACAGAGATCCTTTCCTACAGAGAATTCTGTTATGTACATACGAAAGTGGATTCCACGCGGTTGAGGATTGATTTTTCGCATCGGTGGATTTCGAGATGAAGGTGGACTCCAGAGTTATCGACTAGGCAGAGGTGGAGGGAAGAAGAGCGTCAAGGCTTGCAAGGGCATTGAGTCTTGTGTAAGTATTTTGTCATGTCCTTTGTAATTTCGTACTTAGTGAACTTATGGCTAGGCTGTCTGAGGTTTTCCCATTGTGGGTTTTCCTCCTACATCGCGGCATTGTGGTTTTGTTTATTTTTATCTTGCAAAAACATGTAGATGCATGCTTAGGCTTAAAAAGATAAATATTGGTTTAATAACAACATTTTTTTAATTTGGTGCTTATTTATTTTTTAGGTAATTTTAATTAATTTAATTCAAGTCTATTTAATATTTTGGCTAAATTCATGTTTGGTTTGTTTGGCCTAATTTGGAACATGAATCAATTTTGTTTGAAAGAAAATTTAAACATTTTTTTAATTAATTGTTAATTTTGAAAGAATTCTAAAATTTGGGAATATTTGGCGAACCATCCTTTTTGAATTTTTAAAATTGAGTTTTTGCATTTTCAGATTGGTATCAAAGCATTTTTACCCTATCACATAACTTTAATTATATTTTCCTTTATTTTAATCCAGTCCTTATTTTTCATATTTCTTTATTTTCCTACAGATGTGGTTTTGAGAGGTAATAGCACGCAACGTAGGGTTTTTGTCCCTGAGGGATAACAAGTTGGGGAACTCTTGTCGAATGTACCAGTGGTGAAAGTCCAACTAGTAGTCGAACCAATCCCTGTCCTTTAAGGATATGCAGAGGGCTCTGAATGACTTGATAAGCAACAAGGTTAACCTTTTGTCTTTTCCTGTGTTTTTTTGGAATCTTTATTTTTGAGTAGATACTAATTCTTTACTTGGGATGTAGGTGGCTGAGAACACACTATATATTGACTTACTTGAGTCTGAATACATAGGAGTTCCAACTAGTTTGGATATCTAGACAAAATAGTTTAGATTTTTATGAGAACTCCATCTCCTCAAAGTAACAAGCTCAATGAAGAAATCCAGTCCAAGAGAACCTTCAACGGGAAGTTAATTCTAACCCTAAAACCACAAATAGGACACTTTCACTGCATCATACATATCATTTATTTGTTTGAATGGTTTTTCAACACTTCAAATCTTTTTAAAATCAATTTAATTCAATTCAAATCATTTTATATAATTTTAAATAGTTTTAAAATGATTTTTGAATTAATTAAAATATGTTTTTAAAAGTGTTGTGGGTAAAAATTGAATTTCAGAAACTTATTTCCTATGCTGATTGTTTGCGTGGGTAGAATCCAAAAGCGCTATAGAATTGGAGGTGTGATTTGTAATTACGTTCATACATGCGTTTTTGTTTACATATGGTTCGTACACGTGTTGGTAACCTATCGAGTGGATTTGGGTTTTCTGTTAGACACAAAACGCATACTCAGTTTCGTCCCTTGGTTCATCCTAATCAACATAGTGCATGTGTTTTAACGCAATCCTTATGAACCCAGTTTAAACCAATCAGTGTGCATTTAACCCACCGTCTGTGTTAAACCGTTGGATTTAAGTCAGCCTCTCAAGATTCAATCCTGGCCATTAGAATGAGGTTGATGTTCTGGATCCTTCTACGATTAGTATAAAAAGGAACCAAGCCTCATCATTTTGATACTTTTCCCATTTAGTTATTTCTGGGAGAAAAGAGAGAGAAAAGAGAGAGAGAGAGAGAGAGAGAGAGAGAGAGATTAGAAGAAGAAACCCTAAGTTTTCTTCGTAGTTCAAACCTCTGAGTGTTTTTCTCCCAAACCAAACACCAAAACCTAAACAGTCCCAAACACCAAAAAACTCATCCTTGAGAGTTAGACATTTTTAGGGTTTATGTGTTGTTGGTGTTGTGTTTTCGTTTGAAGATCTCTTCAAATCTTTGATTCTCTCAGAACTCATCTCTAAGAGAGACTTAAGTTTCATTGTTGAAACTGAGTTTTTCTAAAAGAGAAAATCACACGATTTTTACGTTTCTCTTTTCAGATCTAGTATTGTAGATCTATTCTGTTTCAACGAGTTTTTGAAATAAACACTTTTAGTTTCAAAATATTTTTTAGATCTGGTGAGTTGTGTGTTTCTAGTTTTTTATTTCATGTTTTATGAAATACTGGTGTACAAAAATAAGAAGGAACACAAAGAGCTCTTATTAAAGTTTTAAGGCATAACCATATATTTGAAAAGAAGTTTTATATAAAAAATTGTTGAATCAATCTTTGCATGTTAAGTCAGAATCTGTTTTAATAAAGTAGACTTCTAGTCTAGTTTGGATCTCAATTGGAGGTTTACAATTTCAAAGATATTTTCAAAACCCAGAAATTATTTAAGACCTTGAACCATCTTCTGAGCAAGGTATCCTTGAGATTTGTGGATAAATAAAAGATCAAGAAGTCTTGGCTTGAATAATCAAGATTCAGAAATAACCTTCATTTTAAAACTGTTATAATTTGTTAGGAAAGTTTGTATAAATCTTGAGAGGGTGAGTAGCATGTTTGCATGTAGTAGCACATCACAAACACTATCTCACACGAACACTTAGACACTGTGGTTATGTCTGGGAATCTTGGAATTTGAAAGAGTTGCTGGAATCAAAATTCAAAGAGAAGAAGATCTAGGAAAAAGCAAAGAAGCAGCAAGAAAAGATTAGTCCAATTCAGAATACCTTTGGAATGGAGAATCTCGTTTAGGTATATTCTAAACTTAGGATAGGATCTTTGTGGTCTGCTTAAGTGTTGTAACTTGATTTTTATTCTAGTGGATTTTTGTTTTGTGCCGTAGAGGGCACCGTGAATGTTTTCCTTGTTTAAGGGTTTTACCACGTTAAAATTCATATGCCTATTTCATTGAATGTTCTTAACTGTTGTTGTGATTGGGACTGCATGGTAACTTTAGTAGATGTTTATTGAAAGTTAAAAAGAAAGGTAATCAACTATCAAATTTAATCCATATATTCAGAAAGTATTTTATAACATATCTTGTATTTTTTGAAAAGGGTTTTTCCCAAAATTTTTATTCAGAGTTTACACAATTTATAACATTCTGTTATTAACCTTATAAACAAAGCTTCTAGTATTAAATCCTTTATCAACTGGTATCAGAGCAGGAACCCCTTTTGTGGTCCTGAAACTTGAGAAATTGTTTTCGAAACTTCTTTCTGAGAAATTTCAGAATATGGAAGAAAAAATTGAGAAGTTAGGTAACCTATCGAGACCACAACTATTTGATGGAAATAATTTTTCGTACTGGAAAGTACGAATGACTACTTTCATTCAAGGAATCTTGGGTGATAAAGTCTAGGAAATGATTGAAACAGGGTTTGAACATCCTACTAAACCTACTTCAACCACTGATTTAACAAGGATTAAGAAACTTCTCAGTGAATTTACTAAAGAAGAGAAAAAATTGTCTCTTGATAATAACAAAGGGAAAAATGCCATCTTTATGTCCATAAACGAACATGAATTTAAAAAAATATCCATATGTTCCACTTCTAAATGGGCGTGGGACACTTTAGTCATTGCCCATGAGGGTGATGAACGTGTCAAAGCTGGAAAAACTCAAATGTTGATTTAGCAATATAACAACCTGATTATGAATGACAATGAATCCTTTGACGATTTTTACATAAGGTTAACTGATATTTTTACAAAACTTCATGCTAATGGTATAACCTACAGTAGAAAGGAAATTGTGTCAAAGATTCTTAAGTTATTGCCATCTAAATTTAACAACAAGAGATATGCTATTGAGGAAATGAATGACCCTAATATGACTCCTGAATTACTTAGCAGTAAACTTAGGAATGTTGAATTGGAACTAGACTTTAAAAAGAAATTGACCAGACAGACTAATAAAGCCTCTAGTTCAAATGTTGTGTTTTCATCTAAATTACCAGTGCCTAAATTGAACCCTCTAAATTTTGACACTAACTGTCTTGAAAATTGTGATTTGGAAAACATTGACAATGAAATAGCTCTTATGAGTAAGCATTTCAAAAAGATTTTGAAATTCATAAATGTTGTAGCCTCTAAACAAGGGAAATCAAATTATAAAGGTAATTAATCTCACAGACCTCATGAAAGAGACAATACCAAACTCACTTATGACAATAGGAGGAACTATGACCCCAACATACCTAAACCTGACATAAAAGATGTTAAGTGTCATCATTGGGGTAAACTTGGTCACTATGCCAGTAAATGTCCAACTAGTTTTAACAATAATAACAAGGCCAATATGTGTAAGACATGGGATAAATCTAGTGATTCTGATGAGGATGAAACTGAGTCAACCCATATAAATGATTACTGCATGCCTTTCTTTGCTAAGATAATATATAATGATGATGCGTGCTTGCCTGCGAACTTGATATGCCTGTTGATGTTGTGAATGATCTTGATGATAATTTTGTCCCTATTACTGCTGAAAGACTATGTGTGAGTCAAAGTGGGAATGTTGATGACGAATTGAACCTGTGCGTGAGTAAAAAACCTATAAAAACATAGGTGACAATTCACACGATGCACATAGTGAGTCTAATGATGACCTGCCTGATTTACATGAGTTATACACTAAAACGGTTAAGAAGAGTGCTCGCCTAGGAAAGATGATAAAAACCTTAAGTGAGTGTATAGATTTACTTAACCAGACCATTAGGAAGAACACTGAAGATTATACTGCCCAATATGTTGCTCATGAGACTAAAATTGAGGACTATGTCTTGAAAATAAAAGATTTAACCCAAAAAAACCATGAATTTGAACAAAAATACAAGGCAACCCTTATTGAACTAGAAGAGTCAAAGCAAAACGTTTCAAATGTGTTTAAAAAATATCAACACTTTGAAACACAAACCAAGACTTATGAAAAAATTGTGACTGGAAGCAAATTTGACTTTAAAGATAAGTCTGGCCTAGGTTTTGGAGAAATAGTGCACACAAGTAAGACCAAAGTTTCTCTTGAAAATGTTGCTTTTATAAAATAAGGCCAAACTTCTCCAAATGTTCAATAAGTGAACCTAGTCTCAATATATCTCAAACAACACATAATCAACACAATCAACAGTTGAAACCAAATAGTCAAACCAAATACGTTTATCCTTCTGATGGAGACCAAAGACGGAAACCTAAATCTAATAAAGGCTGGACTACTGTACCCAATAGATCCAAGACAATTATCAAAGACTTTAGCAAGAAAGTCAATTCCTATACCCAACAGTATTGTTCCTACTACGATATTTTTGGCCATACTTTAGATGAATGTTTCCAGAAAAGAACATACACTCCTACTTACCAGAACTTTAAATACTCTAGGAAATCCAGAAATACTTATGTACTTCCTAGATAGGACACAAACAACTCTAACTCTAAAAAAAAGGGAGGGTCCAAGACTAAGAAAAAATCATTTAGAAAGACCCCTCAAACCTTTTCTAAGTCAAAAGGACACAAAATTTTTAAAACTAGGCCTATTTGGATTAGAAAAGATGATTTACTACCCCAGCTTAAGTGCAACATTGTCATTTATGCTTTAAAGGCACAAAGCACTTCAATTGGATGGTATTTAGACTCCGGATGTTCTAAACATATTACCGGGATGAAACCAAATTGAAGAATAAGACAAACTTCATTGGAGGTAGTGTCATGTTTGGAGATGGTGTTTCTTCTCAGATCATAGGTAAAGGAACATTGAGTGAGCAAGGGCTTCCTGAACTGAATGATGTTCTCTTAGTTAAAGGCCTTAAAGACAATCCCTTAAGTATATAATAATTTTGTGACTCCAATCATTCAGTTACCTTTTCAAAAAATGATTACAAAATTGTTGATGAAGAAGGTAATTGTATTTTAAAAGGAAACAGAACCCCAAAAACTATTACACATGAATCCCAAATTTTGAATCTTGTAATATTGCCAGATTAGAGGATTATGATCTATGGCATAATAGATTGGGACACATAAATTATGATAACCTTAGAAGATTGAATTCCCAAGAGATATTTAGAGGTTTACCTAAAATTAGAAATTCTTTTAATCCTGTTTGTGGACCTTGTCAAGAAGGAAAAATATGTAAATCACCTTAAAAGAAAGTTAAAGATGTCCTTACCACTAAGCCTCTAGAACTTATCCACATGGACCTCATGGGTCCCATAAGAACTGTTAGTTTTTGTGGAAACTCTTACATCCTAGTTATAGTAGACGACTATACAAGATATACATGGGTAGCTTTTATGAAACATAAATCAGATACCTTTAATGAATTCTTAAGAATTCTCTTGAAAATTGAGAATGAGAAGGATACCCAAATGTGTCGAATTATGAGTGATAGAGGTGGAGAGTTCAAGGACTCCGAAATTTCTAAGTATTGTGTAGCTAATGGCTATAAACATGAGTTTAGTGATCCCAAGACCCCGTAGTAGAATGGTATAGCTGAACGTAAGAATATGACTTTACAAGAAATGGCTAGGATTATGTTACATGCTAAGAATCTCCCTAGATGTTTTTGGGTAGAATCTGTCCAAACCGCGCGGCACATTATTAATCGTATCTACCTCAGAAAAAATTCCAAAGAAACATATTATGAGTTATGGTTCCACAAAAAGCCAAACTTCAAATATTTTAAAACCTCCGGTAGTATCTGCTGTATCTGCAAAGATAGAGAATATCTTTCAAAATTTGATACTCGAGGATAAAGGGATTTTTTCTTGGATATTCCTAAAATAGTAGGGCTTTACGTGTTTTTAACTATAAAACCAAAACTATTATGGAATCAATTAATATAATTGTAGATGACACAAGTGTTAGGAGTAGTGACAGTCAACCAGTAACATTTAATGAGGAAGATCTTGTTTTATCCCCTGATCCTCAAGATGATACTGATTCACTGCCACCTGAGAATCCTTCTGTACACACTTGGGTTTCTAAAGATCATCCCACTGAAACCATTATCGGTAATCCTTCGGAACCAGTTAGAACTAGATCCCAACTTCGACAAGTGGCACAATTTTCTTATTTTTTTTTCTCTTGAGGAACCTAAAAATATTAATGATTCCCTTACGGACTCATTTTGGATAAATGATATGCAAGAAGAGCTAATTCAATTTAAGAGTCATGATGTTTGGAATCTTGTTCCTAGACCAAAATATTCAAAGGTTATTGGCACAAGATCAATTTTTAAAAACAAAACTGATTAAAATGGGGAGGTCATTAGAAATAAAGCTAGGTTGGTTTCACAAGGATACTCCCAGATTTAGGGAATTGATTTTGACGAAACCTTTTCACGTGTTACACGTCTAGAATAAGTTCGTCTCCTCGCAATTTCTTATCACATGCAATTCAAATTATTCCAAATGGATGTTAAATCCACTTTCTTAAATGGAATTTTATCTAAAGAAGTTTACATAGAACAATGCAAAGGATTTATTGATCCTGTACACCCGGACCACGTCTTTAAGCTTAAGAAAGCCTTATATGGCCTCAAACAAGCTCCTAGAGCTTGGTATGAGCGACTGTCTACCTTTTTAGTGTCTTACAATTTTGTCCGTGGAAGAAACGATCAAACATTGTTTGTTAGAAAGGAAAATCAACATGTCTTAATCGCGCAAGTGTATGTGGCCGATATGATTTTCGGTTCCACCTGTGCTAAACAAGTTGTGAACTTTTCTAATATCATGCATAACAAATTTCAGATGTCTCTAGTGGGTGAACTACAATATTTTTTGGGTTTACACGTAAAACAATACAGTGATGGTCTTTTTATCTCTCAATCTAAGTATGCGGCAGATTTAGTTAACAAATTCGGCTTAGAAAATGCTAAAACTTCTAGAACCCCCATGAGTACTTCAACTAAACTTTCTAAGGATGATATTGGGAAAAGTGTAGATCCCACTCTTTATAGAAGTATGATAGGGAGTTTCCTGTATCTTACCGCGTCTCGACCCCACATATCTTTTACCGTGTGTACCTGTGCTAGATATCAAAGTAACCCTAAAGAACACTTATTAATTGTAGAAAGAATTATTAAATATATTAAGGTACTTTAAAATTTGGTATTTGGTACACAAATGATACGACTAGTTCCATTATAGGATACACAGATGCCGATTGGGCCGATTGTTTTGACGAGAGTAAGAGCACTTCTGGTGCTTACTACTACGTAGGAAATAATCACGTTGGTTCGTCATGTAAGAAACATAACTGTATTTCATTATCTAGTGCTGAATCTAAATATATAACAGCTGGTAGTTGTTGTGCTCAATTACTATGGATTAGACAATTGCTTAGTGATTATGGTCTCACAGAAAAATGATTAACCGTGTTTTATGATAACCAAAGTGCCATTAATATTTCCAAAAATCCTGTATTACACTCATGAACTAAGCATATTAAGATTAGACATCATTTTATCCGCGACCATGTCGAATCCAAAGATCTCGTTATTGAGTATCTGAACACTCAAAAATAGCTCGCAGATCTCTTTACCAAACCTTTTGATAACATTTGATTTGAGTATTTGCGAACAGCTATAGGGATGATCACTCTCACTTAATCTCTATTTTTGTGATTTATACCCCTTGTATATTTTAGAAAAAAATATGGGAGAATATCGTGAGTATTGCTTAGAGATTTTTCTATCTATTCCTGATTCTAACTCAACTAATATGCCAATTTAGTGTTTATCCTGTTACATGCATTTCAGACCCGTTGTATATCTTTTTATTACTTTGTAGGGTATTGGTCTGTATATAGTTGAGTGATGTATTTTTTTTACCTTATTTTCGATTCTAGGATGGGAATGGGTAGTTAGACTTTTTATATAGGATAAATAGGATTTCTTTTTATTTTGACCCACGAGTTCTGAATACTCAAGGGATTTTGTCTCTAATATCCAAAAGGGGAGATTGAGAACACACTATATATTGACTTACTTGAGTTTGCATATATAGGAGTTCTAACTAGTTTGGATATCTAGACAAAATAGTTTAGATTTTTATGAGAACTCCATCTCCTCAAAGGAACAAGCTCAATGAAGAAATCTAGTCCAAGATAACCTTCAAAGGGAAGTTAATTCTAACCCCAAAAGCAAAAATAGGATACTTGCACTGCATCATAATATCATTTATTTATTTTAATGGTTTTCTACACTTCAAATCTTTTTAAAATCAATTCAAATCATTTTATATAATTTTAAATAATTTTCAAATGATTTTTGAATTAATTAAAATATGTTTTTAAAAGTGTTGTGGGTAAAAATTGAATTTCAGAAACCTTTTTTCTATGCTAATTGTTTTCATGGGTAGAATCCAAAAGCGCTTGGAGGTGTGCTTTATAATTACTTTCATACATGCGTTTTTGTTTACATCTGCTTCGTACACGTGTTGGTAACCTATCGAGTGGATTTGTGTTTTATGTTACACAGTTTCAGCCCTTAGTTCATCCTAATCATCATACTGCATGTGTTTTAACTCAATCCTTGTGAACCCAGTTTAAAGCAATCAATGTGCATTTAACCCATCGCATGTGTTAAACCGTTGGATTTAAGTCAATCTCTTTAGACTCAATCCTAGCCATTGGGTTGAGGTTGATGTTCTGGATCCTTCAACGATTAGTAGAAAAAGGAACCAAGCCTCAGCATTTTAAGACTTTTTCCATTTCATTATTTTTTAGAGAAAAGAGAGAGAAGAGGGAGAGAGAGAAGAAAGAGGAGAGAGAAAGAGAGGGAAAAAATAAGAGAGATATTAGAAGAAGAAACCCTATGTTTTCTTCGTAGTTAAAACCTCTGAGTGTTTTTCTCCCAAACCAAGCACCAAAACCTAAACAGTTCCAAATACCAGAAAACCCATCCTTGAGAATTAGACATTTTTTAGGGTTTATGTGTTGTTGGTGTTGTGTTTTCATTTGAAGACCTCTTCAAATCTTTGATTCTCTCAAAATCCATCTCTAAGAGAGACTTAAGTTTCATTGTTGAAACTGAGTTTTTATAAAAGAGAAAATCACATGATTTTTCTATTTCTCTTTTCTGATCTAGTATTGTAGATCTATTCTGTTTCAACGAGTTTTTGAAATAAACACTTTTAGTTTCAAAATATTTTTCAGATCTGGTGAGTTGTGTGTTTCTAGTTTTTTATTTCATGTTTTATGAAATATTGGTGTACAAAAATAAGAAGGAACACAAAGAGCTATTATTAAAGTTTGAAGGCGTAACCATAGATCTGAAAAGAAGTTTTATGTCAAAAATTGTTGAATTAGTCTTTTCATGTTAAGTCTGAATCTGTTCTAATAAAGTAGACTTCTAGTCTAGTTTGGATCTCAATTGGAGGTTTACAATTTCAAAAATATTTTCAAAACCCAAAAATTATTTAAGATCTTGAACCGTTTTCTAAGCAAGGTATCCTTGACATCTGTGGATAAATAAAAGATCAATAAGTCTTGGCTTGAATAATCAAGATTCAGAAATAACGTTCATTTTAGAACTGTTGTAATATGTTAGGAAATTTTGTATAAATCTTGAGAGGGTGAATAGTATGTTTGCATGTAGTATCACATCACAAACACTATCTCACATGAACACTTAGACACTGTGGTTCTATCTTAGAATCTGGGAATTTAAAAGAGTTGCTAGAATTAGAATTTAAAGAGAAGGAGATCAAGCAAAACGCAAAGAAGCAGCAAGAAAAGATCAGTCCATTTCAGAATACCTTTGGAGTGGAGAATCTTATGTAGGTACATTCTAAACTTAGGATATGATCTTTGTGGTTTTCTTAAGTGTTGTAACTTGATTTTGATTCTAGTGGATTTTTGTTTTGTGCCATAGAGGGCACCGTGGATGTTTCCCTTGTTTAAGGGTTTTACCATGTTAAAATTCCCGTGTCTATTTGTTTGAATGTTCTTAACTGTTGTTGTGATTGGGACTGCATGGTAACTTTAGTAGATGTTTATTAAAACTTAAAAAGAAAGGTAATCAACTATCAAATTTAATCCATATATTCAGAAAGTATTTTATAACACATCTTGTGTTTTTCGAAAAGTGTTTTTCCCAAAAAGTTTATTCGGAGTTTACAAAATTTATGACATTATGTTTTTAACCTTGTAAACAAACCTTTTAGTATTAAAACCTTTCTTCAGTGGCCTTCTACCCTTGGGGCGTTCTTTTGCGGGCCACGGGTGTAACGAGTATGCATGCACAAATGCGAAAGTTACTAGTGCTTGAGTTTGGATACGTTTGGTATATGGGGGAGAGAGAGATGAGCTAGATTGTGGATGAGGAGGTGGTGATCCCACCATCGGTGCCCCCATTGTTTATGAGGCAGGTAAGGGAGATGTTGGGAGACTCCAAGTTGGCAGTGATGATAGGTAAGATGTCCACGCTCTACATGGATACGACATCATGTTACAATTATTTAGATTTCATGACCATTTGGTTGATGCCCTCCTGGATACATGACATGGATAATATGCCTCCACCTGCCACTACTTCAGGGATGGGTACTATCGCACCAGTGGGGTCGGACCACATAACAGGAAGTGGTATGGCGGTAGCGGTGAAGGAGGCTCCACTCATTCAGGTCACACCTCCTTCTTTTAATTTTTGTTTGAGCAGCGGGGAGTCATTGAGTATAGCCCATCATCCTCATGCTTCCGTATCTATGTTGATGGGGCTTACTCATGAGGCTCTTAGGACTGAGACATACTTCCACTCTTTCTCTTTTTCATTTCCTGTTTCATTCTTCCTTGCTTTTTACTAACTTGCTCGACTTTTTTGTTTTTGGTTTTCTTTTTATTTTCAATCTATGTGGGTGCCGACCAATTGGCTGCAGGAGTGGTTATGAGTCTATGTCTTTTTATATGAAGAGATTATCCACATCCTGCATGGTTCCTCCAGATACTTCTGATGAGGGTTCTTCGAGAGGGGAGGGTCTACAGCCCGTCGTAAAGGGAAGCGTGTGCACCGCAGGGGCTGAGGGTTTGATAGGAGTGGTTATGAGGGAGAGGGAGAGGGCAAAGTCCCATTGTATTTTCTTCATTTTCTTTTTATTCTATTTTCTTGTACCTGCAAAGATGTAATGCTTCTAGAGAAAGAATCTCTATATACTATAAAATGCTAAACAAGCATTTAATGACAGCTTCTTCTAAGGCTATCCACTTGGCACATTCCTATTCGTATCTATTATCCTTTATATACTATAAAATGGGATACAAGGCATTCACTTCACCTTAATAGATAAGCTACCCACGTGGCATCCTTTATTTATATATTTTTTCATATGAAAATGGAGTCTCCCATTTTAAGACGCCTGAGATTCCCAAAAGGCTCAACTCCCCGTATCCCTCATTAATCCCTCACATACCCTTTTATGTAGTTAGACATGCATTCTCTTGATATTCCTCACATGGATGTACGTTTTTTCACCCTCTCTTTTGACATTGTACTCTTTAGAATTTGCAAAGAAACATTGTTGAGGACCTAATCATGTATCTTTGTTGCTAAGTTAGATGGGTATCTCTCTTGCATCGCAGTATGCTTTTCTGTGTTTTAAAATATGGGATCATATGAATTTCGAATTATTTTGTTTTGCCTTTTTTTAAAATCTCTTTTTCAAGTTGTTTTCGGAAGATCAGATGGAGGTGAAAGAGGATTTTAAGAAGAGAAGAGAAAGTACTGAATTTGGATGATGAGGCTGCTACTTTCTGGCCTCCCATTTGCAAGTAAGAATGCCAGTTTTCTTTTTTTTTTTGGGCCCAAACCTAAAAGATACACCATGTTTATATATATTTACCCATATGTATGTAAACCAGATATTACAAATCTACAAGTATTTGCAACCGATGGGAATTTTAAAAACCCCATCAATGACGCAACGATCACCTACATAAAATGGATGCATCACAAATACAAATACTAGACCTTCAAATATTGTCTTACAAGTGTTGCCGAACAAAAATATCACAAGTAAAAGATGTGAGATGGTATGAACACTAGCACTTGAGTTGTCACAAACACCGGAGCAGTGGGGTCGTCGGATGTGAGTTGCGGGTAGTCGGCGGCTGGAGAAATAAGTGGTGTAGAGATGGTTTTGGGGTTTTCTGGTGGTGTAAGTGGGTTTTCCAGCGGGTTGGGGCAACTGAGTAAATTGGGTTAAGGGATTGTCCAGGTTTTGAAGTGGGTTCATGGGTGTGTAAGTGGTTGAAGTCGTATGTGTTGGTTCGGGTAAAGGGTTGAGTTGGGTGGTAAATGATGGTGGTTTGATGGTGTAATGGTAGAAGTGAGGTGGGTTTTAATGGAAGGAGAAAAAAGATTGGTGAGATGTAGAAGATGGAGATAAGAGAAAGGAGAGAGAAGAATAAATCTGATTTATATTTGAAATTAAATATGGGAGTGTGTTGGGTGTATGTGAGAGTATGATAGTAGGTGTGCGGTGAAGGGATTATTTAGGTGTATGGGTGTGTACGGAGTTTGTGTGTGTGTGAGTATTTAGTTTATTATATATATTTAAAAAAACTAATAACGCACACATAAATGAAAAAATAAAAAAAATTAAAATAGAAAACAAAGAACATTGAAAAAATTAAAATTAAAATAAAAGAAAGTATATTTATAATGCTCACCTATATAAAATATGAGAAAATAATCAAATATACAATAATGAACCAACGCATGCGAATTCTAATCTATTTAGTTTATTTAAGATTGTGAATTTACTAAAATGGTACACATGTTATTTTGAGAAGAAAAAAAAATGAGATGTAAAACATGTCCAATTTCATATTGTAGCAATCTCCTTTTGTTATATAACTATCCATTAAGTGTATAATTTTAAACTGTTGTGAAGTTTGATCAATCAAACATTTACAATTAAATGATATATGGTAACAACAATATGTACATTCAAATTTTACAATTTTAACATTTTTCCTTATTTAGGACCCTTATATTTATCATATTCACAAACACTATATTTTTCTATCATGTTTATATTTTCATTTTTGTTAGTTTATTAATAATATATTGAAAAATTTCACGACCCACTCTCCTTTTATTTTATTTATTTATCCTCATTTAATATGTTAAATGTTACTGCTATTTGATGTTGTGATATAAGTTGGGATGATATCACTCCCTGTTTTTTCAATTTTAACATAGTATGTTTGCAACATAGGAGGTAATTTTTTTTATTTTTTCTTTTTCTTGAGGTTATGTTTGAGTTTTCTGCTTTGTTTCAAATTTGTAATCTATTTTAGCTTTGGTAGATTGATTTATCCTTCCACTACATTTGGATGAAAATGGTTCGAGACCTCTTATGTGATTTCGTGATATAAAAGTGGTTCTGAACATTATCTTTATTTATGCAGGTGGGGGTGGGGAAGGGTATCTGTATTTTTATTGTGGATATTCTAAATATTCTTAGACAAGGATTTCTTTTAGTTGTTTCAATTATTAGTTTTAATTCTTTTGGTTATTTTATTACCTCAATTGCGACTATAGGTAATTTTGTGATAAACATACGTCATAGCATTGAACTTGAAATTGAACAAAGTTCAAAGAGGAAGACAGTCGCCAAGTAATTGAAATAAAATCCCAACTAAATTATTGTATAATTTTTCAATTGAATATTCATAAATGTTATTAACTTATAATTCTCCTTACTTAATTGGAGGAACATGGATGAAAGAAAAAAGAGATTATTTATATTCAAATCCTTGTGTGTTAGCTTGATCATCATATGACGTATTCTCCTACTTCAAAAATTTCTACATTAATATTTTTCACGATGTTGAACCATGACGATATGTAGTTATATTTCTACTAAATGTTTAGTTATCACAATTACTCTGCATTTTTTTTATCTATTACCGAGTTTATTTTATCATTTCTCACTATTACCAATGGTTTGTTTAATTTTGTGTAACCTAACGTATACCCCGCGCATCGCGCGGGTTTCGACCTAGTATATATGTAAAATGCATATCGTTTTGTTATTTTTCTTGCTTTAGTGGCTTAATCTACATGCACTTAATTTTTTGTTGATATTATATTTTTTTCGAAGAGAAAATAAGAATGAAAATGAGGAAAATTTTTATTTTATGAAAAGAGGGGTAATAAAAAGGAATAACTTGGGGTAATAAAAAAGGGGAAATAAAAAAGGTCTAATGAAAAGAGGTGTAATTAAAGAGGGGTAATAATTTTTCTAAATAGGGGGGTTGCCAATCGACATACCCCTTGTCCTGCCTATTGACATAAGGGTCAAGTTAATTCACTTCTTTGGTTGTGATTTCACTTTCTGCATACTGGGAGTACTTGTAGGCAGAGGGATTGATGAGATTTTAGGTGATTTATCTTTGGTGAAGATTTTTGGTTATAAAAGGGGAGTTAGGAGATGTGTTTTCTCACCACCATCCTTATCTTCTCTTTTGTCTTTTCCTCCTCTTTCTCAAATGGCCCTCCCAATGTCCGAAGAATTATCTTCCTACCTATAAGTCTTAAAGGCCATTTTCCTGTTAACGAGGACTATGACTCTTTCAGCTTGCATCGATTTTTTATGGTGAAATCGGGCCATAGATTGGAATTTATTGGTAGTGATGGTACAATTGTGGTATTTGGAGGATCATGTCTTTCGATTTTGCCTGTACGAGGCCTTCCCTATTTATGAGGAGTTTTCAGTGATGTTAGGGATCAACCCATTATGGTGATAACTATATCTGACTTATCTGGTTATCCCCTGGTATATTTGGCTGAGTTACTTTATATCTCCCCCGTAATGTCCCGTCCTTTAGTTCATAAAAGGAATATTGTTCTTCCGGCAGTTCTGCACTCGGTGCGTCAGAGGGGCTTTGCTGATGTTGGCTTGCTGGAGTTATTGCTTTGGGACTTACTTATAAGCTATTACTGGTGACAAGTGACTTGACAACCGATCCTCAGGTGGCCACAATAGTGGCATAGATGTCTTTCCACTCTACTCTTGCAACCTAGTGCCGGTGGAGGCCCTGAATTTTCTTGATTCTTTGAAGGAGGGTCATTCTGATTTTCTAAGGGGAAGCCCCATGGTGATGTTTATGTGGTTCTCTAAGAGGTTTTACCTAGTGTCCCCTCCTGAGTATCCCCTTTTGGGTGTCCCAAACTTTTTTTTTGTCCTTTATGCAGTTTCCACCCTTCAATAGAGAACTGAGTTAATTGGTTTGTGGAGCATGGGCCCCAGTGTCTTCTCTTGTTCGTTATATGGTGGGTGGAATTACAACCCATTTTACAGCTAGGAGAGTATCGGTATGTGCAGCTGGTTGGCCTCTGCCAGAATTCCTTCTATTTTCCTTGGTGGCTTCTGCGCCAAGTGGGGTGGGAGAAGATAGTTCCTCCTCGCATAAAAAATTTCTTACCGGTAAAGGACTGAACTGAATCTTTACGGATGATATTGGGACCTTCGTGGCACTGCCATCGGTCATCTACCCATCTTACACAATCTTTCGGAAGGGCCAGGCATATGTCTGGGGATTATCTAAAATTCTTGTGGAAGCATTTAGTTGGGAAGATATTGGAGGAAGAGAGTGAGAAAAGGTGACTTGTTTCCATTGACACTATGGAGGAGGGTATTGTGCATACCTAGTGTTAATCAGGATTAGGATACCTGGTGTCCTCCGAGTGCAGGAAATGATGACAAAGTAGGGTCGTCTGGAAGTTGAGGGAAGTATCAGTGAAATTGAGGAAATTTATGTCTAGGGTGATTTGTGTGGTAGCTGGCATGTTTTAGGATTTTTTGTGAAGCAAGGTAATTTTTATGAATCTGGTTATTTAGTAGGGATTGGGTAGGTTAGTTACATTATTTAGAAGGGGCGTTGGTCTATTTGACTCACTTGAATGATACTCCATGTAATCTGTATATTCCTTATTTTGAAATAAAAATGTTTTTGACAAATTTTGTTGTGTCTTTTGATGAGTTTTTCATTTTAAGTATCTATGCCAATCGCTAAGGCATACATAATCCTTTTGTTCACTTAAATGATAAGATGGAACTCCGTTCTCGGGGGTTAGAAAACAATAGCATTTTGTTAAAAATAAAGGATTGCACCCATGTGTGTCGTATGGGCTGCTTGCGTACCTCTGTGAGTTTTGAAAAATTCATGAGTCTCATTTTGAAAAAAGGCTCTTTTAAGAGAATCAGATATCACGTAGTTCTGGGCAGGGGAAATGAAGATCATTTTAATTAATTTTATAATATATGGGGGATTAGAAGAATCGTAGCGCGCAAAGAATTCAGTTTAAGGGTAGAATTTTTTGAGATGGTCATGATTGACCGGACGCACCCTTTTTTCTCCATCAAGATCTGTGAGCATAGCAGTTCCGCCTAATAGAATTTTCTTCACAATGTAGGGGTCACTCCAATTAGGTTATAACTTCCCTCTGGGGTCCAGACAGGTTTCAGAAAAGTTTTTAGGTCAAGGTCTGCTTCTTGGACACCACGGTCCTTAACTTTCCTATAAAATGATCGCATTATCCCATAATGGTAATCTTATATGTAGTATAGATCCTTAAGTCTCTTTTCATCCAAGAGTGAGAGTTTGTCATAGCGGCTTTGATGCCAATTCTCCTCGCTGACTCTATATTTAAGTATGACACGTAAGGAAGGTACTTCTAGCTCAATCGGGAGAATTGCTTCCATGACATATACCAGAGAATAGGGGGTAGCCCCAGTAGGTATTTTGATGGAAGTGCGGTAGCCCCACAGGGCGTATGGGATCCGATCAACCCAGTCTTTCAAACTTTTGGTCATCTTCCTAATAATTGTTTTGAAATTTTTGTTGTCATCTTCAACAGGACCATTAGTTTGGGGTTGGTAAGAAGAAGACTTTTGCCGTTGAATTACATATTCATCGACTGTTTATGTGACTTCGGCTTCGAATTGGATCCCATTATCTGATACTAACTCACGGGGAACCTCGTTTTGGCAAATGATGTTCTTTATGATAAACTTGTCCACTTTCTTTACATCCAGTACCGCATATGACTCGATTTGGACCCATTTAGTGAAGTAGTCAATGTCGATCAGGATAAACTCAGGATGGTTAGAAGCTTTGGAAGTGACCTTCCCTATGATGTCTATGCTCTAGGTCCAGAAGGTCTAGGGAGAGGTCATGTTATACAATTCTCGAGGAGGTAACTATTGGAGATTAGTAAACTATTGGCATTTGCAGCATCAGTGCAGTCTTACACCATGGAAGTAAAAATAGTACCCTTGACGAATGATCTTTTTATAAAGTATGTGACCCTTTATGTGGGGTTCGCATTCCCCAATGTGGATTTTCTGCATCATTCCTTCAATATCAATCCCTGTTATCCAATGAAAATGTGTTTCATCAAAGTTTCTCTTGAAAAGTGTTTTATCAGAGATGATGTATTGGGCCTCCAGTTTACTAAGGGTCACATAATCTTTCTTATCTGCATCTCAGGAATACCTACCATGTTTAAAAAGGCACCAAATGTCATAGTACCATAACTCATCCATGTCGGAGTCTTCTTCGATGATGAGCTCAATACTGTAGCAATGAGTGGGTGAATCTTACTTCCAAATCAGGAAAGGGGCGATTGTTATTCCCTCGGGCATGTCGAACATGGAGGCCAAGATTTTAAGGGCATCATCTAGGCTGTTCTTTAATAGAGGAAGGTAATGGAAGGAAACATGTTTGAACTTGGAGGTGAGATCTTCCATATGGGTGTGAAAGTGTAGGAGCTTCTCGTCTTTGACGTTCTATTTCATGAGTATTTGTTCAATAATGAGGGCGGAGTCTCCATAAACGTCTAGGTTCTTAATGCCTTTTTTTTAGGGAAATCTTGAGGCCTAAGGTGCATGCCTCATACTCGGTCATATTATTGGTGCAATGAAAGTTTAACTTGATGGCAATGGCGGTGCGAGAGTTATGGGTCCAATCAAGAGTATACCAATGTCGTACACTTTCTTATTGGTAGCTCCATCGATGAATATATACCATATAAGATCATCCTAAAAGGTCTATATAATGTTTTCGTTTGGGAAATCAGAGACCCAAACATGGTTTCCATCCATGGGATAATCGGCAAGGTAGTCGGATATGGCCCTCCTCTTCATGGATTTCTATGTGGCATACACAATATTCAACTCAGTAGGTAACATAAACCAATGATCCATTCATCTTGACAGAGAGAGTTTATCTAATAGGTACTTGATGGGAAAGGGAGGCATGTAATGCCATAATTCCTGTGTGACCGAGACTTAAGCGACACACGCTTTCTACAAAGTAGTGTAATTGACTTTATGTTCGTATAATTTTCAAATGGCTTAGTAGATGGATCTTTCCTCATAATATTCTCTAATGTATTGGGATAGTAAAGCCCCTGCTGCGGTATCAGCGATGGTTAAGTACAAGAGGAGGGGGGACCTGGATGCGGAGGCATGAGCACTGGAGGTCAAGTGAGGTGTCTCTCGATTTGGACAAAGTTTTCTTGGCAGGCCTCCTTCTAGACTTTGGTTGAATCTTTCTGGAGAAGTTTGAAAATGGTTTCATAAATAAAGGTCAGTTGGCTGAGATGAACCGGCTCATGCATTACAGTTTACTCGGGAATCATCAGACTTCTTTCTCCGTCCGGGGTGGTGGCATCTCAAGTATGGGCTTTACTTTGGAAGGGTCTGCTTGAATTCCATTCTCACTTGTCATAAACCTTAAGACTTTTATCTTTATGATGATGAAAATGTACTTAATGGATTTAGTCGCATATGGTACTATCGCAGTCACGTAAAGAGCATTCTTAGGACGAGAATATGACCTTCCCGAGTCTTGGACTGATGATCATATTGTTAACCTAAACCTTGACCTTTTTATGAATAAGGTCGTTCATAATGGTCGTGGAAGACCTTTGGTAGGTAGCCCCAATTTTTTAGAGCCGGAATGGCATGAGGTGTAGCAAAACGTTCCCCTGGGTGATGAAGGGAGTTTTTTTCTTGGTGGTCAGGGTGTGTTTTGATCTGGTTATAATAAGAAAATATGTTAATAAATAACTTGAGGGCATGGATGATCGTATTGTCCATCATCATGACGTTGTTTGGCAATGGGTAATCATCTTTGGGAGACGCTTTGTTCAAATACCAATAGTTGATGCACATGTGGACCTTTCCTCTTGATTTCAGCAAGAGGATGATGTTGTCAAGCTATGTAGGGTATTCGACTACGCCAATAAAACCCCCATTCAACTAGTTGACTACCTCCTCCGTGACCTTGAGTGAGCACTTGATTCGGAGTTTTATAAACCTCTGCTTAACTAGTTTTCATTCAAGGAGTGTCGAGATCTCATGCTGAACAATCACCAGGTCAATGCTAAGCATGTCATCGTATGAACATACAAAGACGTCTACAAACTCTTTCAGTAGTGTTCCAAATTATGCAAGCTCATGCTCGTCAAGGGTAGACATTACCTATGTCACGTTGGTGGCTACTAGAATCGAGATTAGTAATAATAGTCTCATCATCATAAATTCGAATGCGATTATGTTTTTTATTTTATTCCTTATTAAGATCGGTTGAGAATTGCTCATTTACAAAATCATCATCATCAAAAGTTTGATTAGACTCAATGAAATTAATGCAAGGCACAACAAGATACTTAAAATCCTTTCATTTTTAGGGAAAACATAGTTGAGAACCTAGTCAAAAGAGGTCTCAGTTACATTTACATCCAAAAAAGAAGAAACAAAAATAGGTGCAAAATTTTGAATAGGATAAACAATATGGTTCGACTGGGTTTGTGTAGGTTATACCTGGGATGACATGCCAATTTAAGAGGGGCATATTAGCAGTTGTGATTCGGGCAGATGGGTCTGATGGTACATCATCTAGGCAGATCATTCAGAGACTTAGCCCTAGTTCTCGCAAGTCAAAGGATTATTTTGAGCCACTTCCTTCAGAATTATAAGTAATTTCCATGGTTTGCTCGGTTAGAGGATTCACTTTATGTTTCGAGTATTAACCCAAAGTGTTGTTGAAAGAAGATCTCTAGTCCCGATTTCATCTTCTAGCTAACGTGTTTGTACCACGGTTCAGAGAATCCACAGAAGGGGAAGTCCTCACCCTCCTTGACAAATCTTCCTTTTAGAGAGTTACCTAAAACAGTCTTTTCATCCTCTAGACTTATTTTTATTACGGTCCACAGATTTCTTTGAGTTCATCTGGTGAAGGTTGGTAGCCCAAACCACATAAGGGAAAGGCTTCTTTCAAAACTATGGGCTTAAGTATTCAATGCTGACATTTTCCTACCCAAATTTCAGGCATGAAGTGCATGTTCTTGAACATTTGAATTGCATTAATTTTTTGGTGAGGGTTATGCTTTGGAAAGATTCAATCTTTGAAGTTGTACCCTACTGGGATGGGAAAGGATCAATTCTTAAATCGGAGAGGAGTATGTCTTTGGTCCCAAACTGAATCTCCAATACTGCATTACTAGTATTGGCACTGTTTGAATTGTCGTTATCCCCCAAAATGGTGATAACTTGACCTTTCATAAAGAACTTTAGTTTCTAATGGATAGATAAGGATACTCCTCGGATGTTATGGAGCTAAGAGTAAGTAAGGAGTAAGATGAAACAAGCAGGTATGCTAATGACTTAGAATTTTGTCAGAGGATTGATTGGGCCATCCCCTAGCGTGAGTGTATGGAACCCATTACTTCTCGATGAGTGTCATTATAGGCAAGCACAACAGAAGATCTAGGGGTGAGATCACTGACTTTCAATCCCAAGAAGTTGAAGGTTCTACGCGGACGGACATTGAGAGAGGATCTATTATCGACAAGTGATAGTGGTACTGTCTTTACTAAAACTTTGACAAAGATGTTGAGGGCATAGTTATGATGAGGGACAAATTTTGGAATTTCTTTTTCAGAAATAGAGGATTTTGGTAGAGGTTAAGTATCCAATAATATTCACGACTTCTTTAGGAGGAGTAGAGGGAGAAATTATGGGTCCAATGATTCTCTTTATCAGGGCATTCCGTTTCAGATGAGAGGACATGAAGAGTCCCCATAAGGTTTTATTGGCTTGGGTTTTCTTGATCTAATCAATGACTTTTCTTTCTTAATTGGTCTTTTTTGGCTTCGGCGACTCTTCGACAACTCCCTTTCCTTTATCTGCTCCTACTGAGTTGAGAATTGAATCTTTATAATATCGCCCTAATCTGGTAATGTGGTTCCCATATGTGGGGAAGAGTAAGAACATTGTGGTTTAATTTCCTTCTGGTTGAATGGATACTTTGTTGATTTCCCCCCAAAAATCTTCGAAGGAGATCATTCCACATAAACTGGCAACTCAATTGGCTTTTTTCATGATTTCGTTCATCATTTGAGCTATAGAAGTCCCCCCCATCTGGTGGTAATAATTTCCCTTTGCTAATAATAATCAATGGACTAGACAACCTCAACGAATTCATTATAGAGATCATCCCACTCAATGGGTAAATGTAACAGTGAAGGTACCAACCGTCCCCGAAGTTTCAAGGCCATGAGAAACCCAGAAATGCTACAAATTTCTCCTATCTAATAAAACATATCGGCCATAACCTTTACAACATTATCGAGGTTGATCTCCTCAATGGGTACCACCCATTCATCTGATTCCTAATCCCACTTACTGAGCTCTATGAACGGGCCACTGAATTTCTGGTAGTTGAGAAAGCTAGGTAAAAATGCCCTGATACCACTTAGAGAGAGTGGAAGGCACTTATACCACTATGATAATGCGAAAGCAAATGTGTTGAATAAAAATTCCAATTTGAGAGTGTATAATTATCTAACGGTGTTAATGTATTCAATTCAAATGACAAACGACATCGATTTTAGTCCTTTATCCCTAGAACATGCAACTATGTGATTCAAAGCATAAATCAAACAAATCAGTCAACAAGGGAAACGTTTCAGGAAAGAACCCCTTTAGGGTAAAACCTTTATTCATCACTTTAGAAATATTACAAGACAATCAACTTACAAGCTACTTGATTGAAAGAGCCGCTATAGCGGAATAAATGCGACTTCTCAACTAAAACCAATTTTAATTGTGTGTCAACCAAAGCAGTTTTAATGAAACCCAAGTTTTAATTCAGTCCTAACACATGCATCTAAGGGATATATAATCATAAAGCCAAAGGAAACCGAATAACAGGAAAAAATCTTTTATTTCTAGAACTTTGAAAAATTTACAAGACCATTGACTTACATACAACTTCCCTCAGGTGTAACACACGGTGCCTTCGTCAAACCTTCAAAGCGTCAGCTAGAAATCTTCAATGGTTTATGCGTAGCTATACCATAAGGACACGCAGTCTGATCAACCCAGGAATACCCGTAAGCACTCCCTATGACATGCAGTCAAAAAGCTTTATAGAGACTCCCTCCACAATAGCACGCAACCCTCCGATTGTAGAGATCTCCCCATAAAGGATGAACAATAATAAAGTTCTGTTCTTGGGTTCCAAAACAATTCACGTAAAAAGATATTGGGATTTTGTGAATTGTAAAATAAGAGATTGAACTCTTTTAATATTGGAGAATAACGTAAAACACTCAAAATCGTATTCTGTTTAAAACTAGTGTTTCTCCACACGATATCAGAAGTCTGACAACCTTTAAATACTAAAAATCAAGGCTCATTCGAACGACATACGATGTCGTTTGAATGAGATCCTTATCTCGTTCGAACGAGATCCTATCTCGTTTGAACGACCTATCAAATGAGGCCATGATTGTAGTTAATTTCGATATGAATGTGTGGCCGCCAGTTTCGTATTTTTTTTATTTTTTATGAATTAGTTATGATTTTTCTATGGAAAGGTGTCCAAGAACAAAATCTTTAGATAGTATGAATTCAAAAAAAATTAATAAAAACTTTTAAAGATCCGCTCCAACACTTAGAAAATATTTTATGAAAAATAATCCCAATAATCTAAGTGCATTATTAAGGTACTCTAAAACGTAACCTTACCAAAGTTAACCTTGCAGAGACTGTTTGTTTAAGAACCTTGATTATTCATATCCGTCTTGATGTGAATGTGATCTTGATCTTCTTCGACGATGTAGCGATATACGACATATAAATTGATAACAGACAAAAATGTTCTTACAAATATCCCCCTATGTCTATGCCGGTATAAAATAAAAATATCCGAATTATCAATCAAAATATGACCTATAGAAATCTACCCTCCCATGAACCCAAAACTGAAAAAGGTAAATGATAAGTCTTCAAACTTTTTCAATCTTCAACCAACTTCAAAACTCAAAGCTTTTCTCATCAAGGTGTCCAATCCACTAATTTCCAAATTTGTACCTACACACATGAGACAAAGCAAATACCTTCGTGACATATCGAGTTTGAAATGAAATAAACATAAAGTCAAATCAAAACATATATAAAATCTCAAATCTTCCCCATAATTCAATAACTCCCCCCATAAAGTCATAATTCATTCTCTCCCTTTTTATTTGTCCGAAATAGAAAAGGAAAGAATAAACACAATAAAGCAAATTGGGGTGTCACGGGAAACAAAGCAAATAAACCATTTTTGAATTTTTCAATATTTTCATACAAAAATGTAAAAATAATTTTACAAAAATCACACACCATGAATTTTTACTATGATAACCAAATCGGGGATATGGAATGAATGGGTGTGAACAAATTCACTGTGTAATAAAACTCAATCAAGCATATGTGCATGATGTATAAGTGTACTCCTATCGAATGAACATAAAAAATATCCTTAGGTGTAAAATTGTTGAATTTGGATGATATCGACTAAATCAAATTAACAAATCAAAGCCTAAGTGATTTTCACACCAATAACGTCCAAAACTAATTAGTGTCGTTTCGAGAACTTTTCAAAGGACGTGCAAACCCATTGATTACTTTCCAACCAAACTCCCTTATATATAATAAATCATTTTTTATATCTAATGAGGAACTAAATTCTCAACTTAGAGAAAACCTATTGGCCCATTATTGGCATTATACTCTTTTTATTTCGATTCAATTTTCTTCAGGCTCTTTTCAAACCTTATTAGACCCCGGATAATTTTTAATTCCTCACTTTTTTGGGTCCTAAAAAAATTTCTCACAGGCAATGGTTTTTACATGCACTACTTTTATTATTCTCGTATTATTGCACTTGGATTCATTTTAAGGACATGATTGAGATGAAAACACTCGACCAACATGTGATAGACAAGTACAATAATCAAACAAATTCGTGCACGTGTGGAAAAAAGAACATAATGAGTCAAATAAGTAGGAAGTAACAACTGATTACATCTCAATGACTCCAAACATTGTAAAGCACATGGATGACATGATATATTGTCTGAAAACACTATCAAGTTTTCCCATGGATAAATGGAGTGAAATTGTGACTCGGTCATCCTAAGTGTCCATTCATATATGGTGTAAAACAAAATACAAAAATCTTTTTGGATTTTTCAAAACAATTTCAAAATCGAAAATCTTTTTGATTTTTTTTAAAAAACAATAACAAAATTGAAAAACATAAATACAAACATGGTACATACTAGAAATAGGCATAATATCAGCATATAAATAATCATATGTTAGCAAACATAAATCACACAAATGAATAATCCGTCAAAGCAGGTGTGATTAAACGAAAATATGCAGTGTTATAAATTAAGCATGAATATCAAGAATAACTACATATAAGCTATTCCAGAGGCAACCAACAGTACCAATAATGTAACCAATGAACATAGGGTACTGCAAATAGAGAGAAAAAAAATTCTCCAGAGGTCGCTCGAACGATGTGATATGTCGTTAGAACGACATCAGAGGCTGTCGCTCGAACGATCAACCTTCTTGTTCGAACAAAAAATAGAAATTCCTAGAAAGCCCATATGATCAAACAGTTCTGCCTAGATAAACAATTTTCCAAAAAATAATACCTGGAAGGTGCTGACAGATTTAAAACATTGTCAAAATAGTAGCAAAATAGCAAACTTAATAAATAAGTCAATGTGCGCTACTATAAAGAGAGTCATAATACTAGCAAAAGTATATCAAGACGCACAACTAGTGTATGACAAAAACCTATGGAATCAACCAAATATCCTAACATGGGGTGAATCACTTACAAGTAACCGCGAGTCATGAACAAAAAGACCATAAGCATCTAAATCCGATTTCCTAACCCAAATCGGTGTGTAACGAGGTGAGGGGGTTTTAGGAATCGGTGTGACTCTCTTTTTAAACTTCCTAGATCCATTCAAAAGTTTATGATAGAAACTCCTAAGATGGCCTTGCCTATCGCAATGTGTGCAAGTGTAAATCGGGCACTGAGTGTTACCTAAAGGTGGAATTCTCCTCAAATTCCTAGGTGGTTCTCTCCTCAAAATCCTAGGTGGTACTCTCTGAATTTGCCTAGGTGGCTCTCTCATAATGATCCTAGGAGGTTCTCTCACGATGTTCCTAGGGGGCTCTTTCCTAACAAACTTAGGTGCCTCTTTCTTGACAATCACATGAGTCTCTCTTACACGTGTGGGAATGGATACAAAATGTTTTTCAAAACCACTGCCACCCCTATCCTTTTCTATCTCGACGATGCCAAAATCTTATCAAGTTTTTCAGACCTAGACTCCAAATCAAATTTTACTTTACTTGAATCTTTCAATTTCACCTATCCTAGATTCAAGCAGATGCATAGAGTCTTCAAACTCTAAAAGTTCCTTTTTCATAACTTCCATCACACTAAGAAGATCTTCTCTCTCATCCTCGATATATCCAAGTTTTTCTCTAAAAATTTTCTCTCGTGCCCTAAGTTCTTCAACTAAAATATCATTATCTTTTTTTAAGGCACACTCTTGCAAATGGGCTTTCAATTTTAAATTTTCTTTTTTTGTTTTCAAAGATTCAGCATAAAATTTATTGAAAGAAGTTTGCAAGTCACTCTCATCCTCACTTGTGTCGTCCTCACTCACCTCACTTTTATCACTAGTCACACGAGTGGGAAACATTTGCCTAGAAGAAGAAAACATCTTCTTCTGAATCACTGTCACTAAGTGTAGAAACACGAGATTTCAATTTATTCAATTTCATCCACAAATTTTTGGGACTCTCATCTATCGTGTGACCTACGCCCTCACAATCCGAACACCTCTCATAATTGTTTTCAATGGAAGATTTAAAACAAGAGTTCGTGTGAATTTTCCAATTAGATTTTTTAAAAAGTTGACACCGAAAATCATCAAAACCACAAAAAACTATTTTTTTGAGAGAAACAGTATCAAAAATTGATTTTTCAACACATTTTTGGAAAACATGATCAAACGCAATAGAATAGCGATACCCGCTCTGATACCAATTTGACAACGTGAGTAGTCAAATTGTATCAGGAAAAAAACTTTAAAACACATGATCACTCGATAACTTAGAGTAACCCGCTCTGATACCAATTTGACAACGTGAGTAGTCAAATTGTATCAGGGAAAAACTTTAAAACACAGTATCACTCGATAACTTAGAGTAACCCGCTCTGATACCAATTTGAAAGAGTGTGCTACAACGGAATAAATGCGACTTATTAACTAAAACCAATTTTAATTATGTGTCAACCAAATCAGTTTTAATGAAACCCAAGTTTTAATTCAGTCCTAACACATGCATCTAAGTGATATAAAATCATAAATCAATAATCATGCAAAGTGAAAGCATGAGCTTCTCTCAATCAACGCTCTGGTACCACTTGTTGGATCACGAGGCCCTTAATTTTTAAGGTCTTACTACAAAAAGTAATTTTCTTTTAAATGCGGAAGCGAGATGGTTCAATTAAACAAATTAACAAATTTTAATTTCTTTTCAAATTAAAATTAAACACAACTTAAAGTGAAATTAAATTAATTAACAAATGAATATTTCACTTTAACATATTAACTCAACTCAAGTCCTAGAAATTTGGCCAAACCAATTTTAACAAATTAAATGATGACTTGAATAAAATTAACATTTACCCAAATAATTATGTAGAACCAAATTAAACATGAGTAGTGATTTAAACCAATTTTATATTTTTACCTAAGCATGCATTCTATGTGATTTTGTAAAAGATAAAATAAATCAAGAACCACTACGCCGCGATGTACGAGGAAAAACCCACAGACGGGAAACAACCTCGAACGGTCCTAGCCATAAGTCCACTAAGTATGGTATTTTACAAGTACAAGAAAAAATACTTACAACATTCGACTCGACTCCCTTCAAGCCCCGATGCTCCTTCTTGTACCGAGCTCCACTTATTTGACAATCTCGGACTCCACCGAAACTTTGGAATCCACCAATGAGGCTGTAGTAACCACCGTCAACCACACATGGTGCTTTTCACCATGTGAGAATGTCGCAGAAAACCCTAACTTCTTCTTTATGGGATGTAGAAGGAAACCCAAACGAACTCTTTAAACGGTAGAGTAAAACCCGGTGCCGAGCACTCCAATTAATGATATATATATTGAAACTGTGAATAAACAATATGGGTGAAAACAAGAGTGTTTAATGAATTTTTTCTTGAAAAATAGACACTAAAAAATATGATCTTTTTCTTGAAAATTGAACTCTCAAAACTCTCTCTAGAAGATGGAATAATATGAAAAAGTTGGTTTTCCAAAGTTGGTTCCCGTACTTGATAAGTCTGTCAAAAGTTAGTGGGGAAGAGTAGTGGAAAAAGTGGGAAAAATTCCTCAAAACTGCCAAAGAAATTTCCCGCCTGAAATCTCGTTCGAATGAGATTTTATTTCGAACGAAGTCTCATTTGAACGACCCTTCTAACGAAGTTCCAATGGCTTGATGGGAAATTTCATTGCCAAACTCGTTCGAACGACATTCTCGTTCAAACAAACCAACTCATTCGAACGAAAATATCGAACGAAGTTCCAGAGGCAAGTCATTGGAAAACCTCGTTCGAATGAAAAACTCGTTCGAACGACAATATCGAACGAAAATCCAGAAAGCATAAAAATTCGATTTTATCCTAGAAAATTTATTTTAAAGTTTTAAGTAACTTTATAAAAATAAACAACAGTTTAAACAAAACTTACACCCAATACTAATTGTTCCAAGCTCCTATATAAATATGTAATGCATTCATACCTTAGGAGTAAACGGAACAAATGTTGTTGACGTAGATACGAGTCACAACAAACTCAGCATTTGATGAAGCCTTATACTCTTGGCCACTACGTCTTCAACTTTAGAATGTCATAGGCTTGAAGGATGGTCAAGAACTCTATCATATGACTCAAATGTTTTTGTCCGAAATTGAGCCAAAACAACAAAGGACTCAATTGAAAATTTGTGTCCTTACAAATCTCCCCCTTTGGCTATTTTGGGACAAAAACCAACAAAACTCCTAAAGGGGCGCCAAGATCTACTAGACATAGAAAAAATGTCCCACCCAAAATAAAAAATACATAGCTTGACTCAAATAACCCAAGGATCAATATCTTTGCCGACGATGAAAGTTTCCACTTAGAAGAATGCCTGCATACTTAAGCAAACTATTAAACGCATAGGGAATATCAAGAATATTAAATGCATATAAATTAAATACTACCCCTAAATTAATTCCCCCCTTTATCAACTATGATCAACCTAAGAAGATAGCGATTCCCCCTAAGTTAAATCTCCCAAACTCCCAAACTAAGATACGATTACAATATACCATTTCTCCCCCTATCATTCTCCCCTTTTTTGTTCAGGAATAGACAGAGGATATAAACAAATTTAAACACGATGAAGCTTATAGAGTGATAATAACATGAAAGCATATAGGCAACAAAAGCATAACTAATCCATATAAAGAATAAGGATACCAAAAAAGATGCAAGAAAATGATACCAATATGATACATAAAGTAATAAGCATGTGATATCAACAAAGAATGCAACAAGATAGATATCAATCATGAAGTAGAAGCTTAGATGGACTAGAAAGCAAGGCAAAGACCAAATAAAAATATCATATATATACATACTCTAGATATACCAAAGATAACCAACACACACACACACACACACACACACACACACACACACACACATATATATATATATATAAACACAGACATGACACAAAATACAATAAGTTTTTCACACTGGTATGGCAAAAATGTGTCATATGGAAACGAAAGTGTTGCGGTGTGAACTAGTAACGATTAAATTTAAACCCAATCACTTAAAACATGTTCACGGAGTTCTCAATTGATTGCAAACTTCATCACATTTGAATATAACCTCACATGACAATATAAATTGAACTCAATGAACAAACATACATAATGCATACAAGCCTAGACTTTTAATGATTCTACAAACCAATAGAGTCACGACATTGAAAGTAAAACTAGGATAAATGGACATTGTGCAAACCGTTGATATACCATCCAAAATCTCTCAATTTAAGCATATAGAGTATAATCTTTTGAATGAATAGATCAACTAAACAAAATAGGCCTTGGAAAATATTTTCTTTTAATGCCATTATTCTTTTAGGCCTTTGGATCACGTATTTCTTTAAAGTCCAAACAAACGGTGGCTTACTATTCACAAAGGATAATAATTCCTTTTGGAGCCCTTCCCCGTGCACATTTATACATATTATTTTTTATATTTCAAAAATCTTACGTGCAATAGATTTTGACATGAACTAGTCCTCCTAGGTCACACAACATGTAGATGACAAGATTGGTAGGATAACACCTCACAAAGCTCAAATATACATATGAAGTTAAAAATTCAAGTGAGCTTGTGGATGTGTTAATTGAGGCATATAAAAATAGAATCTATTATAACAGCACAAAATCCAACTACTCCACGTAATCATGGTAAAGAATATAATAAGGATTGACAATCTAAACCAAAAGTTCTAGCCACATGGAAGCGAAAAAGAAGGGATTCTAACACAAGTGTATTCCATATAGAGTGTGTCAAACTAAAATACACACAACACAAATCTTTTTGAGTTTTTAACAATTTTTAACCAAAAATAAAATTATTTACTCAAAAGACACACAAAAATAATTTGTATTTTTCATAAAGCCTAAATTACTAACAAGGTAAAACACAAATGATAAACAAAAATCTTTTTGTATTTTTCATTTAATGCAAACTAAAATGAAAGAAATAGAATATAAAATATAAACAAAAATCATTATTCTAGCATGTGATTAAGCATGAAGCATAGACTAGAAAATGACTAAGAAGCATACAATTAGCATGATAATATAGCATGTAGTACAAAAGCTAATGTATGCAAGTAAAACTAACACATTCAACCATTAGATTTTGCAAGGGAGTAAGCATGTGATAGTAAATGAGAATCAAATACCCTATCTTGTAAAGATACCAAGTCGGATATCCTAACCCAAACTAATGATGAGTGACTATCTCGGGGTGTTGGAATCTTGGCTACCTCGGTTGTCTTACATTGGGATTTTCTAGGACCTCTTTTAAGATCAAAACAAAATTTCCTAAGATGACCTTTTCGACCACAATGAGAGCACCTAAAAACTCGGTGAAAAGACTTACCTAAGGAATGATCTCTAAAGGCTTTCCTATGCGATTCTCCTAAAACATTGGTTTTGACTTTAAGAGATGATTCATTACAAGTATCGAAGCCTAAACCACAAGTGTCATTTTTTATTTGTACCGTCCCTAAGATTTTATCTAGTTTTTTAGAATGACAATCCAAATCAAATTTGACTTTACTAGAGTCTTTTAATTTATTTTGTAAATCTAAAATGTTAGAGTCTAATAAAATATTGCGCTCTTCAAATGATAGAAGCTCATTTTTCAAGGTTTCCATTAGACCTTTAAGGCTATCTCTCTCACTTTCTATATATTCAAGCTTCTCACGAAGATATCTCTCACGTGTCCTAAGGTCTTCAACTAACACACTATCATCAACGACCTTAACACGCTCTCTTAAACTCGCTTCTAACTTCAAATTAGCTCTTTTTAATTTAATAGATTCTTCATAAAGTTCTTGAAAATCATTTTGAAGTTCACTCACATCAACCTCTTCTTCATTTTCACTCTCTCTTTTTTCTCCACTTTCACTACCATAAAAAACAAGGGAATCATAAACTTTGACCTTGGAAGTATCATGTGTTAAAATTTCATCAATAGAAGAGTGCTCACTATCACTCACATGACTAGCCATAAAAAGACACAATGTTGGGATTAGTGGAGGAATCGGGTCCCTCTTCATTGTCACTATCACTAAGGGTTGCATTAAAAGAAATTGGTTGCTTACCCTCTCTCCTTAGTTTAGTGGGGCACTCGAAAACCCTATGGCCATACCCTTCACAACCAAAACACCTACTTGACTCGTCCCTATTTAAATTTTCTTTAAGAGTTTTAGGGATCTTTTCAGCTTTGTCATGCATAGAATTTTCAAATATCTTAAAATCATTTTTAAATTTTTATTTGTTAAATTTAAGAAATTTTGGAAACTTTCTATAAAACATAGCCATATTTTTCGAGTCACCCTCACTTTTACTCTCGAATACTTGTTTTTACTCCTTACGGGCTTTCAAAGCAACGCCCTTATCTATTTTCTTTTCAGTTTTAGAGGGAAACATGTCTAGTTCATAGGTTTGTAAATCACCTACGAGCTCTTCTAATTTCGTAGAGGCTAAAGTGGGAAAAGAATTTAACATGATCACTTTTGGAATAAATCTATCGGGAAGGGACCTTAAAATTTTCTTTACAACTCGGTTATCGGGTATTTTCTCTCCCAAATTAAAAGATGAATTAATAATATCGGAAAGTCTAGCATAAAATTCATCAAATGTTTCTTTTTCATTCATTTTGATGGTTTCAAATTGAGTGGTGAGGTTTTGGAGTTTCAAAGCCTTAACGAAGCTAGTTCCCTCATGAGTGAGTTGTAAAATATCCCAAGCTTCTTTAGCAGTTTCACACGTCATAATGCGGTGAAATTCATCCGGTATGACTGTGCTAAACAAGGCATTTAAACCTCGAAAATTAAAATTAGATAGTTTAAATTCATTCTCGCTCCATCTATCGAGGAGTTTGGGAACACATGGATTATCTACTAAATGTGTAGGTTGGGACCACCCATTAACGACAGACAACTAAACCCTCTGGTCGATAGATTTTAGTGCTGATTTCATCCCCGCTTTCCAATACGCGTAATTAGAACCATTGAAAATAGGAAATTTTGAAAATGGGGAAAATTTTATTTTTGTCAAAAATATTTAAAGGATCTTAAACGTAATAATTTAGTGTTCTCGCTCTGATACCAATTTGAAAGCGTGAGCTTCTCTCAATCAATGCTCTGATACCACTTGTTGGATCACGAGGCCCCCAAGTTTTAAGGTCTTACTACAAAAAGTAATTTCCTTTTAAATGCGGAAGCGAGATGGTTTAATTAAATAAATTAACAAATTTTAATTTCTTTTCAAATTAAAATTAAACACAACTTAAAGTGAAATTAAATTAATTAACAAATGAATATTTCACTTTAACATATTAACTCAACTCAAGTCCTAGAAATTTGGCCAAACCAATTTTAACAAATTAAATGATGACTTGAATAAAATTAACATTTACCCAAATAATTATGTAGAACACAATTAAACATGAGTAGTGATTTAAACCAATTTATATTTTTACCTAAGCATGCATTCTATGTGATTTTGTAAAAGATAAAATAAATCAAGAACCACTACGCCGCGATGTACGAGGAAAAACCCACAGAAGGGAAACAACCTCGAACGGCCCTAGCCATAAGTCCACTAAGTATGGTATTTTACAAGTACAAGAAAAAATGCTTACAACATTCGACTCGACTCCCTTCAAGCCCCGATGCTCCTTCTTGTACCGACCTCCACTTAGTTGACAATCTCGGACTCCACCGAAACTTTGGAATCCACCAATGAGGCTGTAGTAACCACCGTCAACCACACATGGTGCTTTTCACCATGTGAGAATGTCGCAGTAAAACCCTAACTTCTTCTTTATGGGACGTAGAAGGAAACCCAAACGAACTCTTTAAACGGTAGAGTAAAACCCGGTGCCGAGCACTCCAATTAATGATATATATATATATTGAAACTGTGAATAAACAATATGGGTGAAAACAAGAGTGTTTAAGGAATTTTTTCTTGAAAAATAGACACTAAAAATATGAGCTTTTTCTTGAAAATTGAACTTTCAAAACTCTCTCTAGAAGATGGAATAATATGAAAAAGTTGGTTTTCCAAAGTTGGTTCCCGCACTTGATAAGTCTGTCAAAAGTTAGTGGGGAAGAGTAGAGGAAAAAGTGGTAAAAATTGCTCAAAACTTCCAAATAAATATCCCGCCTAAAATCTCGTTCGAATGAGATTTTCTTTCGAACAAAGTCTCATTTGAACTACCCTTCTAACGAAGTTCCAGTGTCCTGATGGGAAATCTCGTTGCCAAACTCGTTCGAACGACATTCTCGTTCGAACAAACCAACTCGTTCGAACGATAATATCGAACGAAGTTCCAGAGGCAAGTCATTGGCATACCTCGTTCGAATGAAAAACTCATTCTAACGACAATATCGAACGAAAATCTAGAAAGCATAAAAATTCGATTTTAGCCCAAAAACTTTATTTTAAAGTTTTAAAGTAACTTTCTGAAAATAAACAACAGTTTAAACAAAACTTACACCCAATACTAATTGTTCCAAGCTCCTATATAAATATGTAATGCATTCATACCTTAGGAGTAAACAGAACAAATGTTATTGACGTAGAAACTAGGCATAATAAACTCGGCATTTGATGAAGCTTTGTAATCTTGGTCACTACGTCTTCAAATTTAGAATGTCATAAGCTTCAAGGATGGTCAAGAACTATATCCTATGACTTAAACGTTTTTGTCCGGAATTGAGCCAAAACAATAGAGGACTCAATTAGAAATTTGTGTCCTTACACAAAGGAAACCAAATAACAGGAAAACACCTTTTATTTCTAGAACTTTGAAAAATTTACAAGACCATTAACTTACATATAACTTCCCTCAAGTGTAATGCACAATGCCTTCGTCAAACCTTCAAAGCGTCAGCTAGAAATCTGTTGCGGTTCACTTGCACCTATATCACAAGGACACACAGTCTAATCAACCCAGGAATACTTGTAAGCACTCCTTATAACACACAGCCAAAAAGCTTTATAGAGACTCCCTCCACAGTAGCACGTAACCTTCCGGTTGTAGAGATCTCCCCACAAAGGATGAACAATAACAAAGTTATGTTCTTCCGTCCCAAAACAATTCACACAAAAAGATATTGGGATTTTGTGAATTGTAAAATAAGAGATTGAACACTTTTAATATTGGAGAATAAAGTAAAACACTCAAAATCATATTTTGTTTAAAATCAGTGTTTCTCCACACAAAATCAGAAGTCTGACACCCTTTAAATACTAAAAATCAAGGCATCGACGTATCAGGAAAAAACTTTTATCATTCGAATGACATACGATATCGTTTGAACGAGATCCTATCTCTTTTGAACGACCTATCAAATGAGGCCATGATTGTAGATAATTTCGATATGAACGCGTGACCGCCAATTTCGTATTTTTCTGATTTTTTATGAATTAGTTATGATTTTTCTACGAAAAAGGTGTCCGAGAACAAAATCTTTAGATAGTATGAATTCAAAAAAAATTCAATAAAATTTTTTAAAGCTCCTCTCCAACACTTAGAAAATATCTTATGAAAAATAATCCCAATACTCTAAGTGCATTATTAAGGTACTCTAAAACGTAACTTTACCAAAGTTAAACTTGCAGATACTGTTTGTTGAAAAACCTTGATTATTCGGATCCGTCTTGATGAGAATGTGTTCTTGATCGTCTTCGACCGTGTAGCGGTATACGACATATAAATTGATAACGGACAAAAATATCCTTACATTGATAACTGCCATGAGTATAACGCACTAATCTTTGTAAATCTCTAACGAACAATAATTATCCTCACAACAAGCACAAGACCGTAGTCCTCCTTTAGCCTCAATATTTGTCTTCAACAATGAGTTCCCTCAGGTATCATAAATCAGCCATAGACATTCCTTCTCCACAAAGGTGTATGAAAGGATAAAAAAATTTCTAAGGTTTAAACTAATTCACAAAACTAAATATTCAGGATGTTTGTTGGTGAAATATAGAGTGTTTTTTCAACATAAGAAGCGAAGAACTTTCGCAAAAGATATGTAGAAACGAATATGGAAAAAGTCTTAGAAAATTTGAATACAAAACAGGTATTTATTTCACAAATTTTGAGGCGTCGACATCGTTCAAAAGAAATTATACTATCGTTCCAATGTGATTATCATCTCATTCGAATGAAGAGCAGTCTTCTTCTAACGACCTCAAAAAGACTGAGACAGTAAGCCCCCGATCAAAGCTCGTCTGACAAACATTTTGAAGGATCCTTCTAACTAAGTGTCAATCTTGTTTTAACGATATTTAAAAATAAAAATTTCTTTTCAAAAATAAAAAAATACTGTCAATTTTAGATACAAAATAAACATCCCATATATAAATTCTGTTAATTAATTCAAGCTATAAATTTCTTTACACATTTACAGTATCTCGAAAAGTCTTCAAACTTGGAGATGCTCGAGTTTAGTTGGTCGTAACGGTGCATAAGGATTTGTAACGAGACACACCAAAGTAGTCTAAAATATAAAACCACCTACACTATGAACAATATTATATAAATTGTTCTTACAAATATCCCCCTTTGGCTATTCCGGTACAAAACAAACAAACAACCAAACAAAAAATAAAAATAAAAAATCTCATATGACAAAAATCATACTACCCTTCCGAACCCTAAAATGGAATGGCATAAGTCCCTTTGTCTTCAAACTTCTTCTTCTTCCCGTTGGCAAACTTTTTCTTCATTAATGTGTCTTGAATTCCACTTTAAGTACCTACACACATGAGATAGGAAATATACCTTATGACGCATCAGGTTTGAAATAAGATAAAACTCATAAATAAACTCTCCCCATAAATCAAACTCATAAAATCCCACTTTTTAATTTGCTCTCCCCCTTTGTTTTTATCCGAAATAGACAAAGAAGTAACATAATCATGAAAGCAAAGCATCACGTAGAAAATAAGATATCATCACGAAAAGATTTAAATCAAGCAAAGGTAATGATAATCTCAAAGGCAAACACAACCAACTAATTTTGAAATTTTTTAATTTTTTCAAACAAAATAAATTTCACAAATATAACCTATAATACCATATATAATCTATGAAAAATATATTAAAGAAAATCCGACACACATATATAGGTATAAATGACCACAAAATCATGACACAAACTCATAAGCTTTACACATTAGCATAGTATCAATGTGTCCAAACATATGGCATGGAATGAATGGATGTGAACTGGATACAAATGAATTATAACCCAAACACTCAAATATGTTCAAGAAGTTCTAATTGACCAAAAAACTTTATCAAACTAAGTTTAACCTTATGTGACAAATAATGTTGAACTTAATGAACAAGATAAGCACAATGCACACAAGATTGAATTATTGATGATTCTATAAATCAGTAGTGTCGCGACAAAATAAGCATACTAGGATTTATTGTGCAAACCTGTTGATCTTCAACTAAACATCCTCAAAAGATAAACAACTCTCATATTTTTTATTCTATTATTTTTCTTTTTCTCGTGAAGTGATTTTTTTAATGATCAATCAAACTAAACTATGTTGGTCTAATTTTGGCATATTTTTTTTCCCTTTTATTGCATTAATTGTTTCTCGGGCTCTTTTAAATGATGGTTTTCACGCAAAGTCAACTAAAATTTCACAGCCCTTTCCCAGGTACACTCATATTTTTTCAATACTAATAAAACTCTCACGAGCAATCATTCTTACATGAACAAATACCCTATAGTCACAAATGGGCGAACATCTAATCAAGCTCATATATACATAGTGAAGTAAAATCCAATAAGCTCGTGCATGCGTGTTCGGAGGTATATAAAAAGTCGAATCCATAAATCAAATCAAATTCGAAATAACTTTCTTAACATGGATAAGATCAATCTAAGTATTTAAAGTCATAACCAAATGTCTTATCAACATGGAAATTACGGAGTGAATTGGATTTAAACACACCAATATGCCATACCAAATGCGTAAACTAAAATACACAAAACCAAGAATCTTTTTGCATTTTTCAAAAACTTTATCAAAATAAAATCTTTTTGTATTTTTACAATATGACTCAATAAAAGAAAAATATAATATAAAAGATAAACATGTCATAACACTAGCAAACATATATCATGAAGCACAACTAGAGTATGACAAATAAATTCATGAAATCTGTCATCCGTAATATATAGCATGCGAAGCATAATGTGAAAGCATTTGAGAATCAACTAGTGTAACATCTAGATCCTCTAAAACGGATTTCCTGAACCAAATAGGTGTGCTTTTAACGTGTGAGGTTTTGGGAACCAAGGAAACACTAGACTTTAACTTCCTATGAGCTCTTCCAAGATCATAACAAAAACGCCTAAGGTGATCCTACCATAATGTGAACATGTGTAAATGTGAGGAATGTTACCTATGGGTTGACCTTTTATAACGTCCTTGAATTTGGTTAACCCTCGAAACAAATAATGATCTTGGCTTTAACACCCAAAGCATTAGAAATATGTGATCCAGAGCCATTACTACCAACACTACTCGAGTATTTGAAATCATCTTTTAACTTCTAAATTTTAGACTCAAGCAAAGAATTAGACTCTTCCAATTTTAGGGACTCCTTCTTTAAATTTTCAATCATACCTAGAAGGTTATCTCACCCCCCCTGAGAGCAATCTTATCCTTACGAGTCTTCTCTCATACCTTAAATTCTTTAATCAAAACACTTTCCTCAATGGCACATACATTAACCCTAGAATTTTTAAAGTCCTCTAAATCTTTTTCTAAAAATTGTATTCTATCATCACTCTCTTTCTTGGACAATTCTATTTTTTTTTAAATCACAACCCATATCCACAAGCTTCTCACGAAAGAAATCTCTTTGATTTTGAACAGTTCGTAAAAGATCCATAGTAGATTTAAAGTGAGAATTTTCCTTTTCAAGAATTTTAATTCTTTTAGAAAATTTCAAATTCAAACGATTTAAGTTGTCAAAACTATGGGAATTCATTAAGAGGAAAACAAAATCACCCAAAAATCACTAAACAAGGGTATAACATAATAACTTAGTGCAACCCGCTCTGATACCGATTTGAAAAGGTATCAATGGGAAAAACTCTTTAAAAAATTAGGACTACACGATAACTTGGTTTAACCTACTCTCATACCAATTTGAAAAGGTTGGTATCAACAAAAAAATTCTTTGAAAAAAACCAGGATCACATGATAAGTTCGTGTAACCTGCTCTAATACCAATGTGACAAAGCTAGGTACGAATGCTCTGACACCACTTGGAAAGAGTGGAAAACACATATACCAGTATAAGAATGTGAAAACAACTGTACTAAAAAAAATTCCAATTTGAGAGTGCGCAATTATCTAACGGTGTTGACTTATTAAATTCAAATGACAAACCACATCAATTTTAGTCCTTTATCCCTAGAACATGCAACTATGTGATTCAAGCCATAAAGTAAACAAAGCATTCAACAAAGGCAAAGTTTCAGGATAAAAACCCTTTCGGGTAAAATATTTATTCAACACTTTAGAAATATTACATGACAGTTGACTTACAAACTACTTGATAACCACTACAAGTATAACATGCTACTCTTCGTAAATCTTTAACGAACAACAATGACCCTCGCATTCACAAATTGTTATTAGAGAGTTCATACCTATCTTTATTAGTAGTCGATCGACATCTTGGCAGGAAATTTCAGTCCAAACCCTTAGAGTTGGTCTAATACGGTAGGTAGTTCTATACCCCACTGAGATCGGGTGGGACGATAATACATTCCTTGTAAGTAATGACATATATTGATTAGCTAAGCATGTAGGGTGTAGGAGAAAGTAAGGGAAAACCTTGAGAGGTTTGGGTGAGAATGTGGGGATGATTGGTGCTTCGATAGGCACAATCTAGGAAGAAGGGTCAAACTCAATGATGTTTTCTAATAAAATGGCATTCATTCCTGTTCCATGTGCTAGAAGAGAGTTGTGACCAGTTTTGGGCTTGGGATTATCTGGTGGGGCAATGATACCTCGATTTATTAGGCCTTGGATCATATTTTTGAAGTGAAAGCACTGTTCGGTGGTATAACCTATGTATTGGTGGAAGTCATAGTGGGCATCGGGCGTGAAGTTTTTATGGAGTAGTCTTGGTAATGGTCGAGGTTCCAATAGTTTGATGAGATTTCTTTTTAATAGAGTCTGGAATGTTTTGGACAGGAGAGCATGGAGCTTGGTGTATTTTTTCTGATAGGATTGGAGAGACTTTCTGGTGCCCAAGGGTAGCAAGTTGTGATATGTTATTGATGGTTGTGGCTGAGGCATTAGAAGGCTTCTCATACTTTTTTTGGGTAAACTGTCTAGTCTACTTCTTTGGTTCAGACTCTATTTTGGTGATACCTTCTTTGATTTCCATGATAGCTTCTTGATGGGCTCGAAAGTGTTTATAGTATTGTCCTACTATGGATGCTCAAATATGGGACAAGCAATTTTTCTTCACAATGCTAACTTATTCCTCCTATAAGGGCCTATTAGCCATAGTGGCGGCTTTCTTTCTCCACCTTCTAATAAAGATACTGACTAATTCCCCCGAGTTTCGATTTAGAATCTTTAGGTCTCTACGTGAAACCTCAAAATCTTCATTGTGTTTGTACTAAGACTTGAATTCTCGGGCCATATCTCCCAAACTACGGATTCTGGATTCTTCGAGAGACAAGAAACATCGATGGGCACTTTCTTTTAAGGTCTACTAAAACAGTTGGGCCAGGAGGCACCAAGAAGGGTCATGTCTAGGTGATAGCTTAATAGGTGCACAATTAGGGGCCCATTGCTCTCGAACTTCTTGATGTTCGGTATCTTGAATTTCTATGGCTGTCTGACTTTGGGATAAGGAGTCATATGGGTGTAATCCATGTATTTCCCAAAATATTTTGACTTAGTCAAACTTTTTTGACAGAAGTTTGAGGTCCTCATTGACCTTGTTCAGTTCCTCATCTTTAGGATCCACGAGTACTAGCAGGTTAGCCCCTAGCAGGGCAAGGTTTGGAATCGCGCATGTGGGTATTCTTCTGAGACCTAAACAGGCTCGGAGGAAGGTTTACCTATATCGCGAGGAAATAATATCTCGGGTTCGTGAGCTTCAAGTGTCTGGGCTTGATGTCACTACATCTTTTGGACATCAGTTTGAAGATTGTCAATTTTGGTGCTAGGTTTGGCTAAGATAGCCATCAGGACATTCGGTGCTTGGTTGGTATTCTCCATGGATAGCTTGTGGAGGTAGATCACAAATTTTGTTGAAGTAGTAGAAGAAGCAGCGGAGCTTCAAGTTAGTTTAGCAGAATACCGAAGCCAATAGGAAGCTAGGCCGAAGCCTGGAATGCGATCGACTTAAGAGGGAAAATAATTTGGGTTTCTTTTTGGAAGAAAAAGGGAGAATTTTTAGGTTTTTGGAGAAAAGGGGGAAAACATTTTTGGTATTTTTCGAAGAAGAATAAAAAAGTTTTTGGTAATTTTGTTTTTTGAAAAGGAGGGAAAAAGGAGAGGAATCTCAGCATGATTATTATTATTATTATTATTATTATTATTATTATTATTATTATTATTATTATTATTATTATTATTATTATTATTATTATTATTATTATTGTTATTGTTATTATTATTGTGGTAACAATTATTATGCAACACAAATAAATACAAGAGAGGCAATTACCAAGGAAGAACAAGGAATGAAAAATGACAATCACACAACAAAAGATGTACGTGGTTCAGCAAAGATGTGCCTACGTCCACGGTGGTGCAGTCGATATTATTTCTATATACTCCGGAGAGTGGTTACAGAGAATACAACTTGTCCTTTTGACCCGGACCTAGGGTTTAATAAATACATGTACATTTAGGTGAGTGGGGGTGATGGGTTCCCCCACGTCTTCCATCCTTACTATAACCTCCCTTCAGGGGAACGTGGGAAGAGACTGAATCAAAATAAGAGGTGGGGGGCCTAGACTTTGGGCCCCCAGAACTGGGCTACTCGTCTAGGCCCATGGTATTAATTCTGGGTACCCACAATTGCCCCTAAGTTTGTTGGCCATGTTCATGGGCTCAATAAATTTAAATGATTAGCCATAATGGCTTTTTTGCAATTCTTCGGAAACTGTGAAGCTGATTTTGGCGGCACCCGCTTCGTATCTTGTGCACTGTGATTAGCAAAATTTGAAGGTTTCTTGGGTTAGGCACTTTTCTATCGTCAATCCAATTTTTCCAGCACTTTCTCATTCCTTATGAGTTCTAGCACTTCGTACCGTCTTCTCTCAATCTCCATTCTCGTTGCTTTTCTTGTCGTTTGGGATCGTGCTTCTTCATCGTTCGAATTGGTCTTCTATCTTGTAAGTTTCTTGTACTTTTTCTCTGTGCTTTCTCTTTGAGTTTGTAGATTTTCTAGGGTTTTCCAATGGCGAAGATTGGAAATAGGTCAATCTCTGAATTTAGGAAGTTTTACAACATCCCTCAGTGGGTAGATATTGAGTGCTGTGCCTCCCCTCCTAAAAACGTTAGAGATATAGATGATGCCCACTGGATCCACGTCTTGTTGCTTTCCCAGGGGGGACTCCCTTTTCCTCCTAATGATTTATTTTTGCATTTTTTTGGCTATTTCAATATTGTTCCTGCACAATGTTCGCCCAATGTGTGAAAAATAGTTAATGGTGTACATAGAATCAATCAGTTGTATGGCACTAGGCTAGAACTCGCCGAGGTCTATTTTTTCTATTCCTTATCTCGAACTAGCTCTGGGGTCCTCTATCTTAAAGCTATGAGTCCTGACAGGGTATTGGTAATAAACCTACCTGATTCCCATAAGGACTATTGGCAAGAAGGCTTCCTTGCCAGAAACTGGTAGTTTTCTCCCCAATTTGAGGGGTTGAGATCTGAGAGGTTCACTGTTCCCTTTTATGGGGAAGAATACATAGGTAGACATTGCTCTTGTTGCTTCAATTTTTGTTGATTTATGATCCTTATAATTCTTCTCTGTTCTTCTTTTGCAGTGAGGTTAAAGAACTTGGAACCTGCTCTTAGCGAGGTTCGTCTTTCGGAATTGATAAAGGCTTCGAATATCAGGGAGCCTTTGGGTGACGGCGAGCATCCTAGGTCTGCTGCCTTCCTGCTCGAGTACAAGAACATTGTCTCCAGTTTCATAGCAAGGCCTGTGGATAGTATCCCAGAGTTTGATCCTTCTGAAGAGACTGCTGCAGATCTCATCCGGTTGGACGAGGAGGAGAGCAGCTCTAATAGTAGCAGTTCCTCTAATCGCGGGGAGGTCTTTGAGGCTAGAAATTCGTCGAGCACGTCCAGTAGTTCGAGCGAGGAGATGGTTCCTCCAAGGAAGAACTTGATCAGGGATGATGATGAAGAGGACCACATGCTTCTTGTATAAATGTCAAAGAAGCAAAAATCTAATTCTGGAGCTGTGGCTACTGGTTCCCGGTCCTCTGCCCAAGAGCAGGAGAGAAAGAGGAAGGAAGAGGAGCAGGTGAGGGAGAGAGAGAGAAAAAAGGAAGAAGATAAGAAGAAGATGGAGGAGAGGAGGAGGGCAGAGGAGAGGAAGAAGAAAGAGAGTGAGAAGGAAGAGGAGAAAAGGAGGGCAGAGGCGAGGGCGAAGGTTGGGCAGGCCTTAGTCCCGGTGTCCGCGCTGCCCGAGGGGGCCTCTGTGGCAATTTTCCCCCAGCTGGCCCCGGCTCTGCTCGAGAGAGCTGTCCTCCCGGCTGATCAACAAAGGACAGTAAGGTCGGAGAAATTGGCCCTTCAGGCTAGTCAGAGGCTTGCTTTGGTAAGGTTTTTTCCCTTCTCTCCTGCGTTTTTCTGAATTCTTTCGTTTCCCTCTTCTAATGCCTTCTTTTTTCTGCAGTTTGTTACTGACTTTGCCGTGCTGTATCGTTCACGTGATGAGCTGGTGAAGAGAAACAGTGAGCTGGAGCAAGAGAACTCTGCCCTGAAGCTGAAGGGTAAAGAGATCGAGGATAACTTTAAAGCCGTTGATGCTGCTCGGATTTCATCCGACTTGGCTCTTGCCACTGTCAACAAGGAGAAGGACGCTGTAGTCCAGGATCTGAAGGAGCTGAGGTAGGCCTATGACTTGGTTTGCTCGAGCAAACTTACAGTTATTGAGGAGAACAGGGTGCTCTCTGAAGAGCTGAAGAGGAAGGTGTCTGAGGCTGTTACTGCCAAGGAGGACTCTTACAATTCTGGTTGGGCTGCATCATACGAGGATGATGAAGTTCAAATAGGCTATATTAGCCGTCTGAACTTCAAGAAGGGCTGGAATAAGACCCTCATAGTAGCTGGAGTGGATGTTGCATCTCCCCTTTTTGACGAGCACGACCCAGGGCCGAGGCCAGTCGTAGATGAGGACCCTGCCCCAGTCGTTGAAGGCTCTGATCCTGTTCCTCAGGCGACCCCTGCTGACGTTTCTCTTATTGAGGCGACAGAGATCACCCCTGCTGAGGGCAGTGCTCCTGTTGATGCCGATAAGGGGAAAGGGCCATCAACCTCTGGGCCACCTGAGGTCGCTAATTAGTTATCTGATAGGATTGCTTTGTATTTTTGCTTTTTCCAGTCTGTAAACTTTCTTTTTTCAGTTCGATGTAATTTCAACCTTAATTAATGAAAAAGGCTTCTATTTTTTGTGCACTGATATGTGTTCTTCTCTCCCTTGTCTTCTCATTGTTTGTAGTCAATTGATGTTGATGATTACATTCTTGCTACTTCTTAACTGGGCAGGACCCTTGGTCCTAATGAGAGTCCTGAGGTTCGCCAGGCCTTTGTTAGACTTTGCAAATCCCTTCGGTCTAAGAATCAGAAGTATAAGGAGCGATCTGAACTTGTGGCCAAGCTGAAGGACAGGCTCCAGGAGATGGAAGAGGTTAGGGCTTCGGTTCAAGAAGAAGTGAATACGCTGAGAGCAAAGCTTCTTAATGCTTTCGAGATCAACCAGGTTGGTGAGATGCTTCAGTAAGAGAATGAGGTTCTGAGGAGAGAGGTCTCACGACTTAAGGAGCACGCACTGAGCATAGCTCCAGCAGTATTATAAAGCTCCTCATCATCGCGAACTAGAGCTGGTCATAATGTTACTCCTCCTGTGTTGCGAGGTCCCACTCGCCCAACCGTTCTGCGAGCTGGTAGGGGCACCAGGAGCAGAAGCAGGGAAGCAGAAGAACTTCGAGATAGGGAAATGGAAGAACTCCGCGGCGATGTTCAGCGAGCATATGTAATTTCTGCTGGGCTTCAAAGGGACATTACTCGGTTGCAGCACTTGTTCAAGAAAGGTCCTCGGTAAGCGTGGGCTGACGGTTATATTCAGGACTAGTCAGATGCTCCAATAAGGTTGTCTGAGTTCGAGGAGCTTTCTTTTATCATGGGGTGGCTAAGTTCCTTGAAAGAGCTTCAAGTCCCGAGGAACTCGATGCTATGGTATCGCCATGAGATGTCTCCCTCTACTCTGATGCCTAATCCCTTCCGGAGGGATGATCGATGGATCCCCATCGATGCTATTCCTCGGTAATTATTGGAGTCAGATGTGAATGAAGTTGTGGAAGAGTTAGCTCCTGCTCCTGATGATGGACGAAGAGCTCGAGTGGCTGATTATCTCGCTCAGAGGCTTCCCCCCCATTGAGATTTTGCCAGTTGTTATTTTTTTGTATTTTTGATAATGTAAATGCTTTGGGCAAGCTCGCCGACTAAACATGTATTACTATTGTTGTAAGTATGATGAATTAATGAAAATCTTGTGTTTTGGGCAATTTTATCGACAAAACGTGTGCATCATACTTTTCATATTCTTGCTGCTTTATAATATTTTTTGTTTTGTCATGCAAGTGTCCCCCCAGTCCAGTATAATACCAAGATACCATTGTGCTCCACTTTACCTTTTAGGTTGTGTCGTCACACTCCCTTAGGCCTAAGTGGGGCAATTGGCGAGGACATACCTGGTGTTGGATGTTTTCATCCGATCAGGAGTTTACTCAACCGAAGTAGGTTTGATGACCAGTATAGAATTTGATCATATTGCCTAAGGATCCCCTGTAGGGCTTCATGTATTTCCAGGGGCAATGCTAAGAGGTTCTTCGTGTTTCATGATGATGACCTGAGGAGTGGTATTCCCCTGCTATAGCATAGTGATCAATGTGCCTGTTACTTGGAAAAGATGTGCGATAAATGCAGCTGTTACTAATCAGAGTGCAACCAATTTAATAATTTTCATTAATAATAAGGGAAATGAACTTTTATAATAAAATAATACAATAGAAAGATCTAAAAATAGAATCTCTTGAGATTAGCTGCACTCCATGCTCGTGGTATTTCTCTGCCCTCCATCGTTTCCAAGTGATAGGCGCCCTGTAGGTCGTCTCTGGTTACTTTAAAGGGTCTTTCCCAGTTGGGACCTAGCTTGCCGTCTGATGGTTTCACTGCGCTGCCCAGGACTTTCCTTAGAACATAGTCCCTAATTCGGAATGCCCTCGGGTTAACCCGTTTGTTGTAATGCCTCACGAGCTGTTGCTGGTAGCTCGCTAGTTTCACTAGGGCTAGCTCCCGGCGCTCATCGGCTAGGTCGAGCTCAACGAGTAATGTTACATCATTATGGCCTTGGTCGACAAGGTTGGACCTCATTGTTGGAAAACCTGCTTCGAGTGGGATGACTGCCTCCATGCCATATGTCAGTGAAAATGGGGTTTCTCCTGTTGCTCGCCGAGGAGTGGTCCGATATGCCCATAGGACGTGAGGTAGTTCATTTGCCCATGCGCGTTTGGATCGCTCCAATCGCTTCTTCAATCCATCAATAACAATTTTGTTGGAAGCCTCAGCTTGGGCATTGCTCTGAGGGTAGGCCACCGAACTGAAGTGGTGTTTGATTCCGTGTTCGTTACAGAAGTTCTGAAAGGTGACACTTTCGAACTGTGTTCCATTGTCGGTGATGATGTTTCTGGGGATTCCAAACCGAGTGATTATATTCCTCCATATGAACCTTATCATAATAGTATCTCGGATGTTTTCCAGGGGTTCTGCCTGGATGCATTTGGTGAAGTAGTCAGTCGCAACCAATAGATATTTGCGATTGTCGGCAGCGGTAGGCAGTGGTCCCACGATGTCCATTCCCCATTGGGCGAAGGGCCATGGGCTGGACAGGGACTTTAGGTCGCTGGTGGGTTGATGGGCCATAGGAGCGTGGAGCTGGCATTTCAGGCATTTGCGGACATATACTGCGGAGTCCTTTTGCATATATGGCCACCAATAGCCTTCCATCATCGCTCGAAAGGCTAGAGATCTTACTCCGGTGTGGCTTCCACAGATTCCTTCGTGAAGCTCGCGTAGCACTTGCTCGACATCCCTTGGGTGGACGCATCAGAGGTAGGGATCAGAGAAGGATTTCTTATACAAGTTGCCTTCTGGGGATTAGTGAAAGCGAGCAGCTTTGACTCTTATCTGGTGGGCGGTTTTCTTGTCATCCAGGAGCGTGCCATTCTTTAAAAATTCTCTTAAGGAGTCCATCCAGCTGGGTGCTGACCCCACCTGGAGTACCTGCTCCATGCTTGGTGGATTGCTGTCGATGCTCGGATAAGTGAGGAAATCGATGGGGATGATTCTTTTTAGGTCGGAGTCAACTGCCGAACTAAGGGCTGCTAAGGCATCAGCATGACTGTTTTGCCCCCTGGAAAACTGCTGGATGTTGATCTCTTCAAAGTTTCACATCATCTTTTTCATTAAGGCGAGGTAGGCTGTCATTCTTTCATTCTTTGCATTGTAATCTCCGCTTATCTGATTGGAGACCAGTTGGGAGTCGCCGAACACCTGTAAATGTTTTACTCCCAAAGTATGCACCTTTTGGAGGCCGGCTATTAGGGCTTCATATTCTGCTTCATTGTTGGAGGATGAAATACCAAGCCTGACTCCTTGTTCAAGGATTGTGCTCTCTAGAGTTATGAGGACAATTCCTACCCCTGCCCCCTTTGAATTGGAGGCTCCATCAACAAACAGTTTCCAGGTTTCCTTTTTTACTGGGTTTTCCGTTTGCCTTGTTGGATGGGGTTGGTCGGAGGGTCCTTCGCCCGTGAATTCGGCTATGAAATTAACAAGGATCTGACCCTTGATAGCTATCCTTGGTTGAAATTGGATGTCAAACCGACCGAGCTCGACTGACCACTTGGACAGTCTGCCTGACTAGGACTGCCTTAAGGGGATTCGATGTAAGGACGATGATAGTATGAGCTTTGAAATAATGCTTCAGCTTCCTCGAGGCTATTACCAGCGCAAAGGCGAGCTTCTCCAATGGCAGGTATCTTTACTCGGCGTCTAGTAAGGTCTTGCTCGCGTAATAAACGGGGTGCTGGATTCTTGCAACCTCGTATATTAGCGCAGAGCTGACGGTGTGACTAGATACGGAGAGGTACAGGTACAAAGAATCCGTTCGCTGTGGTATGACAAGCAGTGGTGGAGAGCTTAAGTAGGAATTGAGCTCGACCAATGCTCGTGAGCAATATGGGCTCCACTCTATAGTTTTATTCCCCTTTAGAAGCTGGAAAAAAGGCTTGCACTTCTCAGAGGATTTGGAGATGAAGCGATTTAAGGCAGCGAGCACACCAGTGAGCTTCTGTATGTCCCGGATTGTACGAGGGGGTTGCACCCTGTTGATTGCATCGATCTGGTCAGGATTAGCCTCTATACTTCTCTTACTGACCAAGTACCCAAGAAATTTTCCTGACTGGACACCGAAAGAACATTTGCTTGCATTAAGCTTCATTCGGTATTTCCTGAGAATTTCGAAGGTTTTTGACAGGTCTGAGAGGTGATTCTCCCTCTTTTTTCTTTTAACAAGCATGTCATCGATGTAGACCTCCATGGTGTCTCCCATATGATCCTTGAACATTTTGGTAACCAGTCGCTGGTATGTTTCCCCCTCATTCTTGAGCCCAAATGGCATAACTGTGTAACAGTATAACCCAACTGTAGTAATGAACGTTGTTTTGTCCTGGTCTGGGGCATATAAAGGGATTTGGTGATACCCTGAATATGCGTCCAGGAAACTCATTCGCTCGTGAGCCGCGGTGGCGTCTACTAGTTGGTCTATCTTCGGGAGGGGGAAACTATCTTTAGGGCATGCTTTGTTGAGGTCAGTGAAGTCGATGCAAACTCTCCACTTCCCATTGCTCTTCAGAACTACTACTGGGTTGGATAACCATTTGGGGAATTGCACCTCCCATATGGATCCTGCATCCAGTAGTTTTTCCACTTCTTTTTCAACCGCTTTAGCCTTCTCTGGTGCAGTTCTCCGTGCCTTCTGCGTGATTGGCTTGAATGTGGGGTCGATGTGCAGCTGATGATAGACCATACTAGGATCGATTCCAGGCAGTTCGTATGGTTCCCATGCGAAAACATCTACGTTGCGCCTCAGCAAGGTTGTCAACTCCTTTTGTTCTTGGTCGGTGAGAAATGCTCCGATCAAGAAGACTCTGTTATTATCACCATCTCCAACCATTACTTCTATCAGGTTCTCGACGACCCGCTCAGAGGGGAGGATCTTGGTCTCCTCTACTCCAGGTCTCCCATACTTTAATTTCTATTTAGAAGGTGTCAGACCTTCTTCAATTTTCTCGCTGGGCTGCTCGGACTTCTTCTCTAGTTTTGGACGGATGGCTGCTATGAAGCACCTTCTCGCCATTGCCTGATCACCGTGGATTTCCATTACTCCACGTTCGGTTATGTACTTGAGTTTATGATGGTAGGTTGAGGAAACTGCCTTCATCGCATGAAGCCATCCCCTGCCGATGATGGCCTGGTATGGTGAGTCGATGTCAACTACCAAAAACTCGATCATCTTGGAGACGTTTCCAGCATGCACTGGTAGTACAATCTTTCTTAAGGGCATAGTCATTTTTCTAGTGAATCCAACTAAAGAAACAGTGGCTTCCTTTAGGTCGGCGACGCTTAACTTCAATTTCCTGAATAGGTCGAGGTACATTACTTCGGATGAGCTTCCTTGATTGACGAGCAGCTTGTCGACGTCAAAGTTGGCTATCCTGAGTGTAATGATCAGGGCATCATGGTGTGGGGTCCTTACTCCTACCATATCTTCATCCGTGAAAACAATATGCTTGTTATAGTTGACGTCCTCTGCTCGTCGACGCTTTCCTGACTGTGACTTTGCTGGATCGATCTGAAAAGCCTGCATTACTACTGTAAGCTTCTTCATCTCCATTCGAGCTGAATTTCCTTAGATCTGCTTGGCATCAGATGCCCCATGAATTACTGTGAACTCATGTTCGGCATCATCTTCGAGCACGTTGTCAGGTCTTGCTTCTCTATTGGCAGACACCTTCTCCGCCTTTTTCTCTACAAACTGGTTCAAATGCCCAGACTGGGCCAGTTCCTCGAGGTGAGACTTTAGAGCTTTGTAATGCTCAGTATTGTGTCCTCCCTCTTTGTTAAAAGCATATCTCAGCGCATTGTTCCTCTTTGAGGGATCTCCTCCCATTTTTCTGGGCCATTTGATGAATGGCTCGTCTTTGATTTTTGCGAGAATTTTGTAAATTGGTTCTTTGAAGACGGTGTTGACCGCCTGGAATGCTTTCGACGCATCATTGTTTCCTCCGTTCTTGGAACCATATTTGCCCCCGTTCTTTCCTCCTTTTTCTGGTTCTCAACTTTGTCACTTCCCTTAGTAGTGAGTTTAGCTCGACCATTTTCTCCTATACTGAGGCGGGTGACGTCTTCGACCTTAGCATACTTCTCGACGCGAGCCATTAGGTCGTTGATGGTTATGGCTTCCTTCTTCGTCAGGGACTGGTAGAGAAGGGAAGAACTGGGTAGCCCAATTTTGAAAGAGGCCACCGCCACTTGCTCCGAGCAGTCGTTGACCTCATTGAACAACTCCCAGTACCTTTTTGCGTAGTCTCGGAGGGTCTCCTGAGGCGTCTTCTTCATTGTCAACAAAGCATCCATCCTTTTGGGATGGGAGCTACTAGTAATGAAGCGGGCCGTAAAGAGTTCGGTTAGGGATTTGAAACTTCTGATGGATTGGTGGGGGAGTCTTTCGAACCATTTCAGCACCACATCATGCAAGCTTGAGGGGAAAATACTCCACATCAGTGCATCCCGGTGATTCCAAAGGGTCATGGCCTGTCGGTATTGCTTGACGTGATCGATGGGATCAGTCTTACCCTCATAAATCTTGAACCTTAGAATGGTAAATTTCTTGGGGGCTTCTTCCTCTTCGATTTCCCTCGTGAAGGGTGACTTCATTTGGTTTTTGAAAGCTCGCCTTGCGAGTTCTCTGGTTGATCTGGTATCTTGGTGGGCAGGATGTTGGTCCATTTCCCTGCGGACCAGATCTCGTATGTTCTCGTTGATGCGAGCAGGGCTCTGGTAACGTCGAGCTCTTCGCAGCTGCTCGCGAAGGTCGTCGTCTAATTTGTCTCCCTCGACCTTTCGAGATCCTCGCCTAGGGCTCCTTCCTCGGCTGTGAGACTTGCTCGCCTGAGGTCTAGGAGTGCGGTATGGACGTCTCCTGTTATCAGGACGAAGCTCCCTCTCCAGTCTTTTTTTCAGGCGAGCATTCTCAGCCTCGTACTTGCGAGAAGACTCCCTTTGTTCGTGGAGCCTTGCCTCGTACGCATCAATCAGTCTTGATATATGTGTGGACCTCGCTGGTCCCTGGCTTTCTTCTGAGGCTGTCTTTTCCAAGCGAGCCCTCTGATCTGAACGTTGAACTTCAGACCTAATCCTGCGAGGAGCAGGTGGTTCTTGAGTATCCCCTGCCTGAGGGGAATTGTTGCTGTGACCAGACATTTTAAACTCCTTTCTTGGTGTGGGCCCTTCTCAGGGAAAGATGAACGCTTCCCACAGACGGCGTCAATTGTGGTAACAATTATTATGCAACACAAATAAATACAAGAGAGGCAATTACCAAGGAAGAACAAGGAATGAAAAATGACAATCACACAACAAAAGATGTACGTGGTTCAGCAAAGATGTGCCTACGTCCACAGTGGTGCAGTCGATATTATTTCTATATACTCCGGAGAGTGATTACAGAGAATACAACTTGTCCTTTTGCCCCGGACCTAGGGTTTAATGAATACATGTACATTTAGGTGAGTGGGGGTGATGGGTTCCCCCACGTCTTCCATCCTTCCTATAACCTCCCTTCAGGGGAACGTGGGAAGAGACTGAATCAAAATAAGAGGTGGGGGGCCTAGACTTTGGGCCGCCAGAACTGGGCTACTCGTCTAGGCCCATGGTATTAATTCTGGGTACCCACAATTATTATTGTTGTTGTTGTTGTTATTATTATTATTATTATTATTATTATTATTATTATTATTATTATTATTATTATTATTATTATTATTATTATTATTATTATTATTATTATTATTATTATTATTATTATTATTATTATTATTATTATTATTATTATTATTATTATTATTATTATTATTATTGTTGTTGTTGTTGTTATTATTATTATTATTATTATTATTATTATTATTATTATTATTATTATTATAATAATATTTAGGTTTTCACTTGTATTATGTTTGCCTAAATGAAAGAAAAATGTTGGGCGGTACTCGAGCCTCGGAAAATAGGGTTTAAGGATATAAGATATGGCTTGACTTATTTCCAGGCTCACAAATAGGGTCCGATTTTAAAAAGGCGAAATAGCTAAAAAATTTGAGCGGTACGCCGACCTAGATTTTCAGTAGAGTTTCTCATGGTAACTAATAAACTAATTATGATTTCCCCTAGATTGATGCCTATATGAGGTTTATTCACTTGTGGGATTAGTGGAAGGGTTTCCCCCCTTTAGCATGACTTCCACGATATACCTCTTGCCTATAAGGGCAATCATTCATCGGTACATGTCGATAAGTCATTTGATATACCTGAGTGTATGAGAGTTTCCTCACGATATACCTTATAGGTACGATATGTGTGAGAGTGAATTCAATATACTCGACGTATGTGAGCGAGTTCACTATTATATATCTCTCAACATAAGTTTGGTCAAGCGGTACGTTGCGGGGAGGACCTTTCGATATACGTCGAAGGTAAGAGGCCATTGGAAGGTGAGAATCATAACTCTTTGGTTGACCACGACACAGTGAAGCCTAAACCCATCACCAAGTGACCCCCACAGTACGAGACAAATTTTTTGTCAATATTGCCATGCTCTGGTGATGTAGTGTGAAGAAATGCACGAGTCTTAATTAGTATCTTATAGAGAGATGTTTTTTATTTGCATTCTAAGTTAGGGTGTACTACTACTATGAGGGATAATATAAATTAAATCTAGAATGGAGCATGAGGAATATGCTAAGCATGGTGATAGTGGAGCATGTGAATATACAACGAGTGAGATGTGAAAAGTGAGAGAGTGACATGATAATAGTGTGAGTGATCATATGAATATACACAAGTGAATGTGTGTGCTAGTGAGACTAAGCATGGATCATCTACAAGTGATGTGTGAGATGTGTAAAGGAGCATGGAGATATCTACAAATGAGATAAGTGTGGGTGTGTGATAGCGAAGTTAAGCATGGATATTCTATAAGTGGTGTGTGGAACATGTAAGGAGAGGTGAAACTATGTACAAGTGCAGGTATGTGAAGTGACCATGGAGGATATATACAAGTGTGTGAAGTGATCATGTACAAGTTAGTTAAAAGTGATATATACATAAGAAGAGATAATAGTAGAGATAAAAATGAGGTAGGCATACAAAACGTAAGGGGGTGGGGTTCAACTCATGGATCCAAGTGCTCTTTTGCGGTGCAATCTAGAAAGTTCCTTATTTGATCAATAAAAGGGGAATTGAGGCTAACCTCAACTAGATAATCGTGATCAATAAAGTCCTCCCTCTAAAGACACTGCACGAGATTGAAAAGTTAATAAGTATTTTAGCATCCCTTATCCATTTCATCTCAAAGTCTTTCGAACGATGCAGACCAATTTTTCTGCTATTGAGGGAAGAAAAAGGTCTCACTTGGAAAAAGAATGCTCAAATTCCCTCAAATAAATCAAGTCTTATCTGAGGAAACCTTTTTTATGACTATTTTGGATCCAAAATACCCTCTTTGACTCCATCTATAAGTTTCAATCCATGCAGTCAGTTTGGCCTTAGTCTGCGAGAGAGAGGGATACCAATTCCTCATTTACTATGTCAGTAATATATTTATAAACGCTACTGGAAAAATAGTCATATTCCTTGGTCATCGCATCGAGAAAAATGAAGCACTACTTTGAATCTCACTCAATTATAGTCATCACTTCCTTTCTTCTCAAAGCCATTTTCAGAAGGTCGGCCTATTTGGACGGATGTCTAAGTGGTTAATAAGAACTTAGGATATTCGATATATATTATCAACCAAGAACGATGATTAAGGGTCAAGGATATTCCTCGAAGATGAACACTATGTGTGGATGGTACCTCCAACTCTAAAGGCTAAGGAGTAGGTATTCTGATCATCTCACTAGAGAATGCCATGATTGAGAAAGGAATCACACTTGGCTTTGAGGCATCCAATAATGAAGAAGAATATAAATCCCTCAACGCCGGACTCCGCAAAGCTCACTCACTGGGGGAATCCACCTTGATATATATTTTGATTCAAAACTAGTATACAATTATGTAATAGGAGATTTCAATGCGAATGATGAACAAATGGCAACATACCTTCATGTATCTAATGTTTTGATGTCCAAATTTAAGGGATTACACATTCAATAATTACCCAAGGGGTATAATAGCCATAACGATGCTTTGACAACTTTAAAATTGACAATGGACTCTGATCTGAAAATAACTATTTAAGTGGAATTCCCCACCAAGCCTAGAATCGTAAAGACCCCGGTCTTTGAACAGGTTTTCGCTATATAAAAAAGTCCCAGCTTGATGGATTTAATAAACACTTATCTGCGAAGCGATATACTTCCATTCGATAAAATGAAATCCCACCAAGTCATGGTTAAAGCTTCACAATTTTATGTGGCACCAGAAGGGAAACTCTTCAAAAGATCCTTCACTGGTCCCCTTGTCCAATGCATGCATCCAAATGATGTCAACTAAGTTTTGTATGAACTACATGATGGAATCTGTGGAAGCCTAGAAGGAGGAAGATTTCTTCCATTTCGAGCAATAAAAAAAGGGTGCTCATTGCCATATATACAAAAAGATCCCACCTCTTACATCTATAAGCGCAAAAAATAGTAAAAGTTCTTCCCTATGCTCCATTAAGCGAGCATCGATTTTAAGTCACTGACTAGCCTATGACCTTTCGCCTGATGGGGGTTTGGATATTGTAGGTCCACTCCCAACAGTACTAGGAAATCGCAAATATCTTTTGGTTGGAAGAAATTACTTCACCAAGTGGATTGAGGCAGAGTCACTAGTTAAGATAAGGGATACTGACATGATCAGATTCATTTGCAGAAACATCACAACACGTTTTGGTGTAACCAATATGACTATTATAGATAATTGCACATAGTTTAAAAATGGACCATTCCAAAGTTTATGTGACAGCCATGGCATCAAGCACTTCTTTAGATCAATGGCTGAGCCTCAAAGAAATAGAAAAGCAGAGACTTCTAACAAAATAAGGCTCAATGACTTGAAGAAGAGATTAGAGAGGGGAAAATGAGCTTTGGGGCAAGAGCTTCCTCACTTTTTATGGGCATATCGTACTACTCCTACAAAACCTACTAGGGAAATACTTTTCACCCAAACGTATTGGATGGAAGCTATTATTCCTTTGGAATCTAGATTGCCAAGCATGAGGATCACCATTGCCGAGAAGGGTTTGAACGAGAAAGCCTTGAGGACTGAGCTTGACCTGGACGAAGAGTGAAAGGATCAGGCCACGATAAATATGGACTCTTACCAACAACAACTAGCTAAGACGTACAACAAGGACATAAATCAGAGGAAATTTTAGGTCGGAGATTACATCCTCATTTAGTCCTTTGAAGGGCAAAAAAAACCTTCAGATGATAAGTTTGGACCTAATTGGGAGGGATCGTTCAACGTTGTCAAAGACGATTTGAAAGGACCCTACCATTTGGAAACAATAGAGGGCAAGGAGATACTAAGGGCATGGAACGCATCCAACCTCATGAAGTTTTATTTTTGAATTCACTATTCCTTAGTTATTTATCGTAGTTAGGTTTTGTAAATTTTTATTCCAGAACTTATGATGCTCACATGCTATTCTAGCTTTTACAATAAAGTACAAGCTTAAGTTATTCATTTAGCTATTCAACATTATCCCAAAACAACAGTCTTACACTTTAATTAATGGTCAAAATGTTGATCATCACCACCTTAGTTTAATTACAATTAAAAGCTATTTAATTATAATTAAACCCATGGTTCTAAGGTCTTCGTCATGACAAACATGAAGACCTCATGAATTACCCAGGTAAACGAAAGACCTATGGGGGATCCCTAGGCACTAAATGAACCCGAACTTGGTTTAATAAAAATCTAGAACAGGTGGATGACCCTAAAACATGTTCATTTTTTCTAGAGTCTGCTCTAGGACTAGTTTAGTGTGACGATGCAACATTAAAGGTGGGAAAAGACAATAAAACACATGCTTGGCATAATGGAATGAAAAAGTGAAAAACATAGTATTACACAAATAACTTGTTGTTACATAAAGTTAAAATGTAAAAAAAAGTTAATTTACAACATTGGAAGGACAAAACTAGTACAATCACTATCCCCGGCGAGCAAGTGCCTCAGCAATGGCCTCTCTTCAACCATCATCAAGATTTGGTCAGAATTCATCATCACTCTCTTACTATGATAAAAAATTCTTGTCTAGTTGAAGAGGAACGACATCGAGAGGAACCCAACTCTATTTACTTCCATAGGTGGGATGATGATATGCCGAACAATCAACTTGGTACCAGTACCAAACCCCCAAGGCATTTAACTAACTGTGCTTATAGGCCAACTTCTTTGCCTCGTCTTGCTTGATAGGGTCATCCATCCACCCCTTATCATAGTGGGCAAGTCCCTTACAAAAGTGGGAAAGGCCCTTACGAACGAGAACAAAGTAAAACAAACACTACATCAAAACTGGCGATTGGTCATGGCCAAAATCCCTAACCAAAGCTGTGGGTCGCGGACTTGGGACGTGACCATTTCGGGCGTGACCATTTTCGTGGGTCGCGGCCCAAGTCCGTGACCAAAAAATGGTCACGTCCGAGAGGGGTCACGGCAGATGGTCGCGGACTTAGGCCGTGTCCCATGTCGTGACGGGTTGCGGCCCTCATCCGTGACAAATTGGTCGCGGCCAAAGTCCGCGATCCACAACCGTGACAAAAAAAATTTTAAAAAAAATGGTCGCGGCCCTTATCCGTGACCCACAACCGTGACAAATTGGTCGCGGCCAAAGTCCGCGACTCATTACCGTGACAAAAAAATATAAAAACTATTGGTCGCGGTCCTAATCCGTGACCCACAACAATAACAAATTGGTCGCGGCCAAAGTCCGCGACCCACAACCGTTACAAAAAAAATAAAAAAAATGGTCGCGGCCCAAGTCCGTGACCCACAACCGTGACGAAAAAATAAAAATGGTCATGGACAAAGTCCATGACCATATTTAACTATAATTTAAAAAAAATGTATTTTTTTGGTCCAATCCTAAAACTGGGGGTCCAGTCAGTGCACTAACAGTTGCTACGTGTAACGTTTGACGCGTACGAGGTGTTACAAATATTTATTATTGGCAAAACAATAAAAAAAAATCACAAATTGCGAATCGAGAACGTTGTTAATAAACAAATATATATACAAACTTATAAATATTACACGTCTTAATAATTCACAGTCAAAAAAAAAATTGGGCAGATTTTCCTCTATTTTTTTGACATTCCAAAACCTGTAAATGTAAAACCTACTTATTATAAAGCCTTCACGGCCATAAAATTCAACAATCAAATTATAAAAGCCTGCACGGCCATAAAACTAAACAATGAAAGCCCGCATGGCTGACAAAATCCTGATTGTCCACAACATATAAACAATCTTCATGTTGTAGACCATTGCCTCCTTCGTTTGATCTGCGTGCAAAAATCTTACAAATGATAGGATACATAAAAAAAATATCAGTAACCAAGTAGTTTTACAAAAAAAATAATCAAGCTGAAAAATTGCATATATGAGTTAAAATTATCAGTAACCAAGTAGAAATATACAAATTATCGTCGTATTCTCAAACCGGGAGTCCCGCGGCTGTGGGGTCAGTTCCTAAGAGTTACATTGGTCCCGTGGGAGGTGTCGGCGCCACCCACGGCGCCGTTCGGGGGCTGTTTTGGATTTTCACCCTCTAACGCCATGTTTTTAAGCCTAAGCCTAGAAATATGAAAATTATTGTCGTATTCTCAATCTGGGAGTCCCGCGACTGCGTGGTCAGTTCCTATGAGTTACATTGGTCTCGTGAGAGGTGATGGTGCCACCCACAGGGCCGTTTGGGGGTTGTTTCGAGTTTTCACCCTCTAACGCCATATTTTTATGCGTAAGTCTAGAAATATGCAAATTATCGTCGTATTCTCAAATCGGGAGACCCGCGGCTGCGGGGTCAGTTCCTACGAGTTACATTGGTCCCGTGGGAGGTGTTGGTGCCACCCACGGGGCCGTTCGGGGGCTGTTTTGGGTTTTCACCCTCTAACGCTATGTTTTTAAGCCTAACTCTAGAAATATGCAAATTATCATCGTATTCTCAAACCAGGAGACCCGCGGATGTGGGGTCAGTTCCTACGAGTTACATTGGTCCCGTGGGAGGCGTTGGTGCCACCTACGGGGCCGTTCTGGGGCTGTTTCGAGTTTTCACCCTCTAACGCCATGTTTTGCTTGAGTCTAAAAATATACAAATTATCGTCGTATTCTCAAACTGGGAGTCTCGCGGCTGCGCGGTAAGTTCCTACGAGTTACATTGGTCCCTTGGGAGGTGTTGGTTCCACCCACGGGGCAGTTTGGGGGTTGTTTCTAGTTTTTACCCTCTAACGCCATGTTTTTAAGCCTAAGTCTAGAAATATGCAAATTATCATCGTATTCTCAGACCCACGGCTGTGGGGTCAGTTCCTACGAGTTACATTGGTCTCATGGGAGGTGATGGTGCCACCCACGGGGCCGTTCGGCGGTTGTTGCGAGTTTTCACCCTCTAACGCCATGTTTTTAAGACTAAGTCTAGAAATATGCAAATTATCGTCATATTCTCAAACCGGGAGACCCGCGGCTGCGTGGTCAGTTCCTATGAGTTACATTGGTCCCGTGGGAGGTGTTGTTGCCACCCACGGGGCCATTCGGGGGTTGTTTCGGGTTTTCGCCCTCTAACGCCATGGTTTTAAGCCTAAGTCTAGAAATATACAAATTATCGTCGTATTCTCAAACCGGGAGACCTGCGGCTGTGGGGTCAGTTCATACGAGTTACATTGGTCCCGTGGGAGGTGTTGGTGCCACCCACGGGGCCGTTTGGGGGTTGTTTCGAGTTTTCACCCTCTAATGCCATGTTTTGCTTAAATCTAGAAATATGCAAATTATCATCGTATTCTCAAACCGAGAGTCTTGCGGCTGCGCGGTTAGTTCCTACGAGTAACATTGGTCACGTGGGAGCTGTTGGCGCCACCCACGGGGCCGTTCGGGGGCAGTTTTGGGTTTTCACCCTTTAACGCCATATTTTAAAGCCTAAGTCTAGAAATATGCAAATTACCATCGTATTTTCAAATCGGGAGTCCCGCGGTTGAGTGGTAAGTTCCTACGAGTTACATTGGTCTCGTAGGAGGTGATGGTGCCACCCACGGGGCCGTTCGGGGGCTGTTTCGAGTTTTCACCCTCTAACGCCATGTTTTTAAGCCCAAGTCTAGAAATATGCAAATTATCATCGTATTCTCAAACCGGGAGACCCGCGGCTGCGGGGCCAGTTCCTACGAGTTACATTGGTCCCGTGGGAGGTGTTGTTGCCACCCACGGGGCCGTTCGGGGGCTGTTTTGGGTTTTCACCCTCTAACGCCATGTTTTTAAGCCTAAGTTTAGAAATATGCAAATTATCGTCGTATTCTCAAACCGGGAGACCCGCGGCTGCGGGGTCAGTTCCTACGAGTTACATTGGTCCGGTGGGAGGTGTTGGTACCACCCAGGGGGCCGTTCGGGGGCTGTTTTGAGTTTTCACCCTCTAACGCCATGTTTTGCTTAAATCTAGAAATATGCAAATTATCATCGTATTCTCAAACCGGGAGACCCGTGGCTGCGGAGTCAGTTCCTACGAGTTACATTGGTCCCGTTGGAGGTGTTGGTGCCACCCACGGGGCCGTTCGGGGGTTGTTTCGAGTTTTCACCCTCTAACGCCATGTTTTGCTTAAGTCTAGAAATATGCAAATTACCGTCGTATTCTCAAACCGGGAGTCTCGTGGCTGCGCGGTCAGTTCCTACGGGTTACACTGGTTCCGTGGGAGGTGTTGGTGCCACCCACGTGACCGTTCGAGCGCTGTTTTGGGTTTTCACCCACTAACGTCATGTTTTTAAGCCTAAGTCTAGAAATATGCAAATTACCGTCGTATTCTCAAACCGGGAGACCCGCGGCTGTGTGGTCAGTTCCTACGAGTTACATTGGTCTCGTGGGAGGTGTTGGTGCCACCCACGGGGCCGTTCGGGGGATGTTTCGAGTTTTCACCCTCTAACGCCATGTTTTGCTTGAGTCTAGAAATATGCAAATTATCGTCGTATTCTCAAACCGGGAGTCTCGCGGCTGCGCGGTAAGTTCCTACGAGTTACATTGGTCCCGTGGGAGGTGTTGGTTCCATCCACGGGATAGTTTGGGGGTTGTTTCGAGTTTTCACCCTCTAACGCCATGTTTTTAAGCCTAAGTCTAGAAATATGCAAATTATCATCGTATTCTCAAACCGAGAGACACACGGCTGCGGGGTCAGTTCCTACGAGTTACATTGGTCCCGTGGGAGGTGTTGGTGCCACCCACGGGGCCGTTGGGGGTTTGTTTCGAGTTTTCACCCTCTAACGAGTTACATTGGTCCCGTGGGATATTTAAAATGATTAGTTGGATACCTTTGTTTTATTCAAGGATTGGCCTAAACAGACCCCAAATACTAACTTTGACATGCAGAATCTTGAGATAAATAAAGAGAGGGTTAAAATATACATGTTCTAAGTGTTGTGAATGTAAAATCAGTCCACATATAACCACATCCTGAAAAAACAAAGCTATATACCACTTAGAGGTGTTTTCAGTCCACGTAAAATCACAACCTGAATATATCAGTTCCCGCATAGCAGATAGGTGTTCTCAATACATTGTTTTGAGTTTACATTTTTTATACCAACAATCTATATAAACAAAAAATATATACCAGTAATCTATATAAAGATAGACGGGAGAACCACTGCTGTTTATATGGTATATATTGTATACAAAACTGATGTTTATATTCAAAATTGATGCATACCGAACTGCTCAAATGTATGTATTGTATCTACTCTCAAACAAAGTAATGATTTAAGATGCTATAACTGTCAACCATGACATTTTGTTTAGACATTTTTTCAAATAAAGTAATGATTTAAGATGATATACTTTAAAAACATAAGAGTAAGTGTGGTTATATTAAACTATTGTATTGATGATTTGTTAATACTCCATCCAGTCCACTCTTTAACAGGTGATATGATCAAAATTGGTAATTTACCTAACTAACATAAACCATAGCGTTGATCGTATGAGTGAATGGAATTTACCTATACAAACACAAATGAAAGCCCATATTGAAGTGACATCTTAGCTCACGTCTGGTGCCAATACACTTATTTCGAGATCCGATGTTCAGTAAATCTGAAAATACAAATAAAAGTTTATGTATAGAATAATCATAACAACCATACAATCTCTATATCGAATAATAATGCACTGTACTTTTGATTTTTGCAAAATTACACCAAATATCTGCAAATCCAAATGTTTACACCAAAGTACAGTGCATTATTACACCAAATATCTGCAAAACAACCATATAAAGGTTTTATTGGAAATCTCTAATATACATTTCAATCGAAAATTATCATATCCAAAAACCTAAAAAGCTAAAACACAAATTAGATACAGAGTTTACCCAAGAGATCTAAGATTCTAAACCTAATAAACCAACCTGCTGCTAGCAGAAACAGAGAGATAATACACATCTTAACAAAATTATACCAGTATAGATATCCATGTTGGCCAATCTTACTCATTTTTGGCCAGCATGGATCAAAATGCAAGTACTGATTACTGCATTATAGCAAGTGCTAGGTTTGTGAATAAATCCATTTGTCAAAGAGTTACGGATGTTGCCATCTGGCATTATTCAAATTCCAAAGGAAGGGTTGCAGGCCATTATATATGCATATATAAACCATTATATATACTGTATATATAGTATATATATGCAGTATATATACTGGTATGCTACTCTGCAGTACACTGCATATATATATACTGCATATACTGCATATATATATATACTGCAGTGTACTGCTATATATATATATACACAGTATATATATACTATATACTGCATATATATACACTGTACACTGCAGTAGTATATATATATATATATATATATATATATATATACGCGGTCGGTTCCTACGACTCACATTGGTCTCGTGCGAGATGTTCGTGACTCTTACGGGACCGTTTTGTGTTCGTTTTGCGTTTCACCATTCGATGGCATGTTTTTATGCTTCAGTCAAAATTTTTACAAATTTACGTCGTACACTCAAATTGGGAGCCCCGTGACTACGCGATCGGTTCCTACGAGTCGCATTGGTCCCGTGCGAGGTGTTCGTGACTCTTACGGGACCATTTTGTGTTTGTTTTACGTTTTCACCCTTCGATGGCATGTTTTTATGCTTAATTCTAACTTTTTGCAAATTTATGTCGTACACTCTAGCTGGTAGCCCCGTGACTACACGGTCGGTTCCTACGACTTACATTGGTCCCGTGCGAGATGTTCGTGACTCTTGCGGGACCGTTTTGTGGGTGTTTTACATTTTCACCCTTCGATGGCATCTTTTTTATACTCAAGTCTAACTTTTTGTAAATTTACACCGTACACTCAAACCGGGATCCCTGTGACTACCCATTCGGTTCCTACTATTAACATTGGTCCCGTGCCCGGTGTTCGTGACTCTTACGGGACCATTTTGTGGCTTTTTTACGTTTTCACCCTTCGATGGCATGCTTTTATGCTTAAGTCAAATTTTTTACAAATTTATGTCGTACACTCCAACCGAGAGCGCCGTGACTACGCGGTCGGTTCCTACGAATTACATTAGTCCCGTGCGAGGTGTTCGTGACTCTTACGGGACCGTTTTAAGGTTATTTTACGTTTTCACCCTTCGATGGCATGCAAGTCTAACTATTTGCAAATTTACGTCGTATACTCATACCGGGAGCCCCATGACGATGTCATCGGTTCCTACAAGTCACATTGGTCCCGTACGAGGTGTTCGTGACTCTTACCGGACCGTTTAGTGGCTATTTAGGTTTTCACCCTTCGATGGCATGTTTTTATGCTCAAGTCTAATTTTTTGCAAATTTGCGTCGTACACTCAACCCGGAAGCCCCGTTACTACGCGGTCGGTTCCTACGAGTCACATTGGTCCCGTGCGAGGTGTTCGTGACTCGTACGAGACCGTTTTGTGCTTTTTGTACATTTTCATCCTTCGATGGCATGTTTTTATGCTCAAGTCTATTTTTTTTGCAAATTTAGGTCGTACACTCTAATCGGGAGCCCCGTGACTACGCGGTCGGTTTCTATGAGTTACATTAATCCTGTGCGAGGTGTTCGTGACTCTTATCGGACCGTTTTATGGCTATTTTACGTTTTCACCCTTGGATGGCATGTTTTTATGCTTAAGTCTAAGTTTTTGCAAATTTACGTCATACACTCAAACCGGGAGCCCCGTGACTACGCGGTCGGTTCCTACGAGTCACATTAGTCCCGTACGAGGGGTTCGTGACTCTTACGGGACCGTTTTAAGGTTGTTTTACATTTTCACCCTTCGATGGCATTTTTTATGCTTAAGTTTATTTTTTTACAAATTTACGTCGTACACTCAAACCGGGAGTCCCGTGACTTCGCGATCGGTTCTTACGAGTCACATTAGTCCCGTGCGAGGGGTTCGTGACTCTTACGGGACCTTTTTAAGACTGTTTTACGTTTTCACCCTTCGATTGAATGTTTTTATGCTTAAGTTTATTTTTTTGCAAATTTACGTCGTACACTCAAATCGGGAGCCCCGTGACTACGTGGTCGGTTCCTACGAGTCACATGGGTCTCGTGTGAGGTGTTCGTGACTCTTACGAGACCATTTTGTGCTTCTTTTACGTTTTCAACCTTCGATGGCATCTTTTTATGCTCAGGTCGAACTTTGTGCAAATTGAGAGAATATTCTCACACCGGGAGCCCCGTGACTACACGGTCGGTTCCTATGAGTCGCATTGGTCCCGTGCGAGGTTTCGTGACTCTTACACGACCTTTTTTCTGGCTATTTTACGTTTTCACCCTTCGATTGCAAGTTTTTATGCTCAAGTCTAATTTTTTTGTAAATTTACGTCGTACACTCTAACCGGGAGCCTCGTGACTACACGATCGGTTCCTACGAGTCAGATTGGTCCCGTGCAAGGTGTTCGTGAATCTTACCAGACCGTTTTGTGGTTGTTTTACATTTTCACCCTTCGATGGCATCTTTTTTACTCTCAAGTCTAACTTTTTGCAAATTTACGCTGTACACTCAAATCGGGATCCCTGTGACTACCTGTTCGGTTCCTACTATTAACACTGGTCCCGTGCGAGGTGTTTGTGACTCTTACGGGACCGTTTTGTGGCTTTTTTACGTTTTCACCCTTCGATGGCATGCTTTTATGCTTAAGTCTAATTTTTTGAAAATTTATGTCGTACTCTCCAACCGGGATTGTCGTGACTACGCGGTCGGTTCCTACGAGTTACATTGGTCCCGTGCGAGGTGTTCGTGACTCTTACGGGACCGTTTTAAGGTTGTTTTACATTTTTACCCTTCGATGGCATGCAAGTCTAACTTTTTACAAATTTACGTCGTACACTCAAATCGGGAGCCCCGTGACTATGTCGTCGGTTCCTACTAGTCACATTGGTCCCATGCGAGGCGTTCGTGACTCTTACCGGACCGTTTAGTGGCTATTTTAGGTTTTCACCCTTCGATGGCATGTTTTTATGCTCAAGTCTAATTTTTTGCAAATTTGCGTCGTACACTCAACTCGGAATCCCCGTTACTACGCGGTCGGTTCCTATGAGTCACATTGGTCCCATGCGAGGTGTCCGTGACTCTTACGGGACCGTTTTGTGCTTGTTGTACGTTTTCACCCTTCGATGGCATGTTTTTGTGCTCAAGTCTATTTTTTTTGCAAATTTACGTCATACACTATAACCGGGAGCCCCGTGACTACGCGGTCGGTTTCTATGAGTTACATTAATCCCGTGCGAGGTGTTCGTGACTCTTACCGGACCGTTTTATGGCTATTTTACGTTTTCACCCTTCGATGGCATGTTTTTATGCTTAAGTCTAACTTTTTGCAAATTTACGTCGTACACTCAAACCGAGAGCCCCGTGACTACGCGGTCGGTTCCTACGAGTCACATTAGTCCCGTGCGAGGGGTTCGTGACTCTTACGGGACCGTTTTAAGGCTGTTTTACATTTTTACCCTTCGATGGCATGTTTTTATGCTTAAGTTTTTTTTTTGCAAATTTACGTCGTACACTCAAACCGGGAGCCCCGTGACTACGCGGTCGGTTCCTACGAGTCACATTAGTCCCGTACGAGGGGTTCGTGACTCTTACGGGACCGTTTGAAGGTTGTTTTACGTTTTCACCCTTCGATGGCATGTTTTTATGCTTAAGTTTATTTTTTTACAAATCTACGTCGTACACTCAAACCGGGAGCCCCGTAACTACGTGGTCGGTTCCGAAGAGTCACATGGGTCCTGTGTGAGGTGTTCGCGACTCTTACGGGACCGTTTTGTGCTTATTTTATGTTTTCAACCTTCGATGGCATCTTTTTATGCCCAGGTCGAACTTTGTGTAAATTTAGAAAGTATTCTCAAACCGGGATCCCCGTGACTACGCGGTCGGTTCCTATGAGTCGCATTGGTCCCGTGCGAGGTTTCGTGAGTCTTACAGGACCTTTTTGTGGATGTTTTACATTTTCACCCTTCGATTGCAAGTTTTTATGCCCAAGTCTAAATTTTTTGCAAATTTACATCGTACACTCTAACCGGGAGCCCCGTGATTATACGGTCGGTTCCTACGAGTCAGATTGGTACCGTGCAAGGTGTTCGTGACTCTTACCTGACCGTTTTGTGGTTGTTTTACGTTTTTACCATTCGATGGCATCTTTTTTATTCTAAAGTCTAACTTTTTGCAAATTTACGTCGTACACTCAAACCGGGATCCCTGTGACTACCCATTCGGTTCCTACTATTAACACTGGTCCCGTGCGAGGTGTTCGTGACTCTTACGGGACCGTTTTGTGGCTTTTTTACGTTTTCACCCTTCGATGGCATGCTTTTATGCTTAAGTCTAATTTTTTGCAAATTTATGTCGTACACTCCAACCGGGAGCGCCGTGACTACGCGGTCGGTTCCTACGAGTTACATTTGTCCCGTGCAAGGTGTTCGTGACTCTTACGGGACCGTTTTAAGGTTGTTTTATGTTTTCACCCTTCGATGGCATGCAAGTCTAACTTTTTGCAAATTTACGTCGTACACTCAAACCAGGAGCCCCGTGACTATGTCGTCAGTTCCTACAAGTCACATTGGTCCCGTGCGAGGTGTTAGTGACTCTTACCAAACCGTTTAGTGGTTATTTTAGGTTTTCACCCTTCGATGGCATGTTTTTGTGCTCAAGTCTTATTTTTTGCAAATTTGCGTCACACACTCAACCCGGAAGCCCCGTTACTATGCGGTCGGTTCCTACGAGCCACATTGGTCCCGTGCGAAGTGTTGGTGACTCTTACCGGACCGTTTTATAGCTATTTTACGTTTTCACCCTTCGATGGCATGTTTTTATGATCAAGTCTATTTTTTTTATAAATTTATGTCGTACACTCTAACCGGGAGCCCCGTGACTACGCGGTCGGTTTCTACGAGTTACATTAATCCCGTGCGAGGGGTTCGTGACTCTTACGGGACCGTTTTAAGGCTGTTTTACATTTTCACCCTTCGATGGCATGTTTTTATGCTTAAGTTTATTTTTTACAAATTTACGCCGTACACTCAAACCGGGAGCCCCATGACTACACGGTCGATTTTTACGAGTCACATTAGTCCCGTCCGAGAGGTTCGTGACTCTTACAGGACCGTTTTAAGGCTGTTTTACGTTTTCACCCTTCGATGGCATGTTTTTATGCTTAAGTTTATTTTTTTACAAATCTACGTCGTACACTCAAACCGGGAGCCCCGTGACTACGTGGTCGGTTCCGACGAGTCACATGGGTCTCGTGTGAGGTGTTCGTAACTCTTACGGGACCGTTTTGTGCTTATTTTATGTTTTCAACCTTCGATGGCATCTTTTTATGCTCAGGTCGAACTTTGTGCAAATTTAGAAAGTATTCTCAAATCGGGAGCCCCGTGACTACACGGTCGGTTCCTATGAGTCGCATTGGTCCCGTGCGAGGTTTCGTGACTCTTACGGGACCTTTTTGTAGCTGTTTTATGTTTTCACCCTTCGATTGCAAGTTTTTATACTCAAGTCTAAATTTTTTGCAAATTTACGTCGTACACTCTAACCGGGAGCCCCGTGACTACACGGTCGGTTCTTACGAGTCAGATTGGTCCCGTGCAAGGTGTTTGTGACTCTTACCAGACCGTTTTGTGGGTGTTTTACGTTTTCACCCTTCTATGGCATCTTTTTTATTCTCAAGTCTAACTTTTTATAAATTTACGCCGTACACTCAAACCGGGATTCCTGTGACTACCCGTTCGGTTCCTACTATTAACATTGGTCCCGTGCGTGGTGTTCGTGACTCTTACGGGACCGTTTTGTGGCTTTTTTACGTTTTCACCCTTCTATGGCATGCTTTTATGCTTAAGTCTATTTTTTTGCAAATTTAGGCCGTACACTGCAACCGGGAGTGCCGTGACTACGCGGTCGGTTCCTACGAGTTACATTAGTCCCGTGCGAGGTGTTCGTGACTCTTACGGGACCGTTTTAAGGTTGTTTTATGTTTTCACCCTTCGATGGCATGCAAGTCTAATTATTTGCAAATTTACGTCGTACACTCAAACCGAGAGCCCTGTGACTATGTCGTCGGTTCCTTCAAGTATTCTTACCGGACCGTTTAGTGGCTATTTTAGGTTTTCACCCTTTGATGGCATGTTTTTATGCTCAAGTCTATTTTTTTGTAAATTTGCGTCGTACACTCAACCTGGAATCTCCGTTACTACGCGGTCGGTTCCTACGAGTCACATTGGTCCCGTGCGAGATGTTCGTGACTCTTACGGGACCGTTTTGTGCTTGTTGTAAGTTTTCACCCTTCGATGGCATGTTTTTATGCTCAAGTCTATTTTTTTTGCAACTTTACGTCGTACACTCTAACCGGGAGCCCCGTGAGTATGCGGTCGATTTCTATGAGTTACATTAATCCCGTGCGAGGTGTTCGTGACTCTTACCTGACCGTTTTATGGCTATTTTACGTTTTCACCCTTTGATGGCATGTTTGTATGCTTAAGTCTAACTTTTTGCAAATTTACGTCCTACACTCAAACCGGGAGCCCCGTGACTACGCGGTCGGTTCCTACGAGTCACATTAGTCCCGTGCGAGGGGTTCGTGACTCTTATGGGACCGTTTTAAGGTTGTTTTGCGTTTTCACCCTTGATGGCATGTTTTTATGCTTAAGTTATGTTCTCCCCCCCCCCCTCACACTGGAAGTGACAAGAAACAAATGCGCCAACAATACCCAAGCTATAGGGAACACAAAAGAATTAAAATTATGGGGTTTAGACATAAATAGGATCGAAACCCAAAATAATTAAAAAAATTGAATCAATGCATATTTAACCTTAAAATAAAGTTCATCATAGGTCTATCCATTACCTGGATATTTTGTTACACCCAATGCCAATCAGAACCTTCTCTATGCCAGCAGTGATGCTATTTCAGATCATGTTTGATAGTAGTTCGACCCCAACATCAATGTATCCTATGACAGTGAAAAAATAATGAATTTTTTGCAAACAATTATATTCAATTAAAAAAATGGTAGAACCGAAAAAACAAATTCAAAACCAAAGGAGGAAAACCCGGACTAGTTCTTTTGTCACTCACTGTCCCAACTTGACTCGTGGTAAACTTGTTTGAACTGAAATTCGTTAATCCTCATTGATATTTTCTTTCACGTATATAAGGATTACTACTGAGGAAAAATTAGATGCACACATATGGAGAAGATTACAATTGATTTTGATTGCATTTCAAAATCCAATACTTACAGAACAAAATTAACACTTACAGAATTCTTAAGGTTCTATTTGTTGCTTCTAACCCCCAACCCGGTCTCCACCTGTCTCCACCGTATACTATTTAGGGTGGCACGCATATAACCCCCAATAAAATCACGACAAGGTGGATGTAAATTTTTTTACTCATTAAAAATCCATTTAATTATATTTTGTAAAAAAAAATACACACACATACAATCTAGGTTTATTGGCATAATCTATACAAACACACACATACAATCTAGGTTTATTGGCATAATCTATACAAACACACACATACAATCTAGGTTTATTGGCTCACTAAAAGGTTTAGATTCAGTCGGAACATTGTCCTTCCTCAGTGGAACATCATATCCTTTCTAAATATTTGACTTTATTATAAATCCCAAATGACATTTCACATCAGCATAGGCTTGATTAAAACTACTTTCATAACCCTCATCATTGGAATCTTTAATAACTTTGGGTTGTTCTTCATTTAACCAATTACATTCGATTACCACTTGGTTGTGATCGATCTTGAACTTATCATATTGGACCTTCAGCTGAGCATACTCATCTTTCAGGTCGTCCATTGCCAAGCTGGTGGTCATCGTTTTCTAGCTAGTAGGCCTTCTTAGTAGCTTCTAAGGAATATTTATATTTCTGCAAGGCATTGGTTAAATCATCCATCTTGGGCTTCTCAGAGTGCTTCTCCAAAATGGTGACCAAGTCAGCCACAAACTTCATAAACGAAAAAATTGATAAGTATCAACGCTAGAGGATAATAATAAATGTGTGAAATAAAAGTCATGGGTACTAGAGAAAATTCTTGAGCATCATGAGAAGATAGTTGATTATGGGTAAGATTCTCGACATTCTCGCGATCAAGGTGAGTACAACACTTTAACAAACTTGGGGGCCAAATAAGGATTTTTACAAAACAACATTATTTAGCGGTCTTTCCCATCACTAGGGGTGTCACCCCTCTTGGAGAGTGACAAACAAGAGAAAGAAGAAGAGGTCTTTTCCTTATTTTTCTCTTGGACTGGATTGTCAGGCACATATATGGGAGCAGAGGGACCCTCTATCTCAGTTATGGAAATATTAGCTCTAGGAGAAATGGGTGTCATGCAATCATCATCTTCAGCAAAATTATCTTCCTATGATCCATTTTCTCATCCTCAGCAATAGGAAGAGACTTAACATTTAGGAACTAAAAGGAAGAAAAAGTATAATCCTCCTCACTTGTAGAATGGAGAGGGACCTTAGGTATGGTTTCTACTAAACGAGCTGTGAAATTCTTGGCAAAATTATTATACTCCAGAAGGTAGGATGCCGACCTTGGGTGATCCCTAGCAGTGACCAGCAACCTTCTCAAATTCGAAACTTTGATTATCCCCCCTTATTAAAGTGGGGAGATGAGGGTTCTTTCTCTAATACCCCGTAATTTTATTGATTTTATTTAAGGGATTGATTAAATTAAATGAGAATTAATTGAGAATTAATCCGGGTATAAATACTAGAGATATATGAGTTGGTATTTGATTATGATGTTAAAATTGAAAATTTCATGAGTAATGAAAATATTAAAATTGTCGCGAGGCAGAAATACGACAATTTGGAAATTTAGTTGGGACGCGCGTGTCAGTCGCGTCAGGAATGAAATTATTTGAATTAAAAAGTGAATTATATTTTTATCAACCGAATGGTCATTTTGAGTGCGCCAACGTGTCCGGAAGGGTCGAAATAGTCAGAAAACAGTAGCCGGGGGTTTAGTTTGGGTCCCAGGGCATTTTTAGGCCATACCGGCAACCCAAAAGGGTAGTTTGGTAATTTTAAAAATAGGGGAATTAAAATCCAGGAATTTTAGAGGTTAATTTTATTATAGTAATGAACCCATTAAGTCCATTATCATCATTTATCAAGTAGTGGGCTACGGGAGTTAAAGGGAGAGTCCTAAGAGGTTCCAAAAGAAACCCCTAACCACCATCACCATCTTTGGGAGAAATCTGTAAAGAGAAAGAGGAGAATCAACCTTCATCCTTCAACATCAAATAAAAACATATAAGGCAAGTGGTTTAATTACATAAATTCAAGTGAATGTTTCCTCCATGCTTAGAATTGAATATATATATATATATATATATATATATATATATATATATATATATATATAGGGAGAGGTTCACAAGTGGACCAAAAGAATGGACTTTTTAATGGACTTAACAAAAAAGACTAATAACCCACTAATATTGGGTGCCGCTGGCACGGACCCATTACACCAAGGAATTAAAATTAGTGGGTTATTAGTCTTTTTTGTTAAGTCCATTAAAAAGTCCATTCTTTTGGTCCACTTGTGATCCTCTTCATATATATATATATATATATATATATATATATCTTGTATTGAAAGTTTGATGAAAACCCATGAAATTGGAGATAGAAATCGTAATCCTATATGAGGAATGCATGTAGAATAAGTTATGGACGAATTTCTAATCCAAAATATATCTATTGATGATTTAAAAACGGGTTTATAAGAAATAGCTGTAGACATTTAATTATGTGTTCATGTTTATAGGGTTTGGGATAAGATTTGGGAATTATGATGGTTACATGTTGATTTAGGAGGTATTGTCCCGATAGATATGTTAAAAAGTGACCTAGGAGGACTTAATGTAGTTTAAACACATTAAAACTTAGTTTGGATGATCATAGGATGGATTTAGAGAAGATAAGAATGAAAATTATGAATTTGGAGATTTATGGGCGCAATCTGCTATCTCGTTAGAAGACCTGCCCAGGTCGTTCGAACGACCTCGTTCGAACGAGATGACAATATCCCTTCTAACGAGTTAGTAGTTCGTTCGAAGCCATTCGTTCGTTCGACAAACTCCTTCGAACGATACTTCTAACGAGTGTACAGAATGACCTTTTAGGCCTGATTTTATTTCAAATGTCCCGTAGACTTATTTAATGGAGTAATAACCTTCCCTTATTGACTCGTGAGTATATTTGGGAGATTGGGGTACGTTGAGGAATAAAACTTAGAACCTTGTAGTAAATCCAATGACCCTTATGAATTAGGAAACGAGTGCCTAATTACGACATGAGAAGAGTTGAGGACGTTAATCTATATAAACCGGGGACTTATAAGTGTATGATATTAAAAGATGATACAAGAACGAGAAGTATGCCTTTATTAATATATTGAGATATCTAAGATGTGCTAATGCTTAGTATATGTAGTTATCTGTGTATAACATACCTACCATACTTGCTATCATGGGACGTCGGCGTTCGATCAGGGCCATCAAATCTTTGTGTGCCTACGGGGGGATTTAGATTGGTACCTCGAGGACATAGGTCAGAGAAGGACTTATTGAGAAGTTAATAAGTCTGTTGATCATGGGAGCATAGGTATATGTGTGACCCATGTGATGTGAACTATGTTCGCCTCCATTATGTGTGACTGTTGTCAGTTGAGAACGATTCCTGAGAGATTCGGAATGCTTGGTCCTAATGTACGTGATGTACCGGGATTTGATAGCAGAGTATGTGGGCACCGCAGCTTAGCCTCGGGGTGCTAGTATTGTATATCTATGATGAGAATAATATACTGTTAATTGAAATGAACTGCCATGTATATATGTAAGTATAAATAATAGCAACGTTATGTAAAGATAAGATGGAAGATCTCTAGTAAGTAGTATTACTAATATGGGAAAACGAGAATAAATGTAAAGCTCTCTGTTTAGTTGAAGATGTCGGAATTAAATCGTGAATCGTATAGTAATGTTAGATTTTTGTATTAGACTAGTTAGATATGGAAATAACTAAAATGGGTACGGATACGTTAGGAGTGCACATATAGTCGAGAGTTGAGTATTTCATGTGAGAGCACGTCCTAACATGTATTTTGCATTCATTGTTTAATGTCATTAAAACACTTGCTATGTTTTAAACAGTTTTCACAATCGGGCTCTGACCCGTTTACTTCCAAATCTATTTTTTTTTTGTAAAAGCTTTTAGGTGCCCAGCCACAAGGACACCATGCATAGGAGTTCCATTCCGGTGACGTACTGTAGCTACTGTGGAAGTTACGGGACCTTGACAGTCGACGCCTCCATTTTCGATCTTGACTCATTATTATCGAATTTTCTCATATGTTGGGCATGTCGCCCTATTTTCTTTTAGAGATACTTTATCTATTCAGTTATTTTAGATTTTTGGGTTGTAATTAATTTAGTGATGCGGATTTGGTGTTTATTTCAGTACTCGGATTATTGTGAGGAGTATTCCTCCAGTTTCATTATTATTTTATGGGTATTCTATTGTGACTATGATGTGGTGGTTATGTTAGCATTTCATAATCTACTTATTGCATGTTAATCGGATTTAATTAAAATTGACAACTCACTTTTTAAATATTAGGTGGCTAGTAATGTTTAAAAATGTTTTCGACAGTGATGCTATGAACTGAACCAACTTGGCATTTTGTATTAATTTGAATAAAGGACTAGCTACCCGGTATTTAATTAGTCGGGGTGCCACAGGTGGTATCAGAGCATCAGGTTCTAGTGTCCTTAGGATCTCTACGGCTTGTTATGTTTCCGCTGAGCTTTCTTTGATGTAGAGCCCTATATTTTAGGACTGTTGTATTCTTTTGTGTATGCTTCGCTCTTCAGCTATTTTGAGATAATAACTGCGAAATTATAAGACTTTACTCTCATTTCAGATGCCTCCACGACGTGCACATCGAGTTCCTAGGGATGCTCAGCCCGAGCCACAGCCTGCACTAGTTCAGGGCACCATGAATGCCGCAGAGGTTGCTGCTATTGTAGCCCAAGCGGTAAATTCTGCCCTCGCAGTTGTGCATCAGGCACCACCTCAGGCGCCGGTAGCCGCGCCAGTTTAGGCTCATGCATTCCCGTCTTCTTGGGAACGTGTTCATGATGCTTTTTAGAAAGCACACCCTCTGGAGTTTGCAGGTATCTCCGATGTTATTGTGTCTAGTCAGTGGAGGAAGGACATTCAAAGGCACTTAAGGATGTACGAGTTCACGGATGTTCAGAAGCAGATACTGGCTACTTTTAAGCTAGTAGAATCAGCGTTGCAGTGGTGGGAGTCCATTACCACCCCGGAGGAGAGAGATGCCCTTTCCATACAGGAGTTCTGGGTGCGGTTCGATCGCAAATATTTTCCATCAGTTGTTCACACTGAAATGAGGAGGAATTTAATGAACCTCAAGCAGGAGGGGAGGACCGTGTCCGAGTATGAGGCCGAATTCACTAATATCTTGAACATTGTTCCCGATGAGATTCCAACTGAGGAGAAGAAGATTCAGAAGTTCATGGACGGATTGACTTGGAGGATCCGACAGCACTTGTTGGGAAACCTTTCATTGGACACTTACTCTGACGTGGTTAACGCAACACTGCTTCACTGCCAGGATCACCGTCTTCACATGTCTGAGAGTAAGAGATCAGGAGAGTCCAGCCATCAGGGCAGGATAGGGGAAATGGTGCCAGCTGGGCACAATCTGCTCAGGGTCAGCACAGGCAGGGTGATCAGGGATCCTAACAGGGGGATCCTAAAAGATTCAGATCTGGGGGTTTCAGGAATGGTCAGGAAGGTTTCAGGCATGGCCATCAGGGTCAGAACGGCAATCAGGGCCAGCAGGGCCATAATGGTCAGCAGCAACAGTTTCAGCAGGGTCAGTATGGTCAAGGTAGGAATGGTAACGGCCATCAGGGTCGTGGGCAGTAGGGACAGTGAGGGGGGAACTTCCCGGGGAAGTGTTTCGTTTGTGGCAATATTTATCGCAAATGCCAGGATTGTCCTGATAGGGGCAGGGCCCCATCGCAGCAGCAGTAGGGTGCTCGACACGAGCCACAGAGGCCTATGTTTCCCTCCGCCCTCCCAGCACCACCACAGATGGCAGCATTACCACCCATCCTAGCGGTCCCAGTCCAGCAGGGACAGCTTCAGTATGGGAGAGTGTATCAGCTCCAGCATGCCGCAGTCCTACAAGATCCACCTTCTATTGAGGGTATGTTCTCTATTCAGGGGACTATGGGGCGTATTTTATTTGATACGGGGGCCACATACTGTTTCATTGTCACAAGATTTGCACGCACTTTGGGGTTGTTAGACACTGGAGAGAGCACGATTACTTGTGTAGATTCATCATTGAGTAGGGGTTCTGTAATTTCCCTTATTTGTAGAGGTGTGGGTATAGAGATCGGGAGATTTACTTTACCCGCTGATATGTTAGTATTAGAGATGACAGAGTACGATGCGATTGTTGGTATGGATTGGTTAATTGTGTACCGAGCCATGATTGATTGTTTCAGTAGGAGTATTATATTTTCCATTCCCGGACAGGAGATGTTTTTAGTGGCGATGCCTCGCCCTGAGGGAGGATCGTCCACTCATTTGTACTATATAGAGGAAGAGACCTCTAAGGAAGTGGTGATACCACTCGATTCGATTCCAGTTGTTAGGGAGTTCGCTGATGTATTTCAGGATATACCTGGACTACCTCCGAGTAGAGAGATAGATTTCGTGATCGATTTGACGCCGGGCACTCGGCCAATTCTCCGCGCACCGTACCGTATGGCTCCAGCGGAGATGAGAGAGCTAATGTATCAGATAGAGTAGTTGTTGGGTCAGGGCCATGGGGTGCCCCCGTGTTGTTCGTAAAGAAGAGGGATGGATCGTTGAGATTATGTGTAGATTACCGGGAGCTGAATAAAGTCACGATACGGAATAAATATCCGTTGCCCCGAATCGATGACTTATTTGACCAGTTGAGGGGAGCTTGCTTCTTCTCAAAGATTGATTTGAGATCGGGATACCATCAGTTGCGTATCAGGGAACATGACGTCTCGAAGACTGCTTTCTTGATGCGATATGGTTCCTATGAGTTTTGGGTTATGCCTTTTGGCTTGACCAACGCTCCAGCCGTGTTTATGGACTTGATGAATAGGGTGTTCAGAGAGTTCTTAGACCAGTTCGTCATCATCTTTATTGCTGACATCCTGGTTTACTCCCAGACAGAAGAGGAGAACGCCGAGCATTTGAGGCAGGTTTTGCAGATGCTACGCCAGAACGAGCTTTATGTAAAGTATGAGAAATGTGGATTTTGGCTGAAGGAGGTTCAGTTTTTGGGGCATATCATTTCAGACCGGGGGATATCTGTTGATCCGGGGAAGGTATCCGCGATGAGGGAGTGGGGACAACCCATGACACCGACTGAGATCCGTAGTTTCTTGGGCCTAGCAGGATACTACAGGAGGTTTATTCGGGGTTTCTCAAAGATAGCGGGTCCTTTGACACATCTGACTCGCAAAGGTGTGCCCTTCATCTGGAGCGATGCCTGCCAGTTGGCATTCGATAAGTTGAAGGACAAGTTGACCTCATCGTCTGTGTTAGCGTTACCCAGACCGAGAGTCAAGTATTTAGTCTACACCGATGCGTCCTTACAAGGACTTGGTGGTGTGCTACAACAGGAGAGTCAGGCCATAGCTTATGCTTCCCGTAAGCTTAAGCCTCACGAGAGGAATTATCCCACCCACAACTTGGAGTTAGCGGCAATCATATTCGCTCTTCGGATTTGGAGACACTATCTCCTGGGAGAGAAATTTCGGTTGTTCACAGACCACAAGTCTCTACAATACCTCTTCACACAGAAGGAGCTAAATATGCGTCAACGTCGGTGGCTTGAGTTTGTGAAGGATTATCAGTTCGATATCCAGTATCACCCAGGGAAGGTTAATGTGGTAGCAGATGCGTTGAGCCGTAGGCCAATAGATGAGGTGGCCGAGGTGTGGAAAGCTAAGTGGAAGGAGTTGGGACACCAGGATGTAGTGGCCCGATCGTTCATGTCGGTGATGACTGTTACACCGCAGATTGTTATGAGAGTAATAAAGGCCCACACAAATGACTCGTTCTGTCAGGAGCAGATAGTTCGATTACTAGCAGAGGGAGATGAGTCCTACACCGTTAGTTCAAATGGGGGATTATGCTTCAATGGGAGAATGGTCATTCCGGAAGGGGAAGACTTGTGACACGAGGTAATGGCAGAGTCGCACGGCTCACGGTTCGTGGTACACCCTGGTAGGAATCAAATGTACCAAGACATGAGACGACAGTACTAGTGGAGCGGGATAAAGAGAGATATTGTCGTGTTTATTTCTAAATATTCCACTTGTCATCTAGTAAAGGTTGACCATCAGAAACCGGCAGGATTTCTACAGCCATTAGAGGTTCCGACGTGGATATGGGAGAGCATATCCATGGACTTTATCACGGTATTACATACATCACAGAGAGGTCATGACTCCATATGGTTAATTGTGGATAGGTTAACCAAAGTTGCTCATTTTCTACCCGTAAGGACAGACTACACTACGGGACAATATGCCCAGATTTTCATTGCAGAGATAGTGAGACTTCACGGGGTGCCTCTAAATATCATGTCTGACCGAGACAAGATATTTGTTTCACGATTTTGAGAGAGTTTCCAGGAGGCCATGGTTACAGAGTTGCGGATGAGTACGGCTTATCACCCGCAGACTGATGGGAAAACAGAGCGGACAAATCAGATGTTGGAGGACATGTTGCGTATGTGCATACTAGACTTTGGAGGTGGTTAGGAGCAGTACCTTCCACTAGTGGAGTTTTCTTATAATAACTCCTATCAATTAACCATTGGCATGGCTCTATTTGAGGCGTTGTACGGTAGACCTTGTCGTTCCCCAGCATATTAATTAAAGGTGGGGGATAACAAACTCCTTGGGTTGAAAGTGATTCAGGACACTTCGGTAAGGATAGAAATGATACGGAGACGTATTCGGGTAGCTCAGGACTAGAAGAAGAGCTCTGCTGATGCCAAGAGGTTCTTCAGAGAATTTAAGGTGGGGGACCAGGTGTTACTCAGAGTATCTCCGATGAAGGGGATCATGCATTTTGGGAAGAAGGGGAAACTGGCACCAAGATACGTTTTGGCCAGTCGCATACAGACTTGGGTTACCGGAGCACTTGCATAGGATTCATGATGTGTTCCATATTTCCTCGCTAAGGAAATATCTTAGGGATGATTTTTCCCATACTCACATTTCTTTGGAGGACATTGATCTTCAGCCCTATAGTTCCTACGAGGAGGGATGGATTGCTATTTTGGACCGAAGCGAGAGAAAACTGAGGTCGAAGATAGTACCAATAGTACGTGTTCAGTGGCGGCATCATAATGCCGAGGAGTCCACATGGGAGCGCGAGGATGAGATGCGCGAGCACTACCCGGAGTTATTTTTACCAGGTACTCTTTAGTTCCGAATTTTGGGATGAAATTCTGTTATTATGGGGGAAGTGTGTAATACCCCATAATTTTATTGATATTATTTAAGGGATTAATTGAATTAAATGAGAATTAATTGGGAATTACTCCGGGTATAAATACTAGCGAGATGTGAGTTGGTATTTGATTATGATGTTAAAATTGAAAATTTCACGAGTAATGAAAATATTAAAATTTTCGCGAGGCAGAAATACGACAATTTTGAAATTTAGTAGGGACGCGCGTGTCAGTCGCGTCAGGAATGAAATTATTTGAATTAAAAAGTGAATTATATTTTTATCAACCGAATGGTCATTTTGAGTGCTCCAACGTGTCCGGAAGGGTCGAAATAGTCAGAAAACACTAGCCGGGGGTTTAGTTTGGGTCCCAGGGCATTTTTAGGCCATACCGGCAACCCAAAAGGGTAGTTTGGTAATTTTAAAAATAGGGGAATTAAAACCCACGAATTTTAGAGGTTAATTTTATTATAGTAATGAACCCATTAAGTCCATTATCAGCATTTATCAAGTAGTGGGCTACGGGAGTTAAAGGGAGAGTCCTAAGAGGTTCCAAAAGAAACCCCTAGCCACCATCACCATCTTTGGGAGAAATCTGTAGAGAGAAAGAGGAGAATCAACCTTCATCCTTCAACATCAAATCATAACATCTAAGGCAAGTGGTTTAATTACATAAATTCAAGTGAATGTTTCCTCCATGCTTAGAATTGAATATATATATCTTGTATTGAAAGTTTGATGAAAACCTATGAAATTGGAGATAGAAATCGTAATCCTATATGAGGAACGCATGTAGAATAAGTTATGGACGAATTTCATATCCAAAATATATCTATTGATGATTTAAAAATGGATTTATAAGAAATAGTTATAGACATTAAATTATGTGTTCATGTTTATAGGGGTTGGGACAAGATTAGGGAATTATGATGGTTACATGTTGATTTAGGAGGTATTGTCCCGATAGATACGTTAAGAAGTGACCTAGGAGGACTTAGTGTAGTTTAAACACATTAAAACTTAGTTTGGATGATCATAGGATGGATTTAGAGAAGAGAAGAATGAAGAAAAAAACGAATTTGGAGATTTCTGGGCGCAGTCTGCCATCTCGTTAGAAGACCTGCCCAGGTCGTTCGAACGACCTCGTTCCAATGAGCTTCTAATGAGATGATAGTATCCCTTCTAACGAGTTGGTAGTTCATTCGAATCCATTCGTTCGAACGACCTTGTTAGAATGAGACTTCTAACGAGTTGACATAATGACCTTTTAGGCCTGATTTTATTTCAAATGTCCCGGAGACTTATTTAATGGAGTAATAACCTTTCCTTATTGACTAGTGAGTATATTTGGGAGATTGGGGTACGTTGAGGAGTAAAACTTAGACCCTTTTAGTAAATCGAATGACCCTTATGAATTAGGAAACGAGTGGCTAATTACGATGTGAGAAGAGTTGAGGACGTTAATGTATATAAACCGGGGACTTATAAGTGTATGATATTAAAAGATGATACAAGAACGAGAAGTATGCCTCTATTAATATATTGAGATATCTAAGATGTGTGAATGCTTAGTATATGTATTTATCTATGTATAACTTACCTACCGTACTTGCTATCGTGGGAGGTCGACGTTCGATCAGGGCCATCTAATATTTGTGTGCCTACGGGGGGATTTAGATTGGTACCTCGAGGAGATAGGTCAGAGAAGGACTTATTGAGAAGCTAATAAGTCTGCTGATCATAGGAGCATAGGTATGTGCGTGACCCATGTGATGTGAACAATGTTCGCCTCCATTATGTGTGATTGTTGTCAGTTGAGAACGATTCCTGAGAGATTCGGAATGCGGGGTCCTAATGTACGTGATGTACCAAGATTTGATAGCAGAGTATGTGGGCACCGCAGCTTAGCCTCGAGGTGCTAGTATTGTATATCTATGATGAGAATAATATACTGTTAATTGAAATGAACTGCCATGTATATATGTAAGTATAAATAATAGCAACGTTATGTAAAGATAAGATGGAAGATCTCTATTAAGTAGTATTACTAATATGGGAAAACGAGAATAAATGTAAAGCTCTTTGTTTAGATGAAGATGCTGGCATTAAATCCTGAATCGTATAGTAATGTTAGATTTTTGTATTGGACTGGTTAGATATGGGAATAACTAAAATGGGTACGGATACGTTAGGAGTGCACATATAGTCGAGAGGTGAGTATTTCATGTGAGAGCACGTCCTAACATGTATTTTGCATTCATTGTTTAATGTTATTAAAACACTTGCTATCTTTTAAACAGTTTTCACAATCGGGCTCTGACCCGTTTACTTCCAAATCTATTTTTTTTTTGTAAAAGCTTTTAGGTGCCCAGCCACAAGGACACCATGCATAGGAGTTCCATTCCGGTGACGTACTGTAGCTACTGTGGAAGTTACGGGACCTTGACAGTCGACGCCTCCATTTTCGATCTTGACTCTATATTATCGGATTTTCTCATCTGTTGGGCATGTTGCCCTATTTCCTTTTGGAGATACTTTATCTATTCAGTTATTTCGGATTTTTGGGTTGTAATTAATTTAGTGATGCGGATTTGGTATTTGTTTATTTCAGTACTCGGATTGTTGTGAGGAGTATTCCTCCAGTTTCATTATTATTTTATGACTATTCTATTGTGACTATGTTGTGGTGGTTATGTTAGCATTTCATAATCTACTTATTGCATGTTAATCGGATTTAATTAAAGTTGACAACTCCACTACACCAAAAACAGGAATCTGGCACGGTTTAAAACTGTGCCAGATCAAATCTGGCACGGTTTTGAACTGTGCCAGAATCAGGTGTTCCAAAATGGAAATTTTTTTCTAGCACGGCTCAAAAGTGCGTCAGATTTGGCCAAACTGGAACACTTTTAAACCGTGCCAGAATTTGATATTTCTGGCACACTTTTGGCACAGTTTTTAACTGTGCCAAATTCAGACAAATAGGAACACTACTGGCACACTTTTAAACAGTGCCAGAATTTGATATTTCTGACACACTTTTGGCACAGTTTTTAACTGTGCCAGATTCAACACAGTTTAAAAAAATTTGGCATAGTTCAAAATCGTGCCAAAATATGATACACTTTTGCCACGGTTTTGAACTGTGCCAAATTTTAGAACTAAAAAAAAAATTAATTATTTGAAAGCACAAAATTCACAAATTAATAATATTGCACGTTGTTAATAAACTAATGTACATACAAACTTCAACATATTACAAGTCTTTAACAGTTCATAGGCCCAAAAAAAATTGGGCAGAGTTTCCTCTATTTTCTGGACATTCCAAAACCTGTTAATATAAAATCTGCCTAACATAAATCCCGCACGGCCACAAAATATAACAATTAACTTACAAAAGCCCGTACGGCCATAAAACTCAACAATAAAACAACAAAAGACCACAAGGCCATGACACAAAAAAATGAAATCATGAATAAACCCTTTGTTGTAAACCATTGAGTTCTCTGTGTGTTCCACGTGAATAAATGCCAACGATAAACTATTATCCTGCAAAAAAAAATAGGATACAAAAAATATACGATATTAGTAACCTAGTAATTTACAAAAAAGAATTTACTCAAACTAAAAAATTACATATATTAGTGGAAATTATTCTCATGCTCTCAAACCGGGAGATCCGGGACTACGCGATCAATTCCTACAAGTTACATTGGTCCCATGCGAGGTGTTCATGCCTCCTACGGGTCATTTGGGGGCTGGTTTAGGTTTTCACCCTTTAACGGCTTATTTTTAAGTCTAAGTGTGATTTTTGCAAATTATCGTCATACTCTCAAACCGGGAGACCCGGGACTACGCGGTCAGTTCCTACAAGTTACATTGGTCCCGTGCGAGGTGTTCATGTCTCCTACGGGGTCGTTTGGGGGCTGGTTTGTGTTTTTACCCTTTAATGGTTTATTTTTAAGTCTAAGTGTGATTTTTGCAAATTATCGTAATACTATCAAACCAGGAGATCCGGGACTATGCAGTCAGTTCCTACAAGTTACATTGGTCTCGTGCGAGGTGTTCGTACCTCCTACGGGGTCGTTTGGGGGTTGAATTGGATTTTCACCCTTTAACGGCTTATTTTTAAGTCTAAGTGTGATTTTTGCAAATTATCGTCATACTCTCAAATCGGGAGACCCGGGACTACGCGGTCAGTTCCTACAAGTTACATTGGTCCCGTGCGAGGTGTTCGTGCCTCCTACAGGGTCGTTTGGGGGCTGGTTTGAGTTTTGACCCTTTAACGGCTTGTTTTTAAGTCTAAGTGTGATTTTTGTAAATTATCATCATACTCTCAAACCGGGAGACCCAGGACTACGCGGTCAGTTCCTACAAGTTACATTTGTCCCGTGCGAGGTGTTCGTGCCTCCTACGGGGGACATTTGGGAGCTGGTTTGGGTTTTCACCTTTTAACGGCTTGTTTTTAAGTCTAAGTGTGATTTTTACAAATTATCGTCATACTCTCAAACCGAGAGACCCGGGACTACGCGGTCAGTTCCTACAAGTTACATTGGTCATGTGCAAGGTGTTTGTGTCTCTTACGGGGTCGTTTGGGGGCTTGTTTGGGTTTTCACCCTTTAACGGCTTATTTTTATGTCTAAGTGTGATTTTTGCAAATTATCATCATACTCTCAAACCGGGAGATCCGGTACTACGCGGTCAGTTCCTACAAGTTGCATTGGTCACGTGTGAGGTGTTCGTGCCTCCTACGGGGTCGTTTGGGGGCTAGTTTGGGTTTTGACCCTTTAACGGCTTGTTTTTAAGTCTAAATGTGATTTTTGCAAATTATCATCAGACTCTCAAACCGGGAGACCCGAGACTACGCAGTCAGTTCCTACAAGTTACATTGGTCCGTGCGAGGTGTTCGTGCCTCCTACAGGGGACATTTGGGAGCTGGTTTTGGTTTTCACCTTTTAACGTCTTGTTTTTAAGTCTAAGTGTGATTTTTACAAATTATAATCATACTCTCAAACCGAGAGACCCGGGACTACGCGGTCAGTCCCTACAAGTTACATTGGTCCTGTGCGAGGTGTTCGTGCCTCCTACGGGGTCGTTTGGGTTTTCACCCTTTAACGACTTGTTTTTAAGTCTGAGTGTGATTTTTGCAAATTATCATCATACTCTCAAACCGGGAGACCCGGGAATACGCGGTCAGTTCCTACAAGTTACATTGGTCCCGTGCGAGGTGTTCGAGCCTCCTACGAGGTCGTTTGGGGGCTGGTTTGGGTTTTCACCCTTTAACGACTTGTTTTTAAGTCAAAGTGTGATTTTTGCAAATTATCGTCATACTCTCAAATCGGGAGACCCGGGACTACTCGGTCAGTTCCTACAAGTTACATTGGTCCCGTGCGAGGTGTTCGTGCCTCCTAAGGGGGACGTTTGGGGGATGGTTTGGGTTTTCACCCTTTAACGGCTTGTTTTTAAGTCTAAGTGTGATTTTTACAAATTATCGTCATACTCTCAAACCGGGAGACCCATGACTACGCGGTCAGTTCCTATAAGTTACATTGGTCATGTGCAAGGTGTTCATGCCTCCTACGGGGTCGTTTGGGGGCTTGTTTGGGTTTTCACCCTTTAACGGCTTATTTTTAAGTCTAAGTGTGAGTTTTGCAAATTATCGTCATACTCTCAAACCGGGAGACCCGGGACTACGCGGTCAGTTCCTACAAGTTACATTGGTCCCGTGTGAGGTGTTCGTGCCTCCTATGGGGTCGTTTGGGGGCTGGTTTGGGTTTTGACCCTTTAACGGTTTGTTTTTAAGTCTAAGTGTGATTTTTGAAAATTATCGTCATACTCTCAAATCGGGAGACCCGGGACTATGCAATCAGTTCCTACAAGTTACATTGGTCTCGTGCGAGGTGTTCGTACCTCCTACGGGGTTGTTTGGGGGTTGATTTGGATTTTCACCCTTTAACGGATTGTTTTTAAGTCTAAGTGTGATTTTTTGCAAATTATTGTCATACTCTCAAATCGGGAGACCCGGGACTACGCGGTCAGTTCCTACAAGTTACATTGGTCCTGTGCGAGGTGTTCGTGCCTCCTACGGGGTCGTTTGCGGCCTGGTTTGGGTTTTCACCCATTAACGGCTTATTTTTACGCCTAATCTAAATATTTTGATATTATCGTCATATTCTCAAACCGGGAGACCCGTGATTATTCGGTCAATTCCTACAACTTACATTGGTCCCGTACGAGGTTTTCGTGCCTCTTGCAGGGTCGTTTGGGAGCTAGTTTAGGTTTTCACCCTTTAACGGCCTATTTTTAAATTTAAGTGTTGATTTTTCATATTCTCAAACCAGGAGACCCGGAACTACGCGATCAGTTCCTACCGAGTGAAGAATTATTTTTTAAAAAGAAGTGCTAACCACCTTAGAATTAACTGAACATTTTTTCTTCTCAATCAGTTAGATGGCACAAATAATGGAGTCTGAGACTTTTTACTCAAACTGAACATAGTAGCCAACTTCCTTTCAATTTCAAATTATGCATAAATGTATATTATACCATTGTATTATGGACTAGTCACATCAATCATCATGTTTAATTAACGAAAAATTACATAGTCCTTGAACCTACCAAGGCATCAATTTAATTCAATGCCATATTGATCTGCAGCCCATCATGATGTTAACACAATAAGTAATTTATATCCCATTACGATGTTAAATAATGTTTACCATTTGAGCAGCTAATATTAAGACTGTCTTCAATGAAAATTTCCAACCACAATACACAAATAAATCTTTAAGACTCGGTCCCAACAATGATGATGATGTGAATTTATATCTAAAAAGCAACAATGAAACACTAAAAGAGGCAAAAATGATTGAGAAATGGGAAGTGAGAAGCTATGAAGAAAATAGCACATCATGATTAATGAATGAAGAAAAGAGCACATCATGAAAAAAATTCAGCAAATGGAAAAATTTAGCAAATAAAAACATTTAGCAATATGCATAAAATAAGAAAATAAACTAAAAAAAATTACCAGTGAATGAATATAAGAGCAGGAGGGGGAGGCAGGAGTTGTCCTCACACACATAGGTCCACTACCGGATGCAAGAGATGTCCAGGGGCAGTGCACTGGGAGGAGGCCGCAGCAGGGCTATCCGGGGGCAGGGGAGGCATCAACAGTAGCAGCCGGGGCAAGGGAGGGAGAGGAGAGGAGGGGAGGCAGCAACAGCAACAGCCGCAGCAGGGTTGTCCGACCCTGATTGGCTGCCATAATTTATGGACGACATTGGACGCCAAATACATGTATATTGCCATGGATAATACAACCTTCAGATAGACATACGTGAGCGTAAGAGATCTAAGGTTGAACTTAATTGATGTGCATCACATTAATTATTACACAGTTTACATAAGGGAACTCAATTGATGCGCATAACATCAATTCCAAGAAGAAAGTAAAAAGTGAAAGGAAAAAACATCATCATGATTAAATAAGGGAACTATATCCTAAAAGATGTGCGCAATGTAAGGGGCGAGGAATGATTGTGAGGAAGTTTCCAAATAAATGTCAAACTTCTTGATCAATATCAGTGCATTCAATATCTGATTCATAATTTCTGCATTTAGATTCACAATTTCTGCATTGAGATTTTACCTTACCACTTGACCTGGTCATTCTTTCTAATAAAGGATCAAAGTGAAAATGCGAGGACTTCTTGGGGTTGAATAATTTCTTGGGCATGACAGATATGGGGATTTCACTATGATCCAAGTTGTCTTTCTTGTTCTTGATGGACTTATTCTTCTAATAATTCTTCCATTTCTCATCAAAACTAGCTGAAAAAATTTTAGTTCTTCTATTATGGCGACTTGCTGCTTGTCTTTTTCAGTGTCTGATTGATATTTCTTCTAAAATTCTTGATTTTCCTCATAATTAGGAAGCTCTATACATCTTGGTTATTCACAACGCATCGCGGCACCGACCACATTTGAGACATCTGAACACAAACTCTCATTAGAATTTGGAATGCATCATGGTCTCCAAAATGAAAGCATCAATCTTACTCCAGATGTTAATCACCTGGAGGATTTCAATGATGAGGATTTGGAAAATTACCAACTCCACTTCTTGATCTTGGTAAATTTATTTATCCTCGACCATTTGTATTTAAACTTCCTTTCCACTTGTACTCGTGTTTCTTATTTATAGGTTGTTGAGGCCTCTATTAGATAGGGGAACAAGTATATGAAAAAGTATTTAAGGCTGAGAAAAGGTCATACTTTGAGAAAAGGTCATACTTTGAAAAGGTCATACTTTAAGTTGACAACTAAGGATGAGGTCGATGAAGCTCGAGGACATACTTTGAGATTGACAAAATGTCAGCAGTCCTGGCCGGCTAAAAAAAAGGGGAGGGGAAAAAGTGGATGATACAAAAAATTCCATGTCTTTGGCTGAGCAAAAACTGAAAAGACGACAGAAACCTTAAAAATTTATGAGGAGAAATGCTCTAATGCTGAAAAAAGGCAGTGAATGAGGCCCATAAGTTTTTAGATCTCCAAGTCCAAATTTCTTCTCTATCCTGTAGCCACGCTGAAGCGGATGAAAAGGAGGATGAAACCATGATCCAAATGAAATTCACACCAACTGCAGCACTTTCTTCTGCGAGGCTTGCACTTCAATTTAGAGGGCAACATCATGATCCTATTATTGAAAAGGTTGATATGACAATGGAGGATTTATTTCCCCTCATAGTAATGGTGGATGCATGCCATGAGGTGCGCAATGTCATATGCTTGTTGGACACCCGACCAACCTTAAAATGATTTCCCTCTTCCAAACAATTAGTTCATAGAGTTTCTTATCTTTTTTTTTTTGCACAAACTAAACTTAAATAGATTAAGTAATCTAATAATCATAACAAGTCACTTCCTTGAATAAAAGTGTAAGACCATAATGTAGCTAGGACAGTTTCATAGGGCATGCCGATTCCCATATTCGGCCGTGACTAGTAAGCTCAAACCGAGAGGCTCGTGACTACGCGGTTAGTTCCTACAAGTTACATTGGTCCCATGCGAGGTGTTCATGCCTCTTACGGGGCCGTTTGGGGGCTGGTTTGGGTTTTCACCATCAAACGGCTTATTTTTAAGCATAATCTAGATATTTTCAAATTATCATCATATTCTCAAATCGGGAAACCTGCGACTACGCGGTTAGTTCCTACAAGTCACATTGGCCCCGTGCGAGGTGTTCGTGCCTTTTATAGGGCCGTTTGGGACTGGTTTGGGTTTTCACCCACTAACAGCATGTTTTTAAGCTAAAGTCTAGATATTATCAAATTATCATTGTATTCTCAAATCATATGTCCTGTGACTACACGGTCAGCTCCTACAAGTCACATTGGCCCCGTGCGAGGTGTTCGTGCCTCTTACGGGGCCGTTTGGGAACTGGTTTAAGTTTTCACCCACTAACAACACGTTTTTAAGCTAAAGTCTAGATATTTTCAAATTATCATCGTATTCTCAAACCATATGTCCCGTGACTATGCGGTCAGTTCCTACGAGTTACACTGGTCCCGTGCGAGGTTTTAGTGCCTCTTACGGGGCTGTTTGGGGGCTGGTTTGGGTTTTCACCATCAAACGACTTGTTTTTAAGCATAATCTAGATATTTTCAAATTATGATCATATTCTCAAATCGGAAAACCTGCGACTACGCGGTCAGTTCCTACAAGTCACATTGGCCCCGTGCGAGGTGTTCGTGCCTCTTATAGGGCCGTTTGGGGACTGGTGTGGGTTTTCACCCACTAACAGCATGTTTTTAAGACAAAGTCTAGATATTATCAAATTATCATCGTATTCTCAAACCATATGCCCCGTGACTACGCGATCAGTTCATAGAAGTCACATTGGCCCCGTACGAGGTGTTCGTGCCTCTTACAGGGCCGTTTGGGGAATGGTTTGGGTTTTCACCCACTAACAGCATGTTTTTAAGCTAAAGTCTAGATATTTTCAAATTATCATCGTATTCTCAAACCATATGTCCCGTGACTATGCAGTTAGTTCCTACGAGTTGTTGATTTTGGCTCTCCTATTTTTTCAGTTTTGGTTTATTTACAAATTTGCCATTTTGGCTCAAATCTACAAATACAAGTGTTATTTCTAGGTTTTGAGAGAGGACAAGTTTGAGAGCTATTTTGTGAGTTATCAAAGCTAAAGAGAGATAGAGCTCCCATTTGAGGGGTGAGTTCTTGTGAGGTTGTGAGTGACTTTCTAAGAGAGATAAATTGTGTGTGTGTATAACCTTTGGGTTCCTCCATTTATCTATAGAAAGAAGAAATCCTCCTTGGTGGATGTAGCCCAAATTTGGGTGAACCACAGTATATCGTTGTTGTTTTGCTTTGATGATTTCTTGTATGTTCTTATTGTCTCTTCATTGATGTTTGGTTGATTCGATTGGGAGTTTGCACACTAGTTCATTTTGGGAACAAGGTCTTGGGTGTTTTCCGCACACCAAGTGTTTGATAAAATTTCCATGTGAGTTTTATCGTCTTGGTCGCTAGAGATAGTCTTGCTTTAGCGCAACAAGTGGTATCAGAGCTTTGGTTGCATTGTTTGCCCGGTATTTTGGTTCGAGGTTGAATCAATTTTGGCAATTTTGGCATAGCTTTTGTTTTTGTTCCAAATGACGGAAAATGTGGAGAGTACTCGAGAATCAACCTCTACGAGCGGAGTCTCTAAGAGATGGGATCTGAGTTATGGATCAAGTGGCTCAATGAAGACGTACATGAAGGCTTTTGATGAGAAGATCAATTTCGGGTTATGGCAAAGACGAATGCGAGGCGTTCTTGTCCAACAGAGGTTGCAATTAGCATTGTTGGGGGTAGAGAGACGACCCGTAGGCATGACCGATGCCGAGTGGATTGACATTGATCAAAGAGCGGCTTCGTGTATTGAGATGCTTATCACGGATGATGTGTTGAATAATGTGATAGTGGAGACCACGGCTAAAGGCATGTGGGATAAGCTTGAAGAGATTTATTTGGGAAAGTCATTGTCAAATAAATTGTTCCTCAAGAAGAAACTCTTCAAGCTTGAGATGAAGGAGGGTGAGGATATGATGAAGCATATCAACGTTTTTAATGCCTTGATAAATGACTTGAACCGGATAGACGTTCAATTCATTGAGGAGGATCGAGCATTGTTGTTGCTTACATCATTACCCGATTCATACGAGCATTTTGTGACCACGCTCATGTTTGGGAAGTCTACGCTCCGGTGCAACGAGGTTGTGCAAGATATTCAATCTCATGTCACGATGAGAAAGAAGGAAAGTGGAGGTGACGGGTATTCCCATAATGAAGGCCTTATGGCGAGAGATGGAGGTGGGCAAAATGGCGGGAGGAACTCCAACCGGGGATTTAATGACGGTAGTAGGTCTAGATCGAGAGGTGTTGGTGGTAAAGGGCCGAAATGCTACAAGTGCCGGGAATGGGGTCATATGATCCGAGAATGTCCTTTGTGGATCGACAAAGTTAAGGGCAAGGTTGATTCCGAGAGGGCAATGGTAGCGAGTGCCAATTATGAAGATGAACTTGGAGAACTTCTCACAATCTCCAAGGTTAACTCTCTTTCCCAAGATGATTGGATATTAGATTCGGGATCGTCGGATCACGTTTGCTCCAAGAGGGAATATTTTGAGACTTTCACAGAAAATGGAAAAGGTTCTATGTCTTTGGCTAACGGAGAGAAGGTTTTCGTTGAGGGTGTCGGGACGGTGAAACTCAAGATGTTCGATGGGGTGGAACGCACTTTGTGTGGTGTGGCCTATGTCCCAAAGTTGAGAAAGAATTTGATATCCATTAGCCGTTTGGATTCCAAGGGTTGCCGGGTGTCAGTGGCGGGTGGAGTCTTGAAAGTCACACACGGTTGTATGGTCCTAGCGAGGGGAGAGGAGAGAGAGGGGTTGTATCGTCTAAATCAAACTTCGAGGAAGACGGGGAAGCGGTGTGCACAAGTGATCGAACATTCGAGGCATGTCTCGTTTGTGAACAAAGTGGAGACATTGGGTTCTAGCTTTCCAAGAGTAGACGGTAGTGATGGGAGAATACCTACTAGTGGAGGGGATGGATCGAAGTCCCCCTCCAGGGCCAACGGGTGATGTTGACCCGGTTTAGTTGCACACATGCATTGGCCGATTCGAATCGAGGAGGTGTAGGACTGTGATGGATTCGAGGTGTGTGTAGCTAGTTCAAGGAAGGCCGATGAGTTATTGTTTGTGAGCATTGGCAAACGGGAGTTTTTTGTGACAAAGACTTGGTATATCTTTCGAGGGTGAGATTTGGAGGGTATGAGAGGTGAGGAATTTTCCCTCTCATCCGTGGTTATTTCTCAAGGTGGAAGATGGTGTTGATGTGTTTGAATGTTTCGTGTAAAGAAGGTGTATGCTATATGTATTGTGTGGGGGTGTACTCACCGGGTTACATGAGGAGCGAGCTTCACCGTATGGTTACATGGAAAGCATTCAGGGGAGTTCTTAGTTTAGAACTTGGTTCCTCGGCGGGTGGAGTCGTTTGGAGTCTTGGAGTGAAGACTTGCGGTATCTCACTTCATGGTTGAAGTTTGAGGTGGCTTAGCGTCGGGTGGAGCGTATTGGCTTGTTAGATGTCGGGATGATCTTAGAGCAGATTTGATGTTTGCATTTCGAGTTCGGTTGGATCGTGAGGATCGCCTGGGGGAATCGCATTAGCTTGGTAGATGGTGGGACAGTCTTCAAGCGGGTTCAATTTCAGCATTCTAGAGATTGGTTGGATCGTCAGGATCGCCAAGGTGGAGTTTGTTGATTTTGGCTCTCCTATTTTTTCAGTTTTGGTTTATTTACAAATTTGCCATTTTGGCTCAAATCTATAAATACAAGTGTTATTTCTAGGTTTTGAGAGAGGACAAGTTTGAGAGCTATTTTGTGAGTTATCAAAGCTAAAGAGAGATAGAGCTCCCATTTGAGGGGTGAGTTCTTGTGAGGTTGTGAGTGACTTTCTAAGAGAGATAAATTGTGTGTGTGTATAACCTTTGGGTTCCTCCATCTATCTATAGAAAGAAGAAATCCTCCTTGGTGGATGTAGCCCAAATTTGGGTGAACCACGGTATATCGTTGTTGTTTTGCTTTGATGATTGCTTGTATGTTCTTATTGTCTCTTCATTGATGTTTGGTTGATTCGATTGGGAGTTTGCACACTAGTTCATTTTGGGAACAAGGTCTTGGGTGTTTTCCGCACACCAAGTGTTTGATAAAATTTCCGAGTGAGTTTTATCGTCTTGGTCGCTAGAGATAGTCTTGCTTTAGCGCAACACGAGTTACATTGGCCCCGTGCGAGGTGTTAGTGCCTCTTACGGGACCGTTTGGGGGCTAGTTTGAGTTTTCACTTGTCTAAAAGTAAATAATTTTTTTATTACACGTGTATGTTTTCTAATATTCCTAGCTCCTTTAATCAAACAACTATAACCACAAGATGAATCAATCGAACATGAACATAAAGAAATTTACAAGCCTCATTGTTATTTGAACATGTGAATAATTTTTTTACTTTCACCCTCACTGTTATTTGAACTTTAGTATTACACCCTCACTTATATAAATAAAATGTCATGGTGGAAGTTAAATATGGCCCTACAATCATTACATGGATACGCAAGTAGCTATGAGGGTAAGAACTTCCAGACGAAGTCAGATGATTTTAACATGATATGATAATAGCAAAAAAAATGGAATTCAAGTTGAAAGTTTTAGATTCGACACTAATCATAGATCCAAGATCTCAAAGTGAAAAGTTACCCCAACTAGGTTTGTCACACTCCCAACTATAAGAAGAAAAATAAAAAAAAAATGGTTTTTTTTTAATGTTGAACATATGCATATTAAGTAATAGCAAAAAAAATTGCATATTAAGTAATAACAAAAATAATTAGGTCAAGAACCCAACCCAAGTACCATAATTTATTGGGAAATTGCTACATATTCGGTGTTGTGCCCAAGTCACAGTTCAATGTCCATGACCCTATATACATTAAATAAGAACTAAATAAATTATTCATAGTCTAGTCCTTATGGTAACTTACATTTGTGAGTAATTTCCCATCCTCGTAATATTCAAGATATGAACCTATAATTTGATATCACAACATTCATTAATAATATACGTGAAATACTTGTATGAACAAATACATGAAAGATAACATTTTACCTCCAGTGATCGTTGTTAGGTATTTTGATGCACCAGGGGTCATATAATTTTTTTTTTCATTTTAATTCTTTCACCTGCAAAAGGTTCCAAAAATGTAAGGAAAAAAATTCAAATGTTACAAAGCATCAGTATCCCTTTCTTTCTTGCCACTAGAACTACAATAAAACTGCAAACTTCATAAACATGGCATTTCAAACTTCATAAACATGGCATTTCAAGTAAACATGTAAATTGGGAACCCACAATGCATATAGAGAAACACAAATAATTTCACCACTTTTTTTTGAAAACAATGAAGAGAAAGGGAGGGATATCATATTACTTGGACACATTGACATGAAATTTATTATTTTTTTAAAGTTATCCCGCATACCAAGCCAATCCAATTAATTGGGAATAAATCTACATCGTCCACAATTGACAGATATCCAACACGATGTTTATTAAGTATAAGTGTCGCAAGTGTTTCACTATTCACATCTTCAACAACAATCACCAAAAAACAAACATAACATATTCAAAACTCAATAAAAGTACAAAATTATTATCAAAGTATAATAAACATGAAAGTTTCTCAGCCACCCAAACATTAAATCATGAAAATTGTTACATGACCCATGAAAAAAACTGATTTGGGCATTTTGACAAACATTTCATGGTGAATAAATTGTATACCCATCTCAGGTGTATCTCTTTTCGATCAAAGAACATAAAAATTGATTTTGAGAAAGTTTAAGCTCAACTCCTTAATTTCTTTTTCTTCATTCTATCCATCTCAGGTTGTTTTTTGTCGGCATCAAAAACCAACAAGTTTCTAACTGAGTGTGGAGAACAAACTGATATAGGAGGACAAGCCAATATAAAATTTCGGTGACATCAAACAAAGGAAAAAAATGGAAAAAATAAGAAGAACAGACCTTGAGTGCAGAGGAGAGCGGCGCCGGACTGATATAGGAGGAGAGACGCCGAACTTAGTGAGGAAGAGAGAGGGCGCTGTTGAGGGTTTTCGGGGGAAGAGGGAGAGCTGAACGAGGAGCGGGAAGATTGAGCGGGACACAACAAAAAGGTAGTATAGTGAATTTTTTTAGAGCTTTTATATTTTAGTTAACTATACTAAATTTTGGCACACTTTAAAACAGTGCCAAATTTTGGCACTGTTTTAAAGTGTGCCAGATTTTCATTAAACCGTGCCAGATTTTTAATACCAGGGTGTGCCAATTTGCTGTTTTTTGTGTAGTGCTCACTTTTTAAATATTAGGTTGCTAGTAATGTTTAAAAATGTTTTCGACAGTGATGCTATAAACTCAACCAACTTGGCATTTTGTATTAATTTGAATAAAGGAGTAGCTACCCGGTATTTAATTAGTCGGGGTGTGACACTTTCTTCTTTGATCGAGCTGCACAAAAGAAAAGAAAAAATTCACCAATAACACCTCAACTAATAAAACTCAGTGCAAGGGAAATAAAAAGTTAACCAATATCACTTCCATTATCCAAGAATGAAACCCCCTATACTCGTCACCCTCAAGAATAGGAGGGTGTTTCCGATTTCTGGCAATAGACCCTCGATCCCAATAACCATTATCGGAGTAATGAAGTTTGACAACTAATACTCTGTTAGCCTTCCTCGCCTTCATATATAAAATCGCATTCATAGTGTGGGAACATGATTAGGAATATTTTATCCATGGAATCACTATCTTTGTTCCATAGAGCTCATTAGTTCAATGAAATCCTTTGAGAATCTTCCATGTATTTAGGGCACATTGGGAGTGAACCACCTCAAAAGACTCATAAAATTCTAAGAATATTTGTTTAGGGGGAAATGTAATTTCCCTTCAGCCACTGAAAGGGTGTGAATCTAATGACCACCCTCAATAGCAACGCAATTTTTGGGAACAGGGCACACTCAATCGTTACCTAATGAGGAAGCGACTATACTTCCTAAACTCCCCCATAGTCCTCTCATTAATAGTGTAAACCTATTTTGATGGAAGAAAGGACTACTCAACAAGATAGAGTAGATGAAAAGAAGTTAATCGTAATAATCGTAAGAGAAATAAGCAAGAGCATAGAGAACTTATAGGAAGATTATAAGGACGAACCTTAAAAATGATCTTTTTGAATGAGGAAAGGTATACAAACGATTGTTCAGAGTCTCTTTGAGTAAACAAAAGTCAAATCCCATAAGTTTAATCATACAGGACAAAGTATGAAGTCATCAATGAAACTAGCAGATATTTTTTGGACTAAAGACCAACATATCCCTCACCATAACTTGTTAATTACAAAGCATGCCCTCATAGAATCTCAAACTTTGAATTGTCCTTTGATTGAAGGAAGCATAGAAATTCCTTCATCCCATCGCTACCGAAGAATTTTAGAGATAATTGTGGGGCACAAACCGTAATGTCCTAAACATCGATGGACCAAATAGGCCCAACCCATTAATACAATGTGTGTTGCTCAAGTGAAGACTAATGTAAAATGGTATAAATATAGAAAGCTTCATCTTTTCATCTATAATCTCGGAGGAGATCAACATAGATCAATAAACGATCCAACCAGAAGTTGGGAGAGCATAAAAGTAACTCAGGCACTCCTATCATTATAAATAAAACCCTCACCTTGGGGCAATGGGATTTTAATCCTTTGTTACAAAATTTTTAAAGAATTAAATACATAGAAAAACACCCCCCGTGGACGTATGCAGTTGTTGAACCACGTAAATCCTCTATATCGTGTGATTGTATTACTCCTTAATTATTTAGCTATTGCTTAGAATCATTAATTGTGATTATTTATACTCACAATTATATACAACATTTCTATTATTAAAGTAAATTTATAATAATAAATAAAGATCATGACTCTCTTCAGAGTGATGGTTCTTTGGGAGAGGGGAAATAAGAACTTCAATAAATGTGAGAGAGAAGGGAAAGAATAACTTTGTGCTTTTGGGATTTCCTTGTAGCATGATAATGATAATTTATGGTATGTTATTTAATATCCAACTAAGGTTAGATTTATATTAAAACTTTAGGACTGACGTGTCGTTGGTCGCCCATAGAATACTCTTTGTGATAAATATCTGGGAACATTTTATGTGTTATGATTCCCTGCGAGTGTTTACAAATATTTACATTTTAGTGATGTGACACCAGGTGTAGTATTTTTGGTTTGTAGCCAAAAGGACTTTTTTCCTTTAGTAACAATACTTGTTATGTGAGTTTTCAAATCTAGTGTCTCTATGATGCCCATGCCCGAGATTATACTTCCTTCCCCTGTAATTTGCATGCCTATTATCCATGGAATTAATATAATGGATGGTTATCTATTTTGAATTTTTCTTGTGGACTTTGTGAAATTAAAATCGGATTGAATGGCATAAAATTCAAATACGAAAAGTTTTGTATTGTTCAAATGAAATGCTACGTTGTTCGAACGAGATTCTAATTTCATTAAAACCATGTTGGGTTATTCGATTAGCTATTCAAACGAATTTCGAACGACCATGTTCTGTCCACTTTTGACTAGCCTATTTATATCCTCGTTGGAACCCCGTTCGAATGGGATGTGTATTATCATTCGAACGAGGTCTAGTCTCATTTAAACCAGACAATAAAAAATTAGATTTTTGCAGATCTAAATATGTTGTTGTGATGAGAACTGTTAGAAAGTTTAATTTGTCAAGCTCCTAATGGAGCAAATCAAACGAGTTTAGGGGTTTTGGTGGACTAAAGGGTAAAAGGCTAGGAGGATTTGGGGTACAAATAATAGAGAGGAGAGTGTTGGTGGTTATTCCAAAACCTCTCTATCAGATTCTTAAGCTCTGTGTGTGTGTGTGCGTGTGTGTCTCTCTCTATTTCCAAGTACCTCCCTCCATTTCCAAACTTCCCTTACCTATCTGTAAGGTTTATACTTCCATTAAAAGCCTTATTCTAGCCATTTTCAAGCTTGTAAGACCCATTTCAAGCCTTGTCTAAGGAAGAAGTTGAGTTGAAGAATTGTTCTTGGAGTTTTAGGAGCTTTCAAGTCTTCATTTCCTACATTCTCCTATTCAAACTCAAGGTAGGATGATGCATGATAGAATTTAGATAATCTTCCAAAGTTATTTCCTGATATGTTTATTTAAATTTTTCTTATGAAAAATACAAGTAAAGAAAACTAAACTTGAATGGATTTTTGAACAACAGGCATCATCTTAATCTGGGAATATGATGAATATGAACATAAATATTTTTTCATGTTAATATAATGTTTAGAACCCATATTATTGGATTTTTAGGTTGAAATCCATCCTCACATTTGTAGATTCTCATAGTATGTTTGCAGAGGACATATGAATATGATAAATGAAGCTTAAAATGAGTTTCAAGGTGAAATATAAAAGTTGGTAAATTCTGCCCCTAAATATGTTGTAAAATATTGATAAAATGAGGAATAATAATGTTTAAGACAACGTATGATTATTAAGCTAGAGTGGACATTTGGGTAAAAATGGACTTCATAACGGTGAATGTAATTCTTGTTGAAAAAATGTGAAGAAATTGGATTTTCATAAAGTAAAATAATGACATATGGCATTTTGGAAATAAAATGATAATTTATAACATTATAATGATGAGAATATATTTTCCCCAATGTGTTGGAAATATGAATGGGAAAATGATAATTTTGGTAAAATATAGGATCCTAGTGGTTGGGCTTCCTCATTTGACCTTATCAGTCAGTTTTGTGAAAAACGGATGAAATGAATGAAACGGAATAAAATTTATATGAAACGTAAACTTGAACTGAAGAATGATGAAGGTGATGGTATTGAATAACATTAATATCGACTCAGATGCAATCGGGAAAAAATTAAGAAGAGCTCGATGCCTTAAGGTGAAAGACATAAAATCACTGATTAGAGCATATGTTGGCTTCGCCGGGGTTGTGGAGCTTATTAAAGTATGCAAGTTATTTAGCTCATTGTTGATACCAAAATTAATATGCTGATGTGGACGAATAATACGAAGACACGTGTCAATCTACGTGGCACGATAGCAGCGAGGAAGTTCATTTCCCGACCAACCATGCTTCTTTCCGAGCAACAAGGATACACCGAGGAACTCTAGCACACCGATGAACTCTAGCGCACCGAGGTACTCTAGTTCTCCGAGGAACTCCTGATCAGCGAGCAGCTATGGCGGTCCGAGCTGCACCTCGGTCGTATAATTAATTGCCAGATAATCAACAGTTCAGATATTCATTGAATGCTTATATTCTTGACGCGCACGCTGCATTAAATGTATTACCCTTTCACATGTATATCATTTAATGATTCTTCTTATCAACCTGGGCAAACTTCATCGATACGGGCTACGGATACAAATCAACCTATATCTCTCTCTCCGGAGAGAACCAGCGCTTTGGAAAGATTAAGTAGGGAGTCTCCTTTCAGTCGGTTAGGACCAAGGAGAAACATGAGTCCACCTAGAGCTCCATCGAGAAGTGTTCGACCACCATCACGTTTGAGAGAAGGATCAGCACAATCACGACCAGCTACTCGTCAAGATAAATCTCAGGAAGCTACATCAGAGCGATCAATTTCTCAGACTAAGCGGCATGAGGAAGGAAATGAAGCATGGAAAGGTTCTATTCAGCGGTTGGAGGATAGATTAGGAGAAATGGCTAAGGCAAGGAACCCCTTGCAGAGAACTTTTGTTCAAGGGACACCTTTTGTGCAATCCATTGTGGATTTTGCTACACCATCGAAATTCAAAGCACCTGTAGTAACTCCTAAGTACGATGGAAAAACAGATCCTGTACTTCATATAGAACAATATCAAGCTGCCGCCGACATATATGCCGTCCCCGACGAGATGAGGTGCAGAGCTTTCTCGGGAACTCTTACCGGATCTGCACAGATATGGTATAACAATCTTCCTCGGGGTAAGATTTTAACTTTTATTCAATTAGCCGAGTTGTTCATTGGCAATTTTTGTTTTGGGGCGAAGCCGGTAAAGCGAGTAGCACATTTGTTAAGTGTTAGACAAAAATCAGGTGAAAGTACTAGAGATTACATAACTCGTTTTAATAACGAAAAGTTGGAAGTCGTAGATTATGAAGAAAAGACAGCAATCACTGCTTTGATGAGTGGTTTGCTGCCTAATAAGCTGTACTACACCTTGGCCAAAGATCCACCAAAAACTATGTCCGAGTTGATGGTAAAAGCAGCCAAAATTATGAATGCCGAGGAGGCTATGGCTGCGAAGAAGAATATGGATAAAGAAGTAAAAGTGGAGGTCGACAAGTCTAAGAAGAAAGATCAGAAAGGTAATGGTGGTGACAAGCATTACAGGAATAATAGGACAACGTTGGAAGTCCTAAAGAAGTACGATAATTATACCCCATTGAAAATGGGTATTAATCATGTTTTGGAAGAAATTAAGAATAGCGAGGAAATCAAGTGGCCAGAGAAACTGAAGACAAATCCCGATCTGAGGAATAAGGCCAAATATTGCGAGTTTCACAAAGATCATGGCCATATGACCAAAAATTGCATAGCCCTTCAGAACGAGATTGAAACACTCATCCAAAGAGGAAAGTTGTCAAAGTATGTAGATCGTAGAGGTGAAAGGAAGAATGATGACAGAACTAGAGAGAGATCTAGATCTCCTCGTCGTGCAGAGGAGAGAAAGAAGAGGGATCATGAAGATGATCCAGATGATGACCCTGATCTTCCCAAGAAGCCAAGGCAGCCTGAACGAGAGGTATTTTCCATTCGTTTTGGGTAATTTGATTGTAATGTTATTACAGGAGGAGATGCAGGAGGAGGAGACCTTACTGCAGAAAGAAAAGCTTACCTCGGAGAGGCTCAAGCTTGTTCATATATTCAGCGAATAAATCTGGCCGAGGATGATCGTCCGAGGAAGGTAAATAAAGAGAAGCTAGTGATTGGTTTTTCAAAAAACGACCTGGCAGGTGTTCTTTACCCTCATGATGATCCTTTGGTGATCAAAATGAGGATGAAGGATGTGGTCATTTCAAGGGTGTTAGTAGACAATGGTAGTTCGGCAGACATCATGTACTATTCATGCTTTGATAGCTTGAATTTAAAATTATCTCAATTGGAATCTTATCACAGACCCCTTCTGGGTTTTGCTGGCGAGAAATTTTTTCCACTTGGGACGATCAAGTTGGATATACTCATTGGAACTTGGCCTGCTTGTCGAACAGAAAGAATACGCTTCTTTGTGATGGATAAGAATGTGCAGTCAGCCTACAACATCATCATGGGAAGAGTTGGATTGAAGAAGTTCGAAGCAGTTCCATCTACAGTACATCAGTGTTTGAAATTCCCAACGAATTTTGGAGTCGGAATTATGAAAGGTGATCAAAAAGTAGCTCGGGAATGCTATTATTCGTCTGCCGAGCAAGAGGAACTTGAAGAATCATGGAAAAAGACTACTACTTATCAAGTGGAGGAAGGTACAGAAATTGAAACTCTTGACCCTAGGGATGAATCTCAACTTGTAAAAGGACAGGTGGTGGAATCTACAGAAACTGTTATCCTGGACGACGAGCATCCCGAACGAGTAACTCAGATAAGATCGTCGTTGGATGTTTCAATAAAACAGGAGTTGATAACTTTCTTGAGAAACAGGAAGAATACTTTTTCTTGGAGTCATGAAGACATGCCAGGTATAGATCCAAACTTCTTATGTCATGAGCTCAATGTGAATAAGGAGATCAAGCCTGTGAAGCAGAGAAGAAGAGTGTTTAGTCCCGAGAAGAACCAGGCCATACAAGAGGAGGTCGAGAAACTCCAGAAAGCCCAATTCATTGAAGATGTGAAATATCCAGATTGGTTGGCAAATGTGGTGATGGTAAAGAAGAAGAACAACAAATGGAGAATGTGTGTTGATTTCACTGATCTCAACAAGGCATGCCCAAAAGATCATTTTCCATTGCCCAGAATTGATCAACTAGTGGATGCTACCTCGGGACATGAGCTACTCAGCTTTATGAATGCTTATTCTGGCTACAATCAGATCAAAATGAAGCCAGAAGACAGGGAAAGTACTTCTTTTATTACCCCAAGGGGAACTTATTGTTATAATGTTATGCCTTTTGGTTTAAAAAATGCAGGTGCAATATATCAGCGGCTGATGAACAAGGTTTTTGCCGAACAAATCAGTTGCAATATGGAAGTCTATGTCGACGACATGCTCACCAAAAGCAAGAGAGCTACTGATCATCTAGTTGACTTAGGCCAAACCTTTGATCAACTGGACAAATACCAAATGAAGCTCAACCCGACGAAGTGTACCTTTGGAGTACGAGAAGGAATGTTCCTCGGATACATCGTCAATCAACGAGGTATTGAGGCAAATCCAGAAAAGATCAAAGCTCTTTTAGGGCTGCGATCCCCAACGACGAGGAAAGAAGTACAGAGTCTTACCGGACGAGTTACAGCGCTCAACAGATTTGTATCCCGAGCAACTGATAAATGCCTCTCGTTCTTCAAAACACTGCGAAAAAGTTTTGAGTGGACTGATGAATGTGAGAAGGCCTTTCAAGATTTGAAGAAGTATTTGGGAGCCCCACCATTGTTGTCTAGGCCAATAACTGGAGAGAAGCTGTACTTGTATTTGGCAGTATCAGAGAATGCAGTTAGCTCGGCGTTGATCAGATTGGAGAATGGAGTCCAGAAGCCAATTTATTACACAAGTAAGGCCTTCCGAGGTGCAGAAATCAGATACCCAAAGCTAGAAAAATTGGCACTCGCATTAATTGAAGCAAGTAGAAGAATGAGGCCATACTTCCAGGCCCATACCATCAATGTGTATACCGACATGCCATTAAGACAAGCCCTTCACAAGCCAGAAAAATCAGGAAGATTGATGTACTGGGCAATAGAGCTCGGTGAATATGATATTGTGTACGAACCCAGATCATCATTAAAGGGGCAAGCTGTAGCAGATTTTATAGCTGAGTTCACATACCCTGATACCCCCGAGGAGCAAAAGGTACTTGCTGACTTACCTGTGGACGATACAGGATCAACAGACCCAAATCCAGACCAACCAAGGTTGGTAAAAGGACTTGTGGATGTAGAAAAATCATCATATTCAAACCCAGACCAACTAAGGTTGGTAAAAGGGTGCGAACAGATGACCGATGAGGAACGAAAGATACCAGGGAATGAGGAAACAAAACAACAGATATTTTACCGAGGAACTCTGACAGATAAGAAATTTGAAGACGAGGTACCTACATGGAGATTATATGTAGATGGATCATCTTGCACAGCTGGTTGTGGAGCAGGGATTGTTTTAAACTCCCCAGATGATATTGACATGGAGTATGCCTTGAGATTCCAATTCAAAGCTTCCAATAATGAGGCTGAATATGAGGCTATGATAGCAGGTTTTCATTTGGCGAAAGTCATGGAGGCACGACAAGTAATTGTTTTCAGTGATTCTCAATTAATTGTGAATCAAATGATGGGAATATATGCAGTGAAGGGAGAGTTAATGGTGAAGTACCATGCAAAGGTGATGGAGTTGTTGACAGAATTTGATGCTATTCAATTGGTGAGGATACCGAGAATGGAGAATGCTAGAGCAGACGCATTGGCCCGATTAGTGTCAGCTACGCGCACCGAGCTGCGAAGAACAATACCAATTGAAGTATTAGAAAGTCGGAGCATAGAAGAAGATCTGACGGTGAAGATTATTACCCTTGATTTAGGACCATCTTGGATGGATCCTATCAGAGCATACATTGAAGAAGTAGAATTACCGGAGGACAAACTAGCTGCCAAGAAATTGAAGTATAAAGTTGCTCGGTATGTGTTAACTAATGGTGTTTTGTATAGACGAGGAATTATGGCAGGTTTGCAGAGATGTGTGCATCCATCAGAAGTCAAAGAATTGATTGAAGAAATTCATGAAGGATCTTGTGGAGCTCATGTAGCAGGTCGGACACTTTTGCAAAGGGTAATGACACAGGGATATTACTGGCCGACGATGAGGGCTGATTGTATAGCCTATGCTAAGAAGTGTGACAAGTGCCAACGTTTTTCCTCCATCCGAAGAACTCCACAAGCATTGTTGACACCCATAACTTCACCTTGGCCATTTGCCATGTGGGGGGTTGATCTGGTTGGACCACTGCCGACGACCCGAGGAAGGTTCAAGTATCTCGTCGTGGCAGTAGATTATTTTACTAAGTGGGTGGAAGCTGAACCACTAATTGATATGACGTACGAGAAAGTATATCAGTTTATTTGGAAAAACATCATTTGTCGATATGGTCTCCCCCATGCTTTCATTACAGACCATGGAACACAATTCGATAATGAAGAATTTGCTGCTTATTGTCATCAGTCAAACATTTTGAAGTATCATTCAGCACCAGGCCATCCCCAGAGCAATGGACAGACTGAAGTGACGAACAGAACATTACTAAATGGTTTGAAGAAGAGGTTAAGTGAAGCTAAAGCAAATTGGTTTAATGAGATCCAATCCGTACTATGGGCTTACCGAACAACTCCCCGAGCAACAACTGGAGAATCACCATATATGTTGGCATTTGGAAGTGAAGTTGTGATACCTGCCGAGTTGGGTCTCCCAACTCATAGAGTGCTGAGTTTCAACTCCCCGGTCAGCGATTTGATGAGAAGACTGGATTTGGATATGCTCGAGGAGGTTAGAGAAGAGGCAGCCATTAGGAATGCTGCTTACCAACAACGTACAGCTCTGTTTTACAACAAAAGGGTGAATAAATGTGATTTAAAAGAAGGGGATTATGTGCTAAAGAAAGTCATTCAGAAGCAAAATAAGTTGGAAGCAAACTGGCATGGACCTTACCGAGTTACAGAGGTTGTTCGTCCAGGAACTTACAGAATAGCAACTCTAGAGGGAGAAGAATTTAAGAATGCGTGGAATGCTGAACATCTACGCAAGTATTATCAGTAATGTAAAATGTAAAAGCATTTCCTTCATTATGAATAAAGCGAGGATGTTTCGCCATTTTTTCTGGTTGAAAGTTTTTCGTGGAATACTAGTGTAATACACTATGCACAAAAAGTGCTCTAAGGAGCCAAAAAGTGCTCTAAGGAGCCAAAAAATGCTCTAAGGAGCCAAAGAATACTCCTTTGGTTAGGAGGCGCTCTAAGGAGCCAAAAGCTCTAAGGAGCTAAAAAGTGCTCTAAGGAGCCAAAAAGTGCTCTAAGGAGCCAAAAGCTCTAAGGAGCCAAAAAGTGCTCTAAGGAGCCAAAAAATGCTCTAAGGAGCCAAAAAATACTCCTTTGGTTAGGAGGCGCTCTAAGGAGCCAAAAAGTGCTCTAAGGAGCCAAAAGCTCTAAGGAGCTAAAAAGTGCTCTAAGGAGCCAAAAAGTGCTCTAAGGAGCCAAAAGCTCTAAGGAGCCAAAAAGTTCGAAAGAACCATTACCACTCCTTTGGTTAGGAGGTGTACATCAGCATGATCAACTACGGTTGGTAAGATAAAAATATATTCTCACATTACAACTTATGTTGGTCGACGAGGACAAATTCTTGACCTTAGTTGGTCGGACACATTTTTATATTTGAAATTGAACCAAGTATGGCTGGTCGGGGATGAAAATCCATCAACTGTAGTTGGTCGACAAACATTATTTATCCACCTTGGTTGGTTGGAAACAGTTTGAACAATTTATATTCATTACTTTATTATTAAGTGATTGAACAACCTTGATACTTGTAATTTTTTATTATTAAGTTGGTTGATGAACAACACGATATTGTTATCTTTTTAACAAATACATAGATACATATGCACAAATATAAAGGTGTTTGATAAACACAAGACAATAGCAAAATTGACAAAAAGAAAATGAAAGTCTTTTCATTAAAAATCTAGAATAAATTACAAGTTACATGAATGTACTAACTGTTACATTGAAAACCTATTTTATTGGTTTCTTTCCTTTATTTTTTGAAACAGGCTCCTCGCCAGCAGGAGGATCCTCTAGGCAAAGAGGAGAATTAATGAAATTAACATCCCTGAGCATTCTGACGTTCATCACAGAAGGTGTATCCAAGAGATGCTCAGGACGAGACAATTCAACCTGAGAATGAAGGCTATAATCACCAAGGTACTTTGAAATCAAGCTACGAGGAATGGAACGAGATGGGATCCATGCCATGTCCAATTTGAAAGGTGGTACAGGCAGGTCTAATAATGATGGAGCATGATAATCCCATAAATAATGCCCTTGCTCCAATTTTAACACACCCAGTGCGTTCAACCATCCTTGCTTGTAACCTTCATTGTTGGCATGTTCAATACGAGCATACAGATGAACAAGAGCTTCATTATATCCTGCCATCCAGAATTCCCTGGGTTGTTTATGAAATTGAAAGGTTAATCTGTCCAATTGCTCGAGAAGGTTTTTGGCAAAAAGATCCTTAGTATGAAGAGCAGACTTTGTCGCAGCCAGTTGATCTTCTAAAGATAAGTTTTTCTTGGACAATTCAGACAGAGCACGATCCTTAGCCTTCAGTTGGAACGCTTGAGTTTCCAGAGTAGATTGTGTGCGAGCCTCTTCAACGTTGCGACTAAGAACTCTTGATCGGCTCCGAGAAGCAACTGGAGAACTTTGCTCCTCGCCAATTCTTCCTCGTCCTCGAGAACCTCTTCCTCATCCACGAGCAGTCCCAGAAACAACAGATCTTCTTAAATCATCCAGCTCTTGCCTTAATTTGGCATTTTCGACCTCTAAGAAAGAAAAACCCTCATCAGTAACGGGCACTAGAGCATTGGAAGATGACGCTGCAGATTCATATTGAGCCAACTTTTTCTGTAAATTATTATTTTCTTGTTCTAAGATCTCGGCAATCTGCCTGCAAGCTTCAACTTCACCTTTTAGGGTCCTTTCCCTAATATCATATCCAGCAATGATCTTCTTATGGCCTGTTTCAGAAGAGAGCTGCTGGTATCTATTTTCATAATCCTTGTGCAATGAAGCCAATGATGCATTGTGTTGATTTTGAAGATCCTCTATGGAACCATGAAGTTCCTCGATCAATTCGTAGTATGCCACATTATTGGCCACAGATCTATCAAGTATATCCTTCAGATACCGGTAAGCCTCAACTGCTTGTTCTGAGGCATCGTGACCAAGGATGTCAACAATCTCTGATACACTTAGGTCTGTATGACCAGCTTTATAATAGTCATTGCATTATCGCATCAATTCAGTATCAAGAGCAGATATCAATTCCATTATGGCCAAAAACTAATAAAGAAGAGGAAGCATGAGTTAATAAATAAGAGCAGACAGAGTATCAACAAAGAAGAGAAACGAAGATGTATTTTATTAGATCATCAAAAAGTTACATTGTTCGATTACAAGTAAGGAAATATAGAAATGATACCGAACAACTTCACACCTTTTCCTTGTCCCCCAAGACTTTCTCGGGAGGCTGGGACGAGGAGCTCGGTTGCTCGGTGGTAACAACGGTTTGATCAGCAGGAATCTTCTCGGGAGGAGGAGGCATGGAAGAAACGTCCTCGTTGATAGAGGGTTAAGAAGCAGAGACTGGGTCACCCGTAGCCATAGAAGATTCATCTGAGACAGGCTCATCTTCTTCTTCCTCCACAATTGCTGGAGGAGGACCAGGGAGATGTTGTTGGAATAACTCAGAATCATCTTGAACCTTCAACTCTTGCAGAGCAGCTACCCAACCATCGTGGAAGTATTTCAACTTCCCATATTGGACTTGGGATGCCATTGCAGCAATCCCCTTATCCCATCCTTTCTCCCAACCAGCACTGAAATTTTTCTTGACTGCAACCTTTCTTCTCAACTTCTCCGAGGAGAGCTTCACATCCAATTCCTCTTTCTTGACCTTGATATCCCGCAAGGAAGATAACTCTTCCTCTGCCTTTTTCAGCTGGCCATCATATTCCTGATGTTTAACCTCTAAACCTTTTACTTTCTCCTCCAAATTCTTGGAGGTTTCGGCCATTTTCACCTTCTCAGCCTCAGCCACAGCTAATTTCTTCTCCCAAACAGCTTTTTCGTCAACATATTGTTGACGATATTCCTTTAAAGACTGGGTCAAACCCAACAGAGCATCCTCTACACCTGACGAGGAGCTTGAAGCTTTAATAGCTTCATCCTTCTTCACAATATTATTAAAACAGTTCACCAACTGAAAGATGAGAAAAATAGCAAAGTCAATACAAAATGCAAGCTTTCAGAGAGAGAAAGAAAAAACAGAAGTATAAGAAACTTACTGAAGTAAGGTGACGAGCAGCTAAGGATGTCAGCATATCCCTAGGAATTCTTTCATCAATACCATGGACCTCGGGTACGACCGAGCTCATTGCAGAACTTGGAAGAGTGATGTTTGGAACATCAGTACCACCAGCAGGTAAGGTGGAGGCAGTTTCAGCCGGAGTAACTAAGGATGATTTCCTCAATCTCTTCAACGGGCGGTCAGAACCTTCAACCAAAGAGGTCTTGGTCGGAGAGATTGTAATTACATCTACAGGAGCATTTTTCTTGCTCGGAACCATTGGGGGCTTCTCGGTAGCTTTAGAAGACCCAGCATCCACTTTTTTAGTCCCCTCTGGGGCATCAGTTTTACTTTTCTTGGCCCCAGCAACAGAAGTAACATCATCGAAGAGAGCAGGAGGAGCTCTTTTCTTACCCATCCTTTGACTTAAAGGAAGATGGGAATCTGAAGAATGAACCTTCTGGAGTTGAAGCTGGTTCAACAGGGCGAGCAGTATAAGAGGTTGTGTAACTCTTATACTGTAACAGATATGAGGCATACCTGATGTGTTCGTCTGCAATGTTCTTGTGCAAACCCCAGATAAGTTTCAGATGCTTGATATTAACCTCTGATTCTTTTGGAGTTCTTCTTTTGCTATCAACTGCAAATAAATACATAACGAGATATCAATCATACATTTTGTCAAACATGATGAAAGCATAATTTCATAAATAAAATAAAATGAAAAATAAACCTATCCCATTGCCATATGGGGGGCATCTGGGACCGTTGTATACTTCATCTCCAGTTAAAGGGGCATATTGCCAATTTTTTATAACCAACCCATGTTCAAAATAATCTCTATTTGAGTCAGGGAGGTTAACTACAAGAGCCCTATTCAGAAACCTAGTTTTTAAGTAATAAATATTATCTAGAGTGGCCCACTTATAGCAGTACATAATCTCAGGGATCCCAATACGAGTCCCATGAGTTAGATTTAATTTGTGCACCCCATTAATTATTCTCCATGAATTGGGGGCTATTTTTGCAGGGACAAGATCAAAATATTGACAAAATTCAAGACACAATGGATTTGGTGGAAAGGAAAAATCACATTCAGCAACAAAAAGACTGGGGAACCAATGTCCCTCAGCCAATCGAAAGTAATCTAAAGGCTCAGAAAGAACCTCTAGAGTTACCCACGAAGGAATGGAAAAATCAGAACGAAATTTCTCAACAGACTCCACAATATAAACCATACTGAATAAAAGAGAAGAAAGGAAAAAGATCTTACAGGAAGGAAGGACGAATGTTGACAACGAACGAAAACAAGGATGAACGCACAAGAGAGAAGGAGAAAATAGAAAGCTTGAAGGCAGAAAATTGGAAAATGTAGAAGACGGTATGGTTACCTAAGAAGTTTAAATACTTTGCATTGGGAAGCGGCGAAAGAAATGATTACCAAAAAGAAACTACTGAACTTCCGGCGGCTAAAAGGATAAAAACTGCACGGAGATCGAAGCGCTTATAAAAAATTCAAAAAAAGGGCGGAAGCTGCGAAATGAGAAGGAAATTTGAACACAATGTTCCTGAAACCCAGGAAAAGTCATTTAATATTGCCATATACCGAGAAAGAATGTTTCATACTCCTCAAAGTTCGAAATATGAAACATTGGGGGCTTCTGTTGATACCAAAATTAATATGCTGATGTGGACGAATAATACGAAGACACGTGTCAATCTACGTGGCACGATAGCAGCGAGGAAGTTCATTTCCCGACCAACTATGCTTCTTTCCGAGCAACAAGGATACACCGAGGAACTCTAGCGCATCGAGGAACTCTAGCACACCGATGAACTCTAGCGCACCGAGGTACTCTAGTTCTCCGAGGAACTCCTGATCAGCGAGCAGCTATGGCGGTCCGAGCTGCACCTCGGTCGTATCATTAATTGCCAGATAATCAACAGTTCAGATATTCATTGAATGCTTATATTCTTGACGCGCACGCTGCATTAAATGTATTACCCTTTCACATGTATATCATTTAATGTATCGAACCTTTCATGTACAGCCTCAAGGCTATAAATACCTTGTATCAAACCCATTCAAGGGGACCGGAATTTCTTGAGAGAACTTGTAATCAAGAATTCTGAAAACACTCAGCAATAACATAACAGTGGACGTAGGCTTTATTCCTATCCGAGCCACTTTAAAAATCTTTGTCTTATTTATTTATCTGTGATTGAATAATTAGAGCAATCTAGTTTTTTACATCAACACTCATTATGAGAAAAAAATAATGAGAAAAGTGAAATATGATAATACAAAGGTTGTGCCTAAGAAAATGTTAAAGATAACCTAATGGAAGGTATGTTGTAAATAATATTAAGGATAAAATGATATAATTGGTCTCTAAGTAAATGGCTTAAATTTTGGTTAAGTGTGAGTATAAGAACATAGCTCGGGTTGTATTGCATGGTAGTTGCATTTATGCTCGTAAAATGATAACGTTTTCAGAATTGCTAAAATAAACATTATATGCACAGTATTTTCTTATATTACGTATAGCTTTGTACTCCCCACCCTCCTGGGCACTTTGCTCACCCCTTACTTTTATGTTTAAACCCCCACACCTAGTTACCTCCGCTAGGGACATTGGTAATGACGTTAGTAAGGATCCAGAAGGTACTAGTTGTCATTAGAGCTCTACATGTCAAAACTGTGTTTTGGGACATTTGAATTCATGGTATTTTAAACAATATTTTATTGGGGCCTTGGGCTATATGTTGTAATAATAATAGAGTTTCATGGTTTATTTCCTTATTATTAGCCTTATTGGATTTAACGAAATTTTTCTAAATAAATCTTACAAATTAACTTAGTTATTTAAAGTGGCAACCTATTTCTTAAATTAAACCCTGTCTAATTTCTATGTGTCCCTTATGAAACGGTCTAAATTACAGGATTTTCATAACTGATAAAATTGACTTTCCCCCTCCCCCTTTAACACCTTGACTCGGGTGCGGGTTAACCCAATGGTAGCCCAAATTTGGGTTGGGGTGTTACAAATAGTATAGGAGCATTAGGATCCTCATGTGTGACAGAGTGTTTCACGCTTTCTTAGTGCATTTTCTTATGCGTTCTGTTATAGTTTTCACTTCCATTTTCATTACTGTTACTGTATTGAACTTTTCTTTCTTATGAAGATGATTACATGTCGCAGTGGTACTAGTGGATCTAATAACTGGGAGTCAGGCACATGGAATGGGCCATCCGTCATCTTGCCAACTCTCTCGCTCAGCAACAGAGAGACAATTGTAATGGTATGATTGAAAGCACCACTTTAGCCTTTATCTTGAAGGAGTTCAGGAGGCTGAACCCACTGACCTTTCACAGGGTAGTAGGCCCCGATTCCACAGAGGTGTTACTAGAAAAGGTCACTAGGTTATGTACATCCTTGACGTGATAGCTATGCATAAGGTCAAAATAGCAACCTTTTACCTTATCGAGCAAGCTCAACGCCTACTCAGCCAGCGTGATAGAGACCATAGATTGGGAGGGTTTCAGGGCTGCATTTCTAGATCGGTACTTCCCTTAGACATTTGAAGATGCCAAGAAGGATGATTTCTTTTATTTTATGAAGGGAAAGATGTTTGTCAATGAGTACCAAGTCAAGTTTGAGAGCTCGTCCAGGTACGTGGACATGATTCAAAAGGATGAGGATGAGAAGATGAGGGTTTTTATCATGAGCCTTAACCTTTGCATCTGATGGATTATGGTTTGATTGGATAAGGAGAACTTTAGGGTTGAAGTTAACAAGGCCATCGAGCTTAAACTTAAGTCAAAGGATGGTAGGGATGTTCAGGATAAGAAGCAGGAGACAAGTGGGTCTCAGGGCAGTAACAACAAGAAGTTCATTAGCGGTGCCATGGGTTTCTTTATAAAGATCAAAGCCGATATGGATGTTGGTTCATCCTCTGATTAGTGTACTAGAGACCAACATCTTATAGACCCTAACGTGCGGACGTGTTATGCATGCGGTCTTCCAGGCCATCTCAAGAGAGAGTGCCCTCAGCGGTCTTCTGGGAACTACCAAGGCAGCTAACAAATAGTCTACTTTCTACTTGGCTATAGTTCCAGTTACATGGGCCCCACCCAGGAGCAACAGTTTCCCTTTAGGTATCGTCTGCCAGCGAGGCAGAGTGTGGAAGGTTCACGTCCCAGCCAATGTTAGAGCAGTCGTGGGCAAGCTTAGGTGCCCAGTGGCCAGAGTATTAGGTTCAATCCCGGGCGCACTTATTCTATCTCCCAATTTATAGCTCCTTCCAAAGATCCATCGATTCTGGAAGGTATGATTCTACTGTTTATCACTTGGGTAAATGCATTATTCAATTCAGGCACATCACGTTAGTTTATCTCGAATTATTTAGCATTCATCTGGGGTTTAAAGGTGGATTCGTTTTATCCTCCTATATTCATAGGACTTTCAGGTGGCGGCGATATAGTTCTTGATCCTCATGGGCATGGATGGGTTCGAGATGATCCTCGGAATGGATTGTTTATCATGCTTTAATGCTCCTATCGAATGTCGTTTACATAGTGTCCCTATATTTTTCCCAGACGAATATCGCTATAATTTTTTTAGCGAGCAATATGTGGGTTATCCTTGTAGGTTTTCTACCATGCAAGAGCAGAAGCGATATTTGGGTTGGTTGAGTAGTATAGTGTCCCAGGAGGAGAGTAATCATATGTTATTGGATTATCTACTGGCAAGGGAGTTTCCTAATGTGTTCCTCGAGGAACTTCCTGGTGGACGTTTCTATAGAAGTGCATTAAGACGTCTCGCCTATCTCTATACCAACTCATACGATGGCTTTAATAGAATTACAGGTGTTGAGGGTTTAGTTGGAGGAATTTACCAGTAACAAGTTCATTCATCCCAGTGTATACCCTTGGAGAGATCCAATCCTCTTTGCTAAGAAGAAGGACAACTCCCTATGGATTTGAATCAATTATGGGCACTGAACAAGGTGACTGTGAAGAATAAGTACCCATTTCCCCATATCAATGATTTGGTCGATCAGTTTTATGGTTTGGGAAGATTTTTGAAGATTGACCTCCGATTTGGGTACCGTAAATTACGTGTCAGAGAGGAAGACATTCCTAAGACAACATTTCGAATGCGGTATGGGCATTGAGATCTTAATGATGTCATTAGGTTTGATGAATCCTCCAACAGCGTCCATGGATTTGATGAACCATATCTATCGTTCGTATTTAGACTAGTTTATGGTTCTCTTTGTGGATGATATTTTAGTCTACTTGGCTTCGGATGTGGACCATTAGGAGCACCTTCGTACGATGCTGTAAATGCTCAGAGAGAACCAGTTGTTCGCCAAATTTAGCCAGTGCGAGTTTTGGATGAGGGAGTTAAAGTTACTTGGCCATATGGTTTCTGGTGAGGGAATTTTTATTGATCCAACCAAGGTCGAGTCCATTTTGAGTTATGATAGGCTGAAGAGAATTACGTAGGCGCATAATTTTTTGTGTTTGGTCGATTACTATATGATATTTATGCAAGATTTCTTCAGGGTTGCATTGCCTCTCACTCTGTTGATGGGAAAGGATGTTTGCTTCGAGTGGTTATAGGGTTACGATTGAGACTTTTAAGAGTTTAAGGTTAGGTTGAATTTGGCACTCATTCATATCCTCCCAGAACGAGGTGAGGGTTATACTGTGTTCTATGATGCTTCTGGATCAGATCTAGACAAAGTGTTGATGTAGAATGGTCAAGTGTCCGCTTATGCATCCTGTCAGTTAAAGGTGCATGAGAGAAACTACCCCACCTAAGACTTGGAGTTAGTCGCGGTAGAGTTTGTGCTAAATATCTTGAGATACTACCTGTATGGTGAACGTTTTGAGGTGCATATGGATCATAATAGTTTACGGTAAATTTTCACTTAGCGTGATCCAAGTCTTTGTCAGAGGAGATGGATTGGGTTGATGGAAGATAATGACTTTTCCTTCGAGTATCATCCTGATAAGGCCAATGTGGTGGAAGATGCTCTCAGTCAAAAGTCGGTCCTCACTTTAGCAGTAATAAAATGTCACCAAGCGAAGATGTTCGGTGAGTTACCGATGCTAAACTTTAATGTCCAGTGGGGTTTTGACACGTCATATCTTTGGGCAATGGTAGCTAGACCAGTCATTCAGTAGAATGTATTGGAAGCTCGGTCTTGCGATCCCAAGTTTGCACATTATCGTGATCGCATTTAGAGTGGTGAGGTGTTAGACATACTTTATTCTGGACAAGGATATGGGCATGTGGCATAAGGGAAGGTTGATTATTCTGGTCATTGACATACTTCAAAAAGAGGTGATAGCGGAGGCCCATCCCTTATGCTTTAACATACATCCTATTTCCACTAAGATTTATAAGGACCCATGCAAAGAATTTTAGTGGTTTGGTATTATGTAATATATGACAATGTATTTGTCCAATTGTTATACTTTATAGCAGGTGAAGGCACATCACAAGAAGCTGACAGGGCTATTGTAACCACTATCGGTTGCAGAGTGGAAGTGGGAGCACATTACGATGGACTTTGTCACATCCTTACCATGGTTCGAGCGTGAGACGATGCAATTTGGGTTATAGTGCCTCGGTTTATGAAATTTGAGCACTTTTTCTGATTAGGATCACTAGCAGGGGGTAAGTAAGCAAGGGTGCATGTTCGAGAGATAGTCCGTCTTCGTGGCATCCTTCTCTCAATCATCTTAGATATGGATCCTCGGGTTGTGTTTCGATCTGGGGAAAAACAATAGGAATTTGGTATCGATTTAAACATGACTACGACTTACCATCTCGAGATACATGGGCAGTAAAAAAGGACCATTCAGTTTCTTAAAGATATATTGAAGGCTTGAGTGCTTGATTTCTATGGTAGTTGGCCGCAGATTCAGCATCTGGGAAAATTTTCCCATAACAACAGTTATCAAGCTTATATTAGTATGGGTCCCTATAAAGCTCTTTATGGGACGCTGTTCCACTTTCCAATTTTTTAGGTAGAAGTAGGTGAGAAACATCTCACGAACTCGGACATGATCAAAGAGATAACGAATGGAGTTTAGATGATTTGGTAAAAACTTATAATGGCTCAAAATCGATAGAAGAATTACTCTAATAACCGGCAGATAACTCTAGAGTTTGAGGTGGGTAAGCATGTTCTATTTAAGGTTAGGTCAATAACCAACAATCAATGGTTTGGCCAAAAGGGGAAGCTTACCCCTGGATATGTTGGTGACTTTGAGATCTTGGAACAGATCGATGAAATATCATATCGCTTGGCATTACCACCTCATTTATCCCACATTCATGGTGTGTTCCACGTATCTATGCTGAATAAGTATGCTTTGGATCCTCAATAGATCATCATTTGGAATTTCCTACGTGACTTGTGTCCATCTTGGACCCTGAGGATAGAGTCTTGAGCAACAAGGTCATTACGTTAGTGAAGGTCCTCTGGGAGTTAAATGGATAGAAGGTGTGACTTGGGAGCACCATTCGAAGATACATGAGAAGCACCCGAAACTCTTTGCCTGTCTTGGTTGTGTTGATTTCGGGGACAAAATCTACCAAGTATGGGAAAATGTGACACTTATGATCGAGATTGTACCTCCTTCCCCTATAATTTGAAAGACTATTTTCCATGGACATAATATAATGGATGGTTATCTATTTTGAATAGTTATTGTGGCCTTGGTTCAATTAAAATAGTATTGAATGGCCTAAAATTATAATAAGAAAAGTTTAGGGTCGTTCAAACGAAATGCAAAGTCATTCAAATTAGATTCAAGTCTCGTTAGAACCAGGTTGGATCGTTTGAACGTGAAGCCTCAATCTTTCGAATAACTGTTCAAACGACCATCCAATGGCCATCTTGTATCCACTTTTGACTAGCCTCGTTAGATCCTCATTGGAATCCCATTCGAATCAGATGTGTATTATCGTTTGAAGGAGGTCTAGTTTCATTCGAACGAGACTTCAAAAAATCAAATTTCTTCAAATCCAAAAATGTTATTGCAATGAAAACCATTAGATTGTTTGATCTGTAAAGCTCCTAATGGAGCAAATCAATAGGGGTTAGGGTTTTTGGTGGACCAAAGGGTAAAAGCCTAGGAGATTTTGGGGTATAAATAAGAGAGAGGAGAGTGTAGGGGTTCATTCCAACACCTCTCCATCATATTTTAATATCTTTCTCATTATCTCTCTCTCTCTCTCTCTCTCTCTCTCTCTCTCTCTCTATGTGTGTGTGTGTGTGTCTCTCTCTCTCTCTCTCACTATTTCCAAATCCCTTCTTCCATTTCCAAACTTCATCCACCCATCTACAAGGTTTATCCCTCCATTCAAAGCCTTTTTAGCCATTTTAAAGCTTCTAAGACCCATTTCAAGCCTTGTCCAAGGAAGAAGTTGAGTTGAAGAATTATTCTTGGAGTTTTAGGGGCTTTCAAGTCATTATTTCCTAGGTTCTCCTCTTCAAGCTCAAGGTAGGGCTTTCTTCACTATGTTTTTAAGGTTAAAAACTAAGCTACATGTTAGGATGCATGCTAGAATGTTGATAATCTTGCAAAGTTATTTTCTAGTATGTTTATTTAATGTTTTCTTATGAAAAATTCATATTTTAAAGAAAACCAAACTTTAATGGATTTTTGAGGCACAATCATCATCTTAATCTCTAAATATGATTAATATGAACATAAAATATGATTTCACATTAATATCATGTTTAGAACTCATATTATTGGATTTGTAGGTTGAAATACATTCTCACATGTGTAGAGTCTAGTAGTATGTTAGCAAAGGACATATAAACGTAAATCAACCCCTAAAAATCTTGTAAAATATTGATAAAATGAGGAATAATGATGTTTAAGACAACATATGATTATAAGTTTAAAATGGACATTTGGGTAAAAATAACCATGATAATGATAAATGCAATTGTTGTTAAAGAAATATGAAGAAATGGGATTTTCTTATGTAAAATGGTGAGATATGGGTTTTGGACATATCATGATAATCAATTACCTTATAATGATGAAAACATGTTTTCCACAATGTGTTGCCCAAATGAATGGAAAATAGTAATTTTGGTAAAATAGAGAGTCCTGGTCATTGGACTTCCTCATTTGACCTTATCGGTCGGTTTTGTGAAAAACGGATGAAATAAATTAAATGAAATTAAATTAAATTGGTATGAAACGTAAATGTGAACCGTAGAATGATGAAGGTGACGGTATTAAAATATTGACTCGGATGCAATCGGAAAAGAATTAAGAAGGGCTTCGAGCCTTGGTGTGAAAGACCTAAGATCATTAATTAGAGCATATGGTGGCGTTGCCGGTAGTGTGGAGCCCGTTAAAGTACACAAGTTATTTGGTGCATTTTGAGAAAAAGGCAATGAGAAAAGTGAGATATGATACTAAGGATAAAATGATATTATTCGTCTCCAAGAAAATGGCTTAAAATTTGGCTAGGTGTGGGTATGAGCACATATCTCGGGTTGCATTGCATGGTAGATGTATTTATGCTCGTTAAATGGTGATGTTTTCGAAATTGCTAAAATATATGTTATATGTGTAGTATTTTCTTGTGAAACATAGAGCATATTACTCCCCACCCTACTAAGCACTTTACTAACCCCTAACTTTTCTCTTTAAACCTCCACCCCCACGTACCTGTGGTAGGGACACTGGCAAGGACATTAGTAATGCTCCAGAGGGTACTAGTCGTTAGAGATCTACCATGGAATTTTCAAAAATTGTGTTTCGGGACATTATAATTCTGGTTTATTTCCCTCATTATTAGCCTTGTTGGATTTAATGGAAATTTCCTAAATAAATCTTGTTAATTAACTTAATTACTTAAAGATGCAAAATATTTATTATATTATAACCTTTTTAATTATAGTCCTTTCTGTATGAAATGGTGCAAATTAAAGGATTTTATTAAATAATAAAATTGACTCCCCCCCCCCCCCCCTCCCCAACACCTTGACTCGAGTGTTCGGTAGCCCAAATTCGGGACGGAGCATTACAGAGTGACTCTAAAGGTCACTCGCCACTAATTTGTTTGGTATCTATATGTGCGCAACCTTCAGATGCTCGCTATTTTGTATTTAAAGTACCAGTGTGAGTAATCTTTGGGGTTACTGGCACTTTTGTGTAACTAATATATGTGAGAGTAATATCTTTAGTTGCTCGTTTTCTTATATGAATGACCTAGTGTTTTGTGTGTCTTATGTGAGCGACCCCTTGGGTATCTCGCACTAATATTCTCCCTTTCTTAAATTATTGAAGTGATTGATCTTTATCTTGATCAACAAATGTTTCATCTCAGCCTCCAAACAAAAACTATCAGAAGATCCCAACTTTGCCTGGTTGCTCGAGCCGTACTTTCTTAGCCATGGCCTCTTCCTAACTAAACCTGTCAAAGACAAAGAAATTTAATATATTAATGAAACACCCATTTTCTTTATTAGTAAGGGAATGTTTGTGTTCTCCTCAAAGGTAGCTGAGGGATTACTCAATTACCCCTCTATAGTGGTTAAATTAATAAGGGATTGATCGTCCAATCCCATAAGTTTTATAGTATAACTCACACAACCCCCAAGTAACTGAGGGGTCCTAGTGTACCCCTATGAATTAGCCTCCTCATACAAAAGTATCTCGTTTATTTTAAAAAGAGGTGGTCATTAACGAAATGTCTAAAATAAATATTTTAGTGGATATTTTCCATTATCAAGTTTGTGGGGTATAAAATTCCCTAACATGCTTAAACTTATGAGACACGTTTATTCCTAAGATGAACTGCCACGTTTCTTGTTGGGGAGGTTCACACTTATTCATTAATCATTACCCTTGTTTCTGAGCAGATGATGCCTTTTTGTATTTTGTGGCTATAAATACCTCATAAACATTTTCAAAAGAACTTTACTCTATTCCTTCATCATTTTTAGAGAAATAAAGCTTTAAAGCTATTCTTTGCGCCCTTAGCATTTTTTGGCAAAGCACTTTTACTCCCTGTTCAAGCTTTCCTCCATTTTAATGGCTTCCTCAAGTTCTATTGTTTATTAATCTACTGTAGCCATAACCACTACCATCTTAGTGGACACCATGCCTTTTGACGTAACATCTTGTGGGGTTTCCTATATGGGTTCAAATATTTAGCCACCGTGAACAAAGATTCTACAACTATCACCACCGCGAAGGACAATGCTAGACCATATTGATAGCAAGGTGGGGATAGCGAATTTTCTATTATAAACAAAGAAAAATGGTAACTGGAGCAATGTTCGATGAGGGATTTCACTCCTTACAGACTTTCCCCTTTGTTTGGGGATGGTGATCATGTTATGTCATCGCTCAAGCATTTCTTAGCGACCTCTACTTCCTTGGAGACTGAGCGATGCTTTGTAGGTGTCCTAACCCAATTTTGACGCTTTGTAAGAGTTCAGATAAATATGGACGACTTTCCCTGTAATGCCCCAACCCGAATTTAAGGGTTAAGAAGGGATCAACCAGTTCCGATTCATACATCAATTGTGAAGTGCAGTGAAATAACATAAATAATGTTTCTAATCCAATTTTATATGTATTTAAAGTTACTATTGTTAGCATGCAAAGTCAATTATTATCAACTACGTGATAGCACCCAAGGGAAGCTCCCCCAAGGCTAAGTAAACAAAGATACTCATAGTAAATTCAAGTAACTACTTACCTGTATAACGCTCTCAAAGTACGGAACAACATACAACCTGCCATGACAAGAGGAGGGATGTGAGCCAAATGCTCAGTGGGAAGATATATAAATGCAATGTAGAAACGAACGGTAGAAAGAAGACTCACACGCTACAATCACTTGCATGTGAAAATACGTATATATCTACATATATAATTTTTGGAAATACATGTCCCAATGTATTTAGCTATTTTATTTCGAAAACGTTATTTGATGTCGTGTATCCTCCTTATCTTCCCACAATAATGCTTTTGTATCTTATGCCTAAAACCAGCATATTCTTCCCGTTAACTCACCCAGCTAAATAATTTATAATTTTTGGGAAAACCCTTTCAGTAACTTTCAAACCTTTATTATTTTACGTTAACTAACGCACATCGTGTTACTAATCATTACTTAAGACTTTCTTTCAAAGCGCGCACACACACCGTGTTTAGAAAAAATGCTCATTTCCCTTTGAAAGTCTCATATAACACACGTTTATGTTCATTATGATTCAAATCTCATTAGGTAGCTTAGACATCATTAAGTCACCTTATTTAACTACCTTGTGTTACCACATGAATATTAAACCTTTGGTACATTATTCTTGTATTAGCAATTCAATGTATCAATACCATTAATTTATGCCTCCTTCATGAATATTCGATTCATTAATTAGAAGTATCATTAGATATTTCGCCAACGCACCCACCCATCACAACACATGCACACCCACGATTTCGCAGAATTTCACCATTCGGCACCGAGCGCCAGTAAACTACAGTTGGTTTGGGGCCTTTCACCACTTGGGACACCATAGCCCTGGTTAATTATTTCACACGACATCATTCAATATCATTATCTTTCCAATGTGTTTGACATTTTCATAATGTTCACATTAATCCACTTTCCTTTTTACTGGGACGAAGCCAAAACCCTGGGCTTTACCACCCCATATTGTGTTACACTTTGAAAGTTTACTATTTTATTTCATGTCCTTTACACTTTAACCTTGGTTTTTGCTCCAAAAATCATATTTATTTAGGACCATTTTGAGTAACACTCTTTCCACCATTTTTATTTCATAACAATGTTCCACTTTAAGTAAAATTATCATAATTTACCCATTTGTTTCCAAATCACACTTTTACTCCTTTTTTGCAAGTGTTAATTCCACCCAAAACACTATTAAGTTAGACGCATCAACTCTTTAACTGTTTTTACCCCCTTTAACACCTTTTTACACTTGGAGTAAATTTATCCTGATTGTAAATACCTTTAAACCATTAATCCTTTTATAATCTTATGAGTGTCAATATTTCACATTATTAGTAAGTTACACTCACTAACCATTTCATGTTTGCACATTAACACTTAACTAATACCTTTTGCCAACATTCATATTTCTTTAATCCTTCATTCAAGCAATACAATTGTGCTTAAAACTATTTTTATAAGAAAATACCATTTATTTCATTTACACGTTGTCTTTAAATTTATACCCACTCTGTCCTTTAGTTCCAGTTACCCATACTTTGAAGACTAAAATTCTAACTTTTATTATCTTTTGTTTAAACCCAACAAAATCTTTCTAAACTTGTTTATACATTCTATGTCAAAATACCACAAGTTAATATGCAAGAGAATGTTGATTTTAAACCCCAAAATCCTGTTACATGGTTTAAACATATTTTCCATTAAATTAAGGTTTATTTTCAAATATTTTATTCCATAAAATGTTTAACACCAATATTTCTTAAATGACCATTTTCACAAAATATAGCATCTTTCAATATTCCTAAACCTTAAAATATATACTTATTCTTTATTTTTTAACAAAATATCTTTTATTCATTGAAATCATACTCTAAATACCCAACAATAATAAGACTACGGTATACACCAAATTGAGCCTCAAAATATAAAGAATATATTTATCCCACTTCAAACACTCCAATAATGGCGGTGGCATTGAAGAAGATGGGTGAATCCACGACCTCCAAAGGTGGCCTTAAAGGGAATCACACAAAGCTCCACCCATGACCTCCATGGAAGCTAAAAAAAACTCTACAAGATACCACAATTAGAACATTCATCTTCTTCTAACCATATCTTCTTTGACACCCACCATAATCCCCAACAAATACTCCTCTATAAATATATCTCGTCACTTATGTCTTATCAGTGAAGAACGATACATATTTCTTTGGTGAGGGTGTATGAGCTACACTAGAAGCGCAAATAGGGAGTAACAGACCAGGGGAGAGAGGAAATCAATAGAGGGTTTCGGCAATGCGGTTCCAACCCCATTCCACTTCTTATACACAACGCAAGTTTTTAACCTCATAAATATGGTCAATGGTCATAGTTTATTTTGTAGACCCGTAACTTATAAGTCCTTTTCACCTTCCCCTTTATCTGATTCCTTATTGTCTGTCTTAGTTCGGGGCCTCAGGCCATGCGTCAATTGCGGTGGAGATGGCAGGTTTTGTTTCCCTTTTTATGCATCTATGTTCCTTCATTTCATCCTAAGACAAAAGGCCATATATATTTGTCCTAATTTACTCAAAAGCCTAGGCCCACAAGCTGGCGAAAGGAAACGGGGGGTTGATTTCTTAATAGCAAGGAGAGAGAGAGAGAGGCATGTCCCTTTCACCATCACTTGAACGAACTAACCTGTCATTCAAGCGATGTACCTACTCGTTCACGTGACTTCAAGGTGGTTAGAGAGACCAGATAGGATGACTACCTTCCTTTCTTCCCTAATTTTTATTCGCATATGTCCCATCTTTGTTTTGAGATATTACTCGCCCAACAGCTCGAAAGCCCTATAAATTGGCATACATGGTTTAATTAACTTCTATAACTATATTCTTCTTTATCAATTTGGATGAGAGTAATATAATTGGTGTGGTAGGGACTTAACTCCCCCTTATTATCCAATCTTTCTATTTCTGCATGTGACCCCCCAACTATTTCTACTCAAGAATGTATATGTAATTTAATTTCCTCATAACCAATAATTTCATATAATCCTTTTATGCTTGAAAAATCCCAAAGTTCTTTTTATATGATCCGATTTGTTACCCATAAATCATTTAAAATCACACTTTATTCCTCCTTGCGTAATTTATCTTTATTTCATTTAAAACCCCCAAACTTTCAACACTCATTCTAAATCCTCCAAATTAGTTTAAATAGGAATACAACCTAATCATAATCATCCAAGTCCCTATGTTTTTTGTTATATCACAACTTTATGTGGGGATTAAATAAATTATTTAGGGTGGGGTATTATACTCTTCCCTTCTTAAAAATTTTGTCCTCGAAATATATGATCACCCAATAATCTAATTCCAATCTTATGTGTCTTTATCACTAGAGTCGAACCCAAATATTTCATACCATTAATTTGATGCAACCACGGTGGATCCTAAGGTATTAATTGCTAACTCCCAAGCATGCCTAATATGTTCGTTTAAACAAAATCTCGAGATGATCGGTACTCGCAAAGTATCGTACTATCACTAATGAATTCATTATATATGGGTCATTTCTACAATAGGGTTCACAATCTATGTCTCCTCAACCAAGTCTTTGGATCAAGCCCAGCCTAGGCTGATACAACCTTAGCACTTATAATCAAACACGTCAATGATCCTTAGGACAGTCACCTTATCATATAGGCTTACCCGACTAATATCTCCTAACAGATCCTTACGCTAACTTATGCTCATCCTAAGTGTCACAACACACATATATACGAGCGAGTTCATCCTTAATCCTCCCACTTCTAGACAAATTAAAACACTAACACCTAATACATTAGCAGGATCTAATACTCATAACTTTCCCAAGTCACAACCTCCAGACACATGACCAAGTCATGGATATCCGTACTGAAACACGTTACCCTAAAGAAAAACAACCAATAAACTCCTGCGACTACATCTAATAAATGCTAGTCCATGCGAACACAAAACTAGTATAGAATAAGGGTGTCTCTAAGGAAGATCGCTCTCGTATACCGTAACGCATCAGCCAAAGCTGGCCTATCCCGCATCACTACTGAGCTTATGCCGCGCTACACCCAAACCACAATTGATCAACAACTTCCCATTGCCGGGATGAAAGAAGGTATAAGGAATGCAACGAATGAGGCAAATATCAAAACCAAAAGAAAATAATCAATTCTAGACAACGAACTGTGCCACACGAAGTACAAACCCATGATGTACCCTTGAAGTCAATAACCATCACCGGTATCTGCTAATGTCTTAGCCTTGACACATAACCTAACTAGATCATACATCCCTACCAGGAGAGGGGGATACAAAACCAATTTCTTCGGGAAGCTGAAACGCTAGGCTTCCCTCCTTAAGACCAATGCCACCTGTCCCACCATTTGTAACTATTCTATATCAAGGCGAAGTTATATCTTATGGCATGTATCACTCATTACCAACCTCTCATTCATAAGCCTCCACAATTTTAACCCATGATAGCTAACCTCAATTTTTGATATCACTATTATCAAGTGAAGTGCAACGCTCATATAGTTTTCGTTATTCAACTCAAGTAACACTACTACGAATCTTAGCAATGCCTTACGTGATCCCAGATCGTAAATACTCTAATGATATCTCAAACTTTCAAATATATCCATGCCTAGGGCCTAATGATTTCCTTCACTAGTGTCACACAAAATCACTTAGGTAGCACATGCAGGCACTACAATCGATCTCAGCACTTTACTCCAAGTGTTATTTCCAAAAACTGCGATGAACATCATCGTGTTCTATGTCTCCTAGGTTCACTACATTTCCAATTTCAATTGACTTTTGACATTACCCTCAAAGGTCATATCCTGACACATGCTTATAAACCAAGGTCGTGATACTAACTTCAAAGTTCTCCCATAAGTCAACATGACCTACAGATACTACAATTGTCAATGATTTATCTTCATCACATAATCCTTGAAACAATAATTATTCCCAAATGCTTCTCATGTGATGGACATCAAGCTTAGTCATCTCCCTAATATACTACACATCTATTATGAGAAATCACAAGTCTTATTATGACTTATGCTACACAACCTCGAATTTACTACAATGAAATGTTTATCACCACATACACCTCGATAAAACTCTGATTTCTTTCCACACTTCATGGAGGAGATAACAATTCAATCATTTCCTAAAATGGTCATACACATCCTAGTGTAAGAATCGTCACATCAGAATCCTATCATGCATGATAAGTGATCAAGGCTACTAATTTATAACCTCAAGGCTTTAATCCTAGTCACTCTATGTTATATCAAATGTAAGACTATGACCTTTACATCATAAGGAAATCCACAAGTTTTCAAGGGAGACACTATTGTCATCACACTCATTTGCTATATCACAAACTATCACCACTGTAAAACTTTGGTAGGATACAGGGCATCAGGTACTACCTAAAAGACTCTAGGTCAATACTTTGATGCCACAAGAGATCTTATTCCTCAACACCACTTCATTTTTCTAAACCATAATTCAATACCATCATTTCTAACTCTAAGTCCCAAGGACTATATAGATTCATTCTTAAATTACCCTGAATCAATATGATCATCTAAACTCAAAACATAATCAAGTCATTTAGGCATTCTAATTTCCATAGAAGTATTTATTCACAAGCCAGGCTTCTTAATCACCTAATCCAATAGATGAAACCATAAGCATACCGGTTAATATGCAACTGAAATTGTTAAGACTTTCTAACCATCAAACTTCCACATGATACATCTCAGACGAGCCCAAGGTGCTACCACATAATGGTCTTCACCTAAACTCGATACTTGCTAACTAACACTACTAGAACAAATGTAGTGGAATACGAATGGCTACTAACATAGCCAATTACCAACTCAAGGAAATTGTCACAATGTGCTCAAGACCTCGACTTTACCATCAAGGTAGAAATTAAAACTGTCACCATCCAAGCATGATCGAATCCAACCAACAACGATGCCAAAAGATCCGTTACTGCTCTCACCACGTCATACCCGAAAGGAACATAGAATCTAAAGCTCTGATACCAAGTTGTAACGTCCCGACCCAGATTTAAGGGTTAATAAGGGATTAACCCGATCCGGGTCGTACGTTAATTGTGAAGTGCAGTGAACCAACCTAAATAATATTTCTAATCCATTATTATTATTATTTAATGTTACTCTCGTTAGCATGTAATCCCAATTATTATCAACTACATGATAGGACCCAAGGGAAGTGCCCCCAAGTCCAAGTATACAAAGCTAATAATCGTAAATGCAAGTAAATAATTACCTATATAACGCTCTCAAAGTATCGAACAACAAACAACTTGTCGTAAGAAGATGAGGGATGTGAGCTGAATGATCAGTGGAAATATATACAAATTCAACATAAAAATGAACGGCAGAAAGAGAACTCACACGCTATAATCACATGCATGTGAAAATACATATATATCTACATATATACTTTTTGGAAATACATGTCCCAATGTATTTATCTATTTTATTTTAAAAATGCTATTTGATATCATTAATCCTCCTTACCTTCCAAAAGTAATGCTTTTATATCTTATTCCAAAAACAATAAATTCTTCACGTTAACTCACCCAGTTATACAATTTACAATTTTTAGGAAAAACCTTTCATTAACTTCCAAACGTTTATCACTATTCGTTAACTAACTCACGCCGAGGTACTAAACTTTACTTAAGACTTTCTTTCAAAGCGCGCACACACGCCGTGTTTAGAAAAGTGCTCATTCCCCTTTAAAAAATTCTTATAACACAAGCTTGTGTTCATTATGATTCAAATCTCATTAGGTATCTTAGACATCATTAAGTCACCTTATTTAACCACCCTATGTTACCACGTGAATATTAAACCTTTGGTAGATTATTCTTGTATTAGTAATTCAATGTATCAATACCATTCATTTATACCTCTTTCATGAATATTCGATTCATTACTTATCATTGTCTTTAGGGATTTTTCCAACACACCCACCCATCACAAAATACGTACACCCACGGTTTCACAAAATTTTATTGTCCGACGCCGAGCACCAGTAAACCGTAGTTGGTTTGGGTCTTTCACAACTAGGGATAGTATAGCTCTGCTTAATTATTTAACACGTCATCATCTAATATCATTATCTTTCCAATGTGTTCGATATTTTCATAATGTTCACATTAATCCACTTACCTTTTTACTCGATCGAAGCCAAAACTCGGTGCTTTACCGCCCCATATTGGGTTACACTTTGAAAGATTATTATTTCATGTCTTTTACACTTTAACCTTGATTTTAACTCTAAAAATCATATTCATTTTGAACCATTTTGAGTAACACTCTTTTCTACATTATTATTTTAATAAAAATGTTCCACTTTAAGTAAAATACCATTTTATGTATTTGTTTCCAAATCACACTTTTAGTCCTTTTTCGCAAGTGTTAATTTCACCCAAAACAGTATTAAGTTAGATGCATCAACTCTTTAAGTGTTTTAACACCTTAACACCTTTACACTTGGAGTACATTCATACTGATTGGAAACATCTTTATGCCATTAATCCTTTTATAATCTCATAAGTGTCAATATTTCACATTATTAGTAGTTACACTCACTAACCATTTCAAATTTTCCCATTAAAACTTAACTAATACCTTTTACCAACATTCATATTTTTTTACTCCTTCATTGAAGAAATACAGTTGTGCTTAAGACTATTTTTATAAGAAAATACCATTTTTTCATTTACACGTAGTCTTTAAATTTATACCCACTATTTACTTTAGTCCCAGTTACCCATACTTTAAAGACTAAAATTCTACTTTTACTATCTCCAATTTAAACCCAACAAAATCTTATATAAACTTGTTTATGCATTCTATGTCAAAATACTACAAGTTTATATGCAAGAGAAGGTGGATTTTAAACCCCAAAATCCAACTACATGGTTTAAACATAATTTTCATTAAATAAAGGTTTATTTCCAAATATTTTATTCCATAAATGTTTAACACAATTTTTTCTAAAATGCCCATTTTCACAAAATATATCATCTTTCAATATTCCGCAACCTTGAAATATTTATTTATTCTTTATTTTTCAACAAAATATCATTTATTCATAAAAATCCTATTCTGAATACCCAACAATAATAGGACTACAATATACACCAAATAGAGCCTTAAAATAGAAAGAGTTGATTTATCCCACCTCAAATACTCCAATAATGGTGGTGGTGTTGAAGAAGATAGATAACTCCTCCACCTCCAAAGATGACCTTAAAGGGAGTCACACAAATCTCCACCAAAGTTTTCCATGGGCGCTATAAAAAAAATCTCTACAAAATACCTCTATTAATACATTCATCTTCTTCCAATAATATCTTCTTTGACACCCACAATAATCCCCAACAAAGAGTCGTCTATAAATGTATCTCGTCACTTAATTCTTATCAGCGAGGAAGGATACATATTTCTTTGGTGAGGGTGTATGAGCTGCACTACAAGAGCAAATAGGGAGTAACAGATCAGGGGATAGAGGGAATCACTTGAGGGTTTCAACAATGGGGTTCCAACCCCATGCTTCTTCTTATACACAACACAATTTTCTGCCATCATAAATTTGGTCAATTGTCATAACGTATTTTGCAAACCCATGATTTATAAGTCCTTTTCACCCGCCCCTTTATCTGATTCCTTATTGTCTTTATTGGTTTAGGGCCTCAGGACATGTGTCGATTACAGTGGAGATAGAAGGTCTTGTTTCCATTTTTTTGCATCTATGTTCATTTCATCCCAAGGCAAAATGCCATATATATCTGTCATCATTTACTCGAAACCCCATGCCCACGAGCTGGAAAATAGAAATGGTGGGTTGATTTCTTAACAGCAAGGAGAGAGAGGCATGTCCTTTTCACCGTCACTTGAACAACCTAACCCGTCGTTCAAACGATGAACCTACTCATTTATGCGACCTTCAAAGTGGTTTGGGCGACCAGATGGAACGACAACCTTCCCTTCTTTCCCTGATTTTTGTTCTCATATGGCCCATCTTCCCATCTTGGTTCTGAGATCTTACTCACCTAACAGTTCGAAAGCCCTAGAAATTGGCATACATGGCTTAATTAACTTTTATAACTATATTCTTCTTTTTCAATTTTGACAACAGTAATATAATTTAGGGGGTAGGGACTTAACTCCCTCTTATTAGCCAATCTTTCTAATTCTGCATGGACCCCACAAAAGGTGTATGTAATTTAATTTCCTCATAGCTAATAATTTCATATAATCCTTTTGTGAACGCAAAATCCCAAAGTTCTTTTTATACGATCCAATTTGTTACTCATAAATTGTGTAAAATCACACTTTATTCCTCCTTACATAATTTCTCTTTATTTCATTTCAAACTCGAAACTTTCAACACTCCTTCTCAAGCCTCCAAATTAGTTTAAATAGGAATACAACCTTATCATAATCATCCAGCTCCCTATGTTTTTCATTTTATCGCAGCTTTATGGGTCCATTAAATAAAATATTTAGGGAAGGGTATTACATCCCTTTCTCAAACATTAACTTTGATGTTTGTGGGGGAACCCCAAAGGAATGTGATGCTTAGGTGGGTTACTCCATGTCCGTGGAGGAATATCTCTAAAAAATTGAGACACTTGGATTGAGTAATAACATAAGAAGATTAAAAATTTCCACTCTTAGGGAAAATTAGAGTGCTCTTAATTCCTTGGTGTATCGTTGGAGTATGGACACACACACACACTTTTGTAAAAGGCTAGGGTTAGTTTACCCTTATTTTAGAGAATATTTATAAGATAACTTTCTTACTTGTTTTAGGAACTCACATATTTATCGATGGATACGAGGAAGCTAGAAAGAAGTCCTTGTGCAAGGAACTTGAAAAATCTACGGTCGCGTGCACCCACTATATAGGTCTTACTCTCACATGGGCGATCTTGAAAATGTATCCATTTGTAATTTCATATAAATTCCCTAAATTCCATGTTAAAGCATTGATTAATGAGTCATTCAAGCTACATTTTATTGAATGTGGTGAGATATTTGAGTGGAGAGTGAGTCAAGTTCATTTAGACATCATTGATATCTGAACTTTGAAGATCCACAAAGCATCTCGACTTCACAATACTTCCATTGTCGAATTAAATATGAGTCCTTTTATGGTTTTGTGATTGAATATCGTTGGATATGCACACACATACATGCTTTTTGTTTAACTGTTTTTGTATGGGTTCAATAAGTGTTTTTGAATCATGAGATGTTTTTCTTATACCTTTGGAAAATGCCAATTTTTAAAAGTTCTTTTATTTGAAGTTATTTCAAACCTGCTTCAAACCATTCGTACGATCTCTTTTTCACCCAAGTGCATGGCCATGCACCATTTTAGGCTTGGGTTCCCTACTACTTAAAATCATGTGAATGATTCCATTTCCCCCCATCCGCATGATAACGTGTCTTATGTATGTCCTTGTCATACTGAATAAAAATATTCTCAAGGTGTCCTCTTTACCCATGCACATGATGGAACTGAATATTCAAAAGTATCTATAAATAGCCTTATTCCCTCCTTTTTCAAACTATCCAAAATACTCATTACTCATATATATCTCTGATAGTATTTTGAGGTTGAAATCTTTCATTTTGTCTCTCTATTTTTAAACTCACTCGTTCCCTCTAATTTGAGCAAACAAACTATATCTACACTAAATCCAAAGGTTGAAAGGAAATTGAGAGTGATTTCATTAAGATCCACGTAACCAAAGTTCCCATATCAAACCATTCTACATTTGAATTGGTGATCAACACTCCTAGATCTAAAAAGGTAGGTGTCTTCTTCTATAGGAGAGTTCGAGGCATGATGCAACTACGAGAAGGGGAATGTACTTCCTTGTTCATCTTGTGGAGCTTGTGATGGATCTCTTATCATCAATGGGGGAAATTTTGATGTTCAGAGGTAACTTCTTGTAAGTGCACCAAAGATAGTTACTTTCTTATGTTTTATTCAAGCTTTTAAAGTTGAATAACAGATTAGAGTGCATCAAGTTTTTTACCCCTTGGTGGAGGTTTTCCTTATAAAATCTGAGTTAAAGATTACAATTATGTTGTGTATATTATTTTCTTCACTCACATGGCACACTACACTTCAATCTCACTTCGATCTAGCTTAATAATTAAAATTGTGATTAATATTTTTCCATTTAGTTATTTGACCTACATTTCCTTTTTGAAACAAAAAACGATAATTCATATTCCTAACATAATTTCACCTAGTTATTACACGTGCTAGATTGTTCCAAATTGGAATGGAAATTAAAATTGGCAAAAATTGGGAATAATTGTGTTCAAACCTCTTCATCTCCTTTCTAGGTTTATTAGAGTATAATACTTCTATTGAACGTACACATCCTCAATTGGTATAATAGCGGTTGCTTTAGTTTGCATTCACGTGCTACGAGTTCGATCTTGTATTTGTTATGTATTTAACTGTATTCATTAACCATAAATTTCTTGTGCATAATTGCTTCACTAATATGACAACTTATTTCAAATTATGGTCACTGCAAGGTTAAAATGAGCATTCATTTAAGATAAAAAAATAATAAGAGAGTGTGGATGAGTGTGGAAGATGGTTGTACATATCCTATAATTGAACATGATGGAGTGAGATTAAAAAAGCCAAGAGTTATATAGACCGATGCGGAAATTTTGGATTTTAACTACAATTCAATTTCCTTAACTGATATATTTTCCTACGTAAGTACTGATTCTTAATTGTGATTTGACTAAGGAGGCTTGTGATATATTGTGTGTGATAAATGAGGGGACTTCAAGTGTGAAGTGAGATAAGTTTAAAAAAAATTACGATAAAGTCTGAGACGATCCGTATAATAGGGGAGGGGATCTTCAATGATTACAACACTAGGTTCACTGAAGTAGTAAACACTTTTTTCAACCGCGGTGAGAACATTCTGAATAAATATTGTCAAGAAGTTTCTTAGGACTTTAGATTCTATAATTAGTACCAAGTTAGCTATCCTAAACGAGAATAGGTACACCAACACGTGTAGCTTAAAAGAATTAGTTGGTACACTTTAAATTTATGACCAATAAGAGCACGTAAGTTTATATAGACCTAAGAAGGATGTAGCTTTTTTGTTATAATCTAAGAAGAGTATGTCATGCAAGAGTGAAGGTGAACCTAAATAAAGTGTTGGGGTAGAGATGGATCTTTTTGTAAAAAGGATTAACAAATTCTACAAGAATAATAAAAAAATTCATAATGGGAGAAAATTTGAGCCTAAACCATAAAAGTACTCTAGACATGTTTTTTTATTGTGAGAAGTGTTATTCCAAGAGACATAAGGATAAGTATAACAACCATTTCTATAGTTATGTAGGTGTGGAACACCATATCAATATGTGGCAAACTCATTTGACAAAGTTAAAGAAAATCAAGGAAGTAGACAAGACGATAAAGGTTTACAAGGGTAGTTTGAGTGACTCCAATAGGGAATCCAAGGATAGCACTACTAGTGAGCAATGTGGAAGTGGGATATCATTCATGGTGAGAGTCGATCAGAGTAAAAAGTTTACTGGTGACAAGATATATTTAGAGAGTGTGGTGAGAAAGAATAGGATCAAAGCTTTTGGTAATAGGTCATTTTGTGAATCTTCATCGTGTAGTCATGATATCCATGAGGACTTTCATGAACTCTATGAGGAATCATTAAGTTGAAAAAATCAAATATAAAGATTCTAAAAAGAAGAAAAAATTTCAATGTGATCATGATGATAAAGATGAAAATATAAAAATTGTTCAATTGGGATGTTTAAAATTCAAACAGAGGGAGAGTTGATGTTTTGAAAAGGGAATGTGATTCTTTAGAAAAAATAAAATGATTAAAAGAAGAAGAATAAATAGAGCTTTAAATTGAGATTTTAAAAAATTGAAACTTGAATTGCAACATGCCAAAGAATTGAAAAATGAGATGCTTGATCGAACTTGTGTTCTAGATAACATTTTTATGAATCACGCTTAATACAAAAATGATAATATGGCATTAGTTATGTAGAACCATCAAATGAGAAAGTTGAAATTTCAAAATTAAAAAATGAAGTTTCTATTTTTGAAGAGAAGAGTACGAAATATATTCCTATGATGCAAAATAAGGAAATTGATATTAAGTATAAAACATTTAAAGTGGAGGTGGTTGCTCATTTTGTGGGAAATTAAATCACATTTATCATTTTTGTTTAAAGAGGAAGAAACTTGAAATCATTGATATGAGAGATCATGGAGAAAAAAATAATTAGACAATGAATGTTCGTTTTTGAACATTTTGCAAGTGGCAATGTCACACCAATGAAGCTTGTATGGGCTAGAATGAGAGAAATCAAAATCTCATGAACAGTGAGAGGAAAATATTTCACATGGATTCTATTAGTGAACTTAGGTGATAAATTGGTGAATTGATGAAGAGAATTAACATCCTAGTCAAAGGTGGGAGTGAGGATATAAGGGAAATTCCTAGACCTACACTAGATGATTTACTCAAATTCTAAGGAATAGGCATACGAATCCTATGAGGAATGCGATACAGATGCCAAAGAACATGAGAGGCATTCCTCGGAACATTCATAGGAAGATAATTGAGGTTGAGGTTCCTGAAAAGAAGATTTCCAAGAGGGAAGTTATTTTTGTTCATCCTAAGGATCTAGTACATGTAGTACCCATATCTATATAGAAGATAGTTTTCTTAGGATGCCTATGGTATTTTTTTACATCCCATACTAGGTACTCCATGATTTATTGGAGTCAAATTCTATCGGCGTGTGTTTGGAAATTCACATATGGATCATTTTTCATGTTTACTAAGGAATTTCCTACATTTGTGCATTTGCCTAAATTTTTTAATATGCTTTGTTCCTTGCATAACATGTTGTAAATATTTCATCTTACTTTTATCAGAAATTCAAAAATGATTTTTCTCATTATTTATATTTGTTATTATGTGATTAAGTCATTTGATTCACGATACCTGAGTAATGGACTTAACTTGAATGATGATTGAGACGTGAAATTTGAACCTTTTAATTAAAAATGTTGATAATGTCAATAATATGTTAGAATTCACTTTATAAATTGTGATAGTCAAATTTGTTGAGAAATTTGGTGTTGATTTCCACTTCTTTTGCACTTGCATATCACTTGACGCATATGTCTATAGTTATGTATTTTGCTCGTAGTGATTGACAATCATAATTAAATCTTGAGAATCTTATTAGTTTTGAAATGTTTATATGGTCCATGTCTGAGAATTGAGCATTTTTCACACGTGTTAGAGTTAACAAATGACCATTTTATATGTATTGATAGGGGATATCACTAAACTGATTACATCCAATTCGAATTTGATTATCATCTAGTATGTGTCATCTAGGTGTGAGAAAACACAATCAATAACAAAAGAAAATATATTGAAAAGAGCCACAAGTTGAGTGCTTAACCGACTTTAAAAATAATATTTCAAAAGAAATTTCTATTTTAGCTTGGCATTAAAAAAAAATTCAGACAAGATATGCTTGAGGGAGATTAATGGTTAGAAACTACCATTTGATGAGATCTTAAAAGGATATTGATGTAATGATAAACTTAAGAATCCATTGTAATTCTTATAACTCAGTTACATCTATTCATTTGATTCTTTAAATCTTATTTTCTCAGGAATCATACCTTGATGGAAATACAAAAAAATTTCATTTGATTTTATATGAATTTTTAACCCTATTTGTTGATTGCATTGATATTTGGCTTGAACGTTTTATCAATTTATGGTTATTTATGGTATTGATCAGATGAAAATGAAATTTATATGTCAAATAATTTTTTCTTCATATGCCCAACCATTATCAAACATTTTCATCTTAGAGATTGCATTTGTATATATGTGCACGTGAGTATTTGATTTTGTGAATTTTATTTCAAAATTGTGTTTCTCATTTTATACATGAATGATTTCACATGCTTTTGCATTTATTCATATAATATTTTTGAGAGATTGGGAGTTGGGTTCCTATATATAGTTTATTGTAGATTTTTCCTCCCTTATTGAGTGCACTAGACGATTTCGTACCGACAACTATTTTTGGTGCTATACGCTCGGAATCCCTTTGCACAGATGAACTTGCCCCATGCACAAGGTTGCCGACATTTAAAATTGGGTTTTTGTTCATTTGCTCATTTTACATTTCTAAAACTTCAGATCACAAACCCTAACCAAAAATAACCCAAGATCATAATTTTCTCAATCCTTGATCGTTTTTAGATGGATTTAGTGTTGGATCGGTGATTTCTCATCTTTAAACCACATTTTTTCAGATCTTAATGATTTGTTTTAGGTTTTATTCGTGTAAATAACCATGCTGTTAATTTTTTTTTATTAATTTACATATTTTAGAGTATATGTAGGTTGTATTCAATGTCCTGAGTATTTCATATACCTTAGGTTTCCCATACACTCTTTAAATTTGTTGTGCTTTTTGATTGTATGCTATTTTTTACCAATTTTCTAATACTATTGGCCGCTTAAAAGTCGATGCACACAAGAGTGTTGTCTAGTGGTGTCGGAGAGAGTTCTCATTTAAGAGAGCCACCGTCGTCACCTCCAAACTCATCGCATTCTCGTACTCATGACCAAAGAGCTTCTATTCCTGTCCTAGTCCTTGCCACTGATGTGTTTAGGATTCAAATTATAAAAAGTGGTTCCCCACTTCACGCTAGTTTCATGTTAGGAATTGTGACGACTGAGAGAGATGTTGATTGGGATAACTTTAAGGGGGTTAATACGTTATTCATTTGATGGAGATATTACATGGCACAGAGTTCCTATGGTCACACTCGTCAGCCAAGGCCACGCCTATTCACTAGTTTTATGCGAACATGATTGTGACCTCTACATCCCCTAAAATTTTAACTTATATTATTAGTGTTATGTTTACTATTTATAAATAACAATTGTACAGAATTATGAATTATTAAATAATTACAGAAATAAAAACAGAATTACAGAAATGAAACACTTACTTGAATTTGCAGAAATAATGAAAAGAATTAAAGATAAATCCGAGCCCTGTTATGAACAGTTTCCTTAAGACAATTTATTCCCTCCAATGTGCTCCGAGGTTGATGAATATTGTCTCCCAAGATAGAACGGATTTTCCAATTAATTATGTAGCACAAGACAATAATTAATTGCAGCGAACTCAAATTCTGTGTTCCATACTCAACAACAATGCAACAGATGCTATGCAGAAAAAGAATTTTCTGAAGAGAATATGACAGGAAATTTCAGGAAGGAAAATGGCAGCAATTCTGGAGGAGGGAAAATTTTCTTGTTTAAAAACGGAGGGAGGCATCTGTATTTATAGCAAAGTAGGTGACGGTTGGCAAATAACTGCCAAAACAGTTAAACGAAATTAACTGTTGACTGTTGGCAATAACTGCCAACAGTTTATTAATTAATTAATTAATTTCGTAATTAATTAATAATTAAAGCCCAGAAAGTTAAAGAAATTCGGCCCAAAAATGTAGGAGATTTTTACAAGCCCAAGCCCAAGCGAACCGAGCCGGACGGACAGACGCGCGCGCGTGTGGACTTTTGACCAAAAGTCAACCCGTGCATAGCTTAGGTCATCTCCCCTTCAAAGAGTTGGGATACCCCCAAGGCATCCAAGCCTTAGTCCATACTTGGGTTGTTATTAACTCATCAAAATTCCACTACTCTTCCAATGTGGGACAAGAGTTAAAACACACCCAATTCATTTAACTTTCATTGCTTTGTGAGTCACTTTGGGGACATAATTATCATTCATAACTTATTGAAATTGGACATATGAATATACTACGTTAATCTCCTTGCGGAGGTGAACGCGTTTGTATATGGTCCCACAATTTTCGTAGTGCGGGTTCCACCTAAATTTGAGCTCAAAGTTGCTCAAAAATCTGTCCAGAAAAATCTGGACAGCTTTATAATACCCATTTAAGTCCAATTTTCCAACAATTAGAGGGTTTGAGATTGTCTTGACTGAGGAGATTTTAGATACTGGTTTAGGAGTTCAGTGACTTGATAGTTCTAACATTGTTCCGTTCATTGAGAGATAGACTTCTTATGATCAGGTTGCTTTGTTTTTTGTTGGTCATTCGACGACTTAGGTTTGAAAATCTTTTCCTCCAGACTAATTTGAGAAAGAAGTAATGTATACTTCATATTGTGGTTATTTATAACATTTTGCCTCAACTTCGTTCACAGGATTTTCCCTTCGTTATTGTTAGGTTGATGTATGCTATCGATCATTGTTAGTCCATTAGCTTCCAAATAGATCTTATAATGACACAACTTAGGAAGTATAACCTTATGGTAAAATGGTCACTAGATACCTGTATTCTATAGGTGTTTTGAGATATTACACTGGCGATGGGTCTAAGAATTTAGGTTTATCTCTAATGTTATCAAATTTTGATCTTTCTGATGGACCTCGTGCCAACCACCATCTCAACATATATACCCAGAGGGAGATCCTAAACTTGCACCAGCACCTCATGCACATAAAGGTATTCGTCAGTAAATGAAGGCATAGTTTGCATTCATGATAGTAAATTTTGATGACAATACTACTCCGATAACACGTATGTTTGATCACTTTGATCATCGGCTTGACTAGGTGGATAAAGATCATGCTTGTCTGAAAATAAATATTACATTAATTGAAGATTATATCACACATGTTGGGCTTGGAACGTCTACCTGTACACCGCCACTTGGAACCTCATTGGCTCTTAATCCATCTCTCATTACTATAGTTAATGATGATGATGACAATGGATATTATAAGGACGATAAGACTGATAATGAGTACACTGACGAGGACTAGAGATTTTATAATTTATCTCCATGTTTTATTTCTTTTGTTAAACCTTGAGTATCTTTTATGTGTTACTTGGATATCCATACTTAGATATTTGGATATTTGCTCGTACTACTCATTTATTGGTTGTGGAGTAATTTTCTTATGGATGTTGTTACGTTGAGTTGTTATTCTAAGGATTTTCTTGTTATCCATATGTTTTTTTGCCTTATCTTCTCTATATCCATAATTCATATTATCTCTTTATAGTTAGATTGATTTAAATCATATTTCCTACTTCACATTCTTATTTGATTTATATATCTTATCTACTATTATTCCTTGATATTTATATTCTGTTACATGTGTATGTTGGTTGTACTCATGATGATTTCCATTGAGTATTCCCTTGTAACATTGGTTATTTCAGGTGTTCATCTAGATTTTGTTTTGCTAATTTTTCTTATTTATTGTGATAATTGATTTTTATAACTCTATACCCGTTATTTATGTATTTCTACTTCTCTTTGACTTTTCATATCAAAAAGGGGGAGAAACGTCTAAAATAGGGTCAAACATTCATTTATTTTGGGGAAAACATCATTTTTAGGAGATGTTTCATGTAGGGTGAGTACTTACTTGTTGTACTTTTTGATATTAGATGATCTTATCACTTTTTATATGTGCTTATACTTTATATCATTTCTATATCATATTGTTTTTTGGAGGATTCCCAAACTAGAGGGGTTACTCTTTGTGGATTCGATTACCTAAATATTTTTATATATAAGTTTCATGTATTTCAGGTATAGTCATGTTAATGCGACTTATTCTAAAATTTCAGACTCGACTTTTGACGTGTGATTAGTCTTTATCTTATTTGTACAATACTTTAGACTACTCTCATTACATGTGTAATACCTGTGCCCAATATTTTATTATTTTTTTGTGCAAATTGTAATCATATGAAATCCTTGGAAATTAGATCATTTATATATGTGTTTTTATCTCTAAATGATTATTCTCTGGTCTTGATGGTAATTGTTGGTGGGTTATGGGTGAAAATTGGAGATTTTCGAAATCTGGCAAGATCGAACGAACTTAAAAGTCATCCAAACGAGATCCTTGTTTCGTTCGAACGAGAATCAAGTAGTTCAAAAGAGAATCCAATGTCGTTAGAAGTTGGATTCTAATGAGGGTCTAATGAGATGTCACTACATAGGTTTTCCTGCCTTGTTAGAAGGCCATTTGATGGAGGGATCAATGAGATTGAGATCTCGTTCGAACGAAGTTTGAATCTTGTTGGAATGACCTGATCAAAAAATTTTAAATCGATATACCCTTGTCTTCTATTAAATTTTGGACCGTTATATCGATGATGTGTCTACTCCTGACTCAGATGGAAAACAATGGGATTTTAGTGCTTGGTATAGTTTTCATAAGGGTTAGTTTAGGTTGTTTGTGGGTTTATTTGAGTGTAGATAGGATAGAGGTGGGAAAGTCTTACCCCTACCATTTTCATATTTTTCTTCCTCACTCTCTAGCTCTTAGGAACTTTTCCCCTTCTCTCACAACCACAAACCACCATACACCACCATATCTCCGCCTTATGCCACCATATTTTACTAATATTCTACCATATGTAAGTCTAATACACCCATTTCCGCCATTTTTGAGCTAAGCTACGAATTTTGGAGGTGTTGTTAGGGGTTTTTAAAGATGAAGATGGATGATTAATGGAGTTTGAAGGGGGATTTTCTTGGAGATTTTATGGAGGAAAGCTTTTTGGAGCTAGAAAAACTCCTTGAGGCCACCTTAGAAGGTGGGGGGGGGGGGGGGGGGTGACATCACCATCTTTTTCATTCAACCATTTTTGGAGCTCCATTTGAGGTGGAAAAAATCTAATCTTATTATAAGACTCTTTTTTCATATTAGTAGTCTTGTAGCTAAAATTGTAAGAGTATGATGCATTATGATACAAGAATGATATTTCTCATATTTTGGAAAAATGGGTTTACAAAGAATTTCAATGGTTTTAAGAAAAATGATGTATTTCAAGAAAACTTGGTATTAAATATTTTTATGGAATAAAAATATTGGAAGAATGGTCATTGGACTAGGAGTATTTTATGAATGAATGTTTCAAAATTTTCTTGTGAAAAATTGGGATTTATATAAACGGACATCTTATTCAAGTTTTGACGAAACAAAAATGGCTTATTTTTATATCAAGATTATGTTTCAAAATGGCTTATTTTTATATCAAGATTATATTTTATTCTGGAAATTAAGACTATCTCAATCAAACCCATGCCCTAATTGAATCCAAAATTCCCATTCGAATCCATAAATATATTTTTGAGTGTCACTTATCCTAAATACTCCCAAATCCATACCCCGATTTTATTCCTAACTAACCCCAACGTAATACTATATTTCAAAAATCCTAGAAGTCATAAACAACCTATACAGACCTTCCAAATTAAATCGAGTCCCAACCAAATCAATAACACATCAAAACACCTAACCTAGGCTGAGCAGGGAAGCCGAACAGAGTCAAAATCCACAATTGTAGGACGATTTTAAAAATAACAAAAAATCAGACCCAAACATTATGTAAATCACACATATGACTTCAGATTTTGATTCTACATGAAAAATTGACTCAAATATGTGCTTTGAGTTTTCCTCAAATATCTTTCGAAAGAACTCAAAAAGAAGGTCTAAAACACTCCAAAGTGACTCTTCTCATTCCTCTCGTTTTTGCCTCTTTGAATTTCTTTTTTGTCCGATTTATTTACCCTTCTTACACTTAAAATCATACCTAATATTACTTATCACCAACATACATGTTTTCACATATCAATTGATCCAATAAATCATCTATAACATGGGATCCAATATTAATTATTCAGAATTAGTCAACCTTAGTTTCAATACCCCCTTTTCACTACTTTTTCAGATTTAGAATTTTAAGATCACATTTATTCATCACAATTAAATTTCATATTTCTTATCAAGATTTCAGCTTTTATCTTAACTAAATTCAGATATCGTATAAGATAAATAATCGCTTTTATTTCTATGGATTCATCCCCAAAAATCCCATTTTTGTTTTGTGAATCTTACCCAAAAGTTCATATTTATTTTTCACCAATCATGATATGAAAAAAAACACAAAATATAATATCAAAGCGAGGTAAACACTTTCCTTAAACTGTGGAGAATTATAATCTTGCATATTGAGATCCTCTATATATCAATGATCCAAGCCCTGGAATTGTTTAATCTTCTCATGGAATGGTGTTCTTGAGTTTTCCCATTTCCCAATCTCTGTTTATCTCTATCTGTCTCAAGATCAAGTGATTTGGAATGGTCAGTTGTCTTCCTCACTCATCTACCACCCTTTTATTTTCCTTTAATCCCGAAATTATGTTAAGTTATAATATTAAAATGACTAGAATATCCCCGCACGAGTCCTATTTAGCTTAAAAAGTATATGGAACCCGATTACAACCCCAGGGTAATTAACTTTGACTATCTCGACCCATTTCGGATCATCCGTGCACTCAAAATCACCATCCGAGTCACCTATCATCAATTTACAATCTTATTCTCAAGACGACCCCACACGCGTGTCCCGAATAAGACCTTGTCAACCCGTCGCTTTTACCCACAGATGACGTAATATAAAATAATAAAATTTCATTTATTTATATCGCAAGTAAATATAATAAACATAAATATTAATCCAAAATTCACTTATTTAAATTTATTTAATTCAGTTTATTTCTCAATATATTAAGTTACGATCACACGTATAATTTAAATATTCCACAAAATACCGGGTGTTACATACTTCCCCTTACAAAGGAATTTTCCCCCCTAAATTCGGATATACCTGGTACCAAAACTTCAGTTACTTAAACACATGGAAATCTATAGTACCTAAAATCAAATCATGATAACATTATGGTACCTCCACTATACACCCGCTAGTGGTACCATCATGTTTAAAGGCCTACTCACTATGGTTCAAGTCTAGCGATAAGTCTATTCAAATTATTTTATACTGATAAACTTTATTATTATTAAGGGATCACCTTGATAATGATATGAAAACTATCGTGAACTTGCTAAAATGGCCCAATCAGACGAGCCAATACACCCCTGGCTTTATCATGTCAATACTGGGGAAAAGGCTCCACACCTCTAAGTGCTAACTTCCCTTCTTGTCAAATCACATATCTCCCTCCATGGGAGATACCTGCAACAACACCTAACCACTCATATCAGACTTCAGAAACTTTGGTTTGTGGTGATGTAACTCTTATGATATTTTGAACTACACAAAATAATTTTTGATTAACCAAATCCTTATCGACGAACTCTGGATCATGTTTGGCCCGCGAATCTTGTTATCACCCACCTCAAACCAACCATAGTGTGGACTAAAAGGTCCTCCATGTAAAGACTTAAAAGGTGCCTTGCTAATGATAAACTGGTACGAGTTATTACACGGAACTCGACCATTGGTAATTACACCTCCCAATTATCATAAAATCTAGAATATGCATCCCTTGCATTTTCCAACATTTTAGTGACCTCTCCCGTCTAATACTTGGTCTATGGGTAATATGTCTTCTTAAAATGAAACTTTGTACTCATAGCATCCTGATAATCCCTATCAGAGGTGGGACTTAAGGATCTTATCCTAATCCACAATAATGTTGGGCGACCCTTTGTGTCGTTTCCTCCCCTTTCTTTATGAAAAGTTGGGCACACTACCCGATAGTATAACTCACCCAAATTATAAATAACCGCTCTCTATCTATCAACCAATTACAAAAACCCAAAGGGAGTTTTGGCGGCCTTTTTGCGATGTTGGTAACTCAACAATGAACTCTATTAGTCTACCTATCCATTCCGTCAATGGAATCACCAATTATTGTAAAATTCTAGTTGATCGCCTCAGACCAACCTTTTCCCATCTATGAATGCTGATCCTGGAGACAATCTTTGCTATTTCTCACTCCACACCGATACACATGCTCTATATCCCATGTCACATGGTACATCTTACTCCCCTTAATGAGGTACGCTAAAATCGTGATCCATGTGCATGTCCCCAAAGCTGCAGACTTTTGGGTCCTTTTTGCCTGGTAAAAATTAATAAACTCTTTATGCGCAAGCCTCCTTCAGAATTTGATTGAGTAAGACTCTGATCTACTTCCCAAAATGATTGGATCCTTCCTCGTCTAGATACATCCTTCATTAGTGTCTCCACAGTTTAACCCCTTTCGGGTGTGATAACTTCTCCTTACAGTACACATATTCGGACTATCTTCTTTCTCAAATGAAGTTCAATCCATCTTAATTTTCCAATTATACTTCTACTGCCCCACAGACATACATCTCAACATGTTTATTATCGTGCCCCCTTATCCCGGATGATACTAAAAAGCAAACTAACTAGGGCGCTCATACACCCTATATGTCGTGCATATCTACACAAATATTATGGACGTAACATATTAATCTCAAACTCGGCCCCGTATACTTAGCATGGCCATGCAATAAAGGTATGCTCAATTATCATATTAATCGCGATTTAATTCTTCTCTAGATTGCCCAACATCTCAACTAGTGGTGCAAAAGTTACCCAGTACTTCCTACACAATACTACCTGGCTCCATTGGCCTTATATGGTATAACAACTATCACCTTGTATATTCTTCCCACATACAATGATTAACGTTCAAAATCGATGCCCTAGCCTCCAACAACATCTCCCAACTTACGTAATCAGGGCACCCAAAATCCTATTCCGAGATATGTAAGTCTAATTGTCCCCTCTCACATATCTAAAGGAGTCATACAATATGATGCTCACGCTATCACTAAGTCCCTAGTGTTAAATCAATAACGATATCCCCTGAATTACATCAGTAAAGTACTTACGCATCGGGTTCAAATATAACAAGAGATCTATACTCTCTGAAGTATAATATATCTATGGGCTCGATCCTTTCTTAGGTGAGTCATATAAAAAATAATACATCCTACCCTGGAACAATGAATAAGATATCCTTACCATAACAGTCCACTATCGCTCAAATCGTCACTAACTAGTCCATACCCAGGATAAAATCATACTCGAATATCATTTAGATCCATAAAAACATATCCTCTAAGTGTCTGCACCCGTTCCCCTGTAGATGGGACTAAGGAGAGTCTTGTTGTCTAATGGAAAGTGTGTGTGTGTGTACACACACATACACACACACACACACACACAATAGTAACACTTACGATATCCACTAAACTCGTCCCACGCGTGAATCTAGTGTCAACAAAAATACTGTGATGCACCCGTGTCATATAAAACTTATCCCATTTACTCGAGGCTAAAACTTATACTTTGAATTTCCAATGGCACTGACTATTCAAATGGTTCTTGGATATAATACTCACTTCTAAACTGAACTAAAAATTGTTGTAACTATTGCCCCTACTGGGGACCCTTCCCCTTTCTCCTATCTCGCTGCGGACAAGATCAATGCATGAGGTCCTGCTCTCCGTATATAAAATAAATCCCTATATAATCGCCCTGTGGTGACCCACTAGAACCGTTACACCCAGTCTTGCTCTATTAGTTAAAATATTCCTTTTTCTTGGCTCCCTTAACATGGAAGTGATAATTTTAATAGTATACAACTGAGGCCTTGACGACATCGATATAAAATATCAAAGATGGATTTCCTAATAAGTGCTAAAAATTCTCCACGTGAGTCCATCAACAAACTTGAGGACCTTTTTTTCCCTTGTATCCACCTCGTTGGGCATAGATTTCATTAAATGAGTAAACTCTTACACATACTTAGCCATTGTCCAGTCCTTTTATGATAAATTTAGAACATGATGCTCTGATACCATATGTGACACCCCCACCTATTTCAATAACGGGTGATCATTCCTCTACTAAAATAAAATATGAATATCATCTGACTCATTCTTCGCATCACTCTCGAAAACATTTTAATTATTAATGACCTATAAGGCCTGGTGTCAAATTTTTAAAACTTTTTAACTTACTTACAAAAAAGTCAGATTCACATAACCAACCATGCAAATAATGAAATCCGTACTCACTATCATATATTAATTAACTAATAAATCTCGGTAAAAAAATCACAATATAATAATCTAACTAACTAAAAGGAAAGCATGTGAATAAAATAAAGACCAACTAACTTGGAGACATGTCTAAAATAACCTTGAAGTACCTCCTATGTAGACATCCACAGTTGCTACAACATTATCTGACAAGAAGGAGGGTTAAGCTCTGCGTTACTGTAGCTGAAGACCTAAAAATTTTGAAAATATATTGATACGGGTCAGAGCCCAAAACCTTTTGAAAATATTTTCCAAGTGCTTATAATACATTAATAAATATGTCAAGCAATCTTTCATATTTAAACCAGTGTCGCACTCCTATGAGATACCCCTCATCCTTCATCTATAGTGCACACCTACCGCATCTATCTTAAATATCCTACTTAAGCTACCGAGCCTAACTATTATTACTTCTCATCTTAATCCCATACATTGCCTTAGGCCCCACGTACACTCTTATTTAACTTGGAACTCATAGTAAGCTTTGTATATTCTTATTCATTATAAATCTCATTTATAATCTTATCAATTCATTTCACATAACTTGACTAGTTATTATTTCTATGTTCCCATATTAGTGTCATGAACCTGTATATATTTATGTCATATTATTATACGTATTTACACATAGCATTCTCGAGTTGTCCTCTTGTATGCATATAAATGTACAATTTGTAATATTCTTTAATTCACCTGTATATATATTTTCACACACACACACACACACACACACACACACACACACACACACACACACACACACACACACACACACACATATATATATATATATATATATATATATATATACCGCAATCCCATTGAGCATTACCTCGCTGGATTGCAACTATCCCTCTGAGCATTACCCCGCTGAATGTAAATCTCTAGCATGCTATCATGCACTAGGGAACACGCACCTCAACCAGGGCCACTGGGTCAGGATCTCTCCACCAAACCCAAATCTTAACGTAAATCGGAGGCGGTCATAGTCATATATCCATGGGTCATAACCACACCACATTACCCCAATGCACTAAAGCTCACATAGGGTGGTCATGTAAAAGACATGTGACTCAGGATCCGATACTACACTTGCTAGGATTTTCCAGAATAGACCGCCCACTGCGTGCAATCTCCACTGACAACATCCATTAGAGTAGGTATGTTTCAGATATATCATTCACACACAATTATATCCATACATATATATATACTCTCTCTCTCTCTCTCTCTCTCTATATATATATATATATATATATATATATATACCGCAATCCCATTGAGCATTACCTCGCTGGATTGCAACCATCCCTCTGAGCATTACTCCGCTGAATGTAAATCTCTAGCATGCTATCATGCACTGGGGAACATGCACCTCAACCAGGGCCACCGGGTCAGGATCTCTCCACCGAACCCAAATCTTAACGTAAATTGGAGGCGGTCATAATCATACATCCGTGGGTCATAACCATACCACATTACCCCAATGGACTAAAACTCACATAGGGTGGTCGTGTAAAAGACTTGTGACTCGGGATCCGATACTACACCTACTAGGATTTTTCAGAATAGACTGCCCATTGCATGCAATCTCACTGACAGCATCCATTGGAGTAGGTATGTTTCAGATATATCGTTCACACACAATTATATCCATACATATATATATATACTATCTCTATACCCGTGTATATATATATGGAACGGGCTAATCGTGCATGTCACTCGTAGCACTAGCCTATATTCTCCGAGTCTAAATTCAACTCCCAAATCCCTAAGTAATTACTTACTTATTTCTATATCACAATTATATTTTTTTCTGGACACTAAGCCGATCTCAATCCAACACGTTTCCCCATTCCATCTAAAATTCCCATTCGAATCCATATATATATTTTTTAGAGTCGTTCATACTAAACACTTCTAAATCGATTCCCCGGTTTTATTTCCAACAAACCCCAAGTTAATACTATATTAAAAAAAATCCTAGAAGTCCTAAATACCCTCTACATACCTCCCAAAATAACCCAAATCCCAACCAAATCAATAACACATCAAAACCCCTAACTTAGGCTGAGTAGGGTAGCTGAAGAAAGTCAAAATCCACAATTGTAGGCCTATTTTGAAAATGAAGAAAAATAAGATCCTTACATTATTCAAATCAACAATATGACTTTGGACTTGTATTCTACATAAAATATTGAGTTAGGTATGTGGTTTGAGTTTTTCGGAAATATGTTCCTAAAGCACTCAAAGAGAAGATCTAAAACTCTCTAAAGTGACTCTTCTCATTCCTCTCATTTTTGCCTCTCTAAGTTGCATATCATCAATATAAATGTTTTCACATATCAATTGATCCAATAAATCATCTATAACATGGGATACAACATGAATTATCCAGAATTAATCCACCTTAATTCTAATACCCCTTTTCCCTATTTTTCAGATTTATAATTTTAAGATCACATCTATTCATCACAATATAATTTTAGATTTCTCATCCATATTTCACCATTTATATGAATTAAAATCAGATTCCATATGAGATAAATAATCACTTTTATTTCTATAGATTCATCCCTAAAAATCTCATTCTTGTCATGTGAATCCCACCCAAAAGTTCATATTTTTTTCACCAATCATGATTTAAAAAAAAACACAACATATAATGTACAACCGAGTTCAACACTTTCCTCAAATGATTGCTTCTTGAGATCCTCTATACACAGTGATCCAAGTCCCATAATTGTTTATTATCCTTCTAAAATTGTGTTTTTGGATTTTCTCTCTTGAGTTTCCCATCTCTATTTGTCGCTCTCTCAAGCTTAGGTGATTCAATGGTCAATTGGTTGCCTCCATCACCTAACACCCCCTTATCTTCCCCTAATACCAAAATTAGGTTTAGTTATAATATTAAAACCAAATATATCTTTACGGGTCCCGTTGAGCTTAAAAAGTCCCCAGAACCCGATTATAACCCCCAGGTCATTTCGGATCATTCGTGCACTCGAAATCACCATCTGAGTCACCTATCATCAATTTAACATGTTATTCCCAACATGACTCCATACGTGCATCCCAAATATGATCCTATCAACCCGTCACTTTTACCAACATACGACGTAGTATAATATAATACAATTTCATTTACTTATCACACAAGTAAAAATAATAACATATAAATATTAATTCAATATTCGTTAATTAACATTTATTCAATTCACATTATTTCTCAATGTATTAATTTACGATCACACGTGTAATTTAAATATTCCCAAAAATAAGGGGTGTTTCAAGTATGTCTTCTTCTAATTTTGCGTCCACTCATGGGAAAAAATAAAATTTATATGAGTTCGCATGTGAATTTTACCCCTGAGTGTATGGTTGTCTTACTTTCCAATCTCTACAATTTCCTGATTGTTTGGAACTTGGTTTGCACTGTGGCAATGTCAAATACTCAATATACAGACGTCTATTTAAGGTATTCCCTAATAGACATATATATCAAAGTTATCCCTCCTTCTGATAAATATTTAAGAGACCACTCTTACAAAGATACTTGTCATTATAAGAAACTTATAAGGCTCTCTTTGCACTTTTAAATTCCTATTTTGGTGAATCCTCTTTGTGGGGAAACTATCTCTTCGGAGATACGGGGGTTAATGCCAAAATAAAAGTCAAGTCTAAATTCCCCACCAACAGGAAACATCTAGTCTCGGATGTTTCTAATTTTAACCTTAGCCAAATTATGGGGTCTTTTTCATCCATGTCCCCAATCCAAACAAAAGTGAGGATAAATAAGACAATAGAATCATAGGATGGGAGTAATACCCTCTTGGATAACCAATATTTATACAAAGATAATGTTGGGATAAAGAGACACGCCAAATAAACCTCGAATAAGGGTATGAAGAATTTAAAGCAGTGTCTTCTCAACATTATTATCTATCAAATTGTTCATAAAGGTCAAAGTATATAGGATGTGAGAGCGTCATTGGCTTAATATTCATTTAAAGAAGAAAATGTTTATTATGGGAGAAGTACTTCTTGTGATTATCATAATTTGTATACAAAGGACATTATGATATCGTTTTTATTGAAGATCATTTGACTTCTAATTTATTTTTTATTTTATGTCACAAGGAGGTGATATTTGATCTTGGGGATAGTTTCCTGAGTAACCACGAGGAACTGATGATTCCTTGTCCTAGTATAACCATCTTTACGATTGGGCTATTTTCATATGGACAGGTTCCTCATCCTCAAGCTATGATTTTTTTACATCACTTGTATGTTTTTTAACTTTGATGAAATATATATTTTTCAATCAGTGTTAATCTTTATTTTCATTTGGAACCTTTTGTGAGGGCGAGCGTTGCCCCAGGGATGAGCATTGCCCCATCATCCATCCAATCAAAGTTTCTTCCCATTCGCTTTCTTTTCAGCGCGAGAGTAACTCTATGACGGTGAATTTGTTGAGCCCTGGGGGTGAGGTAGTTTTAATATTAAAGTTATTGTTGACAAATTAATTCAGATGATCACGTCTCTGACCATCGACTTTGTTGTTTTTGTAGCTCCCAACTGTATTATCTACTAGCGTGTGGAATCTGATGGGGACTACTCATCCTGAGGGCTATTCAACTAGCATATGTCCTTGGATATTTAAATTTCTTTGCACTAATCTTCCCTTGACATTTGGTCACTATTAACATTGTGCCTTTATCTGTATATGCCTTTTATGTATGTATCCATCCGTGGTGTTATGGTTTCAACATCAATGAGTAGTTCTATACCATTTGCGGGCACTACTACCCCTATAACGGAGGTAATTTCACTATTTCATTCATTGATTGTTGCTCACTTGGTTCATTTGTTTTTATTTTTATAATACTTATTGTTATTCAAAGGGGTCCCTTGCTGAGAGAGGTATAAGCCAAGGGTGCTCATCTTTTATTAGAAGCCCCCTTGTTCCTCTTTTCCAACTAGGGTGCATGTCTCTAGACTATATCTCTTGGGTAGGATTTATATCCCATGGGTGAGATTTCATATTGACAATAATCTTGTAGTTTAGGAGATAGATGCTTGGACACTTATGCATATTGCCTCGAAAAACCCTTCAGTAAGGCCATGGATTTATCCTCTTCCATCCGGCCAGGTAATCTCACATTTTATTCTATTATTTTAACTAACATAAAAATTAAGATATTATACATAATATTTATTCTTGATCTCTCGTATATTGACGCGATAATTTAATCACTACCCTTTATTCCTCACTCCACAGAGCCTGAGGTATTTACATTCTTTTGCTTTTTTTATTTGTCATTATTACGTTGACAACTTAGCTTGCTATTTTTTGAATATGTTGAGGTCAATGTTTTTAGTTTGAATATTGAGGACCATCTTCCTGTGGGACCCCAAGTATTGTTATACACATTCATCTCTTGCATATACTTTGTAAAATATTATTTACTTTAATCAACATGTTACTCTATTCTCAGGCTAGTTATCAAATTTGAATAACCCTAGGCTTTTGTGATCTAAGGTATTACCTCACATACTTATTTTTCTTTTGTATATAGATTGAAAATTTTACGTTTTTTCAACTCGTTTCCTTGTTAGAGGTTAAGGTCATAATGAGTGTAAGTCCCCCTATATCTTTGAAGCCCCCGGTACTAATTTTTGTACATATTTGTTTTTATTGGTTCGTAATGTGCAAACATTATGGGTAATATGATTAACTGGTTTCCTTGCTATCGGGCTGAACCTATAATAAGTTCGAGCGCCCTTATACCTTCAAAACCTCTAATATTATCTTTTGTACCTATTCCTTTTTGTTATGCATATACTTTACAAACTTTGTTTTATCTCTATGAACTTCCTCGCCTTATTTTTTTGCTTATCAGACCGAGCATACAGATGACAAACCTCATATGTTTCTATTGATCCTTATAATGAGAAATAAGTGAGTTTGTTGTTTCTCTTTTATCTAAGTTCTATTCACATTTGACTTGAATTTTCTTACTATGGCCTGTTATTTATGTAGGGAAGAGAGCAACGTTTGTGCTCGGGTAGCATTCTCATTCCAATGGTCTTGCAAGTAAGTCTTGCAATCATAGAGGATGGTTCTCATTTATACTTGATGTACATTTATTTATTCCCTTTTGTTTGCTCATACTAAGGAAGGCAAAGAAGGTTAGAATGATGATGGTGGTGAACAAGATTTAAAGGCCACTCAATCTAAGGGAGATGGAAGTAAGTAAAGTGACGATGAATCAGATGTCGAATCAGAGAAGAGTTCAAAGGATATGAGGTTTAACGTTACTAAAATTGAAGCTCCTAAGGATTATATGAAGCAAGTTTGGTGTGAGAATTTCACATATTTCTTTCGTGATAACAATAAAGAAAATCTAGATCTTATATATTTACATCATCATGGGACCTTAACTAGTGTGTACGTTCAAAATGTTGAAGGCATTACTATCACCAATTTGTGAACACTAGGAAATTTACTTCGACAATTGACTACTATCTCTCCCAAGAACAAGACTTTTATTGATGCTCGCGATTTCCTTACTGCTATTAAAGACTGGGAAGATTTCTATAATTTCAAATTATAGTGGTTGAATGTCGTTGTTTGCAATATCATTCACCCTTAAATAAAGAAACTAATGACAGACAAGTGTTCTGAGGATGACAAATCGAGGAACGCTAAAGCGAGTGAAAATGTAATATTTTGTATTGTAATTGTTTTATGTAAAAGTAGGTTAAATTTCATGAAAAAAATTTGATTCGTTTAGTCATTTGAGTCTCATGGGCTTCATACATATGAGTGATGCACGTTCATTTAGATTAGATGAACTTTTATATTTGAAGATCATGCAAGACGCTCAATAATCACAAGACTTCCATTGCTACATACTTTGAAGAACATATCCTTTTTGGTGGTTTTGTTAATTGACTTATAGATACACACATTTACATATTTGTTTTTCAAAATGTGTGTTTTAAATTGAATGAACAAGTGAAATTTTTCTCAGAGTATTATGTAAGCCATTTTGGGATGTGTGCAAAATTTGAAACTTTTTATGGATTTCAGCCTGAAAATCATTCGTATGGTCCAATATTGACCCGTGCTCATGGCTATGCCAAGGTTTTATAGTTAAGAATCCTAGTGTGCTTTAAAAATATGCGAAGTTTATGGATTTCAATTATAACTCTATTTCTCTGAACACATTATTTTCTTATGTGAGCACACAAGAATACAGCCGTATTCTTAGTTGAGAATTGGCAAAATTGGATTGTGATATTCTTATGGTAACACATGAGAGAACATCTACTGTTAAATGTGGAAAGTTACAATGCATTACAACGAAGTTTGAGACTATGATAATGGAGGAGAGTGACACATTTAACAACTTCTACACAAGATTGAAGAAAGTTATAAATGCTTTATTCAATCTTAGACAAAATATCCTAGGGAACAATGCTTTGAAAAAATTGGTTAGATGTCTTGCTTCTAAGTTTAACATTAATGTTGACATTTTGAATGAAGTGAAAGACACAGATACTTATAGTCTTGAGGAATCGGTTGGGTAATTGCAAATATTTGAGTAAAAAAAGAGTGTTGTTATGCCTAAACCTAAGAAGGACATAACTTTTGTTATTAAGTCAAAGGAGAATGTGTCTTTGAAGGGTGATGATAATCCCAAAGAAAATGTCGAAGTAAACATGGATTTGTTTGAAAAATATTTTAACAAAATCTACAAAAATAACTGTAATACCCCGTATTTTTATGGCTATTAATTATGAGATTAAATAAATAAAATTGCTTTTAATTATGGGATTAATTAAACTAATTTGACATAATTAATTGGAAATTAATTCGGATCTAAATACTAGCGAGACGAGAGTTGGCATTTGATTATGATAATAATGTTTAATATTACTGAGTGATTATGGTAATATACGATTATTGAATTTATAAAATTGTCGTGAGTTGAAAATACGGCAGTTTCGATAATTAAGTTGGGACGCGCGTGTGAGGAATCAATTTAAATGAAATTGTAATTAAATTATATTTTTATCACCCGTATGGTCATTTTGAGTGCACCAACATGTCCATAAGAATCGAAATAGTCCGAAAACACTAGTAAGGGGTTTAGTTTGGGTCCCGGGGAATTTTTAGGCCAAACCAGCAACCCGGTAGGGTATTGTACTCATTTTAATTTTTAAGAGATTTTGACCCACGAAATTTAGGCTTTATTTATAAGCCAATATTAGGGCCATTATCTTCCAAAATCAAGTAGTGGGCAACGTGAGAAAGAGGAGAAGTTCCAAAGAAGGTTGCAAGACCATAGCCACCACACACCACCACTATCCCCGGATTTATGACCGGAGAGAGGAAGAGAACCAACCCTTAACGTCATCAACGGATCAGAACATCAAACTCCCAGGAAAGTGAATTGATTCATTAAGTTTCAGCGAATAATTTATCCATGATAGTTTAGGATTTGATGATATCCATGATAATATTGAAAACTAATGAAACTTGGAGATGAAACCTTAATTCTGGGTAGGAATTTTATGTAGTTTGATTCTAGAAGTATTCTAAAATGAAATAAGAAATCATGCTTAGTTAAAAATGGATTTATGAAGAGGTATATGATGATTCTTGAAGAAAATATAATAAATAGGGTATTCATGATAATAGGATGATTTGATTCAAGAAAAGGCTAATTGATGATGATTTATGAATTCTGAAACGATAAGATTCACGTGTTTAGGTTGTATGAACCAATATGCTTACTTTAGGATTTAACATTTGTAATGAAGATTTAGGACAAAACTGGGACTGAAAACGAAGAAAACCCGTAACCTGCACCTGTTTGATCGATCGATCGATATTCATAGGTCGATCGATCGATCTCCCCAGAAACTGTGACCATTTTTCCTTTTTTTTTGAATTTAAGAGTTTCCGGCCATCGAACGTTGTTGTTAGGAATTATGTGAATACATTAGGACTTTAGGGAGACCAGTAGGGATTTATTTGAAGCCCGGAACATATTAGAATTTGGTTGGAATGTAGTGTTGAATTTACGAGTGTTCGACGAGTAATTTCCTATTTTATGATGCGAGAACATGATTTAAATTCTTAGGAGTGATAAGTTGGGATTTGGGACATAAATAAGGACCTCGGAGTACTAAATTTATATGTGGTATGCATAGGAGACCTAGTAACCTCTTCGGAGGTTTTAAGTACTCGAAACCATACGACGTGAGACTTATCGACAAAATACGTTATGTATAATGTGGAATAATAATAGTGTACGAATTAGACTAATGGAATAGGGCTGAGAATATACCTTTAATAATACATCAAGTTAACTAAGTTGGGTGAATGCCTAGTATATGGATTATTATGTGTATGACATACCTACCATACTTGCTATCACGGGAGGTAGGCTTTCGAAATAGGACCATCAAATCTTTGTGTGCTTGGGGGGGGGGGGATTTAGATTGGTACCTTAAGGACATAGGGATGTGAATGGATTATTTGAGAGTTAATAAGTCAGATGAACATGGGAGCGTAGGTATGTGAACTACGTTTGCCTCCAATATGTGTGATTTTGTTTATTGAAACGGTGCCAGAGAGATTCGGAACACGTAGTCCTTATGTATGTGATGTACCGGGATTCGATAACAGAGTATGCGTGCACCGTAACTTAGCCTATGGGTACCCTATTTGTATATTTATGCTGAGAATGATATACTTTTGATTATAACGTACTCTTTGCTACAGTGTGAATACAAATAATTGAGACACATTTTAAATGGGATTAAAGATGAGTTTCCTTTGGTAATTGTTATAAATTAATTCAATTAATAAAAAGGTGAGTTACACGCAGGATATATTAGAATGATATGTATAGACCCCTATATTATATTGTGAAGACATGAAGTGTCACAGACTAGTTAGTAAACGGCATAACTAGGACGGGTTAAGGATATACGTTAGGCGTGCAGATTAGTTGAGGGGTGAGGAATTTATGTGAGAGCACGCAACTAACATGTATATAATATTTACTGTTTAATGCAATTAAACACTTGCTATATTTTTAAACTATTTTCACTTCCGGCTCTGACCCGTTTGCTTTCAAATCTATTTTCATGTAAATCCTTTTAGGTGCCCAGCCACAGGGATCCGAAGCATAGGAGTTCTATTACATTGACGTGATGTAGCTGCTGTGAAAGTTATAGGATATCAATATTAGACACCTCCACATTCTACATTTTATTCTATTCAGGGTTACTCATCTGTTAGGGCATGTCGCCCATTTAATTTGGAGATAGTATTCTCAGACTTGTAGTTTTATTTCAGATGTTGGTTTATGTATTCAGACTCCTGTATCGGGATTTTATTTCTCTCTAGTATTATTATTATTAAAGTGTTTACTCCGAACTCAGTTTATTTCATTTCGTTGGTTATTCATATGAGATTGTTTATGAGATGGATGGTTGATGATTTAATTACTTGGTTATTGTTAATTTAATGAATAAATTTGGCATCTACCTTTTTAAATATTAGGTCACTAGTAATCAATTAAATGTCTTCGACAGTGATGCTAAGACTGAACCAACTTGATATTCTATATTAATTTCATAAAGGAGTAGCTACCCAGTATTTAATTAGTCCAAGTGTCATAGCTGGTATCAGAGCATCAGGTTCTAGTGTCCTTTAGGATCTTTGCGGCTTATTATGCTTCCAGCGTAGCTTTCTTTGATATAGAGCCCTATGTTTAGGATTGTTGATTTCTTTGGTGAGATTTCGTTCTCCTGCTATAATCCATATAATACTGAATCTTATTTGTATTCGGGTGTGTTCACGTGTCGAACAATGCAGTATGTCAGGCGAGGACATTTGGGCGGACAGTAGGAGGCAAGGCTCGGTTGAGGTTATTGGGTATATTTAAGAGTGATGACCGTAGTTGAGGTCGCCCCTATTATGGCACAGGAGGCCAGGACGGTAAAGACGGCTAAGGCACAACATATGACTTCCAGGTACCACTATAGTAGGAAGTGGGGTCAAATTAAACTCACCCAACAAGGTTGGATTGGGAGAGAGTTAGACGAAACATTGAAGAGAACCAACAGTGGAAATTCTAGAAATGCGGAAATGGCGTGTGTTAGCCAATAAAGGGAAAATATCCAAAGTCTTGGGCAGGCATCGGAGTGAGGCTAATAGAAAGTGAAAGTTGGGGTAAGAATTTTTCTTGGCTCATCGGAGCGAAGTAATAAAGGTAGGAGTCAACCACCACTTTTATAAGTGGAGTGTTATGTCAATGGAGGGATCTTAGGTATAGTTTAATCGTAACTTCCTTCATCAGATGTTCAGGATACAATGTGAACTTTGTTATGAACTCACACAAGAGGGTCAGACATAGGTCTCTTTGTAAAAAGGAATTTAATTAATTTTTGAACCTTGCACCGAATGAAGTAGGTGCAATGTAGAAGAGGATTTTAAAGTGGCAAATTAACTCATAAGAATAATTTCTAGCACTTATGGGGAATTCTTCTTGGACGGTCAATGCATATGGTGACAATGTCACGTTTTGTCATTTTGGATGTTAACGCTTCCTTGCTCAGGGAGCTACAAGAATCGAAGAATTTAGTCGGAGAGTAGGACTGGGGGAAACGGTGTTAGTGAAGTACAACAAGGGGGAGACCCATCAGGGGACCTATTTAAACGATTTAGATAGATAAATTTTTACCAAGCAATGGTGAATTCAGTAAGGGTTGTTGAAGCCAGTAGCATGTTCCTTAGGGCCATCAAAGCTAAGGGAACAACGGAGGTAGCCATCAGAGTCAAGACTACCAAAGTCCAATGAAGGACAACCCTAACATGGTCAATACGACCGGAGATAAGTGGAGTATGTGTAGAGGTATTTTGTGGGAGTAAAACCCCATGTGTTAAATTTTCTCGAAGTGAGTAAAGGGATAAGGGTATGATACCTAGCAAAGGCATAGTTATTGTAATTTTCGATTTGGATCGAACAGGTGTGCTATATCCAAGGACCGTTTAAGCAACCAGGGCAATTGGCAAGATAGAAGTATGAGTTTTACCCTCAGAAGATGAAGTGTATTGTATATGACGTGAGCGAGTTACTACATTTTTTATTATTGCTAGATTCGCATGTGAGATGAGTTTAGTGCGTATATCGACGATGTTATTACTATGTGAATATTTTTCCCTGGTATAGAGGGGTTACCCTTAGTGTTATTCGCTGAGGATGAATAAGTGTATAGATAGTAGTATATACCTTGTTGAAATTACTCATTTTAGTGATGTATTATACGAGTATGATATTATCCAAATTATGGTTTTATATTGATGCTTAGACCGATAGTGGGCGAATATCGCAAGTCTATCGGGGTGACTACCTTGGTGTAGATTATTTTGTTCTGGCGAGACCCTATCTACGAGAGGGTCGGGCTCGCATTTATATATTTATATATGTGTGTATATATATAATCGAGACTTTGAAAGGTATAATGGTCTCGAATATTTGATCCCGGTATGTGTAGGGACTTTATTGATATGATTCAGAGTGTATTTGGATTACTGATCAGCGGAAAGATTTAGCTGGTTATTACAATTAACGCTCAAAATGTGGTAATAGGAAGAGTGCATTGTTATATCACCCTTTAGAGACGTGGAAATTAATAATCATAGTTGTATGTCTGGGGATGGGATTTTGAGAGCTCCAATTATATTTGCATGATGTTTATGGAATATGATTACCATCAATGTTAAGAGACGGTGTCTTTCATAAGAAGTTCCTTGTTTAAGTGTAATTGCGGAAGGAGATGTAACTTTGTTGTCAAGAGATGGGAATATAGGTGTACATGTTATGGACTGAGGGCCTAATAGATTCCGATGACCGACAATGCAAGGTAGTAGTGTATTGGGGGGTTCCTTGTTTAGATTTTGCTTTGCGAGACATCCCACTCACGAAACTTAAAGTAAGGTTGGTAGTAAGGAGGTGTTTGGACATTCGTCCATGAGTCGGGTACCTCGGTTGTAATGGAAGTGTGTAGTTATAACTGAAGGTTAAAAGGTAAGTTATAGTATAAGGACAGTAGAGCCATTTGTGTGGTGAGGAAGTACTGGAATTTTGTTTTATTCTAGCAGGTTGAAGGATGGAATGATGTTTAGGAGGATTTAGAATTTCAAATTTGGGGGTAATTGAGAACGCCCAAGTGGTATAGCCACATTGCAAATGCAGGGGCAATAAAGAGTTTGGAGTACGTATGAAGCGTATATGATGTTTAAACCCATATGCATGATTTGTAGGGGGTGTAGACACCCTAGTTTGCTGATGTAAGAATCGTCGAAAGAAGAGACATAGAGTTGGGTAAAATTTATGCTTGTGGGACTAATATGACAAAATGGAAGTGGTAGAGTGGATTAAACGTTGTGAGAAGAATGACAATCTATATATTTATGTGCAATTAGAGTAGCACGTCTGAACTTGGTTGAAAGGCAGTGGGAATCCATTTAAAAGGGACTATCCCCTTAGAAGATAAATAATTAACTATTATGGACAAATTGGAGCAGAGTTCTACCCAGTAGAATATTGAGGGTGACTTGCACGTAAATAGAATGCTGATGTCAATAAGGTATAAAGAGTCCAAAAGTGCACATCGTGGTGAAAACTTTTGGTATGCGCCAAGGGAAGAAGAGGGTTATTAAGTATCACTTAATGGGAAGAATTATAAGTGAAAGTTGGTGTTGAAAGGGGTATAGTAAGTAGTAGATCGATTGAAGTAAGAGGATAACCAGAAAATTTTGTATCAAGCCGACGATTCTAGTGAGGGAAGAGTCAAGTTGGTAAATTTCTTTGATGGGTTGCCAACTTATAGATAAGTAACGAGTTCATTCGAATGTATGGAACGGGTTGTCCAGAAGGAAAGTAATTGTTATATCCTTGGGTGACTTGCACTATTAGGTAGTGATCGCAATGGTACGTGGTCCTACCCAGTATTATTTTGAACTAGGATGAGATCCTTGTAACCCACCTTCAATATGGGGTATCAGGAAGTAGTGGGGATAACAACTCATTTTGAGAAGGGTGTCTCACCTATATCCCGAGGAGTAGGCGCAAGATGATTGATGACTGGCGGAGATGTATGAAAGAAATTTTGTACTCATTGCGATCATTGAATTTCCACAACGGGTATAGCTAGTAAGTGTAGTACAATATGTAATGGGGAGAGAATATTACCTAATGATAGAGTTGTGTGAAAGCACCCGTACCTATTTATAGTGGACAAGGTGATTACTGAGGCTTTGTATGGATAAACCTTACTATTCTGCCTCTGGATGTTTAGAGGTGAGTGGATTATCAGAGTTTTGGATCAGTCAGAAGCTAGAGTCCGATGACTATAATGGGATAACCACTAACCGTCTTAAGTGGATTTTTCTTTGTAAAAGTCACACCGCCGGGAGAAGAAATTCGAAGAATAGACAAGAGTAGTCAGATGTCCTATGGTTTCGCCCAGGTTGGGAGTTTTGCGTTTAAATAAACACGGGAGTTGATACAAGTTGATATGCGAACTCCATATAATATTGAGATAATGTGGCCAATGATGTATAGGCCATTCTTATTCGAATGTTGTTTAGTAAGAACACAAGGTGAGGTGCACTTATTGAGGTGTAACCCTATTACTGATAAAGTGTCGAGAGTGTTCAACAAGCTTATTCTAAAGCGGGGGCTGTAATGATTGAGCCTTACTTTGAATTTTGTTTTGAGTACAGGAGAATACCTAAATCTTTCTAGGTATGCCTCACTTTTCCTAATTTCGGGACAAAATTCCGTTGTTAGGGGGGAAGTACGTAATACCCCGTATTTTTATGGCTTTTAATTATGAGATTAATTAAATAAAATTGCTTTTAATTATGGGATTAATTAAACTAATTTGAGATAATTAATTGGAAATTAATCCGGATCTAAATACTAGGGAGACGAGAGTTGGTATTTGATTATGATAATAATATTGAATATTACTGAGTGATTATGGTAATATATGATTATTGAATTTATTAAAATTGTCGTGAGTTGAAAATACGGCAGTTTTGGTAATTAAGTTGGGACGCGCGTGTCAGGAATCAATTTAAATGAAATTGTAAGTAAATTATATTTGTATCACCCCTATGGTCATTTTGAGTTCGCCAACACATCCGAAAGGGTCAAAATAGTCAGAAAACACTAGCCGGGGGTATAGTTTGGCTCCCGAGGCATTTTTAGGCCAAACCGACAACCCGGGAGGGTATTTTAGTCATTTTAATTTTTAAGGGATTTTGACCCACAAAATTTAGGCTTTATTTATCAACCAATATTAGGGCCATTAGGTCCATTATCTACCAAAACCAAGAAGTGGGCAACGTGACAAAGAGGAAAAGTTCCAAAGAACGGTGTAAGGCCATAACCACCACACACCACCACTATCGTCGGATTTGTGACCGGAGAGAGGGAGAGAACCAACCTTTAACGTCATCAACGGATTAGAACATCAAATTCCTAGGCAATTTATTTGATTCATTAAATTTCAGTGAATAATTTATCCATGATAATATTGAAAACTAATGAAACTTGGAAATGAAACCTTAATTCTAGGTAGGAATTGTATGTAGTTTGATTCTGGACGTATTTTAATAACGAAATCAGAAATCATGCTCAGTTAAAAACGGATTTATGAAGTGGTATATGATGATTCTTGAAGAAAATAGAATAAATAGGGTTTCATGATAATAGGATGATTTCATTCAAGAAAAGGCTAATTGATGATGATTTATGAATTCTGGAACGTTAAGATTCATGTGTTTAGGTTGTATGATGAACCAACATGCTTACTTTAGGATTTAACATCTTGAAATGAAGATTTGGGACAAAACTCGCACTTAAAACGAAGAAAACCCGTAACCTGCCCATGCTTGCTCGATCGATCAACATTCATAGGTTGATCGATCGACTGGCTCGATCGATCGACACCCATAGGTCGATCGATCGATCTCCCCATAAACTGTGATCATTTTTCCTTTTTTTTTAATTTATGAGTTTTTGGCCATCGAACGTTGTAGTTAGGGATTATGTGAATACATTAGGACTTTAGGGAGACCAGTAGGGATGTATTTGAAGCCCGAAATATATTAGAATTTGGTTGGAATGTAGTGTTGAATTTATGAGTGTCCGACGAGTAATTTCCTATTTTATAATGTGAGAACATGATTTAAATTCTTAGGAGTGATAATTTAGGATTGGGAACATAAATAAGGAACTTGGAGTACTGAATTGATATGTGGGATGCGTAGGAGACATAATAACCTTTTCGGATAGGTTTTGAGTACTCGAAACCATACGACGCGAGACTTATCGGCAAAATATGTTATGTATAATCTGGAATAATAATAGTGTACGAATTAGACTAATGGTATAGGGCTGAGAATATACCTTTAATAATACATCAAGTTAACTAAGTTGTGTGAATGCTTAGTATATGAATTATTATGTGTATGACATACCTACCATACTTGCTATCACGGGAGGTCGGCTCTCGGAATAAGACCATCAAATCTTTGTGTGCCTACGGGGGGATTTAGATTGGTACATTAAGGACATATAGCTGTAAATGGCTTATTTGTGAGTTAATAAGTCAGTTGACTATGGGAGCAGATGGATGTGCATGACCCATAGGTATGTGAACTATGTTCGCCTCCAATATGTGTGATTTTGTTTATTGAAACGGTGCTTGAGAGATTCAGAACATGTAGTCCTTATGTACGTGATGTACCGGGATTCGATAACAGAGTATGGGTGCACCGCAACTTAGCCTATGGATGACCTATTTATATATTTATGCTTAGAAAGATATTCTTGTGATTATAATGGACTCTTTGCTAAAGTGTGAATACGAATAATTGGGACATTTTAAATGGGATTAAAGATGAGTTTCCTTTAGTAATTGTTATAAATTAATACGATTAATAAAAAGGTGAGTTACACGCAGGATATATTAGAATGATATGTATAGACCCCTATATTATATCTTGAAGACATGAAGTGGCACAGACTAGTTAGTAAACGACATAACTAGGATGGGTTAAGGATATACGTTAGGTGTGCACATTAGTTGAGGGGTGTGGAATTCATGTGAGAGTCCATAACTAACATGTCTATAATATTTACTGTTTAATGCAATTAAACACTTGGTATATTTTTAAACTGTTTTCTCCTCGGGCTCTGACCCGTTTTCTTTCAAATCTATTTTCTTGTAAAACCTTTTAGGTTCCCAACCACAGGGACGCCAATCATAGGAGTTCCATTACATTGACGTGTTGTAGATGCTGTGGAAGTTACATGATATAGGTATTAGATGCCTCCACATTTTGCATTTGATTCTATTCATGGTTACTCATCTATTAGGTCATGTCACCCATTTCCATTTGGAGATAGTATTCTCAGACTTGTAGTTTTATTTCACATGTTGGTATATTTATTCAGACTCTTGTATTGGGATTTTATTTTTCTCTGGTATTATTATTGGAGTGTTTACTTAGGACTCAGTTTATTTCATTTCGTTGGTTATTCATAGGATATTGTTTATGAGATGGATGGTTGATGATTTAATTACTTGGTTATTGTTAATTTAATTAATAAAATTTGGCATCTCCCTTTTTAAATATTAGTTGGCTAGTAATCAATTAAATGTTTTCGACAGTGATGGTAAGACTCAACCAACTTGATATTATGTATTTATTTCATGAAGGGGTAGCTACCTGGTATTTAATTAGTTGAGGTGTCACAATAACAATATATTTTTCAATAATGGTAGAAAGTTTGACACAAAGCGATACAAGCCTACTAAAAACAATTCTCTCGATTAGAAGACTAATCATTAGAAACATAAGGCAACTGAGAAAGATCAATTCTATGGATATGGAGGTGTAAGTAACCACATCAATGTGTGCCCAACCCATTTGAGGACGTTGGAGAAGAACACAAGAGACAAGAAAAAGAAAGTTTACGAAGCTAGTTTGAGTAATTCAGAGTGTGAAAGTGGAGATAGTTCTTTTAGTGGAAAAAATGGGAGTGGTATAGCTTTTATGGTTAGGCTAAATGAAATTGAGAAAATGAGGAGGGAGAGAATATCCTTAGATAATGTTATGAAGAAAAATTGAGTGAAATATTCTAATGGTAGCTCACTTAGTGACTCTTTTTTATGTAGTAGAAAAGGTTCACACACTTCAATTCCTAAGTCACGAGAAGTTAGTGATGATGAAGTTGATGAAATTAGACAAGCACTTAACGAACACTATTAAGAGTCTTTGAAATTGAAAAGGTCAACATCAAACGTTTGAATAAAATAAAAACTTATCAAATTGAAAATGAAGAAAAAGATAACAATATTAATTATGTTAAACTGGAATGTTTTATGGACTAAAATCAAAGATTTATGGGTTGATAAAAGAATGTGATCATTTGAAATTCCAAAATGAATCCATTTTGAAGGAAAAGGAAGATGTAGAACTTTCAAACAAGCTTTTAAAAGTTGATTTTTCAAAATTAGAACTTGAATTCCAACATGAAAAGGATATGGAAATTGATTTGATTGATTCAACAAGTGTTCCGGAGAGTACTTTGCTAAATCGTGCTCAATTGAAACCTACAACTCATGGAATTGGTTTTAAGGATCCAACAAAATTTGAAAATGTTTAAAACTCCAAATAAACTGATGAAGGTTCTATTATTTGAAAGAAGGATAATGAACTATGTAAAGTCGTATGACTGTGTGATAATTAATTAACTTCGCAAATTTCTAATTTGACACACTTATTTAATTTCAACCTCTAATCATGCATCTAAAGTTCAAGTGTCAACCCATAAACAAATAAAGCATGAGACACAAACTTAAGGAAAAATCCCCGCAGGGCAAAACCTTTTATTTCTAGAACTTTGAAAAATTTACAAGACCATTGACTTACATACAACCTGATAATCTCCCACAAGTGTAACGCACGGTGTCTTTGTTAAACCTCCAAAGCAACGGCTAGAAATATTGACACAGAAATACCTGCAGGTGTCGGTTCTGATGTCGTCGACTGAAACTTTCCCTTTCCAGGAGGGCAGCAATGAAGAAGAAGGACGGTCTTCTCCACAAGGGTTGAACAAACTCAAAGTTGTGTTCTTGTGTTTGAAAAGGATTCACAAAGGTTTGGGAATGATGTGTTAATCAAAACATGAGTTTTGGAACTCAAAAAGGTGAAGACTTGAGCTAATAGAACTCTCAAAAACGTCTTTCCAAGTCTTGCAAAACAACTCTTCCGAAGTTGGTTTATATAGGGGAAACCACAAAAGAGTTTTACAAATCTGAAACTCTGCCAGCGTACAGGTACCCCAAACCGGTTTGGGTGTACCATGAATCGGTTCTCCCCCGAACCGGTTTGACCCTCGGTTCGCAGAAAATCGCTAGATCTGGGGTTTAAACACTTAGCATTCTTCTAAGTCTTTTTCTTCGAATTCTCTCCATTTTCAAAAGGCTATAACTTCTTCACCGTAGCTCGGATTGAGGTGTCGTTTCTTCCAGTATTTTTATTACGGCAAGATTTTAAACTTTCCAGTTGATCGGTCCTCTAGACTGTGGCTATAAAATTACTAAATTTCCCTTGAACTTCCATATCATGCCTTCTTTAACTGTTTTGACTTCTCTTGCGTACTACTTGCATGTAGTCCCTAAAATTGTGGAACGTGAAGTCGTTGAGGCGGATGTGGGACACATTAATGGATATGTTGAATGCTTGATTCCCGAAATTCGGATTGAGGCTGTCATGTGAGATCGTGAGGTGACGTGCCAAATGTAGCGGCGTACGATATACATAAATGTAACATGTTGGACATGAGAAAAATGTTCTTACAAATCTCCCCCTATGTCTATGCCGGTACATACATAAAAAATCCGAATTATCAAATAATAAAATTGCCTATACAAATCTACCCTTCCATGAACCCAAAACTGGAAAATTACAAATGAATAAGTCTTGATCGTTTGTTCTTCAAATCTTCAGGAATTTCAAAGATTTTCTCATCAGGGTGTGCAATTCAATGATCATAAATGTAGTACCTACACACATGAGAAAAATAAAATACCAAGTGACGTATCGAGTTTGAAATGAGATAAACATAGGTACCAATTTATGATGAAAGCATAAGTCAAACCTCAAACTCGCCCATAAAATGATAATTCTTTCTCCCCTTTTTTATGATGTCCCAAAATAGACAAATGAGTAGAATAAATCAAACAAGCAAAGTTGGGGTGTCACGGTATTCAAAACAAAGCATCAATCAGATGAAAAACGTACTCTTGTAAAGAGATACTCAAAAAAATCTTCACAAACTATTTTTGAATTTTTCAAATTTTTCGTACAAAAATAATATACCAATTTGAAAAAATATGATACAAAAATACACCATGGATTTAAACTAAAACAACCAAGTCATGTAAACGAAATGTATGGGTGTGAACAAATTCGATAGGTAAATCAACTCAATCAATCATATGTGCACGATGCATATGTGTACCCCTAACGAATGAACATCAAAAGTATCCTTAGGTGTAATAAATTGTTGAATTTAGATGACATCGTCTTATACAAATCAACAAATCAAAGTCAAATGATTTCCACACCAATAACGTTTGAAACTATTTAGCGCTTTTTCAAGACTTTAAAGGACGTGCAAACCCATTTTAAAATATCCAACCAAACTCCCTCATATATATTTTCTTTTAGAGGTAATCTAAATTCTCAAACATTGGAGAATTGGTGCAAAAACCTAAATGGCCCATAATTGGCATGAATATCTTTTTATTGCCTTTAAATTTTTTCGGGCTCTTTTAAACCTCTTTGGAACCCGGATAATAAACTTCCTCCATTTTTTAGTTCCAATTTAATGGTGGCTTAGTATTCGCAAAGCCAAAATGAACCTTTCGCAGCCCTTCCCCGTTCAAACAAAGCACACAAACTCATAAAACGGTTCTTATATGCACAATTTCCTCATAAAAATTTATCGTGCTTGGTTCGTTTTAAGAACAGAATTGAAGTGAAAACACCCAACCAACTTGTGATAAGACAAGAACAATAATCAAACAAATCCGTGCATGTGTGCAATAAAGAAAACATGAGTCAAACATGTAGGAAGTAACATTTAATTACATCTTAATGACTCCAAACATTATAAAGTACAAAGGTGACATGATATATTGTCTCAAAACACTATCAAATAGTCACATGAAAAAATGGAATGATGTTGTGAGTCGGTCATCCTAAGTGTTTATCCATAAAAGGTGCAAACAAAATACGAAAATCTTTTTGGATTTTCAATTTTGACCAGAAAAAATACATATGAATGGACACTCAAAGCATAGAAAATCTTTTTGTATTTTTCAAAAAAAAAAAATATACAAAAAGTACATGTCATTACACTACAAATATATATCATGAAACCATAACTAGTGTATGACAAACATGCAAACACAGTCATCTATATGATATGGCAAGAGAAGAATCATGTGCAAGCAAACGAGAATTAACTATTCTAAAATCTAGCATATCCAAAAGTGATTTCCTAACCCAAGTGGATTAACACGTCGACACGGGATTTTGGGAACCAACAAAACACTAGACTTCGAATTCCTAGGACCTCTTCCAAGATCAAAATAAAATCTCCTAAGGTGACCTTTCCTACCACAATATGAACATGTGTAAACGGGTGGAACGACACCTAAAGTGTGATCTTTTCTAACATCCTTGGAATTAGTTGACCCTCTAAAATAAATAATGGTTTTGGCTTTAGCATTAGAAGCATGAGAACACGATGAGCCATTACCATCACTATCAAACCTATTTGAGTCTGTCAAATCATTTTTTAACTTCAAAATTTTTGACTCAAGTACAGAATTAGACTCTTCCAAAGACAGGGATTTCTTTTTCAAATTTTCAATTAAACTTAACAGTTTATCACGCTCCCCCTCAATTAAAACAAACTTATCCCTAAGAGTCTTTTCACGTACCATAAAATCATCGATTAATTTTTTATCCTCGATGGCACAAATGGAAACCCTAGAATTCTTTAAGTCCTCTAATTCCTTCTCTAAAACAAGGGCTCTCTCATTAAATGGGCGTGCTCTCTTATTAAATGGGCGTTCCATTGAAAAATTATGATTTTTCACAAAACTGATTTTAAAAAAAAAATCAATATCACACAATTTTGCGAAAAACAAAGATCACGCGATAAATTAGAGTAACCCGCTCTGATACCAATTTGACGACTTGAGAAGTCAAATTGTATAAAAAAAATTCCTTAAAAAATTAGGATCACGTGATAAATTAGCGTAACCCGCTCTGATACCAATTTGTAAAGTCATATGACTGTGTGATAATTGATTAACTTCGCAAATTTCTAATTTGACACACTTATTTAATTTCAGCCCCTAATCATACATCTAAAGTGCAAGTGTCAACCCATAAACAAATAAAGCATGCGACACAAACTTAAGAAAAAATCTCCGTAGGGCAAAACCTTTTATTTCTAGAACTTTGAAAAATTTACAAGACCATTGACTTACATACAACCTGATAATCTCCCATAAGTGTAACGCACGGTGTCTTTGTCAAACCTCCAAAGAAACGACTAGAAATATTGACACATAAATACCCGCAGGTGTCGATTCTGGTGTCGTCGGCTGGAACTTTCCCTTTCTAGGAGGGCAACAATGAAAAAGAAGGACGGTCTTCTCCACAAGGGTTAAATAAACTCAAAGTTGTGTTCTTGGGTTTCAAAAGGATTCACAAAGGTTTGGCAATGATATGTGAATCAAAACATGAGTTTTGGAACTCAAAAAGGTGAAGACTTAAGCTAATAAAACTCTCAAAAACGTCTTTCCAAGTCTTGCAAAACAACTCCCCCGAAGTTGGTTTATATAGGAAAATCACAAAAGAGTTTGACAAATCTGAAACTCTATCAGCGTACAGGTACCCCGAACCGGTTCGGGTGTACCGCGAACCGGTTCACCCTCCGAACCGGTTTGGCCCTCGGTTCGCAGAAAATCGCTGGATCTGGGTCTTAAACACTTAGCATTCTTCTAAGTCTTTTTCTTGGAATTCTCTCCACTTTCAAAAGGCTATAACTTCTTCACCGTAGCTCGGATTGAGGTGCCATTTCTTCCAGTATCTTCATTGCGGCAAGATCTTAAACTTTCCAATTGATCGGTCCTCCGGACTGTGGCTGTAAAATTACTAAATTTCCCTTGAACTTCCATATCATGCCTTTTTTCACTGTTTTGACTTCTCTTGCGTACCACTTGCATGTAGTCCCTAAAATTGTGGAACGTGAAGTCGTTGAGGCAAATGTGGGACACATTAATAGAGATGTTGAATGCTTGATTCCCGAAATTTGGATTGAGGCCGTCATGTGAGAGCGTGAGGTGACGTGCGAAATGTAGCGGCGTATGACATACATAAATGTAACATGTTGGACATGAGAAAAATGTCCTTATAAACTAACTTCATTATTAAAAAATGAAGTCGAGCCTAAATCCAATTTTGTGAAAAATGGACACAAATGTTGATTTTTTTGGTAAAATGAATCATGTAGTTCACTTTTGCGTAAAAAATAAGGTGCTTGAAATACTTGTCTTAAAATATCAATAAGTTATAATGAATGTGAGAAAAGGTGTGAGAAGAAATGTTGCATTTTGTGCATTTGAAAAGTACAATGCAACACAAATCAAACTCGAAGGTGCTTGAGAGAACGAAATCATAGGTTTATTGACAATAGGAGAAACGTTTTCTAGATAAATCCTATTGAAGATGTTAGAGGTCAAGAATGTGAATTGATGCAAAGGATGAATTTTCTAGTGTTAAATAGAGGTGAAACTAGACATGAATTTCCTATACCTAGATGTAGACCATATGATCAAATTCCATGGACTATGAATAAGAATAATAAGATGAATAAGAGTAGGATTCTGAGAGTAGGTAATGGATTACCTATGAATTAACTAATGTAGAAAGTGGTTATTGTTGTATACAAAAGAGTTTTGTAATGAAGGATGTTATCATTGTTCCTTCCATTGATCTAGGAGATGGAATACCCATTACTATCTAGGTAGATAATTTGCTATGATGCCAAGGATATTGTTTGTTAGTAGGTCCCCTCCTAGGTCATTATCGATTTGTGGGGAAACAAATCTTATGGGTGAGATTTTAAAATGCACTTGGTATGTCTTTAGATGTATTTATCAGGATTCCATGCATATATGCACCTACATGTGTTCTATTTCTATGTTATATTCTTTATGAAAAAAACATGTTTGTAAATACATGCTTCATTATTATATTTAAAATCCAAAAAGATTGTTATGTTCCTTTCTTTTTGTGATTATGTGGCTAAGTATTTGGCTCACGAGATTTGATGAATTGATTTAACTTGAATGATGATTGAAAGTGAATTTTTAACTATTTGATTGAAAATGTTGTTTGATTTAATTGTTAGGTTAGAATTGATTTGAAAAATCATGATTGTCAAATTTGTTGAAGTCTTTAGTATTGATTTCCCACTACATGAGCACATGCATATCACTTGATGCGTATGCATATACTAATGTGATTATTGCTTTTAGTTCTTGACTTAGTCATGATAAAATCTCGAGATCTCTTGATGGTTTTGAAAGTTTCTATGGTCCATGTGTGAGATTTTTGTATGTTTTATAAATTGAATGAGTTGAAAGGGATCATTTTCATGCATTGATAAGGGATACCATTACAATGATTACACCCGATTTTGAATTTAAGTATCAATGGGTAGGGGTCATATAGGGGTGTGAAAATCCAATCAATGGAAAAAGCCAATATGTTGGAAAGATCCGCAAGCTAAGTGGTTAAAATAGTATTCAAAACAAAATAGGCAATAACATCTCAAAAATTAAAATTGCTATATTATTTTGCATTAAAAACATTTTAAACAACATATGCACAAGCAACAAAAACGGTTAGAAGTTGCCATTTACTTAAGATCCTGAAAGGATATTTATTGAATGATAAATTTAAGAATCATTTGTAATTATCATATGATTTGGTTATGTGTATTCATTTTGATATTGGATATTTATTTGTCAAATAAATCATGTTCTAATTACTATAGAAAGTTGTAAGAAATTGATTTGATAAGAATCATTTGCCTTTTATGTTGGTTTGATTGCTATTTGGATTGAATGTGTTCTTAAATTAGGTTTTAATAAAGATTCAAAGGAAATTTGTTTGTCAAATTATATTTATCATATGTTTTCCAATCACAATAACACTTTACAATTTAGAGTTTGCATTTATATATATGTGTGTGAGAGTTTTTATTTTTTATGCATTTCTTTGCTTTAATCTCAATTTTTTTGTATTTGATGTAAAAATGAATGATTTGACATGCATTGTATGCATCTATATAATTATTATTGAGAGTTTGGATTTAGGTTTATATTTTGTCTTTTCCGGACAATTTTGTCCTTGAGTAAGGTTTTTTGGTGAGTCTATCCGCATGGCTTAAAATAACGTTGTTTGCATGGCATCCGCTCGCATAGAAGGCTTTACCGTTCGCACGGATGTCAGGGCATAAAAGAGGGTTTTGTCTATTTTCGCTCATTTCATCGCAAATATTTTCCAGAGCTCTTACCCAATATGATTTTTACCCAAGACCTATTTTTAGTACATGTCAGTTTAGATGCGATTTGAGAGGAGATTTTATGTTAATTGATGTTTTAGTCCTAGTTTATAGATTCACGCATTCTGCTCTATATTCACTCTGGTCAGTCTTCAGTCTTTGTTTATTGTTGTTGATTTACTTCTTATAGAGATATTTGAGGTTACATACATCGATCTCTGCACTGGATTTCGTGATTTGATGGATTTTGGGTGATTTTTAGTTTTGTACATTTGGGTAATGTCATACTTTGTAGTTTATCTAACCTAGTTTCATTTGTTCTTTATTTCTATAATATTTTTGCATTATGGGTAGATAAAAAACATTTTTGGAAGAAGGTTCGACCCTCAAGTGGTCCCTAAGAGACATTGCGTTCCAGAGATCCATTATCATCACCACCACCCTCAATACATTATATACGAGCTCGAAGTGTTACCATTCTTGTTCTGGATGCTACATCCTATGACTCTAGGACTTTATTTACTATAGACGATTCTCCTCTTGTTGAGACTTTTATGTCGCGTGTTTTTATCACTGAGAGAGATGTTGATTTGGAGCATCTTGATCTGTGTTAGGAGGGACAATATATGTTAATTTGTACTATCAGTGATTCCTCGTTGATCAGGCCATGTCATTTGCCCAATTCTACCATTGTTCGAAAGTTCTATGTGAATATGATTGTGGCATTAACATGATATCACGGATATCACGGATGATGTCCTTTTTATTCATTTAGACATTAAGACTCGTAATTATGGTCCCGATTCAATGCATATTGTGAGGGTGGGATTACACATGATGAGGTTGCTTATTTTATCTTGGGGTATGGCACACATTGGCTTGGGTTTCTATTCTAACAAGTAGATAGGTCTAGGATATTTTCTTTACTTCATTTTTTGGTTGTTTACAAACTAAAACCTATTACTTAATTGGTAGGTTTATGTATGCTCTTGGGAATATGAAGGTTATCGATTATTATGATCTTGTACCTCAGGTGATGAGGAGACTGTGTACAGATTCTAGAGATGAGGCTTTGCCTTATGGTCGATTGATCAAATGTTATTTGTATCATTTAGGGTTTTTACAATTACTTACTTATGAGGTCATTCCCATTATTGGAGGTATTTCAAGGGTTAGTTCATCACATTCTTTAGCACAAACTACACAGCGATCCCCTAGACAACCTATTGATCCCGATGCATTATTACCTACTCATGTACCTATTCCTTAGTATTCACTAGTTCCAAAGCCAAAATCTCTTCAGGGTACACGTCAATTTATGGAGGCTCGATTTGCATATATGAGATAAAATTTTAACGATGTTAGAGCTGAGATCGAAGATACACGTTCTTATTATTAACGACATTTGGATATGATTGATCACGAGAAGGCTAATCTATGCACAAATGTTTCTTTTATTTTAGGCTATTTGAGGCGATCCATATTATACCTATTTTAAGGACATTATTTCATAAGTCCATTATCAATTAATTATGTCGTATACCGTTACAACCATCGAAGAAGTTCAAGAGAAATCTACATCAAGACGGATCCGAATATATCAAGGTTCTTCATAAAAAAGCCTCCGTAAAGTTTACTTTTGTAAGGTTATGTTTTAAATACCTTAAATTTGAACTTAGAGCTTTGGGATATTTGAGAATGAGTAAATTTTCTAAGTCCTGTAACGTTCCTCGATTTTGATGCCCAGGTCATTCAAGCGAGATCTCATCTCGTTCGAGCGACATGGAGATGTCGCGCGATGTCGTTTGAACGACACGTGTACTTCGTTCGAGCGAGATCCCATTTTCGTTCGAACGACTGAGGCAACACATTTTTCTACAAATACTCATTAAATGGTTTCGTTTTCATTAAGAAGTCCCAGCATTTTGAAAGACAGAAAAGTGCGAATCTGCAAAATTCTTTTTGACTTCTTCTTTTAGAGTTTAATCCCTTTTTGTTTTCAATTCACAAAAATACCATATGCTTTGGTGAATTGTTTTAGTGTTCAAGAACACACTTTCTTTTGTTCATCTTTGTGGGGAGATCTCTACAACCGGAAAGCTGCGTCCTATTGTGGAGGGAGTTTCTACAAAGTTTATGACTACGTGTCATTGAGGATCTTCTGCGTGTTGATTCTTTGCTGAAGACTACGTGTCTGGACTGCGTGTCCTGGTGGTATAGCTGCGTGTGAACCATTACTGATTTATTTCTATCCGTTTCTTTAAAGGTTTGATGAAGACACCGTGCGTTTCTTGTGGGGAAAAGCAAGATGGTATGTAAGTCAATGGTCTTGTAAACTTGTCAAAGTTCTAGAAATAAAAGGTTTTTCCCTTCGGGGATTTTTCCTGAAATTTTGTGTCACGTGTTATATCTTATTTGGTTTGATACGTAGATGGATGTTTAGGGGCTGAATTAATTTGGTTTAAAAATAGACTCTAATTAAATAAATGTGCCAAATTAGAAATTTTGGAATTTAATAAATTATCACACCGTCATATATTTTACAAATTGGTATCAAAGCAGGTTACGCTAATTTATCGTGTATTCCTATTTTTCGCAAAATCTGTGTGATATTGATTTTTTTTGAAAAATTAGTTTTGTGAAAAAAAAATCGCAATTTTTCGATGGAGCAGTCATATAATATGATGCCTATGTTTGACAAGTCTAATTATGACTATTGTAAAGCTCATATGAAATCACAACTAAAGGCTATTGATGAATGTGTTTGGTTATTGTGTGAAAGAGGGTGTACTTCTCCCACTGTCACCGTTGAAAATAATACCTCTTTAAAACCTGTGTCGGCCTAGACTGAAGATGTTTTAAAATGTCTAATTTTAATTCACATGGTTTGAGTGTTATTTCTGGAGCCGTCACTCTCGACGAGTTCCGCCGAACTATGATGTGTACCATGTCTAAAGAGGCATAGGATGTACTCCAATTGATACATGAGGGTACGAACGCGGTTAATGAATCAAAATTGCAAAATCTTGCCAGCCAAATTGAGACCATTACTATGTTAGAGTCCGAAACTTTTGATGAATTTTATGCATGTTTGTCGAACATTGTCAACACTAATTTTAATTTGGGTGAGGCGATTGATAACACGCGTGTCATTAAAAAGAATTTGAGAACTCTTTCAAAACGCTTTATTCCTAAAGTCACCGTTTTGAACTCTTTGGGAAATTTGAAATTACTTAAGTTGGAAGAACTTGTAGGAGATCTTCAAACCTATGAGATTGACATGTTTCCGCAAACCATGAAGGCTAAGGATAAAGGCATTGCTTTAAAGACTCATTTTAAGAAAAAGAAAGAAAAAGTTTGTGAGTCCGATTCTGAGGGCGATTTTGATTTTAATGATATGGCCTTATTTGCCAAAAATTTTAAAAAGTTTCTCAAAATTTCTAAAGAAAATTCTTCCAATAAAAAGGTATTTTTTGAGAAAAATAAAAAGAAAGGAAAGGCCAAACAAAGCGGTGAGAGGGAAAAAGAGAATGACTCAGATGAGGAGTGTGAGGAGGATTTTGAGAACGTGACTTGTTTTGAATGTGGGGGTAAGGTCCATAAGTCATTCGAGTGTCCTACATGGCTTAAAAAGAAAGGGAAGAAAGTAGCCATGCCTGCCACAATTACTGAAAATAGTGAAGGTGAGGGTGAAGAGACTAGTGGTGAGAAGTTTTTTGCCTTTTTAGCAAGTCGTGTGAACACCCACTTTGTCCCACAATAGTGCACACGAATGCGATGGTGATGATTTGAGCGCGTCAAGTGAGGGAGAAAGCGAGAGTGGAAATGGAGATTAAAGTGATCTCCAAAAAGCATTTAGAGATTTGTACACCGAGATCTTAAAAACAAAGAAGTATAATAGGGATTTAGGTCGTCGAGTGTTAGATTTGGAGAGAGAGAGGGAGGTTTTAAGAAAGGAAAATTGTGATTTGACCGATACGGTGTCTAGTCTGACGACACATGTATCCCAACTCGAGAGTGATCTCGAACGTGCCAGGGAAGTCAAAGTCAATTTTGAGAATGCACCTAAGAAGGTTGAAAAGGTGGTTCTTAATTCCTATAAGGGTAGAGTTGACTGGATAGGAAAAGGTCATGACGGTGCTTCCACTTCTTTTGTCGCACCCGAGACAATTCCCACTTTAGTTATAGATTCACTTGGCCCGAAAATTAACCCACCTAGGCTTCCCATTCCTATTAGAAGAGCGGGTCCTAGAGTTTTTAAGAGAGGTGTTACTAGGCCTATTTATGTTTGTTCCCATTGCAAGAGGAGAGGACACCTTAGGGAATTTTGCTTTAAGTTAGGTTATGTGTCATTTTTTGCTACTACACGTGTTTCTGCCAACATGCACCCACACATGACACTTTACATGCTCCTGGAGACGATATGAGAGAGTTTGCACATTTTGGTGAGCAAGTTAAGTTTTTGGTCAAAACTTCACAAAATTTAATGGAGGTTTTTCATAAGTTGGCACCACCTTTGGAAAACCCCTCCGCACCAAACGATTGAGGTTTGACTTGTTTACTAGCATAGGATGTTTTCCATGATGACATTATTTTCCTGTTTCTAGTATGTATCATTTTTGTATGTTTTCCATTTTTTGAAAAATGCAAAAAGATTTTATTTTGATAAAATTTTTGAAAAATCCAAAAAGTGTTTTGTATTTTATTTACACCGTTTATGGATGGACACTTAGGATGACCGAGTCACAATTTTATTCCATTTATCCATGTGACTGTTTGATAGTGTTTTGAGACAATATATCATGTCATCTTTGTACTTTATAATTTTTGGAATCATTGAGATGTAATTAAGTGTTAATTTCTACATGTTTGACTCATGATTTCCTTTATTGCACACGTGCACGGATTCCTTTGATTATTGTGCTTGTCTTATCACATGTTGGTTTGGTGTTTTCACTTCAATTCTGTCCTTAAAATGAACCAAGCGCGATAAAACTTGATAAGAAAGTTGTACATGTAAGAGCCGTTTGTGAGGCTGTGTGCTTTATTTGAAAACGGGGAAGGGCTACAAAAGGTTCACATTTGACCTTTGCGAATAATAAGCCACCGTTATATCGGACCTAAAAATTGAGGAATTTTATTACCCGAGGTCCAAAGAGGTTTAAAAGAGCCCGAAAAAATTTAAAGGCAATAAAAAGAAATTCATGCAAAAAAGGGGCCATTAGATTTTTGCACCAATTCTCCAAAGTTTGAGAATTTAGTTTATACCCTCTAAAAGAAAATATATATCAGGGAGTTTGGATGGAGAATTAAAATGAGTTTGCACGTCCTTGAAAGTCTTGAAAAATTGCACTCTCAAATATATAGTTTTGGACGTTATTGGTATGGAAATCACTTTGACTTTGATTTGTTGATTTGTATAAGACGATGTCATCTAAATTCAATAATTTTTACACCTAAGGATACTTTTGATGTTCATTCGTTAGGAGTACACGTACTTATCATGCACATATGATTGATTGAGTTGATTTACCTATCGAATGTGTTCACACCCATTCATTCCATTTCCATGACTTGGTTGTTTGAGTTTAAATCCATGGTGTGAGATTTTTGGTATCTTATTTTTGTATGAAAAATTTTAAAAATCAAAAATAGTTTGTGAAAGTTTTTGAGATACTCCTTTGCATGCGCGTAATTTGATCCTTGTTTGCTATGCATTTTTATGTTGACACTTTTGATTGTTTCTTCTTATCTGTCTATTTGGGGACATCATAAAAAGGGGCAGAAGAATTATCATGTTATTAGGGAGTTTTTTCATTATGGGGGAGATTTGATTTATCAATGCTTTATTCTTATATCATTTCAAACTCGATACGTCATGAAGGTTTTTGCTTTATCTCATATGTGTAGGTACAAAGATTGAAGATCATTATGTTGCACACCCTGATGAGAAAAGCTTTGAGATTTGATGAAGATTTTTGAAGAACTATTTGAGATCTTGCAAATTTATTCATGGGAGGGTAGATTTGTATAGGCATTTTGGTATTTGATAATTCAGATGTTTTTATGTATGTTCTGGCATAGACATAGGGGGAGATTTGTAAGGACATTATTTTATAAGTTCGTTATCAATTAATTATGTCTTATACCGTTACAACTGTCGAAGAAGTTCAAGAGAAATCTACATCAATACGGATTCGAATATATCAAGGTTCTTCATAAAAAAGCCTTCGTAAAGTTTACTTTTGTAAGGTTATGTCTTAAATACCTTAACTTTGCACTTAGAGCTTTGAATATTTTTTCAAAATATTTTCTAAGTGTTGGAGCAGATTTTTTTCATCAAAATTTGAGAATGAGTAAATTTTCTAAGTCCTATAGCGCTCCTCGATTTTGACGCCCAGGTCGTTCAAGCGAGATCTCATCTCGTTCGAGCAACATGGAGATGTCACGCGATGTCGTTCGAATGACATGTGTACTTCGTTCGAGTGAGATCCTATTTTCGTTCGAATGACTGAGGCGGCGTGTTTTTCTATAAATACTCATTAAAGGGTTTCGTTTTCATTAAGAAGTCCCAGCGTTTTTAAAGATAGAAAACTGCGAATCTGCATAATTCTTTTTGACTTCTTCTTTTAGGGTTTAATCCCTTTTTGTTTCAATTCACAATAATCCCATATGATTTGGTGAATTGTTTTGGTGTTCAAGAACACACTTTTCTTTTGTTCATTTTTTTGGGGGAGATATCTACAACTGGAAAGCTGCGTGCTATTGTGGAGGGAGTTTCTACAAAGTTTATGACTGCGTGTCATTGAGGATCTTCTACGTGTTGATTCTTTGCTGAAGACTGCGTGTCCTGGTGGTATAGCTGCGTGTGAACCATTGCTGATTTATTTCTATCCATTGCTTTGAAGGTTTAACGAAGACACCGTGCGTTATTCTTGTGGGTAAAAGCAAGATGGTATGTAAGTCAATGGTCTTGTAAACTTGTCAAAGTGTAGAAATAAAAGGTTTTGCCCTTCGGGGATTTTTCTTGAAATTTTGTGTCGCATGCTATATCTTATTTGGTTTGATACGTAGTTGCATGTTTAAGGGATGGATTAATTTGGTTTAAAAATAGACTCTAGTTAAATAAGTGTGCCAAATTAGAAATTTGCGAACTTAATCAATTATCACATCATCATATATTTTACACCAATGTTATGAACTGCTACTCCACCGCCAGTTACCACTCCTTCTGCATATGTACCTCCCATGGATTTTTATGATGATGATGGTAAGGATGATGATACTAGTGATCCTAGAACTAATTCTTTTTATTTATATTTGATAGTACCACCTGTGGTACTTTAATACATTTTGTTTGTATAAGATATTTGTACCAATTTTTCTTGGTACTTTAGACGATTTTGGATGGTTTTTTTGGTTTTATGAATTATTTTGATTTATATATTTTTCTATGGTTATATTATTATATCAATGCTTTGTATATAATATCATTCTAGTTAGATTGTTTGTATAACACGTATCCTTCTTTTGTGATTATTGCTTGATATCCTTAATGTATTAGTTCTTTCTTTTGATATTCATATTATGATTAAGTTGTATTTTCTTATTGTGTATTCCATTTATAGTTTTAGTGGTTCACATGCTTTACTAGCTTTTTCTTCACTATTTTTATTGGTCTTTGTGGTTGTGCTTTATAACCATGTTATAACCAGTGTCTATGACTTATTTCTTATTTTTTATTATTCATGTCAAAAGGGTGAGATGTTTTCTATCTTTCCCATGCTTCAAAAAGGGGAGATGATCCTTACACTATACCAAAATGCTAATTTTGTGACTGCCTTTTTGTAACTTCCAATGGGGGTGACAAACTTGTCACTCCCGGGAGAAGTCACAAAATTATTTGTAAGTCCCATTAGGGGTGATAAAATCAATGGGTAATAAAAAAGTTGAATCAATTAGTTTGTCATCGCTAACGAGTGTCACAAATGTTACCATATAATTAATTTTTGACTCCTATAAGTAGTCACAAATTTATAACTGTCACAAGCAGTCACAAATTTATTAGTAGGGCTAAGTTATGACTCTTATATGCAGTCACAAAATTATAACCGCTAAGAAGAGTCACAAACTTTGGTCTAATACTAAATTTGTGACTGCTATCGACAGTCATAAATTTGTAACCGCTCTCAGCAGTCACAAATTTGAGTATAATACTTGGTTTGTAACCGCTATTGGCAGTCACAAATTTTTTTACCTTACTTTTATTTCCCTCTTCTCTCTCCTATCTCTCTTTTCACACTCCCCTCCCTTTCTTCTTCATTTCTACACAATGTTTTGTTGTGAAGTTTTGTGCTCGGTGAAGTTTTCCTGTGAGTATATCCTTCATTCCCGCCCCTCTCTCCTTCATTTCATATGCTTTGTTAATATTTAATGAAAAATATTTTCATATGCTTAATTAATATTTAATGCTTCATCAATTTCATATGCTTCGTTAAATATGATTCCTTAAAATAAAATATTTAATGCGATATTTAAGAAAATTCTTATTGTATTCTGATTTATGAGCCTTGCATTGTTATGTTTTGGATATCTACACATTTGGTGCTAACACAGCAGGGGCTGCTCTCGCTCCTATTATTTTGATTATTGTTTATTTCATATATTATATATTTAGTTTTGATGAAGTATTTTGTTTATTTTGAGTATGTAGTAGTGTTAGTGTTAAATCTTTTTAAATTGAAACGCTAACCTATTATTTTGATTTTTGCAATGTTAACCCCAACATTTAAATTTTCATTAGTGTTCTTAGTTTCTATCTATGATTATTATAGTAATATATAGAACAAGCATGTACATATGTGTATGTGTGGGTTTTCATGTTTATATTATGTACGTATGTATGCATGAGTTGCACAAGATCAGTACTTGGTAGGAAGGAACTCTACTGAATAAAGCAAACACCTGATGTCTAATGTGACAGAACTAATTTGGATGTTGTAATACTTACATAGAACAATCACTCTTCTATTACAACATAGTCATGCAGATAATCACTCAAAACTTATTGGACTGCAAATAATGGCCTCCTCATATGGGTATCGCATCAAACTCGTTCTTTATAGGTATGCTAACTTTAATGGGAAGTGCTAAGTTTTCTTAAATTCTAGGGTTTTCATTAATTTAGGGGAATATGGAACCAATTCATGTAATAACTGAAATACTTGTGCTAAGCATATATGAATATTCATTTAGTTTTATAATTTATTGAGTTTCTATTTGTTTTTATTGTAGAATTAATGGGGTTTCCACAATATAAAGAGTGGATGGGTGAAAGTTGTAGAGTGGGGCAAGTATACGTTAATGGGGTTAAAGACTTTGTGAATTATGCAACGAAGAATCTCGAAACTGATATTATCCCATGCCCGTGCAATCGTTGAAAAAATGGTAAACGTTTGAAAGGGGTAGATGTAAAAGTACATTTGTTTCATTGGGGGTATGCAAGTTGACTACACGTTTTGGCATTTCCACGGGGATAGGGAATTTAAGTATATTCAAGAAGATATACTTGTTAATGAAATGGTTCACACATATGGTGAATCATTAGTACATGCTAGGTTAAACGATCTCATAAATGATAATTACGAAGTGCATGCAGCACAAGAAAAGTAAGATAGTAGAGGGGATGATTTAGGCTATGAGGATCATGTTGGCAACGATAGTGACCAAGATAGGGATTATATACAGTTAAAAGCAGCAGCCACAACACCATTATACCATAACTCGAACCCCGACCACATATTGTTATATACCATGGTTAGGTTGAACAACTTAAAGAGCAAATTTGGCTTGTCGGGAAAAATTATGACGTCAATACTCCTTTGGGCAAAAGATTTGCTCCCCAAAGAAAATACACGTCCAGTCAATTATCCGATCATGAAGGGTAATTTAAAAGGTTTGGGTATGAAATACAAATCAATTCATTTTTGCAAGTATGATTGTGTTTTATAGTATAAGGAGCACAAGGACAAACAGGCTTGTCCTGTATGTAAGGAACCTAGATATGAACAAAAGATGATAGTACATAATAAACGTTTATTGAAAGTAAATACATAAATACCTAAGAAGGTGTTAAAGTATTTCCCTTTAGGTCCTCGATTGAAGAGACTTTACAGTATACCTTGGATAGCAGAAGCAATAACTTGGTGTAGAGGGGGCTTGCAGCTCAGCGTGGCAACTCAAGCGTGACACCTTGGTGAGGCAGCTCAGCGTGGCAACTCAAGCGTGACACCTTGGTGAGGCAGCTCAGCATGGCAGCTCAAGTGTGACATCTTGGGGGAGCTTGCAGCTCAGCGTGGCAACTCAAGCGTGACACCTTGGTGAGGCAGCTCAGCGTGGCAACTCTTGGTGAGGCAGCTCAGCGTGGCAGCTCAAGCGTGACATCTTGGTGAGGCAGCCCAGCGTGGCAACTCATATTTTAGCTTGTGGTTTTAATCACATCGTACTTTCATTATTGATTTCTGTAAGCTTTAACGATTGTAATGACGTAACGATAATAATTGAAGGGTTTGTATGAGATCAAACGGTACTTGCGAGAGACCAGGCTTGGCAGGGCCTGGGAGAGCTTTCATGCTCTATCGAATGACCTCACTGTGGGAACTTTAGAGGGACCTGGTTTGGAGGATTGAGAAGTAAGGCACCGTTGGGGCTTGTCCTGACCATCTTAGATACACCTGGTAAAGCACCGAAGGACCCTGACCGTGGAACCTCAAGCGGAGCAGCTTGGAGTTCTATCGCGCATTAAGTTATGGACCAAACAACCCTATACTTAATGTCACATCTACTATGGGTGATGTCACTAGCCATCTAAACGTTTGTCAGACATACACTTGAGTAAACCGCTGTGGTATTTGGGGCTGTCAGGTAGTTGGTGAACCACCTCTGCGACAACAAACCCCTGACACACAGTGGATAGGCAAAAGGCATGTCTTGGCATTTAATGTTTATGACGTGGACACAACTAGTGCATCAGGCATTTAATGTTGTGACATAAAGTATGAGGGATGTCTTTCATACTCTTTAATGACTGAGTTGCCTCGGGGGTGGTGTGGGGGGCTATTTAAGGACCCCAACCACCTTTGAGGAGAGGATGATCTTTTTGGAGAATTAAGAAAAAGAATCATTGCAAACTAGAGAGTTCACTGACTCACCATTGTCATTTATTGCGAAGCTTTTAATATTTGACAGAGATTCTTGAGGGAGTTTGGTGTGTTGCTACCTGCCTATCAGGATGTATCTAGGGTGCTTATTTTCCCTCTCCCTCTAGCTAAGTCACTTCTAAAGTTCATTATTATTTCCTGAGTCATACACGAGAGGCTTTGTGAGTTTAAACTGAGTCCATCTTCATTGAGTTTTGTGTGTGTGTTTCCTATAATTAGTCTAGGGTGTTGGCTAATTTAACTCGTGGTTACCATACTCAATAGGGGTTACGCCTCCACATATATAATCTAAAGTACCCTCCTACATTTGGCGACTCCGCTGGGGAGGCATCCTTCTAGAGAAGGAGTATGGCGCAGGATAACGCTACTAGAAGACTCAATTTTGATGACATACAGCATAATGAAGAACAAGCTGCAAGGGAGCAGGAGGCCCTAAGAGATGGGGCTCCTCGGGGAGAGATACCGCTGGCTCCAATAACGATAGGCGTCCCAGGAGCTGCACAACCCTCCACGAGCGTAGGGCTGGGACCTACCCAGATGGCGCTCCTCATGAGCAAATTTTACGAGTTTTTGCAAACCCCAGTAGCTTCCACTATGCTGGGAGGATTGGAGACTAGTGCCTTCGTGACACCAGGAGTGGCCCCAGGGGCCCCACCAGGGGCAGGCGTTACGGGAGCGGTACCAACAAGTGTACCCTCTGTTGTGAATCCCACTGTGGGCGGCTCAGGCGTTTCAACGGCGCAACCGATAACGTTCGCTCCAGTTGCAACGAGCGCTCAACCATCTGCTCCGTTGCAGGTGGCCCCAGTGGCCTCGCCCTTGGAAGAGATGAGAAAAGAGATGCAGAAGGAGATGCTGAAGTTCATGCAGTCTTCCTCGCAGGCTGTGGGCGAGGTGGCAGCAGTCTACGACGACTTCCGGACACCTTACCCCCAGGAGTACAATGACGAACCCTACCCGAAGGACTATATTCCCCCTACCTTTGAAAAATATTCAGGGAAGGGGGGGAACCCGAAGGAGCACATCAAGCGTTTCGTCGAGCACCTGGGGGCGTATTGCAATGACAAAAAGCTTAGGCTGAGGGAGTTTTCCAAATCCCTGACTGATAAGGCCTACACTTGGTACTCTCACCTGCCTCCCAATAGTGTCTCCACGTGGGAGGAGATGCACGTATTGTTTGTCCGAAAGTTCTTCTTGGCAGAAGATGAGTTCACCCTAACCCAACTTGGCAGGGAGAGGCAAAGGCCAGGAGAGGAGGTAGTGGCCTATATTCGAAGGTTTAGGGAAAGGTCCCTTGACGTGAGGGAAGAAGCTAAGGAGGCCAGGTTACTACAAATTTGTGCTGAGGGATTACTTCCTGAGTATATCTGTCACTTGATCAATGAGACACGCGAGGGAACTTTTTCAGCTTTCTTAAAATCTGCAAGAAATATATCGTTGGTGGTGCGACCTAGCCCGGTAGTAGCCCCCATGATGTTCAGACAGACGATACAACCCATCGGGGGAAGGACTCAGGCCCCACGGGTAGGATATGTCGAGAGAGAAGATGGTGGCAAGGCTCAGAGGAAGGACAACAAAAGAAAGTTCGGAAGGGATAGGGAAGACCCGCCACCGTTGCCTTGTACGGTGGAGGAGGCTATGAGTTGCTATAACGCAATGGTCCAAGGCGGAACGGTTTACGAGCCAAAAGGTGTCCCGATAGAGGAGCCCGACGTGGCAACTAGGGCCAATCCCAAATATTGTCAGGTGCATCGAAAGGTCCAGCATCCAACAGAAAGCTGCTTCACGCTGCGAAGAATCATAGACAAGTACGTGAAGGCGGGAACGCTGCAAATTCCCCCACAAAACGTTAACAATAACCCGCTCCCGGCGCATGGGGCCAATGTTGTGACGGCCTATGATGAAGAGGTAGAGCGAGAGGGGAGAGGGGCAACGAGGGAGTTCGATAAAGCACTTGAGTATTGCACTAGAGGAATGGCCAACGTAGTTCTGGCGTATGATGAAGCAAGTGCTAGGGACGCAGAAGACGCCTATAGCGTTGAGGGCGAGGAAACAGGTCCAGTCATAGAATACAGCGCAGTTGCAAAATCCCCAAAGTTCGCTTGGTTCTTCGATCAAGTGGGGATACCAAAGGAGAGCAGACTGGAGATAACTCGGGCGATCCTTGACATCGCGAAGAAGGACGCGGTTCCCTCGCTGAAATGGAGAGGACCCATGGCGAGGCTGGTAAAAAAGTTCCTATCAGAGGTGACCTTCAGCGATGCAGATAGAGCTGTAAGGTTCCCTCATAACAGGCCCTTGTATGTGACGGCCAGTATCAACGGGGTTAGTTTTGCAAGAACGCTTATGGATGGGGGTGCTTCCATCAACATTATGCCGATCAACTCCTTCCACGCAGCTGATATCCCAGAAGAAAGGTTGGTTCCCATGCCTCTGGTAATCTCAGGGTATGACAACCAATCTTCCAAATCCATTGGGTATGTGAATGTGGGAATTGTAATGGGAAATCTGAGTTCCCACATCAAGTTCCATGTAATAGAAAGTGCAACTTCCTATCATTTACTAATAGGAAGAGTATGGATGCACAATCAAGGTTTAGTTCCTTCAACATATCATCAATGCGCCAAGGCGAATGTTAAAGGAACAGAAGTGACCATTAGGGCTACAAAAAGGCCCTTCGCCATCGAGGAAGCTCACTTTGTGGATGCGGCCTTTTATACGGAGTTGGAGGAAGATGCTCGAGTCCTAACAAGAAGAATGGAGGGGGCATGGGTTCCCTCGATCAGAGATAGAATGGGGCCTCTGAACGAGCAAGGCAAAGAAGCCGCGAATAATGAAGGGGTGAGGGCCGAAGAAACCCATCAGGTGATCCCGCGACCCCAAGGTACTATGAAGCAGCTCAAAAACAAAGTAAAGCTTAGAATGGATCCCGTGGAGCATGAGGTCCAACGACAAAGCGTGCTGAGTCGCTTTTCAGGAGGAAGAATCACTGAGGCTTCGAGAGAAAGGAAGAGGAAGGCCTTGGCAACAGCTACCAACAGGCAATGCAAGAAGGTGATCACTGAGGAGGGGAAGGTGGTATACCGTTTATAACGATGTGAGCGGGCGGCCGAAGAGACCGAGGATGGGGCTGACCCGTTATATGAGTGTTTCTTGATAGATCAACAGGGACAGTGTATGGTGATAGACAACTCCAACATACAGGAGTTCGTGGAGGAGGTCGCCGAAGAACCAGACTACATGGCAAATCAACCGAAGCCCCAGGCACAAGAGTTGGAGTGGTTGAACCTGGCAGGAGAAGGGGAAGACCCAAGGCCCATCTTCATCGCGAAGGATCTCGGTAAGGCGAAGCGAGAAGCCCTGGTTGGGCTAATCCGGGAGTTCATAGATGTCTTTGCGTGGAAGTATACCGAAATGGAAGGGCTAGATGAGGGAGTGAGCTGCCACAAGCTAAACGTGACACCTTCAGCCATCCCGGTAAAACAGGCAACAAGAACTTATAAACCTGAGTTGGACTTGAAGATCAAGGAAGAGGTTCAGCGTTTATTGGCAGCAGGATTCATCAAACCAATACAACATCCCCTGTGGCTATCTAGCATTGTGCCAGTAGGGAAGAAGGACAAGAATCAAATAAGGATCTGTGTGGATTTTAGAGATTTGAACAGGGCTTGCCCCAAAGATGAGTTCCCTCTACCTTCCATCGATAGCTTGATAGATGCCACGGCTGGACATGAGATGTATAGCTTCATGGATGGGTATGTGGGGTACAATCAGATCAAGATGGACCCCGTGGACGCAGAGAAAACGACATTCAGAACCCCGTTGGGCAATTTCATATACAAAGTAATGCCGTTTGGACTTAAGAACGCGGGAGCTACTTATCAAAGAACAATGATGGCCATTTTTCACGATTTCCTCCACAAATTTGTAGAATTCTATGTGGATGATTTGGTCATCAAATCGAAGAAGGAGGAGTCCCACCTAAATGACTTAAAGAAGGTGTTTACTCGATGTAGGAAGTATAAACTAAGGATGAACCCATTGAAGTGCGTCTTCGGAGTAACATGTGGGAAGTTTTTGGGCTTCGTGGTTGATCGACAAGGGGTGCAGATGGACCAGGATAAACAACGCGCGATCTTAGAAATGCCGTACCCAAGAACGGCGAAGGAGCTAAAAAGCTTCCTCGGAAAGGTCTCCTACCTCAGAAGATTTGTACCAGGATTGGCCGAGGTAACACACCCGTTGATGCAACTGCTGCGAAAGAACACAAAGTTCAGGTGGGAAAAGGATCACCAGGAGTCCCTCGATGAGTTGAAGAAACTGCTCGTTTCACCGCAAATCATGGTTCCTCCACAGGCAGGAGCACCGTTGCAGTTATACCTCACCTCCACTACAAGGTCCGTTGGAGCTTTGCTGGCACAGGAGATCGACGGGCAAGAACGGCCAGTGTATTACCTCAGTAGGATCATACATGGGCCAGAGATTAGATATAGCAGCCTAGAAAGGCATTGTTTGGCCTTAGTCTTTGTAGCACAAAAACTTAGACATTATATGCTGTCTTTTACAATTCATATTGTAACTAGATGTGATCCTATTAAGTACTTGTTGGCTAGAACTATCTTGATTGGCAGGGCAGCTAGGTGGTTCCTTATTCTCTCCGAATATGATTTAAAGTGTGTGGTTCCTCGTGCTATCAAGAGCCAGGCGTATGCTGATCTGTTGGCAATCTTTCCATCAGGAACGTTTGAACCACCTAAAGAAGACATTCCGGGAGACGACTTACAAGCCAACTATCTGGACACAACCGATGAGGAATGGACGATGCAGTTCGATGGGTCTTCGGCTGAAAAAAAAGGAGGGGCAGGGGTCATCCTTTCAAAAGGAACGGAGGAAATTTGCCTTTCCTACAAACTAGATTTCCCTTGCTCCAATAACGAAGCAGAATACGAAGCGTTGGTACTAGGGTTGCTGGAGGCTCTTCGAAGGGGAATTCGTTCACTCTGCATCAAGGGTGATTCGAACTTAGTAATTCAGCAAGTTAATGGAGAATATGCGTTGAAACACATGAATTTGGCACCATACAGAACGATCATTCAAAGGCTCCTCAGCCAGTTCCATCGGGCCAAAATCAGAAGACATCCCAGAACAATGAACCGACATCCAGACGCTTATGCCACTATTGCTCAAAAGATGGTCATGAGGAGCGATACGACTATTGTTACGATCCAACGAAGAACAGCTCCTTCGGTGATACAGTCAATACTACCGACGGAGGGAGACGCGGGTTGGAGAGGAGAGGTCAGGAAGCAACTGGAGTCTGGCGAAGGAGCTATGGGACTCAGAGAATTGGCCCAATACTTTACAAACCAGGGAAATCTTTACTTCAGAAATGCAGGGGGATGGTTATCGAGATGCATTGGGCCAGAGGAGGCAGAGCGGAGGTTGAAGAAAACACATGAGGAGCACTGCGAAACAACTGAGATACCTCTTTATAGGAGAATTCAAAGAGGGGGATATTTTTGGCCTAAAATGAAACAGGATGCGGCAGAACTATAACGGAATTGTGATAAGTGTCAGCTATTTTTCGAAGCAGCTGAGTGCCATTTCATTGAAGCCCAAACAGACTGGAGGCAGCCCTATATCGACTTTATTCAGGGTGGAATTGTCCCAACGGAGAAATTGGATGCGATGGGACTAAGGCGAAGGGCCCCGAGGTTCTATATCCAAGAGGGGCAGCTTTATCGAAGGGGGTACTTCAACAGGCCGTTGCGTTGCATTACAAAAGAAGAAGCAACTGAGGTCCTCAAACAAGCCCATGACCCAGCTCACATGGGAGGGGCCAAGTTATATGATCAGCTGATGACGTTGGGGTATTATTGGCCAACGATGGAGAAAGACTCCGCCGAATTTGTCCGAAAATGCAAGGCTTGCCAGCTTCATGGAAATATGATCCATGCCCCATCGGTGGACTTACACTCTCTGGCAACGCCTTATCCTTTCCACACTTGGGCGTTCGACCTCGTGGGGGCGATACATCCTTCGTCGAGGGGTAAGATATGGATTCTGGTAGCAACGGAGTGCTTTACAAAATGGGCTGAAGCAATACCACTTAGAAGGGCAACGGCTGGAGTAGTGAGTAGCTTCATCAGAGAGTATATCATTTGCCGTTTTGGGATCCCAAAGGTTATTCTCTCAGATAATGGGACTCCCTTCGTCAACTCAGAAGTAACGATGCTCACAGACAAGTACTCCATTGTTCATCACACTTCAACGGTAGCATACCCGAAGGGGAATGGTCAGGCTGAAGCAACTAACAAAACTCTGGTTAATATCTTGGCTAAAACGATGGAGGACTTTCCAGGATCGTGGGATGACAAGATACCAACAGTGTTGTGGGCCTATCGAACGACGAAGAGGAAGCCCACAGGGTACACTCCGTTCTCCCTTGTCTATGGGGCTGAGGCAATTCTTCCAGTAGAGTTGGAAGTTCCCTCGGCTCGATACGCCTTGCGAAGCAGCATGCTCCCTCAGAACAGGCATGTGCAGTTGGAGGCATTGGATGAACACAGAGACAACGCGATGCAACATTTTCAAATGTATACAAAGCAGCTCTCTAGGGCATATGACAACATGGTAAGACCAAGGAGGTTCGTGGAGGGAGATCTCGTTTTGAAGGCAGCAGTGAAACACATTAGGGGACTTCCTCTGCCAAAGTTCGCAGCCAATTGGGAGGGACCTTTCATCGTGAACGAAGCTCATGATTCAGGTTATTGCCTAATTTCTAAGTTGGAGGAAGATAGGCCATTCAAAATTAACAATAAATGGCTGAAAGTATATCATGTGTAGACAGTTTGTTTGTACCATCGATGTATTGGGTCTTCTTATTATGAATATACAAGTTTTACTGATGATATGAAATATAGACATTGATATGAAAGCAAGCATAACTCAGAGATAAACTAAACAACGTACATTCTTCCATTCATTAAAGAAGAGAGCATTACAAGCAAAATAGGGAACTACTGCCCAGGAATTACATGAATGAAAGAAAGAAAATATGTACAGGAGTTTTACTACGCTAGGAGAAACCACAGATCCGGGGAAGAGAAAAAATCCCCGGGGAGGCCCGAAGAAGCTGATGCAAACGAATTTTGAGCGTTGACAGCAACCTCTAGCCTGGTTTGCACCTGGGCGCGTTCAATAAGGAGCTTTTCCCGTTTTAGCTTAGCCAAACGCAGAGCTTCTTCGGCTTTCGTTACTTCTTCATCGGCCGATTCCAAAAGAGGTGCCAGCTCGGCTAACTTAACCTCCTCAGCCCGTTGGTCCTCCTGGCACCTTATCAACGCTTCCCTCTGGCTGATCAGTTGCTGGTTCTTCAAAGCCTTCAGATGCGTTATAAGCCAGTCAAAACGGAAACCATCACTCCCCAACTCCTTCAGAAAACCTAGAAATTGGTTGAGAAGGGATCTGGTAACACTGGCAGTGGGGGTACTAGCAATTTCAGCAACAACGATCGCCATGCCTTGCAGCCTGTGACTCATCACATGAATATTTGAGCGCAGGCAATCCGGTGTGAAGGTCTCAGGATGGTGATCCACCAATTGTTCAATCACCAGCCGATGGTTGACGGGCATTTGAGGAGATTGCCGAAGCACCATGAGACAGAACGAGTGAGGAGCTAGGTCGGGAAGAGGGACCTCACACCCAGATTCACTCTCGGCTGCAGCACCAGTCGTAGAACCTTGATCATCATGAATAGAATTTTCCGAAGCATCAGGTTCTCGGAAGGGCGAGCCTACAGGTGAGAGGACTGGGGGCGAATCTTCCCGAGCAACCTGAAAAGAAAAGCCCAAATAAGGATATGAAAAATCTTAACAAGCGTTTTCGTTGTTAAGTCACCGATATAAGGTGGAGTTTGCGAAAAAATCTTAACAAGTGTTTTCATTGTTAAGTCACCGTTATAAGGTGGAGTTTATGAAAAAAAAACTTAACAAGCGTTTTCGTTGTTAAGTCACCGTTATAAGGTGGAGTTTATGAAAAAAAACTTAACAAGCGTTTTCGTTGTTAAGTCACCGCTATAAGGTGGAGTTTATGAAAAATCTTAACAAGTGTTTTCGTTGTTAAGTCACCGTTATAAGGTGGAGTTTGCGAAAAAATCTTAACAAGTGTTTTCGTTGTTAAGTCACCGTTATAAGGTGGAGTTTTATGGAAAAAATCTTAACAAGTGTTTTCGTTGTTAAGTCACCGTTATAAGGTGGAGTTTTGTGAAAAATCTTAACAAGCGCTTTCGTTGTTAAGTCAACGTTATAGGATGGAGATTATGAAAATCTTAACAAAAGATAGGAGGAAAGATATACCTCAGTCACAATGGGAGCATTTGAGGCAGCCACAGGGACAGGAACCGTTGGGGGAGCAATTATTACCCCAGATGCCATAACGGGATCCCTGGACGCAGAAGCCTCCACGCTTGTCCAAACCTGATCACCCGTGTAGGGCACAAGGGAAAGCATATGGGGTTCATCACGAGAGGACACGGAGCCCTCAAACAAAGCCACATCAGGAGGGGGTGTAAACACACCAACCTGGGCCCTCACTACAGGAGTTGATGCAAGATCGGGAGAAAACTGTGCACAAAGCCAAGTGTTAGAAAAGAAGAATGGGCACAGAAAATATGAAGAAATAGCTCGACGTGTTGCTTACCTCAGTTATGGTGCTAAACAAAGGAATGACAGTCGGGGGTCTCATCAGCATCGTTGGAAGAAGAATACTTTCCAACAACGAAGACACTTCAACCTGGGGTACCCAAAACATATCACAATTCAGTAAGCCAAATAAGGAAAGAATATGACTGAAAGAACTACAACAAACAAATTACAGATCACATCATACCTCGGGTTCACTCTCCTCAGCAAGTACAAGGGGCAGAGGAACCTCGGATGAGGCCTGTAAATCTGAAGGGACCAAAGGTGTTATCTCGGGAGGTGCCACTTCGGGCAGGGTCATCGCTTCAGGCGAGGAAGCACTCGCAGGGTCAACGGCATCACCTCCCGCAATGACATCCCTCGCACGTTGGCTGACTAAACGACGAGAATACGTAAGCCCTGTCATGGGGGAACGGGGAGGAGTCACATCGGTATGAGATACACCGAAGCGTCCCCCCACGAAAGGCCTCACGGGAGGACTGGACGAGTCTGGTTTTTCTATTTCAACCCCCTGCAAAACAGTTGTCAAAGAAAGGGGGGGAGGGATAAGTATACACACAAGCAAAGACAGTCATCCTCAAGCAAAAAGGGGATAATAATTAAGTCAGCAATGCATACCTCCGATTCAGAAGGAGAACGAGAGGGCACAACCACGGGCGAAGTGGGAGGAGTGGCAGCAATTGAGGGGGCAGAGGTTGATTGCACCTCAGGGGTCAGGCGTACTTCAGGAGTCCGTTTCTTCTGGGACTTGGTGCCCAGAGTCTTCTTTCTCGAGCTAGCTGCACTAATGCTGACGCCTTGAGGAACCCGGGAACTCTTCCTCTTTTTGGCCGTTGGCTCTGAAGGATCCACCACCACCGTGGGGAAAGCAGCGGGGGAAGGGGCAACGACCGCATGCCGTTGATACTCAGCATGTATTCGGTCCAGTTCTGCCTGGGCCTCCTTCCTCACACGCTCAGCCATCTCAGCAGGCATAGGAGGAGGAACGGATGCTATAGGAAGAGCTGCCACGGGAGTTTGGGGCTTCTGGGACTTCGACTTTGATTTCGATGTCCCACTCTTGGCCGTTCTTGCTTTCTTAGCAAGAGGTTGAGAAGCCCCCTCATCGGTAGTAGCTGCAGCAGAGGGGGCAGCCTTCTTTGCAGCAGCAGTTTTTGACTTAGGCGTGGCAACTGGGACCATGGCACAAAGTGGGGGAAGCTCCTTGGGAGGTGCTTTGTGGGTTGAACTTAGAGGGAACTCTATCCCAAGCACAGAGTTGCCCTTTAGCCCCAACTCTAGGGCAGAAAATGAGCAAACAGGAGGGTACACTGGCTCTTGCTCGATGAACTTAGCAATTTCAGCTAGTTGTCTTGGCCAATATTTGGTGGCAAAAAGAGGGGTCACATCCCCACGCCTAGTAATACTAGGAATGGTGACACGCCCAGCCATTGCTGAGGATATCCCCCACGCAGCAGTTGAAGAAAACAACGAACATGCCTCGGCAAAGGAGACTTTGGGGTTTGATGATTGGAAAACTGGACGTGGCACCCCCTGGTCAAACCCAAACTGACGGCTGCATCGGTTGGGGTTGTAATGCTCGCTCGAGTATCCCCAATCGGTGTATGAGGGCAGATATCCAGGAGAAAGAAGAAGAACTACGGCCAGCGAGGGGTCCTCGATGTCAGGAGAGGGATCCCGTATCATTCTGGCATCAGGATGAAAAAACTTACAAGTGTGAAAAAAGGCCTCTTCTTGATAAGGCCTCATAACGAAGCTCTCAAAACGGTCAATCACTGAAATCAACTCCTTTCGGCTTTGCCTCTTATGGTAAATAAAGGACCGAGGAGGCAGAATTGATTCAGCCGAAGGAGGTCTGTTGGACTTGGCCGCTACGGCAGGAAAGCGGAAGTAAAGAAAGCTAGTCAGAAGCACACTATTGGCAAAATTGGCTAAGTTATAACGACCAATAGAGCGTTCCATGTCGAATAAAGTCCTGTCTAACCAGGTGTACAAGGATCCCAGGGCAATTGCAGCCAGGGGAAGCTTTATGCCTCGAGCTAGGCGAAGGGACAGGTTGATGAGGTCTCTTCGGGGCTGATCATTAGGCTTGCCCGTCAAAAAGAAACGGGACAAAATCACAAGAATGTAAGCGGGAAGCTCCAACGATGTACCTTGACCAGGGGCAGTTGATGAAGAGCTGCCTTCGCTGGAACTCTGGAAGAAATAGTTGATCAGGGGAGAAAAAGTAGCTTTGTTGGAAGAGCCGATGCAGCTTCGGCATATGCGATCCAACTCCGAACGATCCGCAGTCTCTTGAGCATCAAGAGCTTCATCGGTGTAGGGCTCATGGCCTGTTGCATCGAGGCCCAAGAGCTCACACACATCCTCCAGAGTTATGGTAAACTCACCCCAGGCAACAATGAACGTATGAGTATCCACGTTCCATCGAGAGATCAAGACAGGAAGGGCAGCATTGTTCTTTGAAATGGTGAACTCACCAAACCATTTAGCCCGTTGCAGTCCAATCTTGGTAAGAATATCAGCATAGGAACTCTGCATGTGAGAGTTCCAGGCAGCAAAGTGGGCGGGGGATCCCCCGGGTGCTTCGAAATCAATGTGGGACCATGGAAAGTCCCCTCGCTCTAAGCGAAATCTCAGAGTTCCTTCTGGGGGCAAAAACCCCCACTTAGACACCTCTTCGTCTTCATCACCCAGCAACAGGGCGTCAAACTTGGAGGAAAAGCAAACAGCCTTACAGGCAACAGCAAAACCATCACCCTCCCCAAAAACGGGAGAGCGACGGTAAAATCTCAGCTGCTCTTGGCGAGCAGCACCCCGGGCGGAGGCAGCAGTGGTGGTGGCAGACGGAACACTGGTGGCAGAAATGGTGGGGTTGCTTGAAGACGCCATGGCAGAAATGGTGCTTGAAGCCGTAACAAAGAAGGTTTTGAGAAAAAAGGGATTGAAGGCAACACTGGAGACGAACGATCACAAGTAGTGTTATAACTCTCTGCAACAATGGCGTATCTATCTCTCTCTCTCTCTTTATAAGAACAGAAGCGATAGTCTGAGGAAAGAAGGTAACAATGAAGTAGGAAAGAAGATAACAATGAAGTAAGGAAATAATTGAAGAAGAAAGAAGAAGTAGAAACAGACCCTTTAGGCCCACGTGGTTAAGGTTCAAAGTATTTTGAAAAAATGGCTGTTGAGACTTTCGAGTTTGGCGTTTAGATTTTCCCACCCTCGCACGTGCACGGCCGCCTGTAATCATTTCACAAGAACACGTGGCACTTCGGGAAGTGCTGTGACAGTTGAAAAGACAGCGCACGTCACTAATGAAATGATGCATAGAGAACAGGAAGCGTTGCCTTCCTCAGCAAGTTTGAGTTTTGGCGCCAATCTCCTTGTCAGACTTATCCAACGGAGCCACAGCGAAGAAGATGTTCCAACGGTTACACAAAGAAAAATCCATCAAGATGAGCCATTTCATGCAGACATTTCTTGTCCCAATAAATCTCTCCACGAGGGGGCAAATGTAGAGGGGGCTTGCAGCTCAGCGTGGCAACTCAAGCGTGACACCTTGGTGAGGCAGCTCAGTGTGGCAACTCAAGCGTGACACCTTGGTGAGGCAGCTCAGCGTGGCAGCTCAAGTGTGACATCTTGGGGGAGCTTGCAGCTCAGCGTGGAAACTCAAGCGTGACACCTTGGTGAGGCAGCTCAGCGTGGCAACTCTTGGTGAGGCAGCTCAGCGTGGCAGCTCAAGCGTGACATCTTGGTGAGGCAGCCCAGCGTGGCAACTCATATTTTAGCTTGTGGTTTTAATCACATCGTACTTTCATTATTGATTTCTGTAAGCTTTAACGATTGTAATGACGTAACGATAATAATTGAAGGGTTTGTATGAGGTCAAACGGTACTTGCGAGAGACCAGGCTTGGCAGGGCCTGGGAGAGCTTTCATGCTCTATCGAATGACCTCACTGTGGGAACTTTAGAGGGACCTGGTTTGGAGGATTGAGAAGTAAGGCACCGTTGGGGCTTGTCCTGACCATCTTAGATACACCTGGTAAAGCACCGAAGGACCCTGACCGTGGAACCTCAAGCGGAGCAGCTTGGAGTTCTATCGGGCATTAAGTTATGGACCAAACAACCCTATACTTAATGTCACATCTACTATGGGTGATGTCACTAGCCATCTAAACGTTTGTCAGACATACACTTGAGTAAACCGCTGTGGTATTTGGGGCTGTCAGGTAGTTGGTGAACCACCTCTGCGACAACAAACCCCTGACACACAGTGGATAGGCAAAAGGCATGTCTTGGCATTTAATGTTTATGACGTGGACACAACTAGTGCATCAGGCATTTAATGTTGTGACATAAAGTATGAGGGATGTCTTTCATACTCTTTAATGACTGAGTTGCCTCGGGGGTGGTGTGGGGGGCTATTTAAGGACCCCAACCACCTTTGAGGAGAGGATGATCTTTTTGGAGAATTAAGAAAAAGAATCATTGCAAACTAGAGAGTTCACTGACTCACCATTGTCATTTATTGCGAAGCTTTTAATATTTGACAGAGATTCTTGAGGGAGTTTGGTGTGTTGCTACCTGCCTATCAGGATGTATCTAGGGTGCTTATTTTCCCTCTCCCTCTAGCTAAGTCACTTCTAAAGTTCATTATTATTCCCTGAGTCATACACGAGAGGCTTTGTGAGTTTAAACTGAGTCCATCTTCATTGAGTTTTGTGTGTGTGTTTCCTATAATTAGTCTAGGGTGTTGGCTAATTTAACTCGTGGTTACCATACTCAATAGGGGTTACGCCTCCACATATATAATCTAAAGTACCCTCCTACACTTGGCATGGTCGAGCGGAGGTGGGTGAGAATCTCATACGGCATCCAATTGATTAATCTGTGTGGAAATCTTTAAATCAGTGATACCTGGACTTTGCTAAAGAAATACGCAACATTATCCTCAGAATATCAACCGATGGGTTACCCCGTTTGGCAAATTGAGCACAGATAAGAGTATATGACCTGTGTTTATGGTGCCTTTAAATTTTCCCTCATCATTGTGCATGAGAAAGGAGTTTTTAATTTTATCGTTGTTGATACGAGGTCCAAAAGCACCGGGTAGTGACATTGATGTTTTCTTAGCGCCACTAATCGATGAATTGAATGAGTTATGGGTTGAAGGTGTGAGAGCGTTCGACTCATACAAAAAGGAGAAATTCACTTTGAGAGCTATGTTAATATGGACAATTCATGATTTTCCTGCTTATGGTACCTTGTCTGGGTGCAATGTACATGGTTACCTGGGTTGTCCTATATGTGGAGAGGAGACTGAAGTCAACTGGCTTAAGAAAAGTGGTAAACTTTTTTTATCATAGTCATAAGAGATTTCTACCCCAAAGTCACAAATTCAGGTCAATACGAAACAATTTTCTCCCAAAAGGCACCGAGACGCGGCCACCTCCCCCAAGACTTTCTAGTTTCGAAATTGAAGAAAGGTCATTAAAGGCAGATCAAAAGTTGAGGGGGAAACACCCCATAATTTTAGCCCAAAATCATAAAAGAAAGGATGTTGATGTGAAGACGGCGTGGTCGAGGAGATAAATAATGTTTAATTTGCCATACTGTAAGGAACATCCTATGCGACATGTGATAGACATAATGCACGCTGAGAAAAATATTACTGAGCATCTCGTAGGCACATGCATTGGTGGTTCTCATTCCAAGTATGGAGAAAAAGCCCATGAAGATCTTCGTGATTTGAAGATTAGAAGATCATTATGGTTGAAAGAAGATTCAAACACTAGAAAAAAGCATATGCCAGTTGCATCTTATACTTTGAGCATTGAAGAAAGAAATATGTTCTTAGAAACATTAAAGGGCTTGAAGGTACGTTCTAATTTCTCATCCAACTTACGCAGGATTGTCTGCGACGTAATAAAAGATTTGAAAAAGTTCAAGTCTCACGATTGGAATGTGATAATGCAACTTGTCCCTCTGTTGTTTGGACACTATTTTTCGTAACACAAGGATCTTCGAAGGGCCATTCTACAAACTAGCTTATATTTCTCCCTATTGTGCGAGAAAGTTATCAAAATGAAGCACATAATGGCAGTGAAAGAAACTTTGGCCAAGGCTACTTGTGTTTTGGAGAAGTACTTTACTCCCTCATTCTTTGACATAATCATCCACCTTTTAGTGCATTTATGCGATGAAGAGCTTTTATGTGGACTAGTAAGGTACCGATGGATGTATTCGTTCGAATGGTTAATGAAAACTTTTAAAGATTATGTTAAGAATACACGGTACGTTGAGGGGTCCATTACTGAGGAGTACATTATGGAAGAGGCTTACTTTTATGAAAAGGAATATATGCCTAACCCAAACGTTGGAGGTCGTGAACACTTTATTCATGAATTAGAATAGTTTACGGATGAGGAGGCCCTGGGGAAAGGTAAGGTAGTGAAGCTAACAAGTACACAATATAACCAACTGGCTCGATATGTATTCGAGATGCATGAAGACATAGATAAATGGAAAATGTGAGTTTATTTAATTTTTTTTGTAAAATAATGTAATATTTTCGATGTTATATTCATTATAAATTAATATTTTTATTGTTTTAACCAAGGCAATATAATAAGTGCGGCCGTGCCAAGAGGAGGAAGGGAGGCGCGAACGCAAATAATGACTTTAGGGATTGGGTAGCTTCCGAGGTGAATACATAAATACCTCACTTTTATTTACTGTCTTTGCAACATATTCACAATGAAAAATACTTTATTGGTTTCAGTTATTGAAAGCTGGTGAAGTATCGATGAGGCTTGCACGTCTAGCAAATGGGCCTAGTTTTGTAGCTAGGGAGTTTGGACAATATCGTGTCAATGGTTTTGTGTTCTCTTGAAGCACACACGAGCTAAAACTCATTGGGAAACAAAATAACGGCATTTCATGTAAAGCATTAACTCATTTCAGTGCAAGCGCGAAAGATAAAAACTTGATAGAAGCTGAAATGACGTATTATGGGATTATGAAACTAATTGTGCTATTAGATTATATATCTTTCAGAATACCTATATTTTACTATGATTGGGTGAGAGTGAAGGACAAGAATGCATGTATGGTCGACCCTGACACCCACATAGTGCAGACTGATTTGGCCAAGTTGAAGAGTAAAGATAATGTGAATGATGAGTCGTTCGTTTGTGCATTACTAAACTTAAAGCAAGTGTTTTATGCAAAGATCCCCAACAAAGATCCATGGTTTGTTATTTTACATTCTCCTAAGCACTTGACTACATCGGTAGACGACATAGAGGCACCTATCGAGATTCAGTCTATTCTAGACGACAACCCATAATTAAAGAAATTATTAAACCCATTAGAGGAGTAGATGTTTAATTATAGCATGTTCTGTTGTTTTAAATGTTGACTTCAAAGTTATGTATAATAACATGTTTTAATTATTTCGTAGCACGTATTCATAATGACTTTTGTTCACAAGTTTATTATTACTTTTTTCAGGATGTCATATATTGTATATACATGCAATGATTTTCAAAGTAGGTCTTTTATAGAGAACACATTAATTTATCGGCACGACTATCGAAAAATCAAATAATGCAATTACTTATGAGATCATGGTTGGAACATACCTAAAGCATATTTATTTCAATCAATACTACACACACTACCTCAAAGTTGGGATGAAGCAGTCGAAATGGTTTTCATAAAACGCAATCCAAGTAATGCGAAGCAGATAGTAGAGTTTTTAGAACTCGAAGAAAGAAAAATCCAACCTTTGTGGATAGAACTGAAAAGCATAAGGATGCATTCAGACTCTACTATGAGAAAACATATGCATAACATTGTTAACATCTATTATCGACTTAGGAGAGAAGGCATATGTCCTAACATGTTTAGTGTCAGAAATGCAATTATCAACACACTTCCGCAGACATGGCCAATAAAAACTTTACGTGAAATGATGAAGTATGAAACTTATGACATGGTTTAATTATCAAAACTTTTAGAATATGTCAAAAAGGTATAACTTATATTATATTTTTTTTATTATTTCCTTACTCTTGTATTAACATATGGACTAATGCATAAATATATAAATGCAGAAAATGGCGTCCGAGAATACAATTCCATCATCCAGGCCAGAAAGTTCAAGTCATGATGAACATTCTTCCATTAATTCTCGTGCGGACGTTTCCCTTAACCTATTTGGTTGGACAATAGGTGGCAAGAATCCCTTTAAAGCTCGAGCCTTGTCTTTGTTAAAATCTTATATGGGCTTAAAATATAAGAGTTGGGATATGGTTGAGCAAGTAAAAAAAGATAACTTGTGGGATACGCTCGTGAAAGAGTTCAGTCTTTTGGCCGATCAAAAGGAGGGGTCCATGAAAGCCATTAGTATTCAATTGAAGAAGTAACCTCCACTCGACATATTTTAAGGGGTTGGACAATGATGGGATAAAGGCCCTGAAGGATCGAGTACTGGAGAAAGATCATATTCTTGTCCATGAGTGGAATGAATTCGTCTTACGCGAAGCATCTGAGGCAAAATTGAAATAAAGACACCAAGGCCGAGTGAACAGGGCTAAAAACACTGACGTCCATTATCTTGGTCGGATGTCATATGTTGAGAAAATCGAGGAGATACACCCTTTCTTATTTTAATGTGTGTGTGTGTGTGTATATATATATATATATATATATATATATATATATATATATGTCTTGCTCAAATAGTTAATGATAAATTAATTTGTAGGTGCTTAAAAATAAACAACCTTTTAATCGTTTGTAAGTGTATATCGAAAGTCCTAGGCGAAAAATTGGGGAGTTTCACCCAAAGGTAGCTGATGATATGGTGACTTTCGTAACCTCAGTTGTAATAATTAAATTCCTTCAAATTTAGTCGTTCAATCATTTTAATGGATTCATAAATAATTTTGCAGTAAAAATTGAGTGATCTGATAAGTAGTCAAGTTTCAAGCCAAACCAATATTGATACAGATGCATTGACTGCCTTTAGAGGAAAAAACACTAGGGGCGACTCGTGGTGTTGGACCCGTATCCAAAAGTAAACTTAAGGAAATAGCTCCTATAGTATCACAGTTGACTAGAGCAAAGACACGAGAAGAAAAACATGATGAGGATATGTCATTTCTCAAATCATCTGCTACCATGCTTTTAAGTGATTTTGAATCGAATGGACTCAAAATACCAAATCCATGTCCTCGCAATTATACTCACATCCCACATCCAAGTCCTCGCAATTATACTCCTGTCCCATATCCAAGTCATCACAATTACACTCCAGTCCCGTATCCAAGTCCCCATGATTACACTCCTACCCCCCGTCAACTGAGCCAAACTTTAGAGATTCAACTGAGCCAGACTTTGGATAATTAATTGATCCTCCACATGATCCATATGTCGATTTATTAGATTTTTCAAATCAAAGGAAGATTACAAGTGGACAAGTTGTGGCTTCAGCTTCTACTGGAACGGTGGTGCATGGCTATCAACTACTGATATTTGAACGCAAGGTTTATGTTAGTAGTGTGGATCTAGGAGAAGAGAGTCATCCATTGTACCATCGAAGTCCTGGGATGGACACTATTAAGGATGTCGAGAAGTTTTGGGTGGTTTGGTCATTGCTTTATATTTCCCTTAAGTGATTCAGAGTAATTTGTCTTGAGAAATTTGAACAAAATGTCAAAGTGAACAATTAGTAGTGTTTGAACTCTATTTTGAATATTAGTAATCAATTAGTAATCTGTTTTGAATGTATCCAGTGTCTGTTTTGGTTACTTATTATAACTCTACATGGATAGAACGGTTAATATGCATATTTAGTGCATATGATTATCAGACTGGGTGGTGGTTGGTTGCTGATTTCACATTCTAAACTTGTTTAATCATGAATATAATTTTCCAATGCACCATGTTTGTCTATATATATATATATATATATATATATATATATATATATATATATATATTCAATGTACTATACCAACAATGTCCTAGCTGTAATTCTTTTCAAATAGATATGTACCACAGGAGAAAAATGCACAAACGAGGATGTGTGATAGTCATTACTGGTTGTTCTTAGAGAGAAATCTATGGAGAGTCTTATGCCAGAAGTGGTTTTTAATCTGTAGCTCATCATTGCTGGATGTGTGATAGTCATTGCTGGTTTTTAATTTGCAGCTCATCAAACACTTTGATACAATTGTGTCAATTTATTTCCTTCTAAGGAAATGTGAAAGATTAAATGAACGAAAGTTTTTTAGGAAAGTAAATTGTCTTTGGGAGGGTCTTTTTCAACTCTGACTGGTTTGCAGTTTCTCTGACTCGGATTGAATCTAGTTGGAGTGTCTCTGTAGTTGGGGCTCATTTGCTGTTAGTTTTTGCTAGAGTTCTCATTTACCTTTAGGATGCTTAATTTTCTATTCTCCCACTAGGATCAATCTCTTTATGAAAACTTATTATAATGAATAAAGGTGGGATTCTCCTAAAGTCAGAGTTAAACTATGTAAGAACTTTGCTCAATAACATAATATGATATTGTAACTACTCATTGTAACATGTTTTTTAGATTATATCTATTGGCCCTTTCAAGTCATTAGGTTCTTTTTAATTCAAATTTGATTTCCAAGCCTTTTGCAGATTAACTTATTAATGGTGAAGAATGTAGTGCACTTAAGAATGCAGTGCACTGGAATTTACACTGCACTCAAGAATGCAGTTATTGATGGTGAATTTAATCATTAAATGCAATAACTTTCCTACCTAATTAAAACATGTTATGCTAAATTATTGTAATCTTCAAGTTTAATCAATAATGCAATACATTGTCTATAGCTACATAATCTGCAATTATATGTAATCTCTATCTTCTGTACAATGTCTTGAAACGGATAAGATAAAATGTCTTGAAACGGATGGCTCTCTTAAAACTATGTCTTCTGGAGTCATGACTTCAACATCTTTCTCTTCTGGACAATGGTACCTAATTCCAGCTTGTCTTTGAGTTCTTTTTAAGGGCCATTTCCTATATTTTTCCTTCTTTCCATTATATCTATAGTTGCACAAAACGAAGATACATAATATGTTTATATAAAGACTGCCCAAACATTATTCAAATTGTGTGAGATAAAAAGAGGGGGGGAATACATTTAAATTTCCATATTAGATTTCACCCTGCAAGATTTTTATAGTGATGAAAATAGAGATAAATTAGTAGATACTTGAATAGCTTGCTCAAATGCTAGTTTGTTGATTTCGGTGTGGATGAAAGGGTTTGTGTTTTTTGGATTTTTTGGTAGTTAAACCTCAGGTACCGGATAAGGCACCAGCAGGGAGTGGTTCCAGTATTAATCAGATTTTGGGCATCAAAGGAGCTAAACAAGAGACTGTGAGTCATTAGTTTCTGCTTGATTTTTCTATTTTATTGTTAATTAAAAAATAATTTTTTCTATCACTCTTTTCTAAACATTGATATCATGGTTTTAAATTTCAGTTGGAGATACGTAAGGGAAGCGGTAACGGCGTGTCAAATTTTAATTTGTCGATAAATCTGTAATTATGATTTGAAAATCTGCTACATTGACCGATATTTAAAACCATGATTGATATAAATTTTATAGGGATATTTTGACTTCAATACATAACATTGTGGAACATTTTGTGTAATATCTTTGTACCCAGACTCCGTTGGATCTTGTTGTGAATCACTTGATATTGGTCGTTGGTTATAATTGATGATTTTGTATAGAACATATGAATATGGGTTAAATTGTCATTTTGGTGTTTCTGAATCTTCTATATGCTCATTATTGTAGAATGAGTTTGAAAGTGACACTGGAGTGTTATGCAGACCTTAGGGAGGGAGAGTTCTTTTATTTGATCTTGTGACACCATTGTTAGGGACAATCTGAATTTTGGAATTCTCGTGTTCTTTATATATTTTGGAATTTTTTCCACTTAAACTCCTCTAGGTAGCTATCAATTTTTTTCCCACTTTATAGTTTATTCCATCACAAATCACACTTCCCTCATTTAAACTTCATCTGTAGTAATACTATAAAGTCACCATACACTACACCATATAGACGTCCCTAGTGTTATATGCGTCAAAACAACTTCAGCAATATATGTAAATAATCACTGATCTGTTCTGATATTCTATTTTGATATTGCGCCCCACATTCTTTATTTTAACTAACATAGTTACATTTTATTATTTGCAGGCATACACATGTCATACCCGGCATACATAGTATTCTGCGAGTACACTAGGGAGGATGTCACCGCATAAATACCCACCACGGCTGATATACCTAGACTTTACAAAGTGTGTCCACCGCGTGGTAACTCCTGGTCTAGATTTATAATGATTTGTTACATGTGCATGACATTTCATGCCATCGAAGTGTTGTGTCGTTATTTTTTTAGTTTATTTTTTATTCTTTGTTCATTTTGTACTTGGCACCCACGAAGGGGTTTTTTGATGTTAAATTAAGTTAAAATAAGTTTTATGTGTACTAGGTATTTGAAATATCAGAAATATAAGTGAAATGTTATCAAAAATTTTAGACTTGTTATCATGATATTTATTTTACTTTCATTATTTCATCATTTTGTGAAAATATAAAGATATTTTTAACAACTCTTATCTCATTTAACAAATTCAATTTTGTAACTGTTAATAGCAGTCACAAATTTGTCATGACTATCAATTTTGTAACTGCTAACATCAGTCGCAAATATAAGATTTGTAACTGCTGTCAGCAGTCACAAATATAAGATTTGTAATTGCTGACATCAGTTACAAATTGGGGTCAGCAGTCATAACCCGTAGGGGTTATAAATTTTTTTGACTAATGTTAGGAGTTACAAGTATTCTTTTGTCACCCCCTAAATTATGACGGTAAATATCAGTTATAAAGGTCATTTGTGACTGCTAGCAGCACTCACAAATCTCCCATTTTGGTATAGTGTTAGTGGGAGATGAAATTTATAGGGTGAGTTATCCTATTGGTTTTATTCAATTATATTAGATGATTTTTCTATATTTCACATGGTTACATGCTTTATAAATCATATATATATATCATTATGTTTTTTTGGAGGATTCCCAAATATGGAGAGTTTCCCTTGGTGCATGTTATTGTTACTGTGATTCTCTTTGTTGTTTCAGGTATAGTCATGTTGATTTTGACTCATACTACAAGAACAACATTCACTTATGTCAATTAAAAATTGTCACAACAAGTGGTGACATAAATGTTCGTAAAAATGAGATAAAAGAATTCTTATATATCAATTTTTCAAAAACACGCATAAAATCTTCAACATTTAACTTCTATTTATCACACTTTCGGAAACACTTCAACTAACAAATGCATATTTATGAGAGTTTTAAAAAAATATGAGTATTTTCACGATTGACGTATATGTTTAAATATAAAAAATATTTAAAAAAAATGCTCACCATACAAACCTACAATTTGATTGGTACAAAATCAACATTTATACCGCAAATATTTTAATTCCAAATAGAAAATATCCACAATTGAAAATATACTAAGCCAAAACTTATAATATCACTAAGTTGTTACATCAAAATACCCATAAAAAAAAACTAGTGATGATTCTACTATGAAATATATATCTATCTACATTATAATATACAAAAATTAAGAAATAATCACAACCCCCAAAACACCACGCTAACTAATCTTGAGAGAAAAAGTTGTTGATGCAATGCAAAACTCAATCCACTAGCTTTACACTTGATAACTATCTCCCGAACCTACTAACTACCTGCATAATAAAAACAAAAATGGGTAAAGAACAACCAAATATAGTAAAAAAAATAGTTAAAACAAGAAAATTAAGAGTTTAATTCGGCACAAACGATGCACAATCACTGCATGTACGAAAAAGTTTACATTAATGGAGTTCCAAGATGTGTTCGACATTTTCCCATCAATGTTCAACGTGTTAAATGTGTTCACACAATTCAACACATATTATTCTCAAATAATCATGAACAATATTCAAACTTGATTTTCAACATGAAGAAGTTGGTTTAATAGTAAGCAAGTTGGTCACATTCTAAAGAAACCAAGATCCCATAAAAAACTATATGCTATACAGATTCCAATAGGTTATGCCTAATTCAGAATTTATTTACTAAACTATTATTCTATTTTCATAACATTATTTTCTATATTTTTACACAAATGAGTACTTGGAATTCTAATCACTCAAACAATAATGATAATTGAATGAGGATTTCAGGTTAAAAAGGAGTACTAGGAATTCTAACTAATTAAGCTCTAACAAATTAAGCATACAAAATAAAAATGCCAACCAAACAAAATAGACTTGGACACCAAATAGAGTAAAGATCGACTATCTCAATGATGTCTTCAAACCATAACATTCAACAGATTAAGTAAACATAATAAAGAACAAAAAATAGAAAACTCAGAACAAACCATAACATTCAACTGATTAAAGACCTAAACTACTTTAATACTTCAAATTTTTCAGTGACGTTGTACCAACCTGCAACTCCTAAGCGCAGTCTTAGTTTTCTCTCTCTAGGAGGCTAACCCTAAGCGCAGTCTTAGTTTTCTTTTTTCGTCTCTCCTTACCATCTCTCCTCAGTTCGTTAAACCCTATTCTCTTTCCCTTCACCCTCCCTATCCAACTATCCTCAATAACCTCAGCGAGTAACCATTCCAACCATTCCTTCTTCTCCTCTCATCGGAGAAGACCATGAACGATCCTGATGGAGTAGATAACCTTACTATTCCTGCCAGTGGCACCATTCTGGACCTAGAAGATAATATATCCCCATCTTTGGAGAGTGCTAATGTTGTGTTAGCAGGACGTATAATTTCCCACAAGTACCTTAATAAGATTGGAGTGAGCAAGATTATTAATGGGGCCTGGAAAACCAAAAAAGGGTTCTCTATCACAAGTTGGGGTACCAACATATTTCTGTTTAGATTTAATGATAACGAAGATATGCAGAGAATACTCAAGAACTGCACGTGGTCAGTAATGGGTCACCTCCTCTTCCTCCAACCTTACACTCTTGATGTCAGTCTAGATTCATTAAGCTTCGACTATAGTACATTTTGGATTCAGATCCACCATTTGCCAGCTAGGAAGAGAACAGTAGGCAACTTGAAACGTATTGCAGAAACTGCAGTACATGGGCTCTTGATGAGAATCTCAGTGAGGATAAATTGGTGCATAGCAAGTTCTTACGGGTAAGAGTGATAGTTAATGTTTCTCAGCCCCTCAAACGTGGTGTTTATGTGAAAAATGAAGACCTCTCCTTCAGTGGGTGACTTTCAAATATGAGAAAATATCCATATTCTGCTATGACTGGGAGAATCGGACATGAAAAAGAGGAATGTTGCTACGAGAAAGAAGAAATTGAAGGGGGTATGAGTTATGGTCCCCTTCTTAGAGCTAGTAATGAGAGGCCAAATTCCTTCCACAGAAACTTTACAGAAGCACAACTGCCTAAGCATGGTGGCCACACGGATAATGCCACTGAAATGGGGAGCAAGAGAGGGCTCCAGTCAACAAGTTTAGAGCGAGGCTCTAACTCAGACACGATGAAAGATGAGGCACAGACAATAATACCTTGGGTTGGAAGAAACGGCTCTAGAGGCAATAATGGAGGGACGGTCATAGCTCCTGTAGCTATTACAGTGGGGCCCACAAGCCCAGAAAATAATGTCAACGTTGAAGACAAGCAATGGCCCTCTCCAGAACTCTCTGAGGTATTCAGGGCCGGTCCTGAGATTGATAAAAATTGACAAGGCCTTCGTGCAAAAATTGTAAAATAGATCCCTTTTACCTGTATTGATATAAAAAATGAGCCCTCAATATATAAGTAATAAAAATGGATCAACGGGAGGCCCTGTGCGATCGCTCACTTAGCACATGCTCAGGGCCGCCCCTGGAGGTATTATCCTCTCCATAAATAAACCTAGTTTTCCTGCTCCAACTCCCAAAAACAAACCAAGACCTGCTTATTTCGTTACTGAACCCCTTGATAATAATGAAGCTCATGACCCCCTCATCAACCCTACAGATCTAAACAGTCATGTCCCAACACACTGACCCAATGAGATGCCCTCAAAGTCTTTTAATAAAGAGCTTACCAATTATAATAGATCATTACTGAGTGAAAACCCTAAAAAAAAACCTACCCACACTTCAAACTAAACCTTATACCCACATCAGCCGTACCACCAGAGCCCCAAACTGCCCTCTATCCAAACCAAGTGTCCCAAAAAACCTATACCCCCTAACCACAACCATCTCTACGGATAAAGGAGGTCTTGAGTTGCTGAACCTTGAATCAGAAGTGAGCAGGGAATAGTAAATGATCTTGCGGCATTGTCCCTCAAACGAGCTTATGAGGGAATGTCAGATGAAGCTGAGACTATCAAAAAGTTTAAAGGAAACCTTTCTATTGTGGAAGTAAGGAAGGTGGTGGATAGAATTGGACCACGGGGGACATCCTCTCCCACCTCGGTGGGTAGTCGAGACTCAAAACAAAGGAAGTTCTTCCCACTGGTATCTAAGAAGGGCTTTAAATCCCTACCAAATATCCATGAAAGTTGCTTGGTGGATATTCCTATTAAGATGGAGAATGCATCTTTGTCTGAGGAAAGGCTTGGAAAGAATGCGAATGCTGAAAGGGTGGTGGTGGCTGACCCAAAACAGCCACATCAGCAATGTTAATGATCTCTTGGAACTGTCAGGGAGTGGGACGACCCCGGAAAGTTCGCATTTTGAAGGAGATAATCACCTCTTATCGTCCATCCATCGTGTTCTTGATGGAAACCAAAAATAAATAGCAAAAAATGGAACAGTTGAGACGGAGATTTCAATTTCAAAATAAATGGTATGTCAACCCCATTGGAATTGCTGGGGGGCTGGCTCTTTGGTGGAATGGTGAGATTGACATCCAAGTTATCTCTTCTCACCAAAACATCATTGACACCCTGTGTGTTGCTGACAATGACAAGAAATGGAGGGCTTCCTTTGTATATGTGGATCCGTATGACGAAAAGAGATGCAAAGTGTGGTCAAGTTTGAATGCCATTGCAACGGATATAGATTCTCCTTGGATGGTTATAGGCGACTTAAATATCATGGGGGCTAGTTGGGAAAAGGAAGATCGAAATGACGATATTAGAAGGAAAGTGAGGGAACTCCAGGACTTATGTTATGACTGCAACCTTCTAGACATTGGCTTCAATGGCCCCAAGTTCACATGGAGAAATGGTCGAGATGAGGATGCGTTTATCAGAGAACGGATAGATCGGGTGCTTACTACTTCTGATTTCGTGGATTATTTATCGCTTGCCCAACTATCCCATGAATCCATTAGACTCTCTAACCACTACTCCCTCATAATGCAATTTACCCCTTCCGGCAGGAGAAATAAAGGTACTTTCAAATTCGAGTCTATGTGGGTCGGTTCCCAGTTATGTGAGGAAACTATAAGGGATGGCTGGGATGCTGAATATAGGGGATCATCAATGTTTTCCCTCACATGAAAGATCCCGAAGGTAGCTAAAGACTTATTAGTGTGGAAGAAATCACACTTTCGTAACAATAAAGAGAAGCTCAAATATTTGAACTCCAAACTTATTCATATACAATCTCAACCTTTCTCTAGAGATGTAGAATGGAGATCGCTTAAATAAGCTCTGATACCAATTTGTAAAGTGGTGATCACTTAAATAAGCTCTGATACCAATTTGTAGAATCGCTATAGCGAAAATATTGTGACTTCTCAAATAAAATCCAATTTTAATTAATCCCAAATTTTAGTTAAACCCTAAAACATGCATCTAGATGATTTATCCAATAAAATAAAGCATGCAGGATAAAACAAATAATTTCAGGAAAAATCCCCCAAAGGGGCAAAACCTTTTATTTCACTATAATTTATAAGAAAACGGCTTACACGGATTACAATGAAATAAGTGTGACATACGAAATACCCGCAGGTGTCGGTTCCGATGTCTCGGCTGAAATCTCCCGTAGGAACTCCAGGTGGTCAGCAATGAAGAAGAGAAACGGTTTCTCCACAAGTGTGATCTTTAAGAGGACTCCCTCCATAATAGCACGCAGCTCTCCGGTTGTAGAGTTCTCCCCACAAAGATAAACAGTAGCAAGGTGTGTTCTTCAACACCAAAACAATTCACTAAAGCATATGGGAGTTTTGTGAATTGAAAACAAAGAGGGATTAAACCCTAAAAGAAGAAGTCAAATAGAATTCTGCCTTAGCAGAGTTTCTGTTCTGGAAAACGTATGGACTTCTTAATGAAAACGGACTCATTTAATGAGTATTTATATAAAAACACATCGCCTCGAAACTCGAGCTCGTTCGAACGACATCTAACGACAAGCTATGTCGTTCGAACGAAAATTACAGGTCGTTCGAACGACCTATCAAGCGAGATTTCACGATGCCGCATAGAAAATTTCGATACGAACACGTGGCCGCCAGTTTCGTATCATTCTGATTTTTTATGAATTAGTTATGATTTTTCTACGAAAAGGAGTCCGAAAACAAAATCTTTAGAAAAATATTTTGTAAAAAATATCCCAAAAGCTCTAAGTGAAAAGTTAAGGTATTTAAAACATAACCTTACCAAAGTAAACTTCGCAGAGTCTTGAATGATGAAGAACTTGAGTAATTCGGATCCGTCTTTGATGTAGATGTCTCTTGAATGCTCATCGACGGTGTAGCGGTATATGACATAATAAATTGATAACGGACCTATGAAAATATGTCCTTACAAATCCCCCCCTATGTCTATTCCGGTACATACATAAAAAATCCGAAATATCAAAAACCAAAAAGCCTATACAAATCTACCCTCCCATGAATAAATTTGCAAGACTTCAAAACTGTTCTTCAATCATCTTTGTCAAATCTCAAAGCTTTTCTCATCAGGGTGTGCAACATATCAATCTTCAATTTTGTACCTACACGCATGAGATAAAGCAAAAACCTTCGTGACGCATCGAGTTTGAAATGATATAAGAATAAAGCATTAATAATGAAATCTCCCCCATAATGCAAAAACTCCCCCATAACATGATAATTCTTTCTCCTCCTTTTTATGATGTCCCCAAATAGACAGATAAGAAGAAACAATCAAAACATGGAGTGTCACGATAAAAAAATACATAGCAAATAAAGATCAAGCTACGCGCATGCAAAGGTGTGTCCCCTAAAATTTCACAAACTATTTTTGGATTTTCAATTTTTTTATACAAAAATAGGATACAAAAAAAATCACACCATGGATTTAAACTCAAACAACCAAGTCATGGAAACGAAATGAATGGGAGTGAACACATTCGATAGGTAAATAAACTCAATCAATCATATGTGCACGATGCATACGTGTACTCCTAACGAATGAACATCAAAAGAATCCTTAGGTGTAAAAATTATTGAATTTAAATGACATCGTCTTAATCAAATCAACAAATTGAAGTCTAAATGATTTCCACACCAATAACGTCCAAAGCTATTTAGTGCCGTTTCGAGAACTTTTCAAAGGACGTGCAAACCCATTGCTATATCCATCCAAAACTCCATCATATATAATAATACAATTCTTTATATCTGAAGAGGTACTAAATTCTCAACTTAGAGAAAATCTATTGGCCCAAATTTTTGGCATATTTCATCTTTCTATAGCCTTAATTTTTTTTTTGTGGGCTCTTTTCAAACGGTGGCTTTCACGACGTGATTATTATTCACTCGCAGCCATTTCCCGTGTTCACTCATCATTTTTTCAAACTAAACAATTTATTCCTCATGAGCAATGGTTTTTACATGCACTACTTTTATTACTCTCGTATTATTGCACTTGGTTCGTTTTAAGGACATGATTGAGATGAAAACACCCAACCAATATGTGATAAGTCAAGAACAATAATCAAACAAATCCATGCATGTGTGCAATAAAGGAAACTATGAGTCAAACATGTAGGAAGCAACACTTAATTACATCTTAATGACTCCAAACATTATAAAGCACATGGATGAATTGACCTATTGTCTCAAAACACTATCAAATAGTCACATGGATAAATGGAATGAAATAGTGACTCGATCATCCAAGTGTCTATCCATAAACGGTGTAGACAAAATACAAAAATATTTTTGGATTTTTAAAATTTTTATCAAAATAAAATCTTTTTGTATTTTTTTTTTCAAAAATTTCAAACAGAAAAAAATATAACTACAAAATGATAAAACCAACAATAGGCATATAATATCGATATGCACAACATCCTATGCTAGTAAACAGTAATCACACAAGAGAATCCACAATGAACTCATATGTGATAAATGAGTAATGCAGTGTTATCAATTAAGCATGGATACCAAGAATAACTGCATATAAACGACCAGAAGCAAACCCATCAGTACCAAAAATCTAAGCATATGAACACCGGGTACTGGAATCAGAAGGGAAGCAAAAATAGAATTTTCAGACAGGTCGCTCAAACGATATCGCTCTGTCGCTCTAACGACAAGGGAATGCCGCGAGAAGCAACTTCGCGCGAGAAGAGATGTCGCTCAAACGACATACAGTTCTCGCTCGAACGAGAAAACCAAATTTTCACAGTTTGACCAGAAAGTCATACAGTTATGCCCAGTGCAAAAATTACGTGAAAACAGTACCTGTAGGGGGCAAACAGATCCAAAGTAGTGCTAAAACAGTAGTGAAACACACAAATGCAACAAATAAATCAATGTACGCTACATCAAAGTGAGTCATAACACTAGAAATAATATACCATGATGCGATGCTGGTGTATGACAAACATCTAACACAATCAACCAAAAGATCTCATATGGGGTGAATCACGTGCAAGCAAACGGGAATCGTGGACAAGTAAACCATAAGCCTCTAAATCCGATTTCCTGACCCAAATCGATGTGTAACGAGGTATGGGGGTGTGGGGAATCGAATTTATTCTTCTATTAACCTTCCTAGATTCATTTAAAAGCTTGTAACAAAATTGCCTAAGATGACATTGCCTACCGCAGTGTGTGCAAGTGTAAATCGGGTGGTGTGTGGTACCTAAAGGTGGCCCTCTCCTCAAATTTCTCGGTTGCTCTCTCCGAATTTTCCTAGGTGGATCTCTCCTAATGATCCTAGGAGGTTCTCTCACGATGTTCTTAGGGGGCTCTTTCCTAACAACCTTAGGTGTGTCTTTCTTAACAATCCTAATAGGCTCTCTCACACGTGTGGGAATGGGTGCAACATGTTTTTCAAGACCAATCCCACCCCTATCCTTTTTTATCTCGACGGTGCCTAAAATCTTATCAAGTTTTTCAGACCTAGACTCCAAATCAAATTTTACTTTACTTGAATCTTTCAATTTCACCTCAAGTTCACATATCCTAGATTCAAGTACACGTCTAGAATCCTTAAACTCTAAAAACTCCTTTTTCATAGTCTCCATCAACCCTCTAAGACTATCTCTCTCACCCTCAACGTACTCAAGCTTCTCTTTCAAAATTTTCTCACGTGCCCTAAGTTCTTCAACTAATACATCATTATTTTTTAAGGCACACTCTTTCAATTGAGCTTCAAGTTTCAAGTTTGCCTTTTTTGTCTTTAAACATTCAAAATACAAATTATTGTAGGCAACTTGCAACTCATTCAATTCTTCTTCTTCTTCTTCCTCCTCACTCTTTTCACCCTCACTCTCATCACTAATCACACGGATGGGAAGCTCTCGCCTAGAAGCATAAAAGACTTCTTCTTCTGAATCACAATCACTAAGGATAGAAACATGAGAAATCGGTTTATTCAATTTTTTCTTTAAATTTGTGGTACACTCATCTAACGTGTGACCAACACTTTCATAACAAGGACACCTCTCAGAATCGTTTTCAACAGAAAATTTAAAACAAGAGTTCGTGTGAATTTTCCAATTAACTTTTTCAAAAATTTGACATCGAAGATCATCAAAAACATCAAAAGACATTTGTGTGCAAAAATCAGGATCAAAACACAATAACTTAGTGCAACTGGCTCTGATACCAATTTGTAGAATGGAGATCGCTTAAATAAGCTCTGATACCAATTTGTAAAGTGGTGATCGCTTAAATAAGCTCTGATACCAATTTTTAGAATCGCTACAGCGGAAATATTGCGACTTCTCAAATAAAATCCAATTTTAATTAATCCCAAATTTTAGTTAAACCCTAAAACATGCATCTAGATGATTTATCCAATAAAATAAAGCATGCAGGATAAAACAAACAATTTCAGAAAAAATCCCCCAAAGGGGCAAAACCTTTTATTTCACTATAATTTGTAAGAAAATGGCTTACACGGATTACAATGAAATAAGTGTGACATACGAAATACCCACATGTGTCGGTTCCGATGTCTCGGCTGAAATCTCCCGTAGGAACTCCAGGTGGTCAGCAATGAAGAAGAGAAACGCTTTCTCCACAAGTGTGATCTTTAAAAGGACTCCCTCCACAATAGCACGCAGCTCTCCGGTTGTAGAGTTCTCCCCACAAAGATAAACAGTAGCAAGGTGTGTTCTTCAACACCAAAACAATTCACTAAAGCATATGGGAGTTTTGTGAATTGAAAACAAAGAGGGATTAAACCCTAAAAGAAGAAGTTAAAAAGAATTCTGCTTTAGCAGAGTTTCTGTTCTGGAAAACGTATGGACTTCTTAATGAAAACAGACTCATTTAATGAGTATTTATATAAAAATGCACCGCCTCGAAACTCGAGCTCATTCGAACGACATCTAACGACAAGCTATGTCGTTGGAAACGACAATTTCAGGTCATTCAAACGACCTATTAAGCGAGATTTCACGCGACCCCATAGAAAATTTTGATACCAACGCGTGGCCGCCAGTTTCGTATCATTCTGATTTTTTATGAATTAGTTATGATTTTTCTAAGAAAAGGAGTCCGAAAACAAAATCTTTAAAAAAATATTTTGTAAAAAATATCCCAAAAGCTCTAAGTGAAAAGTTAAGGTATTTAAAACATAACCTTACCAAAGTAAACTTCGCGGAGTCTTGAATGATGAAGAACTTGAGTAATTCGGATCCGTCTTTGATGTAGATGTCTCTTGAATGCTCTTCGACGGTGTAGCGGTATATGACATAATAAATTGATAACGGACCTATGAAAATATGTCCTTACAAGAGAGAACAAAGCTGTGGAAGAAGCAATTCTTACAGAGATGGTTGAGGAGCTAAAAAAGGAAGAGATGTATTGGCACCAAAGATCCAAAGTGAAATGGTTGAAATATGGGGACCAAAATGCAAGGTTTTTTCACTCTACCACTAGCATCCGACGCCAAAAAAATAATTTACAAAGGCTTATGTCTTCGAACGGGAGATGGCTAAAGGATGAAGGTGAGATAAATGCAGAAATTTTTTAACACTTCTATTCTATTTTCAAAAGCCAAGGCACTAGAGATTATGGCACTGTGCTGGAAAATGTGGAGCACGTGGTTTCCCCGAAAATGAATGAGGCCTTGTGTAAACCAATAACTGATGGTGAAGTCTTTTAAGCGGTTAAACAGCTAGGGGCTGTCAAGTTCCCCGGTCCTGATGGATTTCCGGGGATTTTTTTCTAAGAGTATTGGGACATTGTTGGACCTAACACGTGTAATGCTGTGCAAGGTTTTTTTAACAGTAATTTCATCCTCAAAGAAATGAATAGAACAAATTTGGTTTTGATTCCCAAAACCCCCAACCCTGAGAGCTTGAACCAATTTCGCCCCATAAGCCTTTGTGACTTCAAATACAAAATCATTTCTAAGACCCTTGCTAATAGACTCAAGCCTTTCCTCAATCGGATTATCTCTCCCAACCAGGCTGCTTTCGTACCTAATAGACTCATTCAAGATAGTATTATCTTGGCACAAGAAGTATTTCACTATCTCAAAATGAAGAAGTGGGGCAAGAAGGAGGAAATGGTTCTTAAGTTAGATCTTAACAAGGCATATGACAGGGTGGAATGGGACTTCCTCTTTGCAATAATGAGAAAGATGGGGTTTAATGAGAAGTGGATTCAGTTAATTTCGCAATGCATATCTTCGGTCACTTTCTCTATTGTGGTAAATGGAATCAAGGTTTGCAACATCAATCCTAGCCGAGGCCTTCGCCAAGGTGACCCTATTTCTCCTTACCTTTTTCTTCTAATTCAAGATGTGTTGTCAAAAATGGTGTCCTCTTCTATGAGGAAAAAAGAAATCCCATGCATCAAAGTGACTAGGTCATGCCCTCCTCTCTCCCATTTATTTTTTGCAGACGATTCAATTTTATTTTTTAAGGTAGACAGGAGAGAATATTTTAATGTTTTGAGTATTTTACAGTAATATGGGAGGGCCTCGGTTCAGCTTATTAATTTCAACAAATCTGGTTTTCAGTGCTCTTCAAATATGTGCTCTACTACCCTTCAACTCATCGAGGGAATCTTAAACGTCAAACCATTGGACCCTAAATCGAAATATTTGGGGTTTCCTTCATCGTAGGGGCGATCTAGAAGGGAAACCTTATATTTCTTATTAGATAGCGTCCAAGGAAAGTTACAAGGATGGAAACAAAATCTTTTATCTCCCAGAGGAAGAGAAGTTTTAATAAAGTCGGTCGTCCAAGCCATTCCTAGCTACATAATGTCTTGCATCCTCCTCCCGAACAATTTTTGCTCGAAGCTGGATGCGATGATCAGGAAATTTTGGTGGGGTGGTAGCGTGGATAAAAATAGGATTTGTTGGAAGAAATGGGAGTCTCTGTGCATTCCTAAATCGGAAGGAGGAATTGGATTTCAAAATTTCAAGAGTTTTAATTTGGCTTTCCTGGAAAAACAAGCTTGGCGCCTCCTTAAGAACCTTAATTCCTTATGGGCTAAAATGCTAAAAGAAATATATTTCCCAAAAAAAGATTTCATGAGCGCTCATAAAGGTCGTTGCACTTCGCCTTTTTGGTCAAGTCTGGTGGAGAGTAAGAAAATTTTAGATCAAGGATTAAGATGGAACATTGGCAATGGCATGAAGGAAAAAATTTGGGAGAGTAAGTGGATCCCTAGTCTTAAGACTTGTCCCCTCACCCCAAAACCCCCGAATGCCACGGAGAGGCTAGTGGCGGATTTAATGTCAGGTCATCAAAAATGTTGGAACCCCTCCAAACTCCGCTCCCTTTTCTCTCAAGCGGATGTCTAAGTGATTCAATGCATTCCAATTAGTGCTGGTGGGAGGGATGATGAGTTAGTGTGGAAATTTAACACCAATGGTATGCATACAGTTAGATCTGGCTACCATGTTGCTGAAAAAATGAGAATCACAAAGAATAGAGATATACCTTCTTCTACTTATAATGTTGATAACAAATTGTGGAAATCCATCTGGAAGATTAAGTTCCCTCCCAAGATTAAACACTTCCTGTGGAAAGTTTGCAACAATGCTTTAGCCACAAATGAGAATCTCTCTTTGAGGAAATGCAGAGACTCTCGCTTATGTTCCATTTGTGGCAGTGAAAAGGAGAGTGTTGAACATGTTATGCTCAGATGTAAAGAAGCTAAAGAGGTGTGGATTGGATGCAATAGATGTAATGAATGGGATGAGGCTAATGGGCATTCGGCTCTGAAATGGATGAATGAGTTGGTGTCCAGCTCCAAAGAAAACAACAACTCACAAAGGCTTAGTGCCATTGCACTCATATGTTGGCACCTATGGAAGATAAGGAACAACTATGTCTTTAATAGAAGGTGGACTCCCACAGAACGAATGATCTTTATCATAATGAAAGATTCGGAGGACCATAAGGGCAATCTTTCTGACTTTCCCAAGTATTAGACTGAGGCCCATTGCCCAGCTTTGACACAGTGGTCCCCACCTGAGCTTGGTCGTCTGAAAATTAATGTTGATGGTGCCTTTCATAAGTTTGGCTCTCTTGCTCCATAGGTGGGATAGTCACGGATCACAGAGGAGTCTTCCAACACGGCTTCAGGCGCAAACTATGGGCAGATTCAGCTCTGGCATGCGAAGCATTTGCTGTTCTCGAGGGATGCAGAATGATCGGCTCTTTCGAACTCAAACAAGCTACAGTTGAGAGTGACAACTCTCTGGTGATTGACTACTGCAAGGATGCTGCTGACCCTCCTTGTACGATTAAAAACATCATTAAGGACATCCAATTGTTAGCTGCAGCGTGGAGCATTAACTTCTCATGGACTAGCTGTTCAACAAATCGTGCTGCCCACTGGTTGGCCTCCTTTCACAGCTACTCCTTAGCTGGTGATATTAGGACAGCCTTTGGTGCCGAGGAACTATTGAGCTTGTGTAGGTTTGATATCTGTACGGGCTAAGTCCCTTTATGTTGTTCAAAAAAAAAATTTACTTTATATCTTCGAAATAAAGAATGATTAAAACATATACTGATTAATTTAATTGAAGATAGGTAATCTTGGGTTCACTTACATAACAGCTATTCTGGGAAAACATGTTGGAGTTTTCTTATGGAAAGAACGAAATATAATAATTAATTTCTGCAAGGCACGTTCTTGGAACGCTTTCTTTTAGGCAAAATTTCTCCCAATCTGGTTGAGACAGAACCAGAACCGCGAGTACACAATGGGTTTTGTAGAACCTGCCTTCAGGATACAATGCAGTATGAACAGTTGTTTGATTCAAACTATGTACTGTTTGATCAAACCCGAGAACACTCTGAATTTGTAACTTGATAATGCCAAAGTATAGAGGACGGAGAGAGGAGAAACTAGCAATTTTCGGTGTCCAAAACAGAGGTCTGGAACTCTTTTTATAGCCATTTCTGTGACTGTTCTTCAACAGTCACAACTCTTCATGGAGTGACTCAGCAACCGTTGGATCGTGCCTGTTTGGAACAGCTACGATCTAACGGTTCAGATTAGGCGTCCCATCGTAAGCGAATGGACATCCCCTACACGAAACGCTACGAGTTCATCTAATGGTTTAGATCAAGCCGTTTCGGATTTTAAACCCTTTGATCGGATCGTTTAATCACAACCGTTGATCTGTTTTACCTCGTCAAAACTTTAGGCTCCCACGCTCCAAGCGACGATGCGCACGTGCGAAGTGCCAAGTGCGCGTCAAAGCGCGCAATGCGCCCTAAGTCGCCCAATCGCCCTTTCGCGCGCCGCGCTTACGCGCTTACGCGTGTCGCGATTGGTGGTGCTTAAGCACCACCGCGATGCGTAGGATCATAGCCTCTTATTTGACTTGTCAACTAAGAATCTTAGTTGTCCTTTAGTTGATATACCACTACCTTTTGTAGTATTCTTCCAATGTGGGACAATATGGGATTTTGAGCATTCCCCATATCTTTCACACCCATTTGCTCATGTTTCTACTTTCTAAATTAAAACCCAAACTATGTTTAAAATAAAACACAAATAATATAATAAAATATTAACAACTAAAAATTAAACTCAATAAATATTGGAATTAATCCAACATTCTCCCACCAATTTCAATATACACAAGAGAGCAAAGCAAAAAAGACAATAAATAACTTTTGGCATTATCGCTAAAATCTAGTACATAAATGAGAAGTGTCTTTCGGACTTGAACTTCCATATAGTGAAAATAATTCAAAGCTTCATCAAGGTGCTGTGGTGAACGTATCTTGAACCAAGGACCTTTTGAGACTAGCCGGAACTATCACACATACCGATTTCTGAGTTTATAAGTGTTCTTCTAGCATGCACTTTTATGGCCTTGTGCTAATCCTGATTTCACGAGCGCTTTAGGATCGGTCTTGATTTCATAGAAAGCGGCCACACTTTCGACACTCGAATAGGTAAATCAACTTTAGTGATTCTGCGAGTCACACTTATATGATTTATTAAGAAGTGAACTTCATCCTCTAACATGCAGAAAACCAACACTAGGCATATAGGAATGGAACTTTTTGTATAAATTCCTAGTGTTCCATAACTATAATTTAACTTGTTTGTACCACATTGAACTCTATCTATATTTTCAAGATATGAGTTGGGTTCCCATTAAATATAGTTGTGTTATTTAATAGACCTTAGTCCCATTCCTTTTGAGGTGATATATATCATCTCTCTTACAAGACCTTTAGTCAGAGGATCTGCTAAATTCTTGTTCGTTTTAATATAGTCGACTGTAATTACTCCTTCCTTGAGTAATTTTCTTATAATTTGATGTCTTAGACTAATGTGTCTAGATTTTCCGTTGTAAGTTTTGTTCGAAACTTTATAAATTGTGGCTTGGTTATCACAACTTATCATAATAGAAGGTGATGGCTTTTTCCATAAAGGAATATCATACAACACATTTCTAAGCCATTCTGCTTCTTTACATGCATCTGCTAGGGCTATAAATTCAGATTGCATTGTTGAATCTGATACACATGTTTGTTTCTTGGATCCCCAAGAGATAGCTGCTCCTCCTAGCGTAAAAATCCAACCAGTAGTTGACTTGGATTTTGATTCAAGATTATTCCAACTTGAATCACTATATCCTTCTAAAACAGATGGATATCCTACATAATGTAAGCCATAATTCAAAGTCCTCTTCAGATATCTAAGCACCCTAGAAATTGCATTCCAGTGCTCTTGTCCTGGATTACTTGTAAATCTACACAATATACTCACTGCATAAGCAATGTCTGGTCTAGTGCAATGCATGGCATACATTAGACTCCCAATAATACTAGCATATTTAAGTTGGTCCATAGCACGCCCAGTATTTTTCATTAATTTGATGCTAGGATCCACAGGTGTAGCAGCTGGCTTAAGTTCAAAATGATTATATCTTTTAAGAACTTTTTCTATATAATGAGATTGAGATAACGCTAAAGAATTATCCTTTCTCACAATTTTGATTCCTAAAATCACATCAGCTTCTCCAAGATCTTTCATATCAAATTTTGATGAAAGAAACCTTTTGGTTTCTTCAACATATTTGAGATTAGACCCAAATATTAACATGTCATCCACATATAAGCATATAATAACACCAACACCATTTTCAAATTTACTATATATACATTTGTCGGCATCATTAACTTTATATCCATGGGATATAACAATATTATTAAACTTCTCATGCCATTGCATAGGAGCTTGTTTAAGGCCATAAAGAGATTTAACCAATTTACACACTTTCTTTTCTTGGCCAGGCAATACAAACCCTTCGGGTTGTTCCATATAAATCTCTTCTTCTAAATCACCATTTAAAAAAGCAGTTTTAACATCCATTTGATGAATAACTAAATTGTGAATAGAAGCAAGAGATATTAATATCCTAATGGAAGTGATTCGAGCAACAGGAGCATATGTATCAAAGTAATCAATTCCATATTTTTGCTTATAGCCTTTAGCAACTAGTCTTGCCTTAAATTTATTTATAGAACCATCCGGATTTAATTTTCTTTTAAATATCCATTTGCAGCCAATAGGTTTAGACCCGGGGGGAAGATCGGAAATAACCCAAGTTTGATTTGACAAAATTGAGTTCATTTCATCATTTATTGCTTCTTTCCAAAAGACAGCATCCCTAGATGTTACCGCTTCATGAAATGTGGTCGGTTCATCTTCTACATTAAGAACAAATTTAGTTTTGTTCTTAGTCTCATTTAAATCCCCTTCAACTAAATAAATAACAAAGTCAGGCCCAAATGTTTTTTCAGTTCTTTGTCTTTTACTCCTTCGTGGTTCAACGTCATTCGTTGTTTCTGAAGAAGATATAGGTTGTGAATTTTCTTCTAAATTTGAGGAGTCAACAGTCGAATTATTATTTTCTAAACCTTGATTCAAAGTACTAAACTTTGTTAGATGTTCAAAAAATTGCACATCTACCGACTCAATGATTTCTTGAGTTTCAAGGTTTAAAAATCTATAAGTCGTACTGTTACTAGAGTATCCAATAAAAACACATTTGTAAGTCCTATTTCCTAGTTTAGGTCTTTTAGGTTCGGGTTTTCTTACATAAGCAAGACATCCCCAAACTTTAAGACGTCTAAGATTAGGCTTACGATTAAACCATAATTCATATGGTGTAATATCCTTGTTTTTCAATGGAACTCTATTTAAAATATAACATGCGGATAAAACCGCTTCTCCCCACATCGACAAAGGTAAACCAGAACTGATTAACATTGAATTTATCATTTCAACTAAAGTCCTATTTTTCCTTTCCGCCGTTCCATTTTGTTGTGGCGTATATGGCGCCGTAACTTGATGGATTATCCCATGAGTATTACAAAATTGTATAAACTCACTCGGGTAATATTCACCACCCCTATCGGATCGTAGGACTTTAATTTTTCGATTTTGTTGAGTTTCAACTTCCGCTTTAAAAATTAGGAATTTCTCGAAAACTTCATCTTTACTTTTAAGTAAATATGTATATGCATACTTAGAGTAATCATCAATGAAAGTTAAGAAATATTTATTTCCACCACGAGTCATATTACTCTTCATATCACATACATCACTATGAATAAGATCAAGCATTTCGGATTTCCTCTCAACAGATTTGAACGACTTTCTAGTTATCTTCGATTGAGCACAAATTTCACATTTAGAAAGGTTATCAAATTTACAATCCGAGATTAAGCCGAGATTAGTCATATTTTTTATACTTCTATAATTCACATGACCTAATCTACTATGCCATAAAGAAATAGACTCAACCATATAAGCAGAACTAATATCATTGATTACATTAATTTTAATCATGCCGTTACAAGAGTACCCTTTGCCAATAAATTGGCCATTCTTAGACAATACAAACTTATCAGACTCATACACTAGTTTGAAACCTCTCTTATTGAGAAGGTCCCCAGACACAAGATTTTTACACATATCAGGTACATGAAGTACATCAATTAGAGTAAGTGTCTTTCCAGAAGTTAGCTTCAATTCCACTGTGCCTTTTCCAACTACATTGGCGCGAAGATTATTTGCCATCTTCACTTCTTTTCCATCAATTTCTTGATATGTTTTGAATGAAGAGCGGTCTTTGCATATGTGGACCGTTGCGCCGGTATCCAGCCACCATCCACTTTCATTATCAATTGAATTTGCTTCGCAAACAGTAGCAATAAGATCTTCAACATTGTTGGTTTCCTTCGACCCTTGTTTTTCTTTAAATGCCTTCTTTTTAAGACGACATTCTCGAGAATAATGGCCTGGTTTGTCACAGAAGAAACATTTTCCCTTCTTTTTCTTATTTGCACCTTGGTTCTTGAATTTGGAATCATTCTTTGCTTTAAATTTTGAGTCTTTGGTAATCTTGGATTTTTTATCCTCAACCATATTAGCTTTTGAATGACCCTCACTTTGTTCATCCTTCTTTTCTCGAATACGAGTATCATCTTCAATACGAAGGTGACGAAGAAGGGATTCCACAGTATAAGTCTTTTCATCATGATTAATTTTCTTCTTAAAGCCATTCCAAGAGGATGGAAGTTTTGAAACAATCACCCCTACTTGAAATTCAACTTGAAGATTAATACCAGCGGCTTTAAGGTCACCAATAATTTGTTGGAGTTCATGGGCTTGTGCAACGACAGATTTATCATTATTCATTCTAAAATTCATATAGTTTGAAATTAGAAACTTACGATTGCTCGCTTCCTCGTTTTGATACTTTATCTCCAAAGCCTTCCATAATTCCTTTGCCGTCGGAATCATTCTATGAGCGCTATAAACAGTTCTTGGAACGCTTTCTTTTAGGCAAAATTTCTCCCAATCCGGTTGAGACAGAACCAGAACCGCGAGTACACAATGGGTTTTGTAGAACCTGCCTTCAGGATACAATGCAGTATGAACAGTTGTTTGATTCAAACTATGTACTGTTTGATCAAACCCGAGAACACTCTGAATTTGTAACTTGATAATGCCAAAGTATAGAGGACGGAGAGAGGAGAAACTAGCAATTTTCGGTGTCCAAAACAGAGGTCTGGAACTCTTTTATAGCCATTTCTGTGACTGTTCTTCAACAGTCACAACTCTTCATGGAGTGACTCAGCAACCGTTGGATCGTGCCTGTTTGGAACAGCTACGATCTAACGGTTCAGATTAGGCGTCCCATCGTAAGCGAATGGACATCCCCTACACGAAACGCTACGAGTTCATCTAACGGTTTAGATCAAGCCGTTTCGGATTTTAAACCCTTTGATCGGATCGTTTAATCACAACCGTTGATCTGTTTTACCTCGTCAAAACTTTAGGCTCCCACGCTCCAAGCGACGATGCGCACGTGCGAAGTGCCAAGTGCGCGTCAAAGCGCGCAATGCGCCCTAAGTCGCCCAATCGCCCTTTCGCGCGCCGCGCTTACGCGCTTACGCGTGTCGCGATTGGTGGTGCTTAAGCACCACCGCGATGCGTAGGATCATAGCCTCTTATTTGACTTGTCAACTAAGAATCTTAGTTGTCCTTTAGTTGATATACCACTACCTTTTGTAGTATTCTTCCAATGTGGGACAATATGGGATTTTGAGCATTCCCCATATCTTTCACACCCATTTGCTCATGTTTCTACTTTCTAAATTAAAACCCAAACTATGTTTAAAATAAAACACAAATAATATAATAAAATATTAACAACTAAAAATTAAACTCAATAAATATTGGAATTAATCCAACATTCTCCCACCAATTTCAATATACACAAGAGAGCAAAGCAAAAAAGACAATAAATAACTTTTGGCATTATCGCTAAAATCTAGTACATAAATGAGAAGTGTCTTTCGGACTTGAACTTCCATATAGTGAAAATAATTCAAAGCTTCATCAAGGTGCTGTAGTGAACGTATCTTGAACCAAGGACCTTTTGAGACTAGCCGGAACTATCACACATACCGATTTCTGAGTTTATAAGTGTTCTTCTAGCATGCACTTTTATGGCCTTGTGCTAATCCTGATTTCACGAGCGCTTTAGGATCGGTCTTGATTTCATAGAAAGCGGCCACACTTTCGACACTCGAATAGGTAAATCAACTTTAGTGATTCTGCGAGTCACACTTATATGATTTATTAAGAAGTGAACTTCATCCTCTAACATGCAGAAAACCAACACTAGGCATATAGGAATGGAACTTTTTGTATAAATTCCTAGTGTTCCATAACTATAATTTAACTTGTTTGTACCACATTGAACTCTATCTATATTTTCAAGATATGAGTTGGGTTCCCATTAAATATAGTTGTGTTATTTAATAGACCTTAGTCCCATTCCTTTTGAGGTGATATATATCATCTCTCTTACAAGACCTTTAGTCAGAGGATCTGCTAAATTCTTGTTCGTTTTAATATAGTCGACTGTAATTACTCCTTCCTTGAGTAATTTTCTTATAATTTGATGTCTTAGACTAATGTGTCTAGATTTTCCGTTGTAAGTTTTGTTCGAAACTTTATAAATTGTGGCTTGGTTATCACAACTTATCATAATAGAAGGTGATGGCTTTTTCCATAAAGGAATATCATACAACACATTTCTAAGCCATTCTGCTTCTTTACATGCATCTGCTAGGGCTATAAATTCAGATTGCATTGTTGAATCTGATACACATGTTTGTTTCTTGGATCCCCAAGAGATAGCTGCTCCTCCTAGCGTAAAAATCCAACCAGTAGTTGACTTGGATTTTGATTCAAGATTATTCCAACTTGAATCACTATATCCTTCTAAAACAGATGGATATCCTACATAATGTAAGCCATAATTCAAAGTCCTCTTCAGATATCTAAGCACCCTAGAAATTGCATTCCAGTGCTCTTGTCCTGGATTACTTGTAAATCTACACAATATACTCACTGCATAAGCAATGTCTGGTCTAGTGCAATGCATGGCATACATTAGACTCCCAATAATACTAACATATTTAAGTTGGTCCATAGCACGCCCAGTATTTTTCATTAATTTGATGCTAGGATCCACAGGTGTAGCAGCTGGCTTAAGTTCAAAATGATTATATCTTTTAAGAACTTTTTCTATATAATGAGATTGAGATAACGCTAAAGAATTATCCTTTCTCACAATTTTGATTCCTAAAATCACATCAGCTTCTCCAAGATCTTTCATATCAAATTTTGATGAAAGAAACCTGATCGGGCGGAAAAAGTGTGCCCGTGTAAGTGCACAGTCGTCGTGTGTTTCGCCGCCGCGATACAAAAGAACCTAAACTACTACTACACTTGACAAGCAAGCACAGCGGTAAGTCGGGTATCGTAAGAAATCCACAGGGAGTGATTGAATTTTAGATGTTAATTGTTTTAATTACTTCAGGAATAAAAGTGTAAAATAAATAAGAAAAGGTAATGGGTGGTTATGGTAATAAAATAAAAAGAGAAGTTAAGCTACACAAAAGTAAAGCGAGGATCGGGATCGCATACACGCATTCACGGGCTAAACAACTACTAATTAGAATTTCGGTTCGAAAACATTTAATCGATCATTTTCAATTAAGCATAAACATCACGCAATAAGGAATTTAAGCCAAAGTTGCGAGATTAAACATTTAACGGAAAATGGTCACACGCGGATTAAATTCGGATAATCGCTATAAACACTAACGTTGCATGACAAAGAAAGTTAAACGCATAATAATCCGACTTTAATACGCGAGGTTTCAATTAAATGCAATTTTACGCAAAACCTAGTTTTCGGAGCTCGGGGCCCGAAAATGGCGGAAAACAATCCCGACCCTATTATTCTAGGGGTGCATAATGAATTAACTAAATTAAACTAGAAAAGCAATAAATAAACACAATAAACCTAATTAGAAAGCATGTAAATATATCTAGAAAGCAAGGAAAGAATGAAAACAAGCTATATTAATGGAAATGGAAGAGAAAAGATCAATCTTACAAAACCACAAGGGTTGTCAATCCAAGAGGAAGAGAAAATGAGCTCTCCAAACCAAAACCCTAACTAAAACTAACCTAAAATCGTTCATATATGATATTTTTCTTCCAAATGAAGAGAAAGTGTTATATATCAAATATCCTATGGCAAACTTGTAATAAAAGGGAAGAAAACCAAAAATCTGGAGGGCCGAATCGATTCGGAAATGGTCCGAATCGATTCGGAAACAGGGGAAGTTCGATTCTGCAATTCTGCAGAATTCCGAATCGATTCGGTTTTGGGCCGAATCGATTCGCAACCTACAGGTCTGAATTCTGCAGCTTTGTCCTGTTTTACGGAAAATGCCGCCATTTCTTCGTTATAGCTCGGAATGAGGCACGGTCGGAGGCTACGCGAAGATAACTCAGAGGACTACAACATCCAAGAAGACATTGGGCCAAAAAGCCAAAATATGAAATGACTAAAATGCCCTTGAATGTGACCTTGAGTGTACTTTTCATATCAAAACCATCCTAAAAATGCCATAACTCCATCGATACAACTCGGAATCATGCACCGTCGGCGGCCACACGAAGAGAAATCAAAGGGATTCTACTTCCGTGAAGAGCTCGGGATTCAAACCCGAATGCTGGAATTACTAAAATGCCCCCGAAGATGCAAAAGTCGACGAAACAATTCCGGAAAGCGTCCGAACTTCATACTAAGCATCCAAATACCTACAAAAGCTCAATTAACCCCTGCAAAACATGTTAACATAGAAATCCGAGGTTGTCTGGTTAACGAGCATAAGTATAGGGATTAAGATACCCAAGGGGGCTAATAAGGCGTAGGTTAACGGGTGAAATACGCAATATTTGCGTCGTATCACACCCCCTAACTTACACATTGCTAGTCCCTAGCAATGAAATAGGAAACAACAAGAACTACAAGAAAACCAAAAGCAGGAGAAGTACAAAAGTATGGTATAAAAGCAATAAAAAGATAAGGCCACTTTCGCGGGCGATTCGATTGCATTTAGCGTATGCAATAAGCCGTTAAACCCCTAGGTTACCCTAGTGGACGAGTGTCGTCTCGTGAGGGTTTTCAGGGATGAAACCCACAAACATCATAAAGTTTCCTCAAAATATGCCTAACCCAACATGCGACAAACTCAACAACAACGAAAAAGATTTCAAACATGTTATTAGCATATTGAACGAATTCAAACAAAAGTCCGTTGTTATTAACAAGTTGAATGCACCTCATAGAATTGAAACTTTAAAAGTGGGAGGGGGAAGAGCAAATGCAAAATATGATTTGGTAAAAACTTAAATAAACCGGATAAACATAAAGCAAGCATATATTCAATCCTCACGGGCATTACGCTCAACAAATGAAATCACTCGGAATAGGAGGTAATACACGGGACATGCGGACATAAAGAGTAAATGTAAATGGAAACTAGGCCGTGCACATGTCACAGATGAAGAACGCTATATAGGAAATGAAAAACTTGCAATCTCAATGAAATATACCGCACACTAAAAGAGGCGAAATGCATTTTCACAGATTATCACAACTATTATGACTTTTGAATTACATCAACCTAAGATCACATAGGACTTGTAATAGGGTTGTAATGTAGGATAGGCTAGGGTACGAAATGAAGGAATGTATGTACGGATTCAAAGTGTTCGGGATGAAAACTTGGGATAATGGGAGAATGCGTGCAATAACAAAATTGGAAAAACAAGTTCCAAAACAAGCATTAAATGTATCATTTGGAGAGTAATCAAAGCTTATTGAACTATACACAACATATACAACTTTCTCTTTATTTTCTTTTCTTATTTTTCTCATTTTTCTCTTTTGTTTTCTTTTGCTTTTTGCTTTCTCTTTTTCTTCACTTTTTTCACTACTTTCTTTTCTTTGCTTATCAAACTCTCATATGCCTAAAATTGCAACCGCAATACAACAACAGCATTCAATCCTAAGTAACATTCCAAACAAAGGTATGGAAAGTGTATGTATGGTTTATAACTCCAATTTAGAGTTGGTTATGGGATTTTGGGTAATGAAAAGAAAGGCTATATTTAGGCTCAAAGGGGTTAACGAGGGTAAACATATAAGGGTGAGGTCAAGGCTAATATGGGTGATATATCAAAGATGGCCTATGATCATTTCCAAAAGTTTACGCAATTCTCGAATCAAAACAATATATGAAAATCATGCTCAAGTAACACATTTCAAGTATGAACTCAATTAATGAACGGTCAAATGAAAGAATAGAGAGATTACCAACGAATTCAACGTTTTCAATGAGAAAAGAATAGTGTATAACACTCACAAACGACGAAAGGTACAAAGCTTACTCGGTGTAAGTATATACAATGCAACAAAATATTACCGAGTTATAAAAATCTTAAACCAAATCAATATAACAAGGAAAGTGAATATGCTCATGGGATAAAGTTTAATTCATGAAGTTATTCACAATATCAATGATTTAAGGACTAAAGTCTAATAATTTCTAAAATCGAGAACATGCATCATTGATTTGTCTATTGGATCGGGCAATTATTGAAATTTATCGCTGGAAACAAGGCAAAATGCCCAACAAAGGAGAAAAAAGAAAGAAAATATTTTTGAAAATTTTCAAATTTTTCACAAAAAGGCATACTCAGTAACTAATTGTGAGCAAATCCATGGACTACACATGAAATGGATATAATATCCTACACCCCCTATCGTTGATTTCGGCTCCCGCTCGACATGCAAAAGAACCTAAACTACAGCTACACTTGACAAGCAAGTAAAGCGGTAAGTCGGGTATCGAGAATCCACAGGGAGTGATTGAATTTTAGATGTTAATTGTTTTGATTACTTCAAGAATAAAAATGGTGTAAAAGAAATAAGAAAAGGTGAAGGGTGGTTATGGTGACAAAACAAAAGAATAAGTTACGCTACACAAAAGTAAAGCGAGGATCGGGATCGCATCCTACCATTCACGGGCTAAACAACTACTAATTAGAATTACGGCTCGAAAGCAATTTAATCGAGCATTTACAATTAAGCATAAACATCACGCAATAAGGAATTTAAGCCAAAGTTGCGAGATTAAACATTTAACGGAAAATGGTCACACGCGGATTAAATTCGGATTATCGCTATAAACACTAAAGTTGCGTGACAAATAAAGTTAAACGCATAACAATCCAATTTTAATACACGCGGTTTCAATTAAATGCAATTTTACACGAAACCCTAACTTTCGAGGTCCAAACCCGTAAATGGCGGAACGAAATCCCGACCCTATTTATCTAAGGGCACGACATGGAAATAAACTAAATTAAACTAAGAAAGCAAGAATTAAAGCAAGTAAACTAATTAGAAAGCATGTAAATATATCTAGAAAGCAAGGAAAGAATGAAAACAAGCTATATTAATGGAAATGGAAGAGAAAAGATCAATCTTACAAAACCACAAGGGTTGTCAATCCAAGAGGAAGAGAAAATGAGCTCTCCAAACCAAAACCCTAACTAAAACTAACCTAAAATCGTTCATATATGATATTTTTCTTCCAAATGAAGAGAAAGTGTTATATATCAAATATCCTATGGCAAACTTGTAATAAAAGGGAAGAAAACCAAAAATCTGGAGGGCCGAATCGATTCGGAAATGGTCCGAATCGATTCGGAAACAGGGGAAGTTCGATTCTGCAATTCTGCAGAATTCCGAATCGATTCGGTTTTGGGCCGAATCGATTCGCAACCTACAGGTCTGAATTCTGCAGCTTTGTCCTGTTTTACGGAAAATGCCGCCATTTCTTCGTTATAGCTCGGAATGAGGCACGGTCGGAGGCTACGCGAAGATAACTCAGAGGACTACAACATCCAAGAAGACATTGGGCCAAAAAGCCAAAATATGAAATGACTAAAATGCCCTTGAATGTGACCTTGAGTGTACTTTTCATATCAAAACCATCCTAAAAATGCCATAACTCCATCGATACAACTCGGAATCATGCACCGTCGGCGGCCACACGAAGAGAAATCAAAGGGATTCTACTTCCGTGAAGAGCTCGGGATTCAAACCCGAATGCTGGAATTACTAAAATGCCCCCGAAGATGCAAAAGTCGACGAAACAATTCCGGAAAGCGTCCGAACTTCATACTAAGCATCCAAATACCTACAAAAGCTCAATTAACCCCTGCAAAACATGTTAACATAGAAATCCGAGGTTGTCTGGTTAACGAGCATAAGTATAGGGATTAAGATACCCAAGGGGGCTAATAAGGCGTAGGTTAACGGGTGAAATACGCAATATTTGCGTCGTATCACACCCCCTAACTTACACATTGCTAGTCCCTAGCAATGAAATAGGAAACAACAAGAACTACAAGAAAACCAAAAGCAGGAGAAGTACAAAAGTATGGTATAAAAGCAATAAAAAGATAAGGCCACTTTCGCGGGCGATTCGATTGCATTTAGCGTATGCAATAAGCCGTTAAACCCCTAGGTTACCCTAGTGGACGAGTGTCGTCTCGTGAGGGTTTTCAGGGATGAAACCCACAAACATCATAAAGTTTCCTCAAAATATGCCTAACCCAACATGCGACAAACTCAACAACAACGAAAAAGATTTCAAACATGTTATTAGCATATTGAACGAATTCAAACAAAAGTCCGTTGTTATTAACAAGTTGAATGCACCTCATAGAATTGAAACTTTAAAAGTGGGAGGGGGAAGAGCAAATGCAAAATATGATTTGGTAAAAACTTAAATAAACCGGATAAACATAAAGCAAGCATATATTCAATCCTCACGGGCATTACGCTCAACAAATGAAATCACTCGGAATAGGAGGTAATACACGGGACATGCGGACATAAAGAGTAAATGTAAATGGAAACTAGGCCGTGCACATGTCACAGATGAAGAACGCTATATAGGAAATGAAAAACTTGCAATCTCAATGAAATATACCGCACACTAAAAGAGGCGAAATGCATTTTCACAGATTATCACAACTATTATGACTTTTGAATTACATCAACCTAAGATCACATAGGACTTGTAATAGGGTTGTAATGTAGGATAGGCTAGGGTACGAAATGAAGGAATGTATGTACGGATTCAAAGTGTTCGGGATGAAAACTCGGGATAATGGGAGAATGCGTGCAATAACAAAATTGGAAAAACAAGTTCCAAAACAAGCATTAAATGTATCATTTGGAGAGTAATCAAAGCTTATTGAACTATACACAACATATACAACTTTCTCTTTATTTTCTTTTCTTATTTTTCTCATTTTTCTCTTTTGTTTTCTTTTGCTTTTTGCTTTCTCTTTTTCTTCACTTTTTTCACTACTTTCTTTTCTTTGCTTATCAAACTCTCATATGCCTAAAATTGCAACCGCAATACAACAACAGCATTCAATCCTAAGTAACATTCCAAACAAAGGTATGGAAAGTGTATGTATGGTTTATAACTCCAATTTAGAGTTGGTTATGGGATTTTGGGTAATGAAAAGAAAGGCTATATTTAGGCTCAAAGGGGTTAACGAGGGTAAACATATAAGGGTGAGGTCAAGGCTAATATGGGTGATATATCAAAGATGGCCTATGATCATTTCCAAAAGTTTACGCAATTCTCGAATCAAAACAATATATGAAAATCATGCTCAAGTAACACATTTCAAGTATGAACTCAATTAATGAACGGTCAAATGAAAGAATAGAGAGATTACCAACGAATTCAACGTTTTCAATGAGAAAAGAATAGTGTATAACACTCACAAACGACGAAAGGTACAAAGCTTACTCGGTGTAAGTATATACAATGCAACAAAATATTACCGAGTTATAAAAATCTTAAACCAAATCAATATAACAAGGAAAGTGAATATGCTCATGGGATAAAGTTTAATTCATGAAGTTATTCACAATATCAATGATTTAAGGACTAAAGTCTAATAATTTCTAAAATCGAGAACATGCATCATTGATTTGTCTATTGGATCGGGCAATTATTGAAATTTATCGCTGGAAACAAGGCAAAATGCCCAACAAAGGAGAAAAAAGAAAGAAAATATTTTTGAAAATTTTCAAATTTTTCACAAAAAGGCATACTCAGTAACTAATTGTGAGCAAATCCATGGACTAAACATGAAATGGATATAATATCCTACACCCCCTATCGTTGATTTCGGCTCCCGCTCGACATGCAAAAGAACCTAAACTACAGCTACACTTGACAAGCAAGTAAAGCGGTAAGTCGGGTATCGAGAATCCACAGGGAGTGATTGAATTTTAGATGTTAATTGTTTTGATTACTTCAAGAATAAAAATGGTGTAAAAGAAATAAGAAAAGGTGAAGGGTGGTTATGGTGACAAAACAAAAGAATAAGTTACGCTACACAAAAGTAAAGCGAGGATCGGGATCGCATCCTACCATTCACGGGCTAAACAACTACTAATTAGAATTACGGCTCGAAAGCAATTTAATCGAGCATTTACAATTAAGCATAAACATCACGCAATAAGGAATTTAAGCCAAAGTTGCGAGATTAAACATTTAACGGAAAATGGTCACACGCGGATTAAATTCGGATTATCGCTATAAACACTAAAGTTGCGTGACAAATAAAGTTAAACGCATAACAATCCAATTTTAATACACGCGGTTTCAATTAAATGCAATTTTACACGAAACCCTAACTTTCGAGGTCCAAACCCGTAAATGGCGGAACGAAATCCCGACCCTATTTATCTAAGGGCACGACATGGAAATAAACTAAATTAAACTAAGAAAGCAAGAATTAAAGCAAGTAAACTAATTAGAAAGCATGTAAATATATCTAGAAAGCAAGGAAAGAATGAAAACAAGCTATATTAATGGAAATGGAAGAGAAAAGATCAATCTTACAAAACCACAAGGGTTGTCAATCCAAGAGGAAGAGAAAATGAGCTCTCCAAACCAAAACCCTAACTAAAACTAACCTAAAATCGTTCATATATGATATTTTTCTTCCAAATGAAGAGAAAGTGTTATATATCAAATATCCTATGGCAAACTTGTAATAAAAGGGAAGAAAACCAAAAATCTGGAGGGCCGAATCGATTCGGAAATGGTCCGAATCGATTCGGAAACAGGGGAAGTTCGATTCTGCAATTCTGCAGAATTCCGAATCGATTCGGTTTTGGGCCGAATCGATTCGCAACCTACAGGTCTGAATTCTGCAGCTTTGTCCTGTTTTACGGAAAATGCCGCCATTTCTTCGTTATAGCTCGGAATGAGGCACGGTCGGAGGCTACGCGAAGATAACTCAGAGGACTACAACATCCAAGAAGACATTGGGCCAAAAAGCCAAAATATGAAATGACTAAAATGCCCTTGAATGTGACCTTGAGTGTACTTTTCATATCAAAACCATCCTAAAAATGCCATAACTCCATCGATACAACTCGGAATCATGCACCGTCGGCGGCCACACGAAGAGAAATCAAAGGGATTCTACTTCCGTGAAGAGCTCGGGATTCAAACCCGAATGCTGGAGTTACTAAAATGCCCCCGAAGATGCAAAAGTCGACGAAACAATTCCGGAAAGCGTCCGAACTTCATACTAAGCATCCAAATACCTACAAAAGCTCAATTAACCCCTGCAAAACATGTTAACATAGAAATCCGAGGTTGTCTGGTTAACGAGCATAAGTATAGGGATTAAGATACCCAAGGGGGCTAATAAGGCGTAGGTTAACGGGTGAAATACGCAATATTTGCGTCGTATCACACCCCATAACTTACACATTGCTAGTCCCTAGCAATGAAATAGGAAACAACAAGAACTACAAGAAAACCAAAAGCAGGAGAAGTACAAAAGTATGGTATAAAAGCAATAAAAAGATAAGGCCACTTTCGCGGGCGATTCGATTGCATTTAGCGTATGCAATAAGCCGTTAAACCCCTAGGTTACCCTAGTGGACGAGTGTCGTCTCGTGAGGGTTTTCAGGGATGAAACCCACAAACATCATAAAGTTTCCTCAAAATATGCCTAACCCAACATGCGACAAACTCAACAACAACGAAAAAGATTTCAAACATGTTATTAGCATATTGAACGAATTCAAACAAAAGTCCGTTGTTATTAACAAGTTGAATGCACCTCATAGAATTGAAACTTTAAAAGTGGGAGGGGGAAGAGCAAATGCAAAATATGATTTGGTAAAAACTTAAATAAACCGGATAAACATAAAGCAAGCATATATTCAATCCTCACGGGCATTACGCTCAACAAATGAAATCACTCGGAATAGGAGGTAATACACGGGACATGCGGACATAAAGAGTAAATGTAAATGGAAACTAGGCCGTGCACATGTCACAGATGAAGAACGCTATATAGGAAATGAAAAACTTGCAATCTCAATGAAATATACCGCACACTAAAAGAGGCGAAATGCATTTTCACAGATTATCACAACTATTATGACTTTTGAATTACATCAACCTAAGATCACATAGGACTTGTAATAGGGTTGTAATGTAGGATAGGCTAGGGTACGAAATGAAGGAATGTATGTACGGATTCAAAGTGTTCGGGATGAAAACTCGGGATAATGGGAGAATGCGTGCAATAACAAAATTGGAAAAACAAGTTCCAAAACAAGCATTAAATGTATCATTTGGAGAGTAATCAAAGCTTATTGAACTATACACAACATATACAACTTTCTCTTTATTTTCTTTTCTTATTTTTCTCATTTTTCTCTTTTGTTTTCTTTTGCTTTTTGCTTTCTCTTTTTCTTCACTTTTTTCACTACTTTCTTTTCTTTGCTTATCAAACTCTCATATGCCTAAAATTGCAACCGCAATACAACAACAGCATTCAATCCTAAGTAACATTCCAAACAAAGGTATGGAAAGTGTATGTATGGTTTATAACTCCAATTTAGAGTTGGTTATGGGATTTTGGGTAATGAAAAGAAAGGCTATATTTAGGCTCAAAGGGGTTAACGAGGGTAAACATATAAGGGTGAGGTCAAGGCTAATATGGGTGATATATCAAAGATGGCCTATGATCATTTCCAAAAGTTTACGCAATTCTCGAATCAAAACAATATATGAAAATCATGCTCAAGTAACACATTTCAAGTATGAACTCAATTAATGAACGGTCAAATGAAAGAATAGAGAGATTACCAACGAATTCAACGTTTTCAATGAGAAAAGAATAGTGTATAACACTCACAAACGACGAAAGGTACAAAGCTTACTCGGTGTAAGTATATACAATGCAACAAAATATTACCGAGTTATAAAAATCTTAAACCAAATCAATATAACAAGGAAAGTGAATATGCTCATGGGATAAAGTTTAATTCATGAAGTTATTCACAATATCAATGATTTAAGGACTAAAGTCTAATAATTTCTAAAATCGAGAACATGCATCATTGATTTGTCTATTGGATCGGGCAATTATTGAAATTTATCGCTGGAAACAAGGCAAAATGCCCAACAAAGGAGAAAAAAGAAAGAAAATATTTTTGAAAATTTTCAAATTTTTCACAAAAAGGCATACTCAGTAACTAATTGTGAGCAAATCCATGGACTACACATGAAATGGATATAATATCCTACACCCCCTATCGTTGATTTCGGCTCCCGCTCGACATGCAAAAGAACCTAAACTACAGCTACACTTGACAAGCAAGTAAAGCGGTAAGTCGGGTATCGAGAATCCACAGGGAGTGATTGAATTTTAGATGTTAATTGTTTTGATTACTTCAAGAATAAAAATGGTGTAAAAGAAATAAGAAAAGGTGAAGGGTGGTTATGGTGACAAAACAAAAGAATAAGTTACGCTACACAAAAGTAAAGCGAGGATCGGGATCGCATCCTACCATTCACGGGCTAAACAACTACTAATTAGAATTACGGCTCGAAAGCAATTTAATCGAGCATTTACAATTAAGCATAAACATCACGCAATAAGGAATTTAAGCCAAAGTTGCGAGATTAAACATTTAACGGAAAATGGTCACACGCGGATTAAATTCGGATTATCGCTATAAACACTAAAGTTGCGTGACAAATAAAGTTAAACGCATAACAATCCAATTTTAATACACGCGGTTTCAATTAAATGCAATTTTACACGAAACCCTAACTTTCGAGGTCCAAACCCGTAAATGGCGGAACGAAATCCCGACCCTATTTATCTAAGGGCACGACATGGAAATAAACTAAATTAAACTAAGAAAGCAAGAATTAAAGCAAGTAAACTAATTAGAAAGCATGTAAATATATCTAGAAAGCAAGGAAAGAATGAAAACAAGCTATATTAATGGAAATGGAAGAGAAAAGATCAATCTTACAAAACCACAAGGGTTGTCAATCCAAGAGGAAGAGAAAATGAGCTCTCCAAACCAAAACCCTAACTAAAACTAACCTAAAATCGTTCATATATGATATTTTTCTTCCAAATGAAGAGAAAGTGTTATATATCAAATATCCTATGGCAAACTTGTAATAAAAGGGAAGAAAACCAAAAATCTGGAGGGCCGAATCGATTCGGAAATGGTCCGAATCGATTCGGAAACAGGGGAAGTTCGATTCTGCAATTCTGCAGAATTCCGAATCGATTCGGTTTTGGGCCGAATCGATTCGCAACCTACAGGTCTGAATTCTGCAGCTTTGTCCTGTTTTACGGAAAATGCCGCCATTTCTTCGTTATAGCTCGGAATGAGGCACGGTCGGAGGCTACGCGAAGATAACTCAGAGGACTACAACATCCAAGAAGACATTGGGCCAAAAAGCCAAAATATGAAATGACTAAAATGCCCTTGAATGTGACCTTGAGTGTACTTTTCATATCAAAACCATCCTAAAAATGCCATAACTCCATCGATACAACTCGGAATCATGCACCGTCGGCGGCCACACGAAGAGAAATCAAAGGGATTCTACTTCCGTGAAGAGCTCGGGATTCAAACCCGAATGCTGGAGTTACTAAAATGCCCCCGAAGATGCAAAAGTCGACGAAACAATTCCGGAAAGCGTCCGAACTTCATACTAAGCATCCAAATACCTACAAAAGCTCAATTAACCCCTGCAAAACATGTTAACATAGAAATCCGAGGTTGTCTGGTTAACGAGCATAAGTATAGGGATTAAGATACCCAAGGGGGCTAATAAGGCGTAGGTTAACGGGTGAAATACGCAATATTTGCGTCGTATCAAAACCTTTTGGTTTCTTCAACATATTTGAGATTAGACCCAAATATTAACATGTCATCCACATATAAGCATATAATAACACCAACACCATTTTCAAATTTACTATATATACATTTGTCGGCATCATTAACTTTATATCCATGGGATATAACAATATTATTAAACTTCTCATGCCATTGCATAGGAGCTTGTTTAAGGCCATAAAGAGATTTAACCAATTTACACACTTTCTTTTCTTGGCCAGGCAATACAAACCCTTCGGGTTGTTCCATATAAATCTCTTCTTCTAAATCACCATTTAAAAAAGCAGTTTTAACATCCATTTGATGAATAACTAAATTGTGAATAGAAGCAAGAGATATTAATATCCTAATGGAAGTGATTCGAGCAACAGGAGCATATGTATCAAAGTAATCAATTCCATATTTTTGCTTATAGCCTTTAGCAACTAGTCTTGCCTTAAATTTATTTATAGAACCATCCGGATTTAATTTTCTTTTAAATATCCATTTGCAGCCAATAGGTTTAGACCCGGGGGGAAGATCGGAAATAACCCAAGTTTGATTTGACAAAATTGAGTTCATTTCATCATTTATTGCTTCTTTCCAAAAGACAGCATCCCTAGATGTTACCGCTTCATGAAATGTGGTCGGTTCATCTTCTACATTAAGAACAAATTTAGTTTTGTTCTTAGTCTCATTTAAATCCCCTTCAACTAAATAAATAACAAAGTCAGGCCCAAATGTTTTTTCAGTTCTTTGTCTTTTACTCCTTCGTGGTTCAACGTCATTCGTTGTTTCTGAAGAAGATACAGGTTGTGAATTTTCTTCTAAACTTGAGGAGTCAACAGTCGAATTATTATTTTCTAAACCTTGATTCAAAGTACTAAACTTTGTTAGATGTTCAAAAAATTGCACATCTACCGACTCAATGATTTCTTGAGTTTCAAGGTTTAAAAATCTATAAGTCGTACTGTTACTAGAGTATCCAATAAAAACACATTTGTAAGTCCTATTTCCTAGTTTAGGTCTTTTAGGTTCGGGTTTTCTTACATAAGCAAGACATCCCCAAACTTTAAGACGTCTAAGATTAGGCTTACGATTAAACCATAATTCATATGGTGTAATATCCTTGTTTTTCAATGGAACTCTATTTAAAATATAACATGCGGATAAAACCGCTTCTCCCCACATCGACAAAGGTAAACCAGAACTGATTAACATTGAATTTATCATTTCAACTAAAGTCCTATTTTTCCTTTTCGCCGTTCCATTTTGTTGTGGCGTATATGGCGCCGTAACTTGATGGATTATCCCATGAGTATTACAAAATTGTATAAACTCACTCGGGTAATATTCACCACCCCTATCGGATCGTAGGACTTTAATTTTTCGATTTTGTTGAGTTTCAACTTCCGCTTTAAAAATTAGGAATTTCTCGAAAACTTCATCTTTACTTTTAAGTAAATATGTATATGCATACTTAGAGTAATCATCAATGAAAGTTAAGAAATATTTATTTCCACCACGAGTCATATTACTCTTCATATCACATACATCACTATGAATAAGATCAAGCATTTCGGATTTCCTCTCAACAGATTTGAACGACTTTCTAGTTATCTTCGATTGAGCACAAATTTCACATTTAGAAAGGTTATCAAATTTACAATCCGAGATTAAGCCGAGATTAGTCATATTTTTTATACTTCTATAATTCACATGACCTAATCTACTATGCCATAAAGAAATAGACTCAACCATATAAGCAGAACTAATATCATTGATTACATTAATTTTAATCATGCCGTTACAAGAGTACCCTTTGCCAATAAATTGGCCATTCTTAGACAATACAAACTTATCAGACTCATACACTAGTTTGAAACCTCTCTTATTGAGAAGGTCCCCAGACACAAGATTTTTACACATATCAGGTACATGAAGTACATCAATTAGAGTAAGTGTCTTTCCAGAAGTTAGCTTCAATTCCACTGTGCCTTTTCCAACTACATTGGCGCGAAGATTATTTGCCATCTTCACTTCTTTTCCATCAATTTCTTGATATGTTTTGAATGAAGAGCGGTCTTTGCATATGTGGACCGTTGCGCCGGTATCCAGCCACCATCCACTTTCATTATCAATTGAATTTGCTTCGCAAACAGTAGCAATAAGATCTTCAACATTGTTGGTTTCCTTCGACCCTTGTTTTTCTTTAAATGCCTTCTTTTTAAGACGACATTCTCGAGAATAATGGCCTGGTTTGTCACAGAAGAAACATTTTCCCTTCTTTTTCTTATTTGCACCTTGGTTCTTGAATTTGGAATCATTCTTTGCTTTAAATTTTGAGTCTTTGGTAATCTTGGATTTTTTATCCTCAACCATATTAGCTTTTGAATGACCCTCACTTTGTTCATCCTTCTTTTCTCGAATACGAGTATCATCTTCAATACGAAGGTGACGAAGAAGGGATTCCACAGTATAAGTCTTTTCATCATGATTAATTTTCTTCTTAAAGCCATTCCAAGAGGATGGAAGTTTTGAAACAATCACCCCTACTTGAAATTCAACTTGAAGATTAATACCAGCGGCTTTAAGGTCACCAACAATTTGTTGGAGTTCATGGGCTTGTGCAACGACAGATTTATCATTATTCATTCTAAAATCCATATAGTTTGAAATTAGAAACTTACGATTGCTCGCTTCCTCGTTTTGATAATTTATCTCCAAAGCCTTCCATAATTCCTTTGCCGTCGGAATCATTCTATGAGCGCTATAAACAGTTCTTGGAACGCTTTCTTTTAGGCAAAATTTCTCCCAATCCGGTTGAGACAGAACCAGAACCGCGAGTACACAATGGGTTTTGTAGAACCTGCCTTCAGGATACAATGCAGTATGAACAGTTGTTTGATTCAAACTATGTACTGTTTGATCAAACCCGAGAACACTCTGAATTTGTAACTTGATAATGCCAAAGTATAGAGGACGGAGAGAGGAGAAACTAGCAATTTTCGGTGTCCAAAACAGAGGTCTGGAACTCTTTTTATAGCCATTTCTGTGACTGTTCTTCAACAGTCACAACTCTTCATGGAGTGACTCAGCAACCGTTGGATCGTGCCTGTTTGGAACAGCTACGATCTAACGGTTCAGATTAGGCGTCCCATCGTAAGCGAATGGACATCCCCTACACGAAACGCTACGAGTTCATCTAACGGTTTAGATCAAGCCGTTTCGGATTTTAAACCCTTTGATCAGATCGTTTAATCACAACCGTTGATCTGTTTTACCTCGTCAAAACTTTAGGCTCCCACGCTCCAAGTGCCAAGTGCGCGTCAAAGCGCGCAATGCGCCCTAAGTCGCCCAATCGCCCTTTCGCGCGCCGCGTGTCGCGCTTACGCGTGTCGCGATTGGTGGTGCTTAAGCACCACCGCGATGCGTAGGATCATAGCCTCTTATTTGACTTGTCAACTAAGAATCTTAGTTGTCCTTTAGTTGATATACCACTACCTTTTGTAGTATTCTTCCAATGTGGGACAATATGGGATTTTGAGCATTCCCCATATCTTTCACACCCATTTGCTCATGTTTCTACTTTCTAAATTAAAACCCAAACTATGTTTAAAATAAAACACAAATAATATAATAAAATATTAACAACTAAAAATTAAACTCAATAAATATTGGAATTAATCCAACAAAACACATAGTTGGTACACGCATAAACCAAAAGATCCAAACCATTACCTCAAAGCAGTTCTAATGCTCTTGAAATTTCAAAGTAAAATCCGTCAAAGTAACTATGAATTTAATACTAAAATCTAAATAAATAAACAACATGACTCAAATAGGATCGTTACAATAATAAGATTAACAATATGGCAATTATGCACGTTGGCATCAGACCCACATTAAAAAATCAACAATTCAAAAAGTTGATCATACTATTAACTAGTAATTACACTACTCAGTCAATAACAAATTTTTTTTTTTTGGCAAAAAAGGCCTTAACACACAAAAAGTAATATATATATATATATATATATATATATATATATATATATATATATATATAATCCATTGATGCGATATAATTTAAAAAAAAACAAATCATCAAGTAATTTTAAATATTAATTTAAACTAATTTCATCAACAGGGATATGGGAGTAGAAAATAGATATGGAAACTGCTCTTCATAAACTTTTCATACCAGTCTGTTTATGAAATTATAGCGTGGCTCCTTAAGCCTTCTCCAAACATCATTTTCATATTTATTGATGAAAATATTTTCCTTAGAGGAAATTCAAAAACATATAAAGAAGGGGTTGTACTTTCATGGTGATGATCAATACAGTCCATGCCATCAATGTACAAAAGTATTCAATAAGGAAACATGTAATCCCGAAAGGAAGAAGACTGGTTACACTAATCACTTGAAGATCCGTCATCAACATCTTCATGCTCTGTAATAAATATCTCTATAAACTACTTTCTGGTTCCTTCAATAATAACTTCACTTGTCACCTCATTAAGAACAAGATCCGAGTGGGAAAGAAATAGTGCAACACTTAAATATGTGGAAGAACATTTAAATATATTAGGAATTATGCGAAACAAGCCTGCTTAGGCACACTAAACATGATTTACAAAAGAACAATTGGGGCTGAGAGCATCAAGTCCAGGTATTTTGAACATTCAAAGGATGTTCAAAAAGAACATGAGATAGGTGCGAGGATTAATATCCAACTAACTAATTTTACCATAAAAAATGTGATACATAATTTAGTATATAACAGTTGGGGTGTGCTTTAGGAGGGAACCAATGTTCTTTAATGTAGTGTCTCTCATCATCATGAACAAAATGACGCGTGGTGAGTAAAAGTTGCATGGGACCTCATGGGTTAGGATGACATTAGATGTAATTTTTATCCTGGTGTCCATGTCAATCAATCTCCTTTTAAATCTAACTGTTAAGGATTAACTGTCGATCAGGGCAGAGGGGTTGTCTACCCGTGGCCTTCTCTGAGTGCGGTGAATAAGGAGATACAATGTGTGGCTTGTGAGTAGATGGACCAATGATGATTGGGTGAGATGCACAGAAGAGGCAGAAAAAAACAACAATAACATATCCAATCTAAAGACCTCCTATGTATACTTTACTAAAAAACTAGAAACCTATTTTAGGACTCATGACGTGAATATTTTATATAAAAGGGATGCATGGAGATTAGGAGTTAAAATGTCATATCATTTGGGCGATATTTTTAAATATAAGTACAAAACTCAATCATATCAGATAATCCCAACAATAATCACATTTTTTAAACTTTGAAGTTATGTTTACTTTGCAGTTCCATTTCTTTTCAGTCTTCTCCAACTAATTTATCCTCAATTTAGGGTGCAAAGGCTTAATCAATTCTTACAGGTAAATTTCCAGCGAGTGTACTGAGACAAATAGAACATTTACGCCAAAATCGAATCTCATGCTACCAAATAAGAATTTCCACTTGCATTCATAAACTTAAGTTCTAAAGTAAAGAGTATGAATATATACTTATATCAATTATGCAATCATATATATATATATATAATAATAATAATAATAATAATAATAATAATAATAATAACACTCTTGTGCGGACTAGTTCGTAGTTGAAAAGTGCAGACCGGATATGTGTCACGTGACGGTGAGCCTAGAAATTGTCAGCTAAATTATAGGCACACTCTCTCTCTTCTGTGGGATCACCGCCAGGTGACACGTGCCCCTAGAAATTATCGCCTAAATTATAGGCACACTCTGCTCACCGCCAGGTGACACATGTCTGGTCCGCACAAAAGCAGAAATGTATATATATATATATAAAATAAGGGGTAAGGGTGTTTTTACTGTTCATAAGTTGAGAAGACATTTAATGGTTTGGATTTAAGACACCAAGGTAAGCAAGAAATGGTTCCGATTGAAACTCACACCATAAACTGTACATTTGTTTTACACCTCAATCTCATTACACTTTAATTTAATATGTCCCGATTATCAAGAGACATCTCTTACATACACTTAAGCCTCGAGCCTCGAGCCTCTCCCATGTCCTATATCTCATCTTTCACCAACTCCTTCTTACACAACCACTCCCTCCCATGTCATAACCTCTTACGGATGTCAAGTGAAAGGAGAGAACAAAGTTTGTATGCTTCTGCTAAACCTGAACGAGCACAAGGCTCAAGGTACCAGCTACAGCAAACCAAATCCAACACCGCCTCTCGCCATATGTCTCACCATATGTGGCAGATACCACCAAACCTCTCTCATTTTCTCTAACTTTTTTGCTTTAATGTTTTGTTTTTTAGATCTAACCGATTTTTTCTTGCAGATCGATATCATTTACGTGTGATTTTTCTTTAGCTTTAGGTGGTCCTGGGCGGTGGACTCGCCCTAGTGGATCTCCGTTTTCCTTCATCTTTTAGTGGATCTCCGTCTATTTAAATGGTTTCTTGCCTGATACCCACTTGAGTTTGGGTTGAGTTGCTCTGTTTTCCTTCCACGATTTGAGCAAGTCCGGGGTTTGGGTGGTTCTCCGACTTGAGCAAGGTGTTTTTAAAGATTTTCTCCATGTCTCAAAACTCAAAGGTTTATTTATTGCTGAGTAGATGTCATTTGGTCTTTTATTTTTTATTGTCCATGATATGATTGGTTTAGGACAAAGAGTTATTATTTCCAGTTGTCTTAAAAAATAAAACGAAGAGAAAAAAAATATAAGTTTTAGTCTTTTTTCTGTCGCTAGTAAACCAAAAATAACATATAGCAAAGTTCCAGATCCCTAAATTAAAGTAATAAAGAGCTGGGCTTTAAGTGAAGCAGTGGTAGAGTTGGTAATTATGGGTGTGATGGACTTCGGTGCTGATTCGAAGGTTGGTTTTCCTTTTGTATTAGCTTTTTTTTGCTTGGAGATCCGTTTGAAGTTCCAAACTTGAGGTTGCTGATAGTTATCAGTTGAGTGTAGTGATTATTTTCACGTTCAATATATTTTTTATGAACCATAATACCCATATTGAATCTGGGGCGTTTATTTTCTCAACCCTTTTGTGGTTAAAATTAAGTTGTCATCTTTCATTTTATTTCTATTTTTTGAGTTCATAAATTTTGTTCTGCTTCTTTTTCTTGTTTATTCAAAATCTAAACCTACACTTTTAAAATATGGGTTTTATTTCTATTTCTTTCAATTATATAATTTTGTTTTTGGGTTCTCCAATTAGTAAAAATATTGTTGGTATTTTTCTTTATTAGAAGGAATACAACTATAGATATTTAAATTTAGGTTTGTATGATTAGGTACTTTCAACTTCATTATAAATGAATTTTTTAATGTGAATTTTATTGCAAGATTAAACTCATGGTTTGAGTTTATGAACTTACTTTCTCACTATTATTTATGCGGACTTTAAAATATATCAGTCATGAGCATCTGTCTCAACATGTCTATATTAGTTCTACATGTCCAAATTTTATAATTTTTTCCCGCGTTTAAGACCATAACTTTATTTTTCTGATTCCATATTTTTCGTTTCCCATAGGCTCTTATAGTTTTGGGAATGTTTATTACTTATGTTTTTTTACTTTTTATTCATACAAATAGCAAATGATTTGTACTTTCGGACTTTTTTGACATATTTTCAATTTGTATATTTGACATATTTTAACATGATTCTTTAGCTAACGGTGACATCTTCCACACTTTTAGATGTTTTTTTTTAATTCTTTAGTTAATGAGTTTTTGATCAACACGAGGAGCACTATATAGACTTTTTAAGCTTAAACAAATATGAGCCCTTGAAAACACAATATGACACATTTATAATTTTTACACCTAATTACGTGCGATAATACATGACAACACAAGTAACACGACACAACACTTGAACACCACCGACGTGATTTAGTCTAAAAAATCACGACACACACGACAAAGAATGGCAATTTCAGTAAAATCCGCTAAAACAATGCACACCCATTTTTTTCAGAAGCTTCTAACATTTGTTTTCTATTTTATTACTTTTGGAACTTATCAACACTTTTAATGTGCCAGAGATTAACTGGTGATTATAAGTGCACCCTCTGTTTAGTAACTGGTAATTGTTTTTTAAATATTTACATTTGTTTTATAAATATGCAGGTTTGTGTTTTAAGTAATTGTTCTTCACTATAGTAAGAACAACATCAACCCTTGCACATTCATCTTGGTATAAGCTCGGGTGGAATTACTAGGCTCCACATTCTCTATAGCGAGGTCTATAGTTCACAACCAGTGAGAGGTTTGCACTGGGGATGTGCACCCTTTGTTTAGAATCTGCATCCTATATTTATAATTTTTCGTTTACTTATCAGTAATGATAATTAAGTGGCCCATGCTTACACAAATGTATAAATACAGATCAAGTCAATTTGGGAGGTTTCAAGGCATTCAACGTGCAATAGCAGGGAAGAATTTATACATAAGATTACGCTGATGCACAAGGATTCCATGGGGATGAACATGGTCTCCAAAGGGGTCCAAAACGTCCTCAATTTCCTTCAGAATGATTTTCCTGTCATGGATGTCATAGGCATATCGGGTAATAGAATTTATCGAATTACTTTTTTTATTGTGCTTTATAACTATATACAGTCTGTTGGTATTTATATCAATTTGTTCTTGAGTTGATGTTCTAAAGTTGAGTATATTTTTTTGAAATTTCCCTTCTTGATTTTGAAAATGCAAATGGTTTTGTACAGGGCACCACATCCACATCTAAATGAGTTTTGTCAACTTGCAAGTTTGGCTCAAGGTAAATTTACATATTATCCATCTCTCCTTCCCTCCCCATGCTAATTTTTATTTGTGGCACATAACCATCAATAATGATTTAAATTCAAGATATACGGATCTATAGTTTTATTCTTCACTAAATAACTGGAACAACAAAAATTCTGGTTCCCTCATGCTCACCATACCTTTTGAACCAATGTACCTTCAACACTGGCTTGCGGATAGTGTGATTTAGTGATTAGAACATGATTTGTTATTTTCAACTAATCTTTTTCTTTCCCCTTGGTAAAGGAAATTTGGGAAGGCATCTCAGCAATTGCCATCTAGGATATGATAAGTCGGGGGATGATGTCACCAACCCAGCTCCACAGCCCATCACATTTTCCAAAAAAACATAACCTCAAGCTAAGGCAACTCAAGTGGAGCCTGACTATCTGAATTGGTTGCTCATCAAGCGGCTCATTTTAGAATCTCTTCCTCCTCCCACCTTGGAGGAAAAGTGGCTTGCAAACTCCTTTAAATACCTCAATCCATCAGTACAACTCTGGCCAAGTGAAAAGTTACAAGCAGTGGTTTGTGAAATTTTTAGGAGCATACACAGGAAGATGTGAGGGTAATTTTCGAACAGGTTTCTTCTAAAGTTTCAATCAATCTTGATTTTCGGACTTCCTACAAGCAAATATTTTATATGAGCGTTATGTGCCACTGTATTTTTTTTGTTTGTGGCACTTAACAACTGAAAGACATGATGTCTTAAGCTAATTTTTTCTTTCGAGTACGAAACTATGGTGTGCTTTCATTTTCTTTTTTTTGTTTGTCCAGCCTTTTGATTCCTAACTTAACTTTTTTTTCTTATGTGACATGTGTCTATAGTTATGCTATGTCCCTTTCCCATTTGATCCTGTAGGTCTAATTGAACTTTTGGCCACTTATTACCTCACCAGTGAAGAATGTAATTCAACCTCCTTTCATTACCCAACCCATCACTCTATCTAAATATATTTTGAGTGGTGCTATGGGTACCAAACAAATCCTCCAAAATCTCCCTCAAATAGCATTAATGAGTTGTGCCCTGACGGGACCCATACCACAAGGTATAACACTTAATGCTATTTGGGGGAGGATTTGGGGGAGTTGTTTGGGACACAAAGCATTTCCCAAATATTTTTAGACATTCGTGTATGCCGTGATGTATGTGCCTGTGTGTGTCAACCACGAGAGAGACTAGCCTCTTTGGAAGGTAGAGAGAGATTTGCGAGGTTATAAAAGCATGAGGATTGTATTACCAAATACTATTACGCATGTGTTATATTCGTTATGGCATGAGGTATGCCCAGAGTTTTATTATGCTTTTCATTTTCATTTTTTTCATTTTGGGTTCTTAATTTTAAAGATAGTTTAGTACCTAACTTTGTTCACACATTTGTGTTGTAAAAAAACTTTATGACTTGAATTTTTTACACATTCAAAACTTTTGCACAATTTTTTTAAAACAATTTACAATATTTGTGTTGTAAAACAATCTTTTTGATTTAAATATTGTATATTTGTTTTGACTACAATTTTAACACAAACGAGTATTGTTGTCATGGATTTCGTTTATTAGTTATAGTACAACCAAGTGTGCTTAAGTGATGGTTTTTTATTTTAACCATCATTTTTAGTTTAAGTGAGTGGCCTAATGTAGTCGATATATTATTCCTTTAATTAAATCCATGTTATTTATATGGTGTTCGCTACAGACAGCTAGTATTATTCGAGCGTTTTTTTTCTTTAACAAGGTGAATAGTCCTACTAAGAGGGACAACCCTGCCTAAATTTTCTAATTTTTTTATAGTTATAATATATAAAAAATTTATTATTTACATGATACATGACTTTATTTTGTTGGGGAATGATTTTTTTTTTCGATTTTCAATTACGTACTTTTTGAAAATTTTCACCGTGCCTTCAGGCACGGGCATACCCTAGTGTGCATATATATATATATGAGAACGGATCTTACGAGGGCCATTATATAGTGTGTGGACTTGCGAACAATTTTTTAAGGGCAATTTACAATTAGGTCCCTTGGTAACAGTTTTTAAACATTTAAGGACAATTTACAATTAGGTCCACTTGTTATGCCACTAGCATGGACTTTTACAAGAAGAGAATTAGTGGACCTAAGTGTTTAAAATTTGTCAAAATCCCTTTAGTGTTTAAAATTTATTTGTGTGGGGGACTTAAGAGTATTGTCCCCTTTTTTTAATTAGTAAAATATGTAATTTTGAGATGAACATTTTTATGGGTAGAAAAAATTTCACGGTAGCCCTAAAAAAATTCAACTCAAAATGAATGGTTTTTTTTATAATAAAATCAGTCAAAAAGCTGTCAATTTTTAAGGACTTCAAAACTAATAATTGTTTGATATATGTTTTTAAAATAACAATCAATATCATTTTGAGTTGAATGTTTTTTAGGGGTATAGTGAATTTCTTACAAGCCATAAAAACTATAGAACTCAAAATTATTTGTTTACTATTAAAAAAATTAGTCCAAAAATTTGCACGATGAATAGTGGTATGCATGAGATCCATTCTCTCTCTCTCCTTCTCTAGAGAGAGAGAGAGAGAGAAAGAGAGAGAGGGGGAGGGACTCGTGGGGTAATTTGTTCAGGAAGTGAAACGTGAAAATCACAATAGAAAGCAAGATAAGAACAACAAAAACAAGGAAAAAGGAGCCCAAAAAATTAAAAGAAAATTCTTACCATAATTGACGGTACAACAATAGCGGGGGATTTATCAACTGACTTAACAGCATCAGGAGCACATGCCTCGAGACCATCTTGATTGCGCAAGAAGGTAGAGTCAGGTGAATAAGCATGTAATACCCCATATTTTTATGGCTTTTAAATTTAGGGATTTATTAAATTTAATTGAGATAAATTAATTTAAAATTAAATCAGAAATTTGTTTTAAATGTTACTAGCGTGACGAGAGTTAGTAATTATTGGAAAATTGTTGATTTGTTAATTATTACTTATTGAGTAGAGTAATATGTAGGATTGAATTTATTAAAATTGCCATGAGGGAATAATATGACAACAATGGAAAGTAAGTCAGGACGCGCCTGTGTCGTGCCGGGACTAAATTATTATTATTAAAAGTGAATAAATTATAAGTCACTTGTATGGTCGTTTTGAGTCCGCTAATGTGTTCGGAAGGATCGAGATAATCAAAATAATGTACCCGAGAGTTTAGTTTGGGTCTCGGGATGTTTTTAGGCCTAATTAGCATCCCGGGAGGGCGTTTTTGACATTTCATATTTTTGGGTAATTAAACCCACGAATTTACCAAGAATATATCATATGTTAGGGGTTGTCATCCACGGTTAGCATAAGCAAAACCAAAGAACGGCCATTGGAGAAGAAGTGGAGAAGTTTTCCAAGGAGTTCTAGGCCAAAAACTCTGTCGTTTACACCGCCATCACCGCCAAAGTGTAGATCGCGAGACGAGGAACACAACCACACCACTTTCTTCCAAAAATCAAAAACAAAGATTTCCAGGCAAGTATCTATCTTGCTTTATTTTAGTTAATGCTTCAATTATATTAGTTTAGGGTTGATTAGAACCAAATTCACTAAAGAAAGCATATATTGGAGACTAGAATTCACATGTTATAGAGGTAATAATCATGTTCTGGAAATCTATTTCACATCTAGAGGTTAAACCACGAATTTTCATTATGTTAGGAGTAGAAAATCTGGAAAAAGAATGGAAAAACTAATTTAAAGAAAATATTAGGGTTCTTGAGGTTATATAGATGTTTCCCTTGTCAATTGTTATACTTGATGAAAACCCACATGTTTTACGTAGAAAATTATTTATTTGGGTATATAATCCATGTAGTATCATTTGTTGGAAGAATGGGAGTGAAATATAATGATTTGGTTGAGTTTGGAGACGGATTTCCGTAGCTGAATTTTTTACAGTTTCTTCATAACTGCTTGATCGATCGATCGACCAAAGAGCATCGATCGATCGACCCCCTCCCTTCGATCGATCGACCCTCCTGAAAAACTCTTATTCCTCCTTTAAATAGTTATTTCAATTAAAATGAGTAGTAACCTTTGAACCTTATTGCTAGAGCATTTTGGGACATAAAGAGGACCAGTAGGACTTAGTATAAAGGGAGCATTTAAAGTATGGCAAATTTAAGGTTAACGGGGAGTAATTTATACATAGGAAATTATGGAAATGTGTAATTAAAGGAGTAAGACTCGTAAGAAAGTTACGTTAGAAAATAAGAGAGTACCTACTGAATTCATACATTGGGGAAATAGAATATTACGAGGGAAATGAGGTAAGTACGGAATAACTTCTAAATAAGATTAAAAGAGACAAGCCATTATACGGGATAATCGAGTAATGTGTACTTAGAACGAATATCATAAGTTTGGGTCGTGGGTGTACCGAATTTAAAAATGGGAATAATAGTATATATATATATATATATGAATGTGTTTGTGCATATACTATATATGTGTAAAAATCATGCCCGCACTACTTGCTATCACTGAGGTTACCGCACCGGGACAGTCTTATCTCGATGGGACCTTTATGGGGGATATTGACTTGTACCCTAGAACATAGGACTCCTTGGTACAGGCTATCTGATTGATAGTATGACGGTCCTAAGAGACGTCAGGGTATGTGTTGACCTCTTAGTGACTTGGAACTATGCTTCGCCTCAATTCGTATGTGTTTATTATTAATACAGTTTGAGAGTGATTCCGAACTAGTATCTCCCTTAGTACGAGTGATACGAGGACTTGATAGCAGAGTATGTCAGCACCATAAATTTTATGTGGGGTGCCGATAGTATATATATATTATATAAGTGATTAATATATATATAGACATGAAATTGGGAACTTTCTACTGACTAAAAGTAGTTAAGTAATAAATGAATATTCCGACTTTATTATTAGTGTTTGAAAAGTTTAAGGCAATATTAAAAGACTTTATAATGAAATGAGATTCATGTGAAAACTTTACTTTCAGAAATTAATTATCTTAGCCCTAGTAATTGTCGGCATGAAACCTTATTAGGAATTTAAGATAAGCTTAACTTGTGGGGATTAATAGTGTGGTAGGTGTGCACATTAGAAGAGAGGTGAGAATTTCTCAAGAGAGTGTCGCATACTAATATGATTTTTGCATTAGTCGGTAAGTATTTTAAATACTTGCTAAACTAAAATTTTAAACTGTTTTACAATCGGGCTCTTACCTGTTTCCTGTTATCTCTTCTCTCTTGTATATATATGTATATATTATAGGTACCCAGCCACAGGGGCGTCATGCTTAGGATTCTTTGGAAGGAACGTGCTGCAGCTTAGGTGGGAGTTACAGGCCTTTTGCTTAGATGACCTCATTATTGACTCCAATCTTAGTTCTATTTTATCTAATTGGTCATGTGTCGCCCTTTTTCCTTATTCAGTTGGTTTTGTAAGAGATTGTGATTCATTTACTTTTAGTATTTTACTTTGGGATTTGTTACTGTCAGAATGTTTTTCCTTCGTGGTTTTAAAGTTGGAATTAGTTATTTGAATGGTTAAATCACTTGGATGATCTTTTCCAGTCTAGTTATTTGTGTGACTCTTAAACTGTGAATTATGAAAGGTTTTTATAATTGGACTTAAATTAAAAATGGAAATAATGTTTTAAATGGTTTTGACACTTAGCTTAATTATTTAGAGTATTTAAATTGAACAATTTATTTTGTGACAGTGATGCTAAGAATGAACCAACCGTTCACCTTGGTTATAATTTAATAAAAGACTGATCACCCGATATTTAATTAGGCGGGGTGTTACAGGTGGTATCAGAGCATCAGGTTCTAGTGTCCTTTAGGATCTGTGCGACTTGTTATGCTTCCAGCGCTGCTTTGTTTGATACAAATCCCTATGTTTAGGATTGTTGGTTTCTATGGTGAGATTCCGTTCTCCAACTATAACGTATGTATATTAGTGAATTATAATTACGTTCGGACGTGTGCGTGTGACTAGCAATGAAGGATGTCAGACGAGGGCCGTTAGGAGAACATCATGAGGCAGGGCTCAGTCGAGGTTGCAAAGTATATTCGAGGATGATAACCATAGTCGAGGTCACCCCTATTAGGGAACGAGATGCCAGGACTGTAAATACGGCTAGGATGCAGCCTACAAATGTCAAGTGCTGCTATAGTCGAAAGTGAGGACAAATTTGACCCACCCAACGTGGTGTGCTTGTGAGAGGGTCGAAAGGTCAAATTGAGGAGAGTCATCAGCATAAATTCTAGACATGCGGGAATTGTGTGTTTTACCCAATGAAGGTAATATATTCAAAGTCTTGGAAATATTGTGGAGTGTGGTTAACTAGAAGTGAAAATTTGGGGTAAAACTTTTCTTGACTCAGGGAAGAAAAGTTACAATAGTGGGACTCAACCACCACCGTTAGTGGTGAAATGTTACGTCAATGAAAGGACCTTGGGTACAGTTTAACCACACGTCAATGAAAGGACCTTGGGTCCATTTGTAAATGGATTTAGACTTTTAGCAAATTTTGTATCAGCGAGAGTGGATACCAGTGGTAGAGAATATTTCGAGTGGTAAATCGACTCGTGAGGGAAGATTGACAACACTTAAAGAGAATTATGTTGGATAGTCGATCCATATGGTGACAATGCCACTCGTCGTCCGAAGAGATGTTAACGCCCTTTTGAAGGGAGATAAAATAATCGAAAGGCTTATTGGAAAGTGAGTCTAGATGAAAAGTAGTTAGTAAAACACCGCAAGGGGGAGACCCATCGAGGGACTCAATTAAATGATTCGGATATCTAAATTCTTACCAAGCGATGGTGGATTCAATAAGGGTTATTGAATCCAGTAGCACGTTCCTTAGGGCCAACAAAGTTAAGGGAACAACTGGGGTAGCCACCACGAAATGAGCATCCCAAAGTTCGAGAAGGACAATCGTAATATGGTTAGTATGACAGATGATAAGTGGATCATGTGTAGAGGTATTTTGTGCAAAGTGATTCACACGCGTTAACGTTTTTTGAAGTAAGTAAAGGGATAAGAGTAGGATGCCTAGTAAAGGACAATGATTAAAGTAGTTTTTGGTTTGGTTTGGACAGACGTGTTACGTCCGGGGACCATTTGTGCAGTTAAGACGATTGGCAAGGTAGGAGTATGAGTTTTATTTTCAGAGGATGAGGCGTGTTTTATGTGACACGAGCGAGTCACTATATTTTGTTCATTGCTAGATTAGCATGTGAGACGAGTTAGTGCGTATAACTATAAAAATCATTATTATGTGAATATTTTCCCTAGTGTAGCGGGATTATCCTTAGTACTATCCGCAGAGGATAAATGGGTGTATTAATAGTGTTATATACTTTATTAAGATTACTTGTTTTAGTGATGTGATAAACGAGTATGATATTGTCTTGGTTACAACTTTATAGTAATGGGTAGTACAATAGTAGGCAGTTATTGCAAGGCTATCAAAATGGTTGCATTAGTGCAACATGTTTTGTTCTGGCAAGGCCTCAGCTGCGAGAGGACCGGACTCGCAGTTATATTTTCTATTCTAGAAACTTTGGAGGGGATAGTGGGCTCGAGATATTTGATCCCGGTGTGTGTAGGGACTTTGCTGTTTTGATTCAGTATGTATTGGGATTACTGTGGAGCGAAAAAATTTAACTCATTGTTATGTTTAGCGCTCAGGACTTGGTGATAGGAAGAGCGCATTGATATATCTATCCTTTAGAGATGTGAAAGTTAAGAGTTATACCCATATGTTTGTGAATAGGATTTCGAGAATCTCGATGGTATGTATTCGAGGTTTATGGAATGTGATTACCGCCAATGCTAAACGATAGTGCAATTGACAAAATGTTCTTTGTTAAGTGTAATTACAGGAAGAGATGTAACTTTTCTGTCAAGAGACAGAATAAAGGGGTACATGCTATGGACGGAGGGCCTAACAGATTTCGATAACTGACAATGCTAGGTAGTAGTGTATCGGGGGGGTTCCTTATTTGGATTTCGCATTGCGAGATATCCCACGCATGAAAATTAGCGTAAGGTTGGAAGTAGGAAGATGTTTGGTAATTAATCTATAAGTTTAGTACCTCGGTCGTAATAGGAGCAGGTAATTACATCTGTAAATTGAAAGTTGAATTATGAATTAAGGCCAGTGGAGCCGGTTGGGTAGTAAGAAAGCATTGAAAGTTTTGTCTTATCACTACGAGTTGAGGAGTGGAACGATGATAAAGAGGATTTAAAATTTCAATTTCTAGGGTAATTGAGAGTACCTGGGTATTGTAATCACATTGTGAGCACAAGGAAAAGAAAGAATTGGGTGTTATGTGTGAAGCGTATGTGATGCTTACGGTAGTATGCAAGGTTTATAGGGTGTGTGGGCATCCTGGTTAGCTGATGTTAGGATCGTCTGAGTTATAGGGATGTGGGAATAAACGTGTGGAATAAATATTTGTGGGATTAACATAACGAAGTGGAAGTGGTAGGGCGGATTGAGCATCATGTGAAAGACGATAAATCCATATATTTGTATTCAGAGTAGCACACTGAATCTGGTTAGAAGGATGTGGGAAGCCATTTAAAAAAGGGTATTCCCGGAGAAGGGTAGAATCCAAAGTATTATGGAGAACACTCGAAGCAGAGTTAAAATTAGTCCAATGTTGAGAGCGACTGACGCGTACAAAGAGTGAAGATGTTAGTATGGTCTAAATAGGCCCGGAAGTGAACATCGTGGAGAAAAGTGCATGGATCAGAACTTTCAGTATACATAAGGGAAAGAAGGGGAGTATTAAGTGTCACTTAAAATGAGACATAACAAGTAGAAGTTGATGTCGAGCGGGGCATATTGAGTAGTCTCCGTGGGCAATACTCATAAATAGAAATCGATTGGAATGAGAGGAACAACCAAAGAACTTTGGGGCTATCAACAATTCCTATAATGGAAGAGGACGGTAAAGTCGGTAAAGTTTCTTAGATAAGTTGACAACCTCAAGGTAAAATCAAGAGTTCCCTCGAACGTGTAGAACAAGATGCCCAAGAAAGAAGTGATTGACATTCCTTTGGGGTGAGTTACAATATTAGCTAATGTGCCTCAGTCTTCCTTTGAAAGGGAGAATCATGTCCGTATGTGGTCCTACACAGTATTTTTTTGAATTAGGATAAGATTTTGGAATCCCACCTTTAATACATAATTTCAGGAAGCAGCGGGGATATCATTTCGTTTTGAGCAAGTTGTATCACCCATAATTCGGGGAGTACGCAAGCGGTGATTAACCATTAGTGAAGGAGTGTGAAAGTAATTTTAGGTTCATTGTGATCATTTATTTTTCACAACATTTATAGCTAGCAAGTGGAGTATAGTACGATAATTGGGGGAGGATATTATGTAAGGGTAGGGTTACGTGGGAGCACTCATACCTGTTTATTGTAAACAAATGCTTATAGAGGATTTGGTATGGGGAAAAACCTTAACTTTTCTTATTCTGAATGTTAAGAGATGGACGGATAATCAGAATTTTGGATTGGGTGAGTTAGAGTCTGACGACTATGGTGGAATTCCACGATTGTTTTAGGCGAACAAAAGTGGTCAGATGCTCGTATGGTTTCTCCTAGAATGGGAGTTTTGTGTTTAGATAAATTCGAGTGGTTCTTAGGTAGTGAGGTGCGGCCTCCTAATTATATTGAAATAATAAGGAATTAATAATGTATTGGCATGTCTTATGCCATTTTGTTGGTTAAAAGCACAATGAGAAGTGTCTTTAATGAGAGTGTTAAACAAGCTTGCTGTGAGGCGGGGGCTATAGTGATTGAGCGCCTTACTATGTAGATAGTTTGCGTACTAATAAGGCACCCATAAATTTTAATACAAGATGAGACGACTTGTATTTATTGGTTTTGTTGTATAGAGCATTGGAAATTTACGTTAGTCACATTTATTCAAGAGAATTTTGTTGTATTAAATTGATGAGATTGGGATTTGTAGTTCTCTTTCGATGTTGTGGGAATTAGGTGCTTTATACCTTGTTGCAGATGATACAAGATAAGCCTTATTTTCTGAATTTCGGGACAAAATTCCGTTATTAGGGGGGAAGTATGTAATACCCCATATTTTTATGGCTTTTAAATTTAGGGATTTATTAAATTTAATTGAGATAAATTAATTTAATATTAAATCAGAAATTTGTTTTAAATGTTACTAGCGCGACGAGAGTTAGTAATTATTGGAAAATTGTTGATTTGTTAGATATTACTTATTGAGTAGAGTAATATGTAGGAATGAATTTATTAAAATTGTCACGAGGGAATAATATGACAATTATGCAAATTAAGTCAGGATGCACCTGTGTCGTGTCGGGACTAAATTATTATTATTAAAAGTGAATAAATTATAAGTTACTCATATGATCATTTTGAGTGCGCCAATGTGTCCGAAAGGATCGAGATAGTCAATATAATGTACCTGAGAGTTTAGTTTGGGTCTCAGAACGTTTCTAGGCCTAATTAGCATCCCAGGAGGGCGTTTTGGACATTTCATATTTTTGGGTAATTAAACCCACGAATTTACCAAGGATATATCAGATGTTAGGGGTTGTCATCTAGGGTTAGCATAAGCAAAACCAAAGAACGACCATTAGAGAAGAAGTGGAGAAGTTTTCCAAGAAGTTCTAGGCCAAAAACTTCGTCGTTTACACCGCCGCCACCGCTAAAGTGTAGATCGCGAGATGAGGAGCACAACCACACTAGTTTCTTCCACAAATCAGAAACAAAGATTTCCAGGAAAGTATCTATCTTTCTTTATTTTAGTTAGTGCTTCAATTATATTAGTCTAGGGTTGATTAGAACCAAATTCATGAAAGAAAGAATATATTCGAGACTAGAATTCACATGTTATAGAGGAAATAATCATGTTCTGGAAATCTATTTCACATGTAGAGGTTAAACCATGAATTTTCATTGTGTTAGGAGTAGAAAATAAGGAAAAAGAATGGGAAGAACTAAGTTAAAGAAAATATTAGGGTTCTCGAGGTTTATATAGATTTTTCCCTTGTCAATTGTTATACTTGATGAAAACCCACGTGTTTTACATAGAAAATTATTTATTTGGGTATATAGTTCGTGTAGTATCATTTGTTGGGAGATTGGGAGTGAAATATGATGATTTGGTTGAGTTTGGAGAAGGATTTTCGTAGCTGAATTTTCTGCAGTTTCGTCATAACTGCTTGATCGATCGATCAACCAAAGAGCATCGATCGATCAACGCCCTCCCATCGATCGATCGACCCCTCCTTGAAAACTCTTATTCCTTCTTTAAATAGTTATTTCGATTAAAATTAGTAGTAACCTTTGAACCTTATTGCTAGAACATTTCAGGACATAAAGAGGACCAATAGGACTTAGTAAAAAGGGAGCATTTAAAGTATGGCAAATTTAAGGTTAACGGGGAGTAATTTATACATAGGAAATTATGGAAACGTGTAATTAAAGGAGTAAGACTCGTAAGAAAGTTACATTAAAAAATAAGAGAGTACCTACTGAATTCATACATTAGGGAAATAGAATATTACGAGGGAAATGAGGTAAGTATGGAATAACTTTTAAATAAGTTTAAAAGAGACAAGCCATTATACGGGATAATCGAGTAATGTGTACTTAGAACGAATATCATAAGTATGGGTTGTGGGTGTACCGAGTTTAGAAATGGGAATAGTACTATATATATATATATATATATATATATATATATATAAGAATGTGTTTTTGCATATAATATATATGTGTAAAAATCATGCCCGCGCTACTTGCTATCACTGAGGTTACCTTGCTAGGATAGTCTTATCTCGATGGGACCTTTATGGGAGATATTGACTTGTACCCTAGAACATAGGACTCCTTGGTACAGGCTATCTGATTGATAGTCAGACGGTCCTAAGAGACGTGAGGGTATGTGCTGAACTCTTAGTGACTTGAAACTATGCTTCGCCTCAATTTGTATGTGTTTATTATTAATACAGTTCGAGCGTGATTCCGAACTAGTATCTCCCTTAGTACGAGTGATACGGGGACTTGATAGCAGAGTATGCCAGCACCATAAATTTTATGTGGGGTGCCGGTAGTATATATATATATATATATATATATATATATATATATATATATATATATATAGAAATTGGGAACTTTCTACTGACTAAAAGTAGTTAAGTAATGAATGAATATTCTGACTTTATTATAAGTGTTTGAAAAGTCTGAGGCAATATTGAAAGAATTTATAATGAAATGAGATTCATGTGAAAACTTTACTTTCAGAAATTAATTATCTTAACCCTAGTAATTATCGGCATGAAACCTTATGATCAATTTAAGATAAGCTAAACTTGTGGGGATTAATAGTGCGGTAGGTATGCACATTAGAAGAGAGGTGAAAATTTATCAAGAGAATGCCGCATACTAATATCATTGTTGCATTAATCGGTAAGCATTTTAAATACTTGCTAAACTAAAATTTTAAACTGTTTTACAATCGGGCTCTGACCCGTTTCTTGTTATCTCTTCTGTCTTGTATATATATATATATATATTACAGGTGCCCAGCCACAGGGGCGTCATGTTTAGGATTATTTGGAAGGAACGTGCTACAGCTTAGGTGGGAGTTGCAGGCCTTTTTCTTAGACGACCTCATTATTGACTCCACTTTTAGTTCTGTTTTATCCAGTTGGGCATGTGTCGCCCTTTTTCCTTATTCAGTTGGTTTTGTTAGAGATTGTGATTCATTTACTTTTAGTATTTTACTCTGGGATTTGTTACTGTCAGAATTTTTTTCCTTCGTGGTTTTAAAGTTGGAATTAGTTATTTGAATGGTTAAATCACTTGGATGATCTTTTCCAGTCTAGTTATTTGTGTGACTCTTAAACTGTGAATTATTAAAGGTTTTTATAATTGGAAATAATGTTTTAAATGGTTTTGACACTTAGCTTAATTATTTAGGGAGTTTAAATTGAAGAGTTTATTTTGTAACAGTGATGCTAAGAATGAACCAAGCGTTCACCTTAGTTATAATTTAATAAAGGACTGATCACCCGGTATTTAATTAGGCGGGGTGTTACAAACCACTACTTGATTCAGTAGAACGAAGAGATATAACTGCCCCTAGGGGAAATTTGTCGCTCCCTATGAGGGTATAGGGGTATCTATCCCCTTAGGTGCAACTTCCTTCCAAGCAAGTGAAACCTCTGGTACCTTCTCTAACGAGCCACTACCTTCAACATTGTCGTGAATATCACCTCGAACATTAACTTGAAAAAGATAAAGAGGAGTCAATATTACAGAGGAAAAGAGTAAAAGTTAGAAACTTAAAAGGGAGAGTAGTAGGCATACCTCTTCATCCAAAGCATCCTTTAAAACTTCATAATCTTAAGAAGGGGAAGCAATCTTAGAAGGAGAAACCATTCTCCTCAACCTATGTCTTTGAAGAAGAAGAGAATCCTCTCCTTCCTCTTCTTCCTTATCTTCTCCCTCAACTCATTTCTATTCATATCCTTCCTTATCATCATCCTCTTCACCACCTACCAACTCCTCACCAATAGTTTCTTCTTTTTCCTTTGAATTCTCCTCCTCGCTTGTCTCACCCATTTCTTCCAACACAATCTTTACAAGGTTAACCGACATCCTCTTCTTGTTGCCTTCAGTAGCAGGGGGAGCATAAGAAAATCCTCTCAAGGATATTTGGGCAAACATGAAATCTCTATCATCTTTAGAAAAGTTATCCCAAGTTTGTATAATTTGGTCAAATAATAGACTGCCTTATTGCGCAACATTAGAATCAAGAGTTAGATTTTAGGGGACCTATGGGGTGACCTTAAGCTTATTTTTTGGGGCCTTACTAATATCCCTCACAGATACTCCTGTCGAAGCATCATGGGGAGTATCACCCTCTTCAATTGGCCTCGAGGGACCAGGGGAAATATTAGCTGCTTCAACTATAAGGGAAGATTGTGCCGCTTTCTTTCTCTTCACCACATCCTAATCCATAGGAGCCAAGGGGGCAACTCAGAAGGAATAATACGATTGGTAGTGCTGAGAGGGAATAGAGATCTCTAAGTAGTGAAATTCCTTAATCCCAACTCCTTCGAAGGGTACCTCTTCACATTAGGATACCGATGCTCCTTGAGAAGATTACTTTGGAAATGACCCAATTGATTCGGTCAAAACACTGTTAGGTACATTGCAGATCTATCACCTCGAGCTTCCCTACTCGAAATAATAGAGTTGACGGGGGTAGTTAGAAGAAAGATTCACAATAGCGAACGTGAGAAAGTTATTGCATACAAAGGAAAAGTTTATGGGTTTCTCTCGGGTGAAGTGGCTTAACTTGGGATTTCCCTAGTCGTAGCCAAATTGCATGGTTACACGGTGGTTGCTATAAATGGAGTAAAAAGAAGACCATTTTATATAATAAGGTAGGTAAGAGGGGATCATTACCAGAGGAATATTGTTCGCTGGGAAATTCCTAGCCAACGCTTCCTCAATGGGGGCGATGGGACGTTCCACGTCTGTAATGAAGTGATTCAAGAAAACCTGATCAACCCCGGCGTAAGGGTGAGGTACAAATTTTTCAACCTTGTCAATTAAAGACACAAACGATTTTTTGGAACTCTTGTGATTCCAACAACAAATGGGAGGGACTCTAATTGGATGAGAGATGGGATAATTGCCTACTTGTTTCCCTTTTGGGTTATCCCTGCCCGCCTCGTGCACCTTAATCATGGATTTGTCTTCGATGAAGTAGAAATACCTTATCACCTCTAAGTAAGTGCACTTATTATATGTCACTTTAAAATCCTTCATAACTGCCTCTAGCTGTGCTCGGGTAGCCTTCTCGGCACTAGAGACCACCTACTCAAAGAAGGTGTCAAAACGTATTGCCTCAAAACCTAGAAACTCATAGACATCCTCAAGGGTAATGGTAAACTTGCTCCAAGAGGCAATGAAGGTGTGGGATCTGTGGATCCAACGAGATACAAGTAACTCGAGAGTGTTATTATTCTTCACAAGGGTTAGATCACCCAACCAACTAGTAGACGATAAACCAATTATAGATAATTGAACAAAATACTTGTAGTGCATGTAGTTAGTCCAAGGACCCAGTCCCTCGTAAGTAACTGAAGTGGATTCAAACTCCAACTTAGATAAGGGATAACCACCTCATTTGATACGAAATCGCATAACCGTGGCAGTTGTGATGTAGGAAAAATCCTCAGCATTATCACTTTCCTCCATCAACAAGTTTGCAGGTTCCACCGACAAAAGATCACCGAGGAAATGTTTAGCCAATTACTAGAAGCAGTCGGAATCACCAAAGTATGGTGCACGCCGATAGCGTTTCCACTAGTTCTGACGCACCTGAGTAGGAGGAGAAACGCCTCTTGAAAATTGAGTTCTCTTGATAATGGGTGCCATGGGAACAGAGAAGAAAGTGTGTGATTAGGGTTGAAGAGAAAGCATGAGATAAACGTTGGATTTTCTCTCTAAAAAAACACGATGGAAATTAGACACAAGGGTGAAGGCTTGGGAAGCAAACATGACCTTTTGTAAGGGAAGCAGAAACCCCCAAAAGTGGAAAAATGGCAGCACTTTGGAAAACGTAGCGATGATCAAGTTATCTCGCGTAACTTACCCGCACTCGCAGTGAGAGGAATTTAAAGGTCGTAATGATTACACTTTACAAAATGACGCGCTGATACTCTCACGTGAGAGAAATGCGCTATCCCAAATTCGCCACGAGCAAAGTTGAGAAGTACAAGAGACATCCTCATTAAATGTAATACGTACAGAGCAATAAATGGGGCACGCTTGGACTCTTTTCAACTTGGGGGAGATGAATTTCTTGGGGGAGATTTAAATAAATCCTCTTCTCTTCCCCCAAGATGACTGTTACATGCAATCATAAATGTCCCATAAAAAATGGCACTCTTAGAAAATCTTAAGGCATTTCAAAGAAAGAAGTAGTTCGAAAAGAAGGACAAGATGAGTTCCTCGCACACACTTCTTTTTAAATAAACAACCTAATATTTATTATGGTATGATTATTTGTCGATGGATATTACTTATTATTGTAGAAAAGTTGGAAGATCAACTAAGTATTTCGTATAGATATTTATTCATGCAATAAACAAATATCTCTACGAATGGGAAAATGTAGGGGGGTGTCCCCCCCAAATATTGATCCTATACTTGGAAAATAATGAAGGAAGACAATGATCACTTGAGGGAGATCCCACGAAGACCTTCCACAAACATTCCTCAAAGGACCCCTCTCGAAGGCCAAAGTTATTTGAATAATGATATCTTACAATGTAGAGAAGAACGTGTTTGATTATGGGCTACATTTATTAGGCAAAATATCTTTGTAATATGGGTGAGGTTGCTCGGTACCCTCAAGGGACTATGCCTGGCAAGGCAGAGGAGAGCTTACATGCTCTATCGAACGATCTCCTCTTGGGAACCTCAAAGGGACATGGTTTAGAGGATTAAGAGCAAGGCATCGTTGGGAAACCAATAACCAACCCCCTTGGCACACTTGGGAAAAAATTCATCCAATACAAATGGTTGCTCGAGCCACTTATAATCGAGCTCCATGATTCAAATCTACTCGGGGAAACCTCCTCGACGAACCCCAATTTTGTATCTTTGGCCTAGAAACAGCTCTTAGCCAACAAACAACATACTAAATTCCTTGAGCCTCCTGTCGGCCGAGGCACCTCAAGCTATACATCATTCACTGATTTAAGTGATAACATGTCTAGTGGAGTCATTGTTCATCCACTTTGTGACATCATATCATCTGACATTGAGGAACTCAAAATCGTAGCACTCAATTGAGATTATCCTTAGGATGGCAAACCTAGGCCCCGTTTTTAGGCAAGCCTTTGAGTTGTCACGTCCCTTATTAATGCTTCCATGCTTATAACACGTTAGGCAGTTTCCCTCCAAAATATAATATCCCATATATTTAATGAAGTATCTTGGATATTAATGCGATGGTACTTCAACATTTAATACCGGTCAATCACATTCAATACCGACAAGGTTACTCGAGTAACCTTGTATTCATAGAAATAGTTCAAACAAATAATTTACTAGGGCGACACTCTTGATACTGAAGTTCTATTGGATTTCCCTCATACACGAGAGCTCCTATGAGAGAATATTTATTGTCAAAACATTCTCCTTACACCCATTAATACCCATATCATTGAGCATTAACTGAACTTGAAGTTACTACCTTTCCTTTATTATTCCTGGAGTGCTTGCTCTTTCTCCTTCCGACCAAGTTTCTTGCTGGTCGCATATACTTATTGTGTTACAATGCCTTTATGGTGTAAATATCTTATTTAATACTAGCATGAGTATTGAATGTTTTTGTCTCTTTATCACCTATATTTATCATTAATATTAAATACAATCATGTGCATTAATCCCGATCTTGATAAGGGGTTACGCCTCGCTTGATACTAATTGTATTCCAGGAACCCACATCTTGCAAGTTTAATTTTAGCAGGTGGAACTGGTACAACATTCCAGTTGAGGAGAAGTGCATCAGCAACTTTGATCAGGCAGGATGGATCTGATGATGTAGCGCTTGAGTGTACCCTGAAGAGTTTCAGTCGTAGTGTATATAAATTTAATGAATCATCAGAGTTACTTCCCTCGAAATCTTTGGTGGCAGCTGTAGGCATTTCAATGAGCGATTGAACGTGATGTTGGGAACTTTCGGCCCATGAGTAGATGTCTTGAAAAAAATATCTATTCCTTATTTTATCTTCTTGTCCACATGATCGTACCATGGTTCGGGAGAGCCACAAAAGGGGAAATCTTCACCCTCTGTGATGAATCTTACGTTCAAGGCATCTTTGGAGACAGTCTTGGCACTTTCTATCCTTCTCTTCAACCGAGGTTGGCTAAACATTCTGAGTTCTTTTACTGATGGTTGATAACCCAAATCGTAAGGAGAAGAGTCTTTCTTTAGTACTATGGGTTCAAGTATTCCCTGTTGTCTTCATCCCATCCTCAGTTTAGGCATGAAGTGCATGCTCTTGATCATCTGTATCACATTGATGTTTCCATGAGGGATATTCTCCGAACAAACCCAATCATTAAAATCGTTCCCTACTGGGAGCAAAAGAGATTCGACTTTAAAACTTGACAAAAGCTTATCATTTCCCCTATATTATATCTCTAGTAATAGATTATTGGTGATTGCATTCTCATTGTTATCTTTATCGCCCGGGATGGTGATGACTCATCCATTGGCAAAGAACTTAAGTTTTCTGATGTAGGGAATAAGACACACCCTTGATACTATGGGGCCACGATCGTCCAAACAACATATTGAAACAATCTTGGATATCGATGACTTGGAATTTAAAATGGGATTTATAGGGCCAACTCCTATTGTAAGCTTTATGGATCCCATCACTTCTTAATGAGTATTATCATTAGCACGTATTGCAGCTGAGGTTAGAGCAAGGTTGCTCACTTTCAATCCCAAGAAATTGACGGTTCTTAATGGGAAAATATTAAGAGTTGATCCATTATCGACAAGCGAAAGTGGGTTGGTCTTCCCCATGACTTAGACAAAGATATTGAGAGCGTAGTTGTGATTTATACCAATCTTAGGGACTTATTATTCGAATAAGGAGATAATTCTAGCAGAGGTTAGGGATTAGAAAAGATTCACTACTTGTTCTGGCGTGGTAGAAGGAGGGACTGGGGGTTCGATAAGTAGTTTGATCAAGGCATTTCGCTGCAGCTGGGAAGATAAAAAGAGTCCCCACAGAGTGATGTTTGCTTGGGTCTTCTTCAACTGATTAAGGATATTTTTCTCCTTGAGGGACATTTGTGGCATAGGAAGATTCTAACACCTTTTCCCTTATCGATTACAGATGGTTGTAGGTTTCGAACCTTGTAATACCTCCCTGATCTAGTCATATGATTCACAAAAGAGGGGAAATAGAAACATTGTTTCCTCATCTATCTCGAATTGTTCAACCACCTTGTTGATTTCTCCTCACATCTCTTCAAACGATATCATTTCATATATTGCTGACTATTGGGCTAGTCTTATCTAGGCTTCCATCTAAACTATCAAATTCACCACCCATCCAGTGGCAACGACAACATCTTTCTATGAAAAGTCAATGCACTCAATAACCTGAACGACCTCTTTACATAGATCTTCCCATTCAACGGGGAGATGTAGAAGTGAAGGGACTATGTGACCTTATAGTTTTAAAGCATCAAGTAGCTTATACATACTATAAATTTCACCGGACTACCAGAATAAGTTTGCAATGATCTAAACGACATCTAAATTGGCTTCATCCTTTGGTACTACCCAATTATCTGACTCTCGAGAACATTTATGATATTCCAAGAATAGTTTACTAAATCTCTTGTAATCAATGGTCATCTTGAAGGGAAATTTTAGACTGAACTCTAGAAGATGGTTCAACACAGCTGATAATTCCATATCCTTCCTTCTGTAATGAGTACGGATAATAATATATGCTCTAGTAAGGAATGACATAGCCTGATTGACAAAATAAGTAGGATGAAAGAGAAAATATGGGTAAACTTGTAGGGGTTTAGGGGAATATATGGGTATGTCGGGTGATTTACTGAGTATGATCTGGGTAGATGGATAAAATTTTAAGTCTTCTTATAGGAAGATGGGATTTGTATGATTTGGGAGTGTATTGTGAGTAGTGTTTGGTTTAGGATTAGCTGGTGGCGAAATGATACCCAAACCAATCAGACCTAACATTGATTAGTGGCATGGCCAACACTTTGGGCAAAATCACAATGGGCATCAGGTTTGAAATTTTTGAGAAGTGGGTTTGGTAATGGGCGAGGGTCAAATGGCTTGATAAGATTCCGACTAAAAAGGTCTTGGTTTAACTTTGGAGAGGGGATCATGAAGCTCTGTGTATTCCTTTTTGATTGGGTTAGGATGGCTTTCTGTTGCCCATAAAGTGGCAGGTTGAGGGATGTTATTGATGGTTGAAACTGCGATACTGGAAGGCTTCTCATACTTTTTACAGGTGAATTGTTCGGATACTTTCTTCGTCTTAACTTCTATCTTGGCAAGACTTTCTTTTATCTCTACTCCTACTTCTTAGAGGGCTCATAAATAAGGGCAGTAGTGTCCTCCCATCGTTACTTGGATATGGGGTAAGAAGGTCTTCTTTATAATATTTTCTTTCTCCTCTTTGGAAGGTCAGTTAGTCATGGTGGTTGCTTTCTCTCTCCACCTTTCTATAAAGTTACTTACTAATTCCCTAGGATTTTGTTTGAAAAGTTCAAAATCATTATAGGTAGCCTCTAACTCTTCATTATACTTGTACTATGACAGGAAATCACTAGCAATATCCTCCCAACTACAGATTCTATACTCTTCTAGAGATAAGAACCAACGAAGAGCATTGTCCTTCAAGGTCTGTTGGAATATTTGAGCTATTATTTCCTCTAGGGAACCTAGGAGAGTCAGGTCTCAGTGGTAACGTTAGAGATGAACAACTGGGGGTCCACTACCTCAAACTTCTCGATATTAGGCATTTGAACTTTTTCGACAACCTTACTTTAGGGTAGGGAGACATATGGGTGTAATCCATGTAGTTCCCAGATATTCGGACTTGGTCAAAATTTTTATTCAACATCTTGAGGTCCTCCTTAACCCTGTTTAACTCTTATTCCTTCGTAAAAATGATCACGGGTAGGCTAGTCCCTAGCTGGGCAAGATTTGGCATAAGGAGTTGAGCTCGCAGTGGCTCATTAGTAGGATGAGCACATGGAGCGTGTTGATATTCATCAGGGATATAGATAGGCTCGGGTGAAGGCGGACCCATAGCATGATCAAAGACAATCTCGGTGTCTTCAAGAACAGGGACCCAATTTTATTACATCTCATGAACCTCGCTGCTAAGGTTGTCAATATTGGCAGCGAGTTGCGCTAGGCCTGTCATCAAATCCCGCTGCACATTCGGTGCTTACTTTGCGTTCTCCATGGAAAGTTGATGAATGTGAATTCCAAACTCAGAGGAAGTACTGACGGAGCCTTGAGGAATTTCAACGGATGATCGAAGCCAATAGGGAGCCAATCGAAGGGTCGGGTGAGCAATCGACCCGAGAAGGAGAAAAATTCGAATTTATTTTTGAAAGAGAGGGGGAATACTGTTATTTTTTAAAAGAGAGGAAAATATTTTTAACATTTTTTTGGAAAAGATAAGGAAAAAATGTTTTGGGGTATAAAAGGAGGAGAAGTATTTTTGGTATAAGGAAGGAAAAATTCTTTTGGTATTTTGATAAAAGAGGGAAAAATATTTTTGAGACTTTTGGTAAAGAAAGAGGAAAAAAATGAGATAAGGGCCTCGTCATGACTATTACTATGTTTATTATGTTCTCACTTGTATTAGGTTTACCAAAAATAAAAAAGAAATGATGGACGGGACTCGAGCCTGGAAAAATTGGGTTTGAAAAATATATAAAAACGCGATTGGGCTTATTGCGAGGCTCATGGACAGGATCCCATTTAAAAAAAGACAAAACCGTGCGAAGATTTGGACGGAATGCCGACCCATCATTTCGACAGAGTTTTGAGTAGTAACCGAAAAACTAAATATGAGTGTTCTAGGTTTAACACCTATATGAGGGTATGAAGTTGTTGGGTTAATTGGAAGGGTTCCCCCCTTTTGCATGACTTCCATGATATACGTCTTGATTTTGAGGGTAATCAGTATATGTGTACAAGACATTTGATATACCTGAGTGTACGTGAATTTCCTCACTATATACCTTGTGGGATAATACGTGTATGAGTGAATTCGATATACTCGACGTATGTGAATGAGTTCCCTGCGATATACCTCCCATCATGACTTTGGTCAAGCGGTACGATGCAAGGAACACCATTCGATATACGGCAAAGTTACTTGGACAATGAAAGGTGAGAGTCATATTGATCAGGCCACCTGACGAACAAGCGCCCATTGAGAAGTGACCCTCCCCCAGTTATAGGACAAAATTTGGTCAATAGCCATGCACTTTGGTGATGTAGTGTCCAAAACTCGTGATTCTTAATTAGTATATTATCGAGAGGGTATATTTATTCGGCATGATGAGCATTATACTACGCAGGGAAGAATGTACAAGTATAAAAAAGTAAATATAACATGGAGCATGAATATTATACTAAGCATGGATATGCGAGAGTGAGTAATGCGTGAATATTTAGAAGTGAGTGTGTGGTAGTGAACCTAAGTATGGATCAACTACAAGTGGTTTGAGACAAATGTGAGTGAGCATGGATATATATAACTGTGATAAGTGGAGGTGCGTGTTGGTGAAACCTAAGCATGGATATTCTAAGTGGTGTGTGAAAAGTGTGGATATAAGTGATCCTATGTGCAAGTGGTGTGAAGTGTACATGGAGACTATATACAAGTGTGTGAGTGAGTAGTGATATAAGCATGAGGCATATATGTGCAAGAAATGATAGAGAAGAAAAAAGGAACATATAGTTAGGTGCATACGCACCCAAGCAGAAACAATAACAGCCATGAAAATAGAGTCTATCCCTCTTAAGTAAAATAGTCCCCAGTGGATTCGCCACTGTGTCCATCCCGAATTCATCTCCTCTCACGGGGGGGGGGGGGGGGGGGGAGGTGAATGTCTCGCACCCTCTTTTGTCTTGGAATGCTTAGTCCATCGTCAGTATGGGATTAATTCAAAGAGATGGAGTAGCCATCCTATTTTGCACAAAATTGGCAAAAGAACATGTCGTCGCCTCGAGAGAGCGGCATCAAAGACAAACTGATGCCTACGAAACCAATAGTTCGAAGGTCCCAGGGCTAACTTACGTAATCGAAAGGCGTTAGGCACCCATCCCTCCCTTTCGATCTCTCATGGTCTAGTGTTATTGCTTTCCTTTATTTCTCCATGAAGTGTGTGTGCATGTATATATAATGGAGATCAGAATCTTCCAACTTGTACCATAGAAAAGATAGAGTGATGTCATCCATAGGAATGTTCCCAAAATAATATTTAGAAAAAATACGATTCATGCGTTTATCAAAATATTGATCGCTATGATTAAATGATAATATATGTTGGATAAATAATAATAAGGGTCACAAACATAATATATGTTAAAATAATATATAGATGAAAAGGTGACAAATATGAAAATGAAAAAATTGGGAAAATGGAAATGTGGAAAATTGGACTCGAGTCTCGAGTATTAGCCCGAGATGCCAATATATCCTATAAAAGCATCAAAGTCCATGTAGTTCGCATGCGACATATGGGTGGGGTTTATCCCATAGATTCGAATAAGATTTTATTATGTGTATGCGTAGAAAATGTGTTTTAGTTTTCAGAAACTATGATGGATAGTCCCGTTAGAATTTATAGGTGTAACCCACTTCTTCTTTTTTTAATAGAAAATAAAGTATGTGGAATATAACTAATAAAAAGGTGAGATGTTAAAGTGTATGCACTAAAGTAAAAGTTAGATTATGAATTTATGTAATTAATGAAAAATAAGAAATTTAAAGAGGGAGATAAGGACTTTGGATCTTCTTTGAAGAATTAAAGCTTGATCTTGATCCTGGATGAGCTACCTTGATAGTTGAGATGAATGTTGGATGTGAGAAAATGAGATTTTGCCAAATTAGGTATAAAAAGGATGGGAAGGTAAGATGGAAAGGATTTTCACATAAGGAAATTTTGCCAATTACAAAAGAATGTTGTCGAGATCACTAATGTTGATGGCTCTAAGGTATGTCTTGGGAGAGAGGTCATGCTCACTGTTTATAGAGTAAGAGGGTACCAATCGACATAGCCATAGCCCTACCAATCGGCAGGTAACTGTAGGCACACTGTCGATCGACACGGAAATGGACCTGCCAATCGGCAGTCTTGTGCAAATTTTTTAGGAAAACGATCGTAGAACGCAATCCGTTAATCCAAATCATGCAAGGGACATACTGTTAGAAAGGTATTTTAGAGACCTTAAAGAGTACTTTGGACCGCTTCCGGGTCCAGGATTTGACTTTGGGTCAAATGTGGCTTGAAAGTGATCGTGGGTCCTTTGGATGGGAGATCGTCGGACGAAAATGGATCATTCGTCCAAACAGTAAGTCAGAATTGCACACGGAGCAGACCTTTGGAAATTTTATGAGAGGTAATTCGAAATTCCAAAGAGCTTCACTGAGTTCGTAAAGTTTACCCTAGTCAATCGGGGGCCGAAAGTGCATTGTGACCTTCTAAAGTAAAACAGGTCATTTGTCCATACCATAAGGTTGATTCGTGCACGAGGTGAACCTTTGGAAAGAGAATTTAGAGCCCTTCAAAGATTCATTTAGTCTCATTCTAGATAAAGAGTTTACCTTGGTCAAATGAGGATCGGGAGCGCCCGATGGCCTCCGGATCAGTTTTTGTGGGAAAATGAATCGTTCGTCTGAACGGTTATGTCGTTTTGTGCACGGGGCAGAACGTTGGAAGCGGTTTTAGTTCCCTTATAAGATTCAAAGATATTTTTCTCTGATGTTGAAGTTGATTAGGGTCAAATTGGGGATCGGGAGTGCCCGGTGTCCTCTAGATTTATTTTTGATAGTAAAATGGTATGTTTGTCCGAATAGTTATACTGATTTGCGCATGGGGTGGACCATTGAAAAGGGGATTCTGATCTCTTTGAACATTCATTGAGCTTTCACTGTGAAGATAGAGTTTACCAGATTCAAATGGGGCCTGGGAGTGCCCGATGGCCTCTAGATCAGTACTAGGAGTATGACATAGGGTTTGTAGTGAAATGGGGAGATGCTAGGGACCTAAGGAGATACTTAGGGGTCTTAGAATGTGGTGTTTACATCGGGCATCCTTCGACATATCTTTTACTTACCTCATATATCTCGGGGTAATTATCGGTGGGACCACCACCTCATCCTCCACAACCTGTCGGACTACTCGCTCCCTCCCATATACTAGGAGTAGCCAAACTGATGCGCCAATAGCCGGCGCATCTGCGCATTCCCCCTAGTCATTCCCATATGCTGGATGGTCGTCCCCTAGGGATAGAAGGTCGCCTACAATTTTACCAAGATGAAGTCAATACTTGCACAAATGGAAGGAAATAATAAAAAGAAAAATTCAAAGAAGAGATAACCTGATCGCTCGTTAAGTCGTTCAAGACCTGACGCACCACCGCCAAGGAGAGAGACCGCCTCGACTGCCGATTGGACTTTTGCCATCGATACATCTATAAGAAGCCCCCCACTATCTCATACTTTAAACCAAAAAAATGTTCATTGAGTTCTATCACTTCATAGAACCAGGTCTTCAAAAAACAAGTGTCAATGTTCAGAAGAAATCAAAAAAGAAATAAAGGAAAATGCATAAGGGAAAAATGCAAACAAAAAAGAAGAATTCCTCCAAAAGATATGTGGCACCAGTAAAAGTTTATCAAAAGCACCGACTGAAAGAATCCAAAGATGAATAAAGGGTCGCCAAGGTTAGTCTCCACCATTCAAAGAGAGGAATATTCGAAAATACCCTCAAGTATGGAAAAAAACCACAACTGGATGACATCGTCGCTCGATGCCACCAAAAATCCTCCCAACAGCAAAAATATGAATAAACTATCCATCTAATCAACCTAAAGATCCTTTGTCTCATCGATTTTCCGACTCAAAAGAGTCTCTCGTAAAGTAGAAATGCGGATCGAATCGCCAGAGACTATCCGCCTAACATCACCAAGCGCCGCCTCCACCATCATCGGCGTCACCATCAGGGACCGATCGACCTCTATTTGGGTCCCCCAGCAGCTGTTGTACATCGATGGGAGTCACTCCCATCTCCCCAAAACCAAGATGTATGGTGTGGGTAGTATCCCACCACCTCTCTACCAAAGCATAAAGAACCATCGTAGAACGAGGTGTCTCATCCAATGCCGATGCCAAACTACCAAAATGAGCTGAAAAAACCCACACAATGCACCATCGGAGGAAGGTTCTCCCACACGTCTTTAAACCCCTTCATCCCCTGGAGTGAAGACTCGATGTGGTGATGTCAAGATGTAAAAAGATAAAAAATCTTGTTAAAAATTGAAGAAATAAAGAAATTGCAAAAAGAAATGAAAAGGGATACCAAAAGTCATGCAATACTTACATAACCTTCATGGATCCTCACCCTAGATGATTGATACTGTGGAGGCTCATGCAGAAGAGTTCGCTCGTCAATAACAGGCCCAAACAACTCAAAATCATTCTTATTGCCCAGCGCTATAAGAACCCGTGCCCACCATTCCAAGTTAACACAATCATCATGTGTACATCATTGGTTGAAAATTCCACTATTTTTTAGACACAAAGGAAGAATGGGCATAAGAAGGAATCAAAAAAGAGAGAAACATAAAAGGAGAAGGCTAGAAGCTATGAAAAATGAGAAGAACTCGTTCCGTTTTATAAGAGGCTGAGGGGTATGTCGATCGACAGTCCCCACACACCATTCAATCGACACTATCCTTTACCCCTCCCTAGGAAGTCCAAAATACTGTGCCACTGCCATCTAGAAGCTCCCACCATCTGCTGGCCGGCACCCCCCTAAAATTTCGTTCAAAAAATCCAATAAAATAATAGAAAATCCCAAAAATTCCCCAAAAATTCATAAAAATTGCTAATCGAACATTTCGTTGCCAAGAAAATCATTTTTCAAGTTCCCCAAATCCCCAGCCGGATTATTACCACATTTTACCTATAGCTTAAAACCCTAAAAATCAGCACATCTGCTACCACTCCCCGATGAAAACCTGGAAACTTCATCTACAACAAAAAATCATATGCCCCTTTAGCAAAGTCACCCGTTTTCCAGCAGGAATTCCCTAATTAAACTTTTGGTCAGATAAATTCCAAATTTCCCCAAACAAAGTTAGAAGCCTTAACCGAGCATCTCTCCCTAGAAACACATTCCCCCAGCGGAATCCCAAAATCTCAAGTCATCAACTGTATCCCTAAATGTAATTCCCAGAGTAAGATTTTCAACTCCTTATCAAAAGGACGTAATCCCCAAAAGAATTTCTCCTCCCGAGAGGAGTATCAAATTGAAATTCCCCATCAGAGATATTCCTCATGCTCCCAACTTAATGTTCTCAGAATTGACCTCGACCCTAAAAATTCTTCTCTCCAACTTAAGGTCCTCAGAATTGTCCTCGACCCTCAGAATTGGTCGCTCCAACTTAAGGTCCTCAGAATTAACCTCGACTCTCAGAATTGGCTGCTCCCATTTTAAGGTCCTCAGAATCGACCTCGACCCTCAAAATTGGTCGCCTAAATATATGGTCCTCAGAACTGACCTTGACCCTCAGAATTGGTCTCCCCTACTTAAGATCCTCAGAATTGACCTCGAACCTCAGAATCGATCGCCCCCTACTTAACGTCCTTAGAATTGACCTCGACCCTTAGAATTGGTCGCTCCCTACTTAAGGTCCTCATAATTGACCACGACCCTCAGAATTGGTCGCTCCCCACTTTAGGTCCTTAGATTTGACCTCGACCCTCAGAATTGGTGGCTCCTTAAGGTCCTTAGAATTGACCTCGACCCTTAGAATTGGTCACCTAAACTTAAGGTCCTCTGAATTGACCTCGACCCTCAGAATTGGTCACTCCCTACTTAAGTTCCTCATAACTGACCTCTACCTTTAGAATTGGTCGCTCCTATCTGAAGGTCCTCAGAATTGACCTCAACCCTCAAAATTGGTCACCCCAGCTTAAGGTCCTCAAAATTGAGCTTGACCCTCAGAATTGGTCACTCCTTACTTAAGGTCCTCATAATTGGCCTCGACCCTCAAAATTGGTCGCTCTCTACTTAAGGTCCTTATAATTGACCTCCACCCTCAAAATTGGTCGCCATAACTTAAGGTCCTCAAAATTGACCTTGACCCTCAGAATTGGTCGCTCCCTATTTAAGGTCCTCAGAATTGATGTCAACCCTTAGAATTGGTTGCTCCCACTTACGGTCCTCATACTTGACCTCGTCCCATAAAATTGGCCATCACCAACATCACCCTAGGTCTTCATAAACAGCCTTGACCCTTTGAATCGGTCATCCTCATCCCTTTATGTCGGCATAATTGACCTCCTTCCCAAGACATCATGTGGTGTCTATTCGATGACTTTTACTTATTCCAAGCTCAACCGTGGAGGTGATCTATAGACACTACATTCTAGGCCCCACTAAATATCTCCTTAGATACCTAACACCTCCCCATTTCACTACAAACCCTAGGTCATACTCCGAGTATCGATCTAAAGGCTATCGGGTGCTCCTAGGCCCCGTTTGACCCGTATCAACTCTATTGTAAGAGAAAAAGATCAATGAATATTCAAAGGGCTCTGAATCCCCTTTCCAATGGTCCATCCCATTCATGAATCGGCATAACAGTTCGGATGAATGGACCATTTTACTACTAAAAATCGATATGGAGGCCACCGGGAACTCTCGACCCCCGATTTGACCCCAGTCAACTCCGTCGTCTGAGAGAAAGATAAATGAATCCTTAAAGGGAACTAAAACCCCTTTCCAATGGTCAACCCCATGCACAAAACTATATAATGGTTCGAACGAATGATTGTTTTTCCCCCAAAAATTGATCCGAAGGCCACCGAGAGCTCCCATGCTCTATTTGAATAAGGTAAACACTTCATCTCGAATAAGAATGAAAGAATCTTTAAAGGGAAATAAATACCCTTTCCAATGGTCTACCCCGTATGAAAATCAGCCTTATAGTATGGGCGAATGACCCATTTTACTCCAAAAGGTCACCGGGCGATTCCGAGCCCGTTTGACCAAAGTTAACTCTCTAAATCGAGTGAATATCTTTGGAATGTCGAAGTACCTCTCATAGACTTTCCAAATTCCACCCCATGCATGATTTTGACTTACGGTTTGAATGAATGATCCATTACTATCCGATGATCTCCTGCCCAAAGGATCGAGGAGCGCTTCCGAGCCCCGTTTGACCCAAAGTCAGCTCCCAGACTCGGGAGCTTCCTAAAGGACTCTTAAAGGCATCTAAATTACTTTTCTAATAGTATGCCCCGTTCATGATTTGGATTTATGTATTGCGTTCTACGACCATTTTTCCAGAAACATTTGCACGAGACTACCGATTGGAAGGTCCATTTCCCTGCCTTTCGGCAACGTTCCTAGGGTTACTTGCCGATGGTCGGGGTTAGGGGTATGTCGATTGACAGTTACCCTACCATATAAAAGGAGGGCATTAGCTCACTCTGAAGACACACGTAGGGTCCATCAATATTAGTGATCTCAACATCATTATTCAGTAATCTGCGAAGTTTCCTTATGTGAAATTCCTTTCCACCTTTCATTCCCATCATTCTCATATCCAATTAAGCAAAAATATTCTTCTCTCTCATCCAAAATTCATCACAACTTGCAAGGAAGCTCTTCAAGGATCAATATCAAGCCTCAAATCTCCTAAAACAGGTCCAAACATCCTTCCCTCTTTAAATTTCTTTATTTTTGCATTAGTTATATAAATTCTTAGTTTAGATTTTACTTTAATTCATACACATTAATACCTCATACTTTATTAGTTATATTGCACATACTCTATTATCTATTAAAAAAGAAGGGTTACATGATATTATCATTTCATCATAACAATCAATATCTCGATAGATGAAAACATCATATTTTCTAGATATTACTTTGGGAACATTACTTTGGATGACCTCACTCTATCTTTTCCATGATATGAGTCAGGCAATTTCGATCTCCACTCATATATATACAAACACACGTCACGGAGAAATTGAGGAAAATAGTAACATAAGCCCATGAGAGATTGAAAGGGCGGGATAGATGCCTAACACCTTATTATTCCGTAGTTTAGCCCCCGAACCTCTGAACTATTGGTTTCATAAGCATCAGTTTGTCTTTGATGCCTCTCCCTTGAAGAGGCGACATGTTCTTTTTCCTGTTTTGTGCGAAATAGGTTGGTGACTCCGTCTCTTTACATCACCCCACATCGACAATGGTCGAAGCGCTCTTAGAGCGAGACCTTCACTCCCCCCATAGAGGAAGGTGATTGCCATAATATATATATATATATATATATATATATATATATATATTAAGTCGTTTGGATTACAATATGGATTGCAATATTTGGGAAATTGGAACTCATCTCCAACTCTGAAACTATGTCAGAAAATTTACCCGACTCGCTGCTTTACACTTTTGAATCGACAATTCCCCTCGAACCCAACAACCATAAAACACTCGAAATAATTAATTAAAATCAATGCTGTCAACTCAAATAAATTCAGATTCATAAGGACGTGCACACATGTAAAGACACTTATATATATGTGGCACAAATATCTTCCTAATAAATCATATGCAAAGACTAAATAATAAGTTCTAATATCACAAATAATCAAATTTAAGTTGTCACGTACTAAAAAAAAGAGACTGAATATACCTTGTAAATACTCTTACTGTGTAGTGCACATCACTGAACCATTCATCAACCTTTTCCCTTGTTTTATTTATGTGAATTCAAATCTCCATATTGATATTTATGTAATGTTTATTATATCATTTACTATTTAAATTATCTCCCTTCATCTGTTTTGTTCCATTTTAATTCTGTTTTGGAGTAACATTGTCATTTATTAAAGGACTAAAGTCATTTATAAACACCAATTGAATATATTTTGTTAATGCCTATTTAAGTCGTCCTAACTTTTTGATATATCAGATTAGTACAACATATAAATACTAATTAAGCATATTATGTTAATGCCTAATTATTGGCTACATTAATGGACACTCTTCTTTTCGTTTTAGATCCTAAATCACACAATAAGGTACAAAAAGATAAAAATGATCATCTTCTAGTAATAGGGATTCGTTCTAATTTATAATTTCTTCTTGAATGTTGATGTTTACTGTTGTATAAACAAGAAATGAGGCATATGGAAGGATATATATTTTTGTGTTATGCCAGAAACATAACCTTTTAACATCACAAAAGGACATAAAAAGATAATAAGAATATCCTATTCAGTACCAAGCTCCAATTGGACACTGATGAAGGGCCATTTCGATCATAAAATTAATTATAACAGAAGCTAAATAGTTGTAAATCTCATTGAGATAAATGTTAATGGAATTGAATTAAAAATCCAATCGTATATACAAAGTGTTATACAAAGGTATTCTAAAGTAAAGATGGAAAATATAAGTAGCTCAAAGAGAACAAAGCATTGAGATTTTACACAAATTATTAACCCGACAAAGACTTAAAAAGTTAATGGTAGTCTGCTCCAATTCCGCATAGACACAATCTCCCAATAGAGCAATGGAATGAAGGATCTAGTAGAAAAGACAAGGTTGACTACAAAGAGTCAACACCATGGATAAGTGGCGATTTCAGAGGAAAACTCGTGCCATTCACAATTATCAAAACATTAACAATGTGCGAAATGAAGTACTTATTGTAATATGTCAATAATTGTTTGAAACAAAATCAATTGTTTTTTCTTATTGAAGTTTAAGATATGAAATTAATTTATAAATTTCTTCCAAAATGTCAATCATCACCTAATCAGTAAGGATACATCAATTGTGATTGGCAACTATTATAGGATTCAACTCTTTTTTTACGAATGAGTATGCAAACCTTCTCTTACAGAGAAAAAAGTAAAACATCTTTCCCTCAATCACAGTTTTACACCAACACAACATAATTTCCATCCACTCAAATGACAATTGAGAAGGCGTAATATGGATGAATGGGATCCAGGAATTTTAATGTTAAATTTCTTTAGATTAAATTTTCTCTTGAACAAAATTAATTCAAGTTCAAATGTAAACAAACTAATTTAAACAAATTTATTTCCAAAATGAATTAACATAAACATAAGCTACCCAAATTAATTAAGCACCAATTAAGACAACATTGTGGCTAAACCAATTTTATCTTTTTAACCTAATCATGCATATAGGTGTATTTAAAGATAAAATAAACAACCACAAAATTGCGATGTATGAGGAAAATCCACGACGGGAAAAAACTCGAACAGCTTAACCATAAGTCCACTAAGTACGGAATTACAAAAGGACACGACAGAATACTTACACAACGACTTGAATCCCTCGCAAGCCTTAATGATGTTCATTCCTTCAACCTCTGTCTAGTGACAACGCAAGAGTTCACCTACGTTTCAGAGTCTACTGATGGGGAACTGCTATCATCATGCATACGGAGTCCACCATGTGAGAACCAACAAGCAAAGAATCCTCTGTAAGAAACAATCCTTAAGAATATAGAGAATGAGTAACTAGGTGCCAAAATTTGATCTCAAAACATATATGTGTGTCGAGACTTGGAGAAAAAATAATTGGATGTAAACATAGTATTTGTCTTAAAAGTTAAACTGCGAATTAAGAACAAAAACACTCTTGGACATTTCTAAAGGTTTCCCACACTTAGAAGATGGAATATTCTCTGCAAAAACCGATATCCCCAATACATATATGGTTAGAAAAAAGTAGTGGGAAGTTAAGAGAAAAAATCCTTAAGAAACTGATTTTTAGAGATAACTGATCTGATCATTCGAATGAGAGTCAATCTCATTAGAACGACATAAACAACTCGTTCGAAAGATTTAAAAATGAGACTTCCAATAAGATATCAATACAGACCCAAAAACCCCGCGTTATAAGTCGTTCGAATGACGCTCAAAACTCATTCAAATAACCTGGAAAAGTCATTCTAGCGACCTGAAAAAATTAAAATAATTTTCTAGAAAAAGTATAAAGTGATTTTAAAAATAGATTAACAAAATATTCAAACAATCAATAATTAAAAACTCCAAGGCTCACATAAAATATGTATTCCATCATGAGAGATCCTTGTAATGTTGATGATGAAATGTGGCACAAACACGACACTAGATGTGATATCTTTTACTTAGCTACTAGGACTTAAACAAAAATGTCATAGGCTTGAAAGGTTACAAACTTACTTTATATCCTATGACTTAAAGAGTTTTGTCTAGAATTAAGCCAATACATAAAAACTGACACAATTGGAAATTTGTTCTTGCAAATCTCCCCCTTTGGCTATTCCGGGACAAAACAAAAAATAAAAAACCTATGGGCCATCAAGCTCATATAAAAGACTTAATCCCAACCTAAAAGGAAAAATTACAGACGCTTGACCGACACAACTCTGAATATCTTTACTTGAATTAAAACTTTGACTCATGATTACAAACCTGCACACTTAAACACACCATAAACGCGTACAAAATATAGAAATATAAATTGCAAAATTAAATTCTCCACCTTTTTCTAACAATGTCTACCTATGAAAGGACGTCTTCCCCTAAGTTAGATATCTATAAAATGAAAAGAGTTAGATACCATTTCTCCCCCATTTTTTTAGGAATAGACAAAGATTAAGGTGCATAAAATAACTAATTTCTCTCCGGTTGAACCAATTCTCCCCCAAATGAAACAAGGGATAAACATAAATGAAAAACAAGTATATTTTTCATTGGTGAATAGTGAGACAAGAAACTTTAAAGCAATTTGACAACACAAGAACAACTAATCCATACGAAGAGCAATATATTCCAACTATGATGTGATAGAAAAATGATACCAACTAGAATGTACTAAGAGAAACATGGGATACCAATGAAAAGTCGCAACAAGATAGATACCGATATGAACCAATAACATACGAGGATTAGATGCAAAAGCTTGATCATATGATTAAATTATTTGCATGTTAAACTTGATTATATGAACCAATAACATGCGAGGATTAGATATCGATATGAACTAATAACATAATGATTTCATGCAAAAGTCGATTGCTCTAGAATATGCTGATCTTGTTTAAATTATGTCTAGTATGTCTATTACCCTTGATTTTATTTGAGAAGTCTCTGAAGACTAGATGAATTTGCTTTATTCATTTTCTACCATATTTACATATTTTCCTATCATAATCATGGTGTAATAACCCTCGCTTGTGAGACCGTATTTTATAGTAATTACTTAGTATAGTAATTAGAGACCAGTGTTGGGTTATGATTTGAATGTTAATTCAATGTAGAAAAGTTGATATTTATTATGAGGTTGCATACATATCATAATTATGGGAAAATATTGCTATGTCATGCTTATTAATATCATCTGAATATAAAATGATATTTGGCTTAATTATGAGACCGGAACCTAAATTGAATTTTAAAATGTCCAAATGATAATTTGGAGGTTGCAGTTGATTCCGGAACGTGCGAAATAGTCAAATAATGTACCATATTGTATTTTGTAGTTTTGGGCATTTTTGACTGATTGTGCTTTAAGCTATTGCGTATTATTTTATCGCACTTTTGATTAATTAAGTGGAGCATTTACCTTAAGTCACGACTTAAGCCATTTTAGTCTTCTAATTTCCCCAAAATCCCTTCCTAAACCTAAGAGAGAAAAGAGAAGAGTGGAGAGAAAGCTTTGGAGATTGAGAGAGATTGCTACCACACCAAGAATTCTGCAAAGTTGCTGAATCAAGGCAAGTTTTTACTTGCTATTTGTGTCTTGAGATAGATGATTTGTTATGATAATGGTGTATTGATTTTAGTTTAGAGAACTTAGGGTTTTCTTATGTATTTTTGGGTTTTGATTTACTCAAAGATGATTCATGAGGTTTTAGATGATCAATAGCATCATTGATGTTCTTATAGTGTTGGTATATGAGTTTGGTTTGGAGAAATTTAGGTTTGGGTAGAAAATGGAGTCCAAGACTCCATAGCCATTTCTTGGCAAAATCGCAGGCCCGAATCGATTCGGCCCCCTGGGCGAATCGATTCGGTTAGTTCCAGTGCCCAGGTCTTGTGGACCGAATCGATTCGGAATTTATCCGAATCGATTCGGCAGTTATGCAGAAACCCAGATTTTCAGTCCGAATCGATTCGGCCCTCTGAGCGAATCGATTCGACTATTATGCAGAATCTCAAATTTTCTGGCCGAATCGATTCGGCCATGGGGGCGAATCGATTCGGTAGCCCTGCACTTTTTCAATTTTTCTTTTTTATTTTTTACCCCTTTTCTTTAGGATTATTGATTAGGGACCTTCTTAAATGAAGTAAACATAGGGTTTAGAGTATTAGTTGAGTTGGGTCGACATCCTAGACTCGAAAGGGTTCATCTAGGGTTCGTTCAAGGGGGAATTTAAAGTGATGCTTAGGCATTTCTTTTGTCTTGTAGTTTTATAAGGGTCTAGAATGTATTAAGGTCAATTTTGGAGACTTTAGAATTCAACTTGAGTTACTTTTTGACTTGATGGTTTATATTAAAGCCTAAAAGAGGCCTTGGGGATAACTTCGGAGTCTGAATTCCTTTTGAGGATGCTATGTCGGTACCACTTATACTTAGTCCCGAATTAGCTTATACATTTATTTAAAATGGGAAAATTGTTAAGGTAAATGATAATTTACTAATCATGTAATGGGAATTAATAAAATGGATGTTACACACCTCTCTAAATACCATCTTAAGGGAAGTCCGCTCGATAGGTGAAGCCCACTGGCTAATGAATGCAGGGTGGATATAGTCCTAGGCCATGGGAGCGCTTATGGTTGTATATTTTTCTGCGGGGGTAGGGATATTCCGGGTGTGGTCTTGGCTACCACGCAGGCTCATGGCCGCTTCCCGACGCTTTCGATAGGATCCCAGGTTGTCTTATGTTAGGCCCTGGAAGATGATGGTTATTTAGGGACGCGCTCAGTGGGGAAACCCGGACGGGCGGTCTTAGAATCGTTATATTTATAATTATGACTATTCTAATTACCGAGTTGGACTCGATGGAACATTAATGCCATAAAGAGCAAAATTATGCCGCAAAGAGCATGTTATTGAGATTAGTGCCCTATAGAGCACATGATGACAATTATATTCCTGTTAAGGAATGGAAAATGAATGTTTAAATTGAAATATGATTAAAGATGAATAAGGCTCATAAGCACTTTTAATTCTGGTTTATTATGAATCTCACTCTATGTAGTCCTTCACCAGTTTCAGTTCCTTATATGCTGTTAACATGTTAGACTATCATCCATGCTTCTTTGTGCATCATTATCATACTTGTCATTTATCTATTGATCACATATACCCGACCCTGACCGGTTTTCCTTTTCTTGTTGTGTATGTATATCTATATTATCCGTTCAGGTGTTCCGCCGCACGGTCGCCCGTAATGACCTTTCCTTCCACATGTCTTTGAGGAGCCGTGACATTGTGCGTGTTTCACGGGATTTTGCGTAGACGCCTCTGTTTATATTTCTAGTTATGTTCGGTTCATTCGGGCTTGATGCCCAAACAGTTGTAATTGTATAATGAATTTATTATGTAACACTTGGTACTATGTGTATGTTGTATTGATGTTATTGACCGAAGTTTTATTCGGTCCTTTGTATCTTTCGGGATTTCTTATATGCACTTGTGGGGGTTTCCACCTTCTATTTCTATTATGGGTTGTTGAAAATGTTTTCTTTTTATTTCAAATCAAAGTTTTTTTTGATAACCCGTTTTCTGGAATATAGAGTGGTTATTCCTTATACTTTGTATATTGTTGTGATGCTGAGGATGATATTATCCATGATTTCCTATTTTATCGGGGTATAGGGCTGGCCACCCTTTATTTCGGATAGCGGGTTGTCACAGATGGTATCAGAGCATCAGGTTCTAGAGTCTTTAGGATCTATGCGGACTTGTCACGTTCTACCGTAGCGTTCTTTGATATAGAACTTAATGTTAGGATTGTTTTGCTGCTTATGTATGCGATCTTCTGCTAAATAGATTGTCTTACATTATGTTTTAACTCTCTCTCGTCTTTATCTCAGATGCCGCCGAAGAGAGGACGTCCCGCTAGACGTAATAGGGTCGTTGAGGATGAGTTTGGTCCTCCACCGCAGCAGGGGAGTATCAGTGCCGCTGAAGTGGCAAACATTGTGGCCCAAGTTGTCAACGTCGCGATGACTGCAGTGGCCCAACAAATGCCACAAGCTCCAATGAGGGGACAAGAAGCACAAGTTCCCACGGGACCTTCTCAGTGGGAACGGGTGAGGGAATCTTTCCTTAAGGGACATCCCCCGAAATTCGAGGGAGGTTCGGATGTTATCAAGGCGAACCAGTGGAAGAGAGATATGCAGCGCCATCTTAGGATGGTGGAATGTAGTGAGGAGAAGAAGCAGGTTCTCGTTACTTTCAAGCTGGTAGGACCGGCCTTACATTGGTGGGAGTCAACGACGACACCCGAGCAAAGGGATACTATGTCCATTATAAATTTTTGGGCTTTGTTTGATGGGAAGTATTTCCCTCCCGCAGTTCAGAGGGAAATGCAGAGGAAGCTGCAGGATTTGGTTAAAGGGGAGAGGTCAGTTGCTGAGTATGAAGAAGAGTTTACCCGGTTAGCCAGTTTTATACCGGATGAGGTAACTCCAGAATCGAAGAGGATCTCCAAGTTTGTGGGAGGTTTAAACTGGCGAATAAAACAACATTTGCTGGGAAATCCATCTCTGGTGACTTTTGGTGATGTGATGAATGCCGCTTTGCTTCACTGTCAGGAGCCCCGATTGTTTCTGCTAAACAAGAAGAAGGTAGTTACTGTGGGGAAAACAGTGAGGCAAGGAGGAGTTGGGAGTGGAGGGGGAACATCTTCTTCTTCCCAATCCTCGGGGAACAAGCAGGTTGAGAGGGATCCTCAGCAGGGGGATTCGTCCAAGCGTCAATGTTTCGGTGGGTTTAATGCTGGCGGTAATAATAACAGGCAAGGTCAAGGCGGTCAGCAACCACAGGGAGGTCGAGGTGGAAATGGTGGTAGGGGCCAACAGGGCCGAGGTGCGGGACCATTCCGAAATAACCAAGGTAGGAATCAGGATATTACGGCAATCAAATATTTTCAGTGTGGGGAGCTGGGCCACTATAAAAGGGCGTGTCCTCAGTTGGTTGGAGGGCATCTTCCTCGGGCCCCACAACAGCCGTATGTACAGTTTCCGCCCCAAGCGCCTAATCCGGTTGCTCCTCCTCAGCAGGGGCAATTGCAGTACGGTAGGGTTTACCATCTTCAGGAGGCTTTGCTTCCTCCAGCTCCTCCGGCACCACCGGCGATCGAGGGTAAGTTTCTCATTCAGGGGCACATGGGTCGAATTCTATTTGATACGGGTGCTACACACTCCTTTATTTCTAGAAGTTTTGCTCAGACTACAGGTTTGATAAAATCTGCTGAAAGTACTTTCACTAGCGTCGAGTCCTCTATGGGCGATGGCTCATTGATTTTCTTCGTATGTAAAAACGTAGGAATTAACCTTGGTGACTTGTGTTTTGATGCCGATTTGCTCGTCCTTGATATGGTCGGGTATGATGTAATTTTGGGTATGGATTGGCTAGTGAAGTACCGTGCTATAGTGAATTGCTACGGGAAGAGTATAGTTTTTGCGGTTCCGGGACAAGAGATGTTCCTAGTAGTCATGCCTTGTGTGGAAGGAAGCACGGGTGCCTATTTATATTGTATTGCGGAAGATGCATCTGGAGATGTCGTGGTTCCCCTAGATTCTCTTCCAATCGTCCGGGACTTTGAAGATATTTTTCGGGAGATACCCGGATTACCTCCAAGTCGGGAAATAGAGTTTGTGATTGATTTAATGCCGGGAACTAGACCGATCGCCAAAGCTCCTTATCGAATGGCTCCTGTGGAGATGAGGGAGCTGAGAGATCAGATTCAGAAGCTACTGGAGCAGGGCTTTATTAGGCGTAGTACCTCGCCATGGGGCGCTCCAGTATTGTTTGTAAAGAAGAGAGACGGTTCTCTCCGGTTATGTGTGGACTATAGAGAGTTGAATAAAGTCACCATCCGGAATAAATACCCTTTACCTCGCATCGACGACTTGTTTGATCAACTTAGGGGAGCTTCATATTTCTCCAAGATCGACTTGCGGACAGGGTATCACCAATTGAGGATACGAGAGCAAGATGTGTCCAAGACGGCTTTTCTGACCCGTTATGGATCTTATGAGTTCTTGGTTATGCCCTTCGGGCTAACCAATGCCCCTGCCGTGTTTATGGACCTTATGAATAGGGTGTTTCGGGATTTCCTTTACCAGTTTGTCATTGTATTTATTGATGACATCCTAGTCTATTCTCAGACGGAGTCGGATCACGCTGCTCACTTGCGGTTGGTCCTGCAGAGATTGAGAGATCATCAATTGTATGCAAAGTTTGATAAGTGTGGCTTCTGGTTGAAGGAAGTTCCATTTTTGGGGCATGTGGTGTCGTCCCTGGGCGTGTCTGTGGATCCGAGTAAGGTGGTCGCAGTGAAGGAGTGGGGTCAGCCCACGACGCCCACTGAAGTTCGTAGTTTTCTGGGCTTGGCGGGCTATTATCGTCGATTCATTAAGGGCTTTTCTAAGGTTGCTAGCCCATTGACGAATTTGACCCAGAAAGGAGTAAGATTTGTTTGGGACAGTTCATGTCAAGCAACTTTCGATGAACTCAAGGATAGACTGACTTCAGCTCCAGTCCTGGCATTGCCAAAGCTGGGATTAGAATATCTCGTCTTTACCGATGCATCTCTTCTGGGGCTAGGAGGTGTTCTTCAACAAGAGAGACAACCTATTGCGTACGCTTCTCGTAAGTTGAAGCCTCACGAGAGGAACTATCCGGTACATGACTTGGAATTCGCCGCCGTTGTATTTGCCTTGAAGATATGGAGGCATTACCTCTTGGGGGAAAAGTTTAGTCTTTTCACCGACCACAAATCGCTGCAGTACTTATTCTCCCAAAAGGATTTGAACATGTGCCAGCGCCGTTGGTTGGAGTTTGTGAAAGACTACCAATTTGACATTCATTACCACCCCGGGAAGGCGAATGTGGTAGCAGATGCCTTGAGTAGAAAGCCTGATGGAGACTTAGCTAAGGTGTGGAAGGCTAAGTGGAAAGAACTCAGCCTGGAGGATGCCGGAGTGAGATCATTCCTTTCAGTGATGACGGTTACTCCCACGATTATAGCAAAGATTTTGGAAGCTCAGAAGAGAGATAAGGTTTGTCAAGACCACATACGCCAGTTGTTGTCTGAGGGAGCGGAGTCGTACTCAATAGGCTCTGAGGGTGGACTACGCTTCCATGGAAGACTTGTGGTTCCCGATGATGGGGATTTGAGACGTGCAGTGATGGCAGAATCCCACGGGTCGAAGTTCACGGTACATCCAGGCGGGGATAAGATGTACCAAGATATGCGTCGTTTGTATTGGTGGGCGGGTATGAAGAGGGATATCTCAGAGTTTGTGTCTCAATGCACTACTTGTCAGTTGGTTAAGATTGATCACCAGCGACCGACAGGTTTGTTACAACCGCTCGAGATTCCCGTATGGAAATGGGAGAGCATTTCGATGGACTTTGTTACGGGCTTGCCTAGATCGCAAAAGGGTCATGACTCAATTTGGGTGATTGTCGACCGTTTGACTAAGTCGGCACACTTCTTGCCTGTGCGCACCGATTATGATACCGCTCGTTACGCCCAGTTGTTCATTGAGGAGATCGTCAGACTCCACGGGGTACCTTTGAATATTATCTCCGACAGAGATAAAATATTTGTGTCCCACTTTTGGCAGAGTTTCCAGGGAGCTATGGGGACCGAGTTGAAGTTAAGCTCTTCCTATCATCCTCAAACAGACGGTCAGACCGAAAGGGTAAACCAGATGTTGGAGGATATGCTTCGTATGTGCATACTCGACTTTAAAGGCAGTTGGGAACAATATCTTCCGTTGGTTGAGTTTGCTTACAACAACTCATACCAATTCACCATTGGAATGGCACCCTATGAAGCTTTGTATGGCAGGCCTTGTAGATCGCCCGCATGTTGGTTGGAAGTGGGTGATAATAAGTTTCTTGGACCTGAGATGATCCAAGATACTTCTTCGAAGATCGAGCTCTCATACGGGTAGCCCAAGATCGCCAAAAGAGTTACTCCGATGCGGGTAGGAGACATATGGAGTTGGAGGTTGGAGATCAAGTGTTGGTGTGAGTGTCCCCGATGAAGGGCATTAAGCATTTTGGGAAGAAAGGAAAGCTTGCACCCCCCTTTGTTGGACCTTTCCCGGTGATCGCAAAGGTTGGTCCCGTAGCATACCAACTTGCCTTGCCGGAACCCTTACAACAAATCCATGATGTATTTCATGTCTCCTCTTTGAAAAAGTACAAAAGGTGTGAAGGTGCCCTTTGGCACATCCCTTTCGAAGATATTGAGTTGCAGCCCGATGTTTCTTATGAAGAACAACCGGTTGCTATCCTTGAGTTTGGGGAGCGAAAGTTGAGATCTCGGGTGGTGCCTCTAGTGAGAGTCCATTGGAGTCATCATCATGCAAGCGAATCAACTTGGGAACGCGAAGATGAGATGCGGGAGAAATATCCACATATTTTCTCATGAGGTACGCCTGAATTTTGGGGGCAAAATTCCGTCATAAGGGGGGGAGTATGTAATAACCCTCGCTTGTGAGACCGTATTTTATAGTAATTACTTAGTATAGTAATTAGAGACCAGTGTTGGATTATGATTTGAATGTTAATTCAATGTAGAAAAATTGATATTTATTATGAGGTTGCATACATATCATAATTATGGGAAAATATTGCTATGTCATGCTTATTAATATCATCTGAATATAAAATGATATTTGGCTTAATTATGAGACCAGAACCTAAATTGAATTTTAAAATGTCCAAATGATAATTTGGAGGTTGCAGTTGATTCCGGAACGTGCGAAATAGTCAAATAATGTACCATATCGTATTTTGTAGTTTTGGGCATTTTTGACTGATTGTGCTTTAATTATGCTATTGCGTATTATTTTATCGCACTTTTGATTAATTAAGTGGAGCATTTACCTTAAGTCACGACTTAAGCCTTTTTAGTCTTCTAATTTCCCCAAAATCCCTTCCTAAACCTAAGAGAGAAAAGAGAAGAGTGGAGAGAAAGCTTTGGAGATTGAGAGAGATTGCTACTACACCAAGAATTCTGCAAAGTTGCTGAATCAAGGCAAGTTTTTACTTGCTATTTGTGTCTTGAGATAGATGATTTGTTATGATAATGGTGTATTGATTTTAGTTTAGAGAACTTAGGGTTTTCTTATGTATTTTTGGGTTTTGATTTACTCAAAGATGATTCATGAGGTTTTAGATGATCAATAGCATCATTGATGATCTTATAGTGTTGGTATATGAGTTTGGTTTGGAGAAATTTGGGTTTGGGTAGAAAATGGGGTCCAAGACTCCATAGCCATTTCTTGGCAAAATCGCAGGCCCGAATCGATTCGGCCCCCTGGGCGAATCGATTCGGTTAGTTCCAGTGCCCAGGTCTTGTGGACCGAATCGATTCGGAATTTATCCGAATCGATTCGGCAGTTATGCAGAAACCCAGATTTTCAGTCCGAATCGATTCGGCCCTCTGAGCGAATCGATTCGGCTATTATGCAGAATCTCAAATTTTCTGGCCGAATCGATTCGGCCATGGGGGCGAATCGATTCGGTAGCCCTGCACTTTTTCAATTTTTCTTTTTTATTTTTTACCCCTTTTCTTTAGGATTATTGATTAGGGACCTTCTTAAATGAAGTAAACATAGGGTTTAGAGTATTAGTTGAGTTGGGTCGACATCCTAGACTCGAAAGGGTTCATCTAGGGTTCCTTCAAGGGGGAATTTAAAGTGATGCTTAGGCATTTCTTTTGTCTTGTAGTTTTATAAGGGTCTAGAATGTATTAAGGTCAATTTTGGAGACTTTAGAATTCAACTTGAGTTACTTTTTGACTTGATGGTTTATATTAAAGCCTAAAAGAGGCCTTGGGGATAACTTGGGAGTCTGAATTCCTTTTGAGGATGCTATGTCGGTACCACTTATACTTAGTCCCGAATTAGCTTATACATTTATTTAAAATGGGAAAATTGTTAAGGTAAATGATAATTTACTAATCATGTAATGGGAATTAATAAAATGGATGTTACACACCTCTCTAAATACCATCTTAAGGGAAGTCCGCTCGATAGGTGAAGCCCCCTGGCTAATGAATGCAGGGTGGATATAGTCCTAGGCCATGGGAGCGCTTATGGTTGTATATTTTTCTGCGGGGGTAGAGAGATTCCGGGTGTGGTCTTGGCTACCACGCAGGCTCATGGCCACTTCCCGACGCTTTCGATAGGATCCCAGGTTGTCTTATGTTAGGCCCTGGAAGATGATGGTTATTTAGGGACGCGCTCAGTGGGGAAACCCGGACGGGCGGTCTTAGAATCGTTATATTTATAATTATGACTATTCTAATTACCGAGTTGGACTCGATGGAACATTAATGCCATAAAGAGCAAAATTATGCCGCAAAGAGCATGTTATTGAGATTATTGCCCTATAGAGCACATGATGACAATTATATTCCTGTTAAGGAATGGAAAATGAATGTTTAAATTGAAATATGATTAAAGATGAATAAGGCTCATAAGCACTTTTAATTCTGGTTTATTATGAATCTCACTCTATGTAGTCCTTCACCAGTTTCAGTTCCTTATATGCTGTTAACATGTTAGACTATCATCCATGCTTCTTTGTGCATCATTATCATACTTGTCATTTATCTATTGATCACATATACCCGGCCCTGACCGGTTTTCCTTTTCTTGTTGTGTATGTATATCTATATTATCCGTTCAGGTGTTCCGCCGCACGGTCGCCCGTAATGACCTTTCCTTCCACATGTCTTTGAGGAGCCGTGACATTGTGCGGGTTTCACGGGATTTTGCGTAGACGCCTCTGTTTATATTTCTAGTTATGTTCGGTTCATTCGGGCTTGATGCCCAAACAGTTGTAATTGTATAATGAATTTATTATGTAACACTTGGTTATATGTGTATGTTGTATTGATGTTATTGACCGAAGTTTTATTCGGTCCTTTGTATCTTTCGGGATTTCTTATATGCGCTTGTGGGGGTTTCCACCCTCTATTTCTATTATGGGTTGTTGAAAATGTTTTCTTTTTATTTCAAATCAAAGTTTTTTTTGATAACCCGTTTTCTGGAATATAGAGTGGTTATTCCTTATACTTTGTATATTGTTGTGATGCTGAGGATGATATTATCCACGATTTCCTATTTTATCGGGGTATAGGGCTGGCCACTCTTTATTTCGGATAGCGGGTTGTCACACATGGTAATTATATGTCCTCTGAGATTTTAGGGTATGGATGTTTGTCAATGCAAAAGACACCTCTTAAAATCATGTCAATGTAGGAGTGACACTTGATTAGAACCGTTAATATGTTTATTGTGGTAGTTATATATTTTTTTAAATCTTCTCTATATTACCATTGTTTTTATCCCTTGTCTATTTGAGACAAAAAGGGGGGAGAAGAGTACATCATTTTGTTAGTCTTGATTCTTGAATTATATTCATGATATCTTGTTTTTTAATGATTTATCAATTTCTATGATATCCTACACTTGTTCTTATGAGTTTAGTTTTAATGTTTTAATGCAAGAAATCACAAGAAGATGTTAGGGTAATTGATGTATATTTGAGTCTTGTAATTTTTATTTTCTAAGATTATTTTTGAATTGGGTAGAATAGTAATTGTTGTATAGGATTTAGGTTATTTTATTTTTTTCCTAAGAATACCATGATGTACTCGAAGGGTTTTGTCACAAATATCCAAAGGGGCAGATTGAAACACCTTAAATATTTGACTCACTTGAGTCTACATTATTTAGGCGTTTCAACTAATTTGGATATTATGTGAAAACATATTTTTTAGTATGAGCCTTCTTCATGGTACATCTTATAACGTTACTCGATGACTTAACATGCCTCGACTCTACACAACGACATATCCGAGTAAAGGTACTCACGTGTGATACACATTTGCACTTTGACACAGTAGGCACACGTGCATATATTGATTGTGATAATGTGATTGGTTGTCTAAAACATTTTAATAAAGTGAAATTAAATTATTTTTGTTGAAAATATTTTTAAAAGAAAAATAAAATTGGTGTAAGTTTTGTTTAAAATGAATTTGTTATTCATAATATTGATTTTCAAAATTTATTAATAAAATTAATTTTCTGATATGAAAAATAATTTTTTGAAAATTCACCATACCCGTTGCATCTTTTATCTAGCTATGCCTTAGGTAGCCTTAATAAATTAGGTCGAGCAGACATGTTATAACCATTAGGTGATTTTGTCTTTTATGCCTTTAAATATATGAGGAGTACATTTAGTTACTATTATAGGTGTACTTGTATGGCTTTGATTTTATTGTTTTTTTAAACCTTAGCTATTTTATTGGACGTGAGTTGACCTATTGATGTTGCTATGACAAAGATATGAGATGTTGCTACCCACTTTGCACTTTGCTGTACACGATTCTGACTGCCTAGCAGTATTAGGCTCCATGCCATATCTATAGCCTTAGGTTTCATCCCTACTACTTTAGTAGATTTTTGGCCTTACTATTATAATACCTGTTAATTTATTTAGACTCGAGTTTTGATATGTTTCGTCCTAGTGAAAGCCTGCGAGATTTTGACCATTTATAGGTATATTATTTTTTTAAACCTTTTTAGGTCTTAAGCCATTGGACTTGACATTAGTTGTTGTTTTCTTTCATACTGATTTGACCCATTAGGATAAACTTTCAGCCATGACCCATAGATGTCAAGCTAATTGTTTTGTCCGTCTGCTAGTGACCATATACTTATTACTTTGGATTTTAGAGGTGAATAGTTTTAACCGTCAGAGCTAATATTTGTCCAATAGTACTAGCTGTGAATGAATAGGACTTTGACAGATCAGTACCTATTTTGACCGTTGGATTATTAGAGATAGTGAATTTGGATTTTAGCGCCAACTGTCAATAGATTCGTTGGAGAGGTTGTTACTTAAACCCTATACCACCTTGTTTATATCTGTTAGTGGTTTTAGGTTCTTGAGACTTTTATAACGGACTTAAGTTGTGTGGGTTGTTAATAATCTGATAATTAGTTTTAACTCGATTTAATCACAGCCTTAGATTAGTAAATTTTAATCTGAACCCTTGATTTTAGAGTTTCTAGAATATTGTTTCTCACATATATAAACATCATTAGAGAGTTTATTTGGAGTTAGTTGTTCAGATATCTAGAGTGAGAAACATAAAAGGGTTTAAATATGTAAAGACAAAAATATTGAGAATTAGAGAGTATATCTAAGAGAGAGATTGAATATTAGTTCACATTGTGTTTATTTCTACTTCATCTCATTTATGTTTTTGTTTTTTATTCTCAATGATCTTACACATCATCTCATATTTTAGAGATTGAAACATTGTGTTATTGTAGAGAGAATTTATGTGCTTTCATGATCAATTACTTTTTTACAAAAACTAGAATTCCTTAGATTTTTAGATTCGAATGTTATTGAATATTTTTATGATCTAAATATTCTGATTTTGTGTTAGATGCTACATGATGTTAAAATCAGAATTTCTTCGGATCTTATATGTTTATTGAAAATCTTTTAAATATCTGTTTTCTCATATTTGTGAAATTATTTGTAAAGCACTTTCCTTATAAAATTGAATTATATATTTTTGAGAGATTGAGAACACATTTTTAAATGATTGAATAATCTTGTTGTGTCTCCATGACAAGTGTTGTATATATTTATTAGTTTATAAGATTTATGATTGAAAATTTATTTTATAAGTTACTATAGAAAACTTAATTGGCTGATAATTGAAAATGTATTTTCTTAAGTTTTTATAGAAAACTTATGTGCTTGATTACAAATGCATTTTTGTTAAGTTTTTGTAGAAAGCTTATATGCTTGAGATTTGAATTAAGTTCTTGCATGGTTTGCATTTAGAACAAATTCACTTACACGTTTTGCACAACTAGTATGTTGTTGAGGGATCAGTTTTGACTGAGTTGGAATTCGCTAAAACAAGAGACACGGAATTAAAGAAAGGAATTTTCCAGGGAGATTAAAGCAACATAATCAGAAATGCCGTGGAGGGAAGACCGAAGAGTTTTATGCTAGGGAGAAGATATAGCTCATGGAGGTATATTTTTCTGTCTGTTTTACTTATGATCTTACGTTGTATGTTTGGGTTCTTGTAACTCTTGTAAAAAAATTTATAGTGGAATTTTTGTTTTGTGGCGTAGACGTCACTGTGGATGTTTTCCCTAGTTTAGGTCTTTACCACGTTAAAAATCATACCTATTATTCTTCTTTTTCTCATCTTATTCTTTGTGTGATTTAGATTTAAAATTGTTACATGATTTAATTACTTGAATTATAAGAATTAATCATATTTGATATATTGTATTGTAACGTAATAAATCAGATTGTTATTAATTTGACCTTAGAATAAATCAGATTTAATTGATTTTAATTTTCGCATTATTAAAATATGATTAGTTGAATAATAAAGTGTTTCTTGATTTGATTATATATATGTTATTAGAAAAAACTTGAATGAAATCAGAGTACGTTCATTTACGCGCATGGCATTGTTTCATTGGTGCATTTCGAGTTTTTCAATTGGTATCAGAGCTAAGTTCCCTGTTTTTCAATTGGTATCGGAACTAGTCGCTCCGAATAAGATTTAACCATCTGAAGTGTTAATCATTTTGTTTCTTGATCATATGATTTCATGTTTCAAGTTTGATTATTTTTTATATCTAAATATGATGCTAAATTTTTTATGAACACATGATAGACAACATAATATTTTATATCCTCAAATTGTTCTCGCTTTATTTCTTGAATTTAGAAACCCTGTATGGTTTGTATGCTTAGCATAATATTTTTTGTAACCATAGCATGATTAAGGGGGAGAGATCTTATTTGTTGATTACTCTAGAATATGTTGATCTTGTTTAAATTATGTCTAGTATGTTTATTACCCTTGATTTTATTTGAGAAGTCTCTGAAGACTAGATGAATGTGCTTTATTCATTTTCTACCATATTTACATATTTTCCTATCATAATCATGGTAATTATATGTCCTCTGAGATTTTAGGGTATGGATGTTTGTCAATGCAAAAGACACCTCTTAAAATCATGTCAATGTAGGAGTGACACTTGATTGGAACCGTCAATATGTTTATTGTGGTAGTTATATATTTTTTAAAATATTCTCTTTGTTATCATTGTTTTTATCCTTTGACTATTTGAGACAAAAAGGGGGAGAAGATTACATCATTTTATTAGTCCTGATTCTTGAATTATATTCATGATATCTTGTTTTTTAATAATTTATCAATTTCTATGATATTTTACACTTGTTCTTGTAAGTTTGGTTTAATGTGTTAATGCAGGAAATCATAAGACGATGTTAGGGTAATTGTTGTATAGTTGAGTCTTGTAATTTTTATTTTCTAGGATTATTTTTGGATTGGGTAGAATAATAATTGTTGTATAGGATTTAGGTTATTTTATTTTTTCCCTAAGAGTGCCATGATGTACTCAAAGGGTTTTGTCACAAATATCCAAAAGGGGAGATTGAAACACCCTAAATCTTTGACTTACTTGAGTCTACATTATTTAGGCGTTTCAACTAATTTGAATATTGTGTTAAAACATATTTTTTAGTACGAGCCTTCTTCATGGTACATCTTATGACGTTACTCGACGACTCAACATACCTCGACTCTACACAACGACATATCCGAGTAAAGGTATTCACGTGTGATGCACATTTGCACTTTGACATATTAGGCCCACATGCATATATTGATTGTTATAATGTGATTAGTTGTCTAAAACATTTTAATAAAGTGAAATTATATTATCTTTGCTGAAAATATTTAAAAAATAATAATAAAATTGGTGTAAGTTTTGTTTAAAATGAATTTGTTATTCATAAAATTGATTTTCAAAATTTATTAACAAAATTAATTTTCTGATATGAAAAATAATTTTTTGAAAATTCAACACACCTGTTGCATCTTTTATCTAGCTATGCCTTAGGTAGCCTGAATAAATTAGGTCGAGTGGACCTGTTATAACCATTTGGTGATTTTATCTTTTATGCCTTTAAATATATGAGGAGTATCTTTAGCTACTGTTATAGGTGTACATGTATCGCTTTGATTTTATTGGTATATTTTTTTTAAACCTTAGCTATTTTATTGGAAGTGATTTGACCTATTGAAGTTGTTATGACCAAGATATGAGATGTTGCTACCCACTTTGCACTTTTTTGTACACGATTTTGACCGCCTAGCGGTATTAGGCTCCATGACATATCTGTAGCCTTAGGTTTCATCCCTACTACCTTACTAGATTTTTGGCCATACTATAGAAAACTTAATTGACTGATAATTGAAAATGTATTTTTCTTAAGTCTTTATAGAAAAATTATGTGCTTGATTACAAATGCATTTTTGTTAAGTTTTTGTAGAAAACTTATACGCTTGAGATTTGAATTAAGTTCGTGCATGGTTTGTATTTAGAACATATTCACTTACACGTTTTTCAAAATTAGTATGTTGTTGAGAGATCAGTTTTGACTGAGTTGGAATTCGCTAAAACAAGAGACACGGAATTAAAGCAAGGAAACTGCTAGGAAAGACCGAAGAATTTTATGCTTGGGCGAAGAGATAGCTCGTGTAGGTATATTTTTTTGTCTGATTTACTTAGGATATTACGTTGTATGTTTTGGTTCTTGTAACTATTGTAAAATTGTTTATAGTGAAAATTTTGTTTTGTGGCGTAGAGGTCACCGTGGATGTTTTCCCTAGTTTGGGTTTTTACCACGTTAAAAAATCATACTGGTTATTCTTCTTTTCCTCATCTTAATCTTTGTATGATTTAGAATTAAAATTGTTACATGATTTAATTACTTGAATTAGAATAATTAATCATATTTGATATATTTTATTGTAACGTAATAAATCAGATTGTTATTAATTTGACCTTAGAATAAATCAGATTTAATTGATTTTAATTTCTGCATTATTAAAATTTAACTAGTTGAATAATAAAGTTTTTCTTGATTTGATTATATATATGTTATTAGAAAAAACTTTCATCAAATCAGAGTATGTTCATTTGCGCATATGGCATTGTTTCATGGGCGCATTCTGGGTTTTTCAATTGGTATCAGAGCTGAGTTCCCGATTTTTCAGTATATAGGTTCAAATACCACACAAGACACTAAACACGATAAGTTTTTCACACTCATATGGCATAAATGTGTCTATATAATTATGTGATAAATGAAGTGAATGGGTGTGAACTAGAAAGAAAAGAATTATGACACAATCACTTAAACATATTCAAGGAGTTCTATTTGATCGTAAAATGTATCAAACTTATATTTAGGCTCATATGACAAGATAACGTGAGCTCAAAGAACAAACAAGCACAATGTACACAAGCCTAGAATTATGATGATTCTACAAATCAATAGCGTCATGAAAAGTAAACCCGTTGATCTTCAACAAAACACCCTCAAAAGATAGTCAGATTACATATTTTCTTTTCCGTTTTCAATTCTTTTAAAGCTATTTCTTTTGAAAGATCAAACAAACTAAACTATGTAGGTCTTTGGCAATTATTCTATTTTTATTACCTTTAATCTTTTCATTAGGATCTTTCCAATGGTGGATTTCTCGCAAAGGAGATTTGATCCTTCCTTATCCCTTCCCCCTACACCCTCATCAATTTTAAATGCAATTCATATAAAGCTTATGGGCAAAGATTCTTACATGCACAAATCCCCCATAATCCCGAAACTTGTAAATGAAAAAATTGATGGGAGAACATCTCACTTAGCTTAAATATAACATCTCAAGTTAAAGTTCAAAAGAGCTCATACATGTTTGTGAGGAGACATATACAAAGAGAGTCCATTAAGAAAATCAAAGTCAAACTACTCCACGCAAGCATGATAAAGAATAATTTAAGCATTAAAAATCATAACCAAAAGTTTTATCCACATGCATACATAAAGTGATGTAGTACTCAAACACTAGAATATGCCACACAAAATGTGTAAAACTAAAACACACAAACAAGAGAAATATTTTTGAAATTTAAAGTTATTCGATAAATTTTAAAAGAAAAGATAACTCAAAAGACAAACAAAATCTTTTTATATTTTTCCATATGACTCAATAAATGAAAAATCAAAATACAAAAGATAAACTCGTCATAATTCTAGCAAAGTATATATACGATGAGGCATGGACTGGAATACGACTAACGAACATACAACTAGTAAGAATATATCACCAAGAACAACTAGTGTATGTAAACAAAGCTAACACAATCAACCTTTAGATCTTGCATGGGAAGTATCATGTGTAAGAAAATGAGAACATAAAGTCTATTATGTAAATCCTCTAAATCAGATGTCCTAACCCACATAGATGTAACGTTACGCTCTCAGTATTTAGTGACCTTGGTGACTCTACCCTTGGACTTCATAGGACCGTTTCTAAGATCGAAACAAAACTTCTTAAGGTGACCCTTCCTATCGTAATGTGTGAAAGTGAAAGCATGGTGAGAAGTTTAACCTAAGGATTAACCTTTTATAAATTTTTTATTAACAATTGTCTCTCTCGAGATCATGGTTTTGGCTTTATTTGTGGAAGCACTTTGAGTATTGAAGCCAATACCATGCTTGTCATTTTTTATTTGGTTGGTGACTAACATCTTATCAAATTTTTTGGACCTATACTCCAAATCAAACTTCACACAACTCGAGTCTCTCAATTTACCTTCAAGCTCCACTATCCTAGACTCAAGTAAACTCCTAGTCTCTTCAAAATCAAGAAGTTGTTTCTTTATAGACTCCATTAAACCTCGTAGACTATCTTTATAACTTTCAACATATTTGAGCTTATCTCGAAAAGTCTTCTCACATTCCATAAGATCTTCAATTAAAACACTCTCAGCATTTCCTATGTCACGTTCTCCCATTCTAGCCTTTAACTTCAAGTTTTCCATTTTCAATTTCAATAATTCCACATACAACTCAGGGAAGGTAACTTGGAGTTCAATCACTTCCTCTTATTCTTATTCATTATCTCTCTCTTCCCCACTCTCCCTACCAAAAAACACTTGGGATTCACAACTAAATGACCTTAAAATATTTCTCATCAAAACTAGCATGACTAGTCATGAACGCGATGAAGTTGGCGCAATGGGGAAATCGGGTATGTTTTCCACTTCACTATCACTAAGGGTGGCATTATATACAATTATATTTTTCCCTCCTTCCATAGTTTAGTGGGACACTCAGTTGTTATATGGACATAACCTTCACAATTAAAACATCTATTCAACTTGTCCCTCTTAAGATCATCATTCCCTAAATCCCATACTTGTCGACTAATTTTGTGACTTCTGTATCAAAGTACAACCTGTTAACTGACACTGGCTCATACAAAACCCCGTATCGGGAGATGATGTTCTTTGAATGAATTTGGCTACCTTTTTGGCATTAAGCACGGCATATGACTCTACTTCTACCCATTTGGTGATGTAATAAATGGCAACCAGCATGAACTCGTCCCCATTAGAGGCTTTGGGTATGACTTTCCCTATGATATAAATTCCCCATGTAAAGAATGTCCAGGTAGAAGTCATATTGTATAATTCTCGGAGAGGCAAGTGATGGAGATTGGAATACTGTTGGAATTTAAGGAACCTCTAGGCATAGGCAGTGCAATCCTGAACCATGGTAGTCCAATAGTACCCCTACTGAATAATATTCTTTGCAAGCATATCGACATTCATATTGGGTTAACATTCCTTTCCGTGGATCTTCTGCATCATTTCTTCAATGTCAGCCCCTGTGATGCAGTGTAAGTCGAAGTTTTTCTTGAACAGTGCTTTATCACAGATAATGTATTAGGCAGCCAATTTACGAAGTGTTGCTTGCTCTTTCTTGTTGGAATATTAGGGGTTCCTACCATGCTTTAGGAGTCATTAAATATCGTATTACCAACACTTGACTATATCAGAGTCCTCTTCTGTGACGAGTCAATGTGGTAGCAGTGGGTCAATTTAGCTTATTTTTTGACCAGGAAAGAGGCCATCGTCATTACTTTGGTCATGTTAATCATGGATGCTAAGTTAGCAAGGGCATCGACTAAGTTGTTCTTTGCTCAGGGTAAGTAGTGGAAGGTGATATCTCAAAATTGGTAGGCAATCTCTTCTAGGTGGGCATGGAAGGGTAAGAGCTTTTCATCTTGGACTTTCCATCTTCTAAGAACCTGGTCGATATTGAGGGTGGAATCGCCGTAGATATCTAGGAGTTGGATACCTTTCTTGAGAGAGACTTTAAGGCCTACGGTGCATGCCTCGTATTCGGTCATGTTGTTGGTGCAGGAAAAATCTAGCTTGATGGCAATGAGAGTGTCAGAATCATCAGGGGCAATTATGAATATCCCAATGTTCTATCCTTTCCTGTTGGTAGCACCGTAAAAGAGCATTTCCTTGTGGATTTGTAGAGTGAGTGGCGTAATATGTGTGTTTTAAACAAAACCAATTTTTTCTCCGAAAAAGATCTAACTTTTAATTATGCACCAAACCAAGTTGTGAAAACCCAATTCTTACTTTAAACCAGTTTTATCTTGATTAATCCTAAACATGCATCTAGTGATTAAAGCAAGTAAAGTAAAGAATACTCACAACGCCGGATGTACGAGGAAAAACCCAAAACGGGAAAACAACCTCGGACGGCCCAAGCCAGACAATCACTATTAACAATGGTTTTACAAAGACAGATTAGCCTTGCACTAAGACTCGATCCCCATGGGTCTTGACGCTCTTTCTGATCTTCAATCGTTCTTCAATAGTGCCGACACATAAATTTTGTCTTCCACGATACCTATCCACAACACACGACTCCACGTATGTCTCGGTGTCCACCGATATGGCTTTGATACGTCTACAATGTCAAACACGATATCTGTCGCTTCTTCACCGCAAAACCCTTTATGTTCAATGTGTAGACAAACAACTTTGGTGAAGCAAGATCACATAAACATATATGAATGATAACTCGGATCTTTGCAAACTCTAAGGATGTGTTTATGCTTTGTAAACCTTAGAAAACATGTGCAAACAAGGTTCTGGTTCGTAAAACTTTTTTCCAGAAAGCACACTTACAAAATTCTGATGCAAACACTGTTTAAATAGGATTTAAATGCCGCCTCAAAAATGTGTCATTAGAACGACTTAAGCATGTCGTTCGAGCAACATTGTATCTCGTTCGAACGAGATCCAATGTCATTCGAGCGATAGCGCGAAAGTTTGACTTTCTGATTAAAACATCTCTTAACAAAGAGATTCAAATTAGTCAAACTCTATTTCGAGCTAATCATCATAAAACGAAGTTTAAACCTTTTAAAACACTTTTAAAACATTTAAAACTATTTTTCTTTATAAAATTACATCCTTATCTTTTATAAAATAATTCCGAGCACCATTAATTATACGCATTCATACTTGAGTGATCTCGAAATGAAATTAACTTTGAAGACGAGTAAACTTGCACCAATTAAACATCGGCATGATTAATTCTTTGAAGCTTTGCCGCAACGTCTTCAATTTGTTCAATATGTCATAGACCAAGTGGGATCGTGACAAAATAAACATCTCACAATGACATATTACAAACAAGTTTTGTTCACGAAATTAAGTCAAAAAAATACAGGGTCTCAATTGGAAATTTATGTCCTTATAAATCTCCCCCTTTGACTATTTCGGGACAAAACTAAACCAGTGAAATGCCTAACCGGGCTGTCAAGCCGTATAACGCCTAAATCCCATCCCATAAACCCAAAAACAAAAATACAGGACACGAAATAGAATATGTAGCACCGGCAAACATGAACTGTCTGAATGCGATGTAGACTTGAAATCTTGAATCGCTGAAAGCATACCTACACACATGAAACAGACAAACAAATACCAAGTGAAGTATGGAGGAACAAATGATACCAATTTTCAAATGATACCAATTTATATTTCTAATAAGAACAAATCATTTGAAACATGTGAGCAATTATGTGATACCAATTTGAAACAAATATAATCAAACAATATGTAAATCCATATATCAATAATAGATCTCAACAAATCTCCCCCTACATCACATACATCTCTCCCCATTTTTGTCTCGAATAGACAATCCGGTGAAAAGATAAACCAATATGAAATATGTAGCATGAGAATATGATACCAAATTGAATCAAGTTGATACCAATTTTGAAAAAAATGAAATATGCTAGATAAACATGAAACCACCAACTAAATAAGATCATGTAATGACAAATCAGTAGCTAGTAAACCAATGAATCACACAAAGAGTATACCAATCAAATCAAGTGTGATAAATGGACTCATATGCAAAATACCAATTTGGAACATAAAAGAACCTGCATATTAACCAAATAGTCCAGAAAAGCTTCCCGCAGTACCAAAAATATACCAATTTAAACTAGAGGACTGCAAACCAGTCAGAAGCCATTTTTTTTACCTTGTCGTTCGAACGAGCCAGGGACTTCGCTCAAACGAGATGAGGAAGTCGCTCGAACGAAGTACATAAGTCGTTCGCGCGAGATGAGATGTCGTTGGAATGACTTCGCGCTACCTGCCAAAATTTCCTAGTTTCCCAAAAATATTATAAAGTATTGCCTAGTGAAAAAATTTCCACAAAAAAATTCTAGGAAGGGCCTGACAGATGCAAAACGGTGCTAAAACAGTAGGCTTTTCGCACAAAATGCAAAAAAAAACTCATAAAAACTAAAAATGTGAGTTACAAACAAACATAGTACCGATGTGGTCAAACATGGACATGGAATGAATGGACGTGAAACTACAACAAATGAGTCACAATTCCAACACATCGAAACGATCAAGAAGCTCTAATTGATAGCGAAAAATCATCAAACTTTATCATAGCCAAATAACAATTAAAGTGTGAACTTAATGAACTAAACATACTACATGCACACAAATCCAAAATTTTGACGATTCTACAAACAATGGTGTCAAATTGCAATGTTTCAACATTAGGATTAGTTGTACAAACCCGTTTAAATTTTCTCCAACCAAACTCCCTTACATATATATACCATTTTCAAGTTCTTTTGAGGTTTCTTGCATTCTCAACTTAGAGAAAATCTTATTGGCCCTTTTCTTAGCATTTTGCTTTTTCTTTTAGGCTCTTTTAAACGGTGGCTTTCACGACGAGTTAATTTTGAACTCTCGCAGCCCTTTCCCGTGAATCACTCATCATTTTCTTAATTCAAATTCTCACGGTAAACGGTTATTACATGAACACTTCTCCTTAAGTATACTTACGCATAGATGACAAGATTGAGATAAGAACGCCTCACCAAATTCAAATATGCAAGAGAAGTCAAACATCCGTATAAATTCGTGCATGTGTGCAATGTTGGCATATATACAAAGTCGAATCAAAATGCATATCAACTTCGAAACAACCCCATATAAACAATGGTTAAGATCATTCTAAGCATCGATAATAATGACCAAATGTCCTAGCCACATGGATAATGAAACAATGAGGGGGTCCAAGCACACCAATATGCCACATCAAACATGTAAACTAAAAAACAAAAAAAAATGAAAATCTTTTGGATTTTCAAAATTTTTCTCAAAAACAAAATCTTTTTGTATTTTTCAAATAGGACTCAAACAAATGAAAAACTATAATACAAAATGATACACATGTCATAATACTAGCAATGAATATATCATGAAGCAAACTAGCATATGAAAAACATGGCAACACTATCATCCTTTAGATTTAGCATGGGAAAATCAAGTCCATCCAAACGAGAATCATGAAATTTAATTCCTAAATCCACTAAATCCGATTTCCTAACCCAAGTAGGTGTAAAACGACGCATGGGGGTTTGGGTAATCGGTGCAACTTTATTCTTAAACTTCCTTGGATCTTGTCTAAGGTCGTAACAATAATGCCTAAGGTGACCTTTCCTACCACAAAAAGAGCAAGTGTAGCGGTGGTGGGAATGATTACCTTTATGTGGACCTTTTCTAATCATCCTAGTGTTTCTCACACGTGCGGGGGGAATGGGAACAACTTTCTCACCAAAACCTATACCTCCCTTATCTTCCTTAATTTGGACGGTGCCTAGGATCTTATCTAACTTCTCCGACCTAGCCTCCAAATCAAACTTGACTCTAGACGAGTCTCTCAATCTCTCCTCCAACTCATGAATCCTTGACTCGAGCAAACGCCTAGACTCCTCAAACTCTAAAATTTCCTTTTTCAAGGACTCCATCAAACCACGGAGATTATCTCTCTCTTTCTCCACAAACTCTAGTTTCTCCCTAAACTTCTTCTCACGTTCCCTAAGATCCTCAATCAAACTATCATTATTTTCTATGGAACGCTCATCAACTTAGATTGCAATTTTGAGTTAGACTTTTTCACCTTCACTATTTCGGCATACAACTCATTAAATGAATTTTGAAACTCTTTCACATCTACCTCCTCCTCGTCACTCTCTTCACCCTCACTAACATGTGATACACTCAAAACCTCCTCGGAAGTGTCATGCACATGAGAATCGTCGTTGCTCACATGACATGCCATGAATGCAACAAAGTTACGATCAATGGGGGAACTCTCTCCCTCTTCCGGTTAACTATCACTTAAGGTGGCACTATAGATAATGGGTCGCTTGCCCTCTTTCTTAAGTCTAGTGGGACATTCCTTAACCTTGTGACCGTACCCCTCACACCCAAAACACTTATCCGACTCATCTCTCTTAGGCTTCTCAAACTTATCCTTAGAGGCGGGATATACTTTGTTGTTCTTGAATTTTTCAAATTTCTTGGCATCTTTTGATTGCTTTTGAAACTTAATAAATTTTTTAAATTTCTTTGCCAACAAAGCAACATCCTTAAAATCGGAATCCAAATCGGAATCGGAATCGGAAACTTTAATTTCCTCCTTCTGGATTTTCAAAGCAATGCCCTTTTATATCTTAGGAACTTGCTTGGAGATAATCATGCCGATTTCATAGGTTTGTAAGTCACCTACAATCTCTTCTAGTTTCGTTGACTCTAACCTACCCAAGGAGTTTAAAATGGTCACTTTCGCATCAAACCTACTAGGCAACAACCTAAGGATTTTCTTAATGACACGGTTGTCGGGAATTTTCTCACCTAAGTTAAACGACGAGTTGATAGTATTGGACAACCTAGCATAAAACTCATCAAAGGTATCACTCTCTAACATCCTAATGGTCTCAAATTGTGTAGTGAGATTTTGAAGTTTTGACGCCCTAACCATGATGGTGCCCTGGTGAGTGAGTGCCAAAATATCCCAAGCCTCTTTTGATGTTTCATAAGTCATAATTCTATTATATTCTTCCTGTGTGACATGTGAAGAAATAACGTGCAGACCCTTAGAATTATATTGTGCAAGTCTTTGTTCAGTTTCCATCCATCACTCAACAGGCTTTAAACTAGTGACCTCACCTATAATAGTGACAGGGGGTGTCCAACCTTTCTCAATCGTAAGCCAAACACGCTCATCAATAGATTTTAAAGCACATCTCATTCACATCTTCCAATAAGTGTAACTAGTGCCATGAAAAACAGGAGTTCGAGAAAATTCATTATATCCAGAATTCATCTTTGAAAACACACGGGATCACAAAACAAATAAAAATGTTTTCTAGCTCTGATACCAATTTGTAGAGTGAGTAGCCTGATATATGTGTTTTAAACAAAACCAATTTTTTCTCCGAAAAAGATCAAACTTTTAATTATGCACCAAACCAAGTTGTGAAAACCCAATTCTTACTTTAAACCAGTTTTATCTTGATTAATCCTAAACATGAATCTAGTGATTAAAGCATGTAAAGTAAAGTAAAGAATACTCACAACGCCGGATGTACGAGGAAAAAACCCAAAACGGGAAAATAACCTCGGACGGCCCAAGCCAGACAATCACTATGAACAATGGTTTTACAAAGACAGATTAACCTTACACTAAGACTCGATCCTCACAGGTCTTGATGCTCCTTCTGATCTTCAATCGTTCTTCAATAGTGCCCACGCTGAAATTCTATCTTCCACGATACCTGTCCACAACACACGACTCCATGTATGTCTCGGTGTCCACCAATATGGATTTTATGCGTCTACGATATCGAACACGATGTCCGTCGCTTATTCATTGCAAAACCCTTTGTGTTAAATATGTTGAACAAACAACTTTGGTGCAGAAAGATCATGTAAACATATAAGAATGATAACTCGGATCTTTGCAAACTCTAAGTATGTGTTTATGCTTTACAAACCTTAGAAAACATGTGCAAACAAGGTTTTGGTTCGTAAAACTTTTTTCCATAAAGCAAACTTACGAAATTCTGATGCAAACACTGTTTAAATAGGATTTAAATGCCGCCTTGAAAAACGTGTCATTCGAATGACTTAAGCATGTCATTCGAGCGATATTGTATCTCGTTCGAACGAGATCCAATGTCGTTCGAACAACAACACGAAAGTTTGACTTTCTGATTAAAACATCTCTTAACAAAGAGATTCAAATTAGTCAAATGCTATTTCGAGCTAATCATCATAAAACGAAGTTTAAACCTTTTAAAACACTTTTAAAACATTTAAAAACATTTTTCTTTACAAAAACTACATCCTTATCTTTTATAAAATAATTTCGAGCACCATTAATTATACTCATTCATTCTTGAGTGATCTCGGAATGAAATTAACTTTGAAGACGAGTAAACTTGCACCAATTAAACATCGGCATGATTAATTCTTTGAAGCTTTGCCGCAACGTCTTCTATTTCTTCAATACATCATTGACCAAGTAGGATCATGACAAAATAAACATCTCCCTGTGACATATTACAAACAAGTTTTGTTCATGGAATTAAGTCAAAATAATATAGGGACTCAATTGGAAATTTATGTCCTTACAGGATTTCTTCAAGGTATTGGTCTAGTAAAGCTCAACCACTGTGTCTGTTACGGTCAAGTATAGGGAGACCAAGATGCAAGGGGATGAGTATCGGAGGTGGAGTAAGTTATATATATTTATTCGGTCAAATGCTTCCTGATAGGCCTCGTTCTAGAATTTGGTTGAATCCTTGAAGAGAATTTTTAAGATGGGTTCACAAATAAAAGTCAGTTGGCTAATGAACTGGATAATATACAGTAATTTTCCCAATAATACCTGGACTTCCTTCTCCGTTAGAGGTGGTGACATTTCGAGTATGGCTTCAATTTGACAGGATATGCTTTGATTTCCTTCTCACTAACCATCAATCCTAAGAGCTTTCCTTTGGTGATGCCGAAAATGAATTTTTACGGGTTAAGTAAAATCTAGTATCATGGTAGTCGTTCGAAGAACTTTTAGAGGGTGGTAACATGACCTTCCTGAGTCTTAGAGTTAATGATCATATCATCCACGTAGACCTCGACCTCTTTGTGTTTCAGATCATGTAAGATGGTCATGGAAGCCCTTTGGTGGGTAGCCCCTGCGTTTTTAGACCAAATTGCATAAATGTGTAATACAAGTTTCCCCAAAGGGTGATGAATGCATTTTTTTCTTGATGATCAGGGTGCATCTTGATCTGATTACATCCAGAAAACTCATCAACAAATGACTTGAGAGCGTGATTAGCCGTGTTATCCATGATCAAATCGATATGGGGTAGTGGATAATCATGTTTTGGAGTTTCTTTGTTCAAATCATAGGAGTCAATGCACATGCGGTCTTTCCCTCCTGATTTTAGCACGAGTACAATGTTGGCTAGCTATGTGGAATATTCAATCACCCGGATGAAACCTCTGTTTAATTATTTTAGAACCTCTTCTTTAGCCTTGAGCGACTATTCAATATAGATCTTTCAAAGTTTTTATTTGACTAGTTTACATTTCAGGAGAGTTGGAATCTCGTGTTGAGCTATTTCAGGATCAATATCGGGCATGTCATCGTAGGACCATAGGAAATGTCCACAAATTCCTTCAATAATTCTTTGAGTTACCCGAGCTCATTCTCGTCAAGGGTGGACCCTATCCTAATCTAACGCAGTTAGCTTCTATAACTGATATTGATAATAATAATTTCATCTCATTAACTTCAACGTGGTTATGTTATTTGTTATTAACCATATTAAGATCAATTACGAATTGGTCATTTTGAAAAAACATCATCATCAAGAGTTTGATTAGAATTAAGACAATTAATGTAAGGAAGATCAGGATACTTAAAATCTTTGTTTATTTCATTCTCGAGAAAAAAAACATTAAGAACCTCATCAAAGGTCGCAATTACATTATTATCAGAAAAATAAGGAACAACAAAAAAGGAAGAGATAGGATAAACATATCGTTTAGGTTGTATTTCAATAGGTGGAACTCGTATAGCATTCCACTCTAGGAGGGGTTCGTTAGCAGCCTTGATTAGGATTGATGTATCTGACGATGTATCACTTGAACGGATCATGCAAAGTGTCAACCCCGTGTCTGTAGATTGAATGAATCCCCAGAGTTACTTCCCTAAAAAAATTTGGTAACAACTGTAGATTTCTCAATGTGTGGTTGCGCATGATGCCAGGAGTCTTCGATCCAGGAGTAACTTTCTTTAAAGAAAATACCCATCCTTAGATTTATCTTATTATCCACATGATCATACCATTATTCAGGAAAGTTATAAGATGGAAAATCTTCACCCTCTTTGATAAATCTTTTGTTCAAAGAATCCCTTGAAACAGTCTTGGAATTTTCTAATCTTCTCTTCAATCGGGGTTTACGGTGCATAATGAGTTCTTTTGATGATGGTTTATAACCCAGACCACATGGAGAAAAGGCCTTCTTCGGACTATGGGTTCTAGTATACCTTGTTTTCATCGTCCTAGCCCTAGTTCAGGAATGAAGTGAATATTCTTGAACATTTGTATCATGTTGACATTGCCATAAGGGTTATGCTCTAGAGAGACTCGATATGTGAAATCATCCCTGCTAAGAGGTGATGTGGTTTGACTCAAAATACAGAAAGAAGTATATCATTCGTCCCATGTTATATCTCTAGTAACAGATTATTGGTGCTTGCATTTTCAGCATCATCACCGTCGCCAAAGATGGTGATGACCTTCCCTTTGCCAAAGAACTTCAATTTTCGATGGAGAGAGGAAGATACCCCTTGATGCTGTGAAGCCATGGTCGACCGAATAATAGAATAAAATATAAGGTATATCAATAACGTGGAACCCGGTAACGTGATTGATAGGGATGTCCCCTATTGTGAGTGTTATGGTTCCCATCACTTCTTTATAGATGTATCCATAGACATTCATTATGTCGGTAGTTGGAGCAAGGTAGATTACTTTCAAACCAAGAAGTTTAAGGTTATTAATGGGCAAATATTTATTGTTGATATGTTGTCGATGAGTGAAAGTGGGATTGAATTCCCCATTACCTTAAGGGAGATGTTGAGAGCATAGTTATGCTTAGGACTAAACTTAGGGATTTCTTCTTCGAAGAAGGAAAGAAATCTATTAGAGATTAAATACCCGACCAGATTCAAGCCTTCTTTTAGAGTGGTGGAGGGAGGGATTATGGGCTCGATAAGAAGTTTTATCAAAGCGTTTCAGTGTAGTTTGGAAGACATGAAGAGTCCCCACAAGGAGTTGTTGGACTAAGTTTTCTTGAGCTTGTCAAGGATCTTGCTTTCCTCGATGGTTATTTTTGGCTTGGGGAGTTTCTCGAGAACTCTGTTTCCTTTATCTATCTCTATGAACTGAGGATTCGAACTTTGGTAGTATCTCCCAGATCTTATCATATGGTTCACAGAGGAGGGGAAGAATAGAAACCCCATTTCTTCATCTATCTCGGGTCGTTTGGCCACTTTATTGATTTCCTATAGCATATCTTCAAAAGATATCATCCCACACACACTAATTATCGAACTAAAATTTTCTTGGCTTAGTTCTTCATCTGAGATATTAAATTCGTCCCCCTTTCCAGTGGAAATGATGCTTTCTTTCTAAGAGAAGTGCAGAGGTGAAGGGACCAACTGCCCTTGTAGATTTAAGGCATTGAGTAACTTGGATATACTGCAAATATCATTGGTCTGTCAGAACAAGTCTTCCATAATCTGTATTGCATCGTCTAAACTGACTTGGTCAACGGATACCACAAAATTATTTGACTCTCGAGCTCACTTTTGGGCTTCCATGAATAAGATGCTAAACTTTTTACAGTCAATGGTCATTTCAAGGGGTAATTTCAGCCAAACTCTAGAAACTGGTTTAGTACTACTAGAAATTCCATATCTTTCCCTCCGAACTAGGTACGAACGATAATACACGCTCTTCAGAGAAGTTACAGAGCTTGATCGACAAAATAGGTAGAGTGTTGGAGAAAGTATGGGAAGACTTTAAGGGGTTTGGGTGAAAATATGGGCATAATGGGTGCTTTATTTGGTACAATCTGGGCAGATGGGCCGAATTCCGGGTCATTTTTTAGGAAGATGGCATTTATATGGTTTGGAAGTGGATTGTGAGTGGTGCTTGGTTTGGGATTAAGCGGTGAAGAGATAACACCCCAATTATTTAAACCTTGTATTACATTACATATATGGAAGCATTGATCAATGGTATGGACAACATTTTAGTGAAAATCAAAATGGGCATCGAGTTTGAAATTTTTGGGAAGTGGATTTGGTAGTGAACGAGGGTCCAAAGGTATGATGAGATTTCGACCTAACAAGGCCTAGTAGACTTTAGAGACGGGAGCATGAAGCTCGATGTGTTCCTTTTTATCTGTTTGGCATGACTTTCTAGTGCCCAAGAGGTAGCAAGTTGTGAGATATTGATGGTCGAGACTGTAGCAGGCTTCTCATATATTTCTTGAAGTGAACTGTCCGAATATTTTCTTTAGCTAAGCTTCTGTTTTGGCAATACTTTCTTTAATCTTCACTCATACTTCTCTAAAGGCTCGGAGATATGGGTAATACCATCCTCCCATCATCGCTCGGACATGGTGTAGGAAGTTTTTCTTCACATTACTAACTTGCTCCTCTTCAGAAGGCTGGTTGGTCATACTGGCCGCTTTTTCCCTCCACATTGATATGAAATTGCTAATGGTTTCTTTGTGTTTTTTCTTAAGAATTTCTAGATCACAACGTGTAACCTCCTCCTCGTTGTATTTTTACCTTGATATAAATTCACAGGCATCATCCTCCCAACTACGAATTCTAGATTCCTCGAGCGATTGAAAATAATAAAGAGCGTTGTCCTTCAAAGTCTGTCGTAATATCTGGGCTATTATTTCCTCAGAGGCACCTAGGATAGTCATGGCTTGGTGGTAGCTTCGAAGATGAACGATTACGGGCCCGCTACCCCTGAACATATCAATGTTAGGCATCTTGAACTTTTTTGATAGCCTTGCTTTAGGGTAGGGAGACATATAGGTGTAATCCATGTAGTTCTCGTAGATTCAGACCTGGTCAAACTTTTTGGTTAACAACTTAAGGTCCTTCTTGACCTTGTTTAACTCTTCTTCCTTCGAATCGATAGGTAATGGAAGGTTAGCCCATGACTGGGCAAGATTCGTCATAGGGAGGTAGCTAGTGGTGGCCCATTGGCACGAGGCTCATGTAGGACATACTGATATTCTTTTAGAACCGAAATAGGCTCAAGTGAGGGAGGACCCATAGTGCGATGGAAGAAGACATTGGGACCTTCGGGAACTGGGATTTTATTTCTCTGCATCCCATGAACCTTGGTTTGAAGGCTGTCAATCTTGGAGGTAAATCGGATTAGGACCGTCATTAAGTTAGGCTTCACATTCGGCACTTGATCCGCACTCTACCTAAAGGGTTGGTGAAGGTGGATTCCAGACTCGAAGAAAGTAGTGGAAGAACTGACGGATGTTCGGGGAGGTTTGATAAAAAACCAAATACAATAGGGAGTCAGGCAAAGGGTTGGGTATGCGATCGACCTCAGAAGGAAAATGCTTAGAATATTCTTTTTTAAAAAGAGAAAATAAAGAATTGTTTTTGTATTGGAAAAGAGGAAAATGTTTTTGGACACCTTTTAAAAAGGTGAGGACAAAATGTTTTTGGTATTTTTTGATAAAAAGAGGGAAAAGTGTTTATGGTATTTTGATAAAAAAAATGTTTTTGACATTTTTGGTAAAGGAAGAGGGAAAAATGAGAGAAAAGTCTCAGCATGATTATTATTATGTTTATGTTTTCACTTGTATTAGGTTTACTTAAATGCAAAAAAAATGCCTGAAGAGACCCGAGCCTAGGAAAAATTTGGTTTAAAAAATATGTAAAACATGGTTTGACTTGTTGTTAGGCTCATGAACAGATTCCCATTTTGAAAAAAAACAGACAAATCGTGCAAAAATTTGGGCAACATACTGACCCGGTATTTTAGCAGAGTTTCGTGTAGTAACCGACAAACTAAATATGGGTGACCTAGGTTTGACTCCTATATGAGGGTATGAAATTGTTGGGTTAGTGGAAAGTTTTCCCCGTTTGGAATGACTTCCTCGACTAGGTACATGTGTACAAGCCATTTGATATACCCGAGTGTACATGAATTGGCTCGCTATATACCTCATGGGGATTGTATGTGTGAGAGCGAATTTGATATGTTCAACATAAGTGAACGAGTTCCATTTTATATACCTCCCGTCGTGAGTTTGGTCAAGAAGTACAATGCGGGGGGAGCCATTCGATATATGTCGAAGGTACCAGGCCAATGGAAGGTGAGAGTTATATTGCTTAGGCTAACTACAACCTACTGGACCAGCGTGAATCAAAAAGTGACCACCCTGTAAGGGGTAATTTTTTGTCAATATAACAATGCTCTTGGTGATGTAGTGTGAAAAATTCATGATTCTTGATTAGTATATTATGAAGAGAATATTTTATTTGGCATGATGAGCAACTATACTAATAATGAAGAATGTTCAAATATCAATAAAAGTAAATCAAGCATAAAGCATGAATATTACACTAAGGATTGATACGTGAGAGTGAATGAGATGTGAATATATATAAGTGAGTGTGTGACAGTGAGCCTAAACAAAGGTAAACTACAAGTGGTGTGAGATAAGTGTAGACACTACATTCTGGGATGCCTCCTAAGTCTCTCCTTAGGTCCCGACCACCTCCCTATTCATTACAAAACCTAAGTCGTACTCTGAGTACTGATACAGAGGCTATTGGGCTCTCTCGGGCCCAGTTTGACTCCGGTCAACTCTATTGTTAGATAAAAATCTCCATTAATCTTAAAAGGGCTTTGAACTCCCTTTACAACGGTCCGTCCTGTGCGCAAATCAACATAATGGTGAAAATCAATTTGAAGGCCACCGGTCACTCCTGGGCTCCGTTTCACCAAGGTTAACTCTTCATATCTAATAAGACTAAATGAATCTTCTAATCTCACTGAATACCCTTTCCAATGATCCTCCCATGCGTGAATTAGCTTTATGGTACAAACGAATGACCAATTATATTTTGAAGGGCTATCGGGAACTTTTGGGCCCTATTTGACCAAGTCAACTCTCCGAACCGAGTGAATCTATTTGGAACATCGAAGTTCCTCACATAATCTTCACAGCGATCCGCCATTTGTGCAATTCTGACTTACGATTTGAACGAACGATCCATTACCGTCCGATGATCTCATGTCTAAAAGACTGACGGGAGCTTTCGAGCACCGTTTGACCCAAAGTCAATTGCCACACCCGAAAGCATCCCAATGGACTCTTTAAGGTCTATGAATTACCTTTCTAAAGGTATGACCCGTGCACGATTTCTATTTACAGATTGTGTTCTACGATCATTTTTCAGAAAAATTTTCACGAGCTGGCCTCCCAGTTCAAAGATATCACCTTCCACTACTTGACCAAAATAGGCACTACACCAAAAAGGCCAAATAGTCACCTTTGAACGGACAACCTTGTCATGGTCATTGACCGTGACAAAGAAAACACGCTTTTTTTTTGTCATTGAGACAACGTCTTGTCACATTTTTTTGTCACGATCAATGACCATGACAAGTCCGAGGCAATGTCTTATCGCGATGAATGACCGTGACAAGTACAGTTGTTACGGTTATTGACAATGACAACTTTAAAAAAAATTCACGGTCAAATACCTTGACAGCTCCATGACAATTCTTTCGACTAAAACCCTATTCCCCTCTTTATTACCACCATTTTCATTTCCCATCAATTTTCTCCCTCTCTCTACTACGAAGATTCTCTTTCTCTACATATATACTTTCAGGTTCATTTTTTTCTCTTTCTCTCTTTCCATTGTGTATGTGTTTGTATATGTGTAAATATTTGTGTGTGTGTGTGTGTGTGTGTGTGTGACTGGTTGTGGTTTGTAGTGCAGGTCTGTGTGCAGGTATGTGTGTGTGTAGTGAGGGGTAGGGGGTGAGGGGGCGTGTGTGTGTGTAGTGGACTTGTCACGATCAAAGACCTTGACAAGTTGGACTTGTCACGGTCAAAGACCTTGACAAGTCGACAGTTTTACTATAGTGAAGGAACTACTTAGTCGATGTCCTTGCTACCTTATCCTTCATGGTCGACGTGCCTGAAGGAATTACGATGGTCCCTTTTTTAGTCCAAAAGTAAGTTAAACCGACCCACTGCTACCACATTGAGGTCATCACTGAAGAGGACTCCGATATGAACGATTATTGGTATTACGATATTTGGTGCCTCATCAATCACGGTAGGTACCCCCAGGATGCTACTAAGAAAGAACAACAAATTGTCCACAAGCTGGCTACCCGGTACATTATTTGTGATAAAGCATTGTTCAATAGAAACTTCAATGGAACCCACTTACACTGCATCGTAAGGGCTGACATTGAATAAATGATGTAAAAGATCCATAACATGGAGTGCAGACCCCACATGAATGGCCATATGCTCACCAAGAAGATTATCTAACGGGGTATTATATGACTACCATGGTTTCAAATTGCACCACTTATGTTCAAAGATCCTTAAATTCCAACACTTTTCTAATCTCCAACACTTGCCTCCACAAGAATTATACAACATGACCACTCCCTGGCCATTATCCACATGGGGCATCGATATCATAAGGAAAGTTACACCCAAATCCTCCAATGGGCAGGAGTTCATCCTGGTTTCCAATGATTACTTCACTAAATGGGTCAAAGCCAATGAATAAAAGCTTTAATGCTAAAAGCTTTTTTACGAGGTTAATAACAAAATGTTATAAATTGCGTAAACTCTGAATTAACATTTTGGGCAAAACTCTTTACAAAAAACACAAGATGTGTTGTACAATCTTTCTGAATATATGATTTAGATTCGATAGTTGATTACCTTTATTTTTAAAGTTTAAGAAACATCTACTAAAGTTACCATGCAGTACCAATCACAACAACAGTTAAGAATATGTAACACCCCGCGCGCCCGAGAGGACCAATGGCGTGCTACTGCGATAAAAACTAAACTAAAACCATCCACAATAAGTATAGAGCATCTAAATTACACAATTTAAATATAATAAAAGGACGATTCTTTTATTTACACAATGGCGATTACAATCAAGTTTCTCTCAAATACAAAATAACCAAGTCTCCAACTAAAATTACACCACTAGTTTATACATCCAAAAAATAAATCTTCCAAGCCATGCTCTCAAATATTTCTCCAAAACAGTCCATAGAGTCCCAATCCACGCTAGCCTGCCACTAAAAGAAAATACAGGGAAGTACACAATATGACAGGAATAGATGCTCAAAAAAGAATCAGCATGATGAATAAATCGCAACAATACGAGTCTGGGTATACAAATCAAATGCAATACTTAAGCATTATATAAATATTAATTTCTCAACAACACATCAATGAGTCACTAGGCCTCACCTCACCACGCCTAGGCCTCACCTCACCACGCCTATGCATTCTTAAGCATATCCGGACTTTGGACTATTGGCGGGTGCCCATTCTCCGTGCCATATTAAAATCTCATGACACAATGCTCAAATCACAATATAATATACCACAATGAATTAAATAATAGATTCCAACAATTTTTTTCAGGATTCCAATGAATATCACGATTCAATATAAGTGTAATCGACACAACAATCAAACGGAATACTCTCGAAAGAGTTTAGGAGCATATTGTGTAAGTCTCGTACCTCAAAATCATCACATAATTTCAGCCTCAAAATTTGATCGCACCATCATGTTAAATGATCAAATCTCGTTCTAGCCCAAACTCGAGAAAACACCAAATAAGCCTTCTAATCTAAGGTTGAAATCTTGAATAAGTTTGGAGCTATGGTTTGTAGATGAAAGGGAGTAATTTTGGATAGGTCTTCTGGTTCAAAAGTTTGAGAAAAAGTGATTTGAAAAGTCCATCCACGAATTAGTTGTGATATATAAAGGATTAAGAGTTTGATTAAGAAAAAAATTCTAATCAGATACAAACACTCGAAAAATCATTACTGCCGATCAAACCATCATATTAGCTTGAAATTTTAGTATGTTGTAGAAAACGGCGAGACAGGGCTGGTGTGAAAAATTCAGCTCGATCGCACGGTCGAATTCCTAAAAATATTATTTTTATCCTACTTAAATTGGATCCTCCCCCGATTTTTATACAAAAAGTTATAATTTCCAAATTTTAATCCCGACTTAAATTCCACTTAAAACCTTATTTTTATATATATAAACCAACATATTTAATTATTAAACATAATTAAATCAAAAAAATTATTTTTTTTGAATTTTTTCAAAATTAGTTTAAAAATACCTATTTAAAAAAATCGAGGTTGTTACCGAATATTCAAAGGAATAGACACATGAAGTTTTAACGTGGTAAAATCCTTAATCAAGGGAAACATCCACGGTGCCCTCTACGGCACAAAAAAAAATTCACTAGAATAAAGAATCAAGTTAGAGAACTTAAGCAAACACACAAGGATCTTAAATATAAGTTCAGAATTATACCTACATGAGCTACTCCACTCCAAAGGTTTTTGACTAGAACTGATCTGTTCTTTGTTGCTCCTTTGCCTTTTCCTTGACCTCCTTCTCTTTGAATTCCGACTCCATCAACTCTTTCAACTTTTAAGTCTCAAACACACCACTGTGTCTAAGTGTTCATGTGAGAAGTGTTTGTGAGGTAATCTATATGCAGATTTATGCAACTCACCCTCTCAAAGAATTTATACAAACAGTTTCCTACAAATCAATAATTTTTATCTGACATGCAAGATCTGATTCAAGTGATTTTGTAAAAGAAACTTCTTAATTAAGATCATATCTAGAAGAACAACCTTGGTTTCAAAAATAGGCAAGGTTCTCGTTTTTATTTTTGAATAATTTTATCTCACAAAATGTGAAATATAAACCAAGAGACATAAACACTCTTAAGGATCTAATTTTTCTTTGAAAACCTAGAAGTTTATTTTTCAAAAAACTTTGAAATTAAATGGATCTGAAGATAGAGATCTAAAAGGAGAACTGAAAAATAAACATGTGATGTTCTCTTTAGAAAATCTCAAGTTTCAATATGTGAAACTTGCTATTTTCTCAGAGAGGTATTCTGAGAGAGACTTAAAACAAAAGAAGTCTTCTTCCAGATATCAACCCAACAACCAAACCCACAGAAACCTAAGATTGGCTTTATCTCTTATAATTTTTGGGTTCTGGTAAAAGTGTTTGAAGTTTAAAAGTGTATGGGTTGAAGGGATTCACTCACAGGTGATGGAGGTCGAAGATGGATTTATCTTCTTCCATTTCTCTATATTTTTCTCTCGAATTTCTTTCCTTTCTCTCTCTTCTCTTTTTTTATTTTCTCTTTGGGATGAATTTAACAAAAGTCTCAAAATGCTGAGAATAAGTCAAGTTTTATAGCTAGTGAAGGAAGGATCTCGAACTTCGTTTCAATCAATGGCTGAGATTTAGTCTACACAGTTTGACGAATGATCTAAGGGTTTATAACCAAGTGGTGAAATGAAAGAATCTCATTGTTTAAAAGGTAAACACTGGGATTATAACACATCATATATAGATCGTTGATAAACTAATCCAAGGGTTGAGATTGGTGATCGAAGTTGAGTCTATGAGAAAACACAGATCTAACCATTTAACTACCAACACATGTATTGTCAAGATAGAGAAAAAATTCCCTCGAGTATTCTGAACTCATGGGTGAAAACTGTAAAATCCTTGTTGTCCTATACAGCGGTTCTCACTACCCATTCCCATCCTAGAATCGAAAATAAGATAAAAAATACATTACTCAACTAAATACAGTCTAATACCCTACAAAAGTGTAAGAAGCTATACAAAGGGTCTGAAATGCCTATAACAAAATAAACACTGAATGGCCTATTAGTTGAGTTGGAATCAGGAATAGATAGAAAAATATATTAGAAATACTCAATATCTTCTCCCCCAATTTTTCTCAAATATACAATGGGTATAAAAAAAAATATAGAGTCGATCATAGTATATATCATGAACATGGCAGAATCAGGGGTCTCCTACATAAACAGTGTTAGGAGGTGTCTTTAGTCATTTATCAAACAACCATGCCCTAAAACCTCAGAAACAAATTATAATAAATATACTACCTATGTTATGATAAATGTGATGAAAATTAAGTGAGAGTTATCATGCCTATAGCTGTTCACAAATACTCAAATTGTATGTTATTTAATGGTTTGGTAAAGAGATTTGTGAGCTGTTTTTGAGTGTTCAGATATTCAATGATGAGATATTTGGATTCGACAAGGTCACGAATAAAATGATGTCTAATCTTAATGTGCTTAGTTTGGGAGTGCATTACAGGATTTTTGGAAATATTAATATCACTCTGGTTATCACAAAACACGGTTAACTGATTTTCGGTGATACCATAATCTCTAAGCATCTGTCTAATCCACAATAGTTGTGAACAACAACTACCAGCTGCTATATATTCAGATTCAGCGCTAGATAAGGAAATATAATTCTTTTTCTTATACAACCAACCTATGAGGTTATGGCCTACGTAGTAGGAAGCACCAAAAGTGCTTTTACTATCGTCAGAATAACCGGCCCAATCGACATCGGTGTACCCTACAATAGAACTAGTTGTATCTTTTGTGTACCAAATACCAAATTTAACAGTACCCTTAACATATTTAATAATTCTTTTCACACTTAATAAGTGGGATTCTGTAGGGTTACTTTGATATCTAGCACAGATACAAACAACGAAGGATATATCGGGTCAAAAAACGGTAAGATACCGCAAACTCCCTATCATACTTCTATAAAGAGTGGGATCAACAATTTTCCCATTATCATCCTTAAAATTTTTAGTTAAAGTACTCATGGGGGTTCTAGAAGGTTTAGTGTTTTCTAATCCAATTTTTTTGACTAGATCTGCAGCATACTTGGATTGAGAAATAAAAAGTCCATCACTATACTGTTTTACTTGCAAACCCAAACAATATTGTAGTTCACCCATAAGTGACATCTGAAATTTGGTATGCATGATATCAGAAAAATTCTCGACTTGTTTAGGACAGGTGAAACCAAAAATTATATCGTCCACATATACTTGCGCGATTAAGATATGTTGATTTTCCTTTCTAACAAACAACATATGCTCGTTTTCGGATCGAAAAAATTTGTGAGACACTAGAAAAGTAGACAGCCGCTCATACCAAGATCTAGGAGCTTGTTTCAATCCATATAAGGCTTTCTTAAGCCTAAAAACGTAGTCCGGGTGTACATGATCTACAAATCTTTTGGGTTATTCAACGTATACTTCCTCAGATAAGATTTTATTTAAAAAAGAGAATTTAACATCCATCTGGAATAATTTGAATTGCATATGACAAGAGATGGCAAGAAGGAGATGAACTGATTCCAAACGAGTACAGGTGCAAAGGATTCGTGAAAATCAATTCCCTCAATCTGGGAGTATCCCTATGCAACCAGCCTAGATTTCTTTCTAATGACCTCCCCATTTTCATCTATTTTGTTTTCAAAAATCCATCTTGTGCTAATAACCTTCGAGTCTTTTGGTCTAGGAACAAAATTCCACACATCGTGACTCTGAAATTGGACTAGCTCTTCTTGCATAGAATTTATCCAAAATGAGTTAGAAAAGGCATCATTAACATTTTTAGGTTCCTCAAGAGAAACAAGACAAGAAAATTACGCCACTTGTCAAAGTTGGGATCTAGTTCGAACTGGTTTCGAAGGATTACCGATAATGGTTTTAATGGGATGATCTTTAAAAAACCAAGTGGGTACTGAAGGACTCTCAGGTGGCTGTGAATCAGTGTCATTTTGAGGATCAGTGGATAAATTAGGTTCTTCCTCATCAAATGCTATTGGTTGACTGTAACTTCTCCTTATAGTAGTGTCATCTAAAATTACATTAATTGATTCCATAATAGTTTTGGTTCGACAGTTAAAAACACCCAAAGCCCTACTATTTTGGAAATAATCAAGAAAAATTCCCCTTTTGTCTCGGGTATCAAATTTGGAAATTTGCTCTATATCTTTGGAGATGTAGCAAATACTCCCTCAGGTTTTAAAATATTTTAAGTTTGGCTTTTTGTGGAACCAATGCTCATAAGAGGGTTCTTTGGAATTTTTTCTGAAATAGATATGATTAATAATGTGACAGGCAGTTTGGACAGCTTCTAAAAAAAATATCTAGGGATATTCTTAGCATGTAACACAACGTTAGCCATTTCTTGTAAAGTCCTATTCTTACGCTTAGCTATACCATTTTGCTGCGGGGTTTTAGGAGCACTAAAATCATGTTTATAGCCATTAGCTACACAATACTCAGAAATACCAGAGTCCTTGAACTCTCCACCTCTATCACTCCTAATGCGATACACCTAGGTATCCTTCTCATTCTCAATTTTTAAGATAATTCTTAAGAATTCATTGAAGGTATCTTATTTTTGTTTCATAAAATCTACCCTATATATCTCATATAGTCATCCACTATAACTAGGATGTAATAGTTTCCACAGAAACTAACAGTTCTTAAGGGACCCATAAGGTCTATATGGATAAGTTCTAGAGGCTTCGTGGTCAGGACATCTTTAACTTTCTTGTGAGGGGATTTACTTATTTTGCCTTCCTGACAACATCCACATATAGGATTGAAAGACTTTTTAATTTTAGGTAAACCTATAACTATCTCTTGGGAACTCAATCTTTTAATATTATCATAATTTGTGTGTCCCAATATATTGTGCCACAAACCAGAATCCTCTAATTTGGCAACATGGCAAGATTCAGAATTGGGGATTAATGTGTAACATTTTTTTGGAGTTTTGTTTCCTGTTAAAATACAATTACCTTCGTCATCCATAATTTTGCAATCATTTTTTGAAAAGGTAACTCAGTGATTGGAGTAAAAAAATTGTGATATAATTAAGAGATTAGCTTTAAGGCCTTTAACTAAGAGTACATCATTTAGTTCAGGAAGCCCATTCTCACCCAATGTTCCATTACCTATGATCTATGATAAAACACCATCTTCGAACATGACACTACCTCCAAGGAAGTCTGTCTTGTTTTTTAATTTGGTTTCGTCCCCGGTCATATATTTAGAACACCCGGAGTTTAAGTACCATCCAGTTAAAGTGCTTTGTGCCTTTAAAGAAGAAATGATAATGTTGCACTTGAGCTGGGGTAGTAGATAATCTTTTCTAATCCAAATAGGCCTAGTTTAAAAAGTTTTGTAGCCTTTTGGTTTAGAAAAGGTTTGAGGGGTCTTTCTGAATGAGTTTTTCTTAGTCTTGGACCCTCCCTTTTTCTTTTTAGACTTAAAGTTGTTTGTGGTCTGACTAGGGAGTACATAAGCATTTCTTGATGTCCTAGAATAGTTAAAGTTAAGGTAGGTCGGGGTATATAACCTTTTTTAGAAACATTCATCAAGAGTATGACCATAAATTTTACAGTAGGTACAATACTGATGGGTATAGGACTTGACTTTATTGATAAAGTCTTTGAAAATTGGAATGGCGCTATTGGGTACTGTAGTCCAGTTGTCATTGGTTTTAGGTTTTTGTCTTTGGTCTCTGGAAGAAGTACAAACATATTTGGTCTGATTATTTGGATTCATCTGTTGATTGTACTGATTATGTTTTGCTTGAGAGACATTGAGACTAGATTCACCTTTTTGAACATTTTGACAAGTTTGGCCTTCTTTTACAAAAGTAACAGTTTCAGGAGAAACTTTGGTCTTACTTGTGTGAACTATTTCTCCAAAGCCTAGGCCAGACGTATCTTCAGAGTCAAATTTGCTTCCAATAACAATTTTTTCATAAGATTTAGTTTATGTTTCAAAGTGTTGGCATTTTTTGAACACATTTGAAACCATTTGCTTTGACTCTTCTAGTTCAATAAGGGTTGCCTTGTACTTTTGTTCAAATTCATAGTTCTTTTGATTCAAATCTTTTATTTTCAAGACATAGTCTTCAATCTCAGTCTCGTGGGAAATACATTGGGCAGTATAATCTTCAGTGTTCTTCCTAATGGTCTATGCTCACTTAAGGTTTTTATATTTTTTTCTAGGCGAGCACTCTTCTTAACCATTTTTGTGTATAACTCATGTAAATCAGGCAGATCATCATCAGACTCGCTAAGTGCATCGTGTGGAGTGTCCCTTAAGTTTTTGATAGGTTCTTTACTCACGCACACGTTCAATTCGTCGTCAATATCATCACTTTGACTCACACATAATTTTTCAGCAATAATAGGAACATAATTATCCATAATATCAGTAACAACATCAATAGGCATTGCAGGTTCATGAGCTGGAAGGCATGCATCATCACTATATATAATCTTAGCAAAGAAAGACATGCAGTACTCATTTATTTGGGTTGACTCTATTTCATCCTCATCAGAATCACTAGAGTCATCCCATGTCTTACATATATTGGCCTTGTTATTGTTATTAAGACTAGTTGGACATTTATTAGCGTCTGTTGGGGTCATAGGACTTCCTATTGTCATAAGTGTATTTGGTATTGTCTCTGTCATGAAGTCTACGAAATTGATTACCTTGATAATTTGATTTTCCTTGTTTACATGCTACAGAATTTCTATATTTCAAAATCTTTTGGAAATGCTTGCTCTTAAGAGCTATTTGATTGTCAAGGTATTCCAAATCATAGTTTTCAAGACAATCAGTGTCAAAATCTAAAGTGTTCAATTTAGGCACTGGCAGTTTAGAAAAAAACACAACATTTGAACTAGAGGCTTTATTAGTCTATCCAGTCAATTTCTTTTTGAAGTCTAGTTCCATTTCTATAGTCCTCAGCTTACTGCTAAGTAATTCAGGAGTCATATTAGTGTGTGAAGTTCATCTCCTTCCATACGTCAACCCAACTACCAAACCCACAGAAACCCTAGATTCACTTTATCTCTCATAATTTTTTATTTATGGTAAAAGTGTGTGAAGTTTAAAAGTGTATGGGTTGAAGAGATTCACTCAGAGGTAATGGAGGTCGAAGATGGATTTGTCTTCTTCCATTTCTCTCATTTTTTCTTGAATTTCTTCCCTTTCTCTCTCTTCTCTTTTTTTATTTTCTCTCTGGGATGATTTTAACAAAAGTCTCAAAATGTTGAGAATAAGTCTAGTTTTATCATTGGTGAAGTAAGGATCTCGAACTTCATATGCAATCAATGGATGAGATTTAGTCTACACTGTTTGACTAATGATCCAATGGTTTATGACCAAGCGGTGAAATGAAAGAATCTCATTGGTTGAAAGGTAAACACTGGGATTATAACACAACACATGAAGGTTGTTAATAAAACTAATCCAAGGGTTGATATTGGTGATAGAAGTTGAGTCTGTGAGAAAACACAGATCTAACCGTTTAACTACCAACACGTGTATGGTCAAGATAGAAGTAAAACATGTGTTTTTAGAAATAATTACAAACATACCTTATAGTCTCTAGTGCTTTTGTATTCTACCCAGGCTAACTTTCAGCAAAAATAAACACCTTCTGAAATTCAAATTTCAACCTCAACACTTTTAAAATCAAGTTTTAATTAATTCAAAATTACTTTAAAGTTGTATAAAATGTTTTTAACTGAATTAATTTGATTTTGAAAAATCTTAAAGTGTTGTAAAACCATCAATGCAAATAGGAGAAATATATGATGCATTGAGAGTGTCCTATTAGATGTTTTAAGGTTAGAAATAACTTCCCTATGAGGATTGTTTGGACTTGATTGCTTCTTCCTCTTCATTCTTCTTCTTGAACCTTTGGTTATGGAGCAACTCATAAAATCTAATCCAACTTTGCCTCAATATCCAAACTAGTTTGAACTCCTATATAATGTAGACTCAAGTAAGTCAATTATATAGTGTGTTCTCAGCCAAGTCATACGTAATACTGAATATTAAAAAGGTAGCCAAGCTCTTTCAAAAGAACATCATCTACTGATACGGGGTCCAGCACAAGATAGTGTCAAATAATGGGTTACATTTCGAGGTAGAAGTCACATAATTGATCGATGAGTACGGAATTCAGAGACGCAAATCTCCTCCCTACCAAGCATAAACCAACGGTGCAGTTGAAGTAGAGAATAAGAACCTCTAAGAAATCATCAGTAAGATGATTGTGTGTTGTCGAGATTGGGCCGATTAGATCTCTTACGCCCTCTGGGGCCACCGCACTTCAGTCCAGGCGTCTTTTGGGGCTACCTCATACTCCCTAGTATACAACATGGTAGTAGTCCTACCCATTGAACTAGAAGTACCTTCACTACACATCTTACTTGAAAGAAATGTTAATGAAGAAGACTGGCATCAGAGCTGTTGTAGCTCCTAGATGAAAGGAGGCAAAAGTCTCTCTATCATATACAGGGGTACCATCACCAGATAGTACGATCTTTCAACCGGAGATTTAAGGATCGTGGTGCTCAAGAAGGGGATCTAGCCCTCAAAGAAATCATAAAACCCGTCTAGGATCCCAAGGGGAAATTCAAGCCAAACTGGAGTGGCCCCTACATCGTGAAGAAGATCATGTCCGATGGAGCCTCTGTGCTCACTGGCCTTGACGAAGAAGAGTTGACCCGACCAGTCAACCTGGACCGTCTCAAGAAATTTTACCCATTGTCTAAAATCTCGACATGCTATGACTCTTCTCATCTCCCTTCTATTCTAAGAAAAATTGTTCATTTCCATCTACTCAGTACTATGTGGGGCCCGATCCTCTAAAAAAACTTTTTTCTTTCAAAAAATGAAACTCAAAATTTTTTCCAAACACCGAGAGGTACGTAGGCAGCTCATACGCTTTGCATGGGCATGATCCCCTTCTTTTTCACAAAATGCTATTCTTATTTTTTCTCCAAGAATGACCGTTTGTTTTATCATTTACATGAACAAAAGGATTACGTTCGCCTTAATGATTAGTATAAATAATTCAAATGTAAAACTCATCATGAGGCACAACAATATAATTAAAATCCTTTTTTATTCGATTATTGGGAAAATTCGGCATGATTATATGAAATATCACTGTAGGCAGTTAAATAACCTTCCCCGCCAACGTAGCTATCCTAATAATAAAAACTACTCCTAAACAACCTTCCAAAATTTATTCCCACCTACCAAAAACAACCAAACACATAACCACTTAAAAGATTCACAAACATCATCAGCTTCACAAAAACACCAGCTTCACAAAAAAGACCCTACCCCAAGATACTAGAAGATCCAACCCCATCATCCACATATTTAAGCCCCCAAACTTCCCTTGCCTGGATAGTATGATAAAGGCGCTCTATGGAACGGTAAGCCCGAACCTCGTTCTATAGTGTCAAAAATGGAAAATCATCTTTTTTCGATCTCTTCGACCAATATCTTAACCACTACCCTCCTCTACAACCATTTCATGAAGTCCCCCAAAATATGCCAAACTCTACCAACAAATTGGAAAGGATGGGCCGACAGTCGACGACCCTCCCACAAAGAGCCCAATCACATTTGCATGGCTTCCATTAAAGTCCAAGATACGGGAAGGTAAAATCTTCTCCCATCCTACTTGACACAGGATCTGCCAGGGAAAATAGAAGGAGGTTTATCGGAGGCCAACTAACCAAACATACTGGTATTCCCCTATTTCTATAATGGGATATAACTCCCCTCCCACAGGGCACTGAACAGCGCATACACCGATATCCATGCTCCACAAACCAATTGACCTATTTCTCAATGTTCGGGTAAAAGATGATGAAATATCAAGTGAAGAATTCAACACAGCTGCCAAGGGATATTCAGGAAGGACCGCCAAATGGAATCTCTCGGAAAACCACATGAATAACATAATCGTGTTACCTTTCAAAAAGTCAGAACGACCTTCCTACCAAGCATCTAGACCGTTCAGGGTCTCGATCGGTATCACCGCCGTAGGATCGTGACGATATGACATCCACAGAGTAACAGTAGAAATTTGAGGGTCCACCAATATGTCTCCGAGTTAATCCAAGGGCGACGTCTCTGGCATATCCCACATCATTCATATCCCACAAGTGCATGGAATAAAGCATGGGTAGGAGGTAGATCATTCCTCCTGTGACCAATGACAGAGCTGCCGAGGGTAAGATATGGAAAAATTCCACCAATAGTGCTCGAGGAGACTGAGAGAATTCAGTCATGGCCACCGCCACACTGGGAATTACCCCCAACATAGCAGAAAACTCCTCATAGGTCGGGATAACTTTGTCCAAGACATAGCAAAAAATATGATCCTCGGGGTACCAAAATTGTACTACCGCTGTCCATGTTCCATTCAATGGTCCTATAGCACTACAAAAAAATGCGGTGTAGGTTAAAGGCGTCATAGTCTACATTGTACGAATACATAGCCTCTAAATTTTCAAGATAAGAGGAAAATTCTGCACTTATGGGAAAGGTCATTTTGGAAAATAAAAAACCACAAGACAAAAAATAAGCAAGATAAAGAAATTATGAATGGGTGAAGAAAACGTCCCCACCTTACTCCCTTTTTTACTTGAAAAACTTGGCTAAAGATAAGGGTCCTGCAAAATCCGATTGGAACACTACCCCATCAAGGACAAAGTAGCTGAAGAAAATACAATAAAAGATTTGGGGTGATTTGACTGGACGGGACTACCGATAACAGGATAAGGGGCATGCCATTCAACACCCGCCATTTTTAGAAAATTCTATTTTTTCTTTTTTGTCAAAATAAAAAAAAACTCAATAAAAATATTTTTTTATTCTAAAAAGAATTCGAAATTTATCTCTACTGATATTTAACTCATCCTCTTTCAAAACAAATTCTCTTTTAAGTCCTCTTTATGGTCTCAGCAAACAAAGTAAAAAGTGCATGTAGATTAAGTCATTTAAAGCAAAGATAAATAAATAAAACCATATTGATTTCATATATATGTTTCCATCCTTACATTTCTTTGCAAAAAAGAACGAGAAAAACAACGGGACTCATCCCAATACCCCAAAACGTTCTCTTTCTTCCGTTTCTCTCTAGCTTTATCTCTCTCTCTCTCTCTCTCTCTCTCTCTCTCTCTCCAGGATCCCTTATCCTGTGATGCACGTACTTCCCCTGACGACGAGCCTCCTCTACCCAATCCAAAGTCCTCCTCAAACAAAGAATATTGCACAAAACATGAAGGAATCGAGATTAAATCTCATATATGAGCTATTGCAGAAGCTACCTAGCCACATATATACTTCAATAAAGTAGTCGACACCCAGACATGCTTCAAGAAAAACAAAAAGAGCGAATCATCTAGTCTGAAGCAAAAGAGATATCAGAAAGACAAAGGACAAAGTTATACCTCTAATTGGAGGACGTCCTCCATCAGCCCCAACACCACCGGGTCCATCGTGTTAGGGTGATGCTGCATACTCACCGATCCTCCCCAGGCAGTCTGATAATATAGGAGGGAGGAACAAGTAGGAGAAATGGAACCTCTGCTGTCATCGCCGCTACTGACACACCACTAATGTTGTGGACAGACCCCACTGGTCGACTCGTACCCATGCCTAAAGCCATATGAGGCGGAGACATATTCACCATGTCATATATGCATGACAACTTGAAATCAAGATAATCGTAAGTTGATGTCGTGTATGTATACGACGAATAGGGCTCGCCAATCATTGTTGTCACTCGGGCCTCCTCTGATATCTCTCTAACGCATCTAAAATATCTTGGGGCCATCGATGGTGGGACCGCCACCTCTTCCTCCACTATCTTCCGGACTAATCTCTCTCCAAAATACCAGGAGTAGCCAAACTCATGCGTTCAACAGTCGACGCATCTACGCATTCCCTTCGGTCACCCCATGTGCTGAATGGCCATCCCCTAGGGGTAGAAGGTCACCTACATTTTTCTAGGATATAGTCAATACTTGGACAAAGGAAATTCCTAAGAATAAGACTCAAAAAAAAGAAGAAAATAGATTACCTAGTTACCCGTTATGAAATTCAAAACTTGACTCACCGCAACCGAAGAGAGAGATCGCTTCGACTGCTAGTTGGACTTCTGCCACTAATACATCCGGCAGAAGGCCCCCACCGACTCATCACACAAAACAATAAAATGAGAATTGAGACCAATCACCTCATAGAACCACGTCTGCAATAGGACAAGAGTCAGCAATCAAAATATAATAAAAAAGGAAATTAAGGAGAATGCATAAAGGAAAAATGAAAAAAATAAAAATACCTCCAAAAGATACGTGGCTCCAGTAAAAGTCTTCCAGAAGCACCGGCTGAAAGAATCCAAAGATGAATAAAGGGTCACCAAAGTCAGGCTCCCCCAATAAAAAAGAGGGATATTCGAAAATATGCTCAAGTATGGTAAAAAAATATAAGTGGACGACATCGTCGCTCGACACCACTAAATATCCTCCCAACAGAAGAAGAAAGAATAAACGAGCCATCAGATGAACCTGTAGCCCGCTAGTCTGGTCGATCTTCTCACTCAGCAAAACCTCTCCAAAACAAGATATACGGATCGAGTCCCCTGAGACTATCCGTCCAACATCTCCCACCATCGCCTCCACTGCCTCTGGTGTCACCCTTATAAATCGGTGTCCACCTCTATTTGTGTCCCCTCACAATCTATCCCCAGTATCTACTGTATGTCAATGGGAGTCACCGTTATCTCCCCAAAACCTAAATGTATGGTGTGGGTAGTATCGCCCCCACCTCTCCCCCGGAGCACATAGAACAACCATCGAACGGGACGCCTTATCTAATGAAGTTGCTAGACTACCAAAACTTGTGGAAGAAACCATCCAATGTAGAACCACATGAAGGTTCTCCCACACTTCTCTAAATCCCGCCTTCCATCAGGAGATAAAACTCATTGCAACAATGTCAGTCTGTCAAAACAAAAGAGTGACCTTTTGCAAAAATTTAAAAGAACAAGAAGATGCAAAAAATGCAAATAGTAATGCCAAAAGTCATGAAATACTTACATAACCCTCAGGTTTCCTCACCCTGGACGATCAATGGTGCGAAGACTCCACTACACCAAAAATAGGATTCTGGAACGGTTTAAAACTGTGCCTGATCAAATCTGGCACGGTTTTGAACTGTGCCAGAATCAGGTGTTCCAAAATGGGAATTTTTTCCTGGAACGGCTCAAAAATGTGCCAGATTCATCCAAACAGGAACACTTCCGGCACACTTTTAAACCGTGCCAGAATTTGATATTTCTGACACACTTTTGGCACAGCTTTTAACTGTGCCAGATTCAGCAAAATAGGAACACTTCTGGCACACTTTTAAACCGTGCCAGAATTTGATATTTCTGGCACACTTATGGCACAGTTTTTAACTGTGCCGGATTCAGCACAGTTTAAAAAAATTTGGCACAGTTCAAAACCGTGCCAAAATATGATACACTTTTGTCACGGTTTTGAACTGTGCCAATTTTTTTATTTAAAAAAAATTGTTTGAAAGCACAAAATTCACAAATTAATAATATTGGGCGTTATTAATAAACAAATGTACATACAAACTTCAAAATATTACAAGTCTTTAACAGTTCACAGGCCCAAAAAAAATTGGGCAGAGTTTCCTCTATTTTCTGGACATTCCAAAACCTGTTAATACAAAACCTGCCTAACATAAAGCCCGCACGACCACAAAATATAAACAAATAACTTACAAAAGCCCTCATGGCCATAAAAGTCGATAATAAAACAACAAAAGACCGTAAGGTCATGACACAAAAAAATGGAATCAATAATAAACCCCTTGTTGTAAACCATTGAGTTCTTTGTGTGTTCGACGTGAATAAAAGCCAAAGATAAACTGTTATCTTGCAAAAAAAATAGAATACAAAAAAGATACGATATTAGTAACCCAATAATTTACCAAAAAAAATACTCAAAACAAAAAAATTACATATATGAGTGGAAATTATCGTCATACTCACAAACCGGGAGACCCGGGACTACGCGGTCAGTTCCTACAAGTTACATTGGTCCCGTGCGACGTGTTCGTGCCTCCTACGGGGTCGTTTGGGGGTTGGTTTGGGTTTTCACCCTTTGACGGCTTGTTTTTAACTAAGTGTGATTTTTGCAAATTATCGTCATACTCTCAAACCAGGAGACCCGAGACTACGCGGTCAGTTCCGATAAGTTACATTGGTCCCGTGCGAGGTGTTCGTGCCTCCTACGGGGTCGATAGGGGGCCGGTTTGGGTTTTCATCCTTTAACGGCATGTTTTTAAGTTTTAAGTGTTGATTTTTGCACATTATCATCCTATTCAAAAACCGGGAGATCCGGGACTACGTTATCAGTTCCTACAAGTTACATTGGTCCCGTTCGAGGTGTTCGTGCCTCCTACGGGGTCGATTGGGGACCGGTTTGGGTTTTCACCTTTTAACGGCCTGTTTTTAACTCTAAGAGTGATTTTTGCAAATTTTGGTTATACTCTCAAACCGGGAGACCCGGGACTACGCGATCAGTTCCTACAAGTTACATTGGTCCCGTGCGAGGTGTTCGTGCCTCCTACGGGATCGTTTGGAGGCCGGTTTTGGTTTTTACCCTTTAACGGTATGTTTTTAACTAAGTGTGATTTTTGCAAATTATCATCATACTCTCAAACTGGGAGACCCGGGACTACGCGGTCAGTTCCTACAAGTTACATTGGTCCCGTGCGAGGTGTTCGTTCCTCCTATGGGGTCATTTGGGGGCTGGTTTGGGTTTTCACCCTTTAACGGCATGTTTTTAAGTATAAGTGTTGATTTTTGCAAATTATCCTCCTATTCACAAACCGGGAGACCCGGTACTACGCTGTCAGTTCCTACAAGTTACATTGGTCCCATGCGAGGTGCCCGTGCCTCCTACGGGGTCGATTGGGGGCCGATTTGGGTTTTCACCCTTTAACGGCCAGTTTTTAACTCTAAGTGTGATTTCTACAAATTATCATCATACTCTCAAACCGGGAGACCCGGGACTATGCGGTCAGTTCCTACAAGTTACATTGGTCCCGTGCGAGGTGTTCGTGCCTCCTACGGGGTCGTTTGGGGGCCGGTTTTTGTTTTCACCATTTAACAGCACGTTTTTAACTAAGTATGATTTTTGTAAATTATCGTCATACTCTCAAACCGGGAGACCCGGGACTACGCGGTCAGTTCCTACAAGTTACATTGGTCCCGTGCGAGGTGTTCGTGCCTCCTACAGGGTCGTTTGGGGGTTGGTTTGGGTTTTCATCCTTTAACAACATGTTTTTAAGCATAACTGTTGATTTTTTCAAATTATCATCCTATTCACAAATCGGGAGACCCGGGACTACGCTGCCAGTTCCTACAAGTTACATTGGTCCCGTGCGAGGTGTTCGTGCCTCCTACGGGGTCGATTGGGGGCCGGTATGGATTTTCACCCTTTAACGGCCTGTTTTTAACTCTAAGTGTGATTTTTGCAAATTATCATCATACTCTCAAATCAGGATATCCGGGACTACGCGGTCAGTTCCTACAAGTTACATTGGTCCCGTGCGAGGTGTCCATGCCTCCTACGGGGTCGTTTGGGTGCCGATTTTGGTTTTTACCCTTTAACGGCATGTGTTTTAACTAAGTGTGATTTTTGCAAATTATCGTCATACTCTCAAACCGAGAGAACCGAGACTACACTGTCAGTTTCTACAAGTTACATTGGTCCCGTGTGAGGTGTTCATGCCTCCTACGGTGTCGTTTGGGGGGTGGTTTGGGTTTTGACCCTTTAACGGCATGTTTTTAAGTTGAAGTGTTGATTTTTGCAAATTATCGTCCTATTCACAAACCGGGAGACCCGGGTCTACGCTGTCAGTTCCTACAAGTTACATTGGTCCCGTACGAGGTGTTCGTGCCTCTTACGGGGTCGATTGGGGGCCGGTTTGGGTTTTCACCCTTTAACGACCTGTTTTTAATTCTAAGTGTGATTTTTTCAAATTATCATCATACTCTCAAACCGGGAGACCCGGGACTACGCGGTCAGTTCCTACAAGTTACCTTGGTCCCGTGCGAGGTGTTCGTGCCTCGCACGGGGTCGTTTGGGGGCTGGTTTTGGTTTTCACCCTTAACGGCATATTTTTAATCTTAAGTGTTGATTTTTGCAAATTATCGTCATACTCTCAAATCGGGAGACCCGGGACTACGCGGTCAGTTCCTACAAGTTACATTCGTCCCGTGCGAGGTGTTCGTGCATCCTACGGGGTCGATTGCGGGCCGGTTTGGGTTTTCACCTTTTAACGGCCTATTTTTAACTCTAAGTGATATTTTTGCAAATTATCGTCATACTCTCAAACCGGGAGACCCGGGACTACGCGGTCAGTTCCTACAAGTTACATTGGTCCCGTGCGAGGTGTTCGTGCCTCCTACGGGGTCGTTTAGGGTCCGGTTTTGGTTTTTACCCTTTAACGGCATGTTTTTAACTAAGTGTGATTTTTGTAAATTATCATCATACTCTCAAATTGGGAGACCCGGGACTACACGGTCAGTTCCTACAAGTTACATTGGCCCCGTACGAGGTGTTCGTGCCTCCTACGGGGTTGTTTGGGGGCTGGTTTGGGTTTTCACCCTTTAACGGCATGTTTTCAAGTTTAAGTGTTGATTTTTGCAAATTATCCTCCTATTCACAAACCGAAAGACCCGGGACTACGCTGTCAGTTCCTACAAGTTACATTGGTCCCGTGCGAGGTGTTCGTGCCTCATACGAGATCGATTGGTAGCCGGTTTGGGTTTTCACCCTTTAACGGCATGTTTTTAAGCTTAAGTGTTGATTTTTGCAAATTATCATTGTACTCTCAAACCCAAAAACTCGGGACTACGCGGTCAGTTCCTACAAGTTACATTGGTCCCGTGCGAGGTATTCGTGCCTCCTACGGGGTCATCTGGGGGCTGGTTTGGGTTTTCACCCTTTAATGACATGTTCTTAAGCTTAAGTGTTGATTTTTGCATATTATCATTGTACTCTCAAACCGGGAGACCTGGGACTACGCGGTCAGTTCTTACAAGTTACGTTCGTCCCGTACGAGGTGTTCGTGCCTCCTACGTGGTCATTTGGGGGCCGATTTTGGTTTTTACCCTTTAACGGCATGTTTTTAACTAAGTGTGATTTTAGCAAATTATCATCATACTCTCAAACCGGGAGACCCGAGACTACGCGCTCAGTTCCTACAAGTTACATTGGTCTTCCGCGAGGTGTTCCTGCCTCCTACGGGGTCGTTTGGGGGCTGGTTTTGGTTTTCACCCTTTAACGGCATGTTTTTAAGTCTAAGTGTTGATTTTTGCAAATTATCATCCTATTCACAAACCGGGAGACCCGGAACTACGCTGTCAGTTCCTACAAGTAACATTGGTCCCATGCGAGGTGCCCGTGCCTCCTACGGGGTCGATTGGGGGCCGATTTGGGTTTTCACCCTTTAACGGCCAGTTTTCAACTCTAAGTGTGATTTCTACAAATTATCATCATACTCTCAAACCGGGAGACCCGGGACTATGCGGTCAGTTCCTACAAGTTACATTGGTCCCGTGCGAGGTGTTCGTGCCTCCTACGGGGTCGTTTGGGGGCCGGTTTTTGTTTTCACCATTTAACAGCACGTTTTTAACTAAGTATGATTTTTGCAAATTATCGTCATACTCTCAAACCGGGAGACCCGGGACTACGCGGTCAGTTCCTACAAGTTACATTGGTCCCGTGCGAGGTGTTCGTGCCTCCTACAGGGTCGTTTGGGGGTTGGTTTGGGTTTTCATCCTTTAACAACATGTTTTTAAGCATAACTGTTGATTTTTTCAAATTATCATCCTATTCACAAATCGGGAGACCCGGGACTACGCTGCCAGTTCCTACAAGTTACATTGGTCCCGTGCGAGGTGTTCGTGCCTCCTACGGGGTCGATTGGGGGCCGGTATGGATCTTCACCCTTTAACGGCCTGTTTTTAACTCTAAGTGTGATTTTTGCAAATTATCATCATACTCTCAAATCAGGATATCCGGGACTACGCGGTCAGTTCCTACAAGTTACATTGGTCCCGTGCGAGGTGTCCATGCCTCCTACGGGGTCGTTTGGGTGCCGATTTTGGTTTTTACCCTTTAACGGCATTTGTTTTAACTAAGAGTGATTTTTGCAAATTATCATCATACTCTCAAACCGAGAGAACCGAGACTACACTGTCAGTTTCTACAAGTTACATTGGTCCCGTGTGAGGTGTTCATGCCTCCTACGGTGTCGTTTGGGGGGTGGTTTGGGTTTTGACCCTTTAACGGCATGTTTTTAAGTTGAAGTGTTGATTTTTGCAAATTATCGTCCTATTCACAAACCGGGAGACCCGGGTCTACGCTGTCAGTTCCTACAAGTTACATTGGTCCCGTACGAGGTGTTCGTGCCTCTTACGGGGTCGATTGGGGGCCGGTTTGGGTTTTCACCCTTTAACGACCTGTTTTTAATTCTAAGTGTGATTTTTTCAAATTATCATCATACTCTCAAACCGGGAGACCCGGGACTACGCGGTCAGTTCCTACAAGTTACCTTGGTCCCGTGCGAGGTGTTCGTGCCTCGCACGGGGTCGTTTGGGGGCTGGTTTTGGTTTTCACCCTTAACGGCATATTTTTAATCTTAAGTGTTGATTTTTGCAAATTATCGTCATACTCTCAAATCGGGAGACCCGGGACTACGCGGTCAGTTCCTACAAGTTACATTGGTCCCGTGCGAGGTGTTCGTGAATCCTACGGGGTCGATTGCGGGCCGGTTTGGGTTTTCACCTTTTAACGGCCTATTTTTAACTCTAAGTGATATTTTTGCAAATTATCGTCATACTCTCAAACTGGGAGACCCGGGACTATGCGGTCAGTTCCTACAAGTTACATTGGTCCCGTGCGAGGTGTTCGTGCCTCCTACGGGGTCGTTTAGGGTCCGGTTTTGGTTTTAACCCTTTAACGGCATGTTTTTAACTAAGTGTGATTTTTGTAAATTATCGTCATACTCTCAAATTGGGAGACCCGGGACTACGCGGTCAGTTCCTACAAGTTACATTGGCCCCGTACGAGGTGTTCGTGCCTCCTACGGGGTTGTTTGGGGGCTGGTTTGGGTTTTCACCCTTTAACGGCATGTTTTCAAGTTTAAGTGTTGATTTTTGCAAATTATCCTCCTATTCACAAACCGAAAGACCCGGGACTACGCTGTCAGTTCCTACAAGTTACATTGGTCCCGTGCGAGGTGTTCGTGCCTCGTACGAGATCGATTGGTAGCCGGTTTGGGTTTTCACCCTTTAACGGCATGTTTTTAAGCTTAAGTGTTGATTTTTGCAAATTATCATTGTACTCTCAAACCCAAAAACTCGGGACTACGCGGTCAGTTCCTACAAGTTACATTGGTCCCGTGCGAGGTATTCGTGCCTCCTACGGGGTCATCTGGGGGCTGGTTTGGGTTTTCACCCTTTGACGACATGTTCTTAAGCTTAAGTGTTGATTTTTGCATATTATCATTGTACTCTCAAACCGGGAGACCTGGGACTACGCGGTCAGTTCTTACAAGTTACGTTCGTCCCGTACGAGGTGTTCGTGCCTCCTACGTGGTCATTTGGGGGCCGGTTTTGGTTTTTACCCTTTAACGACATGTTTTTAACTAAGTGTGATTTTAGCAAATTATCATCATAATCTCAAACCGGGAGACCCGAGACTACGCGCTCAGTTCCTACAAGTTACATTGGTCTTCCGCGAGGTGTTCCTGCCTCCTACGGGGTCGTTTGGGGGCTGGTTTTGGTTTTCACCCTTTAACGGCATGTTTTTAAGTTGAAGTGTTGATTTTTGCAAATTATGGTCCTATTCATAAACCGGGAGACCCGAGACTACGCTGTCAGTTCTTACAAGTTACATTGGTCCCGTGCAAGGTTTTCGTGCCTCGTACGGTGTCGATTGGAGGCCGGTTTGGGTTTTCACCCTTTAATGGCCTGTTTTTAATTCTAAGTGTGATTTTTGTAAATTATCGTCATACTCTCAAACCGGGAGACCCGGGACTAAGCGGTCAGTTCCTACAAGTTACATTGGTCCTGTGCGAGGTGTTCGTGCCTCCTACGGGGTCGTTTGGGGGCTGGTTTGGGTTTTCACCCTTTAACGACATGTTTTTAAGCTTAAGTGTTGATTTTTGTAAATTACCGTCATACTCTCAAACCGGGAGACCCGGGACTACGCGGTCAGTTCCTACAAGTTACATTGGTCCCGTGCGAGGTGTTCGTGCCTCCTACGGGGTCGTTTGGGGGCTGGTTCGGTTTTTCACCTTTTAACGGCTTATTTTTAAGTTTAAGTGTTGATTTTACCAAATTATCGTCCTATTCACAAACTGAGAGACCCGGGACTACGCTGTCAGTTCCTATAAGTTACATTGGTCTCGTCCGAGGTGTTCGTGCCTCCTACGGGGTCGATTGGGTGCCGGTTTGGGTTTTCACCCTTTAACGGCTTGTTTTTAACTCTAAGTGTGATTTTTGCAAATTATCATCATATTCTCAAACCGGGAGACCTGGGAATACGCGGTCAGTTCCTACAAGTTACATTGGTCCCCTGCGAAGTGTTCGTACCCCCTACGGGGTCGTTTGGGAGGTGGTTTGAGTTTTGAGCCTTTAACGGCTTGTTTTAAAGTTTAAGTCCTGATTTTTGCAAATTATCGTCATATTATCAAACCGGGAGACCCGGGAATATGCGGTCAGTTCCTACAAGTTACGTTGGTCCCGTACGAGGTGTACGTGCCTCCTACGGGGTCGTTTGGGGGGTGGTTTAGGTTTTCACCCTTTAACGGCATGTTTTTAAGTCTAAGTGTTGATTTTTGCAAATTATCGTCCTATTCACAAACTGAGAGACCCGGGACTACGCTGTCAGTTCCTATAAGTTACATTGGTCCCGTGCGAGGTGTCCGTGCCTCCTACGGGATCGATTGGGGGACGGTTTGGGTTTTCACCCTTTAATGACCTGTTTTTAATTCTAAGGGTGATTTTTGCAAATTATCGTCATACACTCAAACCGGGAGACCCGGGACTACGCGGTTAGTTCCTACAAGTTACATTGGCCCCGTACGAGGTGTTCGTGCCTCCTACGGGGTCGTTTGGGGGCTGGTTTGGGTTTTCACCCTTTAACGGCATGTTTTCAAGTTTAAGTGTTGATTTTTACAAATTATCGTCCTATTCACAAATCGGGAGATCCGGGACTACACTGTCAGTTCCTACAAGTTACATTGGTCCCGTGCGAGGTGTTCGTGCCTCGTACGGGGTCCATTGGGGGCCGGTTTGGGTTTTCACCCTTTAACGGCATGTTTTTAAGCTTAAGTGTTGATTTTTACAAATTATCATCGTACTCTCAAATCGGGAGACCCGGGACTACGCGGTCAGTTCCTATAAGTTACATCGGTCTCGTGCGAGGTGTTCGTGCCTCCTACGGGGTCATCTGGGGGCTGGTTTGGGTTTTCACCCTTTAACGGCATGTTCTTAAGCTTAAGTGTTAATTTTTGCATGTTATCATTGTACTCTCAAACCGAGAGACCCGGGACTACGTGGTCAGTTCTTACAAGTTACGTTGGTCCCGTGCGAGGTGTTCGTGCCTCCTACGGGGTCGTTTGTGGGCCGGTTTTAGTTTTTACCCTTTAACGGTATGTTTTTAATTAAGTGTGATTTTAGCAAATTATCATCATACTCTCAAACCGGGAGACCCGGGACTACCCGGTCAGTTCCTACAAGTTTCATTGGTCTTGTGCAAGGTATTCGTGCCTCCTACGGGGTCGTTTGGGGGCTGGTTTGGGTATTCACCCTTTAACGGCATGTTTTTAAGTTGAAGTGTTGATTTTTGCAAAATATCATCCTATTCATAAACTAGGAGACCCGAGACTACGCTGTCAGTTCTTACAAGTTGCATTGCACCCGTGCGAGGTTTTCGTGCCTCGTACGGTGTCGATTGGGGGCTGGTTTGGGTTTTCACCCTTTAATGGCCTGTTTTTAATTCTAAGTGTGATTTTTGTAAATTATCATCATACTCTCAAATCGGGAGACCCAGGACAACGCGGTCAGTTCCTACAAGTTACATTGGTCCTGTGCGAGGTGTTCGTGCCTCCTACGGGGTCGTTTGGGGGCTGGTTTGGGTTTTCACCCTTTAACGGCATGTTTTAAAGCTTAAGTGTTGATTTTTGTAAATTATCGTCATACTCTCAAACCGGGAGACCCAGGACTACGCGGTCAGTTCCTACAAGTTACATTGGTCCCGTGCGAGGTGTTCGTGCCTCCTACGGGGTCGATTGGGGGCTGGTTTGGGTTTTCACCCTTTAACGGCCTATTTTTAATTCTAAGTGTGATTTTTACAAATTATCGTCATACTCTCAAACCGAGAGACCCGGGACTATGCGATCAATTCCTACAAGTTACATTAGTCCCGTGCGAGGTGTTCGTGCCTCCTACGATGTCGTTTGGGAGTTGATTTGGGTTTTCACCCTTTGAGGACTTATTTTTAACTAAGTGTGATTTTTGCAAATTATCATCCTATTCACAAACCGGGAGACCCGAGACTACGCTGTCAGTTCCTACAAGTTACATTGGTCCCGTGCGAGGTGTTTGTGCCTCCTACGGGGTCGATTGGGGGCCGGTTTGGGTTTTCACCCTTTAACGACCAGTTTTTAATTCTAAGTGTGATTTTTGCAAATTATCGTCATACTCTCAAATCGGGAGACCCGGGACTACGCGATCAGTTCCTACAAGTTACATTGATCCCGTGCGAGGTGGTCGTGCCTCCTACGGGGGCGTTTGGGGGTTGGTTTGGGTTTTCACCCTTTGACGGCTTGTTTTTAACTAAGTGTGATTTTTGCAAATTATCGTCACACTCTCAAACCGGGAGAACCGGGACTACGCTGTCAGTTCCTACAAGTTACATTGGTCCCGTGCGAGGTGTTCGTGCCTCCTACGGGGTCGTTTGGGGGCTGGTTTGGGTTTTCACCCTTTAACGGCATGTTTTTAAATTGAAGTATTAATTTTTGCAAATTATCATCCTATTCACAAACCGGGAGACCCGGGTCTACGCTGTCAATTCCTATAAGTTACATTGGTCCCGTACGAGGTGTTCGTGCCTCCTACGGGGTCGTTTGGGGGCTGGTTTTGGTTTTCACCCTTTAACGGCATATTTTTAAGCTTAAGTGTTGATTTTTGCAAATTATCGTCATACTCTCAAATCGGGAGACCCGGGACGACGCGGTCAGTTCCTACGAGTTACATTGGTCCCGTGCGAGGTGTTCGTGCCTCCTACGGGGTCGATTGCGGGCCGGTTTGGGTTTTCACCCTTTAACGGCCTAGTTTTAACTCTAAGTGAGATTTTTGCAAATTATCATCATACTCTCAAACCGGGAGACCCGGGACTACGCGGTCAGTTCCTACAAGTTACATTGGTCCCGTGCGAGGTGTTCGTGCCTCCTACGGGGTCGTTTAGGGTCCGATTTTTGTTTTTACCCTTTAACGGCATGTTTTTAACTAAGTGTGATTTTTGCAAATTATCGTCATACTCTCAAACTGGGAGACCCGGGTCTATGCTATCAGTTCCTATAAGTTACATTGGTCCCGTACGAGGTGTTCGTGCCTCCTACGGGGTCGATTGGGGGTCGGTTTGGGTTTTAACCCTTTAACGACCTGTTTTTAATTCTAAGTGTGATTTTTTCAAATTATCATCATACTCTCAAATCGAGAGACCCGGGACTACGCGGTCAGTTCCTACAAGTTACATTGGTCCCGTTCAAGGTGTTCGTGCCTCCTAAGGGGTCGTTTGGGGGTTGGTTTTGGTTTTTACCCTTTAACGGCATATTTTTAAGCTTAAGTGTTGATTTTTGCAAATTATCGTCATACTCTCAAATCGGGAGACCCGGGACTACGCGGTCAGTTCCAATAAGTTACATTGGCCCCGTGCGAGGTGTTCGTGCCTCCTACGGGGACGATTGCAGGCCGGTTTGGGTTTTCACCCTTTAACGGCCTGTTTCTAACTCTAAGTGAGATTTTTGCAAATTATCATCATACTCTCAAATCGGGAGACCCGGGACTACGCGGTCAATTCCTACAAGTTACATTGGCCCCGTGCGAGGTGTCCGTGCCTCCTACGGGGTCGTTTAGGGTCCGATTTTGGTTTTTACCCTTTAACGACATGTTTTTAACTAAGTGTGATTTTTGCAAATTATCGTCATACTCTCAAACCGAGAGACCCGAGACTACGCGGTTAGTTCCTACAAGTTACATTGGCCCCGTACGAGGTGTTCGTGCCTCCTACGGGGTCGTTTGGGGGCAGGTTTGGGTTTTCACCCTTTAACGACATATTTTCAAGTTTAAGTGTTGATTTTTGCAAATTATCATCCTTTTCACAAACCGGGAGACCTGGGATTACGCTGTCAGTTCCTACAAGTTACATTGGTCCCGTGCGAGGTGTTCGTGCCTCATACGAGGTCGATTGGGGGCCGGTTTGGGTTTTCACCCTTTAACGGCATGTTTTTAAGCTTAAGTATTGATGTTTGCAAATTATCATCGTACTCTCAAACCGGGAGACCCGGGACTACGCGGTCAGTTCCTACGAGTTACATTGGTCCCGTGCGAGGTGTTCGTGCCTCCTACGGGGTCGATTGCGGGCCGGTTTGTGTTTTCACCCTTTAACGGCCTAGTTTTAACTCTAAGTGAGATTTTTGCAAATTATCATCATACTCTCAAACCGGGAGACCCGGGACTACGCGGTCAGTTCCTACAAGTTACATTGGTCCCCGTGCGAGGTGTTCGTGCCTCCTACGGGGTCGTTTAGGGTCCGATTTTGGTTTTTACCCTTTAACGGCATGTTTTTAAACTAAGTGTGATTTTTGCAAATTATCGTCATACTCTCAAACTGGGAGACCCGGGTCTATGCTATCAGTTCCTATAAGTTACATTGGTCCCGTACGAGGTGTTCGTGCCTCCTACGGGGTCGATTGGGGGTCGGTTTGGGTTTTAACCCTTTAACGACCTATTTTTAATTCTAAGTGTGATTTTTACAAATTATCGTCATACTCTCAAACCGAGAGACCCGGGACTATGCGATCAATTCCTACAAGTTACATTAGTCCCGTGCGAGGTGTTCGTGCCTCCTACGATGTCGTTTGGGAGTTGATTTGGGTTTTCACCCTTTGAGGACTTATTTTTAACTAAGTGTGATTTTTGCAAATTATCATCCTATTCACAAACCGGGAGACCCGAGACTACGCTGTCAGTTCCTACAAGTTACATTGGTCCCGTGCGAGGTGTTTGTGCCTCCTACGGGGTCGATTGGGGGCCGGTTTGGGTTTTCACCCTTTAACGACCAGTTTTTAATTCTAAGTGTGATTTTTGCAAATTATCGTCATACTCTCAAATCGGGAGACCCGGGACTACGCGATCAGTTCCTACAAGTTACATTGATCCCGTGCGAGGTGGTCGTGCCTCCTACGGGGGCGTTTGGGGGTTGGTTTGGGTTTTCACCCTTTGACGGCTTGTTTTTAACTAAGTGTGATTTTTGCAAATTATCGTCACACTCTCAAACCGGGAGAACCGGGACTACGCTGTCAGTTCCTACAAGTTACATTGGTCCCGTGCGAGGTGTTCGTGCCTCCTACGGGGTCGTTTGGGGGCTGGTTTGGGTTTTCACCCTTTAACGGCATGTTTTTAAATTGAAGTATTAATTTTTGCAAATTATCATCCTATTCACAAACCGGGAGACCCGGGTCTACGCTGTCAATTCCTATAAGTTACATTGGTCCCGTACGAGGTGTTCGTGCCTCCTACGGGGTCGTTTGGGGGCTGGTTTTGGTTTTCACCCTTTAACGGCATATTTTTAAGCTTAAGTGTTGATTTTTGCAAATTATCGTCATACTCTCAAATCGGGAGACCCGGGACGACGCGGTCAGTTCCTACGAGTTACATTGGTCCCGTGCGAGGTGTTCGTGCCTCCTACGGGGTCGATTGCGGGCCGGTTTGGGTTTTCACCCTTTAACGGCCTAGTTTTAACTCTAAGTGAGATTTTTGCAAATTATCATCATACTCTCAAACCGGGAGACCCGGGACTACGCGGTCAGTTCCTACAAGTTACATTGGTCCCGTGCGAGGTGTTCGTGCCTCCTACGGGGTCGTTTAGGGTCCGATTTTTGTTTTTACCCTTTAACGGCATGTTTTTAACTAAGTGTGATTTTTGCAAATTATCGTCATACTCTCAAACTGGGAGACCCGGGTCTATGCTATCAGTTCCTATAAGTTACATTGGTCCCGTACGAGGTGTTCGTGCCTCCTACGGGGTCGATTGGGGGTCGGTTTGGGTTTTAACCCTTTAACGACCTGTTTTTAATTCTAAGTGTGATTTTTTCAAATTATCATCATACTCTCAAATCGAGAGACCCGGGACTACGCGGTCAGTTCCTACAAGTTACATTGGTCCCGTTCAAGGTGTTCGTGCCTCCTAAGGGGTCGTTTGGGGGTTGGTTTTGGTTTTTACCCTTTAACGGCATATTTTTAAGCTTAAGTGTTGATTTTTGCAAATTATCGTCATACTCTCAAATCGGGAGACCCGGGACTACGCGGTCAGTTCCAATAAGTTACATTGGCCCCGTGCGAGGTGTTCGTGCCTCCTACGGGGACGATTGCAGGCCGGTTTGGGTTTTCACCCTTTAACGGCCTGTTTCTAACTCTAAGTGAGATTTTTGCAAATTATCATCATACTCTCAAATCGGGAGACCCGGGACTACGCGGTCAATTCCTACAAGTTACATTGGCCCCGTGCGAGGTGTCCGTGCCTCCTACGGGGTCGTTTAGGGTCCGGTTTTGGTTTTTACCCTTTAACGACATGTTTTTAACTAAGTGTGATTTTTGCAAATTATCGTCATACTCTCAAACCGAGAGACCCGGGACTACGCGGTTAGTTCCTACAAGTTACATTGGCCCCGTACGAGGTGTTCGTGCCTCCTACGGGGTCGTTTGGGGGCAGGTTTGGGTTTTCACCCTTTAACGACATATTTTCAAGTTTAAGTGTTGATTTTTGCAAATTATCATCCTTTTCACAAACCGGGAGACCTGGGATTACGCTGTCAGTTCCTACAAGTTACATTGGTCCCGTGCGAGGTGTTCGTGCCTCATACGAGGTCGATTGGGGGCCGGTTTGGGTTTTCACCCTTTAACGGCATGTTTTTAAGCTTAAGTATTGATGTTTGCAAATTATCATCGTACTCTCAAACCGGGAGACCCGGGACTACGCGGTCAGTTCCTACGAGTTACATTGGTCCCGTGCGAGGTGTTCGTGCCTCCTACGGGGTCGATTGCGGGCCGGTTTGTGTTTTCACCCTTTAACGGCCTAGTTTTAACTCTAAGTGAGATTTTTGCAAATTATCATCATACTCTCAAACCGGGAGACCCGGGACTACGCGGTCAGTTCCTACAAGTTACATTGGTCCCCGTGCGAGGTGTTCGTGCCTCCTACGGGGTCGTTTAGGGTCCGATTTTGGTTTTTACCCTTTAACGGCATGTTTTTAAACTAAGTGTGATTTTTGCAAATTATCGTCATACTCTCAAACTGGGAGACCCGGGTCTATGCTATCAGTTCCTATAAGTTACATTGGTCCCGTACGAGGTGTTCGTGCCTCCTACGGGGTCGATTGGGGGTCGGTTTGGGTTTTAACCCTTTAACGACCTGTTTTTAATTCTAAGTGTGATTTTTTCAAATTATCAGCATACTCTCAAATCGGGAGACCCGGGACTACGCGGTCAATTCCTACAAGTTACATTGGCCCCGTGCGAGGTGTCCGTGCCTCCTACGGGGTCGTTTAGGGTCCGGTTTTGGTTTTTACCCTTTAACGACATGTTTTTAACTAAGTGTGATTTTTGCAAATTATCATCATACTCTCAAACCGAGAGACCCGGGACTACGCGGTCAGTTCCTACAAGTTACATTGGCCCCGTACGAGGTGTTCGTGCCTCCTACTGGGTCGTTTGGGGGCAGGTTTGGGTTTTCACCCTTTAACGACATGTTTTCAAGTTTAAGTGTTGATTTTTGCAAATTATCATCCTTTTCACAAACCGGGAGACCCGGGATTACGCTGTCAGTTCCTACAAGTTACATTGGTCCCGTGCGAGGTGTTCGTGCCTCATACGAGGTCGATTGGGGGCCGGTTTTGGTTTTCACCCTTTAACGACATGTTTTTAAGCTTAAGTATTGACGTTTGCAAATTATCATCGTACTCTCAAACCGGGAGACCCGGGACTACGCGGTCAGTTCCTACAAGTTACATTGGTCCCGTACAAGGTGTCCGTGCCTCCTACGGGGTCGTTTAAGGTCCGGTTTTCGTTTTTACCCTTTAACAACATGTTTTTAACTAAGTGTGATTTTTGCAAATTATCATCATACTCTCAAACCGGGAGACCCGGGACAACGCGGTCAGTTCCTACAAGTTACATTGGCCCCGTACGAGGTGTTCGTGCCTCCTACGGGGTCGTTTGGGGGCTGGTTTGGGTTTTCACCCTTTAACGGCATGTTTTCAAGTTTAAGTGTTAATTTTTGCAAATTATCATCCTATTCACAAACCGGGAGACCCGAGACTTCGCTCTCAGTTCCTACAAGTTACATTGGTCCCGTGCGAGGTGTTCGTGCCTCGTACGGGGTCGATTGGGGGCCGGTTTGGGTTTTCACCCTTTAACGGCATGTTTTTAAGCTTAAGTGTTTATTTTTGTAAATTATGATCGTACTCTCAAACCGGGAAACCCGGGACTACGCAGTCAGTTCCTATAAGTTACATTGGTCCCATGCGAGGTGTTCGTGCCTCCTACGGGGTCATCTGGGTGCTGGTTTGGGTTTTCACCCTTTAATGGCATGGTCTTAAGCTTAAGTGTTGATATGTGCATATTATCATTGTACTCTCAAACCGGGAGACCCGGGACTACACGGTCAGTTCTTACAAGTTACGTTGGTCCCGTGCGAGGTGTTCGTGCCTCCTACGAGGTCGTTAGGGAGTTGGTTTTGGTTTTTACCCTTTAACGGCTTATTTTTAAGTTTAAGTGTTGATTTTAGCAAATTGTCATCCTATTCACAAACGAAGAGACCCGGGACTACGTTGTCAGTACCTACAAGTTACATTGGTCCCGTGCGAGGTGTTCGTACCTCCTACGGGGTTGATTGGGTGCCGGTTTGGGTTTTCACCCTTTAACGGCCTGTTTTTAACTCTAAGAATGATTTTTGCAAATTATCGTCATATTATCAAACCGAGAGACCTGGGAATACGCGGTCAGTTCCTAAAAGTTTCATTGGTCCCGTGTGAGGTGTTCGTGCCCCCTACGGGGTCCTTTGGGAGGTGGTTTGGGTTTTCACCCTTTAACGGATTGTTTTAAAGTTTAAGTCCTGATTTTTGCAAATTATCGTCATATTCTCAAACCGAGAGACCCGAGAATACGCGGTCTGTTCCTACAAGTTACATTGGTCCCGTGCGAGGTGTACGTGCCTCTTACGGGGTGGTTTGGGGGGTGGTTTGGGTTTTCACCCTTTAACGACTTGTTTTTAAGATTAAGTGTTGATTTTTACAAATTATCATCCTATTCACAAACCGGGAGACCCGAGACTACGTTGTGAGTTCCTACAAGTTACATTGGTCCCGTGCGAGGTGTTAGTGCCTCCTACGGGGTCGATTGGGGGCCGGTTTGGGTTTTCACCCTTTAACGGCCTGTTTTTAATTCTAAGTGTGATTTTTAAAAATTATTGTCATACTCTCAAACCGAGAGACCCGGGACTACGCGGTCAGTTCCTACAAGTTATATTGGTCCCGTGCGAGGTGTTCGTTCCTCCTACGGGGTCGTTTGGGGTTTGGTTTGGTTTTTCACCTTTTGACGGCTTGTTTTTAACTAAGTGTGATTTTCGAAAATTATCGTCATACTCTCAAACCGGGAGACCCAGGACTACGCGGTCAGTTCCTAGAAGTTACATTGGTCCCGTGCGAGGTGTTCGTGCCTCCTACGGGGTCGTTTGGGGACTGGTTTGGGTTTTCACCCTTTAACGGCATGTTTTTAAGTCTAAGTGTTGATTTTTTCAAATTATCATCCTATTCACAAACCGGGAGACTCGGGACTACGCTGTCAGCTCCTATAAGTTACATTGGTCCCGTGCGAGGTGTCCGTGCCTCCTACGGGATCGATTGGGGGCCGGTTTGGGTTTTCACCCTTTAATGGCCTTATTTTAATTCTAAGTGTGATTTTTGCAAATTATCGTCGTACACTCAAATCGGGAGACCCGGGACTACGCGGTCAATTCCAACAAGTTACATTAGTCCCGTGCGAGGTGTTCGTGCCTCCTGCGATGTCGTTTGGGAGTAGATTTGGGTTTTCACCCTTTGAGGGCTTATTTTTAACTAAGTGTGATTTTTGCAAATTATCATCCTATTCCCAAACAGGGAGACCCGAGACTACGCTGTCAGTTCCTACAAGTTACATTGGTCCCGTTTAAGTGTTGATTTTTGCAAATTATCGTCCTATTCACAAACCGGGAGACCCGGGAGTACGCTGTCAGTTCCTACAAGTTACATTGGTCCCGTGCGAGGTGTTCGTGCCTCGTACGGGGTCGATTGGGGGCCGGTTTGGGTTTTCACCCTTTAACGACCAGTTTTTAATTCTAAGTGTGATTTTTGCAAATTATCGTCATACTCTCAAATCGGGAGACCCGGGACTACGCGATCAGTTCCTACAAGTTACATTGGTCCCGTGCGAGGTGGTCGTGCCTCCTACGAGGTCGTTTGGGGGTTGGTTTGGGTTTTCACCCTTTGACGGCTTATTTTTAACTAAGTGTGATTTTTGCAAATTATCGTCATACTCTCAAACCGAGAGAACCGGGACTACGCTATCAGTTCCTACAAGTTACATTGGTCCCGTGCGAGGTGTTCCTGCCTCCTACGGGGTCGTTTGGGGGCTGGTTTGGGTTTTCACCCTTTAACGACATGTTTTTAAGTTGAAGTATTAATTTTTGCAAATTATCGTCCTATTCACAAACCGGGAGACCCGGGTCTATGCTATCAGTTTCTATAAGTTACATTGGTCCCGTACGAGGTGTTCGTGCCTCCTACGGGGTCCATTGGGGGTCGGTTTGGGTTTTAACCCTTTAACGACCTGTTTTTAATTCTAAGTGTGATTTTTTCAAATTATCATCATACTCTCAAACCGAGAGACCCGGGACTATGCGGTCAGTTCCTACAAGTTACATTGCTCCCGTGGAAGGTGTTCGTGCCTCCTACGGGGTCGTTTGGGGGCTGGTTTTGGTTTTCACCCTTTAACGACATATTTTTAAGCTTAAGTGTTGATTTTTGCAAATTATCCTCATACTCTCAAATCGGGAGACCCGGGACTACGCGGTCAGTTCCAATAAGTTACATTGGTCCCGTGCGAGGTGTTCGTGCCTCCTACGGGGACGATTGCGGGCCGGTTTGGGTTTTCACCCTTTAACGGCCTGTTTTTAACTCTAAGTGAGATTTTTGCAAATTATCGTCATACTCTCAAATCGGGAGACCCGGGACTACGCGGTCAATTCCTACAAGTTACATTGGTCCCATGCGAGGTGTCCGTGCCTCCTACGGGGTCGTTTAGGGTCCGGTTTTGGTTTTTACCCTTTAACGACATGTTTTTAACTAAGTGTGATTTTTGTAAATTATCGTCATACTCTCAAACCGAGACTCTCGGGACTACGCGGTCAGTTCCTACAAGTTACATTGGCCCCGTACGAGGTGTCCGTGCCTCCTACGGGGTCGTTTGGGGGCAGGTTTGGGTTTTCACCCTTTAACGACAAGTTTTCAAGTTTAAGTGTTGATTTTTGCAAATTATCGTCCTATTCACAAACCGGGAGACCCGGGAGTACGCTGTCAGTTCCTACAAGTTACATTGGTCCCGTGCGAGGTGTTCGTGCCTCGTACGGGGTCGATTGGGGGCCGGTTTGGGTTTTCACCCTTTAACGACCAGTTTTTAATTCTAAGTGTGATTTTTGCAAATTATCGTCATACTCTCAAATCGGGAGACCCGGGACTACGCGATCAGTTCCTACAAGTTACATTGGTCCCGTGCGAGGTGGTCGTGCCTCCTACGGGGTCGTTTGGGGGTTGGTTTGGGTTTTCACCCTTTGACGGCTTATTTCTAACTAAGTGTGATTTTTGCAAATTATCGTCATACTCTCAAACCGAGAGAACTGGGACTACGCTATCAGCTCCTACAAGTTACATTGGTCCCGTGCGAGGTGTTCCTGCCTCCGACGGGGTCGTTTGGGGGCTGGTTTGGGTTTTCACCCTTTAACGACATGTTTTTAAGTTGAAGTATTAATTTTTGCAAATTATCGTCCTATTCACAAACCGGGAGACCCGGGTCTATGCTATCAGTTTCTATAAGTTACATTGGTCCCGTACGAGGTGTTCGTGCCTCCTACGGGGTCCATTGGGGGTCGGTTTGGGTTTTAACCCTTTAACGACCTGTTTTTAATTCTAAGTGTGATTTTTTCAAATTATCATCATACTCTCAAACCGAGAGACCCGGGACTATGCGGTCAGTTCCTACAAGTTACATTGCTCCCGTGCAAGGTGTTCGTGCCTCCTACGGGGTCGTTTGGGGGCTGGTTTTGGTTTTCACCCTTTAACGGCATATTTTTAAGCTTAAGTGTTGATTTTTGCAAATTATCCTCATACTCTAAAATCGGGAGACCCGGGACTACGCGGTCAGTTCCAATAAGTTACATTGGTCCTGTGCGAGGTGTTCGTGCCTCCTACGGGGACGATTGCGGGCCGGTTTGGGTTTTCACCCTTTAACGGCCTGTTTTTAACTCTACATGAGATTTTTGCAAATTATCGTCATACTCTCAAATCGGGAGACCCGGGACTACGCGGTCAATTCCTACAAGTTACATTGGTCCCATGCGAGGTGTCCGTGCCTCCTACGGGGTCGTTTAGGGTCCGGTTTTGGTTTTTACCCTTTAACGGCATGTTTTTAACTAAGTGTGATTTTTGTAAATTATCGTCATACTCTCAAACCGGGAGTCCCGGGACTACGCGGTCAGTTCCTACAAGTTACATTGGCCCCGTACGAGGTGTTCGTGCCTCCTACGGGGTCGTTTGGGGGCAGGTTTGGGTTTTCACCCTTTAACGACATGTTTTCAAGTTTAAGTGTTGATTTTTGCAAATTATCGTCCTATTCACAAATCGGGAGACCCGGGAGTACGCTGTCAGTTCCTACAAGTTACATTGGTCCCGTGCGAGGTGTTCGTGCCTCGTACGGGGTCGATTGGGGGCCGGTTTGGGTTTTCACCCTTTAACGGCATGTTTTTAAGCTTAAGTGTTGATTTTTGCAAATTATCGTCATACTCTCAAATCGGGAGACCCGGGTCTATGCTATCAGTTCCTATAAGTTACATTGGTCCCGTATGAGCTGTTCGTGCCTCCTACGGGGTCGATTGGGGGTCGGTTTGGGTTTTAACCCTTTAACGACCTGTTTTTAATTCAAAGTGTGATTTTTCAAATTATCATCATACTCTCAACCCGAGAGATCCGGGACTACGCGGTCAGTTCCTATAAGTTAGATTGGTCCCGTGCAAGGTGTTCGTGCCTCCTACGGGGTCGTTTGGGGGCTGGTTTTGGTTTTCACCCTTTAACGGCATATTTTTAAGCTTAAGTGTTGATTTTTTTAAATTATCGCCATACTCTCAATTCGGGAGACCCGGGACTACGCGGTCAGTTCCAATAAGTTACATTGGTCCCGTGCGAGGTGTTCGTGCCTCCTACGGGGACGATTGCGGGCCGATTTGGGTTTTCACCCTTTAACGGCCTGTTTTTAACTCTAAGTGAGATTTTTGCAAATTATCGTCATACTCACAAATCGGGAGACCCGGGAATACGCGGTCAATTCCTACAAGTTACTTTGGTCCCGTGCGAGGTGTCCGTGCCTCCTACGGGGTCGTTTAGGGTCCGGTTTTGGTTTTTACCCTTTAACGGCATGTTTTTAACTAAGTGTGATTTTTGCAAATTATCGTCATACTCTCAAACCGGGAGACTCGGGACTACGCGGTCAATTCCTACAAGTTACATTAGTCCCGTGCGAGGTATTCGTGCCTCCTGCGATGTCGTTTGGGAGTTGATTTGGGTTTTCACCCTTTGAGGGCTTATTTTTAACTAAGTGTGATTTTTGCAAATTTTCATCCTATTCCGAAACCGGGAGACCCGAGACTACGCTGTCAGTTCCTACAAGTTACGTTGGTCCCGTGCGAGGTGTTCGTGCCTCCTACTGGGTCGTTAGGGAGCTAGTTTTGGTTTTTACCCTTTAACGGCTTATTTTTATGTTTAAGTGTTGATTTTAGCAAATTATCATCCTATTCACAAATCGAGAGACCCGGGACTACGTTGTCAGTACCTACAAGTTACATTGGTCCCGTGCGAGGTGTTCGTGCCTCCTACAGGGTCGATTGGGTGCCGGTTTGCGTTTTCACCCTTTAACGGCCTGTTTTTAACTCTAAGTATGATTTTTGCAAATTATCGTCATATTCTCAAACCGAGAGACCTGGGAATACGCGGTCAGTTCCTAAAAGTTTCATTGGTCCCGTGCGAGGTGTTCGTGCCCCCTACGGGGTCGTTTGGGAGGTGGTTTCGGTTTTCACCCTTTAACGGCTTGTTTTAAAGTTTAAGTCCTGATTTTTGCAAATTATCGTCATATTCTCAAACCGAGAGACCCGAGAATACGCGGTCTGTTCCTACAAGTTACATTGGTCCCGTGTGAGGTGTACGTGCCTCTTACGGGGTGGTTTGGGGGGTGGTTTGGGTTTTCACCCTTTAATGACTTGTTTTTAAGATTGAGTGTTGATTTTTACAAATTATCATCCTATTCACAAACCGGGAGACCCGAGACTACGTTGTGAGTTCCTACAAGTTACATTGGTCCCGTGCGAGGTGTTCGTGCCTCCTACCGGGTCGATTGGGGGCCGGTTTGGGTTTTCACCCTTTAACGACCTGTTTTTAATTCTAAGTGTGATTTTTACAAATTATCGTCATACTCTCAAACCGTGAGACCCGGGACTATGCGGTCAGTTCCTACATGTTACATTGGTCCCGTGCGAGGTGTTCGTGCCTCCTACGGGGTCGTTTGGGGTTTGGTTTCGTTTTTCACCCTTTGACGACTTGTTTTTAACTAAGTGTGATTTTGGAAAATTATCGTCATACTCTCAAACCGAGAGACCCAGGACTATGCGGCCAGTTCCTATAAGTTACATTGGTCCCGTGCGAGGTGTTCGTGCCTCCTACGGGGTCGTTTGGTGACTGGTTTGGATTTTCACCCTTTAACGGCATGTTTTTTAAGTCTAAGTGTTGATTTTTTCAAATTATCATCCTATTCACAAATCGAGAGACCCGGGACTACGCTGTCAGCTCCTATAAGTTACATTGGTCCCGTGCGAGGTGTCCGTGCCTCCTACGGGATCGATTGGGGGCCGGTTTGGGTTTTCACCCTTTAATGGCCTGTTTTTAATTCTAAGTGTGATTTTTGCAAATTATCGTCATACACTCAAATCGGGAGACCCGGGACTACGCGGTCAATTCCTACAAGTTACATTAGTCCCGTGCGAGGTGTTCGTGCCTCCTGCGATGTCGTTTGGGAGTTGATTTGGGTTTTCACCCTTTGAGGGCTTATTTTTAGCTAAGTGTGATTTTTGCGAATTATCATCCTATTCCCAGACCGGGAGACCCGAGACTACGGTGTCAGTTCCTACAAGTTACATTGGTCCCGTGCGAGGTGTTTGTGCCTCCTACGGGGTCGATTGGGGGCCGGTTTGGGTTTTCACCCTTTAACGACCAGCTTTTAATTCTAAGTGTGATTTTTGCAAATTATCGTCATACTCTCAAATCGGGAGAACCGGGACTACGCGATCAGTTCCTACAAGTTACATTGGTCCCGTGCGAGGTGGTCGTGCCTCCTACAAGGTCGTTTGGGGGTTGGTTTGGGTTTTCACCCTTTGACGGCTTGTTTTTAACTAATTGTGATTTTTGAAAATTATCGTCATACTCTCAAACCGGGAGAACCGGGACTACGCTGTCAGTTCCTACAAGTTACATTGGTCCCGTGCGAGGTGTTCGTGCCTCCTACGGGGTCGTTTGGGGGCTGGTTTGGGTTTTCACCCTTTAACGGCATGTTTTTAAGTTGAAGTATTAATTTTTACAAATAATCGTCCTATTCACAAACCGGGAGACCCGGGTGTATGCTTTCAGTTTCTATAAGTTTCATTGGTCCCGTACGACGTGTTCGTGCCTCCTACGGGGTCCATTGGGGGTCGGTTTGGGTTTTAAACCTTTAACGACCTGTTTTTAATTCTAAGTGTGATTTTTTCAAATTATCATCATAATCTCAAACCGAGAGACCCGGGACTACGCGGTCAGTTCCTACAAGTTACATTGCTCCCGTGCAAGGTGTTCGTGCCTCCTACGGGGTCGTTTGGGGGCTGGTTTTGGTTTTCACCCTTTAACGGCATATTTTTAAGCTTAAGTGTTGATTTTTACAAATTATCCTCATATTCTCAAATCGGGAGACCCGGGACTACGCGGTCAGTTCCAATAAGTTACATTGGTCCCGTGCGAGGTGTTCGTGCCTCCTACGGGGACGATTGCGGGACGGTTTGGGTTTTCACCCTTTAACGGCCTGTTTTTAACTCTAAGTGAGATTTTTGCAAATTATCGTCATACTCTCAAATCGGGAGACCCGGGACTACGCGGTCAATTCCTACAAGTTACATTGGTCCCATGCGAGGTGTCCGTGCCTCCTACGGGGTCGTTTAGGGTCCGATTTTGGTTTTTACCCTTTAACGGCATGTTTTTAACTAAGTGTGATTTTTGGAAATTATCGTCATACTCTCAAACCGGGAGTCCCGGGACTACGTGGTCAGTTCCTATAAGTTACATTGGCCCCGTACGAGGTGTTTGTGCCTCCTACGGGGTCGTTTGGGGGCAGGTTTGGGTTTTCACCCTTTAACGACAGGTTTTCAAGTTTAAGTGTTGATTTTTGCAAGTTATCATCCTATTCATAAACTGGGAGACCCGGGAGTACGCTGTCAGTTCCTACAAGTTACATTGGTCCCGTGCGAGGTGTTCGTGCCTCGTACGGGGTCGATTGGGGGCCGGTTTGGGTTTTCACCCTTTAACGGCATGTTTTTAAGCTCAAGTGTTGATTTTTGCAAATTATCATCATACTCTCAAATCGGGAGACCCGGGTCTATGCTATCAGTTCCTATAAGTTACATTGGTCCCGTATGAGGTGTTCGTGCCTCCTACGGGGTCGATTGGGGGTCGGTTTGGGTTTTAACCCTTTAACGACCTGTTTTTAATTCAAAGTGTGATTTTTTCAAATTATCATCATACTCTCAAACCGAGAGACCCGGGACTACGCGGTTAGTTCCTAGAAGTTAGATTGGTCCCGTGCAAGGTGTTCGTGCCTCCTACGGGGTCGTTTGGGGGCTGGTTTTGGTTTTCACCCTTTAACGACATATTTTTAAGCTTAAGGGTTGATTTTTTCAAATTATCGCCATACTCTCAAATCGGGAGACCCGGGACTACGCGGTCAGTTCCAATAAGTTACATTGGTCCCGTGCGAGGTGTTCGTGCCTCCTACGGGGACGATTGCGGGCCGATTTGGATTTTCAGCCTTTAACGGCCTGTTTTTAACTCTAAGTGAGGTTTTTGCAAATTATCGTCATACTCTCAAATCGGGAGACCCGGGACAACGCGGTCAATTCCTACAAGTTACATTGGTCCCGTGCGAGGTGTCCGTGCCTCCTACGGCGTCGTTTAGGGTCCAGTTTTGGTTTTTACCCTTTAACGGCATGTTTTTAACTAAGTGTGATTTTTCAAATTATCGGCATACTCTCAAACCGGGAGACTCGGGACTACGCGGTCAGTTCCTACAAGTTACATTGGCCCCGTACGAGGTGTTCGTGCCACCTACGGGGTCGTTTGGGGACAGGTTTGGGTTTTCGCCCTTTAATGGCATGTTCTTAAGCTTAAGTGTTGATTTGGGCATATTATCATTGTACTCTCAAACCGGGAGACCCGGGACTACAAGGTCAGTTCTTACAAGTTACGTTGGTCCCGTGCGAGGTGTTCGTGCCTCCTACGGGGTCGTTAGGGAGCTGGTTTTGGTTTTTACTCTTTAACGGCTTATTTTTAAGTTTAAGTGTTGATTTTAGCAAATTATCATCCTATTCACAAATCGAGAGACCCGGGACTACGTTGTCAGTACCTACAAGTTACATTGGTCCCGTGCGAGGTGTTCGTGCCTCCTACGGGGTCGATTGGGTGCGGGTTTGGGTTTTCACCCTTTAACGGCCTGTTTTTAACTCTAAGTATGATTTTTGAAAATTATCGTCATATTCTCAAATCGAGAGACCTGGGAATACGCGGTCAGTTCCTAAAAGTGTCATTGGTCCCGTGCGAGGTGTTCGTGCCCCCTACGGGGTCGTTTGGGAGGTGGTTTGGGTTTTCACCCTTTAACGGCTTGTTTTAAAGTTTAAGTCTTGATTTTTGCAAATTATTGTCATATTCTCAAACCGAGAGACCCGGGAATACGCGGTCTGTTCCTACAAGTTACATTGGTCCCATGCGAGGTGTGCGTGCCTCCTACGGGGTGGTTTGGGGGTGGTTTGGGTTTTCACCCTTTAACGACTTGTTTTTAAGATTAAGTGTTGATTTTTACAAATTAGCATCCTATTCACAAATCGGGAGACCCGGGACTACGTTGTGAGGTCCTACAAGTTACATTGGTCCCGTGCGAGGTGTTCGTGCCTCCTACGGGGTCGATTGGCTGCCGGTTTGGGTTTTCACCCTTTAACGGCCTGTTTTTAATTCGAAGTGTGATTTTTACAAATTATCGTCATACTCTCAAACCGAGAGACCCGGGACTACGCGGTGAGTTCCTACAAGTTACATTGGTCTCGTGCGAGGTGTTCGTGCCTCCTACGGGGTCGTTTGGGGTTTGTTTTGGTTTTTCACCCTTTGATGGCTTGTTTTTAACTAAGTGTGATTTTGGAAAATTATCGTCATACTCTCAAACCGGGAGACCCAGGACTATGCGGTCACTTCCTATAAGTTACATTGGTCCCGTGCGAGGTGTTCGTGCCTCCTACGGGGTCGTTTGGGGACTGGTTTGCGTTTTCACCCTTTAACGGCATGTTTTTAAGTCTAAGTGTTGATTTTTTCAAATTATCATCCTATTCACAAATCGGGAGACCCGGGACTACGCTGTCAGCTCCTATAAGTTACATTGGTCCCGTGCGAGGTGTCCGTGCCTCCTACGGGATCGATTGGGGGCCGGTTTGGGTTTTCACCCTTTAATGGCCTGTTTTTAATTCTAAGTGTGATTTTTGCAAATTATCGTCATACGCTCAAATCGGGAGACCCGGGACTACGCGGTCAATTCCTACAAGTTACATTAGTCCCGTGCGAGGTGTTCGTGCCTCCTGCGATGTCGTTTGGGAGTTGATTTGGGTTTTCACCCTTTGAGGGCTTATTTTTAACTAAGTGTGATTTTTGCAAATTATCGTCATACTCTCAAATCGGGAGACCCGGGACTACGCGATCAGTTCCTACAAGTTACAATGGTCCCGTGCGAGGTGGTCGTGCCTCCTACGGGTTCGTTTGGGGGTTGGTTTGGGTTTTCACCCTTTGACGGCTTGTTTTTAACTAAGTGTGATTTTTGCAAATTATCATCATACTCTCAAACCGGGAGAACCGGGACTACGCTCTCAGTTCCTACAAGCTACATTGGTCCCGTGCGAGGTGTTCGTGCCTCCTACGGGGTCGTTTGGGGGCTGGTTTGGGTTTTCACCCTTTAACGGCATGTTTTTAATTCAAAGTGTGATTTTTTCAAATTATCATCATACTCTCAAACCGAGAGACCCGGGACTACGCGGTCAGTTCCTACAAGTTAGATTGGTCCCGTGCAAGGTGTTCGTGCCTCCTACGTGGTCGTTTGGGGGCTGGTTTTGGTTTTCACCCTTTAACGGCATATTTTTAAGCTTAAGTGTTGATATTTTCAAATTATCGCCATACTCTCAAATCGGGAGACCCGGGACTACGCGGTCAGTTCCAATAAGTTACATTGGTCCCGTGCGAGGTGTTCGTGCCTCCTACGGGGACGATTGCGGACCGATTTGGGTTTTCACCCTTTAACGGCCTGTTTTTAACTCTAAGTGAGATTTTTGCAAATCATCGTCATACTCTCAAATCGGGAGACCCGAGACTACGCGGTCAATTCCTACAAGTTACATTGGTCCCGTGCGAGGTGTCCGTGCCTCCTACGGGGTCGTTTAGGGTCCGGTTTTGGTTTTTACCCTTTAACGGCATGTTTTTAACTAAGTGTGATTTTTGCAAATTATCGTCATACTCTCAAACTGGGAGACTCGAGACTACGCGGTCAGTTCCTACAAGTTACATTGGCCCCGTACGAGGTGTTCGTGCCTCTTACGGGGTCGTTTGGGGACAAGTTTGGGTTTTCGCCCTTTAACGACATGTTTTCAAGTTTAAGTGTTGATTTTTGCAAATTATCGTCCTATTCACAAACCGGGAGACCCGGGAGTACGCTGTCAGTTCCTACAAGTTACATTGGTCCCGTGCGAGGTGTTCGTGCCTCGTACGGGGTCGATTGGGGGCCGATTTGGGTTTTCACCCTTTAACGGCAGGTTTTTAAGCTTAAGTGTTGATTTTTGCAAATTATCGTCATACTCTCAAACCGGGAGAACCGGGACTACGCTGTCAGTTCCTACAAGCTACATTGGTCCCGTGCGAGGTGTCCGTGCCTCCTACGGGGTCGTTTGGGGGCTGGTTTGGGTTTTCACCCTTTAACGGCATGTTTTTAATTCAAAGTGTGATTTTTTCAAATTATCATCATACTCTCAAACCGAGAGACCCGGGACTACGCGGTCAGTTCCTACAAGTTAGATTGGTCCCGTGCAAGGTGTTCGTGCCTCCTACGGGGTCGTTTCGGGGTTGGTTTTGGTTTTCACCCTTTAACGGCATATTTTTAAGCTTAAGTGTTGATTTTTTCAAATTATCGCCATACTCTCAAATCGGGAGACCTGGGACTACGCGGTCAGTTCCAATAAGTTACATTGGTCCCGTGCGAGGTGTTCGTGCCTCCTACGGGGACGATTGCGGACCGATTTGGGTTTTCACCCTTTAACGGCCTATTTTTAACTCTAAGTGAGATTTTTGCAAATTATCGTCATACTCTCAAATCGCGAGACCCGGGACTACGCGGTCAATTCCTACAAGTTACATTGGTCCCGTGCGAGGTGTCCGTGCCTCCTACGGGGTCGTTTAGGGTCCGGTTTTGGTTTTTACCCTTTAACGGCATGTTTTTAACTAAGTGTGATTTTTGCAAATTATCGTCATACCCTCAAACTGGGAGACTCGGGACTACACGGTCAGTTCCTACAAGTTACATTGGCCCCGTACGAGGTGTTCGTGCCTCCTACGGGGTCGTTTGGGGACAGGTTTGGGTTTTCGCCCTTTAACGACATGTTTTCAAGTTTAAGTGTTGATTTTTGCAAATTATCCTCCTATTCACAAACCGGGAGACCCGGGATTACGCTGTCAGTTCCTACAAGTTACATTGGTCCCGTGCGAGGTGTTCGTGCCTCGTACGGGGTCGATTGGGGGTCGGTTTGGGTTTTCACCCTTTAACGGCATGTTTTTAAGCTTAAGTGTTCATTTTTGCAAATTATCATAGTACTCTCAAACCGGGAGTCCGGGGACTACGCGATCAGTTCCTACAAGTTATATTGGTCACATGCGAGGTGTTCGTGCCTCCTACGGGGTCATCTGGGGGCTGGTTTGGGTTTTCACCCTTTAATGGCATGTTCTTAAGCTTAAGTGTTGATTTGTGCATATTATCATTGTACTCTCAAACCGGGAGACCCGGGACTACGCGGTCAGTTCTTACAAGTTACGTTGGTCTCGTGCGAGGTCTTCGTGCCTCCTACGGGGTCGTTTGGGGGACGGTTTTGGTTTTCACCCTTTAACGGCTTATTTTTAAGTTTAAGTGTTGATTTTAGCAAATTATCATCCTATTCACAAACCGAGAGACCCGGGACTACGCTGTCAGTTCCTACAAGTTACATTGGTCCCGTGCGAGGTGTTCGTGCCTCCTACGGGGTCGTTTAGGGTCCGGTTTTGGTTTTTACCCTTTAACGGCATGTTTTTAACTAAGTGTGATTTTTGCAAATTATCGTCATACCCTCAAACTGGGAGACTCGGGACTACACGGTCAGTTCCTACAAGTTACATTGGCCCCGTACGAGGTGTTCGTGCCTCCTACGGGGTCGTTTGGGGACAGGTTTGGGTTTTCGCCCTTTAACGACATGTTTTCAAGTTTAAGTGTTGATTTTTGCAAATTATCGTCCTATTCACAAACCGGGAGACCCGGGATTACGCTGTCAGTTCCTACAAGTTACATTGGTCCCGTGCGAGGTGTTCGTGCCTCGTACGGGGTCGATTGGGGGTCGGTTTGGGTTTTCACCCTTTAACGGCATGTTTTTAAGCTTAAGTGTTCATTTTTGCAAATTATCATAGTACTCTCAAACCGGGAGTCCCGGGACTACGCGATCAGTTCCTACAAGTTATATTGGTCACATGCGAGGTGTTCGTGCCTCCTACGGGGTCATCTGGGGGCTGGTTTGGGTTTTCACCCTTTAATGGCATGTTCTTAAGCTTAAGTGTTGATTTGTGCATATTATCATTGTACTCTCAAACCGGGAGACCCGGGACTACGCGGTCAGTTCTTACAAGTTACGTTGGTCTCGTGCGAGGTCTTCGTGCCTCCTACGGGGTCGTTTGGGGGACGGTTTTGGTTTTTACCCTTTAACGGCTTATTTTTAAGTTTAAGTGTTGATTTTAGCAAATTATCATCCTATTCACAAACCGAGAGACCCGGGACTACGCTGTCAGTTCCTACAAGTTACATTGGTCCCGTGCGAGGTGTTCGTGCCTCCTACGGGGTCGATTGGGTGCCGGTTTGGGTTTTCACCCTTTAACGGCCTGTTTTTAACTCTAAGTATGATTTTTGCAAATTATCGTCATATTCTCAAATCGGGAGACCTGGGAATACGTGGTCAGTTCCTAAAAGTTACATTGGTCCCGTGCGAGGTGTTCGTGCCCCCTACGGGGTCGTTTGGGAGGTGGTTTGGGTTTTCACCCTTTAACGGCTTGTTTTAAAGTTTAAGTCCTGATTTTTACAAATCATCGTCATATTCTCAAACCGAGAGACCCGGGAATACGCGGTCTCTTCCTACAAGTTACATTGGTCCCGTGCGAGGTGTACGTGCCTCCTACGGGGTCGTTTGGGGGGTGGTTTGGGTTTTCACCCTTTAACGACTTGTTTTTAAGATTAAGTGTTGATTTTTACAAATTATCGTCCTATTCACAAACCGAGAGACCCGGGACTACGCTGTGAGTTCCTACAAGTTACATTGGTCCCGTGCGAGGTGTTCGTGCCTCCTACGGGGTCGATTGGGGGCCGGTTTGGGTTTTCACCCTTTAACGGCCTGTTTTTAATTCTAAGTGTGATTTTTATAAATTATCGTAATACTCTCAAACCGAGAGACTCGAGACTATGCGGTCAGTTCCTACAAGTTACATTGGTCCCGTGCGAGGTGTTCGTGCCTCCAACGGGGTCGTTTGGGGTTTGGTTTGGTTTTTCACCCTTTGACGGCTTGTTTTTAACTAAGTGTGATTTTGGAAAATTATCGTCATACTCTCAAACCGGGAGACCCAGGACTACGCGGTCAGTTCCTATAAGTTACATTGGTCCCGTGCGAGGTGTTCGTGCCTCCTACGGGGTCGTTTGGGGACTGGTTTGGGTTTTCACCCTTTAACGACATGTTTTTAAGTCTAAGTGTTGATTTTTTCAAATTATCATCCCATTCACAAACTGGGAGACCCAGGACTACGCTGTCAGCTCCTATAAGTTACATTGGTCCCGTGCGAGGTGTCCGTGCCTCCTACGGGATCGATTGGGGGCCGGTTTGGGTTTTCACCCTTTAATGGCCTGTTTTTAATTCTAAGTGTGATTTTTGGAAATTATCATCATACACTCAAATCGGGAGACCCGGGACTACGCGATAAATTCCTACAAGTTACATTAGTCCCGTGCGAGGTGTTCGTGCCTCCTACGATGTCGTTTGGGAGTTGATTTGGGTTTTCACCCTTTGAGGGCTTATTTTTAACTAAGTGTGATTTTTGCAAATTATCATCCTATTCAATAACCGGGAGACCCGAGACTACGCTGTCAGTTCCTACAAGTTACATTGGTCCCGTGCGAGGTGTTTGTGCCTCCTACGGGGTCGATTGGGGGTCGGTTTGGGTTTTCACCCTTTAACGGCATGTTTTTAACTAAGTGTGATTTTTGCAAATTATCGTCATACTCTCAAACCGGGAGACCCGGGACTACGCGGTTAGTTCCTACAAGTTACATTGGCCCCGTACGAGGTGTTCGTGCCTCCTAAGGGGTCGTTTGGGGGCAGGTTTGGGTTTTCACCCTTTAACGACATGTTTTAAAGTTTAAGTGTTGATTTTTGCAAATTATCATCCTATTCAAAAACCGGGAGACCCGAGAGTACGATGTCAGTTCCTACAAGTTACATTGGTCCCGTGCGAGGTGTTCGTGCCTCGTACGGGGTCGATTGGGGGCCGGTTTTGGTTTTCACCCTTTAACGGCATGTTTTTAAGCTTAAGTGTTGATTTTTGTAAATTATCATCGTACTCTCAAACCGAGAGACCCGGGACTACGCGGTCAGTTCTTACAAGTTACATTGGTCCCGTGCGAGGTATTCGTGCCTCCTACGGGGTCGTTTAGGGTCCGCTTTTGGTTTTTACCCTTTAACGGCATGTTTTTAACTAAGTGTGATTTTTGCAAATTATTGTCATACTCTTAAATCGGGAGACCCGGGACTACGCGGTCAGTTCCTACAAGTTACATTGGCCCCGTACGAGGTGTTCGTGCCTCCTACGGGGTCGTTTGGGGGCTGGTTTGGGTTTTCACCCTTTAACGGCATGTTTTCAAGTTTAAGTGTTGATTTTTGCAAATTATCATCCTATTCACAAACCGGGAGACCCGGGACTACGCTGTCAGTTCCTACAAGTTACATTGGTCCCGTGCGAGGTGTTCGTGCCTCGTACGGGGTCGATTGGGGGCCGGTTTGGGTTTTCACCCTTTAACGGCATGTTTTCAAGCTTAAGTGTTGATTTTTGCAAATTATCATCGTACTCTCAAACCGTGAGACCCGGGACTACGCGTTCAGTTCCTACAAGTTACATTGGTCCCATGCGAGGTGTTCGTGCCTCCTACGGGGTCATCTGGGGGTTGGTTTGGGTTTTCACCCTTTAATGGCATGTTCTTAAGCTTAAGTGTTGATTTGTGCATATTATCATTGTACTCTCAAACCGGGAGACTCGGGACTACGCGGTTAGTTCTTACAAGTTACGTTGGTCCCGTGCGAGGTGTTCGTGCCTCCTACGGGGTCGTTTGGGGGCCATTTGGTTTTTACCCTTTAACGGCATGTTTTTAACTAAGTGTGATTTTAGCAAATTATCTTCATACTCTCAAACCGGGAGACTCGGGACTACGCGGTCAGTTCCTACAAGTTACATTGGTCTTATGCGAGGTGTTCGTGCCTCCTACGGGGTCGTTTGGGGGCTGGTTTGGGTTTTCACCCTTTAACCGTATGTTTTTAAGTTGAAGTGTTGATTTTTACAAATTATCATCATATTCATAAATTGGGAGACCCGAGACTACTCTGTCAGTTGTTACAAGTTACATTGGTCCCGTTCGTGGTTTTCGTGCCTCGTACGGTGTCGATTGGGGGTTGGTTTGGGTTTTCACCCTTTAATGGCCTGTTTTTAATTCTAAGTGTGATTTTTGTAAATTATCGTCATACTCTCAAACTGGGAGACCCGGGACTACGCGGTCAGTTCCTACAAGTTACATTGGTCCTGTGCGAGGTGTTCGTGCCTCCTACGGGGTCGTTTGGGGGCTGGTTTGGGTTTTCTCCCTTTAACGGCATGTTTTTAAGCTTAAGTGTTGATTTTTGCAAATTATCATCATAATCTCAAACCGGGAGACCCGGGACTACGCGGTTAGTTCCTACAAGTTACATTGGTCCCGTGCAAGGTGTTCGTGCCTCCTACGGGGTCGTTTGGGGGATGGTTCGGTTTTTCACCCTTTAACGGCTTATTTTCAAGTTTAAGTGTTGATTTTAGCAAATTACCATCCTATTCACAAACCGAGAGACCCGGGACTACGCTGTCAGTTACTACAAGTTACATTGGTCCCGTGCGAGGTGTTCGTACCTCCTACGGGGTCGATTGGGTGCCGATTTGGGTTTTCACCCTTTAACGTCCTATTTTTAACTCTAAGTGTGATCTTTGCAAATTATCGTCATATTCTCTAACCGGTAGACTCGGGAATACGCGGTCAGTTCCTACAAGTTACATTGGTCCCGTGCGAGATGTTCGTGCCCCCTACGGGGTCGTTTGGGATGTGGTTTGGGTTTTCACCCTTTAACGACTTGTTTTAAAGTTTAAGTCCTGATTTTTGCAAATTATCATCATATTCTAAAACCGGGAGACCCGGGAATATGCGGTCAGTTCCTACAAGTTACATTGGTCCCGTGCGAGGTGTACGTGCCTCGTACGGGGTCGTTTGGGGGGTCGTTTGGGTTTTCACCCTTTAACGGCTTGTTTTTAAGTTTAAGTGTTGATTTTTACAAATTATCATCCTATTCACAAACCGGGAGACCCAGGACTACGCTGTGAGTTCCTACAAGTTACATTGGTCCCGTGCGAGGTGTTCGTGCCTCCTACGGGGTCGATTGGGGGCCGGTTTGGGTTTTCACCCGTTAACAGCCTGTTTTTAATTCTAAGTGTCATTTTTGCAAGTTATCGTCATACTCTCAAATCGGGAGACACGGGACTACGCGGTCAGTTCCTACAAGTTACATTGGTCCCGTGCGAGGTGTTCGTGCCTCCTACGGGGTCGTTTGGGGGTTGGTTTGGGTTTTCACCCTTTGACGACTTATTTTTAACTAAGTGTGATTTTTGCAAATTATCGTCATACTCTCAAACCGGGAGAACCGGGACTACGCTATCAGTTCCTACAAGTTACATTGGTCCCGTGCGAGGTGTTCGTGCCTCCTACGGGGTCGTTTGGGGGTTGGTTTGGGTTTTCACCCTTTAACGGCATGTTTTTAAGCTTAAGTGTTGATTTTTGCAAATTATCATCATACTGTCAAACCGGGAGACCCAGGACTACGCGGTCAGTTCCTACAAGTTACATTGGTCCCGTGCGAGGTGTTCGTGCCTCCTACGGGGTCGTTTGGGGGTTGGTTTGGGTTTTACCCTTTGACGACTTGTTTTTATGTTTAAGTCCTGATTTTTGCAAATTATCGTCATATTCTCAAATCGAGAGACCCGAGAATATACGGTCAGTTCCTACAAGTGACACTGGTCCCGTGCGAGGTGTACGTGCCTCCTACGGGGTAGTTTGGGGGGTGGTTTGGGTTTTCACCCTTTAACGGCTGTTTTTAAGTTTAAGTGTTGATTTTTACAAATTATCATCCTATTCACAAACCGGGAGACCCAGGACTACGCTGTGAGTTCCTACAAGTTACATTGGTCCCGTGCGAGGTGTTCGTGCCTCCTACCGGGTCGATTGGGGGCCGGTTTGGGTTTTCACCCTTTAACAACCTATTTTTAATTCTAAGTGTGATTTTTACAAATTATCGTCATACTCTCAAATCGGGAGACCCAAAACTACGCGGTCAGTTCCTACAAGTTACATTGGTCCCGTGCGAGATGATCGTGCCTCCTACGGGGTCATTTGGGGTTTGGTTTGGTTTTTCACCCTTTGACGGCTTGTTTTTAACTAAGTGTGATTTTGGAAAATTATCGTCATACTCTCAAACCGGGAGACCCAGGACTACGCTGTCAGTTCCTACAAGCTACATTGGTCCCGTGCGAGGTGTTCGTGCCTCCTACGGGGTCGTTTGGGGGCTGGTTTGGGTTTTCACCCTTTAACGGCATGTTTTTAATTCAAAGTGTGTTTTTTCAAATTATCATCATACTCTCAAACCGAGAGACCCGGGACTACGCGGTCAGTTCCTACAAGTTAGATTGGTCCCGTGCAAGGTGTTCGTGCCTCCTACGGGGTCGTTTCGGGGTTGGTTTTGGTTTTCACCCTTTAACGGCATATTTTTAAGCTTAAGTGTTGATTTTTTCAAATTATCGCCATACTCTCAAATCGGGAGACCCGGGACTACGCGGTCAGTTCCAATAAGTTACATTGGTCCCGTGCGAGGTGTTCGTGCCTCCTACGGGGACGATTGCGGACCGATTTGGGTTTTCACCCTTTAACGGCCTATTTTTAACTCTAAGTGAGATTTTTGCAAATTATCGTCATACTCTCAAATCGGGAGACCCGGGACTACGCGGTCAATTCCTACAAGTTACATTGGTCCCGTGCGAGGTGTCCGTGCCTCCTACGGGGTCGTTTAGGGTCCGGTTTTGGTTTTTACCCTTTAACGGCATGTTTTTAACTAAGTGTGATTTTTGCAAATTATCGTCATACCCTCAAACTGGGAGACTCGGGACTACACGGTCAGTTCCTACAAGTTACATTGGCCCCGTACGAGGTGTTCGTGCCTCCTACGGGGTCGTTTGGGGACAGGTTTGGGTTTTCGCCCTTTAACGACATGTTTTCAAGTTTAAGTGTTGATTTTTGCAAATTATCGTCCTATTCACAAACCGGGAGACCCGGGATTACGCTGTCAGTTCCTACAAGTTACATTGGTCCCGTGCGAGGTGTTCGTGCCTCGTACGGGGTCGATTGGGGGTCGGTTTGGGTTTTCACCCTTTAACGGCATGTTTTTAAGCTTAAGTGTTCATTTTTGCAAATTATCATAGTACTCTCAAACCGGGAGTCCCGGGACTACGCGATCAGTTCCTACAAGTTATATTGGTCACATGCGAGGTGTTCGTGCCTCCTACGGGGTCATCTGGGGGCTGGTTTGGGTTTTCACCCTTTAATGGAATGTTCTTAAGCTTAAGTGTTGATTTGTGCATATTATCATTGTACTCTCAAACCGGGAGACCCGGGACTACGCGGTCAGTTCTTACAAGTTACGTTGGTCTCGTGGGAGGTCTTCGTGCCTCCTCCGGGGTCGTTTGGGGGACGGTTTTGGTTTTCACCCTTTAACGGCTTATTTTTAAGTTTAAGTGTTGATTTTAGCAAATTATCATCCTATTCACAAACCGAGAGACCCGGGACTACGCTGTCAGTTCCTACAAGTTACATTGGTCCCGTGCGAGGTGTTCGTGCCTCCTACGGGGTCGTTTAGGGTCCGGTTTTGGTTTTTACCCTTTAACGGCATGTTTTTAACTAAGTGTGATTTTTGCAAATTATCGTCATACCCTCAAACTGGGAGACTCGGGACTACACGGTCAGTTCCTACAAGTTACATTGGCCCCGTACGAGGTGTTCGTGCCTCCTACGGGGTCGTTTGGGGACAGGTTTGGGTTTTCGCCCTTTAACGACATGTTTTCAAGTTTAAGTGTTGATTTTTGCAAATTATCGTCCTATTCACAAACCGGGAGACCCGGGATTACGCTGTCAGTTCCTACAAGTTACATTGGTCCCGTGCGAGGTGTTCGTGCCTCGTACGGGGTCGATTGGGGGTCGGTTTGGGTTTTCACCCTTTAACGGCATGTTTTTAAGATTAAGTGTTCATTTTTGCAAATTATCATAGTACTCTCAAACCGAGAGTCCCGGGACTACGCGATCAGTTCCTACAAGTTATATTGGTCACATGCGAGGTGTTCGTGCCTCCTACGGGGTCATCTGGGGGCTGGTTTGGGTTTTCACCCTTTAATGGCATGTTCTTAAGCTTAAGTGTTGATTTGTGCATATTATCATTGTACTCTCAAACCGGGAGACCCGGGACTACGCGGTCAGTTCTTACAATTTACGTTGGTCTCGTGCGAGGTCTTCGTGCCTCCTACGGGGTCGTTTGGGGGACGGTTTTGGTTTTTACCCTTTAACGGCTTATTTTTAAGTTTAAGTGTTGATTTTAGCAAATTATCATCCTATTCACAAACCGAGAGACCCGGGACTACGCTGTCAGTTCCTACAAGTTACATTGGTCCCGTGCGAGGTGTTCGTGCCTCCTACGGGGTCGATTGGGTGCCGGTTTGGGTTTTCACCCTTTAACGGCCTGTTTTTAACTCTAAGTATGATTTTTGCAAATTATCGTCATATTCTCAAATCGGGAGACCTGGGAATACGTGGTCAGTTCCTAAAAGTTACATTGGTCCCGTGCGAGGTGTTCGTGCCCCCTACGGGGTCGTTTGGGAGGTGGTTTGGGTTTTCACCCTTTAACGGCTTGTTTTAAAGTTTAAGTCCTGATTTTTACAAATCATTGTCATATTCTCAAACCGAGAGACCCGGGAATACGCGGTCTCTTCCTACAAGTTACATTGGTCCCGTGCGAGGTGTACGTGCCTCCTACGGGGTCGTTTGGGGGGTGGTTTGGGTTTTCACCCTTTAACGACTTGTTTTTAAGATTAAGTGTTGATTTTTACAAATTATCGTCCTATTCACAAACCGAGAGACCCGGGACTACGCTGTGAGTTCCTACAAGTTACATTGGTCCCGTGCGAGGTGTTCGTGCCTCCTACGGGGTCGATTGGGGGCCGGTTTGGGTTTTCACCCTTTAACGGCCTGTTTTTAATTCTAAGTGTGATTTTTATAAATTATCGTAATACTCTCAAACCGAGAGACTCGAGACTATGCGGTCAGTTCCTACAAGTTACATTGGTCCCGTGCGAGGTGTTCGTGCCTCCAACGGGGTCGTTTGGGGTTTGGTTTGGTTTTTCACCCTTTGACGGCTTGTTTTTAACTAAGTGTGATTTTGGAAAATTATCGTCATACTCTCAAACCGGGAGACCCAGGACTACGCGGTCAGTTCCTATAAGTTACATTGGTCCCGTGCGAGGTGTTCGTGCCTCCTACGGGGTCGTTTGGGGACTGGTTTGGGTTTTCACCCTTTAACGACATGTTTTTAAGTCTAAGTGTTGATTTTTTCAAATTATCATCCCATTCACAAACTGGGAGACCCAGGACTACGCTGTCAGCTCCTATAAGTTACATTGGTCCCGTGCAAGGTGTCCGTGCCTCCTACGGGATCGATTGGGGGCCGGTTTGGGTTTTCACCCTTTAATGGCCTGTTTTTAATTCTAAGTGTGATTTTTGGAAATTATCATCATACACTCAAATCGGGAGACCCGGGACTACGCGATAAATTCCTACAAGTTACATTAGTCCCGTGCGAGGTGTTCGTGCCTCCTACGATGTCGTTTGGGAGTTGATTTGGGTTTTCACCCTTTGAGGGCTTATTTTTAACTAAGTGTGATTTTTGCAAATTATCATCCTATTCAATAACCGGGAGACCCGAGACTACGCTGTCAGTTCCTACAAGTTACATTGGTCCCGTGCGAGGTGTTTGTGCCTCCTACGGGGTCGATTGGGGGTCGGTTTGGGTTTTCACCCTTTAACGGCATGTTTTTAACTAAGTGTGATTTTTGCAAATTATCGTCATACTCTCAAACCGGGAGACCCGGGACTACGCGGTTAGTTCCTACAAGTTACATTGGCCCCGTACGAGGTGTTCGTGCCTCCTAAGGGGTCGTTTGGGGGCAGGTTTGGGTTTTCACCCTTTAACGACATGTTTTAAAGTTTAAGTGTTGATTTTTGCAAATTATCATCCTATTCAAAAACCGGGAGACCCGGGAGTACGCTGTCAGTTCCTACAAGTTACATTGGTCCCGTGCGAGGTGTTCGTGCCTCGTACGGGGTCGATTGGGGGCCGGTTTTGGTTTTCACCCTTTAACGGCATGTTTTTAAGCTTAAGTGTTGATTTTTGTAAATTATCATCGTACTCTCAAACCGAGAGACCCGGGACTACGCGGTCAGTTCTTACAAGTTACATTGGTCCCGTGCGAGGTATTCGTGCCTCCTACGGGGTCGTTTAGGGTCCGCTTTTGGTTTTTACCCTTTAACGGCATGTTTTTAACTAAGTGTGATTTTTGCAAATTATTGTCATACTCTTAAATCGGGAGACCCGGGACTACGCGGTCAGTTCCTACAAGTTACATTGGCCCCGTACGAGGTGTTCGTGCCTCCTACGGGGTCGTTTGGGGGCTGGTTTGGGTTTTCACCCTTTAACGGCATGTTTTCAAGTTTAAGTGTTGATTTTTGCAAATTATCATCCTATTCACAAACCGGGAGACCCGGGACTACGCTGTCAGTTCCTACAAGTTACATTGGTCCCGTGCGAGGTGTTCGTGCCTCGTACGGGGTCGATTGGGGGCCGGTTTGGGTTTTCACCCTTTAACGGCATGTTTTCAAGCTTAAGTGTTGATTTTTGCAAATTATCATCGTACTCTCAAACCGTGAGACCCGGGACTACGCGTTCAGTTCCTACAAGTTACATTGGTCCCATGCGAGGTGTTCGTTCCTCCTACGGGGTCATCTGGGGGTTGGTTTGGGTTTTCACCCTTTAATGGCATGTTCTTAAGCTTAAGTGTTGATTTGTGCATATTATCATTGTAATCTCAAACCGGGAGACTCGGGACTACGCGGTTAGTTCTTACAAGTTACGTTGGTCCCGTGCGAGGTGTTCGTGCCTCCTACGGGGTCGTTTGGGGGCCATTTGGTTTTTACCCTTTAACGGCATGTTTTTAACTAAGAGAGATTTTAGCAAATTATCTTCATACTCTCAAACCGGGAGACTCGGGACTACGCGGTCAGTTCCTACAAGTTACATTGGTCTTATGCGAGGTGTTCGTGCCTCCTACGGGGTCGTTTGGGGGCTGGTTTGGGTTTTCACCCTTTAACGGTATGTTTTTAAGTTGAAGTGTTGATTTTTACAAATTATCATCCTATTCATAAATTGGGAGACCCGAGACTACTCTGTCAGTTGTTACAAGTTACATTGGTCCCGTTCGTGGTTTTCGTGCCTCGTACGGTGTCGATTGGGGGTTGGTTTGGGTTTTCACCCTTTAATGGCCTGTTTTTAATTCTAAGTGTGATTTTTGTAAATTATCGTCATACTCTCAAACTGGGAGACCCGGGACTACGCGGTCAGTTCCTACAAGTTACATTGGTCCTGTGCGAGGTGTTCGTGCCTCCTACGGGGTCGTTTGGGGGCTGGTTTGGGTTTTCTCCCTTTAACGGCATGTTTTTAAGCTTAAGTGTTGATTTTTGCAAATTATCATCATAATCTCAAACCGGGAGACCCGGGACTACGCGGTTAGTTCCTACAAGTTACATTGGTCCCATGCAAGGTGTTCGTGCCTCCTACGGGGTCGTTTGGGGGATGGTTCGGTTTTTCACCCTTTAACGGCTTATTTTCAAGTTTAAGTGTTGATTTTAGCAAATTACCATCCTATTCACAAACCGAGAGACCCGGGACTACGCTGTCAGTTACTACAAGTTACATTGGTCCCGTGCGAGGTGTTCGTACCTCCTACGGGGTCGATTGGGTGCCGATTTGGGTTTTCACCCTTTAACGTCCTATTTTTAACTCTAAGTGTGATCTTTGCAAATTATCGTCATATTCTCTAACCGGTAGACTCGGGAATACGCGGTCAGTTCCTACAAGTTACATTGGTCCCGTGCGAGATGTTCGTGCCCCCTACGGGGTCGTTTGGGATGTGGTTTGGGTTTTCACCCTTTAACGACTTGTTTTAAAGTTTAAGTCCTGATTTTTGCAAATTATCATCATATTCTAAAACCGGGAGACCCGGGAATATGCGGTCAGTTCCTACAAGTTACATTGGTCCCGTGCGAGGTGTACGTGCCTCGTACGGGGTCGTTTGGGGGGTCGTTTGGGTTTTCACCCTTTAACGGCTTGTTTTTAAGTTTAAGTGTTGATTTTTACAAATTATCATCCTATTCACAAACCGGGAGACCCAGGACTACGCTGTGAGTTCCTACAAGTTACATTGGTCCCGTGCGAGGTGTTCGTGCCTCCTACGGGGTCGATTGGGGGCCGGTTTGGGTTTTCACCCGTTAACAGCCTGTTTTTAATTCTAAGTGTCATTTTTGCAAGTTATCGTCATACTCTCAAATCGGGAGACACGGGACTACGCGGTCAGTTCCTACAAGTTACATTGGTCCCGTGCGAGGTGTTCGTGCCTCCTACGGGGTCGTTTGGGGGTTGGTTTGGGTTTTCACCCTTTGACGGCTTATTTTTAACTAAGTGTGATTTTTGCAAATTATCGTCATACTCTCAAACCGGGAGAACCGGGACTACGCTATCAGTTCCTACAAGTTACATTGGTCCCGTGCGAGGTGTTCGTGCCTCCTACGGGGTCGTTTGGGGATTGGTTTGGGTTTTCACCCTTTAACGGCATGTTTTTAAGCTTAAGTGTTGATTTTTGCAAATTATCATCATACTGTCAAACCGGGAGACCCAGGACTACGCGGTCAGTTCCTACAAGTTACATTGGTCCCGTGGGAGGTGTTCGTGCCTCCTACGGGGTCGTTTGGGGGTTGGTTTGGGTTTTACCCTTTGACGACTTGTTTTTATGTTTAAGTCCTGATTTTTGCAAATTATCGTCATATTCTCAAATCGAGAGACCCGAGAATATACGGTCAGTTCCTACAAGTGACACTGGTCCCGTGCGAGGTGTACGTGCCTCCTACGGGGTAGTTTGGGGGGTGGTTTGGGTTTTCACCCTTTAACGGCTGTTTTTAAGTTTAAGTGTTGATTTTTACAAATTATCATCCTATTCACAAACCGGGAGACCCAGGACTACGCTGTGAGTTCCTACAAGTTACATTGGTCCCGTGCGAGGTGTTCGTGCCTCCTACCGGGTCGATTGGGGGCCGGTTTGGGTTTTCACCCTTTAACAACCTATTTTTAATTCTAAGTGTGATTTTTACAAATTATCGTCATACTCTCAAATCGGGAGACCCAAAACTACGCGGTCAGTTCCTACAAGTTACATTGGTCCCGTGCGAGATGATCGTGCCTCCTACGGGGTCATTTGGGGTTTGGTTTGGTTTTTCACCCTTTGACGGCTTGTTTTTAACTAAGTGTGATTTTGGAAAATTATCGTCATACTCTCAAACCGGGAGACCCAGGACTACGCTGTCAGTTCCTACAAGCTACATTGGTCCCGTGCGAGGTGTTCGTGCCTCCTACGGGGTCGTTTGGGGGCTGGTTTGGGTTTTCACCCTTTAACGGCATGTTTTTAATTCAAAGTGTGATTTTTTCAAATTATCATCATACTCTCAAACCGAGAGACCCGGGACTACGCGGTCAGTTCCTACAAGTTAGATTGGTCCCGTGCAAGGTGTTCGTGCCTCCTACGGGGTCGTTTCGGGGTTGGTTTTGGTTTTCACCCTTTAACGGCATATTTTTAAGCTTAAGTGTTGATTTTTTCAAATTATCGCCATACTCTCAAATCGGGAGACCCGGGACTACGCGGTCAGTTCCAATAAGTTACATTGGTCCCGTGCGAGGTGTTCGTGCCTCCTACGGGGACGATTGCGGACCGATTTGGGTTTTCACCCTTTAACGGCCTATTTTTAACTCTAAGTGAGATTTTTGCAAATTATCGTCATACTCTCAAATCGGGAGACCCGGGACTACGCGGTCAATTCCTACAAGTTACATTGGTCCCGTGCGAGGTGTCCGTGCCTCCTACGGGGTCGTTTAGGGTCCGGTTTTGGTTTTTACCCTTTAACGGCATGTTTTTAACTAAGTGTGATTTTTGCAAATTATCGTCATACCCTCAAACTGGGAGACTCGGGACTACACGGTCAGTTCCTACAAGTTACATTGGCCCCGTACGAGGTGTTCGTGCCTCCTACGGGGTCGTTTGGGGACAGGTTTGGGTTTTCGCCCTTTAACGACATGTTTTCAAGTTTAAGTGTTGATTTTTGCAAATTATCGTCCTATTCACAAACCGGGAGACCCGGGATTACGCTGTCAGTTCCTACAAGTTACATTGGTCCCGTGCGAGGTGTTCGTGCCTCGTACGGGGTCGATTGGGGGTCGGTTTGGGTTTTCACCCTTTAACGGCATGTTTTTAAGCTTAAGTGTTCATTTTTGCAAATTATCATAGTACTCTCAAACCGGGAGTCCCGGGACTACGCGATCAGTTCCTACAAGTTATATTGGTCACATGCGAGGTGTTCGTGCCTCCTACGGGGTCATCTGGGGGCTGGTTTGGGTTTTCACCCTTTAATGGCATGTTCTTAAGCTTAAGTGTTGATTTGTGCATATTATCATTGTACTCTCAAACCGGGAGACCCGGGACTACGCGGTCAGTTCTTACAAGTTACGTTGGTCTCGTGCGAGGTCTTCGTGCCTCCTACGGGGTCGTTTGGGGGACGGTTTTGGTTTTTACCCTTTAACGGCTTATTTTTAAGTTTAAGTGTTGATTTTAGCAAATTATCATCCTATTCACAAACCGAGAGACCCGGGACTACGCTGTCAGTTCCTACAAGTTACATTGGTCCCGTGCGAGGTGTTCGTGCCTCCTACGGGGTCGATTGGGTGCCGGTTTGGGTTTTCACCCTTTAACGGCCTGTTTTTAACTCTAAGTATGATTTTTGCAAATTATCGTCATATTCTCAAATCGGGAGACCTGGGAATACGTGGTCAGTTCCTAAAAGTTACATTGGTCCCGTGCGAGGTGTTCGTGCCCCCTACGGGGTCGTTTGGGAGGTGGTTTGGGTTTTCACCCTTTAACGGCTTGTTTTAAAGTTTAAGTCCTGATTTTTACAAATCATCGTCATATTCTCAAACCGAGAGACCCGGGAATACGCGGTCTCTTCCTACAAGTTACATTGGTCCCGTGCGAGGTGTACGTGCCTCCTACGGGGTCGTTTGGGGGGTGGTTTGGGTTTTCACCCTTTAACGACTTGTTTTTAAGATTAAGTGTTGATTTTTACAAATTATCGTCCTATTCACAAACCGAGAGACCCGGGACTACGCTGTGAGTTCCTACAAGTTACATTGGTCCCGTGCGAGGTGTTCGTGCCTCCTACGGGGTCGATTGGGGGCCGGTTTGGGTTTTCACCCTTTAACGGCCTGTTTTTAATTCTAAGTGTGATTTTTATAAATTATCGTAATACTCTCAAACCGAGAGACTCGAGACTATGCGGTCAGTTCCTACAAGTTACATTGGTCCCGTGCGAGGTGTTCGTGCCTCCAACGGGGTCGTTTGGGGTTTGGTTTGGTTTTTCACCCTTTGACGGCTTGTTTTTAACTAAGTGTGATTTTGGAAAATTATCGTCATACTCTCAAACCGGGAGACCCAGGACTACGCGGTCAGTTCCTATAAGTTACATTGGTCCCGTGCGAGGTGTTCGTGCCTCCTACGGGGTCGTTTGGGGACTAGTTTGGGTTTTCACCCTTTAACGACATGTTTTTAAGTCTAAGTGTTGATTTTTTCAAATTATCATCCCATTCACAAACTGGGAGACCCAGGACTACGCTGTCAGCTCCTATAAGTTACATTGGTCCCGTGCGAGGTGTCCGTGCCTCCTACGGGATCGATTGGGGGCCGGTTTGGGTTTTCACCCTTTAATGGCCTGTTTTTAATTCTAAGTGTGATTTTTGGAAATTATCATCATACACTCAAATCGGGAGACCCGGGACTACGCGATAAATTCCTACAAGTTACATTAGTCCCGTGCGAGGTGTTCGTGCCTCCTACGATGTCGTTTGGGAGTTGATTTGGGTTTTCACCCTTTGAGGGCTTATTTTTAACTAAGTGTGATTTTTGCAAATTATCATCCTATTCAATAACCGGGAGACCCGAGACTACGCTGTCAGTTCCTACAAGTTACATTGGTCCCGTGCGAGGTGTTTGTGCCTCCTACGGGGTCGATTGGGGGTCGGTTTGGGTTTTCACCCTTTAACGGCATGTTTTTAACTAAGTGTGATTTTTGCAAATTATCGTCATACTCTCAAACCGGGAGACCCGGGACTACGCGGTTAGTTCCTACAAGTTACATTGGCCCCGTACGAGGTGTTCGTGCCTCCTAAGGGGTCGTTTGGGGGCAGGTTTGGGTTTTCACCCTTTAACGACATGTTTTAAAGTTTAAGTGTTGATTTTTGCAAATTATCATCCTATTCAAAAACCGGGAGACCCGAGAGTACGATGTCAGTTCCTACAAGTTACATTGGTCCCGTGCGAGGTGTTCGTGCCTCGTACGGGGTCGATTGGGGGCCGGTTTTGGTTTTCACCCTTTAACGGCATGTTTTTAAGCTTAAGTGTTGATTTTTGTAAATTATCATCGTACTCTCAAACCGAGAGACCCGGGACTACGCGGTCAGTTCTTACAAGTTACATTGGTCCCGTGCGAGGTATTCGTGCCTCCTACGGGGTCGTTTAGGGTCCGCTTTTGGTTTTTACCCTTTAACGGCATGTTTTTAACTAAGTGTGATTTTTGCAAATTATTGTCATACTCTTAAATCGGGAGACCCGGGACTACGCGGTCAGTTCCTACAAGTTACATTGGCCCCGTACGAGGTGTTCGTGCCTCCTACGGGGTCGTTTGGGGGCTGGTTTGGGTTTTCACCCTTTAACGGCATGTTTTCAAGTTTAAGTGTTGATTTTTGCAAATTATCATCCTATTCACAAACCGGGAGACCCGGGACTACGCTGTCAGTTCCTACAAGTTACATTGGTCCCGTGCGAGGTGTTCGTGCCTCGTACGGGGTCGATTGGGGGCCGGTTTGGGTTTTCACCCTTTAACGGCATGTTTTCAAGCTTAAGTGTTGATTTTTGCAAATTATCATCGTACTCTCAAACCGTGAGACCCGGGACTACGCGTTCAGTTCCTACAAGTTACATTGGTCCCATGCGAGGTGTTCGTGCCTCCTACGGGGTCATCTGGGGGTTGGTTTGGGTTTTCACCCTTTAATGGCATGTTCTTAAGCTTAAGTGTTGATTTGTGCATATTATCATTGTACTCTCAAACCGGGAGACTCGGGACTACGCGGTTAGTTCTTACAAGTTACGTTGGTCCCGTGCGAGGTGTTCGTGCCTCCTACGGGGTCGTTTGGGGGCCATTTGGTTTTTACCCTTTCACGGCATGTTTTTAACTAAGTGTGATTTTAGCAAATTATCTTCATACTCTCAAACCGGGAGACTCGGGACTACGCGGTCAGTTCCTACAAGTTACATTGGTCTTATGCGAGGTGTTCGTGCCTCCTACGGGGTCGTTTGGGGGCTGGTTTGGGTTTTCACCCTTTAACGGTATGTTTTTAAGTTGAAGTGTTGATTTTTACAAATTATCATCATATTCATAAATTGGGAGACCCGAGACTACTCTGTCAGTTGTTACAAGTTACATTGGTCCCGTTCGTGGTTTTCGTGCCTCGTACGGTGTCGATTGGGGGTTGGTTTGGGTTTTCACCCTTTAATGGCCTGTTTTTAATTCTAAGTGTGATTTTTGTAAATTATCGTCATACTCTCAAACTGGGAGACCCGGGACTACGCGGTCAGTTCCTACAAGTTACATTGGTCCTGTGCGAGGTGTTCGTGCCTCCTACGGGGTCGTTTGGGGGCTGGTTTGGGTTTTCTCCCTTTAACGGCATGTTTTTAAGCTTAAGTGTTGATTTTTGCAAATTATCATCATAATCTCAAACCGGGAGACCCGGGACTACGCGTTTAGTTCCTACAAGTTACATTGGTCCCGTGCAAGGTGTTCGTGCCTCCTACGGGGTCGTTTGGGGGATGGTTCGGTTTTTCACCCTTTAACGGCTTATTTTCAAGTTTAAGTGTTGATTTTAGCAAATTACCATCCTATTCACAAACTGAGAGACCCGGGACTACGCTGTCAGTTACTACAAGTTACATTGGTCCCGTGCGAGGTGTTCGTACCTCCTACGGGGTCGATTGGGTGCCGATTTGGGTTTTCACCCTTTAACGTCCTATTTTTAACTCTAAGTGTGATCTTTGCAAATTATCGTCATATTCTCTAACCGGTAGACTCGGGAATACGCGGTCAGTTCCTACAAGTTACATTGGTCCCGTGCGAGATGTTCGTGCCCCCTACAGGGTCGTTTGGGATGTGGTTTGGGTTTTCACCCTTTAACGACTTGTTTTAAAGTTTAAGTCCTGATTTTTGCAAATTATCATCATATTCTAAAACCGGGAGACCCGGGAATATGCGGTCAGTTCCTACAAGTTACATTGGTCCCGTGCGAGGTGTACGTGCCTCGTACGGGGTCGTTTGGGGGGTCGTTTGGGTTTTCACCCTTTAACGGCTTGTTTTTAAGTTTAAGTGTTGATTTTTACAAATTATCATCCTATTCACAAACCGGGAGACCCAGGACTACGCTGTGAGTTCCTACAAGTTACATTGGTCCCGTGCGAGGTGTTCGTGCCTCCTACGGGGTCGATTGGGGGCCGGTTTGGGTTTTCACCCGTTAACAGCCTGTTTTTAATTCTAAGTGTCATTTTTGCAAGTTATCGTCATACTCTCAAATCGGGAGACACGGGACTACGCGGTCAGTTCCTACAAGTTACATTGGTCCCGTGCGAGGTGTTCGTGCCTCCTACGGGGTCGTTTGGGGGTTGGTTTGGGTTTTCACCCTTTGACGGCTTATTTTTAACTAAGTGTGATTTTTGCAAATTATCGTCATACTCTCAAACCGGGAGAACCGGGACTACGCTATCAGTTCCTACAAGTTACATTGGTCCTGTGCGAGGTGTTCGTGCCTCCTACGGGGTCGTTTGGGGGTTGGTTTGGGTTTTCACCCTTTAACGGCATGTTTTTAAGCTTAAGTGTTGATTTTTGCAAATTATCATCATACTGTCAAACCGGGAGACCCAGGACTACGCGGTCAGTTCCTACAAGTTACATTGGTCCCGTGCGAGGTGTTCGTGCCTCCTACGGGGTCGTTTGGGGGTTGGTTTGGGTTTTACCCTTTGACGACTTGTTTTTATGTTTAAGTCCTGATTTTTGCAAATTATCGTCATATTCTCAAATCGAGAGACCCGAGAATATACGGTCAGTTCCTACAAGTGACACTGGTCCCGTGCGAGGTGTACGTGCCTCCTACGGGGTAGTTTGGGGGGTGGTTTGGGTTTTCACCCTTTAACGGCTGTTTTTAAGTTTAAGTGTTGATTTTTACAAATTATCATCCTATTCACAAACCGGGAGACCCAGGACTACGCTGTGAGTTCCTACAAGTTACATTGGTCCCGTGCGAGGTGTTCGTGCCTCCTACCGGGTCGATTGGGGGCCGGTTTGGGTTTTCACCCTTTAACAACCTATTTTTAATTCTAAGTGTGATTTTTACAAATTATCGTCATACTCTCAAATCGGGAGACCCAAAACTACGCGGTCAGTTCCTACAAGTTACATTGGTCCCGTGCGAGATGATCGTGCCTCCTACGGGGTCATTTGGGGTTTGGTTTGGTTTTTCACCCTTTGACGGCTTGTTTTTAACTAAGTGTGATTTTGGAAAATTATCGTCATACTCTCAAACCGGGAGACCCAGGACTACGCTGTCAGTTCCTACAAGCTACATTGGTCCCGTGCGAGGTGTTCGTGCCTCCTACGGGGTCGTTTGGGGGCTGGTTTGGGTTTTCACCCTTTAACGGCATGTTTTTAATTCAAAGTGTGATTTTTTCAAATTATCATCATACTCTCAAACCGAGAGACCCGGGACTACGCGGTCAGTTCCTACAAGTTAGATTGGTCCCGTGCAAGGTGTTCGTGCCTCCTACGGGGTCGTTTCGGGGTTGGTTTTGGTTTTCACCCTTTAACGGCATATTTTTAAGCTTAAGTGTTGATTTTTTCAAATTATCGCCATACTCTCAAATCGGGAGACCCGGGACTACGCGGTCAGTTCCAATAAGTTACATTGGTCCCGTGCGAGGTGTTCGTGCCTCCTACGGGGACGATTGCGGACCGATTTGGGTTTTCACCCTTTAACGGCCTATTTTTAACTCTAAGTGAGATTTTTGCAAATTATCGTCATACTCTCAAATCGGGAGACCCGGGACTACGCGGTCAATTCCTACAAGTTACATTGGTCCCGTGCGAGGTGTCCGTGCCTCCTACGGGGTCGTTTAGGGTCCGGTTTTGGTTTTTACCCTTTAACGGCATGTTTTTAACTAAGTGTGATTTTTGCAAATTATCGTCATACCCTCAAACTGGGAGACTCGGGACTACACGGTCAGTTCCTACAAGTTACATTGGCCCCGTACGAGGTGTTCGTGCCTCCTACGGGGTCGTTTGGGGACAGGTTTGGGTTTTCGCCCTTTAACGACATGTTTTCAAGTTTAAGTGTTGATTTTTGCAAATTATCGTCCTATTCACAAACCGGGAGACCCGGGATTACGCTGTCAGTTCCTACAAGTTACATTGGTCCCGTGCGAGGTGTTCGTGCCTCGTACGGGGTCGATTGGGGGTCGGTTTGGGTTTTCACCCTTTAACGGCATGTTTTTAAGCTTAAGTGTTCATTTTTGCAAATTATCATAGTACTCTCAAACCGGGAGTCCCGGGACTACGCGATCAGTTCCTACAAGTTATATTGGTCACATGCGAGGTGTTCGTGCCTCCTACGGGGTCATCTGGGGGCTGGTTTGGGTTTTCACCCTTTAATGGCATGTTCTTAAGCTTAAGTGTTGATTTGTGCATATTATCATTGTACTCTCAAACCGGGAGACCCGGGACTACGCGGTCAGTTCTTACAAGTTACGTTGGTCTCGTGTGAGGTCTTCGTGCCTCCTCCGGGGTCGTTTGGGGGACGGTTTTGGTTTTCACCCTTTAACGGCTTATTTTTAAGTTTAAGTGTTGATTTTAGCAAATTATCATCCTATTCACAAACCGAGAGACCCGGGACTACGCTGTCAGTTCCTACAAGTTACATTGGTCCCGTGCGAGGTGTTCGTGCCTCCTACGGGGTCGTTTAGGGTCCGGTTTTGGTTTTTACCCTTTAACGGCATGTTTTTAACTAAGTGTGATTTTTGCAAATTATCGTCATACCCTCAAACTGGGAGACTCGGGACTACACGGTCAGTTCCTACAAGTTACATTGGCCCCGTACGAGGTGTTCGTGCCTCCTACGGGGTCGTTTGGGGACAGGTTTGGGTTTTCGCCCTTTAACGACATGTTTTCAAGTTTAAGTGTTGATTTTTGCAAATTATCGTCCTATTCACAAACCGAGAGACCCGGGATTACGCTGTCAGTTCCTACAAGTTACATTGGTCCCGTGCGAGGTGTTCGTGCCTCGTACGGGGTCGATTGGGGGTCGGTTTGGGTTTTCACCCTTTAACGGCATGTTTTTAAGCTTAAGTGTTCATTTTTGCAAATTATCATAGTACTCTCAAACCGAGAGTCCCGGGACTACGCGATCAGTTCCTACAAGTTATATTGGTCACATGCGAGGTGTTCGTGCCTCCTACGGGGTCATCTGGGGGCTGGTTTGGGTTTTCACCCTTTAATGGCATGTTCTTAAGCTTAAGTGTTGATTTGTGCATATTATCATTATACTCTCAAACCGGGAGACCCGGGACTACGCGGTCAGTTCTTACAAGTTACGTTGGTCTCGTGCGAGGTCTTCGTGCCTCCTACGGGGTCGTTTGGGGGACGGTTTTGGTTTTTACCCTTTAACGGCTTATTTTTAAGTTTAAGTGTTGATTTTAGCAAATTATCATCCTATTCACAAACCGAGAGACCCGGGACTACGCTGTCAGTTCCTACAAGTTACATTGGTCCCGTGCGAGGTGTTTGTGCCTCCTACGGGGTCGATTGGGTGCCGGTTTGGGTTTTCACCCTTTAACGGCCTGTTTTTAACTCTAAGTATGATTTTTGCAAATTATCGTCATATTCTCAAATCGGGAGACCTGGGAATACGTGGTCAGTTCCTAAAAGTTACATTGGTCCCGTGCGAGGTGTTCGTGCCCCCTACGGGGTCGTTTGGGAGGTGGTTTGGGTTTTCACCCTTTAACGGCTTGTTTTAAAGTTTAAGTCCTGATTTTTACAAATCATTGTCATATTCTCAAACCGAGAGACCCGGGAATACGCGGTCTCTTCCTACAAGTTACATTGGTCCCGTGCGAGGTGTACGTGCCTCCTACGGGGTCGTTTGGGGGGTGGTTTGGGTTTTCACCCTTTAACGACTTGTTTTTAAGATTAAGTGTTGATTTTTACAAATTATCGTCCTATTCACAAACCGAGAGACCCGGGACTACGCTGTGAGTTCCTACAAGTTACATTGGTCCCGTGCGAGGTGTTCGTGCCTCCTACGGGGTCGATTGGGGGCCGGTTTGGGTTTTCACCCTTTAACGGCCTGTTTTTAATTCTAAGTGTGATTTTTATAAATTATCGTAATACTCTCAAACCGAGAGACTCGAGACTATGCGGTCAGTTCCTACAAGTTACATTGGTCCCGTGCGAGGTGTTCGTGCCTCCAACGGGGTCGTTTGGGGTTTGGTTTGGTTTTTCACCCTTTGACGGCTTGTTTTTAACTAAGTGTGATTTTGGAAAATTATCGTCATACTCTCAAACCGGGAGACCCAGGACTACGCGGTCAGTTCCTATAAGTTACATTGGTCCCGTGCGAGGTGTTCGTGCCTCCTACGGGGTCGTTTGGGGACTGGTTTGGGTTTTCACCCTTTAACGACATGTTTTTAAGTCTAAGTGTTGATTTTTTCAAATTATCATCCCATTCACAAACTGGGAGACCCAGGACTACGCTGTCAGCTCCTATAAGTTACATTGGTCCCGTGCGAGGTGTCCGTGCCTCCTACGGGATCGATTGGGGGCCGGTTTGGGTTTTCACCCTTTAATGGCCTGTTTTTAATTCTAAGTGTGATTTTTGGAAATTATCATCATACACTCAAATCGGGAGACCCGGGACTACGCGATAAATTCCTACAAGTTACATTAGTCCCGTGCGAGGTGTTCGTGCCTCCTACGATGTCGTTTGGGAGTTGATTTGGGTTTTCACCCTTTGAGGGCTTATTTTTAACAAAGTGTGATTTTTGCAAATTATCATCCTATTCAATAACCGGGAGACCCGAGACTACGCTGTCAGTTCCTACAAGTTACATTGGTCCCGTGCGAGGTGTTTGTGCCTCCTACGGGGTCGATTGGGGGTCGGTTTGGGTTTTCACCCTTTAACGGCATGTTTTTAACTAAGTGTGATTTTTGCAAATTATCGTCATACTCTCAAACCGGGAGACCCGGGACTACGCGGTTAGTTCCTACAAGTTACATTGGCCCCGTACGAGGTGTTCGTGCCTCCTAAGGGGTCGTTTGGGGGCAGGTTTGGGTTTTCACCCTTTAACGACATGTTTTAAAGTTTAAGTGTTGATTTTTGCAAATTATCATCCTATTCAAAAACCGGGAGACCCGAGAGTACGATGTCAGTTCCTACAAGTTACATTGGTCCCGTGCGAGGTGTTCGTGCCTCGTACGGGGTCGATTGGGGGCCGGTTTTGGTTTTCACCCTTTAACGGCATGTTTTTAAGCTTAAGTGTTGATTTTTGTAAATTATCATCGTACTCTCAAACCGAGAGACCCGGGACTACGCGGTCAGTTCTTACAAGTTACATTGGTCCCGTGCGAGGTATTCGTGCCTCCTACGGGGTCGTTTAGGGTCCGCTTTTGGTTTTTACCCTTTAACGGCATGTTTTTAACTAAGTGTGATTTTTTCAAATTATTGTCATACTCTTAAATCGGGAGACCCGGGACTACGCGGTCAGTTCCTACAAGTTACATTGGCCCCGTACGAGGTGTTCGTGCCTCCTACGGGGTCGTTTGGGTTTTCACCCTTTAACGACATGTTTTAAAGTTTAAGTGTTGATTTTTGCAAATTATCATCCTATTCAAAAACCGGGAGACCCGAGAGTACGATGTCAGTTCCTACAAGTTACATTGGTCCCGTGCGAGGTGTTCGTGCCTCGTACGGGGTCGATTGGGGGCCGGTTTTGGTTTTCACCCTTTAACGGCATGTTTTTAAGCTTAAGTGTTGATTTTTGTAAATTATCATCGTACTCTCAAACCGAGAGACCCGGGACTACGCGGTCAGTTCTTACAAGTTACATTGGTCCCGTGCGAGGTATTCGTGCCTCCTACGGGGTCGTTTAGGGTCCGCTTTTGGTTTTTACCCTTTAACGGCATGTTTTTAACTAAGTGTGATTTTTGCAAATTATTGTCATACTCTTAAATCGGGAGACCCGGGACAACGCGGTCAGTTCCTACAAGTTACATTGGCCCCGTACGAGGTGTTCGTGCCTCCTACGGGGTCGTTTGGGGGCTGGTTTGGGTTTTCACCCTTTAACGGCATGTTTTCAAGTTTAAGTGTTGATTTTTGCAAATTATCATCCTATTCACAAACCGGGAGACCCGGGACTACGCTGTCAGTTCCTACAAGTTACATTGGTCCCGTGCGAGGTGTTCGTGCCTCGTACGGGGTCGATTGGGGGCCGGTTTGGGTTTTCACCCTTTAACGGCATGTTTTCAAGCTTAAGTGTTGATTTTTGCAAATTATCATCGTACTCTCAAACCGTGAGACCCGGGACTACGCGTTCAGTTCCTACAAGTTACATTGGTCCCATGCGAGGTGTTCGTGCCTCCTACGGGGTCATCTGGGGGTTGGTTTGGGTTTTCACCCTTTAATGGCATGTTCTTAAGCTTAAGTGTTGATTTGTGCATATTATCATTGTACTCTCAAACCGGGAGACTCGGGACTACGCGGTTAGTTCTTACAAGTTACGTTGGTCCCGTGCGAGGTGTTCGTGCCTCCTACGGGGTCGTTTGGGGGCCATTTGGTTTTTACCCTTTAACGGCATGTTTTTAACTAAGAGAGATTTTAGCAAATTATCTTCATACTCTCAAACCGGGAGACTCGGGACTACGCGGTCAGTTCCTACAAGTTACATTGGTCTTATGCGAGGTGTTCGTGCCTCCTACGGGGTCGTTTGGGGGCTGGTTTGGGTTTTCACCCTTTAACGGTATGTTTTTAAGTTGAAGTGTTGATTTTTACAAATTATCATCCTATTCATAAATTGGGAGACCCGAGACTACTCTGTCAGTTGTTACAAGTTACATTGGTCCCGTTCGTGGTTTTCGTGCCTCGTACGGTGTCGATTGGGGGTTGGTTTGGGTTTTCACCCTTTAATGGCCTGTTTTTAATTCTAAGTGTGATTTTTGTAAATTATCGTCATACTCTCAAACTGGGAGACCCCGGACTACGCGGTCAGTTCCTACAAGTTACATTGGTCCTGTGCGAGGTGTTCGTGCCTCCTACGGGGTCGTTTGGGGGCTGGTTTGGGTTTTCTCCCTTTAACGGCATGTTTTTAAGCTTAAGTGTTGATTTTTGCAAATTATCATCATAATCTCAAACCGGGAGACCCGGGACTACGCGGTTAGTTCCTACAAGTTACATTGGTCCCGTGCAAGGTGTTCGTGCCTCCTACGGGGTCGTTTGGGGGATGGTTCGGTTTTTCACCCTTTAACGGCTTATTTTCAAGTTTAAGTGTTGATTTTAGCAAATTACCATCCTATTCACAAACCGAGAGACCCGGGACTACGCTGTCAGTTACTACAAGTTACATTGGTCCCGTGCGAGGTGTTCGTACCTCCTACGGGGTCGATTGGGTGCCGATTTGGGTTTTCACCCTTTAACGTCCTATTTTTAACTCTAAGTGTGATCTTTGCAAATTATCGTCATATTCTCTAACCGGTAGACTCGGGAATACGCGGTCAGTTCCTACAAGTTACATTGGTCCCGTGCGAGATGTTCGTGCCCCCTACGGGGTCGTTTGGGATGTGGTTTGGGTTTTCACCCTTTAACGACTTGTTTTAAAGTTTAAGTCCTGATTTTTGCAAATTATCATCATATTCTAAAACCGGGAGACCCGGGAATATGCGGTCAGTTCCTACAAGTTACATTGGTCCCGTGCGAGGTGTACGTGCCTCGTACGGGGTCGTTTGGGGGGTCGTTTGGGTTTTCACCCTTTAACGGCTTGTTTTTAAGTTTAAGTGTTGATTTTTACAAATTATCATCCTATTCACAAACCGGGAGACCCAGGACTACGCTGTGAGTTCCTACAAGTTACATTGGTCCCGTGCGAGGTGTTCGTGCCTCCTACGGGGTCGATTGGGGGCCGGTTTGGGTTTTCACCCGTTAACAGCCTGTTTTTAATTCTAAGTGTCATTTTTGCAAGTTATCGTCATACTCTCAAATCGGGAGACACGGGACTACGCGGTCAGTTCCTACAAGTTACATTGGTCCCGTGCGAGGTGTTCGTGCCTCCTACGGGGTCGTTTGGGGGTTGGTTTGGGTTTTCACCCTTTGACGGCTTATTTTTAACTAAGTGTGATTTTTGCAAATTATCGTCATACTCTCAAACCGGGAGAACCGGGACTACGCTATCAGTTCCTACAAGTTACATTGGTCCCGTGCGAGGTGTTCGTGCCTCCTACGGAGTCGTTTGGGGGTTGGTTTGGGTTTTCACCCTTTAACGGCATGTTTTTAAGCTTAAGTGTTGATTTTTGCAAATTATCATCATACTGTCAAACCGGGAGACCCAGGACTACGCGGTCAGTTCCTACAAGTTACATTGGTCCCGTGCGAGGTGTTCGTGCCTCCTACGGGGTCGTTTGGGGGTTGGTTTGGGTTTTACCCTTTGACGACTTGTTTTTATGTTTAAGTCCTGATTTTTGCAAATTATCGTCATATTCTCAAATCGAGAGACCCGAGAATATACGGTCAGTTCCTACAAGTGACACTGGTCCCGTGCGAGGTGTACGTGCCTCCTACGGGGTAGTTTGGGGGGTGGTTTGGGTTTTCACCCTTTAACGGCTGTTTTTAAGTTTAAGTGTTGATTTTTACAAATTATCATCCTATTCACAAACCGGGAGACCCAGGACTACGCTGTGAGTTCCTACAAGTTACATTGGTCCCGTGCGAGGTGTTCGTGCCTCCTACCGGGTCGATTGGGGGCCGGTTTGGGTTTTCACCCTTTAACAACCTATTTTTAATTCTAAGTGTGATTTTTACAAATTATCGTCATACTCTCAAATCGGGAGACCCAAAACTACGCGGTCAGTTCCTACAAGTTACATTGGTCCCGTGCGAGATGATCGTGCCTCCTACGGGGTCATTTGGGGTTTGGTTTGGTTTTTCACCCTTTGACGGCTTGTTTTTAACTAAGTGTGATTTTGGAAAATTATCGTCATACTCTCAAACCGGGAGACCCAGGACTACGCTGTCAGTTCCTACAAGCTACATTGGTCCCGTGCGAGGTGTTCGTGCCTCCTACGAGGTCGTTTGGGGGCTGGTTTGGGTTTTCACCCTTTAACGGCATGTTTTTAATTCAAAGTGTGATTTTTTCAAATTATCATCATACTCTCAAACCGAGAGACCCGGGACTACGCGGTCAGTTCCTACAAGTTAGATTGGTCCCGTGCAAGGTGTTCGTGCCTCCTACGGGGTCGTTTCGGGGTTGGTTTTGGTTTTCACCCTTTAACGGCATATTTTTAAGCTTAAGTGTTGATTTTTTCAAATTATCGCCATACTCTCAAATCGGGAGACCCGGGACTACGCGGTCAGTTCCAATAAGTTACATTGGTCCCGTGCGAGGTGTTCGTGCCTCCTACGGGGACGATTGCGGACCGATTTGGGTTTTCACCCTTTAACGGCCTATTTTTAACTCTAAGTGAGATTTTTGCAAATTATCGTCATACTCTCAAATCGGGAGACCCGGGACTACGCGGTCAATTCCTACAAGTTACATTGGTACCGTGCGAGGTGTCCGTGCCTCCTACGGGGTCGTTTAGGGTCCGGTTTTGGTTTTTACCCTTTAACGGCATGTTTTTAACTAAGTGTGATTTTTGCAAATTATCGTCATACCCTCAAACTGGGAGACTCGGGACTACACGGTCAGTTCCTACAAGTTACATTGGCCCCGTACGAGGTGTTCGTGCCTCCTACGGGGTCGTTTGGGGACAGGTTTGGGTTTTCGCCCTTTAACGACATGTTTTCAAGTTTAAGTGTTGATTTTTGCAAATTATCGTCCTATTCACAAACCGGGAGACCCGGGATTACGCTGTCAGTTCCTACAAGTTACATTGGTCCCGTGCGAGGTGTTCGTGCCTCGTACGGGGTCGATTGGGGGTCGGTTTGGGTTTTCACCCTTTAACGGCATGTTTTTAAGCTTAAGTGTTCATTTTTGCAAATTATCATAGTACTCTCAAACCGGGAGTCCCGGGACTACGCGATCAGTTCCTACAAGTTATATTGGTCACATGCGAGGTGTTCGTGCCTCCTACGGGGTCATCTGGGGGCTGGTTTGGGTTTTCACCCTTTAATGGCATGTTCTTAAGCTTAAGTGTTGATTTGTGCATATTATCATTGTACTCTCAAACCGGGAGACCCGGGACTACGCGGTCAGTTCTTACAAGTTACGTTGGTCTCGTGCGAGGTCTTCGTGCCTCCTACGGGGTCGTTTGGGGGACGGTTTTGGTTTTTACCCTTTAACGGCTTATTTTTAAGTTTAAGTGTTGATTTTAGCAAATTATCATCCTATTCATAAACCGAGAGACCCGGGACTACGCTGTCAGTTCCTACAAGTTACATTGGTCCCGTGCGAGGTGTTCGTGCCTCCTACGGGGTCGATTGGGTGCCGGTTTGGGTTTTCACCCTTTAACGGCCTGTTTTTAACTCTAAGTATGATTTTTGCAAATTATCGTCATATTCTCAAATCGGGAGACCTGGGAATACGCGGTCAGTTCCTAAAAGTTACATTGGTCCCGTGCGAGGTGTTCGTGCCCCCTACGGGGTCGTTTGGGAGGTGGTTTGGGTTTTCACCCTTTAACGGCTTGTTTTAAAGTTTAAGTCCTAATTTTTACAAATCATCGTCATATTCTCAAACCGAGAGACCCGGGAATACGCGGTCTCTTCCTACAAGTTACATTGGTCCCGTGCGAGGTGTACGTGCCTCCTACGGGGTCGTTTGGGGGGTGGTTTGGGTTTTCACCCTTTAACGACTTGTTTTTAAGATTAAGTGTTGATTTTTACAAATTATCGTCCTATTCACAAACCGAGAGACCCGGGACTACGCTGTGAGTTCCTACAAGTTACATTGGTCCCGTGCGAGGTGTTCGTGCCTCCTACGGGGTCGATTGGGGGCCGGTTTGGGTTTTCACCCTTTAACGGCCTGTTTTTAATTCTAAGTGTGATTTTTATAAATTATCGTAATACTCTCAAACCGAGAGACTCGAGACTATGCGGTCAGTTCCTACAAGTTACATTGGTCCCGTGCGAGGTGTTCGTGCCTCCAACGGGGTCGTTTGGGGTTTGGTTTGGTTTTTCACCCTTTGACGGCTTGTTTTTAACTAAGTGTGATTTTGGAAAATTATCGTCATACTCTCAAACCGGGAGACCCAGGACTACGCGGTCAGTTCCTATAAGTTACATTGGTCCCGTGCGAGGTGTTCGTGCCTCCTACGGGGTCGTTTGGGGACTGGTTTGGGTTTTCACCCTTTAACGACATGTTTTTAAGTCTAAGTGTTGATTTTTTCAAATTATCATCCCATTCACAAACTGGGAGACCCAGGACTACGCTGTCAGCTCCTATAAGTTACATTGGTCCCGTGCGAGGTGTCCGTGCCTCCTACGGGATCGATTGGGGGCCGGTTTGGGTTTTCACCCTTTAATGGCCTGTTTTTAATTCTAAGTGTGATTTTTGGAAATTATCATCATACACTCAAATCGGGAGACCCGGGACTACGCGATAAATTCCTACAAGTTACATTAGTCCCGTGCGAGGTGTTCGTGCCTCCTACGATGTCGTTTGGGAGTTGATTTGGGTTTTCACCCTTTGAGGGCTTATTTTTAACTAAGTGTGATTTTTGCAAATTATCATCCTATTCAATAACCGGGAGACCCGAGACTACGCTGTCAGTTCCTACAAGTTACATTGGTCCCGTGCGAGGTGTTTGTGCCTCCTACGGGGTCGATTGGGGGTCGGTTTGGGTTTTCACCCTTTAACGGCATGTTTTTAACTAAGTGTGATTTTTGCAAATTATCGTCATACTCTCAAACCGGGAGACCCGGGACTACGCGGTTAGTTCCTACAAGTTACATTGGCCCCGTACGAGGTGTTCGTGCCTCCTAAGGGGTCGTTTGGGGGCAGGTTTGGGTTTTCACCCTTTAACGACATGTTTTAAAGTTTAAGTGTTGATTTTTGCAAATTATCATCCTATTCAAAAACCGGGAGACCCGGGAGTACGCTGTCAGTTCCTACAAGTTACATTGGTCCCGTGCGAGGTGTTCGTGCCTCGTACGGGGTCGATTGGGGGCCGGTTTTGGTTTTCACCCTTTAACGGCATGTTTTTAAGCTTAAGTGTTGATTTTTGTAAATTATCATCGTACTCTCAAACCGAGAGACCCGGGACTACGCGGTCAGTTCCTACAAGTTACATTGGTCCCGTGCGAGGTATTCGTGCCTCCTACGGGGTCGTTTAGGGTCCGCTTTTGGTTTTTACCCTTTAACGGCATGTTTTTAACTAAGTGTGATTTTTGCAAATTATTGTCATACTCTTAAATCGGGAGACCCGGGACTACGCGGTCAGTTCCTACAAGTTACATTGGCCCCGTACGAGGTGTTCGTGCCTCCTACGGGGTCGTTTGGGGGCTGGTTTGGGTTTTCACCCTTTAACGGCATGTTTTCAAGTTTAAGTGTTGATTTTTGCAAATTATCATCCTATTCACAAACCGGGAGACCCGGGACTACGCTGTCAGTTCCTACAAGTTACATTGGTCCCGTGCGAGGTGTTCGTGCCTCGTACGGGGTCGATTGGGGGCCGGTTTGGGTTTTCACCCTTTAACGGCATGTTTTCAAGCTTAAGTGTTGATTTTTGCAAATTATCATCGTACTCTCAAACCGTGAGACCCGGGACTACGCGTTCAGTTCCTACAAGTTACATTGGTCCCATGCGAGGTGTTCGTGCCTCCTACGGGGTCATCTGGGGGTTGGTTTGGGTTTTCACCCTTTAATGGCATGTTCTTAAGCTTAAGTGTTGATTTGTGCATATTATCATTGTACTCTCAAACCGGGAGACCCGGGACTACGCGGTTAGTTCTTACAAGTTACGTTGGTCCCGTGCGAGGTGTTCGTGCCTCCTACGGGGTCGTTTGGGGGCCATTTGGTTTTTACCCTTTAACGGCATGTTTTTAACTAAGTGTGATTTTAGCAAATTATCTTCATACTCTCAAATCGGGAGACTCGGGACTACGCGGTCAGTTCCTACAAGTTACATTGGTCTTATGCGAGGTGTTCGTGCCTCCTACGGGGTCGTTTGGGGGCTGGTTTGGGTTTTCACCCTTTAACGGTATGTTTTTAAGTTGAAGTGTTGATTTTTACAAATTATCATCCTATTCATAAATCGGGAGACCCGAGACTACTCTGTCAGTTGTTACAAGTTACATTGGTCCCGTTCGTGGTTTTCGTGCCTCGTACGGTGTCGATTGGGGGTTGGTTTGGGTTTTCACCCTTTAATGGCCTGTTTTTAATTCTAAGTGTGATTTTTGTAAATTATCGTCATACTCTCAAACTGGGAGACCCGGGACTACGCGGTCAGTTCCTACAAGTTACATTGGTCCTGTGCGAGGTGTTCGTGTCTCCTACGGGGTCGTTTGGGGGCTGATTTGGGTTTTCTCCCTTTAACGGCATGTTTTTAAGCTTAAGTGTTGATTTTTGCAAATTATCATCATAATCTCAAACCGGGAGACCCGGGACTACGCGGTTAGTTCCTACAAGTTACATTGGTCCCGTGCAAGGTGTTCGTGCCTCCTACGGGGTCGTTTGGGGGATGGTTCGGTTTTTCACCCTTTAACGGCTTATTTTCAAGTTTAAGTGTTGATTTTAGCAAATTACCATCCTATTCACAAACCGAGAGACCCGGGACTACGCTGTCAGTTACTACAAGTTACATTGGTCCCGTACGAGGTGTTCGTACCTCCTACGGGGTCGATTGGGTGCCGATTTGGGTTTTCACCCTTTAACGTCCTATTTTTAACTCTAAGTGTGATCTTTGCAAATTATCGTCATATTCTCTAACCGGTAGACTCGGGAATACGCGGTCAGTTCCTACAAGTTACATTGGTCCCGTGCGAGATGTTCGTGCCCCCTACGGGGTCGTTTGGGATGTGGTTTGGGTTTTCACCCTTTAACGACTTGTTTTAAAGTTTAAGTCCTGATTTTTGCAAATTATCATCATATTCTAAAACCGGGAGACCCGGGAATATGCGGTCAGTTCCTACAAGTTACATTGGTCCCGTGCGAGGTGTACGTGCCTCGTACGGGGTCGTTTGGGGGGTCGTTTGGGTTTTCACCCTTTAACGGCTTCTTTTTAAGTTTAAGTGTTGATTTTTACAAATTATCATCCTATTCACAAACCGGGAGACCCAGGACTACGCTGTGAGTTCCTACAAGTTACATTGGTCCCGTGCGAGGTGTTCGTGCCTCCTACGGGGTCGATTGGGGGCCGGTTTGGGTTTTCACCCGTTAACAGCCTGTTTTAAATTCTAAGTGTCATTTTTGCAAGTTATCATCATACTCTCAAATCGGGAGACACGGGACTACGCGGTCAGTTCCTACAAGTTACATTGGTCCCGTGCGAGGTGTTCGTGCCTCCTACGGGGTCGTTTGGGGGTTGGTTTGGGTTTTCACCCTTTGACGGCTTATTTTTAACTAAGTGTGATTTTTGCAAATTATCGTCATACTCTCAAACCGGGAGAACCGGGACTACGCTATCAGTTCCTACAAGTTACATTGGTCCCGTGCGAGGTGTTCGTGCCTCCTACGGGGTCGTTTGGGGGTTGGTTTGGGTTTTCACCCTTTAACGGCATGTTTTTAAGCTTAAGTGTTGATTTTTGCAAATTATCATCATACTGTCAAACCGGGAGACCCAGGACTACGCGGTCAGTTCCTACAAGTTACATTGGTCCCGTGCGAGGTGTTCGTGCCTCCTACGGGGTCGTTTGGGGGTTGGTTTGGGTTTTACCCTTTGACGACTTGTTTTTATGTTTAAGTCCTGATTTTTGCAAATTATCGTCATATTCTCAAATCGAGAGACCCGAGAATATGCGGTCAGTTCCTACAAGTGACACTGGTCCCGTGCGAGGTGTACGTGCCTCCTACGGGGTAGTTTGGGGGGTGGTTTGGGTTTTCACCCTTTAACGGCTGTTTTTAAGTTTAAGTGTTGATTTTTACAAATTATCATCCTATTCACAAACCGGGAGACCCAGGACTACGCTGTGAGTTCCTACAAGTTACATTGGTCCCGTGCGAGGTGTTCGTGCCTCCTACCGGGTCGATTGGGGGCCGGTTTGGGTTTTCACCCTTTAACAACCTATTTTTAATTCTAAGTGTGATTTTTACAAATTATCGTCATACTCTCAAATCGGGAGACCCAAAACTACGCGGTCAGTTCCTACAAGTTACATTGGTCCCGTGCGAGGTGATCGTGCCTCCTACGGGGTCATTTGGGGTTTGGTTTGGTTTTTCACCCTTTGACGGCTTGTTTTTAACTAAGTGTGATTTTGGAAAATTATCTTCATACTCTCAAACCGGGAGACCCAGGACTACGCGGTCAGTTCCTATAAGTTACATTGGTGTCGTGCGAGGTGTTCGTGCCTCCTACGGGGTCGTTTGGGGGTTGGTTTGGGTTTTCACCCTTTAACGGCATATTTTTAAGTCTAAGTGTTGATTTTTGCAAATTATTATCCTATTCACAAATCGGGAGACCCGGGACTACGATGTCAGTTCCTATAAGTTACATTGGTCCCGTGCGAGGTGTCCGTGCCTCCTACGGGATCGATTGGGGGCCGGTTTGGGTTTTCACCCTTTAATGGCCTGTTTTTAATTCTAAGTGTGATTTTTGCAAATTATCATCATACACTCAAACCGGGAGACCCGGGACTATGCCGTCAATTCCTACAAGTTACATTAGTCCCTTGCGAGGTGTTCGTGCCTCCTACGATGTCGTTTGGGAGTTGATTTGGGTTTTCACCCTTTGAGGTCTTATTTTTAACTAAGTGTGATTTTTGCAAATTATCATCCTATTCATAAACTGAGAGACCCGAGACTACGTTGTCAGTTCCTACAAGTTACATTGGTCCCGTGCGAGGTGTTCGTGCCTCCTACGGGGTCGATTAGGGGCCGGTTTGGGTTTTCACCCTTTAACGACCTATTTTTAATTATAAGTGTGATTTTTGCAAATTATCGTCATACTCTCAAACCGGGAGACCCGGGACTACGCGGTCAGTTCCTACAAGTTACATTGGTCCCGTGCGAGGTGGTCGTTCTTCTTACGGGGTCGTTTTGGGGGTTGGTTTGGGTTTTCACCCTTTGACGACTTGTTTTTAACTAAGTGTGATTTTTTCAAATTATCGTCATACTCTTAAACTGGGAGACCCAGGACGTCGCGATCAGTTCCTACAAATTACATTGGTCTCATGCGTGGAGTTCATGCCTCCTACAGGGTCGATTGGGGGCCTATTTGGGTTTTCACCCTTTAACAGCCTGTTTTTAATTCTAAGTGTCATTTTTGTAAAATATCGTCATAATCTCAAACCGGGAGACCCGGGACTACGCGGTCAGCTCCTATAAGTTACATTGGTCCCGTGCGAGGTGTTCGTGCCTTCTCCGGGGTTGTTTGGTGTTCGATTTGGGTTTTCACCCTTTAACGACATGTTTTTAACTCTAAGTGTGATTTTTGTAAATTATCGTCACACTCTCAAATCGGGAGACCCGGAACTACGCGGTCAGTTCCTACAAGTTACATTAGTCCCGTGCGAGGTGGTCGTGCCTCCTACGGGGTCGTTTGGGGGCTGGTTTGGGTTTTCACCCTTTAACGTCATATTTTTAATTAAAGTGTTGATTTTTACAAATTATCGTCCTATTCATAAACCGGGAGACCCGAGACTACGGTGTCAGTTCTTATAAGTTACATTGGTCCCGTGCCAGGTTTTCGTGCCTCGTACGGAGTCGATTGGGGGATGGTTTGGGTTTTCACCCTTTAACGGCCAGTTTTTAATTCTAAGTGTCATTTTTGCAAATTATCATCATAATCTCAAACCGGGAGACCCGGGACTACGCAGTCAACTCCTATAAGTTACATTGGTCCCGTGCGAGGTGTTCGTGCCTCCTCCGGGGTTGTTTGCGGGCCGGTTTGGGTTTTCACCCTTTAATGACATCTTTTTCACTCTAAGTGTGATTTTTGTAAATTATCGTCACACTCCCAAACCGGGAGACCCGAGACTATGCAGTCAGTTCCTACAAGTTACATTGGTCCCATGCGAGGTGCTCGTGCCTCCTACAGGGTCATCTGGGGGCTGGTTTTGGTTTTCACCCTTTAACGGCATGTTCTTAAGCTTAAGTGTTGATTTTTGCATATTATCGTTGTACTCTCAAACCGGGAGACCCGGGACTACGCGGTCAGTTCTTACAAGTTACGTTGGTCTTGTGCGAGGTGTTCGTGCCTCCTACGGGGTCGTTTGGGGGCTGGTTTGGGTTTTCACCCTTTAACGGCATATTTTTAAGTTGAAGTGTTGATTTTTGCAAATTATCGTCCTATTCATAAACCGGGAGACCCGAGACTACGCTGTCAGTTCTTATAAGTTACATTGGTCCCGTGCGAGGTTTTCGTGCCTCGTACGGTGTCGATTGGGGGATGGTTTGGGTTTTCACCCTTTAATGGCCTGTTTTTAATTCTAAGTGTGATTTTTGTAAATTATCGTCATACTCTCAAACTGGGAGACCCGGGACAACGCGATCAGTTCCTACAAGCTACATTGGTCCTGTGCGAGGTGTTCGTGCCTCCTACGGGGTCGTTTGGGGGCTAGTTTGGGTTTTCACCCTTTAACGGCATGTTTTTAAGCTTAAGTGTTGATTTTTTCAAATTATCGTCATACTCTCAAACCGGGAGCCCCGGGACTATGCGGTCACTTCCTACAAGTTACATTGGTCCCGTGCAAGGTGTTGGTGCCTCCTACGGGGTCGTTTGGGGGCTGGTTCGTTTTTCACCCTTTAACGGCTTTTTTTAGTTTAAGTGCTGATTTTAGCAAATTATCGTCCTATTCACAAACCGAGAGACCCGGGACTACGCTGTCAGTTCCTACAAGTTACATTGGTCCCGTGCGCGGTGTTCGTGCCTCCTATGGGGTCGATTGGGTGCCGGTTTGGGTTTTCACCCTTTAACGACCTGTTTTTAACTCTAAGTGTGATTTTTGCAAATTATCGTCATATTCTCAAATCGGGAGATCCGGGAATACGCGGTCAGTTCCTACAAGTTACATTGGTCCCGTGCGAGGTGTTCGTGCCCCCTACGGGGTCGTTTGGGAGGTGGTTTGGGTTTTCACCCTTTAATGGCTTGTTTTAAAGTTTAAGTCCTGATTTTTGCAAATTATCGTCATATTCTCAAACCGGGAGACCCGGGAATAGGCGGTCAGTTCCTACAAGTTACATTGGTCCCGTGCGAGGTGTACGTGCCTCCTACGGGGTCGTTTGGGGGTGGTTTGGGTTTTCACCCTTTAACGGCTTGTTTTTAAGTTTAAGTGTTGATTTTTACAAATTATTGTCCTATTCACAAACCGGGAGACCCGGGACTACGCTGTGAGTTCCTACAAGTTACATTGGTCCCGTGCGAGGTGTTCGTGCCTCCTACGGGGTCGTTTGGGGGTTGGTTTGGTTTTTCACCCTTTGTCGGTTTATTTTTAACTAAGTCTGATTTTGGTAAATTATCGTCATACTCTCAAACCGGGAGGCCCAGGACTACGCGGTCAGTTCCTGTAAGTTACATTGGTCCCGTGCGAGGTGTTCGTGCCTCCTACGGGGTCGTTTGGGGGCTGGTTTGGGTTTTCACCCTTTAACGGCATGTTTTTAAGTCTAAGTGTTGATTTTTGCAAATTATCATCCTTTTCACAAACCGGGAGACCCGGGACTACGCTGTCAGTTCCTATAAGTTACATTTGTCCCGTGCGAGGTGTCCGTGCCTCCTACGGGATCGATTGGGGGCCGGTTTGGGTTTTCACCCTTTAATGACCTGTTTTTAATTCTAAGTGTGATTTTTGCAAATTATCGTCATACACTCAAATCGGGAGAACCGGGACTACGCGGTCAATTCCTACAAGTTACATTAGTCCTGTGCGAGGTGTTCGTGCCTCCTACGATGTCGTTTGGGAGTTGATTTGGGTTTTCACCCTTTGAGGGATTATTTTTAACTAAGTGTGATTTTTGCAAATTATCATCCTATTAACAAACCGGGAGACCCGAGACTACGATGTCAGTTCCTACAAGTTACATTGGTCCCGTGCGAGGTGTTCGTGCCTCCTCCGAGGTTGTTTGGGGGCCGGTTTGGGTTTTCACCCTTTAACGACATGTTTTTAGCTCTAAGAGTGATTTTTGTAAATTATCATCACACTCTCAAATCGGGAGACCCGGGACTACGCGGTCAGTTCCTACAAGTTACATTGGTCCCGTGCGAGGTGGTCGTTCCTCCCACGTGGTCGTTTGGGGGTTGGTTTGGGTTTTCACCCTTTGACGACTTATTTTTAACTAAGTGTGATTTTTGTAAATTATCGTCATACTCTTAAACTGGGAGACCCGAGACTTCGCGATCAGTTCCTACAAGTTACATTGGTCTCGTGCGACGTGTTCGTGCCTCCTACGGGGTCGATTGGGGGCCGATTTGGGTTTTCACCCTTTAATGGCCTGTTTTTAATTCTAACTATCATTTTTGCAAATTATCATCATAATCTCAAACCGGGAGACCCGGGACTACGCGGTCAACTCCTTTAAGTTACATTGGTCCCGTGCGAGGTGTTCGTGCCTCATCTAGGGTTGTTTGGGGGCCGGTTTGGGTTTTCACCCTTTAACGACATGTTTTTAACTCTAAGTGTGATTTTTGTAAATTATCATCACACTCTCAAACCGGGAGACTCGGGAATACGCAGTCAGTTCCTACAAGTTACATTGGTCCCGTGCGAGGTGTTCGTGCCTCCTACGGGGTCATCTGGGGGCTGGTTTGGGTTTTCACCCTTTAACGGCATGTTCTTAAGCTTAAGTGTTGATTTTTTCATATTATCGTTGTACTCTCAAATAGGGAGACCCGAGACTATGCGGTCAGTTCTTAAAAGTTACGTTGGTCCCGTGTGAGGTGTTCGTGCCTCCTACGGGGTCGTTTGGGGGCCGGTTTTGGTTTTTACCCTTTAACGGCATGTTTTTGACTAAGTGTGATTTTAGCAAATTATTGTCATACTCTCAAACCGGGAGGCCCGGGACTACGCGGTCAGTTCCTACAAGTTACATTAGTCTTGTGCGAGGTGTTCGTGCCTCCTACGGGGTCGTTTGGGGGCTGGTTTGGGTTTTCACCCTTTAACGGCATATTTTTAAGTTGAATTGTTGATTTTTGCAAATTATTGTCCTATTCATAAACCGGTAGACCCGAGACTACGCTGTCAGTTCTTACAAGTTACATTGGTCCCGTGCGAGGTTTTCGTGCCTCGTACGGTGTCGATTGGGGGCTGGTTTGGGTTTTCACCCTTTAATGGCCTGTTTTTAATTCTAATTGTGATTTTTGTAAATTATCGTCATACTCTCAAAACGGGAGACCCGGGACAACGCGGTCAGTTCCTACAAGTTACATTGGTCATGTGCGAGGTGTTAGTGCCTCCTACGGGGTCGTTTGGGGGCTGGTTTGGGTTTTCACCCTTTAACGGCATGTTTTTAAGCTTAATTGTTGATTTTTACAAATTATCGTCAGACTCTCAAACCGGGAGACCCGGGACTACGCGGTCAGTTCCTACAAGTTACATTGGTCCCGTGCGAGGTGTTCGTGCCTCCTACGGGGTCGTTTGGGGGTTGGTTTTGTTTTTCACCCTTTGTTGGCTTGTTTTTAACTAAGTTTGATTTTGGCAAATTACCATCATACTCTCAAACCGCCACCCAGGACTATGCGGTCAGTTCCTATAAGTTACATTGGTCCCGTGAGAGGTGTCCGTACCTCCTACGGAATCGATTGGGGGCCGGTTTGGGTTTTCACCCTTTAATGGCCTGATTTTAATTCTAAGTGTGATTTTTGCAAATTATCGTCATACACTCAAATCGGGAGACCCGAGACTACGCGGTCAATTCCTACAAGTTACATTAGTCCCGTGCGAGGTGTTCGTGCCTCCTACAATGTCGTTTGGGAGTTGATTTGGGTTTTCACCCTTTGAGGGCTTATTTTTAACTAAGTGTGATTTTTGCAAATTATCATCCTATTCACAAACCGGGAGACCCGAGACTACGCTGTCAGTTCTTACAAGTTACATTGGTCCCGTGCGAGGTGTTCGTGCCTCCTACGGGGTCGATTGGGGGCCGGTTTGGGTTTTCACCCTTTAACGGCCTGTTTTTAATTCTAAGTGTCATTTTTACAAATTATCGTCATACTCTCAAATCGGGAGACCCGGGACTACGCGGTCAGCTCCTATAAGTTACATTGGTCCAGTGCGAGGTGTTCCTACCTCCTCTGGGGTTGTTTGGGGGCCGGTTTGGGTTTTCACCCTTTAACGACATGTTTTTAACTCTAAGTGTGATTTTTGTAAATTATTGTCACAATCTCAAACCGGGACAAGTTACATTGGTCCCGTGCGAGGTGTTCGTGCCTCCTACGGGGTCGTTTGGGGGTTGGTTTGGGTTTTCACCCTTTGACGACTTGTTTTTAACTAGGTGTGATTTTTTCAATTATCGTCTTATTCACAAACCGGGCGACGCAGGACTACGCTGTCAGTTCCTATAAGTTATTTTGGTCCCGTGCGAGGTGTTCGTGCCTCCTACGGGGTCGATTGGGGGCCGGTTTGGGTTTTCACCCTTTAACGACCTATTTTTAATTCTAAGTGTGATTTTTGCAAATTATCATCATACTCTCAAACCGGGAGACCCGGGACTACGCGATCAGTTCCTACAAGTTACATTGGTCCCGTGCGAGGTGGTCGTGCCTCCTACGGGGTCGTTTGGGGGTTGGTTTGGGTTTTCACCCTTTGACGGCTTGTTTTTAACTAAGTGTGACTTTTGCAAATTATCGTCGTACTCTTAAATTGGGAGACCCGGGACTTCGCGATCAATTCCTACAAGTTACATTGGTCTCGTGCGAGGTGTTCGTGCCTCCTACGGGGTCGATTGGGGGCCAGTTTGGGTTTTCACCCGTTAACGGCCTGTGTTTAATTCTAAGTGTCATTTTTGAAAGTTATCGTCATACTCTCAAATCGGGAGACACGGGACTACGCGGTCAGTTCCTACAAGTTACATTGGTCCCGTGCGAGGTGTTCGTGCCTCCTAAAGGGTCGTTTGGGGGTTGGTTTGGGTTTTCACCCTTTGACGGCTTGTTTTTAACTAGGTGTGATTTTTTCAATTATCATCTTATTCACAAACCGGGTGACCCGGGACTACGCTGTCACTTCCTACAAGTTACATTGGTCCCGTGCGAGGTGTTCATGCCTCCTACGGGGTCGTTTGGGGGTTGGTTTGGGTTTTCACCCTTTAACGACATGTTTTTAAGCTTAAGTGTTGATTTTTGCAAATTATCATCATACTATCAAACCGGGAGACCCAGGACTACGCGATCAGTTCCTACAAGTTACATTGGTCCCGTGCGAGGTGTGCGTGCCTCCTACGGGGTCGTTTGGGGGTTGGTTTGGGCTTTACTCTTTGACGGCTTATTTTTATGTTTAAGTCCTGATTTTTGCAAATTATTGTCATATTCTCAAACCGGGAGACCCGAGAATACGCGGTCAGTTCCAACATGTTACATTGGTCCCGTGCGAGGTGTACGTGCCTCTTACGGGGTAGTTTGGGGGGTGGTTTGGGTTTTCACCCTTTAACGGCTTGTTTTTAAGTTTAAGTGTTGATTTTTACAAATTATCGTCCTATTCACAAATCGGGAGACCTGGGACTATGCTGTGACTTCCTACAAGTTACATTGGTCTCGTGCGAGGTGTTCATGCCTCCTACCGGGTCGATTGGGGGCCGGTTTGGGTTTTCCCCCTTTAACGGCCTGTTTTTAATTCTAAGTGTGATTTTTACAAATTATCGTCATACTCTCAAACTGGGAGACCCGGAACTATGCGGTAAGTTCCTTCAAGTTACATTGGTCCCGTACGAGGTGTTAGTGTCTCCTACGGGGTCGTTTGGGGGTTGGTTTGGGTTTTCACCCTTTGACGGCTTGTTTTTAACTAAGTGTGATTTTGAGAAATTATCGCCGTACTCTCAAACCGGGAGACCCAGGTCTACGCGGTCAGTTCCTATAAGTTACATTGGTCCCGTGCGAGGTGTTCGTGCCTCCTACGGGGTCGTTTGGAGGCTGGTTTGGGTTTTCACCCTTTAACGGCATCTTTTTAAGTCTAAGTGTTGATTTTTGCAAATTATCATCCTATTCACAAATCGGGAGACCCGGGACTACGCTGTCAGTTCCTATAAGTTAGATTGGTCCCGTGCGAGGTGTCCGTGCCTCCTACGGGATCGATTGGGGGCCGGTTTGGGTTTTCACCCTTTAATGGCCTGTTTTTAATTCTAATTGTGATTTCATCAAATTATCGTCATACACTCAAACCGGGAGATCCGGGACTACGCGGTCAATTCCTACAAGTTACATTAGTCCCTTGCGAGGTGTTCGTGCCTCCTACGATGTCGTTTGGGAGTTGATTTGGGTTTTCACCCTTTGAGGGCTTATTTTTAACTAAATGTCATTTTTGCAAATTATCATCCTATCCACAAACCGGTAGACCCGGGACTACGCTGTCAGTTCCTACAAGTTACATTGGTCCCGTGCGAGGTGTTCGTGCCTCCTACGGGGTCGATTGGGGGCCGGTTTGGGTTTTCACCCTTTAACGACCTATTTTTAATTCTAAGTGTGATTTTTGCAAATTATCGTCATACTCTCAAACTGGGAGACCCGAGACTACGCGATCAGTTCCTACAGGTTACATTGGTCCCGTGCGAGGTGGTCGTGCCTCCGACGGGGTCGTTTGGGGGTTGGTTTGGGTTTTCACCCTTTGACGGCTTGTTTTTAACTAAGTGTGATTTTTGCAAGTTATCGTCGTACTCTTAAACTGGGAGACCCGGGACTTCGCGATCAATTCCTACTAGTTACATTGGTCTCGTAAGAGGTGTTCGTGCCTCCTACGGGGTCGATTGGGGGCCAGTTTGGGTTTTCACCCGTTAACGGCCTGTTTTTAATTCTAAGTATCATTTTTGCAAATTATCGTCATACTCTCAAATCGGGAGATCCCGGACTACGCGGTCAGCTCCTATAAGTTACATGGGTCCCGTGCGAGGTGTTCGTGCCTCCTACGGCGTTGTTTGGGGGTCGGTTTGGGTTTTCACCCTTTAACGACATGTTTTTAACTCTAAGTGTGATTTTTGTAAATTATCGTCATACTCTCAAACCTGGAGACCCGGGACTACGCGGTTAGTTCCAACAAGTTATATTGGTCCCGTGCGAGGTGTTTGTGCCCGCTACGGGGTCGTTTGGTGGGTGGTTTGGGTTTTCACCCTTTAACGGCTTATTTTTAAGTTTAAGTATTGATTTTTACAAATTATCGTCATATTTTCAAACCGGGAGACCCGAGACTACGTGGTCAGTTCCAACAAGTTACATTGGTCCCGTGCGAGGTGTTCGTCCCCCCTACGGGGTCGTTTGGGGGGTGATTTGGGTTTTCACCCTTTAACGGCTTGTTTTTAAGTTTAAGTGTTGATTTCTACAAATTATCGTCATATTCTCAAATCGGGAGACCCGGGAATACGCGGTCAGTTCCTACAAGTTACATTGATCCCGTGCGAGGTGTACGTTCCTCCTACGGGTCGTTTGGGGGGTGGTTTGGGTTTTCACCCTTTAACGGCTTGTTTGTAAGTTTAAGTGTTGATTTTTGTAAATTATCGTCATATTCTCAAACCGGGAGACTCGGGACTACGCGGTCAGTTCCTACAAGTTACATTGGTCTCGTGCGAGGTGTGCGTGCCTCCTACGGGGTCGTTTGGGGGGTGGTTTGGGTTTTTGCCCTTTAACGGCTTGTTTTTAAGTTTAAGTGTTGATTTTTGCAAATTATCATCATATTCTCAAACCAGGAGACCCGGGACTACGCGGCCTGTTCCAACAATTTACATTGGTCCCGTGCGAGGTGTGCGTGCCTCCTATATCGTCATATTCTCTAACTGTATGTTTTTAATCTATTTAGAATGTTTATGGATTTTAGAAAATTTTGACATAGTTTCATTTGTTTATTCGTTAAATCCAACGTGTTTTAACATTTAAAATAAACTCAAGAGCAACAGCAAATTCCAAAACCAAACCACCAGCAAGTCCCTTCCACTAATTTAACTAAATAAGCTCATAAAGTAAGCCATGAAGTGATTTTCAAACTTTAAAAGGAATGATCAGATATAGAATAAAAAAGACAAACTATAAATGTTGAGTAGAAATAATTCATTGCATTTTAAAACGTTAATAAATGGGTACTAAATAATAGATACCTGTAGTAACTTGATTAAGATTGGATGGAACTGGCGTGAGTTGAACATTTGTAAAACAAAACCAAACAAATCACTGGCAGCCTATGCTGGCCTTTTGATCTCCAAACCTCCCCAATACCTGCATTCAATTCCCACCCAGCACTGGATCAAACTCTTTAATATTACAGTACCCATATATGATTATACATACATAATCTCCAAGCCTGTTTCACATTTTTCAATATTACAGCATACCATATATGATCATTTCAATATCTGTTACAGTATACACACACACACACACACACACACACACACACACACACATATAATCCGACATATTAAATAAAAAAAAAACACCACAATTCATAAAACTCTAGCTTATCAGTGCTTATTTTATACACGAATTTGAAAAGAAAAAAGGGGTATTGAAATGGAAGGGCTTATTATTACCTTAACCTCATTCTTGGACAAAATTGGCCTAGCCTTATCTCACCTTCTTGCATGTCCGTTTCTTTCCTCGTCATTTCCTCTTCCACTTCATTTCCATTCTAATAAGACACTACCTGAAGGCGGCAGCGGAGAGTGGTTACGCCTATCCCTAGCATCCCTGTCAAAAGTCATAAATAAAAAGTCAAATCCCAATTAGTTTTAGGAGTGACAGGTGTTGTGTTGTTCCCACAATATAATCAATTGATTTTTTAATTTTGTGCGTCAATGGTAATGATGAGAAGTTTGAAATTAGCTACATTAAACCACGATATAATCAATTGAATATATAGCAGGACCAAATTACAAGGGTCTAATTAGTGAGCCATTAATGCTTATGATTTTGAATTTTAAGATTACTGTATCAGAGACCAAAAATTATATTTGTTTTTTAACACTTTAAAGATTAACCTAATATACATTTCTTCATGTGCAATTAGAATATCCAAACCTGAAACCGTTTTAATGTTTTTATAATCTTTTTTTTTTAATTATTAACAGCTGAACCAAAAACCATAAAAAATTTGGCAATTGAAATTGAAGATATTATTCCAGATTATTTTGAAAACCCAGCTGGACCAGTTTGTTATTTGTATGGCCTTCTAGAGTATGGATGCAAGTTTCAATTTGATACAAGAGCTATTATATATTTATGATATCCATAAAAAATATGGGAAACTAAATATTGAAAAGAATAAACTTGCATACCTTTCGATTTTTCACCGGCCGTGAGGACCAAATACGATTTTTCACCGGCCGTGAGGAAATCAACACAATTTATCCCTTTCAAATGGGCTTTTCGTGTAGACCTTGGATTAGGGGAACCAAGACTCCGTATCTTTGAGAGAGAGCGATCTCAGTGGAGTAAGATGGAGAGCTGGCCGACGGCGGCACCGGAGTGAGAGAGAGAGCTGGCCGACGGCGGCACCGGAGTGAGAGAGAGAGCTACCCTCTGGTGCCTGAACCATCCGCTGTCAAACCTCCGACCCACTAACCCGCATCCTCAAACTCTTTACATCCCAACAAATCCCTAAAAACCTCAATCGCAACGGAGCCACCACGCAAATAATGCAAATCCCTAAAAACCCTAGGCTCTTCTTCTCCTGGTACTGGTCGTGTGTGAGAGAGAGAGAGAGAGAGAGGGGGAGACATAGAGAGAGGGAGGCGAGCGGGAGAGAGGAGAGAGAGCGGGAGAACAAAAGGGGTTAATTTTTTTAGGATATTTATATTTAAGTAAAGTGTTCTCAGTTTTTGGCACACTTTTAAACAGTGCCAAAATTTGGCACGGCTTAAAAGTGTGCCATATTATTATTAAATAGTGCCAAAATTTGGCACAGTTTTAAACTGTGACAGATTTTTAATATCAAGGTGTGCCAAATTGGTGTTTTTGGTGTAGTGCTCACACAAAAGAGTCTACTCATTAGCAACAATCTAACAAATCAAAAGCATTTTCACTGCCCAACGCTAAAGGGCACCCTAGTCTGCCACTCCAAGTGAACCTAATTGTCAACACTTAGCCACGTGATGTGGGTCTCACTACTTGAAACATTTTCCATTTTCTGAACTCAAATGAGGAAAGAATGCAGGAGCAGATCGCAAATGAAAGAAGCAGAAGATAATAAAGTTAAAAGTTGTGAAAAATGAAGATAATTTTCCCCCTTTATAGGAGGCTAAGGGGTGTGGCGATTGGTAGTCCCCTGACGCCCGTCGATCATAACTGTCCTTTCACCTTCCCTAGATAGTCCATAAGATCGTGCCACTGTCATTTGGCTATTCCTACAACCTTCTGATAGACACCCCCCTAAATCCCAGAAAATGATAAGAAATTCCAAGAAATTCTCAAAAAATTACTAAAATTCCCAAATGAATATTAGAATATTCTTTCACAAAGAAAACCATTTTTCAAGTTCCCAAAGTCCCCAGCCGAATTAATACTACATTTTATCTCCAGCTTAAAACTCTAAAAAATCAACGCGTCCACTACAAATCCCCAGTGGAATCTCTTAAAGAAACTTCGTCCTCAAAAGAAATCAAATGCTTCCTCAGCAGAGCTACCCATTTTCCAACTGGAATTCCCGAATTAAACTTTTTCCTACAACAATTCCAAAATTTCTCCAAGCAGAGCTAGAAGCCTTAATCGAGCATCTCTCCCTAGTAAATCATTCCCCAACAGAATCTTAAAACCTCAATATAGAGGGGTACACACTTGATAGCTCGATAGCTTGGGAGAGCAGGCCCAATTGGCGAGAAAGGACTCACCACGAGTACCACCAAGAATTAGAACTTGGGCGAGGAGGGCCCCAAGAAGGCTCATCACCCCAATTTTCCCAAAGTTCACAGAATTAAAACTTGGGCGATGAGGGCCCTAGAAAAAGCTCCTCTCCCCCAATTTTCCCAAAGTTCACATAATCAGAACTTGGGCGAGGTGGGACCCAAAAAGAGCTCCTCGCCCCTAATTTTCCCAAAGGTCACTGACTTAGAACTAGAGCGAGGAGGGCCCTGGAAATGGATCCTTTCCTCCATTTGTACAAAGTTCACATGATTAGAATTTGGTTGAGGAGGCCCCCCAGAAAGGGATCCTCACCCCAATGGACAAAAAGTTCGCTGATATTGAACTTGGGCGAGGAGGCCCACAAAGAAGAGCTCCTCGCCCCAAAATGCCCATATGTCATAAACTTGGAATTTAAGCGAGGAGGCCCATTAGAAAGAGCTCCTCATCCCAAACAACTCAGAAAATAATAGAAATGAAGTTTGGGCGAGGAGGTCGAGTACAGGAGGCTCCTTGCCCCAAATATTCCAAAAGTCACAAGAATAAAGTATGAAAGAGGAGTCCCACTATGAGGAGCTCCTCATCCACAGAAATCCTTCTCCTTACGGAATAGAACTAGTGGGAGAAGATATCCACCTAGAGTGACCTCCTCCTCAAAATTTGTTACCCACATGAATGTCAAAGCACTAACATGTTACTTTCTTATACAGGTAGCCTAGTTGAGCAAGCAGAGCTCAAAAGGGAAAGTTGGGATCTCTTGAGAGTTTTGTCTTGGTGGCTGAGGAACAACATTTTTTGAGCAAGCTCAACCATTTAGCACTTTAAGAATGAGAGAACACTAGTAGATAGACCCTAGAGGTCACCCAGTCCTTACACAGTTTGTAAGGACACAAGTATTCGATTAAGTCTTAATGTAGTGTTGGCTCCATTCCGGACAAAAACATTTGAGTCATAGGATAGTGTTTAAGTGTATCCATCTAAGACTACGACATGTTAGATGAAGACGTAGTGGCCAAGATTATAAAGCTTTATCATATATCGCGTTTATTGTGCCTCGTTTATAGGTTAACAACATTGGTTCCAATGCTCCTAAGGTATGAGTGCATTATATATATATATATATATATATATATATATATATATACATATATAGGAGCTTGGAAATTTATTGGGTGTATTTTATAAAATTTTTATAAATAGTTTTAACGACTTTGTTTTACTCAGAAAATATTTTTTTAGAACTTTTCATAAAAAGTTTTGGGCTTACAAAGAATTTTCCATTTTCTGACAAGACATTCGAACGAACTGGAATCTCGTTCGAACGAGGTTACCACGTCATTCGAACGAGACTTCTAACGAGATTTCCTTTTTCTCACTGGAACATCGTTAGTAAAGTCGTTCGAACAAAAAAGTCATTCAAACGAGTTTGGCGGGAACAGTTTTTTGGCAGTTTTCTGCATATTCCCACTACCTTTTCCCCACTACTTTTTGACATAATTAAGATGTGCGGGAACCAACCTTTTAAACAAAAAAAATTCATCTCCTACAATCTCTAGAGAGAGTTTTTGAGAGTTTAATTTCTCCATGAAAAGGTTCAAGTTTTGAGTCTTTATTTTTCAAGAAAATTCTAAAACACTTTTGTTTACACCCTTATTAGTTTAATCCAAGTACCCAATATATATATATATATATATATATATATTGATTGGAGAGTGTTTGGCACCGGGTTCTCTACCGAAATGCAGAGTTCATTTGGGTTTACTTCTACATCACATAAAAAAGAAGTTCATTATTTTGGCTACGGCATTCTCATACAGTGAAAGGCATCGTGTGTGGTTGATGGGTTCCTAAAGCTTCATTGGTGGATTCAAAGGTTCCGGTGGATTCCAGGATTATCGGCTAAGCATAGGTAGTTGCAAGAATATGTTTCAGGGCTGGAAGGGAGTCAAGTCGAGTGTAGTAAGTCATCTATCTTGTAATTGTAATTCCGTACTTAGTGGACTTAAGGCTAGAGTCGTCCGAGGTTTTTTCCCATTGTGGGTTTTTCCTCGTACATCACGGCGTAGTGATTTATTTTTTGTATCTTTTACAAATTCACATTTCATGAATGCTTAGGTAAAAGATAAAATTAGAATATTTGATTTGGTGCTAACTTAATTTGGGTAAATATTAATTTAATTCAAGTCATTAATTTTATTCGATAAAATTTGGTTTGGCCTAAATTGGAAAATGAATCTTTATTGTTAGGAAAATTTCTAGGACTTAGATTGAATCTCTTTAGGGATAAAAGTTAAATATTCACAACTTTGTTTTAAAGTGCAGTTTTAATTTTGAGAAAATTAAAAGCCGGTTAGTTTAATTTTAATTTTGGAAGAAATAAAATTTTAATTGTGAATCTTGAAAATATTATTCCTTTTTAATTGAACCATGTTTATTCCGCGTTTAAAAGGAAATTATATTTTGAAAATTTTAAAATTGGGGGTCCTATCACGTACTTCAAATTGGTATCAGAGTAGGAGCGCTAATTTATTGCGTTAAGGTCCTTTCAATTATTTTGACTAAAAATGGAATTTTCCCCATTTTCAAAATTTTCAGTTTTTGATGGTTCCAACTATGCATATTGGAAAGCGCGTATAAAATCGGCACGTAGGTCTCTAGACGAGAGGGTTTGGTTGTCAGTTGTAACGGGTGGTCCCCACCTTCATATTTAGTTGAAAATGACCGTGTTCCCAAACCCACCGATAGATGGAGTGAGAATGAATTTAAACTTGCAAATTTTAATTTCCGAGGTTTAAATGCCTTGTTTAGCACGGTCACTCCGGATGAATTCCAACGCATTATGACATGTGAAACCGCTAAAGAAGCTTGGGATATTTTACAACTTACTCATGAAGGAACTAGTGTCGTAAAGGATTGTAAACTCCAAAACCTCACCACTCAATTTGACACCATCAAGATGAATGAAAAAGAAACATTTGATGAATTTTATGCTACACTTTTCGATATAGTTAATTCATCTTTTAATTTGGGAGAGAAAATACCCAACAACTGAGTAGTAAAGAAAATTTTAAGGTCCCTACCCGATAGGTTTATTCCTAAGGTGACCGTGTTAAATTCTTTATCCACTTTAGCCTCTACGAAATTAGAAGAGCTCGTAGGTGATCTACAAACCTATGAACTAGACATGTTTCCCTCTAAAACTGAAAAGAAAATAGATAAGGGCATTGCTTTGAAAACCCAAAAGGAGGAAAAACAAGTAGCAGAGAGTGTAAGTGAGAGTGACTCAGAAGATATGGCTATGTTTGCTAGGAAGTTTCATAAATTTCTTAAATTTAACAAGGATAAATTTAAAAATAATTTTAAGAAATTTGAAAATTCTAAGCATAACAAAGCCGAGAAGATCCCTAAAACTTTTAATGAAAATTTAAATAGGTACGAGTCAAATAGGTGTTACGATTGCGAGGGTTATGGACGTAGGGTGAGAGAGTTCCCCACTAAACTAAGGAGAGAGGGTAAGCAACCAATTTCCTATAATGCAACCCTTAGTGATAGTGATAAGGAAGAGGGACCCGACTCCCCCACTAAGCCCAACTTTGTGGCTTTTATGGCTAGTCATGTGAGTGAAAGTAAGTATTCCTTTATTGATGAAATTTTAACACATGACACTTCCAAGGCTAGAGTTTGTGAATCCCAAAGAAATGATGGTAGTGAGAGTGTTGAAGAAAGAGAAAATGAAAGTGAAAATGAGGTTGATGTGAGTGAACTTCAAATTGTGTTTCAAGAATTATATGAAGAATGTATTAAATTAAAAAGAACAAATTTGAAGTTAGAAGCTTGTTTGAAAGAGCGTGTCGAGGTCATTAATGAGAGTGGTTTAGTGGAAGACCTTAGGACACGTGAGAGAGATCTTCGTGAGAAGCTTGAATATGTAGAAGGCGAGAGAGATAGCCTTAAAGGTTTAATGGAATCCTTGAAAAAGGAGCTTCGTGCATTTGAAGTGCACAATGTTTTATTAGATTCTCACATTGTAGATTTTGAAAATAAACTAAAAGACTCTAGTAAAGTCAAATTTGATTTGGAGTGTCGTTCAGGGAAATTAGATAAAATATTAGGAACGGTCGAAATTAAAAATAACACGTGTGGTTTAGGCTTCGATACATGTAATGAGTCAACTCTTAAGGCCAAAACCAAATTTTCAGGAGAATCCTCTAGGGAAAATTTTATAGATCATTCCTTATGTAAGTCTTTTTTTCGAGTCTTTAGGTGCACTCATTGTGGTTGAAAAGGTCATCTTAGGAAGTTTTGCTTTCATCTTAAACAAAGTCCTAGAAAATCCCAATGTAAGGCAACCGAGGTAGCCAATATTCCTACACCCCGTGATTATCATTCTTCATTAGTTTGGGTTAGGAGATCCGACTTGGTAGATTTATAAAATAGGATTTTTGATTCTCATTTACTTTCACATGCTTCTTCCCTTGCTAAATCAAAAGGTTGAGTGTATTAGTTGTTTGCATACTTTAGCTTTTGTACTTCATGCTAAATTATCATGCTAATTGTATGCTTCTCTATCATTGTTCTAGTCTATACTTCATGCTTTATCACTTGCTAGAATTATGATTGTTGTTTATCTTTTGTATTATAGTTCTTTCATTCTAGTTTGCATTAAATGAAAGAAACAAAAAAAATTATTTATCATTTGAGTTTTACCTTTTAGTAATTTAGGCTTAATGAAAAAATTAAATGATTTTTTTTGTTGTTTGTCTTTTGAGTAAATGTTTTTAATTTTGGTTAAAAATTCTCAAAAGCTCAAAAAGAAATTTGATTTTTTTGTTGTGTGTATTTTAGTTTGACTCACTTTATGTGGCATATACTTGTGTTTGAATTCCTCTTTTTTCGCTCCCATGTGGCTAGAACGTTTTGTTAAAATTGTCAATCCTTAAAATGTTATTTACCATGCTTACATGGAGTAGTTGGATTTTATGTTGCTATAATGGATTCTATTTTTATATGCCTCAATTCACACATGCACGAACTCACTTGAAATTATAACTTCATATGTATATTTGAGCTTTGTGAGGTGTTCTCCTACCAATCTTATCATCTACATGTTATGTAACCTAGGAGGACTAGTGCATGTTAAAATCTGTTGCACGTGAGATTTGTGTGAGATATAAAATGATTTATAAAAATGTGCACGGGGAAGGGCTCCGAAAGGAAATATCATCCTTTGCGAGTAAGCCACCGCTTTCTTGGACCTAAAAGAAATACGTGGTCTAAAGGCCTAAAACAATAATGGCATTAAAAGACAATATTTGCTAAGTCCTATTTTATGTAGTTGTCTTATTCATTAAAAAGATTAAAATATATATGCTTATTTTGATGGAGATTGGATGGTACATAAACGGTTTGCACAATGTCTGTTTATCCTAGTTATACTTTCAATGTCATGACTCTATTGGTTTACAGAATCATCAAAATTCTAGCTTGTATGCATTATGTATGTTTGTTCATTGAGTTCAATATATATTGTCACATGAGGCTATATTCAAATGTTATAAAGTTTGCAATCAAATGAGAACTATGTGAACATGTTTTAAGTGATTGGGTCTAAATTTAATTGTTACTAGTTCGCACCCCTACACTTTCATTTCCATATGACACATTTTTGCCATACGAGTGTGAAAAGCTTATTGTATTTTGTGTCATTTGTGGTCTCTATACCTATATATATGTGCGTGTGAGTTAGTGATAGTCATTACGTCTACATATATATGGTCTTTTTTTTGCCTCACCTTCTAATCCATCTATGCTTCTAATTCATAATTGGTATCTATCGTGTTGCATATTGTTATTGATATCACATGCTTAGTATCTTGTATATCACATTGGTATCATTTTTTTGCATCTTCGTTGGTATCCGTTATTATTTATATGGATTAGTTATGACTTTGTTGCCCATATGCTTTCATGCTCTTATCACTCTAAGCGTCATGTTTAAATTAGTTTTTATCCTTTATCTATTGCTGAACAAAAAGGGTGAGAGTGATAGGGGGAGAAATGGTATCTAATCCTATTGTAATCGTATCTTAGTTTGGGAGATTTAATTTAGGATTAGATACCATTTCTCCACTATCATTCTCCCCCCTTTTTGTTCAGGAATAGGCAAAGGATAAAAACAAATTTAAACATGAAGTTTAGAGTGATAAGAGCATGAAAGCATATGGGAAACAAAATCATAACTAATCCATACAAATAATAATGGATACCAACGAAGATGCAAAAAAAAGATACCAATGTGATACATAAGATACTAAGCATGTGATATCAATAACAATATGCAACACGATAGATACCAATTATGAATTAGAAGCATAGATGGACTAGAAAGTGAGGAAAAATAAACCCGGCATATGATAAAGCTTTATAATCTTGGCCGCTACGTCTTCAACTAACACGTCATTGGCTTGGATGGATACACTGAACACTATCCTATGACTCAAATGTTTTTGTTCGAAATTGAGCCAACACTACATTAAGACTCAATCAGAGACGTGTGTCCTTACAAATCTCCCTCTTTGGCTATTCCGGGGCAAAAACCAAAACAAAATCCTAAAGGGCCGTCAAGCTCTACTAGAATGAAAAACAACCCACCCAAAATAAAAAATTACATAGCTTGACTTAAAACCCAAGGATCAATATCCTTGCCAGTGAAATTTTCCATTTAGAAGAATTCCTGCACACTTAAGAAAATTATCAAATGCATAGGGAATATCAAGAATATCAAATTCATGAAAAATAAATACTCCCCTAAATTAATTCTCCCCTTTATCAAATAAATGACCTACTTAAAAAGACGTCTCCCCCTAAATTAAATCTCCCAAACCAAGATACGATTACAATAGGATTTGATACCATTTCTCCCCCTATCATTCTCAATTCCGGACAAAAACCAAAACAAAATCCTAAAGGGTCGTCAAGCTCTACTAGACTGAAAAACAACCCACCCAAAATAAAAAATTACATAGCTTGACTCAAAACCCATGGATCAATATCTTTGCCAATGAAAGTTGCCATTTAGAAGAATTCCTGCACACTTAAGCAAACTATCAAACGCATAGGGAATATCAAGAATACTAAATGCATGAAAAATAAATACTCCCCTAAATTAATTCTCCCATTTATCAAATAAATGACCTACTTAGAAAGATGTCTCATTGGGGGGAGAAATGGCATCTAGTCCTATTGTAATTGTATCTTAGTTTGGGAGATTTAATTTAGGGGGAGACATCTATCTAAGTAGGTCATTTATTTGATAAAGGGGAGAATTAATTTAGGGGAGTATTTATTTTTCATGCATTTAATATTCTTGATATTACCTATGCGTTTGATAGTTTTTTTTAAGTGTGCATAAATTCTTCTAAATGGAAACTTTCATTGGCAAAGATATTGATCCTTGGGTTTTGAGTCAAGCTATGTAATTTTTTATTTTGGGTGCGTTGTTTTTCAGTCTAGTAGAGCTTGATGGCCCTTTAGAATTTTGTTTTGGTTTTTCTCCGGAATTGAGAATGATAGGGGGAGAAATGGTATCTAATCCTATTGTAGTCGTATCTTAGTTTGGGAAATTTAATTTAGGAGGAGACGCCTTTCTAAGTAGGTCATTTATTTGATAAAGGGGAGAATTAATTTAGGGGAGTATTTATTTTTCATTCATTTAATATTCTTGATATTCCCTATGCGTTTGATAGTTTGCTTAAGTGTGCAGGAATTCTTCTAAATCGAAACTTTCATTGGCAAAGATATTAATCTTTGGGTTTTGAGTCTAGCTATGTAATTTTTTATTTTGTGTGGGTGGTTTTTCAGTGTAGTAGAGCTTGACGGCCATTTACGATTTTGTTTTGGTTTTTGTCCCGGAATAGCCAAACGGGGAGATTTGTAAGGACACAAGTCTCTGATTGAGTCTTAATGTAGTGTTGGATTAATTCCGGACAAAAAAATTTGAGTCATAGGATAGTGTTCAAGTGTATCCATCCAAGCCTATGACGTGTTAGATGAATACGTAGCGGCCAAGATTATAAAGCTTTATCATATGTCAGGTTTATTGTGCCTCGTTTCTATGTCAACAACATTAGTTCCAATGCTCCTAAGGTATGAATACATTATATATATATATAGGTGCTTGGAAATTTATTGGGTGTATTTTATAATTTTTTTATAAATAGTTTTAACGACTTTGTTTTACTCAGAAAATATTTTTTTAGAACTTTTCATAAAAGGTTTTGGGCTTACAAAGAATTTTCCATTTTCTGATAAGTCGTTCGAACGAACTGGAATCTCGTTCGAACGAGATTCCTAGGTCGTTCGAACGAGACTTCTAATGAGATTTCCTTTTTCTCACTGGAACATCGTTAGTAAAGTCGTTCGAACGAAAAAGTCGTTCGAACGAGTTTGGTGGGAACAGTTGTTTGGCAGTTTTCTCCATGTTCCCACTACTGTTTCCCCACTACTTTTTGACAGAATTAAGATGTGCGGGAACCAACCTTTTAAAATCAAATTTTTCATCTCCTACAATCTCTTGAGATAGTTTTTAAGAGTTTAATTCCTCCATGAAAAGGTTCAAGTTTTGAGTGTTTGTTTTTCAAGAAAATTCTAAAACACTTTTGTTTACACCCTTATTAGTTTATTCCAAGTACCACATATAAATATATATATATATATATATATATATATATATCTTGATTGGAGAGTGTTTGTCACCGGGTTCTCTACTGAATTGAAGAGTTTGTTCGGGATTACTTACATATCCCATAAAGAAGAAGTTCATTATTTTGGCTGAGGCATTCTCATACGGTTAAAGGCAACGTGTGTGGTTGATGGGTTCCTAAAGTTTCATTGGTGGATTCTAAGGTTTTGGTGGATTCCAGGATTGTCGGCTAAGTAGAGGTAGTTGAAAGAAGACACGTCGGAGCTTGGAAGGAGTCGAGTCGAGTGTAGTAATTCATCTGTCTTGTAATTGTAATTCTGTACTTAGTGGACTTAAGGCTAGGGCCGTCCGAGGTTTTTTCCCGTTGTGGGTTTTTCCTCATACATCGCGTCTTAGTGATTTTTTTATTTTATCTTTTACAAATTCACATTACATGAATGCTTAGGTAAAAGATAAAATTGGAATATTTGATTTGGTGCTAACTTAATTTGGGTAAATATTAATTTAATTCAAGTCATTAATTTTATTGGATAAAATTGGTTTGGCCTAAATTGCAAAGTGAATATTTATTGTTAGGCAAATTTCTAGGACTTGGATTGAATCTCTTTAGGGCTAAAAGTTAAATATTCACAAGTTTGTTTTAAAGTGAAATTGAGAAAATTAAAATTCAGTTTTGTTTAATTTTAATTTTGGAAGAATTAAAATTTTAATTTATTAATTGTGAATCTTGAAAAGATGATTCCTTTTTAATTGAACCATCCTTATTCCACGTTTTAAAGGAAATTATATTTTAAAATTTTAAAATTGGGGGTCCTATCACGTCCTTCACAGTTCACACCCAGTTATAATTGAAGTGATCAACCAAGGGGTTTCTCATAAGAAATGCACAGTTTATAAAATGATTTTAGAGGAGGTTGTCCTTGGGACCTATCCTCAAGTTTGTAAAATATTTTAAAGGAGGTGGTCCTTGAAGCTCCTCCTCAAGTTTATAAAAGATTGCAAAGGAAGTGGTCCTGGAGCCCCTCCTTATGTTGACAAAGTTTGTACAATAAGTTACCATTTTAAAAAGGTATTTACCAAATCAGATATTTTGTCTTCAAGTGCAGAAATTTTTTTTTACTTTTGTTTATACCAGATGGCACCTGTCAGAAGGGACATGCGGCTGAACAAAGATAGGGACAAAATTTACATTGCAGACCTTGTCTATCACCAACTCCCTTAGTTTTGGCGCCCAAAAAGTGCTAACTCAACCCTAGTGCGCATGTATAAATAGGACCCTTAGGCTAGGTCAAGTCAGAGTCATAACTCAAGTCAGACCGTTACTCTGTGAAAATCACCCTAGATACCTAGTGTTTCTAACCCTACACTCTCTCTAAGTGTTGAGTGCTTTGTTCCTTCACTCCACCCTGTCAGCCATCTTTCTCACGCATTTCTCTTGAGAAAATTTACTATTATTTTATTGAAGATCATCTTCTTGTAGGGAGAAGTTCATACTTTGGTTCAATTTTTACCAGAAGAAGAAGGTTTTTACCAAGTGCTTCTCTATAAGTTTTGGAAAACCATGAAGACAGAGTCCACTAGAGTGGGTCATGCCTTACTCTTTCTAGTTAGTCATAGACCCCAGTACATCTACCCTCTTACATTTGGCGACTCTGCTGGGGAGGTATCTTCAATTCCATGGACAAAGAAGGTTTTAATGTTTCTAAGAAACTAGTTTTTGAAGACATTCCACCTGGGAATGGAACCCAAAATGACTAGACCACTCAAGACGATGTGGTGGTGACTGGTGCAAAGACACCTGCTCCTCAAGGAGGGCAAACCAGCTCATCGGCAGCAGCTCCGATGTCAAGTATCAGCCTTATGGGTATATTTTTTAACTTTTTGAAGAAAAAAATGTAGACTTATCACGTTTGGGTTAAGTCTATGTAACACTAGTAGCTGCCCCCTCTGGAGGGGCAACCACCCCAATAGTAATTTCAACAGAGACGTTTCTGTCACGAAAAGTGGTGCCAGAGAAGTTTGTGGCACCATCAAGCTCACCAGCGGCAAAGGTCATACATTTGGAATAATCTTTATCCAAAGCAGTTAATATGGAGGAGATGAGAAAGTTACTCTCGCCCACTCAAAGAGAAACACTTCATCTGTATAATGAGCTGTAAGATCCTTATCCTCAGGTTGTGAATGAGAAACCATACCCAGAGGGGTATATTCCACCAAAATTCATTATGTTTAATAACAAGGGAGAAAACCTGGGAGAGCACGTGAAAAGGTTCATTGAGTACCTTAGGGTGCATAGAAATGACAATACCTGAAGGTTGAGGGAGTTCTCTAATACCCTTACAGGAAAATCCTGCACATGGTATTCCCACCTCGAGCCCAATAGCATTCGTTCATGGCAAGAAATGCAAAGACAATTCCTCCAAACGTTCTGTGTGACAGAAGATGAGTTCACATTGAGACACCTGGCACAAGAGCCGTAAAAGTGTGGGGAAGAGTTAATGTAATATATCAAGTGCTTTTACAAGAGAGCACTTGATGGGCATGAGGAGGTAACAGAGGCAAACCAGCTTTAAATCTGTGTCGAGGGCTCTTGAAGGAATACAAGATCCATCTGATCAACAAAACTAAAGATGTAACCATTAGAGAGTTCACTAAGGTTTCTAGTAATATAGCCATGATAATCAAGCCAAGGTCCTTGAGCTGGAGGACACAAGTGCATTTGACTTCTAGAAAGTTTCAAGTCTTGATGAGAGAGGAAGTCAACTATGTGGATAGGAGCCCCAATGGTAAGAAGGGAGGCTCCAGATCTAAGAACAATAGCCCAGATAACAAGAGAGAGTTTGAAGAATATGCTCCACTACCGTTACCTTGTAGTGTAGCAAAAACTATGGATTATTATCAAACATTGCTACGAGAGGGGGTAGAAGGTCCCCCTCACCTAAGTGAGGAAACTCCAACAGCAGCCGGCAAAGCCAACCCTAAGTATTGCGAGTTACACTAGCGGCTACAACACTTTACCAAGGACTGTTACTACTTAAGGAGGATCATTGGAGAGAAGGTGGCCAGTGGAACTTTGCAGATACCTCCTGTGGATGTGAACAAGAACCCACTTCCAACTCATCATTATGCCAATGCCAATATTGTTGTAGCGTATGATGAATAAGCAGCCCAAGACCTGATAGAGTGGGAAAGTGATGAGAGAATACGTGAGGAGTTAGGGAGGCTATCACTCAGCAGCAAGCGGAGAACTAAGATAGAAAGAAAGCGCAACGAGTGGTTTTTCACCCCAGATAAAGAAGAGGGGGAGATGAAGAACTCGATAAGGTCAACCTCCTAAATCTCCAGGTGGATGTCATGTTTGCTCTGGATGGGGGGACATCTGAGGCAGAATACGTTTGTAATGCCCACACATATGAAGTGGATCTTGATTATGAATCCGAAGACATAGCGAGAAGCCCCAAGTTCAAGTGATTCTTCGACCAAATAAGAGTAAAATATGACACCAGGGTAGTCATAATAAGAAGTCTTGGAGGCAGTACAATCGATAGGAGACCCCTTATTGAATTGGTAGGCTGATCAAGAGGTATACTTTTGACGTGGTATTTTTAGTGGAATACGGGCAGGTGCCTTACTTCCATAATCGCCCTCTATATGTCACAGCTATGATAAATGGAATCTCATTTCCCAGAGCATTAATGGATGGAGGAGCATCCATTAACATTATACCGATCGACACATTATACGAGATGAGGATTGATCAAAAAAAGATAATGCTTGCACCACTAGTGAGATTGATATTCGACAATTGGAATGCAATCCCTAGGATATGTGAATGTTGGAATTGAGTTGAGGAATTTTACTTCCAACGTCAAATTCCATGTCATCAATGCCAATACCGTCTACCAACTGCTCATTAGGAAGGTATGGATGCGTACCCATGGCATAGTGACCTCAACCTATCATCAGTGTGCAAAGGCTAACATCAGTGGAACAAAGATCATAATTAAAGCCACAAAAAGGCCTTTTTCCATTGAAGAGGCCCATTTAGTAGATGCGATGTTCTATACAAAACTGGACGAGGAAAGAAAGAATTCTACAAGAAAGTTTTAAGAAAATCAAGTGGTTGGAGGAATTGCCTAGACAAGGAAAACTGTACATAATCGTTTGGGATGGTGATTCCCCACATAGAAAAAGGCAAAAGAAAGGCGGAGGAGGTAGTTAAACCTCCTCAAACCTATATAAAAGTTATCCTACCCAATGGAAACGTTATCTACCATTTGTCAGGGTCTGCACGGGCATTATTTTGGGATGAGAGCACCGACCCCATGCAAGAATATTTTGTTGTGGATGAATCCCATATTATTGATCATATTGAGGAACCATAAGAAGCTCAAGAATGCATGCAAGATGGACTTAGGGAGCATCTACAAGAATTAGAGGAGACCAACCTAGGGGTGAAAGGGGCAGAAGTAGACCCATTCTAATCTCCAAAAGTTTGAGCCCTAAATAGAAGGAAGAGCATGTGGTCCTGCTCAAATAGTTCGCTGACGTATTTGCTTGGAAATACTTGAAAATGCCAGGAATGGACCCAGAGGTGAGCTCTCACATATTGAATGTTCTCCCTAACTCTCTCCCAATCAGGCAAGCAAGATGCACATACAATGCTGACCTCGATCTGAAGCTAAATGAAAAGGTAGAGAAGATATTTCAAGCAGGGTTCATCAAGCCTATTCAATATCCTGTGTGGCACTCAAGAATAGTGCCAGCGGAAAAGAAGGACAAGAGCAAAATTTAAATTTGTGTTGATTTTCGTGACCAGAATCGGTCATGTCCCGAGGATGACTTTCCTTTTCCAAGCATAGATATCTTAGGTGACGCTACTGCAGGCCATGAGATGTATAACTTGATGGATGGGTACATTGGCTACAGTTAGATTAAGATGGACCTGACGGATGCGGAGAAGAATGCCTTCTGCACGCCCCTGTGAAATATTCACTAAACAGTCATGCCGTTCAGATTGAAAAATGCTGGGCCATGTACCAAAGGAGCATGATGGAAATTTTCATGATTTATTTCATGACGTATTAGAATTTTATGTGGACGGCCATGTAGTGAAGTCCAATAAAGAAGGCAAGCACATACATGACCTCCAGAGAGTGTTTGAGAGGTGTCGTTGGTACAAGATACGGATAAACCCCTCAAAGTGTGCCTTTGGGGTCACTACGGGAAATGTTTCCGGGGTTTGTTGTGAATAGGCAGGGGGTGTAAGTAGATGCAGAGAAAAATAAAGCCATCGTGATGATGCCACCTCCAAAGAGTCAAAGGCATCTTAAGAGCTTCTTAAGGAAGGCGTCCTACCTAAGAAGGTTCATACCTGCACTAGCAGAGGTGACCCACCCATTCACACCCCTTATAAAAGAAAATCTAAGTGGATTTGGGGAGATGAGCAGAAGAAGGCCTTTGAAAAGGTCAAAGAAATCTTATCCTCCCCAACCATAATGATTCCACCAGAAGCTGGGGTGCTGCTAGTGCTCTACTTTACTTCAACAGAAAGATCCATAGGAGCACTGCTGGCCCAAGAAAAGGAAGGAGTATAAAAACCAGTGTACTAGTTATCAAGAGTGACCTCAGGTACAAAATCTAGATACACCAAGGTAGAACGCCACTGTCTTGCCCTAATCTTTGTTGCTAAAAAGTTGAGACATTATTTACTAGCTTTCACATTTTACATAGTCACAAAGTGTGACGCCATCAAGTACCTCCTCACATGAACGGTGCATGTGGGACGAGTAGCAAGGTGGTTTTTTCTTTTTTTAGAATATAATTTAAAATGCATAGTGCCCAAAGCCATTAAAAGTCAAGCGGTAGAGGATTTGCTTGCCCATTTTCCAGGGGAATTTCGATCCCCCCAGTGAGGAACTACTTAGGGAGAACTTTCAAGCATGCATGGTGGAAGTAATGGAAGAGTAGGTGATGGATTTTGATGGATCTAGTGCTCAAGGAACAGGAGGTGACAGTATTATATTGTCAAAAAATAAGGAGAATATCACCTTCTCCTTCGAGTTAGATTTTAAATGCTCAAACAACGAGGCTGAAAATGAGGCTCTCATTTTGGGGATGTTGGAGGCACTCAGAAGAGGGTTTAGAGTGTTTTGCATACGAGGGAACTCCAAACTGGTAGTAAAACAAGTTAATGAGGAGTTTGCCCTCAAGCATGCCAACCTAGCACTCTACATATACATCATTTAGAGATTACTTATGAAGTTCTTGGAAGTAATTATGGAGAGACATGAAAGAACAATGAATAGATACCCCTACACACTAGCTCCAATAGCACAGAAGTTAGACATGGATGAGCCAAAAACAACAATCACAGTATGATGAAAAGTAGTGCCTACTATAGTAAAATCTTTGTTCCCAAAAAATGAGCCAGAAGATTGGAGGCACCTTATTGTGAAGTAGATAGAGGCTAGAGAGGGGACAATAAATATGTTAGAGCTAGGTAACTACCACCTATTGCAGGGAACAATTTATTTCAAGAGACTTGGAGAGTTGCTATCAAGACGTGTGGGAGAACAAGAAGCTAAAGAAAGGTTGGCAAAGATGCACGAAAAGCATTGTGGGGACACTGATATTCCTCTTTATTATCGATTGCAGCGGGGGGCTACTATTGGCTCACCATGAGTGGAGAGGTTGCTCATTTTCAACAAGGTTGTTTAAATTACCAGGCCCATTTTGAGCATCCATTAAAGGCTAACTTTGTGGAAGCCTTCAAAGATTGGAGGCTACCATACATAACATATCTAAAAGATGGTGAGTTACCCACAGAGAGAGCAGATGAAATTTATCTACGAAAGATGATAGCTCATTTTTACTTGGTGGAAGGAGAGATTTACATGAAGGGGTACAATGTGAAGGCACTGAGGTGCATAGCTAAGGAAGACACATATAGAGTACAAAAAGAAGCCCATGAGCCCTCCCACATAGGGGGTACCAAACTGTATGATCAAATGATGACATTGGGGTACTACTGGCCAACCATGGAGGTTGAATCCATTAGTTATGTGAAGAAGTGCAAAGCTTATCAAGTACATGGCAATATGGTACATGTTCCTTCAGTCATCTTACAAAGCCTATCAACTCCCTATCCCTTCCACACATGGGCATTTTACCTAGTTATAAAAATTGGTCCAGCTTCTCGGGGCAAAGCTTTTTATCATTATGGCTACAGAATTGTACACCAAATGGGTAGAAGTCATCCCTCTAAGGAGAGTGACTGCCCAAGTGGTAACTCAGTTTATCAAGGAGTATATCATATTCAGGTTTGGTATACCCAAAGTAATTTTGACAGATAATGGGAAGCAGTTCGTATGCAAGGAGATAGCCATCCTCAGAGACAAGTAAAACATTGTGCACAACAACTGAACCATCTCCTACCCTAAGGGTAAAGGTCAAGCAGAAGCCACCAATAAAACCCTAATAAATATCTTGAAGAAGATGCTGGAGGACATGCCATAGGGATGGGATGAGAAATTTCCCGAGGTGTTATGGGCTTATCATACCTCAAAGAGAAAACGAATCGGGTTCACCCCATTCTCATTGGTATATGGGACTGAACCTCTATTACTAGTGGAGTTAGGGGAAGCCTCAACCAGAGTCTCTTTAAGAAATGGACTCATCCCTGACCCACAAAATGTATAGCTAGAGGCGCTGGACCAGCATAGAGATAAGGCAAAATTGAACTTTAAAGTCTACACCTAGCAGCTGCACAGATCCTATTAAAATTTGGTCAAGCCTAGGGAGTTCCAGGTGGGAGACTTAGTCCTGTGAGCATCCACTCACCATCTCCGCAGCATGTCAGCATCAAAGTTTAAGCCTAACAGGGAAGGCCCATTTATTATGAAAGGGGTAAGCAAGTCGGGTTATTGCCAGATTTCAGAACCAGAGAGTGATTGCCTCCAGTCCATCAACTCCAAGTGGCTGAAGAGGTATTATTCTTAGCATTGTTAAAAAAAATTCGTTTATGTTAAAGAATTCAAGAAACTTGCTCTAGCACCAGAACAATTCATTTTTTTGTAAAAATGATAGACCAGTGCAATTTGTACATGATACAGAAAGTGAAAAGAAATGAATAGCAACTCCTTTTTTTAGCATTGCATGGTGATTCTTATTTTGCTTGTTGGCCTATGGCATAAGGTAAATCCATCAGAATATAATTTTTTTTATCTACTCTCTACTAGACTAGAAGAGGGTCCAAGATAGAGAGAACTTTGCTCATTACACTTGGAGATACATCCATCCCGATAAAAATGTATATTGAGCAAAGTCTCTCTAGGCATGTTAGGTAAATGATTTTAATCTTGTCACCAGACAAATAGGAGGACACCCTCCATGTCATATTAAAGAACAATATATATATATATATATATATATATATATATATATATATGTGTGTGTGTGTGTGTGTGTGTGTGTGTGTGTGTATAGCAAATATTTTTTTAGAAAATAAAGAGAAAATGGGACTTACACTCCCCTGCTCTAATTTCTTAAAAAAAAGTTTGAGGGAAAGAGAAGAGATAAACCCTTTACCTCCTATCTATTCCCTAAGAAATGATAACCATGATAAAATACCCCATAGTTAGAGGGAACCGTTCTAAAAACGATAACTTGCTAAGATAACATGTAAGTACCCCACAACTAGAGGGTACAGTTCTAAAAATGATAACTTTCTCAGATAATATGCAAGTAACCCACAGTTAGAGGGGACATTTCTAAAAATGTTATTTGCTCAGATAAAATGCAAGTACCCCCACAATTAGAGGGGACAGTTCTACAAATGATAACTTGCTAAGATAAAATGCAAGTACCCCACAGTTAGAGGGGACGGTTCCAAAAATGTTCCTTGCTCAAATAATATCCAAGTACCCTACATTTAAAGGGGACAGTCCTAATATGCAAGTATCCCACAGTTAAAGGGGATAGTTCAAATAGATGAAGTGGCCACAAAAAATTAAAGTAGGCCATAATAAGTAGATATCAAAGTCCACATAGAAGTTGATGAGCAAGATGATAGAAACCAACAAAATACTTTTCCATTAATAATGACAAAGTTCTTTACATATGAAAAATGTACAAAAGAAAGTCTATAGAACAAGGATACCTACCCACTAGACAACATGACAAATAAATCCTGGTGGGAGAGAAGATCTGTGTAAGAAGGACCATCTTCCTCAACAAGATGCTCCTCTAGACTATCCGTCCAAGCCTTATCCTCAGCAACACCAGCCTCTATCTTATCCATATTGGCCTAGAGGGACCGAATACGAGTCTGAATACGAGCGGCCTCAGCCAGACGCTATTACTCCCTACTCTTCCTATAAGTATAGATCTTCATCATATTCCTAAAGGTGGCACAAAGAAAATGACAAACTAAAAGCTTCAATCCAATCCAGTTGAAAGTGATAGAAGCGTTGAAGTTCATGAAGAGCTTGAAGAAATAGCGCAACCATTTGAGTACTCATGTCAATAGGAGAGTTAGATAGGAAGTCATGCAAATGTCTAGCTAGGGACTTCAAGTTGAAGACCATATGTCTATCGATGTTCAGGACGCTCTAGGAAGTAAAAGTCTTAAGATGGTGCTCCAGAAGCATCTCTAACACCTCGCACTCATGTGCATGGAATCCGAATGGCACCTCTGAGCGCCACAACGCTCTCATGAAAGCCCTATGAGCCTCCACCTCTATATCATCATAACCACTGCTATGAGACTCAAGCTCCTAAAAAGGGATAGAATAATCCTCGCCAGAACCGACATCACCAGTGGCCTCAAAACTCTGGTCGGCCTCACTAGTGGCCTCAACAGGCTCATTAATTGGATCCTGTAGAAAAAAAAGTAAAAAAAAAAGATATGTTGTAAAGAAGAGAAATAACAGGAGATGGGTTACCCATACTCAAATTCAAACAAAGATCATGAAAAGTTTAAAGCAAAGTCCATGGGAGTCAATATTCTATCACCAAAGTGAGGATGCACCATATGACCTTGAGCACCAGCCTAACAGAAATAGACAAGAGTTGGTACTTTTTTTCTTTTGGCTAAGGAAAAAATAGAAATATGCTAGCTTTAACAGACAACAATAACCCATGCATGATAGTTTAATATCTGGGGAGTGCGCAGTATAGCACTCATAGTAGGTCCCGCAGAACTAGGGATGATTGCCTCGCTAACCTGAAAATAAGGAAACATGAACGTGAAGGTGAGCCAACTTGCACAGTAAAAGCAAGAAGAAAAAGGGAGCAAAGAAAAGATTAAGGTATGACAGTATAATACCCGACTCATAGTAGTTCCCCAGGTTGTTCCACAGTCAAAGGAATAAGCGATGCGCTAACCTGAAAATAGGGAAAGAGGAAAATGCCAACAAGTATTTACACAGAAAATGTAAGCTCAAAATATCCAGGGAGATTAAGTATTTACCTGAGATCTCCCCACTGAGATACTTGTCAGAGACTTCTCTACAGTTAGAGCAAGAGTGGTACTGACCGGAGGGGTAACCAAAGTCTCCCCAAGCACAAACATTGGTGGACTACTCACCTGAGGGTCCAAATATAGGTCTTACAAGTAAAGGGATCACATCGACAGATATGTTAAAAAACTATAGAATACACAGATGTGTAACTAAGCTAGTAGGTAGAGGTTGCAAAGAATGAACATACCACATAAGCTAATCCTACGGAGTTAGGAACAAGCCTCTCAAACAAGGGGACTTCGACCAGGCTAGTTAAAGAAGCTTCTTCTATAGAAGATAAAGGGAAACTCACAGGTTCTACCTTAAGAATTGTCTCTAAGGACCTCACCAAGAATACTGCAGGTAAGGAGGTCTCACTAGCACTACCTTATAAGAGAAGAAAGATATGAAAATTTATAAGTCTTTTGTAGTAATGAAAAAGGAGGCATAAAAGATAAGTAAAGACAAGTATGAATAGTTACCAGGAAAGGTTCTATAATAATGCCTCCCAAAGATACGATGGTTGCAGGAGCTTCCCCCGAGGTAGAAGGGACTACCAAAGGGGGTATTGAAGAGGAAGATGGATTAGCGATAGTGCCAACCAACTGGAATAAAAGAAAACAAACAAAGAGTATGAAAATAGAATCCCAATGGAACAGTAAAATGAATCAAAAAGACAAAATATTCAATACAGGCGTACCCGAAGCCCCTCTAAAGAAGAAGGAGGGAAGATGAATGGCAAGATACTAGCAGCGGATACAACAACCTAGTTATGGAAAAAATGGTTAGAAAACCAAACATAAACAAATAAACAGATAAAGCCTAATGATAATAAGCAATACTTGAGAGGTGGAGCCAACTAGTGTGTAAGAGGGTAGCGAGAGTGGGGCCTATAAAGAACTTGAAAGGGTGAGGCGTGACCCACTCCAACAGATGCTACCTTCAAGGTTCTCGGGCACTTCTAGAACAACCTCTAGCGAAACCATCCTTATCTGGTAATAATGGAAGTCAAACTATAGCCCACCCCTTGCAAGGAGATGATCTTCACCACAATAATAGTAACTTTTCCCAAGAGAAACTCCTGAGAGTAATGGATGTCAGGATGGAGTGAAGGAACAAAACACTTAACACTTAGAGAGAAAGAGCAAGGAGAGAACACTTAGTTGTCTGGGGTGATTTTGATAGAGTAACGGTATGACTTGAGTTATGATTATGATTTGAACTTGCCCAAGGGTCCTATTTATACTGGGGAACTAGGGATGAGTAATCAGTTTTGGGCGCCAATACTGAGGGAGTTAGTGAGGGAAAAGGTGTGCAATGTACCAAATGCCCTACCTATGTGCAGCCGCTTGCCTCCTCTGACAGGTGCCACCTGGTGCAAACCAATGTTAAAAAGAAAATGTGTTTGTTCTTAAAGAAAAATATTTGATTTGGTTAATATCATTTTTAAATGGTAACTTGTTGTACAAACCTTGGAAACTAAAGGAGGGGCCTCTAGGACCACCTCCTCTAAAATATTTTTAAACTTGAGGAGGGAGGTATCAAGGACCACCTCTTCTAAAATCTTTGTAATCTTGAGGAGGGAGGTCTCAAGGACCACCTCCTCTAAAATATTTGTAAAGATGAGTAGAGGTCTCAAGGACCATCTCATCTAAAATCATTTTGTAAACTTTTCATTTCTTATGAGCAACACTTGGTACCTCACTTCAATTTTAATTAAGTGTGGACTGTGTGAGGACTGGGTGACTACTAGGATTTGTTTAATCTTAAAGTGTTAAGTGGTTGAGCTTTCTCAACAAACCTTGTTCCTCGACCACCAAGCCAAAACTCCTAGGAGATCCCATTTTGCCCTGCCTGCTCAACTAGGATACCTATAATAGAAAATAACATGTTCGTACTTTTTTATTCATGTGAGCAACAAATCTTGGGGAAGATGTCACTTTAAGTGAACCTCGTGACCCACCATTTCTATTCTGTAGGGAATTTCAATTTCTAGGGACGAGAAGCTTCTTGTAGTGTGCTTCCTCAACAAACATTATTTTTTTATGTTTTTTGAGTTATATGGGACAAGGAAACTTTTCTAATGAGCTTCCTCGCCCAAATTCCAAATTGTGAATTCTGGGAAATTTAGGGAGAGGATCCCTTTCTGGTGGGATTCCTCGCCCAAGATTAACTTATGAACTTTGTATAAGTTCGGGGTGAGGAGCCCTTGTTGGTAGCCCTCCTCACTCAACATTTGTCTTCGTAGATTTTTGGACACACTGAGGTGAGGATCCCTTCCTAGGGCCCTCCTCGCCTATCTTTCAATTCTGTGAGCTTTGGGTACATTTGGGACGAGGAGCACTTTCAGGGGCTCTCCTTCCCCATTGTTCATTTCTGTGGTTCTTGAGGAACTTGGGGCGAGGAGCCCTTCCTGGGGACCTCCTATCCTAAGCTCTAATTCTATGAGCTTTGTGACATTTAGGGCGAGGAGCCCTTTCTAGGTCCCTCCTCGCCCAAGATCTATTTCTTTGAGTTTTTAGGACATTTAGGGCGAGGATCCCTTTCTGGGGTCCTCCTCGCCCAAGCTCTATTTCTGTGAGCTTTAGGACATTTGGGGCGAGGGGAAATTTATGGTCCCTCCTAGCTGAAGCTCTTTTTCTGTGAGCTTTGGGGAACTTGGATCGAAGGGCCCTTACCGGGGCCCTCCTTGCCCAAGCTCTTGATTTATCAAGTGTGTACCCCCTTATATTAGTCCCCTCGTACAAAAATCTGCGTGTTGGACATACCAAAGATTTTTGTACGCAATGATTCACTTATGTCTTGGAATTCGAAACATCACTATTACATTAATTAGGCCTATCACTTCAGCCTACTTTTAGGGTCTCGAGGTGGCATATGTCACTTTGGGAACACACCTCTCATCATTAGAAAATAGTGAGTCACCTTATTGATTGGCAGTCTGCACATATCATAATAGGTATAAAAAGGAGGTTTTTAACTCTCCTTCTTTTTTTACCTCGTCATTTGTTTTCACACTCAATTTTCTTTAGGAATAGAGAGATAGAGAGAAAAGGTTAAAACCCTACATAGCCATTTTTATACTTTTCTTTCTCTTACTCACTCAAATGGCTTCCTCATCTTCCCAAAACCCCAACTTCACCGTCGCCACTGCCACCAGTGAGGTATTGGTGGGTGCAGTGCCCATTTCTATCACTATTTCCATCGTCTTGGCCACCGAATCTACCATTGTGACATGGGAGGTTTTATGCCCCGCGCCTGATACTTTTCAACATTCTTCTTTTAAAGTTCCCCCTTTGGGGGTCTCCTCGTCTGCTACTGTGTTTGCAATAGGGTCTTCCTCGCCTATAGGGGTTTCTTCGAGAAAGGGTCCCTCGGCTAGGGCTTACTCATCCAGGGAAACTTTCACCACTGATAGCTCCTTTCCTACTGGGTTGTTTATAAACATTGGGGCCTCCTCGCCCATGTGGATTTCGATGAGGAAGGGTTCCTTGTCTGTCAGGGTCACAGGGGCCTCCTTGTCCAGAGGAACCCCCGCTACTGGGCCTTCTCGCTTGATGAGGTGCCTGCAACCACTGCGGCCTCCTCATACTTGGGCCTCCTCGCCACCAGGACTACTTTATCCTCCTCTCCTATTGTTTTTTCCAAGTCTCAAAGGGACTATATTGCTGCTCGTCAAAAGAGAGATTTTAGGCTTTATCTTCTAGCGCCCTATTTTGGTGGTAAGGACACTTTTATGACTTCTCTTGCAAATTTTGAGTAGGAGTTTGGGGCCAAGATCAACGAGCGACCCTAAGTGGGTCTAGGTGAGTCTTCTGACCTTTGCATAGTTCTTACTGATTCAATACTTAGGGTGCGAGTAGACATAGGTGATTTTCTCCATTCTAGTATTGAGGTCAAGGCATGTGGGGGAGCCACGGGAGAATGGGGTCTCTGGGTGGATCATATCTTTTCCACCCTTGTACACAGAGCTGTTATTGAGAGCGTTGGTCTTATGATCACTATTAACAGTCTCAAAGATTTTTCAATCGCCAAACAAGACCGGGCTTTTACTTTGTTGACATATCGTTGGAGAAAGGATTCTCACACCTTTGTTACTGGTTGGGGTGAGTTTACTGTTGCTTTGGAAGATATTTTCCAGCTACTCGCTCTGTTCTACTTAGGTAGTCATATCCTTACTGAAGGCTTTGAGGATGAGGTTGAGGAGCAGATGATGGGCGAGCTCCAGTCCGCTTTAGGTGAGTGCTCGAAGTATGTAGCTATCAACCTGACTGTGACCACCAAGCACTCTTTCACTAAATGGCAGTGGCATTGGTTTAAGGATTTCGAGTATCTACCCAAGGGGGAGAGCTCGATTAGGGCTTCAAAGAGTCAGGAAGGCCCAAAAATTAAATCCCCCTTACACTTGGAAGCATTTTTTGTCACTTTTTTGAGTAGATTTGTTCCCCCCGGGAGGCCAGATGACTCTCCCGTGAGATTTTGTTCAAGATTTATGTGAGGCTTGCTCGAGGGAGGGTAGTCCCCCTCGCAGCTTTAACTCTGGGGTCTTTGTATACCTAGCTAGATTGGTATCATGTGAACGTTGAGTGCTCTTGTGGTTGTTATGATGCTATCAATCTTGCCAACACTTTTATCATTATCTCATTCCTGTTTGAGAGATTTTCCAACTTTTCCCCAGAGGTTAGATCTTGCCATAGTGGAGCTTCTCGTGCTGCAAGATGTCCCAAGAATATTCCTAAGACTTCTTTAGGATCTTTGATAAACAACATCGATGAATTTTCTTTCAGGCCCTACTGCAAGACTGTTGGAGGTATTTTTTCTTGTCATTCCTTCTCAGTTACTAGGGGCACTTTCTATTGCCCTGTTGATGTGGAATTTTTTCCTATCTACCCCCATATTTATGTGGTCATTATGCTTCTTCCTTGCACTTTGCCTTCCCTTACCGACTTGGGTCAAGGTGTGGAGTTTTACCATTCTAAGATAGTGAGGAGGCAGTTTGGTTATGACCAGGGGGTTCATACCCCTGTTTATTCTTCAAGCACCTCCCCTTTCGAGCTATACCTTAAGGCTTTTTCCAACTTCACATTTGAATGGGTGGTTGATAGGGTTGGTCATCCGGGAAATTTATTTTTACCTTCGTGAGATTACCTGCCCTCCTTCACTCGCTCATGGTTCACCCTTTGGCAGAAGAAGGTTTTGTTGATCCAAAACTGTGTGAAGGATGTCCCTTATGTGACTATTTATACAAAGATTCCTAACAATGATAGGTATTTGGGTAAGAGGACCCAAAGGTTAGTATGGCACCGAAGCACCATCCCCAAAACTCCTCTCGAGCAGCTCACTCCAATCTTGGTGGGGACTTTTCTTGACGAGATTTATTCCACGCAGCCTGAGCCTCAACCTTCTAGGACCAAGTCGAGGAGTAAGTCAAGAGCCTCTGCATCAAAGAGGAAGCATCCCGACGTGGATGCTTCTAGTTTCATACCAACTACCATTACCCCTACTACCACAGATATTTCCACTATTGTCGATGTTGTTCCTACTCCCCCCGGTCAGTAGGAACCAGGGCGAGTAGGAAGAAGAAGACTACTACTGGGACCTCTGTTCCTTTTCCTACGCCGGACCAGGGATCTGACACTGTGTGAGAGTAAGGCTATGAGGCCCTGGGGTTGTCTACTGAGGGAACTATTGTTACTTCAATTCCCATAGGTAAAAGAACTACAACTCATTCTCTTTTACTTTGTGAAGCTGACTTTCGTGGGGTTACATTTACTGGTTCCACTTCTCTATCATTTGAAGAGGAACTAGTCGATTATAGAAGTACTCCCTCCTATGATGATAACGGTTATTCTTCGAATGACACAAAAGTCACTGACCCTTATGATGATCAGCACTCTGATGCTTCTTCTTTGTTACCAATTTTAGAGGAGTCTTCTGGTGAGGGTGCCTTGATAGGGTCCCCTTCTGCCTCCAGTCCTATTACTGGACAACTACCATACGGGCATATCGCTCACACTACCACTATAAGTCTTTTTCTTAACTTTTCTATTACTGTTTTACCGTCTATTTTCATATACATAATTTAGCTATGGCTTGTCTCTGTCTTTGCGGTATTTGTAGGGTGTCTCTGTCACAGCGAGTGATCATGTGCCTTCACCTCCTGCCCGGTAGCCTTTTGTTAGGGCTAGGAATTCCATGTTGGCATCATCTTTGAGTTTGTCAAAGGAGGTTTGCCACTTCCCTCTACCCATTCATTACTTCCTTTATTCATTTTTAATTATTATTTTCTCTACTCTCATTTTTTTTAACTCTGGCAACTGTCTACTATGTTCCCGACATCTGCGAGGACTTCTTTGATATCTTCTTTTTTAGTCCAGGTAATCATTAACTCCCTTGATTCTTTTATCTTTCACTTGCCACATTTTTAAAGTACATCTTTTTGACGTCTTCTGTTCTTGTGCACGCAAGTGACTATTTCTCTTAGTCACCTTTCCTCACCTCCCCCTTCCTCTGTGGTGAGAGGTTCCCCTTCCAGGTATCCTGAGGCACTTTTAACTTGTCTTCTTCATTGGATTTCTCTGTTTTGTCATACTTTCTATATCCATGACTATATCATCTCTATTTGTGCTTTTTTCTGTAGGGGACTTCTTCCATCGGCCTTTCTTATACTAAGGGAGCATCACCATCCTCAGGGGGCACATCTCCCAGCGTATTGCCTTTGGGAAGGATTCCTATATCCCGAGTTCTTTTGCCCATGGACCCTAGACTTCACGTCCTGCCTATACCTTTCGGGCTGATTTTCACTATCGCGTCTAGCGGACCTGTCATACAGGTTAGATCCACCCTCCAGGTATCATTTAGCTCTATGAGAATCCATTTTTTGTCTTTATTTATGTTTAGTTTCCTGAGGGTTTTTTCTATAACTTGGTCGTTGCACCCGGAGCTACTGTCCCACCGATCGTCTTTCCTCCTTCTTCTTTAGAGGGGCTTCAGGTGAGCCTATATTGAGTCTTTCATTGTCCTCAATTCATACTCTTAAACCATTGGGATTTCAGTTTCATATTATGTTTTTTGTTCATTTTACTTTTATATGCAAGTTGGTTGGTGACACAACTTCCCCCACTTGTTTCTTCGGTTCCCCCTTTAAAAGTCCCTGCTACTTTCGGGGAAGTTCCTGGGGTTGCACCTGCTTTATCTAGCCTAGCCAAAGTCCCCTTGTCCGAGGGGCTTGTCCCTAGTTCCACGGGACCAGTCTCGGCGGTATGCTCAATCTTTGCAAACTTTACTTACTATCTTGATTACACAACTGTGCATGCTACATTTTTTTAACATATCTGTAGATGTGGTCCCTTTTACTTGCAGGATTTATATTTGAACTCTTAGGTGAGTAGTCCATTAGTTTCCATGCTTGAGAAGACATTGGTCACCCCTCCAGCTAGTTCCACTCTTGCTCCTACTATTGTAGAGTCTCTGGAAAGTGTCCTAATGGGGCACTCACAGGTAAATACTTAATCTAGTGGCTTTTTTCGAACTTATATTTTATATGTAAATACTTGTTGGCATTTACCCGTTTCTCTGTTTTCAGGTTAGCGCAGCGGTTGCTCCTTTGGCCGTAGAACAACCAAGGTAAGCTTCTATGAGTCTGGTATTATAATGTTAAACCTTACTCTGTCTTTATTCCCCTACTATTCTTTCTTTTACTGCGCGAGTGGGTACATCTTCACATTCCATATTTCATTGTTTTCTGGTCAGCGAGGCGACCGTCCCCAGTCTTGCAGGACCTACTATGAGTATTATACTACACACTCCCCCGGTATTAAACTGTCATACCTGAGTTCTTTCTTTCTGTTTAAGTTAGCACCGTTCTCTTCTTTTTCTTTTTAGGAAACGAAGATACTAACATTTACTTTTTCTCTGTTTGGCTCATACTCAAGGCTATGTGGTGCCCCTTGCTTTGGTGACAACATATTGATCCTCTAAGCTTTGGGGTAGGCCTTCAATGACCTTTATTTTGATTCAAATAGGAATAACCACCTCCTATTTCTTTTCTTCTCTACAACTTTTCCCTTGTTACTTTCCATTCTGCATGATCTAGTTGATGAGCTCGCTGAGGCCACTTGGGAGGCTGACCAGAGTTTCGAGGCGACTGGTGATGCTGGCTCTGACTAGTATTCCTTTGTGCCTCTCTCAGAGATCGAGTCTCACAACACTGGTTACGATGACATAGAGGTGGAGACTCCTGGTGCTTTTATGAGTGCACTGTGGCTTTTAGAGTTTCCCTCCCGATTTCGTGCTCAGGAACGAGAGGTATTGGAGCTTCTTCTGGAGCACCATACTGAGACTTTCACCTCCCAAAGCATCCTCAACATTTACATCCTTATAGTCTTCAATTTTAAGGCCTTATCTAGCCATCTCCTTGAGGTTTTGTCTACCCCTCCCACTGATGTGACTGCTCGAAGGGTCTCCCTATTTCTTCAGGCTATTCATGATCTTTAGCATTTCTATCATTTCTAGCTGGATTGTCTTGAAGTTTTAGTTTGTCATTTTCTCAACACCACCTTTATAAAGATAATGAATATTCATAGTTCCAAGCAAACTAGGGATCACCAGCGTCAGGTTGAGGCCCCTCGGATTCAGTTTCTACAGGTTAAGTTGGCCAAGCTGGAGGCGGGTGCTACTGAGGATGAGGCTCGGATAGCTAGGTTAGAGGAGAATCTTGTTAAGGAGGTTGGTCCTTCTTATGTTGACTTTTTCTCCTTCTAGAATCTATTTTTCATGTTATCTAGTGGATAGATAGTTTGGTTGTTTAGACTTTTTATGAAAAAGAGTTTTTGCTAATTTCTATCACTTTGCTCATTTTATTCTATCTCAACCTTGGTATATTCTTACTAAGGCTTGTGCTAATATCTCCTCTAGCTGTGTGGTATTTACTTTTGTTTACATGAGCAAGTAACATTTTTAGAACTGTCCCCTTAACTGTGGAGTACTCGCATTTTATCTATGCAAGTAACATTTTTTAGAACTGTCTCCTCTAATTATGGGGTACTTTCATTTTATCTGGGAAAGTAACATTTTTAGAACTCTCCCCTCTAATTGCGGTGTACCTATAATTTATCTAAGCAAGTAAACATTTTCAGAACTGTCCCCTCTAACTGTGGGGTACTTGCATTATATCTGGGCAAGTAAACATTTTTTAGAATTGTCCCCTCTAACTGTGGGGTACTTGCATTTTATCTGGGCATGTAACATTTTTAAAACTGTCCCCTTTAACTGTGGGGTACTCTCATTTTATCTGGGCAAGTAACATTTTTAGAACTGTCCCCTTTAACTGTGGGGTACTCGCATTTTATCTGGGCGAGTAACATTCTTTATAATTGTCCCCTCTAACTATGGGATACTTGCATTTTATCTGGGAAAGTAACATTTTTATAACTATCCCCTCTAACTGTGATGTACTTGCATTTTATCTGGGCAAGTAAACATTTTTAGAACGTTCTCCTCTAACTGTGGGGTACTTGCATTTTATCTAAGCAAGTAGACATTTTTTAGAACCGTCCCCTCTAACTGTGGGGTACTTGCATTTTATCTGAGCAGGTAACATTTTTAGAACTATCCCCTCTAACTGAGGGCTACTTGCATTTTATCTGGGCATGTAATCATATTTTAGGGGATAAGTTGGGAGATAAAGGGTTAGCTCTTCTCCTTCCCTTAAATCCCCATTCTTTTTTTTTTTGAGAAATTAGAGCAGAGGAGTGTAAGTCCCCTTTTGCTCAATTCCTTATATGAGCTGGTGAGATAAGGCTTTTTCTTTGAGAACATAAGTTAAGCTTTGCTCTAAAAAAGATAAAAAATTTACTATGTATATTTTTTTTATTATCATGACTTGGAGGACGTCCTCCTATTAGTCTGGTGACAATATTAAAAATCATTTGTATAATGTGCTTGCAAAGACTTTGCTCAGTATACTTTTCTATCGAGATGGATGTACCCCCCCCCCCCCCCCCCAAGTGTAGTGAGCAAAGTACCCTCTATCTAGGACTCTCCTCTAGTCTAGTAGAGAAATTTAGAAATGTATATGCATATATATTATGGTTTATCTATCTTATGCCATAAGCAAAAAAAATGAGAACCATCATCCAATGCTAAAAAAAGGAGTTGACATTCATTTATATTCATTGACTGTATCATTTACAGGACTGTAGTGCTCTTATCATTTTACAAAAAAAAAACTTGTCTAGTACTAGAGCAAGTTGTTCAAACCATTCAACATAAATAAAAGATTTTCCTTTAACAATATTAGGCATACTACCTCTTCGGTAACTTGCAGTTGATGGACCGGAGGCAATCACTATCTGGCTCTGAAATCTGGCAATAACCTGACTTGCCAACCCCTATGACGATAAAGGGACCTTCCGAGTTGGGTTTGAATTTTGATGCCAACATGCTGCGGAGATGGTGAGTGGATGCTCGTAAGACTACGTCTCCCACCTGGAACTCCCTAGGCTTGACCAAGTTTTCATAGGCCCTGGGCAGTTATTGGGAATAGACTTTGAAGTTCTCCTTCGCCTTGTCTCTATGCTCGTCCAACGCCTCCAACTGCATTTTTCGTGGGTCAGGGATGAGTCCATTACTGAGAGAAACTCTGGATGAGGGTACCGCCAACTCCACCGGTACAAGATGAACCCTATTAGTTTTCTTTTTGAAGTACGATAAGCCCATAGCACCATGGGTAACTTCTCATCCCATGCCCCTGGCATTTCCTCCATCATTTTCTTCAAGATATTTATCAGGTTCTTATTGGTAGCTTCCGCTTGTCCATTGCCCTTAGGGTAGGAAATGGTTGAGCTATTGTGCACAATTTTGTACTTATTTGTGAGGAGGGCCATCTCCTTGCATACGAACTGCTTCCCATTCTCTATTAGAATAACCTTAGGTATACTAAACCTGCATATGATATAATCTTTTATAAACTGGGTAACCACTTGGGTAGTCACCCTTCTTAGAGGTATGGCTTCTACCCATTTGGTGTACAATTCTATAGCCATAATGATAAAATCTTTACCATGAGAGGATGGACTGATCTTTCCAACTAAGTCAAATGCCCATGTGTGGAAGGGATAAGGAGCTGCGAGGCTTTGCAAGATGATGGAAGGGGAATGTATCATCTTGCCATGTACTTGACATGCTTTGAATTTCTTCACATATCTAATTGAGTAAGCCTCCATGGTTGGTCTATAATACCCCAATGTCTATCAGTTGATCATATAATTTGGCACCCCCATATGAGAAGGCTCATGAGCTTCTTTTAGCACCTTCTCTATGTCTTCTTTAACTATGCATACCAAGTCCTTCTCGTTATACCATTTTCTATAAATCTCTCCTTCTACCAAGTAAAAACGGCTATCCTATTCTGCAAATAAATTTCATCCGCCCTTTTTTAGGGCAATTTTCCATCTCTCAGGTATGCCATATATGGTTGCCTCCAATCTTCGAAGGCTTCCATAAATTTAGCTTCCACTACCTGGTCAAAATTGGCTTGTCATGTTAGACATCCTTGTTGTAGGCGGGAAGATTTCGTGCTTATGGTGGGCCAATAGTATCCACCCTGCTGCAACCATCGATAGAGGGGAATATTAGTCTCTCCACAATGCTTTTGGTGCAATTCTTTTAACCTTTCCTTAGCTTCTTGATCTTCGACACACCTTGCTAGAAACCCTCTAGTATTCTTAAAATAAAGTGTCCCCTATAGCATGTGGTAGTTAGCTAACTCCAAAATCTTCATTGTCTCTTCTCTGGCTTCGAGCTGCTTCACCACTAGGCGCCTCCAATCGTCTGATTTATTTCTTGGGAACAAGGATTTTACTTTAGTGGGCACTGTTCTTCTTCATATTGTGATAATCGCTGCCGACTCATCCATGTCTAGCTTTTGTGCTATCGTGGCTAGTGCGTCGAGGTGCCTATTCATTGTTCTTTCATGTCTCTATATGGTTACTTCTAAGAACTATCCTAGTAACCTCTGGACGATGTACTTGTAGGGTGTTGAATTTTCATGCTTGAGGGCGAACTCCCCATTGACATGTTTTAGTACCTGGTTGGAGTCCCCTCATATGCACAACATCCCGATTCCTCTTCTGAGTGCCTCCAACATCCCCAATGAGGGCCTCATACTTAGCCTCATTATTTGAGTAATTAATGTCCAACTTGAAAGAGAGAGTAATCTTCTCCTTCCTATTTGACAATATAATACCATCACCCCCTGTCCCTTAAGCACTGGATCCATCAAACTCCATCGCCTATTTTTCCATGTCTTCCACCATGCATGCTTGAAAATTCTCCCCAGGTAGCTCTTTACTAGGTGGCTCAAAATTCCCACTTGGAAAATGGGCAAGAAGATTTGCTACTGCTTGGATTTTAATGGCGTCGGGCACTATGCATTTCAAATCATACTCTGATAGGATCAAAAACCACCTTTTTGCTCGTCCCATATGTACTGTCCGTGCGAGGAGGTACTTGATGGGGTCACATGTAGTGATTATGTGAACTGTGAGAGCTAACAAATAGTGTTTCAACTTATGGGAAACAAAAACTAAGGCCAGGCAATGACTCTCTATATTAGTGTATCTAAACTCTATAGTTAAGATCACCCTTGAGAGGTAGTACACCGAATTTTCCATTCCTTCCTTTTTTAGGGACAACAATGCTCTTATGGGCCTCTCTGTTGAAGTAAGGTAGAGAAGCAGTAGTGCCCCCGCTTCTAGTGGAATCATTGTGTATGGGGAGGATAGAATCTCCTTGATTTTCTCAAAGGCCTTAATCTACTCATCTCCCCAAATCCATTAGGCTTTGTCTTTCAGTAGGAGTGTGAATGGATGAGTCACCTCTGTAAGTGCGGGTATGAACCTCCTCAGGTTGGATACCTTTTCCAGGAAGCTCTTAAGCTGTCTGTGACTCTTGGGGTTATAATTGTGGCTTTCATTTTTTTCGTGTCTACTTGCACCCCCTTCCTGTTCACCATTAACCCTAAAAACTTTCCAACGATGACCCCAAAGGCACATTTGGAAGGGTTCATTTGATTTTATACCTGCAAAACCTCTCGAACACCCTCCTGAGGTCTTGTATGTGTTTTCTTTCTTTTTGCGATTTCACAACTAGGTCATCCACATCAAACTCTAATATGTCATGAAATAGGTCCTGAAAAATTTCCATCATGGTTCTCTAGTATGTGGCACCAGCATTATTCAGTCCAAATGGCATGACCGTATACTGGAAGTTTCCTAAGGGTGTACGGAAGGCATTCTTCATCGCGTCTATTGAATCCATCTTAATCTGACTGTACACAACGTACCCATCCATGAAACTATACATCTCATGTCCTGTTGTAACATAAACTAAGATGTCTATGCTCAGCAGAGGAAATTCATCTTTGGGGCATGCCCTGTTCAAGTCGTAAGAATCTATGCAAATCTTGATTTGTCTCTTGTCTTTTTTTGCCACTGGCACTATGCTAAAAAGCCATACGGGATGCTGAATGGGCTTGATGAATCATGCTGCCAATAAATTTTCCACCTTAACTTTATCTTCAAGTCGAGGCCTGCCTTATAAGTGTGAGTGGCTTATCTCACTAGAATCTCATTGGTAAAAATGTCAAATCTATGGGATATCACCTCTGGGTCTATTCCAGGCATCTCTGTATACTTCCAAGCGAAGACATCGGTGAACTCCTCAAGCAAGACAATGAGCTCTTCTTTCTACTTAAGTTCTGGACTCTTGGAGATCAGAATGGGCCTCTTTCTCCTATTTTTCCCTAGATTGATCTCCTTTAACTCCTGTAGTTGCTCTCTGGTTCCATCTTGCATGCATTCTAGATCTTCCTCTGGATCCTCAATATGCTCAACAATATGTGACTCATCAACAACAAAACATTCATGTGCGGGGTCGATGCTCTCATCCCATAACATCACCCACGCAGACTGTTATAAGCGGTAGATAACCTTTCCATTAGGATACTTCTTCCACCTTCCTCTTAGCTTTTCCCATGTGGGTAATTATTCTTTGTCCCAAGAGATCATGAACATATTTCTTTGATTGATCAACTCCACCTACCACCTACACTCCTTCTAGCCTTCATATAGAATTTCTTCTTTCCTCATACAGTTCGGTATAAAAAGATGCATCTACTAGATGGGCCTCCTCTATGGAGAAAGGCATCTGAGTCACCTTGATGACTATCTTTGTTCCTCTAATGTTAGCCTTTGCACACTGGTGGTAGGTAGAAGGAACTATGCCATGGGTATGCATCCATACCCTCACAATAATTAACTAATAACTGGTAGTGGCATTGATAACATGGAATTTTATGTGGGAAGTGAAATTCCCCACCTTGATTCCCATGTTCACGTATCCAATGGATTGCATTTCAGCACAATCAAATCTGGAGATCACTAGTGGCACTGGCATTACCTTCTCTTTGTTAATTCCTATCTCATACAATGTATTGATCGGTATAATGTTAATAAAGGATCCTCCATCCATTAATACCCTGGGAAATGAGATCCCATTGATCACAACTATAACATAGAATGGGCGGTTATGAAAATAAGGTACCTGCCTATCTGCCACTGAAAATACTACTACAGAAGTATATCTCTTAATCAGTCTTCCCATTATCCCTTACCAATTTAATTAAGGGTCACTGTTGTACCGCCTCCAAAAAATTTCTTGTTATGATCACCCTTGTGTCATATTTCACTCCTATTTGATCGAAGAACCATTTGAACTTTCGGGTTCTCACTATGGATTCGCAATCAGAGTCTAATTCTACTTAGTATGTCTCGGCGTTACAAAAACATTCTTTCGCAGATGTCCCCCCTGATCTAGGGCAAGAATGACATCCACCTGGTGCTCTAAGAGGTCGAACTGCTAGAATTCCTCGCCTTTCTTGTCTTCTTGGTTGGGGTGAAGAACCATTCCTCATGCTTTCTTTCTTTCTCAATCTGGTGCTTGCTACTCAAAGTTAGCTTCTCCAAACCTCCAGATATCTCATCACCATTTTCCACTCCATCATCTCTTAAACTGCTTCTTCATCATATGCCACTACCATGTTGGTAGTGCCAAAGTTATGTGTTAGAAGTGGGTTTTCCTTAACGTCCACTGGGGGTATTTGTAATGTACCATTGGCCACCAACTCACCAATCATCCTTATCAAGTAATAACAGTCATGAGTAGAGTGTGGCACCCATTGGTGTAACTGTAAATACTTAGGGTTGTCTTTGTCTGCTACTATTGAAGTTTCTCCATTCAGGTTAGGAGGACCTGCTACCCCCTCCCATACCATTGTATGATAATAATCCATATCTTTCGCTACACTGTAGGGTAATGGTTGTGTTACGTCTTCTCCAAACTTTATCTTGTTGCCAGGGCTATTGTTCTTGGATCCGAAATCGCTATTCTTTCCTTTGGGATTTCGATCCACCTAGTTAACTGCCCGTCTTCTCGAGACGTGAAATCTTCCAGAAGTAAATGGTACCTGGAGAACTCTCTAACCGAAGGTCCTTTGAAGAGTGCCCAATATGTGTTTTTTAAACAAAACCAACTCTTCTTCGAAAAAAGATCCAACTTTCAATTATGCACCAAACCAAGTTGTGAAAAACCCAATTCTTACTTTAAACCAATTTTATCTTAATTAATCCTAAACATGCATCTAGTGATTAAAGCAAGTAAAATAAATTCAAGAATACTCACAACACCGAATGTACGAGGAAAAAACCCAAAAAGGGGAAAACAACCTCGGACGGCCCATGCCAGACAATCACTATGAACAATGGTTTTACAAAGACAGATTAGCCTTACACTAAGACTCGATCCCCACGGGTCTTGATGCTCCTTCTGATCTTCAACCATTCTTCAATAGTGCCCACGTAGAAATTCCGTCTTCCACGATACGTGTCCACAACACGCGCGTCCACGTATGTCTTGGTGTCCACTAAATGGCTTTGATTCATCTACAATGTCGAACACGATGTCCGTCGCTTCTTCACCACAAAACCCTTTGATGTTTAATGTATAGAACAAACAACTTTGGTGCAGCAAGATCACGTAAACATATAAGAATGGTATCTCGGAACTTTGCAAACTTCTAAGGATGTGTTTATGCTTTGTAAACCTTAGAAAACATGTGCAAACAATGTTCTGGTTCGTAAAACTATTTTCCAGAAAGCACCCCTCCGAAACTATGATGAAAGCACTGTTGAAATAGGATTTAAATGCCGCCTCAAAAAATGTGTCATTCGAACGACTTGAGGAACTCGTTCGAGGGACATCCCATCTCGTTCGAATGAGATTGGATGTTGTTTGAACGACAACGCGGAAGTTTGACTTTTTGACTTTTTGTTTAAAACGTCTCTTCCAATGAGACATCCAAAAATGTCAAACTCTTTTACGAGCTTATCATCATAAAACTTAGAGTAAACCTTTAAAACACTTTTAAAACATTTAAAAACATTTTTCTTTATAAAAATTACATCCTTATCTTTTATAAAATAATTTCGAGCACCATTAATTATACGCATTCATACCTGAGTGATCTCGGAATGAAATTAACTTTGGAGATGATTAAACTTGCACCAATTAAACTTCGGCATAATTAATTCTTTGAAGCTTTGCCGCAATGTCTTCAATTTATTCAATACGACATAGACCGAGTGGGATCGTGACAAAAAAATCTCCCTATGACATATTACAAACACAGTTTTGTTCACGGAATTAAGTCGAAACAATACAGGGACTCAATTGGAAATTTATGTCCTAGCATCCTTGGATTGATTATCATGGATATGTTGCCCGCGACCTTGGTTAACTCTCTAAAGGTTCCATATCTAGTCTCATTGACCAGATGGAGTTTGTACTCCTCCACGAGCCTTTCAACACAAATTTAAAGCAATCGTGCCTCTGCCACCTCATCGTGGATGTCAAGTTCTCTCTCGTAAAGAAAATTAATGTTTTACATCAACTCCTCCCCAGGATTTTGCACCTCTTGTGCCAAGTCTCTCAATGTGAACTCATCTTCCATCATAAAGAACTTTTGGATAACACACCCTTTTGAGAGGAGGAGAACAGCTTCCTCACCTCATCTATAGTTACATCCTTAGAGGGGGATTTCTCTAGACACACACAGTGACAACCCGAATATAATTATGATGAAATATATTTAAATCATTCTTATCTTATGTTATATGAATAATGTGATATTAGTATATCTAATGTTAAGTGATTATGTTTATTATAATCCTACTTTCATAAATCATGAAAGGTCGAATTATTTACAAACACAAATTTTGTTGTTTTCGGTAGAAATGTTCCTGTTAGAGACTAGTTTTGACCTTTATAAAATTATAAATGACTTTAGGTGAAAACTAGATAGTTGTAGACATGTGAGTTATGGTTGTAACACAATAAACGGATCAGCAAATGGATGCCCGAGTAAAGAGTTATACCGAATTTACGAACAAAGGGCAAAGCTGTCCATTCCCTTTAAGTGGTAAATTGTCTTTTATTAAACCAAATGGTTTAATTTGATTGGTTGGCTTGGGAGGAAGACTTGGCCGACCTTATAACCTAGAAAATATACTTATCCTTCAGCCAAAATCAGCCATGAAAGGGTTTTAAGCTTAAGGAAAGAGAAGGTAGAAGTTTAGGAAGAAAAGTGAGGAGAAAAAGTGTAGAAAAATCCGTAGCAATTACGTAAACGTCCCGAAGGTAATCCTAATTGCAAATCTTGTTATTTTTCATATATTTATGATTTATATGATATAAATCCTTGATTTGTTTATTGACCTTTCATGCTTGGGTGCATATGTATGAATATATGCAAGTTTAAGTTAAGTTGAATTCATAAACCCTTAAAAATTGCTTTGTATTGAAACCCCTTGTATTCAAACTTGCATATCTCTTTGTGTGCTTCCTGTAATTGAGAAATTACAATTGTATATGAAATTAGACTCATATATTCATATCATATCTGAAAATTAGAATTTATCTCCTTGTAGTTAGTCCGTAATGATGATTTCAAGTTGGTACTTGATTTCTGTTTTTATACTTCATTTCGGTATGCCCTGAGTTTAGTCAAGCTTTTGAGATAGAAAATGAAGTCAAACAATTATGAAACTTTAATTCTGTACGGTTAAGTATGTGTAATGAAAATGGGTTGAAAATCATGGAAAGTTATGCTGGAGAAAAATTATGAAAATTCTTGGAAGTTGAAGGAACAATAGAGGGGCTTGTAGGGCAGATTTCTTGTGTTGTAGAGAAATGGTCATAACTTGCCCTAGGAAGCTTGAAAAATTACACCGTCACTTGTACTGGATAGTATATTCATATATATTTTCATATTGATGAGGTTGGACCCCTGTATTTGTATAATTTAGGAATATAGGATGGTTAAGTATGTAAGACCATAATTTCAGGCCATACTGGGTACCCCTTGAATGAATGTTTGTATTTCTTCCTTACAAAGGGTACTTTGAGTACATGTTTCATGTGTATATACATTGAGGAGTATAATTTCATGTTTACTTGACTTTGGTTATAAATTCCTAATAAGGTATTTCCTACGGTTGAATGTGCGTAACTTTATCAATATGTACATCATTGTTTGCCTTTACCTATGTTTTATGGAATGTGATTTAATTAGAATTATATTGTTGATGTATAGCCATGGAAAGTTACATAATTATGTTTGGATAATATTTATGATTGAGGTTCAGTACTAATTTAGTTGGATTGACAGGTGTAAGGCCTAATCAACCCAGTTCAGCTCCACCAGAAGGAAACCTGAATACGTAGTTGTCAACGAAGGTGAGTGTACTCACTGGAATGATGTATTTGTATACTATTACGAATATGATCATAATGTTATGAATATAAAATTTTTCATTTCGGTTTACCAAAATGAGGGGTTACTCTTCGACCAGGAATGGGGGAGATTTGTCTATTAATGACAAGGGGTTACTCCTCGACCAGGAATGGGGGAGAATTGTCTATTTAGACAGGGTATGTGAATCATGATTCGAAAAAGTTGGTCATTCATTATGAATGAGACGGATAAGTTAATACATAAGTAGATGGACATGATTTATTGCATTTAAATTCATGCAGTAGTTTAGTAGTGATGCATTCACTGGGCTATTTTTGCTCATGGTTCCTATGTTAACATTTTTCAGGTAATACGATGTCACTGCCAAATCTAGGAGGTCGGGTTGGTTAGCCAGGAATGGGAGAAACTATGATTTTGTGTAAATGTAAATGATTTAATTAAGTTAACTTATCCTTCAAGAAAGTTTTTATGGACATGATTACTCTGATGTTGTAAAAAGGTTTTCAGTTATATGGATTTACAATGATGACTCTGAAATCAAAACTTGTGATTATGGTTTGGTTAGATTAATTATGGTTTGACTCACTTTGACTTTCAAACTTAATTATAAGTAACTGGGTTGGGGTGTGTTAGCTTTTGGTATCAGAGCCTAGGTTTTAGAGGTTCTGGAGTGAGAAGAGTCTAGATTTGGCGGTGAATGTTAGAAATATATTTTATTTGATACTAACGATTATGTTTGGAAAGATATGTATATCTGCATGTTGTTATATCTTTGATTCATTTCAGATATAAGATAATGGAACGAGGGAATGTAAATGTGAGATTAGAAGATGAGGCTTCAAATTTGTAGCAGAAGCGGAGGTTGAGCAACCTGTTCAGATAAATGTGGAACCCGAGCCAGAACAACTGACAGATATGCAAAAAATGGCACGTGCTATGACGCTAATGGCAGAGCAGCAAGCTAGATTTATGGCTCAGATGGAAGAATAACAGACCAGGAAACTAGAGGCACAAGCCTTGGCTAGGGCTGAGGAGGTGATACACCGGGAAGAAAGAAGTACTTCACATGAGAAATTTATTAAGATGAACCCACCATCGTTCGAAGGAGAAGTTGATCCCGTAGAGGCAGAAGTCTAGGTTAAAGAAATTGAACTTATCTTTGGGGTGATGAGGATGCCTGAAAATCAACGAGTGACCTTGGCGACGTATACGCTGAAAGGAGAAGCTAAATATTGGTGGGATGCCACAAAACATTTGTTGATTACTCCAGAAGGTGGGAATATGATCTCATGGAATGCTTTTGTCAAAGCTTTATATGATAAGTATTTTCCCCCAATGTATCAAAAACAAAAGGAGAAAGAATATTTCATGTTGAATCAGGGGAGTATGACAGTTATAGAATACGAAGCTAAACTGACAGCATTATCTCGATTTGCATCGAGGTTTATACGGAATGAGGAAGATATGTGCAGCTGATTTCTCGATGGGCTTGAGTTAGTCATTAAATCTAGATTGTCAGCTTTAGAGACTTCTAACTATTCCTCCTTGGTGAACAAAGGCATGCTAGTATAAAGGGACGTGAATGAAGCTAGAGGGAATCGAGAGCGAGGTGTAAAGAGAAGCAGATTCGATCCAAGTTATAAAAAGGGTAGTGATACAGAATATTCGAGACTTAGAGGGGAGAAATTCCTGTATGGTAGAGGCATGTGAAGTAGTTTTCAAAGGGGTGAAGCAAGTGGTGGAAGAGGTTCAGGAGTTTCAGCACAAGGAGATCCGAATGTTTGTTTCTTTTGTGGGGCATCAGGTCATATAAAGAGAAATTGCCCAAAGTTACTGAATATAGAATGTTTTAACTGCCACTAGAAGGGTCATTTGAAAAAGAATTGTCCTATGTTAGCGAGACCAGTTTCAGTCAGTAGTGTGGGGTCTCATAAAGGATCTTCTCTAGGGAGTGCCACTAGGGGGAGAGTTACAGAACAAGCAACTGGATCGAGGGCAGGAGGAAGAGTGTTTGCGATGACGCTACAAGATGCCCATGCTACACCTGAAGTGGTTACAGGTAAACTCTCTATTGCGAACAGAGATTTATATGCACTCATTGATCCTGGATCTACGCATTCATTTGTGGCATTAGATATTGTTTCATATTTGGGTAGACCATGTTCATTCCTCAATTGTGCCTTATATATTTCTACCCCAATGGAAAGTGTAATTCTAGTTGAGCACGTTTATAAAGATTGTGTCTTACGAATGGGTGAGAGAGATTTCTATGTTAACTTGATACCGTTGGCCATTCGGGATTTTGATATTATACTGGGGATGGATTGGTTATCATCGTATCATGCTTCCATTGATTGTTTTCGAAAGGAAGTTACATTTCATCTGCCAGGTGAACCTGAGTTTCAGTTTACAGGAGAAAGGAATGTTGTCCCTAATTGTCTTATCTCAGCCATTAAGAGTAGAAAGTTATTGAGTAAAGGTTGTACAGGGTATTTAGCTTATGTTGTTGATGTTAGTATGGAAACACTTAAAGTTGAAGATATACCAGTGGTTAGAGAATTTTCTGATGTCTTCCCAGAAGAATTGCCAGGATTGCCACCCGATAGGGAAGTAGAGTTTTCTATAGAATTAGTTCCAGGTACTGGTCCAATTTCTCTTGCTCCATATAGAATGGCACCAGCGGAGTTGAAAGAATTAAAAGTGCAATTACAAGATCTGATAAGCAGAGGATTCTTTCGGCCTAGTGTTTCGCCATGGGGAGCACCGGTGTTATTTGTGAAAAAGAAAGATGGGACAATGCGATTATGTATTGATTATCGGCAACTGAATAAGGTGACCATTAGAAACAAGTACCCTCTACCTCGTATCGATGACTTGTTTGACCAATTACAGGGGGCCAGAGTATTTTCAAAGATTGATTTGAGATCGGGTTACCACCAACTGAAAGTGCAGGATAGCGATATTTCCAAAATAGCTTTTCAGACTCGATATGGGCACTATGAGTTTTTGGTGATGCCTTTTGGATTAACCAATGCTCCAGCAGTTTTTATGGATTTGATGAATCGGGTATTCCACCCTTTCATTGATTCATTTGTGATTGTATTCATAGACGATGTGTTGGTTTACTCGCGTAGCATGGAGGAACATGAGAAGCATTTGACACTTATATTGCAGATTTTAAGAGAGAAGAAATTATTTGCTAAATTCAGCAAGTGTGAGTTTTGGTTGAATGAAATTGTGTTTTTAGGGCACGTGGTCTCGGGAAATGGGATTTATGTTGATCCAAAGAAAGTGGAAGCAATTGTTGAATGGGAAAGTCCTAAGAATGTGACAAAAATTAGGAGTTTCCTAGGATTAGCAGGTTACTATCGCAGATTCATTAAGGGATTTTCAGCAATAGCATTACCATTGACAAAATTGACTCGTAAAGAATGTGAGAGGAGTTTTAAAGAATTAAAGAATTGGTTGGTTTCATCCCCTGTACTTACTATTCCACGTGGGAATGAGTCTTTTGTGATCTATACAGATGCTTCATTTCAGGGTTTAGGATGTGTTCTTATGCAGAATGGGAAGGTAATAGCATATGCTTCCAGACAATTAAAGACGCATGAACGAAATTACCCTACACATGATTTGGAGCTAGCATCCATTGTTTTTGCTTTAAAGTTGTGGAGACATTACTTGTATGGAGAAACTTATGAGATATTTACAGATCATCAAAGTTTGAAATACTTGTTTACACAGAAGGAACTGAATTTGAGACAGAGGCGTTGGATAGAGCTGATTAAAGACTATGACTGTTCCATTCATCATCATCCTGGGAAGGCCGATGTGGTAGCAGATGCTTTGAGTCGAAAATCATCAGGGATGCTTGGTTGTATACGGTGTGCCCGTGTTGGAAATATTCTTGACTTGGCATCGATGGGGATTGAATTGAAGTTTTCAAAAAGCGGTCCATTCCTTGAAAAGAAGAAACAAGAAGTTCGGGATGGTAGAGAGAGTGTCTTTGAGATTAAGAATGATGAATCGTTGTGTTATAAAAATAGGATTTGTGTACCTAATGATCCACCCTTAAAGAAAGATATATTAGAAGAGGCACATAGTTCTATTTACTCTATGCATCCGGGAGGTACCAAAATGTACAGAGATTTGAAAGAATATTACTGGTGGAACAATATGAAATGTGAGATTGCAGATTTCGTAGCTAAATGTTTAGTATGCCAGCAAGTGAAAGCAGAGCATCAGAAGCCGAAAGGATTATTGCAGTCTTTGCCTATTCCGGAATGGAAGTGGGAGCATATAACGATGGATTTTGTTACAGGATTACCCCGGTCACCAAAGGGGAATGATTCTATTTGGGTGATTGTAGATCGATTGACGAAGTCAGCTCATTTTCTTCCAGTTAAGACCACCTACACTGTTGACAAGTATACACGTATGTACGTTGATGAGATTATCCGTTTACATGGGGCACCGGTGTCAATTGTATCAGATAGAGATCCAACATTCACTTCTAAGTTTTGGCCTCGTCTCCAGAATGCCATGGGCACAAGTTTGAAGTTCAGCACTGCGTTTCATCCACAAACTGATGGGCAATCAGAAAGGACGATTCAAATATTAGAAGACATGTTACGAGCCTGTGTATTTGACTTCAAAGGTAGTTGGGATGATCATTTGCCATTGATGGAATTTTCATATAATAATAGTTATCAGTCGACTATTGGTATGGCTCCTTATGAAGCTTTATATGGGAGGAGATGTAGAATGCCTTTGTGTTGGGATGAAGTGGGTGAAAGGAAAATTTTGGGTCCTGAATTGATAGATATGACAACTGAAAAGATCAAAATGATTCGGGAACGGATAAAGATAGCGCAAAGCAGGCAGAAATTTTATGCAGATAAGAGGAAGTATCCATTGGAATTTCAGAAGGGAGATTTTGTATTCCTGCGTATTTCACCATGGAAAGGCGTTATGAGATTTGGCAAAAAGGGGAAACTAAGTCCAAGATACATTGGACCATTTGAAGTGTTGGAAAGAATTGGGCCCCTGGCTTATAGATTAGCTTTACCTCCAGATTTATCTCGGTTACATGATGTGTTTCACGTATCGATGCTTCGTAAGTATTTGGCAGATCCATCTCACCAGTTGAAAACTCAACCAATTGAACTGAAGGAAGACTTGTCGTACATCGAGGAACCAATGGAAATTATTGATCGTAAGGAGCAAGTATTGAGAAATAATGTTATTCCCTTAGTTAAAGTTATGTGGATGAGCCATGGAGTTAAAGAAGAAACTTGGGAAACAGAGGATAGCATGAGGAAACAGTATCCCCATTTGTTTGGTAAGTGACATTTATATTAAATTTCGGGGACGAAATTTTCTAGGGGGGGAAGTTGTGATAACTCGAATATAATTACGATGAATTATATTTAAATCATGCTTATATTATGTGATATGAATAATGTGATATTAGTATATCTAATGTTAAGTGATTATGTTTATTATAATCCTACTTTCATAAATCATGAAAGGTCGAATTATTTACAAACACAAATTTTGTTGTTTTCGGTAGAAATGTTCCTGTTAGAGACTAGTTTTGACCTTTATAACATTATAAATGACTTGAGGTGAAAACTAGATAGTTGTATACATGTGAGTTATGGTTGTAACACAACAAACGGATCATCAAATGGATGCCCGAGTAAAGAGTTATACCGAATTTACGAACAAAGGGCAAAGCTGTCCATTCCCTTTAAGTGGTAAATTGTCTTTTATTAAACCAAATGGTTTAATTTGATTGGTTGGCTTGGGAGGCAGACTTGGCCGACCTTATAACCTAGAAAATATACTTATACTTCAGCCAAAATCAGCCATGAAAGGGTTTTAAGCTTAAGGAAAGAGAAGGTAGAAGTTTAGGAAGAAAAGTGAGGAGAAAAAGTGTAGAAAAATCCGTAGAAATTACGTAAACGTCCCGAAGGTAATCCTAATTGCAAATCTTGTTATTTTTCATATATTTATGATTTATATGATATAAATCCTTGATTTTTTTATTGACCTTTCATGCTTGGGTGCATATGTATGAATATATGCAAGTTTAAGTTAAGTTGAATTCATAAACCCTTAAAAATTTCTTTGTATTGAAACCCCGTGTATTCAAACTTGCATATCTCTTTGTGTGCTTCCTGTAATTGAGAAATTCCAATTGGATATGAAAGTAGACTCATATATTCATATCATATCTGAAAATTAGAATTTATCTCCTTGTGGTTAGTCCGTAATGATGATTTCAAGTTGGTACTTGATTTCTGTTTTTATACTTCATTTCGGTATGCCCTGAGTTTAGTCAAGATTTTGAGATAGCAAATGAAGTAAAACAATTATGAAACTTTAATTCTGTACGGTTAAGTATGTGTACTGAAAATGGGTTGAAAATCATGGAAAGTTATGCTGGAAAAAAATTATGAAAATTCTTGGAAGTTGAAGGAACAATAGAGGGGCTTGTAGGGCAGATTTCTTGTGTTGTAGAGAAATGGTCATAACTTGCCCTAGGAAGCTTGAAAAAATACACCGTCACTTGTACTGGATAGTATATTCATATATATTTTCATATTGATGAGGTTGGACCCCTGTATTTGTACAATTTAGGAATATAGGATGGTTAAGTATGTAAGACCATAATTTCAGGCCATACTGGGTACCCCTTGAATGAATGTTTGTATTTCTTCCTTACAAAGGGTACTTTGAGTACATGTTTCATGTGTATATACATTGAGGAGTATAATTTCATGTTTACTTGACTTTGGTTATAAATTCCTCATAAGGTATTTCCTACGGTTGAATGTGCGTAACTTTATCAATATGTACATCATTGTTTGCCTTTACCTATGTTTTATGGAATGTGATTTAATTAGAATTATATTGTTGATGTATATCCATGGAAAGTTACATAATTATGTTTGGATAATATTTATGATTGAGGTTCAGTACTGATTTAGTTGGATTGACAGGTGTAAGGCCTAATCAACCCAGTTCAGCTCCACCAGAAGGCAACCTGAATACGTAGTTGTCAACCAAGGTGAGTGTACTCACTGGAATGATGTATTTGTATACTGTTACGAATATGATCATAATATTATGAATATAAAATTTTTCATTTCGGTTTACCGAAATGAGGGGTTACTCCTCGACCAGGAATGGGGCAGATTTGTCTATTAATGACAAGGGGTTACTCCTCGACCAGGAATGGGGGAGAATTGTCTATTTAGACAGGGTATGTGAATCATGATTCGAAAAAGTTGGTCATTCATTATGAATGAGCCGGATAAGTTAATACATAAGTAGATGGACATGATTTATTGCATTTAAATTCATGCAGTAGTTTAGTAGTGATGCATTCACTGGGCTATTTTTGGTCATGGTTCCTATGTTAACATTTTTCTGGTAATACGATGTCACTGCCAAATCTAGGAGGTCGGGTTGGGTTAGCCAGGAATGGGAGAAACTATGATTTTGTGTAAATGTAAATGATGTAATTGAGTTAACTTATCCTTCAAGAAAGTTTTTATGGACATGATTACTCTGATGTTGTAAAAAGGCTTTCAGTTATATGGATTTACAATGATGACTCTGAAATCAAAACTTGTGATTATGGTTTGGTTAGATTAATTATGGTTTGACTCACTTTGACTTTCAAACTTAATTATAAGTAACTGGGTTGGGGTGTGTCACACACCATTTATTGCTGGTGAGATTGATAGTGTCAAGATTGGCTCTAACGCCACTTTTTGAGGTAGGGTTGTTTCTGCTGAAGCGGCCACTAGAGTGGATGTCCCTCCAGAGAGTATAGGTCTTAAGGACCATCTCATCTAAAATCTTTGTACAGTTGAGTAGAGGTCTCAAGGACCATCTCATCTAAAATCATTTTTCAAACTTTTCATTTCTCATGAGAAACAGTCGGTACCTCACTTCAATTGTGATTAAGTGTGGATTATGTGAGGACTGGGTAATTACTAGGGTTTGTTTACTAGTGTTCTCAATCTTAAGGTGTTAAGTGGTTGAGCTTGCTCAACAAACCTTGTTCCTTATACACCAAGACAAATGTAACACCCCGCCCGCCTGGGGAGAGCGAACGGAGCGCTAATGCGATAAAATAAATCCAAATCCATAAGTGACAAGGTATAGAGCATCTAAATAAACCCACAATCATATAAATCCACTAATCTCAATCCCTTCAATTACAACAAGTCTCTAGAATTAAAATTACAACTATCTAACTCGAATAAAAATACAAATCTCCAATGCTCTATACAACAAAATAATACAAATCTTTCCCAAACAATCCTCGCTAAAATCAATCTCCATAGCGCCCCAAAATCCGCGCTAACCTGCCACTAAAAGAAAATATGGGGAAGTACACAATACGACAGGAAAGATGCTCAACAAATATATTAACGATGAATAAAGCGTAACAACACGAGTACGAATATTCAAATCAAAATGCAAATCTCAAAGCATTTATCAATATAATTTCTCAACAACACTTTAACCGGGTCACCAGGCCTCACCACATCCGTATATGCTTTATCAAGCCATAACCCGGGAAATAGGAATTTTGGCGGGTGCCCAACCTCCGTGCCATATTAAAATCTCATGACAACGTGATCATCAACAATATAATGATATCACATGAATCAGAATAATTTCAACAATTATTTTTCAGATTTCAATGAATTTATCAATTCAAATATGAGTTCAATTAACAAGAATTCAAAGAGAATGACACTCGCGAGATTTAAGGAGCATATTGTGTAAAACCTCATACCTCAAACCATGATGAGAAACCAATGATCACATCCTCAAGATCAAGTCAAAAGATCTACAAAATCTCCTCCAATAACTTCCAACAAAAATACCCCAAGAACACCTCTAATCTAAGGTTGGAACTCACAAATCTCAAGGGCCAATGTGTATATAAAAAGAAGAGGAATATAAAATATATTTGCTGCCAAAATTTGTGCCAAAAGTATGTTAAAATGGTTGCCCACGACTTCCTTTTATAATTCAAAGAAATGAAGAGTTGGAATCCAAGAGACTCCTTTAAATAAGGCAAATAAATGAAGAATTGGAAGTCAAAACAACTCCAAGAGTTAAAAACATTTAAAAATCATTTTAAAACCCGTTTTAACTCCGATTTCGAAACCGTTTGAAATTCTTGCATTTAAAAATAATAACCAACATATTTGAGCAATAAATATAATTTTATCAAAAACTTTATTTTCCTCCATTTTCCAAAAATTAATTAAAATAGCCCAAAATTACAACACCCCACCCGCCCGGGGAGAGCGAACGGAGCGCTAATGTGATAAAATAAATCCAAATCCACAAGTGACAAGGTATAGAGCATCTAAATAAACCCACAATCATATAAATCCACTAATCTCAATCTCTTCAATTACAACAAGTCTCTCGAATTAAAATTACCACTTTCTAACTCGAATAAAAATACAAATCTCCAATGATCTATACAACAAAATAATACAAATCTTTCCCAAACAATCTTCGCTAAAATCAATCTCCATAGCGCCCCAAAATCCGCGCTAACCTGCCACTAAAAGAAAATATGGGGAAGTACACAATACGACAGGAAAGATGCTCAACAAATATATTAACGATGAATAAAGCGTAACAACACGAGTACGGATATTCAAATCAAAATGCAAATCTCAAAGCATTTATCAATATAATTTCTCAACAACACTTTAACCGGGTCACCAGGCCTCACCACATCCGTATATGCTTTATCAAGCCATAGCCCGGGAAACAGGAATTTTGGCGGGTGCCCAACCTCCGTGCCATATTAAAATCTCATGACAACGTGCTCATCAACAATATAATGATATCACATGAATCAAAATAATTTCAACAATTATTTTTCAGATTTCAATGAATTTATCAATTCAAATATGAGTTCAATTAACAAGAATTCTAAGAGAATGACACTCGCGAGATTTAAGGAGCATATTGTGTAAAACCCCATACCTCAAACATGATGAGAAACCAATGATCACATCCTCAAGATCAAGTCAAAAGATCTTCAAAATCTCCTCCAAGAACTTCCAACAAAAATACCCCAATAACACCTCTAATCTAAGGTTGGAACTCACAAATCTCAAGGGCCAATGTGTATATAAAAAGAAGAGGAATATAAAATATATTTGCTGCCAAAATTTGTGCCAAAAGTATGTTAAAATGGTTACCCACGACTTCCTTTTATAATGCAAAGAAATGAAGAGTTGGAATCCAAGAGACTCCTTTAAATAAGGCAAATAAATGAAGAGTTGGAAGTCAAAACAACTCCAAGAGTTAAAAACATTTAAAAATCATTTTAAAACCCGTTTTAACTCCGATTTCGAAACCGTTTGAAATTCTCGCATTTAAAAATAATAACCAACATATTTGAGCAATAAATATAATTTTATCAAAAACTTTATTTTCGTCCATTTTCCAAAAATTAATTAAAATAGCCCAAAATTACAACACCCCACCCGCCCGGGGAGAGCGAACGGAGCGCTAATGCGATAAAATAAATCCAAATCCACAAGTGACAAGGTATAGAGCATCTAAATAACCCCACAATCATATAAATCCACTAATCTCAATCTCTTCAATTACAACAAGTCTCTCGAATTAAAATTACAACTATCTAACTCGAATAAAAATACAAATCTCCAATGCTCTATACAACAAAATAATACAAATCTTTCCCAAAAAATCCTCGCTAAAATCAATCTCCATAGCGCCCCAAAATCCGCGCTAACCTGCCACTAAAAGAAAATATGGGGAAGTACACAATACGACAGGAAAGATGCTCAACAAATATATTAACGATGAATAAAGCGTAACAACACGAGTACGAATATTCAAATCAAAATGCAAATCTCAAAGCATTTATCAATATAATTTCTCAACAACACTTTAACCGGGTCACCAGGCCTCCCCACATCCGTATATGCTTTATCAAGCCATAGCCCGGGAAACAGGAATTTTGGCGGGTGCCCAACCTCCGTGCGGTATTAAAATCTCATGACAACGTGATCATCAACAATATAATGATATCACATGAATCAAAATAATTTCAAAAATTATTTTTCAGATTTCAATGAATTTATCAATTCAAATATGAGTTCAATTAACAAGAATTCAAAGAGAATGACACTCGCGAGATTTAAGGAGCATATTGTGTAAACCCCCGTACCTCAAACCATGATGAGAAACCAATGATCACATCCTCAAGATCAAGTCAAAAGATCTACAAAATCTCCTCCAAGAACTTCCAACAAAAATACCCCAAGAACACCTCTAATCTAAGGTTGGAACTCACAAATCTCAAGGGCCAATGTGTATATAAAAAGAAGAGGAATATAAAATATATTTGCTGCCAAAATTTGTGCCAAAAGTATGTTAAAATGGTTGCCCACGACTTCCTTTTATGACGCAAAGAAATGAAGAGTTGGAATCCAAGAGACTCCTTTAAATAAGGCAAATAAATGAAGAGTTGGAAGTCAAAACAACTCCAAGAGTTAAAAACATTTAAAAATCATTTTAAAACCCGTTTTAACTCCGATTTCGAAACCGTTTGAAATTCTCGCATTTAAAAATAATAACCAACATATTTGAGCAATAAATATAATTTTATCAAAAACTTTATTTTCCTCCATTTTCCAAAAATTAATTAAAATAGCCCAAAATTACAACACCCCACCCGCCCGGGGAGAGCGAACGGAGCGCTAATGCGATAAAATAAATCCAAATCCACAAGTGACACGGAACAAGGTATAGAGCATCTAAATAAACCCACAATCATATAAATCCACTAATCTCAATCTCTTCAATTACAACAAGTCTCTCGAATTAAAATTACAACTATCTAACTCGAATAAAAATATAAATCTCCAATGCTCTATACAACAAAATAATACAAATCTTTCCCAAACAATCCTCGCTAAAATCAATCTCCATAGTGCCCCAAAATCCGCGCTAACCTGCCACTAAAAGAAAATATGGGGAAGTACACAATACGACAGGAAAGATGCTCAACAAATATATTAACGATGAATAAAGCGTAACAACACGAGTACGAATATTCAAATCAAAATGCAAATCTCAAAGCATTTATCAATATAATTTCTCAACAACACTTTAACCGGGTCACCAGGCCTCACCACATCCGTATATGCTTTATCAAGCCATAGCCCGGGAAACAGGAATTTTGGCGAGTGCCCAACCTCCGTGCCATATTAAAATCTCATGACAACGTGCTCATCAACAATATAATGATATCACATGAATCAAAATAATTTCAACAATTATTTTTCAGATTTCAATGAATTTATCAATTCAAATATGAGTTCAATTAACAAGAATTCAAAGAGAATGACACTCGCGAGATTTAAGGAGCATATTGTGTAAAACCCCATACCTCAAACCATGATGAGAAACCAATGATCACATCCTCAAGATCAAGTCAAAAGATCTACAAAATCTCCTCCAAGAACTTACAACAAAAATACCCCAAGAACACCTCTAATCTAAGGTTGGAACTCACAAATCTCAAGGGCCAATGTGTATATAAAAAGAAGAGGAATATAAAATATATTTGCTGCCAAAATTTGTGCCAAAAGTATGTTAAAATTGCCCACGACTTCCTTTTATAATGCAAAGAAATGAAGAGTTGGAATCCAAGAGACTCCTTTAAATAAGGCAAATAAATGAAGAGTTGGAAGTCAAAACAACTCCAAGAGTTAAAAACATTTAAAAATCATTTTAAAATTCGTTTTAACTCCGATTTCGAAACCGTTTGAAATTCTCGCCTTTAAAAATAATAACCAACATATTTGAGCAATAAAAATAATTTTATCAAAAACTTTATTTTCCTCCATTTTCCAAAAATTAATTAAAATAGCCCAAAATTACGCGGGTTGTTACAACAAAACTCCTAGGGGATCCCATCTTGCCTAGTTGAGACCTGCTTGCTCAACTAGGCTACCTGTAATAGAAAATAACATGTTAATACTTTGTTATTCATGTGAGAAACAAATATTAGGGAAGAGGTCACTCTAAGTGAACCTCCTTACCCACTAGTTTTATTCTATAAGTAATTCTAATTTCTAAGGACGAGGAGCTCCTTATAGTGGACTTCCTCAACAAACATTATTTTTTGTGTTTTCTGAGTTATTTGGGACGAAGAAGCTTTTCTAATGAACTTCCTCACCCAAATTCCAAATTTTGAATTGTAGGAACATTTGGGAGAGGAGCCCTTTCTGGTGGGCTTCCTCGCCCAAGCTTAACTTGTGAACTTTGTATAAGTTGGGGGCGAGGAGCCCTTCTTCGTAGCCCTCCTCGCTCAACATTTGTCTTTGTGGATTTTTGGACACACTGAGGCGAGGAGACCTTCCTAGTGCCTTCCTCGCTTGTCTTTCAATTCTATGAGCTTTCGTACATTTGGTACGAGGAGCCCTTTCTGGGGCCCTCCTCACCCATTGTTCATTTTGTGGTTCTTGAGGAACTTGGGGAGAGGATCCCTTCCTGGGGCCCTCTTCGCCCATGTTCTAATTCTCTGAGATTTAGGACATTTGGGGTGAGGAGCCCTTTCTGGGGCCCTCCTCACCCAAGATCTATTTATGTGAGTTTTTAGGACATTTGGGGCGAGGAGCCCTTTCTAAGGACCTCCTCGCCCAAGATCTATTTCTGTGAGCTTTAGGACATTTGGGGCGAGGAATCATTTCTGGGGCCTCCTAGCCCAAGATCTATTTCAATGAGCTTTAGGGAACTTGGGGTGAGGGTCCCTTCCTGGGGCCCTCCTCACTCAAGCTCTTGATCTATAAAGTTTGTACCCCCTCTAAACCGTGTAACAGGCTCGCTAGATGCAATAGTGAAAACTGGCCTGGAAGATATAGGCTGAATGTGAGGCCTATTATCCATGGGCATAAAGACCCGAGAGATGGGAATCCTCCCTAAAGGTGATAAACCTGGGGCAATGTCTCCCGTAAGAGAGGCTATTCCTCCAGTAGATGAAGGGCCATTAGAATAAGGTCCCTATAATAAAAATAGACAAAGACAATACAGTCATGGATGTAGAGAATAAGACATAATAGAGAAAGACTATAAAGAAGACAAGCTCAAAGCACCTCAGATAGTTCTATAGAGGACCCTCTCACCTTACAAATGCCGCAAAGATAAAGACAATTCATATCTCAACTATATATATATGAAAATAGATAATAAAATAGTACTAAAGAAGTTAAGAGAGAACACTTATAGTGGTAGAACGGACAGCCTGCCCATATGGTAGATGTCCGGTAGTGGGACTGCTGGCAGATAGTGAGCCTATCAGGGCACCCTCACTAGATGACTCCCCCAAAACTGGTAACAAAGAAGAAGTATCAGGATGTTGATCACCATAAGAATCAATGACACTCATCTCATTCGAAGAAGAACCGCCATTGTCATAGGAGGGAGTGATTCTATAATCAACTAGTTCATCTTCAAATGATAGAGAAGGGGAACCAACAAGTGAAACCCTGAGAAAGATAGTTTCACTAAGAAAAAGAGAATGAGGTGTAGTACCTTCACATATGGGAGTGTAAGTAACAGCAGTCTCTTCAGAAGATAACCCAAGGTTTTCATAGCCCTAATCTCGCACAGTCTTATACGTCTCCTCTACCCCAAGGGCATCAGTATCAGACCCCTGGTCTGGTGTAAGAGAAGGAGCATAGGTCCCATTACTAGTCTTCTTCTTCTTCCTACTCGCCCTGATTTTTACTGTCCAGGGGGAGTAGGAGCAGCAGTGGAAATAGTGGAAGTAATAGTGGTAGCAGGGGCAATGGTAGCTGGTATGAAGCTAGAAATATCCACATCGGTATGCTTCATCTTTGAAGTAGAAAAATATTGTGACTTGACCCTCGACTTGGGCCTAGCAGGTTGAGGCTCAGGTTACTTGGAATAAATAGACTCATCGAGCAGAGGCCTCATCAAGATTGGAGTGAGATATTCGAGAGGAATCTTAGGGATAGTACTCCAGTGCCACACTGACCTTTGGGTCCTCTTACCCAAATACCAATCATTGTTAGGAATTACCCAAATACCTCACACAGTTTGGGATCAACAGAACATGCTTCTACGTAAGGGTGAACCACGAGTGATTGAAGGTGGGCAAGTAACCTAGAGAAGGTATAAATAAATTTCCCAAATGACCAACCCTATCAACAACCCCTTCAAATGTGAAGTTGGAAAAAGCCTCAAGGTATAGCTTGGAAGGGGAGGTGCTTGAAGGATAAACAAGGGTATGAACCCAAAGTTAAAGCTGCAAGGGAGACTGCCCTCCCTCGAGAAAGCCTCACATAAAGCATGAACAAAATCTCACGAGGAGAGTCATTTGGTCTCCCAGGAAGAAGAAATCTACTCAGAGAAGTGATAAAAAATGCTTCCAAGTGTGAGAGGGGTTAATCTTTGGGTCCTCCTCTCTCCTCAAAGCCCTGCTCGATCTCTCACCATTCGGGAGCTACTCAAAATCCTTAAACCGGTACCTCTGCCATTTGGTGAAAGAGTATTTGATGGTCCAGTTAAGTTGATAGCTATATATTTTGAGCACTCACCCAAACCAAAGTGGAGCTCCCTGACGCGATCGCAAATGTGTATCTAGTGTTCGTGCTGATATAGGCTCAAGTGCAAGCCTGTCCCGTTAGTAATAAAATTGATAAGTCAGGAGAGTCTCCACAGGGAAATAGGATGATGAAATCATGATGACGTTGGAAAGATTGAGAACCTTAACTGGACTCTAAAAAGAAATGGAAAGGGGGATTTAGTGTGGGAGAATATCTACAACTAAGAGAAATATGAAAATCTAACTACTGAACATGCTAATGCTAATTTAATGCTTTTTAACTACTTATGAAGTTGAACTTTTAAATGAAGAGATTTCAAATGAGAAAAATAGGTTAGGATACACTCCTCTAACCCTAGTTCATTTACAAATGTTAAAATCAACTCTTGAATTGAAATAAAGGATAAAACCCACTTTTTACTAATCTCAATCATTATATATATGAGGTTCAAGCCCACGTCATATATAATTAAGAGCAATAATAAAGCGTTGTCGTTGTATCTACACTCACGTTGCACTCTTAACCATCCCAGTTACCTAGGGCAAATGAGATCAAAAGCTATACAATGGTTGTGATCACCACACAACACGGTTGAATCAATTACTTAATTCAAAATTTAATTATATGCATTTGTAAAGAACATCGGGGTGGATTCATGCATCCCAACCCTTAGAAAATTAGGTGGACATGATTAACTTAGAGAAAAACATGGTTTTTAAGGAATAACCCATTAAGTCTAAAGAACATAGATGAAAAGAGAATTGCAGAATCAAACAAACAATCAAACTAATGAGCAACTGAAAACTTAAAGGAAAGATGTTACTTGAATTGCAAAAATTAGATTCAAATCCTTACAGAAAAATCTTCTTATGGAAAAACTAGGGTTTTTTTACTACAAAAACCCTCTACTTCTAATTAGCAACCTCAAAAATCAAACTCCTATGATTATGTAACGAACTTGAATAAATAGCTCTGAAATTTACAAGAGATTCACCCGCTTAAAACTCTAAGAAAAAGAAAAGAAAATTTGAGGAAATACCAAGCGGTTCGGATCCATCGGGCAAGGCAATTCGGACCCCCTTTATTTCAAACAATGAACCTTAGGCAAGGGCGGTCCGGATCCTTTTTGGATAAAAGGTCCGGATCGCACCCCTTTTTCATTCAGAACCTTTTAGCCATGCAGCCCGAATCCTTTTTGAATGTATGAATCACCTACCTTTTTAATATAGAACTTGCTTACTACCCGGTCCGAATCCTTTTCCAGAGTGATCCAGACCACCTGCCAAATTCATGCAGGGATCTTTTCTAGAATTTCTCATCTTCAAATGCTCGTAACTTTTTCACCGTAGCTTGGATTAACATGTCGTTTCTTCCAGTGTTCTTGTGAGTCAAAAATCTTCAACTTTCCTGTTGGCTTTTCTTCCGGACTAAGGATGCATAATTACTAAATTTCCCTTTGAATCTCCTTATTTGATTTATTTCTTTGCTTTTCCAATTTCTTTCTTCCTCAATGCTTTAAATACCTGCAAAACTCATGAGAAATACATGAAACTAGAAGGAGTCATTAGCAAGGAAATGTGATAGTTCGTCTCCTTTTACATCACTCAAAATGATGAAAGTCCCTAAATTGAGGGGATATTTTGGAAGAATTTGAGCCTAATCAAACCCCCCTAACTTAGATATTTGCGCGTCCTGAGCAAAGTAAAAGAATTGAATTAAGGTTGAACTCTCAAAATTTTCACTTTATTCGGTTAGAGTACCACTTTCGTGGGCAAGCGATTGCATTTAACATATGCAACAAGCCTTTAAACCCCTAGCTCACCCTAGTAGGACGAGTTATGTCTCGTGAGGTTTTGCAGTGAATATACCCACAAAATTTGACTCAAATCAAATTTAAAATAATAAAAAATTGTATAATTTAAATTTTTTTAGTAAATAGTCATCATCAATTCATGTTCAAGAGTCTCAAATCATAGTGTGTGTGTGTGTGCGAAGCCAGAAATTTAATCGCGAATTTCCATCGATTGATCATTACGTTACTTTTTCAAAAAAAAATTTTGATTCAAATGCGTATGGAATACTCTCACAAACGAATTCCTCATAAATGTGGCTATTTTCTCTCGATGTATGTGATATAAAGAGTAAATGCAATGGAACACGAATTCATTCACACAAGATTGAAAAGACAGAAATTTATGGTGAATGGATCTCATCATCGGCTAACAGTTACAAGGAAACAGGAAACATCTCCTCTAATTTACACATTTAATATCTTTTATCATCCTTTGCTGCTTTAACTCTCCACGTGGTAACCAATTTCACAATTTGGACTCGGTTGGGACTTTTTGAGGTTTTAAGGTGTAATGGAAAAAAGGAAATGGTTTGGGAAACTTGGAATTGAAAAATATTCTTAAGATGTCCATCAGTACTTTTTCGGGCATTTGCCATTTTCTCTTCTTTTTTTTTCTTTTTTCTTTTTTCTTTTCTTGCTATTTTTGTTGAGAATTCTCTATTTTTCTTTCCCCTTTTATTCACACCATTTGTACTAAATTTTTGGATCTCCAATTTTCTAAATTCCAGGCCGTTTGGGTGTTTCGGGTTGTCAAACGAAAGGGAAAATTTTTATTTGGTTCAAAATGGGTAGCAAAGGGGTAATTTTCACAATTTTTTCTGGCCAATCTTTTTGGGTGACAAACGAGGGCCTACTTCATTGTCCAAATTACTAGTTGAGTTGTCATATGCGTCTCGAGGTGAATTAAGTTTAGAGATTTATTAGTGCATTTTTCGAGACAACATCTCACACGTTCCCGTAACCGATCAACACAAGGGTATCAAGATCACGATGACTTATTAAATGCTGAATAGAACTTTGAGTTAACCATTAACTCGGATTGATTTATTTCCTCGAAAAAGAAATGAAAAGCTCGAAATCTCACCGGGTTGGTTAATCTCCACACTTACTCTTAAAGTCGTCAATTTTCTTTCAATTTCCATCTTTGGTAAATTTTGGCTTTGTGTAATTTATTTTTACAATTTGAGACTTTAAACCGAATTTTTAATGATATTTTTGAAAATTTTAAATTCCAATTTTTATTTACTTTGAAGAAAAATATTTTTGGCTTTTCAGAATTTTTCAATTTTTTTAAAAAATTTTGAAATTTTCTAATTTTTTTGGCATTTTGAAAATTTGTGAAGTTTTAGAAATACGCACTCATCACCCCCCCCCCCCCCCCCCCCCCCCACACACACACACACAACTTAGACTTTTGCATTCTCCCCAATCGAATGGACTAAAATCTAAATAAGGCAAAATAAGAGTGTAATAAGTAAAATAAAAAAATGGAGAAAATGCGGATTTATATATATATGGGTTGTGGTACATTAAAAAGAAAAAGAAACAGCAACGTGCATAATAACCCACGCAAAGAAAACAACAACCAACACAAACAACTACAAAAAGCTTTACTAGGGTGGGGGTTGGAGCTACCGGACGCGCTCGGGTCGTAAGGATCATAAAAGTAGCTCTAAGGGGGTACACTAAAATTGAGTTAATACATATGAGCTTAAAGACGATGGATCATGCTCATATCCCATTGGTAAGCACATTGGTTGGCTGCCTGATCCTTTGTGTATTACATGAGGAACCCTTCAAATTTTGTTTTAAAGGTTGCAATGCGCGCATCAATGTCATTGTCGAGAAGCTTGGAATCGTAATCCTCCACATCCTCATCAGAATCTCCCCCTGATCATTGCCACGTCTGCCTCCTCTTCTTCGTTACTCTCCTCTTTAACCCAGTCCTCGTAATCTTCTTCTCGCGCTCGTAATGTGGTTCTTTGGCGCTCACTCTTGTTTTGGGTGGCCTGCCCAAAAGAGGTTGGGAGGCGAAGAGACCCAGCGGGTGGAGCGATGAGGTGGTCGGAGAGAATGGATGTAATGAGACTTGCGTAAGGAAGGGGAGTAGTACCCTTTTCATCCAACGCAATAACATAGATGTCTCGCTATACAATGTGCGCAAGATTGATGGAGGAGTTATGATCGAAGAGGTGGTAAACAAGGGTGTCTTGCTGGGGTCGCATGCCGGAATCATTTGAATTTTGCAGGATATTCGCGCATACAATTTGGAATGTAAGTTGCGCCTTCTCGGTCATCTGGCCGACCCAAAAAATGCTGGTGGTCCAGACTTCCCCGGGTGCTAGACGTTGGATGCACACCGCTTTGTATATGGGTGGAAGAGTATTGGAGTTGATGTAACTATTCGGGTTTTGGACGTCTTTCTCGAATAGCTTCGCGTAAATTGTCCTAATAGAAAGTGGGATGCATTGTCCCCACACCATTGCCTCGATGACAAAATCGGTAGTGCGTACGAGTGTGCCACAAAACTCCCAGACCTCAGCCGCCCAAACTTTGTTGTAAAGCTCATTAAGATAGCAGCACCAACCTTTAGGAGAAAATAGGTTGGTGATTACTTTGGGTAGCTCACCCTAATTAATGGACCGCTCTATTTGGAGATTTCGGGATGGCCCAAAGAATTCCTCGCACCCCCGCATTTCTTGATCGGAGCGGTAGTTGTAGGGATTGTTGCCAATGATATTGACGGAGTTATACTTAGTGGGTCTGTCTTGGTCAGCCATGGAGGGAGATAGTTGGTGGGCAAAAGTAATGGAGAGATTAGGGAGGAGTAATGTTTGGAAAATATGGTGTGTAAGAATGGAGGAAGAAGGGGTTGAATTTATAGGTGGGTATTGGGTGGGAAAGGTTAGAGTTGGAGGGAAAAGGGAAGGAGGGAAAAGAGGGTGAATTTTGGGAGGGAAATGGTGGGTGAAAAATGAAGTGGAGGGAAGTGAAGGGATTGGGGAAGGAGAACTGCACCTAGGGCAGTGTCAAAGAAAACCATAGGGCGGCCAGGACTGAGTGCCCAGGGGCGGTCCGGATCGCCGTATATTTTTTTCATTTCTCCGAAGGCATTCTGGATCGGGTGCACAAGGGCGGTCCAGATCACCTATGAATTTTTGACAGAACTCCTCTAACTTGATATCTGACCCTCTCTTGTACTCTAGAGGCTCTCTCACTTAATTTCAACTCAATCATGGCCCTGATACATGCTCAACCCTCATTTTTGAATCTCGAGATGATCTCAAAATGCATGCTTCCTACCCGCTGAATATACTTCGCACCTATTTATTGAACCTGCTTCACCTATCCTAACCGACACATAGCTATTATACAAAAGAATCACCCCCATGCGCATCGGGGGTGAGATGACCTTTCAATTTTAGCTCACTCTACACCGTAAATGGGGTCCGATAACCAAATAGTGTCGACATCTTCTACACACGCCTCTAGATATGGCTTTAGGCATTGACCGTTGACTTTGAATGTATTTCCCCCTTTTGGATCTTCCAATTCCACTACTCTATGGGGTAATATGCTCTTCACAACGAATGGACCAGTCCACCAAGATCGCACCTTACCGGGAAATAGATGAAGCCGAGAGTTATAGAGGAACACTTTTTTCCCAGGAAGAAACTCCTTGTGTCGAATAATCTTATCGTGAGCGAGTTTCATGCTTTCTTTGGATATCTTAGTGTTTTCATATGCGTCATTGTGTATCTCCTCTCACTGATTTAATTGAAGCTTGCGAGCTTCACCGGCTTTATCCATGTCATAATTTACCCCTCTTAATGTCCCAATACGCTTTGTGTTCTAGCTCGATGGGAAGATGGAAAGGCTTGCCATACACAAAGCGGAACGGGGACCTTTCGAGATGATTTTTATATGCAGTACGGTAGGCCCATATAGAATCATTCAACCAAAGGGACCAATCTTTCCAGTTAGGATCAACGGTCTTCTCTAGGATGTTCTTGATTTCCCGATTCTCCAACTCGACTTGCCCATTCGTTTTTAGGTGATAGGTCGTTCCAACCTTGTGAACGACGTCATACTTTTTCATAAGCTTCTCGAATGTCTTGTTACAAAAAATGCGTGCTATTATCACTAATTATCGCTTTCAGAGCGCCAAAATGAGAAAGTATGTGTTCCTGCAGGAAACATATCACCACTTTATTGTCATTTGTCTTGGTAGCTATTACTTCCACCCATTTAGAAACGTAGTCTACCATAACAAAGATGTATAGGTATCCAAAAGACGGGGGGGAAAGTCCTATAAAGTCAATACCCCAGCAGTCAAAGATCTCTATAATGAGTATTGGGGATAATGGAATCATGTCTCATCGGGTAATCGCTCCCATCCGTTGGCATCTGTCGTAAGATTTGCAACAATTGCTTACATCCCGGAACATAGTGGTCCAGTAAAAACCACATTGGAGAATTTTAACGGCTGCCTTTTTCGTCGAAAAATGGCCTCCACATGCCTCCGAATGGTAGATTTGGATGGCTTTAGGTATTTCGTCATCCAGTAAGCATTGTCGGATGACTTGGTCAGCGCAATGTTTAAAAAGGAATGGATCATCATAGAAAAACATACACAACCAAATAATGAACCTCTTCTTATCTTGCGGTGTCCACTCGAGAGAGACGGCTCCCGTGACAAGGTAATTAACTCTATCTGCAAACTAGGGCAAAGAAGAGGTGGCAAAGAGTAGCTCATCCAGGAAATACTCATCTATGGGTATAGGATCGCTAGGTATGTCGAAGGAAAGACGGGATAAATAATCGGTGACGATGTTTTCTACTCCTTTATTGTCTCTAATGGAGAGATTAAACTCTTGTAGGAGTAGGATCCACCTTATAAGGCGTAACTTTACATCTTTCTTTGCAAGGAGATATTTTAAAGTCGTGTGGTCGGTGAAACAAGTCATGGGGGAACCAATGAGATAGGACCAAAATTTGTCTAGAACAAATAATACCGCTAGCAATTCCTTCTCCGAGGTTGAGTAATTGAGTTGTGGTCCGATAAGAGTCCGGCTAGCATAGTAGATGACATGAGCCTTTTTTGTCTTTCCTTTGGCCCAAAACAACCCCTATCGCAAAATCACTTGCATCACACATGAGCTTGAATGGTAGAGACCAATCCGGGGCTTGCATGATGGGAGAGGAAATAAGCATGCTTTTCAATTTTTCAAAAGCACTCTGACATGCTTCATTCCACTAAAATGGGGTATCCTTCATAGGGAGGTTGGTTAAGGGTCTAGCTATGGTGCTAAAGTCCTTAATGAACCTTCTATAAAACCCCGCGTGGCCCAAGAAAGAGCGCACACCTTTTAGCAATTTTGGTGGGGGTAGGTCAGCTATGACATCTATCTTTACTCTATCAACCTCAATCCCTTTTGATGAAACAATGGGGCCAAGAAAAATTCCCTCAGTTACCATAAAATGGCAATTTTCCCAATCAAGCACTAAGTTCTTCTCCACACATCTGGCAAGTACTTTCTCAAGGTTTGATAAACAAAGATCGAAAGAGGTGCCAAAAACGCTAAAGTCATCCATGAACACTTCAAGTCCTCTCTCAATCATGTCGCTGAAGAGACTTAATATTCACATTTGAAAGTTCGTGGGTGCATTACACAAGCCGAGTGGCATACATTTGCAGGCAAATGTACCAAAGGAACAAGTGAAAGTCATTTTTTCCTGGTCAAGTACATCTACCTCAATTTGGTTATATCCGAAATAACCATCTTGGAAGCAATAATAAGGGTGGCCTGCTACTCTATCTAGCATCTCATCAATAAATGGGAAGGGAAAATGATCGTTTCTAGTTACCGCATTGAGTTTTCAATAATCAATGAAAATGTGCCACCCGGTGGTGGTACATTGGGGAAGTAGCTCACCCTTAACATTTTTAATCACTGTCATGCTCGACTTCTTTGGGATAACTTGAATGGGGTTCACCCACTTGCAATTCGATATTGGGTAGATAATCCTGGTATCCAATAATTTAATGATTTCATCCCTCACTACCTCTTTCATAGTAGGGTTCACCCTTCTTTGCATTTCCCTCGAGGGCTTCATATCCTCCTCGAGGTGGATTTTGTGGGTACAATTCAAAGGACTTATCCCCTTCAAATCAGCAATGCACCAACAAAAATCACTTTAGTGCTTCCTCAAAATTTTTAGTAATTTACCCTATTGCTCTTGGTCTAGGTTAGAGGAGAAAACAACAGGAAATGTCTCGTTCTCACCTATGTAATCATATTTAACATTGGAGGGTAGTTTCTTCAATTCGAGGGTCGAGAATTTATCGCTGGAGGGAACCATGCGTGATTCCCTCGGTGGCAGCTCCTCGAATTTAGAAACCCAACTCACATCTCTCACGTCCTCGTTCGGCGCTCTCTCATTTAAAATTTCCCGTAGCTCTACTTCCTTTTCAGAGTCGATGTACGCTACCCCACTCTCGTTATTCGACACTAAGCACGCTTTTAGCGTATCTCCATAAAAAAATTTCCTCTATGTATTCTTCTATGATCTCATCTACAAGTCTTACCGCATGAAGATCATCTACTTCCTCCACATGTTAAGCTATTTTGAAGATGTTAGTCTTTAAAGTCATGTTCCCGAAAGTGAGTTGTATCCGCCCATTGTGAGTATTAATGAGTGCATTAGCTGTAGCTAAGAATGGGCACCCAAGAATAATGGGAACATGGTTACTCGAGGTGAAGGCGGGCTTCGTGTCCCAAATGACAAAATCTACGGGGAAGTAGAAGGTGTTAACTTGGACTATCACGTCCTCGATAATACCCCTAGGTATCTTCACGGTTCGATCCGCCAATTGGAGAGTCATCTTTATGGGTTTGAAGTCACCCAGATCAAGTTGCCTATATATGGAATAGTGGAGTATATTTACACTCGCCCCCAAATCGAGTAAGGCTTTTTAAATTCTATTCTCTCCAATGATGCTTGAAATGGTAGGTGCATCGAGATCTTTAAATTTTAGTAGGAGATCGTTAAGCAAGACAGAGCTCACATTCTGTCCTATAAAGGCATTTTTCTTTACCTTCATCCTCCTCTTCATTGCCAATAAGTCCTTAATGACTTTTGCATAAGCTGGAATTTTCTTGATGGCATCGAGGAAAGGTAAGTTTAACTTTACTTGCTTTAGCACTTCATCTCGGGGTGTTCCTTTTTGGGGAGGAACCAACCGTTGAGGAAATAGCGCTGCGATGGGTGGTTTTACTACTATCTAGTGCTCGCTAGTGTCGTCATTTTTCACTCTCTTTCAAGGGTACATCTTAGACCTCTTTCGTGTCGGGAGAAATATCCTTGTCTTTCGGTGTGTCGTGTGGGCGAGGTGATAAATCAACAACCCTCCCACTATGTAGAGTGGTTATGGCTTGACATTGCTCTTGATGTTCTGTGGAAGTAGAGCTTACACTAGTTTGACCTTAAGGAGGTCTTTGGCCCTGAGCGATAAACTTACCTTTCTCTTGGACACTCAATGATGATTGGAACCTCGAAATGTTCGCATTTATATCGATGAACATGTGCTCATATCTAGCATTGGTTGCACTTTGGAGGTTTATGAATTGGTGTATCGTTTCCTCAAGAGTTCTCCACCGTGGAGTGATATATGGAGCTGGAGGAGGTGGTATTATCCCGTGTCCTTACATAGGTGGTGCTTGTTGAAAGTGTGGAGGTGGAGGAGGGGCAACATATGAATTAGGATTCAATGCAGCCTGCGATTGTCCATAGCTAAAACTTGGGTGGTTTTTCCATGAAGGGTTATAATTATTTTTGTGTGGGGCACCGAAATTACCCTTAAATCCTCCTACACCACTCAACTTCTCATTAAGCATAATTTTGTAAGAGAGAATAGTTGGACATTATTTTGTTGAATGTCCCACTTCACAAATAGCACATACCTTCTCAACGGGGATGTGGATTGGTCCAGTTGGTTCTCTTACGCACATAGCGAGTAACTCTCTCATACCTTTCTCAATTTGATCGAGTCGATGGTTCGTCATGCTATATTTTTCAACATTGAACAAACTGAATGTCGATGGGGTGGTGTCCGCTTGGCGAGTTCGACTCTGAGTGATAGGGTCAGATGTATACCATGATTGAGTGGTGTGGGAAACATACCTCAAGTGGAGTTCAGCATCATTAGCATCTAATTCGACGAAAGGGCCATCACACATTGCCTCAACAAGTTGTTTTGAGTTGATGTTCAGCCCATTATGGAAGAATGAAATGATTTATTATTTATCAAGTCCATTATGAGGTCATGAAGTAACTAACTCGTTGAAACATTCAAAACATTGATCAAACGGTTAATTTTCTAATTGTCGGAAGGTTTGAATTTGAGCCATAATGGAGTTCGTCTAATGTGGAGGGAAGAACTTCTTGAGAAACATAGATTGTAACTCGTTCCACGACGTAATAAAATTAGGAGGTAAAGACCATAACAAGGTCTGAGCTTTATCCTTGAGAGAAAATGGGAAAAGCTTACGGCAGATCACATCTTTCATGCATACTTAATCGATGAACATCTCGCACGCTTCTTCAAACTCTCGAATGTGGAGATAGGGCTTTTTTGATTCCATTCCATGATATGTGGGAAGGATTTGGATCGTTCCATTTTGAAAACGGAATTTCCCTGCAGTACATGGAAGCAGAATGCATCCTTGAGTGATTGACTGCTCAGGGTACATGAATTCTCTCAAGGGTCAATAAAGTGTTACTCCCTCACCTGGGCCTACGCTACCATTCTATAACATGGCTCTATCGCTTAACAACTCGGTATCCCCACTTAGTGCTCTAGGAGTGTAACCTGAAGTATAACCAGATGGGTCGCTTCATATTGAGTTTGGAGGTGTAGGAGCAAGAACCCAAAATTGAGGATGGTTAGGCGTGTGTGGGCTATATGGGTTGTACTCGACAGTCGGGTTTTCGTGAATGCGCATAGGAGTGCTTTGAGGAGTTTGGTGTGGATTTTTCATTAACAGGCTTATGAGAAATGTTGTGTCTCTTTTTTATTTTATTTATTCTTATGAATATTTTTTTTTTAATTTTTATGAATTTTGGTCAACGTTTTAGATTAACTCAATCTAACCTAAGTCTATCTAGATCCCCGGCAATGGTGCTAAACACCTGATGCAACCATAAATGTGTATCTAGTGTTCGTGATGATATACGCTCAAGTGCAAGCTTGTTCTATTAGTAATAAACCCAGTAAGTCGGGATCGTCTCCACAGGGAAATAGGACGATGAAATCGTAACGACGTTGGAAAGATTTAGAACCTTAACTTGACTCTAAAAATAAATGGAAAAGATGATTTGATATGGGAAAATATATACAACTAAGAGGAATATGAAAATCTAACTACTGGACATGATAATGCTAATGAAATTCTTTTTAACTAATTATGAAGTTGAACTTTTAAATGAAAACATTTCAAATCAGAAAAACAGGTTAGGATACACTCCTTCAACCCTAGTTCATTTACTCATGTTAAAATCAACTCTTGAATTGAAATAAAGGGTAAAAACTAGTCTTTATTAATCTCAAACATTATAAATATGAGGTTCAATCCCGCATCATATATAATCAATAGCAAGAATAAAGCGGTGTCATTGTAGCTACACTCATGTTGCACTCTTAAGCATACCGGTTACCTAGGGTAAACGAGATCAAAAGCTCTACAACGGTTGTGATCACCATACAACACAGTTGAATCAATTACTTAATTCAAAATTCAATTTTATGCAATTGTAAAGAACATCGGGTTGGATTCATGCATCCCAACCCTTAGAAAATTAGGTGGACGTGGTTAACTTAGAGAAAAACATGGTTTTTAAAAAATAGCACATTAAGTCTAAAGAAAATAGATGAAAAGAGAATTGCAGAGTCAAACCAACAATCAAACTAATGAGAAATTGAAAACTTAAAGGAAGGATGTTACTTGAATTGTAGAAATTAGATTCAAATCCTTACAGCAAAATCTTCTTATGGAAAAACTAGGGTTTTTACTATAAAAACCCTCTACTCCTAATTAGCAACCTCAAAAATTGAACTCCTATGATTATGTAAACAACTTGAATAAATAGCTCTAAAATTTACAAGAGATTCACCCACTTAAAACTCTAAGAAAAAGAAAAGAAAATTCGAGAAAATACCAAGCGGTCCGAATCCATCGGGCTAGGCGATCTGGACCCCCCCTTTATTTCAAATAGTGAACCTTAGGCAAGGGCGGTCCGGATTCGTTTTGGATAAAAGGTCCAGATCGAACCCCTTTTTCATTCAGAATTTTTAGCCATGCGGTCCGGATCCTTTTTGAATGTCTGAATCGGCCACCTTTTTCATACAGAACTTGCTTAGTACCCGGTCAGAACACTTTTCCAAGGCAGTCTGGACCACCTACTAAATTCATGCAGGGATCTTTTCTGGACTTTTATCATCTTCAAATGATCGTAAATTTTTCACCGTAGCTCGAATTAACATGCCATTTTTTCCAGTGTTCTTGTGAGTGAAAAATCTTCAACTCTCAAGTTGGTTTCACTTCCGGACTTAGGCTGCGGAATTATGAAATTTCCCTTTGACTTTCCTTCTTTGATTTCTTTCTCTGCTTTTCCAATTTCTTTCTTCCTCAATGCTTTAAATACCTGCAAAACTCATGAGAAATACACAAAATTAGATGTACTTGTTAGAAGGAGTCATGTTAAGTAAATGCGATAATTCAACTCCTTTTACATTACTCGAAATGATAAAATTCCCTAAATTAAGGGGATAAATTTGGAAGAATTTGAGCCTAATCACTCTCCTACCATCTGCTCCTCAACCTCGCCCTTAAAACCATCAGTAAGAATATGAATCCTCAAGTATGGTAGAGCGATCAGCTCACAGATGTTCTCCAAAGTGATATTAAATTGCCCCCATCAAGTAATAAAGGTATGGGAATCCTTACTTCAGCGAGAAGTCAGCAAAGTAAAACCATGTTCCTTCTTGGCAATAGAGCAAGCCTTAAGACTGTTAATAGTGGTCAGAAGACCTATACCCCCAATAAACGCTCTGTGCTAGGGGGTGGACAAGACATGATCCCCCCAGAGACCTCCTTCCTCTATGGCACTGCCACATGCCTTGACTTCAATATTGGAATGGGTAAAGTCACCCCTGTCTACACGTACCCTAAGTATTGAATCACGTAAAATAATAGGAAAGTAAGAAGACTCACCTAGACCCACTTGGGCTCGCTCGTTGATCCTAGCCACGAACTCCTACTCAAAATTTGCAAGAGAAGTCATAAAAGTATCCTCCTTGCCAAAGTAAGGCACCAGACGATAAAGGATAAATCTCTTTATTGGCGAGCAGCAAGATAATCCCATTAGGATTACGAATAAACCACCGGCGAGGAGGATGAGGTAGCTCCTATGGCGAGGACCCCCCGGACGAGGAGGCCCCAATTAGGGCAATCACTCCGAAAAGTGAGAAGGTCTCAGCAATGAGGAACCCACTAAATGAGGAGGCCTATATGATAGATGCGGTGTCAAATGAGGAACCCCTCCTCGCAAACATCCCAATGGAGGAGGAGGCCCTTGTTGTAGACACTCCAAGAGATAAGGATCCACAAAGAGGTCATCTCTATAGACAAGCCTCTAAAACCCCAAGAAACAGAGTTCAAAATTTTAGAAGAAATAGTGATGGCTCTGGTGGACAAAACTGTGGATATATTGACGGAGATGGGAATCGTACCCACTAGCACCTCATCGGTGGCAATGGCGATGGTGGAAGAAGGGTTTTGAGAAGATGAATAGGCCATTTGGTTTGGTAAAAGAAGGAAGGAAAGAAGGTGGCTATGGAAGATTTCGAATTCTTCTCTCTCTCTCTCTAAAGAAGTTGAGTTTTGAAAACAAATGACAAAGTAAAAAGGAAGTAGAGTTAAAAAAAGGGTTTTTATACCATATTAAGATACTTGCAGACTACCAATAAAAAAGAGGATTGAATATTTTCCAATGATGAGATGTGTGTTCCTTAGGTAACACGTGCTACCTCAAGACTATAAAGTTAGGCTGAAGTGACAAGCCTAATTAATGAAACAGTGATGGTTCATATTCCAAGACATAATGAATCATTTTGTATAAAAACCTTTGGTATGTCCAACACATAGATTTTTGTACGAGGGTAATAATGTAGCTGGGTACACATTTGATTGCTCAAAGGCTTGGGTGAGTAAGCCCAATTGGCAAGAAGGGACTCACCACGAGCACCACCAAGAATTAGAACTTGGGCGAGGAGGGCCCCAGGAAGGGCTCCTCTTCCCAAATTTTCCAAAGTTCATACAATTAGACCTTGGGCGAGGAGGGATCCAAGAAGGGCTCCTAGCCCCAATTTTTTCAAAGTTCGTAGAATTAGAACTTGGGCTAGGAGGGCCTAAAAAAGATCTCCGTGCCCCCAATTTTTCCAAAGTTCATAGAATCAGAACTAGGGTGAGGAGGGCCCCAAAAAGAGCTCCTCGCACCCAATTTTCCCAAAGGTTACGGATTAAGAACTAGAGCGAGGAGGGCTGTAGAAAGGGCTCCTCGCATCAATTTGTATGAAGTTCACATGATTAGAATATGGGCGAGGTGGCCCCCCAGAAAGGGATCCTCAACCCAATGGGCACTAAGTTTGCAAATATTGAACTTGGGTGAGGAGGCCCACCAAGAAGGGCTCCTCGCCTCAAAATACTCAGATGTCACAAACTTGGAATTTGAGCGAGGAGGCCCATTAGAAAGATCTCCTTGTCCCAGAAAACTCAGAAAATAATAGAAATGAATTTTGGGCGAGGAGGGCCAACACAGGTGTCTCCTCGCCCCAAATATTCCAAAAGTCACAAGAATAAAGTATGAACGAGGATTCCTACCATGAGGATCTCCTCATTCACAGAAATCCTTCTCCTTACAGAATAGAACCTGTGGGCGAGGAGGTCCACCTAGAGTGACCTCCTCCCCAAGATTTGTTAGTCATATGAATGTCAAAGCACTAACATGTTACCTTCTTGTACAGGTAGCCTAGTTGAGCAAGTAGTGCTCAAAAAGGCAAGTTAGGATCTCTTGAGAGTTTTGGCTTGGTGGTTGAGAAATAAGGTTTGTTGAGCAAGCTCAACCACTTAGCACTTTAAGATTGATAGAATACTAGTAGATAGACCCTAGAGGTCACCCAATCCTTACACAGTTCACACCCAGTCATAATTGAAGTGAGCAACCAAGGGGTTGCTCACAAGAAAGGAACAGTTTATAAAATGATTTTAGAGGAGGTGGTCCTTGAGACCTCTCCTCAAGTTTGTAAAATAAATAGAGGAGGTAGTCCTAGAAGCTCCTCCTCAAGTTTAAAAAATATTTTAGAGGAGATGTTCCTTGAGCCCCTCCTCAAGTTTACAAAGTTTGTAAAACAAGTTACCATTTTAAATGATATTTACCAAATCAGATATTTTGTTTTCAAGTGCATACATAGTTTATTTTTGACTTTAGTTTACACCAGGTGGCACCTGTCAGAGGGGACAGGCGGGTGCACACAGATAGGAATAAAAGGTACATTCCAGACCATGTCCCTCACCAACCCCCTCAGTTTTGGCACCCAAAAAGTGTCAACTCAACCCTAGTTACCAAGTATCAGTAGGACCTTAGGCAAGGTCAAGTCAGAATCACAACTCAAGTCATACCGTTACTCTGTCAAAATCACCCCAGATTCCTAGTGTTTCTCTCCCTACTCTCTCTCTCTAAGTGTTGAGTGCTTTGTTCCTTTACTCCACCCTGACAACCATCATTCTCAGGAGTTTCTGTTGAGAAAAGTTACTATTATTTTAATGAAGATCATCTTCTTGCAGGGACTAATTCATATGTTGGTTCCATTTTTACTAGAGGGAGAAGGTTTTACCAGATGCTCCTCTAGAAGTTTTGGAAAACTTTGAAGATAGAGTCCACTAGAGTGGGTGATGCCTCGCCATTTTTACTTATTCATAGACCCCAATACAGCTACCCTCCTACACTCAAGTTATCAACTGTCTCCCCAAGTGGAATTTCGAGACTAAGATCCTCTCAAAAAGGCACAATCCCCAGAAAGATGTCTCTTCCCCAATGAAGTTGCAAAAAAAGGAAAATTCAAAATTCCCCACGAAATAAATTCCTCATCTTTAGGTCCTAAGAATTGGTCGCTCCTACTTAAGGTCCTTGGAATTGAACTCGACCCTCAGAATTGGTCGTTCCCAACTTAAGGTCCTAAGAATTGACTTCGATCCTCAGAATTGGTCGCCCCCACTTTAGGTCCTTAGAATTGACCTTGACCCTCAGAATTGGCCGGTCCAACTTAAGGTCCTCAAAATTGACCTCGACCCTCAGAATTGGTCGCTCCTAACTTAAGGTCCTCAGAATTGAACTCAACCCTCAAAATTAGTTGCCTCTACTCAAGGTCCTCAGAATTGACCTCGACCCTCAAAATTGGTCGCTCCCAACTTAAGGTCTTTAGAATTTACCTCGACCCTCAGAATTGGTCACCCCCACTTAAGGTCCCCAGAATTAACCTCGGCCCTTAAAATCGTTCGCTCCTACTTAAGGTCCTAAGAATTTACCTCGACCCTCAGAATTGGTCACGCCTACTTAAGGTCCTTTGAATTTACATCAACCCTCAAAATTAGTTGCTCTAACTTAAGGTCCTACCCTCAAAATTGGTCGCTCTCAACTCAAGGTACTCAGAATTGACTTTGATGCTCTACATTAATCACCTATAATCAAGGTTCTTAGAATTGACCTGGACCCTCAAAATTGGTCGCTCTAAACTTAAGGTCCTCATAATTGACCCCAACGCTCAAAATTTGTCGCTTTCTACTTATGGTCCTCAAAATTGACTTTGACCCTTAAAATTGGTCGCCTCTAAGGTCCTCATAATTGACCTTGTCCCTCATAATTGGTCGAATCTACTCAAGGTCCCTGGAATTGACCTCAATGCACAGAATTTGTCGCCTCTACTTAAGGTCCTCAAAACTGACCTCGTCCCTCGAAATTGGTCTCTCTAACTTAAGGTCCTCAGAATTGATCTCAACCCTCAGAATTGGTCGCTCTTACTTAAGGTCCTCATAATTGACCTCGACCCTCAGAAATGGTCGCCTCTACTTAAGGTCTTCAGAATTGACCTCGACCCTCAGAATTGGTCCCTACTTACTTAAGGTCCTTAGAATTGACCTCGGCCCTCAGAATTGGTCGCCCCAACTTAAGATCCTCAGAATTGACCTCGACCCTTAGAATTTGTCGATCCCTACTTAAGGTCCTCAAAAGTGACCTTGACCATCAGAATTTGTCACTCCCATCTTAAGTGCTCAGAATTGAGCTTAGGACTCATAATCGACAATCACCAATATTACCTTAGGTCCTCAAAATCGACCTTTTTTTCCTAAACATCATATGGTGTCTATTCAATGGCTTTCACTTGTTCCAAGCTCCCCCATAGAGGGGTTCTGTAGACACCACATTATAGTACCCCCTAAGTGTCTCATTAGGTTCCTAGCACCTCCCTATTGGATATAAACCCTATGTCATACTTCGAGTACTCATTAGAGCCCATCGAGCTCTCCCGAGCCCCATTTAAATTCGGTCAACTCAATCATCAGAGAGAAAGCTCAATGAATCTTCAAAGGGATCTAAATTCCCTTTCTAAAGGCTTGCTTATTATGTAAATCATCATAACAATTCGAACGAACAGATCATTTTACTATGAAAAATCAATCTGAAGGTCACCATGCACTCTCGATCTCAGTTTGACCAAGGTTAACCCTTTAGCTCGAACGAGACTGAATGAATCTTCACAGGGCACTAAATACCCTTTATAACGATCTACCTCTTGTGTAAAATGTCATAACGGTTTGGACGAATGATCCATTTTCCCTAAAAAACTAATCCGTAGGCCACCAGGCCTCCCAGGCACTGTTTGACCAACTCTTCAACTCGAACAGGATGGAATGAATCTTTAATGGACACTGAATACCCTTTCCAATGGTCTGTCCTGTGCACAAAATGACATAACATTTTGGATGAATGATCCCTTTTCCCCAAAAAATGATTTGGAGGCCACCGGGCACGCTTGGGCTCCGTTTGATCATGGTCAACTCTTCAGCTCGAATGAGATTGAATGAATCTTTAAATGTCATTGAATACCCTTTCCAAAGGTCCACCCCGTGTGTGAATTAGCTTTATGGTACGAACGAATGACCCATTTCGGGTGCTTCTAGGACTATTTGACCAAAGTCAACTCTTCGGACCGAGAAAAGCTCTTTGGAACATTGAAGTTCCTAGCATGGCCTTTCTAATGGTCCATCTCATGCATGGTTCTGACATACGGTTTGGATGAATAATCCATTACCATTCGACGATCTCATGTCAAAAAGATCGACAGGCACTGTCGAGCTCCGTTTGACCCAAAGTCAACTCTTGAACCTGGGATCTACCCGAATGACTCTTGAAGGTCTCTAAATTACATTTCTAATGATATATCCCATGCATGATTTGGATTTACGGATTACGTTCTACAGCCTTTTTTCAAACAATCTACATGAGACTGCCGATTGGCAGGTCCATCTCCATGCCAATCGATAATATGTCTAGGGTCACCTACCGATTGGTAGGGCTAGGGATATGACGATCGATAGTCCCCCAACCCTATTTAAGGAGGGTATGAGCTTACTTCCAAGACACCTCAGATCCATCAATATTAGTGACCTCAGCAACATTCTTCTGCAATCATCGAAGTTTTCTTATGTGAAATTCCTTTCCACCTTTCATTCCCATCAATTTCATACCAAATTTAGCAAAAATCTCCTTCTCTCTCATTGAACATTCATCTTAAATTTCAAGGAAGCTCATTAAGGATCAAGATCAAGCCTCACGTCTCCAAAAAAGGTCCAAATACCATTTTCTCTCTCTAAATTTCTATGTTTTGGCATTAGTTATATAAATTCTCAATTTAGTTCTTACTTTAGATCATACACATTAACATCTCATCCTTTATTAGTTATATTGCACAAAATCTATTTTCTATAAATAAATAAAAAAAAGAAAAAGAGGGTTACACCGATAAATTTCAACGGGCTTATTCACCACATTTTCTCAAAACTTAAAATATATGTTTTAAACACATACATATAATAAACTCCCGTTTGAATCTATCGGATAAACCCCACCCTTATTCTGCATGCAAACAATGCGGACTTTGATGCCTTTATAGGCTACATAGGCGTTTCGAGCTAAAACCCGACACTCGAGTTCTATTTTCCAATTCCCTTATTTTAATATTTGCATCTTTTTCCTATTTTTTCCATATATATATATATATATATATATATATATATATATATATATATATATATATATATATATATATATATATATATATATATATATATATATATATATCATACTTGCAATTCATAGTTGTGTCTTTATCTAGCACATATTATCGTTTCATCATAACGATCAATATCTCAATAAGCACACACATCATACTTTTCTAATTATTATTTTGGGAGCATTTCTTTGCATGACCTCACTGTATCTTTTCCATGATATGAGTCAAACAATTCCGATGTCCATTTATATATCCACGCGCACACACGTCATGAAAAAATTAAGGAAACTTGTAACATAAGCCCATGAGAGACTAAAAGGATGAGATGTGTGTCTAACACTTTTTTATTCCGTAACTTATCCCTCAAACATGTGAACTACTGGTTTTTTAAGCATAAACTTTTCTTTGATGCCGCTCTCTCGAGGCTGCGACATATTCTTTTACCTATTTTGTGCAAAATAGGTTGGCGACTTCATCTCTTTACATCACCCCACATGGACGACGGCCGAAGTGCTACTAGAAAAGGGCGCAGGACCTTTTCACCCTTTCAAAAGAGTGCACGTGCGAGCGTCATACCCCGAGACAGTGGAAAAACCCATGGAGGAATGGCCATAATAAGTATAAGTGAGAATAGATATACATAAGTGTGATAAGTGGAGGTGCGTGCTAGTGACACCTAAACATGGATATTCTAAGTTGTGTGAGAATCATGTGGATAGAAGTGAACCTGTATACAAGTGTGGGTAGTGTGAGGTGTACATGGAAAATATTTACAAGCGAGTGAAGTGAAAAGTGAGTGAGAGGTGATATAAACTTAAGGTAAATATATACAAGAAGTAATAGAGGAGAAAAGGGAATATACAGGTAGGTTCATGCACACACAAGCATAAAATGATAACACCCCTGCAAACAGAGTCTATACCTCTTAAGTAACTCCCCAGCGGAGTCGCCACTATCTCCATCCCTCCCCCCCCCCCCCCCTGGGATTTTCGAGGTTTCTTCCTTTTCTCCTTCTCCAATCTATGGGGTCGACGCTCGTACGCATAGTGAATAGAGAGAAAGAGAGGTGTCACGCCCATTCTAGGAACGCTTCGACTGTCATCGATATGGGGTGATGTAAAGAGATAGATTCGCCAACCTATTTTGCACAAAACTGGCAAAAGAACATGTTTTCGACTCGAGAGAGAGGCATCAAAGACAAACTGATGCTTGTGATACCAATTAGATCAGAGGTTCGGTGGCTAAGAATGGGAAGGTGTTAGGCACCCATCTCGCCCTTTCGGTCTCTCATGGCCTTATGTTACTATTTTTCTTAATTTCTCCGTGAAGTGTGTGCGCGTGTATATAAAAGTGGAGATCGGAATCACTTGACTCACATCATGGAAAACATGGAGTGAGGTTATCCATAGCAATATTCCCAAAATAATAATTAAAAAATATGATGTGTTCACTTATCGAGATATTGATCGTTATGATGAAACGATAGTGTATTATATAAGACCAAAGTATGAATCACAAGTATGATATATATGATTAATGTATAAATAAAATAAGAAAAAGAGGAAAATGTGAAAATAGGAAAATAGGACTCGAGTCTCGGGTTATAGCCAGAGATGTTTACATGGCCTATAAAGGCATCAAAGTCCACATAGTTCGTATGCGACATGAGAGTGGGGTTTATCCCATAAATTCAAACGGTAATTTTATTATATGTGTATGTAAGAAAAATGTGTTTTTAGTTTTGAGAGAATGCGGTGACAAATCCCTTTGGAATTTATAGGTGTAACCCTCTTTTTCTTCTTTTAGATTTTTTATAGCAAATATATTGTGTGAAATATAACTAATAAAGGATTGGAGATTAATATGTGTATGATCTAAAGTGACAGCTACAGTAAGAATTTATATGACTAATGCCAAAATAAAGAAATTCAGAGAGAGAAAATAATGTTTGGACCTTCTTTGGATACTTGAAGATTAATCTTGATTGATGATGAGCTTCCTTGAAAGCGTGTGAAGAATGCAGAGGGATTTTTCTAAATTGGGTATGAAAGTGATGGAAATGAAACGTGGAGAAAGGTTCTAAATAAGGAAACCTCGCACACTTAAGAAGAATGTTGCTAAGATCAGTGAAGTTGATGTTTTTGAGGTTCCTTTTGAGGTGATCTCATGCTCTCCTTATATAGAGTCAAGGTACTACTGATTGGTATTGCCCTTATCCTATCAATCGACAGATAACCCTAGACACACTGCCGATAGGTAGGAAATGGACCTGCCAATTGGTAGTCTTTTGTAGAGTTTCTAGAAAAATGATCGTAAAATGCAATTCGTAAGTCCAAATCACGCACATGACATACCATTCGAAAGTTTATTCAAAGACCTTTGAGAATTCTTGGGACACTCATGGGTCTGGGAGCTAACTTTGGGTCAAACGGTACTCATAAGCTCCCGTCAGTCTTTGGGACAGGAGATTATCGGGCGATGATGGATTGTCCAACCAAACCGTAAGTCTGAATCACGCATGGGGTGAACCGTTGGAAAGGTTATGCAAGGAACTTATATGCTTATTGAGGGAGATTGGATGGTATATCAATGGTTTGCACAATGTCCGTTTATCCTAGTTGTACTTTTAATGTCATGACTCTATTGGTTTGTAGAATCATCAAAAGTCTAGGCTTGTATGCATTGTGTATGTTTGTTCATTGAGTTCAATTTATATTGTCATATGAGGTTATATTCAAATGTGATGAAGTTTGCAGTCAATTGAGAACTCCGTGAACATGTTTTAAGTGATTGGGTCTAAATTTAATTGTTACTAGTTTACACCCCAACACTTTCATTTCCATATGACACATTTTTTCCATACGAGTGTGAAAAACTTATTGTAATTTGTGGCATGTGTGTGTTTATATCTATATATGTGTACTTGAGTCTATTAGGTATATATTATGTATACATATATTTGATATTTATTTCTTTTTGTCTTTGCCTTGCTTTCCAGTCCATATATGCTTTAATTCATAATTGGTATCCATCTTGTTGCATTCTTTGTATATATCGCATGCTTAATACTTTATGTATCATATTGGTATCATTATCTTAAATCCTATTTGGTATCCGTTATTATTTGTTGGATTAGTTATGATTTTGTTGCCCATGTGCTTTAATGTTCTCATCACTTTATGCACAATTGCATGTTTAGCTTGTTATCCCATTATTTTCATCCCTAGTTTACTTTAGGGGGAGATAAGTTAAGTTTTGATTCTTTAGCCTTTGTCTATTCCTGAACAAAAAGGGGGAGAATGATAGGGGGAGAAATGGTATCTAATCCTATTGTCATCGCATCTTAGTTTAGGAGAGTTAACTTAGGAGGAGTCGATATCTTCTTAGGTTGATCATAGTTGATAAAGGGGAGAATTAATTTAGGGGGGTATTTAATTTATATGCATTTAATATTATTAATATTCCCTATGCGTTTGATAGTTTGCTTAAGTGTGCAGGAATTCTTCTAAATGGCAACGCTCATCATCGGGCAAAGATATTGATCCTTGGGTTGTTTAAGTCAAGCTATGTATTTTTATTTTGGGTGGGACATTTTTGTCAGTCTAGTAGAGCTTGACGGCCCTTTAGGATTTTTTTTGGTTTTTGTCCCGGAATAGCCAAAGGGGGAGATTTGTAAGGACAAAAATTGTCAATTGAGTCCTTTGTAGTTTTGGTTCAATTCCGGACAAAAATGTTTGAGTCATAGGATAGAGTTCTTGACCATCCTTCAAGCCTATGACATGCTAAAGTTGAACACGTAGCGGCCAAGAGTATAAAACTTCATCAAATGACGATTTAGTGTGCCTCGTTTCTATGTCATCAACAATGTTCCAATGCTCCTAAGGTATGAATGAAATATATATATATATATATATATATATATATATATATATATATATATATATATATATATATATATATATAGGAGCTTGGAAATTTATTGGGTGTAATTTATAATTTTTCTAAACGACTTTATTTTACTCAAAAAAATATTTTTTAGAACTTTCCATAAAATTTTGGGCTTAAAATTAATATTTCATTTTTCTGACACGTCGTTCGATCCACACTGGAATCTCGTTTGAACGAGATTTCCATGTCGTTCGAACGAACTGACATCTCATTCGAACAAGATGCCAGGTCGTTCGAACGAGATTTCTGATGAATTTCTTTTTTTCATTCTGGCACCTCGTTAGTAAATACAAATAAGTACTAGTACTCCCCTCTAAACGAGGTAAAACTACCAGGAACATTTCTTGTCCCAGAACGACGAAGACTAAACTCTTCCCGTAGCAATTTACTATAGCATGATACTTCACAAGCCAATCCATGCCCAAAATCACGTCATACCCGTCCATGTCCAGGACGAGTAAATCGGCCTCAAAGCATAAATTACCGAGAGAGATTTCTATATTTTTACAAACAAAGAAGATGAGTGAACCATCACCCATAGAGGACTCCACACTAGTAAAAGTTCTTTCAGCGGATTTAATCAACTCGGTGGTCTGAGCAAAGCTCCTAGAAATGAATGAATGCGTTGCACCAGTATCAAATAAAACACGACCCATATGTCCTTGAATAAGGAACTTACCCTCAATGGCTGGCGGTGCCGGCGGAGCTGGTGGAAGCATAGCATCCTGAATATGATAGACCCTACTATACTGTAACTGACCCTATTGTGGAGGAGCAACTGGGTTAGGCACCTGTGGAGGGAACTGAACATACGGCTGCTGTGGAGCTCAAGGAAAGTGTCCCCCAATCAACTGAGGACATTCCTTCTTATAGTGACCCGCTTCCCCGCATTGGAAACACCGACCTATCATATTTTCGAAATTTAGACCACGATTATTTCTAAACTGATTCACACCTTGGCCCTGCTGGCCTCTACCTCCTTGACCACCATAGCCTGCTTATTGTTGTGGGGCACCCTGGTCGTGCCTATTGTTATGGTTCCCCAAATTAAACCCACCAGAATGCTGCCTCTTCGACAAGTCCCCCTGTTGGGGATCCCTTTCTTTCTGTTTACTGCCCGAAGGTTGGGACGAGGGAAAGACTCCTCCTCCAATCCCACTACCTCCCGGCCTTCCCGCTTGCCCCACTATGGAGGCCTTCTTGCCACTTTGCAAAAATAGTCTATGCTCTTGGCAATGTAGTAGAGCTGCATTCATCACATCCCCAAAAGTCTATAAAACTGGATTACCCAGCAAGTGTTGTCGGATTCTCCAGTTCAACCCTCTCATAAACTTCGAAACTTTCTTTTCTTTGGGAGTCACTTCATCCGGTACAAAACTTGCCAACCGGGTGAATTCCTCCTCATATTCCGCTACTGAACTCTCCCCTTGCACAAGGTCATGCAACCTCCTTATCATCTCCCCTTGAATTGCGGGAGGAAAATACTTATGATCAAACAAAACTCAGAATTCAGAGATCGATATTGTATCCCTCTGTTCTGGCGTAGTCACGGACTCCCACCAGTGTAATGCGGCCCCAACCAGTTTAAAAGTAGCAAGGACTTGCTTCCTGTCTTCACCACACTCCACCATACGTAGATGGCGTTGTATATCTTTCTTCCATTGATTCGCCTTTATAACATTCGAGCTCCCATCAAATTCCGGGGGCTGACCCTTTAGAAAAGCTTCCCTAGATCTCTCCCACGGAGAAGGTCCGGTAGGAACTTGGGCATCTGGCACTCTTTGTTGAGCCTGTGGCGCTTGTTGGGCCACTGCTGTCATGGACGCATTAACGGCTTTAGCCACTATATTCGCCAGATCCGCGGCATTGAATGTTCCTTGTGGCGGCGGGGGAGGACCATCATCCTCATCTAAGACCCTATTGCGTCTTACCGGGAGACCTCTTTTAGGTGGCATCTGGGATGAAGAAATAATAGAGTTAGAATTCTACTTAAAACAATCTATTTTGCAGAAGATCGTAAACATAAGCAGCAAAGTAGTCCTAACATTAGGCTCTATATCAAATAACGCTACGGTAGAACGTGACAAGTCCACAAAGATCCAAAAGACTCTAGAACCTGATGCTCTGATACCATCTGTTACAACCCGCATTCCGAAATAAGGGGTGGCCAACCCGTTTACCTCGACTTAACGGAATCATGGATGGATATCATCCTCAGCATCATAACAATAAAATATGTATACGGAAAAACCACACAATAAATCAGAAAGAAGGTTGTCAAAAATTTTGGTTTGATAACGAGTTAAGAAATAAATTAAACAATCCAATTCTGATGAAAATGGAATTTCAAAGGAACATATAGATAAATACCAAAACAACATACAATAAAAGGACCGAATAATCTGTCGGTCCACAGTTACATTCAAAGTGTTTTAACAATTCAATATTTACATACTACATTCATTAACAAGTACAAAAGATGGGCCACTAGCCCGAATGAAAGACCCGATCATATCTAGAGTCCAAAAATGAAGGCGTCTATCAAACATCTTGTAACAATCCGCAAGGTCATACAGCTCGTCAAAAGCATAGCAGTAAGAAAATCATAACGGGCGCCCTTGCGGAGGAGCACCTGAGAGGATACAACAACATGCACAACATAGAAAAATGAACGGGTCAGGGCCCGATTTATATATGATTCCCAGAAGAGTAAGAAGCATGATAGATATGGACAATAATCATGAATAATGTGAATGAGAATCTAACAACCTAATCATCAAATGTGATAATGCATTTATATAGGTTTCTAACAGTTATTAAATTAAGCAAGAGAAATAAAATTAAATCTCATTTCTTCTCATATCTTATCATTTTCCATTCCTTAGTAGGAATATAATTACCATCTCATTTCTTATGGCAATTCACATATCTCAAGTCCCACTTGAGTTAGAAAGATTATATTCTTATACATCTAACGTTTCTAAGACCGCCCCTCCGAGTTTCCCCACTGGGAGCGCCCCTAAATGACTATCATCTTCCAGGGCCTATCTATACAAGACAACCTGGGCACCTAACGTACGTCGAAAAGTGGCCATATGCCTGCGAGTGAGTCATAACCACACCCGGAATTACCTCACTAGCGTAGAAAAACATATACAAACCCCACATATGGCCGAGGACTATAGTCAGCCTGCATTCAATAGTCAGGGGACATCACCTCATGCACGAGCTTCCCTTATGATAGCATTTAGAGAGGTGTGTTTAAGTAATTTAATAATTACCAATTTAAATCTCATTTTCATTACCATTAATCACATGTGTCTCATTTTACTTGGAACATTTATCTTTGAATTTTTCTAATTCAATATCATCATGTGTTTAGGTCCCGAAGTATTCTCTAAACAATTTTCCAAAATCTTATAGGTCCCAAGGTTTTATATACCTCAAAAAGGCCTCTAAAATCTCCACGTATGGGCTTAGAATTCTATTTTCCAATTTATTTACCAAATGAGAAGTGATGCCTAAACATCACTTTAAGTACCCATGAATTAACCCCAAGTCATCCCATTCAACTATAGGGTAATGACCAAACTCGACTAAAACTCTAGGATCCTATGTTTACTTCATTCAAGAAGGTTCCTAGGTTCTAATCCTAAGGGAAAGGGTCAAAATTTGAAAAGAAAAATAAAAGGAAAAATGCAGGATTTCCGAATCGATTCGGACTAGGGCGAATCGATTCGGCCAGACAAGCGAATTGATTCGGCCTAGCCGAATTGATTCGGTCAGGAAAACCAACATTCTGTATAACAGCCGAATCGATTCGGGGATAGCCGAATCGATTCGGTTCACCCAGACCTGGACACTGCCTCTATGCGAATGGATTCGGCTAGGGCCGAATCGATTCACCCCTGCGAATTTTTGCCAATTTGGTTATGGAGTCTTGGACTCCTAATCTCCTCCAAACTCAACCAACCCAAACCCTTGTCATATATTGCTACTAATTGAGTATGAATACATCCAACAACCATAATTTCATCATCAATAACCATTCAAATCAATCTCCAAACATTCCAAGCCCATAAATCAATTAAAAAACCTAACTTTCTTAAACCATACATAACCACAACTATCAATGCTAATTACTCTACTTAAATCATAAAATAGCAAGTAGATAACTTGCCTCAAGCTTGCAAGTTCATATTTTGATGAAGTTGTATGCAAGAACAATCACCAAAGCTTCAATCTCTCACTTTCTCCCAAGGTTTTTTCTTCTCTTTCTTTCTCTAGGTTTACCAATTCAATTTAGGGAATAGTGACTTAGTTCACGACATAAATCGTGGCTTAGGTCCAAATTCCATCTTTAAGTGATTAATACGTCGTAAAATAATACACAACTACTCATATAAGTTGCAACCAGTCAAAAGTGCCCGGAACCTCAAAATACAATATGGCACATAACTTGACTATCTCTAACCTCCCGAAACTATCTACACCCTCCAAATTATCATTTGGAAATTTTATAATTCATTTTAGGTTCCAGTTTCATTTTAAGCCAAATGTCATTTTAAATCATAGGACATTACAAAACATAACATAGCAAAATTCACCTATACTTACGGTAAATATGCAACATCATAGCAGATATTAACTTCTCTCTCTTAAATTAATACCTACTCCACATACCAACATCTTTATATCTAATCACTATATCTAGCAAATTAAATATAAAATAGGACCTCAAAAGCGAGGGTTGTTACAACGACTTGAATTAGTTCTTCATCCATTTGTTTAAAAATATTGACTATTAGAAAAAGTTTATTCTCAACCACTATGAAGTTGCAAAAAACAAACTAATTATTTACTTGTGAGAGATTGAGATAAGTAGTCTCGTTTCCCTTGTAAGTTGATTCTACAAAGAAAATAATTATCGAAATGACTATGTCATAGAGTTCTTCATCAATTTCATGGTTTAGACTTTGGAAATAAACTCAGGAGTTGCATTTTCCCAAAACTTAGATTAAAGGGGTACTTGTTCTAGGTTGTTCCCGTGTCGATGGCATGGTTGCATATTCATTATCGGGTCTTTATCTCTAAGGGAGATAAATATGTAATTTTGCAACTTTAGTTACAATGCCAATAAATTTCAAATGTATACAAAATGTAAAATTCTTATCTTGCACGGGTGTATTTGAAATTTAAACATATACTTTAATTATAACATTCTCATCACATTTACGACACACCCGTGTATCCTACTTTTGGTACATTTCATGACAATCGGCTACAACACGCATCGTGCAAAAAAAATTACATTCCTTCAACTACATACCAAAAACTTATTTCTTTGGAGCTCAAATTTAATTTTAGATTCCTTTAATTACATATATTATGTTGGAATACATTTATCCAGCTAAAAGTTTACAAACATCGCCAAAATGAACATGACAAACAAAATATTGAAAAAGAGAATTTTAAATTATATATAAATTACGCTAAATTTGAAAATGAAAAATAACACATAAAGTGGGTGAACATTAAACACAAAATTTTATTACTTGTTTTACCTGTATCATAAAGTTTTACCTATTTGTTCAACAATTATATTCAAATTTGTACCTTTGGTGACATGGGACTTCAGCATAAACAATATTCAAAGCTCACATATAAAGAGCTAAACTTAATGTGGATTTCGTCAAGCAAAACGGACTTATCATACTGTGTTGAGAAACTGTGTCATGCTCCTAATTGTTACTGAATTCAGTAAGAACTTCTGAGTTGAATACAAAAGCATATTAGTAAAAAATGTTGGTGTTTTTGACTTCGATCGACCGCCACTGCGTGAGGCATTTTTTTATGCAGGCAGCAACTTGCCTAGGTGTTGCATGATAGACCTGATGAACAAATTCATATGAGTATTAAACAACATTAATTTTTTTAAAATTAAGTACAATGTGGAAGAACACATTTTCAACATTAACTATTATGGTGTATTCATCCAAACAGTAAGTTTAACACAACTGAAGTTCACATGCTCAACCTAAGTGTTCGGTTTCAAAAGAGAGCAGTTCAGCATATCAATATTGGTAAAATAATCATGCAACAGAAGCTAGCAATTGATAAAATAATCATGTAACAGAAGCTATCATGCTTCCTATTACTCGCACACAAAAAGAAGGTTGAACATGCTGCCTCTTTTCTGCGAGGCACACAAAAAGAAGAAGAGAGTTAATAAAACATGAGAAAATTCATCTTCTTTCACAAATATATTACCTAAAAATATACTGCCAAGAGCATTGTTCAGCATATACTGTTGTAATGAACTGGAACTTTGAATTGCTGTTCAACATTGCTTTTTAATGTGAATCAAAGTATATAGCATGCCTTTTAAAGAAAATGGAACATTAAAGCTTGCAACTGAGTATATATAGAGGCCATATCCTTACAATTAGAATTACAATTTTATTTGAATTCAATAAAACCGTATATTTACCTGCAATACATCACGTCATAACAATTGTAAATTATTATATAACGCAAATAATTATAAAAAAAAAGTAAAATATTCTTATCAAAGTCTCATACCATGTTGGATTATCAAAGTTACCAATACATGTTTGATAACAAAAATCCCAAAATTAATGTGAACACATAATACGTAAATAGTGCTAAATAGATCAGGAATTAAAGAGTAAACAAATTCATACAAATTGAATTAAAACTCTATCTATAATCGTAATCAGGAGATAAAAATTGAATCAATGTTGCATTTTTCTCGTCTTAATAGAAAAACTGTAATCAGAACATAGGAAACGACCCTAAACCTTGCACAGTTCGATAATAAAATAAAAGAAAAAGTTCTTAATCAATGTTCGAGTAATCAAAAAAGTACAATGCAAATCTTTTCATTCATGGAACGAACATTTTGATCGTCACCCTTAAACAATAAAACAAACAGTGTTTTGAGAAACACACAAAATTAAACGTAGTGTTGAAATAAATGTGTGATAATAGAGTCTTGTTGAAATTTACACTATAAATATGTGATAATAGAGTCATACCTCTTCCACTATAAAAAAATGTTCAACAAAAATGTCTAGATTCACTGCTCAAGTACTTACTAATCGAACTAAAAAGAAACAACGACTTGAATTTTAAATCCCTTAATTTTTTGTTGATAATCTCATGTAGGTCCTCTTGAACTGCTGATCATATTTTACCATTGTTTTCCTCCTATTTAACATACGATCCTCCTTATTTGCCCAAATAATATTTTTGTTTGTGACTGGAATCTTCAAAACCATCTCTGCACCAATGTAGACCACATGGTCTCTTGGTTATTTTATCAAACAAATCCTCTGCACTCGTGTAGATTGAAATATATGAACATAATCAAAGGGAGAAAAATGAACAATATGTGAAGAGCTAATTACGATAAGTGTATCCAAAGGCAACATGTATTTGTTGTTGAATTCAAGTATTTGTACATTTAGATCATGTGATATGTTTTTACACAATACTTTTTCAAACTGTAAATCTAATAAACTTGAAATAGAGACGTCACGGTCTTCAAGTGGAGTTGTAATGTTATGCACACAAGCTGTCGGAATCAAAGTATATATTTATCGAAATCAAAATTGTTACCCAAGCACTGTTATAACATAATTTGTATCCTCTATTTAATATAAAGGCCACATGTAATAACATTTATCTATTATGAACTCAATAAAGTGTTATTAAAGTGACACAATCCAACTCTTATAAGCATATTTTATTCCTATTGTAGTTCGAGTTAACTATGGAAAAGAAACACTTCAAACACTATATAGAAGAAAATATGAGCAGATATAAATAGTAACATAAAAAATGTTATGATCAGATATGATCATATGTAAACTCTTCCACCTTGGCATCAATCTAATTCTACATACATAATCAGATTCGAATAGACAAAAACTATGTTTAAAAATGAAATCATCTATTAAAGAGTTCTTATCATTATCACAGAACACATGTGATAATCAAACCCCATGATTGAAATTCATAAAGCATTGAAAATGATATGAAAAAGGAGGTCTAGCCTCTGTAAGTTACATGTCTACTGTGATCGCTTCTTTCTATTTTATCTTTAGCTTTTCTTTTCATGCTTTCTGATGGACTGCTGGTCCGTTGTAGTTTTATGTACATATATATATATATATATGTGTGTGTGTGTGTGTGTGTGTGTGTGTGTGTGTGTGTGTGTGTGTCAATACTATTTCACCGTTTCTAATAGAAATATATACATAAGCAAAACATAATCAGAATAAATTAGTCAAACTCATTGTGGCACAATGGTTGAACTTATAGCATTCTAATTGGTAGGGGTGAGGATATTCGATGCCTGCTGAAAAAAAGAGGTTTATCCTCTATAAGGACCACCTCACGAAACTCGATGCCAATTCCTATGCCTGCTGATTTTGTTAAGTTTGCAACCAATTCAGGAGCATGCTTCTCAATGGTGGAAACGACTACCTGGTATACAACACCAAAGTGGTGAATATGTAAATTTAATTACATAACATTAGTCCACTAGACCATCATCTACAGTATACTACCAAATGAATATCATCAATTGCTTTTACTGAAAATGGAGAAGATAATAAACCAAGTTGACTGTACCAGGAAAGAATAAATATTCATCGTTTACTCAAATGAGTATTGAATATACAAAAGAAATGCGTTTCTCTTCATACAAATTGACAACGATTCACATGGCAACAAATTGATTCAAGTGGTAACAAAACCAATTCCATCTAGTCTTTTTGTAAAATTAAAAAGGTACTCAAGTATAAAAATAAAACCAAATCGTATATGACATGAAAATCCACTATGCAATAAAAATAACCAATAAAGAATCAATATTCATTATTAATTATACCATTAGTATATCAATTCCCATTGGCAATCCTCTACCCCAGGCCCAAATTCTACAACATACCACATGTGCTCAGTTAATATAGCTCACAACATACCATAATTGTGGCACATCGAACAATTACTAGGAAGTTTGCTGCTCAAATGGCTAGCAATTAGCAACAACCATTGCTGTAAGAAACAAAGAAAATAGTGGAATGTATTCTAATTGATGTTGATGATAATTTCCATGTCCCCATGTTCGTGCAATATACCGAAGTTATGATGGAGGAAATATATCAAATGGATGAGGAAATTGAAATGGAAGATTTAGATGAGGAGTCGGTTACATAGACAGTGGCGATAAGAAGGATATGCTTGCAATGGTCGAGTATATTGATGACATATATTCCCATTACAAGAAAGTAGAGAGTTATAGCTTAGTCTCACCAAATATATGGAAAATCAACATGATATCAACGAAAAGATGCAAGGGATTCTAATTGACTGGTTGGTTGAGGTTCATTACAAATTCAAACTGATGGGGGAGACCTTATATTTGGTTGTGAGTCCAATTGATATATTCTTAGCAATTCAACCAGTTATGAGAAAGAAACTCCAACTTGTTAGGGTAACAGATATGCTTCTTACTTGTAAATATGAAGAAGTTTTTATTCCTATTGTGGAGGATTTCATATTGATTTCTGATAAAGCTTACATAAGAAAAGAAGTGCTTGATATGGAAAATTTGATGGTCAATACTTTACAGTTCAAACTAAAAGTTCCCACTGCATATGTTTTTATGATGAGGTATCTTAAAGATGATTAATCTGATAAGAAGCTGGAGCTTCTTTCCTTCTTCATAATCGATATTTGCCTTATCGAATACGAAATTCTCAAGTTCTCATCGTCTTTGTTAGGAGAAGTTGCAACCTTTGACGTTCAATGTTTTATGAACGATGCAAAATATTGGAGTAAAACCAATGAGAAATATACCAACTACCTTAAATATCAACTATTGGAATGCTCAAAGCTGATGGTAATGTTCCCCCAGAAAGCGGCAACCGAGAAACTCACTGGCATGCATAGGAAATATAACACATCTAAATACGGCTATGCTACAAAATCAGAGCCTGCTCATTTTTTATTAAATGCTAGATTCTAACACAGTGTTAATGAATTTGGTGAAGCAAATAACTAACTGTTATAACTGGTAATTGGGGGTGGGGGTGTGTACGATTGGGCAACACAAGTTTCCCCTGGGAAATGCTTTTATTTTTCATCTGAAATGTTCTTCTGATTATATCATGTATGTCCATAATTCTGTTCATTTATGATTAGAGGTCTATGTGTGTCTTGGTTAGTTTAATTGTATGCATAGAGTGTATAAATATAGTCTTATATATGTGTATCGTGTATGTCCATATATATATTCATATACGATTGTTTGGATATATGTGTATGAATATGTTCATATACGATTGTATGGATCTATTCATGTACGATTGGTTAGTTTAATTATATGGATTTGTGTGTATGTCCATATATTTTTTATACACTAGTTTTTATTCCATGGTGCTCTCTCTACACAAGTTGGATTTATCAATGTTTAACCATCTCTCCATTAGTCTCCCCAACTTGAAGCCACATCCATCAACCTACGAGTAAATTGTTCCACATTTAGTTACAACTATCTGTTGCCAACATATATCTGTTCATATGCGATTATATGGCTTTGTGTGTCTTAGTTTGAAAGTATACATATAGTGTATGTACATCTAGTCTTATATATATATATGCAAATCGTGTATATAAAATGAAGTAACACCCAAATTCATGTGTTTTCCATGGAAGGATGTTAATTTAATGAGATCTACTGAATGGTTTTAGATGTTCAACATACAGTGATATTATGTTTTATGCGAACAAAGAGAATGCTGTTGGACTATCAATCTCCCATATCATGACTACTTTTTTATTCAATTCTAATTGGGTTCCTTATTTAAATTGCCATTCAATATAAATGATGTTTCTTAGGCATGATATGCAGTGTTTACTACACACACTATGTAGGCGTAATACATTCGCATGTCTTAGGCATGGTATGTCTTAATAGGTTCGTACAATAGGTTATTTCAAAAATTATTTATCTATTACTAACTAAATACAACATATGGTCCTATCAACGACATACACTTTTGAAAATTAACATCATGCCTTCAGGCACGGGCATACCCTAGTGTGTGTGTGTGTGTGTGTGTGTGTGTGTATATAATTCCCTAATGTGGTCTGGTCTCACTCTTACATAAGACACATCGGAGAAATCAAATACTTACTTACAAAGTTGTCCATAAATTCTGTTTGAAATGAACATGCACTTTCTTCCAAGATCCATAGCGTATTGGAATCATCGTCTTAACTATGACTCCTATATAACTCGCAAAATCAAGTCTTGTTTTACTAGAGGGTTGTCCAAATATGTTGTAATCGAGTTAAACTCTTTTTCCATCTTCCATTTGGGTTATCTGTTGACAGACAACAATACCTCTACCTTTTCTTGTATTATTAGAATTGTCTTCTGAAGGCTCCAAGTTATCTATGTCATGTTCCACTAATGACAGATAGACTAAAACCATAATTTTCATAGTGTAGAATACATTTAGAACATTGTAACAAAATATCTCAGCATAATTATTGAACATAGAGATAATATTTAATAATAAGAATCTTAGCATAATTATTGAACGGAGAGATAGTAGTTAGTAACAAACATCTTAGCATAATTATTAAACAAAGAGATAGTCGTCACTGATCTAGTAATTGTTGAACAGGGAGATAACAATCACTTTTCTAGATTGTAACATTTATTGTTCTTCTTTCAGGTTGTTCAAGTTTTATATTAGCATAGTTGGGAACTTTTTGAACAGGTAACATATACAATACTCACAATTACAAAAGTAATAATAATCTTAGCATAAACAACTACGAAATTGAAATAATCAAGAAATCAGTGAAGCAAACAACAGTATAGTTTTGATCATCACATCTTGTACTCAAGGTAATGACCTTGACTGTTGATGAATTTTTTGCCTATTTGACACCGACTCGGCGTGATTGAGTATATAATCAATGTTTTGATCATCGTTTTGTTTCTTTTAAAAATGATAAAAAATTGAATTCTACTATACATATCAAACAACTAACATAAATCTAGTATCCTTATTTATAACAATGAGCTTAAATATCAGGTTGCCAACGCCAACTACAGTGTCTGAAAATATGCTTAATTATTAATTTATCATGTGTCTGGTGTATTAGTGGAAAATGTTGTTGTAGACTTCGTAGATATGGAAATTTCTTTTATGAGGATTGTTAGGAGTATCTTTTGTTTCAGTTTCCACAAAGAATTTTTCAATCTTATATGAGTGGAGAATGGCCTTATGAGTTGGAGGTTTAGTATGCAGGTATTTTTCACTTGTACTTGAACTGTGATGCAAGGGTAGTTGTACATATTATTTGGGAAATTATTACTACAAAAGGATTTTAGAACTATGGATGTTGAAGGATTCCACATTATACAATACTTGGGCCATCTCAAAGCATTTAGAAAAATGGACTTAACTCATTTTGTCAGCCAAGCTAAATTACTGACTATAATAGGTCAAACCTATTTTCAAATCCAATTATAGAGATAATTTGTCCAAAAATTTAGGTGTTGGGGAGTTGCATATAAGTTGTACTTAGGCGGGACAGGCAACAGATAAATAATTTGTAACATGATTCTGTTCAAAATATTTAGTGGTTAAATTAAACCACCAAATATTTGAATTAAACATTTTCGCCATTGTTATAACATCAATTTTCAATCTCGAGGGAAATGTCTCAAATATAAAAAATTCTCAATAAATTTAAAAATAATTAACACATACTAACAAGATTCACAGTTGATAGCATTGAAACATTAATCCAATTAACTTATCTCCTAAAAATGAAAAATTCCTTCAATCTCGAATTCACAATATAAGCTCCTCACACAAATTTCAGTATGATCCTAAAAATTTTCAAAGGGAATAAATGAGAGTATAAACTACTTATTATCTGAAGCACTTTAAAGATGGTATAAACTAATTCACATAAACCATACACCAACATTTTAATTATCAATATATAATGCATGTCATTAGTTCACATACATAATGAAATTTATCATTACATAATGTGTGTTAGTAGTTGTCATAGAACATAACATGTCATATGCTGAATCACAAATCGAGATTTATACAAACATGTCATGTGCATTCCATTTATTGAAATTACAAATGGTAATTAGTTACATTGGAATTAATCTTCAATTTAGAAAAATAAACCACAACAATGCAAACATGTCATACAGAACAAAACATAATTCAAAACTAAACTATGGTAAACGATTTATGAATCTATATTGTTCCATTGATTAAAATTACAAATGAGAGAAAGATGAATTGGAATTAAATGATTTATGATTCGGCTTCATATCAACTGACCCGAGTTGCTTTGCTCTTTTGTTATTGATCAACAATATTGCTACTATTATATGAAATGGTTTGTTCATTTTCCATTTTTATTAGAAGGCAAACATCGATCGATTTCAGGTTTCAGTTATATACATACAATACATACATATATTTAAATTAAATTTAACCAAACCAATATGTATCTAAGATTTTGTTGGATGTTTTTTCAAATCATTAATGACCATGAGACGGGCAGATTTAGGGGATTCAAATTCGTCAAGGATGAGAATTTATAATTCAAATTTTGTAACTTGATGTTTGAATTACAAATTTTGTATTAAAGATTTTATGAACCACAACCCCTGCATGCACGCTACAGAGGGAATGAATCGAAAAACATACAGTGCAACCTTTAACTAATATAAATTATTTCCATCATATAAAAAATGATTAATTTCATCATCCGTATGCGTGTGTTTTATTATCTTCAGCAATGCAAAAATGATTTCTAGCAATATAAATTATTTCCAACATATAAAAAATGATTTCTAGTAAATAAAAAACTATTTCCCATAAATATAAATAACTTCGAGGAATAAAAAGAAGATTTTCAGCAATATAAAATATTTCCAACATATAAAAATAATTTTCAGCAATAACAAAGTATTTTCAGCAAATAAAAATTATTTCCAGCAATAAAAAAATTATTTCCAACCAAATTTCTAAAAATACAATAAAATAGACACCTCCAAAATGCTCTGAAACAGTAAACTTTTAGGTTTGCTCCAAAACAGTATATAAAAATCATATTGGCTCAATACTATACTCGTATTGACGCTATACTCATATTGAAAATAATTTATATTACTGGAAACACAATTGTATTGGTTCAAAACTATACTCGTGCCTTAAATCTTGAATAATATCTCTCCCCTTCCTCTTCTAGTTATTTTGATTCTTTTGCTTCGACCTTCTGATTTTTTTCTTTCTGTTGTTTTCGTATCCTAGATTGAAGGTGAAAAGTTGAAACGGTTGAATCTTCAATCCTATCTCTCCCCTCCGATTCTTTTTCTTCGATTCTTGAAGATGAGATTCTTTTGCTCCAAGACTTTTTTCTTGTTATTGCTCCGAAACTTTTTTCTTGTTATTTCTCCAAATTTTTGTGTACTAAGTTGATGATGAGATGCGTTGTGGGATTATGGCTCCATTTTTCTCGTAGAAGATAAGGGTGGCTAGTAGTTTGATGTGTGTATGACTCTAATTATCAATGTTTCTCACGCACTTAAATTTTCTATTCAAAACTGTCATGAATAATTACATGAGTTTATTAAAAAAAAGTTATTAATTTTACAAATTAGAGTTAATATTACCATGCATACAAAAGTGTCATAGTAGATGAATATATTATATAACAGTTAAAATACAATGATCATAAAATATCATATTAATATGACCAAACAAGTATACGCATGTCATAATTATTTGTTTAAATGCAAAAAGGGTCATAATTATGAAATAATAGTATTTATTATGACGATTTAATGAAAATAGTCATAAAATTGAATTCTAAAACCATCATAAAAAGGTATTTTACTAGTAGTGAGTATGTTGAAGGTGAGAGAGATAGTCTTCGAGGTTTAATGGAGGCTATGAACAAAGAGCTTCTTGAATTTAAAGAAACTAAGAGTTTTGCTTGAGTCTAGAATAGTAGATCTTAAAGAGAGATTAAAAGACTTGAGTCAAGTCAAGTTTCATTTGGAGTCTAGGTCCGAAAAATCAGATAAGATGTTAGGCACCATCCAAATAAAAAATGACAAGTGTGGTATTGGATTCGATACTCAAAATGCTTCCGCTAATAAAGTCAAAACCATTATTTTTACACAATTTTCTAGGAACGCTAGAAAGGTCAACCCTTAGGTAATAATTCTCAATGTGCTTTCACTTGCACATATTGTTGTAGAAAGGGTCACTGTAGGAGGTTTTATTTTGATCTTAGAAGCGGTCCTAGGAAGTCCAAGGGTAGAGTCACCAAGGTCACCAAAACTCGAGGGCGTCATGTTTTACACCTATGTGGGTAAGGAGATCCGATTTGAAGGATTTACATGATACGTTTTATGAATATCATTTGCCTGCACATGATACTTCCCATGCTAAATCTAAAGGTTAATTATGTTAGCTTTGTTTACATACACTAGTTGCGCTTCATGATATATTCTTGCCAGTTGTATGCTTGTGAGTCATATTATAGTCTATCCTTCATCATATATGTTTTTGCTAGAATCGTGACCAATGTATCTTTTTTATTGTATGCTTGTATTTATTGAGTCATATTAAAAAATACAAAAATAAACTGTTTGTCTTTTGAGTTATGTTTGTTTTAATTTTAATTTTTTTTTTGAAAACTCAAAAAGATTTTTTTTGTGTGTATTTTAGTTTTAGACATTTTATGTGGCATGTCATTGTATTTGAATCCTATATCACTTTTTGCTTCTATGTGGCTAGGACTTCTAGTTATGAATTTCAATTCTTATATTGTTCTTTATCATGCTTGCAGGGAATAGTTTGACTTTGATTTACTTAGCGGATTCTCTTTGAATATACCTCATCACATACATGCCCAATCTCTTTTGAACATTAACTTCACATGTTATATTATGCTAAGTGAGATGTTATCCCATTAGTTTTTTCATCTACTTGTTTTGTGACTACAGGTGATTTGTGCTTGTAAGAACCGTTGCCCGTGAGATTTATTTGAATAGTATAGAAAAGAAAAGAGGGTCCATCTGAAAGGGATGCAAATGGAGAAAATCTCTTTTGCATGAAAGCCAGCGTTGGCAAGAGCCTAATGAAAAGATTAAAAGGCAATAAAAATAGAAATATTTCCACAGTCCCACATAGTTTAATTTTTTTGATCATTCAAATGAAATAACTTCAAAAGAATAGAGAAAAGAAAAGAAAAGAAAATATGTAATTTGTTTATCTTTTGAGGGCGTGTAGTTGAAGATCAATGGATTTGCATAATTGATCCTAGTTGTAATTATTATGTCATGACTCTATTGATTCATAAAATCATCAATATTCCAGGCTTGTGCACATTGTTCTTGGTTGTTCTTTGAGTTCACTGCTAAATCTTAATTGATATAATTTTGTAATCAAATAGAACTCCTTGAACATATTTAAATGATTGGTCATAACTCTTTTGTTTCTAGTTCACACCCATTCATTCCATTTACCACATTTGGTTTCGACACATTTATGCCATATGAGTGTGAAAAACTTCTTGTGTTTAGTGTCTTGTGTGGTCTTTATACCTATATATGTGTGTGTTTTCATGCTTCATTGATATTCGTTAATGCTTATATATATATGATACTTTTTCTTTTGAGTCTTTACTTTTGCATCTAATCCTTGTATGCTATTTGTTTATATCAACATCCATCTTGTTGTGATTTTTCTTTGGTGTCTCATGCTTATTTCATTTCATTCTACTTGATATCAATTTCATATCGCATCATAGTTGGTATCTATTGTGCTTTATGTGGATTAGTTGTTCTTGTGTTGCCATTGATGTGTTGTTCGTGTATCACTATACAACACTGCGTGACATAATTGTTTTTCCTTTATACTTATCCTTTGTTACATTTAGGGGGAGAATTTATTTTAATTGGGGAAAAATTAATCATTTTATGCAAATAATCTATGTCTATTCAGAACAAAAAGGGGGAGAAATGGTATCTAGCTCTTTTCGTTTGGGAGATCTAACTTAGGGGGAGACGTCTTTCTTAGGTAGACATTATTAGACAAAGGGGAAAGATTTAATTATGAAATTTACTTTGTTATATTCCCTATTCGTTTTATATTGTGTTTAGGTGTGCAGGTTTTCATCTATGCGGCAAAGTTTTTAATGTACATATTCTCAGAATATGTGTTAGGCAAGCGTCTGTAATTTTTTCTTTTGGGTTGGTATTGAGTTTTTTAGATGAGCTTGACGGCCCATAGGAATTTATTTATTATTTTGTCCCGGAATAGCTAAAGGGTGAGATTTGTAAGGACAGATTTCCAATTGAGTCAATTTGTATGTGTTGGTTTCATTCCGAACAAAACTATTTGAGTTATAGGATATACTCTATATTTGTGACCTTTCAAGCCTATGACATTTTTATTGAAGACATAACGATCAAGTCAAAGAGATCATAACCTATATCGTGCTTTGCACCATATTTCATCATCAACATTCCAAGGATCTCTCATATATGAACGCCTATATTATGTTGAGACTTGGAAATTTATTATTGGGGGTTAATATTTTTGGCTAAAATAGTTTAAATTGGCTTTATATTTTTTCAAGAAAAAGAGTTTGATTTTTCCCATCTTGTAAGAACGACTTTCCCAGGTCGTTCAAACGATACATTTAACGAGGTCACTTTTGGCTTGTGTTGCTTTATCGTTTGAAATTTTTTCTTATCTTGTTCAAACAAGATGTCTATGTCATTCAAACGAGATTGAATGTCGTTCGAAGGACGAAGTAGTTTTTGACAAAATGATAGTTTTTCATGTAGTTTTCTCATAACCTCCCCTACTTTTTTCCAACCATTTATATAGTGCGTGAGTTAACTTTATTCAAAGACTTTTTCCATCTTCGAAAACAGAGAAACCTTCAAAAAGTTTAAGAGAGTTTTGTTTTAAACTTATGTTTTAATCCTTCAAACAAAACACATGTTTACACCTAAATAGTTTCATAATCCAAGATTCTTCATGATATATATTTTGAGATCATTATTTGGGCATCGTGTTTGTTCCGTACTGTAACAACCCTCACTTTTGAGAAATTTATTTTTATATTAATTTACTGGGTGAAGTAATTATATCCAATAGTGAATGATGGAGTAAGTATCAATTAAGTTAGTTAATAAAGAATAATTACTAGATTGTTGCATATTTACTGTTACGTGTATGTAAATATCATTATGTTGCATTTTATAGTGTCGTGTGCTTTAAACGACCCTTATGGTATAAATGAAACCGGGACTTGAAATGACATAAATATTTCCGGATGCTAATTTAGAGGGCCTAGTTAGTCCGGAAATGTGCGAGATAGTCAAAATAAGTGTCATATTGTGTTTTTGGATTTCGAGCACTTTTGACTAGTTTTGACTTAAATGTGTAGTTGCGAGTCATTTTAATGTGGTATTGACACCTAAAGATGGAAATTAAGGTAGAGGCACGTTTTAAGTCTTGCACCTTATTTTATTTCTTATGTGTGTATTTACTAAACATAGAGAGAAAGAGAAAAGAAGAGAAATTGTGGAGGAAAGAGGAGAAAAGAGAGAGATTGGAGACTAAAGCTTGGAGTGGTTACTACCAAAAGAAATCTGAGATTGCAAGTTTAAGGCAAGTTTCTTACTTGCTAATATATGATTTAGGGTGAATAAATTGTGTGATTGTTGTGTATGTGAACCAATTGATCAAAAATAGATTTTGTGGATTTTGTGGTGTTTGAGCCCTAATCATAGTTTAATTTGATGATTATGTGGAGTATAGTAGTTGATAGTTATGTAGGATGGTTTTGGTTAGGGTAATGGTGGTTGATGTGTGTAAAAATGGAGGAGAAATTAGTTTTGGAGAAAAACTAGGGTTCATAACTCGTAGCCCCTTTCTTGGCAAATTCGCAGGGGCGAATCGATTCGCCCTTTCAGCGAATAGATTCGCTAAGGGGTTAGGTTACAGGTCTGAGGACTTGAATCGATTCGGGTTAAGGCCGAATCGATTCGGCTGAGATAGAAAGTTGGGTTCTCCACCCGAATCGATTCGCTTTTGGGCGAATCGATTTGGCCCTAGGGCGAATCGATTCGGAATCCTGCTGTTTTGAGTTATTTTTCTAACTCAATTTTAACCCTTTTTATTTAGGCTTAGGGCTTAGGAACCTTCTTGTATGAAGTAAACTTAGATTCCTAGAGTCTTAGATGAGTTAGGTAACTACCCTATATTAGAAATGGCTTAAATAGGGTTTGTTTCGGGGATGTCCAAATTGATGTTAAGGTTTTATGTTCCTTTTGTTAATTAATGTGAAACTAGGAGTGGTAGGATTATATTGGGGGACTTTAGGAGCTAAATTGAGGTATGCTAGACTTTGTGGTTTGTAGTAACACAATAAGTTCTTGGAGAATGAATAAGAGGTCGCTTAATCATTGAGATAGTAATGATAGTAGAAATTACGTATGGCTCCGAATAAAATGTGATATACAAATTGAAATGAGAATAAAATGTAAATGATAATTTACGTAAACACACCTATCTAAATGCTATCATAGGAGAAGTACGCGCATGAGGTTAAGTCCCATGGCTAGTGAATGCAGGGTGAATATAGTCCTCGGCCATAGGACCGGTTATTATGTATTGTGTATTTATTTTTCAAAGTGAGGTAATTCCGGGTGTGGTTATGACTCACTGTCGAAGGTATATGGACACTTCCTGACGTTACGTTGTAGGATGCCCAGGTTGTCTTGTTTGATAGGCCCTAGAAGATGATAGCCATTTAGGGGCGCGTCCAGTGGGGAAACTTTGAAGGACTGTCTTAGAATCATTATATATAATTGAATATAACTATTCTTATTCAAGTGGAACTTGATTTATGATATAGTGCTATAAGAATAAAAAGGGCTTTGAATACGTTTCCTAATATGATACGAAATGGTGATATGAAAACAGTGTAAAGGATGGAAAATTTTAGTTAATAACATTGATTCATATGCTCTTGTGAAATTGAATTAAAACTTATGGTTATGATAACTGTTTTAGTTTACGCTATAAGATTGATTAGATAGATTCTTATCATTATCATTCATGATTAACTGTTTCATAACTGTCATGCTCTTTATTCATCTGGTGATCGTATAAAATCGGGCCCTGGCCTGTTCATATTTCTTGTCCTGCATGAATCTTATATTCGCTCAGGTACTGCACCGCAAGGACGCCCGTATTGACTTCCCCATTCCCGATTCTTGGAGATGCAACACTTTGAGGATGTTGCGGGTGATTTATTTATAGACGCCTCCATTTTTGTACTCTAGTTATGATCGGGTTGATTATTCGGGCGTGTGGCCCAAGCTTTTGTACTTGTCTATTGTAATGTGTTATGTAACTTAATTTAATTGTTATAATACGTTGTATGAGACTGTTAACCGACATTTTATTCGGTTATTATGTTATATATGTACTGTTCAGTTTCATTAGATTATATCCACCTTATTTTTAAATTGGGTTGTTTAAATACTTTCTTTAACTTATAAAAATTAAAATTTTTGGCAACCCGTTTTTTGAAATATCGGGTGGTTATCCCGTATACTTATTATATTATTGTGATGCTGAGAAATGGTCCATCTATGATTCCTGCTATTATTGGAGTATCGAAATGGCCACCTCTTATTTTGATAAGAGGGTTGTCACATGTACATTCCTACAAATTATTTCTTGAGGAGGATTCCATGTCTGTTGGTGTACATGCGATGGACATGGTATATCTGATGGTAGCAGTGCCTCATCGCTGGACTCCGAGATGTAGGTAGACTCGTGTGTTATCACGAGGCATAGGGAGAAAGAACGAAAAGAGTCAAGGCTTGCGAGGGCATCAAGTCATTAAGTAAGTCTTATGTCACATCCTTGTATTAAATTCGTACTTAGTAGGCTTGTAGCTGGGTCGTCCGAGGTTTTCTCATTGTGGATTTTTCTCTTACATCACGACGTTGTGGTTGTGTATTTCATCTTGTAAATTCTCACCTAGATGCATGCTTAGGTTTAATAAGATAAAATTGGTTTAATCACAAAAAGGGTGTATTTAGTTCTTAGTTAATTTAGGTTGTGTAAAAGTTTAATTAACCAAAATTTGAGTTTAGTTTGTTTTGTGTTAATTAGAACTTGATTTGAAGTTTTATTTAAGAAAAGCAAAATTAATTTGAAAGAAATTAAAATTCAGAATATTCGGTGAACCATCCCTTTCGAAATTGAAAATTTTAATTTTCCAGGAACCTACGTTCCAACAAGTGGTATCAAAGCATATCTTATAATTTTAGGGAAACCATCCCTCTCAAGCTTGTTGGTTTGTTGAAGTCTCATTGCATATTCTTAATTGTCTATAGTTTGTGATGATATTTCAAATAGGTTTTTTTAGGATTCTAACTTTTCAGGTTTAGCTTCTAACCCTTCGTCTATTACAGACAAAAGAGGGAGAACATATTAAGGGGGAGTTTTATGTTTTTATATTCCATGGGTCACTATATTTCCTTTGTTTCATGTGTGTATGTCTCTTTGTCATATTGATGATATCATGGACTACACGATGCAGATTTTCAATAGAGACAAAGTTGGAAGTTTCTTTTCCTTTGGGGGTTTGGGAGGGACATTAGTTAAACTTGTCTTAGGAGTTATTTTTTAGGTATTCTACAGGAATAGCCAAAGGGTAGATTTATAAGAGTAAAATTTATAATTTCTCATTATATTTTTAGTTTGGCATATTCCACTACACCTCTATGTCATTATGCACACTCTCAAGAGCTTTAATTAAGATAAGTCAGTGACCGAATACGACAATCAAAGATCGAAGAGTTTATTTCTTCCCTACAACATATGGAGACTATATATGAGGTTAATTTTGTACAATATTATGTTCAGAGGTACTTTTACAAGTGTTTAAAACATAAAATATTTTTCAAAAGTTTTTATTTAAATTTTTTTAATGCATAGCATCAGAATGAGATATTAAGGGTCACTCAAACGAGATTATTAATCTCTTTGGATATCAACTATTCGAACGAATCTTCAATAGAACCATTTTCCTCATCTCGTTGAAATGTCGTTCGATCTACCATTTTGTTCTATTCAAATGAGTTTTCATAGTCATTTAAACGAGGTATTATTCATTCGAACGAGCCAGGGAAAAAATATTTTTTACTTGGTTTTAAATGCAATCTTTTCAAGTTTATCTCTTGGAGATTTTTCTCCCTATTTAAGAGATACGAACTTTCACTTCTTTGAAAGCCTTTTTCCACATATTTTATGATCAAACACTTTATTTTTCCAAATACAAACCCTTTGGATGTTTTATGATCACTTTATCAAACCTTAAAGAACACATATCTTATTACAATCCTTATGTAGTTCATTCTTCACTACTGAAGATAGGATAGTAGTTTCCCGAGGCTAATCAGTGAACACCAAGGCAAGTGGAGCTTGTTGTGGAGCATTAATGGATCTACACCACTTTTTGTAATCAATAAGGAAGACAATATACAAGTGATACTTACTGGAGTCTAAGTTTCTAAATTCGTATGTGTCCTTCTATAATACCTTAGTTATAATATTGTTGTAAAAGGGTTTTCCCAAAAGGGTTTTTTCCTCATATCATGTTTTATTCTTTGTTGTGTTCAATTTAGATTCAATATCTTATTCTTTTAGTTTCACCTAATTAATGAAGATAAAATTGGATTAAATTGAATATGTCTTGTTTATGACCTAATCTATAGATTCCACATTTGACCATATAATCAGGCCACTATGCACGTTTTTTTCATTTTTCCTTACATGGGCTATGCAAGTTATGCATGAGGTCGTCAATCAAGGAGGCCACCAGAAGATGAATAATGATGTTCTTTGAGAGAAACAACATCTTGAAGAATATCATAATGGAGAAAAATAAGGAGGTGACCAACCCGCAAAACAATTTAAAGGAAGAGACATTTGCAAAGACAAATCCATTAAAGAGGCCAAGAAAACTCAACTGAGTTTGGCAAGGTCGTAAATGAGTTTTCCAACCTGAAAAATCCTATTACCGAAAGACTCTATCGAAGCTTATTCTATAGAGGAAAAATTCAACATAGGGGGGAAGACTGAAGCCGACCTAAACAACACTTACGGTGATGGTATTGAGGCAACCTTTTTGGAGGTAGATTCATAACTGGACTATCACGAGTTCCTTTAGGTACAACTTGTGTTGGTTGTCTGAGCTTAAAAGGGGTAATGTCTTCGAGGGTGTCTAAGATTATGTCGAATGCCCTCCTGAGGGTACCCGATGAAGATGGTGATACTTCTATCAAAGTCCCTACTGTTGAGGCCATCTAAGCCATTGCTGAGGTTGGTTAGGCTGCTGGTGAAGTTGAATAGGTCACTGTTGACCTAGTTTTTTAAATAGTGAAGTTGAATAATCCTTTTCTAGGTCAACCTTTCCAACTTGGGTTGTTCCATTGATTTTAGGTGGGTTTTATACCAAACGTTGGTCCCCAACTTATTTCTTAAGTAGGGTTTTGCCGGTTCTAGGCTGAACAGCACGACTTGGGTTATACCACCATTTTCAGATGGGTTGGTGTAAAATATAGGCCCCAAACTTATTTTTATATTGTACCACTTAATTAGTAAGTGGGGCTATGCCTGTTCTAGTCCAACCAACCCAACTTGGGATGTAACGCCATTTTCAGGTAGGTTTTGTGTTGAGAAATTATACCATGGGCACAATAGTAAAGGAACAATTTTTATTGACATAAATAACTTGAAACATTTGGAAAAATTAAAAGACTATCTAATGATAAAATTTACTAAGGTTCATGGAATTCCATTATTGTGGTACTCTTGTTCCATCTAACTCCTCTGGGTGGTAGGATTTACCTTCTCCTTTTGGTGATGTTCTATAAGGGCCTTCCCAGTTCGGTGCTAATTTTTCTTCTGATGGCATTCTTGCTCGGGATAATCTTTCTAAGAATTGAGCTACCAATCTGGTGCTCCCTGGATTTGAACTTGTTATAATGTTACTTGAATAGTTCTTGTTAGTAAGAGATCAGGTGTATAAGAGATTGTTCCCTTTGTTCTTTCACTATGTTCAACTCATGAGCTATTCGACCGTCATTTCTTATGTCCTCAAAGATCTCCGTTCTTGAAGTCGATTAATCAATTTCTAAAGGGACGAATGCTTCCATGACGTACACCAAAGAATATAGGGTTTCCCTATTCCACCTCTTGGGCATTGTTATATAAGACCAAAAGATGAACGGGGGCTCATTTACCCATCTTCGCTCCACTTTTCCAATTGATGCTTGGAAACATAATTAATGTGTAGTGGATCCTGACTCCTTATTCTATATAGAAATATCTTAAGGTTTCATTGTCAAACTATATTTCATTGTTAGTGGCTAGTGCTCTTGGGATCCTAAATTTAGTAATAATGTTTCAACAGATGAACCGTGCGATATTTTGTTCTCTGATGTGGGTGAGTGTCTCTTTATACACCTACTTGGTGAATTAATCGGTGGTAGTAATCATGTATTTTCAATTACCGAGGGCTATAGGTAAAAGACCTACAATCCATGCCCCAATAAAAAGGGACAAGGACTTATAAAGGGGTCCATGTCTCTAGTTGGCTACTTAATGATTAAAGAAAATTCCTATAATTTTACCCACTTATGGACGAACTGAAGAGCATCATTTTGCATGAAGGGCCGATAATATCCCTGAAACATCTCCATGTAGGTGCGCGATCTACCGCCTGCATGAACTCCACAACTATCCTCGTGCATTTCACTGAGGATTCCTTCCATTTGGTCTGGATGGACACACTTTTGAGGAGAGTACTAGTGAACGATCATAGATAAAGTTTACTTTTAAAGATAAGGAAGAACCTTACTGATCGAATCTTCAATTTTTGAGCCTATTTATTGTGAGTTGATAAATCCCCATTCTTTAAAAAGGACATGAACAAACCTATCCATGACAGTGCTAACTAGGTATTCATGAAGTCTAAGGACAAATGTGATTCATCAATGTTGGTTTGATCTATATATTCTATTTTGATCATTCTTTTTAAGTCAGTATTAATAGTACATATAGGGTATCCAATGCATCGGCATGACTGTTGTTTCTTGGAAGTAGCTCCACTGAAAATTACGTAAGTATCTTATAAAGTTCTCTTTCTTTATCCCGATAAGCGAGCATCCTCAGATCCCTGGCCTTGTACTCATAGATAAGATGATTTATGATCATATGAGATTCATAGTATATTTCCATGTGATTTTATCCTATATTGGTCACCCATTTCAGTCCATGAATAATATCTTCATATTCATGCTTGTTATTTGATCCCTTAAACCCGAAGCGAACTGCTTGCTCAATAAGGCACCCCTATGGCATGAAAAAAAATTATCCCAATGACAGTTCCATATTCATTAGATTCCCTATCTATGATTAAATTTTATCTTTGACTGTCTTCAATAATGGCTAATGATTCTAGAATTAGATTCGAATATACTTACTTTTTTAGAAATGACACAGAGAATTTGGTGACGTAGCTAACCATAACATGTCCCTTAATGGATGTTTATGACTCATACTTAATGCTGAATTATGCCAGCTCTAAAGACCACTTTATTACTCTATTGGAAACATCTGCCTTATTGAGAACCTACTTTAATGGGCAAGCCGCTGGGATGACTATCGTGTAAGTTTCAAAGTAGTGCCTTAACTTCTAGGAAGATATCACTAAATGCCATGACCATGTTTTCAATACGACGTGTCTTGTTTTTGCCTCAAGGAGAGTATGGAGGATATAGTACACTAGCAATTATTATTCATATTGTAGTCTTATTGGCGCCCTGATAGTTGCATGTTGTGGTATAACCAAGTATAGGTAGAGATGTTCTCCGGTCGTAAGAGTTGACAACAAGGGAGAGATCCTAAGTACCAACGAATTCCTTCCAATGCTCAGCCATAAAAATGTGGTTCTTTCCTTCTTCAGAGCTTAAAAGAAAGGTAGGAATTTATCCAATGATAGACATATGAATCGATTTAATGTGACCAACATACCAGTGAAGACCTGAGTATCTTTAATGGGTCTTCACTGGTGGCTAGACTTATGATATCCTATAAATTCTTGATTTAGTGTGGATTCGTTATATCCCCCTTTATGTTACCAAGTATTCCAGATATTTATTTGAGCTCCTTCCCAAGACACACTTGGAAGAATTCAACTCCATCTTATACTCTATAAGGATATTGAATGTCTTCACTAGGTCCTTGATGTGACAGGTTTCTTTTTTGCATTTAATAATCACGTCTTCGATGTAGACCTTCATTGTTGCACCGATCTTTATCTTCAACATATTGGTCACAAGGCAGTGATAAGTTACCCCGATGTTCTTTAAACCTAAAGGGCAATACTTTTTAGTTTTTAAAGTCCCAAGGTAATGATGAATGATATATTATCTTAATATGAGTTGAATAGTGGTATCTGATGATATTCGAAATGGGCATCCACGAAATCTATACGATGGTGGTCGGTTGTTGAGTCCACGAGATTATCAATATGGGGTAGCGAAAAAATATCTTTCAAAAATTTATTGTTGAGGTCAGTGAAGTCCATGCATACCCTCCAATTTTCACTCTTCTTTTTTACCACAATGATGTTAGAAATCCAATCTAAAAATTGGACTTCTCAGATGGAGTTGGACTGAAGGAGGTTCTTAATTTTGCTTGCCACAATTCTTACTTTCTCTAGTACTATCTTCTGCGAAATTTATTTGATCGTTCGACATGAGGGATCCACATCAGTCGATAACAAGAAACGTCTAGATCTATACCTTGGAGATCATAAGGTTTCCATAAAAAGACATCAATGTTAGTCTTGAGAAAGTGAATGAGCTGCTCTGCTTCGTCCTTGGGTAATTTTGACCCAATTAAAAAGGCTTTATCCGAATGGAATAAATATAGAGGAACGGTAATTAGTTACTCAATTACTCATTGAAGCTACTTTGTTTTCCTCAAACCCTGATATAAATCTCTTTTGTTTCTCCCTGCATTGATCATCCTCTGAATCGTCATCATTTTAAGCCTTTTTGGATTGGTTCTTCTTGGTCTTGAAGGTGCTATAAAATAACTGTGGGTTGTTGAATGGTCTCTATCTCCATGACTCCCTGATTGTTAAGAAACTTGAATTTTTAGTGGAGAGATAAGGGGATGGACCTCATGTTATGGATTCCTCGTTTGTCTAGAATGATATTATAGGGTGACTCCGATAGGATAACATAAAATGATATTTAACGCTTTATAGGTCTAACCTTATAGGAAATTTAATCTTTCCTAGTGGGGTCTCTATATTTCCATTGAATATGATTAAAGGTACCACATTTATTTCTAGATCCTTGTTAGTGTATCCAATCTTGAGCAGCAGGCTGAGGTACATGATCCCTGAAGAGATTCCCTAATCAACTAGTATCCTCTTTATGTCAAAATTCATAATTCACAGGGTCAAAGAGTCTTCGTGAGGTATATCCACGACGACTAGGTCTTCATTTGTAAATATAGTTTTCTCTCAAAATTTATGTCTTTGGGCTCCCTCTTTGCTAGGACAGGATTAAATACCTCCACCTAGAATGTATCCTAGATACAAGTTGCAATCTTCACCCTTTTCTTGAGTTTCTTGCTAGTACATCATGAATGGTTGGTATAGCTGTGAATGGTTGTGACCGTCCTAGAAGGTGGGAGATCTTTTTCTTCCTTCTTAACTATATTTACTCAGCTTGAGGACTTGGTCTCTATTATGTCAACATATTATTTGAGGTGACTAGCCTAAACAAGATCTTTTGAGATGCTGCTTAAACATCTTACAGTTTTCAGTGAGATGATTGTATTCATGATGGCAGGTGCATCTGAATAATCAAATGAACTCAAATTTTCTCAATTGACTCATTTTAACTTTAAAATATCAAAAATTATTTTAAATCCTTAATCTCAATTTTATAATTAGTGTGAGTTAATATTTAATTAATTAAATTATTCTCAATTAATTGATTATAAATTCCTTTAAAATATGGGGTATTACATATCATAATTATCTTTGATGGTTTATATATTATTATCTTTAGTTCATAACCTATTTGAACTTGTATCTTAATTATTTATTGTGTTATATCGATTTTAATCTCAGGTTTATCTTTTTCCTAGATCACTTCTTGATTCTCTTATCTTTTCCTTTTCTAATCCCATGACAAAATGGGGGAGATAGATTTCTTCGTTTGGAGGAGATGGTGAGAAAAGGGAGATGAATTGTGAAAGTATAATCTTAAGGAATGAAGTTTATATATCGTATCTTGTTGCGATATTAGATAAACATGGTATATGTTCTCCAGTGATTCGATGAACCATGTTTACATTGATATATATTGTATTGACCTTATTACTTGTGTTTTCTTATCAACTATTTATCTTAATGTATTTTCTAGTGTTTGACATAAAATAGGTTTCAATATTTTCTAATTGTTAAGGAGTCTCTTGCAATTCTTTATAGTTTGTCTTTCTATATTTTGATGCCTTTGGAGTCGTGTCAAAGGTACTAAATTTGATTTGTAACATTTTATTTATGTCCTTTGTACCAAAATAGACAAATGAGAAGATTGTAGGAGCATAAGTAAAGTCAAGTGCTATCGTCTTTGGGGTTGTCTTATTTTATTAACCAAACACTTAAAGTCATAGTTTGTGTTGTTCCGGAAAGCTACATGTTTAATCTTACAAAGGCAAACTTCTTCATCATCATCCGAGAGCTACACCATGCCATCACCAATAAGAATGTTACTTTAGGATAAAGTTAAAGGACTTAGAAGATTTAGATTCACCCCATGGTTTAACATAACTAAAATTATATTTTCTTAAATTAAAAAACGTGTAAACTTGTGTGTGTGTGTGTGTGTGTGTTGGATTTTTGGATAAATTGTTAAATACACTATATAAATATTCTCTTCATATAGAAAAAACTATTTATTAGAATTTGCGTCATTTTTTGCGTATTTTAAGTATGGGTATTCTAGGTTTTAGAAAAATACACTTCGAGCTTTTGGAAAAATTATTTTCAAACTTTTAGAGGTAAGAACTAGACAACAATGCGACCTACTTCATCGCATCAAATGATTTATATGTTGTAACAAACAACTTTTCATTGGTTCTCGTCCTTTATTTAAATTTCCCTAGTACTTACTGCGACCTGGATTCTTCGAAACATCATAAAAATAAGGATTATTTTCTCTACATAGAAGGTGTTGAGGTAAAAATCATATTCTCATAAATAACATAATAAATTATAATTTAAGTGCCAATCACGTGAAGGAGATGAAAGAGGAGAGAGAAATAAAAAGTATACATGGTTCGGCTGGGCTTGACCTACGTCCACAGGGTGAAGGGGTTGGGGGAGTTATTTTATTACTTTTAGGAAAGAAGATTATAGAAGATTACAAAGCTCATTTTCTTACTTTTCATTTCATTCTACTAGAGGCATTATATACTTAATCTTTACAACGTCCCTCATAATTCATAACACGCATATTAGAAGAGTTTGAATCCAAAGTAGACACATGCTCGTCTCCATATCTTCCATATACTCCCACATTTCTTGTTCATAAAGAGTCTGATCACATTAATAGGGAACATGTTAGTCATTTGAAGTAATAGTTTGTGTACAAAGTCTTGAAGGCTCAAATAGTTCAACAATCATTCACTGACAAAGTAAAACCTTATGCTAACCAAAGTTAGACACTCATCTGATGAAGCTAATCTTTATGATGATTTATTTGGGGCATTCGTCTGATGAAGCTGAGCTCTCAGTCAATTGTGACATATATCTCTTCATATTTCCCACTCCCATTCCTTGCGTTTGGTCATTCATTAAGTTATTGGTTCATTTATCCCACTATTCATATATTGACCACCAATCGATCACGACACCTTTTGTTCGACTTCAAACTAGACAAAAATACCTCTCATCTATTACCCCCCAAAATCTGTGTTCTCAGAGATGAGTTCAAGATTCTTGAGCGAGGTCGAACGAAATCTATTCCTCGTGTCATCTTTGTCTACGATGTTTTATAATAAGTGTGACAACTGACTTGTCTATGATTTATCATGCATCATTTTGTATATCTTGATAACATCAACTTCTATACAGGGATCTGTATTCAGTATGAAATGTTGCCAATACAAGACATCCATTAAGTGAATAACTATGCTCATTGCACGACTAAAGCCATGCAATTTCCCAAAGTGGGAGTGGGTGCATGACCCCACCTCATACGATCTGATCACGTGTGTTTGCACCGAACCAATATGGACCGTATCATTTATATAGATCAAGCCATTAAATTTGAGACGATTTCTTCACTTAGTATAAAAGGCTCCCCAAACCCATTTTTCAAACTTTCACATTTCATAATCACAAATTAGACCTCCCAGTTTTACCTCTTCTTCAAAAATCTCATTTTAACTGCCATATTCTTCCATTAAACTTCCTTCTCTATCAGATTCTCTCATTTGGAGGCTTCAACATTTTCCTTTTCTAAGGGGCGATTTTATTTCCATCATCGTCTTCCTCTCGTTACTGGTATGCCTTTTTCTTTCATTGTTGTTTTTTTTAACTCATTTCCTTAGAACATTTGACATTTTATAGCCTCGACTTTGCTTTCCTAAGGGGAAACCCTTACATTTTTTACTTTATTTCTCCCAACTCTCTTATGTTCCAATACTTTGAGTCGCTTATATATATATATATATATATGTGTGTGTGTGTGTGTGTGTGTGTGTGTGTGTGTGTGTGTGTGTGTGTGTGTGTGTGTGTGTGATGCATATGCATGTATATTTTTAGAGTGGGTCTACCCAAAGATAATTTACAATGTTAACCGTTCTCCGGCAATGGCACCAAAAACTTGACACACCTGAAAATGTGTACTTTTATACACCAAAGTATAGGCGATCGTGTAAGTAATATTATTTTTGATAAGACCAAGTCTCGAACCACCGAGTAACGCTAGTTTTTATTTAAAAACTTATTAAAAATTTTAAATTATCTTTGAGATAGTCTAAAACTAAAGAAAATAGAAAAGATGATATGCTTGATTTTAATGACTTTAATTTTTACCGACAATTTAAAATTTAACGTAAAGTGCAATTTAACTAAACCACTTTAATAACCCCAATTTTCCACGTAAAGGTTATTTAGACACAATGCGCCGAAGATGAGGCTTGTCTATCAATCTATATCTTTCTCAGTATCAACCCTTAATGAAACATTTTATTTAAAATTAACATGCACGATAAAACCATTTTAATTAATAACTGATAATAAATAAGTCCAACATCCAAATAGTAATAAAAGCTATAACATAAATACGATTGATCTCAAAAGATTGAATAATAAACTTCGGACTTATGCCCATATAATATCTGAAACAATAAGATAACTGGAAGGGAAATACTAACCTAAACTACAGTAAAATGATCTGAACGACTGATGAGTAAGTGTGACTGCTCCTGTTGTCCCTATCTCGGCAAACCTCAGGAGAAAATATTTTTTATGATTTGGGTAAATGCCCTAGTGTTGCAAGAATTATTTACGAAACTAAGATGCAATGATGCTGTTAACTCAAAGTATGCGTCGCCCATTAGCACTCACATGCAATAAGTCTAACCCCTCATATAAGTGTAATAGTATATGCATATGAACCCAAGTCCCAAATATGAAAGTTTGGTAACCATAATAATAAGATACTATTCAATGCATCTAGCATAATTCATATACCGAAACTAATCGTCTACACATGTGCTTCTCATCACCCGAGTAAACCCTACGATACTACCCACAAGAAGTAACATAACATCCATTGTGCATTATGTAGTATTGGGTTCATTATCAATTGTCTATATCATTAGACGACAAAGATTAATTCTCAATGTTTATATATATATACACAATACATAAAGGCATCTACATTCAGTGTCCCATTCGTGCTCTATCATTAAGTCCGGAGGAGTCCCTCATCGAAATAGACATCACAAAATACATACAAGTGGGGTGGTCCCTACACAGTACACCATTGCACGACCCATATCCCGACGGTGACAATGTAACACAACATCTACACCTACCTCCTCGTAAGTGGAGTTACCATATAGTACCTAAAATAATAACCTATACAATGCGTAACCCACTCGTGCCGACGCATGCTATGGTCCCGTGACATACGTAACCACAATCGATAGGCCGTCCACGAATATGGGTATATTTACACAAATAAATAAATAAATACATATTTTTACCACATAAAATGTATATGTAATTAATCCTATAATTATCCCCAAGAAGTCCCATTAATTTTTCATTTGTATTTCTTCTTTTAGAATTAACCATATAGTTAATTATTAACTTCCACAACTAATAAAATAGTGACATAACCCATATACGAAATTCTGTAAGCGAAAATATTTTAGTTTAGGCTTTTTATTTGTTTTATTTTCACTTGGCATATCTGACGTATCCCGTTACAAACCGACTCGCACTGACTTGTCGAACCGGACACCGACATCTCCAAGTTCAATACTCCTCTACATCTTAAGAAGGTATAAAGACTATTAGGAGTTTGCAATTATTCATAAAGTCAGTTGGGATGTTTGTTTTTTATTAAAAAATGACGCGGGTATTTTTAAGTTTTTAAAATAAAATTTTTATTTTTAACCTCATTCAAACGAGATTCGTTTCTCATTCGAATTACTTCACATTCTCATTCTAGGCATTATTTGATCTCCACATCTAACGAGCATCTTATGAGGGTGTACTATTTTGCATCAATTAAATGTCGTTTGAAGCTAGTTCAAACGAGATAGCAATGTCGTTCAGATGAACCTGGATTTCATTCTAACGAGATGTTATTCTCGTTCGAACGAGCCTCATTTTCGTTTGAATGAGCCATCACCTCATAATTTTATCGCGTTTATAAATATTTGTTTTAACTCCAAATTTTGTAAGACTTTTGCCAAAACGTTCTCTGCATATCTGTTGTATAAGCTTTCACTTTTTGTGTTGTCAAAACACTTTTTGATTCACACTTTACATCCCCAGATAGTTTTTGTGAATTGTTATTGAAACCCTAGATAGTTTCGTATCTTTTCATACAACTTGTGGATAGGATTCTCTACGCCTAACCTTATGACCCAAGTGATCACGGCTGAAAAAGAAGGTTGAAGGCTAATCGGTGGCTACCGGGGGTGGATTGTTGCTTGTGGACAGTTCAGGATCGAGTAGTATTCTTTAGAGGTTCTGCGAAGGCTGCGCATTATACTTATGGGTGATATCAAGTAGTTTTTAATTCATTTGTCTTATAAAATTCTCTAAAGTGATAAAATATAGATTTTTCCCGAAAAATGGATTATTCTTTATTTACCATGTGATTACATGTTTTATTTATTTATTTTATCACCTAGATGCGTGTTTAGGATAAAAGGATAAAATTTGGTTAATTGATTTTCACAAGAAAGATTTAATTGAGTTTTAATTTGAAAAATTACAAAAAATAGAATTTTTGTTTGTAATCGTCCTTGCCGAGCACATTTATTTCTGCATCCTCAAATTGGTATCAAAGCCTTCCACTATTTTAAAGTGGTGTTTGAGCATTTTTTACCCTTAATCTCCGGTTAACTTAAGTTACTTCCAATCCTTCCCTCTATATTCTCAAAACTCAAAGTCCATCTCCCAGACTCCACAATCCATGCGAAATCCTAAATGATCCATGAAAAATCACAAAAGGCAAAGGTGACTAGCACAGTAAATCGAACCGGTTCGTTGGTCAGACTGAACCGGTTCACCCTTTCCAGTGAACCGGTTCGGTTTTGCTGGGCTGCCAAGACAAACAATGATGAGATTTTTCCTTTTCCCTTCATTCATGGTGTCTATAACCTTCACCCAAAATCCATTTATGAACTCTAATCTATTCCCAACTATGAAGCAACAATTCTCTACATGAAAAGCATCCTAAAAACACATCCAATTCATTTGACAACAATCTATATTAAGAATCATGCACTTTTAAAGCCTAGTTTCTAAGATTCAATCTGACTTCTTTTAAACCCTTCAAAACCCTATCTTTCTTATCAATTTACATTAGCTTCATCATTCCTATAACACAAGTTCTGAGGGTAAATTCTCAATCAACATGATACTCAATTTTCGGGGTTTGTCACCAATTAGTTTAATCCTTAAACGTTATAAATTCAGATTTATTCTTCAATATTTATTAGGTTTATTCCAATCATATAAACATCAATTCATCTACTTAACCCAATTTTTTTATGAGAAATACATAATTGAATTAAGAAACACTTTGAAAATTAATTTAGCAAGAGAATTCTTACCTTAGTTTGATGATTGGGGATCTCCCTCTCTTGAATCTTTGATCTTCCTCCCTTCTATAGCCTTGGTAACTTTTTCAATGGGTGTGGGACTGCTAGGGTTGAGTTGTGGTGGATGGAAAAGTGATTTCTTAATTATTAATTACCCTTTTATAACACTAATTCTGAGTTAGGCATAAACTCCCACATTTGGGCTCCCAAACAAGCCCGAAACCATATCCGGATTGACCCAATAACTCCCTTAATGGTATACATATACCCGATCTTAATTTTAGATGTCTAAAACATCTCAAAGAGGCCCCAAAATGTGCCCAAACTATGTCTACCCAAAGTACACATTTTTATTATGTTGACATACCACAACAATAATTTATATAACATGAAATTTAATTTCTAAGAGTAAACATAACATGCATAAATGAACCAAATAAACATCCAGTTACATCTAAGGAATTTATTCACGAATTAATTTATTTAATTATACTAAATTAATTTAATTTCTATCGACTTAATTTATTATAAAAAATCCCAGGTATTACAACTACCTAAATGTATCAACCAATTATAATGTAATCTAAACTATCAACGTAACGCTAATTATAAAGAAACAATGACTAATTAAAGCAAGTAATAAAAAATTCTAACTTGACATACTAGGCACAAATATATAAGCATTTGAATAATGGAGTGAATTTCTAAACTATTTTATAAAAAAAATTGTTTTGAAACTTAGGCACTTATGAGTTCATAATGGTTATGTAAATTGCATGCTTTACAAATATTAGTCACTCAAACTTTAATGAATTCTAGGTCTAAAGTTATTCAAAATCCATAAGTTAACTATATGGCAATTAGGGATAAAGAACCATATTTTAATTAGATAAATCCAAATTTTATTAAATACTAAATTCCATCCATTTTATTGGTATTGCTAATTTATTTCATAAACATCATTAAATACATAATAATTAACGAGCCTACGTCAGCATGAATCACATATTTCTTATGAAAAGTGCATGATTAATTTCATATTTGTTAAAGTTGAATCATGACACAAAATTCAAAAGTAATTAAATTTAATGACATGATTAAAATAAGGTCATGTCAATTATTCATAACCCTTAATATCAGAAGTCCCTAATAAATAAGTAGCCTAACATTATGTGCTTAATTACCATAATATTATTGTTAAGCATACTTGAAAATTTAAGACAAAAAAAATTAATAACATATACTACACCCAAAAATTAATTAGATCAATATTCATTATTAACTAGCATGGAACCTGCGCGATGCGCGAGCGTTTTATAAAAAAAACTACAAAAAAATTATTTAAAATAATTTTATTAATACAAATAGATAATGATTGATAGCATTATTCAATATGTTGTGCTTTATATTTTTTATGAATGAGTAGTATAAAAAATAAATAGTGATAATTTTGACAAAAGACGGATAATTCGGTCTATATATTTTTAATTAAAAAATGACTTCTTTACCCGAATCCAACCATGACCTCCATCCAAACTAAATCGAAACCACTCATAATTGAATCATTAAAAAATCCATTATAGTTGAATCGGTAAAAAAAACCTTAAAAAACAATCGAATCAAAACCCTCAAAACTGAAAGCAAATTAGTGACATATACACATACGGAGATGATCATCGTATCCATAAAGTGAGCCAATATATTTGTTACACGCTGGCGAGTGGATACTTTGTTTTGTCTTTATTTCATCCATAAAAACATAAAATTGTGGTAAATGTAGAGCATTCAATTAATTTTTCAATAACATGTGTGATGTACTTTGTATGGTAACAGCCCATTAGAATCAACTCATCTTTCCCCATTGATTTATTTGTGGTGAAATGAAATAAAAATGACAGACATCTTAACCCAATTAGAAAAAATATTGAGTATCTTTTATTTAGTTATCAAGACCCAATTACAAATCTACACTTCGATAATCATAACAAATAATGTTGTAAATTACATAATCATAAAGAAAGACCTAACAAAAGTATAGATGAGTTTTAATTTCAATAAGAAATTTCATCAAATAGGGACTAACAATATATGAGCTTCAAACAAACTAAAAGTGAGGGAATTGTATATAGTTAGTTAAGAGGGGTTTTCTAAAAGTACTTTATAGGTCATGGGGTTTTGTTGCACTTTACCCTAAAATGAAACATTAAAGTGAATCAAAACCAAATAATATCCACTCATCATTCTGACATAATGTTTGATGGTTGGTTTACTTAAACAATAACCAGTCAAGTAACGAATTGCATTATCTGCATATGTGACAACATCCACACATTAATCTTTAAGAAAAAAATACAAGATGAGGAAGACCTATCCAATAAGAAAAGTATAATTATCATGTACCAATATTAACTCATGGAAAAAAGTCATCAGTCTAGATTGGCCAAGATTTACCACTATATGTAGATGGAGTGGAATAAAGTGCATTTACACATCCACCCTGGAATCTTTAATGTGAAAATACATTGTTACATAAACTTTTGGTGAACTAAAACAGATGCAAGAGTTAAAATAATAGGTAAACATTTGCACCAAATCTGATACAAACCTTCATATTTAATGTTGTGGAACTGCAAAAAAACACAAAAAAATGATGTAACGCGTGTTGTACCGATAATAATAACGTCAAGGACACAATAAATAGGCATTATGTAGTCTATATGTTTTGCAAAGCAACAATTATATATAAACACTAACAAAATATGAAACAAACAAAATTCAAACCTAGATATGAAATTAATTTTCATAATAACTTTGCTGACCTCGGTCGATAGTGATATGCCGCATGTGAAAAAATGTTCAAAGGTGAAGATTGAGATTATATGTTATAAAAGTCGAAAGATTAAGCATGGGGCATTATGACTGACGATGAAGGTCAAAATTTTGCTGTGTTTTTTTTTTATTCTAACAATTTTGAAGGTCAAAATGTTCAATCTCAAGGTAATGGATTGGATCAAACCCTATAGATTGAAGAATCTAAGGATAAAATAAAAAGGAGCAATCTATAGAAGAAGAGATATATGTCGATAAAAACCAAGGAGAAAGCAATCAATCTGCATACAAAATCTATAAACCAAAAATCAAATTATCCCTGCGATTAAAGGCAATAAGAGACATACAAATAAAGTTAAAAAATCTATGGTAGCTAACATCAAACTCACTTATGGTTCTACAAAACAAATAAAATTTGGCCTAGAATACCAAGAACTGGGCATTCTTTTAGATTGGGTATTGCCAAACCCCTTATGTTCCAATACAACAACTTCATTTATGATATGTGGCATATGCAGTCCGCAAAACATAACTGAACATAACATCTAATTCTTTTTAATTTTGGCCTTGATTTTCTTTTATGAGAATTGGATAGTTAGTAGTGAAACCATCATTATCCAACCCATCTTGAACCTCTATTTTTGTTCTTTCTATAATCCATACAATATTGTGTCACATACTCAATTTCTTTTTCAGGTATGTAATCCACAAATTGACTGTCTCCCATTTTAGTAACTGGATCCTCTTCATTGGCATTTGTATTATCTTCCTCATCCTCCACTAAATTGGCCCAAGAGAATCAAAAGTTAAATGAATAAACACTTTTAATAGTGCTTTTCAATTGAGTATACTTTTAGTTGCAATAAGAAATCAAATCTGAAAACAAAGCTCTGTTGAAAGTGTCAATGATTTGGAAGGCATTTTCGTTATGTATAAATGATACCTAGAAATAGAGAATGTTTTTTGTGATATTCTAGATTTGGCAGTTGAAAATGATAATATTTTGATAACGTTTTAGTTCGGCGTGATGATGAGCATAATGGACAAAATTGTGTGTGAAGGTAATTATTAATGTGAAAGGAAGTAGTGAGAGATTGCTAAAGTTGCGCTTTTGGTATAGATAGAGGGATGATTCTGTACATAATAGCGTCTAGGTATTGAAGAGACAGTTTGGGATAGATAGAGGGGCGATTGTATATACAGTAGCGTGTAGGTATCGAAGAGACAATTGAAAATAGTGAAGAGAAATGATATATTTGATGGGACGAGGTTGTGTGTAATTATACCATTAGAAGTTTACTAACCTCTAATATTATTGTATTAGAGGTATAATATAGATATATTAAACAATGTTTATGAAAAATGAGACAAAATAAAAGAAAATAATAAGAAGAAGAAAAAAACATTACTGAACAAAAAGAAATGGACCAAATCTATAGAAGTATCTTTTTTTACTTAACTATATTCCCACCTTTTCTTTCTTTTATTTTTTTCGTTTCTTTCTTAGATCAGATAGGCTGCCTTACTTTTTTTTTCTTTTTTTTTATTTCGTTGCTCACCGTTTTTTGATCACATCCTTCCTTCTTTTTAAACCCATGAAAGAGATAAGAGAATAGGTATGTTGGTGTGTGGGGGTTAAAGGGTTGAGTGAAAAATTGGGGTGTAGTGTGGTTACTCCAATTGAGGAATCACTTTGACTCAAATTTAAAACATAAAATATTTAAATAAAATTTAATGCCCCTTTCTGTCTTTATATTTTATATTTTGACCCTAAATTTATTTTTCGTGTAATTCAATATTGAGAGGCTGGCATTAATATTTTCAATTAGGCTGTAACTTTTGTCATCACCTTCAACTCTTGAAAAATTATAAAAAATAATATTATAAGCATAATTTGAGCCAGTAAAATATATGAAATTATCATTTGACCCCTAAACTTTAATAATTGCAAAGTAACCTACTTTTTATATACATGCCATTTGAGCTCCGCTTGAGTCCTAATTTTTATCGAATTTTAGGAGAACTCATAAAATAAAATAAAAACAAGTCAATATATTATAAAATTGACTGTGTATAATTTTATAAAATTATACTTTTGACCCTATTTAACATTTGGACCAACATTTTTACTCGGATTTGTATGGAACTTTTTGGGTGCTTTTATATTGATAAAGAAAACTTGTTTAGTATAATTTTAGGTCAAAAAAATTAATAAAACATTAAAATGATCTTTTTACCCTTATCTGTTCAAATTTTATCCAACTTTTTTTTCATTTTAATTTTATCCGAATATTGTCTAAAAATCATTAATTAATCCAAAAAATTATATTTCTTTATAAATATCATTTCTTTGCTCAAACATTCTTAAATAAGGGACTTACGAGTATAAATGTATAATATTATACCATAAAATAACATAATAATTAACAAAATATATATCTAATCACTCAACGTTGTCTTTCTCAACCTTATCTTAATCAAAGGAGTTCTAAGGACTAACGAACGTGGTAAAGTTGCGTTCAAGGGCAAACTCATCACTTGATTCATTTGAACAATCTCTAAGGGTGGAGTATATAACCTTTTTATCATTACTTCTTGTCCTCGGACAAGTAGGACACTCATGTTCCAAACTCCCCAAACCTTGGCATTCAAAGGACCTTCCTCAATCCTCATTCGACTTATCTTCTACTTAAAACTTACGGCCATGTCTACCAGAAAATTTCTCTACCCTATTTGACTTAGTGTTCTCTCATCCTTTCTTATTAGATATAAACTTTTGAGGATTGGATTTGAGAAACATTTTAAACTTCTCGATGAATAAGGAAAACTCAACATCATTCTTATAGGATTCGCCATTTAGGATCGAATGATCACTCTTTTATGCATTTAATGCGATGCCCTTCTCTTTCTTAGGCAATAGAAAATTTTCTAACTAGGTAGTTTAGATGGATCATATGAGTTCTTCTACATTGATGTTATTTATTTCACATACAACGTGAAGCGCTGAGATGTGGGTGAGAAACCTAGGTGGTAGTTAATTAAGTATTTTCTAATGACCCTAGAGTATGGGACCTTCTCACCTAAATATAAATGAGAGTTCGCGATAGCCGGGAGTTTTGTATAAAACTCATTGAAGGTCTTGTTTTTTAGAATCTTTAATAACTCAAACCTGGTGGCAAGATGTTCCATCTTCGAGACCCAGGTGATATTGGTAATTGAAAGATGTCTCACACCTCCTTGGACATAGTATACGTAGATATCTGGTAAAACGCTTTTTAAGTGACTCCAAGAAAAATTGCATTTAATCCCCGAGAGTTGTAGTGATCTACCCTATGTTCATCCTTTGATAATGAATCCTTAGGTTTTAGGATAATGTTTTCACCTAGTTTAGTTGTTGGGAATTTGAACCTTTTAACTATGGTTAACGACACCATCTCATCTTGGGACTTAAGAAAAAAGTCATATGCACCTTTCAGTATGTGTAGTTACTATCATAAAAAAACAAATGGACATGTAATCGACTTAACCTCAACAGACATACCCCCTGGATTCATAATAAAGAGGGACTTGATACCAGTTTGAAATCGGAATGTACCTAAGGTTCTACGTTCAACTAATTAATTACTTTAATATTTACAACATAAAAAAAAATTAATCCTTTTTAGTTTGAAGCAGTTCTAATGTTACCGATTAAATTAATTAGTCCAAATTTCATGCAAGTGATTATTAATGGAAGCAAGTGATTAAGGGTGAAAAGTAGCACGTGTCAAACGCTGATCATTGTTTTCTGTTCACCGCCTTAATACAAAAACCTAAATTACGACTGCACTTGCGATACAAGTACAGCGGTAAGTCGGGTATCGAAAGATCCACAGGGATGAGTTGCTAGAATTTATAGGATTTAATACTCCAAAAGAAAAGTGTAAAAAGGTGAATTACAAACTATAAAGGAAAATATGCATAAAATGGAAATATTAATCTAGGCGAGTGTAAATTAAACTAGATTAACAAAAGCGGTAAAAACTATAGGTTGCGTCGAATATCCCTCACCCGAGTTAATTAGTATAAAATGGTCACATGGATCGACGAGTTATTACAAATGCGTCTCGTTTTGATAGTTAATTGAATCAAGGGTTTTCACGCCCCTAAATCCGCATAAAATCCTAATAAGATTTTGGCGTCAATAAATACCCCAGAAATTACGCACGCAAGGTCGTAGGCATGGGACATACATGATATGCCCCGTCAAATCTCCTAGGCGCAATAACTAGGACAACACACCCGAAATAGACCCGTAAACTCCATCACCAAAGCAAAGCAACACATCAACCCGGAATGAGTTCCATCCAGCACAACCTAGACTAAATTAGCTAGAAAGCATATTAAAAACGCGATAAAGAGAGTGATAAATAAACGCAATAAACCTACACTAGAAAACACGAAAATAAAGCATGTAAACCTAATTATGAAAGCATGTAAATTACCTAGAAAGCAAGGAAATAAGGAAATACACAATATATTAATGGAGAGGGAAGATGAAAGCACCAATTACAAACCCAAAAGGGTGTCAAACCAAAAGAGAAATGAAGATTGAGCTCTCAAACCCCAAACCCTAACATAACTATCCTAAAATCTAATATATCTAACTTGATGTCTGATATTTACAACAAAATTGATATTTATAGTAAGTGGAATTAAAATAGAAAAGAAAAGAGAAAAGAAAATAAAAGCCAAAATATCAGCTGAAAATAGAGCGTCGATCGATCGATCGATGGTAAAAATATCAGCCCACCGTTTGAGCTCGATGGTAAAATTATGAAGGATGGATCGATCGATCGATCGATCAGGGCTGCTTCTCCTTTCCTCATGTTTTGATTTGAATGGTTTTCTCCTCCGTTAAAATCGCCGTAACTTCTTCATTCTGAATCGGAATCGTGCACCGTTCACGGCCACACGAAGCTTGCGAGGAGGGCTACAACTTACGTGTAGATGTTGTGCCAGGTGCCCAAGCTATGAAAAGACTAAAATGCCCTTGAACGTGCGATCGTGTACGAAAATTGAGCGGAATGCGTCCGAACTTCACACTTAGCATCCAAATACGTATAAAAGCTCAATTAACCCCTTCAAAACAGGTTATCATAGAAATATGAGGTTGTATGGTTAACAAGCATAAATATAGGGAATAAGATACCCGAGGGGGCTAAAATGCATCGGTTCGAGGGATGAAATACGCAATATTTGCATATTATCATACCCCCTAACTTACACATTGCTAGTCCCTAGCAATGAAATAGGATGCAATAAGAAATACAAGCAAACCAAAAGTAAGAGATAGTTCAAAAGTATGGTATAAAAGAATAAGGCCTCTTTCGCGGGTGATTCGATTGCATTTAACGTATGCAATAAGCCGTTAAACCCCCAAGTTACCCTGATGGACGAATGTCGTCTCGTGAGGGTTTTTAGGGATAATACCCACAAATATCATATGGTTTCTGTAACGACATTTTTGTCCATTGTCAATATGTATGTCGTACGTCATTACACCGTTCAAGAAATTCAAGATCGCATCTACATCAACGGATTCGAATATCAAAGCGTCTTCAACATCATAGCCTCAACGAGAATGAACTTGGTAAAGTTTTATTTTTAAGTCCCTTAAAGTTCATACTTAGTATTGGGAATTTTTTATAAAATGTTTTTATAAAAAATAAGAAGTAAGTTTTTTCAAGCAAAAAAAGGCTTTTAAAAGTTTTTTATTTTTCTGGAAAACCGGACCGGTCCGCCCCTTTTAAAAACGAACCGATCCGCCCCCGGACCGATCCGCTTTACTCCAGTATACCACGGACCGATTGCGAACCGAAGAAGCCTATTTTAAAAAGAATCGATCCGAGGTCGGACCGATCCGCCTCCTAGCCGGACCGGTCCGCTTGGGATAAATTCGAACAGTTCCGTGTAATGCTTTTCCACCGACTCTTATTTTCTATATATATTCCTACTTCGTTGGTGTATTTTTTTAAGTCTTTGAGAAAACATTTCTAAGAGTACAAACACAACAAGACTTCGATTTTTGATGTGCCAAACATCTTTTTGATTCACACACAAAAATCCCAATTACTTTTGTGAATCTTTTGGAACCCTAGAACACAAGCTTTGCTGTTGTTCAACCTTTGTGGGGAGATCTTTGCGACCGAGGGCTGTGTGTCATTGCTGAGGGAGGCTCTACAAAGTGTTATGGCTGCGTGTCATTGAGGAGAGTTGCGGTTCTTTCTTTGTTGTTTGGGTTGCGAGTCCTTGGAGGGTACTGCGTGTATTCTCTTGCTGAGTTCAAGACTGCGTGTCTTTCTGGGTTGGCTGCGCGTTGATCCATTGCAGATTTCTCTATGTAATTGTAAGTTTCGATTTAAATATTCATAGTGAAATAAAGGTTTTACCCGAAAGGTTTTTTTTTCGAAAATCTGTGTCTCAGCATATTTACTGTGTTGCATGCTTTAGTTTTGATGGGTTGATTTAGATGCATGTTTAGGGGCAGTATTTATTTGTTTTAAAAGTAGACTCTAATTAAATAAGGGTTACTTGGAAACTTGCGAATTTAATTTAAATTGATATCACACAGTCGCACTCTTCAAATTGGTATCAGAGCGGGTTACGCTAATTTATCGCGTGATCCTGATTTTTCGAGGATTTACTTTCTGATACAATTTGTCTACTCAAGTTTTCAAATTGGTATCAGAGCAGGTTACGCTAATTTATCGCATATTCCTATTTTTCGCAAAATCGTGTGATATTTAAAAAAAACAGTTTTGTGAAAAATCGCAATTTTTCAATGGAACGCCCATTTAACGAGGAGCCTATTTTTGAAATAGTTCATGACCGTGCTGAAAAATTAAAAAGTTTGAATTTGAAACTTTGCAAAAGAATTAAAGTTTTGGAAAAAGAAAATTATCTCTTTAAAAGTAAGACTGAATATTTGCATGCGTTTCAAACTTGATATTTTTCGTGAGCACTTTGGTAATTTGTCTACTCATTTTGATTCTTTGAAAATTGCCAAAAAGAAGAGTGATGAGAGAGTCCTTGTTTTAGAGAAGGAATTGGAGGACTTGAAAAATTCTAAGGTTCCCGTTTGTGCCGTCGAGGATAAAAAATTAATCGATGATTTTACGGCACGTGAAAATACTCTTAGGGAAAAGTTTACTTTAATTGAGAGGGAGCGTGATAAACTGTTAAGTTTAATTGAAAATTTGAAAAAGAAATCCCTGTCTTTGGAAGAGTCTAATTCCTTGCTCGAGTCAAAAATGTGGAAGTTAAAAAATGATTTGACACACTCGAGTAGGTTTGATAGTGATGGTAGTGGCTCATCTTGTTCTCATGCTTCTAATGCTAAAGCCAAAACCATTATTTGTTTCAGAGGATCAACTAATTCCATGGATATTAGAAAAGGCCAACCCATAGGTGTCGTTCCACCCATTTACACATGTTCATATTGTGGTAGGAAAGCTCACCTTAGGCATTTTTGTTTTGATCTTGGAAATTGTCCTAGGAAGTTTATGTCTAGTGTTCCCATGGGTCCCAAATCCCCTACACGACGTTTCACATCTATTTGGGTTAGGAAATCTCTTTTGGATACGCTAGATTTTAGACAAGTTGATTCTCGATTGCTTGCACATGATTCTTCTCTTGCTATATCATATAGATGATTGTGTTTGCAGGTTTGTCATATGCTAGGTGTGCTTTTTGATATATTTTTGCTAGCGTTGTGACATGTACTTTTTGTATAAATTTTTGTTTTTGAAAATTTTTTGAAAAATACAAAAAGATTTTATTTTGATAAAATTTTGAGAAAATCCAAAAAGATTTTTGTATTTTGTTTGCACCTTTTATGGATGAACACTTAGGATGACCGAGTCACAACATCATTCCATTTTTTTCATGTGACTATTTGATAGTGTTTTGAGACAATAGGTCAATTCATCCATGTGCTTTATAGTGTTTGGAGTCATTAAGATGTAATTAAGTGTTACTTCCTACATGTTTGACTCATGTTTCCTTTATTGCACACATGCACGAATTTGTTTGATTATTGTGCTTGTCTTATCACGTGTTGGTTGGGTGTTTTCACTTCAATCCTGTCCTTAAAAAGAACCAAGCGCGATAAATTTTGATAAGGAAATTGTGCATATAAAAACCGTTTTGTGAGTTTGTGTGCTTCGTTTGAAAAATGGGGAGGGGCTGAGAAAGGTAATTATCTATCCTTTGCGCAAAAGCCACCGTTAAATTGGACCTAAAAAATGGAGGAATTTTTATTATCCGAGGTCCAAAGAGGTTTAAAAGAGCCCGAAAAAATTGAAAGGCAATAAAAAGATATTCATGCCAAAAAGGGCCATAATTAGGTTTTTGCACCAATTCTCCAAAGTTTGAGAATTTAGATTACCTCTTAAAAGAAAATATGCATGAGGGAGTTTGGTTGGAGAATTTAAACGGGTTTGCACGTCCTTGATATGCTTGAAAATGCGCTACATAGTTTTGGATGTTATTGGTGTGGAAATCACGTTGACTTTGATTTGTTGATTTGCATAAGACGATGTCATCTAAATTCAACAATCTTTACACCTAAGGATACTTTTGATGTTCATTCGTTAGGGGTACACATATGCATCGTGCACATATGATTGATTGAGTTGATTTACCATTCATTCCATTTCCATGACTTGGTTGTTTGAGTCAAAATTCATGGTGTGATTTTTGTAGCATATTTTTTTCAAATGTATCTTATTTTTGTATAAAAAATTGAAAAATCAAAAAATAGTTTGTGAATTTTTTGAGATACTCCTTTGCGTGCGCGTAGCTTGATTCTGGTTTTGCTATGCATTTTACCATGGCACCCCGATTTTGCGTATTTGATTCATTCTTCTCATTTGTCTATTTTGGGACATCATAAAAAAGGGGAGAAAAAATTATCATATTATGGGGGAGTTTGAGTTTGAATTTTGGGAGAATTTTTTAGATTTAACTTATGTTTTTATCATAAATTGGTATCTATGTTTATCTCATTTCAAACTCGATATGTCACGTGGTATTTGCTTTGTCTCATGTGTGTAGGTATGAAGATTGAAGATCAATATGTTGCACACCCTGATGAGAAAAGCTTTGAGATTTGATGATTGTTGAAGATTGAAGAACAAACGATGAAGATTTAAACATTTGTATCTTTCCATCTTTAGGGTTCATGGGAGGGTATATTTGTATAGGTCATTAGTTGATAATTCGGATATTTTTATGTATGTACCGGCATAGACATAGGGGGAGATTTGTAACGACATTTTTGTCCATTGTCAATATGTATGCGTATGCCATTACACCGTTGAAGAAATTCAAGATCGCATCTACATCAACGGATCCGAATATCAAAGCGTCTTCAACATCATAGCCTCGGCGAGACTGAACTTGGTAAAGTTTTGTTTTTAAGTCCCTTAAAGTTCATACTTAGTATTAGGAATTTTTTATAAAATGTTTTTATAAAAAATAAGAAGTAAGTTTTTTCAAGCAAAAAGAGGCTTTTTAAAAGTTTTTTATTTTCTGGAAAACCGGACCGGTCCGCCCCTTTTAAAAATGAACTGATCCGCCCCCGGACCGATCCGCTTTACTCCAGTATACCACGGACCGATTGCGAACCGAAGAAGCCTATTTTAAAAAGAATCGATCCGAGGTCGGACCGATCCGCCTCCTAGCCGGACCGGTCCGCTTGGGATAAATTCGAACAGTTCCGTGTAATGCTTTTCCACCGACTCTTATTTTCTATATATATTCCTACTTCGTTGGTGTATTTTTTTAAGTCTTTGAGAAAACATTTCTAAGAGTACAAACACAACAAGACTTCGAGTTTTGATGTGCCAAACATCTTTTTGATTCACACACAAAAATCCCAATTACTTTTGTGAATCTTTTGGAACCCTAGAACACAAGCTTTGCTGTTGTTCAACCTTTGTGGGGAGATCTTTGCAACCGAGGGCTGTGTGTCATTGCTGAGGGAGGCTCTACAAAGTGTTATGGCTGCGTGTCATTGAGGAGAGTTGCGGTTCTTTCTTTGTTGTTTGGGTTGTGAGTCCTTGGAGGGTACTGCGTGTATTCTCTTGCTGAGTTCAAGACAGCGTGTCTTTGTGGGTTGGCTGCGCGTTGATCCATTGCAGATTTCTCTATGTAATTATAAGTTGAGATTTATATATTCATAGTGAAATAAAGGTTTTACCCGAAAGGGGTTTTTTCCGAAAATCTGTGTCTCAGCATATTTACTTTGTTGCATGCTTTAGTTTTGATGGGTTGATTTAGATACATGTTTAGGGGCAGTATTTATTTGTTTTAAAAGTAGACTCTAATCAAATAAGGGTTACTTGGAAACTTTCGAATTTAATTTAAATCGATATCACACAGTCGCACTCTTCAGTTTCCTCAAAATATGCCCAAACCAACATGCGACAAACCCAACAATAACGAAAATGATTTCATACGCATTATTAGTAAATTGAATGAATTCAAAAAAAAGTCCGAAATCATTAACATTATAGAATGCACCTCATAGAATTGAAACCTTAAATTGTGGGAGGGGAGCGAGCACATGCAAAGTGTGATTTGGTAAAAACTTATATAAACCGGATAAACGTTAAAGCAAGCATATATTCAATCCTCACGGACATTACACTCATCAAGTGAATTCACTCGAAACAGGGAGCTAACACATGGAACATGCGGGCATAAAGAGTAAATGTAAATGGAAACTAGGCCACACATATGTCACAAATGAAGAACGCTATATATAAAATTAAAAATTGTAATCTCAATGAAAGGATACCACTCATTAAAGGAGGCAAAATATATTTTCACAGATTATCAAAACTATTTAAACCTTTGAATTACATCTACTTAAGATCACATATGACTTGTATAGGGTTGTAATGTAGGCTAGGCTAGGGTTATAAAATGAAAGGGATGTATGTACGGATTCAAAGTGTTCGGAATGAAAACTTGGGATAATGGGAAGATGCGAGCAATAAGCATTAAATATAAAAATGGAGAGAGTAATCAAATCTTATTGAACAATATACACAACATTTATAACTTTCTCTTTCTTTTCTTTCCTTATTTTTTTCATGTTTTCTTTTGTTTTCTTTTGCTTTTTTCTTTCTCTTTTTAATCTCTTTTTCACTTCTCTCTTTTCTTTACCTATCACACTCTCATATGCATAAATTGCAACCGCAACACAACAAACATCATTCAATCCCAAGCAACATTCCAAACAAAGGTATGTAAGATGTATGTATGGGCTAAAACTCCAATTCGGAGTTGGTTATGGGATTGGGGTTATGAAACGAAAGGCTAATATTTAGGCTCAAAGGGGTTAACGAGGGTAAACATATAAGGTGAGGTCAAGGCTAATATGGGTGATATGACAAAGATGGCCTATGATCATTTCAAAAAGTTTATGCAATTCTCGAGTCAAAGCAAACTTTGAAAATCATGATCAAGTAACACATTTCAAGTATGAACTCAATTAATGAGCGATTGAGTGAAAGAATAGTGAGATTACCAATGAATTCAACGTTTTCAAAGAGTAAAAAATAGTGTATACACTCACAAACGACAAAAGGTACAAATCTTACTCGGTGTAAGTATATACAATGCAACAAAATATTATCGAGTTATAAAAATCTTAAACCAAATCAATAAAGCAAGAAAAGTTCATGTGCTCATGGGATTAAAGTTTAATTCATGAAGTTATTCATAATATCAATAATCAAGACTAAAGTCTAATAACTTCTAAAATCGAGAACATGCATCATTGGGTTATCTATTGGATCGGGTAATTATTAAAATTTATCATCGAAAACAAAGGCAAAAAGCCCAAGAAAGGAGAAAAAAAAAGAAAATCTTTTTGAAATTTTTGAATTTTCTAAGAAAAGCATGCTAAGTAACTAACATGTGAGAAAAAGAATGGACTAAATAAAGAAATGGATAGAATATCCCACACCCCCTAACTTAAAACTTGACATTGTCCTCAATGTGAATTAAGAACCAAGTTAAAGAGAGGAAAAGAGTGATATTACCCAAAATTGGACCGATCCCCATAAGAACAAGTCCAATGAATCTACAAAACAAGTTAGTACTGAGCATAGAAAAAATAAATAATGAAAAGTTAACTAATTACATTAGACTAAATTAAAAAGGGAAGAAAAAATAAAAAGAAAGAAAAAATAAAAAACTAACTATATACAACCTACTATTTAGGCTTCACACTAACTGTAAACTAGAAGTCTAAATAGTTGAGGGTCCACCATGAAAACGATTTGACTTTGGAGGATAACCGGTGTACCCTTACATACAATCATGCCCTCCGAAAAATATGAATTCCGTTTGAACAACGGAAGGCATGTGTAAGGAGTAATAAAGGAGCCATCGTTCATTAAAAGTTTTGGAGGGACGATGGGGGATTTGGATTGAATGTGTGACAAAAATATGTGGGGACCGAGAAAAGCCGAATATTCTCCTAAGAATTTTGACATTGGAATGGGAGGTGGCACACACGAAGGCAAAGATGCGATCGTGGAAGGTGACTCGAGCAAGTACTCCTCATCGGCGAAAAGGTTTAAAAAATTAAAGTTTGAAACCGAATCATCGGGTACTTGTGACGGTATGATAACAGAATGTGAAAATGGGGATGAAATAAATTCAAACTCATGAGATGAATCATCATCACATGAAGATTGAGTTTTGAATGAAATAAGATCATTTTCAATGAAATGTTATTCTTTGGGGGTCAAAGAAGAAATCATTTCATTGCAAATAGATATTACGTCATTTTCATCCTCACTTTCAATATCTATTACACAATGGGTCAAGTCTAGAATGGTTTGTTCCAAAGTAGGCGCAAATTCCTCATTTGGTTCAAAACATTCCTCGACTTCGAAAATCTCGAAAGCAAAATCTTCGTCGGATTCAAATAATAAATCCAATTCATATTCCCATAAACGATTTTCTTCCCGATAACGATTTTTAATTTTCTCATTTTCAAGCATACGCAAGCCCTCACCGAATGTCATAGGCCGAGGTGCGGATACTTGAAAATGGAAACTTTGAAAATTACCATCGGACTTAAACTTAAACTCATTATTATAGGAATTTTGAAAACTATTGCAATTCGTTTCAAAATTCCTATTATAAGGAGGTAAAGGCCCAAAATCATTATCATCGTCCTCAAAATACACGCACTCCAAAGCTTGACTTTTGTAATACTCGCCCAAAGTCATTTTAGATGTTGCAATTTTTTTGGCATTCTAAGTATTGACCAAAAGTCAAAGGTTTGCGAGAATTTTGAGAATTATCATAATGATTACCGAAAGATTTGGAATAAGACATGCTTACCCAAAAAAAAATGGCTCGAAGTGGCAAATTCCATAAAGTAGGTGCGCGTGGGAAATTCAAGCGTTTCTAAGTGCTCAAATGTGGAAGTCCTGCAAAAATATTAACAAATAATACAAATAGAAAGAAAATACTATGAAATACTAAATCAAATAAAGTCTAAAACAAACTAGTCCCCGAAAACGGCACCATTTTTATTAAGAGTGAAAAGTAGTGCGTGTCAAATGTTGATCGTTGTTTTCTGTTCACCGCCTTAATACAAATACCTAAATTACGATTGTACTTGCGATACAAGTACATCGGTAAGTCGGGTATCGAAAGATCCATAGGGACGAGTTATTAGAATATATAGGATTTAATACTCAAAAATAAAAGTGAGAAAAGGTGAATTACAAACTAAAAAGGAAAAGATGCATAAAAGGGAAATATTAATCTAGGCGAGTGTAAATTAAACTAGATTAACAAAAGCGGTAAAAACTATAGGTTGCGTCGAATATCCCTCACCCAAGTTAATTAGTATAAAATGATCACATGGGTCGACGAGTTATTACAAATGTGTCTCATTTTGACAGTTAATTGAATCAAGGGTTGTCACGCCCCTAAATCCGCATAAAAGCCTAATAAGATTTTGGCGTCAATAAATACCCCAAAAATTACGCACGCAAGGTCGTAAGCACGGGACATACATGATATGCCCCATCAAATCTCCTAGGCGCAATAACTAGGACAACGCACCCAAAATAGACCCGTAACTCCATCACCAAAGCAAAGCAACATGTCAACCCGGAATGAGTTCGATCCGGCACAACCTAGACTAAATTAGCTAGAAAGCATATTAAAAACGCGATAAAGAAAGCGGTAAATAAAGGCAATAAAACTACACTATAAATCACGAAAAGAAAGCATGTAAACCTAATTATGAAAACATGTAAATTAACTAGAAAGCAAGGAAATAAGGAAATACACAATATATTAATGGAGAGGGAAGATGAAAGCACCAATTACAAACCCAAAAGGGTGTCAAACCAAGAGAGAAATGAAGATTGAGCTCTCAAACCCCAAACCCTAACCTAAACTATCCTAAAATCTAATATATATAACTTGATGTCTGATATTTACAACAAAATTGATATTTATAGTAAGTGGAATTAAAATAGAAAAGAAAAGAGAAAAGAAAATAAAAGCCAAAATATCAGCTGAAAATAGAGCATCGATCAATCGATCATTTTGATCGATCGATCGATGGTAAAAATATCAGCCCACTGTCTGAGCTCGATGGCAAAATTCTGAAGGATTTATCGATCGATCCTTTTGATCGATCGATCGATCAAGCAGGGCTGCTTCTCCTTTCCTCATGTTTTGATTTGAATAGTTTTCTCCTCCGCTAAAATCGCCTTAACTTCTTCGTTCTGAATCAGAATCACACACCATTCACGGCCACGCAAAGCTTGCGAGGAGGGCTACAACTTATGTGTAGATGTTGGGCCAGGTGCCCAAGCTGTGAAAAGACTAAAATGCCCTTGAACGTGCAATCGTGTACGAAAATCGAGCGAAATGCATCCGAACTTCACACTTAGCATCCAAATACCTATAAAAGCTCAATTAACCCCTACAAGACATGTTATTATAGAAATCCGAGGATGTCTGGTTAACGAGCATAAATACAGAGAATAAGGTACCCGAGGGGGCTAAAATGCGTCGATTCAAGGGATGAAATACGCAATATTTGCCTATTATCAGCAAGATAAATAAATCAAGTGTTTTTTTCCAATTGGTATTGTTTACTAGGTATGTAGTCAAGTAGGTCCTGTAATCTCTTTTCTTTCTCCAATATGTCTCATGAAAAAAAATTCCAATAGGCCCTCTTTATAAACATGTAATGAATATTAACTACATATATAATTAGGACTTATTGAGAAAATTTCGTTTCAAGAGGACCAATTAGGAAATGTCTTACGTAAATAAGACTTTTTTGTTAATCTCTCATAATTCAGTCACACTAGCACACAATGATTTAGAGTAGAAACCTTCGTGCGAAAAATAAGTATTGCCCTAACCCACACACGTCCACTAGTACTACATATTTTCACAGGTGTTAGAATGAATCAAACATGACTTACATATATGACAACGATAATTACAGCGACGTCTCTCCTTAGCATTTTGATCATTTTCCTTTGCTCGTACTAGCGATAGTCATTCCAGTCTAGAAATTAAATACACAATCGCCACGTCCTTAGTATCCATCGATCTTCGGTTTATGGCGATCTTTCCACGCATAGTCCAACCTGCTAATCACCCAAATGATATCTTTTGAAATTCTTTTACGGATGTAGAAGATTCGAAGGGGAAATCTTGAAGTCTTCTTTATAAGTATGGAAGTTGATAAGCTCTCACACTCTCAAAAGACTCTCTCGAAACCAATAAAAGGGTTTTGTAAAAGCTGGGCTTAGTGCTTTGAAAGACGCATTTACGAAGTTTCTTCTACTTTAGGAGCAGAAGAACTTAACTAAACACATTTTTCAAATACATTTCACTCGTTCTCTCGGATGAAGTTCTTATCTTATGAAGAACTCTAAATAAAATTAGGGTCTTGGTTGAACATTTCTTCTTTCGAGGTGCCCTCATTTGAAGCGACATATCTTATGAGGTTCGCTTTTTGAAAAAATAGTGATCTCGATTGAAATTTCTTTCGAACGAGGTAATATCGTTCGAAGGAGATCCTCATTTTTCCGGATCACTGAAAATATATATATATATATATATATATATATATATATATATATATATATATATATATATATAACCTCTTTAATTGTTTTTCAAAAAATAAGTTTTGTCTTTGTGATTCCGTACTTTGAAACATAAACTAAAGGAAATACAAAACTTGAAAACCTTATCCAGTCTTAAATATTCTTTTGTTTGAAAAGTCCGTTCTACTACGGTTGTCCATGTCATAGTGCTTTATCTTGTTCTCTTCAATGATATGCTATATATAACTTAACATCCTCGATATAAAAATACTATGACACAAAAAAAATTGTTCTAAAATAAATTCAATGCAAACTAAACCTAAGAAATGTAAAACATGTCCTCACACAAACTGTTTGGATCATATGCAAGTGGGTCATTGAATAACTATTACCTCTTCCTTAGATGTTTCGATACCCGTCCTCTCCTAATTTGATGCTAAGTCCTCAAAAAATAATTGACCTAGATTCCAAGTAGCATTTGCTTAACCTTTTCTATTAGGGTCCTGATAGCATGTGCTCTAATGGTACATATTAAAATCCCAAAAATAGTATGGACAAAGTTCCGACATATATTTAATAGGGAACTACCCATGTGGATCTCTAATTATAGTATATAACTAAAGTTGACAGTGGAACCAGGTATCGACATTTGTCATTTCCACAAGAAGACATGTGTACAATTTTAATAACTCAAATTAAGTTAATCCCTTAAATCCTTTTGTATTCCACATGATTACAAATTTAGAATACTTTAATTCAAAACTTTTTACATTCTAATACACTTCTACGAATTCATGACTCTTCCAATGACCCGTCACTCTCATTTTTCTTTTCAATAAAACCCTTTTCCAAGTCAATATAACATATAAAGAAAAAATGAATCCTATGAAAAACCACCAACATATGAGCTCTTCTAGTTGCACCTCTTCTCCAAGGTACTCTCTTTATCCACTCTTGGAGATTTTAAGTCCTTTTCATATAATTTGTCAACTTCTATTTTCACTATTGATTGTAAACCTTTCTTTGCTCATTGAAATTTTTCTAATTCCTTTAGGACATATCTAATTTTATGTCATTTTCTAACAATTCCTTTCAACTAATTCAATTTTCATATTCAAGCATCAAACCCACTTAATTTAGGTATGAATACTTAATTTTTGCTTTAATTTATCTAAAAAACAAATGAGGTTCATCACATTCCTCTCATCTCAATAATTCACAATTCACCCTAAAATATCATTTGCTGTTAGAGCATCCTAATGAGTATGTTCAAAGTGCATAAAAAAAAATCACAGGTTATGTTATATTTAGAAACTGCTACGGTTGTTACACTCAAAGTTGCACTACCATACCATATTACCCTGATACATATTGCACCATGTGGCTTTATTTTTCTAATTATTCGAGATGTTGGTCGTCAAACCCATGGAAATGGTTATTTAGCTATTTAATTTTTAATTTGTTAAAATTACTGATTCTATATTTCTATTTATTGTAAATTTAATATTTACACATCAATGGGTAAGAAAAAGATTTTAGGAATATCATTGTATTTGAAGAAAATCATAACATACTTATTTTTTTATTAATTTTTTGGATTTGAAGCAAATTACAATTTTTATTTTCCCATTTAGGGTTATGTTTGACAAATTTGTACACGTAATAAAGTTTTTTTCTATTTCGAAAACACTTTTGATATTCTAGTATATATTTTAACAATTTCATTATAAATGGCTCCACATCGCGAAATTTGCGTGCTAGTACTTACTATTTTGATGCTCAAAATATGTATCATAAAAACATATGCTATCATTTTCTTTATTATTATTATGCTATAAATAGATACGCACCATACTAATTTATCTCGAAGAAAATTAGTAGCTATTTAAATAGAAATACGTATCAATTTTGCATTGCAAAAATGACTCTGTACCTAAACTACTACTGGACTTCACTTTTTTGCACTATTTAAAATTGGCGTTTTTAAAGGCAGTCACACAATTATTACTTTAACACCGTGACAATATTTAAAATGATTGTATATTATATTATATTGAAAAAATAATACATATCCTGACAATTATTATAATAATTTTGTGGGTGACCTTACCAAAATAATTTGAAAAAACAAATAATTTACACTTATTCTAATTTTAGGATTTGCTTGACCGTTTTGATTTTAATATTGGTCATAGTTCGGAACTGAAGCCGAGTTTTCATGAAGAAACCACAAAAAGCTCATCTAAAAAACTAAAACCAACTGCTAAGAAAGAGAGACAACACTCTTGCATGTACATGCCTTGTCTTTTCTTCTAATTTAGCTACCATATCCAATCCACACTTCTTCATCAACCCCATCCATATTTGCACGTAATGAAGATAAAAACCCACCATTTATATTACCTACCGCACTTCAAATTCTCTATCTTACAAATCATACTTATCACTGCCATTATCAACGTCTCCGTTTGCCAACATACCGTTGACGAAAATGACCCTCTCGCTGTCGACCCATATCTTGTTTTCGAAAACCCAAGACTCGAAAACGCTTACATTGCTTTACAAGCGTGGAAAAACGTTATTCTCTCTGACCCAAATGGTCTAACAACAAACTGGATTGGATCCAATGTCTGCAACTACACTGGCGTATTCTGCACCCGCGCCCTCGATGACCCATCAAAAAATACCGTAGCCGGGATAGACCTCAACAACGGTGACATAGCTGGTCACCTCCCCCACGAACTTGGCCTACTATACGACATCGCATTGTTCCACATAAACTCAAATCGCTTTTGTGGGACCATCCCACGTAGTTTCATAAATCTCAAGCTATTATTCGAGCTTGATTTGAGTAATAACCGTTTTGCAGGTCAGTTTCCTCGTATTGTTCTTAGTCTCCCTAGACTTCAATATTTGGACATTCGTTACAACGAATATGAAGGTAATATTCCCAAAGAGCTTTTTGACAAAGATTTTGATGCTATATTTATTAACAACAACAAGTTTTCATCAAAGATACCAGATAATATTGGTAACTCACCGGTTTCGGTTGTGGTTTTAGCTAACAACAAATTTGATGGGTGTGTGCCACCGAGTTTTGGTAACATGTCTAGGACTTTGAATGAGTTGATTCTAACAAATAATGGGTTTGATTCTTGTTTGCCAATGGAGATTGGGATGTTGAGGAATTTGAGTGTGTTGGATTTGAGTTTTAATAGGATAGTTGGGCCGTTGCCGGGGATGATTGAAGAGATGAGGAATTTGGAGGTTTTGAATGTGGCCCATAACATGTTTTCCGGAAGGGTGACGGCGAGGATTTGTTCGCTTCCTCGGTTGAATGATTTTAGGTATGAGTATAACTTCTTTTGGAATGAGACGCGGGCGTGTTTGAATTTGGCCGGATTTGATGACCAGAGGAATTGTTTTCCGGGGAGGCCGAATCAGAGATCAGAGCTGGAGTGCAAGAGGGTTTTGTCCCAGTCAGTTAATTGTACCGGTTTTGGGTGTGTTCCGCTTGTTCGGCCACCATCTATTCAATCTCCACCACCATTGTTGTCCCCACCACAATCACCACCAATGCAATCTCCACCGCCACCACCATCCCCATCCCCAGTTTACTGCATTCGTAATCCACCACCTCCACTAAATTACCCATCGCCACCTCCTCCTCCTTTAACATCCGCACCATCTCTATCACCACCACCATCAACCTCATATTCACCACCCCCACCAGCAACCACTGATACACATCCACCCCCACCTCCACAGCCGATTTCCTCTTCGCCACCACTACCTCCACCACAATCTCCTCCACTGCATGTGGAACCACCACCGCCTCCACCCCCTCCCCCATGTGTGGAATTACCACTATCCCCTGATCAATATATCCCACCACCTTCATCGTAACCCTACCTCGTAGGATGACACAATTTTGGAATGCAATTACATTGATAAAGTGATTTCATGAATTATTTATGATACTTTAATTGTGTTTTCAATCCCAATGTTCGCTTCTCAATGTGTTGAAATATTATACTTTGCGATTTCCACGTTAAAAGTTTAAAATATTGAAAATGATTGGCCAATACAACCATGTCCCATCATTATATGAAATATATTGTTTCGAAAAATTGTGGGAGCGTACAAGTAAAACACAACGTTCAAAGACCATCTGGAAATAAAACAGTGCCTTTCTTTTGATTATGATGCTTGTCCTTTTGAGTCGTTAATAAAACAGTGCAATATAGAGAGTAGGTTTGTACTTATAGATAATGCAAGTATAAATGTGAGTTTGTAGCATGAAAACAATGATGATTGATAGTTGAAGATGAGCTTAAGGGTCTCTATGAGTCAGTTTAGATAACCGTTATTGTTCTTGTCTACATTGAGCATTTGATTGATTGATTACACACTTGTTTCTTCAACTTAATGGTTTTTCGTTCCTTGGGAAATATGTGCTGCATTTAATTGATTTCTCAATGTAACTTATACTTTGAGTGAAATTGCATGAGTGAATTTTTTACACTAAAATCGACACAATTTTAACTTGATAGTCATATTTAAGTTAGCATCAATGATGATCAATTAGTATTTGAGCAACACATGTTATGAATAATAATAAACAAATAAATAAATTGAGTCAATATTAATATACATAATTTGATTTACACATGACAACCCCATTGAACTATTATTATAATGAAATTTGTAATTTATTTTTAAAATTTTCACGACATGTAATAATTTTTAGTAGAGTTAATGTTATTTTATCTAGTGTTAGTATGTTCAAAAAGCTGGAGAAAAATGTCTAAAGGATGCTTACTCTCCTCACTATTAAATACTTCGTTCGATTGTCAAATAAACTAGCATATAATCTGCGTGATGCGCGAGCGTACCAATGATACTTGAAATAAACGGTTATAAATAATAAAATGAGTTTAGCTACCAAAAGTATTTTGGAATAAGTGAGAAACTTACTATTTATGTACAATATGAAACAAGAAAAATCCTCTTCCATATTGAAGAAAATATGCTAACGTTTATTTGTGGAATTGATTGAAAAAGGAGTGGTTTGTTGTATTATAATGTCAATTGCTATTTAATATGATTAATTTATATGTTATGTGGTATATGATATTATTTATTCACAATTTGTACTATTTGTTCTTATCTATCAACATTTACTGTAAAAAAACAAAATATGTGTGACATGACATGAGTAAAGCTTATTAGGTTTACAATTAAGTTCCAACACCATCTGGTAGTCTCTAAATACAAGTAGGTTATCGATACTCACATGAAAAAAATCTAAATACTGGAAAAAATGGGTGGCTCATGATCGTAAAGTTTAATGGTCGAAGAGAACTTAGCCAATTAATAGCTCGAGTCTTGTTTTTAGGTATTTTTATTCTAACCGGAAATAATAACTTTAAAAATAAATGATAGCTATACAATATCTCCATTAGGACATGAATTAACCTCCATATATTTTTGTTATGTAAGCATATATAGTTAAAACACTAATTCTAGGCTGACACACAATTCAGACACAAAAGTCCGACACAATTGACGTGTCGCACTCTCATTCGTTCGTGTCTGAGTCCCGCCAGGGCTGTAGCGTGGTGGAGCTTGAATACGAGTGAATGAGAGTGCGACACGTCATTGTGTCGCAAATTTGTATTAGTGTAGAAGGACTCATAGTTAAATCAATAGTCACTATTTCACTCTATGTGAAAAGAAAAGAACGTGAGAGAACTTTATAATCAATTAGAAGCTTTTACAACAAACCATTAAATATAAAACCATTACATATATGTAGTAAAAACGAAGAAAGTTATGGCATAACCACACCCTTAACCATTGCTCCTTTATAAGCAATAAAAAAGTGTTGGATAAATTTCAATATTTATTGATATTTTATTTTTTAGTTGTTAATATTTTATTATATTATTGGTATTTTATTTTGAACATAGTTTGGGTTTTAATTTAGAAGGTAGAAACATGAGCAAATGAGTGTGAAAGATATGGGAGTACTCAAAATCCCATATTGTCCCACATTGGAAGAATACTACAAAAAGTAGTGGTATATCAACTAAAAGACAACTAAGATTCTTAGTTGACAAGTCAAATAAGAGGATATGATCCTACGCATCGCGGTGGTGCTTAAGCACCACCAATTGCGACACGCGTAAGCACGACACGCGGCGCGCGAAAGGGCGATTGGGCGACTTAGGGCGACTTAGGGCGCATTGCGCGCTTTGACGCGCACTTCGCACGTGCGCATCGTCGCTTGGAGCGTGGGAGCCTAAAGTTTTGACGAGGTAAAACAGATCAACGGTTGTGATTAAACGATTCGATCAAAGGGTTTAAAATCTGAAACGACTTGATCTAAATCGTTAGATGAACTCGTAGCGTTTCGTGTAGGGGATGTCCATTCGCTTACGATGGGACGCGTAATCTGAACCGTTAGATCGCAACTGTTCCAAACAGGCACGATCTAACGGTTGCTGAGTCACTTCATAAAGAGTTGTGACTGTTGAAGAACAGTCACAGAAATGACTATAAAAAGAGTTCCAGGCCTCTATTTTGGACACAAAAAATTGCTAGTTTCTCCTCTCTCCGTCCTCTATACTTTGGCATTATCAAGTTACAAATTCAGAGTGTTCTCAGTTTGATCAAACAGTACATAGTTTGAATCAAACAACTGTTCATACACTGCATTGTATCCTGAAGGCAGATTCTATAAAACCCATAGTGTACTCGCGGTTCTGGTTCTGTCTCAACCGGATTGGGAGAAATTTTGCCTAAAAGAAAGCGTTCCAAGAACGTGCCTTGCAGAAATTAATTAATATATTTCGTTCTTTCCATAACAAAACTCCAACAGTTTTAGGCAAAATATTATTCTTATTACTCCACTCAAATGGAAGGAACTGTGGCACAATCTATCCAAGTCATGACTCAAGACTTAATCCGACTCGACCGTTTTGATGGTGGAAATTTCACCCGTTGGCAAGAGAAAGTTATGTTCTTCCTCACATCACTAAAACTTGCATACATTCTAGATGATAACCTTGAACAAATTCCCGAGCCTACACCCGAAGACACCGAAGTAATAAAGCAAAAATGTGTGAAGAGGAAAGAAGATGAACTTATGTGTCGAGGACACATCCTCAATGCTTTGTCTCAAACTGTTTATAACGCTCATCGAATGATTCCGACGACAAAGAAATTATGGAAGGCTTTGGAGACAAAGTATCAAAACGAGGAAGCGAGCAACCGTAAGTTTCTAATTTCAAACTATATGAATTTTAGAATGAGTAATGATAAATCTGTCGTTGCACAAGCCCATGAACTCCAACAAATTGTTGGTGACCTTAAAGCCGTTGGTATTAATCTTCAAGATGAATTTCAAGTAGGGGTGATTGTTTCAAAACTTCCATCCTCTTAGAATGGCTTTAAGAAGAAAATTAATCATGATGAAAAGACTTATACTATGGAATCCCTTCTTCCTCACCTTCGTATTGAAGATGATACTCGTATTCGAGAAAAGAAGGATGAACAAGGTGAGGGTCATTCCAAAGCTAATATGGTTGAGGATCAAAAATCCAAGATTACCAAAGACTCAAAATTTAAAGAAAAGAATGATTCAAAATTCAAGAACCAAGGTGAAAATAAGAAAAAGAAGGGAAAATGTTTCTTCTGCGACAAACCGGGCCATTATTCTCAAGAATGTCGTCTTAAAAAGAAGGCATTTAAGGAAAAACAAGGGTCGAAGGAAACAAACAATGTTGAAGATCTTATTGCTACTGTTTGTGAAGAAAAGTCAATTGATAATGAAAGTGGATGGTGGCTGGATACCAGTGCAACGGTCCACATATGCAAAGACCGCTCTTCATTCAAAACATATCAAGAAATTGATGGAAAAGAAGTGAAGATGGCAAATAATCTTCTCACTAATGTAGTTGGAAAAGGCACAGTGGAATTGAAGCTAACTTCTGGAAAGACACTTACTCTAATTGATGTACTTCATGTACCCGATATGTGTAAAAATCTTGTGTCTGGGAACCTTCTCAATAAGAGAGATTTCAAACTAGTGTATAAGTCTGATAAGTTTGTCTTGTCTAAGAATGGCCAATTTATTGGCAAAGGGTACTCTTGTAACGGCATGATCAAAATGAATGTAATCAATGATATTAGTTTTGCTTATATGGTTGAGTCTATTTCTTTATGGCATAGTAGATTAGGTCATGTGAATTATAGAAGTATAAAAAATATGACTAATCTCGGCTTAATCTCGGATTGTAAATTTCATAACCTTTCGAAATGTGAAATTTGTGCTCAATCGAAGATAACTAGAAAGTCTTCAAATCTGTTGAGAGGAAATTAGAAATGCTTGATCTTATTCATAGTGATGTATGTGATATGAAGAGTAATATGACTCGTGGTGGAAATAAATATTTCTTAACTTTCATTGATGATTACTCTAAGTATGCATATACATATTTACTTAAAAGTAAAGATGAAGTTTTCGAGAAATTCCTAATTTTTAAAGCAGAAGTTGAAACTCAACAAAATCGGAAAATTAAAGTCCTACGATCCGATAGGGGTGGTGAATATTACCCGAGTGAGTTTATACAATTTTGTAATACTCATGGGATAATCCATCAAGTTACGGCGCCATATACGCCACAACAAAATGGAACGGCGAAAAGGAAAAATAGGACTTTAGTTGAAATGATAAATTCAATGTTAATCAGTTCTGGTTTACCTTTGTCGATGTGGGGAGAAGCTATTTTATCCGCATGTTATATTTTAAATAGAGTTCCATTGAAAAATAAGGATATTACACCATATGAATTATGGTTTAATCGTAAGCCTAATCTTAGACGTCTTAAAGTTTGGGGATGTCTTGCTTATGTAAGAAAACCCGAACCTAAGAGACCTAAACTAGGAAATAGGACTTACAAATGTGTTTTTATTGGATACTCTAGTAACAGTACGACTTATAGATTTTTAAGCCTTGAAACTCAAGAAATCATTGAGTCGGTAGATGTGCAATTCTTTGAACATCTAACAAAGTTTAGTACTTTGAATCAAGGTTTAGAAAATAATAATCCGACTGTTGACTCCTCAAATTTAGAAGAAAATTCACAACCTATATCTTCTTCGGAAACAACGAATGACGTTGAACCACGAAGGAGTAAAAGACAAAGAACTGAAAAAACATTTGGGCCTGACTTTGTTATTTATTTAGTTGAAGGAGATTTAAATGAGACTAAGAACAAAACTAAATTTGTTCTTAATGTAGAAGATGAACCGACCACATTTCATGAAGCGGTAACATCTAGGGATGCTGTCTTTTGGAAAGAAGCAATAAATGATGAAATGAACTCAATTTTGTCAAATCAAACTTGGGTTATTTCCGATCTTCCCCCCGGGGCTAAACCTATTGGGTGAAAATGGATATTTAAAAGAAAATTAAATCCGGATGGTCCTATAAATAAATTTAAGGCAAGACTAGTTGCTAAAGGCTATAAGCAAAAACATGGAATTGATTACTTTGATACATATGCTCCTGTTGCTCGAATCACTTCCTTTAGGATATTAATATCTCTTGCTTCTATTCACAATTTAGTTATTCATCAAATGGATGTTAAAACTGCATTTTTAAATGGTGATTTAGAAGAAGAGATTTACATGGAACAACCCGAAGGGTTTGTTTTGCCTGGACAAGAAACGAAAGTGTGTAAATTGGTTAAATCTCTTTATGGCCTTAAACAAGCTCCTATGTAATGGCATGAGAAGTTTAATAATATTGTTATATCCCATGGATATAAAGTTAATGAGGCCGACAAATGTATATATAGTAAATTTGAAAATGGTGTTGGTGTTATTATTTGCTTATATGTGGATGACATGTTAATATTTGGGTCTAATCTCAAATATGTTGAAGAAATCAAAAGGTTTCTTTCATCAAAACTTGATATGAAAGATCTTGGAGAAGCTGATGTGATTTTAGGAATCAAAATTGTGAGAAAGGATAATTCTTTAGTGTTATCTCAATCTCATTATATAGAAAAAGTTCTAAAAAGAAATAATCATTTTGAACTTAAGCCAGTTGCTACACGAGTGGATCCTAGCATCAAATTAATGAAAAATACTGGGCATGCTATGGACCAACTTAAATATGCTAGTATTATTGGGACACTAATGTATGCCATGCATTGCACTAGACCAAACATTGCTTATGCAGTGAGTGTATTGTGTAGATTTACAAGTAATCCAGGACAAGAGCACTGGAATGCAATTTCTAGGGTGCTTAGATACCTGAAGAGGACTTTGGATTATGGCTTACATTATGTAGGATATCCATCTGTTTTAGAAGGATATAGTGATTCAAGTTGGAATAATCTTGAATCAAAATCCAAGTCAACTACTGGTTGGATTTTTACGCTAGGAGGAGAAGCTATCTCTTGGGGATCCAAGAAACAAACATGTGTATCAGATTCAACAATGCAATCTGAATTTATAGCCCTAGCAGATGCATGTAAAGAAGCAGAATGGCTTAGAAATGTGTTGTATGATATTCCTTTATGGAAAAAGCCATCACCTTCTATTATGATAAGTTGTGATAACCAAGCCACAATTTATAAAGTTTCGAACAAAATTTACAACGAAAAATCTAGACACATTAGTCTAAGGCATCAAATTATAAGAAAATTACTCAAGGAAGGAGTAATTACAGTCGACTATATTAAAACGAACAAGAATTTAGCAGATCCTCTGACTAAAGGTCTTGTTAGGGAGATGATATATATCACCTCAAAAGGAATGGGACTAAGGTCTATTAAATAAAACAACTATATTTAATGGGAACCCAACTCATATCTTGAAAATATAGATAGAGTTCAATATGGTACAAACAAGTTAAATTATAGTTATGGAACACTAAGAATTTTATACAAAAAGTTCCATTCCTATGGGCCTAGTGTTGGTTTTCTGCATGTTAGAGGATGAAGGTTACTTCTTAATAAATCATATAAGTGTGACTCGCAGAATCACTAAAGTTGATTTACCTATTCGAGTGTCGAAAGTGTGGCCCTTTTCTATGAAATCAAGACCAATCCTAAAGCGCTCGTGAAATCAAGATTAACACAAGGCCATAAAAGTGCATGCCAGAAGAACACTTATAAACTTAGAAATCGGTATGTGTGATAGTTCCAGCTAGTCTCAAAAGGTCCTTGGTTCAAGATACGTTCACCACAGCACCTTGATGAAGCTTTGAATTATTTTCACTATATGGAAGTTTAAGTCCGAAAGACACTTCTCATTTATGTACTAGATTTTAGCGATAATGCCAAAAGTTATTTATTGTCTTTTTGCTTTGCTCTCTTGTGTATATTGAAATTGGTGGGGGAATGTTGGATAAATTTCAATATTTATTGATATTTTATTTTTTAGTTGTTAATATTTTATTATATTATTGGTGTTTTATTTTGAACATAGTTTGGGTTTTAATTTAGAAGGTAGAAACATGAGCAAATGGGTGTGAATGATATGGGAGTACTCAAAATCCCATATTGTCCCACATTGGAAGAATACTACAAAAAGTAATGGTATATCAACTAACAGACAACTAAGATTCTTAATTGACAAGTCAAATAAGAGGCTATGATCCTACGCATCGCGGTGGTGCTTAAGCACCACCAATTACGACACGTGTAAGCGCGACACACGGCGCGCGAAAGGGCGATTGGGCGACTTAGGGCGCATTGCGCACTTTGACGCGCACTTGGCACTTCGCACGTGTGCATCGTCGCTTGGAGCGTGGGAGCCTAAAGATTTGACGAGGTAAAACAGATCAACGGTTGTGATTAAACGATTCGATCAAAGGGTTTAAAATCTCAAACGACTTGATCTAAACCATTAGATGAACTCGTAGGGTTTCGTGTAGGGGATGTCCATTCGCTTACGATGAGACGCCTAATCTGAACCGTTAGATCGCAGCTGTTCCAAACAGGCACGATCCAACGGTTGCTGAGTCACTTCATGAAGAGCTGTGACTGTTGAAGAACAGTCACATAAATGGCTGTAAAAAGATTTCCAGGCCTCTATTTTGGACACCGAAAATTGCTAGTTTCTCCTCTCTCCGTCCTCTATACTTTGGCATTATCAAGTTACAAATTCAGAGTGTTCTCGGTTTGATCAAACAGTACATAGTTTGAATCAAACAACTATTCATACACTGCATTGTATCCTGAAGGCAGATTCTATAAAACCCATAGTGTACTCGCGGTTCTGGTTCTGTCTCAACCGGATTGGGAGAAATTTTGCCTAAAAGAAAGCGTTCCAAGAACGTGCCTTGCAGAAATTAATTAATATATTTCATTCTTTCCATAACAAAACTCCAACAAAAAGGTCTATCTATGTTATAAGGTAAACAGAATGTATAACAAATCAGTACAGATTAAAAACAAATTTGACATAAGAATCTAATTGCCTCTACTATTACTTTATTAGTATACTTTTTCCCACTAAATGCTTTGAATCTTTCAAGCTTGACATCCCTATGAGTATACTTGTTATTCTGAGAATATTTCAAATCTTGGTGATTGTATTCCTCCACAACTGGCACAAAGGAAGGCCGACGTAAATTTTGAAGATCTGTTTCACCGACAAAGTAGAGAGTCATGGCTGAGTAATTTAGTTAGTGGACCAACCAAGAACCAAGATATAACATTCCTCTAATACACCATTCAACTTCATCCCTGAGGTTCAAACAATGATATCATTCCGAATTCACTTTTAATTAGAAGCTCAAAATTTCTTATGCAATTATCGAAAAAAAATAAGCAAAATTAAAAATAGTAACTAAAAGAGAGATAAAAAAAAGGGATAAAGAATAAAGGAAAAGGCACTTCATATGTTGTTGTGATGAAATCCCACAAAATTCAGGTTGCTTCCTGAGTGTCGAATTTTTGACAGAATTTTAAGGATAATGACCCATAAAATCTAGATTGATAAATTTTTAAGAACCATTTTTCCCATTGTTTTGAAGTTCCAAAATCGAGGGGACGTGGGGTTGTTGGACTGGACATGGACATCTAAAGGTGGAGTGCTAATAAATTACTTTCACATTCTCATTTTTCTTCTAGATTAATCTAACATATTGAAAAAAGAAAACGTTAGCATATATATATATATAGTAAAATTTTGTAATACGACAAAAATAGCTAGTTTTAATAGTAAAAGTTAAAAGTAGATTAAAAAATGGCAGGTGTTTTGGTGCATACATGGACAGAGGTAGTCCCTAGATCTAAAATAGTAAGTGGGATTAACCGAGTAGTATAGGAATATTATCGTCAATACTCAAATTAGCAGTGGCACCAGATGCAAGTATGGCCAACTCTGTCTGTCTCGGTTTAACAATGGAAGAGGAAATATTTTGTACTTCCATGAGAATATGAAGGAGTCATTTAGGAGCAACTAAAAGGTGGAGGATGATTAGATAGAAAGAGAGAGAGAAAATAAAGAGACGTGAACTAATTAGGAGCAAGAGAAAGAAAGCGTGAAACAGAGAAAACTTTAAACGAAACGATTTTACAAGAGTTTTTGAAAAGTTTGATCTACACGTTTGAGTACCAAAGGCTTCTTCATTTTTTTTATCGGTTTGGTCTACAAAGATTTGGGTATTAATTTCTGCTTGGCCAACGTGGATTGATTTTAAAGTTTACTTTACGGGGGAGGATAAATAAAACTCTGTAAGGCCTTTTGGAATAGATAAAGGATTTCAATCCAATGTAGATAGTAAAATTAAAGAGTTTTTATATTGGAATAAAATTTTTGACATAAATTTTGATTGAAATCACACATGGCGATGTGGTATTGGTCGGTTCCCTTATCCTACTGGCATAGACCCCACAAACTAACCAATAGAAACCCTCCATCTAATTTGGTATCTCCACTTTCGATAAAAAATTCGGTTGCAATAGCATTTTTGAAAATTAAATTCTTCATGGAGAGGAGCTACAAATGCATTTTTTAACCAAATTATTAGAATCATGTAATTATTTTCCCTGCAAATGAATACAAAGTTTACAAAACTTTCATGTGTCCTTACATCACACCCATGCGCCGCCTTTATCGAGCTGCAGAAATTGCCTCAACTCACAATGCATAAAGAGAAAAATGGAAAGCTTAAGGAAATTATTACTTAGTTTATCCATATTCATACACCTCATGCATAGACAAATTTGTAATGATCAAAACACAGTAAAATCATTAGCCATTCATAACAGTAACATCATAGATAACACTACCTTATCAAGAACGAAAATGCTAGATCGACACAAAATCCGGACACAAAAGTGCGATACAATTAGCGTGTCAGAACCTCATTCGCTTGTGTCTGGATCCAACCAAGAGTGTTTCCTTATTAAGTCTGACACGAACGAATTAAAATGTGACACGTTAACTAGGTTGAACTTTTGTGTCGCGATTTTGTGTAGGACATCAATAAAACCGTTATTAGTTACATTGCCAAGTTCATACAATACTTCAGAGAGTACTCGGTTGTAAAAGTCTCAACCCTTAATTAATAATAAAAAACATTAAGAAAAAAAGTCAACTATCTGTTAGGCTATTAATCCAAGCACTAAATGTTCTCGGTCTCCAATGTTTCCTCCAACACTATCCACAAGGATAAAAAAAGGTAATGAAGAATCAAATGTCTCAATAAAAGGACGTATTTAATCTCAACGTTGATACCTACTAAAGGAACTAGCATGTACTCCGCACGATGCGCGGGCGAAAATGTATATTACGAATATTGTTGAACGAAATATATTATTTCAAGATATTCCTAAAATTGCATTATTTCATTATATATAACTAACATATGTATTGACAAAGTATTGAAATACCAAACAGTATCCATGAAAAAGTTAATCCTCATACATGTATTTTATTAAGGAAAACCTAAAACATAAAGAAATTTCATTTATAAAATTGAAAATATCTTGAAAATTTCAAGTGTCATTATGGTGACTCAATCTATGATCTCTATTCCGTTGCTCCTGCAAAATAACGACAATTTATTTTAAAATATAAACATGTTTTAGAAACATTTGTATAACATTATCAATCAAATTGAAAAATGAAATACATTGCAAACTTTTTAAACAAGATTCTTTAAGATGTAGTCAATTAAAATACACTTTACCTATGAAATTAGAGATTAATCAAAACCACTTTCTCATTCCTGATCTAATCTAGCTGTCAGCTTCAAACCTATTATTGTTGAAGATTATGAAAACCATGCCGGCCAGAGATAGATGCTTTAAACTTGTTGAAGAATGAAATTCTTTAAATTGGTTGCAATAATCTTTTTTACTTTTTATATAGGTCCATTGTCTTTAATCATTGAAGTGTGAAATTACACACATTAAAGCAAAATAACTCATAGAATCATTTTTTCCAAATCCAAAATAAATCCATATTAAAATAATAATATAAAAATACCAAGTCAAAGAGATAATTAGCAACAAAGTACAGATTAATGCATAACTCATAATACATATCTACCTATTTGTATATTCTTTTTTTTACCTATAAAAGAATATTATCATAAATCATAGATCACTGAATAACATTTAACTTACATAGTAGCATTAATAGAGGCCCAAAATTTTCCACCAGGGAGTTCCAACCATGCCCCATATTACAATGTTAACAAAAAACATGGTAATGCCCAGTTTAAAAAAATCCATAAGTTTTACAAAACCAATTCCATAATATACAGCAGCCTGATAACTGTTATAATGTGTTAGCATGCCAAAGAGATTTGTGTTGTATGCCAAAACTAAGGCTGACAACAAATCGGGAACTTTAGTTGCCAAATACATCGCAAGAAATGAAGAGTACTTCATTGGTTTTTGGGATCGTGAATTCGTATCTCAAATTAAAAGAGAGAGAAGAAGGAAGATAAGGATAGAAATGGGGAAAATGGCAAAAAAGTGATCGTAAAAAATCTAGAGAGACTTAAATAATATATGACAGGAAATTATAGAGGTAGAGGAGAGGAACCATAAAAGAGAGGGGAGGGGAGAGAAACTAAATGAAGAAGATGAATGGTTGGGTGTTTCGTTTGGTACTTCATTGGTTTGGTTATTTTGATATTTCGTTTTGTATCTCTTCAATTGATATGGGGTTTTGTTTTTTCTCATTTACTGATGAGAATAAGAACGCTAATTTCAATATCGCATTTATTGTCATTTATATCTCTACTACTACTCTTTTAGATGCATAATATAGATTAGTATTGTTAATTATTGATGCAAAAAACTAGACGAGGCTAATTAATTATAAAAGTGGTTCGGCTTAAGAAAAAAATCTACATCTACTATTGTGTACTGCCTTGAGGATTATTCAATTGCCTCTCTTTTCGTGTGTTCCTGTCTGTCGGGTTTACAATGTATTTATAGTCTTCAGGGGGTGTACAAGAGATGGAATATTAAAAGATGGAATGTCTTTATATCGTAGACATTTACATATGTACAATCATTAATATATACAACTGTTGGTGTTTGACTTCCATATTGGTTGCCATCCCTGGTGTTGGTTGGTATCCCAGGAGTTGGTCGATATTCCATCCTTAATGACTAGGATTAATCTCCCACTATATAACACGTATCAGTATCTGAATGGTCCATGTAGATGAATAATTATTGGTGTCAATAGAAGCCCACAATGTGTCATGCTTGAAGTTTTTACAAGAGTATTGAGCATTTGGCTCTTAAAGTTGTTCAGGCAACAATTTTAGGCCTGGTCGGTTTCCAACTTCCCCTACTTGTAAAAATTTATGGTTTAATTATGGCAATATAATGTGCGTGGCATTTTTGAAATTATCCACAACTTTAACGAATCATTTTTGGGCAAATTCGTCTTTTTCGTCTTTTAGCTGCCATCAGTTCAATCGACACTGTTTTTTAATCATTGCTTTTTCAGTTTTTGAGGTAACATTTAAAGAGCGAAAAAAGCCACGAACCTTTGCTATCTCAAATCTTCTGAGTGTTTCCGGGCTACAGTGTCTTGAAGCTTTCTTTTACTTTCTCGAACGATCATTTTTTGTTCTTCAGTTCTTGTTGAATCCTTAATTCCTGTAAGAATTCTGTCGTTTCCTTCTATTCTTCATCATGGTTTACTCTATTGATTCTCTTAATGAATTCATAAATGAATTTAAAAATTTCTCTTGGGTTATTTGGGAACATGTTATTTCACCTGCTGATTTTTCCTCACTTACTGAGCGTTACTGGTTTCCATCTATTTTTATTGCTGAGTGTGGGTTTTCCTTTACTGCCAACCCACTATTCCTTGAATTTTGTCAATACTTTGACGTTGTCCTTGCTAGGGTAGCCCCAAATACTTAAAGGGTTGTAAATGGAGTATATAGGTTGAATCAAATCTATGGAACCCATCTGAGGATTCCAAAAATAATGTTTTGTTATAAGTGGGTGACTAGCGACACCACTTTTTAATTAATGATTAGGGTTGTAAATAAAGCATTAGTAGTTAATCTTTTAGACTCTAATATGGATTATTTTGAGCATGGGGTTATTGTAAAAAAATGGCAATACGCCCCTTTGATTGGAAATGTTGGCCTAGGTGCCCTCATTTTGGCAATGGGATAGGTTATTTCACATTTAACTGCTTTGCCTTGTACATATCTGTTTAAATATTACACTAATTGTTGCTCTATGAATTCTTATTACAGTTGATCAGAAGAGAAGGTGCCCTAAGGAAAGTGAAGTGAATCTGAGGGAGTTAAAGTTTATTTGGGGACTTCATCAAAGGATTGGCAAGGAGCACGTTAGGTCTGCATCTTATTTGCTATAGTACAAGAACACACTCTCTTCCTTTATTGCTCGTACTACTCCTTCCCTTGTGATTGACCTTGAGCAAGAACCCCCTCCCACTTCCTCAGCCACTTTATCTGGCAGTGGTGACCTTGCTTCCCTTTCCCCTTCCCCCTTAGATTCAAATTTTCCCCTTGCTATATCCATGGGGAAGAGGAAGATTCCCAAAATTTTGGGAGACATGGCTGCCAATCCCCCTTCCAAATAAGTTGCTGCATGGGTGAAAAATAAAAATAAGACTGGGAATAAGCCCACGGCCAAGAAAATAGAAGAGAGCCCCCTGAAAAGAATAAAGAAAGGGTTGCCTTCTAAGTTAGCAGAAGGTTTTTCTACTCATCTCGACCAACGCGAGTTGGTTGACATATCTTCTTCTGCCTCTCCAGTGGTCTTTGGTCTTGGATTAGCAAAAAAATAATAAAGTCTATGACTTTGCTAGACTACAGGAGTGCTGCTGCTTCATTGCCTCGCTCCAAGAGTTCTGACGGGGCTTCTCAAAACCTTGCTCTGGTATATTCTTTTTTCCTTCTTAAATTTTTTGTCTTTGGATTTGTTCTTCACAATACTTACTTTCCTTATTATTCTTGTACAGTTCCTCGTTGACTTCAACAATATATTGGAGAAAGACGAGGATTTGAGAGATTCTTCCTCTGGTGAAGTTGAAGAAGCTTTTAATGAGCTGAAAAAGTCATTGCTTCATTCCCAATAAGCATTAGCTTCTGAATAAAGACTTAGATGCTGACAAAGTCGAGTCTACCCAGCTGCAAAAGGACTTTGATCTTGAGAGAGTTAAGTCTTCTCAGCTACAAAAGGACTTAGATGATGAGAGAAGAGGGTTAAGGCCATAGAGGATGGCTTCAACAAATGTTGGGACAAGTCCTTTGGAGCAGCTTCTTCGCAAATTGAGTTTGTGAAGAAAAAGTTCTTCAAGGATGAATGGTCTATTGCTCTATTGGAGGTCGGCACTCCAAAGGATTCTGAGCTATTCTCGTGAAATGATCATGGGACTCCACCAAATATGGATGAGGAAGTTGATGATAGGGATTCCGGTGAATCTTTGATAATGGCGGAGTCTGCCGATCAACACCAGGACGTTGATTCTACTTCGCCCTCCAAAGTTAATCCTTCTCCTCCCTCAGCTCCTTCTTTTTCTTCAGCTAATCCTGAGGCAGATAAGAAGAAGGTGTAAAATCAAGAAGCTTTTGTTTCCATTTTTTCAATAGTTTTACTTTTTCTTTTCTTTTTTGAAGATGTATTTATACTTCCCTTTTTATTAATGCAAATATAGATATTTATGTTCCTTTGCTTGTGTTTTTTAATACTTTGCACCTTATTGATTGATGACTTTCTTCTTCTTAATAGTTTATGGATAAATTAGAACACTTCTCATCTACAGATTCCGAGATACTCCAGAGGTGTAATGAGATTTTCAAAGTTGGTCACTTATCTCTGACTGATGCCGACCTAGGGGAAGGGGTATCCGAGCAAGCCAAAGAGGCTTATATTCATCTAAAGTGTCTTGTTGATCGTGTAGTGGCTAACAATGTTGCATACTAGGAAATGATTGAAGAGCTGCAAGAGGGAAATAATAAAGCTATGGCACTTTTTCATGAGGATTATGAGAAGAAATTCCAAGACCTTAGTGAAGGTTGGGGCTTTGAGCAAAAGTTGGTTAAATTTTCTTCTCATTTTCGAAGATAAGAAGTCCTGCTGAAACGTGAAGTAGATGAAGTAAGGGACATTGCTAAGCTTTTAGAGGAATAAAATAACAACTTGAGAGATGATATTAATGCCCTGAATTCACCCATTACTATTATTGCTACTACAGATGAGGGTCATTCCTTCTTAGAGGCTGGAAATTAAAGGTTGAGTGAGGAGTTGTAGGCTCTAAAGAAAATAAAACCAGCTTATTCGTCTTCTCGAGATAGAGTCAGACCTAGAAGAGGTATTGGCCGATGTACTATAGAGGAAGTCAGGACCCAACAAGCCCTTGCCAATCAAGCTGCGTATTTAAAATCTAAAGATCAAGCTAATACTAAGATGTCCCAAAAGATACAAACCTTGTCTGAACAACTATGCATTCAATCTTGTCAATTACAAGTTAAGGATGGAGTGTTGAAGAAACTGCATTCCTAAGTTGATAGATTAACATTTCAATTCCATAAACAACCAAGGGAAGTCTGGATGGACGGGTATAATGAATCTCTGGGGCATCTTGATGATAAGCTTAAATAAGCTAAGAATGAGAGCTATAAATAGGGTTGGATACACTACAAGAAAAATACCTTTTTATGACACTCGAAAAATTAATTTAAAGACATTTATTATAAAAATGTCATTTAAAGGTTAATATTGTTATTAATATGACGTCTTTGATATAAAATGTCATTTTATATATATTAGAATTATTTTTAATGACACTTTAAATATAAAAATCATATTTGATTATAGATATTATGGCACTTTTTAAAAAAAATTATCCTAAATATACATATTATGACGTATTTTTTGTTCCCTTAAAAATTTGAGACTCCCGCCTCCTAAAACATTCACACCCGCGCGCTCCTACTTTACCCACTCTCTCCCTCTCCCTCTCTCTCTATCCCTCGTCGTCTCTCTCTCTCTCTCTCTCTCTCTCTCTCTCTCTCTCTCTCTCTCTCTCTCTCTAACGCAACACGTCACCCACCGTCTCTCTCTCTTTCTTACTCACTGGATTTCTCTCTCTATTAGGTCTGGAATTTGAAGATTTGAAAGCTGAATCAAAGTTGAAATCTCACACACGGTAGTCACGCTTCACGCAATTAGGTCTGCAATTTGAGGTATGCAATTTATCATTTTCTTTTCTCCTCAAGTGCTTCTCTATATTTTTTTCTTTATTTTCACAAAAAAATATCTTCACTAGCATGAAGGGCATCAATTAAATAATCTGACCATATCCGTCGTATTAGGGTTTTTTGATACCTATCCTCTAATTTTTCAGTCGCCAAAGTTCTCTGCCACACTTGTAATCGTAAGCAGGGACGAAACTAGGAATATAGGTTGAGGGGGAATATAATTTTTTTTATTAATTAAGCTAAAAATGATTTAATATTATTTAATTTAATTAATAAAGTTATTATTAGAAAACTTTACAACTCAAAATAGTTATAATTTGGATATTATTATGATTTCATGTCTTGGGATTTATATTATATACTAAATTATATTCCTAAATAATATATTGTGTTGGTAAAAGTTGTTAAAAAAAGCTTAATGGTATACTCTACAAAATTTATAGGGTATGATTCTGAATTTTTCCAAAGTTGGAGGGGGGCATGGCCCCCATAAAAAAGGACCATCTTTGTCCCTGAATCTGGTCACGTTATTTATTGTTATGTGTCTGCAAATACTTTATCTCCCTTGTATCTATGTACATTGTGTTTGACATGGTGCTTGATAAAATTTACAACTAGTGGGGTTCTTTTTTTATATATACTTTTGACAATTTCAGTAATATAGTTTCTAAACAAAACAAATTAAAGATAATATAACCACATGCTCTGAAATGAAATAAAATTTGGCAATTGATGTGCAAGGTGGGTTTATATCAACAAATACGAAAAAGAAACTAATGCACCATTCAGTACTTTTGTTATGGATGTACCTTCTCATGTATTTTTGGGGTCGTGGCCATACTTTTGGATTGCATGTGTAGGTGACATTTAAGAAATTTGTCCTTTTATGATTTTTACAGTCATTGAAGATTACACCTTAGAGTCATTGAAGATCGACCTTAGAGTCATTGAAGATCAGAGTATTCAATAATGCAGTGTTAGGTCTGCAATTTCACATTGAAGGTGTGTGACATAATTTAAGTTCATACATAATGAAAACATTGAAACCATTCCATAAATAATGAGACCATTATATTCATTGAAATTTCTTGAATTTAATATTCATGGTCGATAGAATTTATTTTTTTGAATTTTCCTTCTCTTTTCTTTTCTCATTTTTTGGGGATTTTTCGTTTATACGTACTTATCTCAGATGATTCAGTTAAATGTAAAGATTTAGTCCTTTTTTTTTAATTTCACCCACCGGTTATCTCTCTACAGGTCGCTCCTTCTAAACATTTGTGGTGCAGCCGCCGTTGTAGAGGAAGAAGCTTGGGGTGCAGCTGCCGTTAACATTTGGGGTATCTATTTCTCTTTTTTTTTTCATTTCTCAATCTGCTAATGTCTGCCTATCGTTTACTATTCCATTTTGCTTTTTTTTATTTTTATTTTTATGTTTTCACAATTGTGAGTATCAACTTCTTTTAATTTCTTCACAGCAAGTTTAAAATTCTTAGCTTAATGCATTTATTATGCTTTTCGGATTAGATTTGTTTTCCTTAAAAATAAAAAAATACTGGATTTATGATATTCGTTATTAACATCTTTTTAATGATTAATTTTTGAAATAAAGTAGTATTTAAGATAATATCAATAAGGATATATCTTCGAGGAAATAAGTTGAAAAAAATAAAAACAAGGTGAAGGTGGGAGTGCCTGCAAAAGTATTATGGTATTTTCCACCCATTCCCAGGTTCAAAAGGTGGTTTCAATCTGTAAAAACTGCAAAGGCCTTGACTTGGCTGAAAAAGAATGACAATTTGATGGTAAGTTACGTCACCCCGCGGATTCTCCTGTATGGAAGTTGGTGGTTGACTACTTATAATCTTTATAAATTTGGATACATACTACTTATGAGGATTGAAAAGAATATGATTTAACAACACTCTTGATAATTTTCTTTATTATAGGGAGATTTGAATAAGCAAGTCCATGATGGAAGCTTAGTAAGTTAAGGGACTTCAAATTTCTTAACCTTGGCCTAAAGAGTTTGTGCTGTCGTGTGTTGAGGTAATTTTTTTTCCTTTTTTTTCTTTTCTGAACATAGATTTTCTTTGGCATCAAATCTGAAAAATGACCAGGGGTCTATTTTCATTTAGATGGTTAATATTATAATCTTAAAAAGAGAGAGTGGAAGCAAGAAGACACCCATATACATGCTAAACAATTAAAAAACTCTGCAGAAAAACTATTTTCTTATTTGTTTTTGTGCATTTGCTCTTTACCAATGGTTCAACCTTACAAATATTCCATTGTGGGTAACTTTTCTCATGGTCGTCCCACCTTGGATTTTATACGTAAGAATTTTCAATCCGTTGGACTTAAGGCTGTTATTCGTATGGGATTGTTAGATCAAAAACATATTCTGTCAATTGTGAAGAGAATTTTCGATGAAGGATCAATGATTTATTGGTAGGAGTCTAGTGAACACGTTTAAATGGCCTCCTAGGTTAATACGAGATGTTGAAAGCTCTATAGTTCCTATTTAATCTCCAACTAACTTGGACGGCAATCTCAAATCTTCTAAACGTTGTAGTGTGAAGTATGAGGAACACTTGATCACATACTTTGAATGACCTATCCTATCTTTTCTTATCATCACAGTGTTTATCTCTATTATGAGTTTGATTGAGGTTCTCCCAAAGTAACCACCACATCAAATATTCTATTGCACCTATTATGGTGCCCATATCAATAAGGAATAGACTGTCGAGGAGGTGCAAATACACATTGTGCCCGAATTGGAGAACATTCCAAGCTGAAGATAAAATGAAAATACCATCGGTAGATAGAGTCCAAAATAGAGCAGGTAAGATACTGTTGCCCAAAACATCAACTCGAAAACATCTGTGAATCAGGTTATGAAGCATCAATGAATTAATCTTTTGAAAATCCCACTAACCTTGAAAATAAATGAGATCAGAAATCGTTAAAGAATTATCAATTTGAGAAGAAGCAACAAGACCATCACCAGTCTAGTTATCCTAATTCACATTAATTTCACCTTTACTTATTATCCACTTTGAATTTTGTTCAGTAATATCTCTACACTTAACCATTCTCTACCACACACGAGATCATTTACTTTTATTAGCTTTAACTGGATGGTTTAGTGTACAATACTTAGCATTTACAACTGGATCAATGATTTATTAGTAGAAGTCAGCCATGATCTTTTCAAATAAATTAATAACTTTTGGGGGAGCTTGAATAGCTTCCAAAATGAAGATAGGAATTATTTTCACTGAGATCCCAAACTACTGACTTGATTTCATCCTCATTAGGCATATAGGTGAGCAAGTGTCCACTGAATATTGAGCTCAGATACACCAACATGATTTCATCCTCTTTTCAACTTTTGTTTCAAGACACACCATGTTGACTAATTTGTGCATTCTATCAAATATTTATGCATTCCATTTTTTTTTTAAATTGTGAATTGGCTTATTGGTGAACATTTTAATTCAATGATATCTTACAATATTCACATACAAATTCATATATGCGACATACGAAAGAGATTTAGCCAGTTCACTTTACATTTATATCCCAGTCTAGCGAAACGTCACAGAACAAAAAAAAAATAATGTCTGTAGTAATATTTCTCAACAAATCTTTGATCAATCTGGCAGAGTTGTGGTTGGAAAAGTCAGTCATTACTAGTCAAAACTTTGATCAAATTCATCCCAGCAACATTTTTGGGTCTATATCGGTTGGAGTTCTTGCTCAGGAAAAACAGCGTCGACAAGCTTATACGCAATAAGGGATTGCTGCCTACGTTTCCAAATAAATCATGCCCCGGAAGCTGATAGTCCAAGAACAGACGTTACAACAATTGCTATAATCACAGCAGGGTAATGTTGCTGCCACCATGTCCTATTTGATTGGTACTCTATGTTCCTATCAAAAAATTGATAATTCCCAAAGGTTTCCAGAAGATAGACACGGTGTTCAGCTAACCGAGCAATAATACTCGTTGCAGAGGCATTCGAAATGTAGTCAGCAGATCCTGCTGGGAAAATGGCCCATCTTAAGAGGGAATTGTTTCCTTTTGATGTAAAATTCAGCATGTGAACCTGCAAAGCATTTACATTCAGATCATGAGCCATGAATTGAGTAAGCTTGAAGATGGAAGGCTTAAGATCTGAGTAGTTGACACTCAACAAGATAGAAAACGTTACCAGCCCAACTTTTAGTTCCCCTGTGGGAATATAATGTGGAGGTCCAACGGGAGCCAATGAAGGTGGCATATCTGCGATAGATTTTCTTTTATCCACTGCTGAAGGAATTGGTGTAGGCGCACCAGAAACATGAAGTCTTTCCCATAAGTCAGAACAATTAGTTTTCCAGAAACCAATCTTTTCATGTTCACGATCATATGTTAAGAAAGTATTACGAACAAAAATTCCTCCTAAAAGAGTGATTGGATCCTTTCCATTCTGGAAAATCCTCAGGCAATATGCTCCAGGAACTTTTGAATGTCGGAACAAGTAGTTTTCAGGAGATAGCGATAGCTTCTGTCCATTACCAAATACCGTACAACTGCTGGAAAGGTTTTTGAGAGTTGTGAAACCTCACTTCCAGCACCGGAGAAGCAAATGTCAGGATAATTTGGGTCAAGCCAAGAAGATTGGTAATGGGGGCAGAGCCATTTCAGTGTCCCTTAGTCTACAGAAATCCAATGGAGGCAATCAGGTCAAAATTCGAACTCTAAATCTTCTACCATTTCTAGGTCTCAATGATTAATTCTCTAATAAAGAAAATAACGATTATATCTAAGAAGGGGCCATTAGAAGAATTAAAAGTCATGCTAAGATGAATAAAATTTGTATGTTAGTGGTGTTAGAGACAAATCAAGCGAAAGAAGCTATTTCCAAATATTGTTATAAGTTTGGTTTTCCCAATTATATGAAGTTTTGTGTATTCCAAGTCTACTAATTAGTCTCGACACTGACTGATCACTGTGATCTCATTCATATTTTTTTTGTTAAACATAGAAAGAAAATTACCAATCTAATGCACAATCATATATGAATACAAAAGGAATATGTTTTTACCCTCTGTTTTTTCATTGGCATCCTTGTGATTTTGAGGAAATAAACTGTACAAGAGTAACTGTTCACATTTATCGACCTAGGGTTAAAAAATGTAATGTGGTATTTATAATGCATTTACAAATCCTAAAGATATTTGTATCGATACAAAAGCTATAGCTGTCATATTCACCACAGGCTTCATCCAAAAGGGAACCACACTGACTGATACATTTATCAACCTACAGTCATTTAATCCGTTTGTGGGACCACTATCTCAACATCAACGTCCTTTTTAAATTGCAGGCTAGTCCCTGGTTGTGTCTTCAATCCATTTTCTCAAGCAAAACCAAACTCGGGTGTAGTTTTCCAATCGGCAGGTGGCCAGTTCGGATTGACTCCAGGTTTCCTTTTTAACTTTGAGAGGTTATGTTCGTCAATCATTATCAAAGCTGGTATCTCCTCGTGATCTTCTAATGTTGGCGATTGAAGGGTCCAGACTGATTCTTCATCGGGGAGATTTAGAATCATCTAGCTGTTCAAAATGAAAAATTATGTCTGCTCCTCAGTAGAACCTGACTCTGCCATGGTTGTAATCATGTGAAGAATATCTTGTTTCTACCATATGAGTATGTACACTTTTTTTGTGCAATAGTGTAAGTTCACCTTATTCACAAACTAAAATAAGTTACTTCTTAGTGTCTTGTTTCTTTAGTTGTTTTGTGATTCTATGTATGATTTACATTTAAGTTAGGGGATTGGTGTTAGGTTTCAGCAGTGCCTTATTTCTTTAGTTGGTAGAGGGTGGGAGTGTTAGTGTTTATTTAGCATTGGCAGATATAAGTTATTTGGGTGTTGGAGTGAGCCCAAGAAATGTAGTAGTGTACCACGAGACCAATTTAAAGGAGGTTTATAGGAGGGTTAGGCTTGTTGAGTTTGGCTGTTCTTGCTGCTGTTCTTATAGGGTCTGATACCCAGGCTAAAGAAATATTTGGCATTCAGAAGAAAGCCAAATTCACAGATATGAAAGACCTTGTGTTTTAGGTGGTAGCCTATGGGTTAACTACAGCTTACTCAGTGGTGCAAGGGTTGAGGTGTATTGCGATCATGGTTAGAGGAAGTGTTTTGTCAGCAAGCCCTTGGCTTGCTTATCTTGTGTACCATAATCAGATTCTCAACGTGTGTGTTATCGAATATGACTGCGGGGGACTATATTGGTTAATAAGAAAAAAATTCAAATTAGTTCATCATCATTGGTTTAATTTCAGGAGGGTCATGTAATATTTATGCCCAATGCCCTATACTTTAAGTTTACTTTCTCCATATCTTCCTCTAATGAGAAAATGGTGTCAACAGATGGATTCTTATTAACCTCATTTGTTCTTAATCATCTAAAATAGGTAGCCTGACCCTGTATGAAAGATGATATCTTTTATAAAGGAGTGATTGAGAGATACAAAGGATTTCTGCATCTGATTAGAATAAACTCAGAGAGTAAATGGAAGGGCTTTTGCATTCCAACTTATGATATTGATCTTATATGGCATTGTCACCAATTGCATCCACTATTCTACTGTAAGGATCTGGTGGCAATACTCGGACAGGTACTGGAACATGATGACATGGATTCGAACAGAACTAAAGGTGATAAATAAAAGATGGAAGATACCAATTTTTAACTTAAGGAACGACCCACAACTGCTACAAATAAATTGTGATCTAGAGACGATCTGTTACACCTCCGAATCGTTGAGAAAAGAACGACCAAACTAATTTGGTTCATCACAGCACCTGCGAATCGGACGAACTCAAGATAGGCACAAATCGTCTGGGATATATCTTGAATAAAATATTGGTAAAATGATTTTAATACAGTCAGATTGTTTTCCTTATTACACAGATTGCATATAACTATGGAAAAATCTTTGAAATTTAATTTTTACGTTAAGAAGCTAATTCCACTCAGCTTGTTTAAATCCAACTATCTGATCTTAATAGACTATATAAAATATCAGACCCAAATTGAAATCACTTATAGTATTGGTAACACGATTATTCAGTTACTTGATAGGTATGCATCAATGGTGAAGATCCATATAGGTTCTATACAAGGAATGTGACTTATGGTGATTAATTTTTCTCTCTATATTTATGCGTATTTATGTGTATTTATGATGCACTATAATATATCGATATATTATGCAGGGAATATTGATAAGTGGCCAGTTTACAGGGGAGCAGATTCAAGCAGTGACTAATGAAAACTTGATTGTCAATGTTTCAATGGATGAACCCTTTCTCATTTTTTGGTCATTTATCTTCTTTATGTGTATAATAATAAATGAATGTGTTTAAATACTACAAAAGGTAAAATTGAAAAATGATTTTGAACACATGAATAAAAGCATGCTTTATACCCCAAAAAATAGGGGGTCTGATTGCTACACTGATACTAATGTTTGTCGAACAAATATTTTATGTTTTGGGACACTAAATGCAATAAATTGAATCAATTTGATGTTAATCAATACCACATCACATACCACACATGCTTTTTATCTTAAAATAGTAAGGATAATAATATAGGAACATGGTTTAGTCTTATGAATTGTATGTGAGAATCTTGTCTTTTTCAAGTTCTTGTCTTCAGTCCTTCAAGGTACCTACTTTACTTGTATTGGAAAATTTATTATTTTTGAGTCAATTCAAGCTCATCCATCATGTGCTTGTTGTTTGGTGTAGCTTATACTGATAATTGCCTCGCTAACACATTACCTTAATAGTACACCGGTGATAAAAAAATAATCATCTCTCATAGATCTAATCAACTAAATAAATCGAAATCTTCTTACTGATGACAATCTTTTGAATCTATTGTTGTTTTTAGGTGCCCCAGCCAGTGCTCCCCCTCCCAAAAACTTTCATCACACATGCGCACCAGGTTTGATTCTCACTCTTACCCTTTCTGATTCTAGGTCTTTCCCCTTCATTATACTTTTCAAATCCTTATAGTCTTTTTAAAAAAATCTAATTAGTTTTGGTAATGTAGATTTTACAAAACTTACTTCTATCACAATTATTCCAATTCTTTTCAATAATGATTTCTTCTGATATTAAATTATACATTCCGTTTTCCAAGTATAAGATTTACATGCACAACATAACATGTCTTACTAATAACTCGTGTCCACAGGGATACCAAAATATGATGGAGAATTATCTTGAGAACGCAATTGTTCTCAAAGAAGGGCTAGAGCAGATAATACGCTTCAACATAGTGTCCAAGGAGAATGGAGTTTCTCTAACGGCATTCTCTCTGAAGGACAACGCTCGCCACGATGAGTTTGAGGTAAGTAGTATACTCTATATGTTGTAATAACCAACCCAATGATGTTCTCTAACATTAAATCAATGCCTTTTATTAAAATAAATGCCTTTTTGAAGTCATTGTAACACGTCAGACTGGATTTGGATCCTGCAAACCATAAATAAGTTAGACAAGATGTAGAAGTAAAGATGCAAGAATTGGCGATATTGGCTCAACATACTTCTGTAAGTTATTTAATTATATGCTAATACTTTTGTAACGATGTCTGCTCCAATTACTTTTAGTGAATAAAATAACATCTGAATTTGTTTGATAAATTGGGTCTCTTTTCATATTGTTGTTGGAGTTTTTTTTTATTTCTTAAAGAGGGCGGATAGTCCTATAAACAGAGGAAACTCTGCCCAAATTTTTAAAATTTTTGCAGTTATTTTTGTTATTTAGAAAATATGTTCGACTTAAACTATACACAACTTAATAATTTGGAAAAACTGGAATATCTTCCACAAGTTTAAATCACATGATTAACATATAACATAAATCGATCGCACATTCAGCGAGTCTATAGATACATGTATATGTACATACAAGCATATCACAACATTAAGATTCCCGATTTACAGAGAAAAACATTTATATATTGACTTTGCATCGATTCTCAACCTCATTATAAGACAAAGTAGATATTTTAAACTCACCAATCACAACAAAATACCAAATGAATGACAAAATAATATATAGATGGATACAAAAAATGCCTCTACCACTAGTTTACATCAAATGGTTTAACAAACAACATAAAACGGTTGCACATTCAAAAATCCATACAGGTACAATGTATATGCACATATTAGAATTGAGCAATATCACAACATTAAGATTTCTCATTTACATAGTAAAATGTCGAACGACTAGCATCGACTCTCAAACTCATCTTAAATACCTTAAACACATCAAACAATCACAACATTGAATCAATGACAAACAAATCAAAAAATAAATTAAACCATTACCGCTAATTTATATCATATGATTTAACAAACAACAGAAATATGATCGCTTACTCCAACATGAAGTGGTAAGAAGATAAACTAATCTATAAAATGAAGTGAACAAATTTATGGGGTGATACCTTTCCGGAATTTGATGGAGGCGGTGACACTAATGTTTGCACCTTTGGTTTTGAGAAGTATCAATCAAGACCCAATAAGCAAACCAACAAGTGCATTGGTAGTAATCTATGCGTCTTATAGTGTGGTAATCACACTTTAGATCCATGTCCGTGGTTAAAGTAAAAACAATTGGAGCATGAAAACATAAGATAAGAGCAAAACGATATGAAAAGAGGCATAAACACCTCACACGGGATCAAAGAAAGTTGTGGAAATAGCCCGAGTAGTCATGTGACTCACGAGTTTGAGATTTGATCAAAACTTGGAAATCTTAAGTGATAAAACTTGAAAATTGGGCTTTGTGGAAGAAAATGCAAAAAAACAATCAAACATTATGGAAAGAGGCAAACACACCTCATACATGATTAGAGTAACTTGTACAAACAACCTGTGTAGTTATGAGACTCGTGGATTCATATGTAGTTCTCAATTTCAAATTTCTAAGTATAAAATTTTAGAGTTGGGGTTGGAGCGTGGAAACGCAAGATAAGAACATAACGACCCAAAAAGAGGGATGCACACCTCACAATGGACTAATGTATGAATATTGTTAGGTTGTGCAGGTCGTGTGAGATTATTATTATATTTTTTTAAAACTCGGAAATGAGTTCGTTGAACCTTTACATTGATGGATTTAATTTTGTTTATCTTATATATGTTGAATCGGTGGAAGGGATTTATTGGTGGTTTAGTTGTGACTTTTGTTGTTGGTGAGTTTATTTTAATGTTAAAACAGGTTGGATTTCACGAATAAACAAAGGAAACTCTGCCGAAATTTTTTGACATTAATAAGTGTTCTAAATTGATTAAATCGAATAGACACGCATATGAAAATTGGGTATTGGTGGACGAAAAAGTAAAACAATTAATGAACATACCAGAAATCGAATATACACACGTATTTTTTGCCTAATTTTTTTAAAAATTGTTTACAATTATTTGTGTTATATAAAAAAATCTTTTCGACTTAAATTATACATCACTTAATACTTTAAAAAAATTGGAATTCATATGTTGTGTTTTACGTTGCACTAGAGATTCATATATGATACTTTGAACTTATGCAGGGGCATTTACTTAGAGGCATGTGAAAGGTGTATCGTTATCAGACAACATAATAGTGAACGTAAGCAGGAAGAGGACTTCGACTCATTGTTGCCTAAAATTATGAAGCGATTATTACTACGGAGGAACACTGAATTTTGATAGACAAATTTAATTTGGTTGATGTGCTAGCTCAATTTGATTTAATGTAGTTTTATTTGATGTGAGAAAAAAATATATTGGTGGGAGTGTTGTTGTATTTCTTGGCTAAACGATATAATCGATAATGTATCAATTCTAACATTGAATGTGGAATAAATGATTCTATGAATTTTGGTTTGTCTTTAGATTTATTTGTCGATTATGACATTAATATCGGTTATTATTTTTTTTATTATATGTTTAATTTATGACCGTTTATATTAAACCCTCATGTGATGAATTTTTTAATATGACCTTTTTGAAATTTAGAAAAATGTTTATCATGACGCTTTTTAAATCAAATATGGCATCTTATAGAGTATATTATGACCTTTTTTTGTAGCAGATATGATAGTTTTGAAAAAAAGGTCATATATAACATATACCTAATATGACACTTTTTATGGGTATCAATTATGGCACCCAAACTTATGACGTTTTTTATTGAAAAATAAAGTGTCATAAAATGCGCTTTATGACACTTAAAAAATGTCAGAAAAAGGCTTTTTTCTTGTAGTGATAAATGCTTTGACAGTGATGAAAGTGGATCCAAATAACTCAATGTGAGACTGGTATGATTCAGGCTTGCTTGTGCTTGACAATCCTCCTTTTAAGTTAGATGTCAAATGGATTCCTGTACATCGTATTCCTCAACACTTGATTTCAAAGTACTTGGGAGATTATGAGGTTCATGATGAATAGAGATCATCTGACCTCCTCACCTACTTGATCATCCTAGTAGAAGCAATACCAGAATGCTTCAAGATCTTAACTTCATCAACTCTCCTTATACTTTAGATGATCTTCCTGCTGGAATGGACCCTGTTTCAAAAGCTGAAGGGAAACGTCCTGCGGAATGAAACTTTGTACTTTGTTTTGTTAACACAGTCAAGTAATTGGTTTGATTTAATGAAATGGAAATTCGACCAACATATCTTATATTGAATGTTAATCCTTTCTTTGTCCTTATTTATATTGATACACTTTAATTAAGTTGAGTGAGTATCAATTGCAAATAAGTGCAGATGTTATATTAGCATACTTAGATTAAAATCTAAATTTAGAGCTAATAGGTTCCACTAGCATACTTACATTACAATATAAATTTAGAGCTAGTTATGAATACATAGGTTCTACTAGCATACTTAGGTTAAAATCTAAATTTAAATCTAGTTACCCGTGTGTCTCCAAAGGTTTTACTAATGCACCCAAGTATCGGATTTTTACATTGAATACCAGTGGTGTGACTAGGAATTTGTGGAATATGTGCTTACGTTCCTCTTAAGGAGCCTTTGCAATGTTATTCCTGTACTTTGCCCATTAGGATAAAGATCTTATTCTATCCTTATATTTGCAGACCAAGTTTCTTGAGGATTTATCATCCTGTTGACTTGGACTGCAAATATCCACAATCAAGTTTATGGCTGCTCTGAGCAACTTATTGCTTCTATCAAGCAACTTTTAGGGCAATGTTTGCTGACCAAGCAATAATTTATTACTTTTTATCAAGATAGTGTAGTGCATAGAACAAATACTCCCAACAAAATAAACAAAAAAAATGGAAAGAAACTGAAGATTTTATTAATATTGCAAGTTGAAAACTGATTACAACATCATGGATAATACTTTCGGAGATTCTCTGCATGCCATGGGTTTTTGAATTCTTCACCTTCAAAGGTTTTAATTCGATAGGTTCCAGGTCATATTACTGCTGAAACACGGTAGGGCCCATGCCAATTGTCTTCAATCTTGTTATTTTTTACAGAACTTTCTTCAACACATAATCTCCTTCCTTTAAGTTGGTCGGTTTCATCCTTTTATTGTAAAAATATGTTGTTCTTTACTTATAAGCCACATTGTACAGGGCAACATCTTCCCCTACTTCTTCTATCATGTCTAGATCCAACCTTCTCATGAGGTCACTTATCGAAGAGTTAAAATTTAAAACTCTATGGGATGGCAGGCCTAGCTCGATAGGAATGACAGCTTCAGTCCCAAATGCTAACATATATGGGGACTCTCCAGCTGCTGTTCGTGGTGTTGTTCGGTATGCCCATAAGACAGAGTGTAGCTCATTTATCCAATTTACCTTGGCATCATCAAGCCTTTTCTTCAACCCATTAAGAAAAGTTTCTAATTAATTGATAACAGATAAATAGAAATAAGAGACAAGAGATTTTTAAAGTGGTTCGGCTTAAGAAAAAAGCCTACGTCTACTGTTGTGTATTGCCTTGGGGATTATTCAATTGCCTCTCTTTTCGTGTGTCCCTGTATGTAGGGTTTACAATGTATTTGAATCTTCCTCGGGTGGTTGGCAGTGGCCCAACCAGGTCTATACCCCACATGGAAAATGTCCATGGTGAAGTGATTGGGGTGAGAGCAGCTTGTGGAGTTTTGCAAATTATAGAAAATTGCTAACATTTATCACATTTCTTGGAAAAAGTTTCACAGTATGCTCACATTGTTGTCCAGTAATACCCTTGAGTACTGATTCTTTGCAAAAGTGTTCTCCCTGCTATGTGATCTCCGCATGATCCTTCATGCACTTTCTGAATTAGATCTTGGACCTCTGATGGAAGCACACAACGCTACAAATTGACTATTAGTCCTCTTCTGTATAAAACACCTTTATCTAATACATACCGAGTTGCTTTGTTTATCAACTTATTTGCTTCCACCATATCTGCTGATAGAGTTCCTTCTTCAATGTATGCTCTGATTGGATCCATCCAAGATGGCCCCATATCCATGGCAATGAAATTGATCATCAAATCTTCATCTATTCTCCTATTGTCGAAAATCTCAATAGGGATAGTTCATCGGAGTTCAATTCTGGTAGCCGAGGCTAGCTGAACTAGGGCATCAACTTGGGAATTTTCTAACCTTGGAATTCTGTTTATCTGAACAACTGGAAATTTTGCAATGATTTCCATTGCCTTGGATAAATACCTGGTTGTAAATTCTCCTTTGGCTCCATATAAACCCAGTGTTTGGTTTACTACCAGATGAGAGTCATTGTGTGCCACAACTTTCTCGACACTCAATGAGTGGGCTAAACTCAGGCCTACAATAATAGCTTCATACTCTGCTTCATTATTTGAATCTTGGAATTAAAAACGTAGTGCATACTCAATATCAATACCATCAGGAGTATTAAGTATTATACCTGCTCCACTGTCGGTTGAACAAGATGATCCATCAAAATATAAGTTCCATATGGGGACGTTGTTGTCGAATGCTTAATCTATCAAACTCCCGTAGTGGAATATTTTTATCTTTGCTTCTTCATACTTTATGTTCATCTCTTGCATTCGGGAAGAGGAGTCTAGTAGGTCTGTGCTATCTTCTTCTGAAGAAAGTTTTTCGGGAGCTTTCTTGGTAACATTACTTTCTCCCGATTTTTGTTTTGTCTGCTCACTATAACACCCCGCTTAATTAAATGACGGGTGATCAGTCCTATACCCAATTAAGACAAAATTTACAGTTGGTTCATTCTTAGCATCACTATTGAAAAACATTTTTTTTTAATAAATCACCAAATATCCAACTAAGCATGTGTTAAAATTATTCAAATTTTAATATAAATAAAATTTCCACTTTTTAAAACATAAACCACGTAACACAATCCATTCACACCACGAATAACAATTGAGTAATATCAAAACTGAATTAAATGCAATTGAATAAAACTCTCCAGTTTAAATATCTTAATACAATAATCCCAACAAAATATAATTGAACCAAAACCAAAATAAGAACTGAATATGTCTTGGATAGGAAAGAAATAACTGGAATCCTCTTGGGCTACATGCCCTAAATGAAAGATCAACTACAGAGTATGAATCAATGAATATGAAAGCATTTAAACAAAGTCCATGTCTCCATAGCATCCATAGCTCGTCAAAATCTCAATCCTCTATGGTTGGCGTCCTTGCGGCTGGACACCTGATATAGGAGATACAAGAGAGAGGAGAATATGCAAGAAAACGGGTCAGAGCCCGATGTAAAAATAGTTTAGAAAACAGCAAGTGAACAAATGCTATATTCAGCAATTATTATATTCATGTTAGATTTATTGGACTCTCTCTTGAGATTCTCACCTCTCATCTAGAGTGCACACCTACCGTACCTTAACATCATACTAGTTAGTATTCGCCTGCTAACTAGTTCAAATCAGTGCCAACTAAATATAGCCCATATCTTTCCCACGTATTTCTCTCGCAATACAGGTAATATATATATATATATATATATATATATATATATATATATATATATATATATATATATATATATTCAATTTCTCTATAACATGGATAATCCTTTTTACAATTCAATATAATTAAGTACTCACTAACTTAATTCATTTCAGATTTCATTATCTTTCATGTCTACTTAATTCTCACAATAAACACTATCACAAGTATATATACACATTCACTCTATTATATATATACTATATTGCATCCTGAGGCTCAGCTGCGGTGCATGCATACTCTGCTATCATGTGCCAATATATCTCGTCATTGTATAGGGGACTGTTGATGTAAAAAATTAGATTGCTTCTAATTATTTAATCACAGATAAATATAAATAAGACAAAGAATTTTAAAGTGGTTCAGCCTTATTAGAATGGCCTACGTCCACTGTTTCTGTTATTGCCAAGTGTTTTGGAGTTCTTGATATGGAATTCTATCAAGAAAATCCGGTCTCTTTGAATGAGGGTGATACAATGTATTTATAGCCCTTAGGCTCTCATGTGAAAGGATGATACATTAAATGATATACATATGAAAGGGTGATACATTTAATGCCCTTTAAGCGTGTGCGTCAATGATAAGCATTCAATGAATAGTTGAACTATTGATTATCTGGCAATCAATGCTGTGGCCGAGATGCAACTCGGACCGCCTGAGCTTCATGATATTCAAGAGTTCCTCAGAGAGGTCTGAGTTCCTCGGAGAAGTCTGTTCCTCGGAGTGTATGAGTTGGTCGGGGAAATAAACCTCCTCGTTGCTATTGTGCCACGTAGATCGATACGTGTCTTCTTATTATTCGTCTATATCAGCATATTAATTTTGGTATCAACAGAAGCCCCCAATGTTTCATATTTCGAAATTTGAGGAGTATGGAACATTCTTTCTCGGTATATGGCAATATTAAATGACTTTCCTGGTTTTTAGGAGCATTTTCTCTGTATTCAAACTTCCCTCCAAATTCGCAGAATTCGCCTTTTTGAATTTTTATAAGCGCTTCGATCTTCGCGCACTTTTTGTCCTTTTAGCCGCCGGTAGCATAATAGTTTCTTTTTTGTAATCATTTCTTTCGCCGTTTCCCAAGACAAAGTATTTAAGCTTCATAGGCAATCCCATCGTCTTCTACATTTTCCAATTTCTGCTTTCGAATTTTCCATAGTCTTTCTCTCTCTTGTGCGTTCATCCTTTTCTTCGTTCGTTGTCAACATATCTCCCTTTTTCCTGTAAGATCTTCTTCCTTCTTCTTCATTTCTTTTATTCGCCATGGTTTATGTTATTGAATCTCTTGAGAAATTCCGTTCTGATTTTTCTATTCCATCTTGGGTAACTCTGGAGGATCTTTCTGAGCCTTCAAATTACTTTCGTTTGGCTGAGGGACATTGGTTCCCCAGCCTCTTTATTGCTGAATGTGGATTTTCTTTTACACTAAACCCTTTGTACTTAGAGTTCTGTCATTATTTCGATGTTGTCCCTGCAAAAATAGCCCCCAACACATGGAGAATAGTTAATGGGGTGTATAAGTTAAATCAAACTCACGGAACCCGTATAGGAATTCCTGAGATTATGTATTGTTATAGATGGGTTGTTCTAGATAATATTTTTTATTTAAAAACTAGATTTTTGAATAGGGCTTTAGTAGTCAACCTCCCTGATGCTAATAGGGATTATTTTGAGCATGGGGTAGTTATAAAAAATTGGTAACATGCCCCTTTGACTGGAGATGAAGTATATGAAGGTCCCAAATGCCCTCCATATGGCAATGGGATAGGTTATTTTCATTTTATTTTATTTCTGAAATTATAATTTCATTATGTTTGAATAAATGTGTGATTGACATTTCAATATGTATTTGTTTGCAGTTGACAGCAAAAGAAACACTCCAAAAGAATCAGAAATAAACATTAAGCATTTGAAACATATCTGGAGTTTGCATCAGAAAGTTGCAGACAAGCACGTCAGGTCTGCTTCATACTTGTTGCAGTACAGGAGCTATACATCATCCTTTACTGCTCATCCCGTTGTCAGCACTAGTGAACCAGCGCCAGCTCCTGAGGATTCTTCACCGGACTCTCACATTCCTCTAAGCCAGAAAATGGGAAAAAGAAGAGTTCCTGCTCTCTTTGAGGAGACGACCTCTGCTGGAGATGGGAAAAGAAACAAGGCTGAGGTCCTAAAGGGGATAAAGAAAGTAGATGCTGCCCCTTCTGTTGCTCCTCAGAAGGTTGCCGAGAAGCCCCCAGTGGCTCCGAGCAAGAAGGATGCACCTGTGGAAGTGATCACCATCTCCCCAACCAAAAGCTCTTCTCTGGTTGAAACTGTTGAAATGCCACCGAGGAGACTGAAGAAATCCTCCTCGGTCAGTTTAGTTGAAACCATTCCCCAACTGCAAGTTAGTGGAGATGATGTTCCAACTATTATTCCTCCGAGCTCTGTGATGAGCTCGGTGAAGACTTGGACTATTCTTGAAGTCCAAGGAATTGAGGAAAATATGTCTAGGGATGTGCTTACATCCCTGGCTACTCGTCACCTTGCTTCAGTAAGTTTCTCATATTCTAAATTTTCTTTCTTTCCATCAATACATGTATCTCTGTGCTGACTTATCATTATATTCTTTTTTCAGCCGGTGAGTTATTTTAACACCATTGTGAAGAAGGATGAAGCAATCAAAGCTTCTAGCTCCTCGTCTGGAGTGGAGGATGCTTTATCTAGGTTAACCAAATCTTTGAAGGATTCCCGTCAAAAGTATGACGAGGATAAGGCTGAATGGGCGAAGAAATTGGCTGCGGTTGAGGCAGAAAAGATGCAGCTGAAAAATAAAGTGAAAGATTTAGAGGGAGAGAAGAAGAAGTATGACGAAAAGCTCAAGAGTTTTGGGGAGCTTGAAGCCAAGATGAAAATGGCAGAAGAAGAATTGTCCCTTCTGCAAGAAGCGTACCGTCAGAAGGAAGAGGTGGAAGCTAAATTGAAGGCGACCGAGGATCTTCTATCCCAGAAGCTCTCCTCGGAGAAAATAAAAAGAAAAATGGTGGTGAAAAAATCTTTCCGCACTGGTTGGGACAAAGGATGGGACAGGGGGGTAGCAGCAATGATGACTCAGGTGCAGTATGGGAGTTTGAAATACTTCCGAGATGGTTGGGTGGCTGCCCTGCAAGAATTGAAGGTTAATGAGGATTCAGAACTGTTTCAACAGCACCTCCCTGGTCCTCCCCTAGTTATTGAAGATGAAGAAGAGGACAAAGCTGCCTCCGAAGAATCTTCAATGGCAGTGGATGATCCAATCCTTACTCAGCCTGCCGACGAGGAGCTTTCATCTCTTCCTGCTCCTCCTGAACAAGTTCCAGCTTCAGACCAACTTATTGTTCCAACCGAGCAACCGAGCTCCTCGTCCCAGCCTCCCGAGAAAGTCTTGGGAGACAAGGAAAAGGTGTGAAGTTGTTCGGTATTCTCTTTCTATTTTTCTTCTTTTTCAAGTGTAACCAAGATCTTTGTAACTTTGCACTATGATCTAATAAAATTTGAGTTCTTTTCTTCCATATGATTGTCTCTTTTCTATCTGTACTCTGTCTTGATCTTCTTTTTTATGATTACTTTTTTTTCTGATAGTTTCTGGCCAGGATGGATCTGCTGTCTGCTAATGATACAAAGCTGATGCAGCAATGTCATGAATATTATAAGGCTGGTCACATAGAACTGAGTGCATCAGAAGTTGCCGACATCCTTGGTCATGATGCTTCAGAGCAAGCACTCGAAGCTTATCAGTACCTGAAGGGCTTACTTGACCGAGCTGTGGCCAACAATGTGGCTTATTACGAAATGATTGAGGACCTGCAAGGTACTCTCGATGAACTTCAGCGGCAATATAAAGAATCAACTGCCCTGTTACATGAGGGGTATGAGAAGAGGTATCAGCAGCTTTCTGCCGAGAAGGGCCACGAAAAGCTCCTTGCTGGGTACGATATCAGGGAGAGAACCCTAAAGGGTGAAATTGAAGCACGTAGACAAATTGCAGAGCTGCTGGAGCAGGAGAATAATAATTTGCAGAAAGAGTTAGCACAGTATAAGTCTGCAGCTTCATCTTCCACTGCCTTGGTACCGGTCACCGATGAAGGATTTTCATTTTTAGAAGTGGAAAATTCTAAGTTGCGAGAAGAGTTAGAGGCTTTGAGAAGAGCTGGGCCTTCTACTGCTATTCGGGGACGAGGAAGAGGTTCTCGTGGGCGAGGAAGAGTTGCTCAGAATGTAGACGAGGAACAAATTACTCAACCTGCTTGGGGACGACCAAGAGGTCTTCGTCGTACTGTTGAAGAAGCTCGTACTCAATCAGCATTGGAAAACCAAGCATTCCAATTGATGGCTAAGAACCAAACCTTGTCTGAACTGTCCAAGAAAGTGAGAGAACTGGAACAACAACTCTCTTGAAAGAAATCAATGTTGGAGACTAATGAACTTTTCATCCAGAGTCTTCACGAGAAGCTTGAAAGGTCAACATTTCAATTTCACAAACAGCCCAGGGAGTTCTGGATGGCTGGATACAACGAAGCACTATTCCATTTGGATGATCGTATCCAGAATGCCAATAATAAGGGCTATAAGCAAGGTTGGCTGAATGCCTTGGGCGTGCTGAAGCTCGAACAAGGACACTACCTGTGGGACTATTATGATCCTGGGGTACTTAACTTGCCCGTGCCACCGTATAATTTGGACATGGAATGGATCCCAGCTCGAGCCGTTCCTCGGAGCTTAATTGCAAAATACCTTGGTGACTACAATCTTCATTCTCAGATCGAGGTATCTCATCCCGAGCATCTACTGGACACTCCTTCAATAATGAACGTCAGAATGCTTCGAGATATTAACTTCATTAATTCTCCCCTTTTCCTGGAAGATCCTCCTGCTGGCGAGAAGCCTATTTCAAAAGCAGAAGGGAAAAGACCAATAGAATAGGAATTTTTGATGTAACAGTTAGTATACATATCCATGTAATTCTCAATGTAACTTGTAATTTATTTTGAATTTTATGAAAGACTTTCATTTTTGTTTGCAAATCTGTATTGCTATTGTCTTGTTCTTGTCAAACACTTTATACTTGTGCTTGCATAACAATATTGTGTGGTTCATCAACCAACTTAAAAAAATTACAAGTATTAGTAATGTTGCTCGATCACTTAATAATAAAGTAATGAGTATAAAAATGTTTAAATTTTTTCCAACCAACCAAGGTTGTGCTTGTCGACCAATTATAGTTAGTGAGAGTTTTATCTCCGACTAGCCATACTTGGTACAATTTGGAATATTTTCTCCTCGTCGACCAACTACAGTTAGTGGGTTTTGATCCCCGACCAACCATACTTGGTACAGTTTGGAATATTTTATTCTTCGAGGAACTTTTGTATTTTCTGGAATAGTTTTACCTTCCGACCAACATAAGTTGGCATATTTTGTTTCCTAACCAACCGAGATTGGCATTTTTAGGAATGTTGAAGTTGTTCTCTCCCTTTTACCAACCGGAGTTTCTCTGAGTTCGAACTATCATGTCCACTTGACCTTTTACCAAAATTGGTCTGAGCCAGTGTCAGCCTCCTAACCAAAGGAGTATGGTTTCCTAACCAACCGGAGCTGGTATTTTTAGGAATGTCGTGTTCTCGCTCTTTTACCAACCGGAGTTGATCTGAGTTCGAACTATCATGTCCACTCGCCCTTTTACCAACCGGAGTTGGTCTGAGCTAGTGTACGCCTCCTAACCAAAGGAGTATGGTTTGTTCTCGCCCTTTTACCAATCGGAGTTGGTCTGAGCTTGGACTATCGTCTTCTTTTTGCTGTCGAGCAGCGTAGTGTTAAACACTTTTTCTGTCGAGCAGCGTAGTGTTGCACACTAGTATTCCCCGAAAAACTTTCAATTAAAGGAGAGAAAATGGTAAAATATCATCATTTTATTCATATTGATGGAACTGCTTTACATTTTACATCACTGATAATACTTGCGTAGGTGTTCAGCATTCCATGCATTCTTAAATTCCTCTCCTTCTAGAGTTGCTATTCGGTAAGTTCCTGGTCGAACAACTTCTGTAACTCGGTAAGGTCCATGCCAGTTTTCTTCCAACTTATTGTGCTTCTGAATGACCTTCTTTAGTACGTAGTCTCCTTCTTTTAAGTCGCATTTTTTCACCCTTTTGTTATAGAACAGAGCTGTCCGTTGTTGATAAGCAGCATTCCTAATGGCGGCCTCTTCTCTAACCTCCTCGAGCATGTCCAAATCTAACCTCCTCATCAAATCGCTGACTGGGGAATTGAAATTCAGCACTCTGTGTGTTGGAAGACCCAACTCGGCAGGTATTACGGCTTCACTTCCAAACTCCAGCATGTATGGTGATTCTCCAGTTGCTTCTCGGGGAGTTGTTCGGTAAGCCCACAATACTGACTGTAGCTCATTAATCCAATTAGCTTTAGCCTCACTTAGCCTCTTCTTCAAACCATTTAGTAATGTTCTGTTCATCACTTCAGTCTGTCCATTGCTTTGAGGATGGCCTGGTGCTGAATGAACCTTCAAAATGTTTGATTGATGACAATAGGCGGCAAACTCCTCGTTATCAAATTGTGTTCCATGGTATGTGATGAAGGCATGAGGGAGACCATATCGGCAGATGATGTTCTTCCAAACGAACTGGTACACCTTCTCGTATGTCATATCAATAAGGGGCTCCGCTTCTACCCACTTAGTAAAATAATCCACTGCGACGACGAGGTACTTGAATCTTCCTCGGGTCGTTGGCAGTGGTCCAACCAAATTAATTCCCCACATGGCAAATGGCCAAGGGGAAGTTATGGGTGTCAACAATGCTTGGGGAGTTCGTCGGATGGAGGAAAAACATTGACATTTATCACATCTCTTAGCATAGGATATACAATCAGCCCTCATCGTTGGCCAGTAATATCCCTGCGTCATCATCCTTTGCAAAAGTGTCCGACCTGCTACATGGGCTCCACAGGACCCTTCATGGATCTCTTCAATCAATTCTTTCACCTCGGAGGGATGTACACATCTTTACAAACCTTCCATAGTTCCTCGTCTATACAAAACACCATTAATTAGTACATACCGAGCAGCTTTAAACTTCAATTTCTTGGCAGCGAGCTTATCCTCCGGTAGTCCTCCCTCCTCAATATATACCCTGATGGGATCCATCCAGGATGGTCCTAAATCAAGGGTAATAATATTCATCGTCAGGTCTTCATCTATGCTCCAACTTTCTAATACTTCAATTGGTATCGTTCTTCGCAGCTCGGTACGAGTAGCTAGTGCTAGTCGAGCCAATGTGTCTGCTCATGCATTCTTCATTCTTGGTATTCTAATCAACTGAATCGCATCAAATTCTGCCAATAACTCCATCACCTTTGCATGATACTTGACCATTAATTCTCCTTTAACTGCATATGTTCCCATCATCTGATTCACAATTAATTGAGAATCACTGAATACCATCACTTGTTGCGCTTCCATAATCTTTGCTAAATTAAGACCTGCTATCATGGCCTCATACTCAGCCTCATTATTGGAGGCTTTGAATTGGAATCGCAAGGCATATTCCATGTCAATCTCGTCTGGGGTGTTCAAAACAATCCCTACTCCACAACATGTTGTGCAAGATGACCCATCTACATATAATCTCCATATGGGTAACCCGTCTTCAAATTTCTTATCTGACAGAGTTCCTCGGTGAAATATTTGTTGTTTCCTTTCATCATCCCCTAGTACTTCTCGCTCTTCGTCGACCATCTATTCTCGCCCTTTTACCAACCGGAGTTGGTCTGAGTTCGAATTTGATGATCCCTCTACATCCACAAGCCCTTTTACCAATCGGGGTTGGTCTGAGCTTATGTCTGTTGATTCTTTAACATCCACTCGCCCTTTTACCAACCGGAGTTGGTCTGAGCTTGTGTTTGTTGATCCTGTAACATCCACAGGTCGATCAGCGAGCAACGTTTGCTCCTCGGGGGTATCAGGATAAGTAAATTCTGCTATAAAATCTGCTACAGTCTGCCCTTTTAGTGATGATCTGGGTTCATACACAATATCATATTCACCGAGCTCTATTGCCCAGTACATCAGTCTCCCTGATTTTTCTGGCTTATGAAGGGCTTGTCTCAATGGCATGTCGGTATACACGACGATGGTATGGGCCTGGAAATACGACCTCATTCTTCTACTTGCCTCAATTAATGCCAATGCCAATTTTTCCACCTTTGGGTATCTGATCTCTGCACCTCGGAAAGCCTTACTTGTGTAATAAATTGGCTTCTGGACTCCATTCTCCATTTTGATCAATGCCGAGCTGACTGCATTCTCTGATACTGCCAGGTACAAGTATAACTTTTCTCCCATTACTGGTCTGGACAATAATGGAGGTGCTCCCAAATATTTCTTCAAGTCTTGGAAGGCTTTTTCACATTCATCATTCCACTCGAAAGTTTTCCGAAGTGTTTTGAAGAATGGGAGGCATTTATCAGTTGCTCGGGATACAAATCTGTTGAGCGCTGCAACTCATCCTGTAAGACTCTGCACCTCTTTCTTCGTCATTGGAGATCGCAACCCTAAAAGAGCTTTGATCTTTTCTGGATTCGCCTCAATGCCTCGCTGGTTGACGATGTACCCGAGGAACATTCCTTCTCGTACTCCAAATGTGCACTTCGTCGGGTTGAGCTTCATTTGGTATTTATCCAGTTGATCAAAGGTTTGACCTAAGTCAACTAGATGATCAGCAACTTTCTTGCTCTTTGTCAGCATATCATCGACATAGACTTCCATATTGTAACTGATTTGTTCGGCAAAAATCTTGTTCATCAGCCGCTGGTATGTCGCTCCTGCATTTTTCAAACCAAAAGGCATAACATTATAACAATAAGTTCCCCTAGGGGTAATAAAAGAAGTACTTTCCCTGTCTTTAGGTTTCATTTTGATCTGATTGTAGCCAGAGTAAGCATCCATGAAGCTGAGCAGCTCGTGTCCCGAGGTAGCATCCACTAGTTGATCAATTCTGGGCAATGGAAAGTGATCCTTTGGGCATGCCTTGTTGAGATCGGTGAAATCAACACACATTCTCCATTTATTGTTTTTCTTCTTTACCATCACCACATTTGCTAACCAGTCTCGATACTTCACATCTTCAATGAATTGGGCTTTCTGGAGTTTCTCGACCTCCTCTTGAATAGCTTGATTCTTCTCGGGACTAAATACTCTTCTTCTCTGCTTTACAGGCTTGATCTCCTTATTCGCATTGAGCTCATGACATAGGAATTTTGGATCTATTCCTGGCATATCTTCATGACTCCATGCAAAAGTTTCCTTTCTGTCTCTCAAGAAAGTTATCAACTCCTATTTTATTGAAACATCCAACGACGAACCTATCTGAGTTGTTCGTTCAGGGTGTTCATCGTCCAGAATAACATTTTCTGTAGATTCCACCACCTGTCCTTTTACAAGTTGGGATTCATCTCTAGGATCCAGTGTTTCAATTTCTGTACCTTCATCCACCTGGTAGGTAGTAGTCTTTTTCCTTGAATCTTCAAGCTCCTCTTGCTCGGCGGATGAATAATAGCATTCCCCGAGCTACTTTTTGATCACCTTTCACAACTCCTACTCCAAAATTTGTTGGGAATTTTAAGCATTGATGTACTGTAGATGGAACTGCTTCGAACTTCTTCAAACCAACTCTTCCCATAATGATGTTGTAAGCTGATTGCACATTCTTATCCATCACAAAGAAACGTATTATTTCTGTCCAACAAGCAGGCCAAGTTCCAATGAATATATCCAACTTGATCGTCCCAAGTGGAAAAACCTTCTCGCCAGTAAAACCCAGGAGAGGTCTGTGATAAGGCTCCAATTGAGATAATTTTAAATTTAAACTGTCAAAGCATGAGTAGAACATGATGTCTGCCGAACTGCCGTTATCTACCAGAACCCTTGAAATCATTACTTCTTTCATCCTCATTTTGATCACCAAAGGGTCGTCGTGAGGGTAAAGAACACCTGCAAGGTCGTTTTTTGAAAAACCAATGACTAGCTTCTCTTTGTTTATCTTCCTTGGGCGATCCTACTCAGCCAAATTTATCCGTTGAATGTATGAGCAAGCCTGAGCCTCACCGAGGTAAGCTTTTCTTTCTGCAGTAAGATCTCCTCCTCCTGCATCTCCACCTGTAATAACATTACAATCGAATGTTCCAAAACGTATTGAAAATACCTCGCGTTCTGGTTGCCTTGGCCTTTTGGGAAGATCAGGGTCATCCTCTGCATCATCTTCATGATCTCTTTTCTTGTTTTCTTATGCCCGATGAGGAGATCTAGATATCTCTCTTGCTCGGTCTTCATTTCCTCTTTCTTTTCTGCGATCAACATACTTTGATAACTTTCCCCGTCTAATGAGCGTTTCAATCTCGTTCTGGAGGGCTATACAATTTTTAGTCATATGGCCATGATCCTTATGGAACTCGCAATATTTCTCCCTATTCCTCGTGTCAGGGTCTGACCTCAGTTTCTTTGGCTACTTTACTTCCTCGTTATTCTTGATTTCTTCCAAGACATGATTAATACCCATTTTCAAAGGAGTATAATTATCGAATTTCTTCAGGACTTCCCATGACGACTTATTATTCTTGGAATGCTTGTCACCGCCATTGCCCTTATGCTCTTTCTTCTTACCTTTGTCGTCTTCCACCTTGGTTTCTTTATCCATATTCTTCTTCGCAGCCATGGCCTCCTCGGCATTCATGATTTTGGCCGCTTTTGCCATCAACTCTGACATAGTTGTAGGTGGATCTTTCGTCAAAGTGTAATACAACTTGTTAGGCAACAACCCACTCATCAAGGCGGTGATTGCTGTCTTTTCTTCATAATCTATGACTTCCAGCTTCTCGTTATTGAAATGAGTTATGTAATCTCTAGTACTCTCACCAGATTTTTGTCTAACACTTAACAAGTGTGCTACTCGTTTTACTGGCTTTGCTCCAAAACAGAAATTGCCGATGAACAACTCGGCCAATTGAAAGAAAGTTGAAATCTTACCCCGAGGAAGATTGTTGTACCATATCTGGGCAGATCCAGTAAGAGTTCCTAAGAATGCCCTACATCTCATCTCGTCAGGGACAGCATAGATGTCGGCAGCAGCTTGACATTGCTCTATGTGAAGAACAGGATCTGTCTTTCCATCGTATTTGGGGGTCACCACAGGGGCTTTAAACTTTGACGGAGTAGGAAAATCCACAATGGCCTGGACAAAAGGTGTCCCTTGAACAAAAGTTCGTTGTAGGGGATTCTTCGCCTTATCCGTTTCTCCCAATCTATCCTCCAACCGCTGAATGGACCCTTTCCACGCATCATTTCCTTCCTCGGGCCTATTTGTTCGAGAAATTGATTGTTCTGAAGTGGCCTCCTGAGATCTATCTTGACGAGCAACTGGTCGTGATTGTGCTGATCCCTCTCTCAGATTTGATGGTTGTCGAAAACTCCTCGACATAGTCTTAGGTGGACTCCTATTCCTCCTAGGGACTAATCGACTGAAAGGAGACACTCTGCTCAGTCTTTCCAAGGCACTGGATTTCTCTGGAGAGAGAGTGATACGTTGATCAGTATCTGTAGCCCGTATTGACGAAGTTCGCCCAGGTTGATAAGAGAAATCATCAGATCCCTCACTGCGATGTGACTCAGTATGCCTAGATCGTGAAGAAAGTAAATAGGTTTGTCTCTGACCACTTCGCTGTCCCGAATGTGCAGGTGCACCGCCATGAAGGGTTTGTATGAGTTGCCGCATTGTTTCTTGCATGGCGGTTTGTCCTTGAGCCAGATTCGTCATAATTCCTGCCAGATCTGGAGGTGCAGAGGGATTTGGAGGATTCCCAATGTTCCCAGCATTGCGATTGCCGGATTCCGGGTTATCTGCCATTGATGATGAATGATTTTTGGTGAAACACGATAACAACAGTCGTTTCCCACAGACGGCGCCAATTTGTTGATGTAAAAAATTAGATTGCTTCTAATTATTTAATCACAGATAAATATAAATGAGACAAAGAATTTTAAAGTGGTTCAGCCTTATAAGAATGGCCTACGTCCACTGTTTCTGTTATTGCCAAGTGTTTTGGAGTTCTTGATATGGAATTCTATCAAGAAAATTCGGTCTCTTTGAATGAGGGTGATATAATGTATTTATAGCCCTTAGGCTCTCATGTGAAAGGATTATACATTAAATGATATACATATGAAAGGGTGATACATTTAATGCCCTTTAAGCGTGTGCGTCAATGATAAGCATTCAATGAATAGTTGAACTGTTGATTATCTGGCAATCAATGCTGTGGCCGAGATACAGCTCGGACCGCCTTAGTTGCTCGGACCGCCTGAGCTTCATGATATTCAAGAGTTCCTCGGAGAGGTCTGAGTTCCTCGGAGAAGTCTATTCCTCGGAGTGTATGAGTTGGTCGGGGAAATAAACCTCCTCGTTGCTATTATGCCACGTAGATCGACACGTGTCTTCTTATTATTCATCTATATCAGCATATTAATTTTGGTATCAACAGGGACTATAGGTTCGGTAAAGATCCCTTGAACCATAAATATCAAACACAAGTAATGGAGGCGAACATAGTCCTAAGCCTTTGGGCTATTCACATACCCACGCAGCAACCTAAGTCCTATGTTCTGAGGCAACAAGTCAAAGATCCCCCTCAAGGCTCATCAGGATATGACATCCCTTTATGCCTAAACCTCCCGTCGATAGCAAGTAGGCTAGGTATATCATACACATAAATTAAACCAACAATAGGTATACACATCAACCTATATAAAATAAGGCACTCATATGACCTATATCATATTTAGGAATTCATCCTATCCCAAGTACCCGTCGTATTTCTCGAATACCACCCATGCTTGTCATTCACGATTATCATCACATTTTTATTATATAATTATCACTCACATAATTTTATTCAACTCATGTACCCGTATATATATCCTCAATATTACCCATACTTGTTATAACGATTATTCTCCTCTAAATCGTATAATAATTATATAGATATCTCTCACATAATTTTAATCCTCAATATCATATAATTTTCCCAACATTAACTCAAGTCCCTCACTCCACGTTAATGTACTGAAATTATTGAAGTCTCCTCCAGGACCAAAATATAATTTTCCAAACTTTTTTGGGATAAATTGGGAAATTTTGAAATCTCATTCGAAGTTTCAAAATTCTCATTCGAACGATGTCATTTGAATGACATTTCTTCTAAATTCTCCTTGGAAATTTCGTTATTAATCTCGTTGGTAATCTCGTTCTTACGAGCTCCCCAGGTCATTCGAACAAATTTTCAGCAGTTTGAAACCAACCCCCATATTTCTGCATTTTTCTTAGTTTCTTACTCCCAAATATATATGGATTCTATTATAACCAAAACCCAGATATTCCAACATTATGTAAACATGTTCAAGGGCGATTTTCACATAAGAGAAACATCAAATTCATATGTTCATAAGGGTATTATCATCAAACCCATTAAATCCTTAAAATGTCAATTATCTAAATTCTCCATTTTTAACACTCCTATACACCCAGAATTTAGAACTTATAATTTCTTATCTAAATCATCAATTTACATATTCAACATGAGTAGTATTCATATACGTGCAATACCTATCATCATTTTCATGTTCTCAAAAAAATATATATCTCCTCTACAGGTAAAACCTATCACTTTCATCATGTTCACAGCTTCTACATCTAAATATTTCAACTACATGAATTTGTCCAACTAGGAAACTTGATTTATCAATCATTATTAATCCCAAATTCATAAGTTCCATTGATTTATAAGAATCCAATTCTAATATGGATAATATAAGCACCAAAATAAATCAAGAATTACAACTGGCTCTTAGTGTAGGGTAGAACCTTTGGAGAATATAATGTTAGAACTTTCTCTTCCCTTTTTCCGGCGATTTTCCGACGACCCTCCGGTGGTGGTGCAAGGTGTAGAGATGGCGGTTGTCCCTTGTTTTCCACTAGATGACTCTTCCTTTCCACAAAAACCCTTTGGCTTTCTCTAGATGGCTTTTCACTCTATCTAAAAAGTCATCACAAGTGATGTGATGAAAGTGAACATTATGTAGAGTCTAAACCCACATATATAACAAGTCACCAAGGCTAGCTAAAAGATAAAAAATGGAATTATTATTCATCTCCCATGCAAAATGACTAAAATGCCCCTTCGAACTGACCTTTCATCTTCCAAATTGACCCGAGACCTAAATTAAGCCTCCGGATATACTGTTCTGCATATTTCGACCCTTACGGACTCAACGACCCACTCGAAATAATCATCCGAATGACTTAAAAATAAATTTTACTTTATTTCCCAACTTTAGCCCTGACATGACTCAAAATCTCGTCTCGACTTAATTTCCATTATTACCGTATTTGTAACTCCCAACATTAATTATTATTTTCACATATTACTTTTATATCGCTAAGTAATATTCAAAATCATATATTACGTTTATCGCCAGTAATATTAAATCTGGATTAATCCCAATTAATTTTTCGTAATTAATTCCAATTAATCCCCATTTATTTGGCCCATTAACTTTTAATTTATCTCATATTAAAAGTCATTAAAATTACGGGGTATTACATTCTTCCCCTTATAATGGAATTTTTTTTTGAAACTTGGAAAATAAAGGCATACCTGATAAAAATAACTTCGGGTATTTGTCGCGCTTCTCATCCTCGCGCTCCCAAGTAAACTCCTCAAGATTATGGTTCTCCCACTGGACACGCACCAACGGAACTACTTTCGATCTCAACCGTCTCTCGCTATTGTCTAACATCGCCACCAGTCTCTACTCATAAGAACTATCTGGCTACAAATAGATCTCCTCTAATGCAACATGAGTATGAGCCAACTCATCTCGGAGATATCGCCTTAGCGAAGAAATATGGAATACATCATGTATCCTATGCAAGTTCTCCTGTAACCCCAATCTATAAGCAACCGGTCCAACTCTCTCAATAATAGGAAATGGTTCTACATATCTGGGGTCCAATTTCCCTTTCTTTCCAAATATCATTATCCCGTTCATAGGAGATACTCGTAATAATACCTGGTCCCCCACACTGAATTCCTGGAAGAATCGTTTCGCATCGGCGTAGATTTTCTACCTGTCTTGGGCTACCCTAATATGATTTCGAATCATCTCAATCCCGGCAGACGTGTCCTGAATTACCTCTAGCCTAAGTAACTTTTTGTCCCCCACCTCTAACTAACATGCAGGCGAATGACAAGATCTACCATAAAGTGCCTCAAATGGGGACATATCGATGGTAAACTGATAGGAATTATTATACGCAAACTCCACTAGTGGAAGGTGCTGCTCCTAACCTCCCCCAAAGTTTAGGATACACATACGTAACATATCTTCTAACATTTGATTTGTACGTTCTGTCTGTCCATTTGTCTGCGAGTGATAGGCCGTACTCAAACGCACCTCGGTACCCATGGCCTCGTGATAATTCTCCCAAAATCGGGATACAAAAATCTTGTCCCGATCAGACAAAATATCAAGTGGTAACCCATGTAACCTCACTATCTCGGCTATAAAAAGTTGGGTGTACTGTCTTGTAGAGTAATCAGTTCAAACTGACAAAAAGTGAGCTACCTTAGTCAACCGATCCACAATCACCCATATGGAATCATGACCCCTCTAAGAAGTAGGTAACCCAGTGATGAAGTCCATGGAAATGCTCTCCTATTTTCACATCGGGATCTCTAATGGCTGAAAAACGAATTCTTAGAGGGGTCACCTACTAAGAAGTAGCTAACCCCTTTAAGAAGTAGGTAACCCCTCTAAGAAGTAATTTTCTCTTGACAAAACGAATATGTTTCCTAATCCTGAACTACCCTTGTCACAATCTGAGGTGTAACAGTCATGACTGACATAAAGGATTAGGAAACTGCATCTTGATGTCCCAGTTCCTTCCATTTTGCCTTCCACAATGCGCCAACTCACCTACCGGCCTTTGGCTCAAAGCGTCTGCTACCACGTTAGCCTTCCTCGGTTGGCACTATATCTCAAAGTGATAATCCTTCACGAACTCAAGCCACCTACGCTAATGCATGTTCAACTCTCGTTGAGTGAACAAATACTGAAGTGACATATGATCCATGAATAGGCAAAATTTCTCCACCAATAAATAATGTCTCCATAATCAAAGAACAAACACGACTTCTGTAAGCTCTAAGTCGTGGGTGGGGTAATTCTTCTCATGAGTCTTGAGCTTTCTAGAGGCATAAGCTATAGCCTTCTCTTCCTGCTGTAATACTCCATTGAGCCCCTGTAATGATGCGTCCGTGTGAACCAAGTACTCCACTCCCGACTTGGACAGTGCTAGTGCTGAAGTCAATTTATCTTTCAACTCGTCGAATCCCAACTGACACGCATCTTTCCAAACAAATGGTACGCCCTTACGGGTTAGATTTGTCATTGGACCTGCAATGTTTGAGAACCCTCAGATAAAATGTCTGTAATAACCGGCCAATACCAAGAAACTGTGCACCTCTGTTGGTATCGTAGGCTATCCCCACTCTCTCACCATTGATACTTTGCTAGGATCCACCGATATTCCCATCTCAGACACAATATGCCCCAAAAACTGAACTTCCCAAAGCCAAAATCCACACTTCTCATATTTCTCATATAGCTGATGCTCACATAGTGACTGTAGTACCTGGCGTAAATGCTCGGAATGATTCTCCTCAGTATGAGAATAAATCAGGATGTCATATATGAAAACAATGTGTAGAGGGGGCTTGAAGGTAACCTTGAGATTAGGGATAATTCCCCCATTAGCAACAGTGTTTGGGATTAAGAAACCGTGGCAACTCAGTATGGCATCTCAGCGAGGCAGCTTAGCGTGGAAACTCATACTTTAGCTTGTTGTGTTAGTCATATCGTATCTTTGTTTATATTGACTATACACTACACCAAAATGGCCAAAATTTTACCTTTTAGCCGTCTACCCTTGTCACGGTCATTGACCGTGACAATTCTTAAAATAATTATCACGGTCAAGGACCTTGACACGACCGTGACAATATCTTCAGTAAAAAAAGCCCTAGGCTCTTTTTTCCCACCGTTTTTTGGTTTCCCTCTTTCTCTCTCTCTACAAGCGATTTCAGCGCTCTCTCTCTCTCCAAGGTATATTTTTTTCCTCTCTTTCTCTTTCATTTCTATATGTGTGTGTATGTGTGTATATATGTGTGTATATATATGTGTGTATATATGTGTGTATATGTGTGTATGTGTGTGTATATATGTGTGTGGTGGTTTGTGGTGGGGGAGGGGGAGGGGGTGGGTGGTGGGTTGTGTGTGTGTGTAGTTGTGGTAGGGGTGGGGTGGGGTGGGGGGGCATGGGGTGTGGTGGGGGGAGGGTGGTGGGGTGGTGGGGGTGGGTGTACGTGTACGTGTACGTGTGCGTGTGTGTGGTGGGGGTGGGGAGGGGGTGGGGGCAGGGATGGGGGTGGGTGGTGGGGTAGGAGGTGCGTGTGTGTCTATGTGTGTGTGCGCGTAGTGTCCCTTGTAAAGAATTGATTGATTATTAATTTTTTTAGTAAATTAATATATGATTGCCCCTTATTGTAAATTAGTAAATTAATATATAATATATATAATTATTAATAATTGAATTTGAATATAAATAAGACATAATTAAATAAGACATACTATATATAATTATTAATAATTGAATTTGAATATAAATAAGACCTAATTAAATGAAACATAGTATATATAATTATTAATCATTATTGGATTATTGTGTGTGTGGTGGGGGGCAGGGGGTGGTGTGTGTACGTGTACATGTACGTGTGCGTGTGTGTGGTGGGGGTGGGGTGGGAGTGGGGGCAGGGGTGGGACAAGGGGGTGGGGCAAGGTAGTTTAATTTAGTAGATGAATTAGAAGGAGTATGGGATACACATTTATTGTAGACATTGCTGTTGGATTATTTTGTTTAGTAAATGTTGGGTTGGTTAGTTTTAAAAGTGGCATGACCACTGGATTATTGTCCATATGGGGGTGGGATTTTTCAACTTTTGAATAATTGAATTTGAATATAAATAAGACATAATTAAATGAAACATACTATATATAATTATTAATAATTGAATTTGAATATAAATAAGACATAATTAAATGAAACATAGTATATATAATTATTAATCATTATTGGATTATTGTGTGTGTGGTGGGGGGCAGGGGGTGGTGTATGTACGTGTACGTGTACGTGTACGTGTGCGTGTGTGTGGTGGGGGAGGGGGTGGGGGTGGGGGCAGGGATGGGGCAAGGTAGTTTAATTGAGTAGATGAATTAATTGAGTAGATGAATTAGAAGGAGTACGGGATACACATTTGTTGTAGACATTGCTGTTGGATTATTTTGTTTGGTAAATGTTGGGTTGGTTAGTTTTAAAAGTGGCATGACCACTGGATTATTGTCCATATGGGGGTGGAATTTTTCAACTTTTGAATAATTGAATTTGAATATAAATAAGACATAATTAAATGAAACATAGTATATATAATTATTAATCATTACTGGATTATTGTGTGTGTGGTGGGTGGCAGGGGGTGGTGTGTGTACGTGTGCGTGTGTGTGGTGGGGGGGGGGGGGCAGGGAGTGGTTTGTAGTAATTGTACATATTTTCATGTCTTCTTCTAATATTTTTTTATCTGTACTAATAACATTTTTTTACAACAAATGTCTCCTTCAGGTATTAAGGCGAGGATGATGATGCTGGTTATGATGATGTCGTCTGGGGTCGGTAGTAGCGGAGGCGACGAGGGCTCCTCGGCCCCTAGGCTCCCCAAATATGGCAAATTTGGGATTACCATCGAGAACAAGTCGGAGCTATTAGCGAGATCCCTCGAGATGCTAAAGACGGTCATCGGCCCGGGGTTTATGAGTTGGAAGGAGGTGCCATATGAGCTCAAGTTAGATGTTTGGGCGGCACTACAGGTAATATATTTATATTTATATGAATATTTCAATTTCAATTTCAATTTCAATTTTATTTTATATTTATATTTATATTTATTCGCAACTAACATTGTATTTGTTGGACATGAACAATTCAATTTGGATCCAAAGCTATGCGATTCTGTCTTGGAGCAGTTGAGGGAGCAACACAAGACGTGGAAGAAAAATATGCGTACACGGTACTTTGGGAAAACACGAGAGTCCATTATCCAATGGCGTGAATCCGTCCCGCCCAAGGAGCCGATCTCATTGGCAAAATGGCAAAAAGTTCATTGACAATGAGATCGAGGAGCGACAATTGGCATCTCGCCAATCGGGGAGGGAAAATCGGGCAAAAAAGACGAACGTGCACTACTCCGGCCGGACGTCTTACGCCGAGGTGGAGCATAGGATGAAGGTAAGATTTAATTTTTCTATAACTACAAAAATATATTATTCTTCACTATTTTACTTTGCGGGGCCGATACTAATTTTACTTTATTTTATTTCAGGGGGTAGGGAGTGGCCCAGGGGGTAAGCCACATAGGCTCGATACTTATGTGGCTCTTCGGACGAAGAAGGGGAAGGACAAGGAGATGTCCCCGAGCGTCGCGGCCATGATTGTAAGTAATCTGACGGTTTAATTTTTGTTAATTACGTTATAATTTTTTAGTTTACTTATTTTACTAATCATGTGTTTTTTGTCGTTTCAGGCAACGCTTAAGGAAGTGCATGAGTCGCAGTTTGATGCCGACAAGGTGTCTTTGTCCACAGACGCACTCAGCCAAGTGCTTGGCTCTGATTGCAAAGGGGGTGAGATCGCGGGTGGCCAAATCTAGAATCATCGGATTGGAGATGAGCGACACCGGGTTGGCTCGAACGGTGGATTCACATGACGCGAAGCTGTCCCGTTTGGAGGCGACGGTACAAGATATGTACTCATTCATGAAGTGTATGTTGGGCGGCGTAAGGGGAAAGGGAAGGAGAAGGTGGTGGAGGAGGAGGATGAGGAGGTGCGGGAGAAGGAGGTGCAAGATGACGAGGATGTGGACCTCGCTGCTTCATCACCGACACGTGCGTACTTCGATGATCCACTTCCTTATTTGGCTCCCTTCCCAAGACCGATGTCGACAATTGGTTGGCCGAGCGTGTTCATATTGGACGTATTTGATGGACAGCGAATAGGGTGGGGGTTGAGGGACCCGAATATCATCCAGGGTGGAATAGTTCATGGACTTGCGCTTCAAGAGATCGAGTCCAAAGTGCTCGTCACGCATGTGATACCCGGGAAGGAGAACTCCCTATTGTGGTTGCGCGAACAATGCGGCACGATGTATATTAGTGGGTGTGTCAATTCGTATATTGTGTGGCCTACTCACCTCCTCACATTTACCCCAGACATGTAGTGACATTATTTTTAAGTTGGTACATTTGAATTATATTTGGATTATATCGTCATGTACATTGTTTCTATTTTGAATATATATTTGCATTATCTTTAGTTTGTTTGGATATATGATGTTTGAACAGGTACAACGTTGCTATAACATGTACAAATATACTGCTGGGCAGTGGCAGTGGGTATACTGCCAAGCATATTTTTTTTTAAATTCTGCCCAGAATAAGTCCTTGAGAAAAAAACTTGTCACGAACTTATCACGGTCATTGACCGTGACAATTTTTTAAAAAAGGGTCAAGGCTTTGTCACGGTTATTAACCGTGACTAAACTTGTTACGGTCATGGCCCGTGACACGACTGTGACAATTCTAACGAACTTGTCACGGTCAATTATCGTGACACGTCCGTGACAAAAAAAATTGTCTCACCCCGAATTGTCACGGTCATTGACCTTGACAAGTTGAACTTATCAAGGTCAATGACCATGATAATTAGGAAGATTTGGTGTAGTGATAAGCTATAACAGTTGTAATGATGTAACGAGAATAATAATGAGTTTAAGTGTGAGGTCAAACGGTACTCGCGAGAGACCAGGCTTGGCAGGGCCTGGGAGATCTTTCATGCTCCATCGAATGGCCTCGCCGTGGGAACTTTAGAAGGAATTGGTTTGGCGGATTGAGAAATTAGGCACTGTTGGGGCTTGTCCTGACCATCCTAGATATACCTGGTAAAACACCGAAGGACCCTTACCATGAAACCTCGGGCAGAGCATCTTGGAGTTCCATCGGGCATTGAGTTGTAAGCCAAATAACCCTCTACTTAATGTCACATCCACTTTATCTGATGTCACTAACCAACTAGGAAATATCATACCTGCACTTGAGTAAACCACCGTGGTATTTGGGGCTGTCAGATAGTTGGTGAACCACCTCTGTGACAACAGCCCCCTGACACACAGTTGTTAGGCAAAAGGCATGTCTTGGCATTTAATTTTTATGACGTGGGGACAACTAGTGCATAAGGTATTTAATGTTTGTGACATAAAGGATGAGGGATGTCTCTCATAGGCATTAATGGCGGAGTTGTCTCGGGGGTGGCGTGGGAGGCTATTTAAGGACCCCAACCACCTCCGAGGAGAGGATGATCTTTTTTAGAGTTCAGAAGTTATTACTATAGATAATATACATCAGAGAGAGTTATGAAGAACAAGAGATAGTTTTACACACCCACAATTGTCATTTATTACAAAGCCTTTAATACTTGACAGAGATTCTTGAGGGTGGTCGGTGTGTTTGGCTGCCTACCAAGGTGTATCTAGGGTGATTATTTATCTCTCCCTATAGTTAAGTTACTTCTAAAGTTCATTACTACCTTCTGAGTTATACACGAGAGAATTATGAATTCAAACTGAGTCTATCTTCACTGAGTCATGTTTGTATGTCCGGTGGGTCATCATTAATGTTGCTATTTAACTTATCATTAATATACTCCAAAAGGGGTTACGCCTCCATCTTATCTAAACTACCCTCATACATTTGGCGACTCTGCTGGGGAGGCATTCTTATAAAGCAAGGAGTATGGCACAAGATAATGTTAATCGAAGGCTCAACTTTGATGACATTCAACACAATGAAGAACAGGCGGTGAGAGAGCTGGAGGCTCTGAGGGATGAGGCCCCTCGAATAGAGGTACCTCAAGTTCAGGAGACGATCGGCGTTCCAGGGGTGACACAAGCTTCCACGAGTTCTGTATTGGGACTGGCTCAAGTGGCACTCCTCATGAATAAGTTTTACGAGTTCTTGCAAACTCCGATAGCTTCGACGGTGTTGGGAGGATTTGAAGCCAACTCTTTTGTAACACCAGAGGCAGCCCCAACGACCCCACCAAGTGCAAGTGTAATGGGAACAGTCCCAGTAAGTATACCCTCTGTTGTGAATCCATCAGTGGGAACCTTGGGAGAATCAATGGCTCCAGCTGTGATGATTTCTCCAGCTGCAATGGGGCACTCAGCCCATGGTCCCATTGGTTGTTGCCCCAGTAGCATCACCCATGGAGGAAATGAGGAAGGAGATGTAGAAAGAGATGATGAAGTTCATGCAGGCCTCCTCACAGTCTGCTGGTGAGGTAGCTTTGGTCTATGATGAATTTCGAACACCTTATCCCTAGGAATACAATTATGAGCCCTATCCAAAGGACTATACTCCTCCTACTTTTGAAAAATACACAGGGAAAGGTGGAAGCCCGAAGGAGCACATTAATCTCTTCGTTGAACACTTGGGGGCACATTGTAATAATAAGAAGCTTAGGTTGAGGGATTTTTCTAAACCCTTAACCGATAAAGCATATACCTTGTATTCTCATTTGGCTCCCAAAAGAGTTTCTATGTGGGAAGAGATACATGTTTTGTTTGTCCAGAAGTTTTTTTTGGCGGAAGATGAATTTACTGTTACCCAACTGGGGAGGGAGAAGCAACGACCCGGGGAAGAAGTGGTTACATACGTTCGAATGTTCAAGGAGATGTCCCTCGATGTGATGGAGAAGGCCAAATAGTCCAAGTTATTGCAGATCTATGTGGACGGACTACTTCCTGAGTATATATGTTATCTCATTAATGAAATACGTGAGGGGACTTTTTCGGTGTTCTTAACAGTGGCAAGAAATATCTTCTTGGTGGTTCTACCAAATTCGGTGGTGGTGCCCATGATGTTTAGGCTGTCGATACAACCTATGGGGGGGAGGTCTCAGCCCCCACGGGTAGGGTACACCGAGGGAGGAGATGGGGGCAGGGTGCCGAAGAAGGATACTAAGAGGAAGTTTGGAATAGACAGGGAGGATCCACCATCATTGCCTTGTATAGAGGAGGTTGTTAGTTGTTATAACGCAATGGTCCAAGGAGGAAAGGTCTACGAACCAAAGGGCATTCTCGTTGGGGAACTCGATATGGCAACAAGGGCGGATCCCAAGTATTGCCAGGTCCATCGAAAGATCTAGCACCCAACAGAGAGTTGTTTCACGCTGAGGAGAATCATCGACAAGTACGTAAAGGCAGGGACGTTGCAAATCCCTTCGCAGAACATTTACAACAACCCACTCCCAGCACATGGCGCCAATCTGGTGGTGGCCTATGATGAAGAGGCAGATAGAGAAGAAAGAGAGCCAACGTCGAAGCAGGAGGAGTTCGAAGAAGCTCTGGAAGATTGTACGAAGGGAATGGCTCATGTAGTACTGACCTATGATGAGGCCAGCACCAAAGACGTAGAGGACGTATACAACGTTGAAGGTGAGGAAGCAGACCCAGTCCTAGAGTACTGTGCAGTTTTAAAATCCCTAAATTTCACCTGGTTCCTCGACCAAGTGGGGATACGGAAAGAGAGTAGGTTGGAAATAACCTAGGCAATACTTGACATTGCGAGGAAGAACGTAGTCCCTTCGCTGAGATGGAAAGGACCTATGGCCAGGTTGGTAAGAAGGTTTCTTTCAGAAGTAACCTTCAGCGATGCAGATATAGCTGTAAGATTCCCTCAGAACGGGCCATTGTATATGACCACCAGCGTCAACGGAATTAGTTTCGCAAGGACTCTTATGGATGGGGGAGTTTCCATTAATATTATGTCAATCAACTCCTTCCATGCAACAAATATTCTAGAAGAAAGGTTGGTCCCCATGCCTTTGGTGATTTCGGGGTATGATAACCAATCTTCCAAATCCATTGGGTACGTTAATGTTGGGATTGTAATGGAAAATCTAAGTTCCCATATCAAGTTACACATAATAGAGAGTGAAACTTCCCATCAGATGCTAATAGGAAGGGTGTGGATGCACAACCAAGGGCTAGTTCCTTATACGTACCCCCAACGCGCTAAAGCGAACATCAAGGGGATAGAGGTGATCATTAGAGCTACAAGGAGGCCCTTCGCTGTTGAGGAATCTCACTTGGTGGACGCGGAATTTTACACAGAGTTATAGGAGGATGTCCGGGTCCTAACAAGAAGAATCAAGGGAGCCTGGATACCCTCGATCAGAGAAAGGATGGGGCCCTTGAACGAGTAGAATAAGGAGGTCGCAAGAAGCACAAGAGCAATGGCCGAAGAAGATCACCAGGCGATCCCTCGACCCCAAAACATCTTGAAGAAGCTCAAAGATAGGATGAGGCCCAGAGTGGATTCGATGGAACATGAGATCCAATGACAAAGCGTGTTGAGTCAGTTCTCAGAAAAAAGAGTGGCCGAGGCTTATAGAGAGAAGAAGAGGAAGGCAGTTACATCTACTAGCAGACAGTGCAAGAAGGTCGTTATCTAAGAAGGAAAAGTGGTATACGATTATAATGGTGTGAGCGGGCGGCCGAAGAAGATCATGATGAGGTTGACCCAATATATGAATGCTTTTTGGTGGATTAATGGGGATAATGTATGGTGATAGACAACTCCAGTATACAGGAATTTGTGGAGGAAGTCGTCGAGGAACTAGATTACATGGCGGATCGATCGAAACCGCAGGCACAAGAACTGGAGCAGTTGAACCTGGAGAAAGAAGAGGAGGACCTAAGGCCCATTTTTATCTCGAAAGATCTCAGTGAGGAGAAACAAAAGGCCTTGGTTGAGTTGATTCGGGAATTTATAGATATTTTTCCATGGAAATACACGGAGATAAAAGGGCTGGATGAGGGTGTCAGCTGTCATAAATTGAATGTAATGCCTTCAGCCATTCCAGTAAAATAAGAAACAAGAATGTACAAGCCTGAGCTAGACTTAAAGATAAAGGAAGAGGTCCAACACTTATTGGCGGTAGGGTTCATCAAACTGATACAGCACCCACTTTGGTTGTCTAGCATTATCCCGGTGGGAAAGAAAGATAAAAACCAAATAAGGATCTGCGTGGACTTCAGAGATTTGAATAGAGCTTGCCCCAAGGATGAGTTACCTCTACCCTCCATTGATAGCTTGATAGATGCAATAGTTGGTCATGAGATATATAACTTCATGGATGGGTATGTGTAGACACCTCATTCCGTTACCCCCTAACTCTCCTTAGGTCCCTAGTGCCTCCACTCATCACCGCAAACCCAGGTCATGCCCCGAGCACTGACCTGGAACCCATCGGGCACTCCTTGGATCAGTTTAACCAAAAGTCAAACTCTTCATCTCGATCGAGACCAAATGAATCTTTGAAGGGAACTGAATACCCTTTCCAACGGTCTGGTACCCCGTGCGCGATTCCGACTCACCATGCGGACGAATGATCCGTTTGCGTCCGAAACCCTACCTGGAGGCCACCGGGCGCTTCTAAGCTCTGTTTGACCCAAGTAAACTCTTTAACTCGACCAATAATGAATGAATCTTTGAAGGTCACTGAATACCCTTTCCAACGGTCCATCCCGTGCGCGATTCTGACTTACCATGCGGACGAACGATCCGTTTGACTCCGAGAGGTCACCGAATGCTTCTCGGGCCTGATTGACCAAACTCAACTCCCAAAACTGGGCCAAACTCTTTGGAATGTCGAAGTACACCTCCTAACCTTTCCAACGGTCCATCCCGTGCGCGATTCGGACTTACCATGCGGATGAACGATCCATTTGCGTTCGAATGATTCCCCGTCCAGCGGACCGACAAACACTTCCGAGCCACATTTGACCCAAAGTCAACTCCTGAACTCGGGAGCGGTCCAAAGGACTTTCGAAGGTCTCTGAAATACCTTTCCAATGGTATGACCCACGCACGATTCTGACCAACGGTTTTCCCTCGGCGGCCAATTTTCCGAAAAAGCCTGAAACACACTGTCAAACGGCAGGTCCCAGAACCTGCCTATCGGCACCTTCCGACCGACAGGAAGGAATGGATCTAAGCCGATCGGCAGTCCCCTGGAGCTATAAAAGGAGGCCTTGGCCTCATTTGCAAGGGAGCTCAGATCAGATGCAAATCACTCTCAGCAAAGCCCCAGAAACCTCTCTCGAAGGCAGCGTGATTTCAACTTTCAAATCCCTTTTTCACTTCCACTTTTCATCATCCCTTTCATCAAACTTGATTAATTAACCATTCTCCATCATCATCCAAGCACAAGGGCTGCTTCTCAACATTTAAGATCAAGCTCAAAGTCTCCAAGAAGGTCCATCTCTCTCACCTTTCTCTTCAAATCTTCTTAAATTTGCAATAACTTGTTTTATTACTTAAGCACTTTTATCATCTTAGTTCACATATCCTAATATACTTTTTTATCTAGTAGTATTGCACATCTCCTATTTTCATATAAATAAAAAAGGCAAAAAACAAGAAAAAGAGGGTTTGCTCATAAATTCCAAGTAGGGATTCTCACACTTTTTCCACACTTTTCTCATAACTAAAACACTTTTTCTACACACACACACACTTACAAATAAGAGATTTCTCCATTTGGATTTATGGGATAAACCCCACCCCTCGTTTTGTATGCAAACTACGTGGACTTTGATGCCTTTATAGGCTACGTAGGCATCTCGGGGTAAAACTCGAAACTCGAGTCCTTTTCTCACTTTTTCTCTTATTTTCTATCTTATCTTTATCTCATTTTCCATTATATTCTGTATACTTGTTCTTAGTAACGTATTATTCCATATGCGTTATCGTTCCTTTATAACGGTCAACGTAGGGGTAATCACGTAAATCTGATTTTTTACACTAATCTCACATTCCTACGGATGACTCTCTTTGTCTTTTCTATGATACAAGTCGAGGATTCCTACCTCCATTCTATATATACACATGCACACATATCACGGGGGGAAATATAAAGGAAAATAGCAAATATCCATGAGAAAACGAAAGGGCGGAATGGGTGCCTAACACCTTCCCATTTCGTAACTAAGCCTCCGAACCCTTCTCAAATCATTTGGTTTCGCACGCACCAGTATGTCTTTGGATGCCATCCTTCGGGGTGGCTTCCCCTTTTTCTTTTGTCTGTTTTGAGTAATATAGACTGGCGACTCTAAATCTCTCTACATCTTCACACCTCACAAATTGACGCCGGCCGAAGCGCTCTCCCGAGAGGGGACGCGCGGGACCTAAAGGATCCCTTCCTCCCTCCGCGGCGGGGATCGGGGATGGCCACAGTGGAGACTCTGCTGGGGAATGTGTTTTTATTATATTTTGAGGGCTTGATTCTATTTACATGGATGCTATATTTGTTTATGTTTCCCCCCCCCCCCCCCCATATCTGCCTATTCCCCTTTCTCACATGTATATCCGATACCAATGCTTATATTCACACACTTGTAGAAAATTCTCCATGTAAACTTCATACCACATGCACCTAGGATCACATGTAAATCCCCATGTTACACGCATCACCCATCCATACTTGGTGTACCTTTTGGGGTACTTGTACTTGGCTCCCTGTTTTGGCATAATCAAGAAAGGCATTATCATCATAAGATACTAATAAGAGAATCATGCATGATTCACACGATATCACCAAAGAGCATTAATATTTACCAAATTTTACCCAGTAACTGGAGGGTCACTTCGTGATGGGCACTGGTCCGGCAGGTCGCAGTTAGCCTAAGCGATATGACTCTCACCTTCCATTGGCCAAGTACCTTCGACGTATATCGAATAGTTCCCCCGCATCGTACCGCTTGACCGAAGTCATGACTGGAGGTATATTGCAGGGAATTCGTTCACGTACGCCGAGTATATCGAATTCGCTCTCACACGTACCGTCCCCACGAGGTATATGGTGAGGCAATTCACGTACACTCAGGTATATCAAATGGCTTGTCCACACGTACCGATTTCCTACAAGAGCAAGACGTATATCGTGGAAGTCACGCCTAAGGGGGGAACCCATGCCGATTCACCCAACCAACTGCATACCCGCATATAGGTGTCAAACCTAGGACACGCACTTTAGATTACCGATTTTAACCCGAAACTCTGCCGAAATTTCGGGTCGGCCTGCCACCCAATTTTCGCGCATTTTTTAAAACGGGACCATGTCCGTGAGCCTGGTTACAAGTCCAAACCGTAGCTTTGCATATATTAAAAACCCCACTTTTCCAGTCTCGGGTCCCGTTCGGCATTGCATTTAGGAGAATTAAATACAAGTGAGAACATAATAATCATAATAATCTTGCTGAGTTCCGTCTCCAAAAACATTTCTCCCTTCTTTATTAAAAATCCAAAAAAATTTCTCCCTTCTTAATTAAAAATCCAAAAATATTTCTCCCTTCTTTATCAAAAATCCAAAAATAGTTTCTTCCTTTTTTTCTCAAAAATAAATCTTATCCTACGCCTTCTCAGGTCAATCGCACGCCCTTGGCCTAGCTTCTTATTGGCTTCGGTCTTCAGTCAAATCACCTCGGAGTTTTATCCGCTCCTCTACTACTTCTTCCGAATCCGGAATCCATCCATCTTCCATGGAGAATGCAGATCAACCAGTAGTCATACAATCGAATCTGTCGACAGTCCTAGCTCAGCTCATGGCCAAGATTGACAACCTCCAAGATGAGGTCCAAGAAATGCAACGAAACCAAGTCCCTATTCCTCAAGAGCCCGAGGCCCTGTTCCCTCGTGCTATGGGTCCACCCGAGCCTATCTGGGTCCCGTAAGAATAGCAGCATGCTCCACATGCCCCTCCGACTAATGGGCCGCTGCCTACCCAGCTTCCAATGCCAAACATTACCCAGCCTGTGGCTAACCTACCTGTGGTCGCTGATCCAAAGGAGGAGGAGTTGAATAAAGTCAAAGAAGATATTAAGATGCTCACTAAGAAGTTCGACCAGGTCCGAATCTCTGGGAATTACATAGACTACACCCATATGTCTCCTTATCCTAAAGCAAGGTTACACGAGAAGTTCAAGATGCCAAACATCGAGAAATTCGGAGGGAGTGGTCCCCCAATTGTTCATCTTCGCAGTTATCATCGTTCCATGACTCTACTAGGGGCTTCCGAAGAGGTGATGGCCCAATTATTTTAGCAAACTTTGAAGGACAGTGCTCTCCGATGGTTTTTATCTCTTGAGGAATCCAGAATCCGTAGCTGGGAGGATGTAGCCCGAGAATTCATATCGCAATACAAATACAATGAAGAGCTCGAGGTCACCCGTCGTGACTTAGAGCTGCTCAAACAAAACTCTGGAGAATCAGTCAGTAACTTCATAGCCCGATGGAGGGAAAAAGAAGCTACCATGACCAATCGGCCGTCTGAGGAAGAATAAGTCAACATAGTAGAGAAGAATTTCTTGCCCCATGTCCGAGCAACCATGGGAGGACAGTACTACCCCCACTTTCGAGCTCTCAGATAAGCAGGAGAATAAATCGAGGAAGGTCTTCCCAAAACAGAAGTTGAATCGAAGAAGGTGACCGGACAGTTCACCCCTAGAAAGTATGACAAGCCTGCCAACGCTACAGTCTCAACCATCAACAACATCTCCCAACCAACCACATTATGAGAACTAGAAAGCCGCCCTTCCCCCGTCCGAAGGGAATACACTGAGCTTCATGCTCCCCTCTCTAAAGTTTACCAAGCCCTGTTAAGCCGAAACCTTATAAAAACCTTGGATCCCCGTCCGTTACCAAACCCACTCCCAAGAAACTTCAAGACCGATGCTCATTGCGCCTTTCACCAAACAGATGGCCATACCACCAACCAATGCTTTCACCTTCGGAACATAATCCAAGATCTCATCGATCGGGGTACCATCGCCCCACCAGCCAAACACTACTCATAACCCACTCCCAAATCACACCAATGCCATCTTCTTGGAAGAAAACCTGAATTTCGATCCATCGACTCAAATCACACCCCTATACCCTCCTAAACCTCTTCAAATTTGCCCATATTTTCTCCTACACCCTACTAGCCCTGCTGATCAGGCACTGTCACTTCTTACCAGAGCGTGCATCACTGTTCGGACCTGTTCTAAAAATGGAAGTATGGAATTGTCAGAGGTATTGAATCAACTCCTAGAGTTTGGGCTGAAATTTCCCTCACAGATGATTATCGATTGTCAGAGGTTCAGCGCGTTGTTTTTGGAAGCACGAAAATGGGCCCGAGAATCAGATAGGTGGGTGGTACCAACCGACGAAGTCAGCTTACATGATGTTGTCCAGATCATGGCGGAAGCATTCAGGCAAACCAACAACATTTGCAGTATCACCGAGTTACTTGACACTTTGAAGCTACAAGGGTGCATGATCCCTTCACCTTTACACATCCCCACAAAATGGGAAGACCTATATGAGGAAGCCGTTGAAGTTGTGGAATGCATTGATTTCACGAGGGAAAATAGAATTGTTGCCACCAGATGGGAGGAAGAATTCGAAGTTTGAAATGAAGAACAAGCTTCAGGAGGAAATGGCCCAGTAGCCGACATATGTGGGATGATATCATTTGAAGAACTCCTTGAAGAAATAAATAGGGTGGCAGAACAACCTGAGATTGACGAGGAAACTGGATTTAAGTTTTTCCCTTCTTCAGTAAATCACATGACCAGATCGGGGAGACATTACCAAGTTCCAAGCTCGCTACCAGTAAATGACAAGGGGAGGGGCATTGAAAACCTTCCTATGCCAGAGATGACCATTGGGGAGAGCAAGATCCTTAATCAACTGAAGAAAACTCAAGCTAACATCACTCTATGGGGGATTTTCATGTCTTCCCAGCTACACAGAAATGCTTTAATCAAATTACTCACTGTACCTATAAATCCTCCCTCTACCACACCAGAAGAAGCGGTAAATTTGATCGGATCCTTGATCTCCACCCGAATGCTGTCCTTTTCCGAAGAAAAAATCCCCAAAATTGGGCCAAATCACAATCATGCACTCAACATCTCCATCGAAGTTATGGGGAAGGTTATACCGCTTTCTCTCGTTGATAATGGATCCGCTTTGAATGTCTGCCCACTGAGAACCTTCAAATGTTTAGGCCTAAAAGAAAGCGACCTCGCTCCAACCTCCGCTGTCGTGCGTGCCTACGATAATACCCGTCGGGAGGTGATGGGATCCATAAAACTTACAATAGGGGTCGGACCTATAAACCCTGTCGTCGAATTCCAAGTCATTGATATCCCGGCCTGTTTCAACCTGTTGCTCGGATGACCCTGGCTCCACAGTATAAAGGGTGTCTCTTACTCATTCCATCAGAAATTGAAGTTCTTCACCGATGGTCGAGTCATCACCATCTTGGGTGACGACGATAACGCCGAGGGTGCAGGCACCACCAGTCCGATCCTCGAGATACAGCATGGGTCAAATGATGTGCTCCTATCAGGATTTCGAGTTGAGCCACCGCTACTCCCGGCAGGGGACGGTTTCAAAGAAAGGTTTTTCCAGAATACGACCCTCATGGCAATGTCAATGTGATTCAGATGTTCAGAAACATGCACTTCATGCCCGGAATGGGGCTAGGACAAAGACAACAAGGGATACTGGAGCCCATCGAACTGAAGAAAGCTTTCCTTCCTTGCGGCTTGGGATATCAACCATCAGAACAAGAGCTCAGAATGATCCACCAGTCTCGATCAAAGAAAGGGTTAGACTGCGTTCGAACTATCTCGGGAGATTCTTTAAATGGACAATTCATTAAAGAGGGTGAGGACTTACCATTTTACGGCTTTCCAGAACCGTGGTATGACCATACAGATAAGAAAATGAAGCCTGGAATGGAGATCTTCTTTCAAGATAGCTACCCATTGGCCGAAAGTTTCCCACGCCGCGTACAACCGCTCATCAAAAATATCGAAGAAACTGAGGAAAGTGATTTTAAAGATTCCTTCAACTTGCAGACACTGGGGCTGGCACTCTGCATGGTTCACTCAGGCACTGCATCACTGGACCCTTCTTATCTAATCAAAGCTGCTGATACACCTATCCTCAACTGGCATGCTACGCCAGTTCTACCTCTTGAAATCTCCCCTAACCCCAATGTTTACCCTGTTTCTTCTTCTGTTGTCTATCCTGGCTTGAATGTAATCGAGACCTCTTTTGATGAGGTTCTCAATGATGTTTTTCCTATCAATGAAATAAATGAAGATTTTGAGTATCTTGCTCTGCCTTACATTAATTTTTTGGATTCCAATCAAACTTTTGATGATAATGATTTTGCAAATGAACAATTCTTAACTGATTTAAATAAGGTTAATAATAAACAACATAACCGCGTTCAAGTTAATGAAGAAGTGACTGTTGTTGTTAATCTCGATTCTAGTAGCCAACTGCGCGAGATTAGGATAGGGGCCACCCTTGACGAGCATGAGCGCGCATTGCTAAAGGAGTTCGTGGATGTCTTCGCATGGTCCTACAACGACATGCCCGGTATTGATCCTGAAATAGCTCAGCACGAGATCCCCACTCTCCCAGATTACAAGCCAGTTAAACGAAAGTTGAGAAAGCTCCGCACCGAATGGTCGCTCAAAGTCAAGGAGGAGGTGGTCAAACAGTTAAACGTGGGTTTCATTCGAGTGATCAAATATCCCACATGGCTAGGCAATATTGTACCTGTACCGAAATCAGGAGGAAAGGTTCGAATGTGTGTGGATTATCGAGATTTAAACAAAGCCTCTCCGAAGGATGATTATCCGCTACCCAACATCGACATGATCGTGGACAACACAGCCAGTCATGCTCTCAAGTCATTCGTCGACGGGTTTGCCGGATACAATCAAATCAAGATGCACCCCGACCACCAAGAGAAAACCACATTCATCACCCCATGGGGAACCTTTTGCTACACCGTTATGCCATTCGGTCTCAAGAATGCTGGGGCTACCTACCAAAGGGCTGCCACAAACATCCTGCACGACCTGATTCACAAAGAGGTCGAGGTTTATGTGGATGATATGATTATCAAGTCCAAAACTAGAGAAGGTCATGCTCCTGCTCTACGAAAGTTCTTCGAACGACTGCGACAATATCAGATGCGACTTAATCCACAAAAATGCGTCTTCGGCGTTACAAAGAGAAAACTCTTAGGATTCATGGTTAGTGAGAAGGGGATAGAAGCAGATCCCGCCAAGCTGAGGGTTATACTTGAGATGCTACCACCCCAAACAGAGAAAGAAGTCCGAGGTTTTCTTGGGAAATTACAATATATCAGCCGGTTCATCATCCAGTTAACCTCCATCAGCGAACCGATCTTCAAGCTCCTTCGAAAGGATTCAACCAAGATTTGGAAGGAGGCCTGCCAAGAAGCTTTTGATCGAATCAAACAATATCTGACCCAACCTCCAGTTCTCATGCCACCACAGCCTTATCTCCCTTTGCTCATATACCTAACCATAACCGACACTGCAGATGGGTATTTGCTAGCCCAATACTTTGAAGACTCCCGCAAAGAAACAGTTGTCTATTATGCCAGTCGCAAAATTGGCCGGGTACGAGGTCAACTACATTGCTTTGGAAAAATCTTGTGTCGCGCTTGTCTGGGTCACCCAAAAGTTGCGACACTACATGCTCTCCTTCCCCATTAAGCTTGTATCCCGAATGGATCCCATTAAGTACCTTCTCGAAAAACTCGCCTTATCCAGCCAAATGGCCCGATCGTTGACGCTCCTAACCGAGTTTGATATAATGTACATCACACAGAAAGCCGTTAAAGGAAGAGCCATCTCTGACTACCTCGCTGACTACCCTATAGAAGAAACAGATGTCTAGATCTCTGAATTCCCAGATGAAAATGTCCTCTGCACCGCTCAAGACTGCCTTCGATGGAAAATGTTCTTCGATGGCGCTGCCAACAAAAAGGGATATGGCATTGGGATACTTCTGGTCTCCCCAGATGACTCCCACACTCCCATCGCCATAAAATTGGATTTCCCTTGCACCAACAATATGATAGAATACGAGGCATGCATAGTGGGCCTCAAGGTCGCTCTCAAGAAAGGTATTCAATACCTTGATGTATATGGAGATTCTGCCCTCATCATCGATCAAGTGCTTAGAAAGTGAAAGGTCATGGACGAAAAGATCCAACCCTTTCATGCCCAATTAGAAGAGTTAGCCTCCCAATTCCGAGATATCACCTTCCATTACCTGCCCCGAGCAAAGAACAACCTAGCCGATGCTCTCGCCACTTTGTCCTCCATGATCGACATGCCCGAGGGAATAACAATGACCCCCTTCCTAGTTCAGAAGTAGGACAAACCGACCCATTGTTACCATATTAATCTTGTCTCCACAAGCCAATTGCTGGTACTATGATATATGGTGCCTCCTCAGGTACGGTAGGTATCCCGAGGGTTCCAACAAGAATGACCGAGCTACCCTTCGAAGGCTGGCCGCTCAGTACATCATCTGTCATAAAGCACTACTCAAGAGGAATTTCGATGGAACTCATTTGCACTGCATCGCAGGGGCTGACATTGAAAAGATAATGCAGAAAATCCACAGCGGGGAATGCGGGCCCCACATGAACGGTCACATGCTTGTCAAGAAGATCATCCGACAGGGCTACTACTGGACCACCATGGCCCAGGATTGCATCGCCTATGTTCGGAGATGCCCTAAATGCCAACAATTCTCCAATCTTCAACACTTGCCTCCGCGGGAATTATACAACATGACTTCTCCCTGGCCGTTCTCCACCTGGGGTATCGACATCAGAGGGAGGGTTACGCCAAAAGCGTCAAACGGGCATGAGTTCATCCTGGTTGCCATCGATTACTTCACCAAATGGGTCGAATCTGAGTCATACACAGTATTAAATGCCAAGAAGGTGGCCAAATTCATTAAGAAAAATATCATCTGCCGATATGGAGTCCCGCACGAGCTAGTGTCAGATAACGGTTTGCACTTCGAGGCAGAAGTCACAGAAGTTGTCAACGAGTATGGGATTCAGAGACATAAATATTCTCCCACCGACCTCAGACCAATGGTGTAGTTGAAGCTGCCAACAAAAACCTCAAAGCCATCATCAGTAAGATGACCGAAAGTTGTAGAGACTGGGCCGACCGGATCCCATACGTCCTTTGGGGCTATCGAACCTCAATCCAAACCTCTACTGGGGCTACCCCTTACTCCTTGGTCTATGGCATGAAGGCAGTCCTACCTGTGGAGCTAGAAATACCCTTGCTACGCATCATGCTCGAAAGCAAGGTTAGTGAAGAAGACTGGTGCCAAGGCCGTCTTGATGAGCTAGCCCTTCTGGATGAAAGAAGATTAAAAGCTCTTTATCACATACAGGGATACCATTGCCGAATAGCGCGATCATTCAATAAGAGAGTCAAGGACCGTGGTGTCCAGGAGGGGGATTTAGCCCTCAAGGAGATAATAGAACCCATCTGGGACCCCAGAGGAAAATTCAAGCCCAATTGGAGTGGCCCCTACATTGTGAAGAAGATCTTGTCTGGCGGTGCCGCCATGCTCACTCACCTTGATGGGGAAGAGATGGCTCGTCCAGTCAATCTGGACCGTCTCAAGAAATTCTACCCCTAGTCTGAAATCTCGGCGCGCTACGACTCTTCTCATCCCCCTTCTATTCTAAAAAAAAAAACTCTCTTCGTTTCCCTCTACCCAGAACTACGTGGGCCTGATCCTCTACATAAAACTATTTTAAAACTTTTCAAAAAAACCCCAGAGGTACGTAGGCAGCTCATACATCCCACATGAGCACGGCCCCTTCTTTTTCACAAAAATATATTCTTTTCTTATCTTTGAGAACGACAGTTCATTCTAAACATCTACTTGAACAAAAGGATTATGTAGGCCTTAGCAATCGGTATAGATAATTCAAAATACAAAATTCATCGAAAGGCACAGCTGGATGATCAGAAACTTGTTTATTTCATTAATAAGAAACTACACTACAGATTATATAAGAAAAAGGAATGGATAACTCCCTTCCCCCCACTACCATAAAAACCAAATAAAATCCCCCACGTCTGTTACATAAATAAACTCCCCAGGAGTCCTACCCACAGCAACCAGAAGAGCCTGCACCCTCATCATCTACATCCTAAGGACCCCAAGTTTCTCCTGCCTGAATGGAGTGCCGCAAATGTTCCATGGATAGATGAGCCTTAACCATCTTCAAAAAGACCACAACACCCCCTTCCATGAAGTCAGATAAAACAAACCATCTTTGACCAGTCTCTACTGCCAACATCTTGTTGACTACTTTTCTCCACAACCACCTCATATAATCTTTGGGGACATGGAAAACCTTCCCGAAAGACTGAGAGGGATGGGTCGACGGACGCCAATTTTCCCACAGAGACCCAAGCAACAGACGCAGACGCTCAGTCAAATCCTCTACTGGAAAGAAATTTGAGGTCCGAGGGGGCACGACCTGCGCCCAGCCGAATTGGCGCAAAAGCCGCCAAGGGAAATAAAAAGAGGTCTATCTGAGACCAACCAGCCGCAGATATGAATACTCTCCTAGCTCCAGAACTGGCTGCAACTGCCCCCACCAAGACACTGACCAATACAGCCCACAAGCCCCATGCTCCACAAGCCAATTCTCCCAGTTCTCAACATACAGGCCAATGCGGATGAAGTAGCATGAAAAGAATTTGGGTACAGCTGACAAAGGATATTCTGGAGGAGTTGACAAGCGGAATCTTTCAGACAACCACATGAACAGCATCACAGGACTACCCCTCAAAAAGTCAGAACGACCTTCTCTCCAGGTATCCAGGCCATTCAGAGTCTCCGCCAATATCACCGCCGTAGGATTGCGATGGTATGACATCCATGAAGTAATGGCTGCAAGTTGTGGGTCCACTCGCACCTCCCCGGTCACCAACAACAATTTTGAGACCAGGCCCAGAACAACGGCTCCAGCATAGCCATCATCACCTACTTCCCACAAATGCACGGACTGCAACATCGTCGGGAGGGAGATCATTCCTCCAGAAACCAATGACCTGGCCGCCGAGGGCGAGATATGAAGAAGCCCGGCCAACAAATCCCTAGGGGAGCGGGAAAATTCGGGTAAAGCTGCAGCAACACTGGGATTCACACCTAGTATGGCGAAAAATTCCTCGTAGGTAGAACAAACTTCTTCCAACCCAAAGCGGAATACGTGGTCTTCGGGGTACCAAAATTGTACTGCCGCCATCAGCATATTCCACTCAAAAGGTCGATTACGCCACAAGGAGACTCGACGCATGTTGAAAGCATCATAGTCGACATTATAAGAGCACATAGCTTCCAAGGCTTCGAGGTAGTTGACAAACTCGGTGCTACCAGGGAGAGCCATCTTGTAGGGCAAAGAAATAGTAGGCAAGTGGATAATGATGCAAATGTGTGATGAAAATACTCTACCCTCACCCCCTGTTATAATTGAGAACTCTCACAAAAGACATAATCCCTGCAGAAATCGGAAGGAATCCTACCCCACAAGGTACTAAAGGCTGAAGAGGGTACCAATCAAAGCCTTAAATTGATAGGACTAGACTGAACTGCCGATAGGTAGGCCAGGGTGCTTGCCGATCGGCAACCCCCTACTTTTGGAAATTTTCTTTTTTTCCTCTTTTGTCAAAATCAGGAAACTCAATAAAAATAAATTGATATTCTCAACAGAATTTCAAGAATCCCTTTTCTTCTTATATAAATCCCCTTTTTAATAAAGACTTTCCTTCAAAAATTCCAAAAACATTCCTTTTTACGGTCTCAGCAGCAAAGTAAAAAGCGCATGTGCATGCATTCATTCATCATAAATAAAAGATAATAGTAAAAAAAAATTACATTACATATATCTGTTTTCTGTGTTACATCATATTGCAGGAAATAAAAAGAAAAAGCCAAAAACAACGGGACTCAACCCGAACCCACATTCTCTCTCTCTCTCTCTATCTCTCTCTCAAGAGCTTCCACCCCTACGACGCCCTATCTTCCCCCTACGGCGAGACGACGCGGCCCCACTACCCGAGCCAGAGTCTTCCCCAGACGAGGCTGACGGCACCAAGTAAGAAGGAACAGGGACAGCATCCCGAATGTGGGCAATCGCCGATGATATCCAATCCCTGATGTCTCTCAGCTAAGTGGTCGACACCCGGATTTTCTGCAAGGAAAAGGCAGAATCAGTATCAAGCAAAAGAAATCAAAAGGAGGAAAAGGACTGAAAGGTTTACCGTAGGACGAAGGACCTCCTCTGTCAAACCCAGCTCCTCCGAATCCATCGCAAGGGGACGGTGAAACATCGGCACTATCCCTCCATCAGCCCGCCGAATGATGTACGAAGGAGTGTGCAACCGAACGAAAGGGACCTCCGATGTCACCGCCGCCGCAGGTGACGAGGGACCACTACCACTGTGGGAAGACCCCACCGCCCGACTCGAACCAGCAGGAGGGAAGGGCAAGGCATCATGAATGCTGGGAGCCATCAGCCTGCTCGTCACAAAGTCCATATAGTCATACGGCACCGCTGTATCGGTATACATAGCATAGGACTCGCCGATCATCGCCGCGATCCTCTCATCCTCCAACAGCTGTCGTTCCCGCCTCATAGAGGTAGGAGGCTGCGCAGGTGGCACCACCACCTCCTCCTCAGCGATCTGACGAATCACCCTCTCCCCGAGGTACCAAGAATGTCCGAACTCATGCGCCAACAAACGCCTCATTTGCGCATTCACCCCAGTCATCCCCGTGTCCTGAACAGCTGTCCCCCAAGGATAAAAGGTCACCTGAAAATCCACATGACAAGCATGAGTCGATACAAGATCAGAAGGTACAAAAACCAAGACTAAAAAGGAAAAGACCTTACCCGACCACTGGTCAGGTCATTCAAGACCTGATGCATCGCCTCCAGGGAAAGAGATCCATTCGACTGCCGGTTGGCCTTACGCCATCGGTACAGTCGGCAGAAGTCCCCAACAGTATCATCCTTCAAAGAAATCAGCGGGGTGTTGCACCTAATCACCTCATAGAACCACGTCTAAATTCACAAGCAAAAAGAGACGCATAAGGAAAATGTGAACGCATGAAAGGAAAATGCGAATGCATGAAATGAAAATGCGCAAAATAAAGAATACCTCAAGGAGATACGTGGCTCCAGTAAAAGTCTGCCGGCAGCACCGGCTGAATGCATCCAGAGAAGAGTAAAGGGTCGCCAAGGTCAGACTCCCTCAATCATAGAAGGGGATGTTCGAAAACATCCTCAAGTATGGCAGAAACCACAAATGGACGACGTCGCCGCTCGACGCCACTATGAAACCTCCCAACACCAACAAGATGAATAACCGGGCCATCTGCCTCACTTGCAGCCCGTCCTCCACATCAACCACCCTGCTCAGCAAAACATCCTTCAACAAGGACAGCCAGATGGAATCTCCAGAAACTATCCTCCTCACATCACCAAGTGCCGCATGCACCGCCTCCGACCTCACCCGCAAGGAGCGATCCACCTCTATCTGCTCCCCTCACAATCCAACCCCAGCAGTTGCTGCACATCTATGGGAGTCACCGTCATCTCCCTGAAACCAAAACGAAAGGTGTGGGTAGTGTCCCACCACCTCTCCCCCAAGGCACACAAAACTACTGTCGAACGAGGCGTCTCATCCAGCGCAGCCGCCAACCTCCCAAAACCCGCTGATGATACCATCCATCACACCACGGGTGGAAGATGCTCCCAAACATCCTTAATCCCCGTCGTCCCGCGAGCACGCATGTTCTTCAAAGAAATATCCGACTGGCAAGAGGAAAAATTCAGTCAAAGGTCAAGAAAAAGGAAAAATCACCCAAAAGGAAAGGAATGCCAAAGGTCAGGTTACTTACATAACCGTCGGGAATCACTCTCAAAGAATGATGACGCGACGGCTCCCGCAGCAAGGTTCGCTCATCCGCAACCGGCTCGAATGCATCAAAGGCATCCAAAGCAAGGGGCACCCTGTCCCTCCAATCCACATTCGCCCAGTCATCAATGGTCAACCACTCCCGGTGGACAGCGGTGCTCACAATTCTTGAAGATTGGAATGTTAGAATAATTCACAGAGAGAAATTGCAGAAAGAGAGAAGGCAAGAAGCTATGAAAAATGAAAGGGATTCGCCCCCTTTATATAGGAGGCCAAGTGCCATGTCGATCGTCATAGACCACTGCCATACCGATCGGCACTGTCTCCTCACCTACTCGAGGCAGCCCAAAAGTCCATGCCACTACCGAATGTCACCCCTCAGTCTATGCCGACCGACACCCCCTTTAAAATTTTGTACAGAAATTCCCAAAAAAATGCCAGAAAGCCTCAAAAAATCCCCAAAAATCCCAGGATGGATTTTGAACATTTTCATCAAGAAAATTTTCGCATTTCTTCAGGCGAAACCTCTTTTTCCTTAGCGAAACCCTCAAAATCCAAGCAAATGACCTCTCGAGCGATGCACCCAGACCCCCTAATCACCTCCTCAGTAGAGTTTACGACCTCAAACCGGTTATCTCCCCAACGATCAGCTCCTCCGCTCAAATCGGAGGCAAAAGGCCTCCCCAACCATCGGCTACCCGATGCGAAATAATATCTCATGGTATTTTTCCCAGCAGAATTCAGAAGAATCACTCGCCCCAGGCGATCTCTCCCAAAGGACGATCCAAATCTTCCCCAGCTCATTCTTATTCCCCAGCGAAACCTAAAATCCAATTCTTATTCCCCAACGGAACCTAAAATCTATTTCTTATTCCCCAGTGGAACCCCTTTTTCTTTTCCCAAAGGAAATGCAATCACTCTTGGGTCAGAATTGGCCCCGGTCTTGGATCGTCACCTGAGTTAGGTCAGAATTGACCTCGGTCCTCAGTTGTCACCACTCTTGGGTTAGAATTGGCCCCGATCTTGGATCGTCACCTAAGTTAGGTCAAAATTGACCTCGGTCCTCGGCCGTCACCACTGTTGGGTCAGAATTGGCCCCGGTCTCGGATCGTCACCTAAGTTAGGTCAGAATTGACCTCGGTCCTCCGTCGTCACCACTCTTAGGTCAGAATTGGCCTCGGTCTTGGATCATCACCTAAGTTAGGTCAGAATTGACCTCGGTCCTCGGTCGTCACCACTCTTGGGTCAGAATTGGCCCCAGTCTTGGATCCTTACCTAAGTTAGGTCAGAATTGACATCGGTCCTCGATCGTCACCACTCTTGAGTCATAATAGGCCCCGGTCTTGGATCGTCAATTGCGTTAGGTCAAAATTGACCTCGGTCATCACCACTCTTGGGTTAGAATTGGCCCCGGTCTTGGATCGTCACCTAAGTTAGGTTAGAATTGACCTCGGTCCTCGATCGTCACCACTCTTGGGTCATAATTGGCCCCGGTTTTGGATCGTCACCTGAGTTAGGTCAGAATTGACCTCGGTCCTCGATCGTCACCACTCTTAGGTCCTCCGAATCAACCTCGACCCTCTGAATTGGTCATCCTCGCTTCCTTAGGTCCTCAGAATCGACCTCGACCCTCTAAATCGGTCACACTCTCTCAGAAGCATCATGCATTGTCTAATCAACAGCTATCATTTGTTCCAAATTCACCCATCGAGGGTCTCTGTAGACACCTCATTCCATTACCCCCTAACTCTCCTTAGGTCCTTAGTGCCTCCACTCATCACTGCAAACCCAGGTCATGCCCCGAGCACTGACCTGGAAGCCATCGGGCACTCCCCGGCTCGGTTTGACCAAAAGTCAAACTCTTCATCTCGATCGAGACCAAATGAATCTTCGAAGGTAACTGAATACCCTTTCCAACGGTCTGCTCCGTGCGCGATTCCGACTCACCATGCGGACGAATGATCCATTTGCATCTGAAACCCTACCTAGAGGCCACCGGGTGCTTCCAAGCTCTGTTTGACCCAAGTAAACTCTTTAACTCGACCGAGGCTGAATGAATCTTTGAAGGGCACTGAATACCCTTTCCAACGGTCCGTCACGTGCACGATTCGAACTTACCATACGGATGAACGATCCGTTTGACTTCGAGAGGTCACCGAATGCTTCTCGGGCTCGATTGACCAAAGTCAACTCCCCAAACTAGGTCCAAACTCTTTGTAATGTCGAATTAAACCTCCTAACCTTTCCAACGGTCCATCCCATGCGCGATTCGGACTTACCATGCGGACGAACGATCCATTTGCGTCCGAACGATTCCCCGTCCAGCGGATCGACAAACGCTTTCGAGCCACATTTGACCCAAAGTCAACTCCTGAACTTGGGAGTGGTCCAAAGGACTTTCGAAGGTATATGAAATACCTTTCCAACGGTATGCCCCGTGAGCGATTCTGACCAACGGTTTGCCCTCGGTGGCCAATTTTCTGAAAAAGCCTGAAACACACTGCCAAACGGCAGGTCCCAAAACCTGCCTATCGGCACCTTTTTTCCGGCAGGTAGGAAGGTATCTAAGCCGATCGGTAGTCCCCTGGAGCTATAAAAGGAGGCCTTGGCCTCATTTGTAAGGGATCTCAGATCAGAAGCAAATCACTCTCAGCAAACCCCCAGAAACCTCTCTCGAATGCAGCGTGATTTCAACTTCCAAATCCCTTTTTCACTTCCACTTTTCGTCATCCCTTTCATAAAACTTGATGAATTAACCATTCTCCATCATCATCCAAGCACAAGGGCTGCTTCTCAACATTTAAGATCAAGATCAAAGTCTCCAAGAAGGTCCATCTCTCTCACCTTTCTCTTCAAATCTTCTTAAATTTGCAATAACTTGTTTTATTACTTAAGCACTTTTATCATCTTAGTTCACATATCCTAATATACTTTTTATCTAGTAGTATTGCACATCTCCTATTTTCATATAAATAAAAAACCCAAAAAATAAGAAAAAGAGGGTTTGATCATAAATTCCAAGTAGGGATTCTCACACTTTTCTCACAACTAAAACACTTTTTCTACACACACACATTTACAAATAAGAGATTTCTCCATTTGGATTTATGGGATAAACCCCACCCCTCATTTTGTATGCGAACTACATGGACTTTGATGTCTTTATAGGCTACGTAGGCGTCTCGGGGTAAAACCCGAAACTCGAGTTCTTTTCTCACTTTTTCTTTTATTTTCTATCTTCTCTTTATCTCATTTTCCATTATATTCTATATACTTGTTCTTAGTAACGTATTATTCCATATGCGTTATCATTCCTTTATAACGGTCAACGTAGGGGTAATCACGTAAATCTTATTTTCTACACTAATCTCACATTCCTACGGATGACTCGCTTTGTCTTTTCTATGATACAAGTCGAGGATTCCTACCTCCATTCTATATATACACATGCACACATATCATGGGGGGAAATATAAAGGAAAATAGCAAATATCCATGAGAAATCGAAAGGGCGGAATGGGTGCCAAACACCTTCCCATTTCATAACTAAGCCTCCGAACCCTTCTCGAATCATTTGGTTCACACGCACCAGTATGTCTTTGGATGCCATCCTTCGGGGTGGCTTCCCCTTTTTCTTTTGTCTGTTTTGAGTAAAATAGACTGGCGACTCTAAATCTCTCTACATCTTCACATCTCACAAATATATGCCGGCCGAAGCGCTCTCCCGAGAGGGGACGCGCGGGACCCGAAGGATCCATTCCTCCCTCCGCGGCGGGGATCGGGGATGGCCACAGTATGTATGGTACAACCAGATCAAGATGGACCCCTCGGATGCAGATAAAACGGCGTTCAGGAGACCGTTGGGCAATTTCATCTACAGAGTAATGCCGTTTGGACACAAGAACCATGGGTCTACTTACGAGAGAACAATGATGGATATTTTCCAAGACTTCTTCCATAAATTTATGAAATTCTATGTGGATGATTTGGTCATCAAATCAAGGAAGGAGGAGTCCCATCTGGGCGATTTGAGGAAGGTGTTCGCCCGATGCAGGAAGTATAAATTGAGGATGAACCCACTAAAGTGCATCTTTGGGGTAACAAGTGGGAAATTTTTAGCCTTTTTGGTCGATCGGTAAGGGGTATAGATGGACCAGGACAAGCAACGAGCGATCTTGGAGATGCCAAGTCCAAGAACGGCGAAGGAGCTAAAGATTTTGCTTGGAAAAGTCTCCTATCTTAGGAGATTTGTGCCTATTCTAGCCGAGATGACACACCCGTTGATGCAGCTATTACGAAGGAACACAAAATTCAAGTGGGAGGACGTTCACCAGGATTCACTCCCTGGGCTCAAGAAGCTGCTTGTTTCACCACAGATCATGGTTCCCCCACAGGCGGGAATACCATTGCAGCTATACCTCACATCGACCCCGAGGTTCGTGGGAGCTTTGTTGGCACATGAGATTGAAGGGGAAGAATGACCGGTTTACTACCTTAGTAGAATCATACATGGGCCAAAGGTCAGATATAGTAGCTTGGAAAGGCATTGTTTAGCCTTAGTCTTTGTAGCACAAAAACTTAGACATTATATGATGTCTTTTACAATTCATATTGTAACTAGATGTGATCCTATTAAGTATTTACTAGCAAGAACTATATTGATTGGTAGAGCAGCTAGGTGGTTCCTCATCCTCTCCGAGTATGACTTGAAGTGTGTGGTTCCTCGCGCGATCAAAAGCCAAATGTACGCCGATTTGTTGGTAATTTTCCCCTCAGGAACGTTTGAGCCACCCAAAGAAAGTATTCCAGGAGACGATTTGCAGACCAACCACATAGATGCAAGGGATGAGGAATGGACAATGCAGTTGGATGGATCTTTGGCAGAAAAGTAAGAAGGAGCAGGGGTTGTTCTTTCAAAAGGGGTGGAGGAGATTTTCCTTTCCTACAAATTAGATTTCCCTTATTCCAGAAATGAGGCAGAATATGAAGCATTAGTGTTGGGATTGCTAGAGGCTCTTCGAAGGGGGATTCGTTCACTTTACATCAAAGGGGATTCAATCTTGGTGGTTCAGCAACTCAATGGAGAGTACGCATTGAAACACATGAGCCTAGCACCATACAGAACAATCATTCAGAGGCTCCTCTGCCTATTCCATCGGACCAAAAATTAAGAGGCAGCCCAGAATGATGAATCGTCACCTAGACGCCTATGCCACCATTAACCAGAAGATGGTCATGAGAAATGATACAACTACCGTAGTGATCCAACAAAGAACAACTCCTTTAATAGTACAGTCAATTCTACCGATGGAAGACGACGCAGACTAGAGGGGGGAGATTAGAGGGCTATTGGAATCTGGAGAAGGAGCGATGGGGCTGAGGGAATTAGCCCAATACTTCACGAACCAGGGAAACCTTTACTTTAGAAACGCAGGAGGATGGTTATCGAGGTACATCAGTCCAGAAGAGGCAGAGCGGAGATTGAAGAGAACACATGAAGAGCACTGCGAGATAACTGAGATACCCCTCTACCACTGAATGCAAAGAGAGGGGTATTTTTAGCCCAGAATGAAACAAGACGCGGCGGAGCTACAACGGAAGTGCGACAAATGCCAGTTAATCTTTGAAGTAGCTGAATGTCATTTCATGAAAGCTCAACCTGATTGGAGACAGCCGTATATTGACTTTATCAGAGATGGAGTTGCCCCAACATAAAAAATTAACATGATGGGACTCAAACGGAGGGCCGTGAGATTCTACGTTCAGGAGGGGCAGTTTTATCGAAGGGGATACTTCAATAGGCCATTGCATTGCATCACAAAGGAAGAAGCAGTCGAGGTCCTCAAACAGGAGCACGATCTAGCTCACATAGGAGGGGCCAAGTTATATGACCAATTAATGACATTGGGATATTATTGGCCAACAATGGAGAAAGACTCTGCTGAGTTCGTCCGAAAATGAAAAGCTTGTCAACTTCATGGAAATATAATCCATGCCCCATTGGTGGACCTACACTCCCTGGCAACACCTTACCCTTTTCACACTTGGGCATTCGACCTGGTAGGGGAAATACACCCTTCTTCGAGGGGGAAGATATGGATACTAGTAGCAACGGAGTACTTTACAAAGTGGGCTGAGGTGATACCACTGAGAAGGGAAACAGTGAGGGTGGGGAGCAACTTCATCAGGGAATACATCATTTGTCATTTTGGGATCCCAAAGGTCATCCTTTTAGGCAATGGAACCCCTTTCATCAATTCAGAAGTAACGATGCTCACAGACAAATACTCCATTGTCCATCATACTTCGATGGTGGCATATCCAAAGGGAAACGGTCAGGCCGAAGCAACTAACAAAACTTTGGTTAATATCTTGGCTAAAATAATGGAGGATTTCCCAGGAGCGTATGATGATAAGATACCAGCTGTATTATGGGCCTATAGAACAGCTAAGAGAAAGCCCACAGGGTATACTCTATTCTCCCTTGTCTATGGGGCCGAGGTGATTCCCAGTGGAGTTAGAAGTTCCCTCTGCTCGATATGCTTTGCTAAGTAGCATGCTCCCTCAGAATAGACATGTGCAGTTGGAAGCGTTGGATGAACATAGAGATAATGCCATGCAACACTTTCAAATGTATACGAAACAACTCTCCAGGGCATATGATAACTTGGTGAGACCAAGGAAGTTCGTGGAAGGAGACCTTGCGTTGAAAGTAGCAGTGAAGCACATCAGAGGATTGCCCCTACCCAAGTTTGCAGCAAATTGGGAGGGACCTTTTATTGTAAAAGAAGCTCAAGACTCAGGTTATTGTTTAATTTCTATAATGGAAGAAGATAAACCATTCAAGATTAATAATAAATGGTTAAAAGTCTATCATGTGTAAGAAATTATGTTTGGGCCACCGATGTATCTTGTTGTTATGAATATATAAGTTCTTTCTATGACAAATATGCAAGTTCTTTTTTTTATAATCCAAGTGGAGATGAAAGAATTATAGAACTTCATAATGTACAAAAGCAGTTGTAACACAAAAAAATGACATGGAAAACATATATCTCTCTTCATTCATAAACTTTGGGGCATTACAAAATTGGGAGCTATTGCTCAAGAATTACATAAGAAAAAAATATATATTCAAAAGTTCATTAGCCTAGGAGGAACCACAGATCTAGGAAGAGAAAAAATCTTCAAGAAGGCCCGAAGAAGCTTCTAGGCAAGACTGTTGGGAATTCATTGAAACCTCCAGCCTCATTTGTGCTTGTGTACGCTCAATGAGGAGCTTCTCTTGCTTCGACTTTGCCAAGCGTAGAGCTTCTTTGAGGTCCCCCACCTCTTTGTCAACGGCTTCAAGAAGAGGTGCTAACTCAGCCAACTTGGATTCCTCAGCCCGTTGATCCTCCTGATGTTTTCGGAGTAGTTCTCTCTGGCTATTCAGTCATTGGCTCTTCAAAGTTTTCAAATGCGTAATAATCCAATCAAGATGAAAGCCATCACAACCCAATTCCTTCAGGTGACCCAGGAATTAGTTGAGGAGAGATCTAGTAACGGTTAAGGTTGGAGTACTGGCAATCTCATCCACAACGGTAGCTATACCCTGAAGCCTGTAGCTTATCACAGAGATGTTGGAACTCAGGTAATCCACGGTAAATGTTTCGGGATACTAGTTTACAATCAGCTCAACTACCAAGTGATGGTTGGCAGGCATCTGAGGAGAACGCTGGAGCACCATCAGGCAGAAGGCATGAGGAGCCAAGTCGGGTAGAGGAAACTCACAGCCAGATTCATTCTCAGCAGCAACATCAGTCGTGGAACCTTGATCGTTGTGGCTGGAGTCTTCTGAAACAACGGGTTCCCGAGGGGGTGAGGAGGTAGGCGAAAGAACTAGTGGAGAATCCTCCCGATCAACCTGAGAACAGTTAGAGGAAATAATGAGTTTATAAAAAAATCTTAACAAGAATTTTTATTGTTAAGTCACCAATATAGGCGGAGTTTACTAAAAAATCTTAACAAGTGTTTTCGTTGTTAAGTCACCGTTATAGGTGGAGTTTATGAAAAATCTTAACAAGTGTTTTTGTTGTTAAGTCACCATTATAGGTGGAGTTTACTAAAAGATCTTATCAAGTGTTTTCGTTGTTAAGTCACCGATATAGGTGGAATTTATGAAAAATATTAACAAGTGTTTTCGTTGCTAAGTCACCAATATAGGTGGAGTTTACTAAAAAATCTTTACAAGTGTTTTCGTCGTTAAGTCACCGATATAGGTGGAGTTTATGAAAAATCTTAACAAATGTTTTCATTGTTAAGTCACCAATATAGGTGGATTTTACTAGAAAATCTTAACAAGTGTTTTCGTTGTTAAGTCACCGATATAGGTGGAGTTTACTAAAAAACTTAACAAGTGTTTTCGTTGTTAAGTCACCGATATAGGTGGAGTGTTTGGAAAACCTTAACAAGTGTTTTCGTTGTTAAGTCACCGATATAGGTGAAGTTTGTGAAAAAACCTTAACAAGTGTTTTCGTTGTTAAGTCACCAACATAGGTGAAGTTTGAGAAACTGAGAAATGCTGAGAAATTAGCGAAGTACCTCAGAAGTAGCATCAGTGAGAATAGGAGCCACTGTGGAGGCCTCAATGACGCCCCTAACTGAATAAGCCTCAACGGTCGAAAAAGCTCCCTCGCTAACAAATGGTACCAAGGCCAACGAGGGAATTTCGTTGAAAGAACACGAGGAACCTCCAAGCGATGCCCCAACATGAGCATACACTGAAGAGCCACCACGCGGGACAACAACATCAGCCATGGCATAGAAAAGAAAAAAGCCACTAAGAGAAAAGGGTGGGGTAAGGCTTGGCGAAAGATGCAAATAAAAAACCAAGTGTTAGACACAAGGATCAAGTACAAGAAAAAGGCAGCAATACATCAAGGTGTTACTTACCCCCGTTATGGCACCAAAAAGTGGAATTGCAGTCAGGGGTCTCGCTAACGCAGTGGGAAGGATAATGTTAGCTATCAGAGACGCCACTTCCACCTAAAACATCCCAGTATATCAGAATGATACACAACGCAATGGGACAAGGAAAAGATGTGAGACTTGACAAGAAACTTACCTCAGGGGCACTCTCCTCGACCACAACGATGGGCAGAGGTACCTCTTGCTCGGACGGTAATTCAGAGGAGGTTGTAGTAGTTGCCTCTGGTTGGCCAGATATTTCAATAGATCCAATGGTGGCAGCACCTGTAGCAGCTTCTTTGGCCCATTGGGAGGGCAAACGGTGAGAGTAGGTAAGGCTTATCATGTGGGAATGGGGAGGAGTAACATCGGCTTGAGAGACATCAAAATTCCCCCCATGAAACGGCTCACGGGGGAACTAGGGGAACCAGGGGGACTGGGACTTTCTTCAACTCCCTGCACTAAGGTTATCAAAGAAATAAGAAAATACAGATTGCCTTAAGAAAAGGGGAACAAGAATAAAACATGCACACATACCTGAGATCCGGGGGGAGAACGAGAAGGTATAACCACTGGTGAAGGCGGAGAGGAGGAAACAACGGGGGGAGCTGAGGATGGAGGTATCTAGGCTATCTGTTTCTTCTGGGACTTAGTGCCCAGAGTTTTCTTCCTTGTGCCCGTTGCATCAGTACCATGAGGTACCCTCGACCTTTTTCTCTCTCTTTACCGTTGGATAAGTTGGATCAACCATGATCGTGGGGAAAGCAGTCGTAGGAGGAACGACGACAGCGCGCCATTGAAACTCAACATTTATTCTTTCAACCTCAGCTTGCACCTGCCTCCTCAGCTCTTCAGCTACCTATGCAGACATAGGAGGGAGAACGGAGGCAATAGGGAATGCCTCTAAAGGAGTTTGTGCCTGAGCTTGGGTCTTGGACTTAAAGGACTTGGATTTAGAGAAAACCCCACTTTTGGACTTCTTGATCTTTTTAGCAGGTGGCTGAGAAGGCCCTTCTCCTGTTGCAGATTCGGCTGAAGGGGCAGGTGGTTTGAGGGTTACACTGGCCTTGGGCTTGGGCGTGGCAATGAGGATCATGGGGCAGTGTAGAGGAAGTTCACTAGGAGGTACTTTGGGGGTCTGGCTTAGAGGGAACTCAATCCCAAGAACGAAATTACCCTTTAACACCAACTCCAAGGAAAATAATGAAAGAACTTGAGGATACACGGGATCCCCCTCGATGAACTCAAAAATTTGGGCCAGTTGCCTCGGCCAGTACTTTGTTGTGAATAAAGGGGTCACGTCCCCTTACCTGGTGATGCTGGGAATGGTGACTCAACCAGCCATTGTAGAGCTCACTCCCTACACAGCAGTTGAGGAGAACATGGAACATGCCTCGCTAAAAGAGACCTTGGGGATAGATGATTGAAAAACTGGGCGAGGAGCCCCTTGATCGAAGCCAAACTGATAGATGCATTGGCTGGGATTATAGTGCTCGCTGGTGTATCCCCACTCGATATAAGAGGGCAGGTATCCTGGTGAAAACTGAAGGACCACAGCTAGTGAAGGGTCTTTAATAATGAGGTCCAGAGTAGTTTCCTGGACCACCCTTGCTTCATGGTTGAAAAAACCACAAGTGTAGAGAAAGATATCCTCTTCATAGGGCCTCATCAAAAAAATCAAAAAATCATCGATAATGGAGGTCAACTCCTTTCGACTTTATCTCTTGTGATAAATAAAGGAGCGTGTGGGCAGAATTATTTCCCCCGAAGGAGGGCGATTGGTCTTGGCTGCTACAGCGGGGAAATGCACATAGAGGAAGCCTATTAGGAGGACACAGTTGGCAAAGTTGGTCAGGTTATAACGACCCATAGATCATTTTATATCGAAAAGGGTCCTGTCAAGCAATGTGTAGAGGGATCCCAAGGCGATTGCAGCCAGAGGAAGCTTGATACCCTGGGCCAAATGGAGGGATAGGTTAATGAGGTCCCTTCGAGGTTGGTCATTGGGTTTCCCCGTTAAAAAAAACGAGAAAGAATGACAAGAATGTAGGCAAGAAGTTCTAATGATATACCTTGACCAGGGGCAGCCTCAGAGGAACTACCTTCTCCAAATGTTGATAAGAGGAGTAAAGGAAACTTTATTTGAAGTATCGATGCACCTTTGGCATATACGGTCTAACTCCAAACGGTCAGCAGTCTCTTGGGCATTTAGGGATTCATCAGAATAGGGCTCATGGCCTATTTTCTCAAGGCCTAGAATCTCGCACACGTCCTCTAACGTTATTATAAACTCACCGCACGCAGTAATGAACTTATAAGTGGTAACATTCTAGTGGGATACCACAACGGGAAGGGCAACATTATTCTTGGACAGGGTGAACTCACCAAACTACTTGGCCCGATGAAGCCCAATTTTGGTGATAGTGTCAGCATAGGAACTCTATATATGGGAGTTCCAAGTAGTAAAGTGAGCAGGAGACCCCTAGGCCCTTCGAAGTCAATGTGGGACCATGGGAAGTCCTCTCGCTCAAGACAAAATTGGAGAGTCCCCTCTAGAGGTAGAAATCCCCAGTCATCAGCACTTTCATCTTCATCACCAAGCATCAGGGCATCATACTTGGCATTAAAAATGCAAGTCTTACAAGACCTATCAAAGTCATCACCCTTGCCAAATATGGAGGACCGGCGATAGAAACGCAACTAGTCCTGGAAGGCAGCAGTCAATGAGGCGGAAACAGAGGTGGTGACAACAGGGGTAGCAGGTGGAGCACTAGTGACAGCGTGGTAGGATTACCTGACTAGTCCATTGAAGACAACAAGAAGGTGCAAAGGCTTAGTAAAAAAGGGATGGGGAACAAAAATGGAGGAGAACAACCACAGGTGGTAGCGTAAAAGATGACAGAAGGAAGACGTTAGGTAAGAGCTTGGTAAACAATGGAGTTCGCACAGAGTTCTCTCTCTAAGGAAGACATGAGCTTGAAGAAGATGAAGGAAAGAGAAGGGTTTGAAAAAAGAGACGTTTGAAACCTTTTAAGGAAACCGTCTGTTGAGTTTCCCACCACCACACATGCAAGGCCGCCTATAATCATTTCAAATGAACACGTGGCACTTCGAGAGGCGTCTTGACAGTTGAAAAGATAATGCCACGTCATTTACGAAGTGACGCCTGGGGAATAGAAAGGGTTGCCTTCTTCAGCAAGTTTGAGTTTTGACGCCAGAATTTTTGTCAGACATATCCAATAGCTCCCAATGGAAAAGATGTCCCAACGGATCAAAAAATCTACGATGTCCCCTCGCCATAAGTCCAAACGTTATTCAAATGGTGATTAGGCTACATCAGGGAGAATTTCTGCTTTTTCGAACATAACAAAGAGTTACGAGGGATAATTTCACTTACCAATAATCAGAACGAGAATTTGAGAAGGTTAGAAGGCCTTTTGGGAGAATTTCAAATAATAAAGTTATAACGGTTGAAGCTCAGTATAAGGAAAAAGTGGTGATGTCCCTTCGTCAAAGCACCAATGACCCGTAGCGCTTCGGTTCAGGTACATCGGGGAGCATTTTTCTTTTTCCTGGAGATTCTAATGTTGTGGTTCTAACGAAGTAAAGGATGCCAGATTGTTTTTTACTCACGGAGGAGTTTCATCGAATTGAGAAGTTTTCGTGCAGACATTTCCTATTCCTACAATAAATATCTCCATGAAGGGGCAAATGTAGAGGGGGCTTGAAGGTAACCCTGAGATTAGGGATAATTACCCCATTAACAACAGTGTTTGGGATTAAGAAACTGTGGCATCTCAGTGTGGCAGCTCAGCGAGGCAACTTAGCGTGGAAACTCATACTTTAGCTTGTCTTGTTAGTCATATCGTATCTTTATTTATATTGACTATAAGTTATAACGGTTTTAATGATGTAACAAGAATAATAATGAGTTTGTGTGAGGTCAAACGGTACTCGTGAGAGACCAGGCTTGGCAGGGCCTGGGAGAGCTTTCATGCTCTATCGAATGACCTCGTCGTGGAAACTTTAGAGGGACTTGGTTTGGAGGATTGAGAAGTGAGGCACCATTGGGGCTTGTCTTGACCATCCTAGATATTCCTGGTAAAACACCGAAGGACCCTTAACGTGGAACCTCGGGCGGAGCAGCTTGGAGTTCCATTGGGCATTGCGTTGTGAGACAAATAACCCTCTTCTTAATGTCACATCCACTTTATCTGATGTCACTAACCAGCTAGGTAATGTCAGACCTGCACTTTTATAAACCACCGTGGTATTTGGGGCTGTCAGATAGTTGGTGAGCCACCTCTGTGACAACAGCCCCCTGACACACATTTGTTAGGCAAAAGGCATGTCTTGGCTTTTAATGTTTATGACGTGGGAATAACTAGTGCATCAAGTATTTAATGTTTGTGACAAAAAGTATGAGGGATGTCTTTCACAGGCATTAATGGCAGAGTTGCCACGGGGGTGGCGTGGGAGGCTATTTAAGGACCCCAACTTCCACCGAGGAGGGGATGATCTTTTTGAGAGTTCAGAAGTTATTACTAGAGATAATATACATTAGAGAGAGTTATTACGAACCAGAGAGAGTTTTACACACCCACCATTATCATTTATTATGAAGATTTTAATACTTGACAGAGATTCTTGAGGGTGCTTGGTGTGTTTGGCTGCCTGCTAAGGTGTATCTAGGGTGCTTACTTCTCTCTCCTTCTAGCTAAGTTACTTCTAAAGTAAATTACTACCTTCTGAATTATACACGAGAGAATTGTGAGTTCAAACTGAATCTATCTTCATTGAGTCGTGTTTGTATGTCCGGTGGGTAATCATTGGTGTTGCTATTTAACTTATCATTACTATACTCCAAAACGGGTTATGCCTCCATCTTATCTAATCTACCCTCTTACATTTGGCGACTCTTCTGGGGAGGCAATCTTATAAATCAAGGAGTATGGCACAAGATAACGTTAATCGAAGGCTCAACTTTGATGACATTCAACACAATGAAGAACAGGCGGCGAGAGAGCTGGAGGCTCTGAGGGATGAGGCCCCTCGAATAGAGGTACCTCTAGTTCAGGCGACGACCGGCGTTCAAGGGGTGATACAAGCTTCCACGAGTGTTGCGTTGGGACTGGCTCAAGTGGCACTCCTCATGAATAAGTTTAATGAGTTCTTGCAAACTCCGGTAGTTTCGACTGTATTGGGAGGATTTGCAGCCAACTCCTTCGTAACACCAGGGGTATCCCCAACGGCCCCACCAAGTGCAGGTGTAACGGGAATAGTCCCATCAAGTATACCCTCTATTGTGAATCCATCAGTGGGAACCTTGCGAGTATGAATGGATCTAACTGTGATGATTGCTCCAACTTCAATGGGGCACTCAACCCATGGTCCCATTGGTTGTTGTCCCAGTAGCATCACCCATGGAGGAAATGAGGAAGGAGATGCAGAAAGAGATGCTAAAGTTCATGCAAGCCTCCTCGCAATCTGTTGGCGAGGTAGCTTCGATCTATGATGACTTTCAAACACCTTATCCCCAGGAATACAATGATGAGCCCTATCTAAAGGACTTTATTCCTCCTATTTTCGAAAAATACACTGGAAAGGGTGGAAACCCGAAGGAGCACATTAAGCACTTCGTTGAACACTTAGAGCACATTGTAATAATAAGAATCTAAGGTTGAGGGAGTTTTCTAAACCCTTAACCGATAAAGCATATACCTGGTATTCTCATTTATCTCCCAAAAGAGTTTCTACGTGGGAAGAGATGCATGTTTTGTTTGTCCAGAAGTTCTTTCAGGCAGAAGATGAATTTACTTTGACCCAACTAGGGAGGGAGAAGCAACGACTCGGGGAAGAAATGGTTGCATACGTTCAAAGGTTCAGGGAAAGGTCCCTTGATGTGAGGGAGGAGGCCAAAGAGTCCAAGTTATTACAGATCTGTGCGGAGGGACTACATCCTGAGTACATTTGTCATCTCATTAATGAAACGTGTGAGGGGACTTTTTCGGCGTTCTTAACAACGATAAAAAATTTCTCCTTGGTGGTGCGACCAAATCCAGTGGTGGTGCCTATGATGTTTAGGCAGCCGATACAACCTGTGGGGGGGAGGTCTCAGCCCCCACAGGTAGGGTACACTGAGGGAGGAGATTGGGGCAAGGTGCCGAAGAAAGACAATAGGAAGAAGTTTGGAAGAGACAGAGGGATCCACCACTATTGCCTTGTACAGTAGATGAGGCTGTTAGATGTTACAACGCAATGGTCCAAGGAGGAATGGTCTACGAACCCAAGGGCATTCTCATTGGGGAACTCGATATGGCAACAACGGTGGATCCTAAGTATTGCCAGGTCCATCGAAAGATCCAGCACCCAACAGAGAGTTGTTTCACGCTGAGGAGAATCATCGACAAGTATGTAAAGGAAGGGACATTGCAAATCCCTCCGTAGAATGTTAACAATAACCCACTCCCAGCACATGGCGCCAATCTGGTGGTGGCGTATGATGAAGAGGTAGAGAGAGAAGAAAGAGAGCCAACGTTGAAGCAGGAGGAGTTTGAAGAATCTCTAGAAGATTGTACGAAGGGAAGGGCTAATGTAGTACTGGCTTACAATGAGGCAAGCGCCAAAGACGTGGAGGACGTATATAGCATTTAAGGCGAGGAAGCAGACCCAGTCCTAGAGTACTGGGCAGTTTCAAAATCCCCAAAGTTCACCTGGTTCTTTGACCAAGTGGGGATACGGAAAGAGAGTAGGTTGGAAATAACCGAGTCAATACTTAACATTGCGAGGAAGAACGCAGTCCCTTCTCTGAGATAGAAGGGACCCATGGCCAGGTTGGTAAGAAGGTTTCTTTCAGAAGTAACCTTCAGCGATGCAGATAGGGTTGTAAGATTCCCTCAGAACGGGCCATTGTATATGACCACCAGCGTCAACGGAATTAGTTTCGCAAGGATTCTTATGGATGGGGGAGTTTCCATTAATATTATGCCAATCAACTCCTTCCACGCAACAAATATTCCAGAAGAAAGGTTGGTCCCCATGCCTTTGGTGATTTCGGGGTATGATAACCAATCTTCCAAATCCATTGGGTACATTAATGTTGGGATTATAATGGGAAATCTGAGTTTCCATATCAAGTTCCACGTAATGGAGAGTGCAACTTCCTATCATCTGCTAATAGGAAGTGTGTGGATGCACAACTAAGGGCTAGTTCCTTCTACGTACCACCAATGCGCTAAGGCGAACATCAAGGGGACAATGGTGACCATTAGAGCTACGGGGAGGCCCTTCACTGTCAAAGAATCTCACTTGGTGGACACAACATTTTACATAGAGTTGGAGGAGGATGTTTGGGTCCTGACGAGAAGAATGTAGGGAGCCTAGATACCCTCGATCAGATAAAGGATGGAGCCCTTGAACGAGCAGAATAAGGAGGTCGCAAGCAGCACAAAAGCAATGGCCGAAGAAGCTCACCAGACGGTCCCTCAGCCCCCAAACATCTCGAAGCAGCTCAAAGATAGGATGAGGCCCAGAGTGGATCCGATGGAACATGAGATCCAACGATAAAGCGTACTGAGTCGGTTCTCAGAAAAAAGGGTGGACGAGGCTTCTAAAGAGAAGAATGGGAATGCAGCTACAACTACCAGCAGACAGTGAAAGAAGTTCGTTATTGAAGAAGGAAAAGTGGTATATCGATTATAATCGTATCTTGGAAAAGTGGTATATCGATTAAAAAAAAGAGCCACAAGATTACAATGACAAGCTGGTCTAAGAATTGTTTGAACACCCTATTCATCAAGTCCATGAATAATGTCGGTGCATTAGTCAGCCCAAATGGAATAACACAAAACTCATACGATCCACATTTGGTCAAGAAGGCAATCTTTGAAATGTATTGCTCCCTGATACGTAGCTGATGATAACCAGACCTTAAGTCTATATTCGAGAAGTAGGATGCTCCTCTCAACTGATCAAACAAGTCATCGATTCTAGGCAATGGATACTTATTCTGTATCATGTCTTTGTTAAGCTCCCGATAATCTACACACAGTCATAAGGAACCGTCTCGCTTATTTACAAACAACACCGAGGAACCCCAAGTCGACGTACTCTTGCAAATAAACCCTTGCCCTAAAAGATGTTCCATTTGGTCCCTGAGCTCCTTCATCTCTGCTGGATCCATACGGTAAGGAGAACGAGCAATATGTCGAGTGCTCGGCACTAAATCAATCATAAACTCAATCTCCCTGCTAGGAGGTAAACCCAGTATCTCCTGGAATACATTCGTAAACTCACAAACTACCGGTATCGAATCAAGGGGTATTACTACTCCCGTAGAGGTCTCCTCCTTTATATAATACAAATGAGTAGACGACCCTACCTCAGAATGAGGCATCGCCATAAATAACATCGCATGTACTGAAATAGCAAAAATAATACACCGGCTATAATAGTCAATCATGGTCCTACATGTAACAGGCCAATCCATGCTGATAATCACATCATATTCAGATATGTCCAATACAAGTATATCCATCGGTAATATTAAACTCCCAATCTTAATACTCACATTACGACATATAAAGAAAATAGGCATCCCACTACCCATCGGTGAGTCTACATAAGTAAGAGTGTTGTCGTCCAAGTCTAGAATCTTATGGACTATGCAAATCTAGTGGTTACAAATTAATGTGAGGCCCCCATGTTAAATAGAATTCTCCCCATAGATAGAAAACATACCTTCAATCGTGGGCGGTGGCTGCTGAACTGATGCGTGATGGACGTTATATAAATGCTCGTACTGTCCCTACTGTGCTGGAGCTTCTAGAATGGCAGTTAATGATAGCACTTGATCTGGTGCTGGGAGAGCAGATGGTGGAAATACTGGTCTCTGTGGCTCCTGACGAGCTCCCTGATGAGGAAATTTTCCCTTATCAGGATAATCTTGTCTCTTGTGGTCAGTTTTGCCACACACAAAACATCTTCCAGTAAACTTTCCCCTATATTGTCTATGCTGTTCCCTACCCTACTGGCTGTTACCACATCTCCCTTGGCCCTGCTATCCCTACCTGTTACCCCCTTGCCCAAAATGAAAACCTCCGGATTGTAAACGTTTAGCATAGTCCCTCGGTTGGGAACCCTACTCTCCCTAGCACTTCTGACTTTGGCCTGATTGTGTGTCGCTAGAACTGCCTCCACCAGTCTTTCCCAGCTGGATCGACTCAATCCCTCGCTTACCACCCGCAGCATGTAAGAGGTTATCCTAGAAGTGAAGCATCACAGCATTAAGAACATCTATGTAAGTATGTAATGAAAGATTGCACAATAAGTGCTGATGAATCTTCCAATTCAGGCCATCTATGAACATCTGAATTCTCTTTTCTTCAGTAGTACCTCCCCTGGAACCAAATTAGTCAGCCGATTGAATTCCTCCTCATATTCTGCCACTGTCCTACCCTCTTGGGTTAAGTCGAGTAGTTTTCGCCTCATCTCAGTCTAAATGGCGAATGGAAAATACTTCTGATCAAACCGCACCCAAAAGTCCCGGATAGTCATAATATCTCTCTCATCGACAGTGGTAATAGATTCCCACCACTACAGAGCTAACCCGACTAGCTTAAAAGTAGCTAGTATCTGACGCTAACCCTCTGTGCATTCAAGCATTCGCAAGTGCCTCTGGTTGTCATTCTTCCATTTGATAGCAGTCACTATATCAGAACCTCCCTAAAACTCGGGTGGATGCGCCTTCTGAAAAGCATTCCCAACACGTTCCCAAACAGTAGGAAACACCTGCCCTCGTGCGGGTGGCGCAGTTGGTGCCTACACTAGTGCCTGCTGTACAACTTCCAAAGCCGCCTTAACTGCCTGAGCAACAATGACAGCAACCTCTGCAACATTCATAGTACCCTGAGCTGGGGAAGGCTGAGGTGCACGTTGAGGAGGCATCTAGAATAAGAGAAAAAATTCATTAGTATTCAATATAAATCCCAAAGAATAGGTGAAGATCGTATGTGCACAAATAAGGATACAACAGTCCTAATGATATGGCTCTATATCAAGTAACGCTAAGCGGAAAGCATAATAAACCATTGAGATCCTAAAAGACTCTAGAAGCTGATGCTTTGATACCACCTGTAACACCCCGCTTAATTAAATACCGGGTGATCAGTCCTATACCCAATTAAAATAGAATTTACAGATGGTTAATTTTTAGCATCACTATCGAAAAACATTTTCGTTTAATAAATCACCTAATATCCAACTAAGCATGTGTTAAAATTATTGAAATTTTAATATAAATAAAATTTCCACTTTTGAAAACATAAACTATTGAACACAATCCATTCACACCATGAATAATAACTGAATAATATCAAAACTGAATTAAATGCAACTGGAATAAAACTCCCCAGTTTAAATACCTCAATACAATAATCCCAACAAAATATAATTGAACCAAAACCAACATAAGAACTGAATCTGTCTAGGATAGGAAAGAAATAAATAGAATCCTCTTAGGGTACATGCCCTAAATGAAAGATCAACTACAGAGTATGAATCAATGAATATGAAAGTGTCTAAACAAATTCCATATCTCCATAGCATCCATAGCTCATCAAAATCTCAATCCTCTATGGTTGGCGTCCCTGCGGCTGGACACCTGATATAGGAGATACAAGAGAGAAGAGAATATGCAAGAAAACGGATCAGAGCCCGATGTAAAAATAGTTTAGAAAATAGCAAGTGAATAAATGCTATATTCAACAATTATTATATACATGTTAGATTTTTCGAACTCTATCTTGAGATTCTCACATCTCATCTAGAATGCACACCTAACGTACCTTAACATCATACTAGTTACTATTCGCCTACTAACTAGTTCATATCAGTGCCAACTAACCATAGCCCATATCTTTCCCACGTATTTCTCTCGCAATACAAGTAATACATATATATCCAATTTCTCTATAACAGGGATAATCCTTTTTAAAATTCAATATAATTAAGTACTCACTAACTTAATTCATTTCAGATTTCATTATCTTTCATGTCTACTTAATTCACACGGTAAATACTATCACAAGTATATATACATATTCACTCTATTATATATATACTATATTGCACCCCGAGGATCAGCTATGGTGTATGCGTACTCTGCTATCATGTCCCAGTATATCTCTTCATTGTATAGGAGACTATAGGTTCAGTAAAGATCCCTCGAACCATAAATATCAAACACAAGTAATGGAGGCGAACGTAGTCCTAAGACTTTGGGCTACGCACATACTTACGCACCCAAAACATCGTTCAATACCATTGTTCTCACTAATGGAAATCCAACCTAAGTCCTATGTTCAGAGGCAACAAGTCAAAGATCCCCCTCAAGGCTTATCAGGATATGACTGCCCTCTACGCGTAAACCTCCCGAGGATAGCAAGTAGGTTAGGTATGTCATACACATAAATTAAACTAACAATAGGTATACACATCAACCTATAAAAAAATTAGGCACTCATATGACCTATATCATATTTAAGAATTCATCCTATCCTAAGTACCCGTCGAATTTCTTGAATACCACTCATACTTGTCATTCACGATTATCATCACATTTTTATTATATAATTATCACTCACATAATATTTTATTCAACCTACGTATCCTTATATATATCCTCAATACTACCCTTACTTTTTATAACGATTATTCTCTTCTAAATTGTATAATAATTATATAGATATCTCTCACATAATTTTAATCCTAAATATCATAAAAGTTTCCCAACATTAACTCAAGTCCCTCACTCCATGTTAATGTACTAAAATTATTTAAGTCTCCTCCAAGACCAAAATATAATTTTTCAAACTTTTCTGGGCTAAATTGGGAAATTTTAAAATCTCGTTAGAAGTCCCAAAGTTCTCGTTCGAACGATTTCGTTTGAACGACATTTCTTTTGTATTCTCGTTGAAAATTTCGTTATTAATCTCATTGGTAATCTTGTTCAAACGAGTTCCCTAGGTTGTTCAAATGACTTTTCTGCAGTTCGAAACCAACCCCCAGATTTCTGCTTTTTTCTTAGTTTCTTATGCCCCAAATACATATGGATTCTATTCTAGCCAAAACCCAGATATTCCAACTTTATCTAAACATGTTCAAGGGTGATTTTCACATAAGAGAAACATCAAATTCATATGTTCATAAGGGTATTATCATCAAACCCATTAAATCCTTAAAATGTAAATTATCTAAGTTCTCCATTTTTAACACTCCTATAAACCCAAAATTTAGAACTTATAATTTCTTATTTAAATCGTCAATTTACATATTAAACTTGAGTAGTATTCATCTAGGTGCAATACCTATCATCATTTTCATGTTCTAAAAAAACATATATCTCCTCTACATGTAAAACCTGTCACTTTCATCATGTTCATTGCTTCTACATCTAAATATTTCAACTACATGAATTTGTCCAACCAGAAAAATTAATTTATCAATCATTTTAAATTCCAAATTCATAAGTTCCATTGATTCATAAGAATCATATTCTAACATGGATAATATAAGCACCAAAATAAAGCAAGAATTACACTTGCCTCTTAGTGTAGGGTAGAATCTTTGGCGAAGATAATGTTAGAACATCCTCTTCCCTTTTTTCAAAAATTTTCTGACAACCCTCCTTTAGTGGTGCAAGGAGTAGAGATGGTGGTTGTCCCTTGGTTTCCACTAGATGACTCTTCCTCTCCACAAAAAACCTTTCACTTTCGCTGTATGACTTTTCACTCTCTTTCAAAAGTCCTCACAAGTGATGTGATGTAAGTGAACATTACGTAGAGTCTAAACCCACATATATAACAAGTCACCAAGGCTATCTAAAAGAAAAAAAACGGAATTACTATTCATCTCCCATGCAAAATGACTAAAATGCCTCTTTGGGGTGGCCTTTCATATTCCAAATTGACCTGAGATCGAAATTAAACCTCCGGGTAGACTGTTTTGCATATTTCGACCCTTTCGAACTCAACGACGCACTCGAAATAAACATTCGAATGATTTAAAAATAAATCATACTTTATTTCCCAACTTTAGTCCCGACACGACTCAAAATTGCGTCCCGACTTAATTTACATTATTGTCGTATTTGTAACTCCCGACAATAATTATTATTTTCATATATTACTTTTATATCGCTAAGTAATATTCAAAATCATATATTACGTTTATCTCATATAATATTAAATCCGGATTAATCCCAATTAAATTTTCGTAATTAATTCCAATTAATCCCCATTTATTTGCCCCATTAACTTTTAATTTATCTCATATTAAAAGTCATTAATATTACGGAGTATTATACTCACGATGTTGCTGGGGGACCTGAGAGTAAGTGAACTCCGCTATGAAGTCTGCCACTGCTTAGCCTTTCAAAGAAGACCTTGGCTCATATATGATATCATATTCCCCGAATTCCTTAGCCCAGTACATTAATCTACCATATTTTTCTGGTTTATGCAAAGCCTGCCTTAGAGGCATATCAGTGTAAACTATGATTGTATGGGCTTGGAAATAGGGTTTCATGCATTTGGATGCTTCAATCAATGCCAATGTCAATTTTTGCAAGCGAGGGCACCTAATTTCTTCTCCTCAGAACACCTTACTGGTATAATAGACGGGTTTTTGAACTCCATACTCATCTCGGATTAATGCAGAACTTACTTCTGATTCAGAAATAGCTAAGTACTGGTACAACTTTTCACATGTGATTGGTCGGGAGAGTAATGGAGGTGAACCCAAATACTTTTTTAACTCCACAAAAGCTTTTTCGTAGTCTTTGTTCCGTTCAAATCTTTTTCTGAGCACCTTGAAGAACGACATACATCTATCTGTAGCTCGGGACATGAATCTGTTCAATGTTGTTACTCGTCCAGTCAGTCTTTGCACATCCTTCTTGCAAGTTGGAGATTGCATTTCAATTAATGCTTTGATCTTATCTGGATTTTCTTCAATTCCCCTTTGATTCACTATGTACCCAAGGAATATTCCATCTTGTACTTTAAAAACACATTTGGCCGGATTCAACTTCACCTAGTGCTTTTTAAGTGGATCAAAAGTTTGGCTGAGGTATACAATGTGATCAGATGCCTTTTTTCTCTTTATGAGGATATCATCTACGTAGACTTCAATATTCTTACCTATCTATTCCTCGAATACCTTATTCACCAGCCTTTTATATATGGCACCTGCATTTTTAAACCAAAAGGCATTACATTATAACAGTATGTTCCTCGAGGAGTGATGAAAGAAGTTCTTTCCCTGTCTTCAGGTTTTAATTTTATCTGGTTATAACCAGAATAAGCATCCATAAAGCTGAGTAGTTCATGTCCCGATGTAGCATCCATGAGTTGATCTATTCAGGGAAAAGGAAAATGATCCTTTGGGCATGCTTTATTTAAATCTGTGAAGTCTACACATATTCTCCACTTGTTGTTTTTCTTTTTGACCATAATTATATTGGCCAACCAGTTTGGGTATTTCACTTCATTAATAAAAGCTTATTTTTGAAGATTTTTTGACTTCTTCCTGTATGGATTGCTTATTCTCGAGGCTGAACACTCTTTGCCTCTAATTGACTGGTTTAACTTCTTTGTTTACATTGAGCTCATAACAAAGGAAATTGGGATCTATCCCAGGCATGTCTTCATGACTCGAGGCAAACGCATGCTTTCTTTGTTTAAGGAAGCTCACTAGTTCCTGTTTAAGAACAGGATCCAATTTTGTCCTATTTGAGTGGTGTGCTCGGGTTTTTCATCATCTAACACAATGCTTTTATTTGCTTCCATAATCTATCCCTTTACCAGTTATGTTTCCTCTCTTGGATCTAAGGTTTTAACCTCAGATTCTTCATCAAGCTCAGGAGTATCCACTTGGTAGGTAGTGGTTTTCTTCTTTATTTTTTCTAAGTATTCTTGCTCGACAGAAGAATAGTAACACTCCCGAGATACTTTTTGATCACCTTTAACAATTCCCACACCAAAATTAGTAGGGAATTTTAGACACTAATAAATAATGGACGGTATTGCTTCAAATTTCTTTAGCCATATTCTTTCCATGATTATATTGTAAGGTAAATGGACAATTTTATCCATTATAAAGATACAGATCTTCTCTGTTCAGCTAGCTGGCCAAGTGCCTATCATCACCTCCATTTTAATGGTTCCCAAAGGGAAGACTTTCTCACCTGCAAAGCCTATTAGTGGGAGATGACAAGGTTCTAATTAGCTGAGTTTAAAATCCAAGTTGCTGAAATAAGGATATAACATGATATCGGTCGAGCTACCATTTTATACTAATACTCTAGTCACAATGATTTATTCTTTTTTGACTTTGATTACCAGTAGGTCATCATGAGGATATTGTAATTCTGAAAGGTCATTTTAGAGAAACCAATTACTAGTTTGTCTTTGTTAACCTTCATTGGTCGATCTTCCTCTGCAAGGTTAATCCTCTGTATGTACGAGCGAGCTTGTGCCTCATGGAGGTAAGCTTTTCACTTTGATGTATGATCTCCTCCTCCTACATCCCTACCAGTAGTCATTTGGCAATTAAAAGAACCAAAATTGATACAGAATACCTCACGTTCGAGTTGCCGAGTTTTTTTAGGAGGATCGGCATCATCATCCCGATCATCTTCATGAGTTTTCTTCTTCTCCTCTCTAGGATTGCAAGGATATTTTGATCTATGCCGACCTCTTGTGTTGTTCTTATGATCAACGTACTGATTCAGTTTTCCTCTTCGGATGAGAGTTTCAATCTCATTTTGAAGAGCTATGCAACATTTCATCATATGACCATGATCCCTATGAAATTCCAAGTACTTAGTTTTATCTCTCTTGGTCGGGGAACTTCTCAACTTATCAAGCCAATGCACATCTTTATTATGCTTGATTTCTTACAAAACATGATGAATTCCCATGGTTAGTGGAGTATAGTAATTGTACTTCTTAAGTCCCTCCAAAACTCCTTTCTGTCTTGATTCCCTGTGTTCTCTGGGTTCTTTATGATCTTTCTTATCATTTTTTCCATCAACTTTTTTACTCGAGCTATGCTTGGCTGCCATTTCTTCCTTGGCATTCATGGTCTTTGTTGCTTTAGCCATCAATTCTGCCATTATCTTCGGAGGATCCTTAGCAGGAGTGTAATATAGTTTTTCGGGGAGCAATCCACTCATGAGGGAAGTTATTGTAGTCTTCTCCTCATAATCTATGACTTATAGTTTCTCGTTATTAAAAAGAGTGATGTAATCCCTAGTGCTTTCCCATTCTTTCTATCTCACAATAAGTAAGTGTGCCACCCTTTTTCACAGGATTTGCTCCAAAGAAAAAGTTGTTAATGAATAGGTCGGCCAGTTGGTTGAATCTAAAAATTTGTCCATGAGGAAGACCATTGTACAAGATTTGGGCAGATCTGGTAATGGTTCTATAAAATGTTATACACCTCCTTTTATATGGGATAACATAAATATCACCAGCTACCTAGTATTGTTCTATATGGAGGACTGAATCAGTTTTTCAATCATATTTGGGTGTTACTACTGGAGCCTTGAACTTTGCTGGAGTAGGAAAATCCATAATTGCTTGCACAAATGGAGACCCTTTGACAAAACTTATTTTTACTGTGTTTCTTGCTTTCGCTATTTCTCCCAATTTGTCTTCCAATCTCTGAATGGAGCCTTTCCATGCATCATTGGCAACACCGGATTTATGCATTGCAACTTTACTAGTTGCTGAGCTTTCTTCCTAAAATCGTTGCTCGGTCCGAGTAACACTTAGTCGGGCATTTGATCTAGATTGAGCCGTTCTTTCCTTTTGATTAGATGGTCATCTAGTATTACCAGATCTTTCCCTGGGAAAATTTCTCCCAAACGATCAAAGGGAGATGCACGACTTAATCTTTCTAAGGGTCTTGGCCTTTCTAGATAATAAGACTGCGAATGGAAAGATTCTGATGTCCTGAGTAATGAAGCTGACCTTGGATGGAAGGAGAGATCTCTTACTGAGATCGAGTGGCTATGCCAACCACTTATTGGTGGAGGTGGTGGTATATTTCCTTGAGCAAATACAATAGGTGCTCCGTTTTAGAGGGTTTGTGCAAGTTGCCTAATAGTATATTGCATGGCCTTTTGGCCTCTTGTAAAACTGACCAGAATCCCAGTTAAATCATTTGTTAATGGAGGAGCATAAGGAGCAAGTGAAATACCTTCGTTCCTAAGACTTGATTCAGGAATTTAAGACATTTAGGGATTTAATTGAGTGAGATCGATTAGAAATATCATTCCCACAGAGGGTGCCAATCTGTTGATGCAAAAAAACAGATAAGGCTAATTAATTGATCACAGATAAATAGAAATAAGAGACAAGAGATTTTTAAAGTGGTTCGGCTTAAGAAAAAAATCCTATGTCCACTGTTGTATATTGCCTTGGGGATTATTCAATTGCCTCTCTTTTCGTTGTCCATGTATGTAGGGTTTACAATGTATTATAGTCTTCAGGGGGTGTACACGAGATGGAATGTCTTTATATCGTAATCATTTATATATGTACAATCATTAATATATAAAACTATTGGTGTTTGCCTGCCATGTTGGTTGGTATCCTTGGTGTTGGTCGGTATCCCTGGAGTTGATCGGTATTCCATCTTTAATGACTAGGATTAATCTCCCACTGTATAACACATGTCAGTATGTGAATGATCCATGTAGATCAATAAGTTTTTGTATCAACATTAATATATAATAATGTAATTGGTAAATCAAAAGGAAATAATAATTGAACATTCATAATCAATATAAGGAGCAAGTTCAATAAAATAGGGAGTGATATCTTTTTTTATAAGTAAATGATTCGGTAAAACAAACCCTCCTAAGAGAGCGAAATTTCGTATACAAAAAGTATACACCAAAAGAGAAAAAATGAACCCTCCCCCCCCCCAAAAAAAAAAAAACTAGTGTACCCTCTTTAACAACTCCATAAAGTCTACAAACAAAGGACACGATGGAATGTGACTTTTCTTATGTCAGATTATAAGCGTACTAAAAAAGATGTAATGAAGTTTGGATGGAGCAAGTTCTTCCCCATCAAAAAATCTTCGATTCCTTTCCAGACAAAGCGTCCAAAATATGCAATGAGGTACCATTTTATAAACATTTCTCTCTGCCCTCCTTAGGGCTTCTCCATTCCGCCATCACCTCACTCATCATTTGTGGAATAGCCCACTGAACACGACATAAGGATAAGAATATTTCCCATAAACCCCTAGTCACCAATCATTTAGAAGAAAATGATTAGCCAACTCCTCCGCCCCATTGCATAAGCAAAATACATTTCATTGTGTATAGGACACACAATAATTTTATTACAAAATTAGTCTATAAAATTATTCAATACTGAAAATGCCCTTCTATCGTATTGAAATGTAATTGCTTTTGTATCGTCTTCATTTTTAGGACAATTAACATTTCTTTTATAAAAATAGTCTCTATTTTAATTGTCCTTATTTAAAGTTGTTTATTTTTGTAAGAAAATGACTTGTTAATATTTTCATTATATCTATAGGACACAACATTTTTGTTATAAAATTAGTCCCTAAACTTATTAAATACAAAAAAAATCATTCCACCATATTTAAATACAATTTTTTTAGTATTCCAAATATTTCCTTAAACCCCTAGTCTACTCCACGAAAGAATAACCATTTTTTTAAATAATCCTATTTATTTTTCTTTAAAGTTTTTCTCTTTAAAAGGGGTTAATTACCCTTTGACCCTTTTAACTTTGCTCCCATTTTCACTTTACCAACCATACTTTCTTTTCCTAGACTTAACCCCTCCCCCCAACTTATAAAAATATCGTTTTACCCCCAAACACTAATGGTGTTAAATTTTGAATGAAGAATTGATCATGTGAGCTGCACATGAGAGTATTTTTCTCCAAAAACTTGTACATATGACTAATTTTTCATTCAGAAACTTAACATCGTGATGGTGATGGGGTAAAATGATGCATTTTTAAAAGTTGAGGAGGGTAAGTCTACTAGATAAAACTAGACGTGGTGAAGTGATAATAGGTTCAAAGTTAAAGGGGTGAAAGTGTAATGAACCCTTGATAAAAAAACAATGTATCATTTATATTTATTTGTAAATTTGGCCATTATTTTTTCGTAGAATGAGGCTTTTTAGTATAAAAAATACTTAATATACTTTCTTTTCAAACATTGGACTAATAATTTCATCGAAACTCCTATCATCAAACTCCTGCCACCACTATTATTTCGCCAGAGTGTAAACTTAATTTTGCAACGTCAATTTTATATTTTCTATTTGATTTTCGATATTTCAGATGTAATACCATTGAACCACGTTTTATCGCCTTATTATTGTCGCTCGATCGCTAGATTACAAAATTATATTTGCATATTTTTCACTGTAAAATTAAATTTGCAGTGTCAATGCAGCAAACATATATCATAGTGTAACACTAAATAAATTATGTACTTTTAGGACTTGTAATAATATTGATTATGGATAGAGGAAAGTCAACATACTTTTTTTTTATTAAAGTAGTCCCTATTTTTAAAGTTGATTTTAATGGAAAAAAAAATACAACATCTAGCCTCATGTTAGACAATGTAAAAAATATTTTTTTTCACCCACCAGACTTTGAGCCTCCGGTCGTCAGATTTTATGGCCTCCTATCACTGGAGGGCTTCTCATCGACGAATAGCAAATATAAATTTTTAGTCTAAAAATTGCAAAAAAAATCAACTCATTTTTAATTTCTCAAACACCAAAAAATTTGCTTCACCATTTGGTACCGTGCCTTCTCACCAATCCCAGAAATCGTAAGCTGGAAATTATAATTTGTACGTATTTTACTGCAAAATTAAATTTGCAAAGTAAAATGGAGAAAACATTTTTTGCCTTTTGAAACTGCAATTTTTAGTCTGGGTTTCTACACTTTAGTCCCTCACAAATAATTTTTAGATACTAAGCCACACTCAAATAATTTTTAGACATTTAAGGACACACACAAATTCATATACCCATTTCTCCCTCTTAATATTTACAAAATTTCCCCTCTTCCTATACATCCCCCCTCCCCTCCCCTCCATTCCGCTTCCCCCGAGTCCACTACCAGAGCATCGTCACTAGCAGTGTGATGGGAGGAGAATAGAGGGGGCGGGTGCTGATGCAGACCTTTAAAAATAACAGAGTCACTGACGCGGTCCTTTAAAAATAAGAGAGTACTCTCTTATTTTAAAAGGTCCGCACTAGCGGCACATAACCCTCCCCCCTCCCCCCCCAACCACTAGTTCCACACCGGAGCTACAGTGACCTCATTGGAGCTTCGGCAGTGAGGATGGAGGGGTGAGGGAAATATGGGGAGGTTTTGTAAAGATTAAGAGAAAAAAACAGGTAAATGGATATGTGTGTGTCCTTAAATGTCTAAAAACTGTTTGCTAAGAACTAAATTATAGAAGCTCCTTTGGGAGGTGACATATTTTAGGGAATCTATGTTATACCTATAATACGATAGTATTAGAGGATCTAATAATAATTAATACACCCATTCTTTCATCTATATACAAAAAAAATCTACACGCCTCTCTATTTCTTTGCCCAATTTTTTCTCTCTTATTAAAGGAAACACACGACCCTATCTCTTCCTCTCGCTTGGTTCTTTTCTCCATCCATTATACTTAATGCCTTTTTGTTTCCCATGTATTTTATAAATTGGAGTTTAGGAGAAATGAATCACATCCTAACCTCACCGAATCAATTTTTGTTCAACTATAGCAACCGACCCTCAAGCAAGATCAATCAACTACAGTTAGGGGTGTGCACGGGTCGGTCGGTTCAATTTTGGCCGGATTTTTTTAGCCAAACCGACCATGTCGGTTTTTGGAGGAGAAGAACCGAACCGAACCGAAACTGTTGAAGAACTGAAACGAACCGAACCGAACCGAACAGGGTCGGTTTTTGATAGAGCCGGTTCGATTTGCCCATCGATTTTTGACAGGGATGGTTTTATATAGGGCCGGTTTGGTTTTTTCATTTATTTTAATAAAAAATATTTTTTTAATACCTAATATAAATACAAAATTAAAAAATATAATATAATATGCCAACACTAATATAATATATAATATAAAATATGAAATTAAAAAGTATAAAAATTAATTCAGTTCGGTTCGGTTCAAAATCGGTTTTTTATGCCAAAATTGAAAACCGAATCGACCCCTTAGGTTTTATACTTGATCAAATCGAACCGACCTAACCCTTAAAAAAAACCCGGCCCGAAAATTTTCGCTTCGGCTCGATTTTTTCGGTTTGTCAGTTTGGTCGATTTTTTTGCACACCCCTAACTACAGTATATGAGGGTGTGAAGTTTTATGCCGAGAGGATGTTCAGACCCATTTAAGGTTCTATCGAGAGGATATTTCAGATTGGGAGTATAATCTTACCCATTTGATATTTGTAGTTGAGGATCCAATAAAGGTTTAGAATTGACACCGTTGAGAGGCAACTTGGCCCCCTAAAAGGTTCCTGCCGACCTTTTCCAGTCGAGTCCAAATATATACTCAACTGATGAACCATTTGATTAACTTCTCCATGCTCAATGAACCCAATTTGTCTCGGATCATAAAGACTAAACACAAAGTATATTTATCTTCAATGGGAGGATATGGATGTAAGATCAAGAGTATATGGAAAAACCCAGTTTAGGTGAAACAAATGAATAGTAATGGGAATATGATTCGTTTATCAAATCGGATCAAAAGTATCACTGAAACAATATGATACTAAAATTTACTGTTGTTTGGATATGTTCATAAATTGTCTTTGTTCTTGGTAATTGTAACAAAACGTGATGTAAATATTGTCTTGAGAAAAATAATAGGGATATATGTGTTTATACATGCATGCCAACTTCTGTATTCAAAGTAGTTATATCTAATATTGCATCCAGTGCAAAAAATAATCAATATCCTAATAATTTGATTGTGTTGGGATGTGTTATGAATATATTAATTTTATATAGGATTCAAATGGCATTATAACTCCATTTGATTTGTTGAGGTTTCACAATGTTGGTGAGAGAATATGTCCAATGCACCAAATGGGTCATTGTGTATTTTTTCAAAATTTCAAAAGATGCACCCTATCTATTCGAAAGAATTACACAAAAAGTGATTTTTTTTTTAATTTTAATTATTGGAAATTATATTTAACTTAAATTACTCGGAATCTAATAGATATGTTATATTTATGAAAAAATTAGCCTTTTATACTGACTTTAAGATAAGGTATTAAATTTATGATATATACTAATTTTTTTAATTATCAATATATACATTGCTCGTGCATCGCACGAGTTATATGCTAGTATTTTTGTAAAAATAATATTGATTGTCCTAAAATCATAATAGAAGTTTAAACTTAAATATTTTATTTCTCAAGAACAAAAGAAATAGGGAACATTTTCATAGAAGAAAATTTGATTTTCATAAAACCAGAATATGAACCATTTTTATATAAGAAAAGTTGATTTCCCTAAAACCATAATATGAACCATTTTTATTCAAGAGTAAAATTGGTATTTTAAAAAAAAATACTATCAACTTTATAAAAACTGAAAATTATATTTACAAATATATAGTTGAATTTCCTTTGTCCATAACTAACATTATTCTAAGTCCTAAAACTCGACAATCTATTTTTTTAAGTTAGAGCATATTTTACATGTTCCACTAAGTCTCATCGCCTTTGAATGAAAATATGGAACTAAGGATTACATGAAGGAGAAGAAGCCCTTACCTTAGTTGGACTATGCAGGGGCAGAGCTATTCTGTACAAGGTTGGGGCAAGTGCCCCACCTAAAAATCTACAATTTTTTAAATAGAAGTTTAGGGTAAATAAGCAATAATAAAAAAAATAAAAGGTTAGGGACAAAAATATATAAAGAGAAAACTTGTACCACAAGTCTTTCTCCCTCTCTTACCCTTATCTCCCGTTTCCTTATTCTATCAAACCAACACAAAAAAATCCCAAAATTCAAATACTCTCTTAGAGCCTTATTCTATCTCCATTGGCGCTTCTGCTGCCTCCCACCACTGTCAGTGCCACTTCTCCCCCCCCCCCCCCCCCCCCCACCCACCACCTCCGACATTGTGTTGTTCCACCACCGACACTGTCGACACCACTAGTTTAGGTAGGTAAATATGTGGTTAGTTTAGTGTTTGATTTATTTTGATGATTTATGATTTAAAATTTAATTTAATGTTTGCATACTTATGGTTAGATAGTTTTTTTATGATTTAGTATTTGATTTACTTTGATGTTGTTATGATTTAATGATTTAGGTAAATATGGTTAGTTTATAATTTTATTTTTATTTGTTATGATTTATTTATTTTTTAGGGATTTTTATGTTATGGTGGGGGATTTCGACCGTAGACATTTTTTCTTTGATTGAATTTGAATTGGAGCTATTGAGGTATTTTTTTTATTAAGTCTTACATTTTAATTCAACTTGCTATATGTATATTTGTTGACTTAAAAAAGATGTAAATTTGTCAATATGAGCATAATAATATTTGGTGAGTTACAATAGATGTATATTTGTTACTTGGAATTGGCATAGTACGTGCATTTGTGCTATTGTATCTGAGTTTGTTTTATTTGAGTTATAATTTTCTAGAAGTACAAATTATTAATTGAATATTTTTAAAAATTTAAAAGTAGCTCTAAAAAAATTCGGCTCAGGGTCTACCGCCCCAGAACCCCGAAAGTGGTCAATGATTTTTATATTGCAGTGCCCCACCAAATTTTTTTTCCTAGCTCCATCACTTACTATGCTCGATGTAAACCACCATAAATCCATATTCCTCCACCTTTGGTCTCATCACGGTCACAACCTTACTCAAACGGCAACTCATTCACTAACACACATTTTCTCTAAGGTTCCCTCTGAAATGCTAGAGGTATTGAAATGTGATCTAAAGAATTGTATTTAGGACCCGTTTGGTACGTGATAAAGTTGGATGGAATTTGATTCCTTCCGAACATTTCTAGGAAAGTGTAAGATTACTGCATTTGGTGCGAGGTTAAGTTGCATGGGAATGTGAGTCCCAATGGAATCAGATTACCTCCTATGTGGGAAAGTGGATGAAATCAAAATTCATCCAATATAGGTGGGATTCTTACTTTTTCATGGAAATCCTTACAAATAATTTATTTGAAGACCACAATGCCCTTAAAAATATTAAATTATTAAAACTACCCATAAAATCTAAGTACTTATTTTGTGAAGACAAATTTGCTATGTTAGTGTGTATTAAATTTAAAGTCGAACAAAATTTATTTAGGCATTTTTTCAACTCATGTAATAATTAATGTGATTAACTTACAATATAATACACATATATTTACAATAAATTACTATATTTGTTAAATATTGAAAAAATATATTTAAAAATATATATATTTGAGTTCATACGTTTATAAATAGTGAACTCTAATATTGTGTATATGTGCGTGTACACAAACACACACACACACACACACACACACACACACACACATATATATATATATATATATATATATATATATATATATATATATATATATATATATATATATATATAGTCAGGCTCTCCAAATACCCTCCTAAAAAAAACATACCTATGAATATACCCATTTTTTTAAAATAGTAAAAAAATGTATTTTTTAACCAAACTTGGTATATATGATCTGCATAATGAGGAGATCATCTACAAAATTAATCATCAAAAAATTCAATCCGAAAATGGGTGAAATAAAAAGTGGACATATATGAGCATTTTTTGATCGTTCGAATTTTTTCCATCATCTCATCCACTTATGGGTTGAATTTTTTAATGATTTTTTTGAAGAATGATCTCCTTATTATGTAGATAATATATATAGAGTTTAGGTCAAAAATATACTTTTACTATTTTTAAAAAATGGGTATGTTAAGTGAGGTATGTTAGAGAGCCTGACTGCGCGCGCGCAAGTGTATGTGTATGTGTGTGTGTGTGTGTGCGCGCGCGCGCGCATGATTATTAAATGGTATTATTGGTATATATTGTACATTTCCATGTCACTTTTCATACATGAACCAAATACAAAAAAATTGATTTTCGTGTCACTTTCCATGCATGAACTAAACACAAAATTTTGATTCTCAATAGGAATCTATTGATTAACCAAACAAAATAAAAGGCTTGGTAAAATGTTTTATGATAATCACTTTCCTAGTAATTACAATTCATCCTAACGAAATGTTGAAGTTTGTTCGAAGTGGAAACTTCGTTCAAACAACCTCGTTCGAATGAGAACCCCTTGACTTCTAATGAGATTCCAGAATGGGTTAGGGTTTGGTCGAGTTAAAAATCATCCTAGGTTTATCCAAGCGAGTGTATTAACCTACATGAGTAATGGGTGACTTAAAGTTCAAATTTTTAGGGAATTAAGGGTGTAATGATACTCAAGGTATTGAACCTGTATGGAAACCTAGGAGAGAATGTAAGTCCTAGAGAGGTTATATATAAATGGATATCGTGGAGAGTAGAGACGTTAACATTACTTACGTATTATGGTAATTGGGTTGCGTGAATGCCTATTAAGTTAAATAAGTTGTGTGCATGCTTATTACTTGGAATATTATGTGTATGACATACCTAGCTACTGGCTATTGAATGCAGGTTAACGCGTTGTGGACGACCATATATTGTGTGACTTTGGGGGATTTTGAGTCGTACCACTAGAGCATGAAACCTAGGTACGGGCTATCTGTGAGAACGATAGTGGTGACGGTAGTATTGGTGCATAGGTATGTGCGTAGCCCATCGGCTTGGGACTATGTTCACCTCCAATATGTGTATATGTTTAATTGGTTCTTGAGAGATTGAACCTGTTGTCCTCTATGCGTGAGCGTTGCAATGGGACTGGATAGCCAAGTATGCCTAGCACCAGGGGTTTGTTAACCATGGGTGCAGTGTTGATATATGTATTAGTATGTATACATAGTGAGACTTATATATGTATACTGAGTTCCTATTCTATGTTTCATGTTGGCGACTTTAGTAATGTATATACTTATTGGGTCACCAATTGAGAATTAAAAATGTTATGAGAATGCGTTGACGAATCTTTAAACCTATTCCTAAATGATAAAAAAATATTGTCTTGGGGTTATTTAGATATTGTATCCGGCATAGTGGTGATATTACGTATAGTCAGGCAGAGTATCATGACTAGTATGGGTTGTTAGGCTCGTTAGATGTGCACACTAGGTGAGAGGTGACTATCTCAAGTGAGTACGCTAAGTTAACATGAATAATATTTGTGCTAATCAACTAATTTAAGCACTTGATATATTTAAACTGTTTTCTACTCGGGCTCTGACCCATTTTTCTGCAAAACCTATTTCTTGTTCCTTCATTTTAGGTGAGCCACAGGGACACGAGGCTTAGGAGATTCCATTCATTTGCTGAGCTATAGCTGCTGTGGAAGCTACAGGATATTGCTAGGAGACGCTTCTAAGTCTATTTCTCCTCACATATCAGTTATTTACTTCAGTTGGACATGCCGTCCCTCCTATTTTACATTAAGAGATTTGGAGTTATTTTATTCTATCCTTAGACTTTGATTTCATGTTATTGGATTATTGTACAGGATTTTGACTGGAAGTGTTTACTCCAGTTCTTTATTTAAATTCAGTTAGTTATTTCCTTATGCTATTGTGATGTATGGTATTAGTTAATTATTTCCTTACTTGATGATGGTAAATAACAAGATAAAATTTTGACATCAACCTTTTTAAATATTAGGTGGTTAGTTTTAATTAAATAAAATTAATGATTTTTCGACATTGAAGCATTATCTGAACCAACTGGATATTATGGATTTAAATTAATAAACGATAAATCACCCGGTATTTAATTAGGCAGGGTGTCACACTTGTGTGTGGTCATGGCTCTAGACCCTGATTCTATTCGGTAACAGCTTTAGACCCTGACCCAACTGTGACCATTATGGCGCCAAGTTTCCCTCCAATTTTGGTCAGGGAAGGAGTCACGGCCATTAGCCATAACCACAAAACTCATTACAAAGGGATATAGTCACGGCTTAAGTCCGTGACCATATGGGTTTTGTGATCATGGCTTTGGGCCGTGACCATGTCCTTATTTCCATGCTGATATGTAAAAAATAAAGGGGTCACGTCATATGGTCAAGGCCCTAAGCCGTGACCATGGTCTTTGTACTTCATTTCCCTCGAAAACTTTTAAACCCTTATTTCTCCCTCCCTCACTCTGGAGATTTCAGCGGCATACCTTCTCTCAATCTCAATCTAAAAGGCAAATACTTTAAACTATCAATACTGTAAATACGTGAGTGCATATTTCTATATGTGTGCATACTATGAATACATGTGTGTGTGTGTGTGTGTGTGTGTGTGTGTGTGTGTAAATACGTGTGTGTATATGTGTGTGTGTGTATACGTCTATGTATTTTGTATATGTATATAGCTGTGTATACATTGTCATTGTGTGTATTGTGTATATGTATGTAGCTGTGTATTTTATATTGTGTATACTATAAATGTGTATGTGTGTGTGTATTATAGAAAAATATGACTAATGTTGGTTTAAGTTTCAAACTAAGGCAAATTTTAATTTAATGGATATTGTTGGTTTAAGTTTCAAACTAGGGAAAATTTTAATTTAATGGATATTGTTCGCTTAAGTTTGGGGCTGAAATATACAAATATACATCTCCATTAATATTGATGCTAAATTCGGGATTAAATTTAGGATTAATTTTAGGGTTAATTTTAAGGCTGAAATATAAAAATATACATCTCCATTAAAATTAAGTCACAAAAATGCATAATCTATTAATTGTAGGGGTAATGTTTGTAAGGGTTAATTTTAGGGATTGTTGGCTTAAATGACAAAAGCAGGTATTCAAAACCTAATAAATTAACGGTTGATGATTCATTAGAGCCATAATTTATAGGAATCATATTCACGCCCTCGTACATAATAACTCGTTAATGATTCATTAGAGTCATTATTTATAGGAATTATAATCACGCCATCGTTCATTTTTCTAAGTAAAAATGACTCACGGTGCTAATAAATGGCAACAAGAGTGGAAAAGGTTGCAATTGGAATGAGCCACATAAAGTGGGTACTCCGGTTTATTGGTATGGGAATAGGAAGATCGAATAATTCAACTACCTTGTAAATCGTGGAGTTCATCTCCAGCACGAGTACTTATTTGATCGTATTCTATTTAGCCTGCCAAAATATTAGGATGAAGCTATACAATATATATATCACGTACATATCTCGATAGACCACTGACCTTACTTACGCTGATAGAGAAGGAAGAAAAAAAAATTCACCCATTATGGATAGAATTACGTACAAAAAGCATTGACGAAGACTATGATGTCTCATGACATATGCACGTCAAACTCAATCTTGCTAATAGGTTGAAGGGGATGAGATTTTGAGTTCATGTTGCTGACATCTATGCATCCATTATAGATACACTTCCTCCTAATTGGCCGCGTGTAAAAATCCATAGTTTTGTTAAAAACAAATACTGAATGGATGGAGATCAAACACATTGAACTTTTGTTAAAGTCTTACCATGAATAGGTACATTATAATATATGGAAAAAAAATATTTTGTTAGTTATATTTTTATATTGAACTTTGAAATTATGCATCTATTATTATAAGTACACATTTAACTTTATTATTTTTGTAGATAATATCGGGTGGTAATGGAAGCAACACTCCAACCAACAACGTGACACAACCACAAGGAGAAATCTCATCACCAATTAGTGAGCAATACTCAACTCCATAAACTGTTCACTCCCTTACTTCAAATTTTGTTCACTCCCCTACTTTGAGTTGCGGGAGGCAAGGTATTCCCAATAATCCAACAGACACACCCAATGCTCCTGAAACTGTCGGGTCAGTTGAGAAGAAGCCCATTGAGTTCTCTTTATTGGTAAATAAACCCACAGGGGATAAGAATCACGTTCAACAGTTTAAAGCCCAGTGTTTTTCCTTGGCAAAAATGAATGTGGGATTGGGGGGAGCTGACAATTGGAACCTCGTAGATAAAGCTATTAAAGATGACATCTACAAGTAACTCAACAAACGGTTTTCATTTTCCCCTAACTAAAAAAAAGGTGCTTTCTCGGGTTGCTGAACAACTCCAAACATATCGGAGAAACCTTAGACAGAAGCATTTCCCTAAAGGAGCATCGAGCTCTGACCTTTTGGCACTCAAAGACAAAGTCCCTTCGAACGTTGAGATTCCAGTCTCTCAATGGAATGATTTTCTAGAGAATGAGGCGAAGGACTCCAAAATGCTGCAAAGGGAGAAAAACAAGTAGAATAGGGTCAAAAAAACTGATGTCCATCGGCTTGGCTCGAAATCTTATGAATATTTAAAGAACGAGTAGACGACCGTTATGAAAGGCAGCCCATATGAAGGAAAGATACCGAATAGGGACAACTTGTACATGCATGCTAGATGAGACAAAGATGATAAATTCCCTCCTCACTTGGCCAATACTCTAGAATCAATAGAGTCTATCAGTAGTCAGTCATATTCAAGCCCATTCGACGACATTGAGAATGATGCCATCGCACAAACCTTTGGGAAGAACCACAGAGGGAGAACGAGAGGTTTGGGGTCACATATGTTAAAAACAAGATTCAAGCACACCGCACCTCTCGTGGATGAGTTTTCTTCTGTGAAGAAGCATTTTGCATCCAATGATGAACGTCAATATAGGACTGAAAGGGATATAATGGGGCTTCGAAATGAATTGGGAGGTCTGAATGATAAACTTGCACAGATTGTGTCCCTTATAACCGGTCGTAAGCCCTTGCAGCCCCTAATGCATCCCAGCTTCCCTCCACAGATGCCAGGCATTCCTCAAAATTTTCCTCGTTATCCATTCCCCCAGAGATTCTGGTTCCTCTTTCAACATTCCCTTTTTCAGCACCTTAGCATGGCAAAGGTCTTGGCTCATCGTCAATAACCCACAATGACTATCGAGAGAAATACTATATACAGGACCTGAGCGGTAAATTTATCATTGGGATCTATACGCTCATATCTATTGCCATATGAACTTTAGTATGTAATCGACCTTTGCAGCAGGGTGAGTGTCAGATCATGGTTGATGCAGTATATGAGGGTTGTGAAACTATTCCAGTGCACGTCAATAGTGGAGAAGGAAATTTTTTGAAAAATTATGTAGACTCTATTTCCACTTAACTAGTTTATCTCTTGATGAAGATGTAGTAATATTTTTCTTATGTTGTAATAATATCAGTAGACAAATTTATTTAATTTGAGTTTAAGTGGTTGTGTAGTATCGTTGATGGGCGTGTTCTTGTATTTAAGTTATATCATAGTTTGATTGATTGGTGCGGTGTTCACTATATTAGTGCTTTGCTTTGATACTATAATAGTGCTTTACTATGCAATATGATATTTATGCAACATGATATTTATTTTATCATGTTATAGTAAGATTATCCACAATACAAAGAGTGGATGGGGGAGACTGACCGAATAGTTAATAGTTATGGTAAAAGCGTTCATGAATTTATTAGATACACTTTTGAGAACCTTAAAAGTGAGAAGATTCCGTGTCCGTGCACCCATTGTATAAACGGAAAATATAAATCTTTAGAAGATGTTGATTTAAATTTAATAATGTGGAGAATTTGTCAAGATTATAACAAGTGGACATACCATGGTGAAAAACATGTTTTATGTTCCCAAAGAATTACCGGTACCAACCAGGTAACAGAACACCAACGAGTGTAAGTGGTAAATGATTCGCTTATAGGAGTGTTTTATCAGCTCGTATAGACCCGAGTTCCTTACTGTGACACCCCGCCTAAATAAATACTGAGTGATCAGTCCTTGATTAAATTTAAAACAAAATATCCAGTTGGATCAATCTTAGCATCACTGTCAAAAACTTTTTATTAATTACTAACCACCTAGTATTTAAAAGTCAGATGTCAAATTTTATCTTTTAATATAACATGCAAGAAATTTAAATGATTAACTAAACATTCACCATCCAATAACAATCTCACGGGAATTAAAATGACGAAATAAAATAAAGTGAGTCTGGAGTAAACACTTCCAGTCTAAATCCTAAATACAATAATCTGAAATCAAAATAAAACCCAACAACTGAAATATAAATGAATGTCTGAAACCACTATCTCTAAATAAGAATGAGGAACATACCCTGACTGAAAGAAATAACTTTGAATGAATCAAGGATAAATGTGGAGGCGTCTAATATCGAGGTCCTGTAACTTCCACAATAGCTACATCACATCAACCGAATGGAATTCCTATGCTTGGGGTCCTTATGGCTGGGCACCTAAAAATTGTTTGACAAAAATAGATTTGGAAGCAAACGGGTCAGAGCCCGAGTTGAAAATATTTTTAAAACAACTACAAGTATTTAAATTGCCTAAATACCAGATATTGTATACATGTTAGTCACGTACTCTTACTTGAAATTCTCACCTCTGAACTAGTGTTCACTCCTAACATATCCTCCTAACCTATACTAGTTATACTATCTCACCTAAATACTTTGAATCAAGTCCCTCACGCCTAAGTCATTGTGCCCACCCGTATTATCCGAAAAATACATTATTGCATTTCCAATATTTATTAATCAATTCAAGTATTTCTTTACTCATATAAGTTCCCACATTTATAACAAATTTTATACGATGTTCTCTTTCTTATATACCAAGAAACATAGTAGAACAATCACCAGTGTATATATATACATCACTATCATAATATATATATACTCATAAGGCACCCCTAGACTAAGCTATGGTGCATTCATACTCTGCTATCAAGTCCCAGTATATCACATACTACATAAAGGACTATAGGTTCATAATCACTCTAAAACCACATAAAAGCACAAGTCACACATAATGGAGGCGAATCATAGTTCCAAGTCACAAGGGAGACACACATACCCACTCACCCCTACGACCGTATGCGCTATCATTCACAAATAGGTTGTACAAAGGTTCTATGGTTCTGAGGTACAAGTCCATATTCCCCCATTGGGATCATCAGAATAAAACTCTCCCAGCGCGAAAACCTCTGTGATAGCAAGTAGCGCGGTATGATGCATTACACGTAATAACCCATACGATAGGTAATCACATAACCTAAATATATATAAATTTCATATAGGTATACGAACATCCAATTTTAGAGTCTCCTACATAGTATATTTATATCTTGAATATCCTACGTCATATTTTATATAACGCAGTAACTCTCGTCGCATAACTTCAAGTACCTTTCCCTATCCCCAAAAGGTTACTATGTTTCCATTTATTCCTTGGGTTATTTCAGTATCTATAATGTACCCCCACTACTGGTACTAACCTTGAATATTCATTTATCTTATTTATACCCCAATTTATATAATTTCCAACCGTAACTCAATCTATTAACACTCGTAATTTCCCCATTCAATTCCATACAAAATAACATTTTTCGGGTCTTAAGTATATCCTACTGCCCTTCCCTACGTTTCATTATGTTCAATTAATCAACACCCAATATTTCTAAAAGTTGGGATTTAATTAAATATTAAAAAGGAAACAAATCATATTTTCCAAGGGAGTCGATCAATCGAAGAAATGGGTCGATCGATTGATCGACATTCTTGAGTCAATCGATCGATCGATCGATCAGTTATTTGACCAGTTTTTTCTTAATAGTTATGGGTTTCTTAATTTTTAACCACCAAAATCGTATTTAAACATCTCCAAATTTATATTCATGTAACCCAGATCCTATACTAACATATATGGGAAAATCCTAACATATCCAAATCATTTAAACATCATCAACATGCATAAATTCACCCAAATTTCATATTTAGTCTCAAGAACCCTAGTTTTAAATTTATCATCTATTAAACATGTAAATACCAGATTTATTCAACCAATTTGATTATAGTAATGTGGGTTTTAATCTACATGCATAAACGAACCTATTCTATTTCAATTTTAACCCAAGAATCATGATTTACACTATCTAAAATCTTCCAAAATATGGGATTTTAATATAGATGTTACCCTATTCTAACATGGAACATATATCGATTGTAAATTTACGCAAGATAATTACTTGCCTTATGTAGTAGGTCTGGTCCGCTGGTGATGAAAGGTATGGTGCTGATTCTCTCTCTTCGATCTATACGTTTGTGGCTATGGTGGTGCAAATGTTGTTCAAACAGTGGTTCAAGCCTTAGAAAACTATTCACTCTTCTCCTTCAGTGGTCTCACAAGCTTTTGTATTTGATATCTCTACCAAGACTAACCCTAGCATCTAATATAGGTTGAGGAATTTCGTGGGTTTAATTACCCCCAAAATAAAAATGTCTAAAATACCCTCTCGGGGTGCCGGTTTGGCTTAAAAATGTCCCGGGACCCAAACTAAATCGCCGGGTAGAGTTTTCTGCATACCTCAACCCTTCCGGACAGCGCACTCGAAATGACCATATGGGTGAATTATAAATAAAATACTTTTATTCCATTAAATTTAGTCCCAACTCGGCTGACATGCGCATCTTGACTTAATTACCATAAATATCGAATTATTCGCTTGTGAAAATTTATTCATAATTACATATTACTTTACTCAATAAGTAATATTCAACATAATTAATATCAATAAATACTAACTCTCGTCCCTCTAGTAATTATTTAATTAAATTCGGATTAATTATAAATAAATTTTCCTTTTTTAAGTCAATAAATCCTATAATTAAAATCATTAAAAATACAGAGTATTACACTCACCAACTCCATAACTCGCTCATCCTCCGTCTTTATGTCCCACTCAGCAATTATCTTATAGTTGTACACACACTTCATTATGCCCCTTTCCTTATCTTGGTTCCATGTAGAATAATTGATATGGTTATGAAAAGTTTTCAGTAGTTTGTGGTTATTTGGAGTGCACCCCTCAAGCAGTTGGGAATCAGAGTGGCTTATTTTTTTTTATGGGCTTTATTTTCAGGAGATTTAGATATGGACGGTTGGATTTCATCTTCTGATGAAAAAGACTTGTCCTTGCACCCCTCTACCTCTTCTTCATCTCCTACTTTCTCTCCTTCACTCTCTCCTTCTTTCGCTCTCTCTTCCTCTCTTTCTTCCTCTCTTTCCTCCTACCTCACCTTCTCTCATGATTTTTCTTCTTCTTTCTCTTCCTCTTTATCTCCCTCTCTTACCTCACCCCATTCACTAACCCCAAATAAATTACCTACCACCGCCTCAACCACTTGCTCAATTGACTACGACATTGCACCCTCATCAACATTAAGTAAACCTCCTACCACCTGGTCGACTACTTTATCCAATGAACTTGTAAGAGAATATCCTTTGCTCGAACTAGTAGCCTCACTGGCATTACTACTACTAGAGTAATATACGGGTGGTCGTACTCCCTTCACCGTCTTCAACCTCCTCTTTCGCTCGGATGAGGTAGGAGGATTTTTGCATCTTACCATTTATATGACCTACATAAGAAATTAACAAATTATAATAGCAAATGAACATCAAATTAATAAGTTCATACCAATGAAGAAACAATAATTGGGGAAAGGGATACATGCATACATTAAAAATATAAAATGGATGGCTATCAAATAATATGTAACCCCCCTAAAAATGGTTTACATTACTAAAAATACAAGAATATATGATATATGAAATATGAAATACATTGGTACATACGGTGATTATTGGTCGGGAAATAACCAACCACGGTCAGAATTGGCTGTGAAAACCTAAAACACAGTTTTCTATGACCGTGAAAATAAAAACCACGGTGGGATAGGGTTGTAACTGGGTGAATCATGGTTGGATATGACCGTATACTCTTGGCACCTTCAGCGATGGGCAACCGTAGGTGAAGAGAGAAGTTATTTTTCTCTTTTCAAATCGGTAAACCCTACGTTTTTTAAATAAGTTAAACCCTAACTTTTTTTTGCACAAATGTAATATATTTCCAGTTCAATTAATTAGGGTTATATTTTAATGAGTTTATGATGGATTTTTTATATCTAGTTTGCATGATAGGGTTAATACACAAAATGAGAGCATGACAATAATGGGAGTTAGTTTTAATAGTGTAACATACCAGAAATGAAGCTTGAGGGCAAGTAGTAGGGTTTGTGAGGAATTTGAAGTAAGTTAGAAGGTTGAAAGGTTTGGGAGAGAAGATAGAGAGAGAGAGAGAGAGAGAGGTTTAAACTTTTGGGGTTTTTATATGAGTTAAGGTTAATGTGGTGTTGTGTGTTTTTGGTGTTTTGGACAAATATTGGTTACTTATGTGGTGTCTTAAACAAAAAGGTGTTTTGGATATATTTTTTTGGGTGTAAGTATCAGGACCCCTTACTTAGTGGGATCTATAGAATATCTTCATCTTCTTGGACGATGATATGGTGTTTTATGATGGTGTAAAGCACCACTAATCACAATACGCAGTGCATGACGTGCAAAAAGGATATTGGGAAACTTAGGATGCTTTGATGGCGGTTGAAAGTATTCCTGACAGGCATGATCCAACAGCTGCTGAGTCGCGAATCGGAAAGGAGGGTTCATAAATAGCCATTGAAGTGGCTACAAAAAGAGTTATAGGCCACTATTTTGGACACCAAAAATTTCTCTATTCTCTTCTCTCCATCTTTTACCTTTTGGTATTATCAATTTAACATTCTAGAGTGTTCTTGGTTTGATCAAATCGTACATAGTTTTCATCAAAATAGAAACATCACTACATTCTATCCTGAAGGCAAATTTCTACTACAAACTTCGTTGTGTACTCGCAGCTTTCATCCGGAAAGAAAGAAATATTGCCTAAAAGATAGCGTTCCTAGAACGTACCTTGTAGTAATTTGGATTCATTATTCTTTATTATAGTTCCTTTCATAAGTTTCCAATAGTTTTAGGCAATATTCTTCTGAAAAAAATACAAAAGGAATGGTGGAACAATCTATCCAAGTTATGAATCAAGATTTAGTTTGACTAGATCATTTTGATGGCAAAAATTCACCTGTTGGCAAGAGAAAATTATGTTCTTTCTAACATATCTCAAACTTTCGTATATTCTTGATAATGGAATTGAACCTCTTCCCGATCCCACACCCGAAGATACAGAAGATATCAAGCAAAAAATGTGTAAAGAGGAAAGAAGACGAATGTATGTGTCCATGACACATTCTTAATGTATTATCTCAAACTGTCTATAGTGCCCATCAGATTATTCCTAACTATATGAATTATAAAATGTTTCATGATAAATCTTTCATTGCACAAGCCTATGAACTTCAACAAATAGTCGGTGATCTTAAAGTTGTTGGAAATAATATCCAAGCTGAATTTCAAATGGGGGTGGTAGTTTTTAAACTTCCTTTTGGATGGAATGGATTTAAGAAGAAAAATAATCATGATGAAAAGGCATTCACAGTTGAATCCATTTTTCACCATCTTCGTATTGAAGAGGATTCTTGTATTCGGGAGAAGAAGGAAGATCAAAGTGATAATTATTCCAAGGAAAATATGGTTGAGGATCAAATATCCAAGAATACCAAAGATTCCAAACTTAAAACAAGGAATGATTCAAATTTCAAGAACCCGGGTGAAAATAAAAAGAAGAAGGGTAAATGATACTTTTGGGACAAATCGGGTCATTTTTCTCGAGAATATCAACTTAAAAAGAAGACATTTGAGGGGAAATAAGTGACAAAGGAAACCAGCAATGTTAAAGATCTTATTATGATGGTGTGAAATGCAAATTATATGGATAATGAAAGTGGATGGTGGTTAGATATCGACACAACCATTCATATCTACAAAGATCATTATGCTTTCAAAACATATCAAGAGATCAATGGAAAAGAAGTAAAAATGAAAAATAATCTTAGCACTAAATAATTAAAAAGGCACAGTGGAACTAAAATTGATGTCTGGAAAGGTACTTACTTTGATTGATTTTCTTCATTTATCAAATATGTATAAAAATCTTGTGTTTGGAGACCATCTCAATAAGAGAGTTTTCAAACTTGTGTACGAGGCTTATAATCTTGTCCTATTCGAGAATGGTCAGTTAATTGACAAAGGGTACTCTTGCCACGACAAGAACAAGTTTAATATAAAAATGATATTAGTTCAATTTATATAGTTGATTCCATTTCTTTATGTCATAATAAATTAGGTCATGTAAATTATAGAAGTATTAAAAATATGACTAATCTAGGATTAATTTCTAATTGTAAAATTGACCATTATGATAAATGTAAAATTTATGCTCAATCTAAGATAACTGGAAAGTCATTTAAATCTGTTGAGAGGATATCCAAAATGCTTGATCTTATACGTAGTGATATATGTGATATGAAGAGTAATGTCACTCGTGGATGAAATAAATATTTTTAACTTTTATCGATGATTACTCTAAATATGCATATACATATTTACTTAAAAGTAAATATGAAGCATTGAAGAAATTTTTGGTTTTTAAAAAAGAAGTTGAAACTCAATAAAATCAAGAATATCAAAGTCCTATGATCCGATAGAGGTTGTGAATACTACCCAAATGAGTTTATTCAATTTTGTAATACTCATGGAATAATCTATCAAGTTACGGCACCATACACAACACAACAAAATGGAATAGGGGAAAGGAAAAATAAGATTTTGGTTGAACTGATAAATGCAATTGTAATCAGCTATGGGTTGCCTTTGTCTATGTGGGGTGAAGCAGTTTTATCTGCGTGTTATATTCTAAATAGAGTACCATTGAAAAACAAGGATATTACACCATATGAAATTGTAAACCTAATTGTAAGCTTCTCAAAGTTTGAGGATGTCTTGCTTATGTAAGAAAACTCGAACATAAGAGACCCAAGTTAGAAAATAGGAAGTACAAATGTGTTTTTATAGGATATTCTAACATTATTACGGATTATAGATTTCTGAATCTTGAAAAGAAACTATTGAGTTGGTGGATGTGAAATTTTTTTAGCATCTAACAAAGTCAAGTACTTTGAATCAAGGATTAGAAAATAATAATTCGATTATTGATGCCTCACCTTCTAATATGCACCCATTACACATATAACTTTTATTAGGATTTTAATACATCTTGATTCTATTTACAATTTAGTGATTCATTAAACGGATGTAAAGATGGATTTTCTAAATGGTGATTTAAAAGAAGATATTTATATGGAACAACCTGAAAGGTTTGTTTAGCCTGGACAAGAAAAGAAAGTGTGTAAACTAGTTAAATACTTTTATGGCCTTAAACAAGCTTCTATGCAATGACATGAAAAGTTTGATAAGATAATAAGATCCCATGGTTTTAAAGTAAATGATGCTGATAAATGTATCGACAATGGTGTTGGTGTCACCATTTGCTTATATGTGGATTACATGCTTACATTTTCATAAAGTCTCAAATATGTTGAAGAAACTAAGAGGTTTCTATCATCAAACTTTGATATGAAGGGTTTTGGGGAAGATTATATGATTCTAGAAATCAAAATAGTAAAAAAAGATTATACATTAATATTATCTCAATCTCACTATATTAAAAAGGTTCTTAAGAAATATAATCATTTTGAACTTAAGACAAAAACCACACCAATTTATTCTAGTATCAAATTAATGTAAAATACTAGATGTACTATGGATTAAACTAAATATGTCAAAGTCATTGGAAGTCTTATATATTCATGCATTGCATTAGACTAGACATTTCCTATGAGATAGGTATACTATGTATATTTACAAGTAATCTAGGGCTAGAACATGTGACACCATGCCTATTTTAATCTGGGTGATCAGTTCATTATTAAATGAAATAGGAATCATTAATTGTTTCATTCTTAGCATCACAGTTGAAAACGTTTTTAATTACCAATCACCTATGTCAAATTAAGCTGGTGTGAAATTTTATCTTTTATTCTGAATACATGCGAAAATAAATTAAATGAACTAAACTATTCACGTGTAAATATATTCGGAACTATCACATGACATATATATCAATAAATGAGACCGAATAAGCCATCGGTTCTCCAAATATAAAATCCAACTACAATTTGAAATAAGTAAATTAAAATCGAAATACAGTCTGATGCATAACTGAATAAACTAAATAATTTGAAGGCAACACGCCCCATTGAACTGTTAAGGAAATATCGTATCTAGAATGAATGAGTTGAGGCGTCTAAAGTAATCTCATGTAAGCCTCCACATCGTCGAAACTCTGTATATCTGGATAGGATCTCTAAGCTTGGCGTCCCTGTGGGTTGATGCCCAAAGGTTTTAAAAATATTTTTGACACGGGTCAGAGCCCAAGTAAAAAATTTTGAAAGAAAATTGCAAGTATTTAAATAAGTTATTTATTAAACATGTAATGTCCACGTACACTTCCTTGAGATCTTCACCTCTCAACTGATGCGTACGTCTAACGTATTCTACCTAACTAGTATCCCTTACCCAATTAGATAAGGCATTTGACTAATCTCAATAAGTCTAGTTCTCTCAAATATCCCCATACAACACGATACTACGGTCTCAATAATAAATTATTTATTCCAATTTATCATTGAGTCAAATATTTAAGTTTCACCATTTAAAGTATTTTAGCTGCACATTATTTATCAATTTACTGTCTCACATAAGTAGATATATCATATCGGTAAATATCCATAACACATATAATATATACATAACTATAGCATCCCGAGAATGGCCCCTCATGATGCTGGCATACTCTGTTATTAAGTCCATGTACCTCTCGTACTCAATCAAGGACTATTGGTTCGGCATGTCTCCTCGAATACAAAATCAATCAACACAACAATGGAAGAGAACAAGTTCTAAGCCTTTGGGATACAAACATACCAACGTACCCAAACGACCTGCTAGTCTCACTAATACAAAACACATAGTGGACCTCCCTAACTTCCATGTTCTGGGGCAAAAATCCAGGCCTTACTGGCATCGTCAAGGTGGGATCACCCTCTACACGAAAACCTCCTGATAGCAGGCAGTGTAGGTATGTTCACACACATAATCATATCGTATATATATATATGTGTGTGTGTGTGTGTGTGTGTGTGTGTTAATCAATAGGTATGTACACCACCCAATTTCATCAACTCATACGTAGTATATATCACTTGCATATTTGACGTACCATTAATTTCAATTCTTATAATTTCAAGTATCACTCACTACTCTAAAGATCATGTTTTTCCCATATTAAATATGTAGTTATTCCCATCATGTACTACTGGTCGTAAGCATAGGTTCACTCCTCACACCGTGACCCGTCCCGAATTTCATTCATTCATCAATTGGGATATTTTCTCCATTATCCCAATACTTAACTCGTCTCAATTTATGTAAACCTAATCTCCACTTTCAGCCTACTATCATTTTTATATTTCCCTCTACAGTTCAAAAATATCCCAAAAGTCCCCTCATGAATTATCCATAATTTTCAGGCTTAAAAGGAACAATTTTCAATTCTGGGAAAAATTGAATCAATTCGCCCAATGACCGAATTGATTCGCCTTGTCGAATCGATTCGCCTTGTCGAATCGATTCGCTCTTGGGCAGATTTGAAAAGTATTTGTAACACCTCATCTTTTTCAGCATTTATTAATTAATTAATTCGACTAATTTTAAATTACTTATGTGTCGTAATTTAATTTAATTAATTATTATTAATATTTATTTAAATATTAATATGGTGTGTAAATGATTAATATATATGGAATTTTAATTTACTCAGTGAATAGTAATAATTTACTTACGTCATAACGAGTGATAGTGATGTGGCATTAATTTATCTTGGCCGGGGGTCGAGAATAGACTATATTGGGGTCGAGAAGAGAACTTTTAGTAAAATAATTCGGATGGCAATTCTGAGTGTACAGTTGAGTCCGGATGGGTTGAAATAGTTGGAAAAGAGTACCCAGGGTAGTAAATAGGTCTCGGGGCATTGTTAGGTATAACCAAGCCCACATGGGAGTGTTTGGGCGCCCTTTCAATAAAGCCCACAAGCCTAAAAATGGGATTGACTTAATAAACCTAAAAGTGAGAGGGTGTGGCAGCCATAACTCATTTAAGAAAACCTAATTAAGTAGAGTAGAAAAGAGGGAACAATTAGATAAACCTTGGGAGCCAAAATCAAGAACAAGTGTGGGCAATCTTCATCAAATCATCATCTACACCAAAGGATTCAGACCCCACGAACCCTAAGACAAGTGGTTAAACTTGCTTTTAAATTAGTTATAGATTTCAATTCATATCATAGTGGGTGTGATAAGAACAAATGATTTTTGGGTTGGGTTGGCACCCACAAATTGTGTTTTAATTTGTGGAATAATATGAATAAGGTTTAGATTGAGAATAATTATTAATTCATACGTACTCTTGAGAAAATTAATTGATAGATTAGGAAAAGATCTATTAATTGTAAGGATTTGGGGATAACCATATTTAATTTCATACATAGGTTTATGTTGGTGCGAATTTGAAAGGTTTTACAATGAAAGAATATGGGAATTAAAGTTAAACTTTTTACCTATGGCGGAAGAACTGAATGACGAAGAAGAACAAGGGAGATCCAAGGCCGTTCGAACAACCTGGATTTGGTTCGAGCGATGTCCAGAGTCATTGGAATGACAAGGGGTTTGGTTCGAACGACAACGGTCTGGTTCGAACGACCGCAGTCTAGTTCGAATGATAGGGGAGGGGTTTAAACGATGGGAGAAAATCGCGGCCCTTCCTTCCCTTTTTTTGTTTTGGTTGGGTTCTTGTTTGAGGGGGCTACAGTTATGGTTCAATCCCCATATCTTGGCATTTGTGTGAAAATTTCTATTAGGATAAATAACGGGTTATTAAATAGGGGAAATTAAAGTTGGAATTTGAGTATTTAGAAACCTTGGATTTATAAGTGTGCCAAACTTACTAAAAAGAATTTTGGATGATAAATTATAAATATTATATTTTCGGGCCAAAATTAAATTTGGAGTCGGAATATAGACTCGGGTATATTTAAGAATAGTGCTACTACTATTGTGCATGGTACAGTCGAGTTTAAATTTACAGTAGTGTGATAGTGTATATATATATATATATTATGTGTTCATAAATATCGGTGACTAGATATTTAATAAAAGCATACCCCTCTAGTGCTATCATAAGAGGTTGCGCGATGTGGGTGAATCCCTTGGCTTGAGGAGGAAGGCGAGTATAGTCCCCAGGCCATAGCGTCCGTAATTAGGGGTGAGACGTCATGAGTATGATTCAATCTCATTTTCAGAGGTAACTATGACCGCCTTCACTGTGCTTATTTTGTTTCACTGATTCGGGGAGCTAACCGTGTCCGGGTAAATGAGTATACCTGGATTGATAGCATTGTAGAGAACATCCGGTGAATGTCTACTAGGGCGGATGGTTTTATATTTATGTCATGAGTGTGAATATTGTAATATGATGATACGTATATATGGTGAAGATAATTATATACGGGTAAAATATATGATGTGAATTGTATTGATTATATATATAACACGTGAGAATGTTATATGGTCCCAAATGAAAGATGATTAGTTAAGTTAGTGCGTTAAGTAACTTAAATCATATATTAAACATACTCGGGCTAGAGTAGTGTGTCAGGAAGGATATTATCGAGAACTACTTACGGGGTAGATGACTAGGTGGGTTATATAAGAAAACATTAGGTGCGCACAATAGTTGAAAGGTGAGAAGGTCCTTAAGAGAGTGTGACACTAGCTTAAATATGAAAATAATTCATGCATTTTAATTTACTGCAATTTAATTCAGTTGCTAAATATTTTCAAAATGTTTTGGGTTCTAACCCTTGCTATCAAATATTTTCCAAACCCTTTTAGGTGTCCGACTATAGGGGCGCCAGACTTGATCTTATTCCAGGGTACGTAGTTGCGGTATGTGTGGGTGCTATTGGGGTTGTACTAGACGCATCTCTTATTCACTCCTAGATAGTGATAGTATCTTAGCTGTACTTTCGAGCCTGTTGCTCATGGCAGTTGTACATTTTATTTCAGTTCAGATTGTATCAGTTATATTTTCTATGTGTCGAATTTATTTTGGTTTGGTTGTTTTTAGTCGATGTTTATTCGGCTAGCACTTGTTTCATATATTTGTGATATGCTCAGGATCTTTTATATTATGATTTTTCTATTATGTCTCTTGTTGTACTTATTGACTTGGCTATTTAAAAGATAAAATTTTGACACCGGCTTAATTAATCATTAGGTGGTTAGTAATTAATAAGTTTTTTGACAGTGATGCTAAGAATGAACCAGATGGAGATCCTATTTAATTTTATAAAGGCTTAATCACCCGGTATTTAATTAGGCGGGGTGTCACGGATGGTATCAGAAATCAGGTTCTAGTGTCATTAGGATCTGTGTGGCTTGTCACGTTTTAGTTTAGCGTTCTTTGATAAATATCCTTATTATAGGATTGTTCTATTCCTTTTACATATGCGACTTGTGTTCTCCTACTATTAAGTATAGTTCATGTGATTCATATATCGTTTCGGTTGATCGCTGCAGATTGAACATTATGGAACGACAAGTATGGGACATTAGAAGGATTTCAAGAGGGAGAACTCAGCAGGAGCCATAGAATATTCTGGCAACAGTGACATGATAGGAGTCACCATGTTTATTTTTTGAACAATTGACATTTGGGTAACCAATGGGTCATAGTTGTTGCCCAAGAACCGTCAGCAAGGATGATGGCACAAAGTTAGAAACCAAGTGCAGACAACAAGGGTGAGGGTCGAAGAAGATTTTGTTACAAAAGAGCAATCCGCTAAAAGTCAAGGATAATGCGAAAGGATGATTTACTAATGGAGAGAGAACATTAAATTGGGATCGTATGTGGGGGAGTGTAGTGACAGTCAAGTCAAAAAAATTTGGGCAAAATTTTTTGCTCATAGGAGCAGCGTAGGGTGATGGGAGTTAGTCACCATATCCATGGAAAAATTACCATGAATAATAAGGAATTTGGGGTGCGGATTATTAAAAATCCTCTCACTCGTTTCCTAAATGGAGAAAAAAAGGGAGATTTTAGTACGTTTTCTAAAAGGGACAGACAATGGCGAGATGTGAAGGAAAGTTGATGAAAATCACAAAATTCTTACTCGATGAGAGGGATACGAAGAATAAAAAAGGGTTGGTAAGTTGATAATAGACTCATAGGTAGAAAATACAAACGTGGAGAGGAGATCCGACTGGGGTGACTGGTGTCATTATCATCAAGGTCATAAATTTCTAAAATTATATTAATGCTCCTATAAGAAGGGCCCTAAGGGAGTTATAGAATCTAACCAAAGGGCAAGATTCAATTTTTTCATGCTAATAAGGCACCAAGGGAAGTGAGACCTAGTAAAGAACCCAAATTAATGATCAAGAATTAATAAAATTTTAACCAAGTGATGGTGAGTTTAGTTCGGGCTGCCAAGACTAGAAACCAGTCCTATAGGGCCAGCGTAGCCAAAGGGACAATGGGGGTAACAATCAGGGTCAAGACTACCAAGTCCACAAAAAGGACGACCTCGAAATGGACGGCGGGGCAAGAGCAAGGGGAAAGTCACAATGAGGTGTCTTATGTTTAAAGGTAGAAACACATATGTGGATCTTGTTCGAAGCGAGTCAGGGGACAGGAGAGGGATGCCTAGCAGGGGAAGTAGTTATAGAAGTTTTGGTTCGATTAGGACGGGAGTGTCATATCCAGGAACCGCTTGAGCCACCAGTGTTATGGGAAACTGGAACTATGAGTTTTATCCCAGAGTGATTTGGGGTATATTTTGTGTGACACGAGCGAGTCATAGTAGTTTGTTAGTACTAAATTTGCGTGTGAAACAAGTTTGGTAGAGATATCGTTAATAGTCCTATGGCTGTAAGCATTTATCGCTGAGAAGCGGGGATCTCTTTAGTTCCACCTACAGGGGAGCATGTGTGGACACTGAGAGGGTATATTTTTCAAGGTAATCCCATGATGATAAGTGATTAGGCGCTAATGATTTTATCCTGAGTACGGATGGGTTAACGATGGTGGGCGGCTATCGCAAGGCTATCGTGTTCGTTGTTCCAAGGCAGGATGTATATTTTTATGATGTTTCCCTTGGAAGAGGGTTGAGCTCGCGAAGGAATTTTGTGAAAAGACTACTGATGTCTAGTTATATTGGGTCCCGGTGCATAGGGACTCTTACTAATAAGATTCAGGGTATGTCGAATTATTATGAAGCGGAGGGATTTAACCCGTTATTAATTTAGCACTAAGAACTTAGTGATAGTGCGAGCGCAGTAGTATCTGACTCCTTTAAAGATGTGGGAGTCAACGATAACACTTGTGAGTATATGGACAGGGTTTGAGTGTCCCGGGTATATGCTTTGGGTTCTATGAAAATCAAGGACCGACAATGCTCAGGAATATTGCATTGGAAATAGCTCTTTGGGGCCTTGCGGTGAGATATTATACGCATAAGCCTTAATAAATGTCGGGAGTGGAGAAAAGTCATCGGATGCTAGGACATTGGATATAATGGTCATTAATGATCGTATGAAGAAAACACGTTGAATGGAGAGATACTAAGAAATAGGGCCCATGGAGATGAGAAAATGTTACAAAAGAAACACTAGGAAGATTTACACCCCAAGTTGATGGGTGGGGAAATATCGGGAAGAATTGAATAGTAATTGGTGGGGTAATAAAAAATACTCAGAGGATATAGACATGCCGAGAATGTGGGGGATGAACTTGAGATAAATATATTACGTACGTGACGCTTTGAGGTTTGTACAAATATGCACGGGATGTAGTGTGTATGGGCGCCCTGGGTGGAGCCAGAGTCTCACCTAGTCAAATGCCTAGCAATTTTGGGAGCAAACACAAGGGAAATGATTTTAGGTATTATGGCCATCTCCGATCCTCGAGGCGGGAGAGGATCCTGGTCCCGCGTGTACCTCTCAGGAGCGCTTCGGTCGGCGTCGTTGATGAAGTGAAAAATTTAAAGAGATGGAGTCACCAGTCTATTTTACTCAAAACAGACAAAAGAAAAGGGATCCATCCCGAAGGACATCATCCAAAGACATACTGATACATACAAAACCAAAATGATTCAAAAAGGGTCCGGAGGCTAAGTTATGAAATGGGAAGGTGTTAGGCACCCATTCTGCCCTTACGGTCTCTCATGGGTTGTTGCTATTTTCCTTTATTTCCTCGTGATATGTGTGCATGTGTATATGTAGTGGAGATAGGAATCATCGACTTGTATCATGGAAGAGATAAAGCAAGTCATCTGTAGGAATGTTCTTAAAAATAATATTAGAAAATAGGATTTACAAGATTATCCTCGCGTTGATCGTTATAACGAAATGATAACGCACATGGAATAATACACAACTAAGAACAAATATATGTATATATAGATATATAGAATTTAAGAGAATTGACTTTAAAGAATATAGAGAAAATAGAAAATGAGAGAAAAGTAAGAATAGGACTCGAGTCACAGGTTTTACCCCAAGACACCTACGTAGCCTATAGAGGCATCAAAGTCCATGTAGTTCGCATGGAAAATAAGGGGTGGGATTTGTCCCATAAATCCAACCGGGGACTTCTCTTGTGTGTGTGTGTGTGTGTGTGTGTGTGAACAAAAGTGTTTTAGTTATGAGAAAAGTGTAAGAAAAGTGTGAGAATTCCCGTTTGGAATTTATGAGCAAACCCTCTTTTTCTTGTTTTTTGGGGTTTATTTATATGAAAATAATAGATGTGCAATAATACTAGATAAAAATTATATTAAGATATGTGAGATGAGAGAATAAAAGTATTAAGTAACAAAACAAACTAATGTGAATTTAGGAGAATTTAAGGAGAGAGTGGAGAAAGTTGGACCTTCTTGAAGATCTTGAGCTTGATATCTCGGATGTTGGAGCGCAGCCTTTGCACTTGGATGATGATATAGAGTACTTAATTCACCAAATTTGATGAAAAAAGTGATGAAAGGTGAAGGTTGGATAGGGATTTGGATGTGGAAATCATGCTGACTTCGAGAGCGATTTTCTGAGCTTGCTGAGAGTAATGGGTCTCCGATATTCTCCTTTGAATGAGGTTAGTCCCTCCATTTTATAGGCCAGGGAATTTATGATCGGCATAGCCCTGATCCTGCTAATCGGCAGGTGTGTTTAGGCACACTACCGATAGGCAGGGTCTGGGACCTTTTGTTTGGTAGTCTCTTTCAGGTTCCTTCAGAAAATTAGTCCTAGAGTGCAAACCATTGATCCAAATCATGCACGGGGCAAACCTTTGGAAAGGTAATTTAGAGACCTTTGAAACTCCTTTGGACTACTCCCAGGTTTGGGAGTTGACTTTGGGTCAAATGTGGCTCGGAAGCGCTCGTCGATCTTTTGGACGGGGGAACTTTGGACGAAAATGGATCATTCATCCGCATGGTAAGTTAGAATCGCGTACGGGGCAGACCATTGGAAAGGTTAGGAAATGTACTTCGACATTATAAAGAGTTTGACCTGGTTCAGGGAGTTAACTTTGGTCAACTGGGGCCTGGAAGCATTTGGTGACCTTCCAGGGTAAAACGAATCGTTCGTCCGCACCGTAAGTTAGAATCGCGCATGGGGCAAACCGTTGGAAAGGGGTTTCAGTGACCTTCGAAGATTCATTCAGTCTCGGTTGAGATGAAGAGTTGACTTTGGTCAAACGGAGCCTGAGAGCGTTCGGGGACCTCTTGATCGAGTTTTGGGGGAAAATAGGTCGTTCGTCCACACCATAAGTCAGCATTGCGTATGGGATGGACCGTTTAAAAGGGGATTTAGTTTCCTTTTGAGGTTCATTCAGTCTCGTTTGAGCTGAAAAGTTTGACTTTTGGTCAAACGGAGGCTGGGAGTGCCCGATGGCTTTTAGGTCAGTACCCGGGGTATGACTTCGGTTTACAATGATGAAGGGAGGTTCATAGGGACCTAAGGAGAGGTTAGGGGTTATTAGAAGGGGGTGTCTATAGAGCCCCTCGGCGGGTGAGTTTGGAACAAATGATAGCCATCGAATAGACACCACATGATGCCTTTGAAAAGATGATGACCAGAGGGTCGAGGTCGATTCTGAGGACCTAAGGATGAGGATGACCGATTTTCCTGGTCGAAGACAATTCTTAGGGCTTAAGGATGAGGGTGACCGATTCTGTGGGTCGAAGAAAATTTTCCAGGCTTGAAGATGAGGGTGACCGATTCTGCGGATCGAAACCAATTCTACGGGCTTGAAGATGAGGGTGATCGATTCTGCGGGTCGAAGCCAATTCTGAGGGCTTAAACATGACGATGACCGATTTTGCGGGTCAAAGCTAATTCTGCGGGCTTAAAGAGCATGCCGGGGATGGTCTTAAAGGAAGTGATGACCAAAGTGATGATGGGGGTGACCAATTCTGCAGGTCGAAGACAATTCTGAGAGCTTAAGTTGTGATGACCAATTCTGCGGGTCAAAACCAATTCTGCTGGCTTAAGTTGGGGATGACCAATTCTATGGGTCGAAGCCAATTCTGTGGGCTTTATTTGAGATGACCAATTCTGTGGGTCGAAGCCAATTCTGCGGGCTTAAATTGAGATGACCAATTATGTGGGCTTAAGGTGAGATGACCAATTCTGCGGGTCGAAGCCAATTCTGCGGGCTTAAGGTGAGATGACCAATTTTGCGGGTCGGGCTTAAGGTGAGATGACCAATTCTGCGGTTCAAAGACAATTCTGTAGGCTTAAGGTGAGATGACCAATTCTGCGGGCTTAAGGTGAGATGACCAATTCTTCGGGTCGAAGCGAATTCTGCGGGCTTAAGTTGAGATGACCAATTCTGTGGGCCGAAGCCAATTCTGCGGGCTTAAGTTGAGATGACCAATTCTGCGGGTCGAAGCCAATTATGTGGGCTTAAGATGAGATGACCAATTCTGCGGGTTGAAGCCAATTCTGCGGGCTTAAGTTGAGATGACCAATTCTGCGAGTCGAAGCCAATTCTGCGGGCTTAAGTTGAGATGACCAATTCTGCAGGTCGAAGCCAATTATGCGGGCTTAAGGTGAGATGACCGATTCTGCGGGTCAAAGCCAATTCTGCTGGCTTAAGTTGAGATGACCAATTCTGTGGGTCAAAGCCAATTCTGCTGGCTTAAGGTGAGATGACCAATTCTATGGGTTAAAGCCAATTCTGCGGGATTAAGGTGAGACCACCAATTCTGCGGGCTTAAGTTGAGATGACCAATTCTACGGGTCGAAGCCAATCCTGCGGGCTTAAGTTCAGATGACCAATTATGTGGGTCGGAGCCAATTCTGTAGGCTTAAGGTGAGATAACCAATTCTGCGGGTCGAAGCCAATTTTGCGGGATTAAGTTGAAATGACCAATTATGCAGGTCGAAGCTAATTATGCGGGCTTAAGGTGTGATGTTCTCGGGGAACTCTGCCGAGGAAATTACCTCATGATTTTGATTAGAGCTGGGGAGCTGATTGCTAGGGAAATGATTAGGTTGTGCTGGGTTTTATGTATTTCTCGAGAAAAATTGAGACCTTTGGGGAATAGGAGATGATCCTGAAGTTTTGGATATTTTGGAGGTCCTCTGGGGATGTTGCCGGGAGGAGATTCACTTGTCTTTTGAGAGTTTCCCTGTGTAAATAGGGATTCCTCTTGAGGAAGTGCAAAATTTCCTTGGTGAAAATGTTCTCAATCATTTTTGAGATTTTTAGGAATTTTCTGAGGATTTTTCGGGGAGGTTCCGATCGGCATGGTGTACGAAAATTAAAGGGAGGTGTTGGTCGACATGGTGTAGAGGGTGCCATTCGGAAGTGGCATGGACTTTTGGGTTTCCTCGAGAAGGTAAAGGGTCAGTGTCGATCGGTAGGTGGGGGTGCAATGACGATCGGCATGACCCTTGGCATCCTATATAAAGGGGGTGAATTCCCCTCATTTTTCACAGCTTCTTGCCTTCTCTCTTTCTACAATTTTCTTCAGCGAATCATTTTAGCATTCCATAATTTGAAAAATGGCCACTTTTGTGAGCACTGCAGTACACAGGGAGTGGTTGGCTATTGACGACTGGGCAAACGTGGAGTGGAGGGCCAGAGCGTCACTTGCTTTGGGGAGCGAGAACACTTTTGACGCATTCGAGCCAGTTGCGGACGAGCGGACATTACTGCGAGAGTCGTCGCATCATCGCTCTTCGAGGGGGTGAATCCCGACGGTTATGTAAGTAAAATTACCTTTGGCATTCTCTTTTTTGTGGTTTTCCTTTTTTCTTGGATTCTGACAAGGTTTCTCTATTTTGGCAGTCTGATGTTTCTTTGTCGAATATGCATGCCCGTGGGACGACGGGGCTTAAGGATGTCTGGGAGCATCTTCCACATGTGGTGCGTTGGGTGGTATCCTGAGAAGCCTTTGGAAGGTTGGCGTCTGTGCTGGATGAGACAGCTCATTCGACAGCGGTCTTATGTGCCCTGGGGGAGAGGTGGTGGGACACTACCCACACCTTTCATTTTGGTTTTGGGGAGATAACCGTGACTCCCATAGATGTGTAGCAGCTGCTGGGGATGGATTGTGATGGAGAGCAGATAGAGGTGGATCGCTCCATTCGAGTGAGTCCGGAGGCGGTGCGCGCGGCGTTTGGTGATGTAGGGAGGATAGTGTCTGGGGACTCCATCCATCTATCACTGCTGAAGGATATTTTATTGGGCGAGGTGATCGATGTGGAGGATGGGCTGCAGGTGAGGCAGATGGCCTGGTTGTTCATTTTGCTGGTGTTGGGGGGATTTCTGGTGGCGTCTAGCGGCGATGTTGTCCACTTATGATTTTTACCATATCTGAGGATGTTTTCAAGCATCCCTCTATATGATTTGGGGAGCCTGACTTTGGTGACATTTTATTTTTCTCTAGATGCATTCAGCCAGTGCTACCGGTAGTCTTTGACTGGAGCCATGTATCTCCTTGAGGTATTCTTTAATTTTGTGCATTTTCCTTTCATGCATTTGCATTTTCCTTATGCATCTCTTTTGATTTCAAATTCTTGTATTTGGCAGACATGGTTCTATGAGGTGATTGGGTGTAATACCCAGCTGATTGCTTTGAAGGACGAGACCGTTGGGTACTTTTACTGGTTGCATCGGTGGTGCAAGGCCAATCGGCAGTCAAGGAGGTTTATCTCTCTAGAGGCGATGCGTCAAGTATTGAATGTCCTGACCAGTGATAGGGTAAGACTTTTTTCTCTTCAGTCTAAGACCTTTGGGTGCTCCAATTCCATATTTTCGTATATTTTTCTGGGGATTTTTCAGGTGACCTTTTACCCTTGGGGGACGACCGTTTAGGACACGGGGTTAACTGGGGTAAATGTGCAGATGAGGCTTTTACTGGAACACGAGTTTGGTCACTCTTGGTATCTTGGGGAGAGGGTGGTCCGACAGATTGTTGAGGGAGAGGTGGTGGTGCCACCTACGAGGCCCCCTATATCTACGATGCGAAAGCAGCTGCTGCCAGAGGATGCAAGGATCGTGGTGATGGTTGGCGAGTCCTACCTGTTGTACACCGATACGGCTATACCGTATGATTATATGGACTTTATGATGAGTTGACTAATGGAGACCATCATATATGATGCATTGCCCTTCCTTCCTGCGGGTTCGAGTCGGCAGTGGGGTCCTCCAACAGCGGTGGCGGTCCATCGACATCTGTGGCGGCGGCGACCTCGGAGGTCCCCTTTGTGCGATTGCATACTTCTTCATACAATATCCGGAGGGCTGATGGAGGGATGGTTCCTATGCTGCATCGTCCTCATGCGATGGACCCGGAGGATTTGGGCTTGATAGAGGAGGTTCTTCATCCTGAGGTATATCTTTTATGTTCTTCTCCTTTGGTTTCTTTTGATCTTTACTTCTTGATACTGATTCTGCCCTTTCTTGCAGCACGTTCGAGTGTCCACCACTTGGCTGAGGGATATTAGGGACTGGATATCTTCGGCAACTGCCCATATTCGGGATGTGATTCCTGTTCCTTCTTGCTTGGTGTCATATGCCTCATCCGGGGAGGAGTCTGGTTCAGGTAGCGGTGGTGCATCATCTCGCCGCAGGGGAAAGAGAGCGTGTCGCAGGGGTGGAAGCTCTTAGGAGAGATAGGGGAAAGGGCAAGTGATAAAGAGATACTGAATGTGGGTTCATGCTGACTCCCGTTTGTTTTTTGCTTTTCTTTATTTTCTTAGAACATAATGTAATACAGAGACATATATTTATGCAATGCAATAGAATTTTTTATTATCTTCTGTTAATGATGAGTGAATGAATGCATGCACATGCACTTTTTACTTTGCTGCTGAGACCGTAAAAATAAATATTTTTAGGATTTTGAAAGAAAGTTTTATTTAAAATGAGAATTTATATAAAGCTGGAAAGGGGAATTTTTTAAATTTTGTTGAGAATATCAATTTATTTTGAGTTTTTTGAATTTTGGCAAAAGAGGGAAAAGGAAAATTTACAAAAGTAGGGGGTAGTCGATCGGTAAGCACCTTGTCCTACCTATCGGTAGGTCCGTCCAGTCCCATCAATTCAAAGCTTTGATTAGTACCCTCTCCAGCCTTTAGTACCTTGTGGGGCATGATTTGTTTCGATTTTTGCAGAGGTTATGTCTTTTGTGGGGGTTTTCAAGTATAAAAGATGGGTAAGAGTGGAGTGTTTTCCTCACACCTTCACATTCTTACTTTCTTGTTCTATGAGATGTCTCTCCCTGGTAGTGTTGATTTTTCCAAATACCTCGAGACTTTGGAGGCAATGTGCTCCTATAATGTTGACTATAATGCCTACAACATGCGTCGAGTTTCTTTATGGCGTAATCGACCCATAGAGTGGAACATGCTGATGGCGGTGGTACAATTCTGGTACCCCGAAGACCATGTATTCCTCTTTGGCTTGGAAGAAGTCTGTCCGACCTACGAGGAATTTTCTTCCATGTTGGGGATAAATAGCAGCGTTGGTGTGACTCTGCCTGAGTTTTCATGTTCTCCCCGAGAGTTATTGGCCGGGATTTTTTATGTTTCGTCCTCGACAGCCAGATCACTGATGGCTGGAGGTTTGATTTCTCTTCTGGCGGTGTTGCGGTCTGTGCATTTGTAGGAGGTTTATGATGCTGGATATGCCAGAGTTTTCGTTCTAGGCTTGGTTTCAAAGTTGTTGCTGGTGATCAGGGAGCTGCTGGTGAACCCACAACTTGCAGCTATTACTTCATGGATGTCCTACCATCATAATCTTGTGACGGTGATACTGGCAAATACTTTTAATGGCTTAGATGCCTGGTGAGAAGGTCGTTCTGAATTTCTGAGGGGTAGCCTCGTGTTGATGTTCACGTGGTTGTCTAAAAGATTCTGCCTGGTGACTCCTCCGGGATACCCTTTGTCGGCTGTACCCAACTTTTTTTTGCGTCATTTCATCAGTGTTGGTCTGGATATTGAGAGCATGGAGAACTGGTTTGTGGAGCATGGGGATCTAAATCTGTACTAGTCAGTACCTTGGTGGGGACAACTGCTGCCTATTTTGGAACTGGGAGAATACCCGTATATAAGGCTGGTTGGTCTCGGACAGACCTCTTTTTATTTCCCTTGGTGGCTTCTGTGCCAATTTGGTTGGGAGCATATTGTGCCACCTCGAAAACTAGACTTCTTTCCGGTAGAAGATTTAACAGAGCGTCTACGCATACGGCTTGGCTCTTTGTGGGAGAGGTGGCGTCCATCAACCCGTCCCTCTTAGTCTGCTAGGAGAGTTTAGCACATCCCTGGGAATCATATGAAGTGGTTGTGGAGGAGAGTAGTTAGCAAGATGTTGGAAGTGGAGACTGGACAATAGTGGCTTGCCTTATCTGATACCATGGAGGGAGATGTGGTAGTTTTTCAGAGTCTGGTTCGAGCTTATCGATCCTTGGAGCGTCTGTGTCACTCTATTCAGGCAGGGGAAGCTTGGGGACCCCAACATGTAGATAACGATGATGGAGCGGGCTCCTCTGGTATCTGTGGGTAGGGCACTTGGGGGGAGTTTATTTTGTACTGGGAAATAAATTTAGGAATTTATTTGATTTTTTAGGAAGGTATGGGGAAGGGATTTATCCGTTCCTTTATGTAATTGCGATGTAATTTATTATAAATGAAATAAACAAGTTTTTGATCATCTAGATGTGCCTTTTGATGAATTTTGGATTTTTAATTATCTATACTGATCGCTAAGGCCTGCATATTCCTTTTGTTCAAATATATGTTAGAATGGACTGTCATTCTCGAAGATAAGAAAAGAATAGTTTTTTTGTGAAAAAAAGGGTCGTGCTCATGTAAGATATAAGAGCTGCCTACATACCTCTGGGGGTTTTTAAAAATTTTCAATTTTTCTGAGAATGATTTTTGCAGAGGATTAGGCCAACGTACTTCTGGGTATAGGTAAATGAAGAGATTTTTTTAAAAATAGAAGTGAGATGAGAAGAGTCGTAGCATGCCAAGATTTTGGACTAGGGGTAAAATTTCTTGAGATGATCCAGGTTGACTGGACGAGCCATCTCTTCTCTGTCTAAATCGGTGAGCATGGAGGCACCGCCGAACAAGATCTTCTTGATAATGTATGGGTTGCTCCAATTGGGCTTCAATTTCCCTCTGGGTCCCATATGGGCTCTACTATTTCTTTGAGGGATAAATCCCGTTCTCGGACACCGCGGTCCTTGACTCTCTTATTAAATAATTGCGCTATTCGGCGATGGTACCCTTATATGTGATACAACGCATTTAATATCCTTTCGACCAAGAGTGATAGCTCGTCGAGGCGGTTTTGATGCCAGTCCTGCTCACTAACTTTGCTTTCAAGCATGACGCGTAAGGAGGGTATTTCTAGCTCCACGGGTAGGACTGCTTCCATGCCATAGACTAGAGAGTAAGGGGTAGCCCCAGTAGAGGTTCAGTTTGAGTGTCTGTAGCCCTAGAGGGCTTATGGGATTTGGTTGGCCTAATCTCAATAACTTTCGGTCATCTTACCGATGATGGCTTTGAGGTTCTTGTTGTCAGCTTCGACTGCACCGTTGGTCTGAGGTCGGTAGGGACAAGATTTTTGTCTCTGAATCCTATACTTGTTGACCACTTCTGTGACTTCTACCTCGAAATGCAACTCGTTATCTGACATTAGCTCGTGTGGGACCCCATATCGGTAGATGATGTTTTTCTTGATGAACTTGGCCACTTTCTTGGCGTTCAGAACTGCATATGACTCCGCTTTTACGCATTTGGTGAAGTAATCAATGGCAACTAGGATGAACTCATGTCCGTTGGAAGCCTTGGGTGTAACCTTCCCTATTACATCGATGCCCCAGGTGGAGAATGGCCAGGGAGAAGTCATGTTGTATAATTCTCGCGAAGGCAGGTGTTAAAGGTTGGAGAACTGTTGGCATTTGAGGCATCTTTGGATATAGGCGGTTCAATCCTAGATCATGGTGGTCCAGTAGTAGCCTTGTCGGATGATCTTCTTGGCAAGCATGTGACCGTTCATGTGGGGTCTGCATTCCTCGCTGTGGATTCTCTGTATTACCTCTTCAATGTCATCACTTGCGATGCAGTGTAGATGGGTTCCATCGAAGTTTTTCTCGAACATTGCTTTGTGATAGATGATGTATTGGGCATCCAATCTTCGGAGGTTTGCCCGATCTTTCTTGTTGGAACACTCGGGATACTTACCATGCTTGAGAAGGTGCCAGATATCATAATACCAGCAATTGGCTAGCTCAAAATCTTCTTTGGTGATGAGCTCAATGTGGTAGTAGTGGGTTGGTTTATCTTGATTTTGGACCAGAAAAGGGGCCATTGTTACTCCTTTGGGCATGTCGACCATGGAGGCCAAGGTAGCAAGGGCATCGACTAGGTTATTCTTTGCTCGAGGTAGGTAGTGGAAGGTGATGTCTTGGAATTGGGAGGCTAGTTCTTCTAAGTGGGAATGGAAGGGTTGGAGTTTCTCGTCCTTGACTTTCCATTTTCTGAGAACTTAACCAATGATGAGGGAAGAATCCTCGTAGACATCTAGGTATTTAATACCTTTCTTGAGAGCAACTTTGAGGCCTATCATACATGCCTTGTATTCAGTCATGTTGTTGGTGCAGGGAAAATCCAATTTGATGGCGATGGGAGTGTATGAGTCATCTGGGGTGATCAAAAGTATCCCAATGTCATATCCCTTTTTGTTGGTCGCGCCATCAAAGAACATTTGTCGTCGAAGGTCATCTTGAGCGGTGTAGAATATTTTTTCATCTGGGAATTTGAAGATCCAGTCATCAGCCTCTTCCATGGGGTAATCAGCGGGGTAGTCAGAGATGGCCTTTCCTTTCATGTCTTTCTGTGTGACGTACACGATATCAAACTCGGGTAAGAGCATCAACCATCGAGCCATTCGGTTAGATAAGGAGGGTTTCTCAAGCAGGTACTTGATGGGTTTCATTCGGGATACAAGCTTAATGGGGAATGCGAGCATATAGTGTCATAACGTTTTGGTGACCCAAACAAGCACGACGCATGCTTTTTCCAAAGCAGTGTAGTTGACTTCGTACCCGACCAATTTGCGACCGGCATAATAGATGGCCCTTTCTTTGTGGGAATTTTCAAGGTATTGGGCTAGTAAAGCCCCAGCAGCAGTGTCGGTTATGGTTAGGTATAGGAGTAAGGGGAGACCAGCTGTGGTGGCATGAGTACTGGAGGTTAAGTCAGGTATTGTTTGATTTGGTCGAAGGCTTTTTAGAAGGCCTCGTTCCAAACTTTATTTGAATCCTTTCGAAGGGGTTTAAAAATCGATTCACAAATGGAGGTGAGCTGGCTGATGAACCGACTGATGTATTGCAATTTCCCAAGGAAACCACGGACCACTTTCTCCGTTCGGGGAGGTGGCATCTCAAGTATGGCTTTTAGCTTGGCAGGATCTGCTTCTATCCATTTTTCACTGACTATGAATCCTAAAAGTTTTCCCTTTGTAACGCCGAAGACACGTTTTTGTGGAGTGAGTCTCATCTGATACCGTCGCAATCGTTCAAAGAACTTTCGGAGAGCGGGAACATGACCTTCTCTAGCTTTGGATTTGATAATCATATCATCCACATAGACCTCGACTTACTTATGAATCAAATCATGTAGGATGATTGTGGAAGCTCTTTGGTAGGTAGCCCCAGCATTCTTGAGACCAAATAGCATAACAGTGTAGCAAAAGGTTCCCCATGGGGTGATGAACGTGGTTTTTTCTTGATGATCTAGGTGCATTTTGATTTTGTTGTATCCGATAAACCCGTGATGAATGACTTGAGAGCATGACTGTCTGTGTTGTCGACAATCATGTCGATATTGGGTAATGGGTAATCATCTTTTGGAGAGGCTTTATTCAAATCCTGGTAGTCTACGCACATCTGAACTTTCCCTCCTAATTTCGGTACATGCATTATGTTGGCTAGCCATGTGGGTTATTCAATCACATGAATGAAGCCTACGTTCAGTTGTTTGACCACCTCTTATTTGACTTTGAGAGACCATTCGGTGCGGAGCTTTCTCAGCTTTTGTTTAACCGGCTTGTAATCTGGAAGAGTGGGGATCTCATGCTGAGCAGTTTCAGGATCAATATCAGGAATATCATCATAGGACCATACGAAGACATCCACGAATTCCTTCAATAATTCTTCTAGTTGTGCACGCTCATGCTCGTCAAGGGTAGCCCCTAACCTAATCTCGTGCAGTTGGCTACTAGAATCGAGGTTTATAATAACAGTCTCTTCTTCATTAACTTGATCGCAGTTATGTTGTTTATTATTAACCTTATTTAGATCAGTTAAGAATTGTTCATTTGCAAAATCATCATCATCAAAAGTTTGATTAGAATATAAACAATTAATGTAAGGCACAACAAGATACTCAAAATCTTTGTTTATTTCATTGATAGGAAAAACAACATCGAGAACCTCATCAAAGTAGGTCTCGATTACATTTGAGCAAGGATAAACAACAGAAGAAGAAATGGGGGTAAACATTGGGGTTAATTGGGATTTCAACAGGTAGAACTGGCGCAACATGCCAGTTGAGGAGAGGTGTATCATCATCTTTAATCAAGTGGGATGGATCCAGTGATGTACTGCTTGAATGAACCATGCAGAGTGTCAACCCCAGTGTCTGTAAATTGAATGAATCCTCGGAGTCACTTTCCTTAGTCTCTTCAGTATCTTTGATGAGCGGTTGTACATGGTGTTGGGAACTTTCGGCCCATGTGTAGATGTCTTGGAAAAATATATCCATTTTGGGTTTCATCTTCGTATCTGTATGGTCATACCATGGTTTCAGGAATCCGTAAAAGGGGAAGTCCTCACCCTCTTTAATGAATCGTCCATTCAAGGAGTCACCTAAGATTGTCTGGATTCAATCTAGTCTTCTCTTTGGTCGAGACTGGTGGATCATTCTGAACTTTTGTTCTGATTGTTGATACCCCAAATCATAAGGAGGGAAAGCTTTCTTCAGTTCAATGGTCTCAAGTATCCTTTGCTGTCTTTGCCCTAGCCCCATCCCGGGCATGAAGTGCATGTTTCTGAACATCTGAATCACATTGACGTTTCCATGAGGGTCGCATTCTGGACAAACCCTTTCTTTGAAATCGTCCCCTGCCGGGAGTAGAAGTGTTTTAACTCAAAATCCTTATAGGACCATATCATTTTACCCGTGTTGTAACTCAAGGATTGGATTACTGGTACTTGCACCCTCGGCATTATCGTCGTCGCCCAAGATGGTGATGACTCGTCTGTCGGCGAAGAACTTCAATTTTTGATGGAGTGAGGAAGACACACCCTTGATACTGTGGAGCCAAGGTCGTCCGAGTAATAGGTTGAAACAAGCTGGGATGTCAATAACTTGGAATTCAACGACAGGTTTTATATGGCCAGCCCCTATTACAAGTTTTATGGATCCCATCACCTCCCGACGGGTATTATCGTGTGACATCCCGACTAATTAAATATAGGGTAGCTACTCCTTTATTAAATTAATACAACATGCCAAGTTGGTTCAGTTCATAACATCACTGTCGAAAAACGTTTTAACAATTACTAACCACCTAATATTTAAAAAGTGAGTTGTCAATTTTAATTAAATCTGATTAGCATGCAAAAATTAAATTATGTAATGCTAACATAACCACCACAACATAATGACAATGGAATAACCATGAAATAGTAATGAGTCTGGAGGGATACTCTTCACAACAATCCAAATACAGGAATAAACAAATACTAAGTCTGCATCACTAAATTAATTACAACCCACAATCTGATATAACTGGATAAATAAAGTGTCTAAGAGAAATGGGGCGGCATGCCCAACAGATGAGAAAATTCTGATAACATAGAGTCAAGATCGAAAGTGGAGGCATCTACTGTCAAGGTCCTGTAACTTCCACAGCAGCTACAGTACGTCACCTGAATGGAACTCCTATGCATGGTGTCCTTGTTGCTGGGCACCTAAAAGGTTTTACAAATATAGATTTCGAAGCAAACGGGTCAGAGCCCGATTGTGAAAACAGTTTAAAATAGCAAGTGTTTTAATGACATTAAATAATGAGTGCAAAATACATGTTAGGACGTGCTCTCACATGAATTACTCACCTCTCGCCTATCTATGCACTCCTAACGTATCCGTACCCATTTTAGTTATTCCCATATCTAACTAGTCCAATGCAAAAATCTAACATTACTATACGTTTCACGATCAAATTCCGGCATCTTCATTTAAATAGAGAGCTTTACATTTATTCTCGGTTTCCGATATTAGTAATACTACTTACTAGAGATCTTCCATCTTATCTTTACATAACGTTGCTATTATTTATACTCACATATATACTTGACAGTTCATTTCAATTAACAGTATAATATTCTCATTATAAATATACAATACTAGCACCCCGAGACTAAGTTGCGGTGCACACATACTCTGCTATCCAATCCCGGTACATCGCGTACATAAGGATAACGCATTCTGAATCTCTCAGGAATCGTTCTCAAATAATAACAATCACAAATAATGGAGGCGAACATAGTTCACATCACATGGGTCACGCACATACCTACGCTCCCATGATCAGCAGACTTATTAACTTCTCAATAAGTCCTTCTCTGACCTATGTCCTCGAGGTACCAATCTAAATCCCCCCGTAGGCACACAAAGATTAGATGGCCCTAATCGAACGCTGACCTCCCATGATAGCAAGTATGGTAGGTATGTTATACACAGATAACCACATATACTAAGCATTTTCACATCTTAGATATCACCGAATATCAATAGAGGTATACTTCTCGTTCTTATACCATCATTTAATGTTATACATTATAAGTCCCTGTTTTGTATACAATTAAGTTATCATCTCTTCTCACGTCGTAATTAGGTATTCGTTTCCTACTCCAAAAATGTCATCCGGTTTACTACGAGATTCTAAGTTTCACTCCTCAACGTACTCAAATCTCCCAAATATACCCATTAGTCGATAAGGAAAGGTTATTACTCCATTACATAAGTCTACGGGACATTTGAAATGAAATTAGGCCTAAAAGGCCATTCTGTCAACTCGTTAGAAGTCTCATTCGAATGAGGCCGTTTGAACGAACCACCAACTCGTTAGAAGGGATACTGTCATCTCGTTAGAAGCTCGTTCGAATGAGGTCGTTCGAACGACCTGGGCAGGTCTTCTAACGAGATGGCAGACTGCGCCCAGAAATTTCCCCAATTCGTTTTTCTTTAAATTTCTCTTCTCTAAATCCCCACTAAGATCATCCCAATTAAGTCTTAACGTTTTTAAACTACTTTAAGTCCTCCTAGGTCACCCTCTAACCTATATTTGGGGTCAATGCTTCCTAAATTAGCATGTAATCATCAAAATTCCCAAACCTTGTCCCAAACCCTATAAACATGAAGCCAGAATTTTAATGTCTACAATTTCTCCTTATAAATCCGTTTTTAAATCACCAAAAGATATATTTTGGATATGGAATTCATCCACAACCATTCTACATGCAATCCCTATATAAGATTAGGAATTCTATCTCCAATTTCATGGGTTTTCCTCAAATTTTCAATACAAGACATATATTCAATTCTAAGCATGGAGGAAACATTCACTTGAATTTCTGTAATTAAACCACTTGCCTTAGATGTTGTGATTTGATGTTGGTGAATGAAGGTTGATTCTCCTCTTTCTTTCTACAGATTTCTCCCAAAGATGGTGATGGTGGCTAGGGGTTTCTTTTGGAACCTCTTACGACTCTCCCCATAACTCCCGTAGACCACTACTTATTAAATGCTGATATTGGACTTAGTGGGTTTATTTCTAATATAAAATTAACCTCTAAAATTCGTGGGTTTTAATTCCCCTATTTTTAAAATTACCAAACTACCCTTTTGAGTTGCCGGTATGGCCTAAAAATGCCCCAGGACACAAATTAGACCCCCGGCTAGTGTTTTCTGACTATTTCAACCCTTACGGACACGTTGACGCACTCAAAATGATCATTCGGTTGATAAAAATATAATTCACTTTTTAATTCAAATAATTTCATTCCTGACGCGACTGACACGCGCGTCCCAGCTAAATTTCCAAATTGTCGTATTTCTGCCTCGTGACAATTTAAATATTTTCAATACTCATGTATTATCATACATACTCAGAAATAATAAATTTTAACATCATAATCAAATACCAACTCACATCTCGTTAGTATTTATACCCGGATTAATTCTCAATTAATTCTCATTTAATTTAATTAATTCCTTAAATAAAAACTAATAAAATTACGGGGTATTACATATCGTAGGAACGTACAGAAGAAAAAATTGGAGCGAGATCACTTTCCTTCAGTCCTAAGCATTTGAAAGTTCTTAATGGGAAGACATTCAAGGCGGATCCATTATCGATAACAGAGAGTGGTACGATCTTCCCCATAACTTCGACGGAGATGTTGAGTGCATGATTGTGGTTTGGCCCAATTTGGGGGATTTCTTCTTCGGAAAAGAATAGCATTCAGGTAGAAGTCAAAGATTTGACTAAATTTATCGCTTATTCTGGTGTGGTAGAAGGAAGAACTGTGGGTCCAGTGAGCAACTTGATTAAAGCATTTCTGTGCATCTGGGAAGACATGAAAAGCCCCCATAGAGTGATGTTATCTTGAGTTTTCTTCAGTTGATCGAGGATCTTTCTTTCCTCGAGGGTCATTTCTGGCATAGGAAGGTTTTCAATGCCCTTCCCTTTGTCATTGGCTGGTAGTGAGCTTTGGATCTAGTAATGCCTCCCTAATCTGGTCATGTGGTTTACTGAAGAAGGGAAGAATACGAACCCTATTTTTTTATCAATATCTAGTTGTTCAACCACTTTGTTTATTTCTCGAAGGAGATCCTCAAATGATATCATCCTATACATGTCGGCTACTGGGCCAGTTTTCTCAAAAGCTTGTTCTTCATTCGAATCTTTGAATTCTTCCCCCCATCCGGTGGCAATAATTGTGTCTTTCCATGTAAATTCAATGCGTTCCACAACTTTAATGGCTTCTTCATACAGGTATTCCCATTTTGTGGGGATATATAAGGGTGAAGGGACCAGGCGCCCTTGTGCTTTCAGAGTATCAAGTAACTCGGTCATACTGCAAATGTCATTAGTTTGCCTGAATAATTCTATCATAATCTGGACGACGTCATCTAGGCTGACTTCATCGGTTGGTACCACCCAACTGTCTTACTTTTGGGCCCATTTTTGTGCTTCCAAAAATAACGTGCTGAACCTCTGGCAATCAATGATCATCTGTGAGGGCAATTTCAGCCCGAACTCTAGGAGTTGGTTTAACACTTTTATAATTCCATACCTCCATTTTCAGAACGAGTACGAATAACGATGCATGCTCTGGTAAGGAGTGACAGTTCCTGATCAGTGAGGCTAACAGGGTGCAGGAGGAAATATGGGCAAGTTTGGAGAGTTTTGGGAGAGTGTATGGGTGTGATTTGAGTTGAGGGATCGAATTCTGGGTTCATTTCTAGGAAAATAGGGTTGGTATGATTTGCGAGTGGGTTGTGGGTATTGTTTGGCTTAGGATTAGCTGGTGGGGAAATGGTACCCCGATCAATTAGACCTTGGATTACGTTTCGAAGGTGAAAGCATTGGTCGGTGGTATGGCCAGAAGTTTGGTGAAAGGAACAATGGGCATTTGCCTTGAAGTTTCTGGGTAGTGGATTGGGTAATAGACAGGGATCCAAGGGTTTGATGAGGTTTCGGTTTAACAGGGCTTGATAAAATTTGGAGAGGGGAGCATAAAGATAGGTTGTATTCCTTTCGAACTGGGACAAGAAAGCTTTCTAGTGCCCACGAAGTGGTCAGTTGAGACATGTTATTTATGGTTGAGACTGCAACACTGGAAGGTTTGTCATACTTTATGGGGGTGAACTGTATGGACACCTTCTTTAGTTCAACCTCTGTTTTAGCAAGACCTTCCTCGATTTCTAATCCTTCTTCTCTGAGAGCTCAGAAGTGGGGATAGTATTGTCCTCCCATGGTTGCTCGGACATGGGGCAAGAAGTTCTTCTTCACTATGTTGACTTGTTCTTCCTCGGATGGCCGATTGGTCTTAGTGGCTTCTTTTTCCCTCCATTGGGCTATGAAGTTACTGACTGATTCCCCAGAGTTCTGTTTGAGCAGTTATAAATCATGACGGGTGACCTCAAGCTCTTCGTTATATTTGTACTGCGATAAGAATTCACGGGCTACATCCTCCCAGCTATGGATTCTGGACTCCTCGAGAGACAAAAACCATCAGAGAGTGCTATCCTTCAAAGTTTGTAAAAATAATTGGTCCATCACTTCTTCAGAAGCCCCTATGAGAGTCATAGAATGGTGATAACTGCGAAGATGAACAATCGATGGTCCACTTTCTTCGAATTTCTCGATATTCGGAATCTTGAACTTCTCGGGTAACCTTGCCTTAGGATAAGGAGACATGTGGGTGTAGTCCATGTAATTACCAAAGATTCGGACTTGGTCGAACTTCTTAGTCAAGATCTTGAGATATTCTTTGACCTTGTTCAATTCTTCCTCTTTTGGATCAACGATTGCAGGCAAGTTAGCCCCAGGCTGGGCAAGGTTTGGCATAAGAAGCTGGGCAGGCAGCTGCCCATTAACAGGAGGGGCACATAGAGCGTGCTAATATTCTTCGAGAACCTAGATAGGCTTGGGTGGACCCACAGTGTGAGGGAATAGGGCCTCGGTCTCTTGAGGAACAGGAACCTAGTTTCGTTGCATCTCTCGGACCTCAGTCTAAAGATTGTCAATCTTGGACACGAGCGGAGCTAAAACTGCTGTTAGATATGGCTGCGCAACTGGTACTTGATATATGTTCTCCATGGAAAGTGGATGGATACCAGACTCGAAAGAGGTAGCAGGGGAACGGACGAAGCTCTGGGGTGACTTGACTGAAGACTGAAGTCAATAAGGAGTCAGGCTAAGGGCGTGCGATCAACCTAAGAAGGCGTAAAATGGGATTTATTTTTGACAAAAAAAGGATGAGAATATATTTATTTATTTTTTTTTAGATTGAAAGACAAAATATTTTTGGATTTTTGATAAAGAAAGGGGAAATATTTTTGGATTTTTGATAAAGAAAAGAGAAATGTTTTTGGATTTTTGATAAAGAAAGGATAAATATTTGTGGATTTTTTATAGAGAAAGGAGAAATGTTTTTGGATTTTTTTATGAAGAAGGGAGAAATACTTTGGAGACGGGTCTCAACATGATTATTATTATTATTATGTTCTCACTACTATTAAATTCTCCTAAATGCAAAATGAAATGTCGGACGGGACCCGAGCCTGTAAAAATTGGGTTTGTAACATATTCAAAGATATGGATGGACTTGTAACCAGGCTTACGAGTAGGGTCCCATTTTGAAAATGAGCAAAAATTTAGGCGGCGGGCCAACCCGGAATTTCGACAGAGTTTCGGGTTGAAACTGACAATCTAACATATGTGTCCTAGGCTTGACACCTAAATGCGGGTATGCAGTTGGTTGGGTGAATCAGAAAGGGTTCCCTCCTTTGGCGTAGCTTCCACGACATACGTATTGCTTTTGAGGGCAATCGGTACGTGTGGACAAGCCATTTGATATACCCGAGTGTATATGAATTGCCTCACCATATACCTCGTAGGGACGGTACGTGTGAGAGCGAATTCGATATACTCAGCGTACGTGAATGAGTTCCCTACGATATACCTCCCGTCATGATGTCGGTTAAGTGGTACGATGCGGTGGAACCGTTCGATATACGTCGAAGGTACTTGGCCAATGGAAGGTGAGAGTCATATCTCTTAGGCTAACAGCGCCCTGCTGGACCAGCGCCCATCACGAATTGACCCTCCAGTTACTGGACAAAATTTGGTCAATCACAATGCTCTTTGGTGATATCGTGTGAATCATGCATGATTCTCTTATTAGTATTTTATGAGAGTATCTTTCTTGATCATGCCCAACAGGGAGAAAAATATGAGCACAGATGCTATACCAAGTATGGATGGGTGATGCGTGCAACATGGGGATACATGTGGTCCTAGGTGCACGTGGTGTGAAGTGTACATGGAGAAGTTTCTACAAGTGTGTGAATAGAAGCATAAGCATGAGGTACACATGAATAGTAAAGGGGAACATGCAAATAGGAGGATATATAAGAAAATAAAATACCTATGTAAATAGAGTCTGGCCCTCAAAATGAAAATGTCCCCAGTAGAGTCTCCACTATGGCCATCCCCGATCCTCGCGACGGGAGAGGATCCTGGTACCACGTGTCCCTCTTGGGAGCGCTTCGGTCGGCATCGTTGATGAGGAGAAAAATGTAGAGAGGTGGAGTCGCCAGTCTATTTTACTCAAAATAGACAAAAGAAAAGGGAGCCATCCCGAAGGACAGAATCCAAAGACATACTGATACATACGAAACCAAAATGATTCGAAAAGGGTCCGGAGGCTAAGTTACGAAATGGGAAGGTGTTAGGCACCCATTCCGCCCTTACGGTCTTTCACGGGTTGTTGCTATTTTCCTTTATTTCCCCTTGATATGTGTGCATGTGTATACGTAGTGGATATAGGAATCATTGACTTGTATCATGGAAGAGATAAAGCGAGTCATCCGTAGGAATGTTTTTAAAAATAATTTTAGAAAATAGGATTTACATGATTATCCTCGCGTTGATCGTTATAACGGAATGATAATGCACATGGAATAATACGCCACCAAGAATAAATATATGTATATGTAGATATATAGAATTTAAGAGACTTGAGTTTAAAGAATATAAAGAAAATAGAAAATGAGAAAAAAGTAGGAATAGGACTCGAGTCACGGGTTTTACCCCGAGACGCCTATGTAGCCTATAGAGGCATCAAAGTCCACGTAGTTCGCATGAAAAATGATGGGTGGGGTTTATCCCATAAATCCAACCGGGGACTTCTCTTATGTGTGTGTGTGTGTGTGTGTGTGTGTGTGTGTGTCTGTACAAAAGTGTTTTAGTTGTGAGAAAAGTGTAAGAAAAGTGTGAGAATTCCCATTTGGAATTTATGAGCAAACCCTCTTTTTTCTTATTTTTTGGGTTTTATTTATATGAAAATAAGAGATGTGAAATAATACTAGATAAAGAGTATATTAAGATATGTGAGATGAGAGATGAGATATGAGAGAATAAAAGTATTAAGTAACAAAACAAACTAATGCGAATTTAGGAGAATTTAAGGAGAGAATGGAGAAAGTTAGACCTTCTTGAAGATCTTGATCTTGATCTTGGATGTTGGAGAGCAGCCTTTGCACTTGGATGATGATGGATAGTACTTAATTCACCAAATTTGATGAAAAAGGTGATGAAAGGTGAAGGCTGGATAGGGATTTGGATATGGAAATCACGCTGACTTCGAGAGGGGTTTTATGAGCTTGCTGAGAGTAATGGATCTCTGATCTTCTCCTTTGAATGAGGTTAGGCCCTCATTTTTATAGGCCCAGTGCATTTTCGATCGGCATAGCCCTGATCCTGATAATTGGCAGGTGTGTTTAGGCACATTACCGATAGACAGGGTCTGGGACTTGCCGTGTGGCAGTCTCTTTCAGGTTCCTTCGAAAAATCGATCGTAGAGTGAAAACTGTTGATCTGAATTGTACATGGGGAAAACTATTGGAAAGGTAATTCAGATACCTTCAAAAGTCCTTTGAACTGCTCCCGGGTTCGGGAGTTGACTTTGGGTCAAATGTGGCTTGGAAGCGCTCGTTAGTCTTTTGGACGGGGAAATTTTGGACGCCAACGGATCGTTCGTTGGCATGGTAAGTCAGAATCGCATACGGGGTGGACCGTTGGAAAGTTTAGGAGATTTAATTCGACATTACAAAGAGTTTTACCTCGTTCGGGGAGTTGACTTTGGTTAATCGGGTCCTGGAAGCGTTCAGTGACCTTTCGGAGTAAAACTGATCGTTCGTTCGTACTGTAAGTCAGAATCACGCACGGGGCAGATTGTTGGAAAGGGGTTTCAGTTCGCTTCGAAGATTCATTCAGTCTCAGTTGAGATGAAGAGCTGACTTTGGTCAAACGGAGCTTGGGAGCGTCCGACGACCTCCTGATCGAGTTTTAGGGGAAAATGGGTCGTTCATCCTCACCGTAAGTCAGAATTGCGTATAGGATGGACCGTTGGAAAGGGAATTCATTGCCCTTTAAAGATTCATTTAGTCTCATTTGAGCTGGAGAGTTTGACTTTTGGTCAAATGGAGGCTGGGAGTGACCAATGGCCTTTAGGTCAGTACCCGGGGTAAGACTTGGGTTTGCAATGATGAAGGGAGGTGCATAGGGACCTTAGGAGAGGCTAGGGGGTATTAAAATTGGGTGTATACAGGTATATTTCAGAAAAAGGGGAACAAAATGTCCCCCATAATGTGAAATGTTGAGCGTGGGGATTGGTAATGACTAATACATAGTGGAGTTGTCTGCAATTTACACCATTTAGGGACACAGAAAGGTTGATCCAAGGTTTCAACTAGGCTTTAGTAATTTTGACCTTCCCAGTGATGGAACTGATGAGCTTGAATGGTGAAATTCATATTTAAGACATCCAAAATCATGGGAGGTCAGGGTTTCCATCGGGTTTGCGAAACGAATTGACCAAAGCGGAATATTTGTTATTTTGGAGTGAAATATAATATCGCACAGTATATCCAACTTTTTGCTTGAAGAAAGAAGTGAAACAGAACTAGGTGTTGTCCAAAATTGTTGTGAATTAAGATAAGACCTCTAAGTCCCACCTCTAATTGGAAGTGTCAAGAGGCGATGGGAACAGAGTCGCATATTATTCTAGACGTGTCACCGTTAAGTCAATGGTAGATGAAAACAACTAGGTTATTGGAGGAATCGAGGAATGTGTAATTTCATATTTGTGGGTGATTGGGAGTATTAATCGAGGAATGTGTTATTTGTGAGACTTTATAGGGGGGTTTTTTTAGCCACCGTTTAGTTGATAAGTGGTGGGGAGTAACGAGATTCTAGGGCCCGAAGAGATTTATGGACCATCGGTAGGAATTGAGTAAATCACATCGTTTTCAGATAGCTTACAAACGTAAGGAGAGTTACGTCCCATTGAGTTAAGGGTTTGAAGTCTGATATGAGTAGTAAAGGAGTGTTACGGGTATTTACCATGAGGAGGGTCACAAGTTTGGCAACAAGAAAATGGCACCCATAAAGGTGGTGTCTTTTTCTAACATAGAGATAGAAGAGCGACGGAGCATAGGCTCATCCTTTGAGGCATTACATGGTCGAAGACCATTAAGTTGGATGTTGATGACCAGGTGTTGGTTAGGGTGCCTCCCATGAAAGGGGTCATGAGCTTCGTTATGATAGGGAAGTTAGCACCAAGATTTGTGGGGCCTTTCTCTATCATTGATAGGGTGAGACCGGTAGCTTATAAATAGGGTTGGCCAGAGCATCTTCAAAGGATATACGACATGTTTCATGTAGCATTGCTGAAGAAATACTGTAGAAACCAGAGGGATTTTTAGCACATCCCACTTGAGGAGATTGATTTACAGCCAGACATCTTATATAAGGAGAGACCTGTAGATATCCTGGATCGTAGTGAATGCAAGCTATGATTTAAGGTGGTACCACTAGTTAGAGTTCAGTGGGGAAATCACAGTTTCGACGAGTCTACTTGGGAGCGGGAGGATGACATGCGAGAGAAGTATCCAAAGTTATTCACTGCAGGTACGACATAATTTCGGCGACTAAATTTCCTAATAAGGGGGGGAAGTATGTAACATCTCTTATTTTTCAACATTTATTAATTAATTAATTCAACTAATTTTAAATTACTTATGTGCCATAATTTAATTTAATTAATTATTATTAAAATTTATTTAAATATTAATCTGGTGTGTAAATGATTAATATTTATGGGATTTAAATTTACTTATTGGATAGTAATAATTTACTTGCTTCATAACGAGTGACAGTGACGTAGTATTAATTTATCTCAATCGGGGGTTAGGAATAGATTATATTGGGGTTGAGATAAGAACTTTTAGTAAAATAATCCGGATGGTAATTCTGAGTCTACGGTTGAGTCCGGATGGATCGAAATAATTGAAAAAGAGTACCCAGGGGTAGTAAATGGATCTCGAGGCATTTTTAGGCATAACCAAGCCCACCTGGGAGTGATTGGACCCTTTTAATAAAGCCCACAAGTCTAAAAATGGGATTTACTTAATAAACCCTAAAAGTGAGAGGGTGTGGTAGTGATAAATCATTTAAGAAAACCTAATTAAGTACAGTAGAAAAGAGGGAACAATTGGAGAAACCTTGGGAGCGAAAATCAAGAACAAGTGTGGGAAATCTTCATCAAATCATCATCTACACCAAAGGATTCAGACCCCATGAACCCTAAAGAAAGTGATTGAACTTTCTTTTAAATTAATTGTAGATTTCAATTCATATCATAGTGGGTGTGATAAGAAAAAGTGAATTTTGGGTTGGATTGGCACACACAAATTGGGTTTTAATTTGTGGAATAATACGAATAGGGTTTGGATTGGGAATAATTATTAATTTGTACGTACTATTGAGGAAATTAATTGATAGATTAGGAAAAGATCTATTAATTATAAGGATTTGGGGATAACCACATTTAATTTCAAACCTAGGTTTATGTTTATGTGGATTTGAAAGGTTTTACAATGAAAGAATCTGGGAATTAAGGTTAAACTTCTTACCTATGGCGGAAGAACTGAATGACGAAGAAGAACAAGGGAGATCCGGGGTCATTTGAACGACCTAGATTTGGTTCTAGCGATGTCCAGATTCGTTGGAACGACAAGGGGTTTGGTTCGAAAGATAGCAATCTGGTTCGAACGACAAGGGAGGGGTTCATACAACGGGTGAAAATCGGCGGCCCTTCCTTCCCTTTTTCTATTTTGGTTGGGTTCCTATTTGAGGGGGCTACAGTTATGGTTCAATCCCCATATCTTGGCATTTGTGTGAAAATTTCTATTGGGATAAATAGTGGGTTATTAAATAGGGGAAATTAAAGTTGGAATTTGAGTATTTAGAAACCTTGGATTTATAAGTATGCCAAACTTATTAAAAAGAATTTTGGATGATAAATTCTGAATATTATATTTTTGGGACAAGTGAGCGAGTTTGGGTACACCAAGGATATAAATTAATTAATATGTAATTAATTAAATTTAGAGTCGAAATATAGACTCGAGTGTATTTAAGGCTAGTACTACTGGTATTGTGTACGGTATAACCGGGTTTAAATTTATGGGTAGTGTGATATATATATATATATATATATATATATATATATATATATATATATATATATATATATATATATATATATATATATATTGTGTGTGTTCATAAATATCGGTGAATAGCTATTTATTAAAAGCATACCCCTCTAGTTCTATCATAGGAGGTTGCGCGATGTGGGTGAATCCCCTAGCTTGAGGAGCAAGGCGAGTATAGTCCCCAGAACATAGCGTTCGTATTTAGGGGTGAGACGTCTTGGGTATGATTCAGTCACATTTCTGGAGGGAACTATGACTGCCTCCGCTGTGTTTATTTTGTTTCACTGATTCGGGGAGCTAACAATGTCAGGGTGTCCGGGTGATGAGTATACCTGGATTTATAGAATTGTAGAGAACATTCAGTGAGTTTCTACTCGGGAGGATGGTTTTATATTTACGACACGTGTGTGAATATTGTAATATGATGGTACGTATATATATTGCAGATAATTATATATGGTTAAAATACATGATGTGAATTATATTGATTATATATATAACACGTGAGAATGTTATATGGTCCTAAAAGAAAAATGATTAGTTAAGTTTGTGCGTTAAATAACTTAAATCATATACTAAGCATACTCGGGCTAGAGTAGTGTGCCAGGTTGGATATTATCGAGAACTAGTTATGGGGTAGATGACTAGGAGGGTTATATAAAAAAACGTTAAGTGTGCACAATAGTTAAGGGGTGAGCAGGTCCTTAAGAGAGTGCGACACTAGCTTAAATATGAAGAGCATTCACGCATTTCAATTTACTGCAATTTAATTCACTTGCATAATATTTTTAAAATGTTTTGGGTTATAACCCTTGCTATCAAATATTTTTAAAACCCTTTTAGGTGTCTGACCACAGGGGCGCCAGACTTGATCTTATTCCAGGGTACGTAGCTGCGGTATTTGTGGGTGCTGCGGGAGTTGTACTAGACGCCTCTCTAACTCACTCCTAGATAGGGATAGTATCTCAGTTGTACTTTCGAGCATGTTTCCCATGGAAGTTGTACATTTTATTTTAGTTGTATCGGTTATAATTTCTATGTGTCGGATTTATTTTGATTTTGTTGTTTTTAGTCGATGTTTATTCGGCTATCACTTGTTTCAGATATTTGTGATATGCCCAGGCTCTTTTAAATTGTGATGGTTCTATTATGTCTCTTGTTGTACTTATTGACTTCGCAATTTAAAAGATAAAATTTTGACACTGGCTTAATTAATCATTAGGTGGTTAGTAATTGATAAGTTTTTCGATAGTGATGCTAAGAATGAACCAGATGGAAATCCTATTTAATTTGATAAAGGACTTATCACCCGGTATTTAATTAGGTGGGGTATCACAGTATCAGGGGTCTTCTTCTTTATTTCAATATTACAAAGTTTCATACTATCAAATTCCTCAAACTTTTATATTATAATCTCGAACTCCCAGTTATCATAACTAAACATCAAACATATATGTAGGGATGATTTTGAACGTAAATCGTGTATAAAATCTATACACTTTCACCAATATTATATTAAAATGTCCATAATCATCAAACCCTTCAATTTTGTGTTCTTTACATGATTCCATGATCTTAATCCCAATTTTCTTGATTTCATTTTATTTATATAATTGGATTCATTCTACATGCAATCTTATCACAAGTTATGAGTTTTATTCATCAAATCATAAGGTTAACATCAATTATCCTTCATTCAAAGACCCTAATATACATGGGTATTATAACTTATAAAAATTTGTAAGATAAATAATTGCCTCGTATAGGAATGATTTGATTTCATGTTCTTGATGATGATTACCTTATGATCCACCCTCCAAATATGGTTGTGATGCAATAACAAGGATGAATTCTCCAAGAATCATTTCATATGCTCCAAGAATACTCTTCCTATCCTCTTTAATGGCCTCCAAGTGTTTTTTATTCCATTTACCCTAGACTCACACCACTACAAGTTTATATAACCTTTGCAAATTCGTATCGCCCTTTACCCCGGGCTACAAAACGACCAAAATGCCCTCTTGGTATGCCTGTTTGGTCTAAAACTGTCCCAGGACCGAAACTATACACCCGAGTGTACTATTTTGACCATTTTGGCCTTTCCAGACTCAACAATGATCTAAAAATTACCATTTGAGTTACTTATAAATACTTTTCTATTTTTCCCCTCATTTAGTCTATGCACGACGCCCCATTAAGACAAAATACTATCACATCACTATCACTTGCTATGACGTCAAATTCATAGATACTACTCACTTAGTACTTTAATTCGATAAACATTAATCATTTCTCTTAGATTAAGAATTAAATCATCCCATAATATTTAATTTCCATTAAATTACGTCACACGTGTAATTTAAATTTAACCGAATTAATTCATTTTTAATTCTTCAAAAATACTGGTTGTTATATACTCCCCCCCCCCCCCCCCCCCCTCCTTATAAGGGAATTTCATCCTCAAAATTGGAACATACCTGCGATGAATAACTCTGGATACTACTCACGCATGTCATCCTCCCGCTCCCATGTCGACTTGTCTATGTTATGGTGCCCCCACTAAACTCTAACCAAGGGTACCACCTTTGACCGCAATTTACTCTCACTGTGATCAAGTATCGCCACCGGTCTCTCCTCATATGAGATATCAAGATGAAAGTTGATCTCCTCCAATGGAACATGCCAAAATTCTCTCTCACTCCTTCGGTACCTCTTCAACGATGATACGTGGAACACATCGTGAATACGTTGTAAGTTCTCCGATAGTCCCAGTCTATAATCCACTGGTCCCACCTTCTCAATAATCAGAAATGGCACCACATATCTAGGTGCTAATTTCTCCTTATTTTCGAACCTCATAAATCCTTTCATAGTATTCACTCACACCAACACTTGGTATGCTACCTCAATCAAGCTCAATGTGCCTCCTGTCTGCATCGGAGAAACTCTTCTGCCTATCTTTACCTATCCGGATGTGCCCTCGAATCGGCTCAATTTTTGAAGTGATCTCCTGAATCATCTCGAGCCCCAATAATTTATTATCCCCTACCTCTAACCAGAAAGCATGCGAACGAAAGGCCTCCCATACAGTGCCTCAAATGGCGCCATGCCAATGGTAAATTGGTAGGAGTTATTATACGCGAACTCTGCCAATGGAAGGTACAGCTCCCATCCTCCCTCGAAGACAAGTGTGCACATCCACAACATATCCTCCAGCATCTGATTAACCCTCTCAATTTGCTTATCTATCTGTGGGTGATACGCTTTACTCAATCGTAAATTTGTCCCCATCGCCTCCTGAAATCTCTACCAGAAATGGGATACAAAAATCTTATGCCAATTTGACACAATATTAATCGGAACGTAATGTAATCTTACTATTTCAGTGATAAATAACTGTGCATATTCCTTTGTCTCAAAATCCGTACGTACTGGAAGAAAGTGAAACACCTTAGTCAACCGATCCACTATAACCCAAATGTAGTCGTGACCCCACTGTGATAACAGTAACCCGGTAATAAAATCCATGGAGAAACTTTTTCCATTTCCACATGGGAATCTCTAATAGCTGTAACATCCCTATCGGTCTCCGGTGGTCTACCTTTACTAGATGGCAGGTAGCAAACTTTGAGACAAACTCTGCTATATCCCATTTCATCCCCAACCACCAATAATGTTTGTTCATATCTTGGTACATCTTATCCCCATGAGGATGTACCATAAATCGGGACTCGTGAGCCTATGACATCACTACATGTCGTAAATTATCACCTTCTCGAACCAAGAGTATCCCCTTAAAATGTAAACCACCCTCTGAATTGATCGAGTACCCCTATGCCCCCCAGTTAATAATCGAAAAACTTTGTCCTGGTAGTACTGATCCCCTGCTTATGCTTTCACTACCCACATCATAATCTTAGGAGTGACGGCTATTACGGACATACAAGCCATAACAATCTCATCATGGTGACAAAGTTCTTTCCACTTCGCTTTCCAAAATTTTGTTATCTCTCTTGTAGGACTTTGGATCAATGTGTCTTCCACCATGTTAGCCTTCCCAAGATGATATTGAATATCAAACTGATAATCTTTCATGAACTCCAACCACCTCATCTGCTTCATGTTCAAATCTTTCTGTGTGAATAGATACTGAATCGATTTGTGGTCCGTGAATAAGGTAAACTGCTCCCCAACAAATAGTGCCTCCCGATCCTTAAGGCAAATACCATTGTGGCTAACTCCAAGTCATGCATTGGGTAATACTTATCATAGGGCTTAAGCTTGTGAGACGCATACGCTATATCCCTCTCCACCTGCTGTAATACAGCCCCCAAGTCCCTATAAGGATGCACCAATGTTGACACAGTATGCCACTCCTCCCTTAGGCAGTGCAAGTACGGGTGCTGAGGTCAATTTATCCTCAAGCTAATCTAAAGATAACTGACAATGGTCGTCCCGTATAAACAACACCCCTTTGTGAGTCTTTAGATTACTTAGATACCTAAAGAGGACTATTCATTACATCTTACACTATGTAGTGTATCTATATGTATTATAAGGATATAATGATTCTTATTGGAATAACCTTGAATCAAAATCCAAGTCCACAGTCGGTTGGCTATTTACACTAAGAGGAGAAACTATTTCTTGGGAATCCAAGAAACAAACATGTGTATCTTATTTAACTTTGCAATTCGAATTCATAGCTCTGTCAGATTCAAGTAAAGAAGCGGAGTGTCCTAGAAACTTATTATTTGATATTCCTTTATGGAAAAATGCATCTCATGATATTATCATTAATTGTGATAACCAGGCTATAATATACAAGGTTTCAAGAAAATCCTATAATGGAAAATGTAGGTATGTGAGTCTAAGACATCCAATTTTGAGGCAATTACTCAAAGAAGAAGTAATTACATTCGACTATGTTAAAACGAACAAGAATTTAGATGATCTCCTAACTAAAGGTCTCTTTAGAGATATGATATATATCACCTAAAAAAGGAATGGAACTAAGGTCTAAAAAATAAACTAACTATATTTAATGGGAACCCAACTTATGTCTTGAAAATAGAGACAAAGTTCAATGTGGTTAATATAGTTGGATTTTATGTGTTTTTGCCATTGCTTTAAGATCCTCTAATCAAAACCTTTCATACCTACAAAAATATATCAATACTAGAGTATAGCGGTAAGTAAGGGAATCAATACAGATCTAAGGGTGAAACATACAAGAGAAGAAAGATGTAATTCATTTGTTTATTTATTCTCTTTTTCGCTTTTTGCATTTTCTATTCTTTTTAGCTTTTTGAATTTTAAAACAATTTTGAGATTAAGATGAAATAAGACTACTAAATCATCTAACACTTGAAATGTAGATCCAAACATCATCTAACAAATCGCCCGCTAGGATCAATTGATTAAACTAGTTTAAATCATTAAAGTAAGCCAAGAGTTGAAATTAAAGGAATAATACAACACTTGAGAAACCCCTATCTGTAGTTCGAATCTAAATTGGGTATTATAACTAGGATTTAGATTTTCTCTCGAAAATCATTTACCCTCTCTCGAGGCGTAAATTAAAATGTAAGAGTGCAAAATTAATTATCAAAGGGAAATTTAATTTAAATTAATTAATTAAATTAGGATTAACATCAAATCATGGGTAACCCCACCCCTTGAAAGGGGTTTTAGCCTAACATGATATCAAACATGATAAACAAACATTCAATAGACATTGAATATAAAAGAGTAGAGAGAAGAACAATCAAACCGATCTCTTGAATTCAATTGACTGCAATCCTTGAATTAGAAGCATACAACCCTCCAAGTGAGTGATCAACAAAAATATAAATGAAAAATTCACTTAACTTGAATCTCACAAATTTATTTTCTCACTAATCTCTAAAAAAATAAAATAAAATAAATTCTACCCTAAAAAAAACTACACTAAAATGGTGTTTCTCTCTCTAAAATTTTCTCTCTAAGACCCCAGATTATATCTAGATTGCTCCAAAATGGGTCTTCAATTCTTTAAATAGTGTGGCCATGGAGCTAGGGGTAAAAATGGGAGGACAAAGGTGTGCACGTGGTTTGGATGAGGTATGGACGGATATGTAAGGGAGGGTAATTAAGGAATTAAAGAGGGTGCATGTTGGAAGTACGTGTGTAGGGAATAAGTTGGGGGTATTTTGGTAAAGGGGCTAAAGGAATTAGTTGCGGTAATATGGGTATATGGGGTAAAATGGGTTTTAAAACACATGGGGCATTTTAGTTTTGGTTTTGGCTTTTGGTCTTTGCTCTTAGTTCAAGCAGGTAATAAATCGATTTTGGTGAAATGGGTCTTGGTGGATTTAGAGGTAGGCGCAAGTCTCGGGTAAGGAAGGTGGGTCGGTGTTGCCATGGGTGGCGGTGAAGTGGGCGTTAGTTGTATACGGGTTAAGGCGATTTGGGTTTTGGTAGTTAGCTTTGGATCGCGTGTTTCAGGCGGGTTAGTGAATCGGGTGTGGGGAGGTTTGAGTTTGGCTATGGCAGGGATGGCCGGAATTTGGAGGTCGACAGGGGTAGGTCTCGCCGGAAATGGGGGCGTCGCCAGTTTCGGACAGGTGGGCAATGAGTTTGAAGTTGAATTGGGGATTGAGGGTCTGCCTGGATGGAGATCGGGAGGTGGTGTTGGGTTGCACAGGGGTTTCGATTTTGGGAGGGTGCCGGGTCAGGAGCTCACCGACGGGTTTTATGGTTCGGGGAGTGTAGGATAAGAGGTGTTGTGTGTTTGTGTTTGGTTTTAGAGAGAGAGAAAAGTGGGTGTTATTGGAGGTTTGATGATGGAAAGAGAGTGAGGTTTGAGGAAGAAGATGAAGGGGGGGGGGGGGGGGGAGGTGTATGGGAATATGGTGGGGATTAGTTGGGTGTATTTAAGTGTGGAAAGGTGTAGGGTAGTTAGATGTGGGTGAGTGATTTGTTTTAGGTGTAGGAGTTTGTATGGAATTAGGGTGTGTATGTGTTTGATTTATACTCCTATAAAATAAAATAAGAAAATAATAAAAATAAACCTGATAAAATTAAAACAAGTAAATGAAAAAAAAATTAAAAAATAAACTAAACTAAAAATAAAAATCAACTAAAAATAAAACTCACTAAAAAAAATTAAAAATAACACGATACAAACTCTAAAAACTAAGCACAACTCAAATAAAAACTAATAAAATAAAATAAAACAAAATAAAAAATAATAATAAACTAACAAAAAACTAAATAAAATAAAGGAAAATAAATACTCGATGCACTAAAATAAAATATTAAAAAATAAATCCTCTAAAAATAAATAAAATCTATTAAAAATAAAATTCAAATAATAATAAAAAAAAAAGAAGTAAAAATAAAACCTAAAGTCCTAAAAAAATGAAATCTAGAAAAACTAAAAATAAAGACTAAATTTAAAAACTAAAAAAATTAAAAAAAAAAAAAAATAGATAGAAAATAAATTCTAGAAAATTATAAATAAATCTAAAATAAATCCTAAAAATAAAAACGAATCAAACTAAAAATCTAAAAAAATTCTAAAAAGCACAAACTAAACACACATTGGGTTCGGGGTAGGTTTAGGCTAGGGTAAGGTTACGGGGGAGGTTATTTAGCTCCATTATTCACACATTTGCCTTGAAATAAGCATTTGAACGCCGCAAATGGTGATGAAGCCTGCACATTAAATATTTACGCATATAAGACTCAAGTTGCCGAGAATTAGCAACTAAAATACGTCTATTTGGGGTATTAAATGTGCACTTTCGAGTGCTTATCACACCACCCCCAAACAAAATATTGCTAGTCCTCGAGCAAAAAATAGAGAGAATGAGAAAGATAAGATACCAAAAGTGTACCACTTTCGCAGGCACTTACGATTGCACTTAGCATGTGCAAGAAGACTTTAAACCCATAGGTTGCCTTATAGGATGAGTTGTGTCTCGTGAGGGTTTGCAAGGAATTTACCCACAAAATTCTTTATTTGCAACGAGAGTTAATCTCTTATTAGACGTAGAATAATCGCACAATCCATCACATGAGAAATATTTTAGGAAATACAAGCTAGAAGTGTATAAAAAGATTTAGTTAAGTAAATACTCAAGGCACATCTTTCCTAGAACTCAACGTGTGTAGTGTGAATCAGTCAAAATGGGCCGAGTATCATGAGAGTAATTATTAGATTGCCTTTTCGGAATCAACAGTTCAACTTCAAAATCTCACGGATAGATCTCTCTCAAACGAACTCACGAGATTTGGTTAAGTGTATCGCTCTTGTGTGTGAGGAGGTGAGTAAATGTAAGCAAGTTCAAACGTCTCACACTCATATAAGAAATAATGAACATGTAGATAGAAAAATGATCTCATAAAAGAATGCTAATCACTATAGTGAGAACGTCGAGTTATTCACCACGTTGACTTTCATTTGCTCGAACACCTAAGGAAAATATGGATGATTGTGGGTAAGGGGGAAATGATATGGGAAGGATGGTATGAGGTGAAGTGTTATATGATGGTGATGGATGGATGATGGATGAGAAGAGTGTTCTATACTTTAGGCACAAATGTCTTTATTACATAAAAACTAACTACAAACTACAACTCTCTTTTTTCTTTTTTTCTCTCTTTTCTTTTTTTTTTCTTTTCTAATTTTCTATTTTATACTCTCAACTCTCAAGACATTTTACATTTGGAACAACACTCTTTTTCTCAAAAAATGATGGGTGATATATAAATGTAGTGGGGAATGTGTATGGATGGTAAGGGGAATATATGGTAATATGGAAGAATATGGGAAGGTAATGGGTGAAGTGAATGGGTGAAAATATAGTGATCGGGACAAACTTCAAGACACGCGTTTCTTACATCTCGAAAAAGATGTCGTTCTCAGTGATCAAGCCAAAAATTTAGTGAAAAATAATGAGATCATACAACGAATTAAATTTCAACTTGTGACTCGTAGATTGCGTAAAACACTCTAAAAGGTGAAATGCACAAATCTCACAAGCTAACGTCTCTACTAGTGATCCTTAAGGTTCTCTTGAGAATTATAGTACTCTTTAACTCTAACCGTAGTGACGTGATAAGTGCACAAATTTTATTGAGTCTAGAAATTCATAGTACAACATGCCTTGTTATATATTAAATAAGTTATTTTGAAAATAAATTCTCTAGCTTGATTCCAAGACTTAAAATTTGGATGATAGAAATTTCACGTCAATGAGTGAGATGAAAGAAACTGCACCAAAATTTTAAAAATCAGGTTTGAAAATAAAAAAAATTCAAAAGAGGTACGATTTTGATAAAATTCCCCGCCCTAAAACAAAAAGGAACATCGTCCTCAATGTTAGGTAAAATGATTTTTAAAATTAAGAGCAGAAGGGAGGAAAGAGATTACCAGAATCAATAGCTAATGATGTTGACAGATGAAGCCAAGAATGAACCTGAATAAGTAATGAGATAAAAAAAAAAGTGTACAATTCTATAAACATGTAAAGCATAGGATGATGTGAAACACCACCCCCAAATGGGATGAGACTCATACAAGATCAGTGGAATGCCTCCCGATAGCGCTAAGTTTAACACCTTCAGCCAGACCGAACCTATTCTCACCCTAAAGATAAGAACTAAGAATGCATGGGGTGGAAGAAAAATTGAGTGATGATAATCACCCCCAAACAAGACTGAAGTGTCAGTCTTGTTGGATAAAGGCTAAAAATGGTCAATGCACTTGTATGGCAAAGTGCATCACACGATGCAAAGCATCGGTAGACCATGGGCGGGTGGGAATTAAGGTAAGAGTAAGACAGTCATGGGTGATTAAGTATCGATCACGGGCCTTATTGAGCCGAAAGGTGAGGGAAACAATGGCCCTGTAAGAATGGCCCTCTAGTTGGTGAGGGAGGTAATAGGGTTTGACAAATAAAATGGGTTGGGGCTCATATAAATCACACGACCATTCTATAAATGGGCGATGATAATGGTCACGCCGTGACACGCCAGGGAGCTATTGCTGGGAAAAATCAACACCACAAGAGAGTGGCGGGCATGGGGGAACAAGCTTGGTGTCATGGAAGTAGAGAGAAAAACCACATATACTCGCATGGAAGGTGGAGGTTGGTTTTAGGTTAGAATCCAAATATATGGTTGGGAACATGAAATGTGTAAAATCAAGATCCAAACCATGTGGTGGGTTGGAAGGGACAACATCTGGGTTGGGTGGGATAAACGGTGGATCGGGTTGGATAAATGGTGAAGGAAGATAATACAACTTAAGAGTAGGTGACACACACTCCTCATGAGGCGCGGAGTGATCCTCAAGGGCACTCGCAGGAGGAAGTGTGGTATTTAAAGAGTGAGTGGTCAACTTCTCCACAAGAATATCACCGATGAATGGGGTGGTTGGTTCAAACGAGGAACCAAGATCGGAGATAGAGGACTCACTAAAAATAATGGGCTCAAGATGAGCCAAGCATGGTGGAACAAGATCTATATCCGGAGAGGGAGAAACCATCTCAGATTCAATCTCAAGAATATGGTGAGCACCCACAATCGGAGATAAACTAAAAGATATGGGCATGTCAAAGACAAATGCAATTAGGGCATAAGGTAAAATCTCGGGCGTATTTTTGGATATAACGGGAGTGGGAATGTGAACCTCAAGTGTGGGTTCAATTGGATATGACGAGAGAAAATCGGTCTCCATAATGAAAGGTAAGGCAACATAATTGCCGACTTGGGTCCCGAACCATGAGATGGTTGATTCGTATAGAATATTGCATTTAATTACCCTCAAACTTATGCATTTTAGCCCCCTCGGGTACTTTAATGCCTGTAATTATGCTCGTTAATTAGACAACCTCCGTTTTATATGATAACATGTTATTTAAGGTATAATTGACCTTTTATAGGTATTAAAGTGCTTAGTATGAAGTTTGGGCGCGTTCCGGTAAAGTTTTGTCGCGATTCGCGCGTTCAGGGGCATTTTTCATAATTTCACACTTCGGGATTTTTATCCGAAGTATTCACGGAAGTTGTAGGTCTCGGACCAAGCTTTGCGTGTCATTGAACAGTGCTCAAATCGGAGTTCGAACGAAGAAAACACGGACCTTTAATCGGAGGAAGAAGTAAAAGAAAAATAACAATTTAATTAATTACCCTTGTGTCCCTTTTCTTCATTAATAACAATTTCATAAATTCCACCTATGTCCCTAACACGTTTTTTTAGCAAATGGAGATGGTGATTTTGGTTCCATGCTCGGGTTTTGGTTTCGTTCGAAATTCGAGCCTTTAGTCCAAAATTGAAGCTTGATTATTGTCCACGCACCTGTATGGGTTGGTTGGCTCTAGTTCATGGGTTCTTGGAGTACCCATTTTGGGCATTTCCAAGCTTTCGATTCCATGGAGGTGGTTGCCATTTTTGGACATGGAAGTGGTGGGTATCTCATTTTTTATGGAGCTTTGGTCTCGGGTTCTATGTTTGGAGTGTCACAATACACACATGGAGCTTTGTCTTTGCTAGTTTCCAATTGGGTTTTTGATCATTACACGCTGAACACAAATGGAAGTGGTGGTCTGCCACTATTTACGTGGTCGACTGGCTCAGCCGCCGCGATCAATCGGTAAATCCATTTTTGCCTAGGGTTGGATACAGTGTGCCCTTACCCCTTTTTGCGGTCGACCGGTTACTACTCCCGGTTGACCGGTACTCTGTATTTTGGTCCGATTTACTATAGCTTTCATTTCCTTTTTTTCTATTTCTTTTTCATTTATTTTATTTTTAACTTAAAATCCCGTTTCTTTTCTTTTTTTCTTTTTTTCTTTTTGGCAACTTAGTATAAATAGAACATCTTTGTTTATTTTTAGAGATATCTTGTAATTAGTTTAGACCTAGGGTTGGAGAGCACATTTGGGGATTATTTTGTTGGATTTTCCCCGCTCCTTATTTTTGTTGTGTCAGATCCACCATTAATGTACGCTTTACTATTCATTGTCACTTTTGCCTACTTTTCTTATCTTTGTCCATTTATTTCCATGCTTAGTTAAATATTTCCATGCCCGGATAATTTTAGTTGTCATATTTAATTAGTTGCTTTAATTAATTAGTTAGTTTATTTAATGTCATTTAATATGCTTAGGGGCTAATTTAAATCAGATTGTGTCGGATTGAACTCACCTAGGGTTGACGTGTTGCTTTGGTTTGGTGATGGAGTTTACGTATTTATTTCGAGTGTGTTTTCCTAGTTATTACGCCTAGGAGATTTAACGGGGTATATCATGTATGCCCCATATTTACAACCTTCCGTGCGTAATTTCTGGGGTATTTGTTGACGCCAAAATCTTATTAGTCTTTTATGCGAATTTTGGGGTGTGACAACTCTTGATTTAATTAATTGACGAAACGAGACGCAATCTTAATAACTCGTCGACCCATGTAACCATTCTATACTAATTAACTCGGGGTGAGGGATATTAGACGCAACCTATAGTTTTTATTCTCTTTGTTAATTTTGTTTAAATACACTCGCTTAGTTTAATCTTTTCCTTTTGTTATCTTTTCTTTTTAGTTAGAAAAATACCTTTTACACATTTATATTAGGAATATTAAAGCAATTAAATTCTAGCAACTTATCTTTGTGGATTCGACACCCGGACTGGCCGCTATACTCCCTTAAAAGAGTGTAGTCATAGTTTAGGTTTTTGTATAGAGTTGGTGAGCCGAATATAACAAACGATCGGCGCGGAAAAACTCAGTCTACCAAAAGGCATCGTTGCCAGGGACTTGATGTTTTAGAATTTATTTGATTTACTATTTCGTAGTATTTTTTGCCTAACATTTTTGTAGGACTTCTACATTTGAGTGCCAAGAACCGCTTGAATTTTTCGCGCACGCATCACTTTGTGCATTTCGCCACTTCAAGTCATCTTTGGGGTAAGCATGTCTTATTCCAATCCTTTTGGTAATCATTATGATAATTCTCAAAATTCCCCTAAACCAATGACTTTTGGTCAATACTTAGAGTCCCAAAAAATTACAAATTCAAAAATGACTTTGGGCGAGTATTACAAAAGTCAAGCTTTGGAGTGCATGTATTTTGAGGAGGATGATAATGATTTTGGGCCTCTAATTCCTTATAATAGGAATGTTGAAACTAAAAGCTATAGCTTTCAAAATTCTTATAATAATGAGTTTGAGTATAGTTCCGATAATAATTTTCAAACTTCTCATTTCCAAAAATCCGCACCTCGGCCTATTACTTTCGGTGAGGGTTTTCTTATGCTTGAGAATGAGAGGTATGAAGACCGTTATCGGGAAGAAAATCATTTGTAGTAACATGAATTGGATTTATTATTTGAATCCGATGACGATTTTTCTTTCAAAACTTTTGAAGTCGAGGAATGTTTTGAACCAAACGAGGAAGATATGCCTAGTTTGGAACAAACCATCCTTCACTTGGCCCATGGAATAATAGAGGATTAAAGTGATGATGAAATGGATGTAGTATCCATTTTCAATGAAATGATTTCATCTTTGGATCCCAAAGAAGAAAGTTTCATTGAAAATGATCCTATCTCCTTCAAAATTCCAATTTTGAGCGATGATAACTCATCTCTCGAGTTTGAATTTATTTCCTCCTCCTTTTCATTCTCTGTTATCACACCATCATAAGTACTCTATGAATCGATGCCGAACTTTAAAACATTTAACCCATTCACCGACGAGGAGTACTTGCTCGAGTTGCCCTCCTTGGAGGCATCTTTGCCTCCTTATGCGCCCCCTCCCCTTCCAATTTCAAAATACTTGGGAGATGATTCATTTTTTCTTGGCCCCCATGTGTATTTGTCACCCGTCTTATCCAAATCCCCCATCCTCCCGCCAAAACTTTTAATTGGGGATGGTTCCTTTCTTACGCCTTACACATGCCTTCCATTGTTCAAACGAAATTCTTATTTTTCGGGAGGCATGCATGAGAGGGAGGGTCCGCCATGGATCTTCCAAAGTCAAATTGTAATTTGGGTGGACCCTCAAAAATTTCAACTTCTATTGTATAGTTAATTATAAGTTAAAATTGTAGGTTGTAAATAGTTAGTTTTATTTTTTTAATTTGTCTTTATTTTTACTTATTGTCTAGTGTAATTAGTTAAAATTGTATTTCTTCTTTTTTGTTATGCTTTGGTACTAACATGTTTTGTAGAATCATTGGAGTTAAACTTTCAGGAGATCACTCCATTGTGGGTAATATCACTCTTTTCCTCTCTTTAACTTGGTTCTTAATTTACATTGAGGACAATGTCATGTTTTAAGTTAGGGGGTGTGGGATATTCTATCCATTCACTGTTAGTTTCTTTGATTTGATTACATGTTATTTTCAAGCACACTTTTCTTGTAAAAAATTCAAAAAATTCAAAAAGATTTTCTTTCTTTTTTCTCCTTTTTTTTGCTTTTTGCTTTTTGTTTTCGATGATAAATTTCAATATTTGCCCGATCCAATAGACAACTCAATGATGCATGTTCTCAATTTTAGAAGTTATTAGACTTTAGTCCTCAATTATTGATATTGTGAATAAATTCATGAATTAAACATTAATCGCATGAGCACATGCACTTTTCTTGCTTTATTGATTTGGTTTAAGATTTTTATAACTCGATAATCTTTTGTTGCATTGTATATACTTACACCAAGTAAGCTTTGTACCTTTTGTTGTTTGTGAGTGTATACACCTCTCTTTCCTCTTTGAAAATGTTAGAGTCGCTAGTAATCTCTCTATTCTTTCATTGATCATTCATTAATTGAGTTTATATCTTGAAATGAGTTACTTGAGCATGATTTTCATATTTTGTTTTGACTCGAGAATTACGTAAACTTTAGGAATAGATAATAGGCCATCTTTGTTATATCACCCATATTAACCTTGACCTCACCTTAAATATTTTCCCTTGTTAACCCCTTTGAGCCTAAATATTAGCCTTCGTTTCATAACTCAAAATTTCCATAACCAACTCCAAATTGGAGTTAAAACTATGCATACACCTTCCATACCTTTGTTTGGAATGTTACTTGGGATTGAATGATGTTGTTGTCGCGTGGTTGCAATTTAGGCATGTGTGAGTGAGAAAAGAAAAGAAATATTAATGAAAAAAGGGTGAAAAAGAGAAAGGTGAAAACAAAAGTAAACATGAGAAAAAGAAGAAAAGAAAAGAAAGATAAATATGTATATGTTGTTTACAGTTCAATAAGCTTTGATTACTCTCCCCATTGTTATATTCAATGCCTTTTATGGATTGTATTTTCCAATTTTGATATTGCCCACATTTTCTCATTATCCCGAGTTTTCATCTCCGAACACTTTGAATCCGTATATATATATATATATATATATCCTTAGTTTCGCACCCTAACCTAGCCTACATTACAACCCTATAAAGTCCTATGTGATCCTAGGGTGAATTTAATTTAAAAGTTCAAATAGTTTTGATAATTTATGAAAATACATTTTGCCTCCTTTAATGTGCGGTATCTTTCATTAAAATTACAATTATTCATTTTATATATAGCGTTCTTCATTTGTGACATGTGTGTGGCCTAGTTTCCATTTACATTTACTCTTTATGCCCGCATGTTCTGTGTGTTAACTCCCTGTTTCTAGTGAATTCGCTTGATGAGTGTAATGCCCGTGAGGATTGCTTATATGCTTGCTTTAATTTTTATCCGGTTTATTTAAGTTTTTGCCAAATCATACTTTGCATGTGCTCGCTTCCCTCTCACATTTTAAGGTTTCAATTTAACGAAGTTCATTGTATAATGTTAATAATACGGACTTTTGTGTGAATTCATTCACTGTGCTAATAACATGTGGAAATCTTGTTCGTTATTGTTGGGCTTGTCGCATCTTGGTTTGGGCATTATTTTAAGCAAACCATGTGATGTTTGTGGGTTTTATCCCTAAAAACCCTCACGAGATGACACTCGTCCACTAGGGTAACTTAGGGGTTTAACGGCTTATTGCATATGCTAAATGCAATCGTTTTCCCTACGAAAGTGGCTTTTATATTTCGATGCATATATACATGTTGCGTTTTTATTATAATTCCTCTTGCTTTGAATTTTATTACTAGGGACTAGCAATGTGTAAGTTAGGGGGTGTGATTCGTATCGAATATTGCATTTAATTACCCTCGAACTTATGCATTTTAACCCCCTCGGGTACTTTAATGCCTGTAATTATGCTCGTTAATCAGAAAACCTCTGTTTTGTATTCTAACATGTTATTTGAGGTATAATTGAGCTTTTTTTAGGTATTAAAGTGCTTAGTATGAAGTTTGGGCGCGTTTCGATAAAGTTTCATCGCGATTCGCACGTTCAGCGGCATTTTCGTAATTTCACACATTTGGGGATTTTGTCTAAAGAATTCACGAAAGTTGTAGGCCTCGGACCAAGATTCGCGTGGCCACGAACAGTGCTCGAATCGGAGTCCGAACGAAGAAAACACGGACCTTTAATCGGAGGAAGAATTAAAACAAAAATAACAATTTAATTAATTACCCTTGTGTCGCTTTTCTTCTTTAATAAAAATTTCATAAATTCCACCTATGTCCCTAACACGTTTTTTCAGCAAATGGAGATGGCGATTTGGTTCCATTCTCGGGTTTTGGTTTCATCCGAAATTCGAGCCTTTCGTCCGAAATTGAAGCTTGATTATTGTCCACACGCGTGTATGGGTCGGTTGGCTGTAGTTCATGGGTTCTTGGAGTACCCATTCTGGGCATTTCCAAGCTTTGACCTCCATGGAGGTGGTTTCCATTTATGGACATGGAAGTGGTGGATATCTCGTTTTTTATGGAGCTTTGGTCTCGGGTTCTATGTTTGGAGTGTCACAATACACACATGGAGCTTTGTCTTTGCTAGTTTCCAATTGGGTTTTTGGTTATTACACGCAGAACACAAATGAAAGTGGTGGTCTGCCACTATTCACGCAGTCGACTGGCTCAGCCGCCGTGGTCAACCGGTAAATCCATTTTTGCCTAGGGTTGGAGATAGTGTACCCTTACCCCTTTTTGGGGTCGACCGATCACTACTCCCAGTCGACCGGTAATCTATATTTTGGTCCGATTTACTATAGCTTTCATTTCCTTTTTTTCTATTTCTTTTTCATTTATTTTATTTGTAATTTAAAATCCATTTTCTTTTATTTTCTCATTTTCTTTATTTCCTTTTGGCAACTTAGTATAAATAGAACATCTTTGTTTATTTTTAGATATATCTTGTAATTAGTTTAGACCTAGGGTTGGAGAGCTCATTTGGGGATTATTTTGTTGGATTTTCCCTTCTCCTTATTTTTGTTGTGTCAGATCCACCATTAATGTACGCTTTACTATTCATTGTCACTTTTGCCTACTTTTCTTATCTTTGTCCATTTATTTCCATGCTTAGTTAAATATTTCCATGCCCGGATAATTTTAGTTGTCATATTTAATTAGTTGCTTTAATTAATTAGTTAATTTATTTAATGTCATTTAATATTCTTAGGGGCTAATTTAAATCAGATTGTGTCGAATTGAACTCACCTAGGGTTGACGTGTTGCTTTGGTTTGGTAATGGAGTTTACGTATTTATTTCGAGTGTGTTTTCCTAGTTATTATGCCTAGGAGATTTAATGGGGTATATCATGTATGCCCCATATTTACGACCTTCCGTGCGTAATTTCTGGGGTATTTGTTGACGCCAAAATCTTATTAGTCTTTTATGCGAATTTTGGGGTGTGACAACTCTTGATTTAATTAATTGACGAAACGAGACGCAATCTTAATAACTCGTCGACCCATGTAACCATTCTATACTTATTAACTCGGGGTGAGGGATATTAGACGCAACCTATAGTTTTTATTCTCTTTGTTAATTTTGTTTAAATACACTCACCTGGTTTATTCTTTTCCTTTTGTTATCTTTTCTTTTTAGTTATAAAAATACCTTTTACACATTTATTTTAGGAATATTAAACCAATTAAATTCTAGTAACTTGTCTTTGTGGATTCGACACCCGGACTGGCCGTTGTACTCCCTTAAAAGAGTGTAGTCATAGTTTAGGTTTTTGTATAGAGTTGGTGAGCTGAAAATAACAAACGATCGGCGTCGGTGACGCGACATCGCGGCAAAACCCAGTCTAAATGTTCTCAACGCCAAGATTCTCAGTATAGGAGGGTTTGTCACACTCAAAATCAGTGGCACAAGACAACTCATCATCACTCCATGTGGGGGCAACAAAGGGTTGACTTGGGGTGAAGTCAAACTCTCTCTCACACTCAGTTTCATTTAATCTTTGTTCAAGACATTGGAGGGCTTCATTTTGAATTCAAGTGGCTTTCTCTTGATCGAGTATAAACTGTTATGACAGGATTTCGAGAGCGGATGTGGATGGTGGTGGTGGAGTGATGGGTGGTGGTGATGGTTAAGGTGGACACAACTCACTATTATCATGACTATATGGATAATACTCATATGATGTGTGGGGAATGGGGTCAAGTGTGTCATACACGGGAGAAGCATCTCCGTGAGAGACAAAAGGTTGATAATCAGTGGGTGCATAGTGAGGGAACTAATCGGGAGGAGGTGCACTAGATTTCCTTGACGATTGTTGGAACGTGTGAGGATCCACAACATCGGGTGGGATTCGTATTGCATGGAAGGGTGACCAGACCTCCACGAATAGGGTAATCACACAACTCGAAATTGGATATATCATAACAATGGGACAAGGTGGATTACTAAACAGTGTCATATGGATACACATGTTCCATAGTGGGCTCGCAGGGATATGAAAAGTAAGGGCACTCATGGGACATGTGATCGTCATAAGAACAATGGGTGCACAACAAAGTATGTGACACGTCGACACTTGACACCAAGGGTGATGGAATAGGAGGTGCGTGGATAGATGGTGAAACAATATCAATGGTACTCGTGAGAGAGTAGAGACCACTAAGTATATCATAAAGAGACGTCTCAAGATCACTCTCACACGTGTCGCGTGACAATGGAAAATGATCAAAGTAGTCCCGTAAGGGACGTTCGTCGGCCATGATGAGAAAAATATTTTTTTTTTGAATTTTTTTAAAAGCAAAGAAAATATTTTTGGATTTTTGTAAAAATGAAAGAAAGAAATTTTTTTGGATTTTCTAAAAAATAAAGGAAGAAAATGTTTTTGGATGTTTTTAAAAAATAAAGGAAGAAAATATTTGTGGATTTTTTTGGAAGAAAAGAGTGGGAAAAATAATTAAACTCTTTGAATTTTAACGAACTCACTAAAATCGACTAATGAAAAATCGAATTGGACACACACAAGTCAAGGATAAATCCTAACTATCACATAGCCAATTTTTATCTTCAAAATTAGTGAAAGGGTAGTCAAATTTTAATTAAGTCCGCGGGCGATAAAAAGCACGAAAATTATCTTTGTGATGTCCTTTGTAAAAATGTTCTCGTATTGGGCTACCTAGCTGATTGATTATAAATTTAATGATGACTAGGGTAGCACAGAATTGGTAAGCGAGTGAGTCGGGTGATGAAATCCCTTCTCGTTTGTGATCGAGTGTAGGGCTTAGTGATTTAATTCATCACACCATTCGAAAATAAATACGAGAATAAAATCACACAAGATTATGTAATCACACACAAAAATTGACTCGCTAACAGGAGAGGCGCGAGGGTTTTAGAAATGTACCTCCCACTGTTTTTACACCGTGGCGTGATGAAAAATTTGAGTCGACTGGGGGGAGATTACGCTTATCTCAGTCAGCCTCGGGAGTTCTACCGACCCAAAGTAGAGAGGCTTTTTTTCCTCCCCTTTGGATGCCCTCTCTCTACCTTGTTCGATTTCCCTATCACATGTTTCTTCTTTTTATTACAAATTTAAATGAAAAATAAATGGTGTCTCTAAGCACCGTAATACAAGAAAAATAATAGAATCCTAATACAAGCCTTCTAAAATAATGAAAAATGGTACTAAAATGAAAAATGCAATACAAATGAATCACAAAATGAGGAAATCCTCTCAAGTGCTTCAAGCTCCAATGATTGGCAATGGCGCCATTTGATAGAGATGACTTTTCGTTATGTGTCATTACTTGAAGCTCCTCTAATCAAAACGTTTAATACCTGCAAAAATATATCAATACTAGAGTGTAGTGGTAAGTAAGGGAATCAATCCAAATCTAAGGATGAAACATGTAAGAGAAGAAAGATGTAATCATTTGTTTATTTATTCTCTTTTTTGATTCTTGCATTTTCTATTATTTCAGCTATTTCAATATTAAAACAATTTTGAGATTAAGATGAAATAAGACTACTAAATCAAAGATGTAAATAACTAACTAAAAAGTAAGTGAAGATACTACGTTAATCTAACTAAATAAAAATCTAAAAATATGAGATGGGTGAGGAAATGAAAGTGAGGACTAATAAAGGATAGGATGAAACCATATATTCTAGTTAATTAAAATCAAATAATTCATTAAAATTAATTATCCCAAGTTAGTATCAAAATCACAAATCAATTCTCGTTGCAAATGTAATTTTGACATTAACATTTTAGAATAATAAATTTAACACTCCTACAACTCTTGAGATGTAGATCTAAACATCATCTAACAAATCACCCGCTAGGATCGATCGATTAAACTAGTTTAAATCATAAAAGTAAGCCTAGAGTTAAAATTAAAGGAATAATACCACACTTGAGACACCCCTATATCTAGTTCGAATCTAAAATGGGTTGCATTATATCAGATATTTTTTACATTCGAGAATTCGGGGAGTAGCGTCGATGATTTTCCAAGTTTTAACCGATTAGCTATAGTTTGGGTCAATAATGGGTAATTATAGTAAGATTGAATGTTCGCGGTATCGGGGTATGAATTATCTTTCCTAAGATTCACCTAAGATAAAGTCTAGCATATATAAACGAGTGTATATGATTATGATGTGTTACATAGTGATATGTTAATATTGTTAATTGAAATCCCGGGGAGTAGGTACATTCCTAATGTGATTCAGGGTGGTTGGACTTATTGTAGAGCGGGGAGATATAGCTCGGGTTTTATTTTCGCACAAGGAAACTAGTGATAGTGAGGGCGCGGTAGGGTATGTTTTTTTTATATAAGATTGGATATGTATACTTTTATGCCGAGAGAAGGGTATTTGGAATGTTATAACTGTGGGATTGAAGTTATATTATGGATTAAGGGCTAGTAAATGACGGGTTTCATTTCGTGCGGTTAAGCACGGGTACAGGGTGTATGGGCGCATTAGTTAATTACATTCTCTTAAGAAATTTGTGTATCAATGCTAAGGGTAAGTGATTACGGGGCTAGTTGAGACTGGGAGTACTAGGATCATCCGAATTTCGAGGACGAAATTCCGTTGTAAGGTGTAAAGACACAAATTTCCAATTAAGTCCATGTATTGTGTTGGCTCAATTCCGGACAAAAACATTTATTCATAGGATAGTATGTAATTGTAATACTCTCAAGCCTATGAAGTGTTTGTTGAAGACGTAGCGGCAAAGAATATAAAACTTCATCAAATGTGTCGGTTTGCATGCCTCGTTTCTACGCCATCAACTATAGTTCCATGCTCCCAAGGTATGAATGCAATTATATATATATAAGAGCTTGGAACAAAGTTTAATGGGTGTTAGGTTTAATAAAAACTGTGTTTTACTTTCAGAAAAATTTAATTAGAACTTTAAATTAAAGTATATAAAGTTTCTGGGCCAAAATCGAATTTTTCGTTCGAACCAGGTTTCGTTCGAACGAGTTTGCCAACGAGTCTAAACTGGTCCATCGTTCGAAATGTCGTTCGAACGAGATTGTTCGTTCTAACGAGGTTTCTAACGAGATTCTAATGAAGTCCATACTGGTGCATCGTTAGAAGCTCGTTCGAACGAGAGTTCGTTCGAATGAAATGTCGTTCGAACGAACTGCTAGGCGGGAACAATTTTTTGGCAGTTTTTATCCCACTTTCCCACTTGTTTCTTAACTGATTTTTTCAGACTTTATGAAGGACGGGAATCACATTTTCCAAACTAACTTTTCCAATATATTTCCATCTGTAAAGGGGGCTTGAAGGTAACCCCGAGATTAGGGATAAATTCCCAATTAGCAACAGTGTTCGAGATTAAGCAACCGAGGCAGCTCAAGCGTGGCAACTAAGCGAGACAGCTTGACGCGGAAGCTCATATTTTAGCTTGTTGTTTTAGTCACATTGTATATTCATTATTGATTTCTGTAAGCTTTAACGGTTGTAATGACGTAACGATAATAACAAAAGAGTTTGTATGAGGTCAAACGGTACTTGCGAGAGACCAGGCTTGGCAGGGCCTGGGAGAGCTTTCATGCTCTATCGAATGACCTCACTGTGGGAACTTTAGAGGGACCTGGTTTGGAGGATTGAGAAGTAAGGCACTGTTGGGTCTTGTCCTGACCATCTTAGATACACCTGGTAAAACACCGAAGGACCCTGACTGTGGAACCTCATGCGGAGCAGCTTGGAGTTCCATCGGGCGTTGAGTCATAAGCCAAGTAGCCCTCTACTTAATGTCACATCTACTATAGGTGATGTCACTAGCCAGCTAAACAATTTCAAACCTGCACTTGAGTAAACCACCGTGGTATTTGGGGCTGTCAGGCAGTTGGTGAGCCACCTCTGCGACAACAACCCCCTGACACACAGTGGTTAGGCAAAAGGCATGTCTTGGCATTTAATGTTTATGACGTGGAGACAACTAGTGCATCAGGCATTTAATGTTGTGACATAAAGTATGAGGGATGTCTTTCATAGTCTTTAATGACTGAGTTGCCTCGGGGGTGGTGTGGGGGGCTATTTAAGGACCCCAACCACCTTTGAGGAGGGGATCCCTTTTTGAGAATTGAAAAGAGTTATTGCAAACCAGAGAGTTTACTCACTCACCATTGTCATTTATTATAAAGCTTTTAATACTTGACAGAGATTTATAGAGGGTGTTTGGTGTGTTTCTACCTGCCTACCAAGGTGTATCTAGGCTGCTTACTTCTCTCTCCCTCTAGCTAAGCGACTTCTAAAAGTTCATTATTATTCCCTGAGTTATACACGAGAGTTTTGATCCAAAGCTTTGGCCAATTAGCTTATCATTACCATTCTCGAATAGGGGTTACGCCTCCACCTATAATCTAAAGTACCCTCTTACATTTGGCGACTCCGCTGGGGAGGCATCCTTCTAGAGAAGGAGTATGGCGCAGGATAATGCTACTAGAAGACTCAATTTCGATGACATACAGCATAATGAAGAACAGGTTGCGAGGGAGCAGGAGGCCCTAAGAGATGGGGATCCTCGAGTAGAGGTACCGCTGGCTCCAACAACGATAGGCGTCCCAGGGGCTGCACAACCTTCCACGAGCGCAGGGCTGGGACCTGCCCAGATGGCGCTCCTCATGAGAAAATTTTATGAGTTTTTGCAAACCCCAGTAGCTTCAACTATGTTGGGAGGATTGGAGGCTAACGCCTTCGTAACACCCGGAGTGGCCCCAGGGGCCCCACCAGGGGCAGGCATTACAGGAGCGGTCCCAGCAAGTGTACCCTCTGTTGTGAACCCAACTGTGGGCGGCTCAGGAGTTTCAATGGCACAACCGATAACGTTCGCTCCGGTTGCAACGAGCGCTCAACCGTCGGCCCCGTTGCAGGTGGCCCCAGTAGCCTCGCCCTTGGAAGAAATGAGAAAAGAAATGCAGAAGGAGATGCTGAAGTTCATGCAGGCTTCCTCGCAGGCTGTGGGCGAGGTGGCAGCGGTCTACGACGACTTTCAGACACCTTACCTCCAGGAGTATAACGACGAACCCTACCTGAAGGACTATATTCCCCCCACCTTTGAAAAATACTCAGGGAAGGGCGGGAACCCGAAGGAACACATTAAGCGTTTCGTTGAACACTTGGGGGCGCATTGCAATGACAAAAAGCTTAGGCTGAGGGAGTTTTCCAAATCCCTGACTGATAAAGCATACACTTGGTACTCTCACCTGCCTCCCAATAGTGTCTCCACGTGGGAGGAGATGCATGTATTGTTTGTCCGAAAGTTCTTCTTGGCAGAAGATGAGTTCACCCTAACCCAACTTGGCAGGGAGAGGCAAAGGCCAGGAGAGGAGGTAGTGGCCTATATTCGAAGGTTTAGGGAAAGGTCCCTCGATGTGAGGGAAGAAGCTAAGGAGGCCAGGTTACTACAAATTTGTGCTGAGGGATTACTTCCTGAGTATATCTGTCACCTGATCAATGAGACACGCGAGGGAACATTTTCAGCATTCTTAAAGTTCGCAAGAAATATATCTTTGGTGGTGCGACCTAGCCCGGTAGTAGCTCCCATGATGTTCAGACAGCCGATACAACCCATAGGGGGAAGGTCTCAGGCCCCACGGGTGGGATACGTCGAGAGAGAAGATGGGGGCAAGGCTCAGAGGAAGGACAACAAAAGAAAGTTCGGAAGGGATAGAGAAGACCCGCCACCGTTGCCTTGTACGATGGAGGAGGCTGTGAGTTGCTATAACGCAATGGTCCAAGGCGGAACGGTTTACGAACCAAAAGGCATCCCAGCGGAAGAGCCCGACGCGGCAACTAGGGCCAATCCCAAATACTGTCAGGTTCATCGAAAGGTCCAGCATCCAACAGAAAGCTGCTTCACGCTGCGAAGAATCATCGACAAGTACATGAAGATGGGAACATTACAAATCCCCCCGCAGAACGTCAATAATAACCCGCTCCCGGCACATGGGGCCAATGTTGTAACGGCCTACGATAAGGAGGCAGAGAGGGAGGGGGGAGGGGCAACAATGGAGTTCGATAAAGCACTGGAGCATTGCACTAAGGGAATGGCTAACGTAGTTCTGGCTTATGATGAGGCAAGTGCTAGGGACATAGAAGACGCCTACAGCATTGAGGGAGAGGAAACGGACCCAGTCATAGAATATAGTGCGGTTTCAAAATCTCCAAAGTTCACTTGGTTCTTCGACCAAGTGGGAATCCCAAAAGAGAGAAGAATGGAGATAACGCAGGCGATCTTGGATATTGCGAGAAGAAATGCAGTCCCCTCGCTAAGGTGGAGGGGACCCATGGCTAGGCTGGTAAAAAGGTTCCTATCAGAGGTAACGTTCAGCGATGCGGATAGAGCTGTAAGGTTCCCCCATAATAGACCCCTGTATGTAACGGCCAGTATTAACGGGGTTAGCTTTGTCAGGACTCTTATGGACGGGGGTGCTTCCATCAACATTATGCCAATCAACTCCTTCCACCCGGCTAATATTCCGGAAGAAAGGTTGGTTGCCATGCCCTTGGTAATCTCGGGCTACGATAATCAATCTTCCAAATCCATTGGGTATGTAAACGTGGGGATAGTGATGGGAAATTTGGGTTCCCATATCAAATTCCATGTAATAGAAAGCGCAACTTCCTATCATTTGTTAGTAGGGAGAGTATGGATGCACAACCAAGGGTTAATTCCCTCAACGTACCATCAATGTGCCAAGGCGAATATCAAGGGGACAGAAGTAACTATTAGGGCAACTAAAAGGCCTTTCGCTATTGAAGAAGCACACTTGGTGGATGCAGCCTTCTATACAGAGCTCGAAGAGGACGTGCGGGTCCTAACGAGGAGAATGGAGGGAGCATGGGTCCCCTCAATTAGAGAAAGAATGGGACCTTTAAACGAGAGTGGCGAGGGGAAGAGGAGCGAGGAAGCATATTGTGCGGTCCCTCGACCCTAGAACATTCCGAAGCAGCTCAAAGAGAAGATGAGACCTAGGACAGACCCGGGCGAGCATGAGGCCCAACGACAGAGCATGTTAAGTCGTTTTTCAGGGGAAAGGATCGCTGAAGCTTCCAGAGAAAGGAAGAGAAAAGCCGTAGCAACAGCCACCAGCAGGCAATGCAAGAAGATTGTCACTGAAGAGGGAAAAGTGGTGTACCGCTTGTAATGGTGTGAACGAGCGGCCGAGAAGATTGACAAAAAGGCTGACCCGATATATGAGTGCTTTTTAGTGGATCAACGGGGGCAGTGTATGGTGATAGACAACTCCAGCATACAAGAGTTCGTAGAAGATGTCGCCGAAGAACCAGACTACATGACAGACCAACCAAGGTCCCAGGCACAAGAGTTGGAGCAACTAAACCTAGAAGGAGAAGGGGAAGACCCAAGGCCTATCTTCATCTCGAAAGATCTTGTTAAGGAGAAACAAAAAGCCTTGGTTGACCTGATTCGGGAATTCATAGATGTCTTCGCATGGAAGTATACTAAAATAGAAGCGCTGGATGAGGAAGTGAGCTGCCACAAGCTGAACGTGATCCCTTCGGCTATTCTAGTAAAGCAGGCAACAAGAACGTACAAGCCTGAAATAGATTTAAAGATCAAAGAAGAGGTCCAACGCTTATTAGCAGCAGGGTTTATCAGGCCTATACAACATCCCCTCTGGCTATCCAGCATTGTGCCAGTAGGGAAGAAAGACAAAAACCAAATAAGGATCTACGTGGATTTCAGAGACTTGAATAGGGCTTGCCCTAAGGATGAGTTTCCCCTACCCTCCATCGACAGTTTGATAGACGTCACGGCTGGTCATGAGATGTACAGCTTCATGGATGGATATGTGGGATACAACCAGATCAAGATGGACCCTTCGGACGCAGAGAAAACAGCATTCAGAACACCGTTGGGCAACTTCATGTACAAGGTAATGCCGTTTGGACTTAAGAACGCCGGAGCTACGTACCAAAGAACGATGATGGCCATTTTTCATGACTTCCTCCACAATTTTGTGGAATTTTACGTGGACGACTTGGTCATCAAATCGAAGAAGGAAGAGTCCCATCTGAATGATCTAAGGAAGGTGTTTGCTCGGTGCAGGAGGTACAAGTTAAGGATGAACCCGTTGAAGTGTGTCTTCGGGGTAACAAGCGGTAAGTTTTTAGGCTTCGTGGTTAATCGGCAAGGGGTACAGATGGACCAGGACAAACAACGGGCAATCCTGGAAATGCCGTGTCCAAAAACGGCGAAGGAGCTGAAAAGTTTTCTCGGTAAAGTCTCCTACCTTAGGAGATTTGTGCTTGGATTGGCCGAAATAACATACCCACTGATGAAGCTGCTATGAAGGAACACGAAGTTCAGATGGGAGGAGATTCACCAGAAGTCCCTTGTCGGGCTGAAGAAGCTGCTCGTGTCACCACAAATAATGGTTCCTCCCCAGGCGGGAGCTCCGTTGCAGCTATACCTCACATCCACCACGAGGTCCGTTGGGGCTCTGCTAGCAGAAGAAGTAGACGGGCAAGAACGGCCGGTTTATTACCTCAGCAGAATTATACATGGGCCAAAAGTTAGATATACTAGTTTAGAAAGGCATTGTTTAGCCTTGGTCTTTGTAGCACAAAAACTTAGGCATTATATGTTGTCTTTTACCATTCATATTGTAACTAGATACGACCCAATTAGGTATTTGCTCGCAAAGACTATATTGATTGGTAGGGCAGCTAGATGGTTCCTCATTCTCTCTGAATATGACTTAAAATGCGTGGTCCCTCGCACAATCAAAAGCCAGGCGTACGCTGACTTATTGGCTATCTTCCCTTCAGGAACATTTGAGCCACCTAGGGAAGACATTCCAGGAGATGATCTGCAGGCCAATTACCTGGATGCAACTGAGGCAGAATGGATGGTGCAGTTCGACGGATCTTCGGCAGAGAAGAAGGGGGGAGAAGGGGTCGTTCTTTCAAAAGGGATGGAAGAGATTTGCCTTTCCTACAAACTAGATTTCCCTTGCTCTAATAACGAGGCAGAGTACGAGGCGTTGGTGCTAGGGCTTCTAGAGGCTCTTCAGAGAGGAATCCGTTCACTCTGCATTAAGGGTGACTCGAACTTGGTAATTCAACAGGTAAACGGAGAATATGCGTTGAAACACATGAGCCTGGCGCCCTATAGAGCAATCATTCAAAGGATCCTCAACCAGTTCCATCGGACCAAGATCAGGAGACATCCCAGAACGATGAACCGCCATCCCGATGCCTATGCCACTATTGCCCAGAAGATGATAATGAAAACCAATGAGACTACAGTTGTGATCCAACGAAGAACAGCCCCTTCGGTAGTACAGTCAATATTACCAATGGAGGAAGAAGTAGGCTGGAGAAGGGATATTAAGAAACAACTGGAGTCTGGTGAGGGGGCGATGGGGCTAAGAGAGTTGGCCCAATATTTTACATGCCAGGGTAATCTCTATTTTAGAAATACAGGAGGATGGCTGTCAAGATGCGTTAGCCCAGAGGAGGTCGAGCAAGTATTAAAGAAAACGCATAACGAACACTGCGAAACGACCGAGATACCTCTATACAGGAGAATTCAAAGGGAGGGGTATTTTTAGCCTAGAATGAAGCAAGATGCGGCAGAGCTACAACGGAAATGCAATAAGTGTCAGCTATTCTTCGAAGCAGCTGAGTGCCATTTTATTGAAGCTCAAGCGGACTAGAGGCATCCCTACATCGACTTCATCCAGGAGGGGGTTGTCCCAACGGAGAAAATAGATGCAATGGGTCTGAGGCGAAGGGCTCCAAGGTTCTACGTCCAGGAGGGGCAGCTTTATCGCAAGGGGTAATTTAACAGGCCCTTACGATGTGTCACATGGGAAGAAGCAGTGGAGGTCCTCAAACAAGCGCACGATATAGCACATATAGGAGGTGCCAAGCTGTATGATCAGTTGATGACATTGGGGTATTATTGGCCAATAATGGAGAAAGACTCTGCCGAGTTTGTTCGAAAGTGCAAGACTTGCCAACTGCATGGGAATATGATCCATGCCCCATCGGCAGACTTACACTCCCTATCAACGCCCTACCCATTCCATACTTGGGCGTTCGACCTAGTGGGGGCAATCCACCCCTCTTCGAGAGGCAAGATATGGATACTAGTAGCAACAGAATGTTTCACAAAATGGGCCGAGGCAATACCACTCAAACGGGCAACGGCTGGGGTGGTGAGCAACTTCATCAGAGAATACATCATTTGCCATTTTGGGATCCCAAAAGTAATTCTCTCCGATAATGGGACCCCCTTCGTCAATTCTGAAGTAACAATGCACACGGACAAATACTCCATTGTTCATCACACTTCAACAGTGGCATACCCAAAGGGAAATGGCCAGGCAGAAGCAACTAACAAAACCCTGATTAATATTTTAGCCAAGATGATGGAAGACTTTCCAGGGGCGTGGGATGACAAGATACCAGCTGTCTTGTGGGCCTATCGAACAACCAAGCGAAAACCCACAGGATACACGCCGTTCTCTCTTGTCTATGGGGCTGAGGCAATCCTCCCAGTAGAATTGGAAGTTCCCTCTGCTCGTTATGCCTTGAGAAGTAGCATGCTCCCTCACATCAGACATGTACAGCTGGAAACGTTGGATGAGCACAGAGATAACTCGATGCAAAACTTTCAAATATATACGAAACAACTCTCCAGGGCATATGACAACTTGGTGAGACCAAGGAGGTTCGTGGAAGGAGACCTCGTATTGAAAGCAGCAGTGAAGCACATCAGGGGACTTCCTCTACCAAAGTTCGCAGCCAACTGGGAGGGACCATACGTTGTAAAGGAAGCGCATGACTCAGGTTATTGCTTAATTTCGAAGATAGAAGAAGACAAGCCATTTAAGATTAACAATAAGTGGCTGAAGGTTTATCATGTGTAAAACAATCAAGTTTGAACTGAGGTTATGACTATGTATTGTTATAAATATACAAGTTTTGGGTGACATTCTTTTTTAGAATAATGGAAGAATTGCAGAAACACAAAACTCTATAGCACACAACAGTAGTCACAACATGCGAAGGGATTGAAAAGTATATGTTCTTCATTCATCAATAATACAGCATTACAAAATTTCTTTTGGGAGCTATTGCCCAAGAATTACATAGAGAAAAGCAGTAAAGGATCTGTATACAAGAAGTAACTACTCTAAAAGAAAAGATAAATCCAAGGAAGAGAAAAAATCTCCAGGCAGGCCCGAAGAAGCTGCTGTGAAAGACCGTTGGGCGTTAATGGAAACCTCCAGCCTCGTTTGCACTTGCGTAAGTTCGATCAGGAGTCGCTCACGCTTCAGTTTGGTCAGGCACAAAGCTTCTTCGGCATCCTTCACCTCTTGATCCACCGCTTCCAAAAGAGGTGCCAATGCGACCAACCTAGCCTCCTCAGCTTGCTGGTCCTCCTGGTGCTTTCGTAACACCTCCCTCTGGCCAATTAGTTGCTGATTCTTCAAAGTCTTCAGATACGTTATAAGCCAGTCAAAATGGAAACCATCACGTCCCAACTCCTTCAGAAAACCCAGAAATTGGTTAAGAAGGGATCTGGTAACACTTACAATAGGGGTACCGGCAATTTCAGCAACAATGATCGCCATGCCTTGCAGTCTGTGACTCATCACATGAATATTGGAGCGCAGGCAATCTGGTGTAAAGGTCTCAAGATGACGATTCACCAGTTGCTCGATCACCAAGCGATGGTTGACAGGCATTTGAGGAGACTGCCGAAGCACCATGAGGCAGAACGCATGAGGAGCCAGGTCGGGAAGAGGCAGCTCACACCCAGACTCGCTCTCAGCTGCAGCACCAGTCGTAGAACCTTGATCATCATGAATAGAATTTTTCGAAGCATCAGGTTCTCGGAACGGCGAGCCTACAGGTGAGAGGACTGGGGGTGAATCTTCCCGAGCAACCTGAAAAGAAAAGCCCAAATAATGGAATTGTGAAAAAATCTTAACAAGTGTTTTCGTTGTTAAGTCACCATTATAAGGTGGAGTTTATGGAAAAATCTTAACAAGCGCTTTCGTTGTTAAGTCACTGTTATAGGGTGGAGTTTGTGAAAAAAATCTTAACAAGTGTTTTCGTTGTTAAGTCACCATTATAAGGTGGAGTTGATGGAAAAATCTTAACAAGCGCTTTCATTGTTAAGTCACCGTTATAGGGTGGAGTTTGTGAAAAAAAAACTTAACAAGTGTTTTCGTTGTTAAGTCACCGTTATAAGGTGGAGTTTGTGAAAAAAAGCTTAACAAGTGTTTTCGTTGTTAAGTCACCGTTATAAGGTGGAGTTTATGAAAAAACTTAACAAGAAGGAAAATATACCTCAGTCACAATGGGAGTATATGAGGCAGCTACAGGGACAGCAACCGTTGGGGGAGAGATTATTACCCCAGAAGCCGTAACGGGGTCCCTGGACGCAGAAGCCTCCACGCTTGGCAAAACTCTTGGCAAAACTCTATCACCCGTATAGGGAACAAGGGCCAGCATATTGGGTTCATCATGAGAAGACACTGAGCCCTCAAACAAAGCCACATCAGGAGGGGGTGTAAACACACCAACCTGGGCCCTCACTACAGGAGTTGGTGCAAGATCAGGAGAAAACTGTGCACAAAGCCAAGTGTTAGAAAAGAAGAATGGGCACAGAAAATATGAAGAAATAGCTCGACGTGTTACTTACCTCAGTTATGGTGCTAAACAAAGGAATGACAGTCGGGGGTCTCATCAGCATCGTTGGAAGAAGAATGCTTGCCAACAACGAGGACACTTCAACCTAGGGTACCCAAAACATATCACAATTCAGTAAGCCAAATAAGGAAAGAGTATGACCGAAAGGACTACAGCAAATAAATTATAGAGCACATCATACCTCGGGCTCACTCTCCTCAACAAGTACAAGGGGCAGAGGAACCTCAGGTGAGGCCTGTAAATCAGAAGGGACCAAAGGTGTTATCTCGGGATGTGCCACTTCGGGCAGGGTTACCACTTCAGGCGAGGAATCACTCGCAGGGTCAACGGCATCACCTCCCGCAATGACTTCCCTCGCACGTTGGCTGACTCCACGGCGAGAATACGTAAGCCCTGTCATGGGGGAACGGGGAGGAGTCACATCGGTATGAGATGCACCGAAGCGTCCCCCCACAAAAGGGCTCATGGGAGGACTGGAGGGGTCTGGTCTTTCTATTTCAACTCCCTGCAAAACAGTTGTCAAAAAAGGGGGAGGGATAAATATACACACAAGTAAAGACAGTCGTCCTTAAGCAAAAAGTAGATAATAATTAAGTCAGCCATACATACCTCCGATTCAGAAGGAGAACGAGAAGACACGACCACGGGCGAAGAGGGAGGAGTAGCAGCAACTGATGGGGCAGGGGTGGATTGCACCTCAGGGGTCGAGTGTACTTCAGGAGTCCATTTCTTCTGGGACTTGGTGCCCAGAGTCTTCTTCCTCGAGCTAGCTGCACTAATGCTGACCTCTTGAGGAACCCTGGAACTCTTCCTCTTTTTAGCCGTTGGCTCTGAAGGATCCACCACCACCGTGGGGAAAGCAATGGAGGAAGGGACAACGACTGCATGCCGTTGATACTCAGCATTTATTCGGTCCAGTTCAGCCTGGGCCTCCCTCCTCACACGCTCAGCCATCTCAGCAGGCATGGGAGGGGGAACGGAGGCTATGGGAAGAGCTGCCACGGGAGTTTGGGGCTTGTGGGACTGCGATTTTGATTTAGATGTCCCACTCTTGGCCGTTCTTGCCTTCTTGGCAGGTGGTTGAAAAGCCCCCTCGTCGGTAGTAACTGCAGTAGAGGGGGCAGTCTTATTCGCAGCAGCAGCTTTGGACTTTGGCGTGGCAACTGGGACCATGGCACAAAGTGGGGGAAGCTCGTTGGGAGGTGCTTTGTGGGTTGAACTTAGAGGGAATTCTATCCCGAGTACAGAGTTTCCTTTTAGCCCCAACTCCAGGGCAGAAAATGAAGAAACGGGAGGATACACAGGCTCTCCCTCAACGAACTCAGCAATTTCAGCTAGTTGCTTCGGCCAATACTTGGTGGCAAACAGAGGGGTCACATCCCCATGCCTGGTAATACTGGGAATGGTGACACGCCCAGCCATTGTTGAAGATATCCCTCACGTAGCAGTCGAAGAAAACAAGGAGCATGCCTCGCCAAAGGAGACTTTAGGGTTTGATGATTGGAAAACTGGACGTGGCACCCCCTGGTCAAACCCAAACTGACGACTGCATCGGTTGGGGTTATAATGCTCGCTCGTGTATCCCCACTCGGTGTATGAGGGCAGATATCCAGGAGAAAGCAGAAGAACCACAGCAAGCGAGGGATCCTCATTGTCAGGAGAAGGGTCCTGTATCAATCTGGCATCATGATGGAAAAATTTACAAGTATGAAAAAAAGCCTCTTCTTGATAGGGCCTCATAACGAAACTCTCAAAACGATCAATCACGGAAATCAACTCCTTTCGGCTTTGCCTCTTATGATAAATGAAGGACCGAGGAGGCAAAATTGTTTCAGCCGAAGGAGGACTATTGGGCTTGGCCGCTACGGCAGGAAAGCGGAAGTAGAGAAAGCTAGTCAGAAGCACACTGTTGGCAAAATTGGCCAAGTTATAACGGCCAATGGAGTGTTCCATGTCAAATAAAGTCCTGTCCAACCAGGTGTACAGGGATCCTAAGGCAATTGCAGCCAGGGGAAGCTTTATGCCTCGAGCTAAGCGAAGGGACGGGTTGATGAGGTCTCTTCGGGGCTGATCGTTGGGCTTGCCCGTCAAAAGGAAACGGGACAAAATCACAAGAATGTAAACAGGAAGCTCCAACGGCGTACCTTGACCAGGGGAAGTTGATGAAGAACTGCCTTCACTAGAACTCTGGAAGAAATAATTGATCAAGGGAGAAAAAGTAGCTTTATTGGAAGAACCGATGCAGCTTCGGCATATGCGATCCAACTCCAAATGATCCGCAGTCTCTTGAGCATCAAGAGCTTCATCGGTATAAGGCTCATGGCCTGTTGCATCAAGGCCCAGGAGCTCACACACATCCTCCAGAGTTATGGTAAACTCACCCCAGGCAGCAATGAACGTATGAGTATCCACATTCCAGCGAGAGACCAGTATAGGCAAGGCAGCGTTGTTCTTTGATAAAGTAAACTCACCAAACCACCTTGCCCGTTGCAGCCCAATCTTAGTAAGGACATCAGTATAAGAACTCTGCATGTGAGAGTTCCAGGCAGCAAAGTGCGCGGGGGATCCCCCGGGTGCTTCAAAATCAATATGGGACCATGGGAAGTCCCCTCGCTTTACGCGAAACCTGAGAGTTCCTTCTGGGGGAAGAAATCCCCACTTAGACACCTCTTCGTCCTCATCACCCAACAAGAGGGCGTCAAACTTGGAGGAAAAGCAGACGGCCTTACAGGCAACAGCAAAGCCATCACCCTCCCCAAAAATGGGAGAGCGACGGTAAAATCTCAGTTGTTCTTAGCGAGCAGCACCCAGGGCGGAGGCAACAGTGGTGGTGGCAGATGGAACACTGGTGGCAGAAATGGTGGGGTTGCTTGAAGACGCCATGACAAACAGTGAAGCTGTAACAAAGAAAGCTTCGAGAGAAAAGGGATTGAGAGCAACAATGGAGACAGACGATCACAAGTGGTGGTATAGCTCTTACAACAATGGAGTCTCTCTCTCTCTCTTTCTAAAAAAAAAGAAGCGACAGTCTGAGGAAGAAGATAATAACGAAGGTAAGGAAATAGGCAAAGAAGAAGGAAGAAGTGGAAACAGACACCTGAGGCCCACGTGTTTAAGGTTCAAAGTATTTTGAACATGGCTGTTGAGACTTTCGAGTTTGGCGTTTAGATTTCCCCACCCTCGCACGTGCAAGGCCGCCTGTAATCATTTCACATGAACACGTGGCACTTCGGGAAGTGCTGTGACAGTTGAAAAGACAGCGCACGTCATTAATGAAATAACGCATAGAGAACAGGAAGCGATGCCTTCTTCAGCAAGCTTGAGTTTTTGGCGCCAATCTTTTTGTCAGACTTATCTAATAAGGCTCCAACGAAGAAGATGTTCCAACGGTTACACAACGAAAAATCCATCAAGATTGAGTCATTTCGTGCAGACATTTCTTGTCCCAACAAATCTCTCCACGAGGGGGAAAATGTAGAGGGGGCTTGAAGGTAACCCCGAGATTAGGGACAAATTCCCAATTAGCAACAGTGTTCGAGATTAAGCAACCGAGGCAGCTCAAGCGTGGCAACTAAGCGAGACAGCTTGACGCGGTAGCTCATATTTTAGCTTGTTGTTTTAGTCACATTGTATTTTCATTATTGATTTCTGTAAGATTTAACGGTTGTAATGACGTAACGATAATAACAAAAGAGTTTGTATGAGGTCAAACGGTACTTGCGAGAGACCAGGCTTGGCAGGGCCTGGGAGAGCTTTCATGCTCTATCGAATGACCTCACTGTGGGAACTTTAGAGGGACCTGGTTTGGAGGATTGAGAAGTAAGGCACCGTTGGGGCTTGTCCTGACCATCTTAGATACACCTGGTAAAACACCGAAGGACCCTGACCGTGGAACCTCATGCGGAGCAGCTTGGAGTTCCATCGGGCGTTGAGTCATAAGCCAAGTAGCCCTCTACTTAATGTCACATCTACTATAGGTGATGTCACTAGCCAGCTAAACAATGTCAGACCTGCACTTGAGTAAACCACCGTGGTATTTGGGGCTGTCAGGCAGTTGGTGAGCCACCTCTGCGACAACAACCCCCTGACACACAGTGGTTAGGCAAAAGGCATGTCTTGGCATTTAATGTTTATGACATGGAGACAACTAGTGCATCAGGCATTTAATGTTGTGACATAAAGTATGAGGGATGTCTTTCATAGTCTTTAATGACTGAGTTGCCTCGGGGGTGGTGTGGGGGGCTATTTAAGGACCCCAACCACCTTTGAGGAGGGGATCCCTTTTTGAGAATTGAAAAGAGTTATTGCAAACCAGAGAGTTTACTCACTCACCGTTGTCATTTATTATAAAGCTTTTAATACTTGACAGAGATTTGTAGAGGGTGTTTGGTGTGTTTCTACCTACCTACCAAGGTGTATCTAGGCTGCTTACTTCTCTCTCCCTCTAGCTAAGCCACTTCTAAAAGTTCATTATTATTCCCTGAGTTATACACGAGAGTTTTGATCCAAAGCTTTGGCCAATTAGTTTATCATTACCATACTCGAATAGGGGTTACGCCTCCACCTATAATCTAAAGTACCCTCTTACACCATCTCTTAGAGAGTGTTTGAGAGCAAAAATGGTTTAGGAAAATGTTCATGTTTTGAGTGTTATTTTTCAAAGAGAAAATCCTTCACACTCTAGTTTACACCCAATTGTGTTTAGTCCAAGTTCTTATTTACATATCAAATTGCTTGGAGTTTTGGCACCGGTTTGTCTCTACCGAATTGAAGAAGAGAAGTTTTGGTTTGCTTCTACATCCATCAAAGAAGAAGACATTTTGTTGTGATTCTACCCACTTGGAGAAAGGCTCCTTGCTTGGCTGACGGTGACCATAGAAAGTCCTATCGGTGGATTCCGAGACCGCGGTGGTGTTCCAAGGTTATCCGCTAGGAAGAGGTGTCTACGAGAAGAAGCATCGAGGCTTGAGAGGGATCGAGTATGTCGTTGTAAGTCTATATGTCTTGTACTTGTAATTCCGTATCTACTGGATTTGTGGCTAGGGTCGTCCGAGGTTTTTTCCCGTCTTGGGTTTTTCCTCGTACATCGCGGCGTAGTGTGATTGGTTTATTTTATCTTGCTTTAATAACGTAGAACGCATGCGTAGACTAATTCAAGATAAAATTCGGTTTAATATATCACACTCAATTTAATTTGGGACGAAATTGAATATTGGGTAAAGTTTGTTTAATTCAAGTCATTCATTAAAATTTGGTTTCGCCTAACTTTGTTGAAATATTGATAATATGACTTAGGCAAATTCTAGGACTTGGATTAATTAATTGGTTTAAGTGAATTTATTAATTGTTCAATTTTATTGAACCATCTCATCTTCGCTTCCGCATATCTAAAAAGGAAATTACAAGCATGCGCTTACATAAGGGGGGAAGTATGTAACACCCCGAAAACTCAAGGACATTTAATTAAATAATATTTGGGGAGAAAAGGAATTTATTTCATTTGGAGGAATTAAATTCATAATTTGAGAAATTTTTAAATTTGAGGAATTTATTAATTTGGTGAATTGAGGTTTAATAGTTTGGATTATTTTGTGTCGCATTTTGAGGTCAATAATTTGGAGAATATTATAAATTAATTCGGAGTGCACCGTTGAGTCTGGATGGGTCAAAATAGTTGGAAATTAGGGACCATAAATACATAGTGGGCTTCAGGACATTTCTAGACATAATTGATCCCCCAAATTAAGAGTTTGGGCTCTTTTTAGGAGGCCCATTGGCCCAAAAACGGGATTTGAGTTTTTAACCTAAATTGTGAAAGGGTAAGGCAACTTAAAGTCATTTTAGAACACTAAAATTGGGGAGAGCTTAAGAGGAGAGCCCTTATAATAGAATTTGAGGGTTTTGGAAGATTGCTTCAAGAACAAGAGGAGATCATTGATTCCAATCCATCATCTTCATCAAAGGACTTGGTTCTACAAATCTAAGGCAAGTGGCTTAACTTTCATCTAAATTAATTGCATTTATCTATTCATATCATAGTGGGTGTGATAAGATGATATGATTTTTGGGTTAGTTGATATCTAAATTGGGTTTTGCTGGGTATGATTGAATTGTAGAACAATTTCTTCAATTTGAAAAAGAATATGATAATGTGTAAATTAAACATCATTTTAGAAATTATTTTTCGACGTTTAGATCACAAAAATGGAGATTTTGTTCGCATTTCCCCGTAGAAAATTTCATTTTTTTAATTTTGTTCTTTGATGCATTTTCTCCGAAAGCGACTCCAAAATTCTCCAAAACGGCATTTTAAAAATCTGGGCAGATTCCTGGGGCAAATTTTAATTTAGGGTTTGGGATTGTGAAATTTAATCATAGATTACTAGAGGATAAATCCAAAGAGAACTAAGGTTTAATTCGTGATGTTGTGAACCTCGTATTTGAGTGGGTAAATTTATTTGATAGAAGTTTTATGATGAATTGTGAAGATTTAAATGGGGAATTTAGGGTTTTGTTGGAATCTTGAGTTTTATGAAAAATGTGAAAATATTTTTGGGTTTCATTCCTTCAATTCATCAATGGCGCTAGATATAATGAAGGGAGTTGTTCCTTTAATTTATCAATGGCGGTAGATACGAATGAAAGAGAGAAAATCTGAGTAATTCGAACAACGTTATTTCCACAAAACCTTTTCCAAATTTAAATTCCCACCCCTGGTTGGCTAAATGCTTAAAGCGAGAAATTTGTAAAGATAGATTAATGAGGATGCTAAGCTCATTGAAAGGAATCGAATAATGAATTGGGAATTTTGAATTTCGGGACAAGAGAGAGAGTCCGGGTATAATTGGTAGGGTGGTACCAATATAATGAAATCAATTAGTAAATGATTAATTGAAAATTAAGTCGGACCATAGACTTGTGTGTTTTAGGCTTGTGTATGGAACTAGTACACCGATAGCATGGATTCAAGATATATATATATAAAGTGATATGTAGTATATATATAATATGATTTATAAATATTTGTGTGAATAATATTTATAGTAAAGCATACTAATATTAATGCTATCTTAGGAGGTTTCGCGATGTGGGGAGTCCCCTGGCTAGCGAATGCAATGTGAGTATAATCTCTAGGTCATAGCGTCTGTAATTAGGGGTGAGCCATTATTGTATGGAACGGGCACTTTTGGGAGGAACTATGGTCGCCTCCTACGCGAGAGTGATAGCATTTATATCTGACATGCATGTCAATGTTGAGATATAGCTATACGTATATATGGTGTGGATTTATATACAGTAAAATACATGGTGTGAAATGTATAATTGATATAACTGGTGAGATTGTTATATGATATCAAATGGGAACTGATTTAAATAAGTTAGTGTGAATAATAACTTATAACTCATATACATGATGTGAATCGTATAAGTGGTATAACTTTTGAGAATGTTATATGGCATTGAATGAGAAATGACTTAAATAAGTTAATGAGAATAATAACTTATAAAGTATACTAAACCCACTAGGGATAGAGTAATGGGAAATCGTGGGATATATGTGACAAGACTAGTTACGGGGTTCCTCAAGAGAGTGTGCGGTATTAACTTAACTATGAAGAGCATTCATGCATTTTAATTTCCTGAATTTAAATTCCCTTATTATTTATTTTCAATAGTTTTGGGTTCTAACCCTTGCTATAAAAAATTTTCAAAAACTTTTAGGTGTCTAGCCACATGGACGCCATAATTTTTCTATTCCAAGGTTACGCATCTGCGGCATATGTAGATGTTGCGGGACTTTGACTTTGTCGCTTCGATCATTTCATTCCTAGAGTATGATGCAATCAGTATTTTCGTTGGTCATGTCACCCTAGTTATTACTTTTGTTCCAGCCATATGATGTATTCAGTTTATTCCTCTTGTGGTTTATTTTTGTTATTTGATTTTTAGTCGATGGTTATCTCTGCAAGTATTATATTTATTCATGTCTAGTATTGTTCATTTTAGTGTTTTTGTGAATGGTTAGTTAAATATTCTTTCGCATGATGTAGTTGGGATGTTAAATAAAAAAAACATAAAATTTGGCACCATGACTTTTAAATACTAGGTGGTTAGTAAGTTTTAAAAAGTTTTTGACAGTAATACTAAGAATGAACTAGATGAGATTCATGTTTAATTTGATATAGGACTCATCACCTGGTATTTTATTAGGCGGGTATCACAAAGAGCTCCATAACCTCATTTGTTTATCGGCCCACTATTGCTCTGCCTTCAATTGCGTTAGACTTGGAGAAAGAACCAATTTCCACTTCTTCGTCTGAAGAATCCGTTGGAGTTGAAAAAGATCTGAGAGTCTCTTCTTCGTTGGAAACTTTAGATATTTCTGCCATTCCTTCATCCCCACTAACAGTCATGGGTAAGATGAATATTCCCAACTTGATGGATGTTCCCTCATCTCCCACTACCAAGACTATCAAAGATGTGACACCAAGAAGTCTAAGGTGACTGAGAAGGTTCCCCGGGTTATTGAAGAAATTAATATTGTTTCTCGTGATATAAGAGGTTGAAGAAAGGTCTGCTTTCTAGCTAGCCGACTCAGGCCATGAAGTCAACTGAAATTGCCAATATTGCTGAGTTAGCCAAAAAGTCTTTGTCCAAAATAGGTGGAATTGAGAAAAAATTTGTTGCCCTTAACCCGAGTTTGGCCAAGAAATTAATAAAGTCTGTAACTTTACCTACAAACAGGTTGACAAATTTTCCATTGACCAGATCCCGATTAATGGAAAGGGCTACTCAAAATTTGTCTTTGTTAAACCTTGGCATTTTATCTTGGTAGGATATAACTTATGTTTTTATATACTTACCGTTCATTTCTCTTACAGTTCTTGTTCGACTTTAACCAAATGATGGAGAAAGATGACCAAATAAGAGCATCCACTTCTTCTGATGTGGAGGAAGCCTTGACAAGTTTGTAGAGATCTTTGAAAGCATCTGAAAAGGCATTAGAGAGAGAAAAATGGTCCTGGTAAACCAATATCCTTGATGCCAAAAATGCTCGTAAGAAGGCTAAGGAATCACTATATGAGATACATTGGCTAGCTTTGAAGCTGAGCACAGGGCAAAGACTGTGTAGGACAAGTTGACCTTGAATCAATCCTCTCTTCAGATTATAAAGGAAATAATTATTGGTCTGAAGGCTAGTTTTATTGCCGAGAAAGCCAAGAGGAAGAAAACCAAGGAAACTTATTTTGACAATGAGTGGGAGAAGGCTATTTCAATAACTTCTGCTCAGATTTCTTATGTTAAGAAGAAGTATTTTAAGGATGGATGGTTGGGGGCTTTGGAGGAGGTCGGCACAGATAAAGACTCTGAGTTGTTCCAAAGACATGACCCAGGCCCACTCTAAATTTGGATAAGGAAGCTGATGACGAAGAGGATTCAGGGACTTCTTCTTTGGCCCCTATTGAATCTACCATAGCCCCAAATATTTTGGCCAACCTACCACCTGCTCAAACTAATCCTCATGATAAGGAGAAGGTTTAGCTTTCTTAGTCTATATTTCTTTCAATCATGTATTATTCATGGATCAATATTTTCTGCTTTCTAATATGTATATCTCTTTGTAACACCATTTTCTATTAATAAAAGGACTCAATGTTTGCTTACTTCATTCTTCTTGATGTTCTTGTTGTTCTTTGCTGGGTTGTCCTTAGTATAATTATTCCTATCTATGCTTTTGTGTCCTCATATTCATAATTTTTAGTTTGTTGTGAGGATGGAGAGGATTACTTTGATAAATCAGATCTACTCAGAGATAGCTGCCCTGTTGGAGAAAAAAACAATTCCCTGAGGGATGAGCTTGACAGCTTAAAGAAATCAACTGTTATTAATCCTAATGAAGGTAATTCTTTTTTAAAAGAGGAGAATGCTAGATTGTTGGAGGATTTGGAGTCCTTGCATAAGGATAAACCTAAGTCAGAGCAGTCTTCCAGAAGAGCAATTATTGTTCAACCAACTATTGAGGAGAAAAGAAATGAAAACACTTTAGTCGACTAAGCTTGAAAGAGTGCGCATGCGTTCAAATAGAGATATTATTTAATTAAACTCAGTCTTTATCAATTAAATCCTAAACATGCAACTATATGTGATTGAACCAGATGATAACTCATGCAAGAACATTCAAACACTCATATGTGAGGAAAAATCCCCCAAAGGGGCAAAACCATTTATTTTCATTATAATATTGTAACATACAATTTCTCGAATTACAATGAAAATACAGTAACACAGAATTACCCGTAGGTGTCGGATCTATAGTCGGCGGCTGGAAGTTTCCCTTTTCAGGAGGGCAGCAATGAAGAAAAAGGACGATCTTCTCCACAAGGTTATGAACAGACACACGTATGTGTTCTTGGGTTGCAAAACAGATTCACAAGGGTTTGGCTATGTGGTGTGAATCAAACAAGAGTCTTGGGACTCACAAAGGTGAAGACTTAGAGTTTTTGGACTCTGATAATCGTCTATGAAAGTCTTACTAAACAAATCCCCGAAGTTGGTTTATAAAATAAAACCTGGCCCTAAAAAATATGAACACGATCTGCATGATTTTATCCCAGGCGGATCGGTCCGCTTCTGATCCGGACCAGTCTGAGGTCGGATCGGTTCTTTTTAGAAAAGGGATACTTCAGTTCACAATCGGTCTGGGGTCTACTGGATTGAAGTATAGGCGAATCGGCCCGGCTTGAGGAGGATCGCTCCGTTGTCGGATCAGTTCTTTTTCAAAACGGGCGGATCGGTCCGAGGGCGAACCGGTTCCTTTCTAAAACAGGCGGACCGGTCCGGCTGTCCAGAAAACTGATTCCTCGAATTCTTTGATATTCGGATCCGTTGATGACGATGTGATCTTGAATTTCTTCAACGATGTAACGGATTATGACATACACATAAATAATGGACAAAATGTCCTTACAAATCTCCCCCTATGTCTATGCCGGTACAAACATAAAAAATCTGAATTATCAAATATTAAATTGCCTATACAAATCTACACTTCCATAAACCCAAAACTGAAAAGGTACAAGTGAATAAGACTTCATCGTTTGTTCTTCAACTCTTCAGGAATAATGTTTTTCTCATCAGGGTGTGCAATTCAGAGATCATCAAAGAAGTACCTACACACATGAGAAAAAGCAAATACCACGTCACATATCAAGTTTGAAATGAGCTAAACATAGATACCAATTTAAAAAATAGATCCTTTCAAACTCAAAACTCAAACTCAAAACTCACTCCCCCATAATATGATAATTCTTCTCCCCCTTTTTATGATGTCCCCAAATAGACAAATATGAGAAGCAGAAATAGATGTACATGGAGAATGTCACAAGGGAATAAACCACTATTTTTGAATTTTTCAAAATTTTCACACAAAGAATATAAACAAAGAAACACACCATGAATGAGCATAAAACAACCAAGTCGATGATAGCGTAAATGAATGGGAGTGATTAAATTCGATAGGAAAATCAATGCATACAAACATGACATATGTGCACGATGAATATCGGATACTCCTAACGAATGAACTCAAAATCTTCCTTCGGTGAATTTTTTTTTGGAAATATGAGACATTGACTCAATCAAATCAATAAATCAAAGCTCAAAGTGATTTTCACATCAATAACGTCCAAAATGATTTCATACTTTTTCAGGACTTTCAAGGAAGTGCAAACCTGTTTAAATTCTCCAACCAAACTCCCTCATAGATATTTTCTTGTAGAGGTAATCTAAATTCTCAAACTTTGGAGAATTGATGGTGAAACCTAATGGCCCATATTTGGGATGTATTGTTTATTTATTGCCTTTAAATTTTTCGGGCTCTTTTAACCTATTTGGAGCCCGGATAATAAAATTCCTCCATTTTTTATGTTCTTACCCGTTTTCAAATAATCACACCGTCTCACCAAAATGGTTTTTACATGCATTCCAATCTTGTCAAGTTTTATCACATATTGTATGTTGTATAGACAGAATTGAGATCGAAACACTCAAGCCAATATGGGATAGACAAGTGCAATAATCAAATATAGCCGTGCATGTGTGCAATAAAGGAGATAGGAGTCAAACATGTAGAGAGATATCACTAATCACATCTCAAAGACTCCAAACAATGTAAAGTACATGGATGAAATGATGTAGCGTCTCAAATCACTATCAAATAGTCACATGGATAAATGGAATGAAATTGTGACTCGGCTATCTTAAATGCTCATCCACAAAAGGTGCAAAAAAATACAAAAAACTTTTTGGATTTTTCAAAAAAATTTAACAAAATAAAATCTTTTTGAGCTTTTCTAAAATTTTTATAAAAAAAAATCTTCTTGGAATTTTCAAAAAAATAAAGAAAAAAAAAACATATGATACAAGCTTTCAATAGGCATCAGATGATATGAAATAAATGCATCCTATGCTAGACACGGACCAACCCTTCAGTCACCTGTGCAAATACCCAAAGACTTCCTAAGACTCTCGAATCTAAGGGCATCTAAAGGTTTCGTGAAAATATCGGCTGACTGACGGTCGGTGGGAACAAAACTCAGGGAAACGACTTTCTCCTCAACTAACTGATGTATAAAGTACTCGCGTATCCTTATGTGCTTTGTGCGCGAATGTTGAACTGGATTGCGGGATATGTGTATATATCACAGGAAATAGTCATGGTGTCCCGTGAAATCCCATAATCCTCAAACATTTGCTTCATCCACAAGATTTGCGTGCAACAACTCCCGACGGTGATGTACTTAGCCTCCACAGTGGACAAAGGACAAGAGCAGAACCAAAATAGAAACACCCACCAGAAGTGCTCCTACAGCCATCTACATCCCCATCCCAATCGGCATCTAAATAGGCGGACAAATGGTCATTGGTATAAAAGGAATACCAAATACCATATGAGAGAGTCCCACTCACGTATTTGATAATACGTTTTAGAGCGAGTAAGTGTGACTCTTTCGGGGACGCCTGATATCGCGCACAGACTCCAACACTAAAGTCCATGTCGAGACGACTAGCAGTCAAGTAGAGAAGACTACCTATCATACTCCGATACAAGGTTTGCTCTATGTCCTTGCCTGAAGTGTCCTTACTAAGCTTGATAGAAGTACTCATAGGTGTACGTGCATGCTTAGTGGAGTCTAAACCAAATTTCTTCACTAGGTCTCTAGCATACTTGGATTGGGAGATGAACATCCCATCCTCTAGCTGACGAACCTGGAAACCAAGGAAGAAAGTAAGATCACCAACCATGCTCATCTCAAACTCATTTTTCATCTCCTCTTCAAAGTGATGAGCATGTTGAGAGCACGTGGATCCAAAGACTATGTCGTCCACATAGACCTGGGCAACCAAAATAGCACTGGCATATCTTCTGACGAACAACATCATATCAACTCCCCCTCTTCTGAAGCCACGGGCTAAGAGATAGGAAGTAAGCCTCTCGTACCAAGCACGGGGTGCTTGCTTCAAACTATACAAGGCTTTCCTCATATAGTAGACGTGCTCCGGGTGCTGAGGGTCTTCAAACCCTTTCAGTTGTTCCACGTAAACCTCCTCCTGTAGAATGCCATTCAGGAAGGCACTCTTGACATCCATCTGATATAACTTAAAGCGCAGATGACATGCGATGGCGAGTAGGAAGCGGACGTACTCAAGCCTTGAAACAGGAGCAAATGTCTCCCCAAAGTCTACACCCTCTATCTGTGTGTAGCCTTTAGCGACCAACCTAGCCTTGTTTCTGATTATGGTACCATTTTCATCCATTTTATTCTTAAAAATCCACCTGGTACCTATCACATTAGTCTCACTAGATCGGGGGACTAGATCCCAGACATTATTCTTTTTAAACTGAAGCAACTCATCCTGCATAGCAGATATCCAGTGTTCATCCTTGAGTACTTCTTTATGATTCTTGGGCTCGACTTTGGACGTGTAGCAAAAATGGCTGACAATGTTCTCTAGCTGAGCACGAGTCTTGACCCCTAGAGTGGGATCACCAACAATAGCAGAAGGTTCATGACTCTTGCGAACCCAATCAGGTGTGTCCCCTAACACAGGAGTAGGGTCCACAAAGTGTAAGTTAAGGACAAGTAAATCACTGCCATAAAAGTCCTCATCCTCACACTGAAGGTTAGGATCAATAACCGTTGGAGGTTAGTCATCTTGCACGGTGACGTTTATGGACTCCATAACCTTAGAGATCTTTAGGTTAAAAACCCGGTACGCTCTACTATTTGATGAATAGCCTAACAATATTCCCTTGTCGCTTCGGGAGTCAAACTTTCCTAATTGCTCTCTATCACGTAGGATGTAGCATTTACTCCCCAAAACACGAAAATATGCAAGGTTGGGTTTCTTGCCAGTCCACAACTCATAAGGTGTCTGAAGTGTGTGTGGACGCAGGTAAACCCTATTCACCATGTGGCATGCAGTAGACACTACCTCTGCCCAAAATCTCCTAGAAATATTACGACCTAGAAGCATAGATCTAGCCATTTCCTGGATCGTCCTATTCTTTCTCTCAACAATCCCATTTTGCTGAGGAGTCTTCACAGCAGAAAACTCATGTTTGATCCCAAGGCTATCACAGTAGAGATCTACTTTTTCTTCCTTAAATTCTATGCCGTTTTCACTACGGATCCTATTAATAGTGACTCCATGTTGATTTTGTAGGACACGACACTTGGTCGTTAAAAACTCAACAGCATCGAATTTCTCCCTCAGACCTATAATAGAATATCTGGAGAAATCGTCTACCATCACGAGGATATACCTCTTACCACCTAAACTCTCAGTACGAGTAGGACCCATAAGATCCGTGTGAATTAGCTCAAGTACTCGGGAGGTGGTAATGGAATGCAACTTCCTATGAGGGCTCTGAATTTTCTTTCCCAACTGACAGGGTCCACAAACCGTGGAAGTTGACTTTTCAAGAGATGGTAAGCCACGTACTAGGTCCTTTTGACTAAATGAGTCAAATCTCTAAGGTTCACGTGACCTAAACGTTGGTGCCACAAATCCATAGGAGTGATCGTGGTGCTGTTGCAGACAAGTGAGGAAGTGGGCACAGTCCCATAGAAATTATCCTTTGTCCTCACCCCTTGCACTAAAATTTTACCGGCTTGATTGTAGACATTACATGCGTCCCGGTCAAACTTTACTGCAAAGTCAGCGTCGCACAACTGGCTAATGCTGAGAAGGTTTGCTTTCAAACCTTTGACGTACAAAACATTTTCTAGCTTAGAAAATCTTGGTAACTCTATAGTACCACGTCCTACAATTCTAGACTTGCTCCCATCTCCCAAGGTGACTCTACCTTCCTTATACTCCTCTAGGTAGGTAAAAAAAGAGACATCACCTGTCATATGTCTTGAGCACCCACTATCAAATTACCACTGAGAGGTATTATGTTCTTTGAGAGCTATATGAATAATAAGGGATTTCTTATCCATCTTAGGTACCCAATAAGTGGTAACCTTTTGTTTACCCTTGTTGTTGTTGGTTTTAGCCGAGATGTGAGAAGCATTCACAGACGGTAAAGACATTCGTCATAATTCCTCCATCAAACTCTATGATGTGGCAGCTAAAAACTCAACACGATCTCTCAGACTGGAAAACTCATAAGTATGATGTGGTGGAGCAGTAGTACGTCGTGTCTGACCCAAACTATAGCAAAACTCCCTCAGGTGACCTTTTCTTTTGAAATATGTACAAAAGAACACATCCTTAAGTGGACCTTGGTTTGCTTTTCTTGGTCGAACTCTCCTTCGTGGTATTTGGCGATGGCCATAAAGAGTTTTAGTAAACTCAGGGACTGGTCCAGGTGCAATTTGAGACATGGAGGCACCATCATAACCAATTCCCTGCCGATCACCAAAACCTAAAGTGGGGCCAAGGAGCATCTTTCCCATCTTCCCAGATCTGTCCTCAATTTGTACCTTGACTTACTGTGCTTTCTCAAGATCATGAGTAAGCTGGGCTACAAGGGATTCAAGTTTCTTTCGAGTTTCCACGGAGGTATGAAGCTCACTCGTAAGACTAGACACTTGTCTGGTCAAGTCCCCTCTCTCTTTTTTAAAATAACTCTCTCTCTCTAAACAAACTCTCTTTCTCAACACAGGTAGACTCTCTCTCTCTTAATGTAGTGCAGGTGGAGGAATCTCTCTCTCTCGCTTTTCTTAAATCTTCCACTAAAGCGGAGATCCTAAGAACTAACACTTTGTTATGCTTTTTAGTTTTAAAAGACTCGGAATATAGCTCGGCATAGGCGCGTTGAAGATCACTCTCGCTCTCACTTGTGTCATCCTCCCCCTCACTCACATCGATCTCACTGTCAAGGTGTCCCTGTGATGGATCATCCTCATCGTCGTGAGGAGTACTAGAGGTGCTCACATGACTAGCCATGAATGTGATGAAATTGCAATCATGCGGTGACTCATTTCCGAAATCCACCGACTCGACCTCACTGTCGTCACTAAGGGTAGCATTAAGGACAGCTTTGCCCTTTTCTCTGTTCAGCCTAGTAGCACACTCAAAGGCTCTATGACCCCTACCGTCGCACTCAAAGCATCTATCACTTTCTTTCTTAGGAGGATCTTTAAAAACTTTTTCATTTTTCTTTTCAAATTTATTTTTCTCAAATTTCTTTTTATCTTTAAAATTACCATTTTTCTTGAATTTGAGAATTCTCTGGAAATTTTTAGCAAAAAGGGCCAAATCATCTAAATCAAAATCACACTTAGAATCTGACGTATCTGTCTCTCTTTTTCTAGATGACTCTCCCCTCTTTCTTGTCGACCGCTCACTCTTTCTCTCTTGGGCATTAAGTACAATTCCCTTATCTTTAGGCTTAGCAGTTTTAGGGAACATATCAATTTCATATGTTTGCAAGTCTCCTACAAGTTCCTCCAATTTTAGCATATTTAAATTACCCATAGAATTTAGCACAGTGACTTTAGGGATAAAACGCTTAGGCAGAGAACGAAGGATCTTTTTAACAACTCTAGCATTAGGAATATGTTCACTAAGATTAAAGCTAGTATTAACAATGTCATATAGTCTAGCATAAAAATTATCAAAACATTCAGTCTCATGTATGGTGATTGTTTCAAATTGAGTTGTTAAATTTTGCAATTTAGACTCTTTCACAGCATTAGTTCCTTCATGGGTAAGTTGCAAAACATCCCATGCCTCTTTTGACGTGGTGCACGTCATTATACGTCGGAACTCGTTAGGTGTGACGGATCTGGAAATGGCACTTAACCCTTTAGAATTGAATGACGACCATTTAAATTCTTCTTCAGTCCAAGAGGTGACCGGTTTTAAATTGGTCACATTTTCAACAGTGACGGAGGGAGGTGTCCACCCTCTTTCTACTAAAATCCAGACACGTTCATCAATGACTTTTAATGCAGATCTCATGCGGGCTTTCCAATATGCATAGTTTGTCCCGTCAAAAACTAGCATTTTATTATTTAATTTCTCCATTATGAACACACTCATTTTGAAAAATTAATTTTTTAGAAAATTGATATCTTAGAAAAAGTTTGCGAAAAATTACACGGTAAAGTTATGTAACTGGCTCTGATACCAATTTGAAAGAGTGCGCGTGCGTTCAAATAGAGATATTATTTAATTAAACTCAGTTTTTATCAATTAAATCCTAAACATGCAACTATATGTGATTGAACCAGATGATAACTCATGCAAGAACATTCAAACACACATATGTGAGGAAAAATCCCCCAAAGGGGCAAAACCATTTATTTTCATTATAATATTGTAACATACAATTTCTCGGATTACAATGAAAATACAGTGACACAGAATTACCCGCAGGTGTTGGATCTGTAGTCGGCGGCTGGAAGTTTCCCTTTCCAGGAGGGCAGGAATAAAGAAGAAGGACAGTCTTCTCCATAAGGTTATAAACAGACACACGGAATTGTTCTTGGGTTGCAAAATAGATTCACAAGGGTTTGGCTATGTGGTGTTAATCAAACAAGAGTCTTGGGACTCACAAAGGTGAAGGCTTAGAGTTTTTGGACTCTGAAAATAGTCTATGAAAGTCTTATTAAACAAATCCCCGAAGTTGGTTTATAAAAGAAAACCTGGCCCTAAAAAATCTGAACACGAACTGCACGATTTTCTCCCAGGCAGATCGGTCCGCTTTTGATTCGGACTGGTCCGAGGTCGGATCGGTTCTTTTTAGAAAAGGGCTACTTCGGTTCGCAATTGGTCCGGGGTCTACTGGATTGAGGCATAAGCGGATCGGTCCGACTTGAGGTGGATCAGTTCTTTTTCAAAATGGGCGGATCGGTCCGAGGGCGGATCGATTCCTTTCTAAAATAGGCGGATCGGTCCGACTGTCCAGAAAACTGATTCCTCGAATTCTTTGATATTCAGATCCGTTGATGACGATGTGATCTTGAATTTCTTCAATGATGTAACGGCTTATGACATACACATAAATAATGGACAAAATGTCCTTACAAATCTACTCAGTTAAAGGACAAATGTTGCTATTGCTGATCTTTTACTTCAGCTGAAAGCCAAAGATTCTGCCATTGCTGACCATGCTACTCAATTAAAGATCAAAAGTGATGTCGTCAATAAGCTTCAGCATCAAGTTGAGAGATTAACTTTCCAATTTCATAAATAACCCAAGGAGGTTTGGATGGAAGGTTATAATGAGGCTTTATCCCATATAAATGATCATTTGGCTCAGAGCAATCGTGAAACGTACAAATGGGGATGGACCAACCTTTTAATTTTACTGAAATACAACCAAAATAGTAACCTCTGGCACTGGAATGACCCACGTTTTCTTGATTGTGATAAGCCTCCATTCACATTGGACAAGAATTATATTCCTCCTAATGTCTTTCCCCAATGTTTAATAACCAAATATTTTGGGGACTATGTCCTTCATAATGAACTTGAGATAGTTCATCCTTCACATTTGATTAACCAGTTGAGCCTAGTAAGAGGCGGATGCTGAGGGATTTTAACTACATAAATTCCCCATATACTTTGGATGATCCTCCTGCCGGCATGGATAAGGCCCAATGAAAGTGTCCAGTCGAATGATTTTTGTATTTCTTATTTCATTGTAATATGTTGAATATTGATGAAATGAAATTAAAGGTTTCTCTTTGTCATCTTTGTATATCTTTTTTGGTCAACTAGATAATTTGCTATGACTATTTAATCAGCTTTATAAATTAAGTTTGTGGTTGATATTAATCTTGTCCTTAACTAGATAGTCTTTATAGAGACTAGTTAGTTGATCTTAAGACTATTGAACCTCCTTAAATTTGAAGAATGTGAATATAAATTCATAGATTCTACTAATGTTGTTTTTGGAGAAAACTATAAGGAGTTTTTTTAACATTAGTTATCAGCGAAAACCAATTGTGTTAGGAATATATGTGTGTATTCCTTTGTTTAGGAATGTGTACAAGTATTCCTATTTTTAACCCAGTCAAGTAAAACTTGTTTTTAACTCTTTAAGTTGTACACAAAGTTTTACAAGCTTCTTATTCTTAACTTGTCAACGATGAAGTTATACATGAAGCACTTTTCTAAAGTTGGAAATGTTTGGAAAACTAAGGCATAAACTTTTCTGGAGTCGGAAAAGTCTTAAGACTAAGGCATAAACTTTTCTGGAGTTAGAAAAGTTTGAAAAACTGAGGTGTAACTTTTTATTTATGGTGCCATATACTAAAAAAAATAAAGCAGGAAATAGGATCATGACTGAAATAAATTTCTTTTCATTAACTGGGTGAGTTTAACTGAATGAACTAATTACATGGGCATAATAAAAATTATTGATAGTACTTGCGAAGATGGTCGACATTCTAAGGAATCTTGAATTCTTCTCCTTCTAAAGTTTCCAGTTGATAAGTTCCCGGTTGGATTTCTATCGAGCTACGCTAAGGACCATGCCAGTTGGGTTCCAACTTATTGTTCTTCTTAATGACCTTTTTTTTAACCAGATCTCCTCACTCCAGGTTGGTCGGCTTGACTCTCTTATTATAGAACCTTATTGTATGTTGTTGTTAAGCATCCATCCAAATAACAATGTCTTCTCTAACTTCTTTGATTATATCCAGATCTAGTCGTCTCATCAAATCGCTTTTGGGTGAATCAAAATTGAGCACACTATTAGTCGGTAGACCTATCTATGCTGGTATAACTTCCTCAATGCCAAACGTGAGCGTGTATGGTGTCTCTCCCATTGCTACTATCGATGTGGTCATGTAAGCCCAAGGGGCACTATAGAGCTCATTGATCCATTTTCCCTTTGCATCATCTAGTCATTTCTTGATACCATTAAGCAAAGTTGTATTGGTGATTGCTGTCTGACCATTACATTGAGGATGGCCAGGAGTTGAGTGAAGTTTTTGAATTCCTGATCTTAAACAATATTCTTCAAACTCATCGTTATCAAACTATATGCCATGGTCTGTGATGAAGGCATCTGTCATCCCATAATAGTATATTATTTTCTTCCACATGAATTGGAACACTTTTTGATAAGGCATATCCATTAAAGGTTCAACCTTAACCCATTTTCTAAAGTAATCCACTGCGATGACCAAGTATTTGAATCTCCCTTTTGTGGTCGGCAAGGGTCTGATCAAATCTATCCACCAAATTGCAAATGTCCAAGGTGAAGTGATAGGGGTGAGGGAAGCACCTGGCTTTCTATGAATTGCAAAAAACCTCTGTCATTTATCGTACTTTTTTGCGAACGAAATACAATCAACTTTCATCATCGGCCAATAGTAATCTTGCATAGCTATTCATTGTACTAAAGACCTCCCAGCTGAATGGGTGCCACACGAACCTTGACATACTTCTTTGATTAAGTATTCCATCTCTATTGGATGGACACATCACTGCAAAGATACTGTATACCCCCTCCTATACAACATGCCTTTTTCCATGACATAGCAAGTTGTTTTGTATCTTAACTTCCTGGCTTCTTTCTGATCAATAGGAATGGTTCCTGTCTTAATATAATTTTTAATAGTATCCATCAATGAAGGACCCAAATCGATGGACATCGTGTTGACTGCCTCCATGTAAATTCTCCTGCTAGTGAGAATTTCTACTGGGATTGTTCTTCTAAATTCCATGGGCGTGGTTAAAGCTAGTCGAGCAAGTGCTTCTGCTCGATCATTATCCAGTCTTGGGATTCTTACTATTTTCACAGCAGGGAATGAAGAAATTACTTCAATGGTCTTCTTCCAGTACCTTGTCATTATCTCTCATTTGATCCCGTAGATTTGATGCAACTGATGAGCAATGAGCTGTGAATCACTATACGCCACCACTTATTCGGTGCCCTAAGATGATGCTAATTCCAGCCCTGTAATCAAGGCTTCGTATTATGCTTCACTGTTAGATGCCTGAAATTGAAATATCGGGGCATACTCAACATCCATATCATCGGGGGTGTGTAGGATGATCCCTGCTCTAATTCCAATAGGACAAGAAGATACGTCAACGAATAATTTCTAGATCGAAATTTCATTATTGAATTATTCACTTACTAGTACTCCATGCTTGAATATTTTTGGCTTTACTCTGCTAGGCGTTGAGGTTTTTCTCGGGCAGATGAGGATTCTGGCTGGTTGGTGACTATATCAGTTTGCGTTTGAGCTAAGCTATCTTTCGAAGAAGTCGGCTTGGCAGGAAAACTTGATTTTTTTGACACCTCCGCATAAGTAAATTCTATAATAAATTCTTCTATAGCTTTCCCCTTCATCGAAGTTCGAGGTTCATATACAATATCATATTCTCCAAGTTCAACTGCCCAAGACATCAATCTTCCTGACTTCTTAGGTTTGTGTAGTGCTTGTCTTAAAAACAAGTCGTTGTAAATTATAATAGTGTGGGCTTGAAAGTATGGCCTCATTCTTCTAGATGCCTCTATAAGTGCTAGTGCTAACTTTTCCAAGCGTGGGTATCTGATTTCAGGACCTCGAAACGCTTTGCTCGCGTAATACACATGCTTTTAGACTCCTTCTTATGGTCGAATGAGTGTCGCACTGATAGCTAATTTTGAAATAGCCAGATATAAATACAATTTATCTCCCATTATTGGTCGGGAAAGCAATGGTGGAGACCCCATATATTTCTTAAGTACAACAAAAGATCTTTTGCATTTATCATTCCACTCAAAAGTCTTTTTAAGCACTTTGAAGAATTGAAGACAATTATCGGTTGCCCTGGAAAGGAAGTGATTTAAGGCTGCTTCCCTTCCTGTGAGCTTTTGCACCTCCTTTTTACTAGTCGGAGACTGCATTTCCAGTAAAGCTTTGATTTTATCGGGATTAGCTTTTATCCCTTTATGATTAACAATTTACCCCAAAATCATTCCTTCATGTACCCCAAAACTACACTTCGTCGGGTTAAGTTTCATTTGATGCTTCTCCAGTTGGTCGAATATCTGGGTTAACTCGGCGATGTGTCAGCTGCCATATTTCTCTTGGTGAGCATATCATCAACATAAACCTCCATATTCGTATTGATTTATTCTTCAAAACTTTATTTACTAACCTCTGATACGTTGCTCCAGCATTCTTTAACCTAAAGGGCATGACATTATAGCAGTATGTTCCTTGTCTAGTAATAAAGGATGTGCTTTATCTATCTTCGAGCTTATTGTTTATCTGGTTGTAACCAGAATAGGCATCTATAAAGCTAAGCAACTCGTGACCTACAGTTTCATCTACCAATTAATCAATCCTTGGAAAAGGAAAATTATCTTTTGGTCAATCTTTGTTGAGATCGGTAAAACCAATGCATATACACCACGTATTACTCTTCATCTTCACCATCACCATATTAGATAGCCAGGTCGGGTACTTGACATCTTCGACAAACTTTGCTTTCAGTAATTTCTCTACCTCCTCATGGATTGCCAAATTTTTCTCAGGATTGAAAACTCTTCGCTTATGTTTGACTAGCTTGGATTTTTTTACTATATTGAGCTCATGGAAGAGGAAATTAGGGTCGATTCCCTGCATATCTTCATGGCTCCAAGTGAACACGTTATTTCTCTGTCTAAGAAATTTAATTAATTCTTGTTTGGGAGAAGGGGTCAATCTTGAACCAATTTGGGTCGTTCTTTCTGGCTTCTCATCATCTAAGATAATGGATTCTGTCTCCTCCATGACTTGTCCCTTAACTAGATCTTTTTCTTCTCTGGGGTCCAATGTGTCTATATGATAAGTGGTGGTGACCTTCTTGACCTCTTGTTGGTCGGCTGAGGTATAGTAGCATTCCCTAGCATCTTTTTCGTTGCAATTGACCACGCCAACTCCATAGTTAGTTGGGAACTTCATACATTGATGAATAGTGGATGGGATGGACTCTAACTATTTCATTCCCATTCTTCCAAGAATGATGTTATAGGCAGATGGGACATTCTTATCCAACATGAATAAATGAATCCACTCTTTCCTGCTCACTGGCCAAGTGCCGACTAGGATGTCCAACTTGACAGTACCCAAAGGGTATACTCTTTCTCCAGCAAATCCTATGAGTGGTCTATGATAGGGTTCTAGTATTATATCTTTCAGTCCAAGCTTATGAAAGCAGTCATAGAACATTACGTCTGTCAAACTTTCATTATCGACTAGTATCCTTGCAACCCTACCTTTACGAACGATGATGACTAACAGGTCCTCATGAGGATAAAGTACAATACTAGATGATCTTTGTTAACCTTTCTTGGTTAACCATCATCAGAGTCGATCTTGTCAATCTGTCTAACGGTTGGGAAATCCTTGGCTTCATTCAAGTAGGCCTTCCCTTCTGCTATTGAATCTCCTCCTTCAGTATGACCTCCTGTAATAAAATAACATTCGAAGGAGATCATATCGATGCCATCTTTGGCTCTTATGGTCTATTGGGTAGGTTGGGATCATCTCCAGACTCTTGGTTGCATGCTCTTTTGTTGTCGTATGTTCCTCAATAGGGTGAGTTTGATCTCCTCCTGTTATTCTGACCATACTCTTGGTCGATGAATTTGGACAACTTTCCCCTCCAAATAGTTTCTATTTTATTTTTTTTTTAAATGCACTTGTCAGTGGTATGCCTATGATCCCTATGATTTTCACAAAACTTTGAAGTATCCTTTCGATTAGGGGTGCCTTTAACTTTCTCGGCCACTATAGCTCCTTGTTATTCTGAATTTCCTCAAAGATATGATGTACACCTTTAGTGAGGGGAGTGTACTCATAATATCTCTTCACTCTGTCCAGCTTGTCTAGATTATTATTTCTTCTATCCTTTTTTGAAAGAATCATTATAGTGCTCGTCAGCTTTGGAATCCATATCCCCCTGGCATCCATGGCTTCCTCGACGTTCATTATTTTGGCAGCTTTAGCCATCAATTTTGTCATTATTTTTGGTGGTTTCTTTGCTAAGGAGTAATAGAGGTATTTAGCAAGTAGCCCATTCATGAGTGCTACAATAGCGATCTTTTACTCATAATCAACAACTTTTAATTTTTTATTATTAAACCGGGTGATGTAGTCTCAGGTACTTTCCCCCGACTTTTGACGCACAATCAATATACGAGTAACATTTTTTATTGGTTTAGCCCCAAAGCAGAAATAAGAAATAAATTGATCGGCGAGTTGATTGAAGCAAGAAATCTTACCTCTAAGGAGTATATTATACAAAATATGGGTTGGTTCTATGATAGAGCTAGAGAAATCCCTGCATCTCATTTCGTCAGGAACTAAGTAGATACCGACAATGGCTTGGTATTGCTCTATATGCAAAATTGGGTCCATTTTTCCATCGTACTTAGGAGTGATTAAAGGTGTTTTAAATTTTACCGAAGTAGGGTAATCCACAATGGCCGGAATAAAAGGTGATCCTTCGATGAAACTCCGTTGTAATGGGTTTTTATCTTTAGCCATTTCACCAAGACGATCTTCCAATCGTTGCATGGATCCCTTCCAGGACTATCTTTCGTGGCTTTGTTGTGCTTATTGGCAGAACTATCTTTCGAAGAAGTCTGCTTGGCGCGCATAGAACTACTAATACTGACTCTTGATCTCTGAGGGCCTTCCCTGTGGTATTACTGTTCTCTCCAATTGCCCCTAGTTACTCGGGGACCTAGTCGATCAAAAGCATACTCCCTAATAAACCTTTCCAAAGCACTTGACCTTTAATGAGAAAATGATCTATTGTCATAATAGTCTGTCGAATGGAATGATGAAGTTCCTACTAGATGATAAGAACGATCATAGGACACATTGGAATTATAACTCCTTCCAATTCTGGCAGGTGGAGTGGCATATTTCTCCTAAAATTAAAAGATTTATCTTGCATTGTGTGGGCTAATTGTCTGACTGACTCTTGCATCTCTTCCTATAATTTTTCCAAATTGAACAGAGACTTACATCGTCAAGAGGGGAAGGTGATTCTAAAACGTTAGCCACAATAGCAAGACTGCTTTTCGGCTTATTAGTCATCCTCTAAGGAAAAGGATGGACTATGGAGCAAAGTAAGATAGAGAGCGATGTATATCCAGTCATTCCTACAGACGACACCAATCTGTTGATGTCTAAAAATGGATTGATTCCAAATTTATAATCACATATAAATAAAAGAGAAGTAGCCTAAATCACACACACAAAGACAAATTTTTTTAAAGTGGTTCAACTATATTAAATCCTATATCCACTGTTCTTTTATTCAAGGGTTTACAATATCTCATCAATGAATGATTTTAGTTGTATCTGATTGATTTTTCCCCGCTAACTGGGGGAGGATACCTATTTATAAAGGTCCAAAACCCTAGATATGGAATGTCTTTATATTTCCACGCGTTTACATCTGTATAACGTGACTAAGATATTAGCTGTTCCAAGTGGGTTGGCATTCTTATCCGAGTAATGTTTGGTATTCCGATTGGTTGGCTTTCTAGTGTTGGTCGGCCATATAGCTGACTAAGGGTCTCTGAAGCCGATCAAGTCAATTGGTTGGTCATGCTGGATAACTGGTGTACACTTATCATTGGTCCATGTGGGAGTAGAAGTTTTATATACAACAATTACCAAAGGCAAACATAGTTTAGATTGTTTAATCTTTCAAAATAAATAGCTTCAAAAGAATTGTGAAAAGAAAATAAAAGAAAAGAAAAGAAAAGAAGTAATATGTTTATCTTTTGATGATGTTTAGTTAAAGATCAAAGGGTTTTCATAATGAATCCTAGTTATATTTATTTTATCATGACACTATTAATTTGTAGAATCATCAAAATTCTAGGCTTATGTACGTTGTGTTTGTTTGTTCTTTTAGTTCTCTTTATCTTTTCATGTGAGTCTAAATCTTAGTTTGATAAAGTTTTTATATTAAATAGAACTCCTTGAACAAGTTTAAGTGATTGGGTCATAATTCTTTTGTATCTAGTTCACACCCCGTCACTATGTTTACCACATGTCTATTTTGACACATTTATGCCATATGAGTGTAGAAAGCTTATAGTGTTTAGTATCTTTTGTGGTGTTTATACATACATACATATATATATATATATATATATATATATATATATATATATATATATATATATATATATAGAGAGAGAGAGAGAGAGAGAGAGAGAGGCAGGCTACTGTGCACACTAAGTTTGCACAGTAAGTTTGCACATTACCTTTTTAAAGTGCAAACTTAGTGTGCACAGTAGCCTGCCTCTCTCTCTCTCTCTCTCTCTCTCTCTCTCTATATATATATATATATATATATATATATATATATATGTGTGTGTGTGTGTGTGTGTGTGTGTGTGTGTGTGTGTGTGTGTGTGTGTGTGTGTGATTATGCTTCATTGGTATCTTTTGCATATTTATATACATGGTATTATTTGTTTTGAGTCTTTACTTTTAAATCTAGTCCTTGTATACTATTTGTTTGTATCAATATCTATCTTTTTGCGACTTTTCTTTGACATCGCATGCTTATATTTGTACATTGTAGTTGGTATCATTTTGCTATCGCACCATAGTTGGTATCTATTATTCTTTGTGTGGATTAGTTGTTCTTATGTTTCCAAGTTGTTTTATTGTTTATTGTATCACTCTACACCATTGCTTGATATTCTTGTTTTTTCCTTTATGCTTAACCCTTGTCTCATTTAAGGGGGGGGGGGGGGGGGGGGGGGGGGTTATTTTAACTAGGGAGAAATTAGTGTTTTATGCACCTTAATCTTTATCTCTTCCTGAACAAAAAGAGGGAAAAGGATATCTAACTCTTTTCATGAGGGGGAGACGCATTATTTAGGGGGAGACGTCCTTTCTTATGTAGATATTGTAGACAAAGAGGATTTTCTTATGCAATTTATATATTTATATTCTCTATTCATTTTATGGTGTGTTTAAGTGTACAGTTTACAATTATGCTGCCAAGTTTTAATGCATGCAAAGCTACTCAGAGTTTGTGTGAGTCATGCGTTTGTATTTTTCCCTTTTGAATTGGGCTTAAGTCTTTTAGAAGAGCTTGACAACCGGTTAGGTGTTTTTATTTTTGGTTTTGTCCTGGAATAGCCAAGGGGGGGATTTTTTAAGGACAAATTTTCAATTGAGTCAATTTATATGTATTGTCTTAATTTTGAACAAAACACTTTGATTCATAGGGTAGAAGTCGTGTTTGTGACCTTTCAAGCCTATGACATGTTTGTTGAAGACGTAGCGGTCACGACAAAGAGAACACATCACCATATCGTGTTTCGTGCCATGTTTCGTCATCAACGTTTCGAGGATCTCTCAGGTATGAACGCATATTTTATGTTGAGACATGGATATTTTAATTTTGGATGTTAGTATTATTTAAAAAGGTTTTACAATGACTTTATATTTTTTATAGAAAAATATTTATTTTTTGTGATGTCTTTCGAACAATCTTTCTACTCGTTCGAATGAGATTTGATAGCTTCGAATGACTTCTAACTATGTTTATTTTTTGTCTGCACTGACATGTGATTAGAAGGCTCGTTTCTTGCTCGTTTTAACGAGATAAGCATGTCATTCAAACGAGATTGAACGTCATTCGAACGATTGGGCACATTTTTAAAAAAATAGTATTTTTTTCCTGGCAGTTTTTTCCTCAACTCCCCACTACTCCTCTCCACCCAATTAAGGAGTACGGTATTGTGGTTTTCAGAGAGAATTTTTCATCTTCTAAGAGTGAGATATCTTTAGAAAAGTCCAAGAGAGTTTTTATTCTTGATACATGGTTTAACTTTCAAAACAAAAATCTAGCTTACACTCAATTGGTTTAGATCCAAGTTCTACATGATATATATGTTATGAGGTCGAGTTTTGGCACCATTTTTATTCTCTAAACTATTGAGAATTATTTCTTATGAAGGGTTTCTTAATCATTGGTTTACATACAGTGGACTCCGTATGCAAGACGATTGTTTTGCATTATTAGTGGACTCTGAGGCGTAGGTGGACTCCTGGGTTGACACTAAGTAGAGGTCGAAGGAACAAAGAGCATCAAGGCTTGTGAGGACCTTGAGTCACTGTGTGCATCCTCGGTTGTGTCATGTTTATAGTTTCGTACTTAGTGGGCTTTGTGGCTGAGTCATTCGAGATTTTTCCCATTTGGGTTTTCCTCTACATCGAGCATAGTGGTTGTTTATTTTATCTTGCTATTCACACCTAGATGCATGCTTACTTTAAAAAGATAATAATGGTTTAATCACTAATTTGTTTTATTTGGTGCTTAATTAATTTGGGTAATTTGGTTTATGTTAATTTAAATTTGAATTACTTTTGTTTAAGTAAAATTAATTTGATAATTAAATTTTTAATTTTGTTTGTGTAAAATTTAGGAATCATCACATAGATCCAATCCCTTTCACAGCAAATGAGGTTGAGGAGACATCCCCCTCCAGTTTGTGGATGAATAGCCTCTTCGGAGGAGGCGTACTAAAAAGAGGCCCATGGAGGCTGAGACAACTGCAAGTTCTATCCGAAGAAGGTTGGTCGTCGATGAGGAACCCACTAAGGTTAAGGAACTAACTAAAAAATCCACATCAACTTTTGTGGGTATATTTAGAGGAGAACTACTTGGCCTTTTAAGAGGTAGTGGGTGTCGTGAGCTAGTGAGTTTTGAGGGAGGACCAATCATATGTGTTAAGCAAATTATCCTATTGGGGTATGGAGATGTAATTTACTCTTCAATAATGTTCGTAACCCTTTTTCTGCATTTTAACTAACTCTGTTTATTTTAAACGTGATCATCCTGGGGACTTAATTGGCCCAGAAGTGGAAAGAGCATAAGGACGAGGCTAGAACTATTCGATCTGGCTGAAGACGTTAAACTTAGCGCTACCGGGAGGCAACCCGTCGTTCATTGTTTCTGAGCATGAGTCTTATCCTGTTTGGGAGTGGTGTTTCACACCACCCAATGCCTTTCACATGCTTTATAGACTTGTACATCTTTTTGTATCACATCTGCTCTTCAGGTTTCATCTATGCTACAGAGTGCGGTACATTTCACTAGTGGTTCATTATGGTACTATCTTTCCTCCCTTGTGCTTTTCATTTTTATATGCGGTTTTAAACATCGAGGACAATGTTCTCTTTTGTTTGGGGGTGGGAAATTTATCAAAATTGTACCTCTTTTAAAAAATTTCAGAAACAAGTGATTTTAAACTTTTTGTGCAGTTAAATTTAAATTTTTATGATATGATTTGTCTATCATCCATCTTTTAGAAATCTCAGAATATCCGTGTTTGAACCTAAAATTACTCTTTTTAACCAAAAATGAATTAATACCCCACAAAGCGTACTTGCACCATGAATTCCTAAACTCGGAAATTTGCACTATCATTTTTACAATCAAAAGTTGAAGAGTAACAATATTCTCAAGAGAGCCTTAAAAGATCACTAGTGGCGACTTAAACCCATGAGATTTGAGCTTTTCACCTTTTTGAGGGTTTTTACGTATCTCCGAGTCACAAGTTGACTCAACTTTCTTTGGGTACTACATTTAGTCGTTGCATGATCTCATTATTTTTTTTAAATTTGGCTTAATCACTGAGAATGACATCATTTTCGAGTTGTAAGAAACATGTATCTTGTAGTTTGTCCCGAGCACTAAACCAATTTTTTCATACACTTACCATTTCCTATCACATTATTATTCACCCATTATCATTTTCCCTATTACCCTTATCCATATGTCCCAAATACCATCCATCATTGCCATCGTTTTTGAGAAAAAGAGTGTTTGAAATAATGAATGTAAATTGTCTCCATTTTTGTTATGAAAAGAAAAAAATGTATTGCAATATAAAAAAAAAGAAAATAAAAATAGAAAAGAAGAAAAAGAAAGCATGCGATCAAAAATTCGAAAAATGAAGACATTAGTTATTCAAAGTTGTGGCACACTCTTCTCAAAACACTTCCATCATATCATCCATCTTCTTCATTTTCCCTCACACCTTATATAAACCCCATTTTTCACCCTTGGTGAAGTGTTCGGGTAAACGAAAAGATTATATGGTGAATAATACGACATTCTCGACATAGTGGTTAGCATTCGTTCATGAGATCAAATTTATTTCATGTATCCGTCCTTTCTTATAAAGTGTGTGAGACGTTTGAACTTGTTTACATTTACTCACATCCTCACACACTAGAGAGATACACTCACCCAATTTTCAGAGCGTTCGATTCAGAGAGATATTTCCAGTGAGAATTGAAGTCAAAGCGTTGATTATATAAAGGCGATCTTAAATTACTCTAATGATACTTAAGATTACTTCACACAACACATGCATAGTTTTAGGAAGGATTACGCTTTTCGGTATTAAATAATTTTATATCTTATAATTGAATACGGTGTTCCTTGATGTCCTTTTAAAGTTGGGTTGTATAGCGTTTCATCATCAAATCAGAAACTGCATTTAAATAAGTTTCGAAATTTGTGGGTATATTCACTGCAAACTCCCACGAGACACCACTCGTCCTGTAGGGCAACCTATAGGTTTAACGGCTTGTTGCACATGCTAAGTGTAATCGTCAATGCCTGCGAAAGTGGCACACTTTTGATTACTTATCTCTGTTTTCTCTCTAATTTTTGCTTGAGGACTAGCAATGTTCTGTTTGGCGGTGGTGTGATAAGCACCCAAAAGTGTCTAATTTATACCCCGAATATGTGCATTTTAGTCACTCGTTTTAATTAAAAATGGCCTTATGTTCATATTTATCTATTTTTCAGGTCAATACGCAGTCGCGGTACAAATAATGCTAAATCAGTACAATTGCGACTCAATAGTGGTCAAAAGCGCGCATCGAAGAAATCAAAGGAGATCACAAAATCTGGAGTCCAATTTGAGCATGCCGAGATGTGTTCCGATGCCCCGAACCAGTCCTGTAACCTTAACCTAGCCCAGACCGAGCCTAGTCCGGCACCCGAGCCTATGTGTGTTGAGTTTGCACCTTTTTATATTTTCTTAGATTTTTATTTTGAGTCATTTTTTTTTTAGGATTTATTTTAGAATTATTTAGGATTTTTAGAATTTATTTGCATATTTTTATATTTTATTTTTATTAGTGTATTTTTTTATTTTGATTTTTATTAGTCTTTAGTCTTCATTTTATTTTATTTGATTAGGATTAGGTTTTAGGATTTCATTTATTTTTATTTTATTAGATTTTACAATTTTTTTAGGATTTTAGTTTTGATTATGAGATTTTTACTTTTATTTCTTTTGTTTTATTATTTGAATTTTTTTTGTTAGGATTTCAATTTTTTCTAGTTGATTTTAATTTTTTAGTTAGTAGTTTTATTTTTAGTTAGTTAGTTAGATTATTTTATTTTAGGGGTACAAATTAAACACATACCAAATAACCCCAAAACTTAAACACTCACACCTAACTAACCTACACCCTAACCTACACCTAAAACTAACCTCGCCCACACTCTTCTAGCCTGCACCCTCATCCACACTAACACACCCCCTTTCATCTTCTTCCCCAAAACACCTATTTCTCTCTCTCTCATCAACCCTCCATTACCAAACAACAACCACACCAAACCTTCTCTCTCTCTCCACTCTCCTTGCCACCCAAAACCCCACAGCCCCCACCGTCCCCCACCAGTGTTGCAGCCCCCGTCGGCAACTTGTCGATCCAGCAAATCGAGATCCGCCGGTGACCTCCCTTCCTCACCCCTCGCCAGCCTCCATGCCAAATCGGGTTCAACCCGATCGCGACCCACGACCCATACCCGTTGAAACCGCCTGACTCCATCCAACAAGCTTCAACCCGAGCTCCAACTCGGTCATGACCAAGAACCCGGATGAAAACCGTAACCCTCCATAAACCCAAGATCCCAAATCTGAATTCCTTACCAGCTATTAAATCAAATCCCTTTAAAATATGAACCCAAAACCCATTTTCAATATGAGCCAAAAACCAATCTTCAAATCCCAAGAAAATCTCCCCAACAAACACCAACATTGGGGATTATAAAAAAAAGGGGAAGTCTCACTTCATAAAGGGGACACTCTCAGCACAAGAAAACATAGACGCAGATAGAGAGAAAAATAGGGTGTATATTATGTACAGTTTAGGGTCATAAACAACTTTCAGAAAAATACAAAAAAAAATTTAGTTTAGCTTTAGAATAATTTTTAGGCTTAGTTTTTAGTCTTCTTTTTGTAATCAAGTGCTGAAAATTGTGAAGAAGTTGGACGCATATCAAGGCGCATTTCAAGACAAATTTGTGAAAAAAATTGCGTATTGTATTTCTACATTCTCTTTTCAATTTATTTCCTTCTTAACATATTATTTATTGTTGTTTATGCACACATGCGAATGTTTGGCTAAACACCACGTTCAAGGGGTGGGATGCACTGCAAATGATGTTAATTTAATTAATTAGTTTTATTAATTTTATATTTCTAGGTAAATTTATTTGTTAACTGTCACCGATTAATTTATGTAATGAGAGTTAGTAAATTAATTGAACGAATTAATATTTGAATTTAGGAATCGAATTAGAGACAAGTTTTTTTCGATATTTGAATATTAATTCGGTGTTGAAATTTGAAGATTGCTATTGTTTTCGTTAAATTGATCCTAGCGGGTAATTTTCTGAAAATAGTCTAAGTCCTAATTTTTCCTCATGTGACATTTTTAAATTAATTTTTTGGAAATATTTTATTAAATTTATAATTATAACGAGAGTTAGAATATCTATTTAATATTATCTCGAAATATTTCAAATTAATAAATTGAGAAATTAAAATAATTGAAAATGGAGTGTAATCCCATCTCTTGACTTTCTCACATTATTTCACACCCGGTTGCACATTTTTTTCATTATTTAGTCATTTTATAATTTTTAGCATTTGTTAGTTAATTTTTCCCTTCAAATTGTTTTAAAAAAAAAATCATAAAAAAATTGAATTGCACGTTTTCACAATAATTGTTTCAACTTGAAAGTTGGATTGATACCCGTACTTACTGCAATACGAGTTATTTTTAGACAAGTTTTGTAGGTACTCAAGGGAATTTTGAGAGTGGCTTTTGTACTACAACGATACATACGCAGAAAGCTTCTTATCAAATGGCGTCGTTGCCTCTTTCTTGACATGGAGACATGATTGAAGACTTGTAATTTTTTTTTTAGTGTAGTTCTTCCTCCTCCCTCCTCCTTAGACTGGTTGTATAGGATTTTTTTTAACACTGTGTATTTATTTGGGGTGCATTTTGACACCATATTATTTTGTAATAATTATTCCATAAAAAAAAGCGAAAAGGGAAACCGGACAAGGTAAATAGAGGGTGTCCAAGGCGAGGATTTTTGAAGCCTCTCTACTTTGGGTCGGTAGGACTCCCGGGGATGACTGAGATAGGCAAAATCTCCCCCCGGTCGACTCAACTCGGTTTTCACCCCACGTGTGTAAAAATCGTGGGAGGTACAATTTTTTTATCCCTCGCGACTCTCCTGCCAGCGAGTTCATTTTTTTGTGTGATTAATTTCTCCTATGTGCTTTTAATTTCTGCGTCGCACTTAAATTGAATAGTTTGATGAATTAATTTACCTAAGACCTGGACCCGGTCATTGCAACGAGAAGGGATTTCATCACCCGACTCACTCGCTTATCCATTGTGTGCTACCCTAGCTGTCATTAAATTTAAAATCAATCAACTAGCTAGCCCCGTAGGAACACATTTTTGCAACAGACGATCACAAAGATAAATTCCGTGCATTTTGTCGCCCGTGGACTTAATTAAAATTTGACTACCCATTTCACTAATTTTGAAGATAATAATTGGCTACATGCTCTTTAGGATTTTTTTTCTTGACTCGTGTGTGTCCAATTTCATTATTTCGATAGTCGGGTTTCGTTAGTTCGCCCAAATCAAGAGTCCATTTTCTCCCCTTTTTCGAAAAAAATCCCAAAAATATTTTCCTTTCTTTTTTAAAATATTTTCAAAAATCCCAAATAGTTTTTTTTTTCATATTTAAAATACCAAAAAGATTTTCCTTTTCTTATTTTCAAAAATCACAAAAAGATTTTCTTTTCTTTTAAAAAATATTTAAAAACCGAAAAATATTCCTCTTGTCATGGCCGAAGAACGTCCTTTACGGGAATACTTTGGCCATTTCACATTCTCCTGAAGTTTGTTTGATGATAAGCCCGAATCGAACCTTCATTCATTAATTGATGGCTTTAACTCTCAAACGCACACCGTTGATACTCTTGTGTCGTCCATGCACACATCCCATCTTCCACTGCCTCCGGGGACGAGTGTCAACCCATCACATGCTTCGTCGTGCACACACTGCTTTCTTAGCGATCACTTATCCCATGAGTGTCCATTTATATTATCTCCATATGAATCCACCTTGGAACATGTGTATCCCTATGACACTGTTTTGGACCCACCCTCGACGTATTGTCACGACATATCTAATGTCGACGGGTATGAGTACCCGAGCTATTCATGGAGGCCTGATCATCCTTCCATGAGATATGAATCCCAACACCATATTGTGGATCCTTACGGTTTCCAACAGTCACCACCGCCACCTTGTGCACCTCATACCTATCAGTCCCCTTCATATGCTCCTCATGCTGATCACACTTTTGTCCCTCATGGAGATGCTTCTCCCGTGAATTCTACACTTGACCCTGCTCCACACACTTCATATGAGTATTCTCCATATCCTAGTGTTTCTAGCGAGTTATGTCCACCTCACCCACCGCCACCACCACTTCACCACCACCTTCCACATCCTCTCTCTAAAGTCTTTTGCAAAAGTTCGCGCACACTCTTCAATCTCAAGATGAATCACTTCAAAGGCTTGAACAACGATTATATGATTTTAAGTGTGCGAACGAGACGGACTCCACCCCAAGTCGACCCTTTATTACACCTACGTGGGATGAGGATGTGTCATCTTGTGCCATGGATTTTGAGTGTGACCAACCCTATCTTCCTGAGAATCTCGACATTGAGACCACTCTGTGGTCCGGAACCCAAGTTGACAATTGTGTTGGCATATCCCTTGATTATGAGACTGATCCTACACCGCCTTACCTTATCGAACCCACCATAGAGGTTTGCCTTTCCCCTTCCATAAAATCCTTATTTAAGCCTGAGCCTACACCTATTGAGCCCTCTGCGTGTGTTTCCGAGGAACCACTTCATCCTAGGTTAGCTCTGGCTATGAGTGCTCACCATTTTCTTGATATTGAATCTGATATGGTTTCTACCTCTCTTGATATGGATCCTACCCCATCATATTTGGCTTCCCTTTAGCTGAATATTGATGTAGATTCATCTATCTCGAATCTTAAAGCCTTGTTAGACCCTTTCACCACCTCGGATGGTGACGTAATAGTGGCTAAGTTGATCCCTCCCTCGTTTATTTCCACACTTCCTCCTGCGAGTGCCCTTGAGGATCACTCTGTGCCTTATAAGGAGTGTGTTTCACCTACTCGTGAGTTAGATCACCTTCCCCCACCCCTTGTCCCTCCCAACCCACACACTGTCCCTACCACCCCACTACTTGATTCGGACCTTGCTATTATATGTTCCCTTTTCACATCTAAGCATTTAGGTCCTCACCTCTACCCACCCTCCACCCTAGTGCTCCACGATCCCAAGTGTGAACTTTTCATCAACACCACTATCTATGAGAGTATTTTTGCTACTCTTATCCTTCGTGACACCGAGCGTGTTACTCTATGAACACCACTTCCTTGTGGTGTTGAATTTTTTCATCTACCGCTCCCTGGTGTGTCACGGCGTGACCATTATCATTGTCCATTTATAGAATGGTCGTGCACTTTCTATGAGGCCCGCCCCATCATTATTGCCAAACCATTCTGCCACCCCTACCAACTTGAGCACCATACTTATAGGGCCCTTGTTTCCCTCACATTTACGCTCAATAAGGCCCGTGATCGGTACCTCTTCACCCTCTCCCTTGCCTTTCTCACCCTTGCCCATCTTCGCCTTACCCTGATACCCACCCGCCCATGGTCCACCGATGCTTTGCATCGAGTGTTGCACTTCGCTATACAAGTGCATTGACCTCTTCTTTAGACTTTATCCAGCAAGACTGATGCTTCAGTCTTGTTTGGGGGTGATCATCATCACCCATTTTTCTGCCACCCTGAGATTTCATAGATATTATCTTTAGGGTGAGATTGGTTCGGTCTGGCTGAAGACGTTAAACTTAGCGCTACCGGGAGGCAACCCGTCGTTAATTGTTTCTCAGTATGAGTCTTATCCTGTTTGGGGGTGGTGTTTCACACCACCCAATGCCTTTCACATGCTTTATAGACTTGTACATCTTTTTGTATCACATCTGTTCTTCAGGTTTCATCTATGCTACAAAGTGCGGTACATTTCACTAGTGGTTCATTATGGTACTATCTTTCCTCCCTTGTGCTTTTCATTTTTATATGCAGTTTTAAACATCGAGGACGATGTTCTCTTTTGTTTGGGGGTGGGAAATTTATCAAAATTGTACCTCTTTTGAAAATTTTCAGAAACAAGTGATTTTAAACTTTTTGTGCAATTAAATTTAAATTTTTATGATATGATTTATCTATCATCCATCTTTTAGAAATCTCAGAATGCCCGTGTTCGAACCTAAAATTACTCTTTTTAACCAAAAATGAATTAATACCCCACAAAGCGTACTTGCACCATGAATTCCTAAACTCGGCAATTTGCACTATCACTTTTACAATCAAAAGCTGAAGAGTAAAAATATTCTCAATAGAGCCTTAAAAGATCACTAGTGGCGACTTAAACCTATGACATTTGAGCTTTTCACCTTTTTGAGGGTTTTTACGTATCTCCGAGTCACAAGTTGACTCAACTATCTTTGGGTACTACATTTAGTCATTGAATGATCTCATCATTTTTTTTTAAAATTTGGCTTAATCACTGAGGATGACATCATTTTCGAGTTGTAAGAAACATGTATCTTGTAGTTTGTCCCGAGGACTAAACCGATTTTTTCATACACTTATCATTTCCTATCATATTATAATTCACCCATTATCATTTTCCATATTACCCTTATCCATATGTTCCAAATACCATCCATCATTGCCATCATTTTTGAGAAAAAAAGTGTTTGAAATTATCAATGTAAATTGTCTCCATTTTTGTTATGAAAAGAAAAAAATGTATTGCAATATAAAAAAAAAGAAAATAAAAATAGAAAAGAAGAAAAAGAAAGCATGCGATCAAAAATTCGAAAAATGAAGACATTAGTTATTCAAAGTTGTGGCACACTCTTCTCAAAACACTTCCATCATATCATCCATCTTCTTCATTTTCCCTCACACCTTATATAAACCCCATTTTTCACCCTTGGTGAAGTGTTCGGGTAAACGAAAAGATTATATGGTGAATAATACGACATTCTCGACATAGTGGTTAGCATTCGTTCATGAGATCAAATTTATTTCATGTATCCGTCCTTTCTTATAAAGTGTGTGAGACGTTTGAACTTGTTTACATTTACTCACATCCTCACACACTAGAGAGATACACTCACCCAATTCTCAGAGCATTCGATTCAGAGAGATATTTCCAGTGAGAATTGAAGTCAAAGCGTTGATTATATAAAGGCGATCTTAGAATTACTCGAATGATACTTAAGATTACTTCACACTACACATGCTGAGTTTTAGGAAGGATTACGTTTTTCGGTATTAAATAATTTTATATCTTATAATTGAATACGGTGTTCCATGATGTCCTTTTAAAGTTGGGTTGTATAGCATTTCATCATCAAATCAGAAACTGCATTTAAATAAGTTTCGAATTTTGTGAGTATATTCACTGTAAACCCTCACAAGACACCACTCGTCCTGTAGGGCAACCTATAGGTTTAACGGCTTGTTGCACATGCTAAGTGCAATCGCCAGTGCCTGCGAAAGTGGCACACTTTTGATTACTTATCTCTGTTTTCTCTCTAATTTTTGCTCGAAAACTAGCAATGTTCTGTTTGGGGGTGATGTGATAAGCACCCAAAAGTGTCTAATTTATACCCCGAATATGTGCATTTTAGTCACCCGTTTTAATTAAAAATGGCCTTATGTTCATATTTATCTATTTTTCAGGTCAATACGCAATCGCTGTACAAATAATGCTAAATCAGTACAATTGCGACTCAATAGCGGTCAATAGCGTGCATCAAAGAAATCAAAGGAGATCGCAAAGTCTGGAGTCCAATTTGATCATGCCGAGATGTGTTCCGATGACCCGAACCAGTACTATAACCTTAACCTAGCCCAGACCGAGCCCAGTCCAGCACCTGAGCCTGTGTGTGTTGAGTTTGTACCTTTTTAGATTTTCTTAGATTTTTATTTTGAGACGTTTTATTTTTAGGATTTATTTTAGAATTATTTAGGATTTTTAGAATTTATTTGCATATTTTTATATTTTATTTTTATTAGTCTATTTTTTATTTTGATTTTTATTAGTCTTTAGTGTTTATTTTATTTTATTTGATTAGGATTAGTTTTTAGGATTTCATTTATTTTTATTTTATTAGATTTTACAATTTTTTTAGGATTTTAGTTTTGATTATGAGATTTTTACTTTTATTTCTTTTATTTTATTATTTGAGTTTTTTTTTGTTAGGATTTTAATTTTTTTTAGTTGATTTTAAGCTTTCAGTTAGTAATTTTATTTTTAATTAGTTAGTTAGTTTATTTTATTTTAAGGGTACAAATTAAACACACACCAAATAACCCCAAAACTTAAACACTCACACCTAACTAACCTACACCTAAAACTATCCTCACCCACACTCTTCTAGCCTACACCCTTATCCACACTAACACACCCCCTTTCATCTTCTTCCCTAAAACACCTCTTTCTCTCTCTCTCTCTCTCATCAACCCTCCATTACCAAACAGCAACCACACCAAACCTTCTCTCTCTCTCTCCACTCTCCTTGCCACCTGAAAACCCCACAACCCCCGCCGTCCCCCATCAGTGTCGCAGCCCCCGCCGGCGACCTACCGATCCAGCAAACCGGGACCCGCCGGTGACCTCCCTTCCTCACCCCTCGCCTGCCTCCACGCCAAATTGGGTTCAACCTGATCGCGACCCGCGGCCTATACTCGTTGAAACCGCCTGACTTCATCCAACCAGCTTCAACCCGAGCTCCAACTCGGTCATGACCAAGAACCCGGATGAAAACCGTATCCCTCCATTAACCCGAGATCCCAAATCTGAATTCCTTACCAGCTATTAAATCAAATCCCTTTAAAATAGGAACCCAAAACCCATTTTCAATTTGAGCCAAAAACCAATCTTCAAATCCCAAAAAAATCTCCCCAACAAACACCAACATCGGGGATTATAAAAAAGGGGAAAGCTCACTTCATAAAGGGGACTCTCTCAGCACAAGAAAACAGAGACGCAGATAGAAAGAAAAATAGGGTGTATATTATGTACACTTTAGAATCATAAAAAAATTCCAGAAAAATACAAAAAAATAAATTGTTTAGCTTTAGAATAATTTTTAGGCTTAGTTTTTAGTCTTCTTTTTGTAATCAAGTGTTGGAAATTGTGAAGAAGTTGGACGCATGTCAAGGCGTATTTCAAGACAAATTTGTGAAAAAAATTGCGTATTGTATTTCTACATTCTCTTTTCAATTTATTTCCGTCTTAACATATTATTTATTGTTGTTTATGCACACATGAGAATGTTGGGCTAAACACCCCATTCAAGGGGTGGGATGCACGGCAAATGATATTAATTTAATTAATTGATTTTATTAATTTTATATTTCTAGGTAAATTTATTTTTAACTCTCACCGATTAATTTATGTAACGAGAGTTAGTAAATTAATTGAACGAATCAATATTTGAATTTAGGAATCGAACTAGAGATAGGTTTTTTTCGATATTTGAATATTAATTCGGTGTTGAAATTTCAAGATTGCTATTGTTTTCGTTAAATTGATCTTAGCAGGTAATTTTCTGAAAATAGTATAAGCCCTAATTTTTCATCATGTGACATTTTTAAATTAATTTTCTGAAAAAGATTTTATTAAATTTATAATTATAACGAGAGTTGGATTTTCGATTTAATATTATCTCGAAATATTTCAAATTAATAAATTGAGAAATTAAAATAATTAAAAATGCAGTGTAATCCCATCTCTCGACTTTCTCACATTATTTCACACTCGGTTGCACATTTTTTTCATTATTTAGTCATTTTATAAATTTTAGCATTTGTTAGTTAATTTTTCCCTTGAAATTGTTTTAAAAAATAATAAAATATATATAAAAAAAAGATTTTCATAAAAAAAATTTGAATTGCACGTTTTCACAATAATTGTTTCACCTTGAAAGTTGGATTGATACCCGTACTTACTGCAATACGAGTTATTTTTAGACAAGTTTTGTAGGTACTCAAGGGAATTTTGAGAGTGGCTTTTGCACTACAACGATACATACGCAGAAAGCTTCTTATCATGCTATGGTGAATTATTTTGGAACCCAAGAACATACATCTTGTTCAAGTTTGCTCTTGTAGGGAGGGTAACCTACTGTTGATCTAGGTACCACTTGAGGTAGGTACTGGGCTTACGACTACGATCATTGAGCTTCGCTGCATGTGGATCTTTGCTGAAGATAGAACTACGTGCTCTTATGGAGTAGCTGCGGTTGTTCCATTGCTGACGACGCCGACTGACACTTGCGGGTATTCGTGTGTCAAAATCTATTTCGTTGTAACCGTGTAAGTTGTGATTTACAATTATAATGAAATAAAAGGTTTTTCCCTTGAGGGATTTTTCCTGAAATTTCTTTCCTGTGCATGCTTATTGATTTTAAGTTATCTAAACACCTAGATGCATATCTTAGGGTTTAATTAAAATTTGGGTTAATTGAAATTGAATTTATTTGTGAAGACTCATTATTCCGCTGCAGCGCACACACACTTTTCTACAAATTGGTATTAGAGTAGGTTACGCTAAGTTATTGTGTTTGATCCTATTTATCTTAAAAATGGCTTTTGGTGGCATTGATGATTTTTTATGTCAATTTTTTGAAAAGTCTAATTGGAAAATTCACACGAACTCTTGTTTTAAATCTTCCATTGAAAATGATTCTGAGAGGTGTTCGGGTTGTGAGGGTGTTGGTCACACGATAAATGAGTGTCGCACAAATTTAAGGAAGAAATTGAATAAACCATCATCTCATGTGTCTACCCTTAGTGATAGTGATTCGGAAGAAGAAGCATGTTTATGCTTCTAGGCGAAAGCTTCCCACTCGTGTGACTAGTGATGTGAGTGAGGGTGATGAGAGTGAGGATGGAAGTGTAGATGAGCGTAACTTGCAAACGGATTTCAAAACACTTTATGCTGAAGCTTTGAAGATAAAGAACGGAAATTTGAAATTAAAAGCTCAATTGAAAGAGGGTGCCTTAAAAAAATAATGATTTTTAGTTGAAGAACTTAGGGCACATGAGAAAATTTTGAAAGAGACGCTAGGATATGTCTAGGGAGAGAGAGAGATAGTCTTAGAGGGTTGATGGAGACTATGAAAAAGGAGCTTCTTGAGTTAAGGATTCTAGGTGCGTACTTGAGTCGAGGATAGGTGAGCTTGAGAGAATCAAGTAAGGTAAAATTTAATTTGGAGTCTCGGTCAGAAAAGTTAGGTAAAATTTTAGGGACTATCCAAATTAAGGAGGATAGGGGTGGTATAGGCTTCAATGATAGCCACCTAGGAGAAAGGCATCGAAGGTTGTTAAGAGAGAGCCACCTAGGAATCTTAGGAGAGAGACTTAGGAGAGAGACACCTAGAAATTTTAGGAGAGGGCTTTAAGTAACATTCACCACCCGATTTATATTTTCACATATTGCGGTAGGCAAGGTCATCTTAGGCGTTTATGTTACAAACTTTTAAATGAACCTAAGAAGGTTAATAAAAGAATAAATTCAATTCATCAAACCCCCATGTATCGTTACAAGTATGTTTGGGTTAGGAAATCGGATTTAGAGGCTTATGGTCTAACTGTTCACGATTCTCGTTTACTTGCTGTAATACCCCGTAATTTTTATGATATTTATTTATGGGATTAATTGAATTAAATGTGTATTAATTGGGAATTAATCCGGATAAAAATACTAGCGAGATGCGAGTTGGTATTTGATTTTAATGAGTATATATGGCTATATATGAATATTGAACTATCAAATTGTCGTGAGATTGATATACGACAATTCGGGAAACTTTGTTGAGACGCGTGTGACAGTCGCGTCAGAAATATATTTATTTTAATTAAAAAGTGAATTTTATTTCTATTAATTGTATGGTCGTTTTGAGTGCGCCAACGCGTCCGGAAGAGTCGAAATAGTCAGAAAACACTAGCCGGGGGTTTAGTTTGGGTCCCGGGGCATTTTTAGGCCATACCGGCAACGTATAAGGGTAGTTTGGTAATTTTGGATTTTTGGGAATTAAAACCCACGAAAAATAGGAATTAATATCTGATTTGGACTTTACCCACTAAACCCACTAACTACACCTTATGACCTAATGGGCTACGGGGGTTATTAGAATTAGTTCCAAGAGTTTCCTAAGGCAAACCCTAGCCACCATTGTCACCTTGGAGAAGAAGACTTGTAGAGAGAGAGAGAGGAGAATTCTGCAGAGAGAGAGAGAGAGAAGTTCATCAATTCGCCAGCAAAATCAGACAAATACATAAGGCAAGTGGTTTAATTTCGTTAATTGCATTGAATGCTTTCTCCATGCTTAGACATTTCTGAAATTTCATTGTTGTTGGGAGATTAATAAAAACCCATTTAAATTGGAATTGGAACTTACATTTTGATGAGGAATTGCATGTAGAATTGTATTTAGGTGATTATTCTGATGATAATATACATGGTATGAAACAAAAACGGATTTAATTATGCCCTTTGGTGATTTTAAAATTTTAGGGTTCATGTTCATGGGATTTGGGGATAAATGAGGGGAATTGAGGATTTGATGATGTTTAGGAAGATTTGGCCCTATATAATTGTTTAATTATGACCTACGAATGTTTGGTATGGATTAGAATCCTTAAAATAATGTTGGGACGATTTTTATGTGGGATTAGATGTGAAGAAAAGATTAAAAAACGAAAAAGGGAAATCTGGGCTCGAAACTGGTCTCTCGTTAGAAGACCTACCCAGGTCGTTCGAACGAGCTCGTTCGAACGAGCTTCTAACGAGTTGACCTTCGACTTCTAATGAGGGGGATGTTCGTTCGACGCCGGTCGTTCGAACGAGATCTCGTTAGAAAGCCCACTTCGTTCGAACGAACTCTCGTTCGAACGAGACTTCTAACGAGCTGACAGTTTAGGATTTTTGGCCTGTTTTGATTTCGCATGTCCCGTAACCTTGTTTAATTGTAGAGATAACATTCCCTCGATGATAGATTGATATAGTTGGGACATTTGGGATATATTGAGGAGTAAAACATAGAAGTGTGACTCGAATTGAATGGAAATTAAGGAATAGGACGTGAGTGACTATTACGATGCGAGAATTATTGACGACTTAAATAGTTATATTAACCGGGAATATGTAAATTGTGTAACATTATAAGTCGGTACGAGAATGAGAAGTGTACCACAAATAAATTATGGTGATTACTAAGATGTGTGCGTACTTAGTATATGTATATGATTTTGTGTGTATGACATACCTACCATACTTTCTATCACGGGAGGTTTACGTTCGCTTAGGGCCATCTCATCCTTGTGTTGCCCGGATTTAGATTGGTACCTCGAGAACATAGGTCAAAGAAGGACTTATTGGGATATTAATAAGTCTGCTGATCGTGGGAGCGTAGGTATGTGCGTGACCCATGTGATGTGACTGTGTTCGCCTCCATTGTTTGTGATTGTTGTTATCTGTGAACGATTCCTGAGAGATTCGGAATGCGTGATTCTTATGTACGTGATGTACTGGGATGGATAGCAGAGTATGTGTGCACCGCAGCTTAGTCTCGGGGTGCTTGTATTGTATATTCATGACGTGATTAATATACACTTAAATTAATGAGAATTTCCATGTTGGTAATGTGAACATAATTATGGCTATGTTTTGAGAAAATATAACGGGTTAATCGGTAGTGAATTGTATTGCTAATAATCGAGAATTTGAGTTAAGTAAAGCCCTCTATTTAATTGATAACGCTAGAATGTATGATGGGAATTGAGTAGTAAGGGGGTAGAACTTATTACGGTTTGGTTAGTTATGTATGTCACTTAGATGGGTACGGTACGTTAGGGGTGCACAATTAGTCGAGAGGTGAGTACTTCATGTGAGTGCACGTCCTAACATGTATTTTTCATTCATTGTTTTATATTATTAAAACACTTGCTGCTTTTAAAATGATTTCCACTTTCGGGCTCTGACCCATTTGCTTTCAAATCTAGTTTTGTAAAAACCATTTTAGGTGCCCAGCCACAAGGACACCATGCTTAGTATCCTCATTTAGGTGACGAGCTGTAGCTGTTTGTGGAAGTTACATGACTTTGCTAGTAGACGCTTCATCTATCTTGACTCTATATTCAGCTTTCATCAGTTGTAGGGCATGACGCCCATTTCTATTAGAAACATTTACTACTTCAGATTTTCAGACTTTTGGCATGTAATTAATTCAGGATACTTTGTTTTATTCATTTCAGTTGTGGGATTGTTGTGAGGAGTTTTCCTTCGGATTTATTATTAATTGTTAGTTATTTCATTACTTCGTTATGGTGAATGGATTATGTTGTTCTTCCATTATTCTTTTATTGCATGTTAATCAGACTTAATTTAAAATTTGACATCTTTCCTTTTTAAATACTAGGTGGTTAGTAATTTTTAAAATGTTTTCGACAGTGATGCTGTTAACTGAACCAACTTGGCATTTTGTATTAAAGTAATAAAGGAGTAGCTACCCGGTATCGGTATGGATTGGCTCGCAGATTATAGAGCCATGATTGATTGCTTCGGTGGGAGCATTGTTTTTGTCATTCCGGGGAAAGAGATGTTTGTAGTGGCAATGCCTCGCCCAGAGGGAGGCTCAACCGCTCATTTGTACTACATAGAGGAGGATACCTCTAAGGAGGTTGTGATTCCTTTAGATTCGATCCCAGTTGTCAGGGAGTATTTCGATGTGTTTCAGGAGATACCAGGCCTACCCCCCAGTCGAGAGATAGACTTTGTCATAGACTTATTACCAGATACGAGACTTATAGCACGCGCACCGTACCGTATGGCTCCGGCAGAGATGCGAGAGCTACGAGATCAGATTGAGCAGTTGTTGGGTCAGGGGTTTATACGGAGGAGTACTTCACCGTGGGGTGCCCCTGTGTTGTTCGTGAAGAAGAGGGATGGATCGTTGAGGTTGTGTGTGGATTATCGGGAGTTGAATAAAGTCACGATACGGAATAAGTATCCGTTGCCCCGAATCGATGACTTATTCGACCAGTTGAGAGGAGATTCTTTCTTCTCAAAGATAGATTTGCGATCGGGATACCATCAGTTGCGTATCAGGGAAGAGGATGTCTCGAAGACTGCGTTCTTAACGAGATATGGTTCTTACGAGTTTCGGGTTATGCCTTTTGGCTTGACCAACGCTCCAGCAGTGTTTATGGACTTGATGAATAGGGTGTTCAGAGATTTCCTAGATCAGTTTGTCATTGTCTTCATTGATGATATTCTGGTTTACTCCCAGACAGAGGAGGAGCACGCCGAGCATTTGAGACAAGTTTTGCAGACGCTACGTCAGAACGAGCTGTATGCAAAGTATGAGAAGTGCGGGTTTTGGCTGAAGGAAGTTCAGTTTTTGGGGCATATTATTTCCGACCTGGGGGATATCTGTTGATTCAAGGAAGGTATCCGCGGTGAGGGAGTGGGGACAGCCCACGACACCAACGGAGATCCGTAGTTTCTTGGGACTAGCAGGATACTACAGGAGGTTCATTCGGGGATTTTTAAAAATAGCAGGTCCTTTGACACATCTGACTCGTAAAGGTGTGCCGTTCATCTGGAGTGATGCCTGTCAGTTGGAATTCGATGAGTTAAAGGACAAGTTGACCTCAGCACCTGTGTTAGCATTGCCGAGACCGGGAGTTGAGTATCTAGTTTACACCGATGCGTCCTTGCAAGGACTTGGAGGTGTATTACAGCAGGAGAGTCAGGCCATAGCTTATGCTTCCCGTAAGCTTAAGCCTCACGAGAAGAATTACCCCACCCATGACTTGGAGTTGGCGGCAGTGGTATTTGCCCTTCAGATTTGGAGACATTACCTTTTGGGAGAGAAGTTTTGATTGTTCACGGACCACAAGTCCCTACAGTACCTATTCACGCAGAAAGAGTTAAATATTCGGTAGCGAAGGTGGCTTAAGTTTGTGAAGGATTATCAGTTTGATATCCAATATCACCCGGGGAAGGCTAACGTGGTAGCAGACGCGTTGAGCCGTAGGCCAGTAGATGAGGTGGCAGGGGTGTGGAAGGCTAAGTGGAAGGAGTTGGGACACCAGGATGCAGTGGCCCGGTCATTCATGTCTGTGATGACTGTTACGCAGCAGATTGTCACGAAGGTGGTAAAGGCCCAGGCAAATGACTCGTTCTGTCAGGAGCAGATAGTTCGATTATTAGCAGAGGGAGCCGAGTCCTATACCGTTAGTTCAGACGGGGGATTACGCTTCAATGGAAGACTGGTAGTTCCGGAAGGGGAGGAATTACGGCACGAGGTGATGGCAGAGACGCACGGCTCACGGTTCGCGGTACATCCCGGCGGGGACAAAATGTACCAAGACATGAGATGACAGTATTGGTGGAGCGGGATGAAGAGAGATATTGCCGTGTTTGTTTCTAAATGCGCCACTTGTCAGCTGGTAAAAGTGGATCATCAGAGACTGACAGGATTTCTACAGCCATTGGAGGTCCCGATGTGGACGTGGGAGAGCATATCCATGGATTTTATCACGGGGTTGCCTACGTCACAGAGGGGTCACGACTTCATTTGGGTAATTGTGGACAGGTTGACCAAAGTCGCTCATTTTCTACCCGTAAGGACCGACTACACTACGGGACAGTATGCCCAGCTCTTTATTGCAGAGATAGTGAGACTTCACGGTGTGCCCTTAAATATCGTGTCTGACCGAGACAAGATATTTGTTTCACAGTTTTGGGAGAGTTTTCAGGAGGCCATGGGCACGGAATTGCGATTGAGTACGGCGTATCACCCGCAGACCGATGAGCAAACCGAGCATACAAACCAGATGTTGGAGGACATGTTGCGTATGTGCATCATTGATTTTGGGGGTGGATGGGAGCAGTATCTTCCACTGGTGGAGTTTGCTTACAACAACTCCTACCAGTTCACCATTGGCATGGCTCCATTTGAGGCGTTGTACGGTAGACCTTGTCGTTCCCCAGCATGTTGGTTGGAGGTGGGGGACAACAAACTACTTGGGCCGGAAGTGATTCAGGATACTTCGGCGAGGATAAAATTAATTCGGGGTCCCATTCGGGTAGCTCAAGATAGGCAGAAGAGCTATGCTGATGCGAAGAGGTTCTTCAGGGAGTTCCAAGTGGGGGACCAGGTTTTGCTCAGAGTATCTCCTATGAAGGGAATTATGCATTTCGGGAAGAAAGGGAAGTTGGCACCAAGATATGTGGGACCATTTCCTATTATTGAGCGGATTGGACCGGTTGCGTATAGGCTTGGGTTACCAGAGCATTTGCATAGGATTCACGATGTATTTCATATTTCCTCGCTAAGGAGATATCTTAGAGACGATTTGGCTCATTCTCACATTGCCTTGGAGGACATTGATCTCCAGCCTGATAGCTCCTACGAGGAGGGGCCGATTGTTATTTTGGACCGAAGTGAGCGGAAACTGCGGTCAAAGATAGTTCCGTTAGTGCGTGTTCAGTGGAAACATCATAATGTTGAGGAGTCCACATGGGAGCACGAGGATGAGATGCGCGAACGTTATTCGGAGTTGTTCTTACCAGGTACTTTCTAGTTCCGAATTTCGGGACGAAATTCTGTTATTAGGGGGGAAGTATGTAATACCCCGTAATTTTTATGATATTTATTTATGGGATTAATTGAATTAAATTTGTATTAATTGGGAATTAATCCAGAAAAAAATACTAGCGAGATGCGAGTTGGTATTTGATTTTAATGAGTATATATGGCTATATATGAATATTGAACTATCAAATTGTCGTGAGATTGATATACGGCAATTCGAGAAACTTTGTTGAGACGCGTGTGACAGTCGCGTCAGGAATATATTTATTTTAATTAAAAAGTGAATTTTATTTCTATTAACCGTATGGTCGTTTTGAGTGTGCCAACGCGTCCGGAAGAGTCGAAATAGTCAGAAAACACTAGCCGGGGGTTTAGTTTGGGTCCCGGGGCATTTTTAGGCCATACCGGCAACGTATAAGGGTAGTTTGGTAATTTTGGATTTTTGGGAATTAAAACCCACGAAAAATAGGAATTAATATCTGATTTGGACTTTAACCACTAAACCCACTAACTACACCTTATGACCTAATGGGCTACGGGGGTTATTAGAATTAGTTCCAAGAGTTTCCTAAGGCAAACCCTAGCCACCATTGTCACATTGGAGAAGAAGACTTGTAGAGAGAGAGAGAGGAGAATTCTGCAGAGAGAGAGAGAGAAGTTCATCAATTCGCCATCAAAATCAGAGAAATACATAAGGTAAGTGGTTTAATTTCGTTAATTGCATTGAATGCTTTCTCCATGCTTAGACATTTCTGAAATTTCATTTTTGTTGGGAGATTAATAAAAACCCATTTAAATTGGAATTGGAACTTACATTTTGATGAGGAATTGCATGTAGAATTGTATTTAGGTGATTATTCTGATGATAATATACCTGGTATGAAACAAAAACGGATTTAATTATGCCCTTTGGTGATTTTAAAATTTTAGGGTTCATGTTCATGGGATTTGGGGATAAATGAGGGGAATTGAGGATTTGATGATGTTTAGGAAGATTTGGCCCTATATAATTGTTTAATTATGACCTACGAATGTTTGGTATGGATTAGAAACCTTAAAATAATGTTAGGACGATTTTTATGTGGGATTAGATGTGAAGAAAAGATGGAAAAACGAAAAAGGGAAATCTGGGCTCGAAACTGGTCTCTCGTTAGAAGACCTACCCAGGTCGTTCGAACGAGCTCGTTCGAACGAGCTTCTAACGAGTTGACCTTTAAATTCTAACGAGGGGGATGTTCGTTCGACGCCGGTCGTTCGAACGAGATCTCGTTAGAAATCCCACTTCGTTCGAACGAACTCTCGTTCGAACGAGACTTCTAACGAGCTGACAGTTTAGGATTTTTGGCCTGTTTTGATTTCGCATGTCCCGTAACCTTGTTTAATTGTAGAGATAACATTCCCTCGATGATAGAAGTGTGACTCGAATTGAATGGAAATTGAGGAATAGGACGTGAGTGACTATTACGATGCGAGAATTATTGACGGCTTAAATAATTATATTAACCGGGAATATGTAAATTGTGTAACATTATAAGTCGGTACGAGAATGAGAAGTGTACCACAAATAAATTATGGTGATTACTAAGATGTGTGCGTACTTAGTATATGTATATGATTTTGTGTGTATGACATACCTACCATACTTTCTATCACGGGAGGTTTACGTTCGCTTAGGGCCATCTCATCCTTGTGTTGCCCGGATTTAGATTGGTACCTCAAGAACATAGGTCAGAGAAGGACTTATTGGGATATTAATAAGTCTGCTGATCGTGGGAGCGTAGGTATGTGCGTGACCCATGTGATGTGACTGTGTTCGCCTCCATTGTTTGTGACTGTTGTTATCAGTGAACGATTCCTGAGAGATTCGGAATGCGTGATCCTTATGTACGTGATGTACCGGGATGGATAGTAGAGTATGTGTGCACCGCAGCTTAGTATCGGGGTGCTTGTATTGTATATTCATGACGTGATTAATATACACTTAAATTAATGAGAATTTCCATGTTGGTAATGTGAACATAATTATGGCTATGTTTTGAGAAAATATAACGGGTTAATCGGTAGTGAATTGTATTGCTAATAATCGAGAATCTGAGTTAAGTAAAGCCCTCTATTTAATTGATAACGCTAGAATGTATAATGGGAATTGAGTAGTAAGGGGGTAGAACTTATTACGGTTTGGTTAGTTATGTATGTCACTTAGATGGGTACGGTACGCTAGGGGTGCACAATTAGTCGAGAGGTGAGTACTTCATGTGAGTGCACGTCCTAACATGTATTTTTCATTCATTGTTTTATGTTATTAAAACACTTGCTGCTTTTAAAATGATTTCCACTTTCGGGCTCTGACCCATTTGCTTTCAAATCTATTTTTGTAAAAACCATTTTAGGTGCCCAGCCACAAGGACACCATGCTTAGTATCCTCATTTAGATGACGAGCTGTAGCTGTTTGTGGAAGTTACAGGACTTTGCTAGTAGACGCTTCATCTATCTTGACTCTATATTCAACTTTCATCAGTTGTAGGGCATGACGCCCATTTCTATTAGAAACATTTACTACTTCAGATTTTCAGACTTTTGGCATGTAATTAATTTAGGATACTTTGTTTTATTCATTTCAGTTGTGGGATTGTTGTGAGGAGTTTTCCTCCGGATTTATTATTAATTGTTGGTTATTTCATTACTTCGTTATGGTGAATGGATTATGTTGTTATTCCATTATTCTTTTATTTCATGTTAATCAGAATTAATTTAAAATTTGACATCTTTCCTTTTTAAATACTAGGTGGTTAGTAATTTTTAAAATGTTTTCGACAGTGATGCTGTTAACTGAACCAACTTGGCATTTTGTATTAATGTAATAAAGGAGTAGCTACCCGGTGTTTAATTAGTTGGGGTGTCACACTTGCACGTGATTCACCCCATGTGAGATCTTTTGGTTAATTTTGTTGATATTTATCATACACTAGTTATGCTCCATGATACAATCTTGCTAGTGTTATGACTCACTTTGTAGTAGCTTACATTGTTTTATTAGTTTAGCTACTGTTTAGCACTGTTTTGTATCTGTCAGCACCTTCCAGGTATCCTTTTCCAGAAATTTTTTCACTGGGAAACACTGTTTAACATTCTAGGGAATTTGAGAAAATTTTATTTTCTCGTTCGAGCGAGATATGCTTTATTTCGAGTAACTTCTGATGTCGCGCGAAGCTTCTTATCGCGATAAGCCCTTGTCGTTCGAGTGATAGGAAACTTCATTCAAGCTACCCCTGGAGATTTTCTGTATGCAGTAGACTGGTTCAGCTTGATATTATTTGGTACTACTAGGTTTCCTCTGACAGTTTATATGCAGTTGCTCTTAGCATTCATGCTTAATCGCTTATACTGCATTTTTTATTTAATCACACATGCCTTGATTATTTATTCATTTGTGTGATTACTATTTGCTAGCATAGGATGACTTTCATATTGATGTTATATGCCTATTGATGGTTGCACTACAATTGTGATATACTTTTTGAAAAATCCAAAAAGATTTTTGTTTTTGATAAAATTTTTGGAAAAAGTCAAAAAAGAGTTTTGTATTTTGTTTAGCATCGTTTATGAATGAACACTTAGGATGACCGAGTCACAACACCATTCCATATCCACGTGACTACTTGATAGTGTTTTGAGACAATATGTCATGCCATCCATGTGCTTTACAATGTTTGGAGTCATTGAGATGTTATTAGTTGATACTTACTACATGTTTGACTCATTATTTCCTTTAATGCACACGTGCACGGATTTGTTTGATTATTGTTCTTGTCTATCACATATTGGTTGAGGGTTTTCATCTCAATCATGTCCTTAAAACGAACCAAGTGCAATAATATGAGAGTAATAAAAGTAGTGCATGTAAAAACCATTGCCCGTGAGGAATTTGTTTAAATTTGAAAAAAAAATAATGAGTGACATAGGAAAGGGCTACGAGTGAATAATAATCACGTCGTGAAAGCCACTGTTTGAAAAGAGCCCGTTAAAAAAATTACGGCAATAAAAAGATGATATATGACAAAATTTGATTATATTGATTGATATATTTATAGCATTTCAAACTCGATGCATCACGAAGGTATTTGATTTATCTCATGTGTGTAGGTACAAAAGTGAAGATCAATATGTTGCACACCCTGATGAGAAAAGCTTTTGAACATTGATGAAGATTGTTCAAGAAAAGATTGAAAAATTTCATTTCGAGTACCTTTTCTCTTTTGGGTTCATAGGAGGGTATTAGATTTGTATAGGAATTTTGATTTGATATTTTGGATTGTTTTATTTTGTACCAGCATACACATAGGGGGAGATTTGTAAGGACATATTTTATAAGTCCTGTTTACATTAGAGTATGTCGTATACCGCTACAACCGTCGTAGAATTATTCAAGATCATTCAAGCATCAAGACGGATACGAATATCAAAATTCTTCATCAAAGAAGCTTATGCAAGAAAAATTTGGTAAAGATTATGTTTTTATTCCATAATTATTCACTTAGGATATTGGGATACTTTTCACAAAATATTATCTAAGTGTTGGAGCGGAGCTTTAAATGTTTTTCATCAAAAATTAAATTTTTAGAGTGTTTGAGGCGGTGCATTTACCAAGAATAATTAAAATAAAATTATTTAATTTTAATCTCGTTTGAACAACACCGTATGTCATTCAAATGACATCGCATGTCACGTGAAGTGCCAGTTGTCGTTCAAACGACATTGGATCTCGTTCAAACGACATGCTATCTCATTTGAGCGACCTGCCTCCTTAAAGTTTTTATAAATAGGACTCTTCAACTCCATTTTTCACAAGAAGTCTTTCTCGTTTTTCATTTTGCAGACACTGCAAAATCAGCAGAACACTTTTGGCTCTTTCTTTGTTTTCAATTCACAAAAATCCCATATGTTGTCGTGAATTGTTTTCGAAGCCAAGAACATACATCTTGTTCAAGTTTGCTCTTATAGGGACGGTAACCTACTGCTGATCTAGGTACTGGGATGACGACTGCAGTCATTGAGGTTCGTTGTATGTAGATCTTTACTGAAGATAGAACTGCGTGTTCTTGTGGAGTATCTACAGTTGTTCCATTACTGACGACACCGATCGACACCTGCGGGTATTTGTGTGTCAAAATCTATTTCGTTGTAACCATGTAATTTGCGATTTACAGTTATAATGAAATAAAAGGTTTTGCCCTTCGAGGATATTTCCTGAAATTGGTTTCCTTTGCATACTTATTGATTTTATGTTATCTAATCACCTAGATGCATGTGTTAGGGTTTAACTAAAATTTGGATTAATTGAAATTGGATTTATTTGTGAAGTCGCATTATTCTGATGTAGCGTACACACAAGTTTCTACAAGAATTTTTATTGCGAACTGGTGAACCAGGTCAAGATAACTCATCCTCATGTGGATTTATCTTCCTTTAATCCCGAGGGCTATGAAGGCGCTGAAAACGATCCAATGCCCTCGACTTCGTGTATAGATCATGAGGGGTAAGACGAATACCCAATATTCCTAGACAAACCTTATCCCTTGACCGAATCTAAAAATGAAGACCCAATCAGCATCACCTATTGAAGACTTATACTCCTAAAATCAATGAATGTGTGAAGGGTGATGCAAATAATCATTTTACTTCCAATCAACAGTTTTTGTTTAAAAGAAAAAAAATCTGAGCTTTAATAAGTCTTCCTTATTAACCCCTTATGACCCCCTTTGTTTCAAAATGAACTGCGTGGTCGGATATTGCCCTTCTTGAATTAGAGTTAGTTCTATTTATACTCGCATCAACCACGATATGAAGACCAGAATAAATATGAGAGGGTCGGGAGTTCACTCGATGATCACTCGAGTTGTTCTTCTGAGATATGTGAGTCTAGAAAAAGTGTATCGGGATAAAGCCTAGTGTGAGCCTTTATCCGACTTTGGTCTAAAAATTTTAGGCGGCCATCTCACCACTTTTTTGGTGCATAAACGGGTAAGGTCCAAGTGAGTAGAGTGGCCATAGTAGAAAAGTAAAATATTTGAGAAATATTTTCCTTCATTCATAGTAGTGGTGCTGTTGAGAGCTACATTTTAAGGAAAGAAAAGGGAAATATGAAAATTAAATATTATACAAAAATAAACGGATACAAATGTGCTTTACATATGCTAATCACTGAAATGTACTTCATTATGCTTTGTCATTACTTGATCATCAACTGATAATATATCTCTAGGTTTTCCACATTCAACGGGGAGGGCATGGCCTTCTTAATCTCTCAGGATATAAGTTCTCAATCATCTAATCTAGGAGACAATGTTTGGCACCACCTAATTGTAAGCCAGATTTTCATGACTTGGATTCTTAGTAAACTACATCGTTTTCTTCAGGACCAAATCACCAACCTGAAATATTAGATTTTTTACACCTTTGTTGTAGTATCTGGCTTCCTTACGATGAGTTGCGATCGTCTCCAGTGTTTCATTATATTTTCTATTCCAAGAGATCTAAGTTGGATTCTAGGCATTCGTTATTGTCATCCATTTTAAAATAGTGCACCTACGGACTGGGTATCTCCAACCCAACTAGTAGTACAACTTCCATGACATAAGTCAGAGCTAAAGGCTTTTCCCCCTTGGCTCTCTCACCATCATCCTGTACACCCATAAGACAGAAGTTAGTTTCTCTACCCAGAGTCCCTTGGAATTATCCAGCTCGATCTTTATCCCGTGCAATAATGTTAGGTTTATGACTTTTACCTACCTATTGCACCTGGTATGCTTGTGGGAGAGAAGTAATTCTTCACCCCATATTATTCACATAGCCTGTCAATCCTAACACTATCAAACTGTCGGTCGTTATCTGATATTATTTATTAAGGGACGCTGAATCGATTAATTATGTACCTCCAGGTGAATGAATGCTCCTTTTGGTTGGTTATCCTTTCTAGGGGTTCAGCCACAACCCATTTTTTAAAGTAGTCGATTGTCACTAGAAGAAACTCGTATTATCCTTTACCTATTGGTAATTGTCTAAAGATATTCATTCCCCAAAAGGAGAACGTCAACGGTGACACAATAGCTGATAACTCTTCGGCGGGTTGATGGATGTAGTTTATTGTGTGATGGCATCTCCTAATGTACTGTTTGAAGTCCTTACTCAACGTTGGCCAATAGTAGCCTTGTGTTAGCATTCTTTGTGAAAAACTCATTTTTCTCGGGTGCCTCCCACAAATACCTTCGTGAAGGCCTCCCGAGACCATCGTCACCTTCATTAGATAAATACAACAAAGGATCGAATGGGCATACCCCTTTGGGTATAGGACCCCATTATAGAGCAAGTACTTTATCGCCTTGACCCATATCTTTTTGACCTCTACCCGATCTTATATAAGGCTCCCTCTTTTATCTATTGGATGTAGTTGTCCACCCAACTATGTCCTTGTCCTGCTACGTTGAAAATATTTTATTCATTTATCTGGATGTTGGGTTGGATTATGGTTTTCATAAAAGGGATTCTCGTGATCAGTTGAGGTTATTTTAGACAAATGGTTGACCTTCTCATCGTCTTCCCCTGGACTGTGCCGGATGGTGAATGCTAAGTATTGGATTGCCACTTCTTCGAATATTTTCAAGTATGACATCATGTTCTCTCATTTGGCTTCAAATTCCCTCATAACTTGTTGAAAGACCACATTGGAGTCACTGAAGAATTCTTCACGGTCAGCCTTGAGGGATAGTGCGAGTCGCGCTCTGGCGATTAAGGCCTCATAATCGACCTCGTTATTGGATGCCCTAAAATGTAAACTTAATGCATACTCCACGCATGATCCGTCTGGCATCTCTATGGCCAGTCTTACCCCGTAACCCTCTTTGTTAGAAGATTTATCTACACGAACTACCCAAAGTTTCTTCCATTCATTAACTTCCTAATCAGTGTCATTATTGGGGTATATTCATAAAACCACGTGCAAAACATTTATTATTTAATAATAAGGGATTGTTTTATTCATTTTGAAATAAGAATCAAGATTGCAAAAATGATTTATATTTGTTTAAATATATTATTTCATATTCATATGTCGGTCAATAGAGCTTAATAGAAATTTTAGTGAGTCCGCTTCAGGTGCATCGCAAGGATATTGGAATTTTGGTTCTAGCACTATTGAAAAGTTGTTGACATCCTATTCAAACGGTTGTGATGAAATTCTAGTATTTTATCTCAAACTACATGAACCCGTAAGATGGGTCGAGGACTTGTATGATAGTTCAATTAAGGATTGTGATTGGTACATCCTATGAATGTATTAAATAGGACCATCCATGAGATTTGAGTCTAAGGTTTGTCTTGATTAGACTGAGGATATCTCACACCATTTGAAAATGGTTCGTAGATTCTTAATCCCGAGAATTATGAGGATTAGAAGGTTTATGTGATTGTTGCTTTAATTTCTATGGGTGCCATTCGGTCTTGGATTGAATTAAATGATCTCCGCATATTGGCTGACAGTTATATAAGCAAGTCTGAGATATTAATTTGGAGGAATCTGCATTCAAGGATACCTTGGATTGCGATACCCCCTGATAGACTTATAAGATTTTTTTCACTAGTTAACCTAATCAGTGAATTATTTATAATCTAGTACAATGGAAAAATAAGTTAATTCTAAAAATCGAGAATTGATTAGATGTTGGTTAAAGTGAATTTATGGCAGACCAAGGGGTATCATAATCTTAGCGCATGAAATAACACTATGTACCATTATCGCCTTTGCAAAAAAGACCTAATTATATATGAGGGATTTATGAGATAATTAAATTGGAGTGCAGTCATAATTATTCACTAGAATTAATTATGATTAAATATGGAAAGGAAATAAAATATGGTAAATGTAATTTTAGATTTTCGTGTATTTATTTAGAGATAATTTAATTATTTTTTGGGGTCCTTGATGTTTTCCAAATAGCCAAGTAGTCAGGCGGCCCATACTCTCTAAAAACCCAGTGTGGCCCAAGCTCACCTTTTGTACTTGTATATAAAGGTATAGGAAGGGGTTTTAATTATTATTATTCATCATTAGGGTTTGAGATGGGTGAGAGAAAATACTATTCACATTTTTAGTGAAGAAGGCTAGAGTGAGACCACCATATCTCAAGTTTTAGCAAAGGTTTTCATCTCATAAGGTGTCCACCCACTTACCTTACTATGGGGTGAATCATACATTTGAAGATTTGAGTGTTTAGAAGGTTTAAGAAAGGTTTTAGAGATCCAACACAAGGAAGCCCTACATATACAATAAATACTTTTCTCCCCATCGAATTGCAACCATATCCACAGAGGTATTGTGTTCTTAACCCTATGTTTGTTCTTCAAACCTAGTTTTTAGTGTCACATATTTCTTATGTTGGATTAATTGAAGTTCCATGGTTAAAAATATTTATTCTTCATGTATCAATCCCCAACAATTAGTATCAAAGCATTTGGTTTAGATTAATAATCTATTGGAAAGGTACATGTTGTCCAAACAAGGAAACCCTAGTTTTGTATGTTGTGTGAATAATTTATCTTTATGTATGCTTCCATACTATCATTGTTTTGCTGAGATTATTCATATATAACCCCTCAATCATGGTCGAACATTTATTTTCCATGTGAATGGATCATACGATGGTTTATCCGTGGTTATTTTTCATCTCTTGATTCGATATGGTTGTAATAATTAAGTTTTGTAATTATTTCATTATCGATGTTTGTGGAGGTGATGGAGAGGAGTTTTAATGTTTTAAGCATTATAATCATGTATAAGGGTTTGTTTTAGTGTTTGGAAAATTTTTGTGGAGATTCCTGAAGTTTTGGATAGGATATGGAGGTTCTTGCATGGCAAACACGATAGGAAGAATAAACTATCCCGATCTCCCGAATCGATCTGAGGAGATTTTTGGATTGATACGACCTCTGGATCGATCTGACCAGGATCCGAATCGATATTATCCGTCGCAAGTCGAATGGAGTTTTGTCCCTTTGAGGTGTATTTCGGTGGTTGTTAACTGTGATTCTTCCCTAGAATATTACTAGAACATGGAGGATTGTTTTCTGGTGTTCAAGACCCCCAAGAACTCTTGGGTTTAATTAACTATACTTAAATTTGGACTCTTTCCGAAAAGGAAGTCTTATTCAACAAGGACTCTTATGCATGGAGAGTTTTACTCCATTTAGAAGCCTAGGTTATGACGGAAAGGACTTATTTATCCTTTTATTTTCCAGTAATTATTTATTTATTTGTATGTATGTCTAATTATTTATATTGTGTTGTATAATTCGTGTGATAATTAAATAGATAGTTAGGATCACCGGATTTTATGGACAATAAGGATTTTTAGTTTACGACCGGCCTAGATCACCAATTTTCTCTGAAAATTTGTGTTTAATTTATTCTTTTCTAAATTGAATTAAATCGGGGTACTTAAATTTAAAGATGTGAATTAAATTAAGATCTATGGGTTTTATTTAATTTTAAAAAATTAAAATATGAGATCAAGATATTTAATTCGTACAAGTAAATTTGGAAATTATAAGGGATTTAAATTTGGTATTTTGGAATTGAATAAATATTTTCATAAAACCCTCAAGTTTCTCAAAATACTAAGTAGGATAGGGATTTCAACATAAAACCCGTGGTCTCCATTAGTGTTTTTAGGAATAAAGATGTAATTAATTTCTTGAGTCAATTAAGCTACCTCGGATGGAATTAATCAAGGCATCAAGGATTCATTAAAACTCTTAAGTGATAATTCCAAGAATTAGAATGTGAGTGAGTTTGATCCCCTCCTCCCCCCTAATGGGGAAGTTCATCACGAGTGGTATCTATTTCAAGGAATGAACTGGTGGTATAGACTTAGACATAATCTACAATGTCATCTCCCACGGGGTCACTATCATTAATTATGGCACCAAAAGTCATTAACTATTCAATTATGTTGGACAGATGTACCTGAATTGTTTGGGTACATAATTGAAAGACGTAGGTTTGTTTAATTCAAGGTAGGGTGATTTAAGCTCCCCACAAGAAATATCACTCCATAAGGGAACTAGGATGTCTAGCAATTTTTACTTTAAGATGGCGGTGAGGGGGGCACATTAAAATTAAAAAAAGTTATATTTGCACATGTATATTTTGAAATTAATTCATTTTTACCAAATTTTATGGTTCCCAAACTTCAAAATGGGATCATCATTCAACCCATTTGCTTCAATCTGAAAGGACAACAACTTAACTGGAATGAACTATATATATTGAAAAAGAAATCTAGACATTATCCAAACTGTTGAGGACATTAAGTTTGTCTACACGGAGGACTGTCCTACCAAGCCGAAGGAAGGGGAACCTTAAAGGGATGTGTTAGCCTACCATAGGTGGCAAAAGGCCGATTAGATGGTTGGGTGCTACATATTAGCCTCTATGACTAATGTGTTGCATCACTAGCATTAGCAAATGTACACCGCTTACGACATGATTCTGAATCTCAAGGATATGTTTGAGGATCAGAACCATGTCGTAAGGTCAAATGCTATGAAAAGGCTGGTCAACACCAAGATGTCTGAGGGTACTCTCGTACATGAGCACATTCTAAAGATGATATCCACCTAAGGAGAACTGGAGGTTCTTGTATTTGAAATCTATAGGGAAACCCAAGTTGATTTCATGCTCCAATAATAACTGGAGTCCTTTAAACAGTTTCACCTAAATTATTATATGAAAAAATTTAATTACTCACTGGCACAACTGCTTAAGGAACTCCAGGCTGAAGATAATATAAATAGCCATAAGGTTATTGTTCAGTTTTCTATGAAAGGCCCATCTACTTCTGTCTCAAAAGGTAATAATAATAATAATAATAATAATAATAATAATAATAATAATAATAATAATAATAATAATAATAATAATAATAAGAAGAAGAAGAAGAAGAAGAAGAATAAGAAGAAGAAGAAGAAGAAGAAGAAGTAGTAGTAGTAGTAGTAGTAGAAGAAGGGCAAGCCTCACGCATAACCTAGATTTGTCAAGTTGAACTTTAAGCCCTAGGGTGGAGGTAAGAAGCCGAAAGGCAACTATTAAATCTGCAATAGGAAGGACACTAGAAGAAGAAATGCCACGTCTTCTTAGCCAGAAATAATGGGAACAGTAATCTCCCCTATATCATTGAGACATATTTTGTGGTGCAACATACATTTACCTAGTGTGTAGATTTGGTAGCCACTAATCATGTTTGCAAATCTTTGTAAGGGTTCCAAGTAACCAGAGAGATCAGTTGTGGAGAGATGTTTGTATTCATAGGCGATCATAACAAGGCAACAGTAGTAGCAATAGGAAATTTAGTTTTAAATTTTGGTAAAGATAATAAATTAATATTAGTAGATAGTTTTTATGTTCCTAGTATTAGAAGGAATTTAATTTCGATTTCTAATATTGTAATGAATGGATATTCAATTTATTTTAATAAATGATTTTGTTTGAAAAATGTTAAATCTCTTATTCGTTCTGGAACTTTGAAAAATCATATTCATATTATAAGACATGTCTCGCCACTTCTACAAAATATTGAATTGAATAACCTAAAGAGAAAGAAGCCTTTTAATTTGAAATATTTAGAACTTACAGGTCATATCAATCTAAAAAAATACCAAAACTTGTTTCTAATAGCCAATTGAGTTCATTGGAAGTGGAGGCACTTATGATCTATAAATCTTGCTTAGAGAGAAAGATGACTAAGAAGTCATTTATAGCCAAGGGGTATAGGGCCAAAGATATGTTGGAATTGGTTCATACTGATTTGTGTGGGCCTATGATTATCCTGAAAAAGAGGTGGTTACGAGTAATTCATCACTTTTGTTGATGATTAGTCAAGGTTTGGATATGTTTACCTAATGCATCATAAGTCTGAAGCCTTTGATAAGTTCAAAAAGTATAAGGCTAGGGTGGAGTATTTTCCTGTCAAACTAATTCATACTTTATGATCTAATCATGGAGGGGAATACCTCTTAAAAAATTTTAGGCAACACTTATTGAAGTTGGGTATCACTACCTGATTGTCTGCACCTGGCATTCCACGGCGAAACGGTGTAGCAAAAAAAGGAAGAAAGACACTTTTGGACATAATTAGGTCCATGATGAGTTATTCAAATCTGCTTCTCCCATAAAACCGTGGAAAGGGAGAAATCCAAGTCTAGATCACGTTCGAATATGGGGTTGCCCGGCACACGTGTTAAAAAGGGATCCAGGGAAGTTGGAATCAAGGATGGATGTACCTCTTTTTGTCGGATAGCCCAAAAGAACTAAGGATAGATAATTATGTGATCCTAAGGATCGGAAAGTATTTGTTAGCACAAATCCTAGGTTATTGGAGGAAGATTATATGATTATCCACAATCCCAAAAGTAATATTATCTTATAAGAGCTAAGAGGACAACAATAATAAAATGCTTTGGGAGCACCCGTACAGGATGAAATCCAATCTGATATCAATAATACATTACCTGATCATAGTGGGAGAATTATCTATGATCAGGATTCATGTGTCACTTATACTAGACCACAAGTGGAGCCACATTATAGCAGTAGGATCAAGTATTAGACTGATAGGTTAGTGTATTTAAGAGAGAAATTCGATAAAGTCCAAAAAGAACATGAACATGATAATGTTAAACATGACGAGGCACTCCAAGATAGGAATGATGAGCTTTGGGTAAATGCTATGGATACTGAGTTGGATTCTATGTGTTTGAATCAAATGTGGGAACTTGTAGACTTGGTGGATGGGATAAAAGCCATCAGTTGTAAGTGGATTCACAAGACTAAGAAAGGGGTAAACTGGAAGGTGGAAACCTTCAAGGCATGATTTATTTCAAAAAGGTTCACTCAGAACGAGGGAATCAACATTGAGGATACTTTTTATCAGTAGCCATGAATAATTCTATCCGGATTCTCTTATCCATTTATTCACATCTTGATTTTGATATTTGGAAAATGGATGTCAAGATAGTGTTCCTGAAAAATAATCTTAAAGAGTGCATATTTATGGTGTAACCCATAGGATTCATAGAAAATGTCCAAGAAAGCAAGTTGTGTAGGCTTAAGAGATTCATTTATGGACTTAAGCAAATTATAAGGTCTTCAAACATCCTGTTGGATCAAGAAATAACATATTTTGGTTTTTATCAATATATGGATGAGATTTTTATCTATAAGAAGAATGAAAAAAGCATGGTGGTATTTTTACTACTTTACATAAATGATATTCTCGTAATCTGGAACGATGTGGGTGTATTTTTTTAGCATAAGATTGTGGTTTTCAAGTCAGTTTGATGTGAAGGACGTATGAGAAGCCAATCATATCCTTAGGAATCATAGTATTATGTGATTGGTAAATTAGATGTAGGTCTTATCCAAAGCTACTTATATCGATAAAATACTCACAAGGTTTAGCATGTAAGATTTTAAGAAATGGTTTCTCCATTTCAGGCATAGAGTTCCTTTATCTGAGGATCAACGTCCTATGACATATGTGAGATATTGAAGATGGGGAATATACGTTATGCTTTGGCTGTGAGGAGCCTTATGTACCATATGGCATGTACTAAAACGGATATAGATTTCGGTATAATCGAGGTGAGGAGTAATGAACTACTGTGAGGCACATCCTCAAGTATCTGAAGAGGACTAAAGTTTATGAGTTGGTTTACTCAGTAAACAGTCTAGTAGCAATCAGGTACATGGACTGGGATTTTTAGGCGGATAGGGATTCTAGGAAATTAACCTCGAGATATATGTTTACCTTAGGAGGTTGAGCCGCAAGTTTAAGGATTATCAAGTAATCATATATTGTTTATTTGACCATGGAATCCGAATATGTTATTGCTTCGGAGGTAGCGAGGTTACTTGGCTCCGAAAGTTCTTAAGTGATTTTGTGTGGTTCCTTTAGTACAATCATCTATTACACTTTATTGTAACAATAGTGATTCCATTATAAATTTGCAAGAACCAAGGACTCATCAGAGGGCAAAACATATTGAGTGCAAGTATTACCTAATTCGGAAGATCATGTAGAGGGGTGACATCATCAAACAAAGATTGAACCTAATGAAAACCTATCGGATCCTTTTACAAATATCTTACGATCTAAGACTTTCAATAATCATGTACAAGGAATGGGAGTCAAGTTCATAGCCACATGGATTTAAGACTAAATTGGAGATTATTGGGTTTTATTCATAAAACCATGTGTAAAACTTTTATTATTGATTAATAAAAGATTGTTTTATTCATTTTTAAATGAGAATCAAGATTGTGAGAAATCTTTATATTTTTTAAATATATTTCTTTATATTCATATATCGGCCAATAGATCTTCGCAGTAATTCCACTGAGTCGGATTTGGGTTGATCACAAGCAGGATGGAATTTCGATTCTAGCACTATGAAAAAGTTCACAACATAGATAGGGTGATAACATCCTATCGGAATAATTGTAATGAAATCCTAATAGTTTATCTCAAACTATGGGACTACGATGGTTCGAGAACTTATGAGATAGTTTAATGAAGCATTATGATCGGTATATCCTAGAAATGTACTAATTAGGACTGCCCGTGAGATTTGAGTCTAAAAGATGCCTTGATTAGACTCGGGATATCTCACACCATTTGCAAAGGGTGCATAGATTCTTAATTCCAAGAGTTGTGAGGATTGGAATGCATATGTGATTGTTTATTTGATTCCTATGGGTCCAATTCAATATTGGATTAAATCAAATGATCTCCACATATTGGGTGATAGTTATATAAGTAGGTCTAATATCCTAATTGAGAAAAATACGCATCCGTGGATACTTGGATTGCGATGTCCTATGACAGATTTATAAGATTTGTTTCCACTATTAAACATGATTGCTGGATTATTTATAATTCGGTGGAGTAGCAAAATAAGTTAAGTCTAAGAATTAAAGAATTGACAAGATGTTGCTTAAAGTCAATTTACCGCAAATTGATTTTACCAAGTGAGTGTCAAAAGAGTAACGTGGGGAATCACAATATGTATCATTATCAACTTTGCAAATAAGACTCATTATATCCGAGTAATTTTTGAAACAATTAAAGTGGAGTGCAGTAATAATTATTTAATGAAATTAATTATGATTAAATAAAGAAAGGAAATAAAATTATAGTAAATGAAATTTGAGATTTCTAATAATTTATTTGGAGTTAATTTAATTATTTTTCGTGGGTCTCTAGTGTAGTCCAAATACCCAAGTAGTTAGGCCCATACTTTCTAAAAACTCAGTTTGGCCTAAGCCCACCTTTTGTACTTGTATATACAGATGTGGAAATTATTATTATTATTATTATTATTATTATTATTATTATTCATTATTAAGGTTTGAGAGGGGTGAGAGAAAATACTATTAACATTTTTAGTGAAGGGGGCTAGAGAGAGACCATCATATCTCAATTTTCGGAAAGGTTTTCATCTCAAAAGGTGTCCACCTACCTACCAGACTTTGGGGAGGATCGTGCACTAGAAGATCCTAGCTCTCTTAAGGTTTAAGTAAGGTTTTAGAGATAAAAAACAAGGTATCCCTACATCTATAAAAAATATTTTTCTTCCTATCGAATTACAACCGGATCGGCAGAGGTATTATGTTCTAAACTATATATGTGTTCTTCAAACCTAGTTTTTGGTGTTATCTCTTTCCCATGTTTAATTAATCAAAGTTCCATGTGTGAAAATTTGTATTCTGCATATATCGATCACCAGCAGTCATTGCCTTCAGAGTTTATAAAATCTGTGATAAAGTCAGCGATCGCCTATTCCTTAACATCTACACTTGGCTTATAGTAAAATAAAACTCCCCACGCTCAACCAACCACTTCATCAGTCATTTTAAGACTAATGGCTTATGTGAGTGGATAGTCAATCAAGATGATGATAGTGTGAGCTTAGAAATACGGTCTCATCATTCAGGCTGATACAACGAGTGCAAAGGCTGACTTCTCCAACATCGAATACATTGATTTAGCTCCCTTGAACACCCTGCTAATATAATACGGTAGGCGTTGAACCCCTTCATCATCTATGATTAGATCGAGCTAATTGTCGTAGAAGAGACTACAAAAAAGATATAATTCCTATAACATAACTAGTTTCAAACGGAGAGAGACATTAGTTAGATATGTCTTTAGATCTTAAAAGTCTTATTCTCATATTTTTGTCTAGATGAATGCTTTTTTCAATGCCCTGAAGAAAGGGATGCACTTGTTAGTTTCCCTGATGATAAATCTATCAGTAATTAAACTCCCTTAACGGTATTCAGACTCCTCTTATCCAATATAACCTGGATTTTTTTTGGGTTTGCCTCTATCCCCTTTTGGGTAACCATGAAACCCAAAAAATTTATGATGCCATGTCAAAACCACATTTCTCCGTGTTCATCTTCATCTAGTACTAGTTAAGGATTATAAAGGTCTACTCTAAGTCAGTTGTGTGATCATCCCCCTCCATACTCTTCGCCATCATGTCATCGACAGACACTTACATTGTCTTCCCTATTTGTTCCTCAAACATCTTGTTAATGAGTCTCTGGTACATTGCCCTGGTGTTCTTCAATTTGAATGGCATCACTCGGGAGCAGTATGTTCCTTAGTCTATTATAAATGAGGTTTTCTCTTCGTTGGACGGGTGCATTCAAATTTCGTTATAACCATACTAATTATCCATGAAGGACAGTATTTTGTGCCCCGCAGTCACATACACCAGTGCATCAATTCTTGGTAATGGGTATTGATGATCTTATAAATGATCGCATCTCAAGAATGTGAATATTTTGGACCCTCGGCCAAAAATGGGTCAATCTCATACCCTCATAGGGTCGGTAAAAATGCACCAAAATGCTTAAATTACATTGAAGCCACCAAAAAGGGTATTTTAGTCATATTAGTCCTATGTGGGTGCATATGTTTGTATTGCATGTGAAGATAATGATAATGTAAATTTTATCTATAGTTTAAGAGTTAGCTAGATTTTTGGGACAATATTTGAGCCGTTAAGTCCATTAACGCAAATTGACTTGATTCGTTATGAGTGAGGCACGGTCTAGTTTATGTTAGATGAACCATGACGATTGAATATCATCCAATGTCGCTTAATGAAGAATTTTGTTGCCATGTATTCACACTGAAGTGAAGACCATGTCCTTTTTGTATATTGTAAATTGATTATGGCTAAACATGCACACATGCCCACATATTTTTGAAAATGTGGGAGGATCTTAAAAGTTCATGGAATAAGTGTTCGAAATGTCTTAAAATTGTCTCAAAGGATATTTGAAAACGTTCTGGGAGACGGATTTGCTTTTGGAACATATTAAGGCATTTTAAGAAAACCAATTTTTCCTTAACTGTTTGCACGGATCCACAATGAGGCCGTGTGCACTTAGACATCCACACAACATTAAAACATGCTCATGCGCATGACTAAGGTTGAGACTCCACACTATCTAAAATCATGCGCATTGCTAAATCTAACCGCGATGGCATCAGATTTTGAAATTTTCTTATAAATTTTCCATTTTCCCTCTCCTTTAAAATGATCTAAAAACCTTATCACTGAAATAGATTTTTGAGAGAACTTTCGAGGTTGAGAGTATTTTGTCTTTTGCTTAGCTTTCCAATTTCACTTCTTCCCTCTAAAATTATTAAAACTTAGATTTATGCTTGATTTACGCTTTTGAGAGAAAATTGAGAGTGTTTTGCTTCATATTTAGCATGGCCTATTTAGTTCAAATCAATTTATCTTTGAATTGTATGATCATCTACTTCTAGATCTAAAAGAGGAGGCACTTTATTCTATTGGAGATATTGAAAGTGGCACGACTTCCAAGGAAGAATATGGACTTCTTCATTCATGGCATGGAGCTCGTTGCATATTCTCATTGACTATGGGAAAGAGTTCAAAGGTTCATATGTGACAACACGATAGAGATTGTGTTAGAGGTACTTTCTTGCCTTTTGTAAAATTTCTTTCCAAGTAGAAAAAAGAATTGGATTGCGTTGAGATTTTTACCCTTAAGTGGGGGTTTATCCTCGTAAATATTTCTTACAATTGATGTATCCTCGTAAATATGTCTTATAGTTGATTGTGAATGATTAATACTTATATGGACACATTTGATCACACACATCACTTTGTTAAAAATTAAATCAAGTGAATTGAACTAAAATTGACTAAGGTGTGTTAGATCTAGTCTTGTTCATCTAGATTCACCTAATCACATTTTGTGTGAGTTAATCAAATCAATTTGGTAAAACTTGTGTTGAGTAACTTGAATGTGCAAGAAAAATGGTTTTAAAACAAAAATTGGTCATAAGATGTCTTCAAACCTATTACCCCTATCTAGGTTTGGTTTAGGTATTTTAATCATGCACATAACACACATTTCTCCAAGAATTTTCATACATTATACACAATTATTAGAAGGATAAGTGGAAGCATTTGAGATGAAGACGTCATTCAACATGCATCATGTGTCTTTGGGGTCACATTACACCACAAGCCCCCTATAAATACAATGTAACTTGGTGCTTGTTCTATAAGTCTTAATGTTGTAAAAACACACTATTACTCTTTAAAAATACTCTCTAATGAGAGAAAGTACATTTGTAACTTGTAAAACCCTATACAGCTAGTGAATAATGAGTTGCACCAAATTGGATATAGGTCAATTGGCTAAACACGTCTAAATCTCAAGTGTTTATCTTTCATTTTTCTCTTTTACAACATTCATTATTGTTTATCATTGTACCTAGATTATGCTTACTTTCTTTAATCACTAAGTTATTTCTCATTATCTCGATGTTGCATTTCTGTGTTACATCAGATTAGCACTGTCGGTAGGAAATGATTATTAACTTAGATGTTTTTCACTGGTGGGCTTGCTCATAACCTGATTATAGGCTCAAATCTGAGTTATCTCATATCTGGATCTATAATTTGTTGGTTTGGGTTAAAGATTTTCCACTCTCTTATCTTCAACTCATTATCTGGTTATTATATGAACTTGATCTTAATTTGAGTGAAATTTTGGGTGAAACCACTATTCTCCATCATATTTCTAGTATTTTGATCCTAAAAAATCACCATCACTTCATCCCTAATTTTGTTTATTCAGTAGATCTGAAAATCTTGGATAGGATCATTAACCCAGAAGTTTAGATATCGTTTTTATTGTTCACTCTCTTATTCAGCGTTTTTGGGGTTGAACTGTCAATTTGAAACACAAACCTATTGATCGAAAATATCATCAGACTTACCACCTCTACCATGTCTAGGTAGAAGGCATGCTTCAAGTAGTGCACTAACATTAGATATGTCAAAACTTACCGAAGCACTAAAAATGACAATAGTCAATCAAGAGAAAATGCACTCACAGATGTTATGTCTTACTCAAATATTAGTAAGGAAGTCATTGGAGGGGTTGTAAACCATCACACTTCGATTGTTAGGGGTTGCGTAGACCCTCCAAAAGAGTTTCTTTATGCACCAAAAAAGTCATTCCACCAAGTGTAAAGTACATAAATGTTGAAGTTTCATGTCATCTTAAATTGGGTTATGGAAAGGATAATATGAGTGATGAAATCCCAGAAGAAGGGGATGCGACAGAGGTTAAATCAACCAATAAGCTAAGACCAATCTATCAATTGGGTGAAACCTCATATATTCCAAGAACAATATTGGCAACATTGTCAAAGCATCCATCACAACAAAGGGCTAGTGCCTTCACTAGGCTCACTACGCCATCAAACTTTGAAAGGCTAGGACCTAGACGTCCTCCCCCACATAGCTAGTGTGGCATAAAGTAGTATCTTGAGGAATGCAGGGGTACACCTACCCCAAGGGGTGAGGCCGACATTAGACCTCAACATATGTCTCATACTCTAACTAATAGGAGCATAGGATAATTGAGGAATGAAGGATTGGGAGATAACCATCCTGAAAGTGATCAACCTTGGAAAAGTTACATTCGAATGCTAGAAAATAAATTGGGTGACGTGATGAAGAGTAAGAACCCCTTGGAGAGTATACATGGGAGTGTCACCCTTTGTCCCAAAAATTATTAGTTATCCTACTTTTGTGAAGTTCAAACCTTCGATGATGACACTAAGGTATGATGGGAGCTCAAATCCTATTCACTATGTAGAATTATACTAGTCGATTGTCGATATCTACTCAGTTCCATATGAAATGATATGTCGATCATTCTCAAGAACTCTCACTGGATAAACACATGTATAGTACAAAAGCATTCCCAAGGGACGTATCAGAAACTTCAAAGAGCTTGGTAATAAGTTCATATACAACTTCTACTCTGACTTGAAACTATCTAGGAGGGTGACCCACCTCCTTAATGTCCAACAAAAAAGTGGAAACGCTCATAAACCACATCTCCGTATTCAATAAAGAAAAATTTGAAGTTGTTGACTATGATGAAAAAATTGTAATGACAACCCTCATTAATGGGCTCTTACCTGGAAAACTATACTGGGTACTTTTAAAAGACCCCTACCATAATAAATGAAATTATGACAGAGGCCGGGAAGGTCATTTTAGTTAAAGAAGCAATGGCAAAACAAAAAGGGAGAGTGCAAAGAACATAGGTCAGGAAATTCTTCCCAGAACAAAGATAAAGACAAATGGGAGAAAGTCTAAAGAGAAGTTGGAATATATATTCACTAGTTACACTCCCCTAGCTATTCTAGTCCATCATATCCTAAATGAAATTAAGGATGAGGAGAAGACATAATGGCAATGAAAACTGAAGTTCCCACAAAATAAGAGAAATAAAAATAAGTAGTGAATTTCACAAAGACCATATCCATGAAATTGAAGATTGTTATGACCTTAAGGATTAAATTGATAAACTCATCAATAAGGGTCGACTGCAAAGATTATTGGAATATAACGATCATCCTCATGAGAAAAGTAACTAAAAAAGGTCTCTAGTGAAGGATAAATCCAATAAAAAGGAAGGTAAAAATCCAAATGATGGGGATTTAGAGAATGACTCGGATGAAGAGATATAATTACCTAAGGCCTAAGGGTCCCAAGGGAGAGTTGAACTTGATAGTGCTCGGTATGCACTTGATTTCAGGAGGAGTCACTAATGGAGGATTTAAGCCAGTCAATAGGATTTAAGTCAGTCAATAGAAAAGAATATGTGGGAGAAACAAGAGCCAGAGCTCGACGAATATATATAAATCATATGATGGAAAAGGAAGAATAAATTCATCTTAGTATGGTAAACATCGATCGTGTGATTGTTGAAATTTCTAGGCTCAATTTCAAGAACATCCTTTACCCACATGATGACTCTTTAGTCACGATCCTCGTGGTTTGCTAATACAATGTTTCTCATATCCTTGTTGATGGGTGAAGCTCAACAGATGTAATATTTTGGGATCGTTTCAAAGTTTTGAAGCTAATATAAAACAATTCAAACCATATCATCAACCCCTCATCGAATTTATTCGAGAGAAAGTCTCCCCTCTCAGTATGGTGGAGTTAGAGGTCTGTATGGGTAAGTTATCAACTTATTTGACAAATAAAGTGAACATATTTATCATGGGCCAACATGTAATCTCTTCTTAAGACATAATTTTGTGATGAGTCTCCCTAATGAAATTTGAAGAAGTTTTATCTACCATTCATCAGATGATTATGTATCTTACTCACTTTAGGGTAGGAGAAGTTTCAGGTGATCAAGTGGATGTAAGAGAATGCTATTTCACATCTGCTGAATAGAAATAAGATTATAAGAGAAATGCTACCTCATTTAAAATTGACATGCTCGACCTAGGGGAAGAGTAAAAATTGACAAAGGGTGAGGCAATCAAGTTTATAAAATCATTGATCCTCAATGAAATGACCCTGAAAAAACCGTGTAGATTGGCTCATCCTTAAACCCAAAGTCAAGGTTAAGTTGGTCAAGATATCGAAAGAGTGAAATGATATCTTGTCTTGGTCGCATAAGGATATGTTGGAGATCGAACTTGAAACCATATGACACCACTTGGATGTGGACCCTTCATCTAATGAGGTCAAATAAAAGCGAAGGAAATTTTTCCCAAACTGATATCAAATTATTCAAGAAGAACTGAAGAAACTTCTTGATGCCGGGTTCATAAAATAAGTCAAGTATCCATATTGGTTCTCTAATGTTGTGCCCGTACCAAGTCATAATAGTAAATGGTAAATGTCTGTAGACTTCACTAACTTGAATAAGGCATGCCTAAAGTATTATTTTCTTTTGCCTCGAATAGATCAAATCATGGATGCCACGGTAGGTTATGAACTCATGAGGTTTATGGTCATATTCTAACACATTACTACGAGGTCAAAGCCCTAAGTGTTTCATTTCTATGCTATAGACGAGGTTTAACATAAGAATAAATATGCAATAAATCGACAATTTGGGTAAGAGGGAAAATTCTTTTACTATTCATTCATGTGGGAAACATTTACATCATATTGAAAGATATTGTTTACATAAAACCCTCATTCCTATCTCTAGTTGTAATATTTCTTCAAGTGTTTTGCATTACATGGATTTGCAAATAGTTATCCCTCAATATTTTTAAGCATTAAGTCCCTAAAACTACCTTTTTAGTGATCTTGTAAGGGTCGTGCTAGTTGGGGTGGAGTTTGTTCTTCTTATAAATTACTTTCTTGAGAACATAATTCCCCACTTTTAATGGTTATCTCATCACCTTCTTGTTATAGTACCTTACAACTCTTTGCTGATATATTGCCTGTCGTACCTAGGCATCTTCCCTAATTTCTTGTAGAAACTCTACATTTGGCCTCCTCTCCTCATTGTTTTATTCATCGAAATGTTTGGCCAGAGTCGGCCAATAATACCCTTGCATAAAAATCCTTTTGGCTAATTAACATCCTATTATATAACTGTCAGAGGACAACTCATGCACTTCTTTTAAAATGTATTTTACCCCCAGAGGCTAAACACGCCTCAAGAAAGGAAGAAGGAAACACGTCTTATACAACATGTCTCCAAAAATAGTGAATTTAGTCGCGATGAATCTGAGCTTCCTTGACTCTCTTTTTACCTGTGGGATTTCCCCATCCCGTACATATTTAATGATTAGATCCATCCATGAAGGGCCGAGGTTTAGATTGAAGATTTCTATTTTTGGATCTTCAATTTCGATGTTGGCTTCGGCCAATATCTTTATTGTCACCACCCTTTTGAGCTCCAGGAAAAGGGTTGGATTACACGTGTGTGGATCATCATTGTGATTATCAAAGTTTTATCCGTTTGGTTTAATTGCAAGTTCACCATGGGAGGACTAATCGTATCCAATTTTATTTCATTCGAGAGATTATTAAAGTGAGTCTTGTAGTTTAAAAGAAATTAACACTAAGGATAATCTTGATGACATGTTGACATATGCGGTATAAATCACTAAGTTTGATAATTTCTCAAGTTTAATCGATAGTGATGTGTAACACCCCCTATTTTCCACATACCTGGCGGCCAACCTCTATGGCAAAGATAGGGGACGTCAAATAATTATATCTATAAGAGCATAAGAATTCTCAACACATCCATAGTATTATATTATCTTATTTCGTTCCAAAACATTTTGAGTCATAGTCTATGTTCATCCTAACTGACAAAGGCACATATTTCTATAAGTATATGCCTTTTGGATTGAAGAATGCTAGAGCCACATACCAATGGTTACTAAAAAAAGGTTGAAGACCAGATGGGCCAAAACCATGGAAATTTATGTAAATGACATGCTAACTAAGAACCTTAAAGTTGAAGACCATGTGAAAATTTTGTCCAATATTTTTATACGATGGAAAAAAACTTAATGAAGTTGAACCCAACTAAATGCATATTCGGAGTGGGATCAGGAAAGTTCCTCAGTTTTATAGTGAACGAGTGAGGAATTAAAGCCAATCCAGCAAAAAATAAGGCTATGATTGATATGTAATCGCCAATAAGATGAAGGAAAGTTCAAAAACTTATAAGGTGCATAGCAAACTTATATAAGTTCATCTTCTAAGACACTGATAATTCTTATCGTTCTTTAAAGTGATAAGGAAAGCCTTTGAATGGAATGAAGAATGTGATCAAAATTTTAAGAATTAAAGGTTTACTTGGGTTTGTCTCATTTATTGTCATGACCTTTGTATGGTGAAAAGCTACACTTGTATAGGGTTGTCTGGTAGTTAGTGCAATAATGGTTCAGCCACATCAAGGAGTCCAGAAGCCACTTTATTTTACAAGCAAATATTTTTAGGGGGCAGAGAATCGATACCTCAAGATAAAGAAATTAGCATTTTCACTTAGCCACACAGTGAGGAAGATGTAGCATAATTCTAGGCTCATGTGATTGTGGTACTAAAAGATCATCCTCTAAGGTAAATGCATAAAATAACAAAGTATGGTTGGCTAATGGCATGGTATATTGAACTAATATTCTATGAGATAGATTTCAAGCCTCGTCCTACGATCAAGGGCCAAACATTGGCAGATTTTGTTATGCAATTCAGTAGTGAATAACCAAGTTTGTTAAGTAGGATTCATCTTCTAATCCAAGCACTTCAATTATAGAGGATGAAACCTCCTTAACCAAACTTGGATCTTCTAAAGTGAATTCCATAACAAAATTTGTCAATGCTTGGCCCTTGATTGCAGTACAAGGCTAGAAATCTATGTTATGGACCCATACTTCAATAAACCACACTATTAGCCCATCATATTTTTCTGATTTATGCATGATTTGCCTTAGAGGATGATCTATTAGTATCACAATTGCATAAGACTAGAAGTATAACTACATCGTATTTATTGTGTGGATGAGTGCAAATGTTAATTTCTCCATCTTAGGGTATCGACTTTCTACCCCCTAAAAATCTTTGCTTATAAAATAAACTTGCTTCTAGACTCCTTGATCTAGCTGAACCATTGTTGCACTTAGTATTGGACAACCATATATAAGTATAGCTTTTCACCGTACAAAGGTCTAAACAATAAAGGATTCGAACCTAAGTAAACCTTACATTCTTAAAACTCTTTCTCACATTCGTCATTCCATCTGAAGGCTTTCCTTAGAACTTTGAAGAACGGTAAGAATTGTCAGTGGCTCTAAAAATGAACATATTTAAGTTTACTATGCACCTTATAAGTCTCTAAACTTCCCTTCAGCTTCTTAGTGACTACATATCAATTAAAGCCTTATTTTTTACTGGATTGGCTTCGATTCCTCTCTAGTTCACTATAAAATTGAGGAACTTTCCTGATCCCACTCTAAAGGTGCATTTGGTTGGGTTCAGCTTCATTTAGTGATTTACCATCATATCAAAAGTGTTGGCTAATATTTTCACATGGCCTTCAGCTTTAAGGCTCTTAGTTAGCATGTTATCTAACTAAATTTCCATGGTTTGGTCTTATCTAGTGTTCAAACTTTTTTCACCAACCGTTGGTATGTGTCTCCATCATTCTTTAATCCGAAAGGCATCAACTTGTAGCAATATGTTCATTTGTCAGTACGTATCAACTTAGACTATGACTCAATAAATTTTGGAACAAAATAAGATAATATAATCCTATGGAGGTTTTGAGGATACTTTTTCTCTTATAGATATAATTTATTGACGTCCCCTATCTTTGTTTAGAGGTTGGCCATCTGGTACGTGGAAAATAGGGGGTGTTACACATCACTACACCCCCACCAAAGGATCTCAATGATGAAGATTATTGATTAAACTAGAGAAATTATTAAACTTGATTATTTGTATCACATATGTCAACATTTCATCAAGATTATCCTTAGTGCTAATTTCTTCTAAACTACAAGACTCTATTTAATAACCTATCGAATGAAATGAAATGAAATTGGATATAATTGGCACTCCCATGGTGAACTTGCAACTGAACAAAAGGATAAAACTTTCACTATCATAATGATGCTCAACACACATGTGTAATCCCCAAATAACTAATAAAACCATTAGATTTCTTTGGTCTTCTTTGTATATGGCATATATTCTGCCTTTGTGGTTGCCAAAGCAATTAAAGCCTTTGTTGTAGACTTTCAAATAATTATATCACATGACAATGTAAAAATATATCTCATATTAGATTGTCATTAACAAAATTCATCAATATAGTTAGTGAACATGTATCCATTTTATATATATTTTAGTTGGCTATCTTCCGTGGCAAAGCATTTGAGTCATGCACTTATTTGAGCCCAAAATCTTGATGCACATAGATGTTTATGTGATAGAGTCTTTTCTTGCTACTTATGGATATTTGAGATGTGAAGAATCTAAGACTTCTCCACATTGATGATTTTCCTTGCCGATGTACTGAAGAGTACACTTTTTATGGATTATTAACATTTGTCCACGCACACACTCATAATTTTTAAAATAAATGTTTCTTTCTAAAATTGTTTTTGAAATAATCCTCGAAGTATGTATATATGTCCTGAAAGAGGGTTAAGGTCTAACTTCTATTTTGAAAAGGAATTTTAAAAAGTTTTCTATGTTTATGCCTGATGGTCGTTCGGACGGTTGGGATTTATCTCGTGCATATGGTGGCATTATTTGTGGACAAACCATGTTCATGACTGAGTTTGATATGTGCATATGACCCTATAACTTTTCAAGACGAGGTCCATGTTGTTAAAAACCGTCCACACGGTAAAACTCAACCTTGCGCGTAATGAAGATATTTTTTCAAAAATTTGTATAAATACACCTTATTCCCTCTAATTATTACAAAACTTCTTCCTCACTTTCGAATGCACTTTTTCTAAGGATATTTTCATATTGAGAGCATTACTTTCTCTCTCTATTTTGAAACTGAGTTTTCAAATCAATTTTAGTGAGATTTTGGGATCTACTCTTCAATTTATTTGTGAGAGATGTTCTAAGAGGATCAATCTGTAATTATCCATTCTGTATGTCTAATTATACTCCAATTCACATGATCTAGACTCTAAGATCTAAAAGGAGGTGTTGTCTCTAGCTTAGATCTCAAGAATGGTGTTGACCAAGAATGAAGAATGTACTTTCATGTTCAATTAACGGAGCTTCGGTTAGATTTCTTGTTAGAATGGAGGAAGATCTCGACGCTCATAAGTAACTTCTTATAAGAGAATGAGTGATAATTATCATCTTGCATTGTGTAAAAGTGATTTTCAAATCTAATGAACTATAAGGTTTCACCATACAGTGAGTTATCCCTCTATTTTAACTTGGCTATGAACATTACCATAGAATATTTCTTGGATGATCAACCCATTATTTTTTTTCTAGGCACTCAAGAATGGAAAACTCCCTATAAATCCCTTTGAAAATTTATGTTTGAAGAAAATTTGGATGCACAAATGTTTAAAGTATTTTTAGAAGTATACCCATGTTCTTCTTTGATTCAATCCTTTAGTGACTTTCAAGCAAAATTTTACAAATGTTCTTAACATCACAACTACTGACTATAAATTTAGAGACTCAAACATATTAGTCACCCTCCTAATTCTCAAGGAAGACGCTCGTGGTATGTACATGGGTATCACTGAAGATTTAATTCGTATATCCAATCATACAATAACTTCACCCTCATTCTAATTTATCCCCTTAAACTCTAAGAGAAATTAGTTTGTAAGGTTAGAACATAACCTTTAACCTTTGGTTCATTCTGAAGGGATGAAGCCGACAACCATCAGAACCTTATCCTTAATGACATAAACGATCGGGAGGAGATGTATTGACAAAGATGTTATGTTCGCCTTTTTAAAATCCAAGAAAGGCAAGTCAAACTAGGTATGGCAATGGGGCGAGTTTAGGGAATGTTTTCAAAAACCCTAACCCGCCCCATTTAAAAAATTCTTAGCCCTCCCCACCCTAAGACCCATGAGGGGTTTATTTCAAGGATCCTCAAATTCGTTTAAGCTTGTTTTACATAAACCCAAACCTACCCCATCCTGCCCCATTTAAACCTAGCAAGACTTAATCCCATTGAGTCAATTTAATTAGTACCAAGAACCCCCTCTTGCTCCTGTTTAGAATTCAAGAGATTCACAGAACATTAATAATTGGGATACCTCATTTAAGTTTAAGGAATAGGGAATAAGAGATAGGGAAGATAGGATCTTTTGTATTTTGATTCATGAAAAAAAGGATTTCAAATAGATATGGGACAGTCGAGGGACTTGCAATGCGATGGTTTACCCTGCGGCGGATGTCAGCAGTTCGAGTCTGCTTATCTCCAACTCATGAACTTAACCGATACAAATCTATATTATAGCACCCAATTTTTCCGATTCAGAGGTTAGATCTATCATTTATCATTAATGGACGTTGATAAGATCTATCCATTTAGCAGCACCTTAGGATGGTAATATTTAATTATTTTTTAATTCAAATGACATTTGATATTCTTTTCTGAAACTTCTCTATTTTATTCCATATCATATTCATTATAATTATTTTTTAATTCTAATTATTTCATGGTATGATTAGTTTCTATTATAAAAATATAATAACAACTTATTTTGTGTTGTGTGCATAGTAGGTATACATTATATAATCAAAACAATTGAATAGAAAAACAAATAGATAAGTTTTTTTATGAATTTGACAGATTGAAATGTTATAAAATGCATCAATAGTTTTTTATTCTAATATAGAATAATGAAATTCGACTAGATACTAGACATAAGTAATCGAGTAATAGAACGGATAAATGCGAGAAATAAATAATTATATGAGGGATTATTCGTCTTCCTAGTCTTCGATGCAAGAAAATGAATTTTCCATACCTATTTCTTGTGTCGAAATAATAATGATTCTTAATTTTTTTCGTCCACGTGGTTTCAGACTTGGGACAACCCAAGGTCATCATTCCCTTTGATTTGCCCAACCAAACACTTATTCTGAAGGTCTACAAAAAGATCAAAAAATAAAAGATTGTATCAAGAACTATGTACAAAAAAATATGAGAATAGCCCAGTCTAGAGGATTTAACGGATGGGAATAGACAAGACTCATTTCAGATATAGTACAAATAAATTGAATTCGATACTGTAATGACAAAATTTCCAATTGAGTCCATTGTATTATTTTGACTTATTCTCAGAACAAAAAACGTCTGAGTCATAGGGAGATTTTTATTCTCACGATCCCACACGTACTATGATGTATTGAAGACGTTGCGGAAAATCTTCAAGGAATTAATTATTCCGAATGTTTAATTGGTGCAAGTTTATTCGTCTTCAAGATCAATTGCGTTCCAAGATCACTCAGGTATGAATGTGTAATTTTAATGGGACTTAGAATTTATTTTTAAAATGTTTAAGGATGTTATTTTAATAAGAAAATGTTTTAAAATGTTTTTAAAAGTGTTTGAAACAATTTACACTTCGTTATATTCTGATAAGGATGGATTGGAGTAGTGTTTGGTTTGGACTCTAATTCACTACATCGCTCAAACCACCTGATTAGTCATTTGAGCGAGATGACGTGTCATTCGAGAGACATCTACATCTCGTTCGAGCGATAGGCCAAAGTCTCTTGAACGAGCAGGCGCCTCGAGAAACATATAAATAGGCGTGTTTCCATCAGATTTCGTAAGTGTGCATTCTGGAAAAACTATTTACGAACCAGTACATTTCTTCATATAGTTTTCTAAGTTTTTCCAAAGCAAAACACATCTTTATAGTTTACAAGATCCGATTTTTCATTAGTATATGCAACAGTGATCTTGTTGGAACCAATAAGGTTTTGTTCTACATTGAATATTGCTGGTTTTGCGAAGAAAAAGTGAAGGAGTGAGTGTTTCGATTTCGTAGACGTTATAATCCATATCGGTTATCAGCGAGACATACGTGGACGCGTTGTGTTATGGACAGGTATAGTGGAAGTACTTTTTGCGTGGGCACTATGAGAGGAGTGGTTGAAGATCATAAGAGCGTTAAGTCTCCTGGGGATCGAGTCATTGAGTAAGACTTGCATCTGTTCGTTGTAATCCCACATTCATAGTGATTGTCTGTCTTGGGTCATCCGAGGTTTTTCCCGTTGTAGTTTCCTCGTACATTCGGCATTGTGAGTATTCTTTACATTATTTTACTTTCTTTAATAAGTAGATGAATGTTTAGGATTAATCAAGATAAAATTTGGTTAAGTTAAAATTGTTCACAACTTGGTGCAAATTAAAAATTGAAGAAAGGTTTTTCATAAAAGGAGAAATTGTTTTGTCATCCTTAAAACACTTTTCACTTAAGAAATAAAAAGGGACCCACAAATTGGTATCAGAGCTAGAAACAAAATTGTATTGTGTTTGATCCCTTGTGTTTTTCGGAATGAATTTGGAAGGTTTTGAGAGTTTTCATGCTCCTATTTTTTATGGCACAAATTATGCTTATTGGAACATGCGAATGAGAAGTGTGTTAAAATCCATTGATGAGCTTGTGTGGTTAGCGGTTGAAAAAGGTTGGACACCTCCAGTCACATGAAAGGGTGAGGTCACTAGTTTGAAACTTGTTGAGTCATGGACTGAGGCTGAACATAGGCTTTCACTTTATAACTCTAAAGGGCTGGACGTAATTTCTTCATATGTCACACCTGAAGAGTATAATAGAATTATGATTTGTGAAACTTCAAAAGAGGCTTGGGATACACTTGCATCTACTCACGAGGGCACTAGCACGGTTAGGGTGTCTAAGTTACAAAACCTCACTACACAGTTTGAGATGATTAAGATGTTAGATAATGATTCGTTTGATGAGTTTTATGCAAGGTTGTCTAATATAATCAACTCATCGTTTAACTTAGGAGAGAGGATTACCGACAACCGTGTGATAAAGAAAATTTTGGGAACTTTGCCAAGTAAGTTTGATGCAAAAGTGACCATTTTAAACTCCTTACGTATGCTTGATTCGACAAAACTTGAAAAGATTGTAGGTGACTTACAAACCTATGAAGTCGATATGTTTACCTCCAAGCAAGTGTCAAAGAAAGAAAAGGGCATTTCTTTGAAATCCCGAAAGGAGGAAACTAATGTTTTGGATGACGATTCCGATTCCGATTCCAATTTTGAGGACGTCTCCTTATTGGCAAAGAAGTTCAAAAAAATTCTTTAGTTGCAAAAGCAATTGAAAGATGCCAAAAAGTTTGAGAAATTCAAGAATAACATGGTAGATTCCACCCTTAAAAAGTGAGAAATTTAATAGGGTTGAGTTGGATAGGTGTCTTGGGTGTGAGGGGTATTGTTATAAAGTTGCCGGGTGTCCCACTAGACTTAAGAAAGAGGGCAAGAAATCGAAAGCTTATAGTGCCTCCTTAAGTGATAGTGAACTAGAAGAGGAAGAGAGTTCCCCCAATGAGAGCAAGTTTGTTGCTTTCTTGGCATGTCATGTGAGCGACGATGATAAATCTTCCCACGAATATTCTCATGTGCATGACACTTCTGAGGCCGTGGAATCCCAATTCAGTGAGGGTGAAGTGAGTGAGGACGAGGAGGTAGATGTGAAAGAGTTGCAAGTTGCATTTAATGAGTTGCATACCGAGGCGGTAAAAGTGAAAAAGGTAAACTCTAAATTATAAGCTAGGTTGAATGAGCGTGCCATGGAAAATAATGATTCTTTGATTGAGGATCTTAGGGCATGAGAGAAGAAGCTTAGAGAGACGCTAGAGTATGTTAAGAAAGAGAGAGATAATCTTCGTGGTTTGATGGAGACTTTGAAAAAGCAGTTTCTAGAGTTTGAGGAGTCTAAGAGTGTGCTTGAGTCTAGGATTTGTGAGTTAGAGGAGAGATTGAGAGACTCGAGTAAGGTTAAGTTTGACTTGGAATATAGGTAAAAAACGTTGAATAGGATATTAGGCACCGTCTAAGTCAAAAGTGATAGGTGTGGTATAGGTTACGAGGATAATGTCCCCATTCCCAAAGCCAATACCAGCCATGTGAGAGAGCCCACTAGGAACGAGAGGAGAGGTCAATATTATGGTAATCATTTCCTACGTCTTTACACTTGCACACATTGCAATAGGAAAGGTCACCTTAGACATTTTTGTTATGACCTTATGAATGTTCCTAGGAAGTTTAGGAATAAAGTTGTGTCGGTTCCCAAAACCCCACCCGTTATGTTACACCTACTTGGGTTAGAAAATAAGATTTAGTGGCTTTAGGACTAAAACTTCATGGTTCTCATTTGGTTGCACTTGAGTTTTCCCATGTTATATCTAAAGGATGATTGTGTTACCATGTTTGTCATACGCTAAACTTTGCATCATGATTTATACCTTGCTAGTGTTATGGCATGTGTACATTTTGTATTATATTTTTCTTTTATTGAGTCTTATTTGAAAAATACAAAAAGATTTTGCTTTTATTTGAGTCAAAATATGTTGAAAAACCAAAAAGATTTCCGAGTTGTTTTTGAGTTTACATGTTTGATATGGCATATAGGTGTGCTTGGACCCCCTTCCTTTCATTATCCATATGTCTAGGACATTTGGTCATAATTATTGATGCTTAGAATGATCTTAACCATTGTATAATGGTGTTGCTTCGAAGTTGATATGCATTTTCATTCGACTTTGTATATATGCCATCTTTACACACATGCATCAGTTTATATGAATGTTTGACATTTCTTGCATATTTGAGTTTGGTGAGATGTTCTTATCTCAATTTTTTCATTTATGTGTAAGTAGACATAAGGAGGGGGTGTGCATGTAAGAACCGTTTACCGTGAGGATTGAAATTGAAAAAATGATGAGTGTATGGTCCATTTAGTTTATGTTCATCCTAAAAGAAAATATGATATATATTTGAGGGAGTTTGGATGGATAATTTAAACAGGTTTGCACCATGAATCCTAACGTTGAAAAATTGTGTCATGACACTATTGTTTGTAGAATCGTTAAAATTATATATTTGTGTGCATGTTTGATCGTTTAGTTCATTTATCTCACACTTTAATTGTCACATATGGCTAAAATAAAGTTTGATGATTTATAGTTATCAATTAGATCTTCTTGATAGTTTTGATGTGTTGGAATTGTGATTCATTTGTTGTAGTTCAGGCCCATACATTCTATGTTCATGTTTGAGCACATCGGCACTATGTTAGCATGTAACTCATATAGTTTTGATCCCCTTCCATTTAGTTTTTTCATAAAAAATTTTCACCGGGTAAAATTGTTTGATTTTTAGAACTAGAACTGGGACTTTAGTTTTCCCGTTAGAGAGACTTCCTAGTGTCGTGCGAAGTTTATTTGGAGAGATGCCTATGTCATTTGAACGATAAGGAAGTATCATTCGAGTGGCCCTTGGAATTTCTTTCCTTGCTGTTTTAGTCCCTTGGTTATTTGGTTATATATTTTGGTACTGCTAGGTTACTTCTGATTTCTGTTATGCAGTTTACCTTGATAGATTTAATATTTTGTTGCATTGGTTCTTTTAGTCACACCTGCTTAGATTTCTTATTCATATTGTGTGATTATTATTTGCTAGCTACGGATTTGATAATATTGATCATTATTAAATGGTTGTTTCCTTTTTATCTAGATATTCTTCATTGATTATCTCATGCTAGATATGTTGATCTTTTCACCGGGTTGTCTATTCGAGACAAAAAGGGGGAGATTAAGATGTATATGATGTAGGGGGAGATTTTGTGTGATGATCTTAGTATCCTGATTTAATTTTTTTTATATATTGATATCATGTTTTGCTCAGATAACAAATGATTTGAATTTATTTTACATATTGGTTTTTATATCATTTGTTCCTCCATACTTCACTGGGTATTTGTCTATTTCATATGTGTAGGTATGCTTTAAGAGATTTGAGATTTCAAGACTATATCACATTCAGACATTCAGAGACACGTCATGCTTGTCGGACCATCGTATACTAGTCTTGTCTTGTAATTTTTTATTTTAGGTTTATGGGATGAGGTTTAGGCATCATACGACTTGACAACCCGGCTTAGGCATTTTACTATTGGTTTTGTCTGGAAATAGTCAAAGGGGGAGATTTTTAAGGACAAAATTTCCAATTGAATCTGTTTTATAGTTTTGACTTATTCTCTAAACAAAACACGTTTGAGTCATAGGGAGATTTTACTGTCACGATCCCACACAGAATATGACGTATTGAAGACGTTGCATTAAAGCTTCAAGGACTTAATTATGCCTAATGTTTAATTGGTGCAAGTTTATTCATCTTTAAGATCAATTGTGTTCAGAGATCACTTAGGTATGAATGCGTAATTTTAATGGGACTGGGAATTTATTTTTAAAATGTTTAAGGATGTTATTTTTATAAGAAAATATTTTAAAATGTTTTTAAAAATGTTTGAAATAGTTTACACTTCGTTTTATTCTAATAAAGATGGATTGGAGTAGTGTTTGGTTTGGAAACTAATTTTCTGCGTTGTTCAAACTACCTGACCAGTCGTTCGATCAAGATGACGTGTCGTTCGAGTGACATGTACATATCATTCGAGCGATAGGCCAAAGTCGCTTGAATGAGAAGTCGCCTCAAGAAAAATATAAATAGGCATGTTTCCATCAGATTTCGTAAGTGTGCATTCTGGAAAAACTGTTTATGAATTAGTACGTTTCTGCGCATAGTTTTCTAAGGTTTTCCAACGCAAAACATATCCTTAGATTTTACAAGATCCGAGTTTTCATTAGTTTATGTAATAGCAATCTTGTTGTCACCAAAAAGGTTTTGTTCTACATTGAATATTGTTGGTTTTGAGGAGAAGAAGCGAAGGAGTTCGTGTTCCGATTACGTAGATGTTACAAGCCATATCGGTGGACATCGAGACATACATGGACGCGTGTGTTGTGGACAGGTATCTTGGAATAAGAACTTTTTGCATGGGCAATGTGAGAGGAACGATTGAAGATCAGAAGAGCGTCAAGTCTCATGGAGATCGAGTTATTGAGTAAAACATGTCTGTTCGCTGTAATTCCACATTCATAGTGATTGTTTGGCTTGGGTCATTCAAAAAAAAATCCTGTTGTGGTTTCCTCATAAATTCGGCGTTGTGAGTATTCTTTATGTTATTTTACTTGCTTTAATCACTAGATGGATTTTTAGGATTAATCAAGATAAAATTTGGTAAAGTTAAAATTGTTCACAACTTAGTGCGAATTAAAAATTGGAAAAAGGTTTTTCATAAAAAGAGAAATTGATTTGTCATACTTAAAACACTTTTTACTTAAGAAATAAAAAGTGACCCACATATACCTTTTCATTTCTTTGTATTTCATTCATATTTCATTTCTTCAGTTCCTCCTACATGACTTTCTAAAATCCGTCTAAATGATGTGCGCAATACAAAGTTCAAAATCATTTGGTTCATCCTATTGACTTGGCTCATATGAAATGAGTATGTTATAAATTTTAAAATCCCAATTATTCCCTAATTGTATTGTCTTTTTTTTGTTAGCCTGTGCATAATACAAACCGCAAAAGAATCTGCCCGAATCAGATTTTTTTAGGAACAAATCGAGAGAGAATTTGATTTGGTTAGATAATGTGTGGTTGATAAATAAGGATTAGTTTTTTAGCAAGGTACGAAATGTATCGTCAAATATTCAATATGATTCCACAAGATCTAGTTTCGTTCAAGTAAGAGATTCTAGCCAATTGAAATGATCTTCTGATCAATCTAGAGATCATTTGGATTCCATTACTATTGAGGATTCGGAATATCACCCATTGATCAATAAAAGAGAGATTCAACACCTAAAAGAAAGATCAATTCTTTGCCATCCTTCCTTTCTTCAAACGGAACGAATTCGCCCAGTTTATGTTTCTCTGTCCCGTTTGTTCTGGAATACTAAAAAAAATCATCATCTATGTATTTCATTAATACTAAAAAATTTCATCATTCCCCATAAATGTCAACATTAAAATTTCATCATCACCTACAAATTTCAACATTAAAGGGAAGTATCACCTATAAATTTCAACATTAAATTTTCAGTATCACATCAATATTTTAACATTAATATCTCTAAAAATTCAGCAATATCGAAAATAAAAGGTTACACAACATAAAAAAAGGTCTCAACAACCTCAAATAAAAGTTCACACGACATAAAAATAGAGAGGATGAAATTTGAAGTAACACAAGGTAAAATTTTAATCAATTGACTCTCCACGAACTTCAACATCATCCTAGTATCATCAACTCGTCAAAACTTGAGAAAGCAAACAAATATTTTTCAAACAATATCAATACAATAAAACCGAATTTAATAGTATTTGCAACATATTAACTATTAAAAAGTTACCTTAAGCTTCCATTGGCTCGGACTCTTCATCACAAATAATAGGCCTCGAGTGTGCGGTAAAATTTCCATCTACAAAAATACAATATAGATAAAAATAAACAAGTACCTTGTTAGTAAACAAAACAAAGAAAGATAAACAACTAGCATGAATATTGTTAGTTAAAAAATAAACAAGTACCTTCAATATTGTTCCACAACCATTCTTGGCCTTAAGTCTTGCATGACAATGGTGACATATTACAAAAGTACCCAATCCATCCTTAACTCTTTAAAAATCTTTCCAAACAAAATATGTGAATTTTCTTTTTTCTCGGGACCACCTTCACCATATGTTTGGGTAGATGGGGTGGAACTAGGTATTAGAGTTGATTCAGCTTGTGCACCGAAAATTGTGTTTTCACCTTGAATTGATTGACTCATTTTTTTATATATTACTGTTTTATTTATAATCGGAGAAAGAAAATAAAAAAAATAAGAAGAATTAAACAGATTACAGCTAATGAATTGAACGGATTACAGTAAGATATGGGCATTGATTTACATAAAGATCTTCAACAAAATGGTCAGCTCAATCACCTTACCAAATGTCTTTAGTTAGAATATTACATAGTGGATATCAGACTAAACAAGACATATAATATCCTTAAAATAAACATTACGAAGGTTATATATGAACTTTTAGGCCTTTTGGATTCTTAATCATGCTAAAACTAACTACATACATTTGCTTCCAAGTTTATATTTAATTTTAATTTATTCTACAACAAGAAACAAATGTTGAAAAACTGTAGCAAAGGGACTATGTAATTGTCACTCCATATTTTCACACATATCTTTTTCAAAATTAATCAAAACAAATCTATGAGACAGTCTCCCAATTGTCAATACATATTTTCACACGAATATTTTTCAAAATTAATCAAAACAAGTCTTAAACAAAAGAGTATATAAATATATTTATTTTTTTTATAAGTAAATGATATATAAAACTAAACCGCTTAAGGGAGCGAAACCCGTATACACGGAGTATACAACACAACCAATAGAAAGAAAAAAAATAAAAAATAAAAGGCCTCCACCAAAACACAACAACCACCTACGACAACTCAGAGAAAACCACCAACTCAAGAAAAAAACTCAAAGGATGCCAACAAGCGCCTATAGATTCTACCGTCCCCACCACACAACGAAGCAAAAACACCACAAAACACGAACAACCACTGGACAAACGATCCTGAAAATCACAACAAAAAGACGTCCACAACAAACCTGGACATGCAAGAGAACGACCACATACTCACACCAACCAGAGAAAATACAGTCCTGGACTCCACCAAAACAATAACCCCACCCGAAGCAAACAAAGCGCACAGAGTGGACAACTAAGACCTACGTCCTCCCATAACCTCTTATTTTCTCGAAAAGTAAATGCGCCTTACTCTCATTCCCCTCGAAGGTGATCCCTACCATCTTACTGAAACCTAACAAATTCTCTGCCCATCTCATCGGGTCCTCTTCCCCCCCTTCCCCCTTCCCCTCTCCAAACGCTTCTTCCTGCCTAGGTATTTTGATATCCACCCAAATTTTAGAATTAGTCAACTTAGTATAAACAAAGCCCTTGCTTCCTTCTCCGACTGCCTGAGAAGCATCCAAATCAACCTTCGAAAAGTCATATCCGCAATAATTACTTACACACTCACTAGCTACATCTTTAGCCATTTTTTTACCACAAATATCTACTGGCCGCTCTCTTAAATCCATACGCCCATTATTTTTGTTATCTAATACCTCCACGCTTCCCGACCCCGACGACTTAACAAAGTGATCCGTAAATACACTATATGCTCTCCCCACACCACTAGTTTCTCCATAATCAAAAAATGATCGGGCCCCTACTCTCTCACCACCCTCCATGGACTCCCTTCCGTGGGAACCCCAAAATTTAAATTAATTCGGAAAAATACCATTGTTTGGGACAAGAGCCAAAAGTGGCTTAGGAAAAGTAACCACCGTGTCTTCTGTACCTATAAAATCTTTCACACGGTCCAGTTTTCTCCCCTTATTATTTTTTTCGCTCTTTGCCTTTATATTTCTCCTTAAAAAAATTCTTTGCAAAACCTTACCTGAATTTAAACAGGGTCCCAAGGTTTTTAAAATGGAAAAACACTTTCCTCTTTTAACAAGAGAATGCCCCCCATTATTGACCTCAATCGTTATATCCATAACTTGACCAACACCTATATCTTTATTCACGCTAATATTGTCCCATTGAATGAACTTATTTGCCCTCACTAACACACCTACATCCTTGATAGCTCCACCCCCTAAACAATCGGAAAAAGGACGTGCACAACTGAAGTCCTTATCTCGAGCCTCAAAAATCACTGCTTGATCCCCCTCAGACTCCTTTAATAAATTCTTGACAGTGACCCCCTTGTCAGAAGAAATGAGGACATTATGGACATGGGTATTCTTAGTAGCATTAATAGTTGGACACTGTTTATTATAAACATTTTCAACGTTGCCCACTCCTATGTTTGACATAGTCCCCTGCCCCACTATTGCGTCATGTATTATGTCTCCGGACAACCTGACGTCACTAAACAACTCAACGGAGGTAGACGAAATCACCTCAACACGATCTTCCTGCCTCTGTCGTCCATCACCGGAGCTTTCTCCCATCTCACACTCTAGTCTCGAAGAACACCTTAGTACCCGACCCTCTGAAAATGTCTCTAACTGGAGCTTCCTCCTTTCCCATCTTCCAGCGGAGGTTGCTCCCGTCTCATACTGTGATTTTGATAAAGACATCAGTTCCCGTCCGTCCGGCATTGCCTCTGACTGGAGCTTACCCGTCCTCACCTCGTAACTCTTGCACGCCCCAAACCCCTGATCTACACTACAACCCGTATGTACCCTCCCCACGGATAGAGTGCCTTCCACCGGTAAACTGCCAATATCTCCAACAAAAGCACACTTTTGTTTCTCTTTCCAGATTGTAAGGTTAAAAACCCACCCACCTGCTTTGATTTTAATTTTCTCCGGTGTCTGCGGTACCCATTTAACTAGCAGTCTTGCCCACTGCAACTCATCACCTGAATGAGTAGCATTATCCACTAATACTAAACCGCCACATTTCAGTCTTATAGCTTGAAAAACCTCTTCATCCCACAAATGGAGGGGAAGACCCATGACACGTATCCATTGATGTTCCGGACGACGAGGGGGCTCAGTCGCATAAGCCAAAGGATGCCACTTTTGTAAACACCACTCCACCCCGTAGAAGAACCACTTTCCACCCAAAATTCTATCTGCAACAAGCTCTGAAGCGAATACAAACAAAAAGAGTGAAGAATGGAGTGTACGAACTTGAACCAGATCACTAGTGTTCCAATTCTCAAAAACTCACTGCTTCACCCTTGCCAAAGACTATGGAGTCGACTCCAGCCTTCCAACCCTCCCCAAAATAACCCGCTGGAAATACTTCACCCTTGTCAGACAAGAATCATCATTTATCATGAAGTCAGACTTACCAGACAAGTCATACTCGATATTCATCTTTGAGAACGACAAAAGCTCAATATATATATATATATATATATATATATATATATATATATATATATATATATATACCTATCTTGAGATCTAAGCGGCGGCTAATGAGCTCTACTCAGCGGCGGAGAGACGACGAAGATCTCGAGAGAGAGAGAGAGAGAGAGAGAGAGAGAGAGAGAGAGAGATGGATATGTAGGCATAAGTTAAACGGGGAGGGCGGGGCAGTTTTATTTAAATTAGCTTCTAATCCGCCTCATTTAATAAATGAATTTTTTTTAAATTGATACTCACTCCTAATTCATTAATCGGGTTTTAAGACCAGTCCCATTAGGATCAGGTCGGATCGAGACTCCTACGGGGCAGGTTAAATTGTCATCCCTAAGCCAAACAAGATGTTGTTGGTGCCTACAAATAGAAACAAGTGACTAAGTCATCTATCAAAAAAGTATGATTGATCCTTAAGAGATCAAAAAAGAACAAAGAGAGAAGAAGTAGAAGGCTGAAAAAGATGTATCCCTTACCTCAACCCCAAATTAAGAAGTCTTCCACTGATAAATGGATTGGTATCCAAAGTCCACAATGGGAATGATCCACCAATTATTCATCGAAAAATTACCCCACCCTAAGAAAGCCAATGTCATATCAATCTACAATGTGAAAAAGTGTCCATTGCGGCTGACTCGATCAACTAGAGTTATAAGGTTGCCTATGGACTCAATTTGATGCAACCAAATGACATGTCTTCACTCAAGACCTAACTTAATGATCACCTTATCAAGATCAAAACGCAGAACCTTATTCGGCTAATCCTTAAAGCTCTCTTATTTTAGATTATGGCATATTTTACATTAACCAACTTATCTGACTTTTTTTCTTTTTTTGTCTTAAGGGATCCAAGCTCTCTATGAGGCCATTACTAGGTCGGTCAAATTGGTCGAATGAAACCAAATCCTTAATGACATAAAATGAGAAATGAGGTCTCGGTTTAGGAGAAAATGATAGTCGGCCTGCCTAACAAGCTGAAGAAGGTTAAGGATTGTAATTTATGTGTCCATTTAGGTCCCATGAACTAATACAGTTGAGGAAGGCCTTTGATGAGATGAAGGCCAAAATGAGGACTTGTAGAAAGATAAGACCGGCCATTAGTTTTCCTTGAAGAAGGACTCAAATGATGGTTTTGAACTCGTGTACTAATGGTAAGGCTCATCAAATGAAGGTTGGATCACATGCATGAAAAAAATTAAGGTCCTCTCTGACTCTCTTACCTACTAGATGCATCCTCCTAAGTCCCCCATATGGGTCAATCCGGAAGACTCTATCACCCATCAAGGGGAGGAGGAGGATCTTGAGATAATACTTAGCCAGGGAGAAATTTCAGGTGCGACCAAGAGATCGAAGTTTCACCAGCCTCTTAACTTTACTTCATTTCTTTTAACGTAAGGCTTGGGACATTTTCGTTGTTTTTATTTTATGCAATGCAAGGACTATAGTCATCAAACTTTCAATGGAATATCCTCTGTTTTATATAGTAATGTTTAACATATCAACACAATACCATTATGAAAGACGTAAAGAAAGATCCAATACACCACATGAATATATAAGTGGACCAAAGTCCCACCGATTTTACTTTAAGAATTTGGTCACTTAAGTACAACTATGTATTTTGACTAATATTTAGCCATTATACTTAATTAATTTGGCTGCTAAAATGACTAAGTTTTTCAAAATGTCTTGTTAACGGGTAGGTGCTCCATAACCAACCCTCTATAGAGAATATTATATTAGCTATTTTGACATACATGAAAGGTTCTAGTATATCACCTTTAATCGACCATGTCAGATAATATCAGTTGATTTCCTAATACCAATTAGGTTATCTTAAAATAGTGTAAACATCTTAATTGATTTGATCGTCTTAGACCAATCAAATTATCTTGAGTTGACTCAATCCTCGTATTTTAACTAGATCATACTAGGTTAAATAGACCATATTAGGCCATTTAAATCATCTTAAAGTGTTCGTTTTGGACCGATTGGGACATCTAAGGCCAATTTGATTATCTTAGAATATTTGGGATATCTTAAGCCAATTTATCTACCTTTTAGGCTAGTTTGATCATGTGATCACCCGTAAGTTTGGAAATTAATTGGAAATTATATATTAATTTTAAATGATATGTATATGTGGGTTAGTATTTGATTAAGCTATTATAAAATTGGGATTTGCGGTCCATGGTGAGTATTTAGGCTAGTCGATGTTGGCTTTAGTTTGGAATTTATGTTTGGTGTTGGGTTGGACTCAAAATTATTTTAGAGTACCCATTTGATATAAAAATGTGTGGATTTGGACCTGGTGGTTTGGTACCCAATTGGGCTAAGTTTGGAGATTACTGGATTATATTTTGGGTCCTTTTAAGTGGGTAATAACCCAACTTTACGGATACCTGTGGGTTTCGCATTATAAAACCCATTAGTTAACCTCAAATGCTATTATCAAAACCACATCGTCACATTGGGACAACTGATAATTATAATAGCCATGGTGAAGAATAGAATTGAAGATTTTAGGAGTTACTTGAAATATTCCTAGAGGAAGAAGTCAACATCCATAACCAATTAAGCCATCAAATTGTTTTATACTTTTCTCCATTGATTAAAATTAAATATGCTTAAATACATGCAATTATATGAATCTATTGTAAAATTATTATTAATTGGGATAAATTTGATTTATATGTTGATAATAACAAATTAATTATTGGAGATATTTCAATATGAAGTTATGAACATGAACTTTGGCTTTAGGTACTATTGTGTAAATTATGTTACGAAATTCAAATTTAATTGGTTGGATTTGGATTTTTGAAGCTATTCATGTTAAAAATTACCTCTCTAATGTTTATTATAGTATTTAATAGTTACTTGTGAATAGTTGATAATTTTATGCCCATGATCATAAAACTAGTGTTCTTGGCGACTAAATATAAATTGAATTAAAATGAGAACTTTAATCCTTTATATTTAGTGTTTTAAAATATATTCTATTAAGATTATCAAACTATGATGATTCTTTGATCACTTATTGATGAATTGTAGAGTAGGAATTAAGTTTAGATCAACCTTAAAGATGAAATTTTGCTGTTGCGAATTTTTTGGGTTCAAAGTTGCTTTCAAAGGACCCTGAATCAATTCAATCTTAAGTTGAATCAATTCAGACAAGTGAAATAAATAATGTATGAGACAAATCAATTCAATCCTAGAAATGCTACAATTTATTACTTTTAAGGTTTTCTTTTTTTTTTTACCTATTTTGATAGTAGTTTGACCTTGTTATTCATATAAACCTTTAAAAATAGTTTATGACCAGTAGGGTGACCATAGTAGGGTTCTAGTGTGTTCAACATAACCAGGATTCGTGGGGTGGCATATGTAAGCTAGACTAAGGTTAATAATCGGGCGTAGGTTATAAATCCTATTATTGCACAATTCATACGTTATGATTGTTATCTTGAAGCCTAGTGGTAGGTTAGGGTTAGGTTAATGTTTAGTTCTGGTGTAAGGGCATTTATTAAAGATAGTCTACACATGTAAGGTTAATCCATGGATACTATGGGATTCTATCGTGTGGATGGTACTAACATAATGACTTGTGTTATTGTAGTGGTACCACAGGATTGCATAGAGATTTTTGATACATTGATGACAATGGTCGTGTTAGATTGTAATTATGTGGGGTATAGAGAGTCTTAGTGATGGAACTACGTGTTGTATTTAGTTATAAGATACATACGAGATGGGATTTATTGTCTTGTTAGTATTCTAATTATGGTTGATACGATGCAAATATTGTGTATTTCACCCGTTAACCTACGTGTTATTATCCCCCTCGGGTATCTTAATCCCTATATTTATGCTCGTTAACCAGACAACCTCGGATTTGTATATATATATATATATATATGTTTTACAGGGGTTAATTGAGCTTTTGTAGGTGTTTCGATGCTTAGTATGAAGTTTGGATACTTTTCGAAAAAGTTTCATCGACTTTTGCAGCTTCAGAGGCATTTTTGTAATTTTAACATTTGGGTTTGAATCCCAAGATCTTCATGGGAGTTTAATAACTATAATTTATCTTCGCATGGCCGCCGACAGTGAAAGAATCTGAGTTATATCGAAGGAGTTATGGCATTTTTGGATGGTTTTATCTTCAAAATCACACTCAAGGTCACATTCAAGGGCATTTTAGTCATTTTATAATTTAGTTTTTTGTCCTAGTGTCTTCTTGGATATTATATCCCTCTGATTTATCTTCGCGCAGCCTCCGACCGTGCCTCATTATGAGTTATAACGAAGAAATGACATCATTTTCTATAAAATTGGACAAAGCTGAGAATTGCACTCCTGTAGGTGCCAAATTGATTCGGACTCTCCAAATGCATTCGGACCAAATCGATTCGGACACCTCAAATCGATTCAGTTTGGACTAGTGTGATCAGTGGCCTTTTCTAAATCGATTTGGACACTTCAAATTGATTCAAACCAAATGGATTCGGACACTCCAAATGGATTCGGTCCTGCAGATATTTGTTTTTCTTCTCCTTTATTCACAAGTTTGCCATGGGATTTGTTTTGTATAAATACACTTTATCTTCATTTTAAAGAGATTTATCTCTCATTTTAATTAGATTCAAGGGTTTTTAAGTGGATCTCTTCACCCTCCTCCCCATTTGGTTTGGGGTTTTGCCCATTTTTGTTATGTAAGTTTACTATTCATTGTCTCTTTTGTTGTTCTAGATTTATTTCCATTGATGCCATTTATGTTTCTTGCCTAGATAATCTCTATTTGTTGTTGTTTATTTCTTTTATAGTTTAATTAGTTGTTAATTATTTTATTCATGCTTAGTCCTTAGATAAATAGGGTCGGGATTGTGTTCCGCCATTAACGGGCCTCGATCTCCGAAAATTTGATTTTGTGTAAAATTGCATTTAATTGAAACCGCGTGTATTAAAGTTGGATTGTTATGCGTTTAACTTTATTTTTCACTCAACTTCAATGTTTATAGCGACAATCCGAATTTAATCTGCGTGTGACCATTTCTGATTAAAGGTTTATTCAAGCAACTTTGAGATAAATTCCTTATTGCGTGAAGTTTATGCTTAATTGAAAATGCTCGGTAAAATGGTTTCTAGCCAGAATTCTAATTACTAGTTATTTAGCCCATGAACGTGTGTATTCGATCCCGACTCTCGCTTTTACTTTATTTAGACTTAACTTCTCTTTTTTCCTTTGTAACCATAACACCCTAACACCTTTTACACTTTTATTCCTGAAGTACTAAAATAATTACCAATCTAAAATTCAATCACTCCCTGTGGATTTCTTACGATACCCCACTTACCGTTGTGCTTGCCTTGCAAGTGTAGTAGTAGCTTAGGTTTTTGCATGTAGAGCGGGAGCCGAAATCAACAACAGTGCCCCTACACGAACACTCAGTTTTCCTTACATCAAAATGGCGCCGTTGACGGGGAGTGTGTTTTAGATAGTAATTATTTTATTATTTTATAGTATTTTTTTTCTTTTGTATTTGTATTCTTTATTTTATCCTTTCTTTTGACTTGTGCTAGATTGTTTCGAGAAATTAAAATTTTAGCGCTTCTCATTTTATTGAATTATCTTATTTTGAAATGTCTCACCATAACTCTTTAGATAAATTTAATTGTAATGCTAATAGTTCTCAAAGTTACATTCCCAAAACAATGCGAGAATGCCTACAATTTCTTGAATATGAGCGTCTTGCACGTGAAAATCAAGAAGTTATAGGTAATCCCTTATTGTCTTGGGATGGAAATTTGCGTTGTGAAAATAAGGACTTGAACGATGAGGTTGCAATTTATGATGCTTGGACAAAGAAAAATGTCTAACTCAATGAGATAATATCTTTTTCAAAAAGTCGGGTTGAGGTTGAAACTTTCGTTTCACTTACACCCCTTTTTGAGGAAGAAATAGTTGAGAGTGATCCAAGCATTGTCGATTGTCCTTCACTTCCTTTATTCCCTACTATTCTCTAACCGTTTAATTTATTACAAGAATCGGTTGAAAGTTTTGAGGACTTTGACCCGATTCTTGAATGGGAATGTTATTTTGAGATGGTTCATCTCATGGGCTATTCACTTTCCCTAGTCCCACCTCCCCCTTCCAATTTAAGAACCTTGGGGATGTGATTTTAATTTTCCCGAGATTAATTTAGTCTTATATCCCTTAAAATCCAAACCCCCCATCATCCCTCTCAAACTTTTAATTGATGATGGTTCATTTCTTACGCCTTACACATGCCTTTCGTTTTTTAAACAGAATTCCTATTTTTCAGGAGGCATGATTTCTTTGGAGGGTCCACCATTGATCTTTCAAAGTCAAATTGTTGTTTGGGTGGATCCTCAACTATTTAGACTTCTAGTGTATAGTTAGTGTGAAGTCTAAATAGTAGGTTATAAATAGTTAGCTTTTTATTTTATTCTTTATTTAGTTTTTCTTTATTTTTAATTTAGTCTAGTGTATTTAGTTAAACTTTTTGTTATTGCTTTTCGTTATGCTCGGTACTAACTTGTTTAGTAGATTATTTGGACTCGTACTCAACGGGGATCGCTCCAATTTTGGGTAATATCGTTATTGTCCTATCTTTGTGTTGTGTTCTTAATGTGCATTAAGGACAATAAAATATTTAAGTTAGGGGGTGTGGGATATTCTATCCATTTCGTGTTTGGTCCATGGATTTGATCACTTGTTAGTTACTAAGTATACCTTTTTGTTAAAAAACTGAAAATTTTCAAAAATATTTTTTTTCTTTTTTGTCTTTTGTTAGGCATTTTGCCTTTGTTTCTGATGATAAATTTCAATAATTGCCCAATCCATTAGACATTCAACATTGCATGTTCTCGATTTTAGAAGTTATTAGACTTTAGTCCTCAAATTATTGATATTGTGAATAACTTCGTGAATTAAACTTTATCCCTTGAGCACATGCGCTTTTCTTGTTATATTGATTTGGTTTAAGATTTTTATAACTTGGTAATCTTTTGTTGCATTGTATATACTTACACCGAGTAAGCTTTGTACCTTTCGTCGTTTGTGAGTGTATACACTATTCTTTCCTCTTTGAAAACGTTGAATTCGTCGGTAATATCTCTATTCTTTCATTGATCGTTCATTAATTGAGTTTATATCTTGAAATGTGTTAATTGAGCATGATTTTCATATATTGTTTTGACTCGAGAATTGCGTAAACTTTATGAAATGATCATAGGCCATCTTTGTTATATCGCCCATATTAGCCTTAACCTCACCTTATATGTTTTCCCTACCCAACCCCTTTGAGCCTTAATATAGCCTTTTGTTTCATCACCCAAAATCCCATAACCAAATCCACATTGGAGTTATAAACCATACATATTACCTTCCATACCTTGGTTTGGAATGTTGCTTAGGATTGAATGATGTTATTCCTTTGTGGTTGCAATTTGAGCATGAAAAGAGTGAGAAAAGTGTAGGAAAAAAAAAGTGTAGTGAAAAAGAAAAGAAAAAAATGAAAAAAGAGAAAGAGAAAGAGAAAAGCTAAAAGCAAAAGAAAAATTTAGAAAATGAAGAAAAGAAAAGAAAGATAAAGTTATATAGATTGTGTATATAGTTCAATAATCCTTGTTGCTCTACAATTGTTATATCTAATGCTTGTTTGGAACTTATTTTTCAATTTTGAAATTGCCCACAATTTTTCATTATTCCAAGTTTTTATTCTGAATAGTTTGAATCCGTATATATTTACCTTTCATTTCGTACCTTAACCCCAAACCTACATTAAAACCCTATAAAGTCATATGTGATCTTAGGGTGAGTTCAATTTAAAAGTTTAAATAGTTTTGATAATCTGTGAAAATACATTTTGCCTCCTTTAATTAGCGGTGTCTTTCATTGAGTTTACCGTTTTTAATTTCCTATAAAGCGTTCTTCATTTGTGACATGTGAGCGGCCTAGATTCCATTTACATTTACTCTTTACGCCCGCATGTTCCGTGTGTTACCTCCCTGTTTCAAGTGAATTCATTTGATGAGTGTAATGCCCATGAGGATTGAATATATGTTTGCTTTAATGCTTATCCGGTTTATTTAAGTTTTTACTAGATCATACTTTTGCATTTGCCCCCCCCCCCACTTTTAAAGTTTCAATTCTATGAGGTGCATTCAACCTGTTAATAAAAACGGACTTTATCTTGAATTCAATATCCTAATAACGCGTTTGAAATATTTTTTTACTATGGTTGAGTTTGTCGCATGTTGGTTTGGGCATATTTTGAGGAAACTACATGATGTTTGTGGGTATCATCCCTGAAAACCCTCACGAGACTACACTCGTCCACTAGGGTAACCTAGGGGTTTAACGGCTTATTGCATACGCTAAATGCAATCGTTCGTCTGCGAAAATGGCCTTATCCTTTTTTATCCCATCTTTTTACTATTGCTTGTCTTTGGTTTGCTTGTAGTTCTTGTGGTTTCCTATTTCATTGCTAGGAACAGGCAATGTGTAAGTTAGGGGGTGTGATACGACGCAAATATTGTGCATTTCACCTGTTAACCTACGCGTTATTAGCCCCCTCGAGTATCTTAATCCCTATATTTATGCTCGTTAACCAGAAAACCTCAAATTTGTATAGATATATGTTTTTCAGGGGTCAATTGAGCTTTTGTAGGTGTTTCGATGCTTAGTATGAAGTTTGGACGCTTTTCAGAAAAATTTCGTCGACTTTTGTCGCTTCGGGGGCATTTTAGTAATTTCATCATTCTAGTTTGAATCCCGAACTCTTCACAGAAGTTAAAGCCCTGTGATTTCTATTCGCGTGGCCACCGACGGTCCATGAATCCGAGTTGTATCGAAGGAGTTATGGCATTTTTGGATGGTTTTATCATTAAAATACACTCAAGGTCACCTTCAAGGGCATTTTAGTCATTCCATAATTTGGTTTTTTGGCCTAGTGTCTTCTTAGATGTTGTATCCCTCTGAGTTATCTTCTCTTAGACTCCAACCGTGCCTCATTCCGAGTTATAATGAAGAAATGACGGCATGTTCCGTAAAATTGGACAATGCTGAGAATTGCAGACTTGTAGGTGCCAAATCGATTCGGACTCTCCAAATGCATTCGGACCAAATCGATTCGTACACCCCAAGTCGATTCGATTTGGACCAGTGTGATCAGTGGCCTTTTCCAAATCGATTCGTACACTCCAAATGGATTCGGACCAAATGGATTCGGAGACTCCAAATGGATTCGGTCCTGCAGATATTTGTTTTTCTTCTTCTTTATTCACAAGTTTTTCATGGGATTTGTTTTGTATAAATACCCTTTCTCTTCCTTTTGAAGAGATTTATCTCTAATTTTAATTTGATTCAAGGGTTTGTAAGGGGATCTCTTCACCCTCCTCCCCATTTGGTTTGGGTTTTTCCCCATTTTTGTTATGTAAGTTTATTATTCATTGTCTCTTTTGTTATGCTAAATTTATTTCCTATGATTCCATTTACTTTTCTTGCCTAGATAATCTCTATTTGTTATTATTTATAGCTTTTATAGTTTAATTAGTTTATTCATTCTTAGTCCTTAGATAAATAGGGTCGGGATTTTGTTCCGCCAATAACCGGCCTCGAGCTCCGAAAATTAAGTTTTGTGTAAAATTGCGTTTAATTGAAATCGCGTGTATTAAAGTTGGATTGTTATACATTTAACTTTATTTGTTACGCAACTTCAGTGTTTATAGCGACAATCCGAATTTAATCTGCATGTGACCATTTTTGATTAAATGTTTATTCTGCAACTTTGGGTTAAATTCCTTTTTGTGTGAAGTTTATGCATAAATGTAAATGGTCCGTTAAATGCTTTCGAGCCGAAATTCTAATTACTAGAGGTTTAGCCCGCGAACGTGTGTATGCGATCCCAACTCTCGCTTTTACTTTATTTAGACTTAACTTCTCTCTTTTCCTTTGTAACCATAACACTCTATCACCTTTTACACTTTTATTCCTGAAGTACTAAAACAATTACCAATCTAAAATTCAATCACTCCCCATGGATTTCTTACGATACCCAAATTACCGTTGTGCTTACCTCACAAGTGTAGTAGTAGCTTAGGTTTTTGCATGTAGAGCGGGAGTCGAAATCAACGACAGTGTCCCTACACGAACACTCGGTTTCCCTCGCATCAATGGTTATTGTAGTTGTAGTAGTACTATGTAGTAATTAGAGTCGGGATACTTTTGCAACCATTTATTATTAATTATTATTCTTATTACACATGTATTATGTGTAGGTACATACTTCATGTTCATATGTACGCTTGTTAGTGATTTCCCTCATGTGGATTTTAGTACTTTCAGAAGTTGAACATCATTTAGTTAGGATATGTTGAGTTACGAGAGATCCCCTAAGGTAGGAAAGCCCTTGTGGAATTTATTTGATATGATGAGGTATATGGACACCCTACTATAAATTATAATGGGTTCGGTGGATGCCCGACATTGATTTGTGATGGGTTATTATGATGCCATGTTATGATTGTGATATGAGTAATTATACTCTATTTTTTGTGCTTATTTTTTGTGCTCTTGGATCATGTGTGTGTCAATGGTTTAGTTGTTATATGTAGGGTGATACTGATACGTGGTATATGTATATTGTGCTTAATGGGTTCTCTTGCTAGTGGTGTTTAAGAGATATTTAGTATTTCGTTTTGATTGGGAGTTGTTATTTGACTTCTTATGGAACTAGGGGTGGATTTGATTTTAGCATCTCGAATGAGATTGATAGTTGTTATTAGTGGTTGTAAATTTTATGATGTGTTTATATGATTAGGTTTGTGGTTTGATTCCTATTAGAGCTTCGAAAACTACTGGGTTAGAACAAATTATATCGAGGGGTCTCTTTAATTAGATTGCGTGTAGCACACATGGAGTTTCTCTTCAATCGGTAGTTTGGAAACAATATGGTGTTGTGAAATTTTATGACCTAGTGTTAGACCCTCATTGTAGACACAACATTCTAAACACTTCCACACTCCTCCATAGGATCCAAATAGACTTTTTACGTTCAGAACCCCCGGTCCTTCTATAAACCCTAATCGGAGAACAACCTCATGCTCTTTGAACACCATTTGACTTTAATAAACTCTCAAACTTGGGATTATCTCAACACACTTTCATAGATCTTGAAATCATATTTCCAATGATTTCGACCATGCACGAATCGGACCCACGGTTCACATTTTATGGATGATGTAGGGGGGCTAAACCTAATCTCCAGATTAGAGTGAGCATCCCAAAATAGTTGAAGAAATTCAAGAGAAGGAACCATCGAGGCAACTCAGCGATGTAGCTCAGCGAGGCAACTCAGTGACGCAGTTCAGTAATGCAGATCAGCGAACAATCTCAGTTTACTTTCATTCTTACTTAGTTAAAATTGTATCTCTGTTTATTACGATTGAGCATTGTAAACAACAATAATATTTGGTGTGGGGTCAAACGCTACTCGCGAGGGACCAGTCCTGGCAGGGCTTGGGAGAGCTCACATGCTCTACCGAATGACCCCGCCGTGGGAACTTAGTGTGACTTGGTTTGGAGGATTAAGAAGTGAGGCAGCGTCAAGTCTTGTCTTGACCATCTTAAATACACCAGGTAAAGCACCGAGAGACCTTGGTTCATGGAAGCTTTTGCTGAATAGGCATTGAGTTCCATCGCATATAGAGTTCCATCGGAGTTTGAGTTTTGAACCAAACAACCCTCTACCAAATATCACATCTACTTTAGGTGATGTCATTGGCCAGCTAAACAATGTCCAATCCATACTCGAGTAGACCATTGTGGTATTTGGGGATGTCAGATAGTTGGTGAACTACCCCTGTCGTGACAGTCCTCTGAAGTGCACTGATCAGACAAAAGGCATGTCTGGGCATTTAATGTTTATGATGTAGGGTGTGTTGTCCCTGCAGGCATTTAATGTTTGTGACATAAAGTATGAACGGAATGTCTTTCACAGCTGTGAAGGACAGAGGCACCTAGGAAATGGTGTGGGGGGCTATTTATACACTCCAACCACTTCTGAGAGAGAGAGTTCTTCGAGAGTTATTTTTGGACTATAAGAGTTATTTTATCTAGAGAGAGTTATTGAGAACCAGAGCTTTTACTCACCCACCATTACCATTTATTGCGAAGCTTTTATTAGCTAACTAAGAGAGATCAAGGTTTATTGGTGTGTTGTCTACCTACTAAGGTGTATCTAGGGCTCTTACTTCCCTCTCCCTCTAAATGAGTTACTTATGAGTTAAGTATTATCTTCTGAGTTATACACGAGAGATTCATGAGTTCAAGTTCAGTTTATGTTTACTGGATTATGATTGTGCATTTTGTAATTAATCAGGAGTTGTCTTGGTTAACTTGTCATTACTATACTCAAAAGGGGTTACACCTCCATCTTATCTAAACTACCCTCTTAAATTTGGCGACTCTGCTGGGGAGGTATCTAGCAAGGAGTATGGCGCAAGATAATGTTAACCCAAGAATTGATTTTGAAACTATCCAGCGTAATGAAGAATAAATGGCGAGGGAGCTAGAAGCTTCCAGAAGTGGGGTTCCTTCTCCGACAGAGTTTCCTCAAGATCCTACGGTGGCTAGAATTCCAATGGTCACCCAGGCCTCCACCAGTGCTATCCTAGGACTAGCATAGATGACCCTTATCATGGGTAAGTTTTTTGATATTTTGTAGATGCCTGTAGTTGCAACGGTTTTGGGAGGGGGATTAGATCCCAGCTTTTTCATAACACCTATAATGGCTCCGATAGCTCCATCAAGTGCAGAGCCAATGGGACTTGTACCCATGAGAACTAATCCCACTCTTGTTCTCATGGTGGTTAACCCAGCCGCAGCGGTTGTTCCATCAATGGTTACTCTGACCATTGTCTCAACGGTGGTACTAGTTCCTATTTCTCCTATGGAGGAAATGAGGAAAGAGATGCAAAAGGAGATGTTGAAGATCATGCAAGCTTCCTCGCAGCCTGTCAGCGAGGTAGCATCGGTTTGTGATGATTTTCAGACTCCTTATCCTAGGGAGTACAACGATGAACCTTACCCTAAAGACTACATTCCTCCTATCTTTAAGAAATACATAAGGAAAGGAGGAAATACGAAGGAGCACATCAAGAGGTTCATTAAGCACCTGGGTGCCCATTACAATAATAAGAAGTTGAGGTTAAGGGAGTTTTTTAAACCCCTCACCGATAAAGCTTATACTTGGTACTCTCACTTGGCCCCCAAGAGTGTCTTAATGTGGGAGGAAATGCATGTTATTTTTGTCCAGAAGTTCTTTCTGGAAGAAGAAGAATTTACACTAACACAATTGGGTAGGGAGAAGCAACAACCAGGAGAAGAGGTGGTGGCATACATCCGAAGATTCATAGAAAGATCCCTCAACATGATAGAGGAGGCCAAGGAGTCCAAGTTACTCCAGATATGCACTAAAGGCTTTCTCCTGGAGTACATCTTCCATCTGATAAACAAAACGCGCGAAGGAACTTTTATGGCGCTCCTAAAAGAAGCAAAAAATATCTCGTTGGTGGTAAGACCAAATTTGGTTGTGGTGCCTATAATGTTTAGGCAGCCAATACAACCCGTTATGGGATGTAGCCATCCCCCACGAGTGGGATATGCTGATGGGGCATACGAGGCCAAGCAGCCAAAAATGGATAAAAAGAGGAAGTTCGGCGAAGATAAAGGGGATCTACCACCTTTTGACTTGCTACGCTGAGGAGGCTGTTAGCTGTTATAACGCCATGATGCGAGGATGGGCAGTTTTTATCACCATTACTGGTGGAGTTTGACCAAAATATCTTAACAAGTGGTTTTCATTGTTAAGTTACCATTGCTGGTGGAGTTTGACGAAAAATCTAACATGTGGTTTTCATTGTTAAGTCACCGTTACTGGTGGAGTTTGACCAAAAAATCTTAACAAGTGTTTTCATTGTTAAGTCAGACAAAAAAATCTTAACAAGTGGTTTTCATTGTTAAGTCACCGTTGCTGGTGGAGTTGACGAAAAATCTTAACAAGTAGTTTTCATTGTTAAGTCACCGTTACTGGTGGAGTTTGACGAAAAATATTAACAAGTGGCGTTCATTATTAAGTCACTGTTACTGGTGGAGTTTGATGAAAAATCTTAACAAGTGGTTGTCATTATTAAGTCACCGTTATTAGTGGAGTTTTACGAAAATCTTAAGTGGTTGTCATTGTTAAGTCACCGTTACAGGTGTCACCGTTATTGGTGGAGTTTTATGAAAAACTCTTAACAAGTGGTTGCCATTGTTAAGTCACCGTTATGGGTGTCACGATTGTTGGTGGATTTTTATGAAAATATTAACAAGTGGTTTTCATTGTTAAGTCACCATTATTGGTGGAATCACCGTTATTGGTGGAGTCCGAATGGGGTTAACTTTGACTCAAGTACATCGGGGAGAATTTTGCTTTGCGAACAAGATGAAACGACATTCGCCAAACTTCAGTTATCTTGGAGAGAAGTTACTTTCAAGCATAGTTCAAATGATCACGATGTCACCTCGGCAGTAGTCCAAACACAGATAGCTTTGACTCAAGCCACGGAGATAACAAAGAGAATTATAAATCACTAAGGGGCAGACCCCACAATCAAAACCCAAGCTGAGATGAAACGGGTTAGAGGGTCATTGGGGAGAATTTCAATTAGAGAGGAAAGGCCCCACACAGGGCAGTTAAAAAAGGTCACGATGTCCCCTGGCCACAAGCTCGTTTGTAGTTATTTCTAACTCAAGTATGTGACACCCCGACTAATTAAATACCGGGTAGCTACTCCTTTATTAAATCAATACAAAATGTCAAGTTGGTTCAGTTAATAGCATCACTGTCGAAAACATTTTAAAGATTACTAACCACCTAGTATTTAAAAAGTAAGTTGCCAAATTTTAATTTAAGTCTAATTAACATGCAATAAAAGAATAATGGAGGAACAACATAATCCATTCACCATAACGAAGTAATGAAATAACCAACAAATAATAATAAGAAGTCCGGAGGAAAAATCCTCACAACAATCCCACAACTGAAAAATAATAAGACAAGCCTGAATCTTGAATTAATTACATGTTCGAAGTCTGAATAACTGAAATAAGTGAAATGTCTCTAAAGAAATGGGCGACATGCCCTACAACTGATAAATTCTGAATATAGAGTCAAGATATATGAAGCGTCTACAAGCAAGGTCCTGTAACTTCCACAAACAGCTACAGCTCGTCACCTGAATGAGAATCCTAAGCATGGTGTCCTTGTGGCTGGGCACCTAAAATGGTTTTTACAAAAATATAGATTTGAAAGCAAATGGGTCAGAGCCCGAAAGTGGAAATCATTTTAAAAACAGCAAGTGTTTTAATAACATTTAAAACAATGAATGTGAAATACATGTTAGGACGTGCTCTCACGTGAAATACTCACCTCTCTTCTAACTGTGCACTCCTAACGTTCCTGTACCCATTCATGTGACATCCATATCTAACCAAACTGTAATAAGTTCTACCCCTTACTACTCGATCCCCATATTACATTCTAGTGTTATCAATTTAAAAAGAGAGCTTTACTTAAACTCAGATTCTCAATTTGTAATACAATTCACTATCGGTTAACCCGTTATGTTTTCTCAAAACATTACCATAATTATATTCACGATACCAATATGAAAGTTCCCATTAATTAAGTGTATATTATTCACGTCATAAATATACAATACAAGTACCCCGAGACTAAGTTGCGGTGCACACATACTCTGTTATCCATCCCAGTACATCACGTACATAAGGATCACGTATTTCGAATCTCTCAGGAATCGTTCTCAGATAACAACATCACAAATAATGGAGGTGAACACAGTCACATCACATGGGTCACACACATACCTGCGCTCCCACGATCAGCAGACTTATTAACATCCCAATAAGTCCTTCTCTGACCTATGTTCATCGAGGTACCAATCTAAATCCGGGCAACACAAGGATAAGAAGGCCCTAAGCGAGCGTAAACCTCCCGTGATAGCAAGTATGGTAGGTATGTCATACACATAAAATTATATGCTAAGCATTCACACATCTTAGATATCTCAATATTAATAAAGGTGTACTCTACATCCTTATACCATTATTCCAATTTTATATATTTAAGTCTCTCGATAATATAAAATTTTAAACCGTCGACACGTCTCACGTCATAGTTTCTTATACTTGAAACCTATCTCAAATAGACTATTAAGTTCCTATTGTTCCCACATATAACATTATTATTCCTAAGGTCCTTACTTCTGCCCCAAATCTCATTTCATCAAATTATTCCAAATTACACTTTTAACCCAAATATCTTCTCACTTATTGAATTTCATTAGATTAGAATAATTCCTCAAATTGAATTCTAATTAAGGTCCAAGTTTCATAACCATGCCTACTAGTCTTCCTTAAGTTTAAGGGTATTCATAAGGTCTCCAATAATATTTTCCAAGGGTTACCACCATTAAAATTTAAATAGGGAAAAACTTTACTCATTCTGGGAAGGTCGATCGGTCGACCTTTACCTTCGATCGATCGATGGTGGTCGATCGATCGACTGATGAACATCGATCGATCGAACGCACCAGGTATGGCTACGGACTGCTTCGTTTTGCAGTTTTCAAATCATCCCAAAACACCATTAACATGCATGAAATTCTATTCTAACGTTATAATATCATCATACAACCATCCTACAACATTGTTAACGTTCTAAAACCAATAATTCATCAACCAAGGGCTATATTTGGATCAAATCTTCATCAAGAACCCTAGTTTTCTACTTCTTGCAAGAACATTAATAAATCTCTTCTTAAATCCATTTTTAAATCATCAAGGGTCATAATTTTGAATTCATAATTCGTCCAGAATGTTACTACATGCAGTCCCTAACATAATTCATAGTTTTAAACTTCCAATTCATGGGTCTATATCATCTTCCAAGATAAATTCGATAATTCCTATACATGGAAAAACATAGCATTGGATCAATTGTAATAAAACCACTTGCCTCTAATCTTTCTCTGAATTTGAGGTTGAATCTTGAAGGCTGAATTGTCTTCTCTCTCTCTCTGCAGAATTCTTCTCTTCCTCTCTCTCTCTACAAGTTCTTCTCAAGGTGATAATGGAGGTGGGGTTGGTTTTTGCCAAGCTTTAAGGTTCCTAAACTTCTCCCGTAGACCACTACCTAAATTGGGGTTGGAAATGGCTTAGTGGGTTAAGACTAAGTCAGATTTCTAACTCTAATTTTCGTGGGTTTTAATTACCCATTATCCGAAATTACCGAAATGCCCTTATAAGTTACCGGTATGGTCCAATAATGCCCCGGGACCCAAACTTAACCCCCGGCTAGTGTTTTCTGACTATTTCGACCCTTTCGGACGCGTTGGCGCACTCAAAACGACCATACAGTAAATAGAAATAAAATTTATTTTTTAATTCAAATAATTATATTCCTGACGCGACTGTCACGCGCGTCCCAACAAAATTTCCCAAATTGTCGTATTTCAATCTCGCGACAATTTCAATATTTCCAATATTCATATATTGCCATATATACACATTATAATCAAATACTAACTCACATCTCGTTAATATTTTATCCGGATTAATTTTCAATTAATACACATTTAATACAATTAATCCCAAAAATAAATATCACAGAAAATACGGGGTATTACATACTTCCCCCTTAATAACTGAATTTCGTCCCGAAATTCGGAACTAGAAAGTACCTGGTAAGAACAACTCGGTATAACGTTCGCGCATCTCATCCTCGCGCTCCCATGTGGACTCTTCGACATTAAGATGTCGCCACTGAACACGCACTAACGGGACTATCTTTGACCGCAGTTTCCTCTCACTTCGGTCCAAAATAGCAATCGGCCCTTCCTCGTAGGAGCTATCAGGCTGGAGATCTATGTCCTTCAAAGCAATGTGAGAATGAGCCAAATCGTCTCTAAGATATCTCCTTAGCGAGGAAATATGAAATACATCGTGAATCCTATGCAAATGCTCTGGTAACCCAAGTCTATACGCAACCGATCCAATCCGCTCAATAATAGGAAATGGTCCCACATATCTCGGTGCCAACTTCCCTTTCTTCCCGAAATGCATAATCCCCTTCATAGGAGATACTCTGAGAAAAACCTGGTCCCCCACTTGGAACTCTCTGAACAACCTCTTCGCATCAGCATAGCTCTTCTGCCGATCTTGAGCTACCCGAATGCGACTCCGAATCAATTATATCCTTGCCGAAGTATCCTGAATCACTTCCGACCCAAGTAGTTTGTTGTCCCCCACCTCCAACCAATATGCTGGGGAACGACAAGGTCTACCGTACAACGCCTCAAATGGAGCCATGCCAATGGTAAACTGGTAGGAGTTGTTGCAAGCAAACTCCACCAGTGGAAGATACTGCTCCCATCCACCCCCAAAATCAATGATACTCATACGTAGCATGTCTTCCAACATCTGGTTTGTACGCTCGGTCTGCCCATCGGTCTGCGGGTGATACGCCGTACTCAACCGCAATTCTGTGCCCATGGCCTCCTGAAAACTCTCCCAAAACCGTGAAACAAATATCTTGTCTCGGTCAGACACGATATTTAGGGGTACACCGTGAAGTCTCACTATCTCTGAAATAAAGAGCTGGGCATACTGTCCCGTAGTGTAGTCTGTCCTTACGGGTAGAAAATGAGCGACTTTGGTCAATCTGTCCACAATTACCCAAATGGAGTCGTGACCTCTCTGTGACGTAGGCAACCCCGTGATAAAGTCCATGGATATGCTCTCCCACATCCACATCGGGACCTCCAATGGCTGTAGAAGTCCTGCCGGTCTCTGATGATCCACTTTTACTAGCTGACAAGTGGCACATTTTGAAACAAACACGGCAATATATCTCTTCATCCCGCTCCACCAATACTGTCGTCTCATGTCTTGGTACATTTTGTCCCCACCGGGATGTACCGTGAACCGTGAGCCGTGCGACTCTGCCATCACCGCGTGCCGTAATTCCTTCCCTTTCGGAACTACCAATCTCCCATTGAAGCGTAATCCCCCGTCTGAGCTAACGGTATAGGACTCGGCTCCCTCTGCTAATAATCGAACTATCTGCTCCTGATAGAACGAGTCATTTGCCTGTGCCCTTACTACCTTCGTGACAATCTGCGGTGTAACGGTCATTACATACATGAACGATCGGGCCACTGCATCCTGGTGTCTCAATTCCTTCCACTTGGCCTTCCACACCCCTGCCACTTCATCTGCTGGCCTACGGCTCGACGCGTCTGCTACCACGTTAGCCTTCCCCGGGTGATACTGGATATCAAACTGATAGTCCTTCACAAACTCAAGACACCTTCGCTGCCGCATATTCAACTCCTTCTGCGTGAATAGGTACTGTAGGGACTTGTAGTCCGTGAACAATCGAAACTTTTCCCCCAAAAGGTAATGTCTCCAAATACGAAGGGCAAATACAACTGCCGCCAACTCCAAGTCATGAGTGGGGTAATTCTTCTCATGAGGCTTTAGCTTACGGGAGGCATAAGCTATGGCCTGACTCTCCTGCTTCAATACACCTCCAAGTCCTTGTAAGGACGCATCGGTGTAGATTAGATACTCAACTCCCGGTCTCGATAATGCTAACACAGGTGCTGAGGTCAACTTATCCTTCAACTCATCGAATGCCAACTGACAGGCATCACTCCAGATGAATGGCACACCCTTACGAGTCAGATGTGTCAAAGGACCCGCTATCTTCGAAAATCCCCTAATGAACCTCCTGTAGTATCCTGCTAATCCCAAGAAACTACGAATCTCCGTCGGTGTCGTGGGCTGTCCCCACTCCCTCACCGCGGATACCTGCCCCGGATCAACAAATATCCCCCGGTCGGAAATAATGTGTCCCAAAAACTGGACCTCCTTCAGCCAAAACCCGCACTTCTCGTATTTTGCATACAGCTCGTTCTGACGTAGCGTCTGCAAAACTTGCCTCAAATGCTCGGCATGCTCCTCCTCTGTCTGGGGGTAAACCAGAATATCATCAATGAAGACAATGACAAACTGATCTAGAAAATCTCAGAACACCCTATTCATCAAGTCCATAAACGCTGCTGGAGCATTGGTCAAACCAAAAGGCATAACCCGAAACTCGTAAGAACCATATCTCGATAAGAACGCAGTCTTCGAGACATCCTCCTCCCTGATACGCAACTGATGGTATCTTGATCACAAATCAATCTTCGAGAAGAAAGAAGCTCCTCTCAACTGGTCGAAGAGGTCATCGATTCGAGGCAACGGATACTTATTCCGTATCGTGACCTTGTTCAACTCTCGGTAGTCCACATACAATCTCAGTGAACCATCTCTCTTCTTCACGAACAACACAGGGGCACCCCACGGCGAAGTACTCCTCCGTATAAACCCCTGACCCAACAACTGCCCAATTTGATCCCGTAACTCCCTCATCTCAGCTGGAGCCATACGGTACGGTGCGCGTGCTATAGGTCTCGTATCTGGTAATAAGTCTATGATAAAGTCTATCTCTCGACAGGGAGGTAGGCCTGGTATCTCCTGAAACACATCGGAATACTCCCTGAAAAATGGGATCGAATCTAAAGGAATCATAACCTCCTTAGAGGTATCCTCCTCTAGGTAATACAAATGAGCGGTCGAACCTCCCTCTGGGCGAGGCATCGCCACTACAAACATCTCTTGCCCCGGAATGGCAAAAACAATGCTCCCACCTAAGCAATCAATCATGGATCTATAATCTGTGAGCCAATCTATACCGATAATCACATCGTGCACATGCATATCTAATACCAACATATCTGCAGGTAATACCAAACTACCAATCTCTACCCCCACTCCCCGGCATATAAAGAAAATAAGTGACCCACTCCCCAATGGTGAGTCTACACACGTCAGTGTGCTCTCTCCTGTGGCTAACAACCCTAAGGCTTTCGCAAAATGTGTAGCTATAACGCAATGTGTTGCCCCCGTATCAAACAAAACCCGACCCATAGTGCCATGGATAGAAAACATACCCTCAATCGCGGGTGGTGCCTGTGGAACTGCTGCCTGGTGGACGTTATAGACACATCCATACTGTAATTGCCCCTGTTGCACAGGAACTGCTGGAATGGATGGTAGTGCTGGCACCTAGGCTGGAGCTGGGAGAGCAGGTGGAAAAAGCGGCCTCTGTGGCTCATGTCGAGCACCCTGCTGCTGCTGCGGAGCCTTGCCCTTATCAGGACAATCCTGACGTTTCTGGCCAACCTTACCACAAATAAAACACTTCCCTCGAAACTGCTTCACTTCATTTCGGTGTTGACTAGTCTCGCTTTTTCCCTGGTCTTGCTGGCCTTGGGGAGAGATTTGCGGAAAAACTATGTCAGGGCGAGGACAATCCATCCACTTGTGACCCGGTTATACACATTTATAGCAGAGTTTCAAAATTCTTCGCTGGTCAGATTGTAGTTTATCCCCAGTCTGATTCGGACAAGATTTATGTTTGTGATTGTCCATTCCACAACCGAAACACCTCTTAGTGATTTTATTCGGAACCCGACTTCGTTGGCCCTAACACTTTTGCCCCTGCACATGAATCTCGTTACTTCTGGAACTCACTCGATTTTGATTGATTTGTCGTCGCAGATTCGGCGCCTTCACACGATTTTCAACGTTAGTCACATGCATTTGGTTACCTTCTCTAGGTCTTTTGCCTCCTTTAAGTTGTATGTTGCGTTCTTGGTATTGTAGAATTGCAGTAGTAACTGCTTGTGCCACGATACCTGCTAACTCGGCGGTTGATATTCTCTCTAGGGATACCTGAGGTGTGAGTCGATCTTGCTCGTTGACTCCCCTAACCATTTTAGCTAGTTCTTCTTGACGATTCATCTGAAATTTAAGCAAATTTGGGTCATTCAAATAAACAAATCGCAGAAGTACGAATTTCCAGAGTATAGAGATAAACACAACATTCCTAGAATTAGGGCTCTATATCAAAGAAAGCTTAGCGGAAAACATAATAAGCCGTACAGATCCTAAAGGACACTAGAACCAGATGATCTGATACCACCTGTGACACCCCGACTAATTAAATACCGGGTAGCTACTCCTTTATTAAATCAATACAAAATGTCAAGTTGGTTCAGTTAATAGCATCACTGTCGAAAACATTTTAAAGATTACTAACCACCTAGTATTTAAAAAGTAAGTTGCCAAATTTTAATTTAAGTCTAATTAACATGCAATAAAAGAATAATGGAGGAACAACATAATCCATTCACCATAACGAAGTAATGAAATAACCAACAAATAATAATAAGAAGTCCGGAGGAAAAATCCTCACAACAATCCCACAACTGAAAAATAATAAGACAAGCCTGAATCCTGAATTAATTACATGCCCGAAGTCTGAATAACTGAAATAAGTGAAATGTCTCTAAAGAAATGGGCGACATGCCCTACAACTGATAAATTCTGAATATAGAGTCAAGATATATGAAGCGTCTACAAGCAAGGTCCTGTAACTTCCACAAACAGCTACAGCTCGTCACCTGAATGAGAATCCTAAGCATGGTGTCCTTGTGGCTGGGCACCTAAAATGGTTTTTACAAAAATATAGATTTGAAAGCAAATGGGTCAGAGCCCGAAAGTGGAAATCATTTTAAAAATAGCAAGTGTTTTAATAACATTTAAAACAATGAATGTGAAATACATGTTAGGACGTGCTCTCACGTGAAATACTCACCTCTCTTCTAACTGTGCACTCCTAACGTTCCTGTACCCATTCATGTGACATCCATATCTAACCAAACTGTAATAAGTTCTACCCCTTACTACTCGATCCCCATATTACATTCTAGTGTTATCAATTTAAAAAGAGAGCTTTACTTAAACTCAGATTCTCAATTTGTAATACAATTCACTATCGGTTAACCCGTTATGTTTTCTCAAAAAATTACCATAATTATATTCACGATACCAATATGAAAGTTCCCATTAATTAAGTGTATATTATTCACGTCATAAATATACAATACAAGTACCCCGAGACTAAGCTGCGGTGCACACATACTCTGCTATCCATCCCGGTACATCACGTACATAAGGATCACGTATTCCGAATCTCTCAGGAATCGTTCTCAGATAACAACATCACAAATAATGGAGGCGAACACAGTCACATCACATGGGTCAGGCACATACCTGCGCTCCCACGATCAGCAGACTTATTAACATCCCAATAAGTCCTTCTCTGACCTATGTTCATCGAGGTACCAATCTAAATCCGGGCAACACAAGGATAAGAAGGCCCTAAGCGAGCGTAAACCTCCCGTGATAGCAAGTATGGTAGGTATGTCATACACATAAAATTATATGCTAAGCATTCACACATCTTAGATATCTCAATATTAATAAAGGTATACTCTACATCCTTATACCATTATTCCAATTTTATATATTTAAGTCTCTCGATAATATAAAATTTTAAACCGTCGACACGTCTCACGTCGTAGTTTCTTATACTTGAAACCTATCTCAAATAGACTATTAAGTTCCTATTGTTCCCACATATAACATTATTATTCCTAAGGTCCTTACTTCTGCCCCAAATCTCATTTCATCAAATTATTCCAAATTACACTTTTAACCCAAATATCTTCTCACTTATTGAATTTCATTAGATTAGAATAATTCCTCAAATTGAATTCTAATTAAGGTCCCAGTTTCATAACCATGCCTACTGGTCTTCCTTAAGTTTAAGGGTATTCATAAGGTCTGCAATAATATTTTCCAAGGGTTACCACCATTAAAATTTAAATAGGGAAAAACTTTACTCATTCTGGGAAGGTCGATCGATCGACCTTTACCTTCGATCGATCGATGGTGGTCGATCGATCGACTGATGAACATCGATCGATCGAACGCACCAGGTATGGCTACGGACTGCTTCGTTTTGCAGTTTTCAAATCATCCCAAAACACCATTAACATGCATGAAATTCTATTCTAACGTTATAATATCATCATACAACCATCCTACAACATTGTTAACGTTCTAAAACCAATAATTCATCAACCAAGGGCTATATTTGGATCAAATCTTCATCAAGAACCCTAGTTTTCTACTTCTTGCAAGAACATTAATAAATCTCTTCTTAAATCCATTTTTAAATCATCAAGGGTCATAATTTTGAATTCATAATTCGTCCAGAATGTTACTACATGCAGTCCCTAACATAATTCATAGTTTTAAACTTCCAATTCATGGGTCTATATCATCTTCCAAGATAAATTCGATAATTCCTAAACATGGAAAAACATAGCATTGGATCAATTGTAATTAAACCACTTGCCTCTAATCTTTCTCTGAATTTGAGGTTGAATCTTGAAGGCTGAATTGTCTTCTCTCTCTCTCTGCAGAATTCTTCTCTTCCTCTCTCTCTCTACAAGTTCTTCTCAAGGTGATAATGGAGGTGGGGTTGGTTTTTGCCAAGCTTTAAGGTTCCTAAACTTCTCCCGTAGCCCACTACCTAAATTGGGGTTGGAAATGGCTTAGTGGGTTAAGACTAAGTCATATTTCTAACTCTAATTTTCGTGGGTTTTAATTACCCAATATCCGAAATTACCGAAATGCCCTTATAAGTTACCGGTATGGTCCAATAATGCCCCGGGACCCAAACTTAACCCCCGGCTAGTGTTTTCTGACTATTTCGACCCTTCCGGACGCGTTGGCGCACTCAAAATGACCATACAGTAAATAGAAATAAAATTTACTTTTTAATTCAAATAATTATATTCCTGACGCGACTGTCACGCGCGTCCCAACAAAATTTTTCAAATTGCCGTATTTCAATCTCGCGACAATTTCAATATTTCCAATATTCATATATTACCATATATACACATTATAATCAAATACTAACTCACATCTCGTTAATATTTTATCCGGATTAATTTTCAATTAATACACATTTAATACAATTAATCCCAAAAATAAATATCACAGAAAATACGGGGTATTACATACTTCCCCCCTAATAAGTGAATTTCGTCCCGAAATTCGGAACTAGAAAGTACCTGGTAAGAACAACTCGGTATAACGTTCGCGCATCTCATCCTCGCGCTCCCATGTGGACTCTTCGACATTAAGATGTCGACACTGAACACGCACTAACGGGACTATCTTTGACCGCAGTTTCCTCTCACTTCGGTCCAAAATAGCAATCGGCCCCTCCTCGTAGTAGCTATCAGGCTGGAGATCTATGTCCTCCAAAGCAATGTGAGAATGAGCCAAATCGTCTCTAAGATATCTCCTTAGCGAGGAAATATGAAATACATCGTGAATCCTATGCAAATGCTCTGGTAACCCAAGTCTATACGCAACCGGTCCAATCCGTTCAATAATAGGAAATGGTCCCACATATCTCGGTGCCAACTTCCCTTTCTTCCCGAAATGCATAATCCCCTTCATAGGAGATACTATGAGAAAAACCTGGTCCCCCACTTGGAACTCTCTGAAGAACCTCTTCGCATCAGCATAGCTCTTCTGCCGATCTTGAGCTACCCGAATGCGACTCCGAATCAATTCTATCCTTGCCGAAGTATCCTGAATCACTTCCGACCCAAGTAGTTTGTTGTCCCCCACCTCCAACCAACATGCTGGGGAACGACAAGGTCTACCGTACAACGCCTCAAATGGAGCCATGCCAATGGTGAACTGGTAGGAGTTGTTGCAAGCAAACTCCACCAGTGGAAGATACTGCTCCCATCCACCCCCAAAATCAATGATACTCATACGTAGCATGTCTTCCAACATCTGGTTTGTACACTCGGTCTGCCCATCGGTCTGCGGGTGATACGCCGTACTCAACCGCAATTCCGTGCCCATGGCCTCTTGAAAACTCTCCCAAAACCGTGAAACAAATATCTTATCTCGGTCAGACACGATATTTAGGGGTACACCGTGAAGTCTCACTATCTCTGAAATAAAGAGCTGGGCATACTGTCCCGTAGTGTAGTCTGTCCTTACGGGTAGAAAATGAGCGACTTTGGTCAATCTGTCCACAATTACCCAAATGGAGTCGTGACCTCTCTGTGACGTAGGCAACCCCGTGATAAAGTCCATGGATATGCTCTCCCACATCCACATCGGGACCTCTAATGGCTGTAGAAGTCCTGCCGGTCTCTGATGATCCACTTTTACTAGCTGACAAGTGGCACATTTTGAAACAAACACGGCAATATATCTCTTCATCCCGCTCCACCAATACTGTCGTCTCATGTCTTGGTACATTTTATCCCCACCGGGATGTACCGTGAACCGTGAGCCGTGCGACTCTGCCATCACCGCGTGCCGCAATTCCTTCCCTTCCGGAACTACCAATCTCCCATTGAAGCGTAATCCCCCGTCTGAGCTAACGGTATAGGACTCGGCTCCCTCTGCTAATAATCGAACTATCTGCTCCTGACAGAACGAGTCATTTGCCTGTGCCCTTACTACCTTCGTGACAATCTGCGGTGTAACGGTCATTACATACATGAACGATCGAGCCACTGCATCCTGGTGTCTCAATTCCTTCCACTTGGCCTTCCACACCCCTGCCACTTTATCTGTTGGCCTACGGCTCGACGCGTCTGCTACCACGTTAGCCTTCCCCGGGTGATACTGGATATCAAACTGATAGTCCTTCACAAACTCAAGCCACCTTCGCTGCCGCATATTCAACTCCTTCTGCGTGAATAGGTACTGTAGGGACTTGTGGTCCGTGAACAATCGAAACTTTTCCCCCAAAAGGTAATGTCTCCAAATACGAAGGGCAAATACAACTGCCGCCAACTCCAAGTCATGAGTGGGGTAATTATTCTCATGAGGCTTTAGCTTACGGGAAACATAAGCTATGGCCTGACTCTCCTGCTGCAATACACCTCCAAGTCCTTGTAAGGACGCATCGGTGTAGATTAGATACTCAACTCCCGGTCTCGACAATGCTAACACAGGTGCTGAGGTCAACTTATCCTTCAACTCATCGAATGCCAACTGACAGGCATCACTCCAGATGAATGGCACACCCTTACGAGTCAGATGTGTCAGATTTCTAACTCTAATTTTCGTGGTTTTTAATTACCCAATATCCGAAATTGCCGAAATGCCCTTATAAGTTACCGGTATGGTCCAATAATGCCCCGGGACCCAAACTTAACCCCCGGCTAGTGTTTTCTGACTATTTCGACCCTTCCGGATGCGTTGGCGCACTCAAAACGACCATACGGTAAATAGAAATAAAATTTACTTTTTAATTCAAATAATTATATTCCTGACGCGACTGTCACGCGCATCCCAACAAAATTTCCCAAATTGTCGTATTTCAATCTCGTGACAATTTCAATATTTCCAATATTCATATATTGCCATATATACACATTATAATCAAATACTAACTCACATCTCGTTAATATTTTATCCGGATTAATTTTCAATTAATACACATTTAATACAATTAATCCCAAAAATAAATATCACAGAAAATACGGGGTATGACAAAGTACATCGGGGAGAATTTTACTTTTTGAACAAGATTAAACGAGGAAGAATTCGTACCACTAGAGGCATTCCCAACGACTTCAATATGGGAGAATTTATGGAGGAGAATCCAACATTGAGTAGATAAAATGGCCAGGATATTTACAAACAGAAAAAAGTAACGAAGTCCCCTCGTCATAAGCCCAGGACATGAAGAGCTTTGGTTCAGGTACATCGGGGAGAATTTTACTTTTTTCTAACAGATATAAATAATAAAAGTTGCAACGAATACGCAAAGTGGAAGAATTTTTCAACACAACAAAACAGGGTATGTCGGATTGAGAAGTTTTTTGTCCAGACATTTCTTGTTATCACAACAAATCTCCACAAGAACGGGCAAATGTAGGGGGGCCTAAACTAATCTCCAGATTAGAGTGAGCTTCCCTAAATAGTAGAAGAAACTCAAGAGAAGGAACCAGCGAGGAAACTCAGTGATGCGGCTCAGTGAGGCAGCTCGGCGAAGCAACTTAGTGATGCAGTTTAGTGACGCAGTTCCGCGAACAAGCTTAGTTTACTTCCATTCTTACTTAGTCAAATTATATCTTTGTTTATTACGATTGATCATTGTAAACAACTATAATATTTGTAATATTTAGTGTGGGGTCAAACGTTATTCGCGAGGGACCAGGCCTGGTAGGGCTTGGGAGAGCTCACATCCTCTACAAAATGACCTCGCTGTGGGAACTTAAAGGGACTTGGTTTGGAGGATTGAGAAGTGAGGTAGCATCAAGTCTTGTCTTGACCATCTTAGATACACCTGGTAAAGCATCGAGAGACCTTGGTTCATGGAAGCTTGTGCAGAATAGGCATTGAGTCCCATCGCATATAGTGTTCCATTAAAGATTGAGCTTTGAACCAAACAACCCTCTACCAAATGCCACATCTACTTTAGGTGATGTCATTGGCTAGATAAATAATGTCCAATCCATACTTGAGTAAACCGTTGTGGTATTTGGGGCTGTTAGACAGTTGGTGAACTACCCCTATCATGACAGTCCTCTAACGTGCACTGATCAGACAAAAGGCATGTTTGGGCATTTAATGTTTATGACGTAGGGTGTGTTATCTCTACAGGCATTTAATGTTTGTGATGTAAAGTATGAAAGGAATGTCTTTCACGTCTCTGAGGGACAGAGGCACCTCAGAAATGGTGTGGGGGGGGGGGGGGGGGGGGCTATTTATACACTTCAACCACTTCTGAGAGAGAGAGTTCTTCGAGAGTTATTTTTGTACTAGAAGAGTTATTTTATCCAGAGAGAGTTATTGAGAACTAGAGATTTTACTCACCCACTATTACCATTTATTGCGAAGATTTTATTAGCTAACCAAGAGAGATCAAGGTTTATTGGTGTGTTGTCTGCCTACCAAGGTGTATCTAGGGTGCTTACTTCCTTCTCCCTCTAAATGAGTTACTTCTGAGTTCATTATTATCTTCTAAGTTATACACGAGAGATTCATGATTTCAAACTGATTTTATCTTTATTGGGTTGTGATTATGCATTTTGTAATTAGTCAGGAGTGGTCTTAGTTAACTTGTCATTATTATACTCAAAAGTGGTTACACCTCCATCTTATCTAAACTACCCTCTTATAGCTGAAAAACTAATTATGCCTGCATATTAATAGGACACCCAGGTAGGAGTTTCCTTGGCCACCAAGTTGGGGCACCCTATCGACATGAAGGGTATGTACATCTAAAACTCAGGGTACAAAATCCCAAAAAACAAATTTCAAAGAGTTTTGAAGGTCTAAATCCTTTCTATTCAAGTTTGCCTACTAATTTCCCTTTTCATATACTTTGGCATTTTTAGCATATTCTTAGTTGGTTTCCTCACTAACTCGTTCTTTTATTATATATAGCTTTAAACCTATTTTTATAAATCAAAAAATAAAAAAAATAAAGGTTTATATCTTAGTTCCCAATTTAAGATTATGTCATTTTTATTACACTTTCACCTCATATTTTCATAAAAATAAAGATATACTCAAAATTCGGACTATGGGTTAGACCCCACCTAATTTCCTATGAACTATGTGAACTTTGATGTCATTTTTAGCTATGTAGGCATCCCCAAACCATTTTTGGGATTCGAGTCCTCATTTATTCATCATGCCTTTATCTATATTTATATGTTAGCTTTTCACTCATATATTTTGTATGGTTTATTTCCATAGTTATTTTTCATCTTATTATCTCTTAGCAATCTCGTGACATAAGTACTCACTATTTTATAATGACATTATGATCCGGTGCATCTCTCCCACTTTAGTTATATTCACACATACTTTTAGTTAGTTTGTCTCCTTAGAATGACTCGTTCCTATCGGTCCCACGGTATGGATATGATGATTTCACTCCTCACCATACACACTGAAATATTCATATATACTTTACTTTGTACAGTTTACACACACATACATAGCGCACTTTATACATTATACACGTGTTCATAGATTTTAGGAAAAGGAAAATATTTTGTTTCCCATGAGACTGAAAGAGAGGAATGGGTGCCTAACACCTTCTCATTCCGTAACATAGTCTCCGAGCTCACATCTTGTTTGATTTTTCATGAATTAGTAGTATTCTTGTGATCTCGCTTTGGATTTGGAAATATCTTTTATATATTTTGAGTAAAATGGACTCGACACTTTGATCTCTACATATTCACACACCTCACATTGCTAACGAAGACCGCTTCACATCCCTTTTTGCCTGCGACCCCGTGCGAGTAGGGGGGCGAGAGCCCGAGATGGCCACAGTGGCAACTCTGCTGGGGATTTATTTTTTAAGACTAGACTCCATATACATGGGTTATGTTTTCTTTTCTCCTACGTCATTTTCCAGCTGTGTATATATTTTTCCTCATTAGCATATTCTTATTTTTCTCTCATGCTCACATATTCATACTCATGTTATGCCATCCATGTATATTTATCTTCATCATATTTATATTTTCATCACATGCATATACCATCTTTTCTATCACATACTCCAAGTCGCTTGTATATATCCATGCTTTACCCACTTGTACATATATCCATACTTGTATATATCATATGATTCGCATTACTTATACATATCTCCATATTTTCTCAACTTATACATATTTACATGATCTTTCCACTTTATATGTATATCCATGATAAATTTCAATTATGTATATCCACATGTTTCATATCATTTTAATATGATTCCATGTTTTACTTCACTTGTATATATTTCTTATCCTACTCTTTTTCACACATGCTTCATGTTACTTGTACATATTTACTTGTTTTACCCCACTTCGATAATTATCTCTTTTACCACATATCATTTATGTATATTCCTACTCTTTACTCCATGCTTATTAGTTATACATATCCCTCTTAGCATACATAACACTATTAATGAAAATACTAATTAAGACTTATGCATTTGCATACTACATTGCAGGTGCATTGATTATTGGCCTTATATTTGTCTTGTATTAAGGAGTCACTTTATGATGGGTTCCATTAGACAATTACCTTCGAGGTATATCTAACGGTTCCCCCACATTGTGCTGCTTGATCGAACTCACGACAAGAGGTATAAAGTACGAATTCATTCACATACGTCGAGTTTATCAATTTTTTCTCACATGTACCATCACCACAAGGTATATCGTGAAGTAATTCATACACACTTAGGTGTATCAAATGTCTTATCCACATATACTGATGAATGATTTCCCTAATAAGAAAGAGGTGTATCATGGAAGTCATGCCAAAGGGGAGAATCCTAACACTAACCTCCCATGCATAGCCGTCATATAGATGTCTGCCCTGTGACACTCAAACCTCGATTATTGGTTTCAACGTGAATCTATTACAAAATTATGGGTCATTTACCCACTAATTTTTTTTTGCACGTTTTAAAATAGGGCCCTATGTGTGAGTCTGGAAAGAAGTTAAATAATATCTTGCACCACGCACCCTATTTTGTCCCAAACTTGGTACATGTCCGACATTTCACTTTCACCCTAGGCAGAACATAATACATGTGGAACCTAATAATAACAGCCACACTAAGGGGATTTTTTTCTCTTTTTCCTTTCTTTTAAAAAATATACCAAAAATAATTTCTTTTCAAAAATAAGGGAAACACCTATTTCCGAAAATAAAGCATTCCCCTCTCAGACACGACCTCATTCACCTAGCCTGGCTTGTCTCCCTATTAGTTATGATCCATAATTAGACCACCTTGGATGTCTACTTCATCTTCACATATCTTAACAAAAAAATAGCATCATTACCGCAGTTACCTTATGGAGAATCCTAATCAGGATGCTAATGCTTAGCCCAATTTAATGACCATATTTCCACAACTCGCGGCAAAGATTGACAGTTTACAATCGAATCTTCATGAGTTACAGAGGAATAAATACCAGATCCTACTGATGTTAAAATAAAGTTCATGCCCAATGGTTCTCTCCCACATGTCATAGGACCATAGACGCCCAAACCCATATGGTCCCCTGAATAATACAAATATTCTCTGTTTGTTTCAATGCCTCTGTGCATCTCTTCCGTCAATTGGCCACCTCCTGCTCATCTGTGCATGCAAAATCTTGATCAACTAAGGGTTAATCTACCCATACCTCCTCTTGTTTCCAAGTAACCTACTACACCCGAATCTTAATCAACTTGAAATAAGATCTCAAGATAATCTCTCCAAAATTTTACCAAGTAAAGCTTTCAGGAAACTAAGTAGACTACACTCACATGTCCCCTATATAAAGTATCTATTGCTCAAGATATTCAAGATGCTTGATATTGAGAAATTTGGAGGGAAAAGACCTCACATTGTATCTTTGGAACGACCAGTGCACTATGATTCTTCTAGGGGCTACAAAAGAGATTTTGGCCCAAATGTTTTAGCAACCCCTCAAAGGGAGTGCCCTCCATTGGTTTATGTCGCTAAAATAATCAAGGATACAAAGTTGGGAAGGCATTTATAGAGAGTTTATGGCTAGGTATAAGTACAACCAGGAGCTATAGGTAACCTGCTGAGACCTTGATCTACTTAAACAAGGGCCTAAAGAATATGTCAATAACTTCTTAACTAGGTGGAGAGAGAAAGTTGCCACCATGACCACACATCCATACGAAAAATATTTGGTCAATATAATGAATAACTTTTTTGCTACATATTCGAACCACCATGGGTAGCTAATATTACCCCATTTTAGACCCCTTCAAGAGGTTAGCGGTAGAGATTGAATATAATGTTGCCAGTCAAAAGACAAAATCAAAAGGGAAAAATCCAATCAATAAGTTTACTCCTTAAACGAATGAGAATCCCATTGTTGTTGCCACCAATAACATCTTCTCTAAGCCTACCAATTCATTGTCATGAGAAGCCCACCCTGCTTCCATCATAAAAGAATACACTGAACGTCATGATCTTCTCTCTAAAGTATATCGGTCTCTTTTGTCTTGTAACCTCACCAAACCCCTGGACCCTCCACAACTATATGACCCTTTTCCCATGTATATCAAGCATGATTCCCATTGTGACTTTTATGTAAGGACAATATTTTACATTGTCCGTTACCTTTAAAATATGTCGCATACCGCTACAACCGTCAAAGAATTATTCAAGATCATTCAATCGTCAAGATGGATCCGAATATCAAAGTTCTTCAATATTAAAGCCTCCGCGAGATAAATTTGGTAAAGGTTGTGTTTTATTTCCTTAGCAATTCACTTAGAGTGTTAGGATATTTTTTATCAAATATTTTCTAAGTGTTAGAGCTGACTTTTTAAGTTTTTCATCAAAAAATACTTTTTGTAGTTTTAAGGCGGAGCATTTTCTGGCAAAAGAAAAATATTAATAATTTAATTTTTTTCGTTCGAGCGACATCCTGTCTCGCGTGAAGCTCGTTCGATCGACGCGTGTCCTCGTTCGAGCAAGATTGCTTTTTTGTTCGAGAGAGCCGCCGCCTTAAATTTTCTATAAATTAGTTTTCCCAGTTTCATTTTCCTTAAGAAGACCTGTGCTTTTATCAGATACGAAAATTGTTTTGGCAGAATCATCATCTTGTCACTTTTAGGGTTTTAATACTTTTTTGTTTTTCAATTCACAAGATCCCAATAGTTTATGTGACTTGTTTTGGAACCCAGGAACACATCTTGTATCAATTTTCTCTTGTAGAGAAGATCTCTACTGCTGATATAGGCGCTCTTAAGGGGAGTACTGGGTTGATGACGACTGCGTGTCGATAAGGAGTGCTCGTGGGTAATCCTGTGATGAGTTGGAGTGCGGTTCTTGCTGACTCTAGGCTGCGGTTTATGTGGGTTTTCTGTGATTAACTCATTACGGATTTTATTGTAATCATTGTAAGTATTTTAGTGAAATCAAAGTTTTACCCGAAAGGGTTTTTTTTCCTGAAATTTGCGAGCTGGCAATTTTATTGTGATGGTTTGACACACACACACACATAGTTGCATGTTTAGGGGCTGATTTAATTTGGTTTAAAATTTACTCCAATTAAATAAGTTTAAAGTTGGAATTTCCGAATTTATTTAAACCAGTATCATGCGTGACACTCTCATATTTTATTAAAATATCGAGCATACCATCGGTCAATGTCTCCATCTAAAAAATGTTGTGCAAAGCCCCATTGATAAAGGCAGCATTGCGCCGCCTTCATGATCAAAACCAAACACTACCCAAAATCCTCTACCAATTCATCAGGTTGTTATGAACGCCATACTTATATACGAAGATCCCTATTTCAATGCCTCGACCATAATTAAGCCCATAAACAAACCCATTTTAGTCATTAGCCCTGATAAATCCTTCGTTCTTCTTCAAGTCTGCCCATCCTACCTCTTACATCCTGAAAATGCCCATGGTCGAGCCATCTCACTGATGAGGAGAGCTTCTATTGCTCTCCAAAACTAATTCAAAAATACATGGTATGGATCTACATGTTGTCTTTGAATAGTTTGGAATGAAATTTCCACCAAAACTAACCATCAAAGAATTCAATCCCATGATTATTTCATAACCCCCAAAGAATTCAACTTGGATATCATGGTTCAGATCCTGATAGAGGAAATCATCAAGAAAAGAAATATCTATGAAGCTGCTAACCTAATCATGACCATAAACTTGAAAAGGTTACTCGGTCCCCTCTCATAACCATTTTTTTGCATCATGGGAAGATTTAATACTTTGAAGCACCTGAAGTAGTTAAATGCATATACTTCTCTGGAAATAACAAGATAATCGCCACAGGATTAGGTGATGACTCTGACCTTCAGATGATTAAAATGACGAACATGATAATGAAACCCCCAGTGTAATGGCCTCTTTTTATGGAGTGATTTCTTTCGAACAACTTTTATTAGAGATCAATAATATTTCTACTACCCCTTAGATAGATGAAGAAAATTATTTTCTCTTCTTCCCATTATCAGTAAACCACATAACTCGATCAGATCGATACTATAAATATCCAATCTTTCCCACATAAAATACATCCACGGATAAGGGGAAAATAGTCGTTGAAGAAATAACTATGCCTAAGACAACATCACGCATTAGGGACTTTTCATGTCCTTTCAACTTCACATAAATTCTCTCTTCAAACTTCTCACACAACATATGATTCCTCCTTCTACCTCCCCTGATGAGGCGATTCATATAGTCAAAATCTATTCATTGAGAGGATCGTCTATTTTTCTCATGAGGAAATTCTTAAGTCAATCCCTGATCACAACTATTCCTTCAACATCTCAGTCGAGGTTCTATAGAGAATGGTAGATGTAAATGGATTTGCCTTGAACGTGTCCCCACTCTTAACACTCCGATGCTTGGGGCTACAAGTTAGTGATCTCACTTCAACATCCGTTATTTTACATGCTTATGATAAAACCCATCGAGAAATTATGGGGTCAATTGTCCTCATGTTATGGGTTGGCCCAATTTTCCCTAAATTAGAATCCTAAGTCATCGACATTCTCGCGTGTTTTAATATTCTTCTCTATTGTCCGTGTCTTCACAACATCAGAGGAGTTACTTCTTCTCTTTATAATAAATTAAAGTTCTTTGTAGATAACCAGATCATCACTATTATTGTGTATGATCATAATTTAGATGGCATCAACACTAGAAATCCAACACAACACTAATGACATGTTCCTTTCAGACTTCAATATTCATCCAATCCCTCTACCAGCTAGAGATAATTTCAAAGAAAGGGTGAACCCTGGACACAATCCTTATAGGAATGTTAAAGTAATTTAAATGTTAAAGAAGATGCATTTTATGCGTAAATTGGGACTAGGTAGTAGACAACATGGGATTGTTGAGCCAATTTTACTGAAGATTGCTTATCCTCCACAGGTTATGGAGCATCAACCATTTCCAGCTGAACATATGGCTCTCCACCAACCATACAGAAAAATGGGTGATGAAGAGAAAGGAAATAATTTATAGTGATTCGTTGAATGGTGATTTCATCAAATATGGCAAAGATTTCCCATATTGTGTGTTTCTCTAACCATGCTATGATGCGGTTGAAAAGAACACAAGACTATGATTTGAAATATTATTTGAGTATAAGATCACCTAGACCAATGGATCCAATCATGAGAGGAAGTTGTTAACCATTAAGTCATCGAATTCAATATCTTTTGATACTGAAAGCACGGGTAATGACGAATCTTTCATCTTCATTAAACTCGGAATGGACCTTTACATGATACGTGCCGAATTTGAATCAAGTGATCCTATCAAGAAGATCTCTCCTAATTTCAAACCTCTTCTCAATTGATGGGACATACCGACTGATCTGACCCTATCAATCAAGAACCCCATTATAAATTTTCTAATAATGAAACAATTAATAAAGATTACTTAACGAATGAATAATTATTAAATTTTCTCCATAAATAAAAGAACATAATCGCATTTAAAATAATGATGAGGAGACTATTTTCATTTATCTTGGTTCTAGTAGCACTCTGTTTAAGATTAGGATAGGATCAACCCTCATCGAGCATGAGTAGTCATAATTTGAAGAGGTTCTGAATGAGCTCATGGACGTCTTCGTATGGTCGTATAACTGCATGCCTGGTATTGACCCAGAAATCACGCAACGTGAGATCCCTACATATCCTTAGTGAAAACCCGTCAAACAAAAGTTGAGGAAGCTCCGACTAGAATGATGCCTCAAACTGAAAGACGAAGTGGTTAAATAATTGAATGTAGGTTTCAACTGTGTGGTCAAATACCATGCATGGCTCACCAACATACTCCCTATTCTGAAAGTTGGAGGAAAGGTATTCGAATAAGGGTTCTCCTAAAGATGAGTATCCTCTACCCAATATTGACATAATCATCGACAATACTGCCAATCACACATTTAAGTCATTCATCGATGGATTTACAGGGTATAACCAAATAAAAATGCATCATGATCACCAAGATAAGACTTATTTCACCATTCACTGGGAACCTTTTATTACATTATGAAATCTTTTGGTGTAAAAAATATATGGTCGGGCGCGAACCGTGCGTCGTGTAATATGAAAATCGTTGTTATCTATTCGGTGACTCAATGCAAAAAAAAAACTAAGCTATTACTACACTTGACAGGTAAGCACAACGGTAAGTCGGGTATCAAGAATCCACAGGGAGTGATTGAATTTTAGATTTTAATTATTTTACTACTTCAGAAATAAAAGTGTAAAAGATGATATGGTGGTTTTAAAGAAAGGGAAAAAAATAATAAGTTAAGTTTAAACTAGAATTAATAAAACATTCGAGATCGCGTCCCCGCCATGGGCTAAACAACTAATAATTAGAATTTTTGTTCGAAAACATTTAACTAAGCATTTTTAGTTAATCATAAACATCACACAAGAAGAAATTTAACTCAAAGTTGCAAGATAAAACATTTAATTCAAAATGGTCACACGCGTCTTAAAATCGAATTGTCGCTATAAACAGTAACGTTGCATGACAAATAAAGTTAAACGCATAATAATTCCACTTTAATACACGCGGTTTCAATTAAATGTGATTTTACACAAAACCTAATTTTCGAAGCTCGACGCCCATCAATGCCGAACACACGATCCAAACCCTATTTAACTACTCACACGACATGATTAAACTAATTAATAAAAAAATAAGAAATAAATAAATTTAACTAATTTAACTAGGCATGGAAATTAAATATAAAGCAAGAATAAAGAAAGAAATAAGGAATTACAACTATATTACTTGGTAGGGGTAATGAATAGTGCACTTACAATCCATAAATGAGGCAAACCCAAACGAGAGAGAAAATGAGCTCTTAAAACCCTAACCCTAGCCTAAACTAAGAAAAAATCATATAAATCAAACTATTTACACAAAATGTTGCTTATATAGTTAGTTGAACAAAAATAAATTAAAAGGAAGAAATTGTCAACAATTGCAGATCATCGATCGATCGACCCATTTCCTCGATCAATCGATCAAATGGGTATGAACCCACTGCTTCCATCGCAAACTAAAAATTGAAGGGTCGATCAATCTATCCCTAGTGTTCGATCGATCGATTGACCCATTGGTCAGCCCACTGCAAATCCCAACAAAAATGGCCAACAAATAATAGAGCGCTGCAATCTGAAGCCACAAATGGGTACCACCAAAAATCCAGACCACCACCCATGCGTGTTAGACGAACAATAATAGAGTATAAGTCGAGACCCATATGTGTGTCAAAAACCAAAACCCACCATGAAAATACCAAGTTCCACAACCTCCATTAATGGCCAAAATCAAGAAACTCAAGCTCCAAAAGTGTCCAAAGAGACCCATTTGCGTATTAAACCAAAATTTATGTTCCAATTTCGGACAAAAGGCTCCAATTTTGGACGAAACCAAAACTCAAGCACAAAGACAAAATCGCCATATGTTTGCTGCAAAAAACGCAAAAGGGATATGGGTGGAATTATTGAATTTGTTAACAAAAGACAAAAGGAACATGGAAGGAATTAATGAAATTGTTATTTTTCTTATAATTCTTCCTCCGATTAAAGGTCCTTGTTTTCTTCATTAGGACTCCGATTCGAGCACCGTTTGCGGCCACGCAAAGCTTGTCCTGAGGGATACAACTTCCGTGCCTACTTTGGTCAAAAATACCAAAGTGTGAAATTACCAAAATACCCCTGAACGTGAGAACTCTTACGAAACTTTATCAGAACGCGACGAAACTTCACACTAAGCACCGTAACACCTATAAATGCTCAATAATACCTCAAATAAAGTATTATCATATAAAACGGAGGTTGTCTGATTAATGAGCATAAATATAGAAATTACGGTACACTACACCAAATCTGTCGAATTATCAAGGTCAATGACCGTGACAATTCCTGGGGTGAATTTTTTTTTTGTCACGGACTTTTCACGGTCATTGACCGTGACAAGTTCGCTACAATTGTCACAATCATGTCACGGTCCTTGACCTTGACAAGTTTGTCACGGTTAAGGACCGTGACAAGCCCGTGACAATGGTTAAAAAATTATCACGACTATTGACCGTGACAAGTCCGTGATAAGTTTCTTTATCACGGTCAATGACCGTGACAATTCTGGATAGAATTGAAAAAAAATCTACTGGGCAGTTTGGCCACTACCACTGCTACTGCCCAACAGTATATTTGTACCTTTTATAGCAACGTTGTACCTGTTCAAGCATCATATATCCAAATAAAATAGAGATAATGCAAATATACATTCAAAATAGAGGCAATATGCATCACGATATAATCCTAATATAATTCAAATGTACTAATTTAAAATTAATTCAATTCAAATAATGTCACTACATGTCTTGGGTAAGATTAGATCTGAGGAGGTGAGTAGGCTACACGATATACGAATTGAAACGCCCACTAATATACATTGTTCGCGCAACCACAATGGAGAGTTCTCCTTCCCGGGTATCACATGCATGACGAGCACCTTGGACTCGATGTCTTGAAGCTCACGTCCATGAACTAGTGCACCCTGGACGATATTCGGGTCCCTCAACCCCCGCCCTATCCGTTGGCCATCAAATATGTCAAGTATAAACATGCTCGGCTAACCAAGTGTCGACATCGGTCGGTCGAAGGGAGCTAAATAGAGAAGTGGATCATCAAAGTCCACACGTGTCGGCGATGAAGCAGCGAGGTCGACATCCTCGTCCTCCTGCACCTCCTCCTCCACCACCTTCTCCTTCTCCTTCCCTTTCCCCTTACGGTTTCTGCCCAACGAACGCTTCATGAATGAGAACATATCTTGGACCGTCGTCTCCAAACGGGACAGCTTCTCGTCATGCTAGTCCACCATTCGAGCCAACCTGGTGTCGCTCGTCTCCAATCCGATGATCCTAGATTTGGCCACCTGCGAGCTCACCCCCCTTGTCCTCCCCTTGCGATCAGTGCCAAGCACTTGGCTGAGTGCCTCAGTGGACAAAGATGCCTTGTCGGCATCAGACTGCGACTCATGCACTTCCCTAAGCTTTGCCTGAAACGAAGAAAAACACATGATTAGTAAAATAAGTAAATTAAAAAATTATAACGTAATTAATAAAAAGTAAACTGTCAGATTACTTACAATTGCGATCGCGACGCTCGGGAACACCTCCTTATCCTTCCCCTTCTTCGTTCGAAGATCCACATAAGTATCGAGCCTATGTGGCCTACCCCCAGGGTCACTCCCTATCCCCTGAAATAAAATAAAGTAAAATTAGTATCGGCCCCGTAAAGAAAAATAATGCAGAATAATATATTTTGTAGTTATAGAAAAATTAAATCTTACCATCATCCTATCCACCTCGGCATAAGACGTCCGGCCGGAGTAGTGTACGTCCGTCTTTTTTGAGCTATTTTCCCTCCTCGATTGGCGAGATGCCAATTGTCCAACAAATACAATGTTAGTTGCGAATAAATATAAATATAAATATAAAATGAAAATGAAAATGAAATCAAAATCGAAATCGAAATCGAAATCGAAATCGAAATTGAAATTGAAATATTCATATAAATATAAATATAAATACATTACCTGTAGTGCCACCCGAATAGCTAACTTGAGCTCATATGGCACCTCCTTCCAACTAATGTACCTCGGGTCGATCATCGTCTTTACCAGCTCGAGGGATCTCGCTAATAGCCCCGACTTGTTCTCGATGGCCATCCCGAATTTTCCATATTTGGGGAGCCTAGAGGCCGAGGAGCCCTCGTCGCCTCCACTACCACCGAGCCCAGACGACATCATCATAAACAACATCATCATCCTCGCCTTAATACCTGAAGGTTTTTATCTTTTACGCTCGCTCGAAAGAAAGTAAGAGCCTTGTATGAAATGTATGAGTTATGTACATTTGTACTTTCCTCGTACACTTTAGCTCCGAAAACATAACCGTTCAATCGATACTTTTTGTACTCTTGTGACACAAACAAGGGTCCAGTGGATAGACGAGCAAGCCTTGATGTTGCATCACCCATCTTTAAGAGCTGAGAATATAGATAAATTAATTATATTAGTTGTAAAATTTGAGTGTAATGTAACGTTATATAACGGCCATTTTCATTATAATTACCTCTTGTGTCAACCACAACCTAAATTCGCTGTCTGAATGTACCATTGTTTTTCATCTTTTATTGTTCTCACATGCTTCATATTTTCTGCATATTACAAAATTAATCATGTATAAAATAATCTAAAATAATGTTAAACATTATAATAATCGAAACTTACTTTTTCCATTCTTCGACATCTTCATGTGTGTCAAATAGATAATTAGCTACTTGTTCATGTTGCAAACTCGTTAATTTCACTCGTTTTTTTATCACATGACCACCATCATCGACGAACTCATCAGTGTCATCAACGCTGGTCGAGTCAGGCATATATGCCCGAGTATATATTGATGACTCCACAGTGATGTATTCCTCTGCAATTGATCCGGTAATGTATCACATATTCTTAACGTAATCTTTAAAAACTTTGATCAATCTTTCAAACGGATACATCAACCGATATCTAAGTGGATCACAAAGAAGTGCCTCGTCACATAGGTGTACCAACAAGTGAACACTTATGTCAAAGAATGCTGGGGGAAAGTACTTCTCCAACACACAAATCGCTTCGGTCACCACCAATTTTGCGGCCACTATGTGTTCTCGATTGACTACCTTCTCACATAAGAGTGAGAAGGTAATACTAATTTGCATAATCGCCCTCCACAAATCCTTGTGCTTGGAGAAATAGTGCTTAAACAATAGAGGAACCAATTGCATGGTCACATGCCAATCATGGGACTTACACTTATGTAAATCACGAGTAGCATTATTCACAATCCTTTCCAAGTTGGACGAAAAATTCGATGGGCCCTTCAAATTATATATTATGTCTAAAAGTACCTTCCTTTCCCCACTCGTCAAAGTAAATGCACCAGGGGTAATTATTGTCCTTCCCCTACTATCTTCTTTCAACCATAGTTGTGGCTTAAGTTTTAACGATTTAAGGTCTTTTCGTGCATTTTCTCCATCCTTCGAATGACTCCCCCTAAGGTAAGTGCCCACAATATGTTCAGCGAAGTTTTTCTCTGCATGCATCACATCCAATACATGGGGCACCGGTTTATTCTTCCAATAAGGCAAGTCAAATAAAATTGACCTCCTAGACCATGCCTTTCTTGTCTCAGTTTCATTCCCAGTTGGGGTCTTCTTATGCTCGACATTCTTAAATTTGGAATTCTTACCTAGCATATTAGGGCCACATTCAGAATATTTACTTTCAATTTCTGAACCTGAAAGTTGTCTCGGTGGTAGCCTATGTTCAACCCCGCCCAATACAAAATTGGAACCTTTCTTAAATCTGAAACTATGAGCTAGGGGTAAAAAACTCCTATGGAAATGGTATACATTTTTTGAGCTAAAGGATAGATGAAGAGATTCAGTCTCCTCTCCACAAATAGGACACCCATGTACTGCACAACCGGATAATGTCTAATAAGCCGGAAAATCATGAAGTACCCACATCAACATAACTTTCAGTGTAAACTCTTCTTTTCTAAAAGAGTCAAATGATTGCACACCCTCTTCCCACAACTCATTTAATTCTTCTACCAAAGGATCCAGGTAGACGTTTGTGTCATCAATTGGTGCCTTTGGCCCAGGTATCAACAAAGCCATCATCGAAAATTCAGGTCTCATACACTGTGAATGAGGGAGGTTGAGTGGGGCTAGGATCACTGGACATACACTCTGATTGGTGCTTAGATTTCCAAATGGATTGAAACCATATGTTGATATAACCAAACGAATGTTGCGCTGTTCTCAAGCAAAATCGGGGTACTCATAATTTATCCTCCTCTAGGGTGTAGAATCAATAGGATGACGCATGGTATTACCCCCTACTTGTGCCCTATCATGCCAAGTCATTGCCTCCGCTATCTATGGTACTGTGAAAAATCGCTTTAATCTAGGCCCAACGGGAAAATATTTCAACACTTTTTGAGGCACTTTTGAGCTTGTGCCTTCCTTACTAGAAGATTGGACATATCTAGGTTCATCGCATACCGAACAACAATCGAGATTTGCATACTCCTTTCGGTATAGTATGCAGTCATACACACAAGCATGAATCGATTTATACTTCATTCCCAAACCTTTCAAACTGTTCTTCATGACAGGATAGCTATTTGGAAGCGTATTCTCCTTAGGTAGTAAGCCCTTCACCCATTTCAGAATTCCTATCACACTATTGCCAGACAAACCGTACTGCATCTTTAAACTGTGCAAACCAATGATGGCATTTAAAGTTGTTTGATTTTTCTCACAACCAGAGGATAACGGTTGGGTCGCCTTAAATTTTAAACTTTGGTAGTCATCGTCATGGTTTATTGTGATATCTTCACGAGCACTTGAACCGTGTACATCATCAGTAACCTCATTATCCTCTGCTTCATAAACCCCGTACGCATCATCAACTAAATCCTCTAACATATTATGATCTACGCCGTCCCCTTCTACATCTATCCTACTTGTTGAAGGTTGTTGTGAAGGTTGGTCGGGGATAAAATTAACTTTTAATTCACCGTGAAAACTCCAAAATCGATAACTATCTTGCATACCCGATCTTAACAAATGTAGTTCAACTGTTTTCCACTCAAACACCTTACCATTATTACACCTAGCACACGGACACGGAAACTCTTCATCATTATGACATCTCTTTGCGTATTTCACAAATTCATTAGCACCTCTGCAAAACACATCCCACATTCTATTTGTCTCACCCATCCACTCTTTGTATTTCGTATATCCCATCACAGCTACCACAACTAATCACCTATTAAAGGTAAGAAGCGTATATTCATGGATTAGTATAAAGAAAACTTAGATTTATAGTATGTTTCATTTAATTATGTCTTATTTATATTTTATTTTTAAATTTCAAATTCAAATTCAATTTTTAATAGAAATTTCTATTTCCTCCATCTCCTCTAAAGGGTGAGTGGTCCTATCCCATTCAAGACCTCATTTTTCTCTAATATACTTAACAGCTCATGCACATTGTTACGATTTGAGAAAAATTCGGTAGCGTATCCCCGTAGTTATCCAAGTACACGATGTAGATTGGCAAGTGTGAGTGTTATTTCAATTGATCAATTGAAATAACAGTCACACTTGTCAATCTAGTATGTACCCAGAGAACATTAGGATACGACTGCAGAACTTCCTCCAAAAGTAACAACTTTATGCCACTAAGAATATTATTATACAGAAATTATGCAGTCCCAAACTGTCCAAACGGGACAATTCGAGAGATCTCATTACATGGGTAATGACTCTCGAACGGTTCTAAGGGCTATTGAATGAGTACGTATAAGAACTAGAAGGCTAGTATCTATGCGCACTATATGTAATTTCAAGTATGTTTCATTTAATTATCATACTATATATATATTGTTCGTTATACAAAGTAATTTTCAAAAAAAGTTGAAAAATCCCACCCCCATATGGATAATAATCCAGTGGTCATGCCACTTGTAAAATTAACCAACCCAACATCAATTCATTATAATCCAACCGCAATGTCAACAACAAATGTGTATCCCGTACTCCTTCTAATTCATCTACTCAATTAATTATTTTCATCAATTAAACGAACAATTAAAGTATACAATTATTAATTTACTAATTTACAATGAGGGGCAATCCTACTTTCATATATTAATTTACTAAACAAATTAATAATCAATCAATTCGTTTACAAGGGACACTATTTACATATGAGGGAAAATATCTAATAAACCAATCAAAATTTAATAAAAAAAATTAACAAGCTCCACCCCCTCTCCCATCCCCCTTCCCCACACACACGCGTGCACACACACACACGCATGCAGCCCCACCCCCCGTCACACCCCCCGCATCATTTCCCTCTCTCACACATACGCACAAACACGCACACTACACACACACACACACGCATATACACACACACAAACGCATCCCCACCCCCTACCCAACCCCCCCATCCCTACCCCCTCCCCCCCCCCCATTGCCCCACCCCCTTCCCCCTCCACACACACAAACAGCCCCACCCCCACCACACACACACGTACACACACACGCACGCACACACACAGACACACACGCACATATATATATACACACACACACATATATAAATGGGAGAGAGAGAGACCAACCTGAAAGTAGAGAGAGAGAGAGAGAGAGAGAAAAATTGGAGGGAATGCAGTGAAGAAAAAAGGAGGGGAAAGGGATTTTTGCTGACAGATTTGTCACGGTCATGTCACGGTCATTGACCGTGACAACTTTAGAGAATTGTCACAGTCATTGACCGTGACAAGTCCGTGACAACTGTTCTTGTCACGGACTTGTCACGATCAATGACCGTGACAAGCCTTCGTCACGAACTTGTCACGGTCATTGACCGTGACAAAAAATGGGTGTTTTTTTGTCACGGTCAATGACCGTGACAAGGCTAGCCGCTAAAAGGGTTCTAATTTTCCCATTTTAGTGTAGTGATGAGATCCCTACATATCCTTAGTGAAAACTTGTCAAGCAAAAGTTGAGGAAGCTCCGACTAGAATGATGCCTCAAACGGAAAGACGAAGTGGTTAAATAATTGAATGTAGGTTTCATCTGTGTGGTCGAATACCCAGCATGGCACACCAACATACTCCCTATTCCGAAAGTTGGAGGAAAGGTATTCGAATAAGGGTTCTCCTAAAGATGAGTATCCTCTACCCAATATTGACATAATCATCGACAATACTGCCAATCACACACTTAAGTCATTCGTCAATTGTAAGGCCCTAAAACACGATTAGTAAGGTTAATTATATGATTAAGTATAAGTTATGAGTTATAAGTTATAAATTGGTTATGTGGTTAAATGCATCATGAAAATATGTTTCTAAATGCATCATTATGTTTATAAAAAGTAAGCTAGAGTGTTGGTGCGAAAGTGGCGATGTTTGGTCGCAAAATGTGAAAGTTATGAAATTCTGAGTAAATAATTACTCTTCCGTTCGAGCCCAAATTAGGTGTACTAGTTTTATGATTTTGGGAAGACAAAAAAAATGAAAGTTGTATATGTTTAAGTTATATACTCATAGACACAAAGTGAGAGTAAATCGGGGCCCGAAATAGTGAGTTATGGTGATTTTACGAGGCAGGACAAATCTGTCATTAACGGAATTGTCCTATTGGACCCCTTCCCCAACGAATCGCATAATACCACCTTAAAGTGGTCCCATAGCCACGTTTTTTAGCTCATAAGGCAGAACTTATCATCTTTTTCATTTCCTATTACAAGCTTGAGAAAAAAATATGCTTATGGAGAGAGAAAAACAAAGTTAAGGAAGAATTTCTTTGAAAATTCACCATAAATCGAGGAATTCTCGTGAGGTAATTACATCTTTATTAAAGTTTGTCACATGGATGAGTTATATACTTGGCATGTTTTTATTTATGATTTGGATATATATTTTAATGATACCCATATTGCTGAATTGTGTTGGAAGAAGGATGGGTTAAGAACATAGGTTAGAACCAGAGCTAGGATCGAAAATGCATACTTTAAAGTCCTAAATTTACATCATCTATTCGTAAAGCATTTTGATTTAGAAAATTCATGATTATGATGTATATTTCTGATAAAACATGTTTATTATATGTTTCCATGAATTATACTCAAGGTCAAGGTTATGTATGCTTAAAATTGTTAAGATATGCCTTAAAGTTGTATTTTGACCTAGTTATGCTAAAAATGGTATAAATCATGGAATACTTATTGTAATTGAGTGATTTAAGTTGGAGAGTAAAATACACTCATACATGTATAACATATCCGAAAATTGTGTAAAAATACCAAGGAATGAACCCTTGGTGATAGTTTGAAGTCGTGGTTTAAAATCTGCCCTAAAGGAGCAAGAATGCATATTAAGTGTTTGACGTTTTGCTCGACATAGAAAATGAGCCCTAGAAATTATGAAACATTAAATTTGTATTATTCAATGTGTTTACTGATATTGGGTGGAATATCATAAAAAGTTATGTTGTACAAAAATTATGAGAATTCCAGGAAGTTGAAGTTGTGTTGTTGTTTTTCTTGAGAAACGATTTGGAAAAGGCTGTAATAAAATGGGCATAACTTTGTCTAGCAAATTCGTAATTTAATTCTGTAAATTGTGTTAGAACCCTAATTAATTGTGTGTTATATAAATGTGAAGTGTCATATGTAATTACTCCTTAGTTATTTCTGATTGACCAAATTATGTGATGTGTTACTGGGTTTGATGTTAATCGGTGTATTCAAATACTAACGACATTGACTTGTTAGGTGGGGAAGCAGCTAATACTACCATACCAAGGAAGTAGTTGGTATTAATCTTAGCACTAAATCCAAGGTGAGTGACCTTCCTTATGAAATATAAATGCTTATAATTTCATATGTAAATGTGTAGTTAAACACATGTGTGAAAATGTTTATGGGAGTAATGTTGTATTTATGAAACATATGCATATGATTAAAAATGTTAAGCGATGTTATATGATGATATGGACTAGTGAGTCATTTATCTAATGTTAAGGACTGTGGTGGGTCCTACGGGATGTGGTGGTCCTGTTAATCCAACTTAAAGGTTTGTGTACTCGGGCCTAATAAAGGGATGTGGTGGTCCCTAATTACTGTGGTGGGTTAATTGGACTGTGACGGGTCCAGGCTTGCGAGAGTTTCACAATTCCTGTTGGGTTATAGCATTAGAAAAAAAATAAAAATGGTTATTCAAATTGGTTATATGTTTGGTATGTGGTCATTCACTAAGCCTTTATAGCTTACACTCCTATAATGTTTTGTTTCAGGTATGCTTATAAATTGGAGTTCACTGCCAAGTTAGGACATTAAAATGGGGGAGTGACAGATATTTAGTATGGTTTGAATATCAGGATTTATTTTGTGTAATTATTAAACTAAGGATCTTGGTTATGTAAAGTTATGTAGTACTTATTAGTTATAAGTAAAGGTAGTTATGTTTTCATCTACACATACCTTTGGAAAAAAAAATCTTATGCTATTTTCCTTATAGATTTAAATTAAAGCATTGTTTAAGCCAATTTATCTCTAATTAAAAGGACGAGTTTAACAAAATTAGGTCGGGGCGCGACACTTGGTATCAGAGCGTGGTCATTAGGTTCTGGATAGAGTGTGGGGTCTAGATTGGCAGTGGACACTAGAAAGTGAGTTTGTTATGCACCTGGATTTTGACTAACAATGTTAATATTAAATTGCTGCTATTGTATTTTGTTTAAGTGAATTATATCGCAGTGAATGATGGATCCACATGAGCCACATGATGGAGCAGAGGGTGAGGCATCTTATGTTCCTAATAGTCAGCAAGGACATAGACATATTCAAGTGGAGGAACCAGAGGTGCAACAACAACCTATTGATGATGTGGGAAGAATATTACGTGCTGTGGCACAACTTATGGAACAAGCAAGAGGTGGAGAACATGGTGGGGATAGGGAGAAATTACATGAGAGGTTCATGAAGTTAAATCCGCCTGCATTTACTGGGACTACGGATCCGTTAATGGAAGAGGGGTGGATTCGAAAAATGGAAACAATATTCAAGGTGATGGAAGTGCGAGATGAACAAAAGGTTTTGTTAGCAACCTTTAGATTGGAGAATGATGCAAAGTTATGGTGGGATTCTACCGAGAGGTTACTTACTATGATTGGGGGAGTAGTTCCAGCAAATCCTCCACCAATTACATGGGAGAGGTTTGTGAAGGTGTTCTTTGAAAAATATTTCCCAAGGCTTTATAGGAAAGAGAAAGAGGAAGAATTTATCACGTTGAAACAAGGGAACCGAACAGTCGCAGAGTATGAAGCTTTATTTATATCCTTATCAAGATTTGCACCTGACTTGGTGAGGACGGAAGAAAGTAAATGTGATCGGTTTCAAACCGGGCTGAGTGTAGAGATAAAAAGCATGGTTGCTAATATGAAGATCATAGATTATGTGGACTTGGTTGATAGGGCCATGGTGTCAGAAAAGTCAATGAAGGAAATGCAAGCTGAACACTCGAAGAAAGCTAGACATGATGTTATAAGATCATATGGATGGGAGACGGGAACCTCAACTCAAAGTGTAGCACGAGGAGTACCTAAGGGACAAGAATTTAAAAATAATAGAAGTGCACGTGGAAGATTTCAAGCTCGAGGTGGAAGGACTGGGATGAATCGGACAGAAAATGCATCTGTGTTGGTACCGAGGGCTATATTTTGTTATAGATGTGGTGGTCAAGGGCACATGTCTCGAGAGTGTACAATAGCTGAGACGACACCTTTGTGTTTCCATTGTCATCAACCGGGGCACTTACGAAAGAATTGTCCAGCGATGGGAGCTACAACATTAGTTGGGAGTGTGGCAGTAGGAGGTAGGAGTTCTACGCAGAATGTACCCAGGGGAGGTAGAGGAGGTATATCGCAAAGTCAAGTCCAAGGCAGAGTGTTTTCACTGACGCAACAAGATGCACAAGCTATGCCTAACGTAGTGACAGGTACACTTCCTATTGGTGATAAAGTTGCTTATGTGTTGATAGATCCTGGTTCTACACATTCTTTTGTGTCTTTGCTTTATCTGTTGCATCTTAATAAACCATTATCATCATTAGATTCTGGTTTAGCTATTGTTACTCCAGTGGGGGGGTTGGTTTTTATTGAGAGGGTATATAGGGAGTGTGTGGTACGAGTGGGTGAAAAAGAATTACTAGTTGACTTATTACCTCTCGATATGCGTGACTTTGATGTGATACTGGGTATGGATTGGTTAGCCTCATATAATGTATGTTTGGACTGCTTTAAAAAGGAGGTAGTGTTTCAGTTACCGGGTGAACCTGAATTTAAATTTATTTGGGAACGAAATGTCACTCCAACTTGTTTGATTTCTGCTACAAAATGTTATGAACTGCTAAGGAAAGGATGTGAGGGTTATCTTGCCCATGTGGTGGACATACGACAAGAGGCTGGAAAATTATCAGATATACCAGTAGTTAATGAGTTTGCAGATGTCTTCCCGGAAGAACTCCCAGGGTTAGCACCAGACCGTGAGGTAGAATTTGCGATTGAGTTGGTACCAGACACCGCACCGATATCTATTGCACCATATCGCATGGCACCTGCAGAATTAAAGGAGCTAAAAATACAGTTGCAAGATTTGTTAGACCGTGGTTTTATAAGGCCTAGTGTATCACCGTGGGGAGCCCCAGTATTGTTTGTGAAGAAGAAAGACGGAACCATGAGGTTGTGCATCGATTATCGTCAATTGAATAAGGTGACTATCCGTAATAAATACCCACTACCCCGCATTGATGACTTGTTCGATCAGTTGCAAGGAGCCAAAGTGTTTTCCAAGATCGATCTCAGATACGGATATCATCAATTGAAAGTAAGAGATTGTGACATTTCTAAAACTGCTTTTCGTTCCAGGTATGGACATTATGAATTTCTTGTCATGCCATTTGGGTTAACAAATGCACCGGCCGTATTCATGGATTTGATGAACCGTATATTTCACCCATACGTGGATTCTTTTGTTATTGTCTTCATTGATGATATTTTGATATATTCTCGTAGTTGGGGTGAACATGAATGCCACCTGCGTATTATTTTACAGACCTTGCGAGAGAAGCAGTTGTATGCTAAATTTTCTAAATGTGAATTTTGGCTAGACAGGGTAGTATTTTTGGGGCATGTTATTTCTGCTGATGGTATTTGTGTAGATCCCAAGAAGGTAGAAGTAGTAATGAATTGGGAAAGACCAACTAGTGTGACAGAGGTACGTAGCTTTTTGGGATTGGCGGGCTATTACAGGAGGTTTATACCGGGGTTTTCTTCTATTGCATTGCCATTGACTAAGCTTACCAGAAAGGAGAACAAGTTTGTGTGGAGTGGTGATTGTGATAAAAGCTTTGAAAATTTAAAGGGTAAGTTGACATCAGCTCCAGTATTGACTATCCCAACAGGTACAGAAGGTCTAGTTATTTATAGTGATGCTTCGTATCAAGGACTGGGATGTGTATTAATGCAGCATGGAAAGGTAATTGCTTTTGCTTCTCGACAGTTAAAGATACATGAGCGCAACTACCCTACTCATGATCTTGAGTTAGCTGCAATAGTTTTTGCATTAAAGATCTGGAGACACTACTTATATGGTGTTAGTTGTGAAATTTTTACTGACCATCAAAGCTTAAAATACTTGTTTACTCAAAAAGACTTGAACCTGAGGCAAAGAAGGTGGATGGAACTTATAAAAGATTATGATTGTACGATACATCACCATTCAGGTAAAGCTAATGTTGTTGCTGATGCTTTGAGTAGAAAATCTCTAGGCATAGTATCTTGTATTTATTGTATTCGAGTTGACATGCTGAGAGAGTTAGCTTTAATGGGGGTGGAATTAACTTTGAATGAGTCTTATGGAATAGTGGCACATTTAAATGTTAGACCCACGTTGATAGACTGGATAAAACAAGCACAGGCAGGAGATGCAGAATTGGAGAAAGTTAGAGATAATATGAAAAAGGGTAAAGCAAATGAATTTTCTATTCGGGATGATGACATTGTTATGTACGGAGACCGTTTGTGTGTACCTAATGTGCCTGATTTAAGAAGAACAATTTTAGAGGAAGCGCATTGTTCTTTATATGCTATGCATCCAGGGAGCACGAAACTGTATAGAGATTTGAAACAATGTTATTGGTGGTCGGGAATGAAACACGACATTGCAGATTTTGTTGCTAGGTGTCTAGTTTGCCAACAGGTGAAGGTGGAGCATCAGAAGCCAAGTGGTTTACTACAACCCTTACCTATCCCTGAGTGGAAATGGGAGCATGTTACTACAGATTTTGTTGTAGGTTTACCAAAATCATCACGAGGGTTTGATTCTATTTGGGTTGTCGTTGATAGGTTGACTAAGTCTGCACATTTTCTTCCTGTTAAAACTACTTACTCCATGGATAGATATGCCAAATTATATGTGGATGAGATTATTAGATTGCACGGTGCACCTATTTCTATTATTTCTGATCGAGATCCTAAGTTTACTTCTCACTTTTGGCCTAGTTTACAAGAAGCTTTGGGGACTAAATTGAAATTTAGTACAGCTTTTCATCCTCAGACTGATGGGCAGTCAGAAAGAACGATCCAGACACTCGAAGATATGTTACGAATTTGTGTATTGGAGTTCAAGGGAAATTGGGATGAACACTTGCCACTAATAGAGTTTGCTTATAATAATAGCTATCATTCGAGTATTGAGATGGCTCCTTATGAAGCTTTGTATGGGAGAAAATGCAGAACTCTAGTGTGTTGGACTGAAGTAGGAGAACGAAAACTTCTTGGGCCAGAAATTGTACAGCAGACTACTGAAAAGATCAATCTCATCCATAATCACTTAAAGGTGGCGCAAAGTAGACAGAAAAGTTATGCAGACAACCGAAGGAAAGAATTGAAATTTGAGGAAGGTGATCGAGTATTCCTACGTGTTTCTCCTTGGAGAGGGGTTATGAGATTTGGGAAGAAGGGAAAGTTAAGTCCCAGGTACATTGGCCCTTATGAGATAGTGAAACGGGTTGGATCTGTAGCTTATAAGTTGGCATTACCACCAGAATTGTCTCGGATACACGATGTTTTTCATATATCCATGTTACGTAAGTATGTGCCCGATCCTTCACATGTGTTTATTTCACAACCGATAGAGCTTCAAGATGACTTAACCTACATGGAGGAACCAATTGCTATTGTAGATCGAAAAGAGCAAGTGTTACGTAGTAAAACCATTTCACTAGTTAAGGTGATGTGGAGAAGTCAGAATGTGGAGTATGCCACTGGGAAGGGGGGGATAACATGAAGAAGCAATATCCTCATTTGTTTGGTAAGTTTCTTATGCGTTAAATTTCGAGGACGAAATTTTTATAAGAGGGGTAGAATTATAAGGCCCTAAAACACGATTAGTAAGGTTAATTATATGATTAAGTATAAGTTATGAGTTATAAGTTATAAATTGGTTATGTGGTTAAATGCATCATGAAAATATGTTTCTAAATGCATCATTATGTTTATAAAAAGTAAGCTAGAGTGTTGGTGCGAAAGTGGCGATGTTTGGTCGCAAAATGTGAAAGTTATGAAATTCTGAGTAAATAATTACTCTTCTGTTCGAGCCCAAATTAGGTGTACTAGTTTTATGATTTTGGGAAAACAAAAAAAATGAAAGTTGTATATGTTTAAGTTATATACTCATAGACACAAAGTGAGAGTAAATCGGGGCCTGAAATAGTGAGTTATGGTGATTTTACGAGGCAGGACAAATCTGTCATTAACGGAATTGTCCTATTGGACGCCTTCCCCAACGAATCGCATAATACCAACTTAAAGTGGTCCCATAGCCACGTTTTTTAGCTCATAAGGCAGAACTTATCATCTTTTTCATTTCCTATTACAAGCTTGAGAAAAAAATATGCTTATGGAGAGAGAAAAACAAAGTTAAGGAAGAATTTCTTTGAAAATTCACCATAAATCGAGGAATTCTCGTGAGGTAATTACATCTTTATTAAAGTTTGTCACATGGATGAGTTATATACTTGGCATGTTTTTATTTATGATTTGGATATATATTTTAATGATACCCATATTGCTGAATTGTGTTGGAAGAAGGATGGGTTAAGAACATAGGTTAGAACCAGAGCTAGGATCGAAAATGCATACTTTAAAGTCCTAAATTTACATCATCTATTCGTAAAGCATTTTGATTTAGAAAATTCATGATTATGATGTATATTTCTGATAAAACATGTTTATTATATGTTTCCATGAATTATACTCAAGGTCAAGGTTATGTATGCTTAAAATTGTTAAGATATGCCTTAATGTTGTATTTTGACCTAGTTATGCTAAAAATGGTATAAATCATGGAATACTTATTGGAATTGAGTGATTCAAGTTGGATAGTAAAATACACTCATACATGTATAACATATCCGAAAATTGTGTAAAAATACCAAGGAATGAACCCTTGGTGATAGTTTGAAGTCGTGGTTTAAAATCTGCCCTAAAGGAGCAAGAATGCATACCAAGTGTTTGACGTTTTGCTCGACATAGAAAATGAGCCCTAGAAATTATGAAACATTAAATTTGTATTATTCAATGTGTTTACTGATATTGGGTGGAATATCATAAAAAGTTATGTTGTACAAAAATTATGAGAATTCCAGGAAGTTGAAGTTGTGTTGTTGTTTTTCTTGAGAAACGATTTGGAAAAGGCTGTAATAAAATGGGCATAACTTTGTCTAGCAAATTCGTAATTTAATTCTGTAAATTGTGTTAGAACCCTAATTAATTGGGTGTTATATAAATGTGAAGTGTCATATGTAATTACTCCTTAGTTATTTCTGATTGACCAAATTATGTGATGTGTTACTGGGTTTGATGTTAATCGGTGTATTCAAATACTAACGACATTGACTTGTTAGGTGGGGAAGCAGCTAATACTACCATACCAAGGAAGTAGTTGGTATTAATCTTAGCACTAAATCCAAGGTGAGTGACCTTCCTTATGAAATATAAATGCTTATAATTTCATATGTAAATGTGTAGTTAAACACATGTGTGAAAATGTTTATGGGAGTAATGTTGTATTTATGAAACATATGCATATGATTAAAAATGTTAAGCGATGTTATATGATGATATGGATTAGTGAGTCCTTTATCTAATGTTAAGGACTGTGGTGGGTCCTACGGGATGTGGTGGTCCTGTTAATCCAACTTAAAGGTTTGTGTACTCGGGCCTAATAAAGGGATGTGGTGGTCCCTAATTACTGTGGTGGGTTAATTGGACTGTGGCGGGTCCAGGCTTGCGAGAGTTTCACAATTCCTGTTGGGTTATAGCATTAGAACAAAAATAAAAATGGTTATTCAAATTGGTTATATGTTTGGTATGTGGTCATTCACTAAGCCTTTATAGCTTACACTCCTATAATGTTTTGTTTCAGGTATGCTTATAAATTGGAGTTCACTGCCAAGTTAGGACCTTAAAATGGGGGAGTGACAGATATTTAGTATGGTTTGAATATCAGGATTTATTTTGTGTAATTATTAAACTAAGGATCTTGGTTATGTAAAGTTATGTAGTACTTATTAGTTATAAGTAAAGGTAGTTATGTTTTCATCTACACATACCTTTGGAAAAAAAAAATCTTATGCTATTTTCCTTAGAGATTTAAATTAAAGCATGTTTAAGCCAATTTATCTCTAATTAAAAGGATGAGTTTAACAAAATTAGGTCGGGGCGCGACATCAATGGATTTACAGGGTATAATCAAATAAAAATGCATCATGATCACCAAGATAAGACTTATTTCACCATTCACTGGGAACCTTTTATTACATTATCAAATCTTTTGGTCTATAAAATATATGGTCAGGCACGAACCGTGCGTCGTGTAATATGAAAATCGTTGCTATCGATTCGGCGACTCAATGCAAAAAAAAAACTAAGCTATTACTACACTTGACAGGTAAGCACAGCGGTAAGTCGGGTATCGAGAATCCACAGAGAGTGATTGAATTTTAGATTTTAATTATTTTACTACTTCAAAAATAAAAGTGTAAAATATGATATGGTGGTTTTAAAGAAAGGGAAAAAATAATAAGTTAACTCTAAACTAGAATTAATAAAACGAGAGTCGGGATCGCGTCCCCGCTATGGGCTAAACAACTAATAATTAGAATTTTGGTTCGAAAATATTTAACTGAGCATTTTTAGTTAATCATAAACATCACACAAGAAGAAATTTAACTCAAAGTTGGGAGATAAAACATTTAATTCAAAATGGTCACACGCGTCTTAAAATCGAATTATCGCTATAAACACTAACGTTGCGTGACAAAGAAAGTTAAACGCATAATAATTCCATTTTAATACACGCGGTTTCAATTAAATGTGATTTTACACAAAACCTAATTTTCGAAGTTCGACGCCCATCAATGCCGGACACACAATCCAAACCCTATTTAACTACTCAAACGACATGATTAAACTAATTAATAAATAAAATAAGAAATAAATAAATTTAACTAATTTAACTAGGCATGGAAATTAAATATAAAGCAAGAAATAAGGAATTACAACTATATTACTTGGTAGGGGTAATGAATAGTGCACTTGCAATCCATAAATGAGGCAAACCCAAACGAGAGAGAAAATGAGCTCTCAAAACCCTAACCCTAGCCTAAACTAAGAAAAAATCATCTAAATCTAACTATTTACACAAAATGTTGCTTATATAGTAAGTTGAACAAAAATAAAGTAAAAGGAAGAAATTGTCAATAATTGCTGATCATCGATCGATCGACCCATTTCCTCGATCAATCGATCAAACAGGTATGAGCCCACTGCTTCCATCGCAAACTAAAAATTGAAGGGTCGATCGATCGATCCCTAGTGTTCGATCGAACGATGACCCATTGGTCAGCCCATTGCAAATCCCAACAAAAATGGCCAACAAAAAATGGAGCGCTGCAATCTGAAGCCACAAATGGGTACCACAAAAAATCTAGACCACCACCCATGCGTGTTAGACCAACAGTAATAGAGTATAAGTCAAGACCCATATGTGTGTCAATAACCAAAACCCACCATGAAAATACCAAGTTCCACAACCTCCATTAATGGCCAAAATCAAGAAACTCAAGCTCCAAAAGTGTCCAAAGAGACCCATTTGCGTATTAGACCAAAATCTATGCTCCAATTTCGGACAAAAGGCTCCAATTTTGGATGAAACCAAAATCGAGCACAAAGACAAAATCGCCATATGTTTACTGCAAAAAAAACGCAAAAGGGACATGGAAGGAATTAATTAAATTGTTATTTTTCTTATAATTCTTCCTCCGATTAAAGGTTCGTGTTTTCTTCGTTCGGACTCTCATTCGAGCACCGTTTGCATCCATGCAAAGCTTGTCCTGAGTGCTACAACTTTCGTGCATACTTCGGTCAAAAATACCAAAGTGTGAAATTACCAAAATACCCCTGAACGTGAGAACTCTTACGAAACTTTATCAGAACGCGACGAAACTTCACACTAAGCACCGTAACACCTATAAATGCTCAATAATACCTCAAATAAACTATTATAATATAAAATGGAGGTTGTTTGATTAATGAGCATAAATATAGCAATTACGGTACCCGAGAGGGCTAAAAATGCATAAGTTAACGGGTGGAAAATGCAATATTCGTGCCGTATCAGGATACATACCAACAAGAAGACACGACTATCCTACATCATATTGTCCTCAAGGAGGTCAAGGTATATGTTGATGACATGATTATCAAGTCCAAAACTTGAGAAGTTCACATCCCTACCCTAAGGAAATTGTTTGAACGAATGCAATAATAACAAATATACCTCAATCCCCAAAATTATGTCTTTGATGTCATGAACGGTTAACTCCTAGGCTTTATGGTCAGTGAAAAGGTAATGAAAGAAGACCCTGGCAAGCTCAAACAAACATTTAAGATGTCAACACCTCGAACTAAGAAAGAAGTACGTTGTTTCTTAGGCAAGCTCTAATATATCCGCAAATTCATTAGACAACTCACTTACATTTGAAAACCCATTTCCATACTCCTCCAAGGGTATTCAACCAAATTATAGAGCAAGGCATGCCAATAAGTCTTCGATAAAATCATGTAATACCTCATTCAACCATTACTTCTCATTCCAATATGACCTGATATACCCCTCCTTTTGCACCTAACTTTCATCGACACTACTATTGGGGAATTCTATCACAATACATCAAAGATTCATGTAAAGAGAGAGCCATCTATAGCGTCAGTTGAAAGTTAGAAGGGTATGACGTGACTACACATCATTGGAAATGGCATGCGTTGTCTTAGTATGTGTCACTTAAAAACTCTGGCACTACATGTTTGTTTTACCTATAAAGTTAGTATCTCAAATGGATCCCATAAAGTATTTATTAGAGAAACATGCTTTGTCAAGTCACATGTCCCGGTGGTTATTTTTATTGTCAGAGTTCGACATCACCTACGTGACACAAAAAGCCATCAACGGGAGGGCTATATCTAATTACTTAGCAGATCATCCCATAAAAGAAGTCGATATGTGGATATCTTAATTCAAGGATGAAGAAAATAAATGCTCTACTCATACAAAAATCCAGTGGTAGATGTTCATTGATGGATCTGCTAACAAGAAGGGATATGGTATTGGGATACTCCTAATCCTGCCTGATGATTCTCATACTCCCGTCTCCACTAAGCTAGACTTCCCTTACACTAACAACATGAAAAATTATAAGGCATATACCATGGGACTTCAAAATCTCATTCGAAAAAAGAACTCAATACCTCTATGTCTATGGAGACTCGGCCCTTATTATAGGACAAGTCCTCCAGAAATGGAAATTCAAATACGAGAAACTCATGCCCTTTTATGCCCATCTTGAAGAGCTTACTTCACAATTTAAAAGCATCACCTTCCATTACCTCTCTCGCTCAAAGAAAAACTTTGCCAATGCATTTTAAACTTTAGCCTCTATGGTTAATATTATAACAAAACACCTTAAATTAACCTTTAGTACTTTATATAAACCAAATATCTAAGAAAAACCCTAAATTTTCCCTAAATTACAAAAATGTTCCTATAAGTAAAATTAGGATACATTACAAATTCCTATACCTATTTGACCCATCCTTTCACTCAAAGATTGACCTAAGGACATATATTTTATAAGATTTTCATGAAATCCCTTAAGCTTGCATAATTATACAAAAGTCCCAAAACTTTGATAAAACAAAGTGAAAACCTTGAAACCAACATGAAAACTATCTAAGGACCTAAACTTAAACCCAAAATTATTTACTCTTCACCCCTAGTGACACGGCACCGGCTGGATAGCCATCATAGGTTGTACCATATGGGTAACCTATGGTACCCTTTTTACATCCATTGGAACCACAATAGAAACCTGTGTAAAATAGCCCAAACTTCACCTCGAAACCAACCAATAAACTCCCCTGATGAACCCTATAAATACCCCCTATTACCTCAGTCGAAATCCATCCTAACTGAGTTCAATTTCAAACTGAACTTTTGAGAATTTTTACATTTCTGTGATTTTATGTATGAATGCTTATTTCTTGAATGTGTTTATGTTTCTGCATATCTATAGAGCAGAAATATGTGTTTACATGTGAAAGTTGACTATATGCACTGAAATAACTCAAAACAAGAAAACACCATTAAAGCTTGAGCTTTAATGGTGGATTTTGCTTCCATGACTTTAAACTAGTTTCAAAGGGAGGTAAGTTGAGCTTAGGTTCTAAGGAACCTATGCGCATGTTTAATTGAACTTACAATATGTAGGCCCCTTTTTCTTTTGAATGTGTTTCAAGGATGTCAAAACCAACTTTCTTTTTAAAAAAACTTTTTCCAAATTTTAAATCACACCAAGTGTGAGAACCAATTTTAGTTAAGCCCAATTTTATCTTGATTAATCCTAAATATGCATCTAGGTTATTAAAGCAATTAAAATAAAGAAGTTCACTAAAGGCGACGCCAGATGTATGAGGAAACCACCAAGGGAAAAAACCTCGGACGACCTAAGCCTGACAATCACAATGATATGGTTTTATAAAGTACACACAATAGACTTACTCAATGACCCGATCCCCCACAAGTCTTAACACTCATTTGATCCTTCAACCACTCCTCCACAGTGCCCACGCCAAAGTCCTTCTACGATGCTCGTCCACAACACACATGTCCATGTATGTCTCGATGTCCACCGATGCAGCTTGGCAACGTCTACGATGTTGAATATGAACTCTTTCGCTTCTTCATCGTAAAACCCAATGTTCAAAGTGATGAACAAAACCCAATGGTGCAAACCAAGATCTCTATAGAATATGAGTATGAAATCTCAGATCCTGAAACTCTAAGGATATTTTTAGACTTTGAAAACCTTAGAAAATTTGTGCAGAAAATGAACTCTATGGAAACTGATTTTCTAGTTCTGAAACTTACGAAATTCTAAAAGAAACACACCTTATATAATAAAGTTAATAGGTGCATCGTTCGAACAATATGTGCATGTCGCTCGAACGAAATGGTTATGTCATTCGAACGACATGTACATCTCACTTGAACAACCTACAAAGTCGTTTGAACTATGAAACTCAAGAGTTTGCAAAATACACAACTCTAAACGATCTTTATCTCAGAATAAATGAAGTTAAACATTTTAAAAACATTTTTTTAATAAAAATAGCATCCTAAAAACATTTTCCAAGTCCCATAAACATTATATATTCACACCTGAGAGATTTCAGAATGCAATGAAGACGTGAAATGTGCACCAAAATAATCTCGGCATGATTTATTTTTGAATCTTGGCTGCAACATCTTCAATAAACTTTATGTCATAGACTATGTGGGATTGTGACAATAAAAAATCTATCTATGACCCAAAAATATATTTTGTTCTGGGAATAAGTTAAATACAAAGCACTCAATTGGAAATTTTGTTCTTACGTAATGACTTTTGATACCTTAAATCATGGGATGAAGTTTCCGACCCTGAAAATTTCTAAGAATAAATATCTGTTTTTACTCCACCAAAATCCCTCAATAAAGTTTAATCTTCTCCATATTTGATATAGAATGACACCTTTATGATGCCGGAATGAGAATCATAACTTTCAAGAAATTAAATTTGGTCAAAATTTTACCATTTTTACAGAAATCCAATAGCTCTATTTAGCCCACCAAAATCCTTAAAATCAATATGATTAGATTCGTCTTCAAAAATTAGACAACTTTCATTCATAAGTCAACTTGAAAGGAATTCTAAAACGTTTTGAAATAAAGGGCAAAGTTTTAAAACCCTAAAATCAAAATGTTGAGAGGTTAAAGATGATTAACCTACATGCACGCGAGTGTAAGTCAAATCACATGCGCCACAGATTTAACTAAGTGCGAGAGGGCGATCCAATAAAAAAATTCTGATTTTTTTCCAATATTTTTATTTTTTTTTTATTCTGAACAAATTGGTATATTGCATCACCCTATTTAAATTCCAGGAAAGTATTTTCTCGAGAAAGTTAGTTTTAAGTTTGAAAAATAACTTTTATATTTACACATAACCCCTGCCTGCTTTTTCAAGTATTTCAAACCTTCCCCAAACTTTTTCTATAATTACTTGAGTATAAATGTACCTACTTTGTCTTCTATCATTAACTTTAAATACTAAAAGAATAAGGGAATAACATGTATTTAAAAAGTTTTAAAAATACTAATTTATATCCTCTTAGTTATTTTTACACCAAAATCCCTTTTGAAATTTCATCCTGGTACATCACATAAACCTTGTTTTAGACCTGTATGACCTACTTACATTTGTTATGGTTTTCGACTACCCAGTTTACCAGCAAATTAGTCGCACAACCAATCAAAATTCATAAAACTCAAAGTAGGTGACTTAAATTGTAATGTTAAAGAATTTGAGCTTATGTCTTTTAATTACTGATTGCCATATCACCCTATGATAATTCTGAACTCGTAATTCAAATACGAACTCCTTTGAGCAGTTCACATTTATGTAGTATAATTGATTTCCTCGATATTCTCGATCATTCTCGAAATTGATAAACTGTTATGCTCGAATCTCTAAACCTCTTTACCCTTCATTATGGCATAACTCTGCAACTTATTTCAAATTCCCTACAATTTATTTTCCTTCTCAGTAAAACCTCAAGCAACATACCTTACAATTCTGGGATTAGACCCTGGTATACCCCGATAATTCTAAATGGCATGTAGGACTTTAATGTTGAGTGCCTAGCTTGTTTACTTGCTACATACGTATGAGTGCCACTCTATCTAAGTGTACCGAGATATATTTTACTATTTCCCAATTATTAGGATTGTTGTTCAAGTTTATTTTATGCCTTGAGCGATATTGTGATGGTATGTCTACACTCTTAAAGGCCCTATAACCAATAATTTATGGGTTATCATGTTATAATTTGAACCAATATCAAAGTAACTTGATACTCAGTTTATCCGGTTATCTTCAACATATCAGTAGGCTTCAGTACACCCCTGATAGTCTTATGATATTTCATTTTGTTTCAACGATATAAATTTAGTCATTTACTTTCGTTATTTTTAACACCTTATTATCTTCCATATCTTGTATAGAAAAAAAAAATTATCTACTTGTCATGTCTGATTAATTTTTTTCATTCTAGATAGACGACAAACTTGAAGAAGATCAGTTACCTCTCTACTCTTGAAAATATTCACAGGTACGTATGTGTGGGTAGTGACAAATAAGAATGGTAGTCCCAGTTAGACTATCTACACTGCAACCTATCAGCTCTTATGAACACGGAGTGTTTCTTTGATGTTTTCAATTTATGTACAGCATGAACAATTAATATTGTATTTTCGTTTATTGTCAGACTCCGATATGTAATAAGATGTTAGGCATCACCCTAATAAAAGTCTTTTAAATTCCACTGCACTAAAATTATTGATTTATTTCATTTTATTCATATTTATCATCAAAATATAAAAAATTGCGGATGTGACAGAATGGTATTAGAGCGTAACCGGGTTTTATTCCTATACCGGACAAATACGAGGATCTTCGCCTACGTCTTAGATGATTATTATTTTCAATTATTTTCCTTATTATATTTTTCAACTCATATTGTTATTCAGTAATGAATATTTGGGATGACATTTATCTCGCCATTCGTGACTCGACTCACGCACGCTTTAAGCGAGCTATTAAAGAAGTGGGATATGTCAAACTGTGCCAACATATCAGAAGCATCGATAGTAATGAGTCATTTACTACTCCATAAATTAAACACAATTTACTCATTGGTCGTCTAATGGGAGAATCTTCGTCCACTCGATAAGCTAAAAGGTTTTTCAAAGATCCAGAATTTCTATAATAAGCAATCCATCTCGCATGGGATGTGGTGCCACCCAACAATGTTACTGTGACTCCTCCTGATTCCCTAATAGACTTTGGTCCTCTTTCCCCCGTTACTACAATCTTTAGACCTACCGATACCATTACTTCACCAGATTCCTCAAATGATGACTCTGATCCTTTCGAAGATGATGTCAATCCCGAATATGAGGAAGTAGTTCCCCCAATGGCTTAAACTAGTCACCAGAGGGTGGATGTAATTAAATAAAGTTCAAATGTGCAAGTAGATTACACCCTTATTCACAAATCACCACTGTAGTGTAACCTAATAGTTCTTATGTTGGGATTTTTTTTATTGTAAAATGGAACTAACGGCTATGTACTTTTTTCTCCTTTTTTTCTACATTAACTATATATTGGAAAGTCTAATATGATATAAAAATAACGAGTTGTTGTAGTATCTTTATTTGTAATTTATCTATTAAAATATTGTCTATATAGGATGGTTACTACTCGAGCAACTACCAGGGAAACTCAAAAAGAACATTTTATTCCAAAAATACCAAATCCAACTACTACCAATGAAAGAATCTTATGTTGTCTTCAATAGTTAGTTACACTAACCCAATGATAATAAAATAAACCTCCACCCCCTGTGAATAATGAAATTCTAGAAAAAAAAACTCGAAGGATGAACGCTCTTAAGGAATTTCTAAGACAAAAACCCCCAACATTTCTTGGAAAGCTCGGTTGAAGCAAAGAAATGGATTCATCAAACACTTAAGCTACTTGATGGAGTTGGAATTATCCCTGAACTTAGGGTAAAGTTAGCTTCATATCTCTTCGAAGGAGAAGCATTCTTTTGTTGGCAGTCTGTCGTACATTCCCGAAATGTGAATGAGCTAACCAGGGGAAAATTTGAAGAAATTTTCTATAACAAGTATTTCTCAAAGACCGTAAGAGATCAAATGGCGGTAGATTTCTTAAACCTATAGTAACAGCAACGACAGTGTCCTAGTATTAAGACAAGTTTATCAAACTATCTCGATACTCCGAGGAATACATTGACACCGAGCCCAAAAAGTGAAAGCATTTTGAATGAGGTTTATGCCAAACCATAAATCTTTTATTATCCCTTGACCTGTCCGAGAGTTTAACTGAATTGTTGAAATATCCTTTCTTATAGAGAAATATCCCACAATTACTAACCCCACCCAAATTTCTAATCCTTGTCGGAATCCCTATGTTATTAGGAATCAACTAAATCAACGAGATCACCCTTACAATAAACGCAAGGATGGCAGAACATTCATCCAAATTCAACACAATAACAGCAGAAATTTTATACGTTGCAATGATGCAACCAAGTATGACACCTGAGACTCCAATGCCCAAATATACAAATGCCTCCTCCTTCCACCTCCACTAACTTTGTTAACCCTCCTTTTAAAAATCCCACCAATAAATTTAACCATCCGCCACAATCAAATCCCCGTGAAAAGAAGAAAGAAACAGTTACTAAGAATCAAAGTCGGAATTCCTCCCTTATCCCAACGAAAAATCCAAATTACCATGGTGTGGTCGAAGGTAATCTTCTTTTTTATAATATTTCAGCATATGTATTATTTTATGCTGAATCCACACACTCTTCCATTAGTCAGTTATGCATAACTTAGTTACGACTATCCTGCAGTCGGTTAGCTTATCCTTTCACTATAGGAATGCCAACAGGAGAAATGGACGTTACCAATAGAATCTGCAAATGCCATACCTTACATTTTGTAGCCAGGGCATTAACCCTAGACTTAGGGGTCCTTGATTTGACAAAATTTGATTTAATAATAGGAATAGACATTTTATCTCCAAACTACGCTCACATTGACTGTCATACGAAGACAGAAACATTCAAACCATCTCACAAAACTTCATTTTGTTTCCAAGGAAGAAATCCCTGTCAACCCTTACTTTTTCAAATAAGTGACAAGAAGACCTCTTCCCTTTCTAATATCTTGACCCAATACAAAGATGTGTTCCCTGAAGATTTAACTAAATTACCTCCCCCTCGAGAGATAAAAATTTTCATAAATCTATTACTAAATACTTCTCCTATTTCAATACCCCTTATCGTATGGCTCCTTTGGAATTAAGAGAACTTCGAACACAACTCGATGACTTACTCAGTAAAGGATATATACACCCCAACACATCCCCTTGGGGAGACCCAGTATTATTCGTACGAAAGAAAGATGGATCTTTTGGCTATGCATTGATTACCGAAAATTGAACTAAGTTGCCATAAAAAATAAATACTTATTGCCTAGGATAGGCAATTTGTGTTGACCAATTATGAGGAGCAAGAATATTTTCAAAAAATGATTTGCGATCTGGTTATCAACAAATATGTGAGAAGGAAGGATATATATCAAAAACCTCTTTCCGAACCCGTTATGGCTATTTTGAGTTTTTGGTCATGTTCTTTGGTTTAACCAATGCCCCTGTTGCCTTCATGGATTTAATGCATATAATATCTCAACCTTTCCTGGATCACTTTGTGATCGTGTTCATAGATGACATTTTAATTTATTCTACGACCCGGGTAGAACACGAAGAACATCTGTGTATAGTATTGGAAACATTTCATAAACATCAGTTGTACGCAAAACAAAGTAAATGTTATTTTCTCATAACAGAAGTGAATTTTGTTAGACATCTAGTTACGAAAATAAGTGTATGAGTAGATCTATCCAAAACCATTGCAGTACTTGAATGGCCTCAACCTACCACCATCACAGAATTATAAAGTTTTCTAGCTCTTATCGGATACTATAGACATTTTGAAGAAGGATTCTCCCGAATAGCCCTACCCCTGATGAAGTTAACCAAAAAGGATGTCTGATTCATATGGAACCCTGAGTGGGAATAAGCTTTTCGCATTTTGAAATAAAAGTCGACCACTGCCCCTGTCTTAACCATTCCCTCTCGTAATATCAGCAATGATGTTTATACCGACACCTCTTTATAATGACTCAGTTGTGTGTTGATATAATAAGGTATAGTAATTGAGTATGGTTCTCGATAATTAAAGACTCATGAATGTAACTATCTGGTACACAATTTGGAATTATCCACATTAGTCTTTGCTCTAATGATTTGGAGATGTTACTTGTATGGAGAAGAATTTCAGGTTTTTCTCTAATAATAAAAGTTTGAAGTACATATTCACGCAGAAAGATCTTAATCTTCGACAAGACGATGGATAGATTTTTTAGAATATTATAAATTTAACTTACTTTACCATCCTGAAAAAGGTAACGTATTTGCTGATGCCTTAAGTCGCAAAGCCCGAGGAAGCCCGTATAATATGTTTATATTTTTGGAGACTATTAGAGATTTTAATTTACAATGAGACTCCTCTACAACCCGAATTATGCTACGAAACATTATCGCTCGCCCAATTCTACATAAGAAAATCATTGATCTTTAAGATTAAGATGGATTTTTGCATTCCCAAAAGCCAAAACTTCAAAATAACCTCCAAAAAAAAGACTGGACTTTAGACCCTGAGCGTGGATTAAAATTCAAAAATTGAGTATGTATCCCCCTCATATCTTCACTCCGAGAAGAAATCTTTCATAAATCTCATCATTCTAAGTTCATGGTTCACCTTGATAGTGCCAAAATGTACCAAAATCTTAAGAAACATTATTGGTGGCACGACATAAAGAAAGATATTGTACACTTCGTAGCCAAGTGTCTAACATGTCAGTAAGTAAAAATTGAGCACCAACATCCCAACGGTTTACTCCAACCACTTCCTATCCCATAATGAAAATAGGATCATATAGATATGGACTTTGTCAGAGGATTACCCCAAACGATTCAAGGTATCAATACGATATGGGTTATCGTTGATCGTCTTACAAAATCTGCCCTTTTTTTACCAGCCGGATCCACTAATTCTTTTAGACGATTGAGTGAAATTTAAATAAAAAAAGTCATGAGATTACCCGGAGTGCCTATTTCTATCATATCCGATTGAGATCCAAGATTTATAGTAAAATTTTAGTAAGCCTTATAGACAGCCTTTGGAACCCAACTCTACCTAATCACAGCCTTTCATCCCCAAAATAATGGACAATCCTAATGAGTAATTCAAACTTTAGAGGATATGTTAGGAGTTTGTACCTTAGAATTTTTTGGTTCATGGAATAATCATCCCACCTTGATCGAATTCTCCTATAATAATAGTTATCAAACAAGCATTCAAACTACCCCATATGAGTCACTGTACGGATGACCATACCATTCGCCCTTATGCTGGAATGAATCTGGAAAGAATCATTCACTTGGACTCAAAATTATTACCGAAACTATGGAAAAGATACGCCTCATTTAAGAAAGATTACATTCAGACCAAAGTCAAAAAAAAAGTTACGCCGACACTCAGCAAAATCCCTTATAGTTTCAAGTCAATAATCAAAAGTTTTTACGAGTATCTCCACGAAAAGGAATAATACACTTTGGAAAGAAAGGAAAGTTATCACCCTGCTATATTAGTCCCTTTAGAATTATCGAATGTATTGGGCCAGTAGCTTATCGTCTGAAATTACCTCCTGGACTATCCAATCTTCAGAACGTATTTCACATCTCGTAATTGCGAAAATACATCCCTGATGCAAGTCATGTCATTACTTGGAAAGATATCAACGTTGAACCCAACCACGAATTTGAAGAAATTCCTATCCAAATTCTCGACTGAAAAGAAAAGGTTCTCCGACGAAAAATCATACCACTACTCAAGGTTCATTGGAGATGTGACGGAGCTAAAGAAGCTAGATGGGAAACAGAAGACATGATGAGAAAACAATACCCCCGCGCTTTTCTCAGGTAATTTCGAGGATGAAATTTTTTTGGTAGGAAGAATGTAACAAACCACCTTAAATTAACCATTAGTCCTTTAAATAAACCAAATATCTAAGCAAAGCCCGAAATTTTCCTTATATTACCAAAATGTCCCTAAGTAGAATTAGGATACATTATAAATTCCTATACCTATTTGACCCAACCTTTCATTCAAAGTTTGACCTAAGGACATATATTTTATAGGATTTTCTTGAACAAATCCCTTATGTTTTCATAATTACACAAAAGTCCCTAAACTTTGATAAAATAAACTAAAAACCTTGAAACCTACGTGAAAACTGTCCAAGGACCTAAACTTAAACCCAAACATGTTTACTCTTCACCCTTGCTGACATGGCACCAGATGGATAGCCAGCATAGGTTGTACCACGTGGGTAACCTACGATACCCTTTTTACATCCAATGGAACCACATTAGAAACTTATGTAAAACAACCTAAACTCCAACTCTAAACCAATCAATAAACTCCCATTAATGAACCCTATAAATACCCCCTCTTACCTTAATCGAAATCCATCCCGACTGAGTGCAATTTCAAAGTAAACTTTTGACAGTTCTTACATTTCTATTATTTTATGTATGAATGCTTGTTTTTGAATGTTTTTCTGTTTCTACATATCTATGGAGTAGAAATATGTGTTTACATGTGAAAGTTGACGTGTATATGCACTAAAATAGCTCAAAAACTAAAAGAATACCATTAAAACTTAAGCTTTAATGGTGGATTATGCTTCCTTGACTTTGAACCAGTTTCAAAGTGAGGTAAGTTGAGCTTAGGTTCTCAAGAAGGTAGGTATATGTTTAATTTAGCTAAGAATGACTTTTGATACCCCAAATCATGGGTTTAAGTTTTCGACCCGAAAAATTTCAGATAACAAGTTCTCAGTTTTTACTCCACCAAAATCCCTCAAACCAAGTTTAATATTCCCCATTTGTTATATAGAATAACACCTTTATGATGCCAAAATGAGAATCATAACTTTCAAGCAGTTCTGTTTGGTTAAAATTTCACCATTTTTATAGAAATCTAATAGCTTGATTTAGCCCACCAAAATACTTAAAACCAATATGGTTAGCTTCCTCTTCAAAAATTAGACAACTTTCATTCAGAAATCAACTTGAAAAGAATTCTAAAATGTTTTGAAATCAAGGTCAAAGTTTTAAAACCCTAAAGTCAAAATGTCGAAAGGTTGAAAATGATTAACCAACACGCGCGCGAGTGTAAGTCTCATAAAAAACTTCTAATTTTTTTTCAATATTTTTATTTTTCAATTCTAAACAAATTGGTATATCACATAACCCTGTTTGGATTCCAGGAAAGTGCTTTCTCAAGAAAGTCGGTTTTAAATTAAAAAAAATAGCTTTTATATTCACACATAACCCCTACCTACTTTTTCAAGTATTTCAAACCTTCCCCAAACTTTTTTTTATAATTACTTGAGTATCAATGAACCTACTTTGTCTTCTCTCACTAACTTTAAATCCTAAAAGAATAATGGAAAAACATGTAATTAAAAAGTTTTGAAAATTATACTTTATATCCTCTTAGTTATTTTTACATTGAAATCCATTTCGAAATATCATCCTGCTACATCACATAAACCTTGTTTTAGACCCATATGACCTGCTTACACTTATTATGATTTCAGACTACCAAGTCTATCAGCAAGTTTGCCACACATCCAATCGAAATTCATGAAACTCAAAGCAAGTGATTTAAATTTAAATATTAGACAATTTGAGCTTATGTATTTTAATTACTGACTTCTATATCACCCTATGATAATTATGAACTCGTAATTCAAACATGAACTCCCTTGAGCAGTTCACATTTATGTCGTATAATTGATTCCTCGATATTCTTGATCATTGTTGAAATCGATAGACTGTTATGCTCGAATCGCTAAACCTATTAACCCTTCATTATGGCATAACCCTGCAACTTATTTTGAATAATTACATATAACCCTACAATTTATTATCCTTATCAGTAAAACCCCATGTAACATACCTTACGATTCAGGGATTAGGTCCCGGTATACCCCGGTAATTCGAATTAGCTGGTAGGACTCTGATGTCTAGTGCCTAGTTTGTTTACTTCCTATATACGGATTAGTGCCACTCTATCTAAGTGTGTCGAGCTATATTTTACTATTCCCTGATTATTAGGATTCTCTATTCAAGTGTATTTTATGCCTTGAGCGATATTATAACGGTATGTCTACGCTGTTGAAGCCCTATAATTGATAATTTATGGGTTATCGTGTTATAATTTGAACCATTATCAAAGTAACTTGATACTTAGTCTATCCTATTATCTTCACCATATTATTCATTTACATATCAGTAGGCTTCAATACCCCCCTGACAGTCTTATGATATTTCATTTTGTTTCAACAAGTATAAATTCAATAATTTCCTTCCATTATTTCTAACACCTTATCATCGTCCATATCTTGTATAGAAATAAAAAAATTATCAACTTGACATATCTACTTAATTATTTTCATTCCAAATTGACGACGAACCTAAAGAAGATCAGTTATCGCCCGCGCGTTTGAACTTTCATTCTCTTCTACCCCCAAAAATATTCGTAGTTATGTACGTGTGGACAGTGACAGACAAGGATAGTAGTCCGCGTTGGAATATCTACACCGCAACCTATTAGCTCTTATGAATCCCGAGTGTCTCTTCGATGTTTTAAATTTATATATGGCATGAACGATTAATATTGTATATTTTTTGTCAGACTCCGATATGTAATAAAATGCTAAGCATCCCCCTAATAAAAGTCTTTCAAATTCCGCTACACTAAAATTAATATTGTATTTCATTTTATTCTTATTTATCATCAAAACGTAAAAATTTGCGGATGTGACAAAAAAACCAAGGGAATGACTACTTCTCATAGAAAATACAGAAATAAACAAGACTAACTCACTGCTACCACATCGAGCTCGCTAGCACAGAAGACTAGAAAAAAGTTGAACTTACGATATTTGGTGCCTCCTCAAACATGGTCGATACTCTTAAAGGGATAACATGAAAGACTGTATGATACTCTAGAAACTCGCATCCCATTTCATCATTTACGATAAATCTTTGTTCAAAACAAACTTTGATGGCACCCATTTGCAATGTATACCAGTGGCTGACATTGAGGAGATTATGCAAAAAAACTCATAGTAGAATGCGGACCCCACATGAACTTCTATATGCTCTTCAAAATGATTATACAACAAGGGTATTATTGGACTACCATTGTCCGGGACTGCACAACATACATTAAGAGGTTCCTCAAATGCCAAAAAATTTCCAATCTCCAATATTTACCTCCTCGAGAGTTGTACAACATGAATTCTCCATGGCCTTTCTTAACTTGAGGCGTCGACATCATTGGGAAAGTCACTCCCAAAACATATAATGGGCACGAATTCATCTTAGTCATTATTGACTATTTCATTAAATGGGTTGATGTTGATTCATATACAGTACTGAAAGGTAATAAAGTGGTCAAGTTTATTTAAAATAATATCACTTGTCACTGTGATATCCCTCACGAGCTTATATCCGATAATGGTCTACATTTTAAAGCTGAAGTCATAGAGGTGGTCGAAAAACATGGGATTTAGAGACACAAGTCTTCTCATTATAGACTGCGAACCAATGGGGTTATTGAAGTTGTGAATAATAGACTTAAATCCATAGTGAGTAAGATGATAAAAAGTTGCACAGATTCAGATGACAGGATCCCTTACGCCCTCTAGAGCTACCACATGTCTATCAGAATACCCACTGGTGTTACTCCCTACTCCCTAGTTTATGGCATGGAGGTAGTATTGTCTGTCAGACTCGAAATCCCTTCTCTGTAAGTCATAATCGAGGTCAAAATAGGAAAAGTTGATTGGCACCAAAATAATTTTAATGAGCTAGCACTCTTGGATGAAAATATACTAAAAGTTGTATACCACATACAAGGGTATCATTATCACCTTGCACGATCATTCAATAAGAAAGCCAAAGACTGCAGTTTTCAAGAAGGAGACCTCGCACTAAATGAAATATTAGAACCTATTTGGGACCCTAGAGAGAAATTAATGCCTAAATTGAGTGGTTCATACCTTGTGAGGAAGATTATATCAGATGACGCCTCTATTCTCACAGATCTTGGCGTAGAAAAAATTGCATACCACGTCAACCTCAATCGCTTTAAAAAGTTCTAGCATTAATACGACTCACATAATGCTATGAAATTCTCATATTCATTATGTCCTAAAATAATTATGCCATTCTCCCTTTATCATAACGACGTACGACTTAATCGTCTCCAAATATTTCCAAAACATTACGAATATTTTTCATCCCCACAGTGGTATGTAGGCAACCCATAAAGTGAACTTGGGCACTGTCCTTTATTCTTTTATTAAATCCTCTTCTTTCCTCCCATCAAGAGGTATAAGTCTCTCACATCGTTTAATTGAACAAAAGGATTATTTATGCCTTAGCAATTAGTATAGATAGTCCAAACATAAATGATTCTTCCCCAATGACACAAAAATATATAATAAAATAACATTTATTTCACTACGTTTATTTCGAATATAGCCTTTTACATGAAGCATCAGCAATAATCTTTCCCAAACACCTATAATACCCATACTAGCAATACAACCAAAACTTCACCTATAGTCATACCTAAATAAATAATACCCATAGACCTTCACTAAAACTGACACCGAAAGTAACACCAAACTAACCTATTAAAAACCAGCACCTAAACTAGCCATTCTCTAACCTTCCTCAACTTTCAGAGGCTCCCTCCTCATCATCATCAACTAATCATCATCATCTTCTGAGGGTCCTCAAGAGTCTCCATCATGGGTATGCACCCATAAATGCCCAATGAGACAGTACACCTTAAAAAGAATAGATGGAACCACGACTCCTCCTTCCATAACCTCAACCGCCATTAGCCATATTTTGACAAACTTCTTAGCACAAATATTTAAAATCAAATCCTTCCATAGCCATTTCGAGTAGTCACCTGACACAACTGAAGCTTCCCCCATAGACAGAGTTAGAGGAGAAGTTGGCCTACGATGCTACTGCAAACTCAACAAAGACACCCTTAGAGAGTTGGCTAGATCCTCCAGGCAAAAAAGTTGCTTATGCACGAAGAAAAAAATTCCCTTAGCCCGCTTGGTGTAGGAATATCCATGAGAGATAAAAGGAAGTTTGGCGAAGGCCTACAAACCGAACGTAGCGATAATCATCTAGTTGCAAAACAAGCATCAGGCCACCCCACAACAGCACATACCAATAGAGGTGGCAAGCTCCATTTGCTAGAAACTAATTCGATAAGTCTTTCGTAGGTGTCCCAAAGTCAATGAAAGACCAGAGAAAGAAAGTTTAGGTACTACCAAAAGAAAACAAAGGAGGTATAACCAAATGGAACCTCTTTATTAGCCACATATACAGCATCACACGGATCCTCCATTAGAAGGCAGAGGGATTCTCCTTACAGTCATATAAAGTATTTATCTTCTCCAGCAGAATAGTGGAAGTCGGGTTACAATGATAATGCATACACAATACTATGGCAGCTACTTCGGTGTCCGCACTCATGCCACCTATCACTGAAAACATTCTTGTGGTCAAGCCCAAGGCCTCAGCTCCAGTAAATCCATTATCTTTAACTCCTATTGACATATGGATTCGAGCATTGCAGGGAGATAGATGGATCCCCCACTCACTAATGGACGATCCCCAGACAGAGAAATATGCAGCAACTGTCTCGGAACTTCTTATAGAGAATGGGAAAATTCAAGCAAAGTAGTAGGAAATTGAGGTCGAATGCCTAGCATAGATGAAAATTCCTCATAGGTTGGACACACCCTGTCCAACCCAACACGAAACATATGATCCTCAGAGTACCAGAATTGAAGGGTCGCTTCTATTAAACTCCAATTAATTAAATTATTATGCCATAAAATGGTCGGGCTCAGGATAAATCTCACATAGTCAACAATGTATAAGCTACTCGATTTTAAACCGTGAAGATAAGAAGAAAATATTTCGATCATGGGGATGGACATTAGAAAGAATGAAGTTGAATATAAGATAAAAGAGAATAAATTGTGAGGTGATTCAAATTGCCTTACATAACCCCCTTTTATAGCAAAAACTCTCCACAAAACATCAAAGTTGTTGAACAATCAGTACTATTGCAGGAATTAAAGGAGTATAAGTGAGGCAACAGAGTACTAAAGGCTGAAACGCCAGAGTACCTAGATTGACATCATGACAGATAGGCCAGAGGCTATACTGGCCAGCACCCCCTATTTTGGAAAATTCCTTTTTTTTTCCTTTTTTGTCCCTCTATTTTTCAAATAAGCCCCTTTAATGACCTTTTTTACAACAAAACCTCCCAAGAATTTATTTATTCAACTTTCAAAAGGCATTTTCAAAAATACACTATATACTCTTTGTATTATAAAACATTCATAATAACTCTCAATAGAAAATTAAAGGGCATGTAGAATAATCCACTAAGACAAGATAATTAAAAGGAAAAATGCAGCAATTTATATATATATATATATATATATATATATATATATATATAATAATGCTCCTGTGCGGACTAGTCCGCATTTTAAGAATGCGGACCGGACATGTGTCGCCTAAAGGTGCGCCTAGAAATTACCGCCTAAATTATAGGCATACTCTCTCTCTTTTTTGGGTTCACCGTCAAGTGACACATGTCCAGTCCGCATTCTTAAAATACGGACTAGTCCACACAAGAGCAGGACTGTATATATATATATATTATTTTTCAGGTGCATAGAGAGAAAACAGACAAGAACAAAAGAAAACAAAATCTTCGGGGCGCAAGCTGGACTTTCCTCCTAAAACATAACCATCAACAACATAATGATCGCAGTTGCTTCCTGTGATAGAGGGATTTTGGTGTGACACGGGATCGAGCCACCGTTCGAATCTCCTCAGACGTAGAGACCATCTAGTCTCAAATGTTGCACAGCTAAAAGTCCTCACAGATACAGCCTGCAAAAGAAAATTAAGAAAAGAAAAGTCAACAATAAATAATAGTATATAAATCAGAATGAAAAAATCAACGGAGAAAGAAAGAACGCTTACCCCCAATCGCAAGTCATCCACAGGTATGAGAGGAAGACCCTCTAGAACTAAGTGTGGCCGATGAAGAATATTTATTGCATCTCTCCCTTCAGCCGCACGAAATAGAAGGGAACTCGTACTCCCGAAGCAGGGGGTCCTCCTCTGTCCATGCACCACCCCCTAAGCCTGAGTCTAGGATCCCGATGCACCGTTACCCTCTGCCCTCATCGACGGAGGCGAATCTCTCTCCAAATCATACATAGACTTCGGAATTGACCAATTGGTTACAAAATCTACGTAGTCATGCCTCACCTCTGTATTCACATAGGTGGGGTGGTGATCCCATATCATCGCTACCACCATATCCCCCGCTGACGTACTTTCAGGTGTCGCATAAAGAATGGAAGGTTCATCGGAGGAACCACCCCCTCTCCCTTCATAACCTACCTCACTACACGCTCTCCTAGATACCATCTCTTCTCGAACACGTGCGACGATAGTCACTGCATCTATGGGTAGAAGTCGATAACCCCCACCTCCTCCAACGGTCGACTCTAAGGGTAGAACAACACCTGTCCAAATCAATTCAGTCATCAACGTACAATACAAAAGTAAATAAAAATCAAAAAACAAGAAAGAAAATCCAAAAACAAGAAAAATAAAAGCTATCCTAGTTACTCATCAGAGAGTTTAGAGTGACTCTCACGTCCCCGAAATTCGGTAGGGTCTCGGAAGCCCTATTCTCATTCATCCACTTCCTCATCCTAGGAATTCATGGACCTCCTCCTTCTTCAATGACATCAATTTGATGTGGTACTTAATCATCTCGTTGATACATACTTGCACGAAGAAAAATTAAAAAATATCCATTAAAACTACCACAAAAGAATGTAAGAATAAAATCAAAAAAGCATAAAGACTAAGATTACCTCCAGAATATATGATGCCCCTGTGAAAGTCGATCGGATGCAATGGTTGAAAGGATCCAAGGAAGCGTACAACGTTAGACTCCCCCAGTCATGATTACCTACTAGCGAGATATCCCTGAAAAATGGGAGGAACCGGAAGTGCACATCGTCATTGCTCTTTGCCAGCATCGTACTCCCCAAGAGAAACAGAATAAAGAGGTGGGTTGTCTATCTCACTTGCCGACCATCATCCACATTAATCACCCTGTCTAGTAAAGTGTCATACAGTAAGGCTACCTTCACCGACACGCCTGAGCCTACCCTCACTATAGGTCGCAAGAGCCTCGTCAAATCACCAAAGCCCAAAATATGCACCTGGCTCTTCACCTCATCAGGGAGGTGGTTTCAAAATTCCTTCACCACAATTGAGCCCTGAGCATGAATCATCATCGACGATACCCCCGTATGTAAAGTACACGTACCAAATTAGTTTCTTAAAAAATATGAATATAAATAAACAATTCAATTCAATCCAAAAATAATAATAATACTCACATATCCACCAGAGCTCTTCACCGTAGTCAAATGATGTATTCGAGTCTCCCTCGTCAGAACCCGCTTGTCCACCACTGATTTGTCACCTTGGTGGACATCATTAGCTCCCGGGGGCATACCTTCGTGATGGGACCACTCGATGTTGGCCCAGTCACTAACATGTGCAACATCCTCCATTTTGTCAAAAAGACTCACAAAAGCTCTCAAGGAGACTCTTTTTTTATAAAGAGAGCGAAAGGAAGGAGAAAGAGAGAGAGAGAAATAGAATTGGGGTAAAAATGAGGGTTACCCGCACCCCCTTTATATAGGGTTAAGGGGCCTGATGGTCGACACCCCCTATGACTGCCAGCCAACAGGTACCCTTTGGGAACCATTGAAATCCTTTGTATAAGTGCCACCTACCAATAGGCACAGGCCACCCCCTGCTAGTAGGCACCCCTGTCCAAATGGTTTTACAAAACATTCCAAGAATTTTCCAAAATGCCCCGAAAAATCATTAAAAAATCCCAAAAAGCATAAAATCTCAAATTATGCAAAAAAAATCACGCTTTTAATGAAAATTATCAAAATTCAAAATTACACAAGCATTCAAAAAATCATCAAAAAAGCAAAATCTCTCGAAAAATCCAAAATTTTCCAAAACAAATTCTCACATCATCACATATTCTTTCCAAAACTTTCAGTCACTCCTTAGGTCCTCAAAATTAACCTTGGCGGCCCTTAGAATCAGGTCGCGATACCTGTATTAGTCACAAACATTCCTTATGTACTCAGAATTGACCTTGTCCCTCAAAATCAATTTGTGATCCCCAAATTGGTCACACGCGCTCTTAGGGTTCTCAGAATTGATCTTGTCCGTCAAACTCAAGCTGTGATCCCTGTATTAGTCACATACATTTTATAGGCCCTCAAAATTAACCTTCGGTTGTAGAATTAGTCTATGATCTCCGTATTGGTTGCACTCACTATTTTGATTCTCATCATTGACCTTAACCCTTAGAATCAGGTTGTGATCCCCGTATTAGTCGTACACACTCTTTATGTCCTCAGAATTAGATTATGATCTGTTTATTAGTCGCGCACACTCTTTATGTTCTCATCATTAACCCATGCCCTCAGAATCTGACTGTGGTCCCTGTATTGGTTGCAGATACTCTTTAAGTCCTCATATTTTATCTTAACCCTCAAAATCAGTCCTCCAATTCCCACTAGAGTTCCAACTTAGAGAGACTCGGCACTTCGAGTTTCTATCAAGGTGTTTATCTTTGCCTATTATAAGTTCACCCATCAAGGGTATCTATATACACCCCATTTTACCACCTCCATGGTCCTTCATAGAGTCTAAACAAAGTCCCTCCATGTTTAGGACCCCCAATCCTTCTATAAACCCTAATCAGAAAATAACTGCATGCTCTCTGAACCCCATTTGAATTTTAATCGAGTCTTGAACGCGAGAGTATCTCATATAGATATGAATCCTCTTTCCAACGGCTCCGTCCATGCGTTAATCGGACCTACAGTTCCTATTTTACGATAGAAAAATTACTTTTCTCTGCCTATTAGCAGCACAACCTTACCTGCTTGAACGCAGGTAGGAGTTTCCTTGGCCACTCTACTATTGGGCAGGGTAAAGACTCTGCTAGATTACAATCCCCTAAGGGCAACATATTATTTTTTCTTATTAGGGTTTTCCTATTTAAAGAAACCCTAACCTCATAAGGGTTGACCTTCAACCTAGAAATCAGTGAAGAAGCTTTCTTCACAACACTTTCATAATATTCCTTATTCATTCTCTTATATCATCCTTAACACACCATTACCCGCCACTACATATATCCAAAAATCAGCTTATAAAATCCCAAAAAAAAAATTTAAGAGTTTTGAAGGTCTAAATCCCTTTCATTCAATTTTACCTACTAATTTCCATTTTCATATAATTTGGCATTTTTAGCATATTATTAGTTGGTTTTTATTCTTTTTTATCACTAACTCACACTTTTATTATATATAGCTTCAAACCTATTGTCATAAATCAAAAAGGCAAAAAAAAAAGGTATATACCTTAGTCCCTAATTTATGGTTATGTCATTTTTTATTTCACTTTCGACACACTTTTTCATAAAAATAGAGATATAATCTAAATTTGAATTATGGGTTAGAGCCCACCTTATTTTCCTATGAACTACATGGACTTTGATGTTATTTTTGGCTATATAGGTGTCTTCAAAGCATTTTTGGGATCCGAGTCCTCATTTATCCAACCCGCCTTTATCCATGTTCGTATACTAACTCTTCACTCATATATTTAGTATGTTTTATTCCCATAGTTCGTTTTTTTCATCTTATATCTCTTAAAAATCTATTGACATGCGCATTTATTCTTATAGTGATTTTATGATCCGGTGCATCGCTCAGATTTTAGTTATTTTCGCACATACTTTTGGTTAGCTTGTCTCCTTAGAATGCCTCATTCTTATATGTCCCATAGTATCGATACGATGATTTGTCTCCTCACCACACACACTTACACGTTCATATATAAATTTTCACTTTGTACAATTTACACACACATGGCACATTTTATAAATTATACTCATGTTTACATATTTTATGAGAAGGAGAATATTTCGTTGCCCATGAGAGGTCGAAAGGGTGGAATGGGTGCCTAACACCTTCCCATTCCGTAACATAATCTCTGAGACCTCATCTTATTTGGTGTCATGTGCACTATTAATCTTCTTGTGTTGTCTCTATTGAGATGGCAATTTCTTTTATCTATTTTGAGTAAAATATATTGGTGACTATGATCTCTACATACACACAGACCTCACATCACTGGCGACGATCACTTCACATCCCCTTTTTTCCAGTTATTTCGCCCGAGCGAGGAGACGAGGGTTCGGGATGGCCAGCATTAGGATAAACATAGATATTTAGTGATGCGTTAATGGTTTAGAATGTTGGAGAGGTAGTGATAGTGTAAAATATGACGGTGTGTGATACCGACTTAAATTAATTCGCAAGTTTCCAATTAAGCCTTATTTAATTAGAGTCTATTTTTAAACCTAATTAATTCAGCCCCTAAACATGCAACTACGTATCAAACCAAATAAGATATAGCATGCAACACAAAATTTCAAGAAAAATCTTCGAAGGCCAAAACCTTTTATTTCTACAACTCTGACAAGTTTACAAGACCATTGACTTACATACCATCTTGATTTAGCCCACAAGAGTAACGCACGGTGCCTTCGTCAAACCTTCAAAGTAACGTCTAGAAATCAGCAGTAGTTCACACACAGCTATACCACAAGGACAAACAGTCCAGACATGCAGTCTAAAATCTTCACAAGGACTCCCTTCACAATAGCACGCAGCTGTCGGTTGTAGAGCTCTCCCCACAAAGAATGAACAAAAGTAAAGTGTGTTCTTGAACACCAAAACAATTTACCAAAGCATATGGGATTTTTATGAATTGAAAACAAAAGGAATGAAAACCCTAAAAGAAGAAGTCAAAAAGAATTCTGCAGATTCACAGTTTTCAGTCTTTCAAAATGCTGGGACTTCTTAATGAAAACGAAACCATTTAATGAGTATTTAAATAAAATCGTACCGCCTCGATCGTTAGAATGAAAAGGAGATCTCGCTCGAACGAGATGCACGTGTCGTTCAAGCGACTTCGCACGATAATGCAATGTCGTTTGAACGATAGAGAAAAGTCGTTTGAACGACAGAAATGTCAGAAAATATTATTTTAATATCCGCTCCAACACTTAGAAAAAATACTCATTCTCAAATTTTGACGAAAAAATCCCGCTCCAACACTTAGAAAATATTTTGTAAAAATATCCCAAAGCTCTAATTGCAAAGTTAAGGTATTTAAAACATAACCTTACCAAAGTAAACTTTGCGGAGGCTTTTTGATGAAGAACCTTGATATATTCGGATTCGTCTTAATGTAGATTGCTCTTGAACTTCTTCGACAGTTGTAACGGTATATGACATAATTAATTGTGACGAACATTTATAAAAATATGTTCTTATAAATCTCCTCCTATATCTATGCCGAAACATACATAAAAACATCTGAATTATCAAATACAAAAATGCCTATACAAATCAACCCTCCCATGAATCTCAAAACTAAAAAGGTACAAATTTTCAAGTTCTCGAACTTTTCTTCAAAAATATTTATCAAATCTCAAAGCTTTTCTCATCAAGGTGTGCAACATAATGATCGTCAATCTTTGTACCTACACATATAAGATAAAGCAAAAACCTTTGTGACGTATCAAGTTTGAAATGATATAAGAATAAATCATTAATAAATCAAATCTCCCCCATAATGCAAAAACTCCCCCATAACATGATAATTCTTTCTCCCCCATTTTATGATGTCCCCAAATAGACAGATAAGAATAAACAAACTAAAACATGGAGTGTCACGACAAAAGCATAGAAAACATGAATCAAACTACGCGCATGCAAAGGTATATCTCAAAAAACATCCACAAACTATTTTTGATTTTTTAATTTTTTCAAACAAAGCAAAAAAATTATACAAAAATCACACACCATGGATTTATAATAAAACAACCAAGTCATGGAAATGGAATTAATGGGTGTGAACAAATACGATAGGTAAATAAACTCAATCAATCATATGTGCACGATGAATACGTGTACCCTTAACGACTGAACATCAAAAGTGTCCTTAGGTGTAAAAATTATTGAATTTAGATGACATCGTCTTATGCAAATCAACAAATCAAAGTCAAAGTGATTTCTACACCAATAACGTCCAAAACTATTTAACGCTTTTTCAAGACTTTCAAGGACGTGTAAACCCATTTTAAATTCCATCCAAACTCCCTCGTGCATATTTTCTTGTAGAGGTAATCTAAATTCTCAAACATTGGAGAATTGGTACAAAAACCTAATAGCCCCTTTTTGGCATGAATTTCTTTTTATTGCCTTAAAAAAATTTTGGGCTCTTTTAACCTCTTTGGACCCCGGATAATTAAAATTCCTCAATTTTTTAGGTCCGATTTAACGGTGGCTTAGTATTCGCAAAGGTCAAATGTGAACCTTTCGCATCCCTTCCCCGTTTTTCAAATAAATCACACAAACTCACTAACGGTTCTTACATGCACTACTTTCTTGTCAAGTTTTATCGCGCTTGGTTCGTTTTAAGGACAGTACTTAAGTGAAAACACCCATCCAACATGTGATAAGACAAGCACAATAATCAAATAAATCCGTGCATGTGTGCAATAAAGGAAATCATGAGTCAAATATGTAGGAAGTAACACTTAATTACATCTCAATGACTCCAAACATTATAAAGCACAAAGATGACATGATATATTGTCTCAAAACACTATCAAATAGTCACATGAAAAATGGAATGATGTTGTGACTCGATCATCCAAAGTGTCCATCCATAAACGGTGTAAACAAAATACAAAACTCTTTTTGGATTTTTCAAAAAGTTTATCAAAATAAAATCTTTTTACATTTTTCAAAATTTTTCTAAAAAAAATGTAAACCATACAAAAATGATACATACTAGCAATAGGCAAATAATGCCATCATGCAAATCAACCTATGCTAGTAAACAAGTCAAACCTCAATCGTTAGGTGCGGAGGGGTTTTCCAAAGGTGGTGTCAACTTATGAAAAACCTCCATCAAATTTTGTGAAGTTTTGACTAAAAACTTAACTTGCTCACCTAGATGTACAAACTCTCTCATGTAGTCTCCAGGAGCATGTAAAGTATCATGTGTGGGTGCATGTGTGGCAAAAACACGTGTAGAAGCAAAACGTGACACATAACCCAACTTAAAATAAAATTCCCTAAGGTGACCTCTCCTCTTGCAATGGGAACAAACATAAATAGGCCTAGGAACACCTCTTTCAAAAACTTTAGGACGTGCTCTCCTTATAGGAAACAAACACCTAGGTGGGTCAATTTTTAGGCCATGTGAATCTGTCACTAACGTGGGAACCGGCTCGGGTGCGACAAAAAAAGTGGAAGCATCGTCATGACCTTTTCCTAGACCGTCAACTCTACCCTTATCGAGATTAAGAACCACCTTTTTAACCTTCTTAGGTGCGTTCTCAAAATTGACTTGGACCTCCCTGGCATGTTCGAGATCACTCTCGAGTTGGGATACACGTGTCATCAGACTAGACACCGGTCGGTCAAATCACATTTTTCCTTTTTTAAAACCTCCTTATCTCTCTCCAAATCTAACACTCAGCGACCTAAATCCCTATTGTACTTCTTTTTAAGGTCTCGGTGTACAAATCTATAAAGGCTTTTTGGAGCTCACTTTTATCTCGACTTTCACACTCCCTTTCTCCCTCACTTGAAGTGCTCAAATCATCACTATCGCATTCGTGTGCACTATTGTGGGACAAAGTGGGTGTGCTCACACGACTTGCTAAAAAAGCAACGAACTTCTCACCACTAGTCACATCACCCTCACCTTCACTACTATCACTAAGTGTGGCGAGCATGTCTACTTTATTCCCTTTCTTTCTAAGCCACGTAGGACACTCAAACGACTTATGCCCCTTACCCCCCACATTCAAAACAAGTCACGTCCTCAAAATCCTCCTCACACTCCTCATCTGAGTCATTCTCTTTTTCACTCTCACCGCTTTCTTGGCCTTTCCTTTCTTTTTATTTTTCTTAAAAAAACTCTTTTTATTGGAAGGATTTTATTTAGAAATTTTGAGAAACTTTTTAAATTTTTATTGCAAATAAGGCCATATCATTAAAATCAAAATCTCCCTCAGAATCGGACTCACAAACTTTTTCTTTCTTTTTCTTAAAATGAGTCTTTAAAGCAACACCTTTATCCTTAGCCTTAGTAGTTTGGGGAAACATGTCAATCTCATAGGTTTGAAGATCTCCTACAAGTTCTTCCAACTTAAGTGATTTCAAATTTCCCAAAGAGTTCAAAACAGTGACTTTAGGAATAAAGCGTTTTGGGAGAGATCTCAAAATCTTTTTAACGACACGCGTGTTATCAATCGCCTCACCCAAATTAAAACTAGTGTTGACAATTTCCGACAAACGTGCATAAAATTCATCAAAAGTTTCGGACTCTAACATAGTAATGGTCTCAAATTGGGTGGCAAGATTTTGCAATTTTGATTCTTTAACCGCATTTGTATCCTCATGTGTCAATTGGAGTACATCCCATGCTTCGTTAGACGTGGTGCACGTCATAATTCGGTGGAACTCGTTGGGAGTGACGGCTCCAGAACTATGACTCAAACCACGTGAATTTAAATTAGACATTTTACAATCATCTTCAGTCCAGGTTGATACGGGTTTTAAAGAGGTGATATTTTCAACGGTGACAGTGGGAGGAGTCCACCCTCTTTTACACAACACCAAACACGTTCATCAATATCCTTTAATTGTGATTTCATACGAGCTTTCCAATAGGCATAATTAGCCCGTCAAAAATAGGCATCCTATTATATGAGTGCTCCATTGGAAACATTGCGATTTTTCACAAAATTGATTTTTCAAAAAAAATCAATATCCCACAATTTTGCGGAAAATAGGAATACGCGATAAGTTAGTGCAACCCGCTATGATACCAATTTGTAAAATATGACGGTGTGTGATACCGATTTAAATTAATTCGCAAGTTTCTAATTAAACCTTATTTAATTAGAGTTTATTTTTAAACTAAATTAATTCAGCCCCTAAACATGCAACTACGTATCAAACCAAATAAGATATAGCATACGACACAAAATTTCAGAAAAATCTCCGAAGGGCAAAACCTTTTATTTGTAGAACTCTCACAAGTTTACAAGACCATTGACTTACATACCATCTTGTTTTATCCCACAAGAGTAACGCACAGTGCCTTCGTCAAACCTTCAAAGTAATAGCTAAAAATCAGCAGTGGTTCACACGCAGCTAGAGTTGTCAACGGGTCGTGTTAACGGGTTAACGGGTGAAAACGCCCTTAACCCGTACACGACCCGTTAAGACTAACGGGTCCAATGTTAATACCCAAACACGACCCGTTAATATTAACGGGTACACAATCTGAACCATCAACACCCGTTAATATTAACGGGTCTAAACGGGTAACGGGCTAGGTGACCTTATATTACCCATTAGTACCCGTTAATACCCGTTAGTCTTCATGGGTGTAATATTAGTTCGGGTCACACGACCCAATAAAACCCGATACCACTAATGGGTGATAATGGGTATAAACGGGTTTAATCGTGTAAGAGTACAAACCCAAACATGACCCGTTATGATAACGGATCTACTATATTGACCCGTTAATGACCCAAACCGGATAAGACTAAACCCATTAACTTATAATTTTGTGTCGTGTTATCGTGTCGTGCCTTATTTTTCCAGGTCTACATGCAGCTATACCATAAGGACACGCAGTCCAGACATGCAGTCTAAAATCTTCACAAGGATTCCCTCCACAATAGCACGCAACTGTTGGTTGTAGAGTTCTCCCCATAAAGAATGAACAAAAACAAAATGTGTTCTTGAACATCAAAACAATTCACCAAAGCATATGGGATTTTTGTGAATTGAAAACAAAAGGGATGAAAACCCTAAAAGAAGAAGTCAAAGAGAATTATGCAGATTTGCAGTTTTCTATCTTTCAAAACGCTGGGACTTCTTACTGAAAAAGAAACCATTTAATGAGTATTTATATAAAATCGCACCACCTCGATCGTCAGAACGAAAAGGAGATCTTGCTCGAACAAGATGCACATGTCGTTCAAGTGACTTCGCGCGACAATGCAAAGTCATTCGAACGACAAAGCAAAGTCGTTTGAACGACTGGAAGGTCAAAAAATATTATTTTAATATCCGCTCCAACACTTAGAAAAAATACTTATTCTCAAATTTTGACGAAAAATTCCGCTCCAACACTTAGAAAATATTTTGTAAAAATATCCCAAGCTCTAAGTGCAAAGTTAAGGTATTTAAAACTTAACCTTACCAAAGTAAAATTTGCGGAGGCTTTTTGATGAACAAACTTGATATATTCAGATCCGTCTTGATGTAGATTGATCTTAAACTTCTTCGACGGTTATAACGGTATACGACATAATTAATTGTGACGGACATTTATAAAAATATGTCCTTACAGATAGTCCTAGTATCATTAGCACATTGGTAAAGTATATGATGATTACATATATGCATAATTAACATCCTTAAGGGTACAATTTACTATTTTTATCGGGAGTTGAGATGATAAGACGGGGGTACCTATCTTTTTTATTGGAGTAATAATATTTTAATTTTATTTAGATTGTTGGGTTTAAAAAATTTAGCTATTATACACTATGGGGATGACATGATTTGCATATAGTTGGATATTATCTCTAATTAGGATTATGTAAAGTATTCCTGAGTGTGGGGTTGTACCACATTTCGTTGTTAATAATTTTAGATTATGTTGATGTGATATAATAGGAGTTAGTGTGGAAACATTTTTTGGAATGGATTGTAACTAAGGACTTGTAATGTATGTTTATTTTAGTTAAAGAGTTTCTTATATAATAGCATTAGCATTATTATTCTGATTTCATTTTCATATCTATGGATAGTCTATTTTTTATTTATTATTATATTTGTATGGTTTGAGATATTCATTTATTCATTTTCACTCTTTATGTTATGCCACACACTTAAAATGATTATTAATTGTTTGAATATCATAATATTGGACATTTAGGTCAGATCACTTTGAATATGGAGTTTACATTGGGTTGCTGCTTGTATCTGATCATGGCTAAGAGCCTTTAGGATCTTTTTTAGACCATTTCATTTTTTGTTGGATTTTCTTTGATATGTATAGATTTTTCATATAATTTTGTAATCTTGTGTCACGCTGATGCGTATAATAACATTCTTTGTTCCTATATTGAGTGATGATGAATAAGAGTAGTAGAGGAGCGCAAAATGATGGAAAGGGTGAAGATCCATCAAGTAATCAAGAACTATGAAGGATCAAGTGGATGAACTAGTATTTCAAACACACTTCAAGATAACATTACACAATTTGTTGTCGGGGTTACAGCCACACTTCAAATAAAAAAACCCCATTTTCTCACTAAATTATGTAACATAATTTTAATTTAATCATAATGAATTTTACTAAATGAGAGATTTAGTAATGTCAATGAATTAATGGGTCTACTTGGGTTCAAAAATGAGATAATATGTCAACTTGTATACAATTCAAAATAATTTATTATCTTAATGGGTATTAACGAGTGAACACGACACGATACGTTTACATAACGGGTCGGGTTTGGATACAATATTTTTCACACGATAAAAAAGTCAGCCTTTTAGACACGAACCCAATAAGACCCGAACATAATAAAAAATGATATGAACACGACTCGACACGACCCATTAACAGGTCTACTTGTAGGTGCAATCGATCACCAGTACACTCGAGAAGCATATCACCAACAAGAAAGAGGTGGGATGGGAAAAAAATAAATCCTCCACCACATCAGTTTGCTCATTCCTTCTATGCCAGTGGACATAACTCTTCTCCGTGAGCAAATACATCAACTATTTAATGGTGGTGCGCCCTTGCATCTCAATGTTCTTCATTTTTCTTTTAGCATTATAAATTGTTCGTGTGGATGAACAATTGTATTTCGATCTCTCTTTCAATGTGTGGAGTACTTCCTTGGGGCCCACCCAATTGTTGATCATCTCAGCATTAATGTTCCACTCTTCGTGGGAGAGTCGACTGGCATAAGGGTGTCTAACAAGTGTTTTAGACACCTAATGGTTGTGTAGACCATAAACAACTTCCACCCCCCAACGGCCATCATCGTGCAGAACGCCTTTCAATCGAAAGGGACAATCACACTTTCGCATTCCAGAACAACGTTTTCTCTTCTTGTCCATCCCCTCATCTTTTCTATTTCTATGAAGCTCGCTCTGCTCACAACCAAGTACGACGCTCCTTTTTTGGACTAAACTGGCCTTGTCAGATTTCAGAATGAGCATGACCGCATGAAGTTTGCGACCAACTTGTTGACACCAATCAATCATCTTATCGCGATCATCAAAAACTTACACAAGACGAACATTGTTAGATAAAAGGACGGTTTAAATGGAAATTTAAACTTTGAGTACAATACAAATTAACTAAACATGCCTTCTCAATGGTGAATTCGACTGTATGCCTTGCTTAACATCAAATCCTTTTTCTATAGCCGCATCCTAACAATGCATACAATCAAATTATGTCATACAATTATGTAAAACATTAAAAATCTCAAATGGTTGAAGTTTAACTACATGATATGGTTTTTACCATAGACGGCGTGAAATCTGGAAACAAATCACGCAAACATTTGGGCGAGGTTGATGCCATTGCTTGTTCACTCATATTCGATTCACGCATATTCGGTTCCTCGATGGAAGCAAATTGAGTAGATACACTCGATATAATAATATTGTTTATATCTTGCCAAAATGTATCATCATGTACCGAGTCATCTAACTGAAATGATAATACAATAATCAATATAATAAGAATTGAGAATAAAATAACAAAAATAATAAAAACATATACACCATTTAATAATTGAACTTTAATTTCAATATGGAACCCACGGCTAATTACGACTACTATAGGGATACATACGATGTAGGAAACCGTGAACGGTAAAACCACATCCACTTCAAACCGAGGAATCCTTAACATGAATATGAAACGGCAGTGTATGATCCCACGACCTCATCCAATCGTGATTCAATTATTGATTAACATTAACCCATGATAAAATGAAATCATGGTATAAGATTATACGGTCACTTATAATTGAAAGTTTCCATCACTTATGGCTACAGGTGGCCATAAGTGCAGTCAACTCGGGTTTTGTTTCTGAATCTTTTCATCATTTTAAATGTTTTTTTACATATTATATAGTGTGTAGAGGTGTTTTAATAAGTCAAAATCATCAAGAGACCATTGGATGTTTCGAGTTCGGGAAGCTTGAACATCAATTTTATTTTCCTCAACCGTTGCAATGTAGCCCCTTTAACCTTAATTTATGTATAGAAACAACACAACAAAGGCCACAACAACACAACAAACACACAAAAATGGAGATTTGTATAGAAATGAACATGATGATTTGGGCTAGGTTTAACCGTGGGTTTGAAGGTTTCGGTGGGAAGATCAATAGTTTTGATTTTTGTTTGTTGTCGTGTTTTAGTTTATGTGGTGTTGGCTTATGTGTAATTTTTTTTTAGTTTGGGGTATATTGGACATTTTAAAGGAAATAAAATGTACAACACTTTTGAGTGTGGTTAGTAAAGTTTGTATTTAATTTTTATGTGGTGTTTTGGAGAGATTTTTGGGTGGAATTATCGGGACCCTTCTTATAAAAGGAAATGTCTTTTTTAACTATTGCTAAAAAGATAAAAACAACCTTTGATTGCTCAAAATATTACTGTTATTAAAATTAATTAATAACAGAAGTTTGTAGCGATATTCCTAATGCTTTTTGGAATCGCAAGAAACTTATTGTTTCTCTTTCTTATGATAAAGATTTTAATAAAAAAATCTTTTCTTACAAAAGTAAGACCCAGTCAAATGATGACTGAATATTTTTAATTATGTTAAAAGAAAATTCAAAGTCTTTTGAATAAATATTTAATAACTAAAAGTTTTTCTCCTTGGAGTTGCACAGCCTTTTATGTTAATAAAGCTGCAGAAAAGAAAAGACGAGTTCCGAGGCTTGTAATTAATTACAAGCCCCTAAATAATATTTTACAATGGATTAGATGTTCAATCCCTAACAAAAAAGTATTTACTTGACAAACTTAATTGTGCAGTCACATATTTCAAATTTGACTTAAAGTTAGGATATTGAAAAATTCAAATTACTCCAGAAGATTGTTATAAAATTCCTTTTGTGGTTCCTTTTGGTCATTAAAATGGAATGTTATGCCATTTGGTTTAAAAATGCTCCATCTGAATTTTAAAATATTATGAATGAAATTTCCAATCCTTATACAAAATTTTCAATAGTTTTTATTGATGATATAGTCATCTTTTCTAATTCAATAGAACAACATTTTAAACATCTTAAAATTTTGAAACATATCATCAAAAATAATGGTTTGGTTCTTTCCGCACCAAAAATGAAACTTTTTCAAACAAATGTTAGATTTCTAGGCCATAATATTGGTGAAGGGAAAATTCTCCCCCATTGATCGAAGCATTGAATTTGCTTCCAAATTTCCTGATGACTTGAGAGAAAAATTAAATTACAAATATTTCTTTGAAGTCTCAGTTATATTATAGATAATTATAAAAATTTGCCCCTAAGATTCTGCAATTTTATATATCACATTAACTAAGAGTCCTTCTCCTTGGAATGATGAACATACTAAAATTTCTCAAAAAATAAAATTAAAAGTCAAGAAACTACCTTGCCTTGCTTTATCCAATCCAACTTCTTTCAAAATTGTTGAAACTAATGCTTCGGATATTGGCTATGGTGGTACTTTAAAACAAATTAATTCTTCTAATAAAAAAGATGAACTAGTTTGTTTTACTTCTGGAAAATGGAAAGTTACCCACAAAAATTATTCTACTATCAAAAAAAGTATTTATATTATCAAGTGTATTTATAGATTTCAAGATGATTTATTAAATCAAAAAATTTTACTGAGAATAGACTTCAGCGCTACTAAACAAGTTTTGCAGAAGATGATAAAAATATTATTTCCAGACACATCTTGCTAGATAGTAGGCTAATTTTTTTTCTTTTGATTTTGATATCGATTATATTAAAGGTTATAATAATTCACTACCCGATTTTCTAACTTGGGAATTTTTGCAAACTCCGTGAGTGGCCCTTTTAGGGGTCGTGGTGGCAAAGGTCATGGGTAATCCCACTAAAGACCTGGAAAAGCTATTCTGATCAATGAAGATCAGTATCCTCCTTTACAGGATTATCAAGAATTTCTCGAATTAAGTTCTGAGAAAAGTGGAAAATTAAGTTCGCCAATAACTTTTGGCAATTCTAAAACTACTAAAAAGGTTTTGCAAACAACAGCACCAAAGTTCATTCCTAATAATAGGACTACTGAGTTTTTGTTAATCGTCAATGCAAATAAGAAGCTAATGAATTCACTATGGGAAATTAAGTCCCTTTATTTTGACATGCATAATTGTGTGGTCCAAGAAGGAAAATATCGCATCATATATGAGGCAATCCTCATTGAGACTAAATATGTGGTCATTAATATGAAATTAGTTATTGGGTCTAAATTATATCTATGTGGGTTGGAATTTTATTGATACATTATATTTGTGGGATTTATAGTCCTTAGTGAGTATTTTGGCTATTGGTTTGAATTTGGGTTCAGTTTGGAATTTATTTTGGTGCTAGGTCAGACTCGAGATGAGTTTAAAGTCCCCATTTGGTATAGATAATATGTGGATTTGGTTCTAGAGGTTATGTTACCCTTCGGGGTAAGTTTGGAGTTTATTAGACTATATTTTAGGCCCTTTTAATTGGGTGTGACACCCCGCCTAATTAATCCCGGGTGATCAGTCCTAAATCAAGTTAGAAAAGGTTTCTCAGTTGGTCCATTCTTAGCATCACTGTCGTCTTTTTTAATTACTAACCACCTAAGTGAGAAAAGTAGACTGGTGCCAATTTTTATCTTTCAATTAATTAAATAGAACTCATGCGGAACATAAAATAATACACAATCACAGTTAACTAAAATAACCATCCACAAATAAAATACCTAACCTAATAAACCATCGGTCCAAATATCCAATACAAGTAAAGATAAGAAGAAAATCTCAACAAGTCTAATACTGATAAATGAATTGTGAGCGACAAGCTCAGATAACTACTAAAGAGTCTCTACAAGAATGAAAGAAGGAGGTGTCTATCAAAAACCCCACAACATCCACATGTGCTACAGCAAAGGATACTTGGAATAGAGTCAAGCCTGGCGTCCCTATGGCTGGACACCTAAAAGGTTTTTTAAAAAATTTATAGCAAGGGTTAGTACCCAAAAACATTTGAAAACAATTAACAAATGATTAACTTGTAGTAATAAATAAATATGCATGCTCTTCATATTTTCGTTAGTGCCGCACTCTCTTGAGGACTTCCTCACCCCTCCTCTAATGTGCACTACTAACGCTTCCATTTAATTTACTAGGTCCTACGCTCCTGACCCAATACTTATTTTAACCCTTGAAATTTACCTACTCTAACCGAGTATGCCTTAATTCATGATTTTTAAGTTATTATAAACGTCAAACTTAATTAAATCATTACCCTTTTAATTTCATGTAACATTCACACCTGTTATGCACATAATACATTTTTCACTATGTATTAATTATCCCATATATAATTATTTACCTAATTATATATTTAATCATATTACAGTATTCACAAACATACTGAAATAACATTTAATACAAACTTTCGACCGAGTAAAAATACTCACAAAATATAAATTTTCCCAAGTGCTATCCCACTAGATGTATTCACATAACCTAGTTATCCAAGTTAGATTCCCTCACTAACTTAGTTTAACATACAAATTGGAGGCGGTCATATTCCTTCCCTGAAAGTGAGATGCCCCTCACCCATATAACGGACGCTATGACCTGGGATTATACTCGCCCTACTCCTCAAGCTAGGGGATTCATTCACTACGCGCAACCTCCCCCTATAGCACTAGAGTATATACTAATAATATTCAATCACTGATATTAATGCACACACACTATATATATACTATCACACTCCGTATATATATATATAAATATAAAATGTCCCGGCTACACCATGTACAAAATCCGTAACATAAGCCTATTTAATTTATTAGGAGTTTATGGTCCAACTCTAATTATTAATTAATTCACACATTAATTAATTAAGTCACCTTTGGTGTCGCCCCCACCATAAAATTGGACTTACTCTCGTAGTCCGAATTAACCTCACCCGAGTCTAAATTCCCGACTCTCGAATTATTTAGCCTTTACCTAAATAAGATTTATCTCTCGGTATTCCTCAACCGTTATCCCCGGACTTGTTCACTGCATCTATATTTAATCCTTTCGAACACCTTCCCAAAAATTCAACCTTAGTGTGACATACCTAATTTCTCCAAAACCCAACAAATTTAAATTATGATGTCACACTAAGTCGTCTCCAAATTCTAAATTAACTTTATTCACCATTAATTAGATTTAAAACCCATGTATAAATTTCTCACCAAATTAATTCATGGAAAAAGATTAAATTAAAATTTTCTTCATATAAAAGAAAACTGGGCGAACTGTCAAAATCTGCCGACCATCGATCGATCGACCCCAGACCTTCGATCGATCGATCGAGCAGGTCTTCGTCTTCTTCACGAAGACAGATTCTGCCATGGACGAGTTTCATAAAATCCTAACTCCTTCTACCAGCAATCTCAAGCCTTCTTAATAATAATACAAGTTAGGAACCTTATTAGGGACCTCCAGAATGCCCTCCAACGTTATTAATTCGTCCATTAACTACAATTTCTGAATTTGGGGAAATATTCATCTTTAATTCCTTACCCATTTACATCCCAAATTCCTTCACCAAATTCACTTATAATTATCCAGATATCATCCTACCAGATGTGTATCAATTTATAATATCAGATTTCTACAAGAATCCTCATTCAAATTCGTAAATCAGATTATTATTTTCAAAACCTCATGTTTATGCCATGAACACCCAAAACGAATTTTGATCAAATACATCACATGAATATGAATTGAAAAACAGATTCAATACTATTGCAAGTTATCCACTTGCCTTAGGTTTCGTAGTGTCTGATTCGGAGATGAATTCCAAGGTTGAAGATGATCCTTGTTGGCTCTCTAGTGATCCCAAAACTGCCTTTAACTGCTATTAGGGTTCCTTAATACACTTAGCCTTTTTCTAAAACTCTATCAGTCGTTTCCTTTCTTCTCCTAACTTAACAATTAACCTAAATCCCGTTTCTTGCCTAATGGGCCAAGCCCAAATGACCCAATTGCCCCCGTGTGGGCCCGGCTATGTCTAAAAATGGCCCGTGACCCGTTTACTACCCCCGGGTACACTTTTCCGACTATCTCGGCCCATTCGGACTCAACCATACACTCAGAATTGGCATCCAAATTAATTTATAAAAATACTTATCCCCCCACCCCTTTAGTCTATACCGACTCCCGGTTGAGATAAGTGCATACCCTGTCATTAATACTCGAAATGACTTAAATAATTGATTATTATTCACTTAGTAAATAAATTCCCGTAAATATTAACCATTCACTCCCCGATTAATATTTAAATAAAATTTCCCTAATTAATTCAATTAAAATTATGTCTCATAAGTAATTTTCAATTCCCGAATTAATTACATATTTAATGCATGAGAAATGCGGGGTGTTACATACTCCCCCCCTTACAAAGGAATTTCGTCCCCGAAATTAGGTCATACCTGTGATGAAAAGCTCTGGATATTGCTCCCTCATATCCTCCTCCCGCTCCCAGGTAGACTCGTCAATGTTGTGATGACCCCACTGTACTCTAACTCGTGGAACAACCTTGTATCGTAATTTCCGCTCGCTACGGTCTAGAATAGCCATCTGCCTCTCCTCATATGAGATGTCTGGCTATAAATCAGTTTCTTCGAGTGGAATGTGCCAGAAGGCCCTCTCGCTCCTGCGATATTTCTTTAGCGATGCCACATGGAACACGTCGTGTATCCGCTGAAGGTGCTCCGGTAATCCCAGCCTGTAGGCTACAGGCCCCACCCTCTCGATAAATAGGGAAAGGTCCCACGTACCTCGGTGCAAGATTACCCTTCTTTCCGAACCTCATCACCCCTTTCATAGGGGACACCCGGACTAATACCTGATCCCCAACCTCTAACTCCACATGTCTCCGTGAAGCGTATGCGTAACTTTTCTGCCTATCCTGAGCTATTCGAATCCTCCCTCGGATCAGCTCTATCTTGGCAGATGTCTCCTGAACAATTTCAAGCCCCAATAGTTTGTTGTCCCCCACCTCTAACCAACAAGCGGGTGAACGACAAGGTCTCCCGTATAGTGCCTCAAATGGTGACATGCCGATCGTGAATTGGTAAGTGTTGTTATACGCAAACTCTACGAGAGGGATATATTTCTCCCAACCTCCCCCAAAGTCTAGAATACACATTCTGAGCATATCTTCCAGCATCTGATTGACTCTCTCGGTCTGTCCGTCAGTCTGTGGGTGATAGGTTGTACTCAAACGTAACTCCGTGCCCATGGCCTCCTGAAAACTCTGCCAAAAGTGGGCCACAAATATCTTGTCCCTATCCGACATAATATTTATCGGTACCCCGTACAGCTTAACAATCTCTGCTATGAATAGCTGCGCATAACGCATCGTCTCAAAGTCTGTGCGAACCGGCAAGAAGTGGGCCACTTTGGTCAACCGATCCACAATGACCCGTATGGAATCGTGACCCTTCTGCGATGTCGGTAACCCTGTAATGAAGTCCATAGAGATGCTCTCCCACTTCCACAAGGGAATTTTAAGTGGCTGTAGCATCCCTGATGGTCTCTGATGGTCAACTTTCACAAGCTGACACGTGGCACATTTTGAAACAAACTCTGTTATGTCCCGTTTCATTCCTGCCCACCAATACTTCCTCCTCATATCTTGATACATCTTATCCCCACCGGGATGTACCGTGAATCTCGACCCATGAGACTCCGTCATAACAGCGTGCCTCAACTCCGCATCCTCTGGCACAATCAACCTCCCATTATGGCGTAAGCCTCCCTCCGAGCTGATCGAGTAACCCTCTGCTCCCTCAGCTAGCAACTGGCTCACCCTATCCCGGCAGGTCTGATCCTCTGCCTGAGCTTTCACAACCCGCATAATGATCTCGTGTGTGATGGATAATGCTGACATGCAAGCCCTGGCTACATCATCCTCGTATCTAAGTTCTCTCCACTTCGCTTTTTAGACTTCTGATATTTCCCCAGTCGGTCTCCGACTCAATGCATCTGCCACCACATTAGCCTTACCAGGATGATACTGAATATCAAACTGATAGTCTTTCATGAATTCTAGTCATCACCTCTGCCTCATATTCAGATCCTTCTGAGTGAAGAGATACTGAAGTGATTTGTGATCCATGAATAGCGTGAACTGCTCCCCCATGAGATAATGTCTCCATATCCTCAAAGCAAAAATGACTGCTGCTAACTCTAGGTCGTGAGTGGGGTAATTCCTCTCGTGGGTCTTTAGCTTCTTGAACGCATAAGCTATAGCCCTTTCCTCTTGCTGAAGCACACCCCCAAGTCCCTGTAAGGATGCGTCAGTGTAAACCCGATACTCTAATCCTCCTTTTGGCAATGCAAGCACGGGTGCAGATGTCAACTTTTCCTTTAACTCGTCGAAATCTAATTGACAATGATCATTCCAAGTGAAAGGTACCCCTTTCCGGGTCAGATTCGTCAAAGGGCCCGCAATCTTTGAGAATCCTTTGATGAACCGTCTGTAATAATCGGCCAACCCCAGAAAACTGTGCACTTCAGTCGGTGTCGTGGGCTATCCCCAATCCCTCACCGCTGATACTTTACTTGGATCCATCGTAATACCCCGGTCTAACACCACGTGTCGAAGAAACTGAACCTCCCGTAGCCAAAATCCACACTTACCGAATTTGGCATAGAGCTGGTGATCTCGCAAAGTCTGTAACACTATACGCAGGTGCTCTGCGTGCTCCTCCTCGGTACGCGAGTAGATCAGGATGTCATCAATGAACACGATAACAAACTGAACGAGAAACTCCCTGAAGACTCTGTTCATGAGGTCCATGAACACTGTTGGTGCATTGGTGAGCCCGAATGGCATCACCCTGAACTCATAAGATCCATATCGCGACAGGAAAGCGGTCTTCAGAACATCCTCCTCTCGGATACGTAGTTGATGATACCCTGACCTCAAGTCGACCTTAGAGAAATAAGACCCCCCTCTCAACTGGTCAAATAGGTCGTCAATCCTAGGCAACGGATACTTATTCCGAATTGTGGCCTTATTCAGCTCTCTATAGTCCACGTATAACCGTAGTGAGCCATCTCACTTTTTCACAAACAACACCGGTGCACCCCACGGCGATGTACTTCGTCGAATGAAACCCTGCCCCAGAAGCTACTGAATTTTCTCCCTCAACTCACGCATCTCTGAAGGGGCCATACGATATGGGGCCCGAGCAATCGGCCTCGTCTCCGGTGCTAAGTCGATCACAAATTCGATTTCCCTGCTAGGTGGCAATCCTGGTATCTCCTAAAACACATCCTCAAAGTCTCTCACCACTGGGATTGAGTCCAATGGAATAGCCACCTCCTATGAAGTTTCCTCCTCAATGTAATACAAGTGTGTACGTGACCCTCCCTCAGGTAGCGGCATTGTTATTAAAAACATTTCCTGCCCTGGAATGGAGAACACGATGGTCCTCTCGTAGCAATCCACCGTTGCCCGATAACCTGCCAACCAATCCATACCTAAAATGACATCGTACCCCTCCATATCCAACACTAAGAGGTCCGCTGCTAAACTAAGTCTCCCAATCAAAATGTCCACACCCCGACAAATCGAGTGAATCGTAGCCCCGCTGCCTACTGGCGACTCTACACACATCCGAAGACTACTCGCGGTCTCTAGTAGTCCGACCCATTTAGCAAAATTTAATTTAATGAATGAATGTGATTCTCCCGTATCAAAAAGAATACTACCCTTATAACCATTAATGAGAAACATACCCTCAACTGCTGGCGGTGCTTACTGCGTCGGGGGATTGGGAACATCCCGGACGTTATACACACGTCCGTAGTGCATCTGCCCCTGCTGAGGTGGGGCGGGTAGGGCTACTGCTGCTGGCGGTAACTGTCCTCGTTGCCCCTGTTGGGCCTCCTGCTGTTGACCTCTGCCCCTATGTGGGCACTCCCTCTTGAAATGCCCTGGTTGGCCACAGACAAAACAACGTTTCTGACCATCCCACTGTCGTTGGCCCTATTGGCCCTGACGCGGCTGACCCTGGCCCTGCTGGCCTCCCCCATTGTTCCCTTGGCCCTGACGGCCCTGAAGAACTTGCTGCTGCTGATTCGGGCCTGGCTGCCCCTGCCTGAACCCCTGTCCTCCTGGTCGAAACCCACCAGGCTTAAACTTCTTAGCCTGATTCCCTTGCTGACTGCCCGCCAGCTGCTGAGCACCACTTGTGTCACTACTAGTAACGGCCTTGCCCTGTTGACTCGGCTCTCCTGTTCTCTTGCTCCCCTTCGCATGGAATCGATGATCCTGGCAATGTACAAGTGCGGCATTAACGACGTCTGTATACGTCACTAATGTCGGATTCCCAATCAAGTGTTGCCTGATTCACCACGCTAAACCGTCCATAAACCTCGATTTCTTCCTCTCCTCATCGCTCACCTCATTTGGCACAAAGTTTGACAAACGGGTGAACTCTTCCTCGTAGTCTTCCACTGATCGGTCACCCTGAACTAAATCACTGAATTTCTTTCTCATCTCAGTCTCTACTGCTGGTGGAAAGTATTTGCGGTCAAACCACACCCAAAACTCTTCTATCGGCATCAAGTCTTGCTCCTCGGCGGTGGTAACTGACTCCCACCACTGTAAGGCTGCCCCCGACAGACGAAAGGTAGCAAGCATTTGTTTCTGTACCTCGGTACACTCTAGCATGTGCAGATGGCGCTGAATGTTCTTCTTCCAGTCACAGGCCTCTACTACATCTGTGCTACCCCGAAACTCAGGTGGGTGACCCTTCTGGAAGGTCTCCGTAACTCTCTGCCAAGATGGTGGCCCCACTGGAACCTGAACTGCTGGTGCCACTGGAGGAGGTGCCTGGGGCTGTGGAAAGTGAGCTGCCATAGCTCGCATTGCTGTCTCGACTGCCTGTGCCACTATCACTTCCACCTGAGTAGTGGAAATCAACTCGGGCGGGGGTGGTGGTGGCGGTACATGTGGCTCCTGGTGAGCCTCCCTAATTTCATCCCTAGCCTCAGCCCTCTTCGCTCTCAGTCTCCTCGGTGGCATCTGAAATAGATTAAATTGCATAAGTACACAGTTTACACAAAAATATTCAAAGCAGAAATACGATATCTCACAAGCGGAAAATGAATCAACAGTCCTAATAATAGGGCTCTACAACAAACGCGTGTTACGCTGAAACGTAGAAAACAGCACAGATCATAAGGGCACTAGAACCTGATGCTCTGATACCATCTGTGACACTCCGCCTAATTAATCCCGGGTGATCAGTCCTAAATCAAGTTAGAAAAGGTTTCTCAGTTGGTCCATTCTTAGCATCACTGTCGTCTTTTTTAATTACTAACCACCTAAGTGAGAAAAGTAGACTGGTGCCAATTTTTATCTTTCAATTAATTAAATAGAACTCATGTGGAACATAAAATAATACACAATCACAGTTAACTAAAATAACCATCCACAAATAAAATACCTAACCGAATAAACCATCGGTCCAAATATCCAATACAAGTAAAGATAAGAAGAAAATCTCAACAAGTCTAATACTGATAAATGAACTGTGAGCGACAAGCTCAGATAACTACTAAAGAGTCTCTACACGAATGAAAGAAGGAGGCATCTATCAAAAACCCCACAACATCCACATGTGCTGCAGCAAAGGATACTTGGAATAGAGTCAAGCCTGGCGTCCCTGTGGCTGGACACCTAAAAGGTTTTTAAAAAATTTTATAGCAAGGGTTAGTACCCAAAAACATTTGAAACATTTAACAAATGATTAACTTGCAGTAATAAATAAATATGCATGCTCTTCATATTTTAGTTAGTGTCTCACTCTCTTGAGGACTTCCTCACCCCTCCTCTAATGTGCACTACTAACGCTTCCATTTAATTTACTAGGTCCTACGCTCCTGACCCAATACTTATTTTAACCCTTGAAATTTACCTACTCTAACCGAGTATGCCTTAATTCATGATTTTTAAGTTATTATAAACATCAAACTTAATTAAATCATTACCCTTTTAATTTCATATAACATTCACACATGTTATGCACATAATACATTTTTCACTATGTATTAATTATCCCATATATAATTATTTACCTAATTATATATTTAATCATATTACAGTATTCACAAACATACTGAAATAATATTTAATACAAACTTTCAACCGAGTAAAAATACTCACAAAATATAAATTTTCCCAAGTGCTATCCCACTAGGTGTATTCACATAACCTAGTTATCCAAGTTAGATTGCTCACTAACTTCGTTTAACATACGAATTGGAGGCGGTCATATTCCTTCCCTGAAAGTGAGATGCCCCTCACCCATATAACGGACGCTATGACCTGGGATTATACTCGCCCTACTCCTCAAGCTAGGGGATTCATCCACTACGCGCAACCTCCCCCTATAGCACTAGAGTATATACTAATAATATTCAATCACTGATATTAATGCGCACACACTATATATATACTATCACACTCCGTATATATATATAAATATAAATGTCCCGGCTACACCATGTACAAAATCTGTAACATAAGCCTATTTAATTTATTAGGAGTTTATGGTCCAACTCTAATTATTAATTAATTTGCACATTAATTATTTAAGTCACCTTTGGTGTCGCCCCCACCATAAAATTGGACTTACTCTCGTAGTCCGAATTAACCTCACCCGAGTCTAAATTCCCGACTCTCGAATTATTTAGCCTTTACCTAAATAAGATTTATCTCTCGGTATTCCTCAACCGTTATCCCCGGACTTGTTCACTACATCTATATTTAATCCTTTCGAACACCTTCCCAAAAATTCAACCTTAGTGTGTCACACCTAATTTCCCCAAAACCCAACAAATTTAAATTATGATGTCACACTAAGTCGTCTCCAAATTCTAAATTAACTTTATTCACCATTAATTAGATTTAAAACCCATGTATAAATTTCTCACCAAATTAATTCATGGAAAAAGATTAAATTAAAATTTTCTTCATATAAAAGAAAACTGGGCGAACTGTCAAAATCTGCCGACCATCGATTGATCGACCCCAGACCTTCGATCGATCGATCGAGCAGGTCTTCGTCTTCTTCACGAAGACAGATTCTGCCATGGACGAGTTTCATAAAACCCTAACTTCTTTTACCAGCAATCTCAAGCCTTCTTAACAATAATACAAGTTAGGAACCTTATTAGGGACCTCCAGAATGCCCTCCAACGTTATTAATTTGTCCATTAACTACAATTTCTGAATTTGGGGAAATATTCATCTTTAATTCCTTACCCATTTACATCCCAAATTCCTTCACCAAATTCGTTTTCAATTATCCAGACATCATCCTACCAGATGTGTATCAATTTATAATATCAGATTTCTCCAAGAATCCTCATTCAAATTCGTAAATCAGATTATTATTTTCAAAACCTCGTGTTTATGCCATGAACACCCAAAACAAATTTTGATCAAACACATCACATGAATATGAATTGAAAAACAGATTCAATACTATTGCAAGTTATCCACTTTCCTTAGGTCTCGTAGTGTCTGATTCGGAGATGAATTCCAAGGTTGAAGATGATCCTTGTTGGCTCTCTAGTGATCCCAAAACTGCCTTTAACTGCTATTAGGGTTCCTTAATACACTTAGCCTTTTTCTAAAACTGTATCAGTCGTTTCCTTTCTTCTCCTAACTTAACAATTAACCTAAATCCCGTTTTTTGCCTAATGGGCCAAGCCCAAATGACCCAATTTCCCCCCGTGTGGGCCTGGCTATGTCTAAAAATGGCCCGTGACCCGTTTACTACCCCCGGGTACACTTTTCCGACTATCTCGGCCCATCCGGACTCAAACGTATACTCAGAATTGGCATCCGAATTAATTTATAAAAATACTTATCCCCCCACCCCTTTAGTCTATACCGACTCCCGGTTGGGATAAGTGCATACCCTGTCATTAATACTCGAAATGACTTAAATAATTGATTATTATTCACTTAGTAAATAAATTCCCGTAAATATTAACCATTCACTCCCCGATTAATATTTAAATAAAATTTCCCTAATTAATTCAATTAAAATTATGTCTCACAAGTAATTTTCAATTCCCGAATTAATTACATATTTAATGCATGAGAAATGTGGGGTGTTACATTGGGTTTCAACCCAGCACTATTGATACCTACGGGTTTAGCATTATAAACTATAATACCCCGTATTTCTGCGTATCTGAATTTAATTAATTCGGTAATTAATTCGCTTTATTTTAAATTATACATAATATTAATCGAGAGAACGAAGTAATAATTAATCTTATGAACTAAAATTACTAAGTGAATAGTAAATAAAGAATAGAAATTATTACGCATAATAGCGAGTCATATTGGCGTAATTAGATTTTATCTCAATTGAGAGTCGCGTGTAGACAAATTGGTGTCGAGATAGTATAATTGTGTAGGGTGACTCGAATGATGACTTCGAGGTCACGGATGACTCCGTAAGGGTCAAAATAGTATATCTGGGGGGTGTCGATTGGGTCCTGGAGCATATTTAAGCTAAATCAGCACCGTATAGAGGCGTTTTAGTCATTTGGGAAATGAGGGTTAGGAGACCTATGAATTTTTAACTCATTTATCAAATATTAGATAGAAGGGAATAGGGTTAGAAACTCAAAATACAAAGGGAGACCATTAGAGAAGAAAGGGAGATAGTTCTTGGAGCTTTTGAAGAAATTCTTGGAGCTTTCATCTTATTCTTGAACCACAAACAACATGGGAGGGAGAATTAGAGGAGGAAACAATCAAACCCAGCTTGTTAATTTCGAAATCAAACCCTACTGATCAAAGGCAAGTGTTTATTGAAAATTCTTTTGAGGTTATAATGCCCATGTTGTTAGGCTTTCATTATAATTTGATTAAATTGATATTCTTGGAAGAAAAGAATAATTTAAATGCATGTTTGGGTAGGAATTTCATGTAGAATGATTTGATATATGTAGAGGATGGGAAATTATAGATTTTGTGTTAATAATCATGAATTTAACCTAGGTTCATGTTAAATATTAATTGAAAAAGTGGAAACCTAGGGTTTTGAGGAATAAAGGATTCAATCCGTTCTTGAATGAAAATCGTAATGTTTTGATGTAAAACATGACGTTAGAAACTATCCTTATACATGTGGAAAGGGTTTGGGACAATTGGTTTAGATTTTAGTTGAGAAACATGTAAGTGGTGTGAATGATAATGGTGAAAAATGCAACTTCACAAGGAAGAAGACGACCTGATACTTTGCAAATCGATTCAGCCCTATTAGATTTGCCAATTTTGCTTAATTAAGCCTCGAAACTTCGCATGAATAATTGGGTGATCATTGGGGCCTCTTTAAATCATTATGGGGGATCTATGGGATTATAGTAGGACTTTGATAAGGGTGTGTGGTAGCATTATGGAGAGAGTTAGGTTTAGAACTATCTGGGGGTTAAATCGTAATGTAATTGATTCGATAGAATAGGAATAGAATTTCGGAAAAGTGTGGGTGAGCCTATTGTACAAACCAGTAGGGTAAGGAAGACTTAGCTACTGAAATAAAATAAGGGGTAACTAGGGCCCTTATAGTATAGAATGATACTTTATTTAATTTGATAGTGAGAAAAATCATAAATTGAAAGTACGGTGAGTATTCTAGTGATATATACTACATACAAGGTATAATAACTAGGTTGTGTGAATACCTACTAGATATATATAGGTCGTGTGTGTGCCTATTATATGATTGATTGTTGTAAGTGAGCATACCTACATTTCTTGCTATCACGAAGGTTCCCGCGCAGTGGGCGATCCCACTTTGTCGATTCCAGGGAGGTCTGGATTTATGTCCCAGGACATAGAACTTAGGGCGGCCCACTATGTGTCATGTATTAGTGGGACCGGCATGTCATTTGGGTACGTTAAGTATTTGCGTAGCCCAAAGGCTTAGAAATATGTTCGCCTCCCTTACTTGTTATTAATTTTGGGTTTGAGGAGACATACCGAACCAATAATCCTTATTTTAGTACGAGAGGTACACGGACTGATAGCGGAGTATGCCTATTTGTTATAGTGGTCCTTTTGAGAGACATCGTAATTATATATATTTGTGAGAAAAATATATATAACCATTCGACTAATTCTACTTACGGGTGATATAGACAAATTTATAGTATGCATATAAATAATGGATTAAGTAGTGAAACTTAATTAAATGATTAACTGACCAGAGACAGATAATATTATTAACACAGGAGATATGTTAATTCGGATAGCGTACTGTATGGGCGGTACGGGGGACTTATATGTGTCGATAGTTCAATTATATACTTATGTCTACTTAGCTTGGGTAGTATGGCTAGGTGGACTAAGTAGAAATGTTAGGCTTGCACAATAGATGAGAGGTGAGGAAACTCAAGGGAGTGTACGTGTACATAACATGTGTAATCAATAACTGATTTTTAAATTGTGATAAATACTTGCAAAATATCTTGGGTTCTAACCCTTGTTATAAATCTTTTTCAAAACCTTTTAGGTGTCCAGCCACAGGGATGCCAGACTTGACGATCCATTCCAGAGGCGATTAGATGCAGCACTATGGAGGCTTGCAGGAGTTGCTTTGACGCATCTATCATTTATTCCTAGTGTAGGTTTTCATTTAAGTATCTCATTTGGGCATGTTGCCCCAATCAGACGTTATTTATTTTGGTTATTCATTTCAGACTTGTAGAAAGATTTATTTTCCTATTTGTTGGATTATTGTTTGGGTTGGATTTTTAGCCAATAGTTTATTTGGCAAGACATTATTCATTTATTTATTTCATTGTGATGATTGAGACTATATTAATGGTGTGAATGTTTTAATTTATTTTTTGCGTATTATTATCAATTGTTTAATGACAGATAAAATTTTAACACCGACTGAATTAACTAGTAGGTGGTTAGTAATTAATACGGTTTTCGACAATGATGGTGAGAATTTACCAAATAAGAAATATCTTTTAATTAATAAAAGACTGATCACCCGGTATTTAATTAGGCGGGGTGTCAAAGATGGTATTAGAGCATCAAGTTCTAGTGTCCATAGGATTTGTATGGCTTATTACGATTTATGCATACCGTTCTTTTAATATAGAACCCTATTATTAGGACTATTTCTTTTATCTTTACGTATTTGAGATAACGTGCTTCTACTATTAAACATTTTATATACTGTGTACTTATACAATTCGATTTATTTTCAAATGCCATCGAGGAGAGAGTGAGCATCTAGGGTAGAGGCCATGGATGAGCTGAGAGAGGCTCACCAGGAGCCAAAGGAGGTGCCTCAGCAACAGCCACCACCAGAGATGATCTCGACGGCCTAGGTGGTAGAGATTGTGGCACAGGCGGTTAATGCAGTGATGACAGCTATGGCCGCGCATTTCCCACAGACCCAGCCGCAGTAGCCAAAGGCACCGGTCATTCAGGCCCAGACAGGGCCATTTACTTTACAGAGAGTCAGAGAGACTTTTAAGAAGGGCCACCCGCCCGCATTTTAGGGTAGTTTTGATATGGTGGAGGCGTGTTAGTGGAAAAAGAATATACACCGCCATCTGCGCATGGTGGAGTGCAGTGAGACACAGAATCAAAAGCTACTTTCGGACTTACTGGGGTGGCACTACAGTGGTGGGAGTCAGTGACCACTGTTGAGGAGAGAGATTCGATGATGATTACTGAGTTCTGGGTACAATTTGACCGCAAGTACTTTTCACTAGCAGTGGTGACCGAAATGGGGAATAAATTTAATAAGGTGTCGTAAGGTGGCCGCTCCGTAGCAGAGTACGAGGAGGATTTCACCCATCTGGCTAATTTTGTGCCAGACAAGGTGAGCAATGAGGAGAAAAAAAAGCAAAGTTTATGAATGGATTAGCTTGGAGGATCAGGCAGCACTTGATCGGCAACCCCGCATTGGTGACGTATGCAGATGTCGTCAATGCTGCTTTATTACACTGCCAGGACCATTACTTCCACTTGAAGGGAAGCAAATGAGGAGATGAGCCGAGATAGCCAAGCAAGGCCATAGGGGGTGGTGTTAGCAGAGCAACACAGTAGGCAAGTAGAAAGTAGGGGTAGGATTCCCGATAGGGGGATCATGCCAAGAGGTTTAGGTCAGGAGGATATTGGCAAGAGGGCCAGGGGTACAGACAAGGTCAGCAGGGCCCTAATTAGCAGAAATAGGTTCCTCAGTGCTCAGGGAACCATGGAGGTGGCCAGCAGGGCCAGGGTCATCAGGGACAGCATCAGGGCCAGTAGGGACAGAGGCAGAGATCGTTTTGGGGATAGTGTTTTATTTATGGCTAACAAGGTCATAAGAGGAAAGATTGCCCACATATGGGTCGGGTACAGCAGCAGGGTACCCAACAAGGGCAGCCGGCTCCATTACCTCTAGTACCAGCACCAACACTAGCACCACAGCAGTAGGTTCAGATGCACTACGGGCGTGTATATAACGTCCACGACATGCCTATTCCGCCAGCCCCTCGGGCGCCTCCAGCAGTCGAGGGTACATTTTCTATTCATGGGCATGAGGGTAGGATTCTTTTTTATACGAGCGCGTCAAAATCCTTTACTTCCACTAGATTTTCACAGGTCCTATGTGCATGGAGTCACCGTTGGGTAGTGGATCACTTATACACTCAGTATGTAGAGGAGTGGATATTATTATTGGGAGTATGTTCTTAGTAGTGGATCTTCTAGTATTAGACAAAGAGGGATACGATGGCATCCTAGGTATGAATTGGTTGGCAGGATACAGGGCGATAGTATATTGATACGAGAGAACCATAGTGTTCTCCATTCCGGGTTAAGAGATGTTCTTGGTGGCGATGCCTCTTCCTGAGGGAGGGTCATGCACCCACATATATTATATTGAGGAGGAGAACTCGTAGGAGATAGTGATTCCGATAGACTCGACTCTAGTGGTGAGGGATTTAGAGTATGTATTTAAGGAGATACAGGTGTTACCACCCAACTGAGAGATTGAGGTTGTGATCGACCTAGGATCGAGTATGAGACCGATTGCCCGAGCACCATATCACATGGCCACTGTAGAGATACGAGAGTTGAGGGAGAATATTCAGCAGTTATTGGGGTAGGATTTCATTCGGCGGAGTACATCGCCTTGGGGTGCGCCTCAGTTATTTGTGAAGAAGAGGGACGGTTCACTTCATTTCTGTGTGGATTATAGGGAGCTGAACAAGGTCATGATATGGAATAAATATTCATTGTCGAGGATTGATGACCTATTTGATCAGTTAAGAGTGGCTACTAACTTCGCAATTATTGATTTGAGATCGGGTTATCACCAGCTACGTATTCGGGAGGAGGATGTTCCCAAGATCGCTTTCTTATCGCGGTACGGGTCGTACGAGTTCAGGGTTCACCAACGCACTAGCAGTGTTCATATATCTCATGAATAGAGTATTCAGGGAGTTCTTGGACCAGTTCGTGATCATATTTATAGAAGACATTCTGGTTTACTCTCCTACTGGGGATGATCATGCAGAGTATCTGCATAGGGGCTTGTAGACACTTTGGGATCATGAGTTGTATTCCAAATTCAAAAAGTGTGGATTTTGGCTACGAAAGCTGTAGTTTCTTGGCCACATCGTATCTGATCGGGGTATTACTATTGATCCGAGTATGGTATCGGCGGTGATGGAGTGGGGACAACCCACGACAACAACAGAGATTTATAGATTCTTGGGTTTGGCTGGGTATTATCATTGCTTTATTAAGGGATTTTTGAAGATTGTGGGTCAACTGACGAACTTGACTCGCAAGGGAGTACCATTTTTGTGGAGTGACCACTTTCAGCTGGCCTTCGATGAGCTGAAGGAGAAGTTGATGTCAGCGCTATTACTTGCATTGCCTAGGAGTGTGGGTGGAGTATCGGGTCTACACGGATGCATCCCTACAGGGACTTGGGGGTGTATTGCAGCAGGATGAGAGGGCCATAGCTAATGCATTTCTAAAGATTAATCCCCGTGAGTAAAATTACCCAACCCATGACCTTAAGTTAGTAGCGGTAGTATTTTCCCTAAGTATATGGAGGAATTATCTATTGGGAGAGAAGTTTATATTGTCCATGGATCATAAGTCACTTCAGTATCTCTTCACACAGAAGGATTTGAATATGAGGTAGATGCGGTGGATAGAATTCGTGAAGGACTACCAATTTGATATACAGTATAATCCTGGTAAGGATAACATGGTAGAAAACATGTTGAGCCAGAGACGCACTAGGGATTTGGAAAAGATCTGGAAGGAAAAGTGGAGTGAGCTTCGACACGATGATGAGGTTTCCAGAGTGTGCATTCCAATTTTAACTATCACTCCCGAGATAATTGTGCGAGTAGTGAAAGCACATAAAGAGGATCCATACTGTCAGCACAGAGTGAGGCACTTATTAACTGAGGGTGTAGAGTCTTACTCGATCAGCTTTGAGGGAGGCTTACGTTTCAATAGGAGGTTAGTTGTGCCAGAGGATGATGACTTGAGGCATGCAGTGATGACTGAGTCGCACAGATCGAGGTTTGAGGTACATACTGATGTGGATAAGATGTACTAGGAAATTAGGGGACAGTATTGGTGGGTTGAGATGAAGCGAGACATAGCAGATTTGTCTCAAAGTGTGTCACCTGTCAGTTAGTTAAGGTAGACCATCAAAGACCTTCAAGGATGCTACAGCCAATGGAGATTCTCGGGTGGAAGTGGGAGAGTATCTTGATGGACTTTATTATGGGACTGCCGACTTCACAGAAGGGTCACCACTCCATTTGGGTGATAGTGGATAGGCTGACCAAGGTGGCCTATTTCTTGTCGGTCTGCACCGACTACGAGACGAGTCAGTATGCGCAGTTGTTCATTGCAGAAATAGTTAAGCTGCATGGGGTGACGATTAATATTGTGTTGGATAGAGACAAGATCGTTGTGTCTCACTTCTGGCAGAGCTTTCAGGAGTCCATGGGTACAGACTTGCGATTGAGTACCGCTTATCACCCACAGATAAACGGGCAGACTGAGAGGGTTAATTAGATGTTGGAGGACATGTTGAGGATGTGCATTCTGGATTTCGGGGGAGGATGGAACAAATATCTTTAATTAGTAGAGTTTTATTATACCAACTCCTACCAATTTACCATCGGTATGGCACCATTTGAGACGCTTTATGGGAGACCTTGTCGTTCACCCCCTTGATGCTTAGAGGTGGGGGACAATAAGCTATTGGGGCCAGAGATGATACAAGAGACGACTGCTAAGATCATAATGATTCGAGGACGTATTTGAATGGCCCAGGACTGGTAGAAGAGTTATACTGATGCAGACCGGAGGCATGTGGAGTTAGAGTTTAGGGACTAGGTATTGATACGGGTGTCTCCCATAAGGGGGATCATGAGATTTGTCAAGAAGGGTAAGCAAGCGCCAAGATACGTGGGACATTTCCTGATTATTGAGATAGTGGGATTAGTGGCATATAGATTGGTATTACCTCAGCATCTTCAGCGGATACACGATGTGTTCCATGTAGCGTCACTGAAGAAGTATAGGAGCGAGAGAGATTTCTGGCATGTTTCACTCGAGGAGATTGATTTTCATCCAGATGTCTCGTATGAGGAGAGACCCGTGGCTATTATGGATCGTAGTGAGTGTGAGCTGCGGTCTAAGGTGGTGCCACTAGTCAGAGTTCAGTAGGGACACCACAGTGTTGATGAGTGTACGTGGGAGTGGGAGTGGGAGGATGACATGCGAGAGCAGTATCCAGAGTTATTCACCGCAATTATGACCAAATTTCGGGGACGAAATTCCCTGTAAGGGGGGACGTATGCAATACCCCGTATTTCTGCGTATTTAAATATAATTAATTCGGTAATTAATTTTTTTTATTTTAAATTACATGAAATATTAATTGAGAGAAAGAAATAATGATTAATATTATGAACTAAATTTACTAAGTGAATAATAAATAATGTATGGAAATTATTACGCGTAACAGCGAGTGATATTGGCGTAATTAGATTTTATCTCAATTGAGAGTCGCATGTAGACAAATTGAGGTTGAGTTAGTATAATTGTGTAGGGTGACTCGGATGATGATTTTGAGGTCATATATGACTCCGGAAGGGTCTAAATAGTCAAAATAATATACCTGGGGTGTCGATTGGGTCCCGGGGCATTTTTAGGCTAAACCGACACCGTATAGGGGCATTTTAGTCATTTGGGAGATGAGGGTTAGGAGACCTACGAATTTTTAACTCCTTTATCATATATTTGATAGAGGGGTCTAGGGTTAGAAACTCAAAATACAAAGGGAGGCCATTAGAGAAGAAAAGGAGATAGTTGTTAGAGCTTTTGAAGAAATTCTTAGTGCTTTCATCTTATTCTTGCACCACAAACAACTTGGGAGGGAGAATTGGAGGAGGAAACAATCAAACCCAACTTTTTAATCATGAAATCAGACCCTACTGATCAAAGGCAAGCCATATTATTAAGGTTTCATTAGAATTTGATTAAATTGATATTCTTAAAAGAAAAGAACAATTTAAATGCATGTTTGGGTAGGAATTCCATGTAAAAGAATTTGATATATGTAAAGGATAGGAAATCATAGATTATGTGTTAATAATCACGAATTTAATCTGGGTTCATGTTTAATATTAATGGAGAATGTGGAAATCTAGGGTTTTTTTAGGAATAAAGGATTCAATCCGTTCTTGAAGGAAAATCGTAATGATGTGACGTTAAAATTACGTTGGGAACTGTCCTTATACATGTGGAAAGGGTTTGAGACAATTGGTTTAGAGTTTGGTGGAGAAACATGTAAGAGGTGTGAATGATAATGGTGAAAAAAAGAAACTTCGCAAAGAAGAAGACAACCTGCTACTTTGCGAATCAATTCGGCCCTGTCAGATTCGCCCATTTTGTTTATTTAAATCATTATGAGGGATCTACGGAATTACAGGGGGACCTTGATAAGGGCATCTGGTATCCTTATGGAGAGAGTTAGGGCTAGAACTATCTCGGGCTTAAATCGCAATGTACAAACTAGTAGGGTAAGGAAGACTTAGCTACTGAAATAAAATAAGTTGTAACTAGGGCCCTTAGAGTAGAGAATGATACTTCATTAAATGTGATAGTTAGAAAAATCGTAAATTATAAGTACGATGAGTATTCGAGTGATATATACTACGTACGAGGTATAATAATTAGGTTGTGTGAATACCTACTGGATATATATATATATATATCAAGGTTCTAAAAAACGCGGGGCGTGATCGAGGCATGGAGGCCAAGCCTTAAGCCTTAGAAGCCTAGGTGGGCCTTAGATGTAAAAAGGCGTGAAAAGGCATTTAGGCCTTCTTAATATATTTTAATATTTTTTAACCATAACAAGGCTATTAAAATACTAAAATTTTACATATCATAAAAATATGTCTGAATATATGCAAATTAAAATACTATTTGAATATTTTGGATGAGATAATGGTCCGGTTAGTAAAAAAATTCTTTAAAAGGCGATATCGTTTCACTAAAGCATTGTTGTTTTTAGAAAAAAGTGTGCCTTAAAGGTTTTACCAAGAATAAGGCATAAAAATATTAAGGCGGGGCGTTTCTCCCAACCCTTAAGTCTAGGTGGGTTTTTTAGAATAATGATATATATATAGATCATGTGTGTGCCTATTATATGATTGATTGTTGTACGTGAACATACCTACGCGGCTTGCTATCACGTAGGTTCCTGTGCAGTGGGCGATCCCACCTTACCGATTCCAAGCACGTCTAGATTTGTGCCCCAGGACATAGAACTTAGGGTATCCCACTATGTGTCATGTATTAGTGGTCCTGGCATGTTGTTTGGGTACATTAGGTATGTGCGTAGCCCAAAGGATTATAACTATGTTCGCCTCCATTGCTTGTTATTGATTCTGGGTTCAAGGAGACATACCAAACCAATAGTCCTTATTTTAGTACGAGAGGTACATGGACTGATAGCAGAGTATGCCTATTTGTTATGGTGGTCCTTTTGAGAGACATCGTAATTATATATATTAGTGAGAAAAATATATATAACCATTCGACTAATTCTACTTACGGGTGATAGTAGACAAATTTATAGTATGCATATAAATAATGGATTAAGTAGTGAAACTTAATTAAATGATTAACTAACTAGAGACAGAGAATTGTACTGATAATATTATTAACATACGACATATGTTAATTTGGATAGCGTACTGTATGGACGGTATGGGGGACTTATAAGTGTCGATAGTCCAATTAGATACTTATGTCTACTTAGCTTGGGTAGTATGGCTAGGTGGGATAATTAGAAATATTAGACGTGCACAATAGATAAGGGGTGAGGAAACTCAATGGAGTGTATGTTTACATAACATGTGTAATCAATAACTAATTTTTAAATTGTGATAAATACTTGCAAAATATTTTCAAAATGATTTGGGATCTAACCCTTGCTATAAATATTTTTCAAAATGTTTTAGGTGTCCAGCCAAAGGGATGTCAGACTTAACGATCAATTCCAGAGGAGATTAGCTGCAGTATTATGGAGGCTTGCAAGACTGCTTAGACGCATCTATCATTCATTCCTAGTGTAGGCTTTTATTCCAGTATCTCAGTTGGGCATGTTGCCCCAATCAGACGTTATTTATTTTGGTTATTCATTTCAGACTTGTAGCGAGATTTATTTTCCTATTTGTTGGATTATTGTTTGGGTAAGATTTTTAGCCGATGGTTTATTTGACTAGACGTTATTCATTTATTTATTTCATTGTGATGGTTGAGACTATATTAATGGTGTGAATGTTTTAATTAATTTTTCGCATATTATTATCAATTGTTTAATGACAGATAAAATTTTGACACCGGCTTAATTAACTAATAGGTGGTTAGTAATTAATACGTTTTTCGATAATGATGCTGGGAATGAACCAAATGAGAAACCTCTTTTAATTAATAAAGGACCGCTCACCCAGTATTTAATTAGGTGGGGTGTCACATAAACCTCATTATTTGAACTCAAACACTATTATAACTCAAATTGGGAGATCTAGAAATTGAAAGAGACTTGGAGAAGAAGAAAAAGGAAGATTTCAAGGGATTCTTTAAAGATTGTTAGAGGAAGAATGCAATATCCATAACCAATCAAGTTAGGTATTCACAATCCACTTTTCTCCTTTCATTTGAATTAACTATGTTTAAATTCATTTAAAATCTATTGTGAAATTATTATTCATTGGGAGAAATCAGATTTATATGTTGGGATTAACAAATTAATTGTTGGAGAGATTTATTTGAAGTTATAAACATGAACCCGAGGTTTTGTAGGTACTATTATGTAAATTTGGGTTTAGAATGCGAATTTTATAGGTTAGAATTAAATTTATATACCTATTCATGTTAAAAAAAATAAATCTCTTCTGTTTATCATAGTATTTGAGATTTAACTATGGAGAATTAATAATTTGAGGACCATAATCATAAACATAGGGTTCTTGTTGAATATATGTAAACTGGGTTGAAATAAGGACTTTAATCTTTTAAGTTTAAATTTTGAAAACTTACTATGTTAAAATTATCAAACCCTAATTATTATTGGATCAATTATTGGTGAATAATTCATTTAGAATTAGGTTTAGATCAAGTTTGAGGATGAAAGTTCATATGTTTGATTTTTTGTGTTCGAAGTTGCTGCTATAGGACCTGAATCGATTTGGCCCTAAGTTAGATCAATTCCGACCCGCAATTGGATTTGGTATTGATTAAAATCTATTTGGACTCGTGAATTGAGTCAATTATGAGCCGAATTGATTTGGTCATGGCAGTGTTTCTAGTTTTGCCTTTTGAAGGTGTGTTGACCCGTTTAAATCGTAGTTTTATTTTATAACTTACGTAAACCTTTAGAGATAGTTTATGTCTAGTAGGCGGACCTTGGTAAGATTCGTGAGCATTCAACCTAATTGGGATTCATAGGGTATCTTATGTAATCTATAATAGGGTTAGTAACACGATGTAAGTTATAAACCGTGTAGTTGTGTTATACGTAGATTATAATTTATATCCTGAGGCTAGAAGTAGGTTAGGGGTATGATAATGTTTTAGTGTTGGTGCGAGGGTATTCAATAAGGATAGTCTACATATGTAGTGTTAAGTCGTAAATACTTTGGGATGGTACCATGAGGATGGAACTTATATAATGACTTGCATTGTAGTAGTGGTACCACAGGTTGATATCCAGAGTAATGATACATCGAGAATTATGGCCAAGTTGGATTGTTATTATGGATATTGTGTTATTGTTGTAGTGGTACTACATGTTGTATTAGACATAGGATATATTTGAGATGTAATTTATTATTGGGTTAGTATTCTATTTATTGTTGTCTTAGTAATAGTACTATTACTAGGTAAGATCCAGGGTCGTGATACTTGTGTGACAATGTTCATTGTCAATTATAGTTATCATTGCACATGAAATATGTGTGGGTACATACCTTATGTGCATTCGTAGGTTTGGTAGTGATTCCCCCATCTGGGTATTAATAATTTAGTAGGTGGAACACCCTTTAGCCGAGATTTGTAGACATACGACAGAACCTCTAAGGGTAGGTCAGCCTTCGTGCAACTTATTTAATATAACAAGATGTATGGATGCTCTATTGTAAATTGTGATGGGTCGGGTACATGCCATGCAGCGATTTGTAACGGGTTGTCAGGGTGCCTATTTATGATTTTTATGGTCGGAGCTATGCCCTATATGTTTATATGTTGATTTATCGTGCTCCCGGATTATATGAGTATTTATGGTCTAATGTAGGGTGATGTATCAACCCTACTCATATGTGGTATTTGTATTATTTTCTTTATAGGTTTTCTTGCTAGTGGTGTGAGAGAGATCATTGTTGTTTATTTATTATAGGGAGTTGGTATTTGACTTCATAGGTAACTAGATATAGATTAGATTATAGAACCTCGATTGAGTTTGATAGTTTTGTGATGTGTTTATACGATAAGGTTGGAAGTATGGTGCTTGTTGGATCTTAGAAATTGGCCACTCTAAGACTAAATTTTATTAAGGGGTTTCCTTATTTGGATTACACATCCCACCCATGGTGTTTAGTTTCAGTTGGGAGTTAAGAGACTATGGGGTGATGTGACATTTTAGGATCTAGTGTCCCTATTATCATTAGGATTAATATATATATAAATACAAATGCATTGATGGTTAGTCGTGTTGGGGTCCGTTAATTATGCGTATAAATCGAACAACAAAAAAACTCATACGTAAAACCCTACAAGATGGAATTAGGGTTTACCTTCGAGATCTCTTTAGTTTGATCAATAATGTAGACACCCCATTCGGTTACCCCCTAAACTCTCCTTAGGTCCCTAGCACCTCCCCTCATCACTACAAACCCAGGTCATACCCCGGGTACTGACCTAGAAGCCATCGGGCACTCCCAGGCTCCGTTTGACCAAAAGTCAAAGTCTTCAGCTCGATCGATACTAAATGAATCTTCAAAGGGAATTGAATCCCCTTTCCAACGATCCGCTCCGTGCGCGATTTCGACTTACGGTACGGACGAACGATTCGTTTTACTCCGAAAGGTCACTAAATGCTTCCAAGGCCCGGTTGACCAAATTCAACTCCCCGAACCAGATCAATCTCTTTGGAATGTCGAAGTACATCTCCTAACCTTTCCAATAGTCCGCCCCGTGCACGATTCGGATTTACCATACGGACGAACGATTCATTTGCGTCCGACAGTTCCCCATCCAATGGACTGACAATTGTTTTCGAGCCATATTTGACCCAAAGTCAACTCCCGAACTCGGGAGCAGTCCAAAGAACTTTAGAAGGTATATGAATTACCTTTCCAACGGTCCACCCCACGTGATTCTTATCAACGATTTGCATTCTGCGATCGATTTATCAAAAAGGCCTGAAAGACACCGCAAAACGGTAGGTCCCAGACCCTGACTATCGGCAGTGTGCCTAAACACACCTGCCGAACGGCAGGAACGAGGCTATGTCGATCGGTAATGCCCTGGGCCTATAAAATGAGGCCCTGACCTCACTTGCAAAAGGATCCCAGATCTGATAGAAATCACTCTCAGCAGATCCAGAAAACCTCTCTCGAAGTCAGCGTGATTTATACACCCAAATCCCTTTCCAACCTTCACTTTTCATCCTCCTTTTCATCAAACTTGGTGAACTCACTACCCTCCATCATCATCCAAGTCTATGGGCTGATCTCCAACATTCAAGATTAAGCTCAAGATCTTCAAGAAGGTCCAATTTTCTCAACTCTCTCCTCAAATTCTCATAAATTTACAATAACTTGTTTTATTACTTAGTGCCTTTATTATCTCATCTCACACATCCTAATATACTTTTTACTTAGTATTATTGCACATCTCTTATTTTCATATAAATAAAAACCCAAAAAATCGGAAAAAGAGGGTTTGCTCATAAATTTCAAACGGGAATTCTCATACTTTTCTCACAACTAAAACATTTTTTCTACACACGCACACACACACACAAATAAGAGAATCCCCGGTTGGATTTATGGGATAAACCCCACCCCTCGTTTTGTATACGAACTACGTGGACTTTGATGCCTTTATAGGCTACATAGGCGTTTCGGGGTAAAACCCGAGACTCGAGTCCTATTTTTTACTTTTTCTCTCATTTTCCATTTTCTCTAAACTCCATTCTCTTACACTATATATATACATATATTTTTATTCTTAGGGGCGTATCATTCCGTGTGCGTTATCGTTCCCTCATAACGATTAATGTAAGGATTATCGCCTAAATCCTATTTTCTAATACTTTTATACCTTCCTACGGATGACTCGCTTTATCTCTTCCATGGTATAAGTTGATGATTCCTATCTCCATTATATATATACACATGCACACACATCACGGGGAAAATAAAAGGAAAATAGCAAAAAATCCATGAGAGATAGAAAGGGTGGAATGGGTGCCTAACACCTTCCCATTTCGTAACTTAGCCTCCGGACCCTTTTCGAATCATTTTGGTTTCGTATACACCAGTATGACTTGGGATGTTGTCCTTCGGGATGGCTTCCTCTTTTCTTTTGTCTGTTTTGAGTAAATTATACTGGCGACTCTAATCTCTCTACATCTTTCACCTCACCTCAAAATGATGCCGGTCGAAGCGCTCCCGAGAGGGACGCGCGGGACCTGAGGATCCTCCATCGCTTGGCAAGGATCAGGGATGGCCATAGTGGCGACTCTGCTGGGGAACTATATGACTATATGTTTATTTTGAGGGCTAGACTCTATTTACATGGATGTTATATTTGCTTATATTGTCCCCCTATTTGCATGTTCCCCCTTTATTACTCATGTGTATCCCATGCTTATGCTTCTATTCACACACTTGTAGAAAATTCTCCATGTACACTTCGCACCACGTGCACCTAGGGTCCCATATATCCACATGTTGCACGCCCCATCCATACTTGGTGTACCTTTGGTACTTATACTTTGCTCCCTGTTTGGCATAATCGGAAAAGACATTCTCATAAGATACTAATAAGAGGATCATGCATGATTCACACGACATCACCAAAGAGCATTACTATTGACCAAATTTTACCCAGTAACTGGAGGGTCACTTTGTGATGGGCGCTGGTCCGGCAGGTCGCAGTTAGCCTATGCGATATGACTCTCACCTTCCATTGGCCAAGTACCTTCGACGTATATCGAACGGTTCCCCCGCATCGTACCGCTTGACCGAAGTCATGACGGGAGGTATATCGTAGGGAATTCGTTCACGTACGTCGAGTATATCGAATTCTCTCTCACACGTACCGTCCCCACGAGGTATATGGTGAGGCAATTCACGTACACTCAGGTATATCAAATGGCTTGTCCACACGTACCGATTGCCCGCAAGAGCAAGACGTATATCGTGGAAGTCATGCCAAAGGGGGGAACCCATTCCAATTCACCCAACCAATTGCATACCCGCATATAGGTCTCAACCCTAGGACACACATGTTCGATTGCCGGTTTCAACTCGAAACTCTGCCGAAATTCTGGGTCGGCCTGTAGCCCGAATTTTTGCACATTTTTAAAACGGGACCCTATCCGTGAGCCTGGTCACAAGTCCAATCATAGCTTTGCATTATTACAAACCCAATTTTTCCAGGCTCGGGTACCATCCGGCATTTCATTTTGCATTTAGGAGAATTAATACAAGTGAAAACATAATAATTATAATAAGCATGCTGAGGCCGTCTCCAAAGGGGTGAAATTCCCTTTTTCTTTATCCAAAAATCCAAAATCATTTCTCATCTCTCTATCAAAAAGCCAAAAACATTTCTCATCTCTCTATCAAAAATCCAAATCGAAAAAAATGTCAAAAATATCATCTATTTTCTCAAAATAAATCCCATTTTCCGCCTTCTCAGATCGATCGCAAGCCCTTGGCCTGGCTCCTTATTGGATTAGGTCTTCAGTTAGGTCACCCCGGAATTACATCCATTCCCCTATTACTCCTTCCGAGTCCAAAATCCATCTGCTTTCCATGGAGAACACAGATCAAGTACCCGTTGCGCAGTCGGATCTGACGGCAGTTCTAGCTCAGCTTGTGTCCAAGATTAACAACCTTCAAACCGAGGTCCGAGAGATGCAACGAAACCAGGTTCCTGTTCCTCAAGAGCCTGAGGCCCTATTTCCTCGTGCTATGGATCCACTCGAGCCCATCTTGGTTCCCAAAGAGTATCAGCATGCTCCATGTGCCCCTCTTATCAATGGGCCGCTGCCTGCCCAGCTTCTGATGCCGAACCTTGCCCAGCATGGGGTTAACCTGCCTATGATCATTGATCCGAAAGAGGAGGGACTGAACAAATTCAAAGAAGACCTCAAGATGATCACCAAGAAATTCAACCAAGTCAATATGTCTCCTTATCCTAAAGCAAGGTTACCCGAGAAGTTTAAGATGCCAAATATCGAGAAATTTGGAGGAAGTGGACCCCTAATTGTTCATCTCCGAAGTTATCACCGTTCCATGACTCTACTAGGGGATTCTAAAGAGGTGATGGTCCAATTATTTCAACAAACTCTGAAGGATAGCGCCCTCCGATGGTTTTTGTCTCTCGAAGAATCCAAAATTTGTAGCTGGGAGGATGTGGCTCGAGAATTCATGTCACAGTACAAATACAATGAAGAGCTTGAGGTCACTCGTCGTGATTTGGAGTTGCTCAAACAGACCCTGCTGAATCAGTCAGTAACTTCATCGCCCGATGGAGGGAAAAAGCAGCAACCATGACCAATCAGCCTTCCGAGGAAGAACAAGTCAGCATAGTGAAGAAGAATTTCTTACCCCATGTTCGAGCAACGATGGGAGGACAATACTATCCCCACTTTCGATCTCTCAGAGAATCAGGAGTAAAAATCGAGGAGGGTCTTGCCAAGACAGAAGTTGAACCAAAGCAGGTGTCCGGACAGTTCACCCCCAGAAAATATGACAAGCTTGTTAGTGCTACAGTCTCAACCATCAATAACATCTCTCAACCAACCACATCATGGGCACCAGAAAGCCGCCCTGCCCCAGTCTGAAAGGAATACACCGAGCTCCATGATCCCCTCTCCAAAGTTTATCAAGCCTTGTTAAGCCGAAACCTTATCAAACCTTTGGATCCCCGTCCATTTCCAAATCCACTCCCAAGAAACTTCAAGGCAGATGCCCATTGCGCCTTTCACCAAACTGCTGGCCATACCACCGACCAATGCTTTCACCTCAGAAATGTAATCCAAGGTCTAATTGACCAGGGTACCATCGCCCCACCAGCCAATCCTAAGCCAAACACTACTCACAACCCACTTCCAAATCATACCAATGCCATCTTTCTAAAAGAGAACCCAGAATGCCATCCCTCAACTCAAATCACACCCATATACTTTCTTAAGCCTCTCCAAATTTGCCCATATTTCCTCCTACACCCTACTAGCCTCATTGATCAGGCACTGTCACTCCTTACCAGAGCATGCATTATTGTCCGCACTTGAAAATGCAAGTATGGAATTGTGAGAAGTGTTAAACAACCTCCTAGAGTTTGGGCTGAAATTACCCTCACAGATGATCATTGATTGCCAGAGTTTTAGTACACTGTTCTTGGAAGCATGAAAATGGGCTCGAGAGTCAGATATATGGGTAGTACCAACCGATGAAGTCAGCTTGGATGATGTCATCCAGATTATGGCAGAATTATTCATACAAACCAACAACATTTACAATATCACCGAGTTGTTCGATGCTTTGAAGCTATATGGGCGCCTGGTACCTTCACCCTTACACACCCCCACATAATGGGATGACTTGTATGAAGAAGCCATTAAAGTTGTGGAATGCATTGACTTTACACGGAAAGACAGAATTATTGCCACCGGATGGGAGGAAGAATTTGAAGATTCGAATAAAGAGCAAGCTTCAGAGAAAACTAGCCCGGTAGCCGACATGTGTGGGATGATATCATTTAAATAACTCCTCGAAGAAATAAACAAAGTGGCAGAACAACCCGAGATCGATGAGGAAACAGGATTGATGCTTTTCCCTTCTTCAATAAATCACATGACCAGATCAGGGAGGCATTACCAGATCCCAAACTCACTACCAGCCAATGATAAGGGGAAGGGCGTGGAAAACCTTCATATGCCAGAGATGGCCCTCGAGGAGAGCAAGATCCTCGATCAACTAAAGAAAACTCAATCTAACATCACTCTATGGGGGCTTTTCATGTCTTCTCATCTACACAGAAATGCTTTGATCAAGTTGATCACTCGACCCACAGTTCCTCCTTCTACCACACCAGAAGAAGCGATAAATTTGGTCGGAGGTGATGGGATTCATATTTTTCCCTTCTTCTGTAAATCATGTCGATAATGGATCCACCTTGAATGTCTGCCCACTGAGAACCTTCAAATGTTTAGGACTGAAAGAAAGCGACCTCGCTCCAACTTCCGCTGTTGTGCATGCCTGCGATAATACCCGTCGGGAGGTGATGGGATCCATAAAACTTGTAATAGGGGTTGGCCCTAAAAACCCTGTCGTCAAATTCTAAGTTATTAACATCCCAGCCTGTTTCAACCTATTGCTCAGATGACCTTGGCTCCAGAGTATCAAGGGCGTGTCTTCCTCACTCCATCAAAAATTAAAGTTCTTCGCCAACGGACGGGTCATTACCATCTTGGGCAACGACGATAGTGTCGATGGTGCAAGTACCAGCAGTCCAATCCTTGAGATACAGCACGGGTCAAATGATATGCTCCTATCAGGATTACGAGTTGAACCATTTCTACTACCGGCAGGGGATAACTTCAAAGAAAGGGTTTATCTAGAATACGACCCTCATGGAAACGTCAATGTGATTCAGATGTTCAAAAATATGCACTTCATGCCCGGACTGGGTCTAGGACAAAGACAATAAGGGATACTTGAGCCGATTAAACTAAAGAAGGCTTTTCCTCCCTATGGTTTAGGGTATCAACCATCAGAACAAGAGCTCAGAATGATCCGCCAGTCTCGATCAAAGAGGAGACTAGACTGCATCCAGACTATCCCAGGTGATTCCTTGAACGGACGATTCATCAAAGAGGGTGAGGATTCCCCCTTTTGCAGCTTTCCTGAACCATGGTATGACCATACAGACAAGAAGATAAAGCTTGGAATGGAGATCTTCTTCCAAGACAGCTACCCATGGGCTGAGAGTTCCCAACACCATGTATAACCGCTCATCACAGATACCGAAGAGACTGAGGAAAGTGACTCCAAAGATTCCTTCAACTTAAAGAAACTGGGGCTGACACTCTGCATGGTTCATTCAGGCACTACATCACTGGATCCATCCCACCTGATTAAAGCTGCTGATTCACCTCTCCTCAACTGGCATGCTGTGCCAGTTCTACCTGCTGAAATCTCTCCTAATCCTAATGTTTACCCCCTTTCTTCTTCTATTGTCTATCCTTGTTCAAATCTAATCGAGTCCTCTTTTGACGAGGTTCTCAGTGTTGTTTTTCCTATCAATGAAATAAACGAAGATTTTGAGTATCTTGTTGTGCCTTACATTAACTGTTTGGATTCTAATCAAACTTTTAATGATGATGATTTTGCAAATGAACAATTCTTAACTGATCTAAATAAGGTAAATAATAAACAACATAACCGCGTTTAAGTTAATGAAGAAGAGACTGTTATTATCAACCTCGGTTATAGTAGCCAACTGTACAAGATTAGGATAGGGGCTACCCTCGACGAGCATGAGCATGAACAACTTGAAGAATTGCTAAAGGAATTCGTGGATGTCTTCGCATGGTCCTACGACGATATGCCCGGCATTGATTCTGAAATAGCTCAGCACGAGATCCCCACTCTCCCAGATTACAAGCCAGTCAAACAAAGTTGAGAAAGCTCTGCACCGAATGGTCGCTCAAAGGCAAAGAAGAGGTGGTCAAACAGTTGAACGTAGGCTTCATTCGTGCGATCGAATATCCCACATGGCTAGCCAACATAGTGGCCGTGCAGAAATCAGGAGGAAAAGTTCGGATGTGTGTAGACTATCAGGATTTGAACAAAGCCTCTCCAAAGGATGTTTATTCATTACCCAATATCGATATGATCGTGGACAACACAACCAGTCATGCGCTCAAGTCATTCGTCGACGGGTTTGCCGGATACAACCAAATAAAAATGCACCCAGACCATAAAGAAAAAACCGCATTCATCACCCCATGGGGAACCTTTTGCTACACCGTTAGGCCATTTGGTCTCAAGAACGCTGGGGCTACCTACCAGAGGGATGCCACAACCATCCTGCATGATCTGATTCACAAAGAAGTTGAGGTCTATGTGGATGATATGATTATCAAGTCCAAATCTAGAGAGGGTCATGCTCCCTCTCTCCGAAAGATCTTCGATTGACTGCGACAGTATGAGATGAGACTCAATCCACATAAATGCATCTTCGGCGTTACAAAGGGAAAACTCTTAGGATTTATGGTCAGTGAGAAGGGGATAAAAGCAGATCCCGCCAAGCTGAAATCCATACTTGAGATTCCACCTCCCGAACAGAGAAAGAAGTCTGAGGTTTCCTTGGGAAATTACAATACATCAGCCGGTTCATCAGCCAGTTAACCTCCATTTGCGAACCTATCTTCAAACTCCTACGAAAGGATTCAACTAAAGTTTGGAACGAGGCATGACAAGAAGCCTTTGACCGAATCAAACAATATCTGACCCAACCCCTTGTACTCATGCCACCACAACCTGGTCTCCCCTTGCTCCTATACCTAACCATAACCGACACTACAGTTGGGGCTTTGCTATCCCAGTACCTTGAAGATTACCTCAAAGAAATATCCATCTATTATGCCAGTCGCAAATTGTTCGGGTATGAGGTTAACTACACCGCTTTGGAAAAGGCGTGTGTCGCACTTGTCTGGGTCACCCAAAAGTTATGGCACTACATGCTCGCCTTCCCCATCAAACTTGTATCCCTAATGGACCCCATCAAATACCTTCTCGAGAAACCTTCTTTATCCAGCCGAATGGCCCGATGGTTGATGATCCTAGCCGAGTTTGATATCGCGTACGTCACGTAAAAAGCCATGAAAGGAAGAGCTATCTCTGACTACCTCGCTGATCACCCCGTAGAAGAAGCTGATGTCTGGATTTTTGATTTCCCAGATGAAAAAATATTTTGCACTGTTCAAGACAACCTTCGATGGAAAATGTTCTTTGATGGCGCTGCCAACAAAAAGGGATATGGCATTGGGATACTCCTGCTCGCCCCTGATGACTCCCACACTCCCATCGCCATCAAATTGGATTTCCCATGTACTAATAACATGGCTGAATACGAGGCATGCACGGTAGGCCTCAAAGTTGCTCTCAAAAAAGGTATCCAATGCCTAGATGTCTACGGGGATTCCGCCCTCATCATCGATTAAGTGCTCAGAAAATGGAGAGTTAAGGACAAGAAACTCTAACCCTTTCATGCCCACTTAGAAGAACTAGCGTCCCAATTCCAGGATATCACCTTCCATTACCTACCCCGATCAAATAATAACCTAGCCGATGCCCTTGCTACCCTGGCCTCCATGGTCGACATGCCCGAAGGAATCACAATGACCCCCTTCCTTGTTCAAAAGCTAGACAAATCAACCCACTGCTACCACATTAAGCTCGTCACAATAAAAGATCCCGAGCTAGAAAATTATTGGTACTATGATATCTGGATCCTCCTCAAGCATGTTAGGTATCCCAAGGGTTCCGACAAGTAAGATCGAACACCCCTTCGAAGACTCATCATCTGTCACAAAGCACTGCTCAAAAGAAACCTCGATGGAACTCATCTGCACTGCATCGTAGGGGCTGACATTAAAAAGATAATGAAAAAAAATCCACAGCGGGGAATGTGGACCCCACATGAACGGTCACATGCTTTCCAAGAAGATCATCCAACAAGGCTACTACTGGACCACTATAACCCAGGATTACACTGCCTATGTCCGGAAATGCCTCAAATGCCAATAGTTCTCCAACCTTCAACATCTACCTCCGCACGAATTATACAACATGACCTCTCCCTGGCCGTTCTCCACCTAGGGCATTGACATCATAGGGAAGGTTACACCGAAGATTAATTCACTAAATGGGTCGAAGCTGAGTCATACGCAGTGCTGAATGCTAAAAAAGTGGCCCAATTCATCAAGAAAAACACCATCTGCCGGTATGGGGTCCCGCACGAGCTAGTATCAGATAACGGGTAGCATTTTAAGGCATACGTCACAAAAATGGTCAATGAGTATGGGATTCAGAGACACAAATCTTCCCCTTACCGACCTCAGACCAATGGTTCAGTTGAAGCCGCCAACAAGAACCTCAAAACCATCATCAGCAAGATGACCGAAAGCTATCGGGATTGGGCCGACCGGATCCCGTACGCCCTTTGGGGCTACCAAACCTCAATTAGAACCTCTATTGGGGCTACCCCTTACTCTCTAGTCTACAGCATGGAAGAATTCTTTCCCGTGGAGTTGGAAATACCCTCGCTATGAGTCATGCTTGAAATCAAGGTCAACGAAGAAGACTGGTGCCAAAGCCGTCTTGACGAACTGACCCTCCTAGACGAAAGGAGACTAAAAGCACTATACCACATATAAGGATACCATCATCGAATAGTGCGTTCATTCAACAAGAAGGTCAAGGACCGCGGTGTTCGAGAAGGGGACCTAGCCCTCAAAGAAATCATAGAACCCATCTGGGACCCCAGAGGGAAATTCAAGCCCAATTGGAGTGGCCCCTACATTGTCAAGAAGATCTTGTCCGGCGGTGCCGCCATGCTCACCGACTTATATGGGGAAGATATGGCTCGTCCAGGCAACCTGAACCGTCTCAAGAAGTTCTACCCCTAGTCCGAAATTTCGGCGCACTATGATCCTTCTCATCCCCCTTCTATTCTAAAAAAAAAAGCTCTTCATTTCCCCCTTACCCAGAACTACGTGGTCCTGATCCTCTACAAAAATCATTTTCAAAAAAATTAAAACTTTTCAAAAACCCCAGAGGTACGTAGGCATCTCGTACGCCTTACATGAGCACGGTCCGTTCTTTTTCACAAAATACTATTCTTTTCTTACCTCCGAGAATGAGAATCAATTCCAACATATATTTGAATAAAAGGATTATATATGCCTTAGCGATCGGTATAGATAATTCAAACAACATAAACTCATCAAAGGCACAAATAGATGACTAGAAACTTGTTTATTTCCTTAATAAGAAATTACGATACATATTACATAAGAAAAGGAACGGATAACTCCCTTCCCCCGTACCCTCCTAAAAAGCCAAAATAAAATCCCCACATTTTTCCCCCATTACCCAATAAACTCTCCAGGAGTCCAACCCAGAGCTACCAGAGGAGCCTGCTCCATCATCATCATCTGCATCCTGGGGCCCCCAAGTTTCCCATGCCTGAACAGAATATCGCAGACACTCCATGGACCGATAAACTCGAACCAGCTTCAAAAAAACCATAACACCTCCTTCCACGGTGTCAAAAGAGATGAGCCACCTTTGTCCAGTATCCACTGCCAACATCTTGCTAACTACTTTCCTCCACAAACACTTCATATAATCCCTGGGGATATGCCAAACTCTCCCAACAAACTGAGAGGGACGGGTCGACAGACGTCGATTCTCCCACAGAGAGCCAAGCTGCATGCGCAGATGCTCAGTCAAATCCTCTACCGGAAAGAAATTTAGTGTCCAAGGTGGCACAACCTGTGACCGACAAAATTGGCGCAGAAGCCGCCAATGGAAATAGAAAGAGGTTTGTCTGAGACCAACCAGCCGCACATATGAGTATTCTCCTATCTCCAGAACAGGCAGTAACTGTCCCCACCAAGACACTGACCAGTACAGATTCCGAGCCCCATGCTCCACAAGCCAATTCTCCCAACTCTCAATATCCAGGCCAACGCTAAAGAAGTGACGCAAAAATAAGTTGGGTACAACCAACAAAGGATATTCTGAAGGAGTCACCAGGCGGAGTCTTTCAAACAGCCTCATGAACAGCATCACGGGGCTACCCCGTAGGAAGTCAGAACGACCTTCCCTCCAGGCATCCAGACCATTCAGTGTCTCTGCCAGTATCACCGCCACAGGATTGCAACGGTATAACATCCATGAAGTAATGGTTGTAAATTTCAGATCCACCAGTAGTTCCCCAGTCACCAGCAGTAATTTTGAAACCAAGCCCAGAGCAATGGCTCCTGCGTATCCAGCATCTCCAGCTTCCTGCAAATGTACACACTGTAACACCGCCGGGAGGGAAATTATTCCTCTAGCAACCAGTGATCTAGCCGCCGAAGGCAAAATGCGAAGAAGCCCAGCCAGTAAATCCCTGGGAGAATGGGAAAATTCGGGTAAAGCCGCAGCAACACTAGGATCAATCCCCATCATGGCAGAAAAGTCCTCGTAGGTAGGACAAACTTCATCCAACCCAAAACGAAATACATGGTCTTCGGGGTACCAAAATTGTACCGCCGCTATCAGCATGTTCCACTCAATGGACCGATTGCGCCATAAAGAAACTCGACGCATGTTGAAAGCATCATAGTTGACATTATAAGAGAACATCGCTTCCAAGGCTTCGAGGTAATTTGCAAACTCAATGCTACCAGGGAGAGCCATCTTGCAAGACTAAGAGATAGTAGGCAAGTAAGTAAGAATGTAAAGGTGTGAGGGAAACACTCCACCCCTACCCTTTTTATACTTGAGAACCCTCACAAGAGACATAATCCCTGCAGAAATCGGAGGGAATCCTACCCCACAAAAGTACCAAAGGCTGAAGAGGGCACTAATTAAAGCTTTGAATTGATGGGACTAGACTTGACTGCCGATAGGCAGGACAAGGTTCTTGCCGATCGGCAACCCCCTATTTTTAGAAATTTTCCTTTTTCCTCTTTTGTTAAAATTCAGAAAACTCAAAATAAATATATGTTCTCAACAGAATTTCAAAAATCCCCTTTTTATCTTAATAAAAATTTCTTCCAAAATCCCAAAAACATCTCTTTTTACGGTCTCAGCAGCAAAGTAAAAAGCGCATGCATTCATTCGTCATTAACAAGAGATAATAAACTCCATTGCATTGCATATATATATGTTCTTCTGTGTTACATCAAATTTTACAGGAAATAAAAGAAAAGAAAACAACAACGGGACTCAGCCCGAACCCACATTCTTATTCTCTCTTTCTCACCTACCCTTCACCCCTCCCTCTAAGAGCTTCCACCCCTGCGATGCGCTTCCCTTCCCCTACGACGAGACGATGCACCCCCGTTAACCGAGCCAGAGTCCTCCCCGGATGAAGCATAAGGCACCAAGCGAGAAGGAACCGGGACCGCATCCCGAATGTGGGCAGTCACTGAAGATATCCAGTCTCTGATGTCCCTCAGCCAAGTGGTCGACACCCGAACTTATTGCAAGTAAAAGGCAGAATCAGTATCAAAAGAGGGATCAAAACATAAAAAGAACCAAAAAAAAGAGCAAGAAGGTATACCACAGGACGAAGAACCTCCTCGGTTAAACCCAACTCCTTCGGATCCATCGCATGAGGACGGTGCAACATAGGCACCATCCCTCCATCAGCTCGTCGAATATTGTACGAAGGAGTGTGCAGTCGCACGAAAGGAACCTCTGAAGCCATCGTCGCCGAACCACCACCGTTGTGGGAGGAACCCACTGCCTAGCTCGAACCCGCAGGAGGGAAAGGCAAGGCATCATATATCCTGGGCGCCATCAACCAGCTCATCACAAAGTCCATATAGTCATATGACGCTGCCGTATCAGTATACAACAGGTAGGACTCGCCGATCATCGCCGCGATCCTTGCATCCTTTGGTAGCAGTCGCTCCCGCCTCATGGACGTAGGAGGCTGCACAGGTGGCACCACCACCTCCTCCTCATTAATCTGTCGAACCACCCGCTCCTCGAGATATCAAGAATAGCCAAACTCATGTGCCAGTAAACGTCGCATCTGCGCGTTCACCCCACCCTAGTCACCCCCGTATCCTGAATGGATGTCCCCCAAGGGTAATAGGTCACCTGAAAATCCCCGAGCAAGCATAAGTCAATACATAATCAGAACATGCCAAAAACCAAGACAGAAAAGGAAAAAGTCTTATCCTACCACTGGTCAGTCCATTCAAGACCTGACGCACTGCCTCCAGAGAGAGAGATCCCTTCGACTGCCGATTGGTCTTTCGCCATCGATATAATCGGCAGAAGTCCCCAACAGTATCATCCTTCAGAACGATCAGCTGGGTATTTCACCCAATCACCTCATAGAACCACGTCTGCCAAAGACAGGAATTCACAATCAAAAAGAGATGCATAAGGTAAATGCGAATGCATGAAAAGAAAATGCGCAAAATTAAAGGATACCTCGAGGAGATACGTGGCTCCAGTAAAAGTTTACCGGCAGCACCAACTGAATGCATCCAAAGAGAAATATAGGGTCGCCAAAGTCAGGCTCCCCCAATTATAGAGAGGGATGTTCAAAAAAATCCTCAAGTACAGCAAAAACCACAAGTGGATGACGTCATCGCTCGACACCACCATAAAACCTCCCAGCACCAATAAGATGAATAACCGTGACATCTGCCTCACTTGCAGCCCGTCCTCCACATCGATCACCCTACTCAAAAAGACATACTTCAGCAAGGATAGTTGGATGGAATCCCCAGAGACTATCCTCCCTACGTCACCAAGTGTCGCACGCACTGCCTCCGGCCTCACCCTCAGAGAACGATCCACCTCTATCTTCTCTCCATCGCAATCTAGCCCCAGTAGCTGCTGCATGTCTATGGGAGTCACCGTCATCTCCCCAAAGCCGAAATGGAAGGTGTGGGTAGTATCCCACCATCTCTCCCCCAAAGCGCACAAGACCGCTGTCGATCGAGGTGTCTCATCCAACGCAGATGCCAACCTCCCAAAACCTGCTGATGAAACCACCCAATGCACCACGGGTGGAAGATGCTCCTAGACATATTTAAGTCCCGTCATCCCACGGGCACTGATTGGGTGCAAAAAGTGTGCGCGTGTAAAGTGCACAGTCATTGTTTTCGTTTCGCCAACTCAGTAGAAAAACCTAAGTTACTACTACACTTGCGAGGCAAGCACAGCGGTAAGTCGGGTATCGAAAATCCATAGAGATGAGGTGCTAGAATTTAAGTGATTTAATACTCCGAAATAAAAGTGTAAAAGATGATTACAAACTAAAAGTAAAAGTTAATCTAGGCAATGTGTTGAAACTGGATTATGAAAGCGAGTAAAACTATAGGTTGCGTCGAATATCCCTCACTCGAGTTAATTAGTATAAAATGGTTACATGGGTCGACGAGTTATTACGAGTGCGTCACGTTTTGACAGTTAATTAAATCAAGGGTTGTTACGCCCTAAATCATCATAAAAGCCTAATAAGATTTTGGCATCAACAAATATCCCGAAAATTACGCGCGAAAGGTCGTAAGCACGGGACATACATGATATGCCCCGTCAAATCTCCTAGGTGTAAGAACTAGGACAACGCACCCGAAATAGACCCGTAAACACCATCACCAAAGCAAAGCAACGCGTCAACCCGAGTGAGTTCAATTCAAGCACGACCTAATTTAAGTTACCTGGAAAGCATGTTAAAAACGCGATAAATGGAAAGCGGTAAATAAACGCGATAAATCTATACTAGAAAGCGTGTAAATCAAAGCATGTAAATAAAGCATGAAAACCTAAATTAGAAAGCTTGTAAATTAACTAGAAAGCAAGAAATGAAGAAATACAAACTATATTAAATGGTAGGGACGATGAATAGTGTAACTTACAACCCAATCGGGTGTCAAACCGAGAAGAATCAAAGCCAAACTCTTCAAAACCCCCAAACCCTAACTACCACTCTCTACAATCTCTTCTAACTAAGTATCTCTTATTTACAACAAAAAAGGGGTATTTATAGTAAAATGGGAAAAAGTAAAAGGAAAAGGAAAGAAGAAGGAAAGAGCCCAAAATATCTAGCACTACCGGTCGATCGGTCCCTTAAGCCAAAGTGCACTGTCTCCTTCCCACAAAAAAATTCCAAACCGCGGTCGACCGGTCCCAGGGACGCGGTCGACCGGTACTCTGTTTTCAGGCTGCATTTGGTCATCACAAGGAAGAAAAGTTTCATTACGGAATCAGGCATATCTTCTTCGTTCGAACTCCAAACGACGCACCATTTACGGCCACGCGATGCTAACTCAACAAACTACGCATCTGTGGAATTTCCATGAGCAGAATAAGAAATGTGAGTTGACTAAAATGCCCTTGAAGTAGCGTCCAGCGACGAAACTTCTCCGAAATGCAACGGATCCTCACTTTTAGCATTCCAATACCTACAAAAGCATAATTAACCCTTGCAAAGAATGTATCTATCCAAATCCAAATGTTGTCTGGTTAATGAGCATAAATATAGGCATTTAGGATCGTAAAAGCGCTAGAATGGATAAAGATAATGGGCGGAAATATGCAATATTTGATACAAATCACACCCCCTAACTTAAACATTGCTAGTCCCTAGTAATGAAACAAAGAAAACCAGACCACAGAGGGCGGTACAAGACGTATATATGCATCGAAATATAAATGTCACTTTCGTAGGGAGCACAATTGCATTTAGCATATGCAATAAGCCGTTAAACCCCTAGGTCACCCTAGTGGACGAGTGTCGTCTCGTGAGGGTTTTCAGGGATGATACCCACAAACATCATATGGTTTCCTCAAAATATGCCCAAACCAACATGCGACAAGCCCAATAAAAGCGAAAAAGATTTCATATGCATTATTAGCAAAGTGAATGAATTCACACAAAAGTCCGAATCATTAACATTATAGAATGCACCTCATAGAATTGAAACCTTAAAATGTGGGAGGGGAGCGAGCACATGCAAAGTGTGATTTGAAAAAAACTTATATAAACCGAATAAACATTAAAGCAAGCATATATTCAATCCTCACGGGTATAACACTCATCAAATGAAATTCACTTGAAACAGGGAGGTAACACACAGAACATGCGGGCTAAAGAGTAAATGTAAATGGAAACTAGGCCACGCACATGTCACAAAAGAAGAACGCTATATATAAATTGAAAAACTGTAATCTCAATGAAAGGATACCGCACACTAAAAGAGGCGAAATGCATTTTCACAGATTATCAAAACTATTATGACTTTTAAATTACATCAACCTAAGATCACATAGGACTTTAATAGGGTTATGATGTAGGTATGGCTAGGGTATGAAATGAAAGGAATGTATGTACGGATTCAAAGTGTTCGGGATGAAAACTCGGGATAATGGGAAATTGCGGGTAATATCAAAATTGGAAAACGAGTTCCAAAACGACATTAGATATATCATCGGAGAGAGTAATCAAAGCTTATTAAACTATATACAACATTTACAACTTTCTCTTTCTTTTTCTTTTTCTTTTCTTCTTTTTCATGTTTTCTTTTGTTTTCTTTTGCTTTTTGCTTTCTCTTTTTCTTCACTTTTTTCACTACTTTCTTTTCTTTACTTGTCAAACTCTCATATGCCTAAATTGTAACCGACATCATAACAATAATGTAACACCCCGCCTAATTAAATACCGGGTGGCCAGTCCCATACCAAATTAAAACAGAATATACAGTTGGCTCATTCTTAGCATCACTGTCGAAAACATTTACAACTCACCCAATACTCAATTAAGCTGGTGTTAAAAACTTTTCAAATTTTAATTTAACAAAATCCATTTCCAGTTTAATAATAACACAACACATTTTATTCTACAACACTGATAACCAATTAGATAACACCAAATAATTTGAATGCAATTGGAATAAACATTCCCAAATAATATTAATCCATTACAGTAATCCCAACAATATCAAATGTATTAAAATGACATGAATACCATAGTATTTGACCCCGATAGAAGAAGATAACTGAATCCTTTGGGCGACATGCCATAACTAAGAGAATACTATGAATCAAATGAAGATAGGCGTCTAAGCAAAACTCCATAGCTCCATAGCCTGTCAAAAATCCGCTAAGGTTGGCGTCCTGCTACTGGACACCTGATATAGGAGATACAATAGAAAAGAAAATATGCAAGGAAACGGGTCAGAGCCCGATTGTGTAAATGATTTTTAAAACAGCAAGTATTTAACAAGTGCAATAAAGCATTTATTATGTACATGTTAGATCCCACTCTCACTTTCCATTCTCACCTCTCAACTAGAGTGCACACTTAACGTTTCCTATTAACCTCCTAGTTAATGGTTCCTCTTTTCTAGTCTCCATATTATAATTCCATCCCAATATCATAATCCCCGTATGCCCCATACCATACGTCACATTATTATTTATTTACATTTCTCATCGTTTCTCATTAACATGAATCATTTCTCATTAATATGAATTAAGCTTTTCAATAAACATTTATTAACTTAATTCAATTATCTTTCTCTATTCACCGTTATCTACAATTTCTCACACAGTAGATGATTTAACCACAATATATCCATTCATTCATTTAATTCATTATATATATATTCATATATAATACGGCACCCCGAGTCACAGCTGCGGTGCAATGTATTACCCTGCTATCATGTCCCAATATCGTTGGTCGCCGAATAGGAGACAAAAGGTTCGGTGAGGATACCTCGAACCATAAAAAACAACACAATCATTGGAGGCGAACATAGTTCTCATACCCATGGGTCACGCACATACCTACGTACCCACAGTCAGCGGACTTATCAACTCCCCGATAAGTCTTTCATAGACCTATGTTCTCGAGCGACAAATCAAAGATCCCATGGATTCATCAGGATATGACTGCCCTCACGCGCAAACCTCCCGTCGATAGCAAGTAAGCTAGGTATGTCATACACATAATCATAAATCAATCAAATAGGCATTATCATACCTATAATATACTAACAACAAGGTACTCACATTAACCTTAGATTATACGTAGCATTATATCTCTTTAAATTCCACGTATTAAAATGTCATATCTTTACTTCATAATTTAATTATCCTCGCATCCTAAAACATCTCTCCACTCCAGACGTCGTTAAGGTTCATGCGCGGAGCGTCTCGCAAAGCGAAATCCAAACAAGGAACCCCTCCAATACACTACTACTTAACTTTGTCGATCGAGGAGGTCCGTCAACTTTAAATACGTGATCGGGATAACCTCATACCCTCTTTCAACCAAATGTGTTCCAAACTCCCATCTCTATCCAGGAGCCATACCACTACGCTCTTGTATTACACTCCGTCCTTGCGAAATCAATAATGAGCTTAAAATCAGTCCTTGATGTTCAAATTGTAACCCTAAGGCTACCCTCACTCAATACACAAGATTCAAATAGGTTTTTCCTCAACATATATTCAGTAAGAAGTCACTAATATCCTACTGGTCCATAACATCATTTCTCCCGAATTACGTCGAGTTTAAATTCTCCCTTTAATTAAGGTTTAAACCGATAGTTTCAAATCTCTTATAAACACATCTTCTTTCACTTAGGATTAAATCCTCTTCTAAACTTAAGGATACCCAGGTGTTATATTAAATCACCCCTACTGGTCCTATCTTTAATCCGCATACATCCCCATTTGGAATTTAACAAATGAATCTAGCAACCGAAATTCCATTCAATATAATTTTCATCATTTTAATCACTTGAATCCAAATCAAATTAATTCAAATCTTATCAAGGGTTTACTGATATTTTCTAAGTCCCATAATATTCAAATAATAATCACCAAAGATCCACAAAAGGTTTGGGATAAGAATCAACATTTAAAAAGAAACAACTTTACATATTCTGGGGAGGTCGATCGATCGAAGGCAGGGGGTCGATCGATCGATCCCTCAGGTCACAGCCTGGTTTTTCTGCATTTCAGCAACTACGGGTTTCACCATTTTTACTTATTCAAACCTTCATATTAACATCCCAAATGACTTATAATTATTACTACGTGATATATCAACATATATGAACGATTTCCAATACTATAAACATCTTAGAATCATCAAGGGATTGGATTAAAAAGCATGTTTATCTCCTCATTTTCTAGAAAATCATCAACATATTAACTTCAAGAACACTTCAATGGTTTTCAGATTTTTATTCCATAGATATATGATTATTTCGTGATTATTTTCATCCTACAACATGGGTTTACTTCCTATATCAATTCAGTTTCTAAAAATCCATATAACAACTCCATTATGTCTTCCAAACATGAAAAATCATCTCTTTTCATAATTATTCTAACATGGACAATATACGAACTTAAGTTGCAAATATCAAACACTTGCCTTTACTGAAGATCTAATCCTTTGGAGTTGAATAACATAGGTGGTGATGGTGGTGGTGACCTTTGACCTTTGGTTCTCCTCCTTTCCAAGCAAGCTTTTCCCTTCCCAAGCAACCTTTCACTCTCTCTAGGAAGATGACTTCTCTATTTTGTGTAGAAGAGATGAATGAACCCACATTCAACTAATCTCCAAATACTTATAATCAGACAAAACCCGAAATCATTATTCATCCCCCTTGTAAAAATAACCAAAATGCCCTTTTGGGTTGTCTTTTCATTTTCAAATGACCCGAGACCCAATATGAACATCCAAATAGACTTTTCTGACTATCTCAACCCTTCCGGACGCAATGACACAGTCGAAATGACTATGAGGATGATATAAAAATAAGCTCCATTTTTAATTTAACAAATTAGTCTCGACACGTCCCATACCGCGTCGGACTAAAAATCCAATTTATCGAGAAATTATATCATACCGTCATATCAATGACATCACATTCATATATTACCTAAATATCTTTAAGTAATATTCAGAATCATCCATTTTTATATCCACAATTCGGATAAAACCCAAATGAATTAATTTATAATAAAATCCAATTAATCCATTAATTTAAAATATAACCCATTTTAAAAGTCATTAAAATCACGGGGTATTACAAACAACATTCAATCCCAAGTGACATTCCAAACAAAGGTATGGAAAGTGTATGTATGGTATAAAACTCAAATGTAGAGTTGGTTATGGGAATGGGGTATGAAATAAAAGGCTATAGTTAGGCTCAAAGGGGTTAACGAGGGTAAACATATAAGGGTGAGGTCAAGGCTAATATGGGTGATATAACAAAGATGGCCTATGATCATTTCCCAAAGTTTATGCAATTCTCGAATCAAAACAATATATGAAAATCATGATCAAGTAACACATTTCAAGTATGAACTCAATTAATGAACGGTCAAATGAAAGAATAGTGAGATTACCAACGAATTCAACGTTTTCAATGAGAAAAGAATAGTGTATAACACTCACAAACGACGAAAGGTACAAAGCTTACTCGGTGTAAGTATATACAATGCAACAAAAGATTACTGAGTTATAAAAATCTTAAACCAAATCAATATAACAATAAAAGTTCATGTGCTCATGGGATTAAAGTTTAATTCATGAAGTTATTCATAAAATCAATAAGTGAGACTAAAGTCTAATAACTTCTAAAATTGAGAACATCCATCATTGGGTTGTCAATTGGATCGGGCAATTATTAAAATTTATCATTGGAAACAAAGGTAAAAAGCCTAAAAAAGGAGAAAAAAGAAAGGAAATCTTTTTTAAATTTTCAATTTTTCTAAGAAAAGCATACTAAATAACTAACATGTGAGCAAAAACATGGACTAGAAACAGAAATGGATAGAATATCCCACACACCCTAACTTAAAACTTGACATTGTCCTCAATGTAAATTAAGAACCAAGTCAAAGAGAGGAAAAGAGCGATATTACCCAAAAGTGGAGCGATCCCCACAAGAACAAGTCCAAAGAATCTACAAAACAAGTTAGTACCGAGCATAGCAAAAACAAATAATAAAAAGTTAACAAATTACACTAAACTAAATTAAAAAGAAAAGAAAAAATAAAAAGAAAGAAATGATAAAAAATCTAACTATATACAACCTACTATTTAGACTCCACACTAACTATACACTAGAAGTCTAAATAGGTGAGGGTCCACCATAAAAATGATTTGACTTTGGAGGATAACTGGTGTACCCTCACATACAAGCATGCCTTTCGAAAAATATGAATTCCGTTTTAACAACGGAAGGCATGTGTGAAGAAAGGAACCATCGCCAATTAAAATTTTTGGAGGGACGATGGGGGGTTTGGATTGAACGGGTGACAAAAACAAGTGGGGACCGAGAAAAGACGAATATCCTCCCAATGATTTTGAAGTTGGAATGGGAGGCGGCGCACACAAAGGCAAAGATGCGATCGTGGAAGGCGACTCGAGCAAGTACTCCTCATCGGCAAAAAAGTTTAAAACATCAAAGTTTGAAACCGAATCATCGGGTACTTGTGACGGTGTGGTAGTAGAGAATGAAAATGGGGATGAAAGAAATTCAAACTCATGAGATGAATCATCATCGTATGAAGCTAGAATTTCAAAGGAAATAATATCATTTTCAATGAAATGTTCTTCTTTGGGGGCCAAAGAAGAAATCATTTCATTTCAAATAGATATTACGTCATTTTCATCCTCACTTTCAATATCTATTACGAGATGGGCAAAGTCTAGAATGGCTTGTTCCAAAGTAGGTACAAGTACCTCATTTGGTTCAAAACATTCCTCGACCTCGAAAGTCTCGGAAGCAAAATCGTCGTCGGACTCAAATAATAAATCCAACTCATATTCCCACGAACGATTTTCTTCCCGATAACGAGTTTCAATTTTCTCATTCTCATACATAGGCCTATAAACGGATCGAATTCGGACCGAATCAGGCAAATCCAAATCCATATCCGTTTATGTTAAACGGATTCGGATCTGATCCGTTTATTAATCGGATCGGATCGGGTAAATCCAAATCCATATCCGTTAATATTAAATGGATTCGGATCGGATCCGATTATCCGATTATCCATTTATGTTAAACTTGATTTGCAACATTTTTATTTTCAACTCTTATTTCATAAATTTATTTTGCAAATGTTCCAAAAAAATAGATAATGAAATAAAGAACTATTATAATAAATATTTAAAATATTATTAAATACAATATGTATTATTTAAAAATATATTATATATAATTTATATATGTATATTAAAAATAATAATCCGATCGGATTATTAACGGATCGGAGTATATGAATCCAAATCCGCTCCATTTAATAAACGGATAATCGGGTAATCGGGTAATTGGATAATCGGATTTTAGGCATGATCCATATCCGCTTAAACGGATCGGATTCGAATTCGGATTCGGATAAAATCTGATCCATTGACAGGCCTACTCATACGTACGCAAACCCTCACCGAAAGTCATAGGTCGAGGTGCGGATGCATGAAAATGGGAACTTTGAAAGTTGCCATCGAACTTAAACGAAAATTCATTATTATAGGAATTTTGAAAACTATTGCAATTCGTTTCAAAATTCCTATTATAAGGAGGTAAAGGCCCAAAATCATTATCATCATCATCGAAATTCCAATAACCTAAGTTTTGACTTTCGTTATACTCGCCCAAAGTCATGTTTGAATTTGTTACACTTTGGGATGCTAAGTATTCACCGAAAGTCATAGGTTTTCGAGAATTTTGAGAATTATAACAAGGATTACCGAAAGAATTAGAATAAGACATGCTTACCCCAAAAATGGCTCAAGTGGCGGATTCCACAAAGTAGGTGCGCGGGGGAAAAATTCGAGCATTTCTAAGTGCTCAAATGTGGAAGTCCGGCAAAATATTAGCAAATAATACAAATAGAAAGAAAACACTACGAGATACTAAATCAAATAAAGTCTAAAACAAACTCATCCCCGGTAACGGAGCCATTTTGATTGGGTGCGAAAAATGTGCGCGTGTAAAGTGCACAGTCGTTGTTTTCGTTTCGCCAACTAAATACAAAAACCTAAGTTACTACTACACTTGCGAGGCAAGCACAGCGGTAAGTCGGGTATCGAAAATCCACAGAGACGAGATGCTAGAATTTAAGTGATTTAATACTCTGAAATAAAATTGTAAAAGATGATTACGAACTAAAAGGAAAAGTTAATCTAGGCAATGTGTTGAAACTAGATTATGAAAGCGAGTAAAACTATAGGTTGCGTCGAATATCCCTCACTCAAGTTAATTAGTATAAAATGGTTACATGGGTCGACGAGTTATTACGAGTGCGTCTCATTTCGACAGTTAATTAAATCAAGGGTTGTTACGCCCTAAATCATCATAAAAGCCTAATAAGATTTTGGCATCAACAAATATCCCGAAAATTACGCGCGAAAGGTCGTAAGCACGGGACATACATGATATGCCCCGTCAAATCTCCTAGGTGTAAGAACTAGGACAACGCACCCGAAATAGACCCGTAAACACCATCACCAAAGCAAAGCAACGCGTCAACCCGAGTGAGTTCAATTCAAGCACGACCTAATTTAAGTTACCTGGAAAGCATGTTAAAAACGCGATAAATGGAAAGCGGTAAATAAACGCGATAAATCTATACTAGAAAGCGTGTAAATCAAAGCATGTAAATAAAGCATGAAAACCTAAATTAGAAAGCTTGTAAATTAACTAGAAAGCAAGAAATGAAGAAATACAAACTATATTAAATGGTAGGGACGATGAATAGTGTAACTTACAACCCAATCGGGTGTCAAACCGAGAAGAATCAAAGCCAAACTCTTCAAAAAAAACAAACCCTAACTACCACTCTCCAAAATCTCTTCTAACTAAGTATCTCTTATTTACAACAAAAAAGGGGTATTTATAGTAAAATGGGAAAAAGTAAAAGGAAAAGGAAAGAAGAAGGAAAGAGCCCAAAATATCTGGCACTACCGGTCGACCGGTCCCTTAAGCCAAAGTGCACTGTCTCCTTCCCACGGCAAAATTCCAAACCGCGGTCGACCGGTCCCAGGGACGCGGTCGACCGGTACTCTGTTTTCCGGCTGCATTTGGTCATCACAAGGAAGAAAAGTTTCATTACGGAATCAGGCATATCTTCTTCGTTCGAACTCCAAACGACGCACCGTTTACGGCCACGCGATGCTAACTCAATAAACTACGCATCTATGGAATTTCCATGAGCAGAATAAGAAATGTTAATTGACTAAAATGCCCTTGAAGTAGCGTCCAGCGATGAAACTTCTCCGAAATGCAACGGATCCTCACTTTTAGCATTCCAATACCTACAAGAGCACAATTAACCCCTGCAAAGCATGTATCTATCCAAATCCAATGTTGTCTGGTTAATGAGCATAAATATAGGCATTTAGGATCGTAAAAGCGGTAGAATGCATAAAGATAATGGGCGGAAATATGCAATATTTGATACGAATCAGGCACGCATGTTCTTCAAAGAGATATCACACTGTCAAAAGGAGAAACCTTGTCAAAATTCAAGAAAGGAAAAATCACCAAAAAGAGAGAGGAATGACAAAAGTCAGGTTACTTACATAACCACCAGGGTTCACCACCCTCGAAGACCGATGACGCCCCATGTGCGATTCGTACTTACCATGCGAACGAACGCTCCGTTTGCGTCTGACAGTTCCCCATCCATTGGACTGACAAATGCTTTCGAACCATATTTGACCCAAAGTCAACTCCCGAACCCGGGAGAAGTCCAAAGGACTTTCAAAGGTCTTTAAATTACCTTTTCAACGGTCTACCCCATGTGCAATTCTGATCAACAGTTTGCGTTATGTGGCCGATTTACCAAAAAGGCCTGAAAGACACTGCCAAATAGCAGGTCCAGACCCTGCCTATCGGCAGTGTGCCTAAACGCACCTGCCGAATGGCAGGAATAGGGCTATGCCGATCGTTAATGCCCTGGGCCTATAAAAAGAAGGCCCTGACCTCACCTGCAAAAGGAGCCCAGATCTGATAGAAATCACTCTCAGCAGATCCAGAAAACCTCTCTCGAAGTCAGCGTGATTTCTACACCCAAATCCCTTTCCAACCTTCACTTTTCATCCTTCTTTTCATCAAACTTGGTGAACTCACTACCCTCCATCATCATCCAAGTCTAAAGGTTGCTCTCCAACATTCAAGATCAAGCTCAAGATCTTCAAGAAGGTCCAATTTTTTCAACTCTCTCCTTAAATTCTCATAAATTTGCAATAACTTGTTTTATTACTTAGTGCCTTTATTATCTCATCTCACACATCCTAATATACTTTTTACTTAGTATTATTGCACATCTCTTATTTTCATATAAATAAAAACCCAAAAAATAAGAAAAAGAGGGTTTGCTCATAAATTCCAAACACTTTTCTCACAACTAAAACACTTTTTCTACACACACACACACACACACACAAAAATAAGATAATCCCCGGTTGGATTTATGGGATAAACCCCGCCCCTCGTTTTGTATGCGATCTACGTGGACTTTGATGCCTCTATAGGCTACATAGGCGTTTCGGAGTAAAACCCGAGACTCGAGTCCTATTTTTTACTTTTTCACTCATTTTCCATTTTCTCTAAACTCCATTCTCTTACACTATATATATACATATATTTTTAATCTTAGGGGCGTATCATTCCGTGTGCGTTATTGTTCCCTCATAACGATTAATGTAAGGATGATCACCTAAATCCTATTTTCTAATACTTTTATACCTTCCTACGGATGACTCGCTTTATCTCTTCCATGGTATAAGTCGATGATTCCTATATCCATTATATATATACACATGCACATACATCACGGGGAAAATAAAAGGAAACTAACAAAAATCCATGAGAGACCGAAAGGGCGGAATGGGTGCCTAACACCTTCCCATTTCGTAACTTAGCCTTCGGACCCTTTTTGAATCATTTTGGTTTCGTATGCACCAGTGTGTCTTAGGATGTTGTCCTTTGGGATGGCTTCCTCTTTTCTTTTGTCTATTTTGAGTAAAATAGACTGGCGACTCTAATCTCTCTACATCTTTCACCTCACCTCAAAATGACGCCGGCCGAAACGCTCCCGAGAGGGACGCGTGGGACCTGAGGATTCTCCGTCGCGCGGCGAGGATCGGGGATGGCCACAAAAACAAACAATATTTGATGACGATTAATCGAGAACACTAGCTCGCTGTACCTTACGGTCTTCTATCGTATTCCCAATATGAACTATCATGAACTGAGTGTTGGTTCTTCCTTTGTGATCACCTTCTTTTCTCTTTTTCTATTTCCGCTACCTCTTTTTCTCTCAAATTTAAATTTGGGTTTTTAGAGTCTCAAGAGTGACAGCTTGCATGAGGAAAAATGATCCATAGGTGCATATATATAGGCTACGGTAGGAAACCTAAGGAGAGAAAAGGACTTGGCTCCTAATGGGACTAGGAAAACCTAATATAACCCGAATTCTAATCACAATCCATTATTATAATGAATATCACTGGATAATTATAATTTCAACTCCACTCCTTAACTTAAAATTATATTTCTAGCTTCTTACTATTAATTAATTATTTCTCCCCACATTAAGGTTACAAATACCCATTAATAAATAAATTACTGATAAATAAATTTATTAACTTCTTTAAGTCCTTTAGCAGTGGAGCTTAACTTATTTGTAGTTTCGGATTAACACAATCCACCTACAGGGTTCGACACATACAAATGTTATAAGCATCTCAATGGGGTATCACCAATCCCTACTCCGATACATGGATTCCATCCATAAAAAGACTTTCACCATACATTAATAACCATTACCCAGCCTATCAATATTATTTATCCAATAATGAATCTATTTCGATAGGTCAAAGCAATAAATAACTAGTGCATGTGACAATCAATCATATCAGGATTAAGAAACTTAAGTAAATCTAATAATCATGAGGTGTATATTGTCTTATAAAATCAGTATAAAGATAATGAACTCAAGGTGGTCGCGTTTAATACACACAAAGTGCACTAGCAAAATAAGTTGAAATTATATTATTTCCCATAATCAAGATAGACCTGCTAAAATATTGTGTCATAGCCCTATCAATGGTTTGTAAAATTTCGTTTATGCCTGTGAACGAAGAAACTAATGTTACACAAGAACTGGTGATATGATCTTCTGTGTCTAAGTCACACTCTACACACCAGATCACCTACTAAGTATAAAAAAAGGCACTAGCAATATATAAAATAATGAAAACGTTATGCCCATACATGATTCTGATTAAAACGAAAAAAATTGATTTTATTAAAAGAATAAATCCATAACTAAAACAATTACATAAATCATAGGTTTAGTCTACTGCTCTAACAATATCCCACTTAGACTTAAAGCCATGTTGCAATGCATCTCACTCCCATCCCCTCTACGTGACTATCAGAAGTCTTGGTCGATAAGCTCTTCATGAAAGGGTCTGTTAGGTTTTTCTTCGATGCAATCTTGGTAACTTTGGCATCGCCCAGCTGCACAAATTCTCGAGTGAGATGATACTTACACTCGATGTGTTTACCTTTCTTATGGCTCCTGGTTTCCTTTGAGTTAGTAACCACACCAATATTATCACATTAAAGTGTAATATCCAATTGCACTAAAGCTACCACGCCTAGATTTATTAGGAATTTCCTGATCCATATTGTTTTCTCGGCTTTATCAGAGGTTGTCGCATATTTAGCTTCCATAGTCGAATCATAATGCTTGATTGCTTGATACTCCTCCAACTAAAGGCTCCACCTCCTAAGGTAAACACATATCTTGAGGTAGAAATTATGGAATCTTTATCAGACTGAAAATCCGAGTCAGTGTACCCAATGGGTACCAAACTCTCTACTTGGTAAACTAGCATATAATCTCATGTCCTTTTCTAGTACTTTAATATATGCTTTATCGTCATCTAGTGTTTTTTCTCAGGGTTAGATTGATATCTACTGGCCATGATAAAAACAAAGAAAATCTAGGTCTAGTGCATAGCATAACATACAAGAGGCTCCTAACCTTCGAAGCATAAGGGATGTTTTTCATCTTCTCTATCTCATCAAGTGTATCAAGAACTGATCCTTGGATAGAGATATTCCATGACTGAAAGGGATGAACCATATCTTATAATATTGCATGCTAAACCTTCCAAGAATGGGTTCGATATAAGTCATTTGTGATAATCCTAATATCCTATTATGGTGATCTCGCATAGGCTTGATCACAAGGATGTGACTAGTTTCTCCTAAGTCATTCATATCAAACTAATTAAATAACCACACTCTAATTGTAGACAACACTCCAACATTGTTTCCAATGAGAATAGTGTCATCCACATATAGTACTAGAAACAACATTACATTTCCATTGTACTTGTTATACACATATGACTCATCTGGACATTGATCAAACCCAAAGATTTGATTACCTGAGCAAAATGACTGTTCCAAGATCTAGATGCTTACTTAAGTCCATAAATAGAATTTTTAATCTTGCACAATTTGTGCTCCTGGCCTTTAGCTACAAAAATTTTTGGTTGTACCATATAGATATACTCGTCGAGATTCCCATTAAGGAATGCAGTCTTGACGTCCATTTGTTAAATTTTGTAATTGAAATGAGACGCAATGACTTGATGCAAAAGGGTTTACTCAGGGAGAGGGCATGGATAAGAGAGTCCAGATGGACTTTATCAAAGCTACCGGCGAGAAGGTTTTCTCATAATCGATGCCCTCCTGCTGATGCTGGCGAGCGCCCTGCTGCTGATGCTGTGGGGCCCTGGCGAGCGCCCTGCTGCTGATGCTGTGGGGCCCTGCCCCTATCAGGACAATCCTGTCGCTTATGGCCAGTCTTGCCACAAACAAAGCACTTCCCTGGGAAGTTCCCTCCTCTCTGTCACTGCTGTCCCCGGCCCTGGTGGCCGTTACCGTTCCTCCCTTGGCCCTGCTGGCCCTGGTGAAACTGCTGCCCATTCTGCCCCTGTTGGCCCTGATGGCCGTTTGGACCCTGATGGCCCTGACAGAAACCTCCTTGTCCCTGTCTGTAGTTCCCTGACTGTAACCTCTTATTATCCCCCTGCTGGGAGCCCTGCTCATTCTGTCTCTGCCCCTGACCAGATTGTGCCCCGCTGGCACCATGTCCTCCTGTCCTGCCCTGATGGCTAGACTCCCCCGACCTCTTGCCCTCGGCCATATGAAAACGGTGGTCCTGGCAGTGTAATAACGCAGCGTTAACCACATCAGAATACGTGGCCAACGAAAGGTTCCCTAGCAGATGTTGACGGATTCTCTAAGTCAACCCGTCCGTGAACTTCTCAATCTTCTTCTTCTCTGTTGGTATCTCATCTGGAACGATATTCAACAGATTCGTGAACTCGGCCTCATACTCGGCCACAGTCTTGCCCTCCTGCTTCAGACTCATCAATCTCCTCCTCATTTCCGTATGAACAGCTGATGGAAAGTACTTGCGGTCGAACCGCACCCAGAACTCCTGAATCGTGAGAGTATCCCTCTCCTCCATGGTGGTAATAGACTCCCACCACTGTAGCGCAGATCCAACTAGCTTGAAAGTAGCTAGCACCTGCTTCTGGACGTCCGTGCACTCATACATCCTCAAGTGCCTCTGCATGTCCTTCCTCCACTGGCTCGAGACTACCACATCTGAGCTACATGCAAACTCTGGCGGATGCGTTTTCTGAAAAGCGTCACGTACACGCTCCCAAGCAGATGGGAATGCATCAACCTGTACTGGCGCGGCAACCGGCGCCTGAGGTGGTGCCTGCTGAACAACGGCAATGGCGGCATTTACCGCTTGAGCTACTATAGCTGCAACCTCAGCGGCGTTCATCATGCCATAAACTGGAGCGGGCTGGGGTTCGGGCGTTGCATCCCTGGGAATTCGTCGTGCACATAGTGGAGGCATCTGAAATAAGAACAAAGTTTATAAGTTCGCTGTTTATAAACTTAAGATAGCTGAAGAACGAAGCATACACAAAAAGAGTACAACAGTCCTAAAAATATAGGGCTCTATATCAAAGAAACTTAGCGGAAACATAATAAGCCGTCAGATCCTAAAGGACACTAGAACCTGATGCTCTGATACCACCTGTGACACCCCGACTAATTAAATACCGGGTAGCTACTCCTTTATTAAATTAATTCAAAATTCCAAGTTGGCTCAGTTAATAGCATCACTGTCGAAAACATTTTAATATTACTAACAACCTAGTATTTAAAAAATAAGTTGCCAAATTTTAATTAAAGTCTGATTAACATGCAACAAGTGTAATGAAGAAATAAGTAACACCAATCACCATACTAAAGTAAAACGAATAACCATCACAGAGTGTAAATAAAGTCTGGAGGAAAACTCCTCACTACAAATCCCACAACTGAAAAGTAAACTGAATACTGAAACAATACATGCTAAAGTCTGAAAACTGAAATGTAAAAGATGCTCTAAATAGAAATGGGCAACATGCCCTACAACTGATAGATAGTGACTCTGGAATCCAAAAGATAGAAGCGTCTACAAGCAAATCCCTGTAGCTTCCACAAACAGCTACAGCTCGTCACCTGAATGAGTATCCTATGCTTGGTGTCCTTGTGGCTGGGCACCTAAAATGGTTTTACAAGAAAAAGATTTGAAAAGCAAACGGGTCAGAGCCTGAATGTGGAGTTATTTTAAAAACCTGCAAGTGCTTTAAAAACATTTAAAACATTAAATGCAAAGTACATGTTAGGACGTGCACTCACATGATATTCTCACCTCTCGTCTAATTGTGCACTCCTAACGTAAATACCCATCTATAACGACGCAAACCACTAGCTAAGTGACATCATCTCTAGCTAGACTATCATAGGTCCTACCCATATTACTTGGTTTTATTAACCTCATAACGCTCGTAATTAAGTAGGGTTTAACGTAAACTCAGATGCTCAATATGCAATATATATATCACTATCAGCTAACTCGTTACATTCTCGAAACAATACCGTAATTATATTCACAACGTTAACATGAAGGTTCCCATTAATTAAGTGTATATTAATCACATCATAAATATACAGTACAAGCACCCCGAGAACTAATCTGTGGTGCACACATACTCTGCTATCCATCCCGGTACATCACGTACATAAGGATTACATATTCCGAATCTCTCAGGAATAGTTCACAGATAACAACATCACAAACAATGGAGGCGAACACAGTCACATCACATAGGTCACGCACATACCTACGCTCCTACGATCGGCGGACTTATTAATATCCCAATAAGTCTTTCTATGACCTATGTTCATCAAGGTAACCAGTCTAAATCCGGGCAACACAAGGATTAGAGGGCCCTAAGCGAACGCAAACCTCCCGTGATAGCAAGTATGGTAGGTATGTCATACACACAATTCATATACCAATACTAAGTAAACGCACGTCTTAGTAATACCGTAGTTTAATCGTAGTACATATCGCATCCTCGTACTAACTTATAATATCTACACTTATATTATTCCGGTTCATCATCATACGCGCCATAATCTATTCTCACGTCGTAGTAGACACTCACGTCTCAACCCAAATGGTTCATTGAATTAAATCTCTCGTATATAAATTTACTCCTCGTAATAACCCAAAAGTCCCAAATCTATCCTTACATCATCAAAGGAAGGTTATCTATATCCTCGAACAAGTTTACGGGACTCCAAAAATCAAAACAGTCCAAAAAGGACCAAACTGTCAACTCGTTAGAAGTCTCGTTCGAACGCGACTGTTCGAACGAGATTCCTCTGCCAACTCGTTAGAAGTCTCGTTCGAACGAGGCTGTTCGAACGAGATTCCAGTTCGTTCGAACGAACTGTACCTTCTAACGATATCTCGTTCGAACGAGATATCGAACGAAACCCCTTCTCGTTAGCAGCGACTGGTCAACTCGTTAGAAACTCGTTCGAACGAGTTCGTTCGAACGACCTGGGTAGGGGCTTCTAACGAGCTGCCAGATTCGTCCCAGATTTTCTAAGTTACGTTTCTCACCATTTTTAACACCTCAATCCTTCTCCAAAGATCGTTCTAACAGAGTTTTAAGTCCTCTAATCATACTATAACATGCTAAGGTCATATACTAACATCTCTTAATACATTAAAGCATCCTAAACATCATTAAATCACAAGATTTTATACTTTTCCCCAATTTTATCAAGAACATGAACCCTAGGTTTATATCATCATCAAATCCCAGAATTTAATTCGTTTTAATCTCTTCTAATCACAATTATTATGAGAGAAATCATCTACCTATCATTCTACATGCAATTCTCTTCAAAATTTCCAAGTTCTAAACTCCAAACTACATGGGTTTTCATTCATCTTTCAAGAACAATTAAAATTCCTCAATTTCTAACATGGAAAAGACATTCTCTGAATTTAAATGGGATAAAGTCACTTGCCTTGATTGTCTCTGAGTTTGGTGTAGGTTTGGTAGAACTTTTCTGCAGAATTTCTTCTCTCCAAGCTTCCTCTCCAATGGTGGCTTAAGGTGGCTAGGGTTTTGATTTGGGAACTTAGAAAACTCTTCTAATAACCTACGTAGCCTTCTAGGTTAATATGGTTTGGTTAATGGGCCTAGTGGGTTTAATCCACATCATATTTACATCTCTAATTTTCGTCACTTTTAATTCCAAAAAATGTAAAATTACCAAAATACCCTTTATGATGCCGGTATGGCCTAAAAATACCCCGGAATCCAAACTACACCCCCGGCTAGTGTTTTCTGACTATCTCGACCCTTCCGGACGCGTTGGCGCACTCAAAACGACCATACGATTTATAGATTTTAAATTCACTTTTATAATCAAAATATTATACCGTGACGCGGCGGTCCCACGCGTCTCAACAAAATTTCTAAAATGCCGTATATAAATCTCACGACAACTTTCATAATTCCAAATTCATATATAATCATATATGCATATAATCAAATACCAACTCGCATCTCGTTAGTATTTTTAACCCGGATTAATTTCCAATTAATACGCATTTAATTAATTAATCCCCAAAATAAATATAGCCAAAAGTACGGGGTATTACATACTCCCCCCCTAATAACTGAATTTCGTCCCGAAATTCGAAACTAGAAAGTACCTGCTAAAAACAGCTCTGGATAACGTTCGCGCATCTCATCCTCGCGCTCCCATGTGGACTCCTCGACATTGTGGTGTCGCCACTGAACACGCACTAACGGAACTATCTTTGACCGCAGTTTCCTCTCGCTTCGGTCCAAAATAGCAATCGGCCCCTCCTCGTAGGAGCTATCAGGCTGGAGATCGATGTCCTCCACAACAATGTGAGAATGAGCCAAATTATCCCTAAGGTATTTCCTCAGTGAGGAAATATGGAACACATCGTGAATCCGATGCAAATGCTCCGGTAACCCAAGTCTATACGCAACCGGTCCGATCCGCTCAATAATAGGAAACGGCCCCACATACCTCGGTGCCAACTTCCCCTTCTTCCCGAAACGCATAATCCCCTTCATAGGAGATACCCTGAGAAAAACCTGGTCCCCCACTTGGAACTCTCTGAAAAAACTCTTCGCATCAGCATAACTCTTCTGCCTGTCTTGAGCTACCCGAATGCGACTCCGAATCAACTCAATCCTTGCCGAAGTATCCTGAACCACTTCCGGCCCAAGCAGTTTGTTGTCCCCCACCTCTAACCAACATGCTGGGGAACGACAAGGTCTACCGTACAATGCCTCAAACGGAGCCATGCCAATAGTGAACTGATAGGAGTTGTTATAAGCAAACTCCACCAGTGGGCTCCCATCCACCCCCGAAGTCAATAATGCACATGCGTAGCATGTCCTCTAACATCTGATTCGTGCGCTCTGTCTGCCCATCGGTCTGTGGATGATAAGCCGTACTCAACCGCAATTCCGTGCCCATGGCCTCCTGGAAACTCTCCCAAAACCTCGAAACAAATATCTTGTCTCTGTCAGACACGATATTTAGGGGCACACCGTGAAGTCTCACAATCTCTGAAATGAAGAGCTGGGCATACTGTCCCGTAGTGTAGTCAGTCCTTACAGGTAAAAAGTGAGCGACCTTGGACAACCTATCCACAATTACCCAAACGGAGTCGTGACCCCTCTGCGACGTAGGCAACCCCGTGATAAAGTCCATGGATATGCTCTCCCACATCCACACCGGGACCTCCAATGGCTGTAGCAATCCTGCCGGTCTCTGATGATCCACTTTTACAAGCTGACAAGTGGCGCATTTCGAAACAAACTCAGCGATATCTCTCTTCATACCGCTCCACCAATACTGGCGTCTCATGTCTTGGTACATTTTGTCCCCTCCGGGGTGTACCGCGAACCGTGAGCCGTGCGACTCTGCCATCACATCGTGTCGCAATTCCTCCCCTTCCGGAACTACCAATCTCCCATTGAAGCGCAATCCCCCGTCTGAGCTAACGGTATAGGACTCGGCTCCCTCTGCTAGTAATCGAACTATCTGCTCCTGACAGAACGAGTCATTGGCCTGTGCCCGTACTACCTTCGTGACAATCTGCGGTGTAACGGTCATCACAGACATGAAAGATCGGGCCACTGCATCCTGGTGTCCCAATTCCTTCCACTTAGACTTCCACACCTCTGCCACCTCATCTACTGGCCTACGGCTCAACGCGTCTGCTACCACGTTAGCCTTTCCCGGGTGGTACTGGATGTCGAACTGGTAGTCCTTCACAAACTCAAGCCACCTACGCTGCCGCATATTCAATTCCTTCTGCGTGAATAGGTACTGTAGGGACTTGTGGTGCGTGAACAGTTGGAACTTCTCCCCCAAAAGATAGTGCCTCCAAATCCGTAGGGCAAATACCACTGTCGCCAACTCCAAATCATGCGTGGGGTAATTCTTCTCATGAGGCTTAAGCTTACGGGAAGCATAAGCTATGGCCTGTCTCTCCTGCTGCAATACACCTCCCAGTCCTTGCAAAGACGCATCGGTGTAAACCAAATACTCAACTCCCGGTCTCGACAATGCTAACACAGGTGCTGAGGTCAATTTGTCCTTCAATTCATCGAATGCCAACTGACAGGCATCACTCCAAATGAACGGCACACCCTTACGAGTCAGATGTGTCAAAGGACCTGCTATCTCCGAGAAACCCCGAATAAACCTCCTGTAGTATCCTGCTAGACCCAAGAAACTACGAATCTCCGTTGGTGTCGTGGGCTGTCCCCACTCCCTCACCGCGGATACCTTCCTCGGATCAACAGATATCCCCCGGTCGGAAATGATATGTCCCAAAAACTGGACTTGCTTCAGCCAAAACCCGCACTTCTCATATTTTTCATACAACTCGTTCTGACGGAGTGTCTGCAAAACCTGCCTCAAATGCTCGGCGTGCTCCTCCTCTATCTGGGAGTAAACCAGAATATCATCAATGAAGACAATGACAAACTGGTCTAGGAAATCCCTGAACACTCTGTTCATCAAGTCCATAAACACAGCTGGAGCGTTGGTCAAGTCGAAAGGCATAACCCAAAACTCGTAAGAACCATATCTCGACAAGAACGCAGTCTTCGAGACATCTTCCTCCCTGATACGCAACTGATGGTATCCCGATCTCAAATCAATCTTCGAGAAGAAAGAAGCTCCTCTCAACTGGTCGAATAAGTCATCGATTCGAGGCAACGGATACTTATTCCGTATCGTGACCTTATTCAATTCTCGGTAGTCCACACACAATCTCAGTGAACCGTCCCTCTTCTTCACAAACAGAAATGGAGCGCCCCAAGGTGAGGTACTCCTGCGAATAAAGCCCTGACCTAACAGCTGCTCTATCTGATCCCGTAACTCCCTCATCTCAGCTGGAGCCATACGGTACGGTGCGCGTGCTATAGGTCTCGTACCCGGTAGCAAATCTATAACAAAATCTATCTCTCGACTGGGTGGTAAGCCTAGTATCTCCTGAAACACATCCGAATACTCCCTGACGACTGGGATCGAATCTAAAGGAATCACTACCTCCTTAGAGGTATCCTCCTCAATGTAATACAGATGAGCGGTCGATCCTCCCTCTGGGCGAGGCATCGCCACTACAAACATCTCTTGCCCCGGAATGGCAAAAACAATGCTCCCGCTGAAGCAATCAATCATGGCCCTATAAGCTACGAGCCAATCCATACCGATAATCACATCGTGAACATGCATGTCTAACACTAACATGTCTGCAGGTAATACCAAACCACCAATCTCTACCCCCACTCCCCGGCATATAAAGAAAATAAGTGACCCACTCCCCAATGGTGAGTCGACACACGTCACTGTGTTCTCTGCCGTAGCTAACAATCCTAAAGCTTTCGCGAAGTGTGTAGCTATAAAATAGTGTGTAGCACCCGTATCAAATAACACCCGACCCATAGTGCCATGGATAGGAAACGTACCCTCAATCGCGGGCGGTGCCTGTGGAACTGCAGCCTGGTGGACGTTGTAGACACGTCCATACTGTAGCTGCCCCTGCTGAACTGGGACTGCTGGAATGGGTGGCAATGCTGCCATCTGTGGCGGTGCGGGAAGAGCGGCGGGAAACATAGGCCTCTATGGCTCCTGGCGAGCGCCCTGCTGCTGATGCTGTGGGGCCCTGCCCCTATCAGGACAATCCTGTCGCTTATGGCCAGTCTTGCCACAAACAAAGCACTTCCCTGGGAAGTTCCCTCCTCTCTGTCACTGCTGTCCCCGGCCCTGGTGGCCGTTACCGTTCCTCCCTTGGCCCTGCTGGCCCTGGTGAAACTGCTGCCCATTCTGCCCCTGTTGGCCCTGATGGCCGTTTGGACCCTGATGGCCCTGACAGAAACCTCCTTGTCCCTGTCCGTAGTTCCCTGACTGTAACCTCTTATTATCCCCCTGCTGGGAGCCCTGCTCATTCTGTCTCTGCCCCTGACCAGATTGTGCCCCGCTGGCACCATGTCCTCCTGTCCTGCCCTGATGGCTAGACTCCCCCGACCTCTTGCCCTCGGCCATATGAAAACGGTGGTCCTGGCAGTGTAATAACGCAGCGTTAACCACATCAGAATACGTGGCCAACGAAAGGTTCCCTAGCAGATGTTGACGGATTCTCTAAGTCAACCCGTCCGTGAACTTCTCAATCTTCTTCTTCTCTGTTGGTATCTCATCTGGAACGATATTCAACAGATTCGTGAACTCGGCCTCATACTCGGCCACAGTCTTGCCCTCCTGCTTCAGACTCATCAATCTCCTCCTCATTTCCGTATGAACAGCTGATGGAAAGTACTTGCGGTCGAACCGCACCCAGAACTCCTGAATCGTGAGAGTATCCCTCTCCTCCATGGTGGTAATAGACTCCCACCACTGTAGCGCAGATCCAACTAGCTTGAAAGTAGCTAGCACCTGCTTCTGGACGTCCGTGCACTCATACATCCTCAAGTGCCTCTGCATGTCCTTCCTCCACTGGCTCGAGACTACCACATCTGAGCTACATGCAAACTCTGGCGGATGCGTTTTCTGAAAAGCGTCACGTACACGCTCCCAAGCAGATGGGAATGCATCAACCTGTACTGGCGCGGCAACCGGCGCCTGAGGTGGTGCCTGCTGAACAACGGCAATGGCGGCATTTACCGCTTGAGCTACTATAGCTGCAACCTCAGCGGCGTTCATCATGCCATAAACTGGAGCGGGCTGGGGTTCGGGCGTTGCATCCCTGGGAATTCGTCGTGCACATAGTGGAGGCATCTGAAATAAGAACAAAGTTTATAAGTTCGCTGTTTATAAACTTAAGATAGCTGAAGAACGAAGCATACACAAAAAGAGTACAACAGTCCTAAAAATATAGGGCTCTATATCAAAGAAACTTAGCGGAAACATAATAAGCCGTCAGATCCTAAAGGACACTAGAACCTGATGCTCTGATACCACCTGTGACACCCCGACTAATTAAATACCGGGTAGCTACTCCTTTATTAAATTAATTCAAAATTCCAAGTTGGCTCAGTTAATAGCATCACTGTCGAAAACATTTTAATATTACTAACCACCTAGTATTTAAAAAATAAGTTGCCAAATTTTAATTAAAGTCTGATTAACATGCAACAAGTGTAATGAAGAAATAAGTAACACCAATCACCATACTAAAGTAAAACGAATAACCATCACAGAGTGTAAATAAAGTCTGGAGGAAAACTCCTCACTACAAATCCCACAACTGAAAAGTAAACTGAATACTGAAACAATACATGCTAAAGTCTGAAAACTGAAATGTAAAAGATGCTCTAAATAGAAATGGGCAACATGCCCTACAACTGATAGATAGTGACTCTGGAATCCAAAAGATAGAAGCGTCTACAAGCAAATCCCTGTAGCTTCCACAAACAGCTACAGCTCGTCACCTGAATGAGTATCCTATGCTTGGTGTCCTTGTGGCTGGGCACCTAAAATGGTTTTACAAGAAAAAGATTTGAAAAGCAAACGGGTCAGAGCCTGAATGTGGAGTTATTTTAAAAACCTGCAAGTGCTTTAAAAACATTTAAAACATTAAATGCAAAGTACATGTTAGGACGTGCACTCACATGATATTCTCACCTCTCGTCTAATTGTGCACTCCTAACGTAAATACCCATCTATAACGACGCAAACCACTAGCTAAGTGACATCATCTCTAGCTAGACTATCATAGGTCCTACCCATATTACTTGGTTTTATTAACCTCATAACGCTCGTAATTAAGTAGGGTTTAACGTAAACTCAGATGCTCAATATGCAATATATATATCACTATCAGCTAACTCGTTACATTCTCGAAACAATACCGTAATTATATTCACAACGTTAACATGAAGGTTCCCATTAATTAAGTGTATATTAATCACATCATAAATATACAGTACAAGCACCCCGAGAACTAATCTGTGGTGCACACATACTCTGCTATCCATCCCGGTACATCACGTACATAAGGATTACATATTCCGAATCTCTCAGGAATAGTTCACAGATAACAACATCACAAACAATGGAGGCGAACACAGTCACATCACATAGGTCACGCACATACCTACGCTCCTACGATCGGCGGACTTATTAATATCCCAATAAGTCTTTCTATGACCTATGTTCATCAAGGTAACCAGTCTAAATCCGGGCAACACAAGGATTAGAGGGCCCTAAGCGAACGCAAACCTCCCGTGATAACAAGTATGGTAGGTATGTCATACACACAATTCATATACCAATACTAAGTAAACGCACGTCTTAGTAATACCGTAGTTTAATCGTAGTACATATCGCATCCTTGTACTAACTTATAATATCTACACTTATATTATTCCGGTTCATCATCATACGCGCCATAATCTATTCTCACGTCGTAGTAGACACTCACGTCTCAACCCAAATGGTTCATTGAATTAAATCTCTCGTATATAAATTTACTCCTCGTAATAACCCAAAAGTCCCAAATCTATCCTTACATCATCAAAGGAAGGTTATCTATATCCTCGAACAAGTTTACGGGACTCCAAAAATCAAAACAGTCCAAAAAGGACCAAACTGTCAACTCGTTAGAAGTCTCGTTCGAACGCGACTGTTCGAACGAGATTCCTCTGCCAACTCGTTAGAAGTCTCGTTCGAACGAGGCTGTTCGAACGAGATTCCAGTTCGTTCGAACGAACTGTACCTTCTAACGATATCTCGTTCGAACGAGATATCGAACGAAACCCCTTCTCGTTAGCAGCGACTGGTCAACTCGTTAGAAACTCGTTCGAACGAGTTCGTTCGAACGACCTGGGTAGGGGCTTCTAACGAGCTGCCAGATTCGTCCCAGATTTTCTAAGTTACGTTTCTCACCATTTTTAACACCTCAATCCTTCTCCAAAGATCGTTCTAACAGAGTTTTAAGTCCTCTAATCATACTATAACATGCTAAGGTCATATACTAACATCTCTTAATACATTAAAGCATCCTAAACATCATTAAATCACAAGATTTTATACTTTTCCCCAATTTTATCAAGAACATGAACCCTAGGTTTATATCATCATCAAATCCCAGAATTTAATTCGTTTTAATCTCTTCTAATCACAATTATTATGAGAGAAATCATCTACCTATCATTCTACATGCAATTCTCTTCAAAATTTCCAAGTTCTAAACTCCAAACTACATGGGTTTTCATTCATCTTTCAAGAACAATTAAAATTCCTCAATTTCTAACATGGAAAAGACATTCTCTGAATTTAAATGGGATAAAGTCACTTGCCTTGATTGTCTCTGAGTTTGGTGTAGGTTTGGTAGAACTTTTCTGCAGAATTTCTTCTCTCCAAGCTTCCTCTCCAATGGTGGCTTAAGGTGGCTAGGGTTTTGATTTGGGAACTTAGAAAACTCTTCTAATAACCTACGTAGCCTTCTAGGTTAATATGGTTTGGTTAATGGGCCTAGTGGGTTTAATCCACATCATATTTACATCTCTAATTTTCGTCACTTTTAATTCCAAAAAATGTAAAATTACCACAATACCCTTTATGATGCCGGTATGGCCTAAAAATACCCCGGAATCCAAACTACACCCCCGGCTAGTGTTTTCTGACTATCTCAACCCTTCCGGACGCGTTGGCGCACTCAAAACGACCATACGGTTTATAGATTTTAAATTCACTTTTATAATCAAAATATTATACCGTGACGTGGCGGTCCCACGCGTCTCAACAAAATTTCTAAAATGCCGTATATAAATCTCACCACAACTTTCATAATTCCAAATTCATATATAATCATATATGCATATAATCAAATACCAACTCGCATCTCGTTAGTATTTTTAACCCGGATTAATTTCCAATTAATACGCATTTAATTAATTAATCCCCAAAATAAATATAGCCAAAAGTACGGGGTATTACACTTGCTTCATCCTGTACTATTGGTGTTGAAGAAACTTGTTGGGTCCCTCTCAACTCTTCAAGAATAACAATTATTTTGGGCTTATTATCCATCATATAATCCTCTTCCAAAAATTTGAAATTGGTGCTAACAATGACCTTTTGATCCTTAGGATCATAGAATAAACTAAATTTTAGTTTTCGTAGGATATCCTATAATGAAACACACTTTTGATCTTGATTCCAAGTTACGGGGATCTTTCTTCATCATATGTGTTGGACTATCCCATATCCAAATATGTTGCATAGCGGGCTTTAACATAATCCACAATTCCTTGGGTGTAATAGAGACCGCCTTCAAAGGTATCAAGTTCAGTAGATAAGTACCATTTCCAAAGCATGTCCTCAAAAGTTTGGGTCTGTATAAGTCATCATAGACCTAATCATATGCAAAAGAGTTATATTCCTCCTTTCTGCTACACTATTTTGCTCGGGCATACCAGGTGCGAATAATTTGGATGTGATCCCTTAATCTTCAAGATACTTCATGAATTCCCCTAAGAGTTACTTGTCACTATGATCAGATCGTAGTGTTCTGATACTTTTACATTGACGTTTCTCCACTTCTGTCCTATAAACTTTGAATTTCTCAAAGGCTTCAAACTTATGGTGCATTAGGTAAACGTACCTGAACCTTGAGTAGTCAACCTTTAAATTCATAAAATACGCAAAGACCCCTCTTACTTGGGTTGTCATCAGCCCACGCAGATCGGAATGAACCAATTCTAATTGTTCTTTTTCTCTATAACCCTTGTCGAGGATTGTCTCTTAGTCATTTTACCTTCAAAATAGGATTCACAAACTAGAAGTGCCTTAAATTCCAATGAGCTTAATTGCCCACTTACTATCAGTCTACGAATCCTTTTTAGATTAATATGACCTGGGCGTAACTGGAAAAGATGCATTTGGTTCGTTAAGGAGGGTTCCTTTCTATTTAAATTTGGTCTAATTGAATTATGAAAAATATTAATTCATCGTGTGGGAGAGATGATATATATAATATAAATATTATCAACCAACGTACCAGAATAAATAACATATTTTTTTCCTTAATACCCATGTTTTTATTAAAAGAAACTGAATATTCATAAAAGGCTAAGCAAGAAACAGAAATCAAATTCCTTGTAATGGAAGGTACATAAAGACAATCTTTTAAAAGTAAATTCCTATCACTACTAAAGCTTAAATAAACATCTCCCACAACAACTAGTTGTACTCTCGTAACATTTCCCATAGTCAGATAAATCTCCTCATCACTAAGTCGACGGTTTTCCTGGAACCCGTACAAAGGATTTCATACATGATTAGTGGATCTCATATTTACACACCCGTTTTTGATAGTATGAACCACAAAACATGATTAAATGACAAGTGAATGGAATATACCTACGTTTTTAAGTTTGTTAATTAAAATCCGATAATTCTTCTTATAGTGTCCTGACTGCTTACAGTGGAAACACTTTCCCCTGGACTTTTTCACACCTCCTTGAGGCCTACGAGCTACTTGAGGGGAAATTACCTCTTTGTCATTGGAGTTAGAATATATTTTGTAGACACCCCATCCTAGGATCCCCCCCCCCCCCCAAGCATCTTCTTAGGTCCCTTACACTCAATCCACTCACCATAAACCCTAGGTCACACTCCGAGTACTGATCTTGAGGCCATCGGATGCTAATGATCCCCATTTGATCCCTTTCAACTCTCCACCCAGATCGAAGCTCAATGAAACCTTGAAAGTCTCTAAATCCCCTTTCCAACGGTCTGTGCCATTTACAAATCGACCTCACGGTTCACAAGAACGATCTATTTTACTCCAAAGGACTACCGAGCGCTCCTAGTCCCCATTTAACCTTGGTCAACTTTCCAAACCGAGCGAATCTCAATGAAATCTTAAATGTCCCTGAATTACCTTTCCAACAGTGTGTACCATGCGCGAATTAGCCTCACAATTTGCATGAACAACCCGTTTTCCTCTGAAAACTTCTTATTTAGAGACCATTGGGCACTTCCGAGCCCTATTTGACTTTGTTCAAATCTCGGACCCCGAAGTGGCTCAATGGATTCCTGAAAGGCTCTGAATTCTCTTTCCAACGGTCCCAATCGTGCGTGATTTGGACTTAACTTTTGAATTTTATTCCATTTTTTTTTAAAGTCTGTTCCGGACTTCCTATAGGCACCCCAGACCTCCTGCAGATAGGCAGGGTGTACTTTACTTACCGAGTAAGGCAGGCTCTATGTCGATAGGCAGGTTGGGCGCCATGCTAATCGGCACTCCCCCTAACCCTAAATGGGACTATATAAAGGGCTCATGACCTCACCCTTGGGAGGCCCCTTTTAGGAGTCAACAAACATTCTCTCGAAATCAGAACCTTCTCCTTTCCAAAAAAAATTCCATTTTCCAACATTCCCTCACCTCACTTTCTCACCCCACTTCGCTATCCAACTTACCCCAATAATATTACCTTCATACCACTACAAAAATAGCCTACTTACATTCTAAATTCAGCAATAAAGATCTATAAGGAGGTCCATTCCTCACCCATTTTCTAACTTACTCATTTTAGTGATTTATTCACTTTATTCTCATTGTGTGATATCTTCTAGTTTTGTTTTGTTATCTCGCATCAAATAATATTCACTTCTTTATTATCAGTATTGCACACGACTTATTTTCATAAAAGCCCAAAAAAGACAAAAAAAAGGGGGGGTTCCATAAAATCCAAAAGTAAGACTTTTATTTTCATACACTTTTTCACTTGAACACATTTCTCTCCAAAAACTCTCAAAGTGGAGTCCTACATTTTGATTTATGGGTTGAACCCTACACTCATACTATTTTCGAACTACGTGTACTTTGATTCCCCTTGGGATACGTAGGCATCTTGGGCCAATCCCGAGATTTGAGCCCCCCTTCATTTTATGTCTTTTATATTCTATTATATTTATTCTGTGAGTCTTGGATTCCTACATATTTGTGATTCGCTTGACATGCACGTTCTCTCTTTCATAGCGATTCGTGATTCGGCAAACACTTACAACATAAGTTTATTATTATTTTCGGGTACACTCCTACGGATGAACGCTCCGTCCATCCCATGACGCGAGTCGGACAATTCCATTCTCCCATTATTTATATTGTACACATGTACACACACATCACGGAGAAAAAGGGATATAATTAACATAGCCTATGAGAAATCGAAAGGGTGAAATGGGTGCCTAACACTTTTCCATTTCGTAACTTAGTCCCCGGACCTTTGAATCACTTGGTTTCATATGCATCAGTTTGACCTTGATGTCGTTCTCTGGAGATGGTAGCACTAGTTTGCCCGTTTTAAGCAAAATAGGTTAGCGACTCCATCTCTTCGTGTTATCCCCATTTGACAACGGCCAATTTTATATTCGAGGCAGACCGCAAAGACACTGACATGAGTGGCAAAAAGAGTACCTCCATATTATCGAATCACCCACATGCGCATGATGAGAAAAGGAGAGAGTGGGGATCATTTCCTGCTTCTCCCCTCGTCCCGACTTCGAGGGTGGGCCCGCGTCGGAGGAATCCAACCCGAATGGCCACAGTGGCGACTCTGTTGGGGATTTTCTAGAGGACTAGACTCTTTTTTCACATGGGTGTTACTTCTTTACTCTCCTGCTTTTCTACCTGCGTACAAATACCTCCATTTGTATATTCCCCTTACTCCTATGCTTACATCTCATATGTTTATGTCGTGCTTATCTTCGTCATGCTCTCTCCTCATGTATATATAACTCTTTACTTACTTGTACATGCTCACCATGTTTCACCTTACACCCACTTGTATATTTTCTCCATGCGAACTTCACACACTCGCACATGTATATAGTCTTACTTTTATTTACATACTCTACACACCACTTATAGATTATCCATACTTAGCTTCACTAGTACACACCCTCACCTTTTTATCACTTGTATATATCTCTGTGTTCACTTACACATCTCACACACTCCTTGTAGATTATCTATGCTTAGTCTCACTAGCACACACTTTGTAATACCCCGCCCCGATGAATTTATTTAATTATATATATAATTTTTATTAGGATGAATAAATTACAGTTATGGGGAAGTTGTGGGTAACAAAGTGGATTAAATAAGGAGACTTGCCAAATTTTGGATTTATATATGGAGTTCATTTGTTATGAAGGTTATAATAAGTAAGGAAAATTTAGCTATATATCTCGTTATTACAGGACAACTGGGTGCTCTTTTTATGTAGTTTCAGAAGATCAATTGGGGCAAATCCAAAAATTTAGTGAGTAGGTCATTCTAATGACCAAGATGGTCATTCAAGCTACGAGGGACTCTCGCTAGGAGGCGTGAGATATCAGACATAAGGGGACCATCCCTCATTTTCTCTCCCAAAAGATTACCCTCATCCTCTGTTCCCTTACTACTTCCACTACCTTCTTTAAGTGTAGTATTATACACTCACGTTACCAGCGATTATTTCCATATTGTAAGGAAAAATAAGCGGTTGTAAGGGGTCTTGATGGAGGTGTTTGAGGAGATATTTCTAGAAGAAGAAGAGAGGATTGAAGTGCATTTTATCGAGTCTTTTGGAGATTTCCTTGAGGCTGTTTGGTGGACCTATTGTGACTACCTTTAGGCCACCTTTGCAAGTGGGGGACTCACCCATCTTCACCACCACCACCGCCATTTATGAGTCATTTCAGGTGGGTAATCTACCCTTTTTGTATTTAAGACTCTATTTGATGTATATCATAGTCTTGTTGTTATTTATTAAGAGTAGGATTAATATGATATAATGGTGTGTCCCTAGTAAACTGAAAATAGACATTTTTTATGGAATAAAAATTGTAAGAAAATATTATTATGCATATTTTCTAGTAAATATGGAAATAGAAATTTTATGGAAATAAAAAGGTAAGAAGATGTCACTTTGGTGTATTTTTAGTAAAAATAATAACACACATATTTTTAGTAAAAAGAAATAATACACATTTTTATTGGAATAAAAATGTAATAAAATAATATTTGTGTGTATTTCTCGTAAAGGAAATAAAAATGATAATTTTGTTGGAAATAAGGAATAAGTAATTATTTCAAGGTTTTGAAATAATGAAAGATGATATATTTTGTAGAAAATGGACATTCCTAGAATTGTTGGTGTTAAATATTTTATGGAATAAAATATTTGGGAATAAACAATTATTCGGCAAATAATTGGTGAAAAATATGTTTAAACCATGTACTAGGATTTTTGGGTTTAAAGTCCATCTTCTTATGCATATAAACTTGAAATATTTTAACATAGTGAGTATGAAGTTAAAAGACTAGATTTTAAATTAAAGAAATGGCGAATTTCTTATAAAAGTAGTCTTAAGTATAAATGTATTTCTTGAATAAAGAAGTAAAGAAATATGAATGTTGGTAAAATAATATTAATTAAGTGTTAATGGGCAAATATGAAATGGTTAGTGAGTGTAATTTCTTAATGTTGTAAAAAATATTAACACTAATAGAATTAAAAGGAAGCAAAGGTATAAAATGTGTTTTCAATTAAGTAAAAGATTACTCCAAGTGTAAAAAGGGTGTTAAAGAGTTAAAACATTTAAGAAATTGGTGTGTATAACTTAATAGTGTTTTGGGTGAAATTAACACTTGATAAATGGAGTGAAAGGTGACTTTGGAAACAAATAGGTAATATGATAATTCACTTAAAGTGGAACATTTTTATGACATAAAAAAGTGGGAAAGGGTGTTACACAAAGTGGCCCTCAATTAATATGATTTTTGGAATAAAAATCAAGGTTAAAGTGTAAAGGACATGAAATGGTAAATGTCAAAATGTAACACAAAGTGGAGTGGTAAAGGCTCGGGTTTTGGCTTCGGTCGGGTAAAAAGGAAGGAAAATAATGTGAACATTTATAAAATATTAAAATATACTAAAGGTACTCTGATGACACCAGAATAAAGCAAGAAGGGCCCGGAGCCATTGGGGTAAAAGTCCTAAACCACTGGCGAGAGCATATGGTGCGCATAATCATCGATGTAGAACCCGTGTAAGTACGCGGTATTGGAATATTTCGAGAAAAAAATTGTTAAGTGAAATATGGAATACAAATCAAGAAATGGGTTGTGTGGTAAATGTGTAAATATAACCTAACTTGAATTAATTAAATGAATATGCCGGTAAAGGCTAAATGGATAAGTCAATGCATAAGTTTACTAATGTCCATAAGATAAGGAAAAGGGTAAAGAAATTGGGTTAATGGGTGGTTAAGCAACCTAAATGGTTAAACCCATAATTAACACAAGAATGTGTTATAAAAGGATTTTCAAAAAAAAAAGTAAGTGTTTTCTAACACGACGAATGTGTGTATTGAAATGGTGATTTTCAAATCCGGTAAAGGAATGGCTTGGGTAAGTGTAATGGTTCCAAGTATTGAACCGGGTGTGTTAAAAGTAGCGGAAAATTGCTAAATATGATTAAAAAAAACCTTTAATAAGATTAAGGTCAATTAATCTGGGCAATAAGGTTTTTCAGAAATAAAGTGGCCTATGCATTAGAACATGTAAATTTTTAAAGATATACGTATATAGATATATACATATGTTTGCATGCATGTGGTTGTAACGTGTGAATATTCATTTATGTCGTTTGTTTCTATATTGTTGTATAAATTCCACTGGGCATAAGCTCACATCCCCACTTTATTACAGCAGGTTGGGAGAGGTTTCATATTTGAGGGCGCTTTATAGGTAAGTATACTTTATTTATGTTTATGCTAGTAGCTATGCTTACTTAGACTTGGGGGTGCTTCCCATGGGTTCCTCACGTAGTTTATCTTGAAAATCGAAATCACATACTAACAAGTGAAATGTTAATTAAAATAAACTGGACTAGCAATATTATTTAGGTTGTTTCATTGCACTTCATACCTAATGCTCGAGTCAGATCGGGTTGACTCATGGGTAACCCATAAATTCGGGTCGGGGCATTACAAATAGTATCAGAGCTCTAAGTTCAAGGTTGCTTTTGGGTGTGACGTGGTGAGTTCAGTTTTTGATATTTCAACGTCGATGTTGGTTTAGGACAGTGACGCTTGTTTGGTGATGGGTGTAGTTCGTTTCCTCAACGGTAAAGTCAAAGAGGTTAGCACGAAATGTAAATTGGTGCCAAGTGGCATAAGTTCAAGTTAGTTATATAAATCGCTTCCACGTTTCTAACTAAGGATGTGATAATTTACGGATATTCATGTAAGTCAGTGAGTGGGGAGACCGTGGCTCCTAGTATGAGGTGATTGTCTTAACCTTTGATAACACAAAGTCTTTGGAGATGTTAATAGAACGAAATAACGCCCATCGCGCAAGTGGCACTAAATTGTGTATAATCAATGGTAGAGATTAATAGTTAGAGTGTGATAACTATGCAACGAGGATTAAAAATTTGAGACTATATATAGCCTTGGGTATGGCACATATTAGTGGCCAATGTCGATGATATAATTAAGCTAATTCGATCCTTGGCGTAATACCGTGATTGATGTTTAGTTCGATGAACATATGAATTTGTGTGAATCAACGCTAGAAGATGATCCAGACTTAGTTGTTAGAATGTTACCCCTGTGGGTGAGCAATTTAGTGTTTGTTGGTCAATGAATGTATCTACAAGTGTTAGCTATATGGCGAGGAAGTATTAGGTCCCTTAGTTGCAAACTTGGGTTTAGTACATTGTAATTTATGTACCTTGACTATTATGAAGATTTAAATAATCATGCTAGTTGAGGTAATCTAGGGGTGAACCTAAATAATCGTGGTGACTTGGTATTGAGTATATGAGTTGTGATGTTTAGAATAGGACCTCCTGCGATGTCATTAGGGTGGTCCATCTCTGGGGTAACAGCCGATGTCTTGTGTCCTACCAAAACCTGGGTGGTATCAATTTAGAGTTTGGTGGTTGCAGTTGGCATTGAGAAATAGGATCCATTGTGGCATTTGTGGGCATGGGCCTTAGTGTTCATAGGCATTGCCCAACATCCCATATCCTACCAAAGTATATAGTTGTGTTAATCAATAAATTGACACATAGTATGAGGTTTACATAGTAAGGCAATTGAGTTATTGAAGTTGAACGCTCATAAGGATGAAAAGATTTAGCCTTGTAAAATCGTCTTGGATGTATATTTGGGGATTTATACTAAGGTTTATCTAATGAGACACTAATGTGAGTGGTAGTCATTCCCTAGTAATAGTGAATCGGAGGTTGTGTACCATGCATTGCAATAATGGTAGTATTTCTCTTTGAAACCTTGGGATTTATTATTGCATTGAGGTTTATGTGGTAACGTCCTTTTCATAGTGTTAAATTCAAGGTTGTGTGGAATAGGTCATGGTATGACTGGTGGCTTCTTGTGGTAGATGTGAAAGACGTTTAGAGAAATAAGTAAATTGATGTTATCACCATGAGGCGTTGGGAATCATTGTGGTATTGAAGTTTACATAAGTGATGGTAGACCATTAATGATTGTGATGCGATTATATCATGTCGAATTGTGGGTGTACCTTGGAGTTAGTACTACGACTTTTGCTTATAGGCATGTGTCATGATATGACCTTCGAGGAAAATTTTGAAAATAAGTTAAACAAATGCTAGGTTGTGCACCTGGGAGACTTAGGACACGATAATGTTCGTCATGACCCTTAGAGTTAGCACTCGGGATGAAGTGTCAGGCTTGATTACATCACCTACATGTGCTACATGTATGGTTAGTAATGACTCCATTGAGGGAAATCATTAGGCATGAGTGAATCTTGAAAGTTGAGGTGTCATTAGAATTATTATGACTTGGTATTATGTAGACGGTGCTAAGGGTGGTAGTAATGACTCGTGAATTGAATGTTTGAAATTATGTGAGCATTGTGTTCCATTTGATGATAATAATCTCGAAGGTTGAGATTACCACGTACTGAAATTTGAAGGTCTAACTGTGATAGATCGATAGTTAATAATAAGTGTCAAGAGAATTAACTTCACTTGGATTTAGGATAGTTGTGCTTACCAGTAATGGATGGGTAGCACTAGTCCTAAGGAGGGAAGCTTAGCGTTTTAGCCTTTCAAATGAATTGGTTTTATATTTCATCCGTCCAACACAAGTGGGTGACTCTCGAGTAGGACCCGTCATGGTTAAGAGACCAAACCAGAGTACGTGGAATGGCTAAGGTGCTTAGCTCGTATCTGATATTATTTATAGAGTTCAAGTATACGTTGTGGGTTTGCACTTCTTGTGGGTCGATTCGTTGTCAAAAATAGATTGTTTCCTTTCAGCGTGGCAGTCGCTCGATTTGTATCATTCTTGTGTCTTCTTGATCCCAGTAATGGTAAGTTATTCACCAATTTGATTCTGGTGTGGAACTGGGTAGGCTCAGTAGGATGCAGACTAGGCCGGTTGTGGCTGATGTATCACAGTACGAGAGTGCATTTTTCTCCGAATGCACCTTTACTCTACACCAATTTATGTGTACGCGTAGTCTCGCGTTTAGATGCATGAGTTACTTGGTTAATTTAGGTTAACGTGTTGTTAGTTAGCCGGTGTAACTAGTTACGAATTGGTCGTGTGTCCCGAGATTTTAACTTAATAGTATTATGAATGTTGGAACCTGATAAACATTAGATGATGGTGTTGCACTTGGTTCAAAATTTTAGAGATTTAGGAGGTGACTGCTTGTACATATACCAGTTGTGAAACCCAGGGTGACCCTAGGTCATCATAGGGACCTCGTAGGACATATCGGTCAGGTAGAACTATGTGATAAGGAGTTTATCCTTGATATATGTATCGAGGACTGTTGAAATTATATCAGCATAGGCTAGAAATGATCCAAGATTGTTTGAGGAAACGTAGGTTATGAATCCTAACATATGAATAATCCATGTTGATGAATCCACTGTGGATGTTATGATAATTTATGAGTATCAATCATCTCGAGGCTTCATTTAGATAGACATGTTCACAGTGCATAAAGGTTTGCAATGTGACCTTAAAGTCATCGTGATCGGATTAGAAATGGTGATCAATTAAAGTATAACCCTTGAGTTTAGATCATAGTGTTAAGGATGCTTAAGATTGGAAATCAGTCGTAAGGGACTGGATTATAAATGGTGATAAATCAAGAATTTCGGGGACGAAGTTCCCCAAGGAGGGAATTTTGTAATACCCCGCCCCGATGAATTTATTTAATTATATATATAATTTATATTAGGAGGAATAAATTACAATTATAGGGAAATTGTCGGTAACAAAGTGGATTAAATAAGAGGACTTACCAAATTTCGGATTTATATATGGAGTTCATTGGTTATGAAGGTTATAATAAGTAAGGAAAATTTAGCAATATATCTCATCATTACAGGACAACTGGTTGACCTTTTTATGTAGTTTCAAAAAATCAGTTGGGCCAAATCCAAAAATTTAGTGAGTAGGTCGTTCTATTGACCAAGATGGTCGTTCAAGCGACGAGGGACTCTTGCTCGAAAGACTGTAAGAGTCGTTCGAACAACGACGACTGAAAATGTCAGGTTAGCTAGAGCGCTGTTGAGCTCTTGTTGGTTGGTTTTAAACTGAGGTATGTATGAACGTAAACACATACATGTGGAAGGTTAATTGAGAGAGAAAGAGAAATGTGAACACAGACCTGCTCCCCTTCTCTTGTCTTGTCATCGTGGGAACCGTGGATGAAAATTGGGCGGTTAAGATTTGATCGAGTGAAGGATTAGAGGTGTTAGGGGTTAGTGTTGTTTTTGTGTATATGAGAAGGAGACGTGAGATATCAGACATAACGGGACCATCCCTCATTTTCTCTCCCAAAAGATTACCCTCCTCCGCCGCTCCCTTACTGATTACACTACCTTCTTTAAGTGTAGTATTATACACTTAAATTACCGGTAATTATTTCCCTATTGTAAAGAAAAATAAAGCCAAGAAAAATAAATGGTTGTAAGGGGTCTTGATGGGGGTGTTTGAGGAGATATTTCTAGAAGAAGAAGATGGGCTTGAAATGTATTTTATGGAGTATTTTGGAGCTTTCTTGGTTACAGGTGGGGGAGTCACCCATCTTCACTACCACCACCACCATTTTGGAGTCATTTGAGGTGAGTAATCTACTCTTATTGTATTTGAAACTCTATTTGATGTATATCATAGTCTTATTGTTGTTGATTAAGAGTAGGACTATTATGATATAATGGTGTGTCCCTAGTAAACTGAAAATAGATAATTTTTATGGAATTAAAATTGTAGGAAAATATTATTGTGCATATTTTCTAGTAAATCTGGAAATACACATTGTATGGAAATAAAAATATAAGAAGGTGTCATTTTGGTGTATTTTTAGTAAAAAGAATAACACACATATTTTTAATAAAAAAAATTAATGGACATTTCTATTGGGATAATAATGTAAGAAAATAATATTTGTGTGTATTTCTAGTAAAAGAAATAAAATTGATAATTTTGTTGGAAATAAGGAATAAGTAATTATTTCAAGCATTTGAAATAATGAAAGATGATATATTTTGTAGAAAATGATCATTTCTACAATTATTAGTGTTAAATATCTTATGGAATAAAATATTTGGGAATAAACAATTATTCGACAAATAATTGGTGAAAAATATGTTTAAACCGTGCAGTGGGATTTTGGGGTTTAAAGTCCATCTTCTTATGCATATAAACTTATGAAGTTAAAAGACTACATGTTAAATAAAAGATATGGAGAATTTCTTATAAAATTAGTCTTAACTATAAATGTATTTCTTAAATAAAGAAGTAAAGAAATAAGAATGTTGGTAAAAAATATTAATTAAGTGTTAATGGGCAAATATGAAATGGTTAGTGAGTGAAACTTCTTAATGTTGTGAAATATTAACACTTATAGAATTAAAAGGAAGCAAAGGTATAAAAGATGTCTCCAATTAAATAAAAGATTACTCTAAGTGTAAAAAGGGTGTTAAAGAGTTAAAACAATTAAGAAGTTGGTGTGTATAACTTAATAGTGTTTTGGGTTAAATTAACAGTTGAGAAATGGAGTGAAAGGTAACTTTGGAAACAAATGGGTAAAATGGTAATTCACTTAAATTGGAACATTTTTATGAAATAAAAATTTTGAAAAGGGTGTTACACAAAGTGGACCTCAATGAATATGATTTTTGGAATAAAAATCAAGGTTAAAGTGCAAAGGACATGAAATGGTAAATGTCAAACTGTAACACAAAGTGGGGCGGTAATATTTCGGATTTAGGCCGGAAGGAAAATAATGTGGACATTTGTAAAATGTTAAAATACAATAAAGGTACTCGGATGACACCGGGATAAAGCAAAAAGGTCCCGGAGCCCTTGAGTGAAAAGCCCTAAACCACTGGCCAGAGCATATGGTATGCATAGCCATCGGTGTAAAGCCCGTGTAAGTATGCGGTATTGGAAGATTCCGAGAAGAAAAATGTTAAGTTAAATATGGAATACAAATCAAGAAATGGGTTGTGTGGTGTATGTTTAAATACAACCTAACTTGAATGAATTAAATGAATATTCCGGTAAAGGCTAAATGGACAAGCCAACACGTAAGTTTACTAATGTCCATAAGATAAGGAAAAGGGTAAAAAAATTGGGTAAATGGGTGGTTAAGCAACCTAAATGGTTAAACCCATAATTAACACAAAAATGTGTTATAAGAGGATTTTCAAGGAAAAAGTAAGTATTTTCTAACACGACTATTGTGTGTTGAAATTGCGATTTTCAATGAAAATACTAAGTCTATAAAACTAGATGAAAGGGGTTAAATTCCAGTAAAGGAATGGATTTGGGTAAATCAAGTGTAATGGTTCCAAGTATTGAACCGGGTGTGTTAAAATAGCGAAAAATTGCTAAATATGAGTAAAGAAAACCTTTAATAATATTGAGGTCACTTAATCTGGGCAATAAGGTTTTTCGGAAATAAAGTGACATATGCATTGGAACGTGTAAATTTTTAAAGGCATGCGTATATATATATATATATATTCCGCATGAATGTGGTTGTAGCGTGTGAATAATCCTTTTTTTTTTGTTTCTATATTGTTGTATAAATTCCATTGGGCATAAGCTCACGTCCCCACTTTGTTATGGCAGGTATTATGTGGTTCCGTGTTTGAGGGATTTTTACAGGTAAGTACACTTTATTTATGTTTACGTTAGTAGCTCTACTTACTTGGACTTCGGGATGTTTCCCATAGGTCCCTCACGTAGTTTATCTTGAAAATCGAAATCGTATGCTAATAGTGAAATGTTAATTAAAATAAACTGGACTTGCAACATTATTTAGGTTGTTTTCACTTCACACTAACGCTCCGGTCGGACCGGATTGACTCACAGGTAACCCATAAATCCCGTTCGGGGCGTTACACACTTTCACTTGTAAATATTCACATGTTCACTTAGACTATTCCCATGTCACTCTCTCAGTTTATACATATATCTCTTCCACTTCTATATCCACGTGCTTCTCGCTCTATTACCATACTTTGTATAGCTGTCATGCCCCATGTATATCCTTCCTAGCTTTACTTTTCATTTCATGCTATTTGTATAATCTCCCTCATAGCGGTAGTACTCCTTTTACTTAGCATACAAAAAAAATCTCCATAAGATACTAATAAAGAATCATTCATTTTTGCATACTACATCACCAAAGAATATCAATATTGACCAAAATTTTATCTCGTACTGGGGGTCACTTCGTGATGGGTGTGGGTCTTGCAGAGCGCAGTTAACCTAAGCGATATGATTCTCACTTTAACCTCATACATTCAATGTATATCGAACATTTCCTCCCACATCGTACCGCTTGACCGAACTCACGACGGGAGGTATATAGTAGAGAACCCGTTCATGTATGTCGAGTAAATCGAATTCTCTCTCACACGTACTGTCCCCGCGAGGTATATCGTGAGGAAATTCACGCACACTAAGGTATATCAAATGGATTGTCCACACGTAATGATGAATGATTGCCCTTATAGGTAAGAGGTATATGTGACACCCCGCTTAATTAATTACCGGGTGATCAGTCCTTAATTAATTAATTTTCGAATATCAAGTTGGTTCATATAATGCATCACTGTCGAAGGATAAAATTTTAATTTAATAAAAACTAACCACCTAATATTCAAAAAGGTTGGTGTCAAAATTTTATCTTGTCATTAGTCATCATCATAAAAGGAAATAATTAATCATCACCATACACCACAATATAATAAGGAAAGAACTAACTGGATTAATAAATGAAGTTGCCGGAGAAAACACTCCCAGTCACAAACTCATACAATAGTCCAATGCCGTGAAATAAAAGTCTAAAAGTAGAATAACACCAATGTAAATCTCTGAATGAAGACTAGGAAGGGACGACATGTCCAATAGAAATGAGTACTGATAGATAAAAATAGACTCATAAGCGTCTACTAGCAATGTCATGTAGCAATGTCATGTAGCTTCCACAGCAGCTAGAGCTCGTCAAATGAGTGTTATCTCCTAAGCTTGGTGCCCCTGTGGCTGAGAACCTAAAATAAAGGAACAAGAAAAGAGTTTTGCAGAAAAACAGTTCAGAGCCTGACTTGAAAATAGTTTAAGAGTAGCAAGTGCTTAAATTTATTAAATAGCACATATATTATTCATGTTAACTTAGCGTACTCACTTCAGATGCTCACCTCTCATCTAATGTGCATGCCTAGCGAGCCTAACTACCCATGCTAGTTATGATATCCATCCTGACTAAACGTAATATAACCACTATGCCGGATAAAATATCTAAATAACCCGAAGACAATATATTTCTATTATTTAGGAATAGATTTAAAGATGCTTTAACTCATTCTCATAACATTCTTAATTCTCAACTGGTGATCCAATAAGTATATACTTTAATAAAACGACCAATATAAAACACAGAATAGGAACTCAGTATACATATATAAAATCTCAATATGTCTACATAAAAATATATATCAATACTTCACCCATGGTTAATAAACCCCTGGTGTTAGACATACTCAGATATCTAGTCCTATTGCAACGCTCGCGCATGAAGGACAATAGGTTCAATCTCTCAAGAACCAATAAAACATGTACACACATTGGAGGCGAACATAGCTCCAAGTCGATGGGCTACGCACATACCTACGCACCCATATGACCGTTAACACTGTCGTTCTCACAGATTGCCCGTACCTAGGTTCCATACTCTAGTGGTAGGACTCAACATCCCCCGAAGGCACACAAGATATGATCGATCGTCCACAACGCGCTAACCTCCATTTGATAGTCAGTAGCTAGGTATGTCATACACATAATATTCCATGTAATAAGCATACACACAACTTATATAACTTAATAGCTGTTCACGCAACCCAATTTCATAGCACGCAAGTAGTAGTATTATCTCTACCACACACCGCGATTTAGTCATATAATTCCTCTCTCGAACATACATACTCTCCCAGGTTCTATAAACTTTCTATATCCCGAGAATAATCACACTCCCAACTAAATAATAACTCAGAATTTATGTTTTTCGATGCTCACATAGGTTATTACTCTCACTTGGATAAACCTATGATGATTTTTAACTCGATCGGACCCTTAAAAGCCATTCTGGAATCTCGTTACAAATCAAGGAAATCTCGTTCGAACGAAGTTCTCACTTCGAGTGAACTCCCTCATTTCATTAGAAGAGTCATTTGAATTCTCGTTAGAAGTCTCTTTTAAATGAGGTCATTCGAACGACCTGGGCAGGTCTTCGATCGAGAATTTCAGGCAGGCACTGTTCTTCCCCAAATTCAATTTTTCTAACATTTTAAACCTCAAATTCAAACCTAATCATGTCTAACCTCAAGTAAGATAATGTTAAACCATTTTTAATCATTGTGGGGCATTCTCTAACACAATTTAAGGCTTAAATCCTCATACTTTCAAAGGAAAAATCAACAATTACTCAAATCTCTGAAATTTCCTTTATAATGAACCCAAAATTTTAATTGTCCAAAACTCTCATTATAAATTCGTGATTAAGACATAAGATTCCCAAATATTCATAATCTAACAAAGGGAAAAACCTCTACATCCATACCCATCTCCAATTCATAAGGTTTCTTTACAATTCGGTCTAATTAAACCTAAGTTTTCATTGCACCAAGTTTATGTCATCAAACCTAAATTAACAGGAACAATATAAGCTAAAAGAAGAGAAAGATAAACACTTGCCTTGGGATGGATTTCTGATTCTCTGATTGAATTATGTATGTGGTTGATCCTCTCGTCGCGATCTACACTTTGGTGCAACTATTTGTGAGAAATCTCCAACTTTTGGCTTTGTTCTCCAATGGGTCTCCTTCCTCCTTGGTTCTCCCTCTCTTTCTGTTTGTTTCTCATGTAGGTTGCAACTGACAGACCAATAACCCTCTATGTTCCTATTTTCGTCCATTTAATTACTCAAAAATCCCAAAAGACTAAAATACCCCTCCGGGGTGTCATTTTGGGCTAAAATGCCCCGGACTCAAAATACAACACCCGAGTAGTGTTTTCTGACTATTTTGACCCTTTCGGGCACACTGGCGCACTCAAAATAGTCATTCGAGTTTTATAAAAATAATTTACCTTTTTAACCCCCAAATATATAATAGCGACGCGACTCATACGCGCGTCCCAAATAATTATATCTTAACTGTCATGTATCTCATCCCCGGCCATATTATTATTTTCGAAAGAATATTATGTTACTCACTACGTAATGTTCAACATAATTATAATTTGACATAATTATTTTTAATAACTACCAACTCTCGTAACGCTTGTAATTATTACCCTTAAAATCGGATTAATTATAAATTAAATTTTCTCCCTTTAAATTAATTAATCCCAATTTCCATAATACGGCTCCGTATCAACTCTATCCTCGCAAAAGTATCCTGAATCACCTTCGATCCAAATAACTTGTTGTCCCCCACCTCTAACTAACATGATGGGTAACGACAAGGTCTACCGTATTGTGCCTCAAATGGAGCCATACCAATAGTAAACTGGTAGGAGTTGTTATAGGCAAACTCCACCAGCGAAAGATACTGCACCCAGCCTCTGCGAAAATTAATGATGCACATACGCAACATGTCCTCTAACATCTGATTTATCCGCTCGGTCTGTCCGTTCGCCTGTGGCTGATAGGTTGTACTCAATCGCAACTCTGTACCCATCGCCTTCTGGAAACTCTCCCAAAACCAAGACACAAACACCTTGTCTCTGTCAGACACGATATTCAGAGGCACCCCATGAAGTCTCACTATTTCTCTTATGAATATCTGGGCATACTGTCCCGTGGTATAATCTGTCTAGGCTGGTAGAAAGTGGGCTACCTTGGTCAATCGATCCACGATTACCCATATAGAATCGTGAACCCTCTGCGATGTAGGTAATCCTGTGATGAAGTCCATGGAAATTCTCTCCCATTTCCACATAGGAACCTCTAATGGTTGTACAAGTCCCGCCGGTCTCTGATGGTCCACCTTTGCCAGCTGACAAGTGGCACATTTCGAGATGAACTCGTTAATGTCCTTCTTCATCCCGCTCCACCAGTACTGTCTTCGCATATCGTGGTACATCTTATCCCCGCCGGGATGTAACACAAATTGTGAACTGTGCGACTCTGTCATAACCTAGTGCCGCAAGTCTTATCCCTCAGGAATAACCAACCTTCCATTGAAACGCAAACCCCCATATGAACCCACGGTATAAGACTCGGCCCCCTCTGCTATAAGATGCACTATCTGACTCTGGCAGAACGGATCAGCTGCCTGAGCCTGTACTACCCTCGTAATAATTTGGGGAGTAACTTTCATCACAGACATGAATGATCGAGCCTCCGCATCCTGGTGCCCTAACTCCTTCCATTTTGCTTTCCACACTTCGACCATCTCACCTACCGTCCTACGGCTCAATGCATTTGCTACCACGTTAGCCTTCCCCGGGTGATATTGGATATCAAATTGATAATCCTTCACAAACTCAAGCCACCGACGTTGACGTATAGTTAACTACTTTTGCATGAAGAGGTATTGTAGTGACTTGTCGTTTGTTAACAAGAAAAATTTCTCCCTTGGGAGATAATGTCTCCAAATCCAAAGTGCAAACACGACCGCCGTCAATTCCAAGTCGTGGGTTGGGTAATTCTTCTCGTGAGGCTTAAGATTACGGGAGGCATAAGCTATAGCCTGATTCTCCTACTGGAGAACACCCCCAAATCCTAATAAGGATGCATCAGTGTAGACTAGATACTCCACTCCCGGCCTGGGCAATGCTAACACTGGTGCTGAGGTTAACTTGTCCTTTAAGTCATCAAAGGCCAACTAACAAGCGTCACTCCAAATAAACGGCACCCTTTGCGAGTCAGGTGTGTCAATGGACCCGCTATCTTCGAAAACCCTTGAATAAACCTCCCGTAGTGTCCGGATAGGCCTAATAAATTACTTATCTTGGTCGGTGTCGTGGGTTTTCCCCACTCCCTCACCACTGACACCTTCCCCGGATCCACGGATATCCCTCTATCAGAGATGATATGCCCCAAAACTTGACCTCCTTCAACCAAAATGCACATTTCTTGTATTTTGCGTACAACTCATGCTGATGCAGTGTCTGCAAAACCTGACTCAAGTGCTCGTCTTGTTCCTCCTCGATCTGCGAGTAAACCAAAATATCATCTATGAAGACGATGACGAACTAGTCCAGGAACTCTCTGAACACCCTGTTCATCAAGTCCATAAACACGGCTGGGGCGTTGGTTAGGCCGAAAGGCATAACCCTAAACTCATAGGAACCATATCTTATCAAGAAGGTCGTCTTCGACACATCCTTCTCCCTGATACGCAACTGATGGTATCCCGATCTCAAGTCAATCTTCTAGAAGAAGGCAACTCCTCTCAACTGGTCGAATAAGTCATCAATTCGAGGCCACGGATATTTGTTATGTATTGTGACTTTATTCAACTCTCGGTAATCGACACATAACCTCAACGATCCATCCCTCTTCTTAACGAACAGTACAGGAGCACCCCACAGTGAAGTACTCCTACGGATAAACCCATGCCCCAACAACTGCTCAATTCTGTCACATAACTCCCTCATATCTGCTGGAGCCATACGGTAAGGTACGTGTGCTATCGGTCGAGTGCCCAGTGCTAAGTCAATGAAGAATTCTATATCTCTACTCGGTGGTAACCCCGGAATCTCCTGAAACATATCGATGAACTCTCGAAGAACATGAAATGAGTCAGTGGTACCACCACCTCCCTAGAGGCCTCATCCTCTGTGTAGTATAAATGTGTGGACGATCCTCCCTCAGGGCGAGGCATCGCCACCAGGAACATCTCCTGACCGGGTATGGCAAAAACTATACTCCTAAAACAATCGATCATGTCCCTATACCTGACAAGCCAATCCATACCTATAATCGCGTCATACTCGGACATATCCAACACAAGCATGCCAGCGGGTAAGATAAACCTCCCAATCTCTATACCCATTCCCCGACAAATAAAAGAAATAACGAAACCTTTACTAATGGCAAATCCACACAAGTAACCGTACTCTCTGTTGTATCAAATATTCACGTAGTACGTGCAAACCCCGTGGAAATAAAACAGTGTGTGGCCCCCGTGTCAAATAAAATGCGTCCTAAAGTCCCCTGGATAGAAAACATACCCTTAATCGCGGGTGGGTCCTACGGGACTGCAGGCTGGTGAAGATTGTATACTTGTCCGTACTGAAGCTGCCCCTGCTGAACTGGGACAACTGGAATGGGTGGCAGTGCTGGCATCTGTGGGGGTGCTGGGAGAGTTGCGGGAAATAACGGTCTCTGGGGCTCCTGACGAGCACCCTACTAATGCTTCTATTGGCCTCTACCCTTCTGAGGGCAGTCCTGATGCTTATGGTTAGTGTTACCACAAGTGAAACATCCCTCTGTCCCTGCTATCCCCAGCCCTGATGGTCGTTTCCACCCCTCATTTGGCTATGTTGGCCCTGTTGAACCTGCTACTGGATGTGATGGCCCTGATGGCCATGCTGACCCTGCTGGCCATGTCTAAAGCCACCATGCCCATGTCTAAAACCTCCTGATCTGAACCTCTTAGGATCCCCCTGCTAGGAACCCTGATCACTGTGTCTATGCTGACCCTGAACTGCCTGTGCCCCAATGGCACCATTTCATCCTGGCCTACCCTGCTAGCTGGACTCTCCTACTCTCTTAACCTCTATCAGATGAAAATGGTGGTCCTGGAAGTGGAGTAGTGCTGCATTAACCATGTTCGAATAGGTGGCCAAAGAGAGGCTGCCTATCAAATGATGGCGGATCCTCTATGTCAACCCATCCATAACATGTTGAATCTTCTTATCCTGAGTCGGGATCTCATCTGGTACAATGTTCATAAGGCTGATAAACTCTGCCTCTTATTCTGCCACGATCTTTCCCTCCTATTTCAAGTTCACCAACTTCTGTCTCATCTCTATCTGGATGGCCGAGGGAAAATATTTTCATTCGAACCGCACCCAAAAGTCTCGAATCGTGAGTGTGTCTCTCTCCTCAGCGGTGGTAATAGACTCCCACCACTACAGTGCAGCAGGCATCACCTCAGGCACCAGTGGTGGCTCCAGTTCAGACCCAGGCCTTCCCATCTACTGGGGAACATGTTAGGGATGCCTTCCAGAAGGCACATCCTCCAGATTTTACAGGGAGCTCCGATGTGGTGGTAGCGAGTCAATGGAAGAAGGACATCCAGAGGCATTTGAGTATGCATGAGTGCACAGAGGTTCAGAGTCAAATACTGGCCACGTTCAAGTTAGTGAGAGCAGCACTACAGTGGTGGGAGTCTATTACCACCACTGAGGAGAGAGACACACTCACAATTTGAGACTTTTGGGTGCGGTTCGATCGCAAATATTTTCCCTCGGCCATCCAGAAAGAGATGAGACGAAAGTTGGTGAACTTTAAACAAGAAGGAAAGACCGTGGCGAAATATAAGGCAGTGTTTATCAACCTTCTAAACATTGTACCGGATGAGATCCCGACTGAGGAGAAGATGATTCAGCGTTTTATGGATGGATTGACATGGAGGATCCGCAATCATTTAATAGGCAATCTCTCTTTGGCCACATATTCGGATGTGGTTAATGCAACACTACTCCACTGCCAGGACCACTGTTTTCATCTGACAGAGGTTAAGCGAGTAGGAGAGTCCAGCCAGCAGGGTAGGATAAGAGGAAATGGTGACAGTAGCTAAGTATGTCATACACATAATATTCCTTGTAATAAGCATGCACATAACTTATATAACTTAATAGGTGTTCAAGCAACCCAATTCCATAGTACGAAAGTAGTAGTATTATATCTACCACTCACCGCGATTCAGTCATATAATTCCTCTCTCGAACATACATACTCTACCAGGTTCTATAAACTTTCTATATCCCGAGAACAAGCACACTCCCAACTAAATAATAACTCGGAATTTACATTTCCCGGTGCTCACATAGGTTATTACTCTCACTTGGATAAACTTAGGATGATTTTTAACTCGATCGGACCCTAAAAAGCCATTATGGAATATCGTTAGAAGTCAAGGAAATCTCATTCGAACAAAGTTCTCACTCCGAACGAACTCCCTCATTTCGTTAGAAGGGTCGTTAGAAGTTTCGTTCGAACGAGGTCATTTGAACGACCTGGGCAGGTCTTCAAACGAGAATTTCAGACAGGCACTGTTCTTCCCCAAAATCGATTTTTCTAACATTTTAAACCTCAAATCCAACCCTAATCACATCTAACCTCAAGTAAGATAATGTTAAACTATTTTTAATCATTGTGGGGCATTCTCTAACACAATTTAGGGCTTAAATCCTCAGACTTTCAAAGGAAAAATCAACAATTACTCAAATCTCTGAAATTTCCTTTATAATGAACCCAGAATTTTAATTGTCCAAAACTCTCATTATAAATTCGTGATTAAGACATAAGATTCCTAAATCCTCATAGTTTAACAAAGGGCAAAACCTCTACATGAATACCCATCTCCAATTCATAAGGTTTCTTTACAATTCGGTCTAATTAAACCTAAGTTTTCATTGCACCAAGTTTATGTCATCAAACCTAAATTAACAGGAACAATATAAGCTAAAAGAAGAGCAAGATAAACACTTGCTGTGACAACCCGAATATAATTATGATTAATTATGCTTAAAGCATTCTTAGCTTATGTGATATGAGTAGTGTGTTAGTAATATATATGATGTTAAGTTATTATGTTTAGTCTAATCCTACCTTCAGAAAGCATGAAAATGTCGAATTAGTTACAAATGGGAGATTTTGAAGTTTTCGGTAGGAATGTTCATGTTTAAGGCTAGTTTTGACCTATATGATATAACAGTTGACTTGAGGTATAAACTAGATAGTTGTAGATATATGAGTTAGGTTTGTAACACGACAAACGGTGTGTTAAACGGAGGTTTGAACAAGAAGTTATGCCGAAATTACGAAGCAGGGACTAATTTGTCCATTCGTTAAATGATATTTCGTCTTATTAGGCTAACAAATGGTGGATTTTGATTGGTTAAAGAAGGAGGATGGTTTTCGCCGACTTTAAAGTCTTTAAATAAGTCCCTCCTTCAGCCTAACTCATCCATTAAAGAGTTTGTCTTGAGAGGAAGAGAGAATTGGAAAGTTTAGGAAGAAAGTGAGGAGAAAATTTGGAGAAAAATCCATGGAAATTACGTAAAAGCTCCGAAGGTAATACTAACCCCAAAGCTTGTTATTTTTCTTATATTACTGACTTATATGATAGAAATTATCATTTTTTTACTAAAATTTCATCCCTTGATGTATATGTTTGGATATATGCAAGTTTAAACAAAGTTGAATGTGTAAACCCTTAAATTACTTTGTTTAGTAACCTTGTTTATTCAAACTTCCATATATTTTTGTATGATTACTGAAATTGATTGATTCAAATTGGAGATTAACATGGACTCATATGTGTGTGACATATCCTAAAATCATTTTAAAATACCAGGAAATGAGTCTTTGGGGAGAGTTTGAAGTTAGGGTATGAAATCTGCCCTAAGGGTGAAAGTATGCCCACCATGTGTTCGGTGTTTTGGTTGACATAGTAAATGAACCTTAAAAATTATTAAACTTTAATTATATATTTTTCAATATGTTTACTGATGTTGGGTGAAATATCATAGAAATTTATGATGCAGAAAAATTATGAAAATTCATGGAAGTTGAATGAACAATAAAAGAGCCTATAGGACAGATTTGCTATGTGGTAAAGAAATGGGCCTATCTTGCTCTAGGAGACTTGAAATTATGTACCGTCTTTTGTATTGGAATCCTAATATGATAAGGATTTAATTACCAATAATAAATGAATGTATGTTTGGACTATGATTTGAATATGTCAAATATATTAACATGAATTTGGATGGAACTTCACTTGTGATAAATGATTTGAATAGAATCATATGATACTTATGAATTGAGTTATGTTTGAAATATTCCTTGGATTGTTGATATTCTTATGATGATACTAATATTGTAAGAATGATAGGAAGGTAATAATAACCAGTTGAACAAGTGCCGAACAAAGGAAAAGGAAAGCCTATTAAATTACCAAGGTGAGTGTACTTATGATTTGTTTCATATATAAATATGAATATAGCTCTAAGAGAGGTTTTGTTTGAATACTTCGGTATTCAGGATTTGTTTGGATATTATAATATTCAGGATTTGTTTGGGTCTCATGATCCAGGATTGGTTTGAATACTTTGGTATTCAGGATTTGTTTGGATATTAAAATATCCAGGATTTGTTTGGGTCTTATGATCCAGGATTGGAATTAGACAAAGATCCAATGATTTGTTGGAACTTATGTTCCAGGATTTGTTATTGCCAATGGGCAGACTTACTATTGCCAATGGGCAGAATTACTGTTGCCAATGGGCAGAGTTCTTATTGCCAATGGGCAGACTTATTATTGCCAATGGGAAGAATTACTATTGCCAATGGGCAGACTTCTTATTGCCAATGGGCAAAATTATTATTACCAATGGGCAGACATACTATTGTCAATGGGCAGAACTATCATTGCCAATGGGCAGGATTATTTGGGCCTTATGGTCCAGGATTTGTTATTGCCAATGGGCAGGATTGATTAGATTTAATATCCACAGATTTGATATATAACTGTTAATACATTATATGGCAGGATTGATTGGATTTAATAACCACAGATTTGATATATAACTGTTAATACATTATATGGCAGGATTGATTGGATTTAATAACCACAGATTTGATATATAACTATTAATTCAGTATATGGCAGGATTGATTGGATTTAATATCCACAGATTTTATATATAACTATTAATTCATTATATAGCAGGATTGGTTGGATTTAATATCCATATATTTGATATATATAACTGTTAATTCATTGTATGGCAAGATTGGTTGGATTAATATCCACAGATTTGATATAGAACTGTTATTTCATTTCAGGGAAGGAGTACCTCACTAAGCTTAATTCTTACGGTTTATATTTTAACATTTTTAAGGTTGTACACTGCCAGCTAGGATGTCATATGATCAGAATTTGAGAGCTGCACCGTTAGAAAGAGCTGGGGATTAGACATGGGGGTTTTGTCATTGTCACACTGAGGTTTTAATACGCTCACATATTGTATATATTGAGTTATCATGGATTGAGTTGATCATAGTTAATCACATTATTGTATGTCTGCTTAATTACGACTCTGATATTAATTTCTTTGTGGAATAAGAATAATATTTTGTTCATTGTGCACATTATGTAGGAAAATATTGATAAATGAATTATATTTCCAATGGGCTCAAGATTATGATCTAATTATTCTAATAAGAAATGAGTAGTATGGATATTGGGTTTGGGGTGTGGCACTTGCCTTGGGATGGATTTTTGATTCTCTGATTGAATTTGGTATGTGGTTGATCCTCTCGTCGTGATCTACACTTTGGTGTAACTATTTGTGAGAAATCTCTGACTTTTGGCTTTGTTCTCCAATGGGTCTCCTTCCTCCTTGGTTCTCCCTCTCTTTCTCTCTCTTTCTCACGTAGGTTGCAACTGATAGACCACTAACCCGCTATGTTCCTATTTTAATCATATTTTTGTCTATTTAATTATCAAAAATCCCAAAAGACTAAAATACCCTTTCGGGGTGTCATTTTGGGCTAAAATTCCTCGGACTCCAAATATAACACCCGAGTAGTGTTTTTTGACTATTTCGACCCTTTCGGGCACGCTGGCGCACTCAAAATAGTCATTCGAGTTATATAAAAATAATTCGAATGAGGTTTTTAGAACGAAGTTCTCACTTCAAACGAACTCCCTCATTTTGTTAGAAGGGTCGTTAGAATTCTCGTTAAAAGTCTCGTTCGAATGAGGTCGTTCGAATGCCAGAAAGAGAATTTTGAACAGGCACTGTTCTTCTCCAAATTCCATTTTTTTCTAACATTTTAAACCTCAAATCCAACCCTAATCACGTTTCACCTCAAGTAACATATTGTTAAACTATTTTTAATCATTGTGAGGCATTCTCTAACACAATTTAGGGCTTAAATCCTCATACTTTCAAAGGAAAAATCAACAATTACTCAAATCTCTAAAATTTCCTTTATAATGAACCCAAAATTTTTATTGTCCAAAACTCTCATTATAAATTCGTGATTAAGACATAAGATTCCCAAATCTTCATAGTCTAACAAAGGGCAAAACCTCTACATGCATACCCATCTCCAATTCATAAGGTTTCTTTACAATTCGGTCTAATTAAATCTAAGTCTTCATTGCACTAAGTTTATGTCATCAAACCTAAATTAACAGGAATAATTTAACCTAAAAGAAGAGCAAGATAAACACTTGCCTTGGGATGGATTTTTGATTCTCTGATTGAATTTGGTATGTGGTTGGTCCTCTCGTCACGATCTACACTTTGGTGTAACTATTTGTGGGAAATCTCCAACTTTTGGCTTTGTTCTCCAATGGGTCTCCTTCCTCCTTTGTTCTCCCTCTCTTTCTCTCTCTTTCTCACGTAGGTTGCAACTGACAGACCACTAACCCTCTATGTTCCAATTTTAATCATATGTTTGTCCATTTAATTACTCAAAAATCCTAAAAGACTAAAATACCCTTTCGGGGTGTCATTTTGGGCTAAAGTGCCCCGGACTCCAAATATAACACCCGAGTAGTGTTTTTTGACTATTTGACCCTTCCGGGCACACTGACGTACTCAAAATAGTCATTCAAGTTATATAAAAATATTTCGAACGAGGTCATTCAAACAAAGTTCTCACTTTGAATGAACTCCCTCATTTCGTTAGAAGGGTCGTTGGAATTCTCGTTAGAAGTCTCGTTCGAACGAGGTCGTTCGAACGAGAATTCTAGACAGGCACTGTTCTTCCCCAAATTCGATTTTTCTAACATTTTAAACCTCAAATCCAACCCTAATCACGTTTAACCTCAAGTAAGATAATTTTAAACTATTTTTAATCATTGTGGGGCATTCTCTAACATAATTTAGGGCTTAAATCCTCATACTTTCAAAGGAAAAATCAACAATTACTCAAATCTCTAAAATTTCCTTTATAATGAACCCAAAATTTTAATTGTCCAAAACTCTCATTATAAATTCGTGATTAAGACATAAGATTCCCAAATCTTCATAGTCTAACAGCGGGTAAAACCTCTACATGCATACCCATCTCCAATTCATAAGGTTTCTTTACAATTCGGTCTAATTAAACCTAAGTTTTCATTGCACCAAGTTTATGTCATCAAACCTAAATTAACAGGAACAATATAAACTAAAAGAAGAGAAAGATAAGCACTTGCCTTGGGATGGATTTTTTATTCTCTGATTTAATTTGGTATGTAGTTGATCCTGTCGTCGTGATCTACATTTTGGTGTAACTATTTGTGAGAAATCTCCAACTTTTGGCGGGGTGTCAAATTATATGGTGGAAGTCATTCCAAAAGGGGGATCCCTTCCACTAACCCACCAATTGCATAAACCTCATATAGGCATCAGCCTTAGAACATTCATAATTAGTTTGTCGGTTACTATGAGAAACTCTGCCAAAAATTTGAGTCGCCATACTGCCCAAGTTTTTGCATTATTTTACCCTTTTTCAAAACAGGACCCTGTACGTGAACCTGGAAATAAGTCAAACCGTGTCTTATATCTTATACCCTATCTTTTCCCCAGGCTCGGGTCATGTCCGGCATTTTCCTTGCATTTAGGCAAACATAATACAAGTGAAACCTAATAATAATCATGCTGATGATTCTCCCTTCTCCCTCTTTCAAGAAATAAAAATAACTAAAATATATTTTCCCCCTTTTTTCAAAAGAAAATAACAAAGATACTCCCTTTTTTCATCCAAAATAAAACAAAATCAGTTTTTCCTCTCAGGTCGATCGCATACCAGACTTTGGCATGGCTACCTATTGGCTTTGGTATTCTTTTAAAGCACCCCGAAGCTCCACTCCTTCGATCGAATTTGAGATCTACCTCCGCAAGTTATTCATGGAAAATGAAGACCAATCGCCGAATGTTCAACCAGACTTGATGGCCATCCTGACTCAGTGCAGTACCAAGACTAACAACACAGATTTTGACCCCTCTACCCAAATTGTGCCTGCTAAAATATTGGGCACCTCCACAATCTCACCCAAATCTCTCAAAGTTTGCCTATCATTTCTCCAACACCCTAAAAACTTTGCTGACCAAACTCTGTCACTCCTCACATGAGCTGTATTTTCATCCGCACCTGATCAGAAAGGGTAGGCATGGAACTTCGTGCAGGACAGGATTAACTCCGAAGGTTTGGGTTGAAACTTCCAGGAGAGATGACCATTGACTACGAGAAGTTTAGTAGCATGTTTATGGAAGCCTAAGAGTGGGCTTGACAATCAGACAAATTGGTGGTAATCATAAAAGAATTAAACCTGGATGATTTCGTACAGACCATGTCAAATATGTTTCACCAGAAAGGAGAAATATGTAGAATCCCCGAGTTGCTCTCATCCTTAAAACTTCAAGGGCATCTGGTCCCTTCACTCGTGCACTCTCCCACTGAATGGGAAGACCTGTTTAATGAAGTTATGGAGGTTGTTGATTGTATCAACCACTCTTGGCAGGAAGACATCATCCCTGCGGATGGGGGAGTAAATGTGATAGCTCAGATGATGAACCGAACAGTGGAGAAGACAGTTCAGTTATCGACTTGTGTGGAATGATATCTTTCAAAGAATTATTGGGGGAAATTAAAAAAGTGTATATTCAACCCGGTATAGGCGATATTATAAATATTCAATTCCCCATTCAGTCGAAACAGATAAAAAAAAGGAGTTGCCAAAGATCTCCCAATGCCAAAGATGAACATTGAAGAAAGTAAAGTTCTCGATCAGCTCAAGAACATTCATGCCAATATCACCATGTGGGGACTCTTCATATCCTCCGAGCAGACTAAAATGCTTTGATAATCTCCTCTCATGACCCATAGTTTATCCCTCTAATACTCCACACGAAGATGTAAACATGGTTGGATCCCTAACCTCAACCAAACTCCTATCTTTCTCTGAAGAAGAAATCCCAAAATTTAGTCTCGATCACAATTATGCTCTAAACATCTCCGTCGATGCTTTGGGGCAGACAATCCCATTATCACTTGTAGATAAAGGATCAGGTCTCAATGTCTGCTCACTCGGAACTTTCAACTGCCTGGGATTGAAAGTCACTAATCTCAATCCCACATCCTCCATTGTGCGTGCTTATGACAACATCCATCAGGAAGTAATGGGTTTTATAAAAATTACACAAGGGGATGGCCCTATCAACCCTTTGACAGAGTTCTAAGTCATTGATATACTTATTTGTTTCAACCTACTCCTTGACCGCCCATGGATCCATAACATCAGAGGAGAATGGTCCTCTATCCATCAGAAACTTATATCTTCTCTAAAGGTCAAGCCATCACCATCCTTAGATATGATGATAGTTCAGACAATGCCAGTATCAGCAACCCAATACTAGAAATTTAGCATGGGACCAATGCCATGTTCCTCTTCGATTTCAAAATTGATCCATGCCCTATCCCAATGGGAGATAATTTTAAAACCCGAGTTTGTCCAGAACACAACCCTCATGGAAACGTCAATGTCATCTAGATGTTGAAGAATATGCATTTCATGCTCGGAATAGGTCTAGGACGATGCTAGTATGGGATTATTGAGCCAATAGTCCTAAAGGAAGCCTTTACCCATACGGATTGGGCTACGAATCTTCACCAGCAAACCTCAAAGCACTTCGACGACTACGATAAAAAAGAAGTCTGAAAGATGAAGAGACAGTTTTAGGGGACTCTCTGAATAGAAGGTTTATCAAAGAGGGTGAAGACTTCCCATTTTTCAAATTCTACGAATAATGGTATGATCCCACTAAGAAAAAGATGAAATCAGGACTGGAGATCTTCTTTTAAGATGAAAACACCTGGTGCAAGGAATGCAAGCATGAGGTCAAACCTCTGATTGATAATACCATGGAAATCACTACAAACTCGGAGGGTAGCGACACTGAGGAGTCATTTGACCTGCAGACATTGGGGATGAGTCTCTGCATGATTCACCAAGAAGCTATTTTATCAAACTCGTCCGCTAAGATCGCGACTGCTAAAGCACTTCTCCTTAACTGGAACGCCATTCCGATCCAGCCTACTCAAGCCCAGCCAAACCCTGTTATTCACCCCATTCAAGAAATCCCTGAACTTATCACTATTTCTCCTATTTCTGATATCAATGTAAACTCGATATCTTTTGATGAGGTTCTCAATGTTGTATTCCCTGAGAATGAAATAAAAAAAATATTTTGAGTATCTTATTGTGCCTTAAATTAATTGCATTGATTCTAATCAAACTTTTGATGATGATGATTTTGTAAATGAAAAATTCTTAAATGATCTCAATAAGTAAAATAATAAACAACATAATTGTGTTCAAAGTAATAATGATGAGACTGTTGTTATTAATCTCGATTCTAACATCCATATGCGCAAGATTAGGATATGGTCCATCCTCAATGAGCATGACCAGGCGCAATTTGAAGAGATTTTAAAAGAGTTCGTAGACGTCTTTGCATAGTCCTACGACAACTTGCCCGACATCGACCCAAAAATAGGTCAGCACGAGATCCCCACATTCCCAAAAGGCAAGCATGTCAAACAGAAATTGAGGAAGCTCCGAGAAAAATGGTCCCTCAATGTCAATAAAGAAGTAGTCAAATAGTTGGACGTGGGTTTCATTCGCTTAGTCGAATACCCTACATGGCTTGCCAATATCATCCCCGTGCCGAAATCGAGAGGAAAAGTCCGCATGTGCGTCGACTATCAGGACTTGAACAAAGCATCCCCAAATGATGATTACCCTTTTTCCAACATCGACATGATCGTAGACAATATGGCCATCCACTCTCTCAAATAAATTATCGACGGATTTTTTTGCTGCAATTATATTGAGATGCACCTTGACCATCAAGAGAAAACTGCCTTCCTCACCCCATGGGGAACCTTTTGTTACACCGTCATGTCATTCGGGCTCAAGAATATCGAGGCTACCTACGAAAGGTCCACCACAACCATCCTGAACGATCTCATTCACATAGAGGTCGAGGTCTATGTTGACGAAATGATCATCATGTCCAAGACTCGAGAAGGTCCCATTCCCGCCCTAAGAAAATTATTCGAGCAACTGTGACAATACCTGGTACGAAATTTTAACTGTGCCCGCGCTTTTAAATGCCATGTACACATTTGGCATATTGCTTATTCTCAATTAATAAGATTTGCTCCTAGTACATGGAGGGAATCCGAAACCATGCACGCGACACCATGGAAATTTTCACGAACTTATAAATAGAAGTTTTGTCTCAAAAAATTATAATATGAGTTCAAAATAGTTTATACTAACTCATTTTTTAGATAATTTTTCATATACTCTATGCAATTACTCAATTCTCCTCACATTTGAGGGAATTACCTAATCTACACTTGATATACGATTTGTATGGACTTTTGAAAATAAGTGTTGATTATAAATCTAATAAATCCTAGATCAAATCATTTCTCATATCAAATTCATATCTGACTTCAAATATGAAGTCATATCGAAGAGAATTTGGGTGATTCATAAAGAGTTGCTCAATGGTGTGATGATCGAAATATAATGGAATTCTTCTCAAGCTTAGAGAACTTATTTAACTTGATTCTCAATGAATGGGGGGAAGAGTTAAAAGTGTTCAAAGATAAATCTATGTACAGAATTTCAGGTGATATTTGTCCACTTGCATTTTGTAAAGAATTTTTTACAAGTTTAATGAAAGAAAGAATTCATCTTAGGTTTTTCCCCTATTTTTGTAAAGAATTTTTTACAAGTTTAATGAGAGAAAGAATTCTTCTTAGGTTTTTCCCCTATATTGAGTTTTCCTCGTAGATTTGGTGTTTTGTATTGAGTTGGGGTTTGAATTTTTAGTTTTGATCAAATCACACAGTTATTCACTGAAAATCTTGTGCTTGATCATAATTGGATTGGTAATTAAACTCTCTAAAGGCTATAATCTAGTTAATTGACCTAATTGAAATAACCTGGTCATTGTGTGCATGAGCACTCAAACTGATCAATTCAATACTATTTCTAAGATTTAAAAACACCATCACACTTATTCAATTATCATAATTAATAATTAAATCAGATTTCCTGCATTTTCTCAAATCTAGGTTGCTAGTTTTCAAAATGTGGCATTATTTGCCTTTAATTGAGCACAATTATAAGAGTGGCATATTCACCCTCTAGGAATTATAAGAGTGGATTATGCACACAATCCACCCACGATTTCAATTGGTATTATAGAATTTTTTCTCTTTTTATTACTCACATGCTAATATAGATCTTAGATTTTGGATTTGTGTGTTTTTATAAAATTTCCTATTTTTGTTTCAAATTTGTTTTACTCTAGATCTCTTTGGTTTTGTTTTGCCTAGTTTGTGATCATGGATATGATGAGGCATGAAGGTCATAAATACCGTTCACTGCATTTTGATGGCTTGAGTTATGGACTTTGGAATGTTAGGATGGAGGCATCTAAATACTATAGAGTGTGTATAATTGTTGAAGATGGTTGGAATTTACCTTGATTGAAGTAAATGGTGCTCTTGATAAAAAATCGAGAGAAACTTTGATTGAATTTGAATTTTTGTTCTTTCTATTATAATTTGATTTCTTTGAATGCATTGTTTTCATCGGTTAGAACACGAGAATAAATCGAATTTTGAATTGCGAATGGATAAGGAGGCTAGGGATATTTTTAATGTTACATATGAAGGTACTTTTACCATTAGAATAGCAAAGTTTCAAAGAGTTTCAATGTCTTTTATTGTAATCGAAGTGAAGTAAGATGAGTCATTTTATAACTGTTATACAAGGTTAACCGAGGTTGCTAACTCATCATACAATTTAGGAGTGAGAATACCAGAGAGTACAATTTTTAAGAAGTTGTTAGGGTTTTTAGCTTCTAAGTTTTGTACCAATGTAGATATCCTTAGTGACATCCTTGATACCGATTTATGTAAGTTGGAGGATTTGATTGTATTACTTCAATTTTTTAAGCAAGAGAATGCTTGAGCTCCCAAAATCTCTAAAGGTGTAGCTTTTCAAGTCGAGACTAGTGTGATTGTTAATGTTTTTAAGATGAAAAGAAGCCTAGTGCTTGTGTTAAAGAAGATATGTATCTCTTTGTGAAAAGATTTAGCATTTTCTATAAGAATAACTAGAAAAAAAATTTAAAGAAAAAAAGCTTTTGAATCAAAAAAAACTAATCTTCATAATATGAACACAAGGGACATGCTGAGAAACATTCTTCTAGTTTCAAGAGAGGTAAACAAAAGATAAAGACAATTGATTTAGGTGTGGAGGATATGGATATCATATTAATGTTTATCCCACACACTTGAGGAAGAATGAGAAAAAGGAATGTGTATAAGTTTATCTAGAATGATATCGAGAGTGAATACTCATTGGACTCTTCTAGTGAGGAAGAAGGTAATGTGATCAATTTTATGGATAGGATAGATAAAGTGGATTCTAATAAATGTGTTGAGAGGTTGAGTAATTATAATGTTGTGATGGTTGGTTTTAGTCCTTTGGAGCATTATGAGATAAAATTGCATGTTAAAAATGATTCTTCTAGCAATGTTTCACATGTTGATTCCTTATCCATTGCTAGTGTAGATTCTCATGCATCTTTACTTATATTATCATATAGTAGTGTTAATGAGAACATTGGATAAGCTCTTGATGAACTATACCAATAATGTCTGAATTTTTGGACATTTACTATTAAGATTGCCTTAAAATTCAAGATACGTCAAGTTGAGAAAAAAATGATTAAAAAAATTGAGAAGTGTCAACTTGAAAATCATGAATCAGTTGAGATGCTTGATAGCTTGAATGTTAGTGTTTCATTTCTCAAGAAGAATAATGAGATCCCCAATAAAGAAATTAATGAAATTGAGATATAAAATGAGGTTTTCAAAGTGGATTTGAAAAAATTGTTAATTGACTTGAAAAATGTCAAGGCCTTAAGATTTGAATTAAAAGAAAGATCTACAATCTTGAGAAAATCATTTTGGAACATGGTCAAGTAAAAAGAGATAAGCATTGTACTTTATTTTTCCTCAAATGAAAAATTGAAATAAAAATTTCGATGACATGTTGAGACCAAGTTTTATAGTGAGATCTTGACTAAGGAACAATATCCCAAGAGAAAAGAAAAATAAGATGTTGTCATTAAGTCTTTCCATAAGTCCGAGAAAAGTTTTTATCCAAACTTTAAATTAAAAAATATCAAAATTCTTCTAAGACTTATGAATGCTCAATTTGTGGTGAAAAACCCCCATTGACTATTTTTCTTCAAGAATAATGAATTTTGAAAAACTAAGACTATACCTAATTTCAATAAGAATGTACCTTTTTGTTCATATAGTAATTTCGTATGACATTATGTGAAAACTTGTCATAGGTTAGTTAGAAGAACTTCTAAGGTCATTGAGAGATGAAGAGATCCTTTTATGGAATTGAAGGTTGAATTGAATAATCTTGTAAAGAAGGTTGACTCGGTAGTCGATCAACGTGAAAGAAAAGAGAGAAAAAGAAGGAATGGTGAGAAACCATGAAGCTTTTAGGGATGAGAGATGGATCACACGAAATGTCGAGAGAGGATATATGAATAGGATTTTAAAACCTACGGATGATGCTAGAGTTAGGATTGAGCTTGTATTTATTCCTATTACTTGACAGATTAAGGAAGTTATTTTTGTGCCTCCTAGCGAACTGGGAGACACTTCACCCTCGGCCTAGATAGTAGGCTCACATGTGATTAAGAAACAATTAGATTGCTTATTCTTGTCCCAATCCTAATGGTGACATTTCATGTCATTAGTTGAGAGATTCATATTGATATATCTTACACCTTTTGTACTTTGGGTAAGGTTTTTTCATTTCATTTCATGCATTTATTTTCACATCTTACCATTTGCGTGTGTGCATATCATTTCCTTGAAAATATAAAAAGATTTTGAATTTGTTTATTTTTGGTTTTGATTAAGTTCCTTATGTGTCTCGTTTATTATATCATCTAATTTTATCTCAAGGATGGGATGAATTTTCTAGCATAAGTTTATTAATTCATATTCAATGCTAGCAAGAAATTCATTTGAAAATCATGCTTGTAGCTTGTATGGATATATTGGTTTTGATATCCTACACCACACCAACTATTGCATATTGTAAATTTGACATACTGGTATTCATTTGTGTTTTACATGATAGTTTTTAAATGGTCATATATAATTGCAATATCAAAATTGGTTCATTGAAAGTTTATAAGATCCATTTTGTGAGTTGTGTAGTGAAATTATTTCAATTGATGGAGTCGAAAAAGGAACTTTTTTTATAAAATAAAAAGAGCTGTCAATGAAGAGATAATGCCTAATTTGAATTTGAGTATCATTAGAAAAGATTTCTTCCAAAGCTTGTGCTATAGCATTTGTTCAAAAAAAGGTAAGTTGGGATGTAAAATCCATATCCAAGTGATAAAAGATGAAAGGAAATAAAAAAAAAGTTAGGTTCTACTTTCACCTCTCCATAGTACATTTTAAAAAAACTACTTTAGTGGCAGAAAAAGTAAAATCATAGTTGGTGATGGCTTTGGTAGTTGAAAACTACATTTGGTGATCTTGAAAGGATTTAGTAAGATGATTAAGTTATAAACTTATATATGTTTTAATTGCATAAGTGATTCACATATTTGTTGCACAAAAATCATACCATGTTGATATCAAGTAGCTTTTCTATGATTTGAGAAGAATTGTTAGGCATGTGTAGATAAAATAATATGTTTAATGATTCCATATGATTCCATGTGTAATCTTATCTTAAAATAATCCCATGTGATCAATTTAATATTTTTAGGGCTTAATTTGGCCTTTTCATATCTTTTGTTTTATATGTCTAGGTTGGTTTTTAGTTTTTGTTTGTGTTTTATCTAACACCTTTCAAAAATATACACGAGCATGCATATCATATTTTAAGGGAGATTTGGATTTTGGGGATTCTCGTATGTTTTCAGTCTTTACGGAATTAATTTCCCTTACTTAAGCCTTTCTGATTGGCGTACTCAAGGTTTTGGATGTTTTTGAATGACCCTTGGTTACAGCCCATATTTGTACGCGCGACTATTTTTTCCATGTACGCACTGTAGCCTCTTATGTTGTAAAGAGGGTGGCCATTACCTTAAATCTTTGGTCATTGTCAAAAATCATTAAGAAATTTATTTTAGATAAATTAAACATCTCTAAATTCAACGATGACGTTAAGACTCGAGTCTAACAAGTTATAAGTCTTAGAGTATTTTTCATATTTTACGAAAATACTTCTAAATTTCTCTTGGTCCAAACTTTGAAGTTTCCAGGTCATGAATTCAAGTAAACACTAAACAACCACATACCCAGTAATTTTAATTAAGCGTTATATTCTTACATATTTCATATAGTGAAACATAATTTGCATTGATGGAAGTCTATTGTGAAGATGACAAGCTGTGAGAAGGATTTCTCCTCACAGATTAATTAACAATTTATAATTAATTAACATAGAATTGATCATATTAGTAAAGTAATTTTTTTTTAAATTTGTCAAACTAATTTGTTGAGGAGTAAAGAGGGCGGACTTTTGTTGTATTATTTCATGTTCTTCACAAAATGAATCAAAATCATTTTTAAAATATTTTACCCCTCCATCACTACAAAGAATACTTTATTTTCTTCTCCTTTTGATTTTCGACTTCAAACTTATATGGTTTGAGCACCTCAAAAGATTCATCCTTAGTCCTTATTAAATATAATATATGAATCTTGAACAATCATTAATAAAAGTGATAAAGTATCCAATTCCTCCTCAAGTTAAAAGATTATTATATTCACATATATCATAATGCACCGAGTCTAATGATTGCGTATTTCTTTCAACCTTAAAAATAGTTTCTTAGTTATTTTGGCTTGAATATAAATTCACATTTATCATGAGAAGTTTTGGCGGAATATATTAAATTTTACTTCGACATATATTTTTTTTTTAAATTAATGTGTTAATTGAGCAGGCCATACATGAATTGAATCAAATTGTACTAATAACAATACTGAGTTTGAACATCACGTCACAAGAATATCCCTTTTTCTTACAAATACTCCGTTCTTAGTAAGTATAAACTTATCAGACTAATCAAAACGGCTTATATGTCATTTTTACACACTGAATTTCTAGACATGCGATTTTTCCTAATTTTCGAGGTATGTAAAATATTTGTCAAAGTCAATTTCTTCTGAGAGGTAAATTGAAGATCGACGCTTCCTTTTCCCAAAACCTTGGCAGAATTATGATTCCCCGTGAGAACCTTTTGATTGTCCATTATTTCTTCAAATGCAAAATACGGTGAGTTATCATTGCAAACATGTATGATAGTGCATTAATCAAGTCACCAATCACCCAATACTACCATGTTTAGTTTAGTAATCATACCAACCTTCATTTTTTATAGCAACCGTGATTCCCTTACTACAGGACAGCTCGATGCACGTGAGGTGTGCATTTAGGATATGACCAACTCAAGCAAATAGGTTTCGCTGGAAAAATAGTTGGCTCATTTTTTCTTCTTTGAAGTTTTTATTCCAATCATATATAAACCCTAAGTTAATCAAATGTGGGGAGGGTGTCAATGATAGGTGAGAAAAAATAGGATATACTCGACTCAGTTGTGGAAGCAGAGTTACTCGGTATAGATGCAATCCTAGCTTTTTGGTGTGGCTTACACCGCATTAAGAGCGGGGTTATAAATGAACCGACATGTCTAGCTCGAATCATTTGTTAAACAAACAAATCGAGCTCGATCAAGATTTTGAGTCGCTTAAAAACATGAGATTGTTGAGGTCGACTCGAGCTCGTCTTTCAGGCATGAACGATCTCCATTAGACCTCTCAAAACCAAGTTGCTCAAGATCGACTCATTCGTTTAGTAAATGAACCTCGCTAGAACTTGATCTCAAGCTCATTCAATTATCGAGCTTGACTAAGCTCGGCTCGGCTCGGATCAACTCGTTTGCAACCCGAGTTAGGAGATCATTACCCCACATCATCCAACTTAAGAATCCAAAGTTTAGAGGTTATTGCTCGCTTAAGACTGTGATTGACATCATCTATGTGAACATAGTGAGATTAGAAATCGATAGAAATATAGTCGAGGATAGAAAGAGAGAGAGAGGGTGATTGGGCTGGTGGAGTGGGCATCTAGAATGGGCAGCTGAGTGGAGGAGAAGAAAATAAGTTTTAAGGTATTGTAGTGTGTATGGCAGTTGGTTTAGTGTCATTTGTGTAAGGACATAATTTCCATAGTCCTGATTTTACATTAAGTATGTCGTATACCGCTATAACCGTCGAAGGAAGTTCACGATCACTTGTTCAAGACGACGAATCCGAATATCAAGGTTCTTCAACAACGGACATCTAGGAAATTGATTTTGGTAAGGATTGTGTCTAAGTTTCGAATTTCGTTTACGATAGTATTAGAATATTTTTCGAAACTGTTTTTTATCGAACTGAGGAATTTTCCTAAGTTAAAATAATTTTGGGAAGACCTGTAGGCGAGCTTTTTAAAATAATAATTTTTCGCTTATGTCGTTCAAACGACCCTTTCTAATGACATCACATGTCGCTTGATAGGTCGTGAGATAGGTCGTTCCTTCTATGCTTCAAACGACCACGTATTGGTTTGCATTTTATTAGGTCGTGTCTTAGGTCGCTTCTAACGACATCTAATGCCATTCGAATGTCATCAAGAAGTCGTTCGAACGACCAGCGCCGCCTCAAGTTTTTTACTTTGCCATAAATACCTGTTTTGGAAGACTTTTTCATTCAGACTTTTAACAAACGAAAACTACAAATCAGTAGAATTTTAGTCTTCACTTTTAGGGCACAAAACTTTGTTTTCGATTCACACAAAAGATCACATACATGTTTGTGAATCGTTTGGAACCCAAAACACTTCCTGTTAAAGTTTCTCTTGTAGAAAGGAGATCTCTACTGTTGGATTGATAGTTCTTGCGGGGGCTATTTGCTGACGATTGCGGTCATTGGGGATACTCGAGGGTATTCACTGTTAAAGGAGGAGTTGCGGTTTTTAAGGTTCTCGAGGGAATATTTGATGGTGCTAGGTTGCCATCTACGTGAATTTTCTGTGGAAAATTCATTGCAGATTTCATTATGTAATTGTAAGTTGCGATTTAGGTTAGATAGTGAAATAAAAGGTTTTACCTGAAAGGGTTTTTCCAAAAATTTGTTTGTCACTTTATTTGTGACTGCATGTTTAATTTATCCACATAGATACATGATTAGGGTTTAATAAAATTTGGATTGAAGATTGACTCTAATTAAATAAGTTTAAAATTGAAAATTTGTGAATCCCATAAATAATTGATATCACGCATTCTCAAATTGGTATTAGAGTTTTTAGCTTGGGATTTTCACCTTTTCAAATTGGTATCAGAGTCAGTTGCTATAAATTATCGAGCGATTATTTTTCCACAAAATTTTCATGACATCGATTTTTTTTAAATTTGATTTTGAAAAGTTTCGCAACTTTTCCGGTGGATAACTTATATAATCGAATGCCCGTCTTTGATGACACAAATTATGCCTATTGAAAAGCCCACACGAGATCATGTTTAAAGGCTATCGATGAACGCGTTTGGCTTATTTATGAAAGAGGGTGAACTCCTCCCACTGTTACCGTCGAAAATGTCAGCAATCCCAAACATGTGTCTGACTAGACTGAAGATGATTATAAATGGAGTACCTATAACTCCCGTGGCCTTAGCGCTATTTCTGGAGTCATCACGCCTGATGAGTTCCACCATATTATGATGTGCACCATGTCTAAAGAGGCATGGGATATCCTCCAATTGACACATGAGGGTACTAATGCGGTTAAGGTGTCTGAGTTATAAAATTTGACAACCCAATTTGAGACTGTCACCGTGTCAGAGTCCGAGTGTTTTAACGAGTTTTATGCTAGGTTGTCGGACATAGTCAATACGATTTTTAATTTGGGTGAGAAAATTGAGGAAACGAGAGTTCTTAAAAATATTGAGGTCACTTCCATCCCGTTTTATTCCTAAGGTCACTGTTTTAAATTATTTTGGGATATTAGATACACTTAGGTTAGAAACACTCGTACGAGACCTTCAAACTTATGAGATCGATACGTTTCCCAAAACCGTTAAGCCTAAGGATAGAGGAATTGCACTTAGGGCACAATCTAGAAAAGGTGAGGAAGTGTCTAAGAAGAAGAAAAAAGAGAGAGTTTGTGAGTCCGAGTCTGAGTCTGAGGGAAGTTTGATTTTGATGATGTGGTCATGTTTGCTAAAAAAATTAAAAGTATCTCAAATTTTTCAAAGAAAATTCTTCCAATAAAAGGATTTTTGAGAAAGATAAAAAGAAAGAAGAGGCCAAAGAGAGCGGTGAGAAAAAGGAAGAGGCGAGATGTTTTGAGTGCAAGGGCAAAAGGCACAAAGCGCTTAAATGTCCCACTATACAAAAGATAAAGGGAAAGAAAATTGTTATATTGGCCACTCTTAACGATAGTGACATCGAGGTGAATGATTCCGGGGATGAATCATCACATGGTATGTGTGTTGCCTTTTTGGCTAGTCACGTGAGCACATATAGTTTGTCCCACGACGATGAGGACACTTGTATGCGTGAGAGCCCTGATAATAATTTGAATGTTTCTAGTGAGTGTGAGAGTGAGATTGAAAGTGAGGGTGAAAGCGATCTCTAAAAGGTGTTTAGAGATTTATACGCCGAGACCTTAAAGACGAAGAAGTTGAATAAAATAGTTGGGTCTTAAAGTGTTAGATTTGGAGAGAGAGAGAATTTTTTAGGGGATATGTGGCATCGGTGAGTCAACTCGAGAAGGTGAAGTTTTCTTTAAGTGAGCAGTTGATCATCGTAGGCCGAAAAAATAGTGAACTTGAATCCCGTGTGTCCCAACTCGAGAGAGATCTTGAACGTGCCCGGGAGGTCAAGGTTACTATAGAGGACATATCAAAGAAGATTTGGAAGATTCTCCTCGGTCCCGCTTTGGGTAATGTTGAGAGAATAGGAAAAGCTTATGACGATGCGTCTACTTCCCATGTTGCACCCGAGCCAGTGTAACACCTCGCCTAATTAAATACCGGGTGGCCAGTCCCATACCAAATTAAAACAGAATATACAGTTGGCTCATTCTTAGCATCACTGTCGAAAACATTTACAACTCACCCAATACCCAATTAAGCTGGTGTTAAAAACTTTCCAAATTTTAATTTAACAAAATCCATTTCCAATGTAAGAATAACACAACACATTTTATACTACAACACTGATAACACAATAAATAACTCAAAAGAATTTAAATGCAATTGGAATAAACATTCCCAAATAATATAAATCCTTTACAATAATTCCAACAATGTTAAATGTATTAAAAAGTCCCGAATACAATAGAATTTGACCTCAATAGAAAAGATAACTGAATCCTTTGGGCGACATGCCCTAACTAAGAATACTGTGAATCAAAAGATGACAAGCGTCTAAGCAAAACCTCCATAGCTCCATAGCTCGTCAAAATCAACTATGGTTGGCGTCCCTGTTGCTGGACACCTGATATAGAGATACAATAGAAGAGAAAATATGCAAGGAAACGGGTCAGAGCCCGAATGTGTAGATGATTTTAAAAACAGCAAGTATTTAACAAGTACAATAAAGAATTTATTATGTACATGTTAGATCCAACTCTCACTTGCAATTCTCACCTCTCAACTAGAGTGCACACTTAACGTTTCCTATTAACCTCCTAGTTAATGGTTCCTCTTTTCTAATCTCCATATTAAAGTTCCATTCCCATATCATAATCCCCGTATGTCCCATACCATACGTCACATTGTTTCATTTACATTTCTACTTTATGATTAGTTCCTCATTAACATGAATCATTACTCATTAATGTGAATCGTTTCTCATTAACATGAGTTAAGCTTTTTAATTCTATAAGCATAAACATTTAGTAACTTAATTCCATTATCTTTCTCTATTCACCGTTATCTACAATTATCACCGTAGATAGATTTAAACACAATATATAATTATGTAACCATTTAATCCATTATATATATATATTCATATATAATACGGCACCCCGAGTCACAGCTCTGGTGCAATGCATTACTCTGCTATCATGTCCCATCATCGCAGGTCGCCGAATAGGGGACTACAGGTTCGGTAAGATTCCTCGAACCACAAACAACAACAAACAAATTGGAGGCGAACATAGTTCTCGTATCCATGGGTCACGCACATACCTACGTACCCACAGTCAGCGGACTTATCAACTCCCCGATAAGTCTTTCATAGACCTATGTTCTCGAGCGACAAATCAAAGATCCCATGGATTCATCAGGATATGACTGCCCTCACGCGTAAACCTCCCACCGATAGCAAGTAAGCTAGGTATGTCATACACATAAATCATCAATCAATCAAATAGGTATTATCATACCTATAATATAATATCAATAAGATAATTATCACTACCCTAAGATATTTCCCATACGTAGCATTTAGATACCATATCTATACTTCATAATTTAATTATCCTCGCATCCTATAACATCTCTCCACTACAAACGTCGTTAAGGTTCATGCGCGGAGCGTCTCGCAAAGCGAAATCCAAACAAGGAACCCCTCCAATACACTACTAATTAACTTTGTCGATCGAGGAGGTCCGAAAACTTTAACTATGCAATCGGGATAACCTCATAACCTCTTTCAATCAAAATGTGTTCTAAGCTCCAATCTCACAAGATTCAAATAGGATTTTACTCATCTTATATTCAGTAAGAAGTTACTAATATCCTACTGGTCTATAACATTATTTCTCCCGAACTACTACGAGTTTAGTTCTCCTTTTAATTAAGGTTAAAATCGATAGTTTCAAATCTCTTATAAACACATATTATTTTACTTAGGATTAAACCCTCTTATAAACATAAGGATACCCAGGTGTTATATCCAATCACCCCTACTGGTCCTATCTTTAATCCTCATACATCTCCATTTAGAATTTAACAAATGAATCTAGCAACCGAAATTCCATTCAATATAATTTCCAACATTTAAATCACTCGAATCCAAATCAAATTTAATTCAAATATTATCAAGGGTTTACTTATATTTTCTAGGTCCCATAATCTCCAAATAATAATCACCAAAGATCCACAAAAAGGTTTGGGATAAGAATCAACATTAGAAAAAGAAACAACTTTACATAATCTGGGGAGGTCGATCGATCGAAGGTAGGAATCGATCGATCGATCCCTCAGGTCCAAGCCTGGTTTTTCTGCATTTCAGCAACTACGGGTTTCACCATTTTTACTCATTCAAACCTTCATATTAACCTCCAAAATGAGTTATAATTATTACTACATGATATGCCAACATATATGAACGATTTCCAGTACACTAAACATCCTAGAATCATCAAGGGATTGGATTAAAAAGCATGTTTATCTCCTTATTTCCAGAAATTATTAACATAACATCTTCAAGAACATATCAATGGTTTTCATACTTTCTTCAACAGATTCATGACTATTTTGTGGATTAATATCATCCTAAAACATGAATTAAATTCCTATATCATTTCAGTTTTCCAGAAATCCATTTAATACTCCATTATTTCTTCCAAACAATAATAATCTTCTCTTTTTATATTATTCTAACATGGACAATAAACAAACTTAATTTGTCATTATCAAACACTTGCCTTTTCAGTAGGTCTGATCCTTTGGTGTAGTATATCTCAGTTGGTTGTCCCTTCTCCGGTCAAACTCCGGTGGTGGTTGGTGGTGGTGAACCTTGGTTCTTGTTCTTCTCCTTCCCAAGTGACTTTTCCCTTCCCAAGCACTCTTACACTCTCTCTAGGAAGATGGTTGCTCTTATTTGTGAAGAGGAGATGAATAACCCCCATACACTTAATCTACCAATACTTATAATAGTTCCAAATCCGAAATCACTATTCATCCCCCTAGAAAAATGACCATAATGCCCTTTCGGGTTGTCTATTCATTCCCAAATGACCCGAGACTCCAAATTAACATCCAAATAGACTTTTCTGACTAGTTCGAACCTTCCGGACGCAACGACGCAGTCGAAATGACTATTAGATTGATAGAAAATAAATTTCCTTTTTAATTTAATAAACTAGTCCCGACACGTCCCATACCGCGTCTGACTAAAAATATAAATTACCGAATTTATATCATATAGTCATATCAATGACATCACATTCATATATTACCTAAATATCTTTAAGTAATATTCAGAATCTTCCGTTTTAATATCCACCGTCTGGATAAACCCGAATGAATTAATTAATAATAAAATCTAATTAATCCATTAATGTAAAATATAACCCATTTTAAAAGTCATTTAAAATTACGGGGTATTACAGCCAGTTCCCGAGTTTGTGATAGATCCATATGTTTCTCAACCTAACCCACCTAGGCGTTCGTTTCCTCGTAGGAGAGCGCGTCCTAATCATTTTGAGAGAGGTGTTCCTAGACGCGTTTATGTTTGTTCCCATAGCAAGAAGAGAGGACACCTTAGGAAATTTTGCTTTAAGTTGGGGTGTGTGCCTCATAGGTTTTTATCTCGTTATGCTACTACACATGTTCCCACACGCACACCCACACATGATACTTTGCATGCTCCTGCACATCATATGAAATATTTTGACCACTTTAGAGAGCAAGTTGAGTATTTAGTCAAAACTTCACATGATTTGATGGATGTTTTTCATAGGATGTCACTACCTTTGAAAAACACCTCGGCACCTAATGGTTGAGGTTTAGACTTGTTTGCTAGCATAGGATGATTTTCATGATGATATTTTATGCATATTGCTAGTGTGTACCACTTTTGTATTTATGTTTTCCATTTTAAAAAAGATTTTATTTTTGAAAAATTTTGAAAAAATACAAAAAATATTTTCTATTTTTTTGAGAAAAATTTAAAACTCAAAAAGATTTTATTTTGATAAATTTTTTTGAAAAAAATAAAAGATTTTTGTATTTTGTTTTACATTGTTTATGGATGGACATTTAGGATGACCAAGTCACAACATCATTCCATATCCATGTGACTATTTAATAGTGTTTTGAGACGATACATCATTTCATCCATATGCTTTATAATGTTTGAAGTCATTAAGATGAGATTTGAGATTACTTTCTACATGTTTGTCTCGTGATTTTCTTTAATGCACACTTGCACAAATTTATTTGATTATTGTACTTGTCTATCACATGTTGGTCGAAGTGTTTTCATCTCAATCTTGTCTTTAAAACGAACCAAATGCGATAAAACTTGACAATGAATGTAGTGCATGTAAGAACAGTTCCCGTGAGGAATTTGATTAATATGAAAAAAATGATGAGTGAATACGGGAAAGGGATACGAAAGGACCAAATAACCTTTGCGTGAAAGCCACTATTTAAAAGAGCCTAAAAAAGTATGGCATTGTAAAAAGTAGCCAAGGCCAAACTAGTTTAGTTTGATATGATCATTCATAAGAAAATAATTGAATAGAAAATATGATCATTATCATATTTAAGGGAGTTTGGCTGGAAATCAACGGGTTTACACGTCCTGACAAAGTTTTGAAAACGCATTACATAGTTTCAGACGTTATTGGTGTGAAAATCATTTTAGACTTTGATTTGTTGATTAGATTGAGTCGATGTCATTTGAATTCCACAATTTTTACACCTAAGCACGATTTTGAGTTCATTCGTTAGGAGTGTCCATATTCATCGTGCACATATGTTATGAATGTTTGAGTTGATTGTTTTTGTAAAAATTTTGCTTAAAAATTTTGAAAAAGCATAAAAAGTTTGTGGATCCTTTCGAATATATCCTTGCATGAGCATAATTGATTTATATTTGCAATGTTTGTCGCGACACTCCGTATTTATTTTGTTTATTCTTTTCTTTGTCTATTTCGGACAAATAAAAAAGGGGAGAACAAATTATGAATTATGGGGGAGTGAGAGTTCGAATTATGGGGGAGATTTGAGATTTGACTTGATTTGAATTGATTTTTGTTTATCTAATTTTAAACTCGTTACGTAACGAAGGTATTTGTTTTGTTTATTGTGTGTGAAACTTTGATGATCATTTGGAAAGCACATAAAAGAAGGGCAAGGAAAGCAAAGAGATTTGATTTGAAGAGATTTAAAGTTGAAGATTTTTGAAGACTTACATTCTTTAGTATCTTTCCACTTTGGGGTCCATGGGAGTGTATTAGATTTGTATAGGCATTTGATTGATAATTCGGATTGTTTTTATTTTGTATCGGCATAGACATAGGGGGAGATTTGTAAGGACATAATTTTCATAGTCCTGATTTTATATTGAGTATGTCGTATACCGCTACAACAGTCGAAGGAAGTTCACAATCATTTGTTCAAGACGACGGATCCGAATATCAAGGGTCTTCAACAACGGACATCTACAAGATTGATTTTGGTAAGGGTTTGTGTTTAAGTTTCGAATTTGGTTTACGGTAGTATTGGGATGTTTTTCGAAACTGTTTTTTATCAAACTGAGGCATTTTTCTAAGTCAAAATATTTTTTGGAATACCTGTAGGCGAGCTTTTTAAAATAATAATTTGCCTCTTCCGTCGTTCAAAAGACAAAGCAATGTCGTTCAAACGACCCTTCCTAACGACATCACATGTCGTTTGATAGGTCGTGAGATAGGTCGTTCATTTTGTTCTTCAAACGACCATGTACTGTTTTGCATTTTATCAAGTCGTTTCTTAGGTTGCTTCTAACGACATCCAATGTCGTTCAAACGACAACAAAAAGTAATTTGAAGGACCAGCATCGACTCAAGTTTTTTGCTTTGCAATAAATACCTGTTTGGAAAATTCATTACAAATTTCATTATGTAATTGTAAGTTGCGATTTACGTTAGATAGTGAAATAAAAGGTTTTACCCGAAAGAGATTTTTTCCTAAAATTTGTTTTGTCGCTTGATTTGTGACTACATGTTTAGTTTATCCACATAGATGTATGATTAGGGATTAATAAAATTTGGATTGAAGATTGACCCTAATTAAATAAGTTTAAAATGGAAAATTTGCGAATCCCATAAATAATTGATATCACGCATTCTCAAATTAGTATTAGACCTTTTAGATCTGGATTTTTACCTCTTCCATTTGAATTGATAAATTTTGAATATGTATTGTTTTAGCCTTTTTAAGACTTGGAATTGAACTTGTATTTAATCCTGAGGTATTCTAGGATTTTAGTTTTAACAACTGAATTTGTCACTTTACATCATTCCAACGTCTGTTACATTTAACAGAATTTTTTTAACATTTGTTGTTAATTGCTAAAAGAATCAAATCAAGGGGGGTTTACTATCGCATTTTTTCATTTAAGGGGGTGACCGGTAAACTCGACTTAGTTCAGGGGGAATATGGTAATTTACCCTTATTTAAATTATGTAGGTAAAAGTAAAACACATATACCTCAAAGAAATCAAGAACAAAAAAAGATTGATTGACTTTAGCAAAGCTTTCCAATCACAAATTCTGCATGCAACTGGCCACCAATAAAATAACATAATTGACACCAACAATCTTCCGAGTTTATTTTTTGTTTCTTTTCCAAATCAAAATGAACTAACAATGACAACACTAAAGTGAAATATACAAAATAATCATTGGTAGATACACCCAGGTAGAAGGGAAAAAATGCTTTCTTTTTAAAGACTTCTTGCATCTGCAACCAACATTTAGACCCTCAACTCAATACATGCCATCCCGGACCTGCACAAGGTACTTATCAGCATGATCATAGATGAAGAATTGCGATTCATGCAGAAGGAATGAGATGAAATAAAAAGAAGGAAAAATTATATGTGCTATATTTTTCCCCTTTTCCTTTTTTTTTATTTTTGTTGTTAGTGTCTGTTTAGGTGTTGTGGGTGGGTGAAGGGTGGGGGTGGGGGGGGTGAAGGAGAGATAGGGGAGGGATAGCCGTAGCTAAACAGGAAATGCATTCAGTCATGTGACATTTATAGGTGTTTGTCTTCAACCTGCTTATTAACCCTACTTCTAAAACTTTACCTTTCCATATTCAAATAAATCTGGGCAAAGAAGGATACTGGATGACAAGCTCACTGTAATCCAAAAGAAGCTTTAGTTACCGTTAAAAACAGAATTAGTTAGACTAATAAAATGAAAGAGTCAGTTTTATATGATGGTAGAGGCTCAAGAAGTAATATTTCTAGTGTAATGAAGATATGTTTTCTGTAAAAGAGAAGTGAATTATGAGCGGAGAAACACGTACCTTAATATGTGCACAGGTCTAGTTTCATGGAGAAGCTTCACCCTTTCAACATATGCTCGACGTAAATTGTGACAATCACTTCCCAACTTCTGCAGCTGGAAATCAAAAAATGCGCCTGCCGTAACGTGACAATCTTGGACACATCCATATTGATTATTCGTCTCATCTTCAATGGCTTCATCAACTGATACGTGGAAAAAGTAAGAGATTATCTGCCAATTGAGAGTTTGTTTCAGGTGGTAAAGGGTGTAATAGTCCACTATTAGACAATTCCTCCAAGCCTTTAATATCCTGTTGCAGCCTCATCACATGTACAATTGCATGATCAAGAACAAGAGGATCATCAGGTGGGTTCTGAAGAAGGTTGAGCAAGGCCTGCCTATAAACTTGAGCTGCCAATAACGGCCTTGCAACTTGTCGATCTTTACATACATTTGCCACTTTTACTACATGCTTACAAAGATTTCCCATTCTCGACCAGGGACAATCGCAGAGAGAGAATTCCGAGCCGGGGTTCCAAATTGTGTAGACCACATCTCTGTCTGCCTGAGAGACGACTTTTGCAAGTTGGACATTTTCGTTCTCCATTAGCACGTCAGCATCAGGGATGTGCATAGCTAGATACCAGGAGTTGGTTGAGCAGGACCCATCCCTAAGATTCTCGATGTAGCCATTTTCTAATATATATTGGTCAAGCCAATACGAGGAGTGGAACTCAGATGTCAGCGTGTGGATCAACCAGTCAACTCTTTGCCAGAAATTAGGGTTTTGCGCGTTCGAAATTTTGGATTTCAGCCGTTGGTGATATGACTCAATTGCAGCACAAGGTTCTTGGCTAGCTACGGGGAGAGTCCGTATGCTATTCACCCACGTTTCTGCAAGACAAGACTTGTGTGAATACTTGATGTCTGAAATAACTTCATCTGTACACAATTTTATGACAGCATTTTGAACACCTTGAACTTCATATATTAACGCTGGCAACATGTCAGTGCCGTGAGGCTGTGACAGTTTATGTCATGTCCTATCGGGTTCGTGTTAGAAATTGCCAAGGTTCTAAAAAACGCGGGGGGTGATCGAGGTGTGTAGGTTGAGCCTTAAGCCTTAGAAGCCTAGGTTCTAAAATAAAAAAATTTTAAAATAATAAGAAAATGACCAAAAAAAAAAACGCATTTTTTTGGACGAGAGGCAGAGAGATTTGGGATACCATTTGTCTTTTGATTGTTTTGAATGAGATATTTGTCCGGTTTTTTAAAAAAAGTCTTATTATGTCTGAATATATGCAAACTAAAATACTGTTTTTTTTAAATAATAAGGAGAAAAAAAAAAAAAAACGCATTTTTTTGGACGAGAGGCAGAGAGGTTTGGATACCGTTTGTCTTTTGATTGTTTTGAATGAGATATTTGTCCGTTTTTTTTAAAAAAGTCTTTAAAAGACGATATCGTTTCACTAAAGCTTTTTTATTTTTAAAAAAAGTGCGCCTTAAGCCTTTTACCAAGAATAAGGCGTAAAAGGCTTAAGGCGAGAGGTTTCTCCCAAGCCTCAAGCCTAGGCGTGCCTTTTAGAACACTATAAATTGCTAAATCGATACCAGACCCTTTGGGGGTCATGCATAGTTTTGTTCGTGTCATTGGGTTCACGGATGTTTAAATTGTGTAATTCACCATATATGACAAATTAACGTCGTCTTTAAATCGTCTATTCACCATATATGGCAAATTCAAGGGTCACGAATAGTTTTGTTCGTGTCATATTGGGTTCACGGTCGTATGTTTAAATCGTGTGACTCACCATATATGGCAAATTCATGTCATGTTTATATCGTCTATTCACCCAATATAGTGAGTTCGTATCATGCATAGTTAGGGTCCGTTTGGCAATTCAATTCCAAGGCTTGGAATTAGAATTGGAAGGCCAATTTCAATTCCGTGAAATTCAAATTGGCCTTCCAATTCCAATTCCAAGCCTTGGAATTGAGTTGCCAAACGGGCCCTTAATTCCATGCCACCCATTTATGTAAATGTGTCTGCCAAAGTCCAGTCATCAGTGACCCGAACGGGTTATTCGTGGTGTTAAGAATTGCCAGATCTAGCAACCACCAACCCACAATAAAATTCGTAACAGCAAGAAAATATAAATTGAAAGTTAATAAGAGAATCAAGAAAGTGATTATCAAATGACAAAAGTAGTTGGAATGAGAGGAGAAATACCTATCCGTGGTAACCACTGAGTTCTAAAATAATCCATGAAGGCATGTTGGTCAACAAATATTTGCAAAAACTCTTCAATTGCATCTACAGTGTTTGGGCTGCTTCTTGAACAATACAAAATCCGCCCCAGTTGCTTAAACATTTCCCGCTCCACATCAAAGTTGCAGCATTTCTTTAAAAGAGTTTTCGCCCAAGAACGACGGACATGCCAGAGGCAGAATAGCACCCGGCATTGGAAAGCCTCTCTGCGGGTGAGAAACGTAATATCAGCATTTTCTTTATCCTTCATAAAAAAATGGGTGATTTCGACTTTCACCCCACTTTTAGTCCAACATGTGAGATATACCCCCAAAAGCGCCACTAAAGTGAACAAAGCATCACAAAAAAACTTTCAAAAAGTGACAGCTTCTGAGCTCTAGCGACACTTTTGAGGGGGGGTATCTCAAGTTTCCCAAAAAGTGCAGGTGTGAAGGTCAAAATGACCGTAAATTTTGTGTAAAGGACCATGATGATTAGGTTACCGAATAACAGATGCCTCAAAGGAAGGATCATCCACTAAAAACTCATTAGGTCCAAATCTGGGATCTTTGGTCCGGATTCTGTCAACAAGGAGCCCCATCCACTTATGGATATATTGGCCAACACAGCCGGAGCTAATGATCCAAGCAACAGGAATTGCGTCCCGGGATGAGTCAAAAACAAGTAATGAGCACAGGGGATACTGCTAATGTAAGAAGGAAAAAAAATTAAGATAACAGATATCTACATTTTCAAGTTATTGTTGATACAATCAGAAACTGGAAAATGGAAGTGGGCTTAGATGTATACACCTAGCCAACACACCCAAAACAAATGAGTCCAATCAGTCTATGATGTGAATAAGGGCATTTTCGTCATTTTTTAGTATTGGCATTCTACCATTTTAAGATATTGATATTAGAGAGAGTTTAGACGAGATTTATTTTCTTCTTGCTTCCATTTGACATCTTTTTACGTCAATTGGTATCAGAGCCTCGTTGGTTCTACCCGTTGTTGTTGTTGTTGTTGTGTAGACAAAAATCGTAAACAACATCAAATGGGACCGAGAAGAAGATACGCATCCGTGAAGACTCGTATTGATCGTTTCGAGGAGGTTCTCAATCGGTTAGTGGCTCGGATTGATGCCATTGATATTCGCCTACCACCACCGGAAACAAACACTAGCCGCCCTCGCACCGCTCCAAAACCATCTCCAAACCCTAACCATAATTCACCCCATTCTACGCATTCCACACCCTTACCGCAAAAAAAAACTCAAACCGGGACCACACTGGTGGTAGGGTTCCACCACCACTGCCGCTGACCTCCTCCCTGTCCATTTCAGCCGCTATTAATCACCATACACCTGTGGCAACTCCAGACCAGTCCGTGTACTGCCTGATCGGGCAGATCCAAGGCTCTAATCAGTCGATCTGCTACACAGAGGGTCAAACAGCACCGGCCGACCATCCACAACCTTCGTCGGTACAAAACGCCTTCGAACGGAGTCTGCGCGCCCCTCCGACCACCGGCGACCATAGTTCGGCAACTATAAACCATCTGCAAAACCACCGACAGCAGGAAACAAGATGAATCCAACCTACCTGAAGGTCCGACGCTCCGAACAGTCAAATCCAACACCCAAAGCAGCAGGTTTGCTTGAGCGAGGGCCGTCCGGCGCCGCCAGCCTCCTCCGGACCCATTCCGGTGCCCTCCTCCCCAAGACATGGCCAAATCGCTCTTCCAATGGTCGGGACTTCCTCCCCGACAATAGCCGAGATGATCCAAGACCTCCGGTATGCAAAGGGGTCAAATCCGACTCAACCATGTGCAAATGTAACAATTCCGGTATTAGATGATCTCACAGTGAACATTGTTAACAATCTTGCCACATGCCCAAGAAAGTTTAAACACAAACCCTAGTCTCCACCAACATGCCCCCACCCTCCAAAATCATCAAGAATCACCCAAAAACCCTCCACCCCCACCCAACATATCAATACCCCACCATATGCCCTCTCGACACCTTCCCCCACCCCGAATTCTTGTCCCCTCCCATTCCCCACCACCATATCCACCCATTTATCCCACTCCATCCCCACATGACTACTCTTTGCCCCCTATCTCTATTTACCCTCAGCATCACCCACAAAAACACCTCGAATCTCCCCATCTTCCCCCCATACCCCCTGCTCCTCCCGTTGTCACACACCCTCGCCCACCTCATTTTACCTTCCCCACGCTTTCGCCCCCACCTATTCTCCACATTTCACCACCACCCGATCGCCCAACACATGTACCCCACCATCACTCTACATGGGATGCCCGTTTCGTTCATTCCGCACCTGTTGACTCCCATGAGCGGATACGGGGCGCACCGATATGTCCCCTTTTGACTCATTGAATCCGAAGGTCACCCCATATGTGCCTATCACTGAGAGGCATTGCTTTTTGTGCCAGAGAGGGCACCTGATGGACCACTGCCCCTACCGACTGCCTACGGTTCCTGCTCCACCTCATTCCTCACCTAGGGAGGTCGTACCACATTATATGTCCCTCTAGAGACACCACCACCAGCTCCTAATCCTCCTCGCCCACCGCCTCGGAGACCGCGACAGAGAGCCCAGAATGTTGAGCCTCCGCCAAGCAATGATGAGCTTGATGAGGATGCCCGAGCTCTACAGGGCGGAGATGACATCACACAATTAGCCCTCCAGTTACTATCGAGGAGTATGCAGGGCGATATTCAGGTGGATGTCCCGATGTTCGATGGCCACCTTCAGCCCGACGCTGTTATTGATTGGCTTCCCGCGATGAAGCGGATTTTTGAGTATAAACGGCTGACGGGTCATCGATGTGTCTTGCTAGCATCGACCAAGTTTTAGGGCTATGCCAGTGTTTAGTGGAATGATTTGGAGCAGCGACGTGTTCTTGAGGGCCTACCTCCTATCCTGTCCTGGGCCGAGCTCCGAGCACAGTTGATGGTTGCTTTTGTTCCCGCTACCTACAAGCGCGATCTCTTCCTCCGAGTACAGTCTCTCCGACAAGACACTTCAATTTTAAACTACACGGAACGCTTCCAGCTTTTATGTACTCGTACCCGTCTCGGCGAGAGTGAGGAGCAGCGGATTAGTCGTTATATCCACGGGCTGCAGAATTATATGCAGCAGAATCTCGCTTTACGTGGCGTCACCTCCTTTGCCAAGACGGTCGAGTACGCCACTAAAGTAGAGTCCTTCCATCAGATTGCCCCTCCATCGCGTGGCCGCTCCATGACAGCCCCTCCAGCACCACTGACTTCTGCTCGTACTGTGACTCCCTCTACTGCAGCTACTCCTACTCCCATGGTTCCTCCTCCTGCACCCGCTCATCCGGTCACCTTCAAATGCTACAACTGTGGGGTGATGGGTCATCGAGCCTCAGATTGTTTCCTCCCCCGTCGTCGCGCTCTCCTCGTTTCGGGGGATCCCGGCTCTCATTACTATTCTTGATGGTGACACGAAAGGCCTTCCCCTCTGAGTTCGAGGACAAACTCTTTCAAGGGGGGAGAGTGATGTGAATAAGGGTCTTTTCGTCATTTTTGTCATTTTTTACTATTTCTTCTATTTTTAGTATTCATTGTATTTTTCCTTTCGTTTAGTATTTAGAGGAAGGAAGGTTAATTGGCACTTAAGGGTATAATTGTAATTAGATACTTAGCTTAGAGGCCAAGCAACCTCTTCCTATAAATACCTATTTGTAGCCTCATTTGGGGCATTCTACCATTTTGAGATATTGATATTAGAGAGTTTAGACGAGAGTTATTTTCTTCTTGCTTTCATTTGACGTCTTTTTACATCAGTCTAAGTTGAACCATTCTAGTACACAATTAGAAGACAAAATAGTAAAAGAATAATAAACGTTGCACTATCTGTCAAGATTAAGCACCCTATTGTCATGCAAAGTTCTCAATAATCTTAGACAAGTCAAATCGTGAAAGGGAGGCAGAAATAGGGGTGGTGGAAATAGGGATATTACCTGTCACTTTCATGTCTTTTCCTGAATGTGATGATTTCATATCCAAGTCATTTATCAATTATTTGGACTGTTAAATACACATATTTGGCATATGTAAAGAGTAAAAGATCATATATTCTTGGAAGTCCTACAAATTTGAAATCGTGAAGTGCAGAAGGACAGGCGTGCAAGCTGTTCCGTTTTAAGATGATTCGTAAGGGGAAAGCAAGGACGAGAGTTGAGGTTCTTTCTTTCTTTTTCCATTTGGTTTGTTCTGTTTTTTTTATGATTTGGGGGGGGGGGACCTAATTTCTGGATCTTAATGTGATTATTTATCAGTTCTTAAATCATGAGTAATTATGATATAAATCTTCAAATGCGGAAGCGTTATTATAACACAACTACTACTATTACCTACACAACGACAACAACAACAACAAATAATTAAACTAAAGAAATGGGTTTCTTTCTCTGTCTATTCTCAATTCTCAATATTCAAGGTTAAGTAAAATGAGGGTCAATAGGCCTATTTATTGGAAGAGTTAACTTGCTAGCCAAGCTAATACCCAAAAAGACCAAAAAAGGACAACTAATTACTAAAAATGACTCATTAGCCACAAACATGCTTGGAGACTAATTAAACACTAAAACTAAACGAAAATTACAATAAACCCTAAACTAAAAATGTAAAATAAAAGATAGTTGTCTCCCGGAGGCACAACCACGAGCTAAGTGTCGCTATAAATCCCATACACATCATTATCCCCGTCTTCGAAAAAGCTCGTCCTCGAGCTTGGAGGGTGTGACTCATCAACGCCAAATGTACACGAGTCGCAACAAGTGTTAACTTCCAAAGTAAAACCCAAATCAAATTCAACACGCAAATGGACTGGCCGAACTTCTGTTAGACCCATATGGACCTTCAACAATAGGCGCTAATATAACCGAATCTCAATGATTCCCCCCTACGGAATCCGAGCAACCAAAAACTGACGACTATATCCGCCTTCTCAACACCACAAGCACATGATTGCAACTTGGCTTGGTGGACCCTTGAATCTGACCGGATGGTAACTTCGGCGACCGCACCTTTGTGAGTACGATGGCGACATAAGTGGACTGAAGGCGGCGACATCTTGGAAAGTCGGGCCTCAAAACGGCAAATAGTCAGAAAATGGTTCCCAAGTCGGTACATTTCTCATGGAAGTCATATGTTGTGTCAAAGATTGATCGAATTAGAGGTCAATAGTGAGGGTGAGATCGGCTCAAAGTAGGGCAGGCCCGTTTTGGGTCGGATTTGATTTGGTTAGGCATAAATGAGTGGGAAAAGGGGAAATTATGGTTAAAATAGGGGTGGGGCTATTTTGGGTTAAGAAAAAATTGGCCTGGGGTTTGGTATTTGGGTTTGAAGTCAAATAGGGGTTGGGGTTAGGGTTTGGATCAGGTATGTGGGTCAGAATAGGCCATTAAGGCAGGCAGGGAGGGTGGGAGGGTGGGGTCGGTTTGAAGGTGGCAAGGGCGGCCGACTGTTCTGATGGCTGCCCGACCTCTGGTGAAGGAGATCTCATCAGATCGGGGTAGGGGAGTGTGGATTGGAGGCTGGAAGAGTGGTCGGAGGTGTAGGGCTAGGACAGCGGGGATCTTTAGGCAAGAAGGGGTGGTCGGCGGGAGGGGGAAAGGGAAAAAGGCACCGAAAAAGGCCAAAGGGGTTGGTCGGGGGTCGGTTTGAGGGGTAGGATGTAGATTGGCCACCCGAGGTGGGTTTCGGCCCTTTCTAGGGTATCTCCGGCAGCTTGATAAAGCTGGTTTAGGCTGGAGAGGTCTGAACAGGGGTGTGGGCAAGGGTTTCTTTGGGTTTCATGGGTTCTTGAGTTCTTGGGGATTAGGGTTTCAATTTTGGTTGGGTGGGTTACTTGGGTTAGGGTTTGGGTAAAAAATGAAGACGGAGATTCATGTAAGGTGGTGTTTGTGTGGCGGTAGGAGGTGGAGGTGGAGGTGGAGGTGGAGGAGGGTGGTGGTGGAGGTGGAGATGGAGGGTGGAGGTGGCTAAAAGGGTTGGTAGTATCCCCCTTTTAGCGGTGATGGAATTGAGGTTTTCCATCAACTCAATTCCCATTTGGACATTTATCAATCTTTCGATTGAAGGATTGTCGGAGTTGGAATCTCAACTCGTGACCCGCTTCACACACTCCGACGAACACCGAGAACAAACCTCGCTCTGATACCAATTTGATGTAAATCTTCAAATGCGGAAGCATTATTGCTATACTACACAACAACTATTACCTACACAACGACAACGACAACGACAACAAAATTAAACTAAAGAAATGGGTTTCGTTCTCTCTCTATTCTCAATTCTCAATATTCAAGATTAAGTACAAATGAGGGTCAAAAGGCCTATTTATAGGAAGAGTTAGCTTGCTAGCCAAGCTAATACCCAAAAAGACTAAAAAGGGCAACTAATTACTAAAAATGACTCATTAGCCCCAAACATGCTTGGAGACTAATTAAACACTAAAACTAAGAAAATTACAATAAACCCTAAACTAAAAATGCAAAATAAAAGATAGTAGTCTCCCGGAGGCACAACCACGTGCCAAGTGTCGCTATAAATCCCATACACATGAAATTATCTAGGAGTATCCTAAATCAAAGCATTTGAATACCCACCCACCGCCCTCTTTCCAGCATGCACTTAATAATTGTTCTGCAATAACTCTCGAAAATTTTCTGCATAGTTCCCAATTGTCTAGTTTGCATCGACTGCTATAGCACAACTAATTACTAAAAATGACTCATTAGCCACAAACATGCTTGGAGACTAATTAAACACTAAAACTAAGAAAATTACAATAAATCCTAAACTAAAAATGCAAAATAAAAGATAGTAGTCTCCCGGAGGCACAACCACGTGCCAAGTGTCGCTATAAATCCCATACACATGAAATTATCAAGGAGTATCCTAAATCAAAGCATTTGAATACCCAACCACCCTCTTTCCAGCATGCACTTAATAATTGTTCCTGCAATAACTCTCGAAAATTTTCTGCATAGTTCCCAATTGTCTAGTTTGCATTGACAACAGATCTTTTGATGGAATTTCATTTATTTTCTAACACTATAGTAAGTTGACACTCCCTCTGTCCCAAATTAAGAGTCCACGTTTAGAAGTAAAACTTTTGAATGAAATTTTACTTTAATAAAATCAATGGGCAAAATCAAAACAAACTGGAATTTTGTGGATTTTGGTTCATTGTTTTATAAAGTGGACCCCTAGTTTGGGATAGACAGAAAAGAAAAAGTAGGAATCCTAGTTTGGGATGGAGGGAGTACTGCCCAACTGATGCTTTCTACATGAATTGAAATTGCAAGAACAAAACAGGTAATAATAGTAAGGGAATAACAGAAACACACAAAATAGAGAGGACAAGACCTTCAGTTTCTTCACCCCAAATGCTGAATGAGAAGCTATGGAACCGTTATGCCCATAACGAAGCATCTGCTGCAACTGCCAATCTGTCTGTATCCCCAAAATAAACGGGTCCAAATCAGAACTCTCTTGGAAGAAGAAAACATACTTATGAAGCCGTTGGACCCACATCTTCACACTGCACTCATGACTCGCATGTAACTCGTGTGATGAGTTACGTACAAGTCTTTCCATATTACGAACATCATTACGAGTGAGAAAATCGTCACGGTTTTGGGGCCCACCATGCCTCTGCACCTCCTCGATGTGATGTTGGATTATATGGTCCAAAGGCATTCTGACATAAAGCATGGCCATCACTTTCTGCCTTAATTCCTCCGAAATACGAGGAGCGTACATAGCTCGTGTCCCCACAGCATCTCGGTCGAGTATCCCGTGACATGGGGCCCCTGTTCTATCCACATGGTTTCGCTGGTTGTAGATGACAAGGGCGACAAGGGGGCGGGTGTACAAGCGCTTAACGGTAAAATGACAAAGGCACCCTCTCATCATGTGACGTCTCCCAGGCCTGCTTCCCTTGCCTGAAGCAGGCTTAGCATTTGAGATGTCCCCAATAACAGACTCCCTATCCCGGTAGTCTTCAGGGCCATAAGAACACCAGTATCTAGATGATCACAGAAGGGAAAAAAAAATAAGCAAATACAGATGTTATTTGAGTGTTCCCTTACTGAATGGTGTTGTATTGAACATAACTGACACAAATGGATATCAGCAGAAATGAGGAAAACATCGCATCTTTTGACAATGTTTAACAGTTAACAACCCACAAAAAGACTGTTCTAAACACATATACTTCAAAAGATTCAGGAATGGAATACCGGACAGCTCCAAGTAAGTATCTGTTAACTTAATCAACAATTTTGACTTCCGTGCAGGGGATGGATATGTTTTGAATACGGCTAGGAGACTAGGACTAGGGTTATTTTTCAATTTTAACATGTTAAATATAAGTTTTAAAATTAAAAGAACAGTTGGAATAAGAGTACACCAAATGCCTTGCCTCAGGACAACGATGTTGAGTGAACCCGTAAAAGATTAAAGTTTTATCCACTTTAACATCAATTGATTTTAGGTGAAATGGTCACGACAAGTGGTATCAAAGCCAATAGTCACGGGTTCGACTCTTGTCTATGTCATTTGTTGTGCGTGTGTGTGGGGTGGGGGGGTTGGAATAAGAGTACAACAAATGTCATGCCACCCCAGGACAACGATATTGAGTGAACCTGTAAAAGATCAACGGTTTGCCCTCCTTACACCAATTGGTTTTAGGTGAGATTGCGGCTTGAGATCCGACAAGAATAACATATATAATATAGAATTATTGAAGCGCACATACAGGGTCATAATTACCGTCATCTTGTATCTCAGTATAAAAGTAATTATTTATCAACATAATTTTCTCTTTCATCAAATTGTGTATGTTAGTATGGTAAGAAATTTTTTAATACATATAATATAATACATGTTGGTCTCGGGTTCGAGATATGGGAGCAACATCTCCATATATGGGGGTAAGGCCGACCGACATTCGCCTCTCCCAGACCCTACAGTTAAGCGGGAGCCTTGTGCATTGGGTATGACCTTTTATATAATATAATACATTTTATTTTATTGTCGTACTCGAACTCTACTTTTGTGGATTTGATGTATCGTCATATCATATTGTATCGTAACGTATTGCTTGACCCATTTTCGTATCTACGCAACTTAGGTTTTAAACATGTTGCATAAAGCATGCTTCACACACACACACACACACAATATATATAGATAGATAGATAGATAGATAGATAGATATTGATATATATATATACTAAAAATTGTTGCACACTGATGTGTACACGAGGTCTTATAGTTGTAATATGTTAATCGTACATTTTTAGTTTCGTGTTATTTCCTTATATTATTATAAGTTAGTATGATAACCAGAGAATAATATTTCATTTAAAATATGCGTAATGTGCCCTCTTTAATCTTTTCACCTTTTTAGGTCACCTTGATAGACAACTTAGCTAATAAGGTCATTGCAATCATTGTACTCGCTCTAGTTTTGAGAAATGGAATGAATGAGAGACCCGTATATTTAAATGTTGGGTTTTTGGACTTTAATACATTACTAATCTTCGATTTTAGACTTTAATACAACTCTATTAATTTATTAGACTTAAGTGCATTTTCCGTCGCTAAACGTTACCAAAGAGCACTTTTAGTGGCGACATTTTCACATTTAGCAACGAAAAATGTACTAAAGTCTAATAAAGTTGTATTAAAGTCTAAAATCGAAGATTAGTAATGTATTAAAGTCAAAAAAAAGATTTAAATGTTTTGTTGTTGCCTTTCATAACTTTTCGCTACGCTAAAAATCAAATTGGTATCAGAGCAAGGTTGTGTTGGAATAAGAGTACAACAAAGGTTTTGCCGCCCCAGGACAACGATATTGAGTGAACCTGTAAAAGATCAAAGGTTTGCCCTCCTTAAACCAATTGGTTTTAGGTGAGGTCGCGGCTTGAGATCCGACAAGAATAACATATATAAAATAGATTTATTGAAGCGCAGAATAATTACACGTGTCTTGAATCTCAGTATAATAGTAATTATTTATCAACATACTTCCCTCTTTTAGCAGATTGTGTATGCTAGTATGGTAAGAAATTTTTTAATACACATAATATAATACATTTTATTTTATTGTCGTACTTTAACTCTTACTTTTGAGGATTTAATGTATCGCCAAATCATATTGTATCGTAACGTATTGCTCATCTCATTTTCGTATCTATGCAACTTAGGTTTTAAACACATTGCATAAAGCATGCTTCACACACATATATATTGTGGGTACCCAGAATTAATACCATGGGCCTAGACGAGTAGCCCAATTCTAGCGGCCCAAAGTCTAGGCCCCCCACTTCTTATTTTGATGCAGTCTCTTCCCATGTTCCCTTGAAGGGAAGTTATGGGAAGGATGGAAGACGTGGGGAAACCATCACCCCCACTCACCTAAATGTACATATATATATTAAACCCTAGGTCCGGGGCAAAGGGACAAGTTGTATTCTCTGTAATTACTCTCCGGAGTATATAGAAATAATATTGACTGCACCACCGTGGACGTAGGCACATCTTTGCTGAACCACGTACATCCTTTGTTGTGTGATTGTCATTTTATATTCCTTGTTCTTACTTGGTGAATGCTTTTTTCTTATTTATTTGTGTTGCACAATAATTGTCACCACAATTGGCACCGTCTGTGGGAACCGTTCATCTTTCCCTGAGAAGAGCCCACACCAAGAAAGGAGTTTAAGATGTCTGGTCACAGCAGCAATGCCCCTCAGGCAGGGGATATTCAAGAACCACCTGCTCCTCGCAGGATTAGGTCTGAAGTTCGACGTTCAGATCAGAGGGCTCGCTTGAGGGCTCGCTTGGAAAGGCCAGCCTCAGAAGAAAGCCAGAGACCAGTAAGGTCCACACAGATATCCAAATTGATTGATGCGTACGAGGCAAGGCTCCACGAGCAGAGGGTGTCTTCTCGCAGGTACGAAGCTGAGAATGCTCGCTTGAAAAGGAGACTGGAAAGACTGGAGAGGGAGCTTCATCCTGATAACAAGAGACATCCATACCGCACTCCTAGCCCTCAGGCGAGAAAATCTCGCAGCCGAGGAAGGAGCCCAAGGCGAGGATTTCGAAAGGTCGAGGGAGACGAATCAGACGACGACCTCCGCGAACAGCTGCGAACAGCTCAACATTACCAGAGCCCTGCTCGCAGCAACAAGAACATACGAGATCTGGTCTGCAGGGAAATGGACCAACATCCTGCCCACCACGGTGCCAGATCAACCAGAAAACTCGCAAGGCGAGCTCTTAAAACCCAGATGAAGTCACCCTTCACGAGGGAAATCGAAGAGGAAGAAGCCCCCAAGAAATTTACTATTCCAAGGTTCAAGATTTATGACGGTAAGACTGATCCCATCGATCACGTCAGGCAATACCGACAGGCCATGGCCCTCTGGAATCACCGGGATGCACTGATGTGCCGTATTTTCCCCTCAAGCTTGCATGATGTGGCACAGAAATGGTTCGAAAGACTCCCCCACCGATCCATCCGAAGTTTCAAATCCTTGGCCGAACTCTTTACGGCCCGCTTCATTACAAGTAGCTCCCATCCCAAAAGGATGGACGACTTGTTGACAATGAAGAAGACGCCTCAGGAGACCCTCCGAGACTACGCAAAAAGGTACTGGGAGTTGTTCAATGAGGTCGAGGACTGCTCGGAGCAAGTGGCGGTGGCCTCCTTCAAAATTGGGTTGCCCAGTTCTTCCCTTCTCTACCAGTCTCTGACGAAGAAGGAAGCCATAACCATCGACGGCCTAATGGCTCGCATCGAGAAGTATGCCAAGGTGGAAGACGTCACCCGCCCCAGTACAGGGGAAAACGGTCGAGCTAAACTCACTACTAAGGGAAGCGACAAAATCGAGAACCAGAAAAAATGAGGAAAGAACGGGGGCAAAAATGGCTCCAAGAACGGAGGGAACCATGACGCGTCGAAAGCATTCCAGGCGGTCAACACCGTCTTCAAAGAACCAATTTACAAAATTCTCGCGAAGATCAAAGATGAGCCATTCATCAAGTGGCCCAGGAAAATGGGAGGAGATCCCTCGAAGAGGAACAATGCGTTAAGATGCGCTTTCCACAAAGAGGGAGGATATAAGAACGAGCACTGCAAAGCTCTAAAGTCTCACCTCGAGGAGTTGGCCCAGTCTGGGCATTTGAACGAGTTTTGTGGAAAAGAGGGCAGAAAGAGTGGCTGCCAACAGAGAGGCGAGACCTGACAACGTGCTGGAAGATGATGCCGGACATGAATTCGCAGTAATCCACGGAGCATCTGACGTCAAGTAGATACAAGGAAACTCAGCTCGAATGGAAATAAAAAAACTCAGCAAAATCACAGTCAGGAAAGCGTCGACGAGCATATTGTTTTCACGGATGAAGATCTGGTGGGAGTAAGGACCCCACATCATGATGCCCTAGTCATTACACTCAGGATAGCCAACTCTGACGTCGACAAGCTGCTCGTCGATCAAGGAAGCTCATCTGAAGTAATGTACCTCGACCTATTCAGGAAATTGAAGTTAAGCGTCGCCGACCTAAAGGAAGCTACTGTTCCTTTAGTTGGCTTCGCTGGGAAAATAACTATGCCCCTGGGCAAGGTTGTATTACCGGTGCGCGCTGGAAACGTTTCCAAGATGATCGAGTTTTTGGTAGTCGACATCGATTCGCCATACCAGACCATCCTCGGCAGGGGATGGCTTCATGCGATGAAGGCAGTCCCCTCGACCTACCATCAGAAGCTCAAGTATGTAACCGAGCTAGGAGTAATGGAGATCCACGGCGACCAAGCGATGGCGAGGAGGTGCTTCATAGCAGCCATCCGACCAAAGCCAGAGAAGAAGGCCGGACAACCCAGCGAGAAAGTTGAAGAAGGTGTGATACCTTCCAAATAGCAATTAAAGTACGGAAGACCCGGAGTAGAGGAGACCAGGCTCCCCCCCTCCGAGCGTGTCGTCGAGGACCTGGTGGAAATTACAGCTGAAGATGGCAACAGTAATAGAGTCTTCTTGATTGGAGCATCTCTCACCGACCAAGAACGGAAGGAGTTGACAACCTTGCTGAGGCGCAACGTAGATGTTTTCGCATGGGAACCATACGAATTGCCTGGAATCGACCCTGGTGTGGTCTGTCATCAGCTGCACGTCCACCCCACATTCAAGCCAATCACCCAAAAGGCACGGCGAACTGCGCCCGAGAAGGCTAAAGCGGTCGAAAAGGAAGTAGAAAAACTGCTGGATGCAGGATCCATACGGAAAGTACAATTCCCCAAGTGGTTGTCCAACCCAGTAGTAGTTCCGAAGAATAATGGGAAGTGGAGAGTTTGCATCGACTTCACTGACCTCAACAGAGCATGCCCTAAGGATAGTTTCCCCCTCCCAAAAATAGACCAACTAGTAGACGCCACTGCAGCTCACGAGCGAATGAGTTTCCTGGACACGTACTCAGGGTATCACCAGATCCCCTTGTATGCCCCAGACCAAGACAAAACGGCGTTCATCACAACAGCTGGGTTATATTGCTACAAGGTCATGCCCTTTGGGCTCAAGAATGCAGGAGCAACCTATCAGCGGCTGGTCACTAAAATGTTCAAGGATCAAATGGGAGACACCATGGAGGTCTACATCGATGACATGCTCGTTAAAAGCAGGAAGAAAGAAAATCACCTCTCGGACCTATCAAACACCTTCGAAATCCTCAGGAAGTACCGGATGAAACTTAATGCGAGCAAGTGTTCCTTCGGTGTCCAGTCAGGAAAATTTCTTGGATACTTGGTCAGTAACAGAGGCATAGAAGTTAATCCAGATCAGATCGATGCAATCAACAGGGTGCAACCCCCTCGCACAATCCGGGACGTGCAGAAGCTCACTGGAATGCTCGCTGCCTTAAATCGCTTCATCTCCAAATCCTCCAAGAAGTGCAAGCCTTTTATCCAGCTTCTAAAGGGAAGTAAAACGATAGAGTGGAACCCAGATTGCTCGCGAGCATTGGACGAGCTCAAGTCCTACTTAAGCACTCCACCGCTGCTTGTCATACCACAGCAAACGGATTCTTTGTACCTGTACCTCTCCGTATCCAATCACACTGTCAGCTCTGCGCTAATATGCGAGGTTGCAGGAATCCAACACCCCGTTTATTACGCAAGCAAGACCTTATTAGACGCCGAGCAAAGGTACCTGCCATTGGAGAAGCTCGCCTTTGCATTAGTAATAGCCTCGAGGAAGCTGAAGCATTATTTCGAAGCTCATACTATCATCGTCCTTACATCGCATCCCCTTAAGGCGGTCCTAAGGAAAGCGGATTTGTCGGGCAGATTGTCTAAGTGGTCAGTCGAGCTCGGCCGGTTTGACATCCAATTTCAACCAAGGACAGCTATCAAGGGTTAGATCCTTGCTGATTTCATAGCCGAATTCACAGGTAAAGAACTCTCCGACCAACCTCAACCAACAAGGCAAGAGAAGAACCAGGCAACAGAGGAAACCTGGAAACTCTTCGTTGATGGAGCCTTCAACTCAAAGGGGGCAGGGGTAGGCGTTGTTCTCATCACTCCAGAAAACACAATCCTTGAGCAAGGAATCAGGCTTGGATTTGTAGCCTCCAACAACGAAGCAGAGTAAGAAGCCCTAATAGCCGGTCTCCAAAAGGCGCAAACTCTAGGAGCAAAACGTTTACAGGTGTTCGGCGATTCTCAACTAGTCTCCAATCAGATAAGTGGAGATTACAATGCAAAGGATGAAAGAATGGCAGCCTACCTCGCCTTAGTGAAAAAATTAATGACAAGCTTTGAAGAGATCAACATCCAGCAGTTTCCCAGGGGGCAAAACAGTCATGCTGATGCCTTAGCAGCCTTGAGTTCGGCAGTTGACTCTGACCTAAAAAGGATCATCCCCATCGATTTCCTCACTTGTCCGAGCATTAACCACAACAGCAAGCTACCAAATGTGGAACAGATACTCCAGGTGGGGTCAGCCCCCAGCTGGATGGACCCCTTAAGGGACTATTTAAAGGATGGCACGCTCCCAGATGACAAGAAAGCTGCCCACTGGATAAGAGTCAAAGCTACTCGCTTTCACTTATCCACAGGAAGCGACTTGTATAAGAAATCCTTCTCCGGTCCCTACCTTAGATGCGTCCACCCAGGTGATGTCGAGCAAGTGCTACACGAGCTTCACGAAGGAATCTGTGGAAGTCATGTCGGAGGAAGGTCTCTAGCCTTTCGAGCAATGAAGGAAGGCTATTGGTGGCCATATATGCAAAAGGACTCCGCAGTATATGTCCGCAAATGCCTAAAATGCCAACTCCACGCTCCTATGGCCCACCAACCCACCAGCGACCTAAAGTCCCTGTCCAGCCCATGGCCCTTCGCCCAATGGGGAATGGACATCATGGGACCACTGCCTACCGCTGCCGGCAATCGCAAATATCTGTTGGTTGCGACTGACTACTTCACCAAATGGATCGAGGCAGAACCCCTGACGAACATCCGAGATGCCGATATGGTAAGGTTCATATGGAGGAATATAATCACTCGATTTGGAATTCCCAGAACCACCATCACCAACAATGGAACACAGTTCGAAAGTGGCTCCTTTCAGGACTTCTGTAACGAGCACGGGATCAGACACCACTTCAGTTCGGTGGCCTACCCTCAGAGCAATGGCCAAGCTGAAGCTTCCAACAAAACTGTGATCGATGGATTGAAGAAGCGATTAGAGCGAGCCAAAGGCGCATGGGTAACAAGAACTACCCCATATCCTATGGGCGTACCGAACCACTCCCCGGCGAGCAACAGGAGAAACCCCATTTTCGCTGACATATGGCATGGAAGCAGTCATCCCACTAGAAGCGGGTTTGCCAACAATAAGATCCAACCTTGTTGACCAAGGCCAGAATGATGAGGCATTGCTCGCCGAACTCGACCTGGCCGACGAGCGCAGAGAACTTGCCCTAGTGAAGCTAGCGAGCTACCAGCAACAGCTCGCGAAACACTACAACAAAAGGGTTAACCCGAGAACATTCCAAGTTGGGGACTATGTTCTAAGGAAAGTCCTGGGCAGCACAGTGAAGTCGTCAGACGGCAAGCTAGGCCCAAACTGGGAAGGACCCTTTAAGATAACTAAAGACGATCTGCAAGGTGCCTATTACTTGGAAACGATGGAGGGAAGAGAAATACCACAAGCATGGAACGCAGCTAATCTCAAGAAATTCTATTTTTAGATCTTTTTCTTGTATTCTTTTGTTATGAAAATAGAAGTTCATTTCCCTTATTACTAATGAAAGCTACTTAATTGGTTACACTCTAATTGGTAACAGCTGCATTTATCGCACATCTTTTCCAAATAACAGGCACATTGATCACTATAGCAGGGAAATACCCCTCCTCAGGTCATCGTCATAAAACACGAGAGACCTCTTAGCATTGCCCCTGGCAATATATGAAGCCCTACAGGGGATCCTTAGGCAATACGACCAAATCTATACTGGTCGTCAAACCTACTTCGATTGAGTAAAATCTTGATCGGATGAAGACGTCCAACACCAGGTGTGTCCTCGTCAACTGCCCCACTTAGGCCTAAGGGAGTGTGACGACACAACCTAAAAGGTAAAGTGGAGCACAATGGTATCTTGGTATTATACTAGACTGGGGGGACACTTGCATGACAAAACAAAAAAGATTATAGAGCAGCAAGAATATGAAAAGTAGGATGCACATGTTTAGTCGGCAAAATTGCCCAAAACACAAACTTTTCATTAATCCATCATACTTACAACAATGGTAATACATGTTTAGTCGGCGAGCTCGCCCAAAGCATTTACATTATCAAAAATACAAAAAAAATAGCAACTGGCAAAATCTCAATGGGGTGGAAGCCTCCGAGCAAGATAATCAGCCACTCGAGCTCTTCGTCCGTCATCAGGAGCAGGAGCTAACTCCTCCACAACCTCATTCGCATCCGACTCCAGTAATTGCCGAGGAATAGCATCGATGGGGATCCATCGATCATCCCTCCGGAATGGGTTAGGCATCAGGGTGGAGGAAGACATCTCATGACGATACCATAGCACCGAGTTCCTTGGGACTTGCAGCTCCTTCAAGGCACTTAGCCACCCCCTGATAAAAGAAAGCTCCTCAAACTCAGACAGCCTTGTTGGGGCATCCAACCAGCCTTGATCATAACCGTCAGCCCACGCTTGCCGAGGGCCTTTCTTGAACAAGTGTCGCAACCGAGTAACGTCCCTTTGAAGCCCAGCAGCGATTACATATGCTCGCTGAACATCACCGCGGAGTTCTTCCATTTCCCTATCGCGAAGTTCTTCTGCTTCCCTGTTTCTGCTCCTGGTGCTCCTACCAGCTCTCGGAAGGGGAGGGCGAGTGGGACTTCGCGACATAGGAGGAGTAACATTATGACCAGCTCTAGTTCGCGATGATGAGGAGCCTTGCAATACTGCTCGAACAGTGCTCGGCGCATGCTCCCTGAGTCGTAAGACTTCTCTCCTCAGGTCTTCATTCTCCTGCTGAAGAACCTCCCCTACTTGGTTGATCTCGGAGGCCTCTAATAGTTTTGTCCTCAGTGCATTGACCTCCTCTTGCACTGAAGCACCAATGTCCTCCATCTCCTGGAGCCTGTCCTTCAGCTTGGCCACGAGCTCAGATTGCTCCTTATACTTCTGATTTCTAGACCTAAGGGACTTGCAAAGCTTAACGAAGGCTTGGCGAACTTCGGGACTCGCATTGGGACCAAGGGTCCTACCCAACTGGGAAGTAGCAGGAATGTAATCATCCACATCAACTAACTACAAGCGAGAGAAAGAAAAAGGAGAGAAAGGGACAAATCCGTACAAGCAGAAATGAAGCCTTTTTCATTAATGAAAATTGAAATTACATCGAACTGAAAAAAAAAAGTTTACAGACTGGAAAAAACAAAAATACAAAGCAATCCTATCAGATAACTAATTAGCAACCTCAGGTGGCCCAGAGGTTGATGGCCCTGTCCCTTTATCAGCATTAACAGGAGCACTGCCCTCGGCAGGAGTGGTCTCTGTCACCTCAACAAAAGAAACGTCAGCAGGGGGCGCCTGAGGAACAGGATCAGAGCCTTCAACGGCTGGGGCAGGGTCCTCATCTACAACTGGCCTCGGCCCTGGGTCGTGCTCGTCAAAAAGAGGAGATGCAACATCCACTCCAGCAGCAATGAGAGCCTTGTTCCATCCTTTCTTGAAGTTCAGAAGGCTAATATAGCCTATCTGAACTTCAGCATCCTCATATGCTGCAGCCCAGCCAGAATTGTAAGTTTCTTCCTTGGCGGTAACAGCCTCAGACTCCTTCTTCAGCTCTTCAGAGAGCACCCTGTTCTCCTCAACGACTGTAAGTTTGCTCGAGCAAACCAAGTAATACGCCTGCCTCAGCTCCTTCAGATCTTGGACTGCAGCGTCCTTCTCCTTGTTGGCAGTGGCAAGAGCCAAGTCGGATGAACTCCGAGCAGCTTCAACGGCTTTGAGGTTGGCCTCGAGCTCTTTACCCTTCAGCTTCAGGGCAGAGTTCTCTTGCTCCAGCTCACTATTCTTCTTCACCAGCTCATCGCGTGAACGATACAGCACGGCGAAGTCAGTAACAAACTGCAGAAAAGAGAAGGCATTAGAAGTGAAAAATGAGGGAAGTCAGAAAAACATAAGAGAAAAAGGGAAAAACCTTACCAGAGCAAGCCTCTGACTAGCCTGAAGGGCCAAGTGCTCTGACCCTACTGCCCTGTGGCGATCAGTCGGGAGGACAGCTCTCTCGAGCAGAGCCGGGGCCAGCTGGGGAGAAATTGCCACGGAGGCCCCCTCGGGCAGAGCAGACACCGGGACTAAGGCCTGCCCGGCCTTCGTCCTCGCTTCAGCCCTCCTTTTCTCCTCCTCTTTCTCGCTCTCCCTCCTCCTCTCCTCTACCTTCCGTTTCTCCTCCATTTTCTTCCTCTCTTCTTCCTTTTTCCTCTCTCTCTCTCACCTACTCCTCTTCCTTCCTCTTCCTCTCCTGCTCCTGAGCAGAAGACCGGGAACCAGTAGCCACAGCCCCCGAGGCAGATTTTTGTTTCTTCGACCTCTGAGCGAGGAGCATATGGTCTTCATCGTCATCATCCCGGATCAGGTTCTTCCGGGGTGGAACCATTCCTTCACTCGAACTGCTGGAAGTCCTCGACGACCCTCGAGCTTCAGAAACCTCCCTACGATCAGAGGAGTTACTACTGCTAGAGCTCTCTCCCCGCAAATCACTTACAGCTCCTACAATGTCACTCTCAGAGCTGCCCTCTTCCTTGTCCAATTGGATAGGACTTGCAGCAATCTCTTCAGGTGAACTAAACTCTGGGATACTATCCACAGGCCTTGCTATGAAGCTGGAGCCAACGTTCTTGTACTCAAGCAGGAAGGTAGCAGACCTGGGATGCTCGCCGTCACCTAAAGGCTCTCGGATGTTCCAAGCCTTTATCAATTCTGAAAGGCGGACCTCGCTGAGTGCAGGTTCCAAGTTCTTTGACCTCGCTGTGAAAGGAAAAGCAAAGAAGAGTTAGAAAGATCACAAATCAACAAAAGTCGAAACAACAGTACAATATCTAACAAGGGAACAGAGAACCTCTCCGACCTCTACCCTTCAAGTTGGGGAGAAAACTGCCAATTTCTAACAAGGAAACCCTCTTGCCAGTAGTCCTTATGGGAATCAGGTAGATTTACTACCAATACCCTGTCAGGGCTCCTGGCTTTGAGGTAAAGGACACCAGAACTAGTCCGAGAAAAGGAGTAGCAAAAACAAATTTCGACGAGCCCTAACCTAGTTCCATACAATTGATTTATCCTATGTACGTCATTTACTATTTTCCACACATTGGGCGAGCATTGTGCAGGAACAATATTAAAATAGCCAAAGAAATGCAAAAGCAAGTCATTGGGAGGAAAAGTGAGTCCCCCCTGGGAAAGCAACAGAACATGGATCCAGTGGGCATCATCTATCTCCCTAATATTTCTAGGAGGGGAGGAACAGCACTCAATATCTACCCACTCAGGAATATTGTAAAACTCCCTAAACTCGAAAGCCGACCTATGTCCAATCTTCGCCATTGGAAAACCCTAGAAAACTACGAACTCAAAGAGAAAGCACAGAGAAAAAGTACAGGAAACTTACAAGATAGAAGATCAATTCGAACGATGAAGAAGCGCGAGCCCAAACGGCGAGAAAGCAACGAGAATAGAGGTTGAGAGAAGAAGATACGAAGTGCTAGAACTCACAAGGAATGAGAAAGCGCTGGAAAAATTGAAACGACGATAGAAAAGTACTTAATCCAAGAAACCTTCAAGTTCTGCTAATCATAGTGCACAAGATACGAAGCGGGTGCCGCCAAAACCAACTTCACAGTTTCCGAAGAATTGCAAAAGAGCCATTATGGCTAAACATTTAAATTAATTGAGCCCATGAACATGGCCCAACAAACTTAGGGGCAATTGTGGGTACCCAGAATTAATACCATGGGCCTAGACGAGTAGCCCAATTCTAGCAGCCCAAAGTCTAGACCCCTCACTTCTTATTTTGATGCAGTCTCTTCCCATGTTCCCTTGAAGGGAAGTTATGGGAAGGATGGAAGACGTGGGGAAACCATCACCCCCACTCACCTAAATGTACATATATATATTAAACCCTAGGTCCGGGGCAAAGGGACAAGTTGTATTCTCTGTAATTACTCTCCGGAGTATATAGAAATAATATTGACTGCACCACCGTGGATGTAGGCACATCTTTGCTGAACCACGTACATCCTTTGTTGTGTAATTGTCATTTTATATTCCTTGTTCTTACTTTGTGAATGCTTTTTTCTTATTTATTTGTGTTGCACAATAATTGTCACCATATATATATATATATATTACAAATTGTTGCACACTGATGTGTACACGAGGTCTTAGAGTTGTAATACGTAAAAGGTACATTTTTATTTCCGTGTTATTTCCTTATTTTATTTTAAGTTAGTATGATAACCAGAGAATAATATTCACTTAAAATATTCGTAATATGCCCTCTTTAATCTTTTTACCTTTTTAAGTTACCTAGATAGATAACTTAAGGTCATTGACAATCATTGTACTCGCTCTAGTTTTGAGAAAAGGAATGAATGAGAGAAACCCTTATATTTAAATGTTGTGTTTTTTGGACTTCAATACATTACTAATCTTCGATTTTAGACTTTAATACAACTTTATTAATTTATTAAACTTTAGTACATTTTTTCTCGCTAAATGACTTTTTTGTCGCTAAATATCACCAAAGATCACTTTTAGTGGCGGCATTTTCACATTTAGGGACGGAAAATGTACTAAAGTCTAATAAACTAATAAAGTGGTATTAAAGTCTAAAATCGAAGATTAGTAATGTATTAAAGTAAAAGAAAAAAAAACACTTAAATGTTTTGTTGTTGCTTTTCATAACTTTTCGCTACGCTTGCATCAAATTGGAATCAGAACCAGCATATCACTTCTCCAAACCATGCCCCCGTTGCCTGCGGTCAAGCATCACCCTTAATTCCGTCCCCAAATCAGATCGGATGGCCCACAAACTTGACCTGCATTAAGTGACCCTCGCCAATGTTCAGCGGAGTGCAGGACCCTTTCTGACTCTCCGGCATCAACCCTGGGAGAGCCACAACAATCAAAAGCCACCCAAAACCCTAACCCCTTAATCCCCCTACGTGCAATAACCCATCGGAATCAATAGCCAACGCTCAATTTGGTGCATCAATCAGCCTCACACTACTAGCTGAGTTGAAGGTTGAACGCCGACGAATAAATAAGACGATAAACGGAATCAAAGAATAGATGAGGTCTTAGCATCTTCTTCAAAAGTTATCAACCCCACCAATCGATACATTCTAGATAACATGACCCTCTACCCCCACTCATCTGGGCACTGCTCCCCTGGTTCGCGTCGTTCCTTTTGACCAATCACCGCCACCAACCCATGAATCCACCTCAGGGCCCTCTTCAGTATGCTCGCGACCCAACTGGAACCTCACAACCCCGTCGCAAAACGTCACAGGCCCCCCCACCCACCCACCCACACACACACACACTTTTTATGCCCCCGTTGGTGAACGCTCATCTCCAACAACGACAGGATCCAAGGATAAAACCTCCGACAAAGGTGAGAACCCCACGGGCTCAAACCAAGAAGATAGAGGAGCATAGAGTAGCAAACGTGAAGGGAAAAGGGGGCAAAGACGACCAGTAGTGAGGGACCTTCAAAGGTGGCGAGACACCATCGAAGAAGGTGCACCGCTTTCGGTTTGCGGTGACATCACAAGTCGCACAAAAGTGGAGGAGGATCCCTTTGTTCCGGCATTGGCATCGGTGGTCGAGAGAGTCAAAACTCCTGTGCGAGTTGTCGGCATACAGGGCCACATACAGAAAAGAGAGCAAAAAGACGTCGCCACCAAGTATGACTAGCGTTGGAGCAAAACCGACGAACATGGAGACGGCCATCCCACAACGGTTAAAGGAAGCAAGGGAGAAGAGGGTGGGACTGCCATAGGGCTTGCTCTGATTGGTTGCGTGGACGAGAACTATACCACAACCTATGGGGACGAAGGGGCTTGGGTTTTGTTTGAGAAAATGGGCCATTTGGGGATGAGGGTGTTGATTTCAAAAGTCTGAAAAATTTCAGTTGGCCCCAAATTTAATTATGGTGCAAAAAATTTATTTGGGTACCAAAAATTGAATGTTTTTTAAATTGTCCCAAAATGAACAAAATTTTAGTTTCAAACTCAAAATTGAAGAAAAATATTTTGGTTTGAGATTGTGGCTGCTCAAAATTAACATAGTTGCAGATTAGGCACGGGCTTTTGACCCCTTTAATCTCGAGGCCGAGTTTTCTCTAGAGGGGGAGAGTGACTTAAATAAGGAAAAATAAGGAAAGAGGATGGGTCCGCCTCTATGGATAGGGCTGGAGAAGAGATAAAATAAATGAGGGATTATCTTGTAATTATTTAGTCATTAAGGATAATTATTAGTATTAGAAATTAAATTTAGTTTAGGATCATCTTTTACTTATTTTAGTTTAGGGTAAACTGCAATTTTGCCCCTGATGTTTATGATTTTCAATGTTGGATCCATTTATTCAATTTTGTAATGTCAATCCTAACCTTTTTAATTTGAAGCAATTTAACCCTCCATTAAACCTCTGTTACAAGACTTAACGTAAGACTGACTGGGAGCAGCTTACATGTTATTCTCCAATACATAGGTACCTTGTGTTAGAAAAAAATAATTATTAGATATTAAATACATTAATATAAATGTTAATTTATTTAAATATGTATCATATGCATGAATATTTTTGTTTATACATATAATAATTTAGTAGCATTTTTTTGCGTAGTATTTTTAAACGTTACTCAGCTTTATACCTACAATAGCATTATTATCATTTTTTCTGTGTAATATTTCTATTATTTGTTTTAGGAATCATATATCAATTGCACAAAATATTTGTGTGTAATATTTCTATAATTTGTCTTAGTATTAACAATCTTTTATTTATGTATAGGACTTCAAAGAAATGTTAGTAATGTTAAAAGTGTAACGCTTTAAAGTATTATTATCAACATACATGCATAAATTAATTTGGATATAATATGATACTTATAGATTGTTGTTGTGGGAGCAGACTTTTTGCAAGACCATGAGAGTAGCCGACCAAGATAACTTGAGTTATTTGACCCGACCCAAATCATGGTCTAACTTTGACACGGACAGTTTAGTTAGAGGAGGATACTCGCAGATATGGTCAATTCAGGTGCCAAGAATCTCGTCGAGATATTCAAGCACCTCATGGCCAGTCCACGTACTATGATGGAGTTCCTTAAACCACTCGAACTCGGTAACAAACACATCTATAAATTGTACTCCCTGACCCGGGACAAAGGGATGAAAAATTGTAATCGTTGAGAGACACTTAATAGAAAATAACTAACCTCTCCGTGTACGTAGGCAAGTTGCCAAACCACGTACATCGTTGTTGTGTATGATTTCATTTACTTTCTGCCTTTTGTGACTGCTTTCGTAAATCCTTTATTGTGAATTTTTCTGCACTCACAATTGGCATCGTCTGTGGGAAACGACTTGTGTTCCTACGAAAGCATTAAACACCATAAAACCAGCAATGTCTCACCACAACAGCAACATTCCACAAGCCGGTGATGTTCAGAAAGGGCCAGCCCCTCCCAGGGTTAGGTCTGAAATTCACCAACATTCAAACCCAAAGTTTCGCCAGGAAAGGCATCCTTCAGAAGAGAGTCATGGACCTCCAAGGTCCACTCAGATTTCTAGGTTGGTCGATGCCTATGAAGCCCAACTTCGAGAACAGGAAGAGGCAACTCGACGCCAAGAAGAAGAAAATGCTCGGCTTAAGATGTGACGTGAAAGAATGGATAGAGATCTCCCCAGAAACACAAGGCGGCGGCGAGACAGAACTCTTAGCCCTCAGGGGGGAGATTACCCCAGCCAAGGAAGGAGTACTAGGCGTGACCAAGAAAGAACCGCGAACATGACAGATCAAAGCGAGAACAATCAGAGCGTGGCCACCAGGAAAGGCGACACAGGAACAATGATCGACCAAGTGAGGATTTGAGGATTCTGGTTCGTAGGGAGATGGACTAACATCTGGCGCACCGAGGAGCCAGATTGACTAGAGAGCTTGATAGAAGAGCTCTAAACTCTCAGGTGAAGACCCCATTTTCAAGAGAAATTGAACGTGAAGAGCCCCCCAAGAAATTCATTGTCCCCAGGTTCAAGATCTATGACGGGAAAACAGATCCCATAGATCATGTTAAGCAATATTGGCAGGCAATGACCTTATGGAGCCGCAATGATGCACTGATGTGCAAGATATTCCCTTCTAGCATACACGATGTAGCACAAAAGTGGTTTGAGAGGTTCCCCTACAGGTCGATCAAGAATTTCACAGCATTTACAGAGGCTTTTATGGCACGGTTCATAACGAGCAGCTCCTATTCTAAGCGGGCGGATGCACTGCTCACTATGAAGAAAAAGCCTCTGGAGATTACTCCAAAAGATACTAGGAGATCTTTAATGAGATCGAGGACTGCTAGGAGCAAATTGTCATAGCATCCTTCAAAATCGGCTTGCCGACCACCTCTCTGCTGCCCCAATCTCACCAAGAAGAAAGCCGTAAATATCGATGATCTTATGGCCCGTATCGAGAAGTACGCCAAGGTCGAAGATGTGGTCCATCCTAATGGGGGAGACAATGGTCGAGCAAAGGCAAATAAGGGGAGAAGAATGACACCCAGAAAAAGGGAAGCAAGAACGGGGGCAAGAATGGCTCCAAAGGTGGAGGTAAAAATGACCCCTCCAAGGCGTTCCAAGTCGTTAACACGGTCTTTAAGGAACCCATTTACAAGATTCTCAGCAAGATCAAGGATGAACCCTTCATCTAATGGCCCAAGAAGATGGGCGAAGATCCGACTAAGAGAAACAACGCACTAAGGTGCGCATTCCACAAGGAGGGTGGTCATCGAACCGAGAATTGCAAAACTCTGAAGTCACATCTGGAGGAGTTAGTTCAGGCAGGGCACCTTAGCGAGTATGTTGATAAGAAAACAGAGAAGGTCGCAGCCAATGGCGACCAGAAGCCAGACAATGTCCTCGATGATGATACAGGACACGAGTTTGCAGTCATTCATGGGGCGTCAGACCTCAAACGGATTCAGGACAATGCCATTAGAATGGAACTTAAGAAGGTGACTGCCGTGATGGAAGTTTTTTAGATCGATCCAACCAAGACTCAAGTTGGAAAGCGTCGACGACCAGAAGATGTTGATTACACGAAGCACATCGTGTTCACCGAAGAGGATTTGGTTGGGGTAAGGACCCCACATCATGACGCATTAGTAATCACACGCGAGATTGCTAACTGGGATGTCAACAAGCTACTGGTGGACCAGGGGAGTTCATCTGAAGTGATGTATCTGGACCTGTTCCATAAGCTGAAACTGAATGTTGCCGACCTCAAAGAAGCCATTGTTCCATTGGTTGGCTTCGCGGGAAGGATTACCATGCCATTAGGAAAGATCACATTGCCAGTTAGGGCAGGGAACGTCTCGAAGTTAATGGAGTTCTTAGTTGTGGACATTGAGTCCTCATACCATGCTATTTTGGGCAGAGATTGGCTCCACGCCATGAAGGTCATTCTATCCACTTATCATCAAAAGCTGAAATGCATTACAGATCGTGGAGTGGTCGAAATTCACGGCGACCAAGCTACAACCCAAAAATCTTTCATCGCAGCCATCCGCCCGAAGAAAGAAAAAAAGGAGCTCGAGAACGCCCAGGAGAGAGCTCAGGAAGGGGTTGTTCTCTCTAAATAGCAACTACGGTATGATCGACCAGGGGTGGAAGAGACCAGGGTCCACCCCACAGACAGGGTCGTTGAAAACCTGGAAGAAGTTATAGCCGATGACAACTTGACAGAAAGGAAGTTTTTTATTGGATCTGCTCTTACCGATCAGGAGAAAAGGGAACTGGTTGCACTTCTTAAAAGCAAAATATATGTTTTTGCATGGAAGCCTTACGAGTTGTCTGGGATTGACCCAGGCTTGGCGTGCCACCGCCTACATGTCGATCCTACTTTTAAGCCCATCACTCAAAAGGCTCGTCGAACATCTCCCGAAAAGACCAATGCAGTAGAGAATGAGGTAGGGAAGCTACTGGATGCAAGATCCATCAGGGTAGTTCAGTTCCATGTATGGCTGTCCAACCAAGTGGTAGAGTTCCCAAGAGCAATGGCAACTGGAGGGTTTGCATCGATTTCACCGACCTGAACCAAGCATGTCCTAAAGATAGCTTCCCTCTCCCGAAGATTGATCAGCTGGTCGATGCCATAGTCACACACGAAAGGATGAGCTTCCTTGACGCTTACTCAGGATATCATCAGATCCCCTGCACGGGCCTGACCAAGACAAGACCTCCTTTATAACCTCAGTTGGTTTGTACTGCTATACGGTCATGCCTTTAGGCCTCAAGAACGCAGGGGCAACTTACCAAAGATTGGTAACCAAGATGTTTAGCAAACAAATTAGAGAGACGTTGGAAGTGTACATCGACGACATGCTCGTCAAAAGAAAGAGCAAGGCCAATCACCTCTCAGACCTAGCAACAACCTTCGAAATCCTCAGGAAGTACCGAATGAAGCTTAATGCAAGTAAGTGTTCATTTGGGGTCTAGTCAGGAAAATTCTTAGGCTGCCTAGTGAGTAAAAGGAGAATTGAGTCCAACCCAGATCAAATCGATGCTATCACCAAGGTCCAGCCTCCTCAGACACTGAGAGATGTTCAGAAGCTCACTGGAATGCTCGCTGCGCTCAATCACTTCATCTCCAAGTCTTCGGAGCGTTGTCGACCATTCTTCCAGCTCTTAAAAAAAGGCAAAGGCCTAGTATGGAATGAAGACTGCTCGCAAGCTTTGGAAGAGGTCAAGTCTTACCTTAGTAAACCCCCACTGTTGGTAATTCCAGACGATGGAGAACAACTGTACCTTTACCTGGCGATATCAGACCATGTTTTGAGCTCCGCCTTAGTTTGTGAAAAGGAGGGAGAACAGCATCCGGTTTACTACGCCAGCAAGACCCTACTAGATGCTTACCAGATGCTGAACAACGGTACTTGCCTTAAGAAAAGCTCGCCTATGCCCTAGTGATCGCTTCGTGGAAATTGAAGCACTACTTCGAAGCTCATTCCATAACAGTGATCACCTCTTACCCACTCAAGGCTGTTCTACGAAAAGCTGACCTCTCTGGGCGTCTTTCGAAGTGGTCGGTCAAGCTCGGAAGATTCGACATCCACTTCCAGCCTAGAACGGCGATTAAGGGACAGATCCTAACAGATTTTATTGTTGAGTTCACAGGAGATCGGCCAGTAAATCAGCTGAACAAAGAGCAATTGATCACATGTGATGCAACATCCAAGGATTGGATACTGTATGTTGATGGAGCCTAAAATTCCAAGGGGGCAAGAGTAGGGATTGTTATCGTTACCCCCGAAGACACAATAATCGAGCAGGGAATTAGGTTGGGGATTTGAAGCCTCCAACAACGAAGCTGAGTATGAAGCGTTGATCGCCGGTTTGCGAAAAAACAAATTACTGGGGGCAAGACGCCTCAATGTATTCAGTGATTCCAAACTGGTCTCCAAGCAGGTAAGCGAAGATTTCAACGCCAAAGACGATCGTATGGCAGCATACCTTGACATAGTAAAAGGACTCATGGAAAACTTTGAACAGGTGGAGATTCAACAGTTCCCGTGAGGACAGAACAGTCACGCTGATGCCTTAGCAGCATTAAGCTCAGCAATTGACTCTGACCTGAAAAGAACAATACAGATTGAGTTCCTTACACATCCTAGTATCGATCATACAGTCGTAGCCGAGCAAGTCCTCCTCACAGATAAAGCCCCAAGTTAGATGGACCCCATCATTAATTATCTACTGAGCGACGTACTACCAGACGACAAGAGGTCGGCCCATTAAATCAAAGTTAAGGCTGCTCGTTTCTACCTTAACCCTGAAGGTAAACTCTATAAGAAGTCATTCACAGACCCCTACCTCCAGTGCGTTCACCCACAAGATGCCGAGCAAGTACTTAGTGAACTTCACGAAGGTATATGTGGGAGTCACGCAGGTGCAAGATCGCTAGCCTTTCAATCAATCAAGGAAGGATATTAGTGGCCTCACATGCAGAAAGACGTTGGCACATATGTTCGCAAATGTGAAAAGTGCCAAAAGCACTCGCTTATGGTTCACCAGCTCGTCAGCAACCTAAAATCTCTTATTAGTCCATGGCCTTACGCTTAATGGGGGTTAGACATCATGGGACCACTATCTACTGCATCCGGAAATCGCAAGTATCTGTTGGTCGCCACTGACTCCTTCACTAATTGGGTTGAGGCAGAACCATTGGCGAACATCCGAGACTCTGACATGACCAGGTTCATATGGAGAAACATCATCACTCGCTTTGGGATACCAAGAACCATCATCACCGACAACGGTACACAATTCAAAAGTGGTTTCTTCCAAGCTTTCTGCGACGAGTAATGTATCAAGCACCACTTCAGTTCTGTGGCGTATCCCCAAAGCAATGGGCAAGCGGAAGCTTCCGACAAAACCATGATCGATGAGATAAAAAAACGATTGGAAAAAGCTAATGGCGCTTGGATGGATGAACTCCCTCATGTTCAATGGGCCTATTGCACGACGCCTAGGAGACCAACTGGGGAAACACCATTTGCCCTCGCTTACGGCATGAAGGTTGTCATCCCTCTGGAAGCAGGCCTCCCTACAACGAGAAGCACACTGGTCGACCAAGATATTTTGCTACAGCTGCCCTCTGACCATCGTCTGGCTTTGGAGCAAATTCTTCGACATCTTCGTCGAGATCCTGATCCAAGAGTTAGGGAGGAATAGCATCAGCCGGAATCCATTCATCATCTTTCAAAAAAGGATTATGACATTCAACCTGGTACTTGTACCAAAGCTTGGATTCTTCTGGGATTCTCGCCTCTTTAAGAGCGCTCAGCCATCCCCGAGAAAAAGCAATGCTTTCAGCTTTCTTAAGTTTTGTTGGGGCATCTGCCCAAACAGTATTATAACCTTCCCCCCATACCTCTGGGCCAAAACTTAAAGGAGTATCTCAGCTTCTTGACAGTCTTTTAATACTCCTATAAAAGATTTCAAGCTCGCCACCTCTTTTCCCAGAGCATCATTTTCAAATTGTAGGACCTCGCCCGCTTTGTCGACCTCAGTCCTCGCCAGAAGTTGGGCCCTCAAGGAATTAACTTCTTGAACGAAGGCCCCTATCTCCTCCATCTCCTGGAGGTCATCCTTCAGTTTTGCAATCACTTCAGTCTGGTTTTAGTATTGCTCGTTCCTAGCTCTTAGTGACTTGCAGATTTTCACGAAGACTTTGCGAGCTTGTAGGCTGATATCAGGTCCAAGAATTCTCCCCAGTTGAGAATTGGGAGAAATATAGCGATCTAAATCAGCAGACTATAAACAATACATATCAAACTAGAAGCAAGTATTAGCATAAACGCAAACAGATGAACAGATGAACGAAGGGAAAAATATCATTATCACATAAAATGAAAAGAAGGCCACTGGCCAGTACATGAAGTTCTTTAATAAGGGTACAGACCAACGAAAACTTGAATTGTACAAGGAAAATGAAAACTCCTAGTCTACAAGAGCCCTAGTCTTTCACCTGGTCTTCCCCAACTTTGGTCTTCCCCTTGTCGACCACTTGATGTTCTTGGCCAGCACCAGCACTCCCGCCAACCGCAGCAGGAACGATCTCAGTGTTGCCAGCAGCTTAGTCGTCACCTTCTCCTTCTTCTTCTTCAATATAAGGGTCAGGACCAGGAGAATGAAGGTCGAAGAGTTCAGAGCCTGCAGGTGTACCAGCAGCCTTCAAGCCCTGGTCCCATCCCCTCTTAAAGGAGACCTTGCGGGCATAAGCCATCTATCGTTCTTTGTAGAAACCTTCACGGTAGCTGTCATCCTTGGCTTGAGAAAGGTCACCCTCCAACTTGGCTACCTTGCTAGTAACTCTTTGTTAGCCTCCACTAATTCGGACTTCTCAGCAATTACTGCCTTCTGAGCAGCCCCCAGAGCATCATAGGCCTTAGACATCTCACTCTTTTCACGCTCCCATGATTGGCGAGCATTGGCAAGGGCCACCTTCTCGGCCTCCAGGGCCTTCTTCAGCTCTTGCTCCCTTTTGAAGTTGTCAGAATGATTATCCAAAAGGGTAGTGAAGTCAGACAGCATCTGCAGAAAGAACAAAACAGCAGGGAATCAGAACGGAAACAGGAAATAGCAAAGAAAAGAAACAAGTAAGAAAGACTTACCAGAGCCATCCCCTGTGCAGTCTTAAGGGCGAGTTGAGATGGCCCCAGCCTCGAGGAACGCTCGCGATCAACAACGAGCACTGACCTCTACAGCAGGTCGGGGGCCAAAGAGAGGGAGTCACCCACACTAGCCCCCTCAAGACTAGGGACGGTGGGCCCTCCAGCAGACTGCAAGGCTAACTTCTTCTTAACCTCAGCTTTCTCTCTCTTTCTTCTTCTCTTCTTGTTCTCTCTCTTCTTTTCTTCGTCTCTCTCTCTCTCTTTCCTTCTCTTGCTCTCTCCCTTTATCGAATGGGCCAGAACCACTACCCTTGGGAGAGTCTGCAGCAGAAACCTTTAAAGCAGGAATCCTATCAGACAAGATTGCATGATCATCATCATCATCAGGAAGCCTCAACCTCCTCTTCTTGACTAAGGGAGCCATGTCCATTTCTTCTTCTTCTTCTTCCTCTTCTTCCTCTTCCTCTTCTTCCTCTGTTTCCTCTGTTTCCTCTTCTCCTCCTACTTCTACTCCTCATCTTCTCTCTTCTTCGCTCTCTACCTCTTCTTCTTCAGAACTTTCCTCCGCAATAAGAACAGGATCAGAAGGACCTACCTCTGGAGCTCTTAAAATTGGGACATGATCGACTGGTCGAGCAATAAAGTCGGTGCCTGTGTTCTTGTATTCCGAGAGAAAGGCTGCCGACCTAGGGTGCTCACCTTATGCCAATCTCTCCTTTATGCTACAGGCCTTCGTGAGCTCCTCAGTATTGATCTCACTAATGTCAGGCTCCTGGTTCTTAGCACGAGCTGCGATAACAAAGAATGGGAATATCGGCCACAAGAATAAGAAGAATTCACAAGAAGTTAGCATAAAGGAAAAAAAGAGGAAGCGACCTATCTCGGCCTCCCCATAGTCAAAAAATGGGAAGGTCACGTGGTCTCTCCCCCTCCAACAGTGGAGGGTGCTGCCAGTTCCTCGCGATGAACCCACTTTCCCAGTAGTCCTTATGGGAATCCAAAAGATTAACCACCAGAACTCGCTCAGCTTTTCTTGTCTTCAGATACAACAAACCCTCTTTGGTTTTCGAGAATGCGTAACAGTAACAAATCTCGACCAGTCCCAACCTTGTTCCAAAAAGAGTATTTATCCTATGTACACCGTATACTATCTTCCATAAATTGAGGGCGCACTGAGGAGGAACAATGGCAAAATACCTAAAAAATCTAAAGAATAACTCATTTGGGGGCAATGTCAGACCCCCTTGAGTTATCAACAACGTATGAATCCAGTGCCCCCCGTCCACTTTGCGAACATTACGAGGAAGGGGGCACAGTCGATAATTATCCACTCAGGAATATTATACTTTCGCCTAAATTCTTCTACAGATTTACCATCCAACATCGCCATAGCTGAACAGAGCAAGAAGAAACCCCAACTACAGTAACTAACTAGTACGGAGAAAAAGAACCAAGAAGAGGCAGGGATTATAACTTACAGGCGGTAACGAAGCTTTGAGGAAGCACAGAAAGAGAGAAACTTCGACTTTTGAAGCAAGAGAAGAGCTTAGGAACGAATTATGCGCAAGAACGACCAAAAGCAATGAACAAACGCTTGAGTAAGCAACAGTTTATCACTAGAGCACTCAAATGATGAGTTTCAACTTCGCAGGAAGATTTTTGGCGCTTCAGTTTCTTTTTAAGAAAAATGTGCCCTTGTTGCAAGCTTTGTTATTACAAAGATGCCATCACGGACTCTCGCTACATTATAAGGACTTGGACATTCGACCCAGTTGAAATCTATCGGCACATTGTTAATAGCCCAAAGATTTCAGGGGCAATTGTGGGATCCCACTTTTTACAAGACCATGAGAGTAGCCGACCAAGATAACTTGAGTTATTTGGCCTGGCCCAAATCATGGTCTAACTTTGACACGGGCAGTTTAGTTAGAGGAGGATACTCGCAGATATGGTCAATTCAGGTGCCAAGAATCTCGATCGAGAAATTCAAGCATCTCATGGCCAATCCATGTACTATGATGGAGTTCCTTAAACAACTTAAACTCTGTAACAAACACATCTATAAATTGTGCTCCCTGACCCGGGGCAAAGGGATGAAAAATTGTAATCGTTGAGAGACACTTAATAGAAAACACGTAACCTCTTCGTGGACGTAGGCAAGTTGTCGAACCACGTACATCGTTGTTGTGTGTGATTTTATTTACTTTCTGCCTTTTGTGATTGCTTTCGTGAATCCTTTATTGTAAATTTTTCTACACTCACAATTGTGATTCACTAGTTTATTAGTATTTTATATATTGTAATGAACTTTGACTGGAATTATCTTTTATTTATGTACGAGAATTTAAAGAAATGTTAGTAAGGTTAGAAGTAAATCAATATTAATTGTTAGTAACTTAAATTTCAAAGTATACTTGGTTTGTATAAAAAAACATTAAAAAAAAAAACTAAACCCGGCTAGGGCCTAGGCGTCCATCACACACCCGCCCGGCGTCTTGCGCTTTTTAAAACTGGGCTTTGGTGAGCTCCATACCCAGCAAATCACCACCTCTCTCTCTCTCTCTCTCTCACACACACACACACATAGCTAAAAGTAAATACCTCTTAGGTGTTGAACATCATGAAAGTTCTACAACTTAGGGGAGATGCTACACAAGTAGTGCCCTCCCCTTCTTCAAAAAGCTGAACCATGCATCGTATAGGAGATTTGTAAAAGCCAGTGCCAATTAAATAAATACTTTGAATATTTTGGACCTTTTTTATCTTTTATTGGGGGTGAAAAAGAATTTTTTTGAAACTTTTGGGGGCCAAATAATATATTTTACAACATTTTAAAAATTGGGGGCTCACACCAAAAAAATCAATTTTTGGACCATTAACCTCCAAGCCTAGTGGTTTCTCTCTTAAAAATGGGTCAAAGTCAAATAAAGACCACTTAGACGGCCCATACTCTTCAAAAGAAACCCTAGCGGCCTCCTTCTCTTTACAAGCCCCAACAATCCCACCACTCAACCCAATGACCTTATACCCCAATAACAACGTCGGTGGGTCACCGACCTCAGATCGGCACCAAAAGGAAGTGCGGGATATGCACCCAACGCCTTGAAATCACAATTGTCTTTGATTAGAACATGCGGCCTGCCCAGGCACCCATCGAAACTTCACCCCGCCTCACCGGTCCTTCGATTAGCCCCACCTCCCCACGACGCTGGTCAGATCTGGGCGTTTTAGCGTCGGGATGAGGGGAAGCAACAGTCGAAGGTTGTTCACAGCTCTGTCTGAGGATTTCGGCCTTGAATTTCGTCGAGGGAGTCGGGAGGGCAAGGCTGTGACAGAATGGGTTCGCCGGCGATGGTGAGGTACCAGAATAATGGTCTGTTGGTGGTCGGTTGGGGGATTTGGCCGGAAGGTCTGCTAGTTGGCGGATGATGCAGTGGTTGCGCAGACTATTCATTCTTGGGTACTTTCCCAACTTTAGCCACCTCGCGGGTAGCCAAAATCCCACCTCCTTGAACCGTTGCACTCGTCGGATGGCTTCTCTCCGGCTTTCTACCTTTAAAACCTCTATCTATTCATTCAATTCTTTGAACTGGGCCAAGAAGTCAATTCTTCATCAGTCTCGCCCTCGCCGTCATCTTCACACAACTCCAATACTGATTAATCCTCAGAATCATACTTGTAGGGCTCAACGTGTCCCATGGCAGCAATAGTCAGCCGGAATCTCGCCAAACACTGCTGGAAGTCGCCTACAACAGCCTCTCTTTTGGCCTTTAGGTCTTCGACAGCAGCGAGACCTCTCGCGGCTTGTCGAAGGAGGTCGTCGTGGCGGCGGAACGAGATGAGGCCACGGGCATACCCCTTTCTGTCGTCAAACCAATCAACGTCACCCCACTGCGGAATTTCGTCATATATGGCAACGAACTCCAACCGAAACACCAAGGCAAGCTCATCCTCCGACGCAAACTACATACGACAGATATACGTGAATGATATACACACAACCACGAGTGAACCCGGCTCTAATACCACTTTGATGTTACCACTTTGATATGAAACGCAGCGGAATTTACACACACATGCGAATAACAATAATAATCAACCCATATTTTCTCTCAAATCTCATAAATCAATAATATCAATAATAATAAGTTGCTTACAAGATATGGCCAAGGGCCTTATTTATAGACAATCCTAAACTTGGGGAGCAAGACTCTAAAAGATAAAAGGAAACCTAATAAAAATAGGTAACTAATACATAATAATTATTTCTAATAATAATACTAATAATAATTTAGATAACTAATATCAATCTCTAATAAATATCGGACAATGCTTATATACATCCTAATAATATTATTAATACTAATATATTATTTCTATTTCCAATTCACATCATATTTAGTTTCGTGTCCTTTTTAGGTTATTTCCCCATTTTATGTTCATATGATAGTTAATATTCCATCGGATTATTCTTAATGTGCCCACTTTAGTCTTTTTACCTTTTAGGTTATATTGGCTAGCAAAATACTTAAACTATATATAAGGCCATTGGCCAACCATTGTAGTCACTTAACTTTTGAGATACGAATGAATGACTTTACTTCTGAGAGAATTCTAAGACATGAATGAATGAGAGAAACCCTTAATTCCAAAATATTGCTGCTGTCTTGTTACTTTTCGTTGCGCTTACATCACACACTCAATGAGCATAGAAAAGATATAACTTGTTATAAGACACAAACATATAACAAATTTATAATTATTAGAATAAAAAAGTAAAATTATACAGAAAGATTTCTTTAAAAAAAAATAAAGTTAAGAAAAAAAAGTTGTTAGCATTGGTATATAAAGGGGTTCAAAGTAGTTATAGTGTTGTACTAAGATATAATAGTGCGTAATCTTTTAATAATACATAGTTACAACAGATGATATTTTAGACACTTAGGTGCACAAATATAAAAAAACACTATCTCCTTTGCTCCCTTACTTAATAGTAATGCATATATATAATGATGCTAAATATCATTATTTACGCGCTCTCTTTCATTTTACATGAAAAAACTAGGTTAGAAGGACCATTCAACACTGCCTAATGGATGAATTACAACTTACACGAAAGGACATACAGTGTGTATTCAAGATAGCAATCCACTCTCGGTTTGCTAACACTCCCTTCAGATCTCTTCCTTCTAGACTCTATGCGGAAGCTAGCTGGGCATTCTGCATTTGCAGACTCTCCTTTCACAAAATTATCCACTCTAGAAAATGGGATTAGAGCAATAGCATCACCACCTTGGCGACCACCTTCTACTTTTTCCCAATTTAGATGAGCTGCCGAGAACTCTGCACAAGGAGGATCCTGCACGGGAAGGTTCAGAATATCCTCCATTCTTGGCACCTGCAATCATAAAAAAATAAATGATGATAATAACAACAATAATAATAAATACATAAAAAGACAAACTAAATCATGAGATGCAAGCAAATACAAAAAGGGTGTGTTTGATCGGCAATATCTTTCATGGAAAATATAGAAGATTCCGGTTTACCAACTTTTAGTGTGTTTGATTGCCCTAATTTTCTTGGATTTTTTCCCAGATTTGCCTAAAGTACAACCCGATAATGCACATTTTAGACATTTTCCATGGAAAAAATTTCTTCAGGAGTGGATGAAAACTTCTCCTTGGAAATATTTTCAACCCACTCCAATCAAACATACGCTAAGAGAAGTGGAGATTGGCAATTTAATTTTCCATCAGATCCCAGAGAGACGCATCAAATATACCCCTGATTATAGCCCTTTCCATCTTATGAAAAAAGTTTGGAGCATGGAGGAGACTAATTTTAAAAAGTATCAATGAAACAAATGTGCCTAGAGAACCAAAGTTAATAGCGATCAAAATTAATTTGAAAAATGTCCTGTAGAATTCAAGTTTTCCGTAACATTTTCAAGCTTGTAATCAAATTACAGTCTTCATACAAGTTCACTGAGTCCAACATTAATTGCAGTCGTCAGATTAATACCACAGCATCAATTTTGGTACCAAAGGAAAAGATCAAAAAATGGTTGCAATTACTTTATTAACAATGATGACCAACGCCCAAAATGATGAAAAGACACCTTTGTGCTATCAGAAAAACACAATAATTGAACAAATAGTTAGCAGCGTCAAGGATTCAGTGCAATAGCATAATACGATGAGTGTTCTTTTAAAGAAACAATCTTGTAAAGTTTTTGGCAAAGGTATACCTTCTCATATGATATGATGGCCTGGTAGTGGAAAGATTTTGGCAAAATTATGGCGCGCTTGATAATGAAAGACGAAAGCAGAAAAAAAAATGATTTGTTTACTAACATAATACATGCTCTTTATTATGCATAAACTCATTTTTTTAGGTGGGGGTGGGGAAGGTGGGAGTGCAATTTGATGGTCATATATTAGAAGAGGGACACAGATGCCAAAGGCAAAGACTCGAGAAGCTTATAGAAGATTTGGATATGTGGATGAGTTTAAAATCCTTTAAGTGGGTCTAAGTCTTCGAACGAGATGATATCTCTTTTAGTTGGTATATTCCTTTTCATTGCCCATACTATAGAGATGAAGAAAAAATCTATAAGCGAAGGTATGTCGTATCGATTTCGTGTCGTGTCTTATTAGTTTCGTCAACCATACCCAACCCATTTATAGCTGTGTTATAGTCGGGTCCGTGTTGTGTCAAGTCGTGTATTTAGCGGATTCCTGTCGTGTATAACGAGTTCATGACCCCCATTTGTATAATTGTGTCCGACGGGTCAACCAATACAACCCGAACCCGATATAATTAAACCCAAGCCCGCTAACTTCATGTCGTGTGAAAATTTTACAACCCTAGCCACCCTAGAGATCAAGGGTTTATGAAACAACTATAGTATTTGCACCCAATACAGGACTGCTTTACAACTTGCTACCCAAGATGATGTGGCAGTTGACATGGAGTCGTATCAACACACTTGACGGATAGAGAAGAACACCTATTTTTTTTCTCTATGTTGCACCAAGACCAGCACTCACATTTTTTAGGATTTAGAATAATAAAACACGATAGATAAAAATAGATAGATAAATAAAAAGATTCAAGTGTGTTGACAAGGATCATATTACCAAGTGCATAGCCTCAGCATCGTGTGATAACGGAGAAGTTGGAACGCTGCTAAAGAAAATAATGATATAAAGTGATGACTGTGATATATTGCACATTTAATTGTGGGAGCAACATTTACTCCCCAAGTCCCTATGTAATACATACTTCTCTTTACTTCCCTATCACTTTATTTGGGTTATATCTATGGTTTTACAGGTTTTATAAGCAAGTGATCATGTAGAAAAAAAATCAAAGCTCATTATTCAAAATTCATTCGCAAGTCCAAGTTTTTGCCCTGTTGGTAGCAACGAGAAGAGTGAATACTGGTGAATTGATTCAACGGAAGAGGCCAAACTCTTCATTACCTTACCTCCACCCCCCACCCCCATACACTCGCACACATCTTGGTGCATTTAATGCAATGCAAAGGTGGAAGGCATTGACCATATCTTGCTACATTGCGATTTTTCCCCTTCCCTACGGGAAAAAGTATTTACAGATTTTAAGATTGTTGGAGAGTTGCCAAAATCATGTTATTATTTGTTTAGCGAATGGGTCATCTTTCGAAATAGAAAGAGCTCTAAATGTCTTTGTATGGTATTGTTTGGCTCTTACGTAAATTGTTTGGTTGGTAAGTAATGTGAGAGTTTTTCAGGATAAAGAGGTACAAAACGAGGAAATATAGGAGAAAATTAAATTTCTTGCCACTTTATGGGTGTCAACTTAATATTCTTTTCTCGGTATGGGGCTTCAATTTAGCTACCATCACTAAATAGGGATTTCAGCCTTTTCAGATTGGAATTTTTTACTTATTTTTCCTTATGTTGATTTCCTTCTTTGTGGTATTTCTTTCTTTTCTTAGAGCATTCCCAGCACGTATTGCATTTCGCTAAATTTGGTACATAGTGGACCCAACAGATAGAATATCATCAATTGGAAGGAAAATGAGAGGATGCGTAAATGGGTAATATTTAGGGTTGGTATGGTACTTCAGTTGCAAATTAACCAATCGCTAAATTTATGCCAACCTATGGCCCGAAGTGGCAAAAGGTGGTCCCATAAATTGGGACAGAAAACTTATTTATGTCCGAAATATATGCCCAAAAACGATGTCGTTTTTTAACAGACATTAGTCAAACTGAACATAGTGTTCCGGATAAATGATATATGCTTTTGCATTCTAAACGTCATATCCCATATTTAAGGATATTACCCCTTTTACCCCTAGCTCCTTTTTACATTAATTTTTTCTTTAAGAAAAAATACTTTATATCTCCATTGCTTCCACTATTGGGAAACAAGTAAAATTAATCTCGCTTGCCTTTCCAGACGTTAGGAAATAGTGGAAGACCTAGGCCTGGTCTGAGTGGAACGAAGACATATTTTGCACTGAAATGGGCAAGTATTACTTTTTATAATGTATGGTGAGTTTTTGGAATTTATTTAAATTTACAGGTGAAAATTCTGAAGTTATCGGACCAAATCATTATTCCGTCTTAGGTGTTGTTTGTTTTTATTTCTTAAGTCTGAATAAGAGGTACCAAATAGTGTTTGTTTCTTAAAATGATTAAGGTATGCGGCTATATTGTTTCTGAATGATTAAGAGGTAAATGTAAGATTCAGACTTTAGATTCAAATGAAAAAACAAACGAAACCTTAGTTCGAACAACTTATAAATTTCCAATACGTGTTGGGAATGCCCTTAGTGGACTACTGGTCCACTCGCCTTACATTCTCCTTCTAGTAAAATTGGGTTGATATCAAAACGATTTCTGCACAAATTGCTAAAAAAGACCACCGCCAAAAGAATACACCAAATCGATCCACAATGTATGGGCCACTTGAAACATTTATCACATTCTCCTTCAAGTGCCTTTAGCGAGGAGCACTTGTAGTCATCCTAATTTCTTGATCGATTTGGAAAATCTTTTGATATTCTGGATCGATTGGGAAATCTATATGAAAGTCGTTTTTTTTTTTTTAAATGTGGCAGAATATGATGATTTTGAAATTTACTATTCAAACTTTTTAAGCAAATGTTATTTTTTACATAATCAACGGCCAAACCAAAAACTTACTTGAATATCACAAAAATTTAGTACCTCAATTTTTAGAGTGGACAGCTAAAGAGGAAAGCTGAACTCTTAATTATGGTGCCGGTAAGGGCAACCCAAGTATTACTCCAAAATACCAAAAGCAAATTTTAAAAAAAAAATTAATAAGGGCCACCACTTCATATAAATATTTTATACATAATATTTTCTACACAATCTCCCACAACTTTCTTTCTCTACCCACTACCCACACCAATCTCACTCTACCCACTAAACTCCAACAATTTTTGTCCCCAGTCAAAGAGCACTCAATAGATTTTGGTCCCCACTACACCATTCAAAATGCATTGATTGCATTTTGGTCCCCACTACACCAACAATCTTCATCAACAATCATAAATTGTGTCCCCATATAATAACTAGGATTTGTCATCAAACTTTCAAATACCAATGCAAGGTGCTAACAATAGGTTTGGGACCACTAAAGACAATGAAACAACCCCAAATAATTTATTTGAGGTAATTTTTAGGTCCCATTTATATTATTTTATGTTCGTTCTTAAAGATTCAAAAATAAAATAAGGCAGAAAATCGAACAGTGGTTCGGGATCGGGGGCCCGAGTTGGAGGTCAAATCTCGGGGTAACCCTCCCGAACCACTATTATATATCTTTTTTTTTAATCAGGTTCATTTGGTATCATCCTACCGAGGTAGGTAACCTAGATTCGGCACTTTCCTACCGAGAGAGTGCCCTAGATTCGGCATCTACCTACCAAATGACTTCTAGGATCTAGCCAAGTTTTGCTTAGTCATTTATGATTCATTTGATAATAATATAGGATGCTTTGCTTAAATGTAGATAAGAGAAATCTTATGTAAAGTAACTAAGACATAATTATGTTCTTACTTATGTAGGATGGTTTCATGAATTTCAACATTGTATTATTTGACGAGGCGTTAGTCAATATCGACTGTGAGAACAAAGGCGCTGATGGTTCTTTAGGAGTCGATGTTAGTGTTACTTTCTTTACGGACCGGGTATTTTTATTACACACAACCTTGGAGCTGTTTCAAATGTAATAAACTTGTGCATCAAAATGTATTGATTAATTTATGTCTATATTCTCAGGTATTTCCCACCCGTCAAGCGTTGGTCGGCTGGGCCCAAATGCAAGCTCGATCGGTTAGAACAGTCATAGTAATCACCAAGTTTGACACACCTTTGGCAATACGGAAGGGACGTTCACATTTGGGTTGTGAGAGAGGAGGGGAGTACCGGGACCATCATGGGAAGAAGTGTGAGAACGAAACAGGTACTCAGGATGAGAAAAATTGGAAGGATACGGCGACTAGAAAGTGCAATTGCCCGTTTCTGCTGAAGGGCATTCCACTTGATAGTGGGAACTGGATGTTACAAGTTGTAAGTAGAGTTCACAACCACCAATTGTCGAAATTATTAATTGGGCATCCATACGTTGGGTGTCTTACTTTAGAGGAGAGAAACATCTTTGAAGAGACGTCATTGAGTGGAGTGAAGCCAGCCAACGATAAAATGTCGGAATGTTAATAATGTTTCAACAATGAAAACAATTTACAATGCCAAGGGAAAGCAAAGGATTGGAGAACGGGAGGATAAAAAGACGATGCAACAATTAATGAAACTGATTGGTTACAAACATTATGTATATTGGTATCGAATGAATGAATCTACGATGGAGGTGGAAGATATATTCTGGGCTCATCCGAACTCCATTCAATTGGCAAAGTGTTTTCCCTCAGTTGTCATCGTCGATTGCACTTACAAGACAACCCGTTACAAGATGCCTTTGTTTGAGATGGTTGGTGTAACCTCTTGCGGACAGACGTTCAACACTGCTTTTGCATTTGAAGTTACAGAAAATAAATAGAACTAACATTGGCATTGGGCCGGTTAAAAGCGCTATTCGATCCATTTGCATGCCCCATTGTCTTCATCACCGATCGGGAGTACGCGTGCATCAATGCATTGCAGGTTGTGTTTTCCGAGGCTACATATATGGTGTGCACTTTCCACGTTCACCACAATGTGAAAATTCGTGCTCGTAAAGAGATCCGCGATGAGAGTTAACAATAAAAATTCTTAAAAGATAGGGTTCATTTGGTTAAATTCCAATGGAGAGAGATTTTAATGACTCTTGGTTGTTATTTCACGTGGATTGGGTGGCATACCCTAATACTCTAAACTATATTGACTATATGGACTGTACATAATATAACTTGATGGAGACCTTTGTTCATGCATGGACCAATATGATAAAATACCGGAACAACAGAACTACAAATCGGTGTGAAGGTGCGCACGATAAGCTTAAGAAACACTTGGAGAGTTCTCAACTACTTTTTGACAAGGTGTTTGCCCGCATGCACAATTACATTGAATTGAAGGTTATGGAAATTAAGAAGCATTTTGAGGATTCCTTGCAAAAAATCAAGCACTCGCACAATCTTCCTTTGTTGCGTGAGCTCATATGCCAAGTTTCACACTATCGATTGACTTAATCTTGAGGAGCTAAAAACGGGTGACAATGTTGGCATGGATTTTAAATCGTGCCTCCATGTCGCACGCAAGATCTACGATATACATTGTGCTCATGAGTTGGTCATCTACCGAATGAAGGGTCGACCTATACTTTGGGGGGATTTGGATGGTCATTAAAGCAAATTATCTATGGTGCCCAAGTTAGCCAAGTAAGATATGGTTGATTATGAGCCAAAAAATGGTATTATTCAAACAGAGGTGGGAAAGGTCTACTGTAGATAAGCAAAGGGCCATGTTACGTAAATTGAAAGATATAGGGTGTCCCACCGCTACAAGGCTATTTGAGTCGTCCGTGCTAAAGCAAGGGAAGGATCGACTGCGGGGTAGAAGACCAACCGCTCATAAGCAAAAACACGAGAAGTCAACGAAAAGGGATCCTTCTGCCTTCGAACTTACAAGGGAATCAGCAGGGAAGGAATATCGTGTTGTCTAGAGGCCTAAGAAGAACATTGATTTTACTGAGTTCACGCACCCAGCCCATGGTGCCCTAAGTACACGCCCACGTACACGAAATAATAGAAGGAGATACCCAATTTTTACAGAGGTTTTGTAGAAGATATCGTGTATGTGGAAGTAGATGGCAATTGCGGCTTTAGATGCGTGTCTAGCTGTCTAAGATTGGGGTCCAAAAGCGATGGATGAAGAAATGTGAGAGCGAATTTGATGGACGAAGTGCTGGAAAATAATGATTTTTGCGTACACTGTTTTGGTAGTTGGTTTTCGAAAACTGTGCTAAATTTGTCAGACGTTCATACAAGCCCTTGTGGTCCAACGCCTTGGAAGGTCATGCCAGAGTGTGGTTACCTTGTGGCCAAGACTTACAACTCTGTGTGTGTGTCCTCATATCACTGACAAGTAAGCCAATCCATCTCGTGACCCTTGCCCCGAATGAAGTTATTCACAGAACCTGCTTTGGTTCGTCACGTATATGACGAATAGGGGATTGCAATTCGGGGTAATGGCCTGACTGATGTCAAATTAAAATAAATAACTTCATTCGTTGGTTTTATACCAAACGAAATTGGACTGATTTTTCGTTCGTGGGAAACATAACTATATTGGAGTGATTTTACGTTGGTTTTATACCGAACGAAACCCTAATAAGCTGACCTATGTTGTTCGTTATAGACAACCTAAATCATTCGTTATTCGTTTCAAAGACCAACATAAATTTTCAAAAAAACAATTCCATTTTCAAAAACAAATTCATTTTAAAAACCAATTCCATGTTTGCCAACAGAAATTTATATCGATTCGTTGGTTTCAAACTGGTCATGGGTCTAATTCAAAGATAAAAACGAAATCATACCAACGAACGTTCGTTGTTTATGAGGTTTTCAATTCAAACTATGCAATCTTCTAAGGTGAAATTTCGTTGGTTGACAAGGTTTTCAAGCTTTACTTCATTATACCAACAGAGAGAAATGATGTTAATGAGGTTTATGAAGTTTTGAAAAATGATGTTATATGAGACAAATGATGTTTATGATCTTGATCATGTAGATTAATTTTGAGTACCAACCTGCTTGAATTAATTGTTGTTGTCCTTTGAAGTTGAGAGGTTTTGACGTTAGAAGTTGAGAGGTTTTGATAGTAGAAGTTCACGGGTTTAAAGATTATGATGTATAGAGAGGAGGGTAAGTGTGTAAAAAGAAATTTTTTAACTTTATATAGTGAGTAACCCTTATGTGATATAATGAAGTAAAAAATAGATTTGTGTGTTATTTTTTATTTAAAATTTGCTTGTAGAATTTTGGAGTAATACTTGGGTTGCCCTTAGCAGCACCCCTTAATTAAGACAGTGAGTATTCGTTTGAATTGTTCCTAATACTAATGTATATTACAAAGCATAAGATATTTGCCATGAATAATCAGGAGTTATTTAATCAAGCCAATTTGCAAAATAATAATAATAATGGAATTATAATATTTTTTAGGGCTAGCCAAGTACAAATTTTAGCTAAATCGAGTGCATATGTGTATATATATACCTTGGCTTCGTGACCCTTCATGCTTCCTCCAACTTCTGAAACAAAACATACACTAGCAGTTACCTGCTAATAGAAAAACTCAATAAAACAAAATCAAATAGTATAAGTGTAACCTTAATATAACAGCTTATAAACACTTCTCATTAAGCTCAAATTAAACAAAATATTTCCACATCAAAAAAATCAAAACCCAGGAATTAAAATGGAAGAAAATCAAAAACAAATTGGTCATATACAGAAAGATAGAGATAGGAGCAAAAAACAAGAGAACCCCAGAAAAGAGAATCCAAGTAGAAAATAAGGGGAAGTGAGAAAATTCAAATTTAAATGAGTATTTAAAAAAAAATAATAAGAGAAATGCTAGATGGTTACCCCTACTATGAAAAACTGCTTGGGAGCGATGGTTTTTTATGAGACGCCCTCTTTCACTGTTAATAGTTTCAGACAAGGGGAGGGGGTTGAAATACAAAAAGTCCGAAACAGGTGATTTATTTTCTCTCCCATCAAATATATCAAAAAATTTACTCAAAATCATCACATAAAAATTAAATATAAATTTTACTAATCACACCCAAAAATTTTGTACCTTTTTTTCTTTCAAAATATTTAATATACTCCCACATAAATAAGAAATTACACACATACTAACACCATATAATACAAAATCTCAAAACTCTTCAATTCCAAAATAACCTAACTATTTCACCTTGTTCATTTATCTCCCAAAGTACAAAAATACATTACAATAGTCATCAAAACATTTCTACAAAGTATATAATGTCTAAAATCAGGGCGGATCCACCATAGGCCGAGGTGGGGTGGCCGCCCCAGTTCAAAAAAAAGAAAAAAAATATATAGGGATTTTTTTGATAAAAATACAAACTTAAAGGTTACCTCTTATTATTTACAAAGATGAGGGTGTAAATGTGTACTTAAATAAAATATAAAACAGCAAACGGTTATATGGGTAACGCAAGACTAAACCCTCTTTCCTCTTCTCCTTTTCTGCTCTTCGCTCACAGATAAATGAACCCGCCGCTCAGCGCCACTGCTTAGCTCCCCGTTCACGCCGGACCTCCCCTCCCCCTCGCAACGCAGCAACACCCGCACGCACGCAGCAGTCGTTCTCAATTCGAGTCTTCAAAACAACAGGTATATTTTTTTTATACGTCCAATTAAAATGCTGAAGTCTTTATATGTGTTTTTTATATGTCCAATTAAAATACTAATGTTTTTATATGTGCAATTAAAAAGGTTATTTTTAAAATTAAAATCCCTATTTTAAGCATGTATAATGTATTCCCCTAGATAATCTATTTTAAAATTAGGGTTTTAAAAGAGGTGAGTTGAAATATTAAAAAAAAACTTTAGGGCACTATTATGTTGTAAAGAGGAGACAACACCCAAATCGTTAGGGTACTATTATGTTGAAATGTTGAAAAAAAAATCATAAACAAAGCAGGAATCCAAATTTAATTAATTAATACCTCAATATTTTTAGGGTTAAAAATTACAAAAAAAAAGTAAAAACAACCCCAAAAAAAATCGCCTCGAGGGCTCCCGCCCCCGAAAACCCGGACTTCGTCATAAGTTTCCGCCCCACTTGACTCCAAATCCTCGATCCGCCACTGTCTAAAACTATTTATAAAACAAACATCAGATTAAAAATGGTTTTGTTGTACGTACGGCCCCCCGTGACCGTAAGTGATGAATAGTTTCGATGAAATATAACCGTAGACTATTTTTTCACGGTTGGAAGTGGCCATGAAAACAGTTGTTACGGTGGCAAGTGGCTGTGGTGAGTGGATTACGGTCGAAAGAAACCGAAACAAATAAACCACAGTGTGATGCAACCGAAATGAACCCACGTACGGTGAAATTGGACCGAGTTAGACTAACACCTACGGCGATGTGCAACCGTAGGTTCAGGGTTCGTAATTTTTTTTTTAAATCCTAATTTGTTCGTTTCCTTTTTTATTCAATATATTATCATTGTAGGATTTGTTAAATGGGTCTATATCTGGGTTTGTAAGCTTGAGATAGAGGTTTGTGAGGGAAGTTAGAGAGAGAGAAAATAGAAAAAATGAAGTTTAAAATTTGTTGGGTTTTTATATGGGATAAGGTTAATGTGGTATTGTGTTTATTTGGTGTTTTGTACAAATATTGGGTACTTATGTGATGTTTTGTACAAAAGGGTGTTTTGAAATAAAAAAAATTGTGTATTTATCAGGACCCTTTCTTAAAATGTTTTAGCTTAAAGATTGTGATACCTCATTTTAGTCTCTAACTAGCATGTAACACGCGCAATGCGTTGACGCTTTAGAAATAATTTACAATAATTTATAAATCTATATATATTTTACTTTTAAGGCTTTATAATATATGTTGGTAAACCCCTGTATTTAAAAAACAGAATAATCTTGTGTAAAAAATGCATGAACGTTCTAAATTTTAATGTCTAACGCGTTGTGTGATTTTAAAAAATTAAAACACTCACATTTTTATATATCTAAAGAATATAGTGACAATCATAATTTTGTAAAATTGTAAATAATAAATAAAGATTGGCTAAAATCATTTAAAGAATTATATAGAATATTAAAATTGAAGAAACAAATGATAATTAAATGGAAAAATATTGAAAAAACAAAAATGAGAAGAAAATATACTGCACATGATCAGATAATCGTATGTTCAACGATAACCATGAAAATAAATGTAAGAGGCTTGGATACAATCGTGACATCTAGATTACAACTACTCTAAAGCAAAAGTTTTTCCTAATACAACACAAAACCAACAACAATCTTTATAAGGTATTTCTAGTTCCACAATCCCATTGATAAAAATTACAAAGAAAAAAAATGACACAAATTAGGGATCTAACAATCAACAATACTAAAAGGTGAAAAGATAAACAATTAATTTATTATAATTAAACTGAAAATGAATACTTGTATCATTCTCTTTATTTTTGACACAAATTTTTTCGAGTACTATAAAACTTCATCAACAAATTAGTTATCCCATGAAGTTATTGAAATAAAAAATAAATAAATAAAAAGTCCAAAATTTGATTTAATTTGTGTACTACGATAAAGTTCTGATGGTGATAATTTAAAAATCTTCGAGAAAAAAAAAATATCTTGGAAATATGATCAACCAATCTTTAAAGTTGATTTAAAATTATATAAAGAGAACGTATGAAATATGAAATGAAGTGATAATATAAAAACATGTGAACTTTTAAATAACAAAAAAAATATTAGATTAATCAAGCAGATTGGTGAACTTTAGTAGATTAGTGACACTTACAAACATACTAAATTTTTATACAACCATGACGATATGAAAAATCTCAATAACTCAAGCAAATTAGTGAACTTTTAAATAACAAAAAAATATTAAACTAATCATCAAACGAATTAATGACAAATAGTTCCAACCTAAGCTTTTTATATGTTACACAATCAAAAAGGAATTTTTAGTTAGTGACGCCCTTGAAGAATGTGAAATTGGTTCACTAGCATTTAATTCCCAAATCAAGAGAAAATCGAGAAGAACAAAAATACCCGATCACTACTGTTGATGTAAAAAACTGGACTTTATCCAATTTTATAATCACGGATAAAATATATAGTTGCAATGGTAAGTAAAGAGAGAGAGAGAGAGAGAGAGTTCAAAGTGGTTCAATTATGTATGAAAGCCTACGCGCACTGTTGTGGTATTGATTTAAGAGGTTACAGAAAGTTAGGTACTCTTGTAAATAAGAATATCCCATAATTCGTTCTACCTTGCCCTTAATGAAAGGGATACAACATATTTATAGTGACCCAGATGTCAAGGATCAGAATGTCAAGGGATGGAATGCTTTTATACAAGTAACCATTTACATCCTTACATAATGAATGTGATGGTTGCTTGTATAAACCACATGTAGTATGACCCTTGCTATGGTGACATTTCATTGATCTTGATGGTCGGCATGCATGTTGTTGGTCGGCATTCTTTATGTTGGTCAGCATTCCTGTCGGGTTACAATATGTCACTAGGATTTTAGCCTCGTAGGAGGACAAAGGTTCACGTATAATTAGTCCAGGTAGATGGACAATTTTTTGGCATCAACAGAAGCCCCCAATGTCCCATGCTTAATGCTTGCATAAAAGTATGAAGCATTTAATTATGGAAGTAGCTCGGAGTATTTTCATGATGCTTGGTCGGAAACCGACCTCCCACACTTGTAAAATTTCACTGGCACCGTTTGAAGATGGCATTTTTGCAAATAATTTGAATTTTAGCGAACCGCCAAAGGGTAAATGGGTATTTTATACCCTTTGTATTGCGAAGCCGTCGGAATGTCAATCGTTGGTACATTTAATCATTATTTTCACTCTTTTTGAGGCAAGCTATAAAAGGTGAGAGGTTTTTTTCCAGATTTTACCTTACCTCTAATCTTCGAACTATAGCAGTTATTTCTAAACTTTTGTGCGATCGTTTGTCGTCGTTCGTCTTTTCCTTCAATAGTTCTTATTGAATCCTTAATTTTCTATAAGAGTTCTTTCTTTCTCTCTATTTTTCTTTATTTCATTTCTTTCTGAACTATGGTTCATATAGTTTATGAGGATTCTCTAGAGGAAATCAAGGTAGAAAAGAAAATCCCCTCTTGGGTTGATTTAGAAATGCCCCGTTATCCTATAAATGTATATTCTTGGGTCGATGGTCATTGGATCCCAACTTTATTTATAGCTGAGTGCGGTTTCACCTTTCCACCAAACCTTTCTTCTTCATTTCTGCTAATATTTCGATATCGTTCCAGTAAAATTAGCCCCCAACACCTGGAGGGTTGTCAATGGGGTGAATAGATTAAATGAAATCTATGGGGACCCATATTGGGATTCCAGAAATCATGTTCTGCTATAAATGGGCTATTGCAAGAGAGAACACTTATAACTAGATAAGCCAATAGGGCTTTAGTATTAAAGCTGCCTGATTTCAGTAAGGATTATTGGAGTCATGCTTTGATAGTTAAGAACTGACAACATGCCCCACTTGAAAATGGAGTGGCCTACCATGGTCCCAGGTGCCTTCAGTTAGGGAATAGGAAGGTTGTTATTTCAGTACTTCATCTCTCTTTACTGATTTCTCTTCTAATATATGCTAACTGTTGTTGCTTATTGCTCTTTTGTAAAATAACGTAAGAGAAAGTGCCCCAAGCCAGGTGAAGTAAATTTAGAAGAACTAAAATTCTTGTGGAGTTTGAACCAAAGGACAGGAGAAGATCATCCCCGATCAGCATCTGTATTGTTAGAGTACAAAACTTTCGTCACCTCTTTTGTAGATCGGCCAACAACTGTTGTGCTTTCAGTTGTAATTGATTTGGATAAGGATCCAGTGTTTACTTCCTCGGTCACTGAATCTTCTAGTGTTGGTGCTGAAGTTGGCACTTCTTTCTCTTTTGATTATGATATTCCCTTATTCGTCAGCATGGGAAAGAGGAAAATTCTCAATCTTCTGGAAGAGGAATCTACTGATGGTGCCAAGAAACTAGTTGATACTGCTGACTAGAAGAAGAAAGTTGAGATTGGTAATAAGCCTCCCGCCACCAAAGGTGATGAGTCTCCTCTTAAATGACTAAGGAGAGGTCCAACTGATAAGCATATTGAGAAGGTTATTGATACCAACCAACAGGGATTGGTCGGTGTGGTTCCATCTGTTATTGGCTCATATGTAGCCTTTAGTACTAATTTGGCTAGGAGGTTGATCAAGGCTAGCACCCTCCCAGACCATAGAGTTGTTGCTGCCTTCATGACCCGATCAAAACTATCGAAGAGGGATACATAAAGTTTAGCCTTGGTAAGTTTTCATTTTTGAAGTTGGTCGGATATTGTTCATATCTTCCTTGATTTGTACTTAATTGGTTATTTTCTTGCAGTTCTTGGTTGATTACAACCAAATGCTGGAAGGACGATCAGCTCTGCTCTTCTTTGTGGGAAGTTGAGGAGGCCTTTGAACATCTTAGTAAGTCTTTGGATGAATCTCTACAACATTTGGAGACAAAGCATAAGGCTTGGGAGGAAAAGATAAAAATTGTCAAAAAAGTGCGGGAAAAGGCTGATGGTGCTTTTTCTATGGCCACTTTGGCTTGTGCTCAAGTTGAGCGTAGGGCAAAAGCTGCTGAAGAGAAGGTAGTTAAGCTGTCTGCTGACCTTTCTGCTGAAAGAGCCAAACGAAAGAAAGCTAGTGAAGATTCCTTCAACATGGGCTGGAATAAGTCCATCTCTGCCACTTCTGCCCAAATAGCGTATGCTAAGAAGAAATTCTTCAAGGAAGGTTGGTCGACAGCTTTGAAGAAAGTTGGCACTACTGAAGACTCAAGACTATTTCTGAGGCACAATCCAGGCTCCCTTCTCCAATCTTGACAATGAGATTGATGATGATGCATGTTCAGGGGAATCTTATGTGGCCATTGAGTCCATTGCTCCTCCAGCCGAGCAAAACAAAGCTCCTGTTGATTATGTTGCCCCTCCTACCGACCAGGGTACAAATCTTGAAGCTGAGAAGGATAAGAAGAAGGTGTAGACTTTTTTGGCTTCTGGTCGTTGTATTTTGCATCTTTCTTTTATTTTTTTCTTGTCTTGTTCTGATGTACTTGTAACGTTGCCATTTATCAATGAAAGAACTTCTTCTTTAATTATTTGCCACTTTGCTACTATTCCGTCTCCTTTTATTATTGATCAAGTGTTACTTTATCTTTCTAGTTTATTTCCAATATTGAACAAATTACCTCAACTGACTTCGATATGCTCAAATGCTGCAATAATCTGTTCAAAGCTGGCCACTTGGATTTGACAAATGAAGAATTAACAGACTTGCTCGGCATAGACATTTTTGATCAAGCAAATGATGCATATACCTATCTCAAATATCTTCTTGATCGGGTTGTAGCCAGTAATGTTGCTTATTTTGAGATGACTGAAGATTTGCAGGCAAATCATAATGAAAGCAAAGCGTTACTGCATGCTAGCTATGAATCCAAATACAAGGCATTAAGCAAAGAAAGGGGTTTTGATGATAAACTTAAAAATATGCTTCTGCCTACAGAAAAAAGGAGTTCTTACTGAATAAAGAGGTAGATGAACCCGAAAAATTACTAAGCTCCTGGAAGAAGAGAACAATAAACTCCAGAATGAGCTTGACACCTTAAAGTAATCTTCTGCTACTGATGTTGATGAAAGGGCTTCCTTTTTAGAGAAGGAGAACGCTAAGCTTATGGAGGAACTTGAGACTCTAAATAAATCCAACCCTGGACAATCCTCCAAACGATCAAGAACGAGCTGACCAAATATTGAGGAGGTTAGGACTAAGAGAACCTTGGTTAATTAGGCTGCCCAGTTAAAAGAAAATAACCAGGCTATTTTCGACTTGTCCTCAAAGCTGGAAGTTAAAAATAAATTCATTGCCGACCAATCCACACAATTGAAGGTAAAGGATAATGTTTTAAAGAAACTTCAACAACGAGTTAAAAGGTTGACCTTTCAATTTCACAAACAACCCCGAGAGGTGTGGATGGAGGGATATAATGAAGCTTTGGGTCATATTGATGATCATCTTGTCCAGAGTCATGATGAAAGGTACAGATCGGGATGGACTAATTGTCTAACTTTGTTGAAGCATGATCAGGACAGTAAACTTGGGTATTGGAATTAACCTGGTCTGCTAGATTGTAACAAGCCTCTATTCAAGCTGGATAAATTATGGATCCCTCCTAACGCCATCTCTCAATATTTAATCACTAAATACTTGGGAGATTACGATCTTCATGATGTTCACGAAATAGTTCGTCCTTCACATCTGATTAATTCCCCAAGCAGTAGTAACAGAAGAATGTTAGAAGACTTCAACTTTATCTGCTCTCCCTATACATTAGATGATCCTCCTGCTGGAATGGAGAGAGTGCAAACATCCTCTGAAGTTGAAGAGAAGTGTCCAGCTGAATGATTTTCTTATATTTTGTTAGTCATTTGACTACAATACAGTTTATGTGAATGAAAATCCATATGTTTGTTTTGTTAACTTATGATTATTTTAATCAATCGGTTAACTTGTGATAGTATTGTAATGCCATTGATTCTACTAATGCACTTAGATATATTAATAAAAATTTAGCATTAGTTATCAATGGTGACCAAGTGTATGAGGAATATATGTTTATATTCCAGTATTTAGGAATTTTTACATGTCTTTCTGCATTTAACTTAGTCGGGTAAAATTTATTTATGACTGTTTGAGTTTTATACGAAGTTTTACCAACTTCTTGTTCTTAACTTGTTTATACAAAATCATACATGAAGTAATCAGCCTCTTGTTCATGATGTATTTTTACGAAGTCATACATGAAGTAAATTGTTCTTACCAACCAAGTGGTGAGTATTGTAATCCTGCTTTGACTTGGTCGGTTATTATTTTTGTTGTCGACTAAGTGTTGAGGATTGTAATCCTATTTTGACTTGGTCGGTGATTTACGAGCACGCATCAAGTTATTGGTACATTTGGAATTTGATGAAGTCAACATATGTATAGGGTTATTTTAGTTATGGGGGATGTATATCATCACCGTACTCCGAAAAAAAATCAAAAAATTGAAAGGACTAAAATCAACATTTTATTGATACTCAAGCAAAAGAAATACAATAATGGCAATCCTTTGAATTACTGATAATACTTTTTGAGGTCCACGGATTTTTTAATTCCTCGCCATCTAAAGTCTCTATCTGATAGGTCCCTAGTCGGATGACAGCTGATATGCGATATGGGCCATGCCAATTGGCTTCAAGCTTGTTATTATTGTGGATAACTTTCTCAAGAACATAATCGCCCTCTTTCAGGTTGGTCGGCTTGACCCTTTTATTATAAAAGCAAGCAGTTATGTGTTGGTATGCAGCGTTTCTCAGCAACATTATCTCGCAATGAGCGAAGTTTCCTTATGTGAAACTCCTTTCCATCATACATTCCCATCCTTTTCATACCCAATTTGGCAAAATCTCATTCTCCCTCGTCCAATATCCATCTCAACATTCAAGGGAGTTCATCCAAGATCAAGCTTTAATTCTTCAAATAAGGTCCAAATCCTTGTCTCTCTCTTTAAATTTCTTATTTTTTTACATTAATCACGTTAAATTCATAATCTAGCTTTTACTTTAGTTCATACACATTGACATCTCACATTTTTACTAGTTATATTGTACATATTTTATTTTCTATAAAAAAAACAAAACAAACAAAAAGAGGATTACACCTATAAATTCCAATGGGATTACCCATACTTTTCAAAACTAAAACACATTTTCTACACACACACATATAATAAAATCCCATTCGAATCTATGGGATAAGCCCCACCTTTATGCCGTATGCGAACTACGCGGACTTTTATGCCTTGATAGGGTACGTAGGCATTTTGGACTAAAATTCGAGACTCAAGTCCAATTTTACAAATTTCTAATTTTCTAATTTTCCAAATCTCCAATTTTCCCAAATTTCCCATTTCTAAATTATTTTATTACATATTATGTTTGTAATCCTTAGACGCGTTTTATCCAACACATGTTATCGTTTCTTTATAACGATCAATATTACGATAAACGCATAAATCATATTTTATTATTTATTTTGGGAGCATTCCTATGGATGACCTCACTCTACTCTTCCATGGTATGAGCTGGGAAATTTCGATCTCAATTATATATACACGCACACATACTTCATGGAGAAATAAAGAAAAACAATAAAACAGTCCCATGAAAGATCGAAAGGGCGGGATGGGTGCCTAATACCTTCCCATTCCATAATTTAGCCCTCCGAACCTTCGAACTATTGGTTTCGTACACATCAGTTAGTCTTTGATGCCGCTCTCTCGTGGAGGCGACATATTTTTTGCCTGTTTTGTGAAAAATAGGATAACGACTCCATCTCTTTACATTCACCCCACACTGACGACGATCGAAGGACTCCTAAAGAAAGCGGGCGCGAGACCTTTTCTCCCCACTTTTTCCCTCGCCCCGGGGATGAGAGAGGAGAAGATCCAATTTGGCCACAGGTGTATTATTTTCTGACTAGCTTAGCACGACTTTCTGGTTCCCATGGAGTAGCCGACTATGAGATGTAATTGATGGTCGAGACTATGGTATTGGCAAGCTTTTCATATTTTCTCAGAGTGAAAAGCCCGTTACTTTCTTTGGCTCAGCTTCTGTCTTAGTAAGATTTTCTTCAATCTCCACTCCTGCTTCCCAAAAGGCTCGAAAATGGGGGTAGTATTGTCCTCCCATCATCGCTCGGACACGGGGTAAAAAGTTTTTCTTCACAATGATAACTTGCTCCTCTTCGGAAGTCCGATTGGTCATAGTGGTCGCTTTTTCCCTCCACCTTGCTATGAAATTGAATCTATAACATTCGAAACCTATGCTCAGTAGTCTACGGATTCATAACCTATGCTATGATACCACCTCTGTCACGACCCTGACCCGAAAATAGTAGGGAACAAGTGTCTTGACATGCCACCAAGGCATCCAATATTCTGGCCTTAAATTTTTTGTTTTAAAATATATGTAGCGGAAGTATAATTACATGGTTATGAATCGTAAAATACTGAAAGTGAAGGAATTACATCATCAGAGCTTTCTAAAGGGAACTTCATTTGTATTAAAATATCAACGAGTTAGAACTTGACACAAAGAGCTAAACATGCTCTATCTAATTAAACAAACTTCTACTTAAGGTAACAAAAAGAGCTTTAAAAGCTAAATCTTCAACATAGTCATTTTTTGTTCCATCCACGAACTTAATTATTTCCTGAAAAATGGTTATTTATACAACGTCAGCTAAAAGCCGAATGAGATTCGATCTCCAGACATTCCAGGGTTTTTTAGAAAATTGATACCTAATCAATTGAGAACAAAAAGTATATACATAAAGATAGGAATTTCAAGTAATATATATAAAGTAGACGACAATATATATATTCAGAATAAACAGTTCAGAACAGAGCAGATAAAACAATTGAGCATATGTCAATTATTCAGTTTTAGTGGCCATGTACGCTCTAATACCCAGACAGATAGTGTTACCAAATGTTTCCACCCGATAACATCACAGACAGATAATCATGATTTCTGGAACAACGACTTGTTTAGGGCACACCAGCGATAAACCAGTTGGGAAGGTACCACCCAAATATTTCCACCCGGTAGTCAAGGCCAACATAGTAAGAGAGTTTCCATAGGCCGAATCAATAATTTTAGAATTCAAATCAGATGTTTATATGGAGAGATATAAACATATAACAAACAACGAAATCATCGGTATCAGATGCATTTTGAGAATAAAAGAATTTCACAAAATATACATAGTTTGCATAATATAATATAATCAAAATGCGCAAGAAATTGCATAGAGTACTCACCTAAAATAGAGGTCGAAATTATAGATAATGAGTCTTCGATCGCACGTTAATCTAACAAATACGATAAAGGTTTAAGTATATGTTCTAAACAAGGTCCAATATACATATTGTATTTTACTAGTAACTTGTTTCAAAGGATTACTAAAAACCATTTTCTTAACTTTTAAAACTTATTGATCGTAATTAAAGGATTTAATTCATAGTTCTTCCTAATCAGTCGGTTCCCAGTAGAGATGGAGGGTCACAGGGGCACCGCTTAAATACCATCTCCACTAGACAAAATATTTCCGGATTCATTCCCAGTAGAGATGGAGGGTCACAGGGGGACCACTTAAATACCATCTCGTCTAGACAGAATTTCACCGGGCCTGACTTTGGAATTACTTAAATGGGATTCCATAATAACGAGCAATTACTTTTAAAAAATCATTTTTAAAAGCGCATATACATGAAAATAAAATCAACTTGGATTTCTTCTAAACTTTAAGTTTTGATTAGTGAAGTCCTTAGTGTATTTTACCAGCATAACTACTAAGTAAAGCTATAAAACACAAAATTAAAACTAGAAAAATACATTATAACATTTAAATAAAATCATACCTACGAAATGAATTCTTTCTTCGAAATTATAGAACTCCTTCTTAAGATATTTCCCAAGATTTCTATCACTCTTTCTTACTATAATTCTCAAGGAATTGGTGTGAGTTTCAAATGAACCCTAAGGCCCTATTTATAGGTTTCCAAAAGTATTACGGTGTTGACACGTGTCTAATGACTAGGCTTTTTGGATTGGTGATTCAACACCGAGGTGTCGCGATCCGGAGTGGTCTTGCAGTGTTAATATCACCAAATGATGACAAGTGTTTTATCTCTCTCTCTACAGATGACATGTGGAAGGTGGAAGTGACCAGCACGTGGTAGAAAGGTGATAAGGGTATAAGGGTCATTTCACACATGAAGGGTATTTTGGTAATTTCACACTATATATTTTGAATATTTCTTAGAGGTCCTTGAAAATATTTTATTTATAAAATAACCCATTTTATATTTTTATTTTAGTCCTTAAAGTTTCATAAAATTATATTTTCTACCCCAAAACTTATTATTTGCCTTAAGATATGTCATAAGACTTCGATTTGATCCAATTTACAGTTGATTCTTCGTAATTAAAAATGGGGTTTGTTATATTGATATCCAATAATACCACATATCTAATAATACAACATTTATAAGATAATAAGTAACACAAGAGTGTAAAAACAAACTATATAAAATTGGGGTCATTACAATTTTAGCGTCGGCCGCCACTAAAACTAAGCCCGATGCGAGTAAATAAATACCATTCTTAGCATGAGACATATATGAGATAATAAAATAATTCATCCACAATATTTATGATTGATTCAATCCCAAATAATAATAACAACTGAATGACAAAAGATCCATCACATGCTAAACTTCGAATAATTCCAATTTCTAATAATATAAAACTGAATATAATCCCACTAAGAATATCTGAATAAAATCGTACAACTGTGGAGCCGAATGGCCCACCAAAACCATAAACTGAGTCTCAATACAAATGCGAAGGAATGAAAAACTAATCTACACTACAAAGCTCAACTAATACACTCCGACAGCGCCTCCAAGATATGATGACCTCAGACCTTAAACATCATTAGTTTGGTGAAAATTTATGAGGGTAAACATCATAATATGGTGACCTCACACCTTAAACATCATTAGTGTGGTGAAAATTTATGAGGTGAAACATCATAATATAATGACCTCAGACCTTAAACATCATTAGTTTGGTGAAAATTTATGAGGTGAAGCATCATAATATGGTGACCTCAGGCCTTAAACATCATTAGTTAAGGGAAATTTTATGAGGTGAAACATCATAATATGGCGACCTCAGACCTTAAACATCTTCACTTTAGTGAAAATTTATGAGGTGAAACATCATAATATGGTGACCTCAGACATTAAACATCATTAGTTTGGTGAAAATTTATGAGGGTAAACATCATAATATGGCGACCTCAGACCTTAAACATCATTAGTTTGGTGAAAATTTATGAGGTGAAACATCATAATATGGTGACCTCAAACCTTAAACATCATCAGTTTGGTGAAAATTTATGAGGTGAAACATCATAATATGGTGATCTCAGACCTTAAACATCATCAATTTGGTGAAAATTTATGAGGTGAAACATCATAATATGGTGACCTCAGACCTTAAACATCATTAGTTTGGTGAAAATTTATGAGGGTAAACATAATAATATGGTGACCTCAGACCTTAAACATCATTAGTCTGGTGAAAATTTATGAGGGTAAACATCATAATATGGTGACCTCATACCTTAAATATCATTAGCTTGGTGAAAATTTATGAGGTAACAGTTTTCAAGCAAAACATCGTATGAAGCAATAGAATCAGAAGAAGATTGGACTAATGATTATCATTAAAAAGATTTAGTTACAAATCAAGAGTATCAAGAGGCCATCATAGATCACAAAAATAAGAGGTACAGACAAAAGGGAAATCAAGATTACAACTTTGAAAAGCTTCATAAGAAAAGGGCCTATGTCTCTACACCTGCAGTCGTCTGGTCATTACCGACGTTTGTCACTTCAGCTCCATCATCATGATGAGTAACGTCTTCAGTTTCAGTGACTTCGAGAGGAGCAGTCTCGGTTGGAGTAGTATTAGCCTCCTTAACTTCTCGTAAGGCCTGAGCGAACCGAAGGTCTCCAAAACCGAGATCCACAAAGTGTGATGCAATCAAGACACCAGAATCGCTCTCCTTTGTGGCTGCCCATTTGTTAGTTGATTTGATACCTCTTTCAATATATTCAAAACCAAAACTGATGAATTCATCAAAGACCTTGTAGTATTTGATGGTCTTCTCAGCAGCATCTTCCAAAGCAGCCTTAACTGCAGCATCAACCTTAGACTGAATGGCATCATCCTTGGCCTTCAGAGCTACATCATGGTCCTTCTTGAGCTTAGATATATCATTTTCCCTTTGCTGGACAACTCCCTTCAGCCTTTTAACCTTTGCACTTAAAGAGGCCTCAACCTTCTCAGCTTCCTCACCCTTCTCTATAAGGGGAATCCTCTTCAGAGTCCAATTAACAAAGCGATGGAAAGACAAGACACCCTGCAGAGGAAGGTCAGATGTAAGAATATATGAACTATAATTTCTAAAAAGCCGAGGTTACACTTGTGAAGAGCAAATGATTAAATGAGCAAAAACTGGTACCTGAATGGACTTGTGGAGAGCAAACTCGGCCAATAACGGGACGTCCAATGCGCATAAGAAACACTTGTCCTCTTCAGTCATTATTGTACCGATAGCGTCGACAACCTTCAGACTGTACCGATCAAGCTATCACTGATTTTAAACTGAGCAAGACGAGCAACCAGGGCATCATCTGTAGAGATAATAATGGAACGATCCCTGGCTTAAGTCTTGCCTGGCCTCGTATGCTCTGGGTCAGCTGCGGTCTTCCTCTTTTTACTAGCATCGACCTTGGAGGTGCTGACGTTCTTCTTGGTGGTAGGAGGGGGTACATTTTGCCACCCATTTTCTCCATTAGCTTCACAAGACCAGGAGCAAACATTTCCCAAAGGTCGTCTGATATGCCTGCTCGGCACTCTGCAAAAGACAAGTCTCTGAGTTAGTCAGTTAGAGATATAAAATATAAGAGGTATAACTTGTATGAAAAAAATTAAGACTTACGAAGCTCTTCCAAGGGACCACCCCCTAAACCTGTCTGAGATAGGTAGTAGGGGGTCATCAGATGTTCATATTTAACAAGCCGACCCTTCTCGCCCTGACTGCGAAGGTCTTTAACATTTTTATAATTATCCTGGCTAAGTCCAAGGTCGGCTTTAGCAGTAAGGGAGACCTTACCCCATCTCAAAGGGGTCCTTGGAACTGACGTTCCAGAGGCCTCATTTAAACCAAATTCCTATGCCCCGAAAACAAAGAAATACCGAGGTTTCTAGTTATGATTCGAAGTTTGGGTAACCAAGAGCATTTTCTTCTCTGATTTCCTGGCTAAGAAGTGGTAATAGCTAGGGTGGTTTTTGGCAGAGGAGGGAACATAACAACCACTGAAAACTCTAACTGGAAGGTCTGAGTGGTGGACAGCCCTCCAAAGGACAATGGCCCCAATCATAACCCTCCAGGCATTAGGGGAAAGTTTGGAAGGGGCAAGATTTATATAGAAGAGTATAGCTCTGATGGATGGGTTGATAGGAAGACGAAATCCCAACTTGAACATTTGCTCATAAACACAGATCTTTCTGTCTCGGCCATCAAAGTCCCTATTATCTCTAAGAGTTTTCCTAAGGATGATGGAAGAATTTATGAAATAGAGGTGCCTAAAAGTAAGAAGGTCATACTCGCTGATGGTGCTCTCATACTCGTTCGCCTCAGATGTATCAAGATCACTCTCCTCACCTTCATCACCATCCCCAGTAATATCGGCCCGAGTAGGTGTTATTGCACCACCAGGAAACCTCTGAGCAAATTCGGCCCCAGTGGCAGCCGATTGGGGAATGGCATCAATGGGAGGTGGAAGTGCCACACTTGGCCCTAATATTTCAACATCAGAAGACCAATGGGAATTTCTAGCACCTTGGTGAGACGAGGCATGACTTGAAACCTCGGCTTCCTCAGGAACCTCACACTATCTAGGAGAATAGTCCATAGACTCTTGAAAAGAGTCTAAAAATTCTCCTACTTCAGAGGTTGACATGGGGTCTGAGGAAGTTGACTCAGACTCAGACATTAGTGTAGGACCTCAGGAACCTCTGAAGGCTTAGCAGGCTCGGCTGGCTCAGGGTTTATAACCTTCAAAGGTGGAGGAAATATTGGTATAAGGGGAAAGGCCTCAACCCTACGAGCTTCCTCTTGAGCTAGCTCTATTTGCCTAATTTTCTCAAAGGTCTTCTCATGAAGAGATGACAAATCTTCTATTAGTTGGTATAAGGGTCTGAGCATAAGGAAGATGACAGTACACTTTACTCAAATTGCAAACAGGCAAACAACTTGTTCGATTTAAACTAAAGATCAAGCTAAGAATCTGATAGGTTTTCACCAAGAATGTCAAGAACCTTCAAGAACTAGGTCGCCGGAGAAGACGACCGGAGGGTCACCAATAAACCGAAAAAAATGGGTGTTTATGACTGAAACAACCTCGGAGCAGCCTACAACAATCCCAAAACCACCTAATCGCTACAGGCATAACCTAATAACCACTTGGCACTAGTGGAAAGCTTCGCTGGAAAAGAAAAACATCACCGAAAATTCAGAAATGCAAAATGATGACTTGAAATGGAAAATAGAGGTGTAAAATAATGCCTGGCTAGTCGCGAGTGAGGGAAGAAGAGGTTAGGAAGCGAAGGAAACCTTTGATCACAGCACAACAATGGAAGGCTTGAAAAGAAGGGCAGTTGCAGAAAGCCTAAGCGGGAGAAAATTGGAAGAAGAAAGAGAATAAGGAAAGAGGAAGGTTTTAAACCTACTCAATGATGGGGCGCGATTCCCAATGCCCCCATCATTGCTCTAGGGAACCCAAAAGACAACTGTCAGAATCATCTCACCTTGGGGAATACGTTTGTCACTTCAATAAGTGATATGTGTCAAGAAAACATTAGCACCCAAAGAGACTCAGCCTCGGCCTAACACACATACCCCTTCATTATTTATTCACATAGAATACTAAGGGCTAGGGGTGATTGATATGCCCAAAGTGCACCCTCTTACTTAGAATGACTAACCTCGGCCAATCTCATAGCTGAGTTGACAAGAAGCCTGACGACCATCAGCAAGGTCATCTTTTATAAGGTCGGTCCCTCATACACCAACCCCGACTGGCCATTAATCGAGGTCAGCAGAGTGTCTTGGGCTCAAGTAACTGCCAACATCATCATCTGCCTCAACCGACGTTACAACTACCTTATACCTAACCTTGGCCAGTCCTCCTGGCCGAGGTCATCATGGTTATTGACAAGATAAAGCAACAACATCGGACTTCACCAACCTCGTAATCGACTAGGCCGAGGTTACACCAGTCAAGGACACAAGGTCGAGCATACGCAAGCATATGGAAGACTTCACGTGACAAATCAGTTATAATCGAATCATTCCCCTCACGTGGGAGAATATTGTGGTCATCATTATCTACATAAGATCAGCCAGGTGTCATTATCATACTAGTTCGATCCTCACACACATGCTCATTGCATGCTTGGGGGGTACATTATACCCCCAAACACTATATATAGAGGTCTTCCTCTACCTTGTAAAAAGGTCCTCAATTATAAACCCTAGCCAAACTCTGGTGCATTTACAGTAGAGAGAGAAAGGGGAATGATTGTATTGCTAAGGCCATTAGAGCCCTCTTCTGATAGTGATACTTACACTCACTTGCACAGTGGACGTAGGCAATTTCTGAACCACTTATATTGGTGTGTTTCTCCTCTTATCCTCATCTCCTTCTACAGATCTGTGTTGTTATTTGCTGCCATTATTATGCCTGTTTGAGCTCTACTACCTCTTTATCTGGTGGTGTTATTTACAACATCATCATTTTGGCGCCATTTGTGGGAACGAGAAGATTCATCTCTTCCTCTTTTGCTGCTTAACCTCACCGGAGACTCTGGTGGTGAACCAGGCCTCAACCTTTGCGTGGAGATGTTTCACCATTTAAAGAGGTCCCTTGAGGTTTCCAAGCTCTACAGTCCTCTCAGTAAAAGCTCAAGCATATGGCACCGGAGTTACCACCACTTCCTCCACCATCTGGTGTTGGAGGACCCAATTCCATCCAAGCACCACCCCAGTCCGTGATGGTTGAGGTGGCAGCAACCTTGAAGTCTTGGGCTGCAACTCAACAAGTGAGGTAGGAGCAATTTGCCCAGCTAAGCCAAAACATAATGAGACCGCCTGGGGTCTCACCGGAGATGATTACTCCGGCAGTTGCTCAGCCACAGCATGAGGCCAGGGGACCACCCCAGGCACCACGAAAGGACCAACCAACTCCTCAACGGAGGATGAATGTTATTCACCCTAGGCATTTACGCCTGGGGAGGCAAAAAAACACTTGCCCTGAGGATTGGTATGATGACATTGAGGCAGAGGATGCCCCGACAGACTGTTGGGAGCCGTATGAGGTTTCAAACAACACTGTACGTCCTATATAATAGGGAAGAGGTCAGTGTGAAAGATGAGATGGTGATGTAAGATAGAGAGGGTCAACTTTTGATCGCTTAGGTAGAGGGTCGGTCTTTGAAAGGTTCAGCCTAGTTAATGATCTAAGGCAGAGGCTATCCAGGTCAAGAAGCATGGCAGGCTCACAAAGGGAAGGTGGTTATCATCGGCCTCATCATGGCCGACCCCCATATGGCCGAGACTGTGGTCAGGGGGAGGTCAACAGTCGACGTTGCGCAGCAGCTGGGGAACCCTCAGTTCACCCTTTAGAAGTGGATAGGGACAACCTCGACCAAGCCGACGTTGCCAAACCATGGAATGACTCTATTCAGAGGTTGGAAGAGAAGATATGGAACCTCATAAAAAGTCGAGACCCATTACAGAGGGGGTTTTCAGAGGGCTCACCATTTGTGTCAAGGATTGTCAACTTCCCAACCCTTGCCAAATTCAAACCCCTGGTGATGTCTCCCAAGTACGATGGTAGTACTAACCCAGTCCATTACATTAAAATGTATCAATCTGCAGCATACATTTATTCAATCTCTGATGAGATGAGGTGCGGAGCTTTCTCAAGCACTTTGATGGGGGCTTCACATATCTGGTTCACGTCTCTTCCTAAAAATTCAGTTGAAAATTTCAAAGGTTTGGCTGAGTAGTTTATTCATAACTTTTATTTTGGGGTAAGACCTCCGAAGAAGACGACTCACTTGCTTTATGTAAATCAAGGGAAGAACGAAAGTCTCAGAGACTACATCGCGAGGTTCAACAAGGAAAAATTAAAGGTAGAAGATTATGAGGAGTCATGACAACCCTTATTAGAGGACTTCAGAAGGGAAAGCTACTTTAGAAGCTTGCTGAAGACCCTCCTAAGTCTATGGATGAGCTGTTAGCAACAGCTGGAAAGGTCATGAACGCATAAGAAGCAATGGCTGCAAAGTATGAGGATAAGAATGGAAGTAGCAGTGAGAAATTTCAGAGGAAGAGGGATGGAAAGAAGAGAACTGCAGACGACAAGTTTGCACACTACACTCCTTTAACTATGATCTGCTAACATATCCTCAATGAAATAAAGAATGATATATCCCTAAGATGGTCGGAGAAGCTTAAGGATCCTCCACATAAGAGAAACAAGAATTTATGGTGCGAGTTCCATCAAGATCACGGCCATCTGACTGAGAAATATTTCGCCCTGAAGGACGAGATTGAGAAGATGTTGAAGTCTAGAAAGCTCAAAAAGTTTGTGGATGGTAAAGCTTCTAAGGGGGGAAGAGACGACCCTAAAAAGAAAAGAAATGATAAATATCGGGAAGATGTCCCTGCCAGAAGAGATGATGACTCAGATGATGATGACGATGACCCTGACCTCCCATCAAAAGACGATAATACTCCAGTGAAGAGGGTCGGTATGATCTCTTTCGATATGAACACTATCTGTGGGGGACTAGCAGGGGGTGGCTTAGAGATATCAGATCGCAAGGCTCATGTGGTTGAGGATAAGGCAGTGACTAAAGCCGATGTTGTAAACTTGGCATCTACAAGGGTTAAACGTGAGAAGAGAAAGAAGATTGATATGGACACCCTCATGGTCGGCTTCTCACGACTCGACTTCAAGGGCATCTTAGTTCCCCATGATGACCCTTTAGTCATCACCATAAGGGTACATGGGTGTGAAGTTCAGAGGATCCTCGTTGATGGGGGTAGTTCTGCAGATGTTATGTTTTGGCCCTGTTTTAAGAGCCTGTGCCTCAGCAGAGCTAGGCTTGTCCCTTATCATCGTCCCTTGATTGGCTTCAGTGGTGAGAAGGTTCATCCATTGGGTATGTATGAAATGGACGTGAGAATGGGAGATGAATAGCCTAAGAGGCTAACCAGAAAAATCAATTTCTTTGTGATGGATGAAAGCGTCTTCTCAGCTTACAACCTCATTATAGGACGAGTAGACCTCAAGGAATTTGAGGTCGTGCCTTCAACGGTCCACCAAATGCTAAAATTCTAGACTCCTTATGGAGTAGGGGAAGTGCAAGGTGACCAAACATCGACACATGAATGTTACTTCAACTATGCGAAAGAAAAAGAGGCTCATTAGAGGGCAACAACCACGTACAACATCGACACACTTGATCCTAGAGATGAAATAAATCTAAAAAGGGAGAGGCCGCGGAAGAGGTAGAATCCATCGTCCTTAATGAGGATGAGCCAGAAAAAACCATTTAAATCGGTAAAGCCCTAAGACCAGAGATCAAGGAGGAACTAGTAAAGCTGCTAAGGAAGAGACAGAGTATCTTTGCTTGGAGCCATGTAGACATGCCATGTATTGATCCTGAGATTATGTGCCATAAACTCAATGTTGTAGAAGATGCCAAGCCCATCAAGTAGAGAAAAAGAGTATACTCAAGGGAAAAGTATGATGTTATCAGAGATGAGGTTAGAAAGCTTGAAGAGTCTAAGTTCATCAGAGAGGTCATATACCCATAGTGGATGTCTAACACTGTCATTGTGCCCAAAACTAATGGGAAATGGAGGATGTGTGTAGATTTCACTGATTTAAATAAGTCTTGCCCAAAAGACAGTTTTCCCCTACCTCATATAGATCAGATGGTGGATGTCACGACAAGACATGAGCTTTATGGATGCATATTCAGGGTACAATCAGATCTTCATGGACTCGACAGACTCAGAGAAGACAACCTTCATTACAGACAAGGGGACCTATTGCTACAAGGTCATGCCCTTCGGCTTGAAGAATCCATGGGCTACTTACCAACGTCTTGTAAATAAGATGTTCAAAGATCATATAGGCAAATCCATAGAAGTGTATGTGGATGACATGCTGACAAAGAGTCTGAAGGCCGACACTCATGTGGCCGACCTTGGAAGAACTTTTGACACCATGGACAAATACATAATGAAGCTTAACCCGGCCAAATGTGTCTTCGGGGTAGGAGCAGGATAATTCTTGGGATTCATCATCAACCAAAGGGGAATATAGGCTAACCCTGAGAAGATCAAGGCTTTATTAGAAACGAAGACACCCAGAACCATCAAAGACATTCAGAGGTTAACCGGACAAGTTGCAGCACTTAACAGGTTCGTCTCAAGAGCTATAGACAAGTGTTTTCCTTTTTTCAAAGTGCTTAGAAAGGCCTTCGAATGGGATGAGGAATGTGACAAATCTTTTAAGGAGATCAAGTCCTACCTCGAATTCCCTCTACTCCTATCTCGCCCAATTCTAAATGAGAAGCTATATGTATATCTAGCTGTCTCAGAGTCAGCCATTAGTGCTACAATAGTAAGAAAAGATAATGGAGTACAGATGCCAGTGTACTTCAATAGTAAAGATCTTCAAGGATCTGAACAGAAGTACCCTCGGATTGAAAAGTTAGCCTATGCTTTGATACATGCTTTTAGGAAAATGAAGCCATACTTCCAAGACCACTCCATGGTTATCCTCACTGATTTCCCACTCAGACAGGTCCTCCATAAGCCTGAGAAGTCAGGCAGGCTAATGACCTGGGCCATTGAGTTAGGGGAATATGACATTGTTTATCAACTCGGGGTTGCCATCAAGGGCCAGGCACTCGCAGACTTTATAGCCGAATTTACCTGGGAAGAGGCCGAGGTTGAGATTAGTCAAATGACTGTAGAGGAATCGAACAGAAACATCTTCTAAAATTCAGACGGGGTTGAATAAAGTAAAGCAAGAAAAAGAATAGTTGAGAATGAGGAAGACAGATACCTCTTCAAGCAAGGGACCCTATCAGAGGAAAACTTCTCTTCAAATGCAACCATTTGGAACCTCTTCATTGATGGGTTGTCTTGTGAAAACGAAAGTGGAACAGGGCTGATAGTGTCAGCACCAGACGGTACTGATATTGAATATGCGTTGAGGTTCAACTTCAAAGCTTCCAATAATGAGTCAGATTATGAGGCATTAATAGTAGGTCTCTCTTTAGCAAAAGCCCTTAATGTCGTCCAACTCCTAGTCCACAGTGACTCCAGGTTAGTCGTGAACCAAATTCTGGGGGTGTATGAGGCCAAAGACTAAAGGATGGCCAACTACTTGAAGAGGGTGAGAACGATGCTAGAAAGCTTCAAGGAAGTAAAGATGAAGAGGATACCTTGGCTAGACAATAGTCAAGCTGATGCACTCGTGAGGTTGGCCTCAGCAATAAGAACATACATAAGGAGAACAATGCCAGTTGAGATTCTGCTCAAGCCGACCATCGAAGTGGATGAGGTTGCTAGAACTTGCCTGAATCTGAATATGGGAGCATCATGGATGGACCCTCTTATTAAATACATCAGAGAGGGAGAGTTGCCAGATTCGAAGTTAGAAAGGAAAATGCTGAGGTTCAGAGCTGCCAAATTCTCAATTGTAGGAGATGTCCTGTATAAAAAGGGTTTCTGCTCCCTCTCCTCAGATGTGTTCACCCTTTAGAGGTTCCACATATCTTGCACGATGTGCATAAGGTCTCTTGTTCAAGTCACATAGGAGGGAGGTCATTGGCTAAGAGATTAATCATTCAGGGGTACTGGTGGTCGACCTTGGCCAAAGATACAGCTGCGTATGTGAAGCAGTGTGATAAGTGTTAGCGATTCTCTACCATACCTCATCAGCCACACCAACCTCTTACTTCTATCAGCTCCACTTGGCCATTTGCAATATGGTTCATTGACTTGGTAGGACCCTTTCCAAAAGCTGTAAACAACTATCGGTTCTTAATAGTGGCAATTGATTATTTCTCCAAATGGGTGGAGGCTGAGCCAATGATCACAATCACTGAGCAGAAGACCTTCCAGTTCAGCTGGAAGAACATCATATGCATGTATGGTCTTCCAAACACCCTCATCTAAGACAATAGAACCCAATTCAAGAATATATCCTTAGAAAAATACTGCGAAAGAGTAAGGATCAAGCAATTTTTCTCTTCTCCTAGCCGACCCCAGGCAAATGGTCAGATCGAGGTCACAAACCGAATAATACTTGATGGGATAAAAAAAAGGTTGGAAGAGGCCAAAGGAAGATGGATAGAGGAGGTATATGCTGCATTATGGGCCTGCAGGACGACAATAAGGAAGCCAACAGGAGAAACTCTATTTATGCTAACCCATGGCTCAGAAGCTGTAATCCCAACAGAGGTAGGACTTCCCACTCATAGAGTTCAGACCCATGACTCTCAGAGGAATGGGGAAGAGAGAAGACTTGATCTTGATTTGATCGAGGAAAGAAGAGAGGATGCAGAGATAAGACAGGTAGCATACCAACAGAGAACTGCGAAATTCTACAATTAAAGGGTGAAATCAAGGCCTATAGTTGTGGGAGACCTAGTACTAAAGAAAACGTGGCAAAAGGCAAATAAACTCCATCCAAATTGGCATGGTCCTTATAGGGTAATTAATGAGGTTATGCCTGGTACCTACCGGCTAGAAAATCTTGAAGGAGAACCTTTCTCCAACCCTTGGAATGTTGATCATTTAAAGAAATATTACATATGATGTTGCAGTTCTTACTTTTTGTAATACGTGTATCAGTTTATACAGAGGATGCTAATGAAAAGATAGCAATGTTGTGCTGGTACTTTTGTCGTGTCCTTAAACATCATTATTTGGTGAAAATTTATGAGGGTAAACATCATAATATGGTGACCTCACACCTTAAACATCATTAGTTTGGTGAAAATTTATGAGGTGAAACATCATAATATGGTGACCTCAGACCTTAAACGCCATTAGTTTGGTGAAAATTTATGAGGTGAAACATCATAATATGGTGACCTCAGACCTTAAACATCATTAGTTTGGTGAAAATTTATGAGGTAAAACATCATAATATGGTGACCTCAGACCTTAAACATCACTAGTTTGGTGAAAATTTATGAGGGTAAACATCATAATATGCTGACATCGGACCTTAAACATCATTAGTTTGGTGAAAATCTATGAGGTGAAACATCTTAATATAGCGACCTCAGACCTTAAATATCATTAGTTTGGTGAAAATTTATGAGGTGAAACATCATAATATGGCAACCTCAGACCTTAAACATCATCAGTTTGTTGAAAATTTATAAGGTGAAACATCATAATATGGTGACCTCAGACCTTAAACATCAATAGTTTGGTGAACATTTATTAAGGTGAACATCATAATAAGGTGACCTCGGACCTTAAACATCATTAGTTTGGTGAAAATTTATGAGGGTAAACATCATAATATGGTGACCTCAGACCTTAAACATCATTAGTTTGGTGAAAATTTATGAGGTGAAACATCATAATTTGGTGAAAATTTATGAGGTGAAACATCATAATATGGTGACCTCATACCTAATAACATCATTAGTTTGGTGAAAATTTATGAGGTGAAACATCATAATATGGCGACCTCAGACCTTAAACATCATCAGTTTGGTGAAAATTTATGAGGTGAAACATCATAATACGGTGACCTCAGACCTTAAACATCATTAGTTTGGTGAAAATTTGTGAGGTGAAACATCATAATACGGTGACCTCAGACCTTAAACATCATCAGTTTGGTGAAAATTTATGAGTTAAAACATCATAATATGGTGACCTCAGACCTTAAACATCATAATATGGTGACCTCAGACCTTAAACATCATTAGTTTGGTGAAAATTTATGAGGGTAAACGTCATAATATGATGACCTCAGACCTTAAACATCATTAGTTTGGTGAAAATTTATGAGGGTAAACATCATAATATGGTGACCTCATACCTTAAACATCATTAGCTTGGTGAAAATTTATGAGGTAAGAGATTTCAAGCAAAACATCGTATGAAGCGATAGAATATGGAGAATATTGGACTAATGATTATCATTAAAAATATTCAGTTACAAATCAAGAGTATCAAGAGGCCATCAGAGTTCATAAAAATAAGAGGTACAGACAAAAGGGAAATCAAGATTCCAACTTTGAAAAGCTTCACAAGAAAAGGGCCTATGTCTCAGCAGCTACAGTCGTCTGGTCATTTCCAATGTTTGTCACTTTAGCTCCATTATTATGATGAGTAGTGTCTTTAGTTTCAGTGACTTCGAGAGGAGCAGTCTCAGCTAAAGCAGTCTCAGCCTCCTCAACTTCTCGTAAGGCCTGAGCGAATCGAGGGTCTCCAAAGATGAGACCCACAAAGTCTGATGCAATCAAGACATCAGACTCTTTGATACCTCTTTGCCAGTCGCTTTGATACCTTTTTCAAGATATTCAAAACCAAAGCTGACAAATTCATCATAGACCTTGTAGTCTTCGATGGTCTTCTCAGCGGTATCTTCCAAAGTAGCCTTAACTGCAGCATGAAACTTAGACTGAAAGGCATCATCCTTGACCTTTAGAGCTACGTCATGGTCCTTCTTGAACTTAGATATATCGTTTTCCCTCTGCGGGATAACTCCCTTCAGTCTTTCAACCTCTGTATTCAAAGAGGCCTAAACCTTCTCTGCTTCTTGACCCTTCTCTATAAGGGGAGTCCTCTTCAGAGTCCAATCAACAAAGCGATGGAAAGATAAGACACCCTACAGAGGAAGGTCAGATGTTAGAATATATGAGCTATAATTTCTAAAAAGTCGAGGTTACACTTGTGAAGAGCAAATGATCAAATGAGCAAAAATTGGTACCTGAATTGACTTATGGAGAGCAAACTCAACCAATAATAGGACATCTAATGCGCGTAAGAACGCTTGTCCTCCTCAGTCATTATTGTACCGATAGCATGGACAACCTTTAGACTGTGGCCGATCAATTTATCACTGATTTTAAACTGAGCAAGACGAGCAACTATGGCATCGTCTGTAGAGATAATAATGGAACGATCCCTGGCCTGAGTCTTGCCCGGCCTCGTATGCTCCGGGTCAGCTGTGGTCTTCCTCTTTTTACTAGCATCGGCGTTGGAGGTGTAACCATTCTTCTTGGTGGTAGGAGGGGGTACATTTTGCCACCCCTTTTCTCTATTAGCTTCACAAGACCAGGAGCATACATTTCCCAAAGTTCGTCTGATATGCCTGCTGGGCGCTCTGTAAAAGACAAGTCTCTGAGTTAGTGAGTCAGAGATATAAAACATAAGTGGTATAACTTGTGTGAGAAAAAATAAGACTTACGAAGCTCTTCCAAGGGACCACCCCTAAACCTGTCTGAGATAGGTAGTAGGGGGTCATCAGATGTATATATTTAATAAGCCGACCCTTCTCGCCCTGACTGCGAAGGTTTTTAACATTTTTATAATTATCCTTGCTAAGTCCAGGGTCGGCTTTAGCAGCAAGGGAGACCTTCCCCCGTCTCAGAGGGGTCCTTGGAACCGACGTTCCAGAGGCCTCATTTAAACCAAATTCCTATGCCCCAGAAATAAAGAAATATCGAGGTTTCCAGTTATTATTCGAAGTTTGGGTAACCAAGAGAATTTTCTTCTCTAATTTCCTGGCTAAGAAGTGGTAATATCTAGGGTCATTTTTGGCAGAGGAGGGAACATAACAACCATTGAAAACTCTAACTGGAAGGTCTGAGTGGTGGACATCCCTCCAAAGGACGATGGCCCCTATCATAAACCTCCAGGCATTAGGGGAAAGCTGGGAAGGGTCAAGATTTATATGGAAGAGTATAACTCTGATGGATGGGTTAATAGGTAGACGAAAGCCCAACTTGAACATCTGCTCATAAACACAAATCTCTCCGTCTCGGCCATCAAAGGCCCTCTCATCTCTCAGAGGTTTCCTAAGGATGATGGAAGAATTTATGGAATAGAGGTGCCTAAAAGTAAGAAGGTCGTACTCGCTGATGGTGCTCTCATACTCGATCGCCTCATATGTATCGAGATCACTCTCCTCACCATCATCACCATCCCCAGCAACATCGGCCCGAGCAGGTGTTGGAGCACCACCAGGAAACCTCTGAGCAAATTCGGGCCCCAGTGGCAGCCGACTGGGGAATGGCATCAATGGGAGGTGGAAGTGCCACACTTGGCCCTAAGATTTCAACGTCAGAAGACCCATGCGAAGTGCTAGCACCTTGGTGAGACGAGGCACGACTTGAAACCTCGGATCCCTCAGGAACCTCACCCCGTCTAGGAGAATAGTCCATAGACTCTTGAAAAGAGTCTACAAATTCTCCTACTTCAGAGGTTGACATGGGGTCTGAGGAAGTTGACTCATACTCAGACATTAGTGCAGGACCTCAGGAACCTCTGAAGGCTCAGCAGGGTCGGCTGGCTTAGGGTATATAACCTTCAAAGGTGGAGGAAATATTGGTTTGAGGGGAAAGGCCTCAGCCCTATGAGCTTACTCTTGGGCTAGCTCTATTTGCCTAATTTTATCAAAGGTCTTCTCAGGAAGATATGGGAACTCTTCTATTAGTTGGTATAAGGGTCTGAGCATAAGGAGGATGCCACTACACTTGACTCAAATTGCAAACAGGCAAATAACTCGTTCGATCTAAACTAAAGTTCAAACTAGGAATCTAGAAGGTTTTCACCAAGAATGTTAAGAACTTTCAAGAACTAGGTCGCCGGAGAAGACGATCGGAAGGTCACCCATAAACCTAAAAAAGGGGTGTTTATGACTGAAACAACCTCGGAGGAGCCTACAACAATCCCAAAACCACCTAATCGCTACAAGCCTAACCTAATAACCAATTGGCAGTGGTGGAAATCTTCGCCAGAAAAGAAAAACCTCGTCGAAAATTCAAAAATGCAAAATAATGACTAGAAATGGAAAAGTGAGGTGGAAAACAATACCTGGCTAGGCGCGAGTGAGGGAAGAAGTGGTTAGGAAGCGAAGTAAACCTTTGATCACAAATAACAATGGAAAGCTTAAAAAAAGGGTAGTTGCAAAAAGCCTAGACAGGAGAAAATTGGAAAAAGAAAGAGAATGAGGAAAGAGGAAGGTTTTAAACCTACTCAATGATGGGGCGTGATTCCCAATGCCCCCATCATTGCCCTAGGGTACCCAAAAGACAACTGTCAGAATCATCTCACACCGGGAAATACATTTATCACTTTAATAAGTGAAATGTGTCAAGAAAACATTGGCACCCAAAGAGACTTAGCCTTGGCTTAACACACATACCCCTCCATCGTCTATTCACATAGAAGACTAAGGTCTGGGGGGTGATTGATATGCCCAAAGTGTACCTTTTTACTCAGAATGACTAACCTCGACCCGTCTCATAGTCCAGTTGACAAGAAGCCTGACGACCATCAGCAAGGTCGTCTTTTATAAGGTCGGCCCCTCATACACCAACCTCGGCTGTCCATCAGCCGAGGTTAGCAGAGTTTCATGGGATCAAGTAACTGCCGACATCATCATCTGCCTCAGCCGACGTTACAAGTACCTCATACCTAACATCGGCCAGCCCTCCTGGCCGAAGTCATTATGGTTATTGACAAGACAAAGCAACAGCAAAAGACTTCACTAACCTCGTACTCGGCTAGGCCGAGGTTATACCAGTCAAGGATATAAGGTTGAACATACACAAGCACATGGAAGACTTCACGTGGCAAATCAGTTATAACCGAATCATTCCCCTCACGTGGGGGAATATTGTGGTCATCATTATCCACATAAGATCAGCCAGGTGTTATTCTCATACTGGTTCGATCCTCATGCACATGCTCATGCTCATTACATGCTTGGGGGGTACATTACACCCCCAAGCACTATATAGAGGTCTTACTCTACCTTGTAAAAAGGTCCTCAATTATAAACCCTAGCCAAACTCTGGTGCATTTACAGTAAAGAGAGAAAGTGGAGTGATTGTAATGCTCAGGCCATTAGAGCCCTCTTCTGATAGTGATACTTACACTCAGTTGCACAGTGGATGTAGGCAATTTCCGAACCACTTAGATTGGTGTGTTTCTCCTCTTCTCCTCATCTTCTTCTACATATTTGTGTTGTTATTTGCTGCCATTATTATGCCTATTTGAGCTCTACTACCTCTTTATCTGGTGGTGCTGTTTATAGCATCATCAACATGGTTACCAACGTCGAAGAAGGGTCACGATTCCATGTGGGTTATTGTGGATCGGTCGACCAAGTTAGCTCATTTCTTGCCAGTTCGGGTGGATTATACGACAGGGCAGTATGTCCAGCTTTTAAATGCAGAAATAGTGAGACTATATGGAGTACCGCTCAACATCATTTTAGATCGGGATAAGATCTTTGTGTCCCACTTCTGGCAGAGTTTTCAGGATGTATCTAGGATGGAGTTGCATTTGAGCACGGTGTATCACTTGCAGACCAATGGGCAGACGGAGTGGGTGAATCAGATGTTGGAGGATATGTTGAGGATGTGTATCCTTAAATTTAAGTGTAGCTAGGAGTAGTACTTACCTTTGGTAGAGTTTGCATATAATAACTCGTACCACTTTACTATTAGAATGACACCTTTTGAGGCTTTGTGTGGGAGACCTTGTCGTTGCCCTCATGTTAGTTAGAGGTGGGGAACAACAAGATTCTCGGGCCAGATTTGATTTAGGAGATGTCAGCGAAGATTGAGTTAATCAGGAGTCGTATTCAGGTAGCCTGGGACCGGCAGAAGAGTTATGTCGATACGAACAGGAGATTCTTGGAGTTTGACGTGGGTGATCAGGCGCTATTGCATGTATATCCCATGAAGGGAGTGATGTGGTTCGGGAAAAAGGAAAGTTAGCGCCTAGCTATGTGGGGCGTTTTCCCATCATCGAGAGGGTAAGGCTAGTTACGTATAGTCTCGCCTTGTCGGAGCATTTGCAGCGGATTCATGACGTGTTTCATGTGTCATCATTGAGGAGGTATCTCTGGGATAACGTGGCTTACGAACATATAATGTTGGAGGAGATAGACTTACATACGAACATTACTTATGAGGAGCTACCTATTGCCATTTTGGGTCGTAGCGAGCGAAATCTACGGTCAAAGGTGGTGCCGTTAGAGCGTGTATAATGGGGACACCACAATGTCACCGAGTCGACATGCGAGCGCGAGGATGACATGCGATAAAAGTATCTAGAGCTCTTTGTTATAGGTACGTTCGAATTTCAAGGACAAAATTCCATTGTTAGGGGGACAAAGTAATACCCCGTACTTTTATGAATATTTAATTTTCACGTGCATTTAATTATTAATTTAATTGGAGAAATTAAATTAGTTTCGGTAAATATTAATTAGCGAGATAAGAATTAATATTAATTAATTATTATTATTATTATTATTATTATTATTATTATTATTATTATTTTTTTTTTTATTATTTACTTGCGTGTGATAAGTAAATAGAGATGTGAATTATTATTTGTCATTTATGAGTGAAAAATGACGGTTTATTATATTATATCGATAGAGAGTTACATCGACAGATTTATATAGTTTGTGGGTGACGCGTACTGTACGCACGTGTCGAGCTCGGTTAATGAGATGTTGGTGTATTTTTAGTTAGGTGACTCATATGACCTTTATGGGTGCATTAGTGATTCAGAATGGGTCAAAATAGTCCATAATAGGCACCCGAGGTTTCTAGTTGGGTCCCGGGGGATTTTTAGATGTAGTAAGGCCCGTATGGGGGTATAGTGGTCTTTTTACACCTAAAGTTTAAGCTAAAAATGGGCTTAGGGTGTAATTAGGGATTATATAAGGTTTAGGGAGGTGGATAGCATCCTCACTTTTGGCCTCTGCACAATTGTGATTAAAGGATAGATTAAGAGAAGAGAAAATGGAAGAAATGGAGAAGAGAACTTGGAGGACAAATGAGAAGTGCATCTCCGAAATTCAGAATCATCCCTATGTAGCGAGACTTCAAATTGATATACAAGAGGTAAGTGTTTATTTGCTTTATATTGCATATTTTGTGGTTATTTACATTCACAGTTAATTAGTAACAAATCTGAGATTTAAAAGATGAAAGTTTTTTAGAATTGATTAAATGAAATATGTTTGTGTTAACCTCTGATTATGGTTGATGATGATTGATAATTAATAGTAAATAATTTCGTGATTAAATTTTGGGTTTATATATATGAACATGAGAATATTGATAGGGTGTAAAAGTTTAATAAATATCAAGGTTTGATTAATTCTGAGTTGTTTGAATTGATGCATGATTAGGAATCCTTTTGTTTAGATGATTAATTCGGGTTTAAGTTGATGTTTGAATACTTCTTGATTGATAATTTATTGATGTGGGTTATAAATTTGAGGTTTTGGGAGGCTTAGGACCTCCATTGGAGGGTTTAAGAGGTGAAAACTCGAGGAGTAAGATGACTGGCAACCCAAAAAATGGAACCGGTCTAGGGGAGCGAATCGATTTGGTCTAGCGAACCGGTTTGGTTTGCCAAGTGAACCGATTCGGTTAGCTGGCCTGCCCGAATTTTTATTGCACATTGTTTTGACCCGTTAGTGCTTGGGAAATTGACGTATGGGCTTCCGGGGTAGATTGGGACTATTGTGGAACATTTCCAGGCATTGGTATGTGTGTTAGTCCAACGGTTAGATGGGTTCTATGAGACTAATTGGGAATTCAAGTGAGTGAACATTTAATTATAAAATAGAGAAGCCGTTTCACACTTCGGGATTTGGTAGACTAATACGTTTTGGGATTTTCGTTTGTAGGAAGTACTATATATATATATATATATATATATATATATATATATACATATTGTGGGTTACCTATATATACTTGTGATTTATATGTAATTATTTGAACATACCTACTCGGTAGTGCTATCGTTATGAGGTTGCGCATAGTGGGCAGTCCACCTTGGCGTTGACCAGTAGGTATTTGATTGGTTCCCCAGGCCATAGTACTATTACATGGCCACTATCCATGTGTGAGGATAGGTGTTTGTTTGAAGATCGGTGGGGTGCGATGTGGTATGGTCGTGCCCCCCGGACGTATGTTTATGACCGCCTCCGCTGTTTGTATTTACATTTGGGTTCGGTGGTGAGATTTCGACCCCGCGGCTTAGTCTGATGTGTGATATGCCCAGAGCCTGATAGCACACAAGGGATTCATCCGCAAGGTCCTTTCTCTGGGGATGCGGTTATATGTATATAGTGAGTGATGTATATGTATGTATTGCGTGTATATATATTTATAGCACGAGTGTAGCTATGTGATTATTATTGTGTGAATACCTCTTTATAGTACATGTATCACTATGTTATAATTTATGAACGTATACATAGTGAAGGCGTTATATACTTAGCTAATGGTGATTATTAGAGGGATGGACTTTGATAGGGGTTATTGTCCTAGTTAGACTAGGTAGCATAATTAGGATAATAAAATGAATGCATTAGGTGCACATTGTAGATAAGAGGTGAGGATATATCTCATGTGAATGCGACCGGTAAATTAATTATGGAATAAATACACTGCGTATTTTTATTTCAAGCATTTAAATAATTGTAAAATATTTTCAAACGTCTTTCGTGCTTTGGCCCGCTGGCAAATCTACTTTCTTTGTTTTCAAAACCACAAGTGTGCAGCAATAGTAGGGACAACAAGGTTAGTTCTTTCATGTCTTTACGAGAAGTAGCTGTGGGTGCTGTTGGATTTGATTGTAGCCGTTCCAGTCGTTTCTCTCTAGATAGGACTCAGTTTCATTTTAGTATTTCCTTTTGGCCGTGTTGCCCGTAGTTGGATAGGACAATTTATTTATGTCACACTTTATTTTATTTATTAGTTATTAATTATGTTGGATGATTACTTGTAGTGACCGGTGATTTATTCGGCTCACATTATTTATTTATTTATTTATGCATATCCGTTATTCTATCATTTCATTTGTATGTATTGTTTTGTTCATTTTATATCTATATTACTTGTTGCGATAGTGATGCTGAATATGAAATCATACTGGATTTCTGTTTTATTTTAATAAAGAATTGATCATCCAATATTAGAATAAGCGGGATGTCATATATCTTTGGGTTGATTTGTGGTAATAAGGTTTCTTTAGAGAGTAACTAGAGTGTTTAGGGTGTCTTGGTTAAGGAGGAAACTCAAATTAAGGGAGATATGTGAAATGAGTCTTGAAAACGTAAGAAAAGGCACTTAAAACAATTCTCAACCTGTAGACCCCGCGACCAGGCTATGGGCCATTCCCAGTTTGGGGAATGCTGAGGTCACGACCCCAACTACCGTGGACATATCTCAAAATGCCACCGACATGGCCTTTGGGTGCGGCCCAATTTTCCCTTGGCAATTGAAAACCCTAGAAACTCCAATATTTGAAAACCATACTTACTCCTCAAGAAAGGTATAAGTACCCAAATGCACCTAAGCCTTTAAAAAAATTACCCACGAGTTTAAAACCATTTTTAGCTTCTCACAATTACCAATTAACCCCAAACTTGAATAAAATTTAAGTTTAACCCATAAAACTTTATCAATCAATCAAATGAACTCTAAATTTCCAAATAAACTCATTTTATATTTAAAACCTCATAAATGATTTTAAATTCTCAATCTCACTTACATAATTAGTTTGATTTTTTATTTAATTAATTAAATTATTCTAAATTAATTAAATATAAATCCCCTTAAAAAATACGGGGTATTACAGCTAGGGTTTAGTGAAACCCTAAATCCTAGCCCCATAATATTATGCAACCCTCGAACTTTAGTGAAACAATGCTCCACTAGGTTCACTTTTCCTTATATAGGGTTTTTAGAATTGAACCGAAAGGGAGCCGTAAACTTATTAGGGGATAGAGTTTAGGGAGTAAGGATCGAAGTAGAAAATCGTACTCCCTTAACTCTAAACCTTAGCCCCAGAACATTATGTGACCCCCCAAATTTAGTGAAATCGTGCCCCACTGGGTATGTTTTTTAAAATTATAAATTCAGGGGTCACGTACGTGCTCGGTTATAGGGTTAAGGGTTTACGGTATCAAACCCTACTCCCTCGAACCTAAATCCTAAATCCTAAACCCTAGCTCCGGAACATTATGAAACCCCTAAACTTTAATGAAATCATGACCCACAGGGTTCAGTCCTCCCTATATAGGTTTTCAAAATAATATAAAGTATGATAACTTACCAACGAATAACTTGTAATGAATATGGACATTTATGCAATTACATCATCTCGAATCAACTTCTTGACAAGTAATTCAACATGCACACCAATAACCTTTTAAGAAAATTGATGTTAGTAGTAGGAAATTAGATTTTGTGGCATAAAAAGGTGAAGTTTGAAAATAAAAATTAAGTTTATTGTGTTATATATTTATGTATACTAATTATATGTTCAAGGAAAAAAATTCTTAGTGAGTTTCTGGCCATTTGAATTATTTAATTAATAGTGATTGAAGACTAAAGTATTGGCTTTAACAGTTAGAAAATACGATATTAGTGACCTTTATAGTAAAAAAAAATCCAAATGTGACTTTAACAGTAACTGCATGTGGATTCAATATAATTTCCCCCCTCCCCCCAAAAGTGATATTATAATGTTATAAAGGAAATTATATTGACTTTATATCCATCAAAAGAGATTGAAGTTTCTTTTATTATTCACTCAAAACCAAAATATTAAATTATTAGTAATATGAGACTAATAATGAGTTTGACACGTATCGTATAAAAGATTAGTGACCATAACTACAATCTAGATATTGGATTCAACAATTAAAACATATAACATTAGTTGCTTTAAGTCATCCCTATTCAAATTAGTGAACTCGCGAGTATATGACATGATTTCAATGTCATATTAATAAGTATGTAAATAAAATTTATTCAAACATTTTGTAATTATATGGCTTCTAATTGTCTTATTTTTCAAAATGAGTGATGCCTCTCTTCTAGTTAGATATGATCATTCTCTAGCCCAAAAATAATTGTTGAAATGATTTTAATTTTAAACAAGGAAGATTTTAGTATTATTCAATTCTAATGAACCAAAAAAGAAAATGAAATTCATGGGTAAACTTATTGCACAGTTAAGTTGTCAAAAACTTTTGAAGTTTTTTTTTCTTGTGCTATTGTGATGTGAATTTGAATGTCACATTCTTCCATTATTATTCTTTTTGTCATCTCCATTGGTCCGTTACATTTCTTGTCTCTCATATAGGGCTGCTGTTGTGGTTTCATATTATCATCAACAATATTTTCTTTCTTACCCACCTTTTTTCCATATGTTAAGCTGGACTGATATTTACAAATGTGTTAGCCCTTACCTTTACCCATTTGGCCAAAGATCTTGGTCCAACATTTTTAATCTGGGAGATTGGTTATGGGTCGATGGGTATTGCATTAATATCTATACACTTGTTTTGGGATTTCAACATTTCAATTTCTTGCTCCAACTTTTTGATTCTGTTGTTTCTCTCAACAAGTTCACAAGCCAAAATAATAATTCCTCGCAATGTTGACTATCCTTTTTTTCTTATTCATTTTTCAGTTATTCTATTTAAAGTGAATTATTTTAACTACATTAGACATCAACTTTCTCTTTATTTATCATTTTCTTCTCTCATCTTCTCAATTTCGGAAGTATTATCTTCATTCCTATTCAATATCTCTTCATTAAGATAAAAAATTCTAAAATTTAGTACTTTGCAACCATAATTCTCAGATTCCCCTCCATTCAACATCTCATTATTCAATTAATTATTTCAATATTTTTTATTCTTCAACTGCTCAATTTCCTGTAAAAGATTTTTCAACTGATTTTCATACTCACTGTAATACTCTACAACCATCGATATTATTCCCAATTTAAACACCGTTCACATCGGTAAAGGGTTTTATTTCAACTCACATCCACAAACTTGAGCCAACGGGGTTTAAACCCCTAACATATGGTGTCATAAAGCACATGCCTTACCAGTGGAGTTGAAAAGGCCTTGGTAATAGAAGAGTGCAAATCTACATATATGAACCATTACTTTCCCTCACCCAGACGATGTGGGATGTAACTTTATGACTACCAAATTAATCGTGGCACCAGTATGTTACAATTTACCCCCTTAGGGAGCCCAACATCCTCATTAAGATAAAATAAATCATCACCCAACACGTTGGCACACTTATTCCGACTGGGTACTGAATTTGATACTATTTGGTTTCAATCATTTAGAAAACCTCAACCACAATACACTTGGTTTCAATCATTTAGAAAATTTTCTACTCCCGATGTTTTTTCCACCTTGTACTACAAGAAATTCAGTTTTTGAAGTCAATCTTCCTGATAGTAATTAGAATATAGATCATACATCTCTGCAGGGTATTAATACCTCTGATAATCAAATATCTGATGGAATGTATGAGAAAAATAAGGCTGGAGAATCTCCCACACCTTCTGAAATGAACTTCACTATTTAAATGGATTTTAAAATTAACACAACTGAAATTAATAAAGAATTTTATAGGCCACGTTACGCTAATTTCCATAAATGGTATTTTTCTAAGTTCAATAATGAACAATTAAAAAAATTAGAGAGGAATTCTATAAATGGATAACATAAAATAAAATAGTTATTACCCTTGTATCTTGGTTCTATGTCCTCAAGAATAAAAATGATATTTTTAATATTGAAGAACAATATACATCCTGGAAAAACTCAAGAAGGTAAAATTATATCTTCTGTACATCCTTTGACTGAATTTTTATGTTTAAAATATTGAAATTTTAGCCAAACAAAAAATTATAAATTAGAACAAATTTGAAAAAGCTAGTGCCTAGGGTTTGTATGAAAACACCAACAATTTTAATTTCCACATTTTTTTATAAACTTTGCACCAATTTAAAATCACAAGTGTTATGTTAAATAATTTACTAATTTTAGTCTTGACATAATCATACATCTAGGTGATTGTAAGCAAGAATAAAATAAACAACAAACTACAGCATAACGATGTACGAGGAAGACCCACAGCAGGAAAAACCTCCGTTGGCCTAGCCATACAAGTGCACTACGATATAGGTCTATATACAAGGACACATAAGACTTACTCACAAACTCAACGCCTTAAAGCCTTGATGCACTTATTCTTCCTTTGTCATGTTCTTCAGAACCACTATTGGATGCGTTCCAACATCCATACAATGCATGCGTTTTCCCACATCTCGGTATCCTGCCGATCTTACTTGTCTCATGACCAGTCCCATCGTCGCACCACATAAACACGATGTCCATCACTGGGAACTCTCTTCAAAGATAAAGCAAACCACTTGGATGTATCATAAAAGATATATCAAATAAACATATGGCTGTCTGATTCTTAGATCTCAAACATTGTGTGTAAACTAGTGTTTGGGTTTGAAAAAACTTGATCATAAAAGATCACATAAACACAGAGAGCTTTTTGGAATATTTTGGGAACACAAAAAGGATGAAAAATTCTCAATTAAAACTTCTTCTCCACAACCCTATTTATACAAAGTTTTCTAAAAATGACATAAGGATGAAAAACTGAACGAAAAATCTCCATTTTTTGAAAAACTTTACTGGCGTGTTCGAACGAAGTCAGGATAGTTCGAACGATGCACCAATTCTAGTTTGAATCAAACTTCTAACAACGTTTCCAATGAAAAACTAGTGTATGCTAAAAACGGGTCGTTTAATCTTTGTTTGAAGTTTTTGGTTCTAACGAGATGCCTTAGCTCATTCGAATGACATAGCTAATGTCAATATAACGACTTGCAATTTTTTTTTCTAAAATCATTTTACAAACATTTTAAACCATTTTACAAAAACAACACCTAAAACTATATCCAGGGATCAAACATAAATATGCATTCATACCTCATTGAGATCTTTAGGATGTTGAAGATGAAACTCGCTCAAAACACGATGTTTACTTGATGTCGCTTTATTTTGGTCGCTACAGTCTTCAATAACACGTCACAGGATTGAAGGACAAATAACTCAAATCCTAAATTATGATTGAAATAAGTTTTGTCTAAGCACGAAATAAATCCAATACTTAGAAATTGACTCGTTTCGAAAATTTGTCATTAAAAATCTCCCCCTTTGGCTATTTAGGGACAAAACTCAAAATAAAAACCTACTTGGTGATCAAGCTCACTAAGACTCAATCCCCAATCCCCAAAGAAAAAAGAATAGACGCTTGACCGACATAAAAATGAATAGTAAAAGATTTCTCCCCCACATGTAAATAGTTAGATACCATTTCTTCCCCCTTTTGTTAAGAAATGGACAAAGAGTAAGGTGCAAAATAATAAACCAATTATCCACCATAATGTTAAAACATGTAAACATAAGGAAAGAAAGTATATCATGCAATGGTGTGAATCAAGCATGCAACGATAAATAATTTGGAAACATGAGTACAAATAATCCAAATTATGAACAAATGATACCAACTATGATGCAAACATTGAAGTATGGGATACCAAGATGATCATATCACATGCCAATTTGAATCAAAGATTAAAATAAGGCAAGCATGGATTAAATGAAGGCGCGAAGACTCAAAACACAAAACATATATATATATATATATATATATATATATATATATATATATATATATATATATAGGTATAAACGACCACAAAAGACATAAACACATTGACTTTACACACTCGTATAGTATCAATATGTCTAAAAAAGGGTGGTACAGAGTGAAGGAGCGCGAACTAGTAACAATAGAAAATGACCCAATCACTCAAAAATGTCCAAGTAGTTCTATTTGATTGCAATAATTTATCAACATTTGAATTAGCCTCACATGCCAAATAATGAACTCAAAAAGGACAAACAAATATAATACACACTAGCCTAATTTTTTTGATGATTCTTGAATCAATAGCATCAAAATAATTTAGCTCAACTAGGACTCTTTGTGCAAACCCATTGATCTTCAACAAAACACCCTAAAAAATAAACATGTTTTTCTCTCTTATTTTATTTTGAAGATATCTATTTTTGAAGCATCAATGCAAAAATTTTAGCCTCGCCAATATAATATTTTCTTTTGCCTCTATTTTCTTTTAGTCTCTTGGCAACGGTGTCCTTTCAAGCGAAGTATATTTCTCTTTTCGTATCCCTTTCTCGTGCACACTCATATTTTTTAATAAAAATACAAACTCACGGGCAATGGTTTTTACATGAACAATTCCCTCGTAGTATTTTTTGTATGTATATGACAAGATTATTGGAGAACACCTCACTTAGCTCAAGTGACATATGAAGTTAAAATACAAAAGATCTCTTGAAAAGTGTATGCGGAGGCATATACAAAGTAAATCCATCATGAAAATCAATTTTGAATAACTTCATACAATCATGATTAAGAAAAATCATAAGTATCGAAAATTATAATCAAATGTCCTAGTCACATGGACACACGGAAGGAAGAGGATTCAAACACACCAATATGCCACACAAAATGTGTAAAGTCAAACCACATATAAAAAAAAATCTTTTTTTAGTTTAAACATTTTTTTGAAAACGACTCAAAAGACAAACAAAATATTTTTCTATTTTTCTCAAATTGACCCCAAAAATAGAAAATAAAAATGCAAAAGATAAACATCATACAACTAGTAAAAGCATATAACATGAAGCACAAAATCTAGTGTGTGAAAAGATACAACCACAATCACTCGTAAGATATATCGTGTGAAGAATCATGTGATAACATGGGATAATCAACAAGCCTACCATTAAGTGCCTCTAAAAAGGATCTCCTAACCCACGTTGGTGTAATGTGATGATCTGGGATTTGGAGAACCTTGTTGACACAAATCTTAGACTTTCCAAGACCTTTCCTAATATCAGAAGAAAAATGCCTAAGGGGGCCTTTCTTATCGCAACGTGTACAAGTGTAGACATGAGGAATATTACTTTTTAGTTGATTATTTCTAACTTCCCTAGCAACAGTTAACTCTCTCAAAACTTTGATATTGGCTTTAGCAATGAAAGTATTTGTATCATTGAAGACAATTCCAAAATTCTCATATTTGGCTTGGACAGGGCCTAACATCTTACCTAGTTTCTTCGACCTAGATTCAAAATAAAATCTTACATAATTAGAGTCTATCATTTTCTTCTTGAACTCCATAATCCTAGACTCAAGTAAATTCTTGGACGCTTCTAACTCAAGAGAGTCCTTCTTAAAAACTTTCATCAAACCATGAAGGTTATCTCTCTCGCCCTCAACATACTCGATCTTCTCCTTATGGGTCTTCTCACGTGGCCTCGACTCTTTAATTAATTTAGCATTCTTGTTTTCCATAGAACATTCCTTTATTTTAGATTCTAAACACAATTTGGCATTGTTCAACTTCAATGACTCGGTGTACATCCCCTTAAATACCACTCGAAGCGCACTCTCTTATCCTCCTCCTCATCTTTTTCTTTTTCTTCTTTGCTTCTCCCCTGGGAATCACAAGACTGAACCTCGAAACCATTTTGCAAATCATCATCTTCTACAACGAAAGACTTTTCATTTAAGCCCACATAACTAGCCATGAACGCTGCTTAATTATGTTCAACGGGGGAATAACATTCCTCTTCTGACTCACTATTACTAAGGGTGGCACTGTAAACCTTTGATTTTTTCCACCTTCCTTATTCTAGTGGGATACTCATGAGAATAATGCCTAAAACCTTGTCATTCAAAGAACTTGTTCCGGTCATCCACCTTCTTAGGACCATCCATTTTCTTCCTATCACGGTCATTAAAGTTCTTAGGCTTCTTCTCAAAACTATTGTATTCTCTAAGCTTAAAAAATTCTTGAACTTCCTAGTAAACCTAGCTACCTCTTCAGCATTAAGCTCATTGTCACTATCGAAATCCAACACATCCTCCTTTTGAATTTTAACGCAATACCATTCTCTTTCTTTTCATCATTTTTCTTCGGAGGATACATGTTCATCTCATAGGTTTGAAGGTCACCTATAAGTTCGTGGACCCATAGTGTCGACACCACATAGGTAATCTAGGACTGTGACTTTGGCATTAAATCTTTCAGGCAACGAACTTAGGATTTTTTTCACAACTCTAGGCTCGAGAAAAAGGCTCGCCTAAGTTAAACGAGGAATTGATAATACCCAACAACCTAACATATAATTCATCAAAAGACTCATTCTCTATCATCTTAATCATATCAAACTTGATTGTCAGATTTTATAATTTGAAAACCCTAATAGTATCGGTATTCTAGTGTGTGGATTGTAAAATATCCTAAGCATCATTCGCGCTCTCGCAAGTCATAATTCTTCAACACTCTTCGGCGATCACAATGCAAAAAAATAACGTTTACACTCTTGGAATTAAAAGTCGAGGCATTATTTTTAGCTTGAACACTTTTAGAGCACCACCTTTCGGTGGGAAGAGTCCACCCAAACTCAACAAAGAATTAAATGTCCTCGTCGATCTATTAAAAAAAAATCGCATATGAATTGGGATACTTTGTCCTAGAAAATATTAGAAGCCTGGCAACGGAACTCTCCTCTCGGTTAGAATCCATGTAAACCCTAAACATGTATAAAAATAGGGATCTTCACGACAACTTAGTGTACCTACTCTGATACCAATTTGAAAAATCTAGGCCCTATGGTTTCTATGAAAACATCAACAATTTTAATTTTCATAATTTTTATAAACTATGCACTAATTTAAAACCACAAGTATTGTGTTAAATAATTTATCAATTTTTGTCTTAACCTAAACATGCCTCTAGGTGAGTGTAAGAAATATAAAATAAATAGCATACCATAACACGATGATGTACGAGAAAACCCACAGCGGGAAAAATCATGAGAGTACTAGCGACACAAATTCACTACGATATAGGTCTATATACATGGACAAATTAGATTTGCTCACAGACTTGACGCCTTCAAGTCTTGGCATGCTTTATCATCCCTTGTGACCGTTGTCATAACCACTGTTGGATGCCTTCCAACAACTTCACAACACAAGTGCTTTCCCATGTCTCAATATCCTAACGATCTTATTTGTCTTATGACTAGTCCAGCCACCGCACAACATAAACACAATGTCCACTACTGAAAACGCTCTTCAAAGATAGAGAAAACCACTTTAATGCATCACAAAAGAGGTCTCAAATAGACATATATATGTATGATTCCTGGATCTCAAACATTGGGTGTAAACTAGGGTTTGAGTTTAAAAAATCTTAATCATAAAATATTACATAAACACGGAGAGCCTTTTGGAAGAGTTTGGGAACTCAAAAAGCATGAAAAAGTCTCAATTAAAACTGCTCCTCCGCAACCCTATTTATACTAGGTTTTTCGAAAATGAGATAAGGATGAAAAACTGAATAGAAAATCCCTATTTTTTGAAAACGTGCCATCTCGTTTGAATGAAGTCAGGCTCGTTCGAACGATAAACCAAGTCTCGTTTGAACTAAACTTTTAACAACCTTTCCAATAACAAACTAGTGTAGGCTAAAAATGCGTCATTTGATCTTCGTTTGAAGTTATTGGTTCTAACGAAATGCTTTAGCTCATTTGAACGACATAGCCAATGTCGTTAGAATGACTTATAATTTTTTTCTTAAATTATCTTACAAACATTTTAAAACATTTTATGAAAACAACACCCCAAACTAAATTCATGGATCAAACATAAATATACATTCATACCTCATTAAGATCCCTCATATGTTGAAGACGAAACTCGGCTTGAAACATGATGTGTAGTCGATGTCATTTCATCTTGTCCGCTATGATATTCAATAACATGTCACTATCTTGAAGGACAAACAACTTATATCCAAACCTATAACTCAAACAAGTATTGTCCAAACACAAAATAAAGCCAATACATACAAATTGGCTCGATTAAGAAATTTGTCCTTATAAAATATTTTTTTCAGATAAAGAAGAAGATAGAGCAATGCTTAAAACATCTGATTTCCACCCCTATATAAACAAGGTAATCATACCAATCTATTTTAAAATATAATAGGAAAAGAACTTAGTCGAATAAAGAGTAACAATGATAGTATAATCAGTGAAATAAAAGAAAAAACTTGTAAAATATGACTGTGTGATAATTGATTAAATTAATTTGCAAGATTCCAATAAACCCTTATTTAATTAGGGTCTACTTTTAAATCAAATAAATTCAGCCCTTAAATATGCATCTAAATCAACCCATAAAATCTAAAGCATGCGACACAGTAAATATGCTGAGACACAGATTTCAGGAAAAAAACCCTTTCGGATAAAACCTTTATTTCACTATGAATTTATAAATCGCAACTTACAATTATATAGATAAATCTGCGATGGATCAACGCGCAGCCAACCCACAAAGACACGCAGTCTTGAACTCAGTAAGAGAATACACGCAACACCCTCCAAGGACTCGCAGTCCAATCTTCAGCAAAGAATCTTCACGCAACAAGATCCTCAATGACACGCAGCCATATGTTGTAGAGACGCACTCCACGAAAGATGAACAAAAACAAAGTGTTCTATGGGTTCCAAAAGATTCACAAAAGTATATGAGAATTTTGGTGTGAATCAAACATGAGTTTTGGGACTCAAAAATATGAAGACTAGATGTATTTGGACTCTCAAATTCGTCTATCCAAGTCTTGCAAAATAACTCCCCAGAAGTTGGCTTTTATAGAAAACGAAAAAGAGTTTTAAAAAACTTGAACTCTATCCAGCGTCAGGTACCCTGAACCGGTTCGGGTGTACCACGAACCGGTTCGCCCCCGAACCGGTTTGGCCTTCGGTTCGCAAAACTTCGCTAGTTTGGGGCTTAAAAAATGCAGCATTCACATAAGGTTTTTCTCCATTTTCCAAGGGCCATAACTTCTTCACCGTAGCTCGGATTGAGGTGCCGTTTCTTCCAATATCTTCGTGGCGATGAGCTATTTAACTTTCCAGTTGACCGGACCTCTGGATGGTGTCTGTAAAAATACCAAAATGCCCTTGAACTTCCATATCTTGCCTTCTTTCACTGTTTTGACTTCTCTTGCGTACCACTTGCATAAAGTTCCTAAAATCATAGAACGTGAAGTCGTTGAGGCAGATGTGGGACACATGATGGATATTATGAACGATTGGTTCCCATAATTTGGATTGAAGCCGTCGTGTGAGATAGTGTTGAGACATGCCAAATGTAGCGGCGTACGACATACAAAAATGTAACATGTTGGACATGAGAAAAATGTCCTTACAAATCTTCCCCTATGTCTATACCGGTACATACATAAAAAATCCGAATTATCAAATTAAAAAATTGCCTATAAAAATATACCCTTCCATGAAGCCAAAACTGGAAAGATACAAATGAATAAGTCTTCATCGTTTGTTCTTCAAATCTTCAAAATCTCAAATCTTTTCTCATCAGAGTGTGTAACATATGATCATCAATGCAATACCTATACACATGAGATAAAGCAAATACCACGTGACGTATCGAGTTTGAAATGAGATAAACATAGATACCAATTTATGAGAAAAGCATAAGTCAAATCTCAAAAACTCGCCCAAAATTCAAACTCCCCCATAAAATGATAATTCTTTCTCCCTCTTTTTATTATGTCCCCAAATAGACAAATGCGAAGAATAAATCAAACAAGAAAAGTCGGGGTGTTACGGTATTAAAAACAAAGGGATAAAATAAATGGCAAACGTGCTCATGCAAGGAGATGCTCAAAAGATCTTCACAAACTATTTTTGATTTTTCAAAATTTTCGTACAAAAATAAGATACAAAGTTGAAAAAAATGATACAAAAATCACACCATGGAATTAAACTCAAACAACCAGGTCATGGAAACAGAATGAATGGGTGTGAACACATTTGATAGGTAAATCAAATCAATCAACCATATTTGCACGATGCGTATGTGTACCCCTAACGAATGAACATCAAAAGTATCCTTAGGTGGAAAAATTATTGAATTTAGATGACATCGTCTTATGCAAATCAACAGATCAAAGTCAAAGTGATTTCCACCCCAATAACGTCCAAAACTATGTAGCGCGTTTTTAAAATTTTCAAGGACGTGCAAACCCGTTTTAAAATCTTCAACCAAACTCCCTCATATATATTTTCTTTTAGAGGTAATCTAAATTTTCAAACATTGGAGAATTGGTGCAAAAACCTAATTGGTCCATTTTTGGCATGAATTTCTTTTTATTGCCTTTAAATTTTTTCGGGCTCTTTTAAACCTCTTTGGACCCCGGATAATAAAATTCCTCTATTTTTTAGGTCCAATTTAACGGTGGCTTAGTATTCCCAAAGGCAACAAGAACCTTTCGGATCCCTTCCCCGTTTTCAAATAAAGCACACAAACTCACAAAACGGTTCTTACATACACAACTTTCTTATTAAGTTTTATCGCGCTTGATTCGTTTTAAGGACATGATTGAAGTGAAAACACCCAACCAACATGTGATAAGACAAGCACAATAATCAAATAAATCCGTGCATGTGTGCAATAAAGGAAACATGAGTCAAACATGCAGGAAGTAACACTTAATTACATCTTAATGACTCCAAACATTATAAAGCGCATGGATGAATTGACCTATTATCTCAAAACACTATCAAATAATCACATGAATAAATGGAATGATGTTGTGACTCGGTCATCCTAAGTGTCCATCCATAAAAGGTGCAAACAAAAAATAAAAATCTTTTTGAATTTTTCAAAAATTTAAAAACAAAAATCTATACAAAAAGTACATGTCACAATGCTAGCAAAAATATATCAAGAAGCACAACTAGCGTATGACAAACATGTAAACACAATCATCTATATGATATGGAAAGAGAAGAATCATGTGCAAGCAAACGAGAATTAACTTGTCTAAAATCTAGTGCCTCTAAAAGTGATTTCCTAACGCAAATAGATGTGAAACGTCGTGTAGTGGATTTGTGAACCACGGGAACACTAGACATAGACTTCCTAGGACATTTTCCAAGATCGAAACAAAATCTCCTAAGGTGACCTTTCCTACCACAATATGAACATGTGTAAACGGGTGGAACGACACCTATGGGTTGACATTTTCTAACATCCTGAAAATTGGTTGACCCTCTAAAATAAATAATGGTTTTGGCTTTAGCATTAGAAGCATGAGAACAAGATGAGCCATTACCATCACTAGCAAACCTATTTGAGTCTATCAAATCATTTTTTAATTTCAAAATTTTTGACTCAAGCAAAGAATTAGACTCTTCCAAATTAAGGGACGCCTTTTTCAAGTTTTCAATAATTCCTAAAAGCGTATCTCTCTCTCCCTCAATTAAAAAAAACTTTTCCTAAGAGTCTTTTCATGTGCCGTAAAATCATCGATTAATTTTTTATCCTCGACGACACAAACGGGAATCCTAGAATTTTTAAGTCCTCTAATTCCTTCTCTAAAACAAGGACTCTGTCATCACTCTTCTTTTTGGCAATTTTCAAAGAATCAAAATCAATACACAAATTACCAAAATGCTCACGACAAATATTACTTTGAGTTTGAAACGCTTGCAAATATTCAATCTTACTTTCAAAGAGAGAATTTTCTTTTTCCAAAACATTAATTCTTTTGCAAAGTTTCAAATTCAAACTTTTTAATTTTTCAACACGGTCGTGAACTTTTTCAAAAATAGGCTCCTCATTAAATGGGCGTTCCATTGAAAAATTATGATTTTTCACAAAACTGATTTAAAAAAAAAAATCAATATCACATGGTTTTAGGGAAAATAGGAATACGCGATAAATTAGCGTAACCCGCTTTGATACCAATTTGACGACGTGAGAAGTCAAATTGTATACAAAAAAAATCCTTGAAAAATCAGGATCACGCGATACATTAGCGTAACCCGCTCTGATACCAATTTGTAAAATATGACTGTGTGATAATTGATTAAATTAATTCACAAGATTCCAATAAACCCTTATTTAATTAGGGTCTACTTTTAAATCAAATAAATTCATCCCTTAAACATGCATCTAAATCAACCCATCAAATATAAAACATGCGACACAGTAAATATGCCGAGACATAGATTTCAGGAAAAAATCCCTTTTGGGTAAAACCTTTATTTCACTATGAATTTATAAATCGCAACTTACAATTATATAGAGAAATCTGCAATGGATCAACGCACAGCCAACCCATAAAGACACGAAGTCTTGAACTCAGCAAGAGAATACACGCAACACCCTCAAAGGACTCGCAGTCCAATCTTCAGCAAAGAATCTTCACGCAGCAAGATCCTCAATGACACGTAGCCATATGTTGTAGAGACGCACTCCACGAAAGATGAACAAAAATAAAGTGTTCTATGGGTTCCAAAAGATTCACAAAGTATATAAGAATTTTGGTGTGAATCAAACATGAGTTTTGGGACTCAAAAATATGAAGACTAGATGTATTTGGACTCTCAAATTCGTCTCTCCAAGTCTTGCAAAATAACTCTCCCGAAGTTGGCTTTTATAGGAAAGCAAAAAGAGTTTTAAAAAACTTGAACTCTATCCAGCGTCAGGTACCCCGAACCGGTTCGAGTGTACCGCGAACTGGTTCCCCCCCCCCCCCGAACCGGTTTGGCCTTCGGTTTGCAAAACTTCGCTGGTTTGGGGCTTAAAAAATGCAGCATTCATATAAGGTTTTTCTCCATTTTCCAAGGGCCATAACTTCTTCACCGTAGCTCGGATTGAGGTGCCGTTTCTTCCAGTATCTTCGTGGCGGCGAGCTATTCAACATTCTAATTGACCGGACCTATAGATGGTGTCTGTAAAAACACCAAAATGCCGTTGAACTTCCATATCTTTCCCCCTTTCACTGTTTTGACTTCCCTTGGGTACCACTTGCATAAAGTCCCTAAAATCATGGAACGTAAAGTCGTTGAGGCAGATGTGGGACACATGATGGATATTATGAATGATTAATTCCCAGAATTCGGATTGAGGCCGTCGTGTGAGATCGTGTTGAGACATGCCAAATGTAGCGGCGTACGATATACAAAAATGTAACATGTTGGACATGAGAAAAATATCCTTACAAATGTTAGTTATCAACAAAATTGATATATTATAAATAACATCTCAGTCCCGTACTATAATTGATAATGTCCTTACAAAACTTACAAAACTTATTCTCATATACATCTCACTCCCGTACTATAATTTTTTTGGTTATACGATTTTCTTCCACTGACAAAAGAAATGAGTTTCTGAATAAGATTGGAATTAACCCTAAAAATCTGGGATGTTATGTCTACAGTTTGGCATATTAATAAGCTTGGCTGGTTACAACTATACAAAGAAAATAGGGCTTGAGCTTTAATCTTTTCAAAACTCCTTTTATCCGTACACACCAAAGCTAATCCCATGTGACTTAACCTTTTTTTTATGTGACTTGGACCGGTCTACACAGTTACACATCAGCCTTTGGGACCGCAAAAACCTTTTTTTAATCTCAATCGCTTTTCCTTGCAGATCCATACGCCGAAGCTCTTTTCTACTATAATTGGACCAATCGGACACATCATCTTAACCAAACCACTTTTTTGATCGGTGCCCCTTTATGAGATATCCACACCATCCTTAAGCTTTGTTCTTGTTTCGTCAACGTTGATATGACTTGGCTCATGTGGTTTAGTACCATATGTTGGGGATTTACATTTTGGCTTCTCAAGACGAGTTATAGATTTAGCAAGAGTAAAAATGAGAGAGTCTGAAACTTGCACAGAGAAGGTTTATTTCCTACAAAAATCTATTTTTTACATAATCTTTTACCACTCAATAAGTTTCTTTTGATTTCAAAAAAATCCATTTATGAATCTTCCCTCATTTCAATATGAAATATAAACTATATATATATATATATAATAATTATGTAAATCTGAAAATGATTTTAACGTGTGTATATGTCATATTTTATATACCTTATATATAATCTGAAATATAAACTTTATATTTTTATTAATTAACCAAATTCAAAAATAAAGTTTATTTTATCTCTCATGTTTCTAATCTGATTATGTTTTCATACAATGTTATTATCCACACACACACACACATAATTGTACACTTACTAACTCATTTTTTGCAGAGTATACGAAGCAATGTTCAAGCACACTTTTATGACCTCATTTCAAGGGTTCTCTTTCAAGCTTCCAACAACTCTATTTTTTGAGAAGACAAAAATCAGTTTTGGTACACCTTCATCTCAAGAAATCTGGAGCATTTAATGCATTCAAGATTTGTGTCTAACAACTAGTTTTGGGACTACATTCGAAGACATATTTAGGCATTCAAAGTTTTGAAGATAAAAATACATCAACAAAAGAGCAAACATTTTCATATTCAGCTCATACACCAACCAGGATCGAGAACATTGATTATTCTACTACTATTCAAGTCATTTGAAAATAAAGAGCAAATAAATTTATATTTTTCTATTACACAAGGAAGAGCTATTCAAGTGAATATCAATCAAGTGTTCAATACAAGAAGAAGAGCAACTAAGATTCCATTCAACTATTAATCAAGAGAAAACTTAAGCCAGACATCATATATATTTAAATTCTTATTGGGAGATAAACTCATATCAAAATTTGTATCATTTGAGAGTTTTATCTTTGCACAAATATTGTTATAATATTTAAAAATTATGAGTAGCTCGGTTTAAGCTACTCGGGTTATAAACGGTGAGTGGTTTCTACCTATAATTGGACCACGACTTTGAAGCCCGAATTTAGTTTCAAGTGGTTGTACAGGTAGCTCAATTTTATCTACTCGGATGCACACGGTGATTTTATCTTACCCATAAGTAGATCACGGTAGTGAAGCACAAGGAGATAGAAGCTCTAGGCGCATGGACGTAGGCCGAATTTTGACCGAACCACGTTAAATCTCGGTGTCATTTATTCTCTACACTTTATTTACTTTATTATTTTTGTGCTTGCTTAATATTATTTATTTCAGTATTTATACAAGCAAACAATTTAATTTCAAAAATTGGTAAAATATTTTAAAGTCAAAATAATTTTTCAAAGAAAATAATTAAAGTCAAATTTTTATTTATTTAAAATACAAAAAATATTTATTTAATTTTTAAGGAAATATCGTCTGTAATTAAACTAGTTTAATTGATTAGTATTATTTAAACCCAAAAATTATTATTTTATTCTTAAAGATTTATCAATCTCAAATTTTTTAAGTGTTATAAATTAATATTTTTTGATATTTTAATTTGACCCAAAAAAATTTCAAAATCCCAATTCACCCCCATCTCAGGTATTTTTTAGGCAACAATATTTTCTTAAAAGAAAATAAATTGAATTTTCTTACAAAAGAGATTTCTTATCTAACAATATCTCAAAAGGTAGATCAACCAATGGTTAAACAAAAAAAATATTATCATCAACAATTAGTTAATAACTGAAGTTTGTAGTGATGTTGTGAATTCTTTTTGAAAAAGAAAGACACATATCATTTCTCTTCCTTATGGAAAAGATTTTAGTGAAAAATCTATTCCTACAAAAGCTAGACCCAGTCAATGAAGACTGATTATCGAGAACTTTGTAAACAGGAAATTCGAAAACTTTTGGATAAAAATTGATATCTAAAAGTTACTTCTCATGGAGTTGCACAACTTTTTCTGTAAATAAAGCTTCTCAGAAGCTTTATTTGAAAAAATGAAACTTTTCAAATGAAACTTTTAGGCCATAATTTAGATTTTTAAACTAATATTAGATTTTTAGGCCATAATTTAGTGAAGGAAAAATTCTCCCCATTGATGAAAGCATTGAATTGATTATAAATTTCCTGATGAATTAAAGAAAAAATCTTAATCATAAAGATTTATTGGGAGTCTCAATTATAATGGAGACTATTATAAAAATCTCGCAACATATGCTGTAATTTGATACAAAATATTAACAAAAAATCTTTCTCCCTCGATAAATGAATACATTAAAGTTTTCCAGAAAATAAAATTAAAGGTTAAACAACTACCTTGTCTTCCTATTGTAAATCCACATTTTTTCAAAATTGTTGAAACATATGCCTCAGACATAGGATATGGAGGTATCTTAAAACAAATTAATTCTAAGAATAAAAAGGAAGAATAAATTCATTTTACTTCTGGCACATGGAAAGATGCTGAAAAAACTATTTTACTATTAAGAAAGAAATTCTTTCAATTGTGAAATGTATTTCTAAATTCCAAGATGGGTTGTTAAACCAATGTTTTTTTTTACTAAGAATTGACCGTAGTGCTGCAAAACAAGTTTTGCAAAAAAAAATGTTAAAAATATTATTTCGAAACAATTTTTTTTCAATATGGCATGCTAATTTGTCTGCATTTGATTTTGATATCGATCATATTAAAGGTGAAAATAATTCACGTCCTGATTTTCTAACTCGAATTTTTTTGCATAATAAATGAGTGGCCCTTCTAGGGGTCATGGTCGTGGTAATTCTTAATGACTTAGAAATATAATACTCGTGGATGAAGAACATTATCATCCTCTGCTAATCTTGCAACAATTTCTCAGAATACAAGCTGAGAAAAATAAAGGAAAAAATTATTCCAGGTGACTAGAAATTCCAAAACCACCATTGACATATTGTAGAAACCTGTTCAAAATTTATTCTTAATATAACGAATATTAAGATAATTTCGTTTCACAGTAAAGAAAATAAACAATGGTTGCCTGATCCATGGGAAATTAAGTCCCAATATTTTGATACGCAAAATTGTGCGGAACCAGATGGTAAACATTGATACATATATGAAGCAATACTTACAAAGAACTATTTTGTGGTAATTTCCCACACCTATAAACAATAGGATAATTAAAAAACTCCTATCCAATACAATAAGGCTACAATAAGTAAATTTATCTCTGTCAGAGAATTGAGAATTAACCCAAATAAATCTCGACATTTTACCTCAATAGAGGGGGTATCCATAATTTTTGGGATCATATAAATGCTTGACTTATGCATTTTACTATGAAAACCCTGAACATAAGCACACTTGGTTCATTAAATAATGTCCTCGATGAATCAGAACTGACTACCCTGGATGAGTGTTCCAATGGTGGGATAAAATTAGTCCTAATATGGAGATTTTTCTAAAGAAAATTCTAAGAAAAATTTATTCATTACATGGATGCAATTTCATCCAAATGTAAGAGGGAGATATAATCTCCCCATAGGGTTTATAACCCTTTTATATTTCTCTGAATTTGGAATCCCCTAGATTTAGAAATAGGATCCGCAATTTGAACACAACCTATTAAAAGTTCCAATTCTTTAGATAATTTTCTCATATAGGACCGATATGTCTAATTCTTAGACAATCTCCTTAATTAAGAAAAAAAGTAAAATTCTACACTGATCAAATTCCAAAAATTGCTCCTCCTTTAGAACAGATAGGTTCAAATCCAATTGAAGTCCTTAAGTAAAAAATAAGGCAATCTTTTTCGAAATTATCCGAATAATAAATTATGGTCCAAGTTATGTGAAATATGAAATCTCAATTTATGTTTGTCTTTTCTCAACCTCAACCTACATCCAAATCACTTGATGATGTATCCATGACATCTAAAACTAATCCATTCAAATATCTTGCTGGGGAATCTCAAGATCCAAATATGAATATGGAAGACTTCGACCTTGAGGATAATGTCCCTTCCATCGCAGATTATTGGGATGCTATGATTTCTTAGGACCAAATGAAGAAGAAGGAAATCTTTGGCCTAATTATAAATTAAAAATGGCATAATTATATCTATTACTTTAATAAAAGTAATGGAAAACTTCAATCATAAATAGTGGACCCCGCGATTCTCAATCGGAATAATACTTTGATAATGTAGAGGGTCCCACTTTCAAATCACTCATCAATCAGCCTCACAAAAGGACAAGCCATGTGTGCCACAACCAAATATGACCCACAATCTATTATCCGACGTAAGGCGATAAGGCAAGAGGCTCAACACTGAATAATGGTAGGCCCCACATAAGACCCATAGGAATAAACTATTTCTTTTCTTTGTATATTTGAGGGAGCTCTGGCCCTTTGTTCGAGCATAATATCTCTTCTCCTCTCTCTGTACACTTTTTTTACTCCTTAGCTTTCAGACATGTCTCCGACCACTATTCCGACACCTTCTTTTGTAAGTTTTAATTTTTCTTATTGTAATATATTGTTTATAATACCATAGGTTTATTTTAATTATAGTACGATCCTCCCCTAATAGTTTTTAAATGGGGGCCAAACATACGATAGTTTTCAAATGGGTGCCAAAACCCAAATGGGTATAACTAGTAGGGGCCAAAATCCAAATAACCCTTTTTATTATGTGTATCAAGATATTTGATGAAATCATATGAGAATAACATTGCAACTCTTAATTTGTTGATTTGCAAAGTTAAGGTTTATAATTAGCAATTATTGTAGTTTTTTTGTTCTCCAGTCGTTCTAGATACTCCTTTCGTATATGTAATAGGACAATTAAATCGAGATAGAAAGAAGTCAATAATGTGATTGTATTCCATTTCAATTAACAATGAAATTAAAAATACTTGATGTATGTTTGCTAGAGCTCACTCGAATAAGGAAAATGCAAATTTCAGCTTTAATCTCGTGTTTGTTTATTTCAGCCGCGTTGATGATTTTTAGAGAGTTTTGTAGATTTCAGTCACGTTTTTTGATTTCTGTGAATTGAAGAACGAGAATCGATCAGACCAATACGAGTAATTGGTGTTTGAGGGGTAAAGTTGTCGTTGTACAAATAAAAAAAGATATTGTTATGATTTTAGGGACCAAGCGTGGGTTGTGGGAAACATGTGAACAAATCATGTATTAATATTTGTGTTAGGGACTAAATGGGTTAAATTTCTCAATTTTATCATGTTGAATTTCATTAACAGTGAGATTTAGTAATGTAATGATAATGAATTAACGAGTCTAATTGAGTCTGTTAACGAGTAAATGTGCCGATCATTATACAAATCAAAACGATTTATTATCTTAATATATAATAATGAGTGAATACGACACGACCTGTTAAGATATTAAAAAAACAAATATAATTTTTGTAAACACATAAAAAGACCTCGCGTAAACACGAAATCAATAGAAACACATAACCCATGCTTTATAATATCTTGTACCTATCATTATTGAGTTTTTCATTAATACTCTACATCAAGCACATAAAAGCGGATATCCTTGCCTTTATAAAATCATTCCAGTTGTTCTAATACTAGAACGAACTGGTCTTACATTATATAAATCGTTACAATACAAAAATCTACTTTGACATTGTGAGAAATCAAAGAATAAGATTCAAACAAATTTAAAAATAATGCTACAAAAGTCAAATCACTAGAAGACACCTGCACCGGTGAGATTTGTGAAAAAGAAATCTAAGAGAACTGCTGAACATATTTTAGTTCTCACTTGTTATGAGATTGATTTTTTCCGAAGAGCTGCTGAGCATCTATCGAAAAGCTTCCCAATTTCAAAGGCCTAGCCAAGCTAAGTCGAGAGTTGACGAAAAAACATATATTCTCACTTACCAAAAAGATATTAAAAAATATGCATTTGCTGTATTGAAATGCCATATTTTCCCTTGTTTGTAAGCGTTAAGTAGGAATAAAAAAGGAATGATCTTAAAACAAAAATACTTGTGCTCCTATATCTTACCATCAGATTGAAAGGCAAAACCTTCTATAAATAAATACTCCTAAATTTGGGACAGAAGGTTTCATCTATTTTTCTCCCTTTTATTTATTTCCTTTTTCTAATATTTCCTACCAGGAAGACCACCAAAGAAATGCATTGGTTGACCTAGCTGGGTCGACCACGGCACCTTATACGGGCACATATCTCTTCCCAACATCTCATAAATCAAAGATAATTTCTCTTCCTATAACACAGCTTCTGATAACTCGAAGGGTCACTTTCTACTCTATATTAAGAAACACTTTCTACGTACCACTATAAAAGCACATGTTACATGTAAACAACATTCCCTTAAAAACTTATCTAGTTAGTCACCACCAATGGAGTCCCAAAATTCACATCCCGAAAATCCACTGGAAACCGCCAATCGAACCACCACCTCTGGCCGCCCAACCACCATCCCTGAAAAACTGAAAAACAATTTGCTTTTTCGATCAAAATGGGCCGAGCTCAACGGTGCAATGGGGGACTTGGGCACATTCATCCCAATAATTTTGGCCTTGGCACTAGCCAAGGACCTTAATTTAGGTACCACACTAATATTTACTGGAGTCTACAACATTGTAACAGGGGCCCTCTATGGTGTCCCAATGCCGGTCCAACCCATGAAGTCCATAGCCGCGGTGACCATAGCCAACCCAGAGTTTGGGTTGCCCGAGGCCATGGCAGCTGGAATTTGCACCGGGGGGATTTTATTGTTATTGGGCGTAACGGGCCTAATGAAACTTGCGTATAAGCTCATCCCATTACCCGTCGTTAGGGGGATTCAACTAGCCCAAGGCCTATCGTTTGCCATGACCGCGGTCAAGTACATTCGAAACGAACAAAATTTTTCAAGCTCAAAATCTGGTGGGAATAGGCATTGGTTGGGTTTGGATGGATTAATTTTAGCACTTGTTTGTGCGTGTTTTATCATAATTGTTAACGGCGCGGGTGATGAGAATGAGGGAGGAGAGATAAATTATAATTTGGGTAGCAATGAAGAAACCGTGACACGTAAGAGGAGATTAAGGTTGAGAAGAATCGTAGCCTCTATTCCTTCAGCTTTTATTATCTTTTTATTGGGTGTTATTTTGGCATTTATAAGAGGGCCTGAAGTGGTGAAGAAGTTCAAATTTAGGCCATCTTCTATGGAAGTTATGAAAATATCTAAGCATGCATGGAAAGAAGGGTTTATTAAGGGGACAGTCCCTCAATTGCCCTTGTCAATCCTAAATTCTGTAATCGCGGTTTGTAAATTGTCGGCGGATCTTTTTCCAGGCCATGGGGCCTCAGCTACATCTGTTTCTGTGACGGTTGGGCTTATGAACCTAGTGGGCTGCTGGTTTGGGGCTTGGCCATGTTGTCATGGGGCAGGTGGGCTGGCAGGGCAGTACAAGTTTGGTGGGAGGAGTGGTGGGTGTGTGGCCCTACTTGGTGTGGCTAAGTTAGGATTGGGCTTGGTTTTGGGGAGCTCTTTGTTGAGGATTTTAGACCAGTTTCCTGTTGGGCTATTGGGGATTCTCTTATTGTTTGCTGGGGTTGAGCTAGCAATGTGTTCAAGGGATATGGGCTCTAAAGAGGAATCATTTGTGATGATTCTCTGTACTGCAGTCTCCCTCGTGGGCTCGAGCGCCGCGATTGGGTTCGTGTGTGGACTCATTGTGCATTTGATACTTATGCTCAGGAAATTAGGTAATGGGCAATCCTTTTCGACTATTTGGTTACATGAAAACCTATAAAATATGTTTTCACCTATCTTGTGTCTAGTAAATATAAATCTTGATGTATTTTTACTTTGTGTTATTTTGTTGTTTGCACCAATTACAATATTGTTCTTTTATTTGTGTCCAATCGACTGGTTCATCGGAGGAATTGGCTAGTTTTGTTTCCCAATGGTTTGTAAGATTATTTATCAATTTTCATTTTACACTCTTATCTAATTTTGAAAAATTCATATGATATTGAATTTTGTCTATCTGTTTCCTTTTGTAAGCCTATGGGGTGAGGCTATTTCACCCTGTTTTATCTTAATAAAATTTTAGCCTGGGAGTGTTAGGGGGTAGGCGTACGGGATGTTATGCCTAAATCCTTTCATGAAATCAATTTATGCTTTTGTTTTAAATGAAAAGAAATTATATCTTATGTCTAATTTTATAGTCTTATTTTCTTTTTGGCATGTCCCAAAATTCGTCGTCTTAGTCTTAGTTACTTATTTGAAGAGTTAACCTTTGAAAATATGAAGTATGATATTAAAGGTTTAGAGGGATTAATTTTGGAAACACAAATTGGGACCAAAACACATTCGCAAAATAAGTTCTTTTCGTAGTATAACCACTGTAAAAAAGAGCACAACACGAAGCCATAATTAGCACATACTCGATCAAAGGTATTATGGGAAGTTTCTCATAATTTTTAATTATTAAAACCAATGGGCGAGAAAATATGTGTGGTCATGCAAAATTTGAAAAAACTCATTTTTATGTAGAAAGTTACTTCTTTATCTAGTCTTTTCCTTAGCGCATAACAGGAAAAAAAGGGAGAAATGCATCTATTAAAGTATCGTGCTACACTTCATAAATAATGCAAAACTATATATTTGTGTACTAATTATTTAATATGATTGACTCTTGCCTTAATATGAATATTTTGTCATTTTTTATTGGAACAAATTCAAAAGATGCATTTGGAGGTGAAAGGCAAACATGACTAACCTTAATCAACAAATTACGACCTTTTCGATTTTAAAACATAAATTTTAAAACTGAGAGAAATTGTCTGACCATAATTGTAGATGCCATAAATATATACCAAAACTCTTTGATTGTAGGAAGACATTACAATACACACACACACACACACACACACACACACACACACACAGAGCGAGAGAGAGATACACACACTCTAAGAGAGAAATAAAATAAGAACAAAAATCACATATTGATTCGATGATAACTATTTTAGTAAGTTTTACAAGACATAAATTATATTATGATCTTGAAAAATATACATTGGTCCTTAACGTATGTGTAAACATAAAAAATTAAGAATACGTAATTAAAACTTAATCATGGATCTATATATTTGATTCCTTAATTAATTACTTATTCATCTAATTATTCTTTAAACATGTATCTGTTATGTTATAGATGTCCAATTTTAGGATCTTGGTTCAACGTGAGTGTTACAGATACATGAATATATAAAAGATCAAGCTTTTGTACCATAATCTATCTTAAATGGGAATTGATACTTGCAAAAGACTTCTCATCTCCAATTAAAATTTCACACATGAGGCTTGGTGTTTCTCTCCCTTAACTTTATTTCGTTATGTAAGTGTATATGTATACTCAAAGTGCTCTATAGGATTTAATTGTCTAAATTACTTGCCAAAATATTTTTTGACTCTTTGTCCAAGAGGTCACCGGAAAGATTCATCAACTTCAACCTATATCATTCATGCTAAACATCCAATACACCATTGAGGAAAGATATATTTGACTTAGCGGACTTAGATACACTCCCATGGTTGATTATTTTTTCACAAATTTTAAACTTGATTAAAACCGACCTTTTTGGATGTGTGGATACATTGTTAAATACATTATGAAATATACTCTTCATATAGAAAAACTATTTTCTTAAAAATTTCATCTTTTTCTGTGCATTTTAAGTGTGTTATAGGTTGAGAACAAACACACTCATAATTTTTTTCCAAAATAACATTCCAACATAGGAAGGCAAAAACATGACAAAATCCCTGGAAAACAGCGCAAGCTTCTCGTTGCAGAGAAAGTTTTGTTCCCCACAACAAATATATTTTCGCTGCTATAAGTCCATCATGAAAAAGCCATGGCTATTTATGCAACCTGAATTCGCCTCAGGATCGCCGTAGTGATTGTAACACCTTTGCCCGAGATTTGTACCTTATTCCTTGTAATTTATATGTCTTTGGGACATAAATTGTATATTATGGATGGTTATTGAATTTGAACTATCCTTGTGGCCTTCGTGCATGTCAAATTGGGGTTTTAATGGCTCAAATTTAATATAGAGGATTTTTGCGATCGTACGAACGAAGTGAAGTTGTCGTTTGAACGAGAAAAGGTCTGTCGTTCGAACGAGGTTCGAACTACCTTCTAACGCATAGGTTTCGAACGATTTCCCTCGCTCTTTGGAATCTCGTTGGAACACTCACGTTCAAACGATTTACACCGTCATTTGAACGAGGGGTAGTTTCCCTTTCGAACGAGGTGAATTCTTTACCCTATTTTAGTCCACGAATTGCCTTCTTTATTACCTCGTTCGAACTCTTGTTCGAACGAGAGGGGATCTCGTTCGAATGAGGTACAAAGTCGTTCTAACGAGACGTCAAAAATTTGGATTTTCTGCACATTTTAATGTGCTGTCATGACATGGGGCATTGGATTTGCTGAGTTGTCAAGTTCCTAATGACTCAAATCAAAACATGGGTTTAACCCTTGGTTGATGGATTAAGTGTTGGAGGGCTTAAATAGAGGTTAGGGGGTTGGAGAGGCCATTTCCATCGTATTTTTGGAGCTCTCTCACTCTCTCTAATGCTACACTCTCCCATTTCTCACCCATTTCAAGTCTAGTTGAAGAAGTAGTTGGGTAGAAGAAGCCATTTTTGGGTCTTTCTTAAAGAAGATGGAGCTTTCTTGGAGCTTTGGAGTTTTTAGGAGCTTTCAAGTCATTCCCTTTAAGTTTCTCCTCTTCAAATCAGTGGTAGGGTTTTTCTCTAACTGTTTTCAAGATTAAAAGCTATTAGGTTGCATACTAGAAGGGTTTATTTCTGAAATAATATTTTTTAGTATGTTTATTTAAGGGTTTCTTGCAAAAAATGGGATTTTTGAGAAAACTAAGTTAAAAATGGCTTGTGATGAATAAATGGTATTTAAATCTTGAAAAATGAGTAAATAAGCATAATCATACATTCCTATGTTAATATCATGTTGAGTTCCATATTCAAGGGGTTTCTAGGCTTGAAATCCTCTAAAAAATGCCTAAAATGTTGTAGTATTTTATATAAGGACTTATAGACATGATGTGTGGAATTAAAAATGGGTTTCTTGATGGAATAAAGAAGCTGAAAAAATCATCCCTAAGTATGTTGTAAAATCATGGTAAAAATGAAGGAGAAATGATATTTAATACAACATATGTGTATAAGGTTAAAGTAGACATTTGGTAAAAAAGCTCTTTTTGATATTAAATGTATTTCTTGAAAAGAAATGGGATTTTCTTGGAGAAAAGGGAAAAATGTATGATTTTTGGACATAAAATCACAAAAGGTGATTTTGAATGTAAAATGACGATTTATAATGCCATGATGGAAGAAATATGTTTTTCATAAGGTTTCGGGGAATGAAGGGTAAAATGATAATTTTGATAAAATTAGAGGGTCCTAGCGGTTGTACTTCCTCATTTGACCTTGTCGGTCGATTTTGTGAAAAACGGGTAAATGAACGAAATGGCTTGAAAAAGGTGAAAGTAACGGAATAATGTGGGCACTGGTAAAATGTTAAAATACATTAATCCGGACTCAGATGAGATCGAAAAATAATAAAGAAGGGCCAGGAGCCCTAGGGTGAAAGACCCAAAATCACTGGCCAGAGCATATGGTATCATAGCCGGCGGTGTGGAGCCTATTAAAGTATGCGGATATTTGGAGGATTTCGAAAAAGATAATGAAAATGGTGTGAAATTGGTTGTGCTTAAGGGATATAAATAAGACAACCGAATGATAAGGATAAAATAGATACTAAGGAATAAAATATGATTAAATAGTCTCTAGACCCGGTAAGGGTGGTATAAAATAGTTAAGTGTGAGTATGAGCATATTGCTCGGGTGCATTGCATAGTAGTTGCATTAATATTGGCTAATGATAAGCGTTTTAGAATTATTAAAATACATGTTATACGTATATTATTTTTATAAAAACCGTATAGCTTAATATTTCCCACTTTGCTGAGCGTTCGCTCACCCCTACTTTTTTATATTAAAACCCCCACCCCACCCCAGGTACATCGAATATGAATATTGGCAAGGACGTCGGTAAGTCCCTCGAGGGTAATAGTCGTCGTTAGATGCTCGATCGCCATATTTAAAACTTGGGTTTAATAACATTTGATTTGGGATATTCTAGACTACTTTTATTCGGGCCTTGGGCCAAGTGTTGTAATAATATAGGGACAAATATGCTTTATTTCTTATTTATTCTGCATTGACGGGTTCAACGGATTTTTATAAATAAGCCTTGTTGATCAACCTAATTACTTCAGGTGGTCACTTGTTTCCTCAATTAAAATCGACAATTAAATCCTTATAAAATGGTGTAATTAAAGGATTTTTCTTAATTATTAAAATTAGACTTTCCCCCTCCCTCTTTAACTCCTTGACTCGGTGCGTGTTGACCCAACAGTGACCCGAACTTGGTTTGGGGTGTTACAGTGATGCTTTTCTTCGCTGTAGTAGAGCTGTTGTGAAGTATGCATATTGCACTTTTTATGTATATTTTTTCAAAGATCCCATTGGGAAGCATTTCTAGGAAATTGTTTTGGCTTAAACGTACTTATACTTGACTACTTGAGACCATGAGTTTGTGACACCTAATCTATAAGCCTCCTAAGTGTTCCGTTACTTCTGAATATACAAAAATATATGTCAAAGACTCTTCCAAACCGAGGGGGAGAGAGAGATAAGAAAAATCATTTTACAAATCAGACCCAATCTAAATTTGGGAGTATATTTTTCGTCCATCTTCTTTGTTATTCAAGCCATAACGTTAAGCTTTCTTTTTGAGAAAACTTTAGGGAAATTTTGTGTACTCATCTTTTTTGGTCAAATCTGTTTTAACTAAAACTTTTGTTCATGAGTATGTATTTTCTTTACTAATGCTTGAAAAACATTTTGTGAGATTTAAAGTACCATATCACTTCCACACACCAAATCAACCAATATGATTCCCTCACACATCCTTGGTGTAGCTTTTGTGGTTGCATGAAGGTTCCAACCTTGGAACAAAAGGTTTCTACAACTTTAAAGAATACTTTTCTGACAAAGGATATTTGAAGACATTGGTCACGGACCAAAATCGGTGGAGGTTATGTAGCATGCTTCAGCCGTTGGCACTTTCTTCTAAAAATATGGTGTGAAAGAGTGTCTAGAGAAAGTTGTGTAAGTGTCTCACATTTTTCTTTTATAAAAATCAACCACAATACATTTTTTTTTTCATTTCTGCCCGACACTTTCGTACGTCTAGTTTTGTGATATTACTTTTTTCCACATTTTTAATCATTGCCTTATATTAAGAAGATAAAATTTGGATTGTAAACTTAGTAAAATATTTTGGTCACATAGATTTTAGGATTGTTTTACCCTATTGCAATAATAAATAAACTTCATTTTTCACAAATTATGTTAATTAATTTTTATTTGAGTAGTTACCATTGAGAGGCACACTCTTAACTAGTATTAGAGCGGGTCTCCCTTATTTTAGGTGTTAAAACCTAGAGTAACTCCTTTTTGTGTTCAATGAATGGAAGTTAAAGTCTCCGGCCTCCTCCATTTAATGGTAACAACTATTTAAATTGGCAAGACTGTATGGACGCATAGTTAACGTCTATTGATGATAGAATATATAATAATGTTTTATTGGTATGGAAGTGTCCCATTGTTATTGTTAACGAGGTCTCCGTAGAGAAAGTTAGAACTAGTTGGAATGAGAATGATTTTCAGGAGAGTGGGAGGAATATGAATGGACTTCACACTATTTTTAGTTGTGTGTCCGCTACTGAGTTTAGATGTAGTTCTACTTGTACAACGTCTAAAGGGGCATGGGATATTTTGTAAACTACCTAAGAAGGAACCTCCACTATAAAGCATTCTAAGATTCAATGGTTAATCCACCGTTTTGAACTTCTTACCTCGAAGGATAATGAAGCTTTTAATGAGTTTTATGTCGAGATAAATGACATAGTCACATGGCATTTACTTTAGGGAAGTCCATTACCGAGGACATTATCAATGATAAAATCCTAAGGTCCATACCATATAGGTTATATGGAAAAGTATATTCCATTGATGAAGTTAGAGACATACTCAAAATGTCCACGCAAGTAGATGAGTTAGTTGGTTCACTTCAAGCCTATGAGGCGAATTTGATGTATCGCCAATGAGTGCCCTCCAAAGATAAGAAGATAGCTTTTAAGGATAAGACTCACACGACACCTCCTAGTTATTCCCTTTTTGTTGGTGATGAGGATTTATCCTTCATTATGAAAACGTTTTCCAAGACATGGCAAAAGCAATTTTAACCTAATGGCGCTCCCAAACATTATCCGCCTAGGTTTGAAGTTGGTTAAGGAAGTGGAGAAAAGAAAGTTGATCTCCAAAACCAATTACATGTTTTACTTGTGGTGGTTGAGGACATATTTCCAAGCAATGTCCCTCAGATTTGAGGTAAGAGACTGTTAAAAATTCTTATTAAGTCACTTTGAGTGATGGCGATTCGGACTTGGAAGACAACTCTCAAGAAAGTAAATATGTCACTTTTATGACAAGAGAGAAGTTTAATGAGTTAGATGATTTAGATGATTTTGATGTTACTCACCCGATTATGGGAGATATGATTACTTGAAACACCTCTTTGATAATTACTGAGGAAGAGGAAGAGGAAGATGATCTTCAAGCCGAGTATGTGAAGCTTTGCGAGGAGTCTATTGAACTCAAAAAGAAAAACATTCAAATCTCCACCATGCTTATAAACATTGAAAATCAAAGGTTTATGGTGAGTGAGAGTAGTTTGAACAATGTGGATGCACAAAAGGTGGGGGTGGAAAACCACATTTAAAAGGAAGTACCAATAACTTTCTTCGTCTTGACATTTAATTCCTAAGTAAATAATTTTATGAGAGTGAAAAATCTAGGATATAATTGGAGAACAAAATCTCTTTTCTCGAGATCGAATTATTATCCGCATCCACTTTGAAGTTAGATTTGGCGAATAGGTCTCATAAGTTAAATAGGATTCTTTATGAACCCAAATAATATTACAAAGATAAACGTGGTTTAGGTTTTCTGGATGGTAAAAGTTCTTGTTCTAGCCAAACTATCTTTGGATCTAATTTCTTTTTACCATCTACCTTTGGCGAATCCTCTTCTAGTGACATATCCAAAAAGGACCAAAGGAAGGTGAAGTTTGTGTCCTCTCATTTTAATAAGGAAGGAAACTTAAAAGAGTTTTTCTTTAAGTTGAAAAAGCAATTACTCAAGTGCCCCATTGATACCATAGAGACAAAACCCTATAAGTGTACCCATTTCCATAAGCTAGGTCATCTTAGAGAGTTTTGTATTTTTCTTCAACCCTCTTTAACTTTGGGAAGTTTTAAGAGTGAAGGGGTGTTGATAAATAAGGGAAGAAGAAAAAGGAATTCCCTCAAAAGGTTACTAAGGGAAAGGCAATTAAGGTTGATCCTCCTAAGAAGGTCTCTAAATCTGAAACTTCAACTATCAATATAAGTTGGATTAATATACATGTCATTGATAGAGCCGAGTTACAAGCGTTAAGAGATAGTGCTAAAGCGAACTCTCCACCCTCTAATAAGTAGAGTTAGGATTATTTCATGTGCTATAAAGTGTTTGGTTTATGCTTCTTGATAGGCATCTTCTCATGGATTCTATATTTTTAGGTGATGTTTTTTGTGTTGTTCATACCAAAAGATTTATTTTTGCCTTGTACAATATTGGCCTTCTATGTTTGTAGGTGTACATTTATCACATGCACTTTATTTATACCTACATGCCTAGTTATTGTACAAATGGTTTTATTTACGACATCTGTACTCCACGCTAAGAATTTTATATCTTGAAAAGCCTTAGTAAATTAAGTTTACTATTTTAGATTATTTGTCATAATCATGTACTTTACACCGCACAATAACTTGATCAATTTCCATGCAAAATATAATTAATGGCTTTGTTTTCTAATTCTACAGGAAATTAAAAGTTTATGCGATGTTTTGAAAAAGGGTATCATTTTAGATCCTTTATCTATGAGAGATTTTATCATCATGGTTGTAGTTTAAAAGAAATGAAATATTATTCAAATTCATGAGTGATGATATGGTTAGGGCTATAACTTTGGGATTGAGAATGTGAAATCAAAAGTATTTTCCAGTATAAAGATTTTTATGATGATAGATACAAAGGATATATGACATAACTTCAATAATTTGTCTCTAGTCACTACACCAAAATGGCCAAATTGTCACCTTTCAGCCGGTCACCCTTGTCAAGGTCATTGACCGTGACAAAAAACACGCGTTTTATGTCACGGTCATTGACCTTGACACGACCGTGACAAAGAATTGTCACGGTCATTGACCGTGACAAGGCAGTGACAAATTTACTTGTCACGGTCGTTGACCGTGACAATTCTTTAAATACTTGTCACGGTCAATGACCTTGACACGACCGTGACAATGTTCGCAGCAAAAACCCTTTCCCCCTTCTTTTTTCCCTCCCGCCGTTCCCACCCCCTCTCTCTCTCTCGACGCTGCTCTCTCTCTCTCTCTACTTTCAGGTTTAATTCTCTCTCTCTCTCTCTCTCTTCCATTTATATATATGTGTGTATGTGTGTATATATGTGCGTGTGTGTGTGCGTGTGTGGGGGGTGGGGCAGGGTGGGGGTAGGGGTGGGGCAGGGTGGGGGTAGGGGGTTAAAAATATAAATAAATAAGTAATTTTCTATAAATTGTCAAAAATCATATCCAAAAATGTAAATGTAAATAATATCCAAAAATAATATCCAAAAATGTAAATGTAAATAATATCCAAAAATAATATCCAATTAGTCTATGTTGTTGAAAAATTTGATCAAATTGGTGAGCTCTTCATATTTTAAAAATGTTGTTTTTATTCCTATTTAACTTTTCTTTCTATACATCCCTAATTATATTTAAAGTTTAATAAAATAGGAGTTATAGAAAGAAAAGTGGGGTTTCCATAATCTTACTTTGTCACAATTAATTTATATGCCTCAAAGTTATTTTATCACTCTTAGTTTATATTTGTGATAATACTTTATTAAAGATTTTTATGGGAACTTGTTATACTAGAACTTAGATGAACACTAAGTGATGAAAATAGTCCTTAAAATTGAAAATTAAATAAAGTTTATAAAAGTAAAGATGCTGGTAATACATCAAAGATAAATTAATAACAAAACGTGTTCAAGTGTATAACAAGAAAGAAAATGTGCTATTTAGATTGGGTAAAATTCTTAAAGTAATGTTAAGGGACTAAAAGATCAAAGACAACTGGCCAGTAAGTCACGGACCGAAAAATTTATGACGGGTGATGAAAGCCCGTAAACATGTTGGGGTGGGGGTGGGGTGGGGTGGGGGTGGGGTATGATTTATAAAAAGCACAAAACAATAGTAGAAATTCAATACCTGAAATTAACATTGAAAGACTTTATTAAAGACTTTATATCCATCAAATAAAATTTCAGGTATTGAATTAACCCATGAATTTATTTTTGTATTTGAATTAACCCATGAATTTATTTTTGTATTTGAATTAACCCATTATATGAAACATACTTGAAATTAAATATAGTGCGCATAGATACTAGCCTTCTAGTTCTTATGCGTACGCATTCAATAGCCCTTAGACCCGTTCGAGAGTCATTAACCCTGTAATGAGATCTCTCGAATTGTCCCGTTTGGACAGTTTGAGACTGTATAATTTCTGTATAATATTCTTATTGGCTTAAAGTTGTTACTTTTGGAGGAAGTTCTGCAGTCGTATCTTAATGTTCTCTGGGTACATACTAGATTGACAAGTGTGACTGTTATTTCAATGGACCAATTGAAATAACACTCACACCTGCCAATCTACGTCGTGTACTTGGAGAACTAAGGGGATATGCTGTCGAGTTTTTTTCAAATCGTAACAATGTGCATGAGCTGTTAAGTATATTACAGAAAAATGCAGTCTTGAATGGGATAGGACCACTTACCCTTTAATAGGATAATTAAATGATGGGATAATTAAATAAAACATACTATAAATCTAAGTTTTGTTTACCTTTAATAGGTGTTTAGTTGTGGTAGCTGTTATGGGATATCCGAAATACAAAGAGTGGATGGGTGAGACTAATAGAATGGGGGATGTGTTTCGCAGAGGTGCTAACGAATTTGTGAAATATGCAAAGAGATGTCGTAATGATGAAGAGTTTTCGTGTCCGTGTGCTAGGTGTAAGAATGGTAAGGTGTTTGAGTGGAAAACAGTTGAACTACATTTGTTAAGATCGGGTATGCAAGATAGTTATCGATTTTGGAGTTTTCACGGTGAATTGAAAGTTCCTTTTGTCCCCGACCAACCTTCACAACAACCTTCAACAAGTAGAATAGATGTAGAAGGGGACGACGTAGATCATAATATGTTAGAGGATTTAGTTGATGATGCGTACGAAGTTTATGAAGCTGAGGAGAATGAGGTTACTGATGATGTAGAAGATTCAAGTGCTCGTGAAGATAACACGATAAAACTTGACGATGACTACCAAAGTTTAAAATTTAAGGCGACCCAACCGTTATACTCTGGTTGTGAGAAAGATCAAACAACTTTACATGCCATGGTTGGTTTGAACAATTTGAAGACGCAGTACGGTTTGTCTGGCAATAGCGTGACGGGAATTCTGAAATGGGTGAAGGGCTTATTACCCAAGGTGAATACACTTTCAAATAGCTATCCTGTTATGAAGAACAGATTGAAAGTTTTGGGAATGAAGTATAAATCGATTCATGCTTGTGTGTATGACTGCATACTATACCGAAAGGAGTATGAAAATCTCGATCGTTGTCCGGTATGCGATGAACCTAGATATGTCCAATCTACTAGTAAGGAAGGCACAAGCTCAAAAGTGCCTCAAAAAGTATTAAAATATTTTTCCGTTGGGCCTAGATTAAAGCGATTTTTCACAGTATCATGGATTGCAGAGGCAATGACTTGGCATGCTAGGGCAGAAGTAGGGGGTAATATCATGCGTCATCCTATTGATTCTACTGCCTGGCGGAGGATGAATTTTGAGTATCCCGATTTTGCTCGAGAACAACGCAACATTCGTTTGGCTATATCAACAGATGGTTTCAATCCATTTGGAAATCTAAGCACCAATCAGAGTGTATGGCCAATGATCCTAGCCCCACTCAACCTCCCTCCTTCACAGTGTATGAGACTTGAATTTTCGATGATGGCTTTGTTGATACCTGGGCCAAAGGCACCAAGTGATGACCTTGATATCTACCTGTCTCCTTTGGTAGAAGAATTAAATGAGTTGTGGGAAGAGGGTGTGCAATCATTTGACTCTTTTAGAAAAGAAGAGTTTACGCTGAAAGCTATGTTGATGTGGGCAATTCATGATTTTCCAGCTTATGGGACATTATCCGGATGTGTAGTACATGGTTATTTGGGGTGTCCTATTTGTGGAGAGGAGACTGAATCTCTTCGTCTATCCTATAGCTTAAAAAATGTATACCATTGCCACAGGAGGTTTTTACCCCCAGCTCATAGTTTCAGATTTGAGAAAGGTTACAATTTTTTATTGGGCGGAGTTGAACATAGGCTACCGCCGAGATAACTTTCGGGTTCAGAAATTGAAAGTAAATCTTCTGAATGTGGCCCAAATATGCCAGGTAAGAATCCCAAATTTAAGAATGTCAAGCATAAGAAGACCCCAACTGGGAATGAAACTGAGATAAGAAAGGCATGGTCTCGGAGGTCAATTTTATTTGACTTGCCTTATTGGAAGAATAACCCGGTGCGCCATATATTGGATGTGATGCATGCAGAGAATAACTTCGCTGAACATATTGTGGGTACTTGCCTTGGGGGGAGTCATTCGAAGGATGGAGAAAATGCACGAAAAGACCTTAAAACGTTAAAACTTAAGCCACAACTATGGTTGAAAGAAGATAGTAGGGGAAGGATAATAATTTCCCCTGGTGCGTTTACTTTGACGAGTGGGGAAAGGAAGGTGCTTCTAGACACACTATATAATTTGAAGGGCCCATCTACTTTTTCGTCCAACTTGCAAAGGATTGTGAATTATGCTACTCATGATTTACATAAGTGTAAGTCCCACGATTGGCATGTGATCATGCAATTGGTTCCTCTATTGTTTAAGCACTGTTTCTCCAAGCACAAGGATTTGCGTAGGGCTATTATGCAAATTAGTATTACCTTCTCCCTCTTGTGTGAGAAGGTAGTGAATCGAGAACACATAGTGGCCGCAAAATTGGCTGTGAACGAAGCGATTTTTGTATTGGAGAAGTACTTTCCTCCAGCATTCTTTGACATAAGTGTTCACTTGTTGGTACACATATGCGACGAGGCAAGAATATGTCAATAATACGCGATATATTGCAGGATCAATTGCAGAGGAATACATCACCGTGGAGTCATCAATATATACTCGGGAATATATGCCTGACTCGACCAGCGTTGATGACACTGATGAGTTTGTCGATGATGGTGGTAATGTGATGGGAAAACGAGTGAAATTAACGAGTTTGCAACATGAACAAGTAGCTCGTTATCTATTTGACACACATGAAGGTGTCGAAGAATGAAAAAAGTAAGTTTCGAATATTATAATGTTTAACATTATTTTAGATTATTTTATACATGATTAATTTTGTAATATGCAGTAAATATGAAGCCTGTGAGAACAATAAAAGATGAAAAACAATGGTATAATCAGACAGCGAATTTAGGCTATGGTTGACACAAGAGGTAATTATAATGAAAACAGTCGTTATATAACGTTACATTACACTCAAATTTTACCACTAATATAATTAATTTATCTATATTCTCAGCTCCTAAAGATGGGTGATGCGACATCAAGGCTTGCTCGTCTAGCCACTGGACCCTTGTTCGTGGCACAAGAGTACAAAAAGTATCGATTGAACGGTTACATTTTCGGCGCTAAAGTGTACGAGGAAAGTACAAATGTACAGAACTCGGAAATTTCATACAAGGCTCTTACTTTCTTTCGAGTGAGCGCAAAAGATAAAAACCTCGTTGAAGCTGAAATGACTTACTATGGTGTAATCCAAAATATATTTGAATTGGATTATATAAGCTTCAAAGAGGTTGTATTTTACTGTGAATGTGTAAGAGTTGAGGATAAAAATGCTTGTAAAGTTGATCCTGTCACCAATTTGATCATGGTTGACTTGTCCAAGTTGAAGAGCAACGACCACGTGAGCGATGAGCCGTTTGTTTGTGCATTTCAAAAGGTTAATCAAGTGTTTTACTCGGAGTATATCAACAACGAGCCGTGGTCAATTGTCCAACACGCGCCAAGGCGTCTAAATAGTAGTGTGGATGACTTGGCTCCTCCTACCGAATATCAATCCATTTTTGATGATAACCTGAATTTGAAACAATTTTTCAATTTGTAATAAATATTTCAATTTGTACCGAAACATCCATTTTTAATGCTTTTAATTCATCTGCACTTTATCATTTTCACTCTTGTGTAGTGTGCGTGTGTGGAGAGGAGATTAATACATAAATATTCCAACTACATCTAAGTTTTGTTTATACTAATCCATGAATATACGCTTCTTACCTTTATTAGTTGGAAGGAGGTGCCATATGAACGCAAGTTAGCTGTTTGAGTGACACTACAAGTAATGTATTTATATTTATATGTCAATTTCGATTTCGATTTCAATTACGATTTATATTTATCTATATTTGAGGGGCGGATACTAATTTTACTTTATTTAAATTCAGGGGACAGGGAGTGGACCTATACTTATGTGGCTATTCGGACGAGAAGGGAAGGATAAGGAGGTGTCCCCGAGCGTCGCGGTACAAAATCTCTTTTCCATGCAAATAGTTTGTAGATTTGAGATAATTGATGGTGATGTTGTTTCTTCTTAAATAGTTTCTATTTTGAATATATATTTGCATTATCTTTAGTTTGTTTGGATATATGATGTTTGGAACAGGTACAACGTTGCTATAACAGGTACAAATATACTGCTGGGCAGTGGCAGTGGCCATACTGCACAACAGATTTTTTTTAAATTCTTCCCAGAATTGTCACGGTCATTGACCGTGACAAGTCCTTGACAAATCTTATCACGGACTTGTCATGGTCAATGACCGTGACAATTTTTTTTAAAAAGGGTCACGGCTTTGTCACGGTTACCAACTGTGATAAACGTGTCACGGTCATTGATCGCGATACGACCGTGACACAAAACGCGAGTTTTGTGTCAAGGTCAATGACCGTGACACGACCGTGACAAAAAAAGTTGTCTCGCCTCTAAATGTCACGGTCATTGACCTTGACAAGTTGGATTTGTCAAGGTCAATGACCTTGACAATTCGGCAGATTTAGTGTAGTGAGTGTTATTGATATTAAAAGATGCATTCAAAACATTATAAGACCTATCTCCAGGATTATAGCAATTAAGTGATCAAGAACCTCAAGGGAATCATCCAAAGAATATGCCATAATCAAAGTGTTTAAGCAATCCAAATAAAGACCACTATATACCATTCGTGACCTGAGAAGAATCAAGCATGCATATTGATTTGAAGAATAACAAAGACAAAACTTGATCATCATCCACACCCAAAAAACGAGCCCATTCCCAGATGTTCATAATCCAAGGAACCAAATGAATATCCATGCATTCTCAACCACTAAAAGTTCAACCATAAAGAAACACTTAGTCCATGGTAGGATCAAACTAGCGGTATAAGTGCAATTCAAGCATCTCTAATCAAGAATGAAGAAAATATTATTTCATCCAATCATATAAGTAAAGCTCTTGATTAACATATTCAAACCAGAAGTGACATCATATGTTCCATACATATTAGAGAAATGATCAAACTCCATATGACCTTCTCAGGGATTTGAAGAACTTTATGAATGATTATAATAATGTAAATGAACTTATATGATCTTTTATTTCCCGAATCTAACCCACCTAAACCTTCCCAAAATATGGAACAATGTTAAAACAACCTGAGCATCAATCTAGAGAGTTTTAGTCAACTTAGAGTCGACTCATATTACCTATTTGGGACTCACTCAACTTGTACGAAAACCTACTGTTGGGTGAGGAATTTAAGTTTACTCAAAGTAATTCGAGTCAACTCAAAGTGTGTAAATGGATAAAATTCCAACGTCTAGTTTTAAAATTATAAGTTCCAAAAGCCCCGGAATTTACCAGAATACCCTCCAACAACTCGTTTCTTCTTGAGCTTATAAATAGAACTTCAAAGCTTCATTACAAACCACCATGGTAATCCTAATATTATGTGGTCCTAACTTGAGTTTCAAACCCAAATCTCTATTGAACCAAAAACTCTATTGAAGCAAACTTCAAACCCAAAAAACCCATTTGAAGCAAAGCTCTAAAGTCCAAACTCTCTTTAGCCAAACTCCAAACCCAATACCTTTTTGATTTAAATATTGAAATCTCACAGCATTTGTTCTATGAAACAAAACCCAATATCAAACCATTGAGATTTATAGAAAGAGAAATTAATACCCATTTCAAAAGAGCAAAGCTGTAAACCCCAAAACCCACTTGAGCTTCAAAGTGATTTAAACCTAAAATCTCTCTTGAACCAAGATATCCAAAATATCAATTGTACTTATAGATTAAAACTCCAATCTCCTAAGATAAGATCGAAACCCAAATACCCATTTGAACAACATACTTGTGATTACTTGTTTGTTTACATTTATAGTGAGAAAAATTAAACCTATTTCATATTTGTTCTTAGTAAAGCCACTTTACTTTACGTTTTCGTAACAAATTTTACTGTTGCTACTTATGGTGAACTTCATTCTATCTTTACAACCCGTAGTTCCGTAGTTGCTGCGAGTCAAGGCTTAATAAGACCTTAGGCTCTTGTGTGTATCGCTTGGGAAAGGACGGGTATAGTTCCCTTGTAGGTTGTGGTTGCAAGGTGTTATAATTCCTTGTGAGGTTTTGGTTACGCTTTAGTGAACTGGAGATAGTGAAGTTTCCCGAGTACCGACTCGAGCGTGGACGTAGGTAAGATTGAACCACATTAAAACCTCGGTTTGCATAATTTTTTTAAAACCTATCTCCTCACTTATTCTATTTACATTCATAATTTACTTTAATATGCTTAATACTTTTATTTCTTGAATGTGAATGTGAATGTGTGTGGATGCAAGACAACAATTAAAAAGGAAATCATTTTATCATCCTACTAAGAAAATGTTTTAATAAAGTTGGTAAAATATAAAATGATTTATGAAAATAAATAAATAAATTTTAATTTGTAAAAAATTAAATAAATGTCATAATCCCAATTCACCCCCCCTTCTTGGGATAATTTTTGGGACACCATCGAGAATTACCTTTTGTTGGCAAAAGTTCCCAACTTTTTGTAATGAATGAGCGAAAGCCTCCACGTGCAAAATTTCTTTAAAGATCGTTGTCTCAAAGATTTTTGTTTATTCAGAATTGAGTAACATCAAGTATATAAGACTTAAAAGGTTTTAATCATAAATCTCTACACGGGGAAGAAAAAAGTGGTAATTGAAAATTTAATGTTTTTCAAGGAAAAATGAGGCTTTCTTTTTATTGCATAACGCCAAAATTTTCAAAGGTGAGTTCAAACATTAATCTTCATTCTTGATTTTACCGATTAATGCTAATGTTATTCACTTTTATATCAAGGAGTTATGCCTTTGAATCAATCTATCTTTTATGGCTTTAAATTGACCTTAGGCATTTGAATGTTGTATCATTCTTTGTGTAGAGTATTTGACATAACCAAGCACCATAGTATCATCTTTTGAAAGCTTGTTTGATCATAATAATGGTAATTTTTGCTAGGAATAAAATGTATCTGTTGTGGCACCCCGCCTAATTAAATACCGGGTGATCAGTCCTTTATTAAATTAAAGTAAAGTATCCGGTTGGTTCATTCTTAGCATCACTGCCGAAAAATAATTTCTTTATTTATCACCTAATAAATAATTAAGCTAAGTGTCAAAATATTTAATTTTATTAATTCAATTCCAATGATCATACTAGATAAACCATTCACTATTCTAAAGAACATAATAGTAATAGGTGCTAACCATCCAACTGAATTAAATAAACTGGAGTAAACATTCCAGTGAAAATATCTCAAACCAAGAATAAATAATAATCACAAATCCAATGCAACTAAATGATGAAACCAAAAGAGTACAATATCTCTCTGAATAAAATAAAAGATGGAAATGGGCGACACGTGCCCTATATGAAGTGACTGAGAATGAGACTGAGATGATCAAGATGAAGCGTCTAAATGCGAAGACCCGTAACTCCCACACCAGCTGCAGCACGTCTATCGGTCCAACGGTCTAAGCTTGGTGTCCCTGTGGCTGGACACCTGATACAATATATATATACAAGAGGGAGATAAGAGATGACAATAAATGGGTTAGAGCCCGATAGTTATAATTTTAAAGGCTGTTTAACAAGTATTTAAATGCTTACTAGAAGATACTCCATACATGTTAGTTGTGTTACCCTCACTTGAGAATTCTCACCTCTCAACTAGTGTGCACGCCTAACTATTCTAGTTAATTATTCTACACCCATTCTCCTCTCATCAAACCCTATTCACGTTTTGTATAATTATAATATATACATGATCAAATTTCTGAATTTAACATCAGGTGTGTATATATATATATATATACGGCCTTAAGTTCTCAAACATTTAAGTCATTAAATATCATCATTCAATTTCTTTCTTCTTACAAATACAGTAGGTGAATCCCGAGTATATATATATTTATCACTAAGGATGTATATACTAATAAGGCACCCAAACTAAATTATGGTGCAGGCATACTCTGCTATCAAGTCCCTGTACCTCTTGTACAAATAAGGGAAATACTAGTTCGGATCCACTCTCGAATTGTATTAACACAAAATGCACATATTGGAGGCGAAGCATAGTTCCAAGTCACTAAGAGGTCAGCACATACCCTAACGTCTCTGAGGACTGTCTGTACTATCATTATCCAATAGCCTGTACCAAGGATTCTATGTTCTAGGGTACAAGTCAATATTCCCCCAATGGGCACACTGAATAAGATTGTCCCGGTGTGGAAACCTCCGTGATAGCAAGTAGAGCGGGTATGATTCAACACAGATTTTCATATAATAAATATACATACACTCATATATATATATATATACATTATTCAGATAGGTATACCCATGACCCATAATATATTTTAACCATACATGTCACGTAACACCCGAATCCTACGTATAATTAGTTCATCCTTTTTCTCATTATCGCAAGTTCCCAAGTACTTCTCGACCCTCGAAGTGTATCATTTTGATATGTATAATACCAGTAGATGTACATTCTATATGGCACTGTCCCAAGTTCATTAACTTGCACAACGCCCAATTTATCATACACACACACACACGATCATAACCCATTTTATACACTCGTGACCCTACCTTGAATTCTCACTTAAAGTCGCCCTACCCAAACCCTAACCACAACCCTACTGGTCCTTCCCAAGTCCCATTATGGTAAATAAATTATGTATAAGGGTTTCCATAAAGAGGCGTTGGGTTAATCATGAAAAAGGTAACAAGTTTCAAATTCCAGGAGGGGTTCGATCGATCGAAGGGAAGGGTCGATCGATAAGATATTGCCCAGATTCTTCAAATTTAAGCCTACGGGTTTCAACCAAATTTATCCTCAAAACCTCTATTAAATCAACCCAATCCCCCAACCAAACATCGCAAACATTATAGTAATAGGCATGAACTATTTCAACGTAAAAACTACAATCAATCCTTAAGGAATCATCATTCAATGGGGCAATTTAAGATTTTTAACTCAAACCCTAATTCTGCATGATTTTTCAAGAACTTAAATATTTTTCCAGATTTCTTCCTCTAATATCATTACAAATTCTTGGTTTAAACTCTACACATGATAAGGAATTCAGCCTTCATAGATTCTCCTTAAACATGCGAATTTATTCTTCCAAAACATAAAAACCTTCATGAAAATAGGCGATTATTCTTCATACTCTAACATGGATGTATTATCAATTCAAGAACATAAAGATAGTTACTTGCCTCAAAGTTGCAGGTTTGCTCCAATGAATTTAAGTGGTATGGTAATGATCCTCTTCTTTCGATCTTTGCTTTGGTGGTGGTGGAGGTGCAAAATGGGTGGTTCTTGGCCTTGAACACCATGTAAAGCTCTCTCCTTCTTCTTCCTATGTCTTCCCTCACTTTTTGATTATGATAACCCTAATTACCTCGACACACCATATGATATAGCCTTAATAATTTCGTAATTAAATAAGGCCCGCCCTCTCGAGATGCCGGTTAGGCCTAAAATAGTCCCAGACTCAAACTAAACCCCGGGTGCACTTTTCTGACTATCTTGACCCTTTCGGATATATTGGCGTGCTCTAATGACCTAGAATTAATTTACTTTTTATTCCATTTAATTATTCCCGACGCGACTGACATGCGCACCCCGACTTAATTTTCATAAATTGTCGTATTCACCACTCGTGATAATTTTATAAAATCATAATCATGTGTAAAGTCATAATCATATATATTACTTTTAATCAGCAAGTAATATTCAACATAAATAACATATTACTTTACTCATGAGTAATATTTAAATCCGGATTAATTTTCAATTATCTCATAATTAATTCTAATTAATCCCATTTTAAAAGTATTAAAAATACAAGGTGTTGTATCCGTTTCTAACACGAGAATATCATTGAGTGTATTTAAATATGTATTTTTTTCCCTAAAATATTTCTCTGGTTAGTGCCGCGACCTAGCATTGCTAGTGCTTTGCCGAATCGATGGCCACGACCAGCGATGGTCTCTATCGCCATAGCAATGGCACTGGGTCTTAAAAGTTTCCCAAATAATTTTTCTGCAACTTTTGCCCTCTTTTACATCTCAAAACCCTTTCACGTGAAACCTCCATACCTTCCTCCAAAATTAATGACATGGAATTTATTTTTAGGAGTTCTCATCCTCTATCCAGTGTTCAATCATTATCCTCGTAAGTTCATTATTCCCAGATTTCTTGATTTATTCTCTTTCTAGTTTAGGGCTTGGAGATAGTTGATTTAAATAGGTTGTTTATGATTTTTGTATATGATTGATAAGTTTATTTGTATTGAGATAAGAATTATTATTTTAGAGTAGATTTTTCATGTGTATAGCCTTGCTTTACATATTTTGGGGGTTGTCTACTCTTGTGTCTTGTATGTGTTGGAGTTAACGAATGTTTGGCCTTTTTCCATTCATGAGACTCTTTATCATATTTTAGTATAGGATCCTTGGTATATATTTTGATATTCCCTTTCTCATAGGATTTATGTGCTTCTTTGTATTGGTGTGTTTGATTTTCAGGCTATTTCCATGGCTTCAAAGTCTCGTTCACATGCCTTGACTTCCCTCTCCACTCGTTCTAGATTTAATGACTTTTTCTAAACGATCCGTGCTTTGGGAAAGGTTTATAGATTTGGGTTTCATTTATGAAACATGGGTTCCTTACTTTTTGGAACCTAGAAAATGGAAAGGAGTTTGTTCTCATATCAGACTGTGTTACCCCAATTTGTTTAGAGAATTTTATTTTGCTCTCATGGAAGGTGAAGATGTTTTTAGTATGGGAGTTTTCTCAGCGAAAGTTAGGGGATTTGAAGTGAAGATATCTACTGAGTGGATAAGCAACCACTATAGTGTCCCAAAATATTAAAAACCTAATTATCCATATAATTGGAATGATGGCATACCGTCTTATCAAGCGGTGATTAGATTTTTGAGAGACAACCATTGTTAGTCTTGGACTGGTAATAATTTTTCTTAAGCATATCTTGCTAAGAATTTTTATGTTCTTAATATGGTTATATCTTATTCCTTTTACCTACCTGGAACCTTTATTATGTCTCTTTTAACCATGCATACTTGTTGTATGCTATTGGTTTTGGGGATCAATATATGCGGAATAAAAAATTTCATCCATGGATCTTCGGTTAATTAAATACGGGAAAATGGTAAAACTAGAAAATAGGCTTGAAGAAAAAACCCGAGGTTTAGAACACAATAACTTTGCGAATTCGGCTGTAACCCGATGGGGAGAAAAATATTTGTTGATGATGGGGCTACCTTTTTTTGAATCTCCAAAACCTGGTTTAAAGCTTTTGAATTCTAGGATCTTCTAGTGTATGATCTTCCCCATTGTTACGTAGTTAGGTGGACACCTTTTGAGATGAAAACCTTTTCTTATGAAAGAGATACGGTGGTCTCTCTCTAGCTCTCTTCATGAAAACGTGAATAATGTTTTTTTTCACACCTCTCAAACCCTAATATGATCAATAATGAATTAAAACCCCTTCCCACAACTTTATACACAAGTATAAAAGGTGGGCTTATGCTAATATGGGTTCTTTGAGAGTTTGAGCCTAACTACTTGGATATATGGACTACACTAGGGACTCAAGAGAAATAATTAAATTGGCTTCAAATAAATACTCAAAAATACCTAATTATAATTACCATAATTTATTTTCTTTCTTTATTAATCATAATTAATTCCACTAAATAATTATAACTGCACTCCAATTTAGTTATATCAGAAATCCTCAGATATAATAAGGTTTTATTTACAAAGTTGATTATGGTAAATAATATGATTCCCCACATTAAGCTTACGATACCCGCTTGTTCAAGTCAATTTGCGGTTAATCGACTTTAACAAAAATCCAATCAATTTTCTTAATTCTCAGGCTTAACTTATTTTTCTACCTCCACTGGATTATAAATAATCCACTGATCAGGTTTACTAGTGGAATTTTTTTTATAAGTCAATCAAGGGGTATCACAATCCAAGGTATCCTGGGATGTGGATTCCTCTGAATTAAGATCTCAAACCTACTAACATAATTATCTCCTAATATGCGGGGAAATTTTTATTCAATTTAATATTGAATCGCACCTGTAACGATAAAAGCGACAACTACGTAAGCATCCCAATCTTCTTAATTTTCGGAATTAAGAATCTATGCACCCTTTGCAAATGGTGTGAGATTTCTTGAATCTAATCTAGATAATTCTTAGACTTAAATCTCACAGGTGGTTCCATTCAATACATTCCTGGGATGTACCGATCACAATCCTTTATTGAACTATCTCACAAGTTCCTGAACCATCACCGATTCCTCATAGTTTGAGATAAACTACTACGATTTTATTACAACTATTCCAATAGGATGTCAAGTTCCTATCTAGGTTGTGAGCATTTCAATAGTGCCAGAATCGAAATTCCAATCTCCTCGTGATCAACCCTACTGAGCTCAATTAACCTACATTAATATGAAACAATATATTTGAATAAGTATAAATCATTCTCACAAACTTAATTCTCATTTCAAATTGAATAAAACAATAAAAAAATTTAATTTATAATAAAATGTTTTACACATGATTTTATGAATAACCCCCAACAATCTCCCACTTAGTCTTAAAATCATGTGGCCATGCACTTGACTCGGATTCCTTTTACGTGATTGTCAAAAGTCCTAGCTGGTAGTAAAAGGATCCTCCATGTTGTCCTCAGGTGCAATCTTGATCATAATATTATTATCGACTCCTTTCGATCTCTCTAACTAGGTGAAACTTACACTGAGTGTGCTAAACCCTTTTATAGGTTACGGGTTCTCTCAAACTTTCAATCGTACCTCTACGAACACTAAAAGTGTAATAAATAATTGCACTTTGAAAGAACCTCACTCATCTTACTTTGGAAATAACCTAGTCATATAGCCTCTTTAGTTGCCTCCGATGTAATAATAACTTTGGCCTCCTTGGTGGAGTAAGAAATCTAAGATTGCATCACACTCCTCCAACTTAAAACTCAACCTCTGTGGTAAACACATATTCCGAGGTAGTAAACTTGGAATCCTTATATGACTGAAGACCTAGTCATTGTGCCTAAAAGGTATAAGACTACTAGACAAAAATCTGTTGACCATGCCGGAGGCATAACCTATTTTGGTCTTTGCACACAATACAAATCATTCATTAGACTGCCTGTGACACCACACCTATTTTAATCACAGTTGATCAATCCTTTATCAAAATAAAACAGGATTCTCATATGGTTCATTCTCAGCATCACTATCGAAAACCAAATTAATTACTAATAACCTATTAGGCCCGACGACAAATTTTAAACTTTCCAATCTTTTACTTAAGCGCACAATTAATCCATCCACATAACTAATATAAACATTAATTGAAATGAATAAAAAAATAACCGATAACTCTCGGTAAAACATTAATACAACCATATCGAATATGCGTAAACGAAAATGCGGAAGAATAAAATAAAATAAATGACAACAGTTGGGCAACATGCCCAAATATGACTCACGTTTCCTCCTATCTAAATCACAAGGATATAAGCATCTAAATAATCCCTTCTATTATCCACAACTGCTGCAACATGGTCTGACTCGAAGGAATAATATCATTCGGGTGTTCCTGTGTCGAGACACCTAAAAGGTTTTTAAAATATTTGCAAGCGGGTCAGAGCCCAAAACGTTTTTGAAAATATTAAGCAAGTGTTTAAAATACTTAAACATTTAAAATATAATATTCTCCATATTTAAATTGGTGTCGCACTCATATAAGATGCCCCTCGCCTCTCATCTAACAGTGCACTCCCAACGCATGTATTTTAAACACCCTAGTTACGCTACCTCAGCTAAATAGCATCTCATCAAACTTCTAAACATTCATACGCAATCTCATGTCCGCGTATTTAATATTCTAAGCTTTCCCCCGAACTTATGCATATAAATTCTCGCTTATAATTTTATCTGTTCATTTTTGAATTACTTTCACCAGTTATAATACATTATTCACGTTTTAGTGTTATCAGTCTTGTATATAATATTCTCATCTTTATATACGTATATCACATTTTTATTCCAAATTTTATTCTCCCGAATGTAACCAGAAATCTTTACTCATCATTCTTTATTTTGTCCATATATATATATATACACACACACACACACACACACACACACACACACAATACACTATACTCTTCAAGTATATTCATACTTATACATCACACATTATATAAGTATAATAAACATCCCTCAGAGCTGAAACTCAACGGATGTAGTCTCTAGAATGTTATTATCTTCCAGGGAACACACACATCATCCAGGGTACCACCGTTCGGGATCTCACACAATCCTGATAAAACACAACACAAATGTAGGGGAAGCGATCATAGTTCCTCACCTGAAATTGAGATCGAATCATACCCAAGACGTCTCGCCCATGATAAAGAGCCACACTGCTTAAATAACTGGACGCTATGACCTAGGGACTATACTTGCCTTGCTCCTCAAGTCAGGGGATTCACCCACATCGCGCAACTTCCCAAGATAGCACTAGAGGGGTATGTTTCACATAAATATATCATATAAACACATATATATTTAAGATCATATCATATATATACTACCTCTATACCTGTATGTATATATATCATCAACTCCGACTATTCGTGCCTATCTCCCGTGGCATTAGCCTATAATCCCGAATATACCAATTCGTATTAATTCATAAGTATACACACAACTTATTTTTAATCCCATAAGTATTCACTCACTTATGATACAATTAGCACGTAAACTTTTTTTGAATATTAACGTATCATGTCTAACTAATATTCTAATTTCATCCTACTGGCACATTCGAATTTCATTTATATATTATCGGCACATACAATCTACACACATCAATGTATATATACCCGTCGAAATGATTTTCCCGAGTGTTGTTCGTCCCAAACACTCTTAAAATTTATAACCCGGATCTTATTCCCACTAAACCAAGATTTATATATCACTCATTTAATATTTCAGAGGTCCTCACTCTCTATTTAGGATCCTCTAATCTCCAAAAGGAATTCTTCTCTAATCCTTTTAAGTCCAAGAAAATTTCTCAAATTTAACTGTTATAAACGAACCGAACCGATGGCCAGAAAATCGAACCGGCCCGATGACCAATAAACGAACCGAACTGATGGCACCAAAACAAACCTATCCATTGACCCAAATCGAACCGCATTTCATCGGTTCAACGTGTTCAGATCGGGAGTTCATCATCTTCTCCAACTTAAAAATTAATGGTTTTCAACAGCACCAACCATCACTATAAACATCTACACACTTATTTTTAACCAACACATCAATTTATTCATGGGATATATTAATTTAACTAATATTTAAACCCTAACTTAGTTAAACCCTCAATTTTATCCACCTCTTCCAATTTCTTAGCAAAACTTACACCATAAACATAGATTTAAACTCAAATTTCATATGGAGTTGTTATCACCTCAATTTATATGAAATCATTTATGAAAAACCCATTTTGATATAAGAATCCCAACCCAAAAATCATATAGTTTACACCAACTATAATATGAATAATAAACACAGATAAATAATTAAAGCAAGTTAAACACTTGCCTCGTTGGATAAATCGACGACCTCGTGCCAGAATTCGTCGAAGCTTGGACGGAGTTCTCCTTTTCTTTTTCCTTTCTCTTCTTTATTTCTTTCCTTTCTTCCCGTTTTTTCTCTTTCTCTCGTGGTCTTATAAGAGAGAAATAAGGGTTATCCCCTTATTAAACCCAAAATTGACTCGTATAGTCAAATGTGAGTCCCTACTGATCCAAAAATCCCCCGAAATCCTAACACTACCCCCGGGTATTCTATTTTAATTATTTCAGCCCATCTGAGATCAACCGCGCACTCGAAATCCCCATCCGAGTCACGTATCAAAAATTCACCTTTTAAATCCAATACAACTCCGAACGTATTTTTTGAATAAAATATTATTACTTGTCACTTTTCCCAACCATTACATGATATAAAATAATCCATAACTTGCTAATTAATATTTTATTCATTCACTTAATTTCTCAAATAACTTCTCTGAGTATTAAATTACACCCACTCAAGTAATTTAAATATCCATATAGGTACGGGGTATTACATACTTCCCCCCTTATAGAAGAATTTCGTCCTCGAAATTCGGATACAACTGGTAAGACTCACGATCTTTAACAACACAACATCCTCTATTACTCGAGATCAATCTCAAAATAACATAAGGGTTACTCTACTAAACTCCCGCTAGAGGTACCCAACTGTCTAAAGGCTTAGTCACCAAAGCTCCAGCTTTACAACAAGCTTGTTCAATTATCTTCATATTGATATACTCTAACAGTCATTAAGTCTGACCTCAATAACGACACATCACACATTGTGCTCCTACCAACGACATCTGAATAAGACGAGCCTATACATCACTGTCTCTATCGCTTCAATATTATTGGAAGGCCGCACAACACTACGTACCAACTTCCCGTATCCATCCCAATAGTTTATGATTACTCCACTTTTGTCAACGGGCTCTAACTCTCGTTCGATCCAAAAATTTTAATTTTTTTACTCACCTCTAATTAATTAGAGGGGAATGTCTAGGATTTTTCACACAAAACCTCAATAAGCACCTTGTCTATGATAAACAGGTACGAGTGACTCTACCAATCGGTAATTTCTCCTCTCAATTACCATACTATGTTTTACTTCACTTACAAGCTATGTCAGTTTCAAATGTAAAATAATCGCAGTGACTCCAGAGTCGCATTCATACCGCTTTATTAGGTGACACGACTTGACCATAACAAAACGTCATCCCCATTGCTTCCTGAAAATCCCTATCAGAGGTGGGGATTAAGGATCTCATCCTGATTCAAAACAATATTGGGCGACACCTTACACCGGTGAAATCCTTCTTTTCAAATAAAGGTTTGGGCACACCAATCTGTTTCCATCTATGAGTGGTGCACTCGAAGAGAATCTCACTATGCATCACCTAACACCAATTTCCATTTATAATATCTCACATTAAGTGGTACTTTATACTCCCCTTATTTTCCTGGGTTATACCAAAAATCACGGTCCGTGCACTTTTTGCCACAATGCACACTTCTGGGCTCTTCTTACCTCATTGACATTAACATTTTATTTACGCGTAAGCCACCCTCAACATTTGACTGAGTAGGACTCCGCTTCACTTTCCCACAATAGTTGGATTTTCCTCTTTCTCAAGAGATGTCCTTTTAAATGGTTTCTCAAAGCCTTTCAACTCATCACGGGTATGCTACTCTCATTGCACACATATACTTGGATCATCGTCCTTCTCACAAGACGTGTAATCCATCCTACCTTTTCATCTCTATTTATAACTGCCCCACAGGCATTCCACCCATTTATTCCCACGTCCCTATAACTCGGATGATTTTTAAAATCAGTTAACTAGGGCGCCTATACACCCTATTATCCATTCAATATTGGCATAACATAACAAATGTCTCACACGTAATGCACATTACCATATTGACCTCGCATTCTCAGCGTGGCTATAACATATGGGTATTCTCAATCACCCTATAAATCGTAATTTAATCCTTCTTGATATTTTCCCACACTTCAACTCGTGGTGAGAAAAATTTCAGTGCTTTGTCACAACACTACCGGCTCCTCATGCCTTATAGCGTATGAAAATTCTAACCTCAAACTTTTTTCTACACACGTTCATTGGTTAACATTCAAAACTGATGCACTACCATCCATCAACATCTCTCTACTCATGACGCTTATCAAGGTTAATGCGTATCTCATCCAGCAATCACCTTTTAAACAAGGAACTTTCCCAAATGCCCTATCACACAGCATTGGCAGTAATCAAATTCCATAAACTTCAAACACATACCCGAGTCTCTTAAAATCCTATCCCCAGACATATAAATATAAATCTCAACTCCCACGCCTCTAAAGGAGTGATATAACAATGTTCTCTCCCTATCACCAAGTCCTGAGCGCTAAACATAATAACGAGCTAAATATATCCGCTCGATAGTAAATCCAATGTACCCTGAATCATATCAGTAAAGTCCCCACACACCGGGATCAACTATAATGAGACAACTATACTCTCCGAAGTCTCTATCACAATATAATATAAATGCGAGCTCGACCCTCTTTTAAGTGAAACTTCGCCAAAACAACATATCCTGCCTTAGAACATCAAACACGAAGCCTTGCAATATCAACCCACCATCGTTCTAACCAGTCTATACTCAGGATAATATCATACTCGTATAACACATCTCTATAACGAGTAATTCCAATAAAATATATACCACTATGACTACACCCGCTTCCCCATGGATGAAACCAAAGATAACCTCGCTACATAATGGAAATTATATACATAATAATGTTATCGATTAAACCACTAAACTCATCTCACACGCGAATCTAGTGCTAATAAAAATATCGTGACTCGCTCGTGTCACATAAAGCATACCTCACTCACCTGAAGATAAAACTTATATTTTCACCTTGCCAATCGCCCTGGATGCTTAAATGATTGTTGAACATAACACGCTTATCCTAACTGAACTAAATACTATCTTAATCATTGCCCCTGCTAGGCACCATACTCTTGTCCCTTTACTCAATTTGGGCAAAATCAATGTATGTGGTCCTACTCTCCACATAAAAATATATATCTACATAATCCCCTATTTCTAGCCATACTGTAACAACCCTCGCTTATGAGAGCCTATTTTATATTTACTTACTATGTTAGGTAATTATGTATAAAATGTTGGAATATGGAGTAAGTATTAATTTAATGAAGAAAAGTTAATATTTACTAACTTGTTATATATTTACTGTATGAGTATGTAAATATCCTCATGTTGAGCTTTATAGTGTCATAAGATTTAAAATGACCCTATGATTTAAAATGGAACCGGAACTTAAAATGAATTATAAAATATCGAAATGATAATTTGGGGGCCGTAGTTGGTTCCGGAACGTGCAAGATAGTCAAAATATATGCCATATTGTATTTTGAGGTTTTGGGCACTTTTGACTGGTTTTAACATATATGTGTAGTTGCAAACCATTTAATGTGGTATTTACCACTTAAGTTGTAAATTGTATACTAAAGGCACGATTTATGTCTTGATTAAGTCTTCTATTTTCCCCTAATTGTATTCCTAAACCTAGAGAGAATAGAGAGAGGAAGATAAATAGTAGGGAAAGGAGAAGAGATTGAAGATTGAGGAGGAATTCTTGTTACTACACAAGGAAAATCTGCATTTGCTAGATTGAGGAAAGTTTTCTACTTGTTATATGTGGTTTAAGATAAATGATTAGTTGTGATAATTGTGTATTAATCATGGTTTAACTATTTTAGGGTTTTTGTGGATTTGAGGGTCTTGAATCATTCAAGAATGATTTGGATGATTAATGAGGTTTATGGTAGTAGTTAGTGGTATTTATGATGTGTGGGTAACAATAAATGAGTTGGATTGAATGAATTTGAGTTGGGGATAGATTTGGAGTCCAAGACTCCATAGCCAAAATTGGCAAAATTCGCAGGGCCGAATCGATTCGCCCAGGGATAGTTTCCAGGTTTAGGTGAACCGAATCGATTCGGCTATTCCGAATCGATTCGGCATTTATACAGAAACCCAATTTCCCTGATCGAATTGATTCGGATGGTTCGAATCAATTCGGCAATTATGCATAACCCTATATTTTCTGACCGAATCGATTTGGCCAGGCCGAATCGATTCGAAAATCCTACATTTTTAATTTGTTTTTCTTTTTTATTTTCAACCCCTTTTCTCTAGTCTTAGGACTTAGGAACCTTCTTGTATGAAGTCAACTTAGAGTCCTAGAGTTCTAGGTGAATTAGTTACTACCCTAGATTAGAATTAGTATATTTGGGATTTATTTCGAGGATGCGTGAAGTGATGTTTAGGCATTACTTTCCTTTTATAACCTAGTAGGACTCTAGGAGATTACGAAGTTATATTTGGAGACTTTAGAAGTTAATTTGAGGCATGATGGTCTATTATAAAGCCCAAAAAAAGGAGACTTGGGAAAATAACTTGGGAGTTTAGATATTCATCGAGGTTACTATGATGATGTGATGCACGCATAGTTCCGTATAACCGTAATGCATTTGATAAAATGTAAATGGATAAATTAAATGATAATGTACCAAATCATATCATGATAATTAATAAAATGGTTGGAACACACCCTCTCTAAATACCATCTTAAGGGAAGTCCGTGCGTAAGGTGAAGCCCCCTGGCTAATGAATGTAGGGCGGATATAGTCCTAGGCCATATGAGCGCTTGTTTTATATGTTCTGCGATGGGTAGGTAATTCCAGGTGTGGTTATGACTACCCCGCAGGCATATGGCTGCTTCCCGACGTTTCGATAGGATCCCAGGTTGTCTTGATGATAGGCCCTGGAAGATGATGGTTATTTAGGGTCGCGCACAGTGGGAAAACCCGGACGGGCGGTCCTAGAATCATTATATATGTATACTTATAACTATTCTAACATTAAGTGGGACTTAATGGGCATTAATGCCATAAAGAGCATAACGCAATGCCATAAAGAGCATAGTACATGCCACAAAGAGCATACAATTGAGATATGTGCCACAAAGTGCACAGGATAAATTTTTTATTCCTGATAAGGAATGGAAAGATAAAATGACAAAGGGTGAAAGATGAAAAAGGCTTATGATTATTATTATTCTCTTATATAATTGAATTTTACTTTATAATAATTCAATTGTCTTAGTTCATTATATGATGTTATCATGCTAGAATGTCATCTTTACCATCCATGATTAACTGTTCATAATTGTCATACTTGTCATTTATCTGGTGATCACATAAAATCGGGCCCTGACCCGTTCTTCTTTCTTGTTGTGCATATATATATTATCCGCTCAGGTGCTCCATCGCAAGGTCACCCGTAATGACCTCCCCATTCCAGTGTCTTTTGAGGAGCCGTGACATTTTGCGGATATCACGGGATATTTTGTGTAGACGCCTTCATTATTGTTTTCTAGTTATGTTCGGGTCTTTATTCGGGCGTGTGTCCCAAACTGTTGTAATTGTATAATGGATGTAATATGTAACTCATGGAACTTGTTGTACCTTGTATGAGACTTTGTCGACCGACATTATATTCGGTCCTTTTTTATTGTACCAATATTGATGTTGTTGTTACATATATATATACTTTTGGGTTTTCCACCTTCTTTTCAATTATGGGTTGTTTGAAATGCTTTCTTTACATTACAAAACAAAATTTTTGACAACCCGTTTTTCTGAAATATTGTGTGGTTATCCCGTATACTCTGTATGTTGTCACGATGCTGAGAATGATTTCCATCCATGATTCCTGTATTATTGGAGTATCGGGCTGTCCAACCCTTATTTCGGATAACGGGTTGTCACACATACTGACCATATTAGGGTTATCCTTCTCTCAGACCCTGGTAGCCTCGATCTTGATGGCTATCCCCATTGTTCCCTCAGCTCCGCTGGTCGTAAAGAACACACTATTGGATTTAACAACCCTGACCGAATCCATCGGCACTCAGTAGGAACTTAGCTATCTGAATCATTTAAATAGGTCCCCTTATGGGTCTCCCCCCTGCAGTATTTCGCTAGCACCGTTTCATCCAGTTATCCTCTCTAAATAAATCCTTCAACTCTTTTAGATCCATTCACAAAGAAGCATTAATATCCTCACTGTCAAAAGCGCGACATTGTTGCTATCTGCATCGATTGTCCTAGCAGAATTTCTTTAAAGTGCTAGCGACTCCTCTCGTGAGTCCATCACACCCTTAAGGACTCTTTTCTCCATTGTACCTACCTCACCGGGTATAAATTTTGCTAGACAGATAAATTCTTTTTCACAAATGGGTCTCTGTCTGTCCCTCGTGTGATAACTTCAGAACATCATTCACATATTTTTCTGAACAACAGATGAAGGAACTTGCGGTCAAATCGTACCTAAGATCCTTCCATTAGCATAATATTTCACTTTTCAAATGTGGTGATTGACTTCCACCATTACAAAACTGCACGAGCTAAGAAAAATTTTACCCTAAATTTTCACTTCCAGGTATATTACACTCTGATATATGCCAAAGCCTCTGGGTATCTTACATCCATTGGCTAACACACACAATCTTCGCATTTTCTAAACTTCCAATGGGTGGTCCTCTTCAAAGACCCCTCTGACTCTCTCCCATTCTAACCACGTTGGGTGAGTCTAATTTAGCACCGCTTTATACTATAGCGGTACTTGAAAAAAAATATGCTGCACCCTAGCAGTCCCTACAACCCCAACTTCCCAAGAAACAATAGGGGTGACCTCGACTACAGTCATCGTCCCCGAAATATTTTATAACTCTAACTGAGCCCCGCCTCCTGCTGTTCTCACAATAGCCCTCACCGATCATCCATCGCGTGTTGGCATACGAAACACACCTAAATGCATATAAGATTCACTATAATTATACAATATGGCAGGAGAACGAAATCTTACCATAGGAATAAACAATCCTAAATATAGGGATCTATATCAAATAGAATGCAACGCTGAAAATATAGTACATTTGCAAAGATTCTTAAGGACACTAGAACCTGATGCTCTGATACCATCTGTGACACCCCACCTATTTTAATCATGGTTGATCAATCCTTTATCAAAATAAAATAGGATTGTCATATGGTTCGTTCTCAACATCACTGTCGAAAACCAAATTAATTACTAATAACCTATTAGGCTCGGCGTTAAATTTTAAACTTTCGAATCTTTTACTTAAGCGCACAATTAATCCATCCACACAATTAATATAAACATTAATTGAAATGAATAAAACAATAGTCGATAACTCTCGGTAAAACCTTAATACAACCATAACGAATATGCATAAATGAAAATGCGTAAGAATAAAATAAATTAAATGACAATAGTTGGGTAACATGACCGAACATGACTTATGATACCTAGTATCTAGATCACAAGGATAAAAACATCTAAAAACAGTCCTTGCTAGCATTCACAACTGCTGCAACATTGTCTAGCTCAAAGGAGTAATATCCTCCAGGCGTCCCTGTGTCTGGACACCTAAAAGGTTTTTAAAATATTTGAAAGCGGGTCAGAGCCCAAAACGTTTTTGAAAATATTTAGCAAGTGTTTAAAATACTTTAACATTTAAAATATGATATTCTCTATATTTAAACTGGTGGGTACTCACATGAGATACCCCTCGTCTCTCATCTAACAGTGCATACCTAACGCATGTATTTTAAACACCCTATTTACGCTACCCCGCCTAACTAGCATCTTACCAAACTTCTAAACACTGCGCGTTATCTCATGCCCCGCGTATATAATATTCTAATCTTTGCCTCAAGATTAGACATATAAATTCTCACTTATAATTTTATCCGTTCATTTTTAATAACTTTCACTAGTTATAATACACCATTCACATTTCAGTGTTATCAGTCTCGTATACAATATTCTGATCTTTATAAACGTATATCAAATTTTTATTTCGAATTTTATTCTCCCGAATGTAACCAGAAATCTTTACTCATCATTCTTTATTTTGTCCATATGTATATATATATATATATATATATATATATATATTTTCACATCTTAAAATATATATACAATATACTATACTCATCAAGTTTATTCATACTTATATATCACACATTATATAAGTATAATAATCATTCCTCAGAGCTAAAACTCAATGGATGCAGTCTCTAGAATGCTATCATCTTCCAGGGAATACACACATCATCCTGGGTACCATCGATCGGGATCTCACACCGACTTGATAAAACATAACACAAATGTAGTGGAATCGATTATAGTTCCTCACTTGAAAGTGAGACCGAATCATACCCAAGACGTCTCACCCATGATAAAGAGCTGCACTGCTTAAATAACTGGACGTTATGACCTGGGGACTATACTCGCCCTGCTCCTCAAGCCAGGGGATTCATCCACATCGCGTAACTTCCCATGATAGCACTATAGGGGTTTGTTTCACATAAATATATCATACACACACACATATATATATTTAAGATCATATCATATATATACTGCCACTATATCCGTATATATATATCATCAACTCTGGCTATTCATGCCTATCTCATGGCATAAGCCTATAATCCTGAATATACTAATTCGTATTAATTCATAAGTATACAAACAACTTATTTTTAATCCCATAAGTATTCACTCACTTATGATACAGTTATCACATGAACTTCTTTCGAATATTAGCTTATCACGTCTAGCGAGTATTCTAATTTCGTCCTACTTGCACATTCGGATTTCACTCATATATTATCGGCACATACATTCTACACGCATCAATGTATCCCGCTGAAATGATTTTCTCGAGTGTTGTTAGTTCCAAACACTCTTAAAATTTATAACCCGAATCTTATTCCCGCTAACTCGAGATTTATATATCATTCATTTAATCTTTTAGAGGTCCTCACACTTTATTTAGTATCCCCTAATATTTATCTCCAAAAGGAATTCTTCTCCAATCCTTTTAAGTCTAAGAAAATTTCTTAAATTTAACTGTCATAAACGAACCGAACCGATGGCCTTAAAAACGAACCTGCCCGGTGACCAAAACTGAATCGTATTTCACCGGTTCGACATGTTCAGATCGGGAGTTCATCATCTTCTATAACTCCAAAATTAATGGTTTCTAACATCACCAACCATCACTTTAAACATCTACACACTTATTTTTAACCAACACATCAATTTATTCATGAGATTCCTCAATTTAACTAAGATTGAAACCCTAACTTAGTTAAACCCTCAATTTTATCCAACTCTTCCAATTTCTTACCAAAAATTACACCATAAACATGGATTTAAACTAAGATTTCATATGGAGTTGTTATCACCTCAATTTATATGAAATCATTTCTAAAAAACCCATTTTGATCCGAGAATCCCAACCCTAAAATCATATAGTTTACACCAACTACAATATAAATAATAAACACACATAAATAATTAAAGAAAGTGAAACACTTGCCTCGTTGGATAAATCGACGACCTCGTGCCGGAATCCGCCGGAGCTTGGCCGGAGTTCTCATTTTCTTCTACCTTTTCTTTTTCCTTCCTCTTCTTTATTTATTTATTTAATTATTTATTTCCTTTCTTTCTCTTTCTCTCGTGGCCTTATAAGAAAAAAACAAGGGTTATCCCCTTATTAAACCCAAAATCGACTCGTATACACAAATGCGAGTCCATACTGATCCAAAAAGTCTCCGGAACCCAAACACTACTCCCGGGTGTTCTATTTTAACAATTTCGGCCCATCCGAGACCAATTGCGCACTCGAAATCCCCATCCGAGTCACTTATTAGAAATTCACCTTTTAAATCCAATACAACTCTGCACATATTTTTCGAGTAAAATGTTATTACTTGTCTCTTTTTCCAACCGCGACATGATATAAAATAATCCATAACTCGCCAATTAATATTTCATCCATTCACCTAGTTTCTCAAATCATTTCTCTAAGTATTAAATTACACCCACTCAAGTAATTTAAATATCGATAAAGGTACAATGTATTACACTGCCCACCGCTGAAGCATTAGGTATATTGCACATTCCTTTCATCTAATCATGTGTCCTAAGACATTTATTCCTAGACATAGATATTCCATTCTTGAAAATAAACTATTTTCATGGAATTTGATGCTAACCATGTGTGTGAAACATTGATATAATAAACTTAGTGTAATCCCAACATCTTATGTAATCGATGTAGCGAAAGCTTGATCATAAAAATGTGTCTGGGTTGTCCTAAGTACTTTACATCAAAAATCGTACAACCACACTCCTATGTAAGGCAATACTCCCACTTCGTTCTTGATTATGCAAATATTATCCACAAATTGAACTTAGAAATACCACCACATTTCCGTCATGCTTTTTATACTAACAAGTATTATTCGTTCATTGATCAAAACCAAAACTTGTTTACCTGATCAAACCGAATGACCCAAAACTTTTATGTCAGCGTAAAAACATAACTGGATTTCCCAAGCTTACATCACTTTTCTTTTCCCGACTTCTTACTGTGATCTTATAAAGACGATCGTTTAGTAACGCAATCTTAACGTTAAAAGAATTCCGATAGACTTTATCATGGCTATCGTGAGGTGGTTTATTCATAATCGATCCCCTGTTTTTGAGTGAACCCTTTCGAAACAAGCTATACCTTGAAGGTTTCCACTTTGACGTCTATATATCATTTAAATTCTTATAGGTCCACTTGTGCCCGATGGGGTTTACCCCATAAATAAGTCTATAATTACCAAAACTTAATTTGAATACATTGAATCCTTTTTGGTATCCATAGTCGTAAGTCAAAGCAAACGTCCTTATCTTGGAATGTTTATTTATAGTTCACGGGACCCGGTTCGTGTTTACCTGGGATCTCATTAACCTGATCACCCTAAACACTAACCATTCAGGATGACTCTTGATGTTACCACTATGACGATTCCCCACTTGTGGTCCATTATAAGTGACATGTGTATCCTGATCATTGATAAAGCTCCCATTACGATAAGGTAGTGCATTATCAATATCAGATTGTATTTCATCATGTAGTGGTGGTTTAGAAACATTAGTAATATAATGTTCCTTTATAATTTTGTATGACTATCTTACACGTTGGGCACGAGTTTATTACATAACCCTATTTCAAGAACCGAGTATTGATATAATCAATTACCTTCTTATACTTATAAGTATGATGTAAACGACCTTTGTAACCTTTGGCATGACCAACAAAGAGACATACCTCTGTCCTTAATTTCCACTTCCATGGCTCATTCCACAACACAAGTGTTGGGCACCCCCGAATACGAACATGCCTTAAAATGATCTTACATCCATTCTAATGTTCTAATGGAGTTTGAAGAGACCGATTAATAAGAAACTAAAATACAATGTATATGTCCGTCTCTTAATGAAAAATCCCAATAAGAATATTACAACCCTGAATGACCTACCATGGACCCACCACATATAAAAGAGCCTTATTCCTTCCTTTCATCTATTCCATTCCAAAGTGGAATACCCAGTGTAGATAACTCGAATTAAATCCCAGCCTCTGGCTAATGATCCCTTAACTATCCTAAGAGGTAAACACTTCTACGATCAGATCATAGAATTTTGGATTAGTCTATCTTACCCATGCTCCACCTTAGTCTTGCATATTTTGAACTAATCAAAAGTTCCAGACTTGTGGTGCATAAGGTAATCATATCCAAACCTTGAGTAATCATTAATGAAATTAATGAAGCACTAAAAACCACCTCTTGTTCAGCTTGTCACCGAATCAATCTAATCAAAATGAACCATTTCTAACACATCTTTGGCTCTTTAGCTTTGGTTTTTGAAGGGACCCTTCGTCACTTTTCCTTATAAATGGGATTAAAGACAAGAAGTGCGTCAGTTCATTTTAAACCAGTCTTCGAATTTCATTCAAAATAAAATAACCTAAGCATAAGTTCTTAAAATGTGTTTGGTTTTAGAAGGCCTCTTGCGCATGAATTTATGCTGGTGTAATGGGTGTCCATTAGTATGTATGTAATTATGCGAGAGAGATAGACTTTGAGATAGTTTGATATCTCTTTCCTGGTTGAGGAGAGGTAGAAATCTAATAGGAAATATAGGTGGATCTCTGTTGTGACAACATATCTGGATATATATTATCAAAGCTCATGCTCACGAAAAGGACTCGGTATTTCACCCACGTAATGTAAGAAGCTTGGGATCAAAGCCTATATAGTTCAGTTGTTCACAGTATGCATTCTTTTGAGCATTTCTATCTAGGGATATTCTTGGGAGGTCCCGCTTGAGATAATTTGATATCTCATTTTAATTACTTAATAGTAATAGATGAAAGTCGAAACATGTGTGCATCTTGATGGAGAAAATTTTTCAGGATACATATCACCGAGGCTCGAGCTCACGATAAGGACATGGTATTACGCCTACATACTCATGTAGCCATGAGATCCAAACCTACATAATTTGATTTTTTACGTGTTCCAGCGTGATATGTGTGTAAGTGTAGGAATTGTCTTAAGAGGGGGAGGGCCAGTGTATGGAATATCAGAATGATAATGAACCCAAAGATGTATGATATTGGGACATAACCTAATAATTCCTGGGTGGTTACTAGCCAGAAGGTGTTATCCTTCAAATTAGTTTGGAGGTGAAGAACTAGGAGGAGCTATACTAAGAAGCGTGGAGGTTACATCAAGGAAGTAATGTTCTATTGTCGAGAAGCATAGTAGAGCACTACATCTTGGTATTGGGGTGGACCAGGAGAAGTTGAGGGAGTTCAGGGCCGTGGTTGGATGCATCCCTAGTAGATAATACACTGAGAGATGTGTTATGAGGCTTGGGCTTCACTAGTTAAGTTCGGTATAACGCCTACGTACCCAAGGAGACTTGGGATAAAAGCCAACGTAGTTCCAACAAATGGGATTGGAGAATATATAGGGGTATTTATATTATATATAAAGGGGTTTGTATTAGAGATATGGTTTTTTTATTAGGGATGGAGGAATCCCTAAGAAATAATACACTGCAAGACGTATTATGAGGCTTGGGCTTCACGAGTTTAGTTCAGTATAGCTCCTACGTACCCAAGGAGACTTAGGATCAAAGCCAACATAGTTAAAAAAAAATAGGGCATATTTATGGGTGTAAGCGACGGGATACCAGGCATATGATATACATAATTATGGTATTTATGGATCCCAGTCCTTAATATAGCATTTTCTTCATGTTGGATTGATATATTTACATGTTAAAATAATGTCTAATCATAGGCAAACATTTAACAAGTATTTGATATGAAAACACAAATTGGGGTTACGTCACCCAGACAGGATTTATTTGTTTGGAGAAGTGGTGGTAGTAGTTGAATTTTAGACTTTGGCTCGATGCAAAGTTTCAAACCGACTCGGATCACATACACTTTCCTCAAAATTATTTTCAAAAGTCTGTTTTCATGTTTTGTAATGGTCGTTGTGTCATTTGATTAGAATTGTTTTAACATGTGAGCATTTCAAATCAATTAACGGTGGTGCTGGGTTAGAAACTAGGCTTTAAAATATAAATGCCGTAAATTGTATACTCGGTCCCCTACACGGGGGTCGGGCTAAATTAAATACACAAACATGTACAATTTATTGCAATATATATGAGGGTATTGACCCCAAATTTGGGGAGAGGTTCTTTACCCTCGCGGTGAAAGACGACTTTTTTGTTAGGGTGATTGTCCCCCTTTTTTTGCTTTCTAGTCGGGCAAAGCTTCATCTAGAAGTGTTGACTTTTGTGAAATTTCTAACTTTAGTTGGGCAGAGCTTCGTTTAGAAGTGTTGACTTTTGTAGCTTTGTTTAGAAGTGTTTGTTAATTAAATATAAATATGAACATTAGAGAAATTAAAATGTATTAAACTTACAAACTGTAAAAAAATACAATCAATAACTTTCATTGGATTTTTGTAGAAGGCCGCAATGGATTTCATTAGGAATGTTTTAACTACTTTTGCCTAATCGTAACTTGACTTTTTCTTTAAATTTTTTATGTCGCAAACAAAAAACCATGCCAATTTTGATAATTTGTTTGGAGAGAGCAACGTGAAGCACAAATGAATACAAATTGTCCTCACAAAATCATTTTGGTCTCTTAACGATTTACCTAATACTGCTTTCTTGATTGCATTTTCTATTAAAATTCTTGTCAGATTCTTGATATTTTAAAAATATCTTTTTTTGAAAGTCATTAATTCCTTTTTCTTTTGGTTAATCCTAAATATCTTCCATCATGTTGGGAGTCTGAAAAACATTTAATTTTTTTCTTCTTGTATATTAATCAACTATCCTTGTCTTAACATCATATGTTGATATGATAGAACATATATTGTTGTTCCATTTTGTAAAGTTTTCATTTGCAACAACTTCATTATAAAATGTTATAAAAAGTGTCCAAAATGTCATCTTCTTCATTAATGTAATGCAATTAACCTTATTTTCCTTTTTTGATGCTTTCAACTACCTTATTAAAACGTAAGAAGATTGACCTATCTCTAAGGCAATAAACCTTGGAGTCCAAACCAAAGGGTATAATTTTCTACCCTAATTTAAAATTATTGGGACAATTTATAAAAGTTAGTATAAATTCATGAATACCATGTAACCCGATATCAAATAATTAAGTCCTCTGGGAAAAATAGTGTTAATCGATACTCATATTTTATCATCCAATGTTCAAACATCCATAACGATTTCTTGGGAAGAAATAGACTTTTCAAAAATATGGCCAGTTAAAAATATCATTCTTCCTCAACCAATTATTAATGAGGATATTGATTACATCATTGAAACCATTGATGGAGAAGTCTTATGAAATTTTAGAAAATCTTAATCATAATACACTAGGTTTCAATCATTCATAAAATTTTCTACTCCCAATCAGGTGTCTTTTCCACCTTGTACTTCAAGAAATTCATTTTGTGAAGTTTATCTTCCTGATAATAATCAGAATATAGATGATACATCTCTCTAAGGTAATTATATATCTGATAATCAAATCTCTCACAGAATATAAGAGAAAAATATGGCTAGAGAATCTCCCATGCCATATGAAATGAACTTCACTATTTAAATAGATTTTAAAATTAACAGAGCTGAAATTAATAAAGAATTTTATAGGTGATGTTACGCTAATTTTCGTAAATGGAATTTTGTAAAGTTCAATCATGAATAATTAAAAAATTTAGAGAGAAAATCTATAAATGGATAACAGAAAATAAAACAGTCATTCCTTTTGTATCTTAGTTCTATGTCCTCAAGAATAAAAATAATATTTTAAATATTAAAGAACAATATACATCTTGGAAAAAATCAAGAAGATAAAATTATATCTTCTGTATGTCCTTTGACGGAATTTTTATGTCTAAAATATTGAAATTTTGGCCAAATAAATTTTTTAACTTAGAACAAATTTGAAAAAGCTAGTGCCTAGGGTTTGTATGAAAACACCACCAATTTTAATCTCCACATATTTTTTATAAACTTTGCACAAATTTTAAACCACAAGTGTTATGTTAAAAACTTTACTAATTTTAGTCTTGACCTATTCATGCATCTAGGTGATTTTAAGAAAGAATAAAACAAGCAACATAATGACGTACGAGGAAGACACGTGATGGGAAAAACCTCAAATGGCCCGGCCATACAAGTGCACTACGATATATGTCTATATATAAGGACAAATGAGACTTACTCATAAACTCGACGCCTTAAAGCCTTGATGCGCTTATTCTTCCTTTGTCACATTCTTCAGAACCACTATTGGATGCCTTCTAACAGCCGTAGATGCATGCACTTTTCCACGTCTCGGTATCCTGCCAATCTTACTTGTCTCATGACCAGTCCAATCGCCATACAACACAAATATGGTGTCCACCATTGGAAACACTCTTTAAAGATAGAGAGAACCACTTGGATGCATCACAAAAGATATCTCAAATAGACATATGGATGGGTGATTCTTGGGTCTCAAACATTGGGTGTAAACTTGGGTTTAGGTTTGAAAAAACTTGATCATAAAAGATCACATAACCACAGAGAGATTTTTGGAATATTTAGGGAACTCAAAAAGGATTAAAAAAGTCTCAATTAAAAATGTTGTTTCGCAACCCCACTTATACCAGGTTTTCCCAAAACGAGATAAGGATAAAAAACTGAACGAAAAATCTCCATTTTTTAAAAAAATGCGCCGCCTCATTGGAACGAAGTCAGGCTCATTCAAACGATGTACCAATTTTAGTTTGAACCAAACTTCTAAAGATGTTTCCAACGAAAAACTAGCGTAGGCTAAAAATGGGTCATTTAATCTTCATTCGAAGTTCTTGGTTCTAACGAGATACCTTATCTCGTTTGAATGACAGAGCTAATGTCATTACAATGACTTGCAATTTTTTTTCCTGAAATCATTTTACGAACATTTTAAACCATTTTATAACAACACCTAAAACTAAATCCATAGATCAAACATAAATATGCATTCATACTTCATTAAGATCCCTCGAATGTTGAAGATGAAACTCGACTTAAAACACTATGTTTACTAGATTTTGCTTTATTTTGCTTGCTATGGTCTTTAATAACACGTCACAGGATTGAAAAACAAAGAACTCAAATCGTAACTTATGAAGTTGTTTCCAAACACGAAATGAATCAAATACATACAAATTGACTCGATTAAGAAATTTGTCCTTAAAAATCTCTCCTTTTGGCTATTTTGGGACAAAACTCAAAATAAAACCTACTTGCTCATCAAGCTCACTAGGACTCAATCCCTATCCCAAACAGAAAAAGAATAGACGCTTGACTGAGACAAACTTGAGTAGCTTTGCTATTGTGTAAACCTTTGTCGCATCGTTGCTAAATTGTACACTTAAACACACCTTTCAAATGCAACTTGTATATAACAATATTATTTGCATATAAAAAATTCCCCCTTTGTCTAACCATCTCTACCTAAGATAGGATGTCTCCCCCTAAGTTAAAGACTTCTCTCCCCCATATGTAAAGAGTTAGATACCATTTCTCCCCCCTTTTGTTCAGGAATAGACACAGAATAATGTGTAAAAGAATAAACCAATTATCCACCATAATGTTAAAACATATAAACATAAGGAAAGTAAGTATGCCATGCAATGGTATGAAGCAAGCATGCAACGACAAACGATTCGACAACACAAGCATAAATAATCCAAATTATGAACAAATGATACCAATTATGATGCAAACATTGAAGTATGGGATACCAAGATGATAATAACACATGCCAGTTTGAATCAAAGATTAAGCATAAGGCAAGCTTGGATTAAACGAAGATGCAAAGACTCAAAACACAAAACACAAAACAAACCATATATATATATATATATATATATATATATATATATATATATATAATCACACATATACCAATTAAGCACATAAATATATATAGGTATAAACAACCACAGAAGACATAAACACATAAGCTTTACACACTCGCACAGTATCAATGTGTCTAAAAAAGGTGTCAGGGAGTGAAGGAGCGTGAACTAGTAACAATATAAAATGATCCAATCACTCAAAAATGTCCAAGTAGTTCTATTTGACCGCAATAATTTATCAACGTCTGAATTAGCCTCCATGTCAAATGATGAACTCAACAAGGACAAACAAACACAATACACACTAGCCTAAATTTTTTTATGATTCCTGAATCAATAGTATCAAAATAATTTAGCTCAACTATGACTCGTTGTGCAAACCCATTGATCTTCAACAAAACACCCTAAAAAATAAACATATATTTTTTCTCTCATTTTCTTTTAAAGATATCTATTTTTGAAGCATCAATGCAAATTTTTTAGCCTTGGAAATATAATCTTTTATTTTGCCTCTCTTTTCTTATAATCTCTCGCCAACGGCGGACTTTCATGCAAAGAATATTTCTCTTTTTGTATCCCTTTCTCGTGCACACTCATGTTTTTCAATAAAACTATAAAGTCACGGGCAATGGTTTTTACATGAACAACTCCTCCATAGTAAAAAATATTATGTATATGACAAGATTGTTGGAGAACACCTCACTTAGCTCATGTGACATATGATGTTAAAATACAAAAGATCTCGTGCGAAGTGTGAGCAAAGGCATATACAAAGTAAATCCATCATGAAAATAAATTTCGAACAACTCCGTACAAGCATGATTAAGAAAAATTCTAAGCATTAAAAATCATAATCAAATATCCTAGTCACATGGACACATGGAAGGAAGTGAATTTAGACACACCAACATGCCACACACAATGTGTAAACCAAACTACGCATAAAAGCAAATCTTTTTTGAGTTTAAATATTTTTTCAAAATGACTTAAAAGACAAAAAAAATATTTTTTGTATTTTTCTCAACCAGACCCCAAAAATGATAAATTAAAATACAAAAGATAAACATCATACAACTAGTAAAAGCATACATAAAGCACAAAATCTAGTTTATGAAAAGCTACAACCATAATTACTAGTAAGATATATCATGTGAAGAATCACGTGAGAGCATGGGATAATTAACAAGCCTACCATTAAGTGCCTTTAAATCAGATCTTCTAACCCACATCGGTGTAATGCGATAATCTAGGATTTAGGTAACCTTGTTAATGCTAATCTTAGACTTACCAGGACCTTTTCTTATATCAGAAGAAAAATACCTAAGGGGGCCTTTCCTACAATAATGTGTGCAAGTGTAGACACGAGGAACATTATTTTTTGGTCGTCCTTTTCTAATGTCCCTAGCAACGATTGACTCTCTTAAAACTTTGATCTTGGCTTTAGTAATGGAAGTATTTGTATCATCGAAGACAGTTCCAAAACTATTATATTTGGCTTGGATGGGGTCTAACATCTTATCTAGTTTCTCAGACCTAGATTCAAAATCAAATCTGACATAATTTGAGTCTATCATTTTCTTCTCTAACTCTATAATCCTAGACTCAAGTAAATGCTTAGAATGTTCTAACTCAAGGTAGTCCTTCTTTAAAACTTCCATCAAACCATAAAGCTTAACTCTCTCGCCCTCATCATACTCGATCTTCTCCCTAAGAGTCTTCTCGTGTGCCTTGAACCCCTTAACTAATTTAGCATTCTCATTTCCCATGGCACGTTACTTTATCTTAGCTTCTAAATGCAATTTGGCATTGTTCAACTTCAACAACACGGTGTACAACCCTCTAAAGATCACTTGCATATCACTTTCTTCTTCTTCTCCACTTCTCACTTGGGAATCATAAGACCGAACCTCAAAACCATCATGAAAATGATCATCATAACAATAAAAGACTTTTCATTTAAGCCCACATGACTAGCCGTGAATGTTTCGTAGCTATACTCAATGGGGGAATAACAATCCTCTTCTGATTCACTATTACTAAGGGTGTCATTGTACACCATCGATTTTTTCTCACCTTCCTTATTCTAGTGGGACACTCATGAGAATAATGCCCTAAACCTTATCATTCAAATCACTTGTTCCGATCATCCACCTTCTTAGGACCATCTGTTTTCTTCATATCACGGTCATTAAAGTTCTTAGGTTTTTTCTCAAAACTATTGTATTCTCTAAGCTTAAGAAACTTCTTGAGCGTCCTAGCAAACCTAGCTATCTCTTCAGCATGAAGCTCACATTTTCAAACATTATTTCTTGGTTATTAATAATGAATACGCATTTTCAAACATTTTCTCTTTGGTAAACAATGGTGTTGATATGAATTGTGTACATGAAGGATTAGTTCTTACTCAATATTTTGAAAAAAACTACTCAAATGCTCACAAATGCAAGTGACGGAGATATGCATGGCAAATACAAACTCAATAATGTTTATATTGGGAATGAATGATTATATTTACTTAGTACCTTTTTGCTAATTAGCAATATGGCCTTACAGGTCATGCTAGGTACTCATTTTTTATCATTAATAATGCCAATGGATAAAATAGATTCTAATGAAATTTATACTACTCCTAAAGGATGATTTTTTTTGAGTTTATAACTCAAGCTTTTAAAAAGAAAATAAACTATTTGAAAGCAAATATTTTTAATTAAATTTGTAATTAATTAATCTTACTTGTTATTTATAATATATTGATTTTTTTGATAACAAACAATCCTTAAATATTCCTTAATTTATTATGTAAACATTATTTATTACATGTTATAATATTTTATCTTGATGATAACAAAATGTTTTAACTTACATTATTTTATGTTATTATATGTTTATTTCAATGATAACAATCTAAATGTTGTATATATTAATATTAATATTAATATTAATATAACATTACTTTATTATTATATAGGTTACATAAGTCTAAATGTTCTTATATATGTTTATACTTTTCAAATATACAAGGACCATTAACATAGATGTTTATACACATTCTTCTTATTTATTATACATGTTTTAAACATGCTTAAACATAAATGTTTTTTATACACCACATACATCTCACTCCCATACTATAATTTTTTTGGCATACGATTTTCTATTACTGACAAAAGAAATGAGTTTCTAAATGAGATTGGAATTATCCCTAAAAATCTGGGAAGCTATATGAATATAGTGTGGCATTTTAATTAGCTTGGCTGGTTGCAACTATACCAAGAAAACAAGGCTTGAACTTGAATCTTTTTAAAACTCCTTATGTCCGTACACATCTCAATTGGCCCGCGTGACTTAACCTTTTTTTTGTGTGTGACTTGGATCGGTCTGCATAGTTTCACATCAACCTTTGGGACCCGCAACACCCTATTTTTAATCTCAACGGCTCTTACTTGCAGCCCCGTACACCAAAGCTCTTTTCTGTTAAGATTGGACTGGTCTGACACATAATCTTTACCAAACCACTGTTTTGATCGGTGCCCCTTTATGAGATATCCACAGCAACCTTAAGCATTAGACCTTTTTTTGGCAACACTGATATGACTTGACCCATGTGGTTTAGTACCATCTCTTGAGGATTTGCATTTTATCTTCTCAAGATGAGTTACAGTCTTTATGAGTAAGATTTAACAAGAGTAAAAATGAGTCATTTGGAAACTTTCGGAGAGAAGGTTTATTTCCTACAAAAATCTCTTCTCCACATAATCTTTTATCTCTTAACAAGTTTCTTTTGATTTCAAAAAAATCCATTTCTGAATCTTCCTTTATTTCAATCTGAAATATAAACTATATATTTTTAATAGTTATTTAAATCCAATAATGATTTCAACATTTGTATGTGTCATATTTTATATACATTTTATATATAATCTGAAATATAAACTTTATAATTTTTATTAATTAACCAAATCCACAAATAAAGTTAATTTTATCTCTCATATTTTTAATCTGATTATATTTTTATACTATGTTATTATCCACACACACACATACACACTGTATTACACTTTGGATAAACTTGTGTTTTGTAATGTTTGGTACTACCTCCTTTGTTGCAGAGTATACAAAGCAATGTTCATGCACACTTTTGTGACCTCATTTCAAGGTTATCTTTCAAGCTTCCAACAACTCTATTTTTTAAGAAGACCAAAATCAGATTTGGTACACCTTCGTCCTATGGAGCCAAAGCACCATCCAACTTCGTCCTATCAATGTTTCTGATCAAGCCATCCATTTCCTCGTTACCCTTAGGGGCTATGATGACTCGCTGCTTTCCGCTATATATGCTAGCCCTAATTACACCCTTCGCCAAACACTTTGGAATAACCTCAAAAATCTGGCACAAGACCTTGACACCCCTTGGCTTGCCACGGGAGATTTCAACGATCATCTTGATTCTTTTGAAAAAAGAAGCTATTCCAGATACAACAAGGAGTACATGTGTAATAAATTTGTGGAGAATGTTAATAACTGCAACCTCACTGACCTTGGCTGCACGGGTCCACGCCTCACTTGAACTAACAGTAGGGACGGGTTTGCCAACACCCTTGTCAGACTGGACCGATCGTTGGCCAACCCGACCCGGCGCCTACAGTTCCCGGATGCGGCTGTCGAAAATATCCCGCGCACCGCCTCGGACCACTGCCCCATGCTGACCCGTTTCGAAGGTAAAAAGTCTAATAATTACATCTCTCGCCCGTTTAGACTGCTTGCTTACACCGAGGTTACACTACGTGAACGTAAGTCATCGAGGCTACAAATAAGACCAAAGAAACGAAACATAACTAAGCAAGGATAACATGATACAACACAATCCATCCTACATAGTAAGGATCCGTAGCATAGTGGTGGGGATCTCCTCGATTTCCACAAAAGTTTCCTCCTGCACTTTAGCCTCCCGTGCAAGCCAATCCGCACCCCGGACCATGCCAGGACTGACATAGATGAAATCAGCACCAACCACGCTCATAAGCTCGTAGCAGTCGACTCTGATATTCTCAAAGTCCGTTTTCCGGTGCTGGACCCCTTTGAAGATATCAATAAGCTCGTGGGAGGTGGTTTCAATAATAATGTCCTTCCAACCACGCATCTTAGCCATGTTAAGGCCGTGGAATAGACCTTCCATCAATGCGCAAAGAAGTGACGCAGTGCCCTTAAGTCGTCCATAGTAGTCGGCCTTCCATTGTCCGCGGTCGTCAAGGACATAACCCCCAAAGGTATCCATGCGGTATGTGTGGTCAGTACAAGCTTGAAGTGCCACCTTAGTCTTTTCCTTGTCACCATACTCCAGAAGACAGAATAAGGATTCCGGGATCTCGTCGTACTCAGTATATTCGTGAACTTGTCTTCTTCCAATCCGGGCTAAGCCATCAGCCCAGATGTTGTTTGACCTCCTGATATGTGAGACCTCTATCTCCATCTCTGTCATGATGGCCATGCATTCCTCAATAATGTTAGTCAATGGATGGTTTTGATGGTCCTGCCTATTAAGAAACTTCACGGCATCCAGGCAGTCACTACGAAGTAGACAGCCCTTCCAGCCCTTGATTTTTGCCATATTCAGACCATGCAAAATGCCAACTAACTCTGCCTTAATGGTACTGCTATCGCCAATGATCTTGCCACTAAAACCAATAATCCACCGTTGATCATTACTACTGACCATGCCACCAAAGCCACCAAGTTTGCTGAACGGGTCATAGCTGCCATCAGTAAATATCTCGTAACTTGAAAGGGAAAAGACACTCGAGGGGTAGTTAAGGCTAATATCCTGAACATGGTTTGGACTAGCTTTAGATTTAACAATATAATCAAGTTCACGTGCTAGAGAATTCGAAATATGCCATAAAGTGGAAATGAAAAGGATTTGGCCATTTTGCATTGGGTTATCCCATATATTATCTTTAATCCAGTCAAAAAAGAAAATGTTTTTCTGATTGCTCCCATCCCGTGGTGTGAAGATATGATCCCAAACCTTAGTGGCAAGGTGACATTTACGAAGCACATGGTCAATGTCTTCATCATATTCACAAAAGTCACACTTTTTGGAATTCGTCATTTGCATGTTGAACCTTTGGCAATTAGTGAGGATTTTCTTATGGAAAATTTTCCAAAGAAAGGTTTTAAGTTTCTGGGGGATTTTAAGTTTCCAGATTAGTTTCCAGTTAACAAGGTAGGGGGTGTTGAGGTCAATTTTATTAAGGGATTCATAGGAAGATTTAATAGAGAATTTTCCGTTGGGGGAGGGTCCCCAACTAGGTCTGTCGGTCTGCATCAAGGTGTGGGGGAGGGGGGTTCCTATAATTAAGTTTGCGATGTCTTTACTAAAGGTATCCTTTATGAGTTGTTCGTTCCAGGCCCCTTCCTTTATAAGGTCGCCAACTAGAGTCACGGAGGAGTTGATTTGGGTATTATGTATTATGGAAGTACCCACCCACCAGTCATTGTAGATATTGGTAGACTTCCCATCCCCTATAATCCATTTAGTATTTTTTACAAGCTCATTTTTACACTTAAAAATGCCCCTCCACACATTGAATGCTTGGGCCTTACGAGTCCAGTTTCTAGGATTATCGTGAGTATTATATTTCGATCTAAGCACACGGACCCATAAGGAATTTTTATCGTTCATAACTTTCCACCCAATTTTCGAGACAATGGCACGGTTATTCTCCTCACTACTCCTAAGACCAAGGCCACCAAGCTCTTTGGGGCTGCACACAGCGCTCCACTTTATGAGGTGCACTTTTTTCTTATCATCCGACTCTCCCCACGAGACGTTTCTATTCAGTTTATCAAGTTTTTCATTTATCTTCTTAGGGAATAACGCGGTTTGCATATTGTAGACAGGGATGGCGGAGGTGACAACCTGGATGAGTGTAGAACGGCCAGCGAGAGAGAGGAGTTTGGATTTCCATCCTACCAGTCTCCTCTGAACCTTCTCAATGATGTGTGTGTAATGGTTAGTTGTGACTTTTCCATGGATGAGATTATTACCAAGGTACATTCCAAGATCATTAGTGATACTGATTCCGCACCTTCTGCCAATGTCACACGCACTTTGCTTTGGTATATTAGGGGATACGAAGATTTTAGATTTTGGTAAACTAAGGGTTTGACCAGAAATATCACAAAAATGATGAAGAGTTCCCATAACCACACTACAGCTAGTATGGGAGGAATCGGAGAAAAGAATGAGGTCATCCGTAAAGAAGAGGTGAGAAATGGTGGCGCCATTGGGGGAAGCCTTCAGAACCTTCCACTTATCCTGTTCCACTTGGTAATTGATAGCCGCACCCAAATAATCCATACACATGACAAATAGATATGGGGATAGAGGATCACCCTGTCTAAGGCCTCTCGACGGCTTAAACTTGGGGAGAGGAGCCCCATTCCACAGAACTGAAGTGGAAGCACTAGTAATGCAGCTAAGGATGAGGTGTCTAAGATTAGGGCTGATATTGAACCAAACGAGTACACGCTCCAAGAAGTCCCGCTGACTTTGTCATAGGCTTTTTCGAGGTCGATTTTAAAAATAACACCCCCCTTTTTACCTCTCTTCTTATTCAGCGAGTGTATAATTTACTGGGTAATAATAATTTTATCTGACGACTGCCGCCCCGGGAGAAAGCTAGCTTGATTAGGGCTAATGATTTCATGGCCATCATGACAGGGATGGAGATAGAGGTCTCACATATCAGGAGGTCAAACAACATCTGGGCTGATGGCTTAGCCCGGATTGGAAGAAGACAAGTTCACGAATATACTGAGTACGACGAGATCCCGAAATCCTTATTCTGTCTTCTGGAGTATGGTTACAAGGGAAAGACTAAGGTGGAACTTCAAGCTTGTATTGACCACACATACCGCATAACTACCTTTGGGGGTTATGTCCTTGACGACCGCGGATAATGGAAGGCCGACTACTATGGACGACTTAAGGGCACTCCGTCACTTCTTCGCGCATTGATGGAAGGTCTATTCCACGGCCTTAACATGGCTAAGATGCGTGGTTGGAAGGACATTATTATTGAAACCACCTCCCACGAGCTTATTGATATCTTCAAAGGGGTCCAGCACCGGGAAACGGACTTTGAGAATATCAGAGTCGACTGCTACGAGCTTATGAGGGTGGTTGGTGCTGATTTCATCTATGTCAGTCCTGGCATGGTCCGGGGTGCGGATTGGCTTGCACGGGAGGCTAAAGTGCAGGAGGAAACTTTTGTGGAAATCGAGGAGATCCCCACCACTATGCTACGGATCCTTACTATGTAGGATGGATTGTGTTGTATCATGTTATCCTTGCTTAGTTATGTTTCGTTTCTTTGGTCTTATCTGTAGCCTCGATGGCTTACGTTCACGTAGTGTAACCTCGGTGTAACCTTTTCTATTTCAATGTTTACCAAAAAAAAAGGTACACCTTCTTCTAAAAAAATCTGGAGCATTTAATGCATTCAAGATTTGTATCAAACAACTAGTTTTGGGATTACATTCAAAGACATATTTAAGAATTCAAAGTGTTGAAAATAAAAGTATATCAACAAAAGGGAAAAAAATTCATATTCAACTCATACACCAACCAAGAACAAGAACATTGATTATTCTGCTACTATTCAAGTCACCTGAAAGTAAAGAGAAAATAAATTTATATTTTGCTATTACACAAGTAAGAGATATTCAAGTGAATATTTATCAAGTGTTCAACACAAGTAGAAGAGCAACTAAGATTCTATTCAACTATTATTCAAGAGAAGACTAGAGCCAAACATCATATCCATTTGAAGTCTTATTGGGAGATAAAGACATATAAAAATTTATATCATTTGAGAGTTTTATCTTTCCACAATTATTGTTAAAATATTCTAAAATTATCAATAGCTCGATTTAAGCTGCCCGGGTTGTAAACGGTGATTAGTTCCTACGTGTAATTAGACCACAACTTTGAAGCTCGAATTTAGTCTCAAGCGGTTGTACAAGTAGCTCGATTTTAGCTACTCGGATGTACGCAATGATTTGATCCAATCCGTAAGTGGATTACGGTAGTGAAGCGCAAGGAGATGGAAGCTTTAGGCTCATGGACATAAGCCGAATGTTGGCCGAACCACATTCAATCTCAGTGTCATTTATTCTCTGCACTTTATTTACTTTATTATTTTTTTGTTTGCTTGATACCATTTATTTCAGTGCTTATACTTGCAAATAATTTAATTTCAAAAATTGATAAAATATTTTAAAGTCAAAATAATTTTTAAGTAAATAATTAAAGTCAAATTTTTATTTATTTTAACTATGAAAATTATTTTTTTAATTTTTAAGGAGATATAGTCTCTAATTAAACTATTTTAATTGATTACTATTATTTAAATCTATAAATTATTGTTTTATTCTTAAAGATTTATTAATCTAAAATTTGTTAAGTGTTCTAACTTAAATATTTTCTTAAATTTTAATTTGACCCAAAAAGTTTGCAAAATTCTAATTCAACCCCCTCTTGGATATTTTTCAGGGCAAGAATTGGTATCAGTGCAAGCGCTCGAATTTATTTCCAGTTTAACAATCTTATAATTAAAAGATCATGGAATAATTTTCTATTACACCTAAACCTGCTTTATTTTCAAGAAATGATTATACTTATTGAAAAAAAGAATGAAATTTTTTATTCATTCACATGACTATGATGATTGGAAAATTATAGTAAATGATCATCTTATTCCTATAAAAATGTTAAATAATTTTTCTATTTCTAAGGATGAAAATGAATGGATTGAAGTAGACATCATAAAAATTCAAATAAATGCTAAAGCTATGAATATTTTACATTGTGCCCTAAATGTAAATGAGTATAGTAGGATTTCTTGTTGTGAATTTGCAAAAGAAATTTGGGATAGATTAGAAGTTACTTATGAAGGAACAAGTCAAGTTAAAGAAGATAAAATTAGCATGCTTATTCATAATTATAAGTTGTTTAAGATGAAACCCGATGAATCCAGTAGTAATATGTTTACTAGAGTTACAAATATTATTAATGGTTTAAAGTCTCTTGGAAAAGTCTATACTAACAATGAAAATGTAGAAAAAATTCATAGGTCCATCCCAATGAGTTGGATGCATAAAAAGCTCGCCATCAAAGAAGCTCAAGGGACTTATGAATTCCTCTTGATGAACTTCTAGGTCCATTTATTTCTCATGGGATGGAGATGAAAGAGCTTGAAGAAAATGAAAAACCAAAAAATACTTCTTTTGCTTTTAAATCTTCAAGCAAGGTTATAAAGAGTGAAGAAGATGACGATAATGTTTCCCTATATGCTAAAAACTTCAAAAAGTTTCTAGCTTCTAGAAAGAAAGCCAGTAAAATAAGAAGGAAACATTCTTCAAAAGAGTTCAATGATGAAACATCTTCCAAATCCTAACCAAGATGTTATAATTGCAATGAAATTGGACATATTAAACCAAACTGTCCTAAGTATAAGAAGAGCCAAGAAAAGAAGGCAATGGAGGCCACCTCATGGAGCGATTTTGACACTATCTCTTCCGATGACGATTCTAACGATAATGAAGTTGCTAATCTTTATTTCATGGCTATGGAAGATTGGCTACACTCTAACTTTGAATCTTGTAGTGATGATGATGATGATATTATTGATGATTATGATGGATTACAAAATGCATTTTATGAGTTGCATGAAAACTTTGATAAACTTGAAAATAAATATCTCATACTTAAAAATATTCATTTAAAATGTGATTTCACTTCAAAAGTATGGGATGATTTAAAATTAGAAAATAATTCTTTGATAAACGAGGTTGAAAATTTGAAGAAGACAAAAACTAGTAGATCTTCCAACTTATTTGAGAATGAAAATATTAAGTTGAAAAAGAAATTTGAAGAATTATTGCATGATTTATCAAACATCGTGAAAGGAATAGATAATCTAAACCAACTCTTATGTGATCAAAGTTGGGCTGTAGATAGAACTGAAATAGGTTTTGACTCTAACAAGAATGAGAAGAATTTTGTGAATTATAAGTCAATCTAGTTACCTTTGCACGTTTTTTAGTATACACACACACTCTTCAGATTACTGTCCATATAGATTTCAAAGAGAAAAATGGCTTGGATACCTAAAGGGACAATCTTGCATGATAACCCATATGGACCTAACACATTTTGGTTACCAAAGGAGAAAATGTTCAAAGTTATGTAGGTTGCATATTGAGATGGGTTGTGGATTTTCAAGGTATATGATTTGGTATCGGAAGCAAAATTGAAATTTCAAGTATCTTTGACAAAATTTAAAAATGCCATACTTGAAAAGAGTTTTATGAAAATATCATTGGTATTGGTAAGGTGGTAAGGAACACATTTCTTGAGTTTTAAACATCTTATATTTATTGATGATTTAAAATATGATCTTAATTAATATTATTCCGTTATGTGTTAGAGCCTTAAAATTATACTTAGATTAATTTTTTCCTTGATTAAAGTATATTAAGGATGATAGTTTGATTTTAATGATTAAGTCTTCCCATATTAATTTATACGTTTATTACCTTGATGATTGTATGTTGCAAGACATACGCTCGATTTTGATGTCAAAGTTTTGAGATGAAAATTCATATATATATATATATATATATATATATATATATATATATATTTACTTTTATGTTGCATCTAGACATATATTTGGTTTTGATAAAATTGGATTGATTATTGAATATTGATTCGAAATGAAGATATCATTTATGAATATACTAGTATGTAATCAATTAGTTATATGAGCTATATGTTGATATTGAGATATGCATTTATTGATTTTGATAACATGGACACATTATTTTAGCTCCATGGATTGTATATGATTAGTCCGCTGTGACACCCCGCCTATTTAATCCTGGGTTATCAGTCCAATACTAAATTAAACATGAATCATTAATAGTTTCGTTCTTAGAATCATTGTTGATTTTTTTACCAATCACCTATGTCAAATTAAGCTGGTGTCATATTTTATCTTGTAAGGAATACATGCGAAAATAAATTAAATGAACTAAACCATTCATACATAAATAAAGTCTAAGCAATCACACGACATATATTTAAATAAATGAATAAACTATCGGTTCTCTAAGTATAAAAATCTAACCACAATCTGAAATAAGTAAATAATATCTAAATACAGTATGATGCATAACTGAATAAAATAGATAGTCTGAAGGCTACACGCCCAGATAAACCACTAAGAAAATCACCTATCTAGAATGAATAAGCTGAAGCGTCTAAAGTAATCTCCTGCAAGCCTCCACACTGCTGCAGCTACGTAACTCTGGATAGGATCTCTAAGCTGGACGTCCCTGTGGTTGGACAGCTAAGAGGTTTGAAAATATTTTGACACGAGTAAAATCCCAAGTAAAACATTTTGAAAAGATTTAGCAAGTATTTAAATCACAATTTAAACCAGTTATTTATTACACTTGTATTATTCATGTACACTCACTTGAGATTCTCACCTCTCAACTAATGTGCATGCCTACCGTATTCTACCTAACTATTATCCCCTGTCTAACTACCTAAGGTATCTGACTACTCTCGATAATTCCAACTCTCACATATGTCCTCATACAATACGATATAACGGTCTTAATAACAAATTATTTATTCTCAATTTCTTATTGAATCATTGAATTTAAGTTTCACCATTTAATTTCTTTCTTAGATATTCGTCATCTATCAATTCTACTATTTCACATAAGTAGGTATATTACACCGGTATATATATATATATATATATATATATATATATATATATTTCATCACACATATAATATATGCACAAATATATCATCCCCGAAATGGCCCCTCATGATGCTGTCATACTTTGCTATCAAGTCCATGTACCTCTCGTACTCATATAAGGACTATAGGTTCGGTATGTCTTCTTGAACCTAAAGTAAATCAATATAATAGTGGAGGCGAACATGGTTCTAATCCTTTGGGATACGCATATACCTAACGTACCCAAATGACTTGCGAATCCTACTAATACATGACACATAGTGAACCGCTCTAAGTTCCATGTTCTGGGGCACTAATCCAGAGCTCACTAGAATCGTCAAGGTGGGATCGCCCTCTGCGTGCAAACCTCCTGATAGCAGGCAACATAGGTATATTCACACACATAATCAAATCATATCTATAAGAATTCACACAACCTATCTATATTTTTATTCAGTAGGTATGCACATAACCCAATTATAATGACTTGTACATAGTATATATCACTCGCATATTCGACGTACCATTAATTTCGATAAATTTCCATTCCACACAATTTAGATTATCTCTCACTAATCTATGGGTCCTATTTACCCCTTACTTAATATCACTAGTTTAAAATACGAACCTGTTGGCCACGCGTTCGCAACAAAAAGATCTATCTGCAAGACCTAGAACCTAGGGTCATTCAAACGACACACCAATCTTGTTCGAACAACTTACACCTTCTTGAGGTTTAAACCATTTTAAAATAACCTCGTAGTTCATCATCCAATTATAGAATAACAATCACAATCAATAAATCGAGACAACCTCCAACGGAACAACAAACCAAAAATAGCATTTCTTGAAATTTTCCCCACGAATCTGTCCAGATTTTTAAAATGCAGTTTTAAGGCATTTCAGAGCTATTTTTGGAGAAAACATAGCACTGAACAAAATGCAGAAAATAGGATTTTCTATGAGGTAGCGTGGACGGAATATCCATTTTCAGAACAAAACAGTGCAAGACAGTTTTTAAGATGATAGTCTAAGTTTTAAATGATTCCTAATTTACCCAATTTCATGGACTTCTCGAATTCAAGAAGTTGTTCTACAATTCAATCCCTAGAATGATGTTATTGCATTTGTATCTAGATGTAGGGTCCCATGATCTAAATCTCATAACTTCTGATTTTTGTGGATTCATTCTACATGCAACCCTATTCTCAATTATGAGTTATATTCACCAAATCACAAAATATCATCAATTTTACTAAATTCAAAGGCCCTACTCTACATGGTTATTATAACTCATAAAAAATTGCAAGATAAATACTTGCCTCTTATTAAAGAAGTCTTATTTAATCCTTTTGATGATGCTTCTCGTCGGATCCACCCTCCAATTATGGTTGTGTTGCAAGAACAAGAGAAATTTCTCCACAAATCCTTTCTTAAGTCCCAATAAAGCTCTTCCTCTTCTCTCTATTGGCCTCCAATTGTTTTCTAACCTTTTTAACCTAGCCTCACACAATAACAACTATATATAACCTTTGAAATTTCGTAGCTCCTTTAACCCTAGGCTATAAAATGATAAAAATGCCCTCTCGGGGTGCCGGTTTGGTCTAAAACTGTCCCGGGACCCAAACTACACACCTGGGTATACTATTTTGACTGTTTTGACCCTTTATGGACTCAACCGTAACCTCAAAATCATCATCCAAGTTACTCATAATTTATTTCCTATCTCCACCTCATTTAGTCCCCATACGACCTCCATATGTCACGTCACTATCACTCGTTGTGACATCAATTATATATTTATGATTCACTTAGTAATTTTATTCAATAAACATTAATCCTTTCTCTCCGATTAATAATTTAATCAACCCATCATATTTAATTTCTATTAAATTACGTCCCACGTGTAATTTTAATTTTAATCGAATTAGTTGATTTTTAATTCTTTAAAAATATGGGTTGTTACATCCACTTGTATGAATGTTTATTTAAATGTCTATGTATGAAAAATATTTTCTCAAGTTTGAAATAAAATAACATTTGTAATATTTGTGCTTGAAATGAAAAAAAATCATATGATTACTGAAATTCAAATGATTTGTGGATATATTGAGATTTGTTGAAAATGCTTTTATGGAAGCAAATATTGAAAGTATTTTATTTCATGAAAAAGATGCGCTTTATTTGTCATATGCATATATGCCTTAATTGATATCCATTAGAGGGAGAAAAATGTTTATTGAAATTAATTATTAGAAAAATGCTTGACTATTAGAAAAAATGATTGATCTTGAATTTTGATGTATTTGTATGCATTATTTGGTTATTTAAAATATATTAAAAATCTCGAGATTCCTTTTTAGGCTCGTATCTCAAAAATGGTAAAGCATGAACAAAATGACAAATTCTTATCGCTTTATATACCGCTAGTTTCTAGTTGATTTGTGCGTTTCATATCTCGTGTTTATGATTCAACACGAATATTGTATATTTAACCCCATATACTTATGCATTTTAGTCCCCTTGGGTACCTTAATTCCTATATTTATGCTCGTTAACCAAACAACCTCCGTTTTATATGTTAACATGCTATATGAGGTATACTCAAGCATTTGTAGGTATTTCGGTGCTTAGTGTGAAGTTCGGTAGCTTTTCAAAAAAGTTCCGTTGAATATTACAGCTTCGGGGGCATTTTACTAATTTTATAATTTGGGTTTTAATCTCGAACTCTTCACGGAAGTTGTAGCCCTTTGATTTCTTTTTGCGTGGCCGCCGACGGTGCATGATTTCGATGTATAATGAATGAGTTATGGCATTTTTAGGATGGTTTTGACTTAAAAAGCACACTCAAGGTCACATTCAAGGGCATTTCAGTCATTTCATATTTTTCTTTTTGGCCTAATGTTTTCTTAAATTTGTATCCCTCCGAGTTATCTTCGCGTAGCCTCCGACCGCGCCTCATTCCGAGTTATAATGAAGAAGTTATGGTATTTTCCGTAAAGTTGGACAAAACTCTAGCAACCAGACCTGTAAGGTGCGAATCGATTCGATAAAGTGCGAATCGATTCGTTTTTCCATAGATTCTACTTTTTTCATTTCCCCTATTTTCAAATCGATTCAGACAAGTCCGAATCGATTCGCTCCCCTGTTTTCAGCCTTCTTTTATTTACTAGTTTGCCATTAGGGTTTGTATTTATAAACATTTCCTCATTTTTTAGAGATATCTTCATTTTAACTTAGATTCAAGGGTTTGTAAGGGGAGCTCTTCACCCTCCTCCCTATTTTCTTTGGGTACTTGCCCATTTTTTTAAGTTAATATTACTATTCCATTATCTTCCTTAGTGTATTTTCTTGTTTTAGCTTTATTTCCATTGATGTCTTTCATTTCATTGCCTAGATAATTGTTGTTTTCCTTTATTTATTGCTTTCATTAGTATAATTATTTGTTAATTAGTTTATTTATATCTCGCCCTTAGTTAAATAGGGTCGGGGTTGCGTTTTCACCATTAACGGGCGTGAGCTCCGAAAGTTAGGTTTCATGTAAAATTGCGTTTAATTGAAACCTCGCGTATTAAAGTCGGATTATTATGCATTTAACTTTCTTTGTCATGCAACGTTAGTGTTTATAGCGATAATCCGAATTTAATCCACGTGTGACCATTTTCTGTTAAATGTTTAATCTCACAACTTTGGATTGGATTCCTTATTGTGTGATGTTTATGCTTAATTGAAATGCTCAATTAAATAGCTTTCGAACCGGGATTCTAATTATTAGTAGTTTAGCCCGTGTGGTGCGAATCCAATCCCGACTCTCGCTTTTATATTGTTTAGAGTTAACTTCTTTATTTCCCCCTTTTCTCCTTAATACCCCATCACCTTTTACACTTTTATTCTTGAAGTAATAAATCAATTACCAATCTAATCAACACTCCATGTGGATTTCTTACGATACCCGACTTACCGCTGTACTTGCCTCGCAAGTGTAGTAGTATCTTAGGTTTTTGTATTAAGGAAGTGAAACGAAACAATGATTAGCATTCCTACGCGATGCTACTTTTCACCCTCGATCAAAATGGCGCCGTTGCCGGCGATTGTTTTGTTTTGGATTGTAATTGTTTTATTATTTTGTAGTATTCTTTCTTTCATATTTGTATTCTTTATTTTATCCTTCCCTTTTGACTTGTGCTAGATTATTTCGAGAGATTGAAATTTTGGCGCTTGTCGTTTTATTGAATTAGGTTATTTTGAAATGTCTCGCTATAACTCTTTAGATAACTTTAATTGTTCTCAGAATAGTTTTCCAAGTTATACTCTCAAGACAATACAAGAATGCCTACAAATTCTTGAAATTTAACGCCTTGAGCGTGAAGTTCAAGAAGTTGTAAGTAATCCCTCATCGCCTAGGGAATGTAATTTGGAAAGCGGGGATTCCATTAGCTATGAGCAAACTGCACAAGAAGATGTTATGTCTTCTTAATGGTTTAATCATGAGTTAATGATTAAGGAAGTTAATGACCGATCTGAAAGTTCTCAAGCTTGGTTTTTGGAGAATGATGCCATGCTCGATGAGATCATTTCTTTACAAAATCGGGCTAAGTTGAAACTCACATTTCACCTCCACCCCTTTTTGATGAAGAAATAATTGAGAGTGATTCAAGGTTTATCACTTTCGAATTTCAACCTCTTATTAATAATTCCGATTGTATTGAGGTTCATGGTCCTTCTTTTCCTTTCATCCCTACTATTCTTGAACCGTCAAATTTATCACAAGAATTGGTTGAAAGTCTTGAGGACTTTGACCCGATTCTTGAACAGGAATGTTATTTTGAGATGCTTCATCTCATGGGCTATTCACTTGCACTAGCCCCACCTCCCATTCCAATTGAAAAACCTTGGGGACGTGATTTCAATTTTCTCGAGATCAATGTGGTCTCGTCACCCTTAGCATCCAAATCCCCCATCATCCCCCCAAAATTGATAATTGGCGATGGTTCATTTGTTACGCTTGACACATGCCTTCCGTTGTTCAAAAGTAATTCTTAGTTTCTGGGAGGCATGCTTTCAAAGGAGGGTACATCGCTTATCCCTCAAAGACAAATCGTATTTTGGGTGGACCCTAAAAAATTTCGACTTCTAGTGTATAGTTAATTAGAAGTCGAAATCGTAGGTTGTAAATAGTTAGATTTTTTTTTTCCTTTCTTTAGTTTTTCTTCCTTTATAGTTATAGTCTAGTGTAATTAGTTAAAGTTATTATTATTATTTTTTTGTTATGCTTGGTACGAAATTGTTTTGTAGATTCTTTGGACTCGTACTTATTGGAGATCGCTCCATTTTGGGCAATATCCTTCTTTTCATCTCTTTATGTTATGTTCTTGATTAGCATTGAGGGTAATGCAACATTTAAGTTAGGGGGTGTGGGATATTCTATCCATTTCTTTATTTTGTCCATTGATTTGATCACATGTTAGTTTCAAAGCATGCTTTTTATTAAAAATTGAAAATTTCAAAATTATTTTCTTTCATTTTTCTCATTTCTTGGGCATTTTGCCTTTGTTTTCAATGTTAAATTTCAATAAATTCCCGATCCATTAGACATTCAATGATGCATGTTCTTGATTTTAGAAGTTATTATACTTTAGTTCTCAAATCATTGATATTATGAATAACTTCATGAATTAAACTTTATCCCATGAGGACATGTGCCTTTCTTGTTTTATTGATTTGGCTTAAGATTTTTATAACTCGGCAATCTTTTGTTGCATTGTATATACTTACACCGAGTAAGCTTTGTACATTTCGTCATTTATGAGTGTATACACTATTCTTTCCTCTTTGAAAACGTTGAATTCGTCGGTAATCTCTCTATTCTTTTGTTGATCATTCAATAATTGAGTTTATATCTTGAAATGTGTTACTTGAGCATGATTTTCATATATTGTTTTGTGTAAGTCCCCAAATATAACATTCAACAAAAACTTTTGCTTGAGCGGAATTAAGTTATGGACGAATGCAAACTAACTTTCTCTTTTTGAAAAATTCTTTTTCAATTTTATCAATCCAAGTTGTGACACAAATTAACTTAACCAGATTTTATCTCGTTTAACCCTAAATATGCAACTAGTGATTAAAGCAAGTAAAATAAAGTAAAGCAATACTCACAACGCCAATGTATGAGGAAAAACTTAATTGGTAAAAAACCTCAGACGACAAAGGACAAGCAATCACTATGATATTGGTTTTACAAAGTCAGACGGTAGTCTTATATAACGACTCGATCCCCTATGGAATTTAACACTCCTATGATCTTCTACCAATCTTCACAGTGCCCATGCAGAAAGTAACCTTCTTTCACAATGCTCGTCCACAACACGAGCCTCCACGAGTGTCTCAGTGTCCACCGATATGGCATGTATCGTCTACGATTTTGAAACTGGTGTCCGCCGAATCTTCACCGCAAAACCAACAATGGATCTTCAATAGAACCTCAAACTTGATGCCAACAAGATCACATGAACATATGATAATGAGAAGCTCGGATCTTGAAACTCTAAGGATGTTTTTAGCTTTGAAACTTTAGAAAATAATTGCAGAAACACGTACTGTTTATAAACATTTTCGTTATGTACACACTTCGAGGAAACTGGACCACACCTTTATTTATACTGAATTCAAGGTAGTGGCAGTCTCTCGTTCGAGCGAGACACTATGTCATTCAAGCGACATCAGATCTCGTTCGAACGACATAAGGTGTCATTTGAACGACGTCGTAATTAGAATCTGATATTAATCCAACTTTGAAAAATAGAGTTTTACTAAAAGCCAACGCTTATCCAACTCTAATCCATCCTCATCTGATTAAAATGAAGTCTAAACACAATAAAATATTTTAAAACATTTTCTTAAAAATAACATTCTTATTTTTGAAAAATAAAATTCCGAGTTTCATTAACATTATGCATTGATACCTGAGTGATCTAGGAAATGCAATTAAATTTTGAAGACTATAAATTTGCACCAATTAAACTTCGGCATGATTAATTCCTTGTAGCTTTGCCGCAACATCTTTAATTAATCTTCGACAAGTCATAGTCTCATAGTGATCGGACAATAAAACGTCTCCTATGACTCAAACGTGTTTTGCTCCGAGAATAAGTCAAAACTACATTAAGACTCAATTGGAAATTTAGTCCTTCCAAATCTCCCCCTTTGACTATTCCGGGATAAAACCAACAGTGAAATGCCTAAGCCGGGCTGTCAAGCCGTATGAAGCCTAAATTCCATCCCATAAATGTAACACCCCGCCCGCCCGGGGAGAGCAAAGCGGAGCGCTACTGCGATAAAACTAACCAAATCCACAATCAATAAGGTATAGAGCATCTAAAACAAATCCCACAATATAAAAGAATCCACTAATCTCAATCTTCAAATTAAATACCACAATTATCTCTTGAAATAATACAAATATCTATCTCGAAATTAAATAAATCGCCAATGCACTATGCAACAAAATAAAATACAATTCTTCTCAAATGGGTACTCTCGAATATTATTTCCAAAATATCCAAGTTAAAATCAATCTCCAATTAGTTCATAGCGCCCAAAATCCGTGCTAACCTGCCACGAGGAGAAAAATATGGGAAAGTACACAATACGATAGGAAAGATGCTCAACAAATATTAGCGGTGAATAAAGCGTAACAACACGAGTACTAATATTCAAATCAAATGCAAATATCATAAGCATTTTTATCAATATAATTTCTCAACAACACATTACCCGGATCACCAGGCCTCACCATACCGCGCCATACTTTATCAAGTATCCGGAATAGGGATCTTGGCGGGTGCCCAACCTTTGTGCCATATTAAAATCTCATGACAACATGCTCAAAACAAAAAATGATACAACATGAATCAAAATTAGATTACAACAATAATTTTTAGATTCCAAATGAATTTAGCAATTCAAATATGAGTTCAATAATCACATGAAATCAAAGGGAATAACTCTCGCGAGATTAAGGAGCATATTGTGTAAAACCCCATACTTTAAACCACCAAAAGGAACCAACATAAATCTGCCCAGAAATCTCAGATCACACCATCTAAATCATCCCACAAAGATCATCAAAACTCTTCCAATATCCAACAACAAAACAACACCAAGAACACCTCCAAAACTTAAGATTGAGCACAATAATATAAAGGGGCTAAGTGTATATAGAAAGAAGAGGAATTAAAATATGTTTTCTGCATATTTTTGTGCCAAAAGTTGTTTCTCAAATGGTCACCCACGACCTCATTTTATAAGGCAAAAAGAATAGAATTTGAATCAAACCAAAACTCTAAAAAATGCTTGCAGTGCACGAAATCTGCTGGGGTCGATCGATCGATCCCCTGGAGTCGATCGATCGATCACTCAGGAATTTCGATTCCGCCGACTTAAAATAATTCCAAGGGATAATCATTTAAAAATCATTTAAAAATCCATTTTAACTCCAATTTCTAAACCGATTGAAAATCTCGTCTTTAAAAATAAAATCCAACATTTTCGAGCAATAAAAATAATTTGATCAAAACTTTATTTTCCTCTATTTTCCAGAAATTAATTAAAATATCCCAAAAATACGCGGGTTGTTACACTTCCCCACTAACAATGGAATTTCGCCCTTGAAATTCGCCGAAAGCCTAACTCTCAAAATCAAGCCACTACAACAATCTCCAAAAATAATCTCATCTCCCAAAAATAAATTCCTACATTTTCGAGCAATAAAAATAATTTTATCAAAACTTTATTTTCCTTTATTTTCTAGAAATTAATTAAAATACCCCAAAAATACGCGGTTTGTTACAATAAAACCCAAAAATAAAATTACATCATCAGTACAGGATACGAATTATAAACAATGGACCTACAAGAATAAAATTGTCTCTGAATGTCTGAATGTGATGTAGACTTGAAATCTCGAATATCTTTAAGCATACCTACACACATGAAACAGACAAATACCAAGTGAAGTATGGAGGAACAAATGATATAAATCAATATGAAATATCAAATCCGACTCATTTATTATGTGAGTATAAACATGATATAAACATGATACCAGTATGTGTAATAAAACTCACAAACCCCCTACATCATAGACATCTCTCCCCCTTTTTATCTCGAATAGACAATCCGCTGAAAAGATAAACAAATCTAGCATGCGATATACCAATTTGATTACATTAACTCATATTATGCTAGATAAACATGCAACAACCTGCAAAAAAATGATCAAGTAATGTCAAATAAGTAGCTAGCAAATAATGAATCACACAAAAATATATCAGTCTAAGAAGGTGTGATAAACTAACCAATACAGCAAAATATATCAATGATCAAAGTAAACTACATAAACAGAAACCGAATACCAAAATATGAATCAATATGCAACAGGGTACTGAAACAAAATAAGTCAACCAGAAAAGGTCAAAACTGGTCAAACAACTGTCATTCGAACGAGCCAGGCATGTCATTTGAACGAGAAGCGACATCGCTCAAACGAAGACAAATGTCATTAGAACGACATTCTCAAACTTTCACAGTCTCCCCAAAAAATTAAATAGTGTTGTCTAGTGGAAAAATTATGTGAAAATTCTAACTGGAAGGGGATCAAAACTGTGAAACAGTAGCAAAACCGTAGAAAAAGTAAGAAACTAAAAAACAAACAGATATGATTAACATGCTAACATAGTATCGATGTGCCTAAACATGAACATGGAGTGTATGTGTGTGAACTTAAAACAAATGAATCACAATTCCAACACATCGAAACGATCAAGAGGCTCTAATCAATAGCAATCTATCATCAAACTTTATTATAGCCATATGTGACAATTAAAGTATGAGCTTAATGAACTAAACAAACATCATGCACATGAATTAGGAATTTTGACGATTCTACAAACAATAGCATCATGACATGATTTTCAACGTTAGGATTCTTTGTGCAAATCCGTTCAAATTTTTTAATCCATCCAAACTTCCTCAAACATATATCATATTTTCTTTTGAATGAACTAAAATAATTTGGTCCATTTTGGCTTATGATTCTTTATATTGCCTAAAGATTTTTTCGGGCTCTTTCAAACGGTGGCTTTCACGACGAGTCAATTTTACACTCTCCCAGCCCTTTCCCGTGAACACTCATCATTTTTCAATATAATCCTCATGGTAAACGGTTATTACATGCACACCTCTCCTTAAGTCTACTTACGAATAGATGAAAATATTGAGATAAGAACATCTCACCAAACTCAAATATGCTAGAGTAGTCAAACATCCATATAAACTCGTGCATGTGTGTAATCATGGCATATACACAAAGTCGAATCAAAACACATATCAACTTCGAAACAACCCCATAAAACAATGGTTAAGATCAATCTAAGCATCGATAATAATGACCAAATTTCCTAGCCACATGGATAATGGAAGGAAGGGGGTCCAAGCACACCAATATGCCACATCACACATGTTAACTCATGACACAAACACAAAACCGATTTTTTTTTGGCTTTTTCTAAATATTTGGACTCAAATAAAAGTAGAATCTTTTTGTGTTTTTCTAAAAAAATTTCAAAACCAAAAATATTTTTGTATTTTTCAAAAGAGATGCAATAAATACAAATTGATAAACATGGTAATACACTCAACCTTTAGATTTAGCATGGGAAGAATCAAGTGCAACCAAATGAGAACCATGTAGTTTTATTCCTAAAGCTACAAAATTCGACTTCCTAACCCAAGTAGGTGCGTAATGATGCATGGGGGGTGGGGGGAATCGAAGCAACTTTATTCCTAAACTTCCTAAAGTTTCGAGGAACATTCCTAAGGTCATATGAAAGCTTTCTAAGGTGACCTTTCCTACCACAAAATGTGCAAGTGTAGCGATGGTATGGGAAGTGACCTACATGTGGACCTTTTCTAACGTTCCTATGTGGCTCTCTCACATGTGCGCGGGGGGGGGGGGGGGGGGGGGGGACGAGGACAACATGATCATCAAAGCCAATACCACCCCTATCTTTCTTAATTTGGACGGTACCTAGCATCATATCCATCTTTTCACTTCTAGCCTCCAAGTCAAACTTAACTCTAGACGAGCTTCTCAAACTGTCCTCCAACTCTGTAATCCAAGACTCGAGTAGACGCCTAAACTCCTCAAACTCTAACAACTCATTTTTCAAGGCCTCCATTAAACCTTTAATGGTGTCTCTCTCTTTCTCGACGTACTCTAGCTTCTCCCTAAGCTTCTTCCCTCGTGCCCTAAGATCCTCAATTAACGCATCATTACTTTCTATGACACGCTCTTTTAACTTAGCTTGCAATTTCGAGTTTGCCTTTTTCACCTTTACTGTCTCCTCAAAGAACTCTCGAAATTCAACTTGCAACTCTCCTACGTAGATCTCCTCATCCTCTCTCTCATCACCCTCACCCTCTTGGGAAGCACTCTCAACAGCCTCGAAAGTGTCATGCACATGAGTATCCTCGTGGGAAGATATACCGTCATCGCTCACATGACAAGCCATGAATGCAACAAAGTTATGATCATTGGGGGAATCCTCTCCCTCTTTCGGTTCACTATCACTTAAGGTGGCGTTGTATGCTATCGGTTTCTTACCCTCTTTCTTAAGTCTAGTGTGACACTCATCTACTTTGTGATCATACCCCTCACACCCGAAACACCTATCAGACTCATCTCTCTTAGGTTTCTCACTCTTCTCCTTAGGGGTGGAGTCTCCCTTGTTCTTAAATTTCTCAAACATTTTGGCATCTTTTGATTGCTTATGAATTTGAAGAAACTTCTTAAACTTTCTTGCTAACAGGATGACATCCTAAAGTCGGAATCGAAATCATCATTATAAACTTTAGTTTGCTCCTTCAAAGCTTTTAAAGTAATTCCCTTTTCTTTCTTTGGCACTTGCTTGGAGATAAACATGTCGAGTTCATAGGTTTGAAGGTCTCTTACGATCTCTTCTAGTTTCGACGAGTGAATCATACCAAGGGAATTCATAACAGTCACTTTCGCATCGAACCTATCGGCAATGATCTTAGAATTTTCTTAATCACTCGGTTATCGGGAATCTTCTCACCTAGGTTAAACGCCGCATTAATAATAGTGAACAACCTAGTGTAAAACTTATCAAACATCTCACTCTCTAACTTATTAATCGTCTCAAACTGTGTAGTGAGATTTTACAACTTAGACGCCCTCACCGTGCTCGTGCCCACGTGAGTGAGTTCTAGTGTATCCAGATCTTCTTCCAAAGTTTCACAAGTAATGATACGATTATAATCTTCAGGTGTGACATATGAGGAAATAACGTGCTGACCTTTAGAGTTATACAATGCAAGCCTATGTTTAGTCTCAGTCCATGACACGACGGGATTCAAACTAGTGACCTCACCCTCTCGTGTGAAAGGTGGTGTCCAACCTTTTTCAACCGCTAATCAAACACACTCATTAATAGATTTTAAATCACTTCTCATTCGCATTTTTCAATAAGCACAATTAGTGCCATAAAAAACAGGAGTGCAAAAATTATCATAACCACCAAAATTCATCCTTACAAGAAAAAAGGGATCAAATATAATAAAAATGTATTTCTACGTCTGATACCAAATTGTAGGTCCCCAAATATAACTTTCAACAAAAAATTTTGCTTGAGAGGAATTAAGTTAAGGATGAATGCAAACCAACTTTGTCTTTTTGAAAAATGCTTTTTCAATTTTATCAAACCAAGTTGTGACACAAATTAACTTAACCAGATTTTATCTTGTTTAACCCTAAGCATGCAACTAGTGATTAAATCAAGTAAAATAAAGTAACGAAATACTCACAACGCCGATGTACGAGGAAAAACCCAATCGGGAAAAAAACCCCGGACGATCCAGGCTAGACAATCACTATGACAATGGTTTTACAAAGTCAGACCATACTCTTATACAGCGACTCGATCCCCCATGAGACTTGACACTCCTCTGATCTTCTAGGAATCTTCATAGTGTCCACGCGAAAAGTAACCTTCTTCCACGATGCTCTTCCATAACATACGCCTCCATGAGTGTCTGGGTATCCACCGATATGGCCTGTATCGTTTACGATATCAAAACCGGTATCCGCCGAATCTTCATCGCAAAACCAACAATGGATCTTCAATAGAACCTCAAACTTGGTGCCAACAAGATCACAAGAACATATGATAATGACAATCTCGGATCTTGAAACTCTAAGGATGTTTTTATATTTAAAACCTTAGAAAATAATTGTAGAAACACGTACTATTTATAAACTTTATTTTCTGCACACACTTCGAGAAAACTGGACCACAACTTTATCTATACTGAATTCAAGGCGGTGGCAGTCTCTCGTTTGAGCGAGACACTGTGTCGTTCAAATGATATTAGGTCTCATTGGAACAACATCAGGTGTCGTTTGAACGACGTCGTAATTAGAGTATGATATTAATCTAACTTTGAAAAATAGAGTTTTACTAAAAAGTAACTCTTATCCAACTCCAATCCATCCTCATCTGATTAAAACGAAGTGTCAACACAATAAAACATTTTCTTAACAATAAGATCCTTATTTTTGAAAAACAAAATTTTGAGTTTCATTAACATTATGCATTCATGCCCGAGTGATCTCGAAAATGCAATTAAACATTGAAGACTATAAATTTTTACCAATTAAACTTTGGCATGATTAATTCCTTATAGCTTGTCGTAAGGTCTTCAATTAATCTTCGAAAAGTCATAGTCTCGTAGTGATCGGACAATAAAAATTCTCCTATGACTCAAACATGTTTTGTTTTGAGAATAAGTCAAAACTACATTAAGACTCAATTGAGAATTTGGTCCTTACATTTTGACTCGAGAATTGCGTAAACTTTATGAAATTATCATAGGCCATCTTTGTTATATTACCCATATTATCCTTAACCTCACGTTATATGTTTTCCCTAGTCAATCCCTTTGAGCCTGAATAGACTTTCGTTTGATAACCCAAAATCCCATAACCTACTCCACATTGGAGTTATAAACCATACATATTACTTTCCATACCTTTGTTTGGAATGTTACTTGGGATTGAATGATGATGTGTATTGTAATTGCACTTTAAACATATGAGAGTGAGAAAAGAAAATAAAGTAGTGAAAAAGGAAAAAGAAAAGAAAAGAAAACATGAGAAAAAGAATAAAATAAAATAAAAGAGAAAGTTTGTATATATGTGTTATGTAATAATCCTTGTTGCTCTCCAATTGTTATATTTAATTCTTGATTATGGAACTTATTTTCCATTTTCATAATTTCCCGCATGTTTCCATTATCTCGAGTTTTCATTCTGAATACTTTGAATATGTACATATATCCTTCATTTCGTAACCTAGCCTAGCCTAGATTACGACCCTATACAAGTCCTATGTGATCTTAGGGTGAATTAAATTTAGAAGTCAAAATAGTTTTGATAATCTGTGAAAATGCATTTCGCCTCTTTTAATGTGTGATATCTTTCATTGAGATTACAAGTTTTTCATTTCCTATATAGCGTTCTTAATTTATGATAGGTGTGCGACCTAGTTTCCATTTACATTTACTCTTTATGCCTGCATGTTCCGTGTGTTACCTCCCTGTTTCAAGTGAATTCATTTGATGAGCATAATGTTCGGTGAGGATCGACATATGCATGCTTTTATGTTTATCTGGTTTATTTAAGTTTTGGCCAAATTATACTTTGCATGTGCTCACTCCCGTCCCACTTTTAAGGTTTCAATTTTATGAAGTTCGTTTTATAATGTTAATAACTACGGACTTTTGTGTGAATTCATTCACTTTGCTATATAACATGTTTGAAATCTTTTTCATTGTTGTTGAGTTTGGCACATGTGTATTGGTTATATTTTGAGGAAACCATATGATTTTTGTGTGTTTCATCCCTGAAAACCCTCACGAGACGTCACTCGTCCGCTAAGGTAACCTAGGGGTTTAACGGCTTATTGCATACGCAAAATGCAATCGTTCTCCCACGAAAGTGGCTTTGATATCTTTTGTACATATCTCCTTTTTTGTGGTTTACTTGTTGTTATTCTTGCTTTGTACTTCATTGCTAGGGACTAGCAATGTGTAAGTTATGGGGTGTGATTCGGCACGAATATTGCGTATTTCACCCCTTATACTTATGCATTTTAGCCCCATTGGGTACCTTAATTCCTATATTTATTCTCGTTAACCAGACAACCTCTGTTTTATATGTTAACATGCTATATGAGGTATAATCGAGCTTTTGTAGGTATTTCGGTGCTTAGTGTGAAGTTCGGTAGCTTTTTCGAAAAAGTTCCGTTGAATATTGCATGTTCGGGGGCATTTTAGTAATCTCAGTATTCGGGTTTTAATCTCAAACTCTTCATGAAAGGTTAAGCCCTTTGATTTCTCTTCGTGTGGCCACCGACGGTGCATGATTCCGATGTATAATGAAGGAATGACATTTTTAGGATGGTTTTGACTTAAAAAGCACACTCAAGGTCACATTCAGGGGCATTTTAGTCATTTCATATTTTTTCTTTTAGCCTAATGTCTTTTTGGATGTTGTATCCCTCTGAGTTATCTTTGCGTATCCTCCAACCGTGCTTCATTCCGAATTATAATAAAGAAGTTACGGTATTTTTCGTAATGTAGGATAAAACTGCAACAACTAGACCTGTAGGGTGAGAATCAATTCTCTAAAGTGCGAATCGATTCGTTTTGCCACAGATTCTACTTTTTTAATTTCCCTTGTTTTCAAATCGATTCGGACAAGTCCGAATCCATTCGCTCCCCTTTTTTCAGCCTTATTTTATTTACTAGTTTGCCATTAGGGTTTGTATATATAAACATTTCCTCTCATTTTTTAGAGATATCTTCATTTTAACTTAGATTCAAGGGTTTATAAGGGGAGCTCTTCACCCCCTCCCCATTTGCTTTGGCTATTTGCCCATTTTGTAAGTTAATATTACTATTTCATTGTCTTCCTCAGCATATTTCCTTGTTTTAGCTTTATTTCCATTGATGTCTTTCATTTCCTTACCTAAATAATTGTTGTTTTCATTTATTTATTGCTTTCATTAGTTTAATTAGTTGTTAATTAGTTTATTTATGTCTTGACCTTAGTTAAATAGGGTCGGGGTTGCATTTCCACCATTAACGGGCGTCCAGCTCCGAAAGTTAGGTTTCGTGTAAAATTGAGCTTAATTGAAACCTCGCGTATTAATGTCGGATTATTATGCGTTTAACTTTATTTGTCATGCAATGTTAATTTTTATAGCGATAATCCTAATTTAATCCGCGTGTGACCATTTTTTGTTAAATGTTTAATCTCACAACTTTGGAATAAATTCCTTATTGTGTGATGTTTATGCTTAATTGAAATTCTCGATTAAATAGCTTTCGAACCGTGATTCTAATTATTAGTAGTTTAGCCCGTGTGGTGCAAATGAAATCCCGACTCTCGCTTTTATATTGTTTTGAGTTAACTTCTTTATTTTCCCCTTTTCTCCATAACACCCCATCACCTTTTACACTTTTATTCTTGAAATAATAAATCAATTACCAATCTAATCAACACTCCCTGTGGATTTCTTACTATACCCGACTTATCTCTATACTTTCCTCGCAAGTGTAGTAGTAGCTTAGGTTTTTGTATTGAGGAAGTGAAACGAAAACAACGATTAGCGTTCCTACGCGACGCTACTTTTCACCCTCGATCAAAATGATGCCGTTGTCGGGGAGTGTTTTGTTTTGGATTATAATTGTTTTATTATTTTGTAATATTCTTTCTTTCATATATATATTCTTTCTTTTATCTTTTCTTTTTGACTTGTGCCAGATTATTTCGAGAGATTGAAATTTTAGCGCTTGTCGTTTTATTGAATTAGCTTATTTTGAAATGTCTGACTAATAACTCTTTAAATAACTTTAAATGTTCTCATAATAGTTTTCCAAGTTATACTCCCAAGACAATGCAAGAATGCCAACAAATTCTTGAACCATGATATTATGTCTGATTATTAATTATTTGAGAAAGTCTTATCCAAATTTTTATATCTCTTATATCTTTCTCTTATGCATTAAACTCATGTTGTGTGCTTCATTAAAAAATATTGAGTTGTGAAATTTTCACCATTATGTGCTTGAAATGATTGATTTTATCATCTCGATGAGCGTTATTTGATGATATTTACGTCTATTCAAAGATTCAAATCATGTGATGAGGAAATTTATAATGATTATTTGCTTATTTCTATTGCATCCCTTGCATAAATTGTTTTTGACAGGGGGCTTTACTAGTTACTTGATATTGAGCTTTATAAAATATCTTTTTGATAATGCCAAAAGGGGATAAATATTTATGATTCACAAATTGGACTTGATTTTATTAATTTTATAGAACATTATGAGTCATTGTTTGTCATCATCAAAAAGGAGGAGAATGTTAATTAAATTTATAATTAATTAATCTAACTTGTTATTTATAATATATTTATTTAACAAACATTTGTTAAATATTCTTTAATTTATTATCTAAACATTATTTATTACATGTTATAATATTTTATTTTGATGATAACAAACAAAATGCTTTTATGATAACTTACATGATTTGATATTATTATATGTTTGCTTCAATGATAACAATCTAAATGTTTTGTATATATTAATATTAATATTGATATAATATTACTTTATTATTTATGTAGGTTACATAAGTCTAAATGTTCTTACACAAGTTTATACTTGTCAAATATACATGGACCTTTAACATAAATGTTTATATATGTTTTTATTATTTATTATTTAACATACATGTTTTAGACATGCTTAAACATAAAAGTTTTTTATACATCATATACATCTCACTCCCGTACTATAACTTTTTTTATCATACGACTTTCTATTACTAACAAAAGAAATGAGTTTCCGAAGGAGATTGAAATTATCCCTTAATATCGGAGATCTTATGTTAATACATCTTGGCATATTAATTGGCTTGGATGGTTACAACTATACAAAGAAAACAAGGCTTGAGTTTGATTATTTTCAAAACTCCTTATGTCCGCACACACCTCAGCTGACCCCACGTGACTTAACCCTTTTTTTGTGTGTGACTTGGACCGGTCTGTACAATTACACATTAGCCTTTGGGACCCGCAAAAACCTTTTTTTTTTTTATCTCAACTGCTCTTCCTTGCAAAGCCATACACTGAAGCTCTTTTCTAATAAGGTTGGACCGATCTGACACATCATCTTAACCAAACCAGTTTTTCTATTGGTGTCCATTTATGATATAACCACATCAACCTTAAGATTTATTCTTTTTTGGCAATGTTGATGTGACCTAGACCATGTGGTTTAGTACCATCTGTTGGGGGTTTGCATCTTAGTTTCTCAAGATGAGTTACAATCTTTATGAGTAAGATTTAACAAGAGTAAAAGTGAGAGATTATGAAACTTGCAGAGAGAAGGTTTATTTCCTACAAAAATCTGTTATATACGTAATCTTTGACCTCTCAACAAGTTTCTTTTGGTTTTAAAAAAATCATTTCCGAATCTTCCTTCATTTCAATATGAAATATAAACTATATATTTTCAATAATTATTTAAATTTGAAAATGATTTTAACATGTGTATATGTCATATTTTATATACCTTTTTATATATAATTTGAAATATAAAATTATATTTTTATTAATTAACCAAATCCAAAAATAAAGTTTATTTTATCTCTCATGTTTTTAATCTGATTATATGTTCAAACTATGTGATTATCCACACACACACGTGCGCGCACGTGCGCGTACACACACACACACACACATTGTATTACACTTTGAATAAACTTTTATTTTCTTATGTTTGGTACTAACTCCTTGTAACACCCCGTATATCTGAGTATTTAAAATTTAATTAATTCGCTTATTTTAAATTGTCAGCATGATGTAATTTAAATGAATTAAATATTATGTGTTGGTTAAAATATTAATCGAGGGGGATAAAGATTAATATTTATGGAATAAAATTACTAAGTGAGTAGTAAATGATGATTTTACGTCATAATAAGTGATAGTGACAATGCTATATCTCAACCGGGAGTCGAGTATAGACTATATGAGGTCGAGATCGAAAATTATTATAGAGTGACTTGGATGGAAATTTTGAGATCACAGTTGGTTCCGAATGGGTTGAAATAGTCAGAATAGTGTACCCAGTTTGTGCTGATTGGGCCCGGGGAGATTTTAGACCAGATCGGCACCAAATAAGGGAGTTTCGATCATTTAGGATTCTAGGGTAGAGGGAACTACGATAAATAGAGTGTTATATCTAGGGTTACAACACTTAAGAGAGAGAGAGGAGGCCATAGGAGATGAAGAGGAGAAGAAATCTAGGCTATTTTACACTGTTTCTCACCCCGAACGTCGTCGAAATCGAGATTAGAGCAAGGAAAGGACATCCTCACCATCTCAGAACGTAAACCAGACCTACAAATATAAGGGAAGTATTTATCTTGCAAAATTTTTAGCATGTTATAATACCCATGTAATGTAGGGTTTTCAATTAATGATTTAAATGGTAATTCTTGGGATTTGGGTGGGTATAATTCATGACTTGGAGTACGAAATTCATGTAGAACAAATCCTTATTATAGATTACACGAAATCAGTGAGAATGAACGATTGACATGAAAGTACTCTGGGTTAAATGATGAATATGCATGAAGAACACATAAACTAGGGTATTGATGAAATAATGTGTTTTGATATGTTCTTGGGTAGATTTCTATTAGTCTTTATGTGTTATTTATGTTTAAAATTATTCCTACACATGTAGTTAATGTTTGGGTATGTTGGATGAGAGATTGGAGAAGTGCTATGGAGTTTTGAATGAGTTTTAATGGGGTAAATCCATAACACCAATGAAGGGTAACTGCCAAGGCTTTTGAACTAGTTCGGACCCTACATCAAATCGGTTCGATTGGTGAATTGGTTTGCCTGCTATGCAGAATCGGTTCAGATTACCCGTTTCTATCAGATTTGATTTTTGTATATCACCTCATGAAATTAATTGTGGGAAAGACTTTGGTACAAAGACGTAGATGAGGTTAGTAGGTATATGATTAAGGTTCAGTTAATCTTAATAAGGGTAAATTTTGGATTTGGGCCAATAATGCTTAATCAATTGAGAGATGTATTGAGAATTTATGATTTGGGTTACATAAGAGCGAACAATAATCTAAGACTTATATGTGACACCCCGACTAATTAAATACCGGGTAGCTACTCCTTCATTAAATTAATACAAAATGACAAGTTGGTTCAGTTAATAGCATCACTGTCGAAAACATTTTAATGATTACTAACCACCTAGTATTTAAAAAGTAAGATGTCAAATTTTAAATTAAGTCTGATTAACAAGCAGTAAGTGAGATATAAAAGAATAACATAACCATGCACCATAAAGTCTCAACGAAGTAACCAACAAACATTAATGAGTCAAGAGGAAAAACTCCTCACAACAATCCCACAACTGAAAAGAACAAAATAGTGTATCCTGAATTAACTACATGCCAAGAATCTGAATAACTGAAATATGAAATGTCTCTAATAGAAATGGGCGACATGCCCTACAAATGATGGAACTGAATATGGAGTCAAAACCAAAAGAAGCGTCTACTAGCAAGGCCCTGTAACTTCCACAACAGCTACAGCTCGGCACCTGAATGGAAATCCTATGCATGGTGTCCTTGTGGCTGGGCACCTAAAAGGTTTTTACAAAAATAGATTTGAAAGCAAACGGGTCAGAGCCCGAAAGTGGAGAGTATTTTAAAAACAGCAATTGCTTTAATAACATTAAAACAATGAATGCAAAATACATGTTAGGACGTGCACTCACATGAAATACTCACCTCTCGACTAATTGTGCACTCCTAACGTACCGTACCCATCTAAGCGATATTCGTAACTAACTAAACCGTCATAAGTTCTAACCTTTCTACTCGATTCACAATATAAATTCCCAGCATCGTCAATTAAATAGAAGGCTTTACTTAAACTCGGATTCTCAATTGTTAGTAAAACAATTCACAGCAGGTTTTCCCTTTTTATCTTTATCAAGACGTTACTACAATTATTCTCGCAATTAAACATAACAATTCCTTTTCATTTAACCATATATATTTCACATCAAAAATATACAATACAAGCACCCCGAGGCTAAGCTGCGGTGCACACATACTCTGCTATCCATCCCGGTACATCACGTACATAAGGATCACGCATTCCGAATCTCTCAGGAATCGTTCTCAGATAACAACAATCACAATCAATGGAGGCGAACACAGTCACATCACATGGGTCACGCACATACCTACGCTCCCACGATCAGAAGTCTTATTAACTTCCCAATAAGTCCTTCTCTGACCTATGTCCTCGAGGTACCAATCTAAATCCCCCCGTAGGCACAACAAAGATTAGATGGCCCTAAACGAACGCAAACCTCCCGTGATAGCAAGTATGGTAGGTATGTCATACACATAAATCATATACTAAGCATTCACACATCTTTGATATCTCATTATTAATAAAGGTATATTCTACATCCTTATACCATTATTCCAATTTTATACATTTTTAAATCTTTCGATAATATATAATGTAGACTGTCGACACATCTCACGTCATAGTTTCTTGTACTTAAAACCTATCTCAAAGGGATTACTAAGTCTCCTATTATTCCCACATATAACATCATTATTCTTAAGATCCTTACTTCTGCCCCAAACCTCATTTCATCAAATTATTCGAATTCACTCCTTTAACCCTAATATTATCTCACTCATCGAATTTTATTAGATTTCATAATAATTCCTCAAATTGAATTCTAAAGCAGGTCCAAATTTTATAACCATACCTACAGGTCTTCCTTAAGTCTAAGGATATTCATAAAATATCCATTAATAATTTTCTAAGGGTTAACATCATTAAAATTTAACTAGGGAAAATATTACTCATTCTGGGAAGGTCGATCGATCGACCTTGAACCTCGATCGATCGATGGTGGTCGATCGATCGACTGATGAATGTCGATCGATCGATTGCACCAGATAAGTTACAGACTGCTTCATTTTGCAGTCCTCAAATCGTCCCAAAAATCCATTACAATGCATGAAACTTCATTCTAACGTTATAATATCATCAAATAATCATCCTACAACATTGTTAACGTTCTAAAACTAATTAATCATCACCCAAAGGCCTTATTTAGATCAAAATATCATCAAGAACCCTAGAAATTTAAAGTCATTAATTTCCCTTAATAAATCCGTTTTTGTGTCATCAAAGTCGTATTTCTATTAGTATAATCACCCAATAACAATTCTACATGCAATCCCTATATCACAACCTGAATTTACAACTCCAATTTCATGGGTTTTTATAAATCTCCCAATACAATGCAATTATGTAGATTTATAAGCATGGAAGAAACATTCGCTTGAAATTAACGTAATTAAACCACTTGCCTCGGATTGTTCTCTGAATTTGATGTTGGATGTTGGATGTTGCTTTCTTTTCCTCTACAATTTCTCCCAAGGTTGAAGGTTGAAGATGATGGTTATGGTTTTTCTCTTTTGGGAACCTCTCCTAACTTCTCCTATAACTCCCGTAGCCCTCTAATTAGTTAAGTGCTGGTAATGGGTTAGTGGGTTCCCAAATACCCTATTTTTAATTCCCAAAATTCGTTGGTCAAAATTCCCCAAATTCCAAAATTACCAAAATACCCTTTTAAGTTGCCAGTGTGACCCCAAAATGCCCCGGGACCCAAACTAAACCCCCGGCTAGTGTTTTCTGACTATTTTGACCCTTCCGGACTCGTTGGCGCACTCAAAATGACCATACGGTTGATAAAAATAAAATTCACTTTTTAATTTAAATAATTACCCTCCTGACGCGACTGTCACGCGCGTCCCAACAAAATTTCCCAAATTGCCGTATTTCAGTCTCGCGGCAATTTTAATATTTTCAATATTCATATAACGTCATATGTACACATTATAATAGAATACCAACTCACATCTCGTTAGTATTTTATCCGGATTAATTCTCAATTAATACCCATTTAATTTAATTAATCCCATAAATAAATATCCATAAAAGTACGGGGTATTACATACTCGGGTAGCTACTCCTTCATTAAATTAATACAAAATGACAAGTTGGTTCAGTTAATAGCATCACTGTCGAAAACATTTTAATGATTACTAACCACCTAGTATTTAAAAAGTAAGATGTCAAATTTTAAATTAAGTCTGATTAACAAGCAGTAAGTGAGATATAAAAGAATAACATAACCATGCACCATAAAGTCTCAACGAAGTAACCAACAAACATTAATGAGTCCAGAGGAAAAACTCCTCACAACAATCCCACAACTGAAAAGAACAAAATAGTGTATCCTGAATTAATTACATGCCAAGAATCTGAATAACTGAAATATGAAATGTCTCTAATAGAAATGGGCGACATGCCCTACAAATGATGGAACTGAATATGGAGTCAAAACCAAAAGAAGCGTCTACTAGCAAGGCCCTGTAACTTCCACAACAGCTACAGCTCGGCACCTGAATGGAAATCCTATGCATGGTGTCCTTGTGGCTGGTTACCTAAAAGGTTTTTACAAAAATAGATTTGAAAGCAAACGGGTCAGAGCCCGAAAGTGGAGAGTATTTTAAAAACAGCAAGTGCTTTAATAACATTAAAATAATGAATGCAAAATACATTTTAGGACGTGCACTCACATGAAATACTCAGTTTTATTTCAGTTTATTTATTAGACTATGTTTTGGATTCAGTTTTATTTCCATTAGATTCATTATTGGATCTTATTTTGGGAACCGATAGTTTATTCAGTACCATTTATTTATGTATTTATTTATCGTGTGGTTTATTCAAACTATTTTAATTGTGTGGATGGTTTGGTTATTTTATTTATATTCCGCATGTTTATATAGTAATGAATGATAAAATTTGGCACCAACTCAATTTGACATAGGTGATTAGTAATTTAAAAAGTTTCGACAGTGATGCTAAGAATGAACCAAATAAGATTCCTGTTTATTTTGATAAAGGACTGATCACCCATGCTTAAAATAGGCGGGGTGTCACAGATGGTATCAGAGCATCAGGTTCTAGTGCCATTGGATCTGTACGGTTTACTATGATTCCAGTGCAACATTCTTTAACACAGAGCCGTATTATTAGAATTGTTGCATTTATAATTACGTATTTGAGTTTTCGTTCTTCTGCTATTATATTTGTATAGATTGTGAACTCATACAATTCGATCTATTTTCAGATGCCATCCAAGAGAGGACTACCAATGAGGGCAGTGACGAGAGCCGATGAGAGAGAGGCTTAGCAAAATCCACATACACTATATCCACACCCACCGCAGGCGACATTTATGGCAGCAGAGGTGGATGCTATTGTGGTACAAGCAGTTAACACCACTATGACTACCATGGAACTCTACTTTCCTCAGGTCCAGCCACCACAGTAGCCAGTGGCACCGATTGTCCAGGACCACGTGAGGCCCTTAGATTGGCAGAGAGTGAGGGAGGAGTTTCAAAAGGGCCGCCCATTCGAGTTTCTGGGTAGTTCTAACGTGATTTTGGCTTGCCAGTGAAAGAGGGATATTCAATGCCACATACACATGGTTAACTGCAGTGATGTGCAGAAGCAAATGATAGCCACATTTAGACTTCTCGGGGCAGCTTTACAGTGGTGGGAGTCTGTTACCACTGCTAAGGAGAGGGATACTATGCCCATTATTGAGTTTTGGGTGCGGTTTGATGACAAGTACTTTCCGCCAGCCATTGAGACAGAGATGCGGAAGAGGTTTAATGAGGTGGTTCATGGTGACCGTTCTGTAGCTGAGTACGAGGATGCATTCACACGTTTGGCTAATTTTGTATCCAACGAGGTGAATAGTGAAGAGAAGAAGAAACTTTGGTTTATGGATGGGATAGCCTGGAGGATCAGGCAATACTTGATAGGTAACCCCGCATTGAGGACTTATACGGATGCCATCAATACCGCACTTCTGAGTTGCCAGGATTATCCCTTCCATCTAAAAGGATGCAAGAGAGGGAGTGAGCCTAGTCAACTAGGCAAGACAGGTGGGAACGGTGCTAGTGGAGCATCGCATCAGCAGTTAGGTAGATATCAAGGGCATGATTCCCAGAAGGGGGATTCGTTTAAGTGGTTTAGATTTAGATTTAGGGGCTATCGACTCGAGGGAGGTTTTAGGCAGGGCCAATAGGGTCCTCAGCAGCAGCAACAACAACAACAGCAGCAGCAGGTTCCTCAAGGCCACTAGGGCCATGGGAACAATAGGGGAGGCCATCAGGGCCAAATCCACTAAGGCTAGCAGCAGGGGCGTCCTCGACAGGGCCCTTAAGGCTAGAGGCAGAGAGACATGTCGGGACGTTATTTTACTTGTGGACAGGCAGGCCATAAGAGGAGAGGCTGTCCACAATAGGGCAGAGCGCCACGTCAGTAGGGTGCCCAATAGGGGCAATAGGTGCAGTTACCCCCGATAACACCAGCACCATGAGGCCCATAGTAGCGGGGGAAATTATAGTACGAATGTGTTTATAACGTTCGAGATGCAGTCATACAATAGGCCCCACAGGTGCCACCTGCAATAGAGGGTAGATTTCCTATTCAGCGGCTTGAGGGTAGGATTTTATTTGATACGGGGGCATCACACTCTTTCATAGCGACCGATTTATATGAGCTTCTGGTCTATTAGAGACAGCCGATAGTCTCCTTATGTGTGTAGAGTCACTATTGGGTAGTGGGTCGCTTATACACTCGATCCGTAGGGGTATGGATATCAATGTGGGGAGGTTATGTTTATTCGCACACCTTCCAGTGTTAGATATGGAGGGGTATGTTGTCATTTTGGGTATGGATTGGTTAGCTGGATACTACACGATGGTGGATTGTTTTGGGAGTGACATTTTGTTCTCTATTCCAAGGCAGGAGATGTTCCTAGTGGCATGCCTCTTCCCGAGGGAGGGTCAAGCACACATCTGTATTACATTGAGGAGGACACCTCATAAGAGGTGGTTGTATCTTTAGACTCGATTCTAGTAGTGAGGGAGTTTGAGGACGTGTTCCAGGAGATACTCGGGTTGCCACTTAGCCGGGAAATTGAGTTCGTCATTGACCTAACACCGAGTACGAGGCCTATCGCCCGAGCGCCTCATTGCATGGCCCTATTTGAGATGCGAGAGTTGAGGGAGCATATTTAGTAGCTTTTGGGGAAAGGTTTCATTAGACGGAGTACATCACCGTGGGGTGCGCCAATGTTGTTCGTCAAGATAAGGGACAAATCACTTCAGTTATGTATCGATTACACGGAGTTGAACAAGGTCCCGATCCGAAATAAGTACCCACTACCTCAGATCGATGATCTATTCGACCAACTAAGGGGTCGAGTTATCATCAGTTGCGCATCAGAGAGGAGGACTTTTCAAAGACTGATTTTCTGACACGGTATGGGTCATACGAGTTTAGGGTGATGCCATTTTGGCTTACCAATGCGTCGGTAGTGTTTATGGATTTGATGAACCGGGTACTTAGAGATTTTCTTAACCAGTTCATGATCATGTTCATCGATGATATTCTGGTTTACTCTCGTTCTGGGGATGAGCATGTCAAGCATCTGGGGATGGTTTTACAGACACTACGGGATCACCAGTTGTACGTCAAATTCGAGAAGTGCGTGTTTTGGCTTTGGCAGGTGCAGTTTCTGGGTCACATTGTCTCTGATAGGGGTATTACTGTTTATCCAAGAAAGGTATCGGCGGTGAGGGAGTGGGGATAACCCACGATACCGATCGAGGTTCGTAGTTTTCTGGGACTGGCAGGATACTATCGATAATTCATTAAGTGTTTCTAAAAAATTGTGAGTTCATTGACATACCTGACTCGCAAGGGGGTGCCATTTTTTTGGGACGACCAGTGTCAGTTAGATTTCGATGAGCTAAAGGAAAAATTGACCTCAGCACCTATAATTTCACTACCGAGGGGAGGAGTGGAGTACCGTGTTTACATAGATACAACCCTACAGGGACTTGGGGTGTACTACAGTAGGAGGAGAGGGCTATAGCTTATGCATCTTACAAGATTAATCCCCATGAGTGGAATTACCCCATGCATGACTTGGAGTTAGCATAGGTTGTGTTTGCCTTGAGGATTTGGAAGCAATAGCTTTTGGGGGAGCAATTTACCTTGTCCACGGACCATAAATCACTGCAGTATCTGCTCAGCAGAAGGATCTGAACATGAGGCACAGGAGATGGTTAGAGTTCGTGAAGGATTACCAGTTTGATATTCAGTATCATCCTGGGAAGGCTAACGTGGGGGCAGATGCATTGAGCCGACGACTGTAACACCTCGTGTTTTAATAATTATTTTAATGAATTAATTGGAATTTTTGAGAAAAATAAAGTTTTGGATTTAATGATCTTTATAAATTAAATATGTTGTCTTCAATATTTGAAGAATAGAATTTCAATCGGAATTAAAATCGGATTTATAATGGAGCTTTTATTAAGTTTTTAATATTTGCCTTATGTAATTTTTCGTGGGGGAACTCCCGCCAGACTAGCTCGATCGATCGATCAACCTGTCACTTTTTGGCATAGTCGGCTTCTTAATTTTTAGAGTTTAAGTTGGTTTAGGATTGTTAATTGGTACTTAACCATTCTAATTCGTGGGGGAGCCTTTGATAATCACTTTTCCCAAGTTTTTCACTAGAGAGTTCCAAAAGTTTTTCCTCTCCACCATATTCATCAACCTCCAACTTAATCAAGTTTTTGTCACAAGTTTTGAAGGCTTAATTAGGATTTAATCAAGTTTGTCCAAGAACAAATCTTTGCTAATTTTTTGAGAGAAATACATATTTTTAATCATATTTCAAATTGATCTTCACTCAGGCATTAATACTCTATTCATTTGCTTTAGTAGTATGCGTTTTAAGTGTCGCCTAAACCCTTAATCATGTATTTTTTTTATTAAAATCTATTAGCAAATTAAATAGAGAAAGTGGACATTAAATTTTGGGACTGTTTTAATGAAAATTTTGAATATGATTTAATCTTTGAAAACTTTAGGTGTGTAGGTTAGATTTTTGGGTTTTTATGGTTTTGGGTGTAGGTTCTCATGTTGAATTTTTATGGGAATATTTATGTGGTTATTGGGAGGCGCTCACACTTATAAAAATTAGACGACTTATAAAAGAAATTGATTATGACGTATTGAATATTGTTGCAAGTTAATTAAGTTAAAATTATTGAACGCAAATAATTATGTTGAAAACGACGACAGTTTTATTCATTGAATTAAATTGAATTGGGATCTTTATGATTAATTTTTATGTTATTCTTATGAATTGTGTTATGTGATTTATTTTATTCACTTTTTCTATCGCGGGGATGAGGGGCCTTTGGGTAATATGTTGCTCACCTCTATTATAGGATGCTTACTAGGTATGGTACTAGTGGGTAGGCCTTGGTTATAATTTATGCTTGCTAGGTATGGGCTTAGTTAGTGTAATTCGTGGGGATTTTATATTTCGGGCTGGGGCAGATTTTTACGTGATATCGTCGTTTTGTTAGCCTAGGCATGAGATTATGACGTGTTTCATGTTAGTAATTCATCCTATTCATAAGGTAGGACGTATGTGTACTTTGGGGACCCTTAGGTATAGGACTAAGGGGTATTTTGAGGATCTCACATCGATTAAAAGGGTGAAGTAATTTTATTAATTTCGAAATTTGAGAAGATGATCATTAGTGTCTAAAATAAAAATGGGTATTAAAATATAAGCGACATAAATAGCGAGGGCCGATAGTTCAAACAGGCCAGCCGACGTTTTATCTCGTGTCGTGCGTGGAACCTTGTCAAATTTTGGGATCGACATTTTAAACGGATCATCGGTCGTTTTGACTAGGGTAAGTGTTAAACTTTGGTGGAAATTACCCCCCGGGCGGGAGGACCACAATAATAAAAAGTTAGAATAATGATAATTTGAGTTAATTTAATTAAATTAACAATTTGGGACTGCCGGATATTAAAAATGATATTGGTGTGATTTTTATAAAAATATTTAGGGGTGGTTAGTGATTTATCTTTCTTGCGTTTAACTATATTCGTTCAATTATAATACTTTATTGCGATATTTATGGCTTATAATGCTATTATCTGGATTCACAGATCCTATTTGAGGGGAGTAGTGTGTATTCATGATCGGGGCTCTGACCTCGTTCGTTGACTAACATTTTCAGGTATTAGTGCTGGACTAGCAGCATAGGATTTATTGGATATCGCTTGGAGGTGTAGCTGGAGTGGCTTTTATTTATAACTTTATTTAGTTTAGATTTTCCTTCCGTCGTATTTTATTATAAGACTTCATTTGGTTTTTATTGGTCCATTCGGTTCCAAATTTTTTTGAGGATTACAGTTGGAATATTTACAGTCACTTGATTATTCAGATTTTAAATTCACTCATATTTTGGAGATTGAATTTAATTGGAGTTTAGAATGTAATGGTTTTTATATTACAATTATTCGTTGGGATTGATTATTATTCATATTATGGGTTGATTTTTATTGTATCATATCTGTCGCATGCTGAGAATGGTATTTATTTATTAGCACCCGACGTAGTTCGGCGGCGGTGGTTGGCCACTCCGGTGTCCAGATTCCTCGGGGTGTTATAGATAGTATCAGAGCATGGTTTTAGGTCTCGTAGGTTATGAGTCCGTATTAGTTTCCGCGTTGCTTATCTTTGATTCCTTTTGATGATTTATACTCCTAGTCATTCTGAGTCTGATGTTGTTTTGTTCCTATCTTTTCAGATGGAAAACACAAGAAGAGGTGGGAGTAGGAGAGAGGATTCCGTTTCTGGTCTCGTTGCTCAGGAGAGGCAATGACAAGTTATTTTGGATGCCGAGGAGTTAGCGGCTATCATTCGAGAGGCCACGACAACTAGTTTAGAGATGGGGTGACAGAGGTGGTTGACTTTATAGGGGCAGAAGCAGGGTACACCCGTTTCGGCTTGGGATAGGGTGAGAACCCATTTCCTTGTGGGAAATCCTCCCACCTTTGGAGGGGGATATGACCCGACGGTTGCTCACCAGTGGAGGAGAGATATGGAGAGGCACTTGAGGATGGTGGACTGCACAAATGTGTAAAAATAGATGTTGGCTACGTTTAAGCTGACTGGGGATGCATTGAAATGGTGGGTGAGTTCCATCACATTGGAAGAGAGAGATTGGTTGAGTTATGCGGTATTTCAGATAAGTTTCAATAAAAAATATTTTCCATATGCTATTAGGTGTGCGAAAAAGAGGGAATTTATGGATTTGGAGCAGGGATCGAAGTCGATTTTTGAGTATAAACAAGAGTTCACTAATTTATCTATGTTTATAGTAGAGGAGGTCGATACTAAAGCAAGGAAGATGGAGTGCTTCATTAAGGGATTGTCTTGGTCGATTAGGCAGATGGTGTTGGGGAATTCGGCATGCATTACCTATGCTCAGGTGGTGGATGTCGCAATGCTGCTATGGAAAGAGAAAGTTAATTATCAAAATAAGTTGGGAAAGAGACAAGAATCAATGGAAAAGGAGGTGAGAATACGACCAAGAGTGGAAGAAACAGAGAACAAATCAAGAACAATAGGGTGAGCAAAACTGGGGTGTGTATTACGGAGCTATTAGGGGTGCGTGTTTCGTTTGTGGGAAGATGGGGCATTAGGGGGCTTAGTGTTACAAGAGAGAGGGCCAAAAGGGCCAAGTGACACATTACTAATAAGATAGAGGCACACAAGGGCAACAAGGTCAAGGACTATAGGGGAAGCAAGGACTGAGGCCTTCAGTTCTCGTAACAGCAGGTGTTCATTAGCACTAGGAGCACCGACAGAGTTTGGTGGTCAGGGATTGGCCGCAGCACCAACCAATAACAGTTATGGGAGGTGCTACGTACTTCGATCTCGAAATTAGCAGGCATCGCAAGAGCCACGACGTGGCTAGTAGTGTGTCACGGTACGTAATTATTTTTTTAGATACTTATATGTATAGGGGATATATAAATTGTATTTTTATCGAGGGATTACGTGCGGGTTAGATTGGGCGTATGGGCGCCCAATTATAGCACTCTACGAGTAGGCATATATGAGCATTATTTTGTTTTGCGCGTTTATGCTTTGTCTAATTTCGAGGAGGAAATTCCTTTGTTAGTGGGGAAGTATGTAAAACCCCTATTTTAATTAATTAATTGGAATTTTTGAGAAAAATAATTTTTTGGATTTAATAATTTTTATAAATTAAATATTTTGGTTTCAATATTTGAAGAATATAATTTAGATCGGAATTAAATTCGGATTCAAAATGGAGATTTTATTAAGTTTTTAATATTTTCCTTATATAATATTTTGTGGGGGAACTGCTGCAAGACCTGCTCGATCGATCGATCGACCCTGTGAGTCGATCGATCGATCTTTCAATTTTTGGTGGAGTCGGCTTCTTAATTTTTAGAGTTTAAGTTGGTTTAGGATTCTTAATTGGTATTTAACCATTCTAATTCGTGGGGGAACCTTTGATAATCACTGTTTCCCAAGTTTTTCACCGGAGAGCTCTTCGAAAAGTTTTTCCTCTCCCCCATAATCATCAACCTCCAACTTAATCAGGTTTTTATCATGGGTTTTGAAGGCTTAATTGGGGTTTAATCAAGTTTTTCCATGAACAACTCTTTGCTAATTTTTCGAGAGGAATCCTGATTTCAAATAAGATTTTCAAATGGATCTTCACTGAGGCATGAATACTCTATTCATTTCCTTTAGTATTATGCATTTTAAGTGTCGCCTAAACCCTTAATCATGTGTTTTTGCTTAAAATCAATTAGCAACTTAAAAAGAGAAAGTGGACATTGAATTTTGGGACTCTTTTCATGAAAATTTGGAATATGATTTAATCTTTGAAGACTTTGGGTGCGTAAGTTAGATTTTTGGGTTTTTATGGTTTTGGGTGTAGGTTCTCATGTAGAATTTTTATGGGATTATTTATGTCATTATTGGGACGCGCGCACACTTATAAAAATTAGATGACTTATAAAAGAGATTGATTATGACGTATTGAATATTGTCGCATGTTAATTAATTTAACATTATTGAACGCAAATAATTATGTTGAAAATGACAACGGTGTTATTCATTGAATTAAATTGAATTGGGATCTTTATGATTAATTGTTATGTTATTCTTATGAATTGTGTTATGTGATTTACGTTGTTCACTTTTGCCATCGTGGGGATGTGGGGCCCTTGGGTAGTATGTTGCTCAACTCTATTATAGGATGCTTACTAGGTATGGGACTAGTGGGTAGGCCTTGGTTATAATTTATGCTTTCTAGGTATGGGACTAGTTAGTGTAAATTCACGGGGATTTTATATTTCGGGGTGGGGCATATTTTTACGTTATATCGTCATTTTATTGGCCTAGGATGAGACTAGGACGTGATTTATGTTGGTAATTCATCCTATTCATGAGGTAGGTCGTATGTGTACTTTGGGGACCCTTAGGTATGGGACTAAGGGGTATTTTGAGGATCTCACATCGATTAAAAGGGCGGGATAATTTTGTTAATTGCGAAATTGAGAAGATAAGAATTAATTCCTAAGATAAAAATGGGTATTAAAATATGGACGACATAAATAATGACGACCAACAGTTTAAACGGTCCAGCCGGCGTTTTGTGTCGTGTCGTGTGTGTAACCTTGTCAAATTGCTTGATCGACAGTTTAAATGGATCATCGATCGTTTTGACAAGGGGAAGTGTTAAACTTTGGTGGAAATTGCCACCCGGGAAGGGAGACCGCCATAATAAAAAGTGAGAATAATGATAATTTGAGTTAATGTAATTAAATTAACAATTTGGGACTGCAGGATATTTAAAATGATATTTGTGTGATTTATATAAAAATATTTGGGGGAGGTTAGTGATTTATATTTCTTGCGTTTAATTATATTCATTTAATTAAAATACTCTATTGTGATATTTAGTGCATGTAATGCTATTGTCTGGATTCACGGATCCTATTTGAGGGGAGTAGTGTGTATTCATGCTCTAGACTTTGACCTCTTGCGTTGACTAACATTTTCAGGTATTAGTGCTGGAGTAGCTGCATAGGATTTATTAGATATCGCTTGGAGGTGCAGCCGGAGTTGCTTTTATTTACAGCTTTATTTAGTTTAGATTTTACTTTCGTCGTATTTCATTATGAGACTTCATTTGGTTTTTATTGGGCCATTTGGTTCCAAAGTTGTTTGAGGATTTCAGTTGGAGTATTTACATTCAGTTGATTATTCAGATTTTAAATTAACTCATATTTTGAATTTAATTGGAGTTTAGCATGTGATGGTTTTTATATTACAATTATTTGTTGGGATTGATTATTATTCATCTTGTGGATTGATTTTTATTTTCTCATATATGTCGCATGTTGAGAATGGTATTTATTTAGTAGCGCCTGGCATTGTTCGGTGGCGGGAGATGGCCACCCAGTTGTCCGAATTGCAAAGGGTGTTACAGATGGTATCAGAGCTTGGTTTTATGTCTCGTAGGTTATGAGTTCGTCTTAGTTTCTGCATTGCTTATCTTTGATTCCTTTTGATGATTTGTACTCTTAGTCATTCCGAGTTTGATGTTGTTTTGTTCCTATCTTTTCAGATGGCAAACACAAGGAGAGCTGGGTGTAGGAGAGAGGATTATGTTTCTGATCTCGCGGCTCAGGAGAGGCAGCGACAAGTTGTTTTGGATGTCGAGGAGTTAGAGGCTATCGTTCGAGAGGCCACGATGGCCAATTTGGAGATGGGGAGACAAAGGTGGTTGACTTTACAGGGACAGGTGCAGGTTACACCCGTTTTGACTTGGGATAGGGTGAGAAGCAGTTTCCTTAAGGGAAATCCTCCTACATTTGGAGGGGGATCTGACCCAACGGTTGCTCACCTGTGGAGGAGAGATATGGAAGGAACTTGAGGATGGTGGACTGTAAAGATGTGCAGAAACAGATGTTGGCTATGTTTAAGTTGACTGGGGATGCGTTGTAATGGTGGCAGAGTGCCATAATGTCGGAAGAGAGAGATTTGTTGAGTTATGCATATTTTCAGATAAGTTTCAATAACAAATATTTTCCATATGCTATTAGGTGTGCGAAAAAGAGGGAATTTATAGACTTGGAGCAGGAATCAAAGTCGATTGTCTAGTATGAACAAGAGTTCACTAATTTATCTATGTTTGTACCGGAGGAGGTCGATACTGAAGCAAGGAATATGGAGTGCTTCATTAAGGGATTATCTTGGTCGATTAGGCAGATGGTGCTGGGGAATCTGACATACACTACCTATGCTCAGGTGGTGGATGTCGCAATGATGCTATGGAAAGAGAAAGTTAATTATCAAAAGGAGTTGGGAAAGAGACAATAATCAATGGACAAGGTGGTGAGAATAAGGTTCGTAATGACCAAGAGTGGAAGAAATAGAGAACAAATCAGGGTCAATAGGGTGAGCAGAATTGGGGTGTGAATTATGGAGTTATTAGGGGTGCATGTTTCGTTTGTGTAAGGATGGGTCATCGGGCAACTCAGTGTTACAAGAGATAGGGCCAACAGGGCCAAGTGACACAGGGCTAACAAGAACAAGGCACACAAGGATAAGGAGTACAGGAGCAGCAAGGACTGAGGCCTTTTATTCTCGTAGCAGCAGGTGTTCAGGGAGAACCAGGAGCATCGACAGCATTAGGTGGTCAAGGAGTGGCCGCAACAGCAACCAATACCGATTATGGGAGGTTCTATGTACTTCAGTCTCGGGATGAGAAGGCATCGCAAGAGCCACGACGTGGCTAGTAGAGTGTCACGGTACGTAATTATTTTCTTAGATACTTATATGTATAAGCGATATATATATTGTATTTTTATTAAGGGATTACGTGCGGGTAGGATTGGGTGTATGGGTGACCAATTATAGCACTCTACGGGTAGGCCTATGTGAGCCTTATTTTATTTTGCGCATTTATGCTTTGTCTAATTTCGAGGATGAAATTCCTTTGTTAGTGGGGAAGTACGTAAAACCTCTGTTTTAATAATTATTTTAATTGGAACTTTTGAGAAAAATAAATTCTTGGATTTAATGATTTTTATAAATTAAGTATGTTGGTTTCAATATTTGAAGAATATAGTTTCAATCGGAATTAAAATATGATTTATATTGGAGATTTTATTAAGTTTTTAATATTTTCCTTATGTAATTTTTTGTGGGGGAATTGCCACCAGACCTGCTCGATCGATCGATCGACCCTGGGAGTCGATCGATTGACCTGTCAGTTTTGGTGCAATCGGCTTCTTAATTTTTAGAGTTTAAATTGGTTTATGATTCTTAATTGGTATTTTACCATTCTAATTCATGGGGGAACCTTTGATAATCACTTTTTCCAAGTTTTTCATCAGAGAGCTCTTCCAAAAGTTTTTCCTCTCCACCATAAACATCAACCTCCAACTTAATCAAGTTTTTATCACATGTTTTGAAGGCTTAATTGGGGTTTAATCAAGTTTGTCCAGGAACAACTCTTTGCTAATTTTTCGAGAGGAATCCAGATTTCTAATCAGATTTCCAAATCAATCTTCACTCAGGGATGAGTACTCTATTGATTTCCTTTAGTATTATGCATTTTAAGTGTTGCCTAAACCTTTAATCATGTGTTTTTGATTAAAATTAATTAGCAACTTAAAAAGAGAAAGTGGACATTAAATTTTGGGACTGTTTTTATTAAAATTTTAAATATGATTTAATCTTTGAAGCCTTTGGGTGCGTAAGTTAGATTTTGGGTTTTTATGGTTTTGGGTGTAGGTTCTCATGTAGAATTTTTATGGAATTATTTATGTGGTTATTGGGATGCGCTCACACTTGTAAAAATTAGATGACTTATAAATGAGATTTATTATGATGTATTGAATATTGTTGCATGTTAATTAATTTAACATTATTGAACGCAAATAATTATGATGAAAACGACGACGGTGTTAGTCATTGAATTAAATTGAATTGGGATCTTTATGATTAATTGCTATGTTATTCTTATGAATTGTGTTGTGTGAATTATTTCATTCACTTTTGCCATCGCGGGGACGAGGGGCCTTTGATTAGTATGTTGATCACCTCTATTATAGGATGATTACTAGGTATGGGACTAGTAATTGTAAATTTGTGGGGATTTTATATTTCGGGGTGGGCCAGATTTTTACGTGATATCGTCGTTTCGTTTGCCTAGGCATGGGACTATAACGTGTTTTATGTTGGTAATTCATCCTATTCATAAGGTAGGACGTATGTGTACTTTGGGGACCCTTAGATATGGGACTAAGGGGTATTTTTAGGATCACACATCGATTAAAAGGGTGGGGTAATTTTGTTAATTTAATTAAATTAACAATTTGGGACTGCAGGATAGTTAAAATGATATTGGTGTGATTTTTAGAAAAAGCTTTGGGGGTGGTTAATGATTTATCTTTCTTGCGTTTAATGATATTCGTTTAATTAAAATACTCTATTGCGATATTTAGTGCGTATAATACTATTGTCTGGATTCACGGATCCTATATGAGAGGAGTAGTGTGTATTCATGCTCGGAGATTTGACCTCATGCGTTTACTAACATTTTCAGGTATTAGTGCTGAAGTAACTGCATAGGATTTATTGGATATCGCTTGGAGGTGCAGTTGGAGTTGCTTTTATTTACAGCTTTTTTTAGTTTAGATCTTCCTTCCGTCGTATTTCATTATGAGACTTCATTTGATTTTTATTAGGCCATTTGATTTTAATTTTGTTTGAGAATTTCAATTGGAGTATTTACAGTCAGTTGATTATTCAGATTTTAAATTAACTCATATTTTGGAGATTGAATTTAATTGGAGTTTAGCATGTGATGGTTTTTTATATTACAATTGTTCGTTGGGATTGATTATTTTTCATCTTGTGGATTGATTTTTATTGTCTCATAAATGTCGTATGCTGAGAATGGTATTTATTTAGTAGCACCCGACGTAGTTTGACGGCGGTGGCTGGTCACCCCGTTGTCCGAATTGCGTGGCGTGTTACAACGGCCTACTGGAGAGATAGCGGAGGTTTGAAAGGGGAAATGGAGAGATCTTCAACTTGACGATGAGGTTGCCATGGAATGTATGTCCTTATTAGCTGTTATGCGCCAGATTGTTATGAGAGTGGTGAAAGCACATGTAGGGGATCAGAATTGCCAGGAAAGAGTTTACCAATTGTTAGCTAATAGGGACGAGTACTATTTGATTAGTTCTTAGGGAGGCTTGCACTTTAATGGGAGATTCGTGGTTCCATAGGATGAGGATTTAAGGTATGCAGTGATGTTAGAGTCTCACGGGTCGAGATTTGCGGTACATCCCAATGGGGATAAGAGGTACCAGGATATGCATCGGTAATATTGGTGGTCGGGGTTGAAGCGTGACATAACAGAGTTTTTCTTAAAGTGTGCTACCTGCCAGCTAGTGATGGTAGACCACCAGAGACCGTCAGGGATATTGTAGCCACTCGATATTCTAGTGTGGAAGTAGGAGAGTATCTCCATGGATTTCATTACCAGGTTAACAATATTGTAGCGAGGTCAAAACTCCATCTGGGTGATAGTGGAACGGTTGACTAAGGTGACCCATTTTCTACCTCTTCGTACATATTTTGAGACGAGACAGTATGCGCCGTTGTTTATTGCTGAGATAGTGCAACTACATGGTGTTTTAATTAACTTTGTGTCGGATCGGGGAAAGATTTTTTCGTCTCATTCCTGGCAGAGTTTTCAAGAGGCTATGGGCTCGAATTTACGGTTGAGTACAACGCATCACCTACAGATAGATGGGAAGATGGAGAGGGTTAATCATATTTTTGAGGATATGCTGAGGATGTGCATACTTGACTTGGGGGAGGATGGGATAAGTACCTTCCATCGGTGGAGTTCACGTATAACAACTCCTACCAGTTCACCATCGGTATGGCACCATTTGAAGAACTGTAAGGTTAACCTTTCTCGTTCGCCCTCTAATTGGTTAGAGGTGGGAGACAACAAGCTATTGGGTCCAGAGATGATTCAGGACACCACTGCCAAGATTGAGCTAATTCAAGGACACATTCGGATAACTCAGGACAGACAGAAGAGTTACGCCGATGCAAACAAGAGGCACATAGTCATAGAGGTTGGTGACCAGGTTTTAGTGCGGGTGTATCCTATGAAGGGAGTTATGAGGTTCGATGAGAAAATGAAGCTAGCATCGAGATATGTGGGACCGTTTTTGATTATCGAGAGGTTGGGATCAGTTGTATATAAGTTGGGCTTACTAGAGCACTTACAATGGATTCACGACGTGTTCCATGTGTCATCGCTCAAGAGGTACTAGAGATGTGACATGGATTTTTAGCATGTTCCATCAGAGGCTATAGACTTGCAGCGAGATATTTCATACAAGGAAAGACTGGTGGCGATACTTGATCGTAGTGGGCATAAGCTGCGATCTAAGGCGATACCCTTGGTTCGAGTTCAATGGGGTACCACAATGTGGACGAGTTGGCATGGTAAAGGGAGGATGACATGCGTGACCAGTATCCAGAGTTATTCACCATAGGTATGTTCCAATTTCGAGGGCGAAATTCCTTTGTAAGGGGGAAGTATGTAACGCCCCGTATTTTTTAGTATTTAAAATTTAATTAATTCGATTATTTTAAAATTTCACGTGTGACTAATTTAATTGAATTGAATACTATATGTTTGTTAAAATATTAAGGCTCTAAGTCTTAGAGTACAGACCAAAGGTTATAACTTTCTTCCTGGTTCAGAAACCATTGGGATTGTCTATCGTATTTATTACAAAGTAATGAATACCATAGCCCCAAACATAAAACAGTTTAGCCCTTTTGGAAAAACTGTGTTAATTGACACACATCTTATTGATTCTAATGTCCACACACCTAGAACAATAAGTTGGGATGAGATTAACTTCCCAGAGACTTGGGTCATTGAAAACGCTGTTCCTCCTCAACCTCGTCATAATCATGACATTGAGGATATCATTGAAGAAAAAGATGGGGATGTCTTCCTAAATTTCAGGAAGCTTTCTAGGTGCCAATCTTCGGGGACTCGACTCTCTAGTAGTTCCAGGAGACCTTTCGTCACCTATCCTCCATCTGCCTCTAGACAATAGGTCGAAGAGGAAAAATCCCCTCTTTTGAATCCTTCATATCATGATGATATGAATCTTCATGGTGTTTTTACTCATGATCAAATACCACATGGTATTTATGAGAAAGCTGAACCTTCTCAGCGTAGAACTTCCCCTACGCCATCTGAAATAAACGTCAGACTTTGATTCCTTTCCTTTTTATGGATTTTTCTTACAATAGGAAAGAACGTAGTGCCGAGTTCAATTTACCTAAATGGGAAAATTTTAGGACTTGGTTCTTTAAAAAATTTAGTCATCAAGAACAACAAACTTATAAAAATGAATTTTATAAATGGATCGATTATAACAAGACTGTTATATCCTTTGTTGTTTGGTTTCTCTTATACACTAAGGATAAGGATCTTTGGGAACAAGAACTATTTGTTCTTGACTCTAAAGCACCTGATACCTTTGAAACCAAATGGACTACGGCGCGTGGAGAGATTATATCTTCCATTCACCCTCCTACTGAACCCCTGGTTATTCAGACTAAAATTAGTCAACCAACTAGCTCCAGTCAGAAGACTGAAGCCAGTACTAGTACTGACACTCTTCCTCCTATCTTAGAAGCTACTGCTTTTATTAAGGCTGAAAAAGAGACTAGAAACCTTGCTTATACTAAGGATCTTAACCCTTTAGTCAAACAAGGTAACTACACTAACCTCATCCTTAATTCGATAGGAAAACAACTCCAAAGAATTGAGCAGCATCATGTTGATGCCATGTTGGCTAAAGCCACTGACTTTACTGTCAAAAGTCTGGACAAAGCTTTAATTCAACCTCCTCTTGAAGTTAAAGGCTTTAAATCAGGAACTAAGGCTGATTTCATGTCCAAACTTAAAGATATTGAAAAAATCTTCAGGGATTAAGAATTAACACTTTATCCCATGACAGTTCTGAATCTGATTCAGAATTTTCTCTTGTTGAGGTTCAAGACTTTGAACATCATTTTGGTTTACCTGAAAACCAAATCAACAGAGTTACTTTTGGTAGTACTCCTCTTGGCCCAAGAAAGAATTACTATCATCGACCTACTCCCCAGGACCTACTCTTTGAAGAGAGTCAGGTTATGCAAAATACCTTTTGCGGTAAATCCATTTATGACTGGAATCTTGATGAACTTTCTGAATCCCAGATTTATGAATTAATCCATCAAATGGGCATGTATTCCACCATATGTAGGCATAATGAGGCCACCGATCATAGTATTTCCAAAATGATCGTTACTGGATTTACAGGTACCCTTAGAGGTTGGTGGGAGCATATTCTCACTGAACAGCAGAGGAATGAAATCCTCTACGCCACAAAAATTGTTAAGGATGAACAGCAGCGTGATCATGGAGTCCAAGACTCTGTTTACACCCTTCTGCTTTCTATTGTTCATCATTTTGTTGGCAGTGGTGATTACCAACGAGAACGTAACAGAGAATTGTTACAAAACCTTATATGTCCTACTCTTAGCCAATTTAGATGGTATAAGGACGTCTTCCTTGCCAGAGTTACTCAAAGAGAAGATGCTAACTCTACTCATTGGAAGGCAAAATTTATTGATGGTCTTCCTACTTACTTTTCGGAAAAGGTCCGAAAAAAGCTTAGGGATAAACATGTTGGTATTTCCATTCCCTATGATCTCTACACTTATGGCCAACTCATAAGTGTCGTCATCCAAGAGGGTCTTTCCCTCTGTAATGACCTTAAGCTGTCTAGACAGCTTAAAAAACATAATCTTTCAGGAAAGAGGGAATTAGGAGAGTTTTGTGAACAATTTGCTTACGACACTGGTAAGCCTAGCTCTCACAAGATCTCCAAAAAGAAGAAAAAATCTTCTTCAAAACCTAAGTATAAACGTAATAAGACCATTACAACTAATGACAAACCTGTTAGGAAACATAAGAAATACGTCAGAAAGAAATCTGATAAAACTAAAATTAAATGTTTTAAATGTGGCAAATTTGGCCACTATGCTAGTAAATGCAAAATGAAAGATAAAATCAGTAACCTTCAGGTTGATGACCACCTGAAAGATCAATTAAGTAAACTCTTACTTAATTCTTCTGATTCCTCTGAAGATTCAGAGGATATTTCTAGTGATGATGAGCTTTATCATTTGCAAATCTCTAGTAGTTCGACTTCTTCTGACAATGATTGTCAGTGTAACACCTTAAATAAGAGATGCGATCATCTCCAGTCTATTATCCAAAGAAATGGATTAAGTCTTAATGTTCTGACCAGTCAGCAAAAAAGTATGATTGGTATCATTACCAAAGTTACCGACCCTGACATTAAGCTCAAACTGGTCCAAGCTTGCTATGCTCAGGAAGCTGCCCTTCCCACGACCAGCCAATCCCCTCAGGCTTATAGCCTTAAGGAAGTTTTTAATAGGCTTGAGAATAATAGTAATATTAGTAAGCCTGCTAACCTTAATGATCTAAGGCACGAGATTAATAATCTAAAAACTGAGTTAGGACAACTCCGTAACCAGCAGAATAACATGCAAATTGAAATTAACAATCTAAAACTTGCATCTGCTAATTCCACTCCTGATTCTTCAGGATTTTTGGATATAATTAACAGGATTCCAAGCAAAAAATGGTATACCACCATTAATTTGGTCATCAATAAGGAATTTACTTTATGTAATATTATTGCCCTTGTTGACAGCGGAGCTGACATGAATTGTATCCAAGAAGGGATTGTTCCTACCGAGTATTTTGAAAAAACTACTCAATCTTTATTTAATGCCAGTGGAGATAGCATGGGCATTAAATATAAACTTACTAATGTCGAAATCTGTAACAATGGACTTTGTTTAGATAGTACCTTTCTGCTCATAAAAGATCTTTCTGTGCAGCTAATTTTAGGTACACCTTTTTTATCTTTACTTATGCCTATTGATAAGATTGATGCAACTGGCATATATACCACAATTCAAAACCAAAAGATTGTTTTTGAATTCATAACAAAACCGGAAATTAAAAGGATTAATTCTTTATCTAACAATATTGTTTCTAAAGAAAATCAAATTAATTTCCTTCAGAAGGAAGTTCTCTTCCTCAACATTAATAAGAATTTAATGTCCCCTACCATCACTCAGAAAATTACTGTTGTTAAAAATCAGTTAACGGCAGAAATTTGTAGTGATATCCCAAATGCCTTTTGGGATAGAAAGAAACATATTGTTTCCCTTCCTTATGATAAGGATTTTCAGGAAAAAGATATTCCTACTAAGGCCAGACCTTGTCAAATGAAGCTAGAGCTTCTTGACCTTTGTAAAAAAGAGATCCAAAGCTTATTAGATAAAAAGCTCATTTCCAAGAGTTATTCCCCTTGGAGTTGTACTGCTTTTTATGTTAATAAAGTAGCTGAAAAAGAACGTGGAGTTCCTAGGCTTGTCATTAATTATAAGCCTCTTAACAATGTGTTAAAATGGATAAGATATCCCATTCCCAATAAAAAATATTTATTGGATAGGTTGCATTCTGCCACTATCTTCTCCAAATTTGATCTCAAATCTGGATATTGGCAAATCCAAATTGAACCCAAAGACAGATATAAAACTGCCTTTGTTGTTCCTTTTGGTCATTTCCAATGGAATGTTCTACCTTTTGGGCTTAAGAATGCTCCTTCTGAATTTCAAAATATCATGAATGATATTTTTAACCCTTTTTCAGATTTTTCAATTGTTTATATTGATGATATTCTTATCTTCTCTAACTCAATTGACCAACACTTTAAACATTTAAGAATATTTAAAGATGTTATTAAAACTAATGGTTTAGTTGTCTCCGCCCCCAAAATGAAAATCTTTCAGACACAGGTTAGATTTTTAGGGCATAATATTGGAGAAGGAAAAATTATTCCCATTGACAGGAGCATCGAATTTGCTTCTAAATTTCCTGATGAACTTAAGGAAAAAACTCAGCTTCAAAGATTTTTGGGTAGTCTCAATTATATTGGAGACGATTATAAAAATCTCGCACAAGATAGTGCCATTCTATACTCCAGGCTAAAAAAGAATCCTTCTCCCTGGACTGAAGAGCATACTAAAGCAGTGCAGAAAATTAAATTAAAAGTTAAGCTTTTACCCTGCCTTGCTTTAGCTAACCCTTCGTTTTCTAAAATTGTCGAGACTGACGCTTCTGATATTGGCTATGGAGGAATTTTAAAACAACTCAATTCTTTTTCTAACAAAGAAGAACTTGTTCGTTTTACCTCTGGATCTTGGAAAGATGCCTCCAAGAATTACTCTACCATTAAAAAAGAATTTTTTTCGGTAGTCAAATGTATTACTAAATTTCAGGATGATTTGCTTAATCAAAAATTTTTGCTCAGAATTGACTGTAGCGCTATTAAGCAAGTCCTTCAAAAAGATGTTGAGAATATTGTCTCAAAACAGATTTTTGCCAGATGGCAAGCTAATCTTTCTGCATTTGATTTTGATATTGAACATATCAAAGGGGAAAATAACTCTCTCCCCGATTTTCTAACAAGAGAGTTTTTGCAGGACAGATGAGTGGCCCCTCTATAGGGCGTGGTCGCGGGAATTCTCGCAGACCTGGTAAAGCACCTATCATCACGAATGATGATCAGTATCCTCCGATACAGGATTATGTTGAGTTTTTACGCCAGAGCGCTAAAAACAGGGACAAGAATGCTCCCCCTCTTAACCCCTTTAACAAAAAGAAATCTGCTAAAGAGGTCTTGGAAACTATTAAGTACCAACCCCTTCCTAATAACAGGACTTCGGAGTTTGTACTTCTCCTCGAGATTGAGGATGATATCCAGATGGATAAGCCTTGGGAACTTAAGTCCCGATATCTTGACTCTCATGGTTATGCGGTTCAAGAAGGCAAATACCGGACGGTATATGAGATGATACTCGCCGAGACTGGCTCTGTGATTTTTAATCACACTAATCGACACCAGGGTAATACCCACTCTCCCATTGCTTATAGCAAGGCGGTGTTGAAACATTTTTTATCTCCCCGCGATTGGGGCATCCACCCTTTAAAAACGAGAAAATTAAGTTCTCATAATGGTGGTACTTACAATTATTTTGATTATGTCCAGGCTTGGACTAAAGCTTTTTACTATCAAAATGCTGAGCACAAACACACATGGTTTTTTGTTTTGTGTCCAAATTCTTTTCAGAACCCATACCCAGGATGGGTATTCAATTGGTGGGATAAATTTGGTCCCGGAATTGATATTCTTCCTCCTGAAATTGCCCAAGAAAAACTTTTTCTGCCTTGGTGCCAATTTCATCCTCTTTTACGGGGGAAAAAGAAGGCCCCGATTGGCCTCAACACTCTTTTGTTCTTCATGGAAATGCAAATTCCTTGGATTTCTAGCTGGAACCTTCGTTGTCAGATGAGCAACCTCAATATTCCCCAATTGGAAAGAGTATTCTTCTACCGCTGGTGGTCTGGTGTTGATATGGGTAGCACCATTGGTCAGATTAAATCCAGTCTGAGCAACTACATGAACATGGTGGAAGATTCCCCTCCAGCTCCTGAAAACATGCACGACCCAGCTAGCCAGGTTGTGAACCTCAGCTCCTTAATGAAACAATATCCTAAGGCAACTGAGCAGGAACTCTTGAAGAAGATCATGGAACAAACCCAAACCCAATTCAAGAAAGCTTTCGGAGAAAAATCCAGCAAAAAGATACATGCAGATGATGATGCATCAATGTCCTCGCTAAACAAAGATGAAGACAGTAATCCTTTCTTTTGTCTAGCAGGAGAACCACAAGAACCTGAAGATGACCCTTCTGGTGAAGAACTCTTCCCTAATGACCCTGTCATGCAAGCATTCTTCAATTCTCTTGATCAAAGAGCCTTTCCAGCAAGCCGTCTGGAACTTTCCTCCTCAAACAAAGGCGCGGATGACCTAGATGATTTGAGGTAAAGGGCCCACCTGGCACCTGTACTTCGAAGATAGAAGTACTGTTTGTTGGTCCCACCTGGTCCCACCTGGTCCCACCTGGTCCCACCTGGCCCACATGGCCCCACAGATGAAGACAGAAGACTCTGTCGACGTTGTAACAGTGGTGGACCCCATGGGCCCCACTAGGGGATTCCTTTTCCCCCTATATATTGAGGGCTAACCCCTCATTCGAAGGAGCTCTTTCTCTCTCTACTTCTCAGACTCTCTCCCTTCTCTCTATAATTCTCTCTCTCTCTCTGGTTTGTAATAATCCGGTAACCATTCCGGCGACTCATTTGTAAGTTTTTAATACTGCTTTTAATTATCAGTCTGTAATAATATCTAGCTTAACGATCCTCTATTTCTTGGTATCAGAGCCATGATTGGCTAAATTAGTGTTAATATCTGGGAGATAGTACTGTGAGCTGGAAAACTCATGAGTTTTCCGGTGTGAACAGTAGAAATTATGCATTTTCCGTGAGTTTTCCGGTGTGAACAGTAGAAATTATGCATTTTCCGTTGAGTTTTCTGGTATGAATAGTGGACATCATGAATTTTCCGTTGATTTTTCCGGTTATACTGTTGATCAGAAAGCTATCGTAATAGTAACCTACCGGACATGTGAACATGGAAGTCTGAGACTCCGTCCACCTGAACAGTAGATTCCTATTCGTAATAGTAACCTCCGTTCTTCTGAACAGTCGTTTACTATTCACACGAGGTGTACAGTATAAACTATTCATTGTCAGAAATCCATATTCAATGATAATAATAAGGAGTGTTATTAGTCTATATATGTTCCTAATTTTGTCCCTAGAATTTCCACGTTGGATATGCTACGTTTTCGGGTTGCCTTATTGCCGTGTTTGGCTGGCTGTGTCCCGATGTGAATCGTTGACCCGTGGGCTGGGATGTATTATGGGATAGAAAGACTATTGAATACAGCTTATTATATTCATTAATAGTATTGATTTTTGCGATTACTAGTTTACTTCTTATTCCTGATCTTATCTGTTTATTTCCTTAAAAATCACTTAAACTTTATCATACACTGTTTAATTATTGGACTCACGCCAAACATTTTCTACTGTCACTCAAACACTTTTGAATTTATAGTACTCCAGTATTTATTCCTCCAGATATTAACATCTTTATTTGTTGTTTTATGGATCCATATATGATGGACACCATCACCCAACAACCACAAGAGTTCGTGAAGAACTCTTCATTAATGGAATTTGAGGTTCAGAAGAATCTCAATCGTTGGACTATACCTAAGGTACAGCCCAAAACTATTTATAACACAAACTGGTATAACTTCAGAAGTAAGTATGCCATTAAAACTATGGAAGAAACCATTAGTTTAAACCAACAAGATAAAAAACTTGAATTGTTTAAACTCAGTGATCTTATTAATCACATTAATGATAAAAACTATCATTTTATCCATGTAGGTTTAATTCAAATTGCTTTTAAACCTTTAACTATTGCTGGTATGAATGCCTGTCTACAAGCTACACTACGTGATGGTAGATGTACTGACTTTAGACAATCATTAATGGGGGCTATAGAAACTAGCCTATGTAATGGACCTGTTTATTTTGATGTTTTTCCTAACATTACCCTGTCCCTTACAGATATGCACCTTTGTAAATCTCTAAGTCTTAGAGTACAGACCAAAGGTTATAACTTTCTTCCTGGTTCAGAAACCATTGGGATTGTCTATCGTATTTATTACAAAGTAATGAATACCATAGCCCCAAACATAAAACAGTTTAGCCCTTTTGGAAAAACTGTGTTAATTGACACACATCTTATTGATTCTAATGTCCACACACCTAGAACAATAAGTTGGGATGAGATTAACTTCCCAGAGACTTGGGTCATTGAAAACGCTGTTCCTCCTCAACCTCGTCATAATCATGACATTGAGGATATCATTGAAGAAAAAGATGGGGATGTCTTCCTAAATTTCAGGAAGCTTTCTAGGTGCCAATCTTCGGGGACTCGACTCTCTAGTAGTTCCAGGAGACCTTTCGTCACCTATCCTCCATCTGCCTCTAGACAATCGGTCGAAGAGGAAAAATCCCCTCTTTTGAATCCTTCATATCATGATGATATGAATCTTCATGGTGTTTTTACTCATGATCAAATACCAAATGGTATTTATGAGAAAGCTGAACCTTCTCAGCGTAGAACTTCCCCTACGCCATCTGAAATGAGCGAGGACATTGATGCATCATCATCTGCAGGTATCTTTTTGCTGGATTTTTCTCCGAAAGCTTTCTTGAATTGGGTCTGGGTTTGTTCCATGATCTTCTTCAAGAGTTCCTGCTCAGTTGCCTTAGGACTGATTGGGTCCCGGGGCAATTTTAGACCAAACCGGTACCAATAAGGGCGTTTCGGTCATTTAGGAGTCTAGGGTAGAGGGAACTTCTATAATTAGAGTGTTATATTAGCCGATTTGAGGGTGAGGATAGGGTTACAACACTTTAGAGAGAGAGGAGGCCATAGTAGATGAAGAGGAGAAGAAATCTAGGCTATTCCACACCGTTTCTCATCCCGAAATCGAGATCGGAGATGGGAAAGGATATCCTTACCATCTTAGTACGTAAATCAAACCTGAAAATTTAAGGCAACTATTTATCTTGCAAAAGTTTGAGCATGTTATAATACCCATGTAGTGTAGGGTTTTCAATTCATGATTTAAATTGTAATTCTTAGGATTTGGGTGGGTAGAACTCATGACTTGGAGTAGGAAATTCATTTAGAACAATAACTTGTATGTAGATAACACGAAATCAATGAGAATGAATGATTGACATGAAAGGAATCCGGGTTAAATGATGAATGTGCATGAAGAACACATAAACTAGGGTTTTGATGAAATAATGGGATTTAATATGTTCTTGGGTAGATTTCTATTAGTCTTGATGTGTTATTTGTAATACCCCATATTTTCATGGCATTTAATTATGAGATTAATTAAATTAAATTGGGATAAATTAATTTAATATTAACTCGAATTTTTAAAATAAAGATTTACTAGCATGACGAGAGTTAGTAATTATATGTTAAATGTTACTAGATGAGTAAAGTAATATATGAGATTGAATTTATTAGAGTTGCGAGTGAATAATACGACAATTATAGAAATTAAGTCGGGACTAAATTAATGGAATAAAAAGTAAATTTATTATAAGTCACCCGTATGGTCATTCCAAGTGCGCCCGGAAGGGTTGAGATCGTCAAAAAAGTGTACCGGGGGGTTTAGTTTGGGTCTCGGGACGTTTTTAGGCCTAACCGGTAACCCAGGAGGGCATTTTCATAATTTTCCATTTTTCGCCTTAATTAATGACGAAAATAGAAAGTTTATATCTGTGGTAAGAGAGAGTCATCGGGGGTTAGAAACTTTGGAGTTGCAGAGAGGCTAAGGAAGATAGAAGAAAGAAGGCTTCCAAGGGAGAGAACCACCTACCCAACACCATCTTGACCAATTCCACCACCAATGCGTAGATCGGGGAACGAGGAATGAGGAACGAAATCATACCAATCATCATCAACGATTCAGACTTCCATTTCTAAGGCAAGTATCTAACTTGCTACTATTTAGTTGATATCACCTCCATTCTAGTGTAGGAGAAAATTATTTATGTTTCCAAGAAAATTAAATGATGTATGGGAACATTATGATAAATTTCAGAATAGAAATCATGTTAGGATTACCCCCTTGTTGTATGTAGATTGGTGAACACAAAATTGGATGCCCATTAGAGATAGGAATATGAATATCAATGGAATTCTTGTGAAATAAAATAAACTAGGGTCAAAGGATAAATTATTGAATTAATTCATTTGATGACGATTCTTGATGAATTAATGAAAGTTTTACATTATAAATGTTCTATAAGTGTTTATATAATGTTCCTAATGGTTGGTTGGAAGTTGGGGACTTATTAATGGCGATTTGGAGAACTTAATTGGAAGAAACCCGTAGGTAGAGAATTGCATAATCTGGGCAAGAACAGCTCGATCGATTGATGGACCCATTTTTATCGATCGATTGACTCCTCCTGGAAACTAAAACTTTTTCCCCCTTTTATGTTAATCCGATTCAAATGTGTGAGGACCCTTAGACATAATTTAATTGTCATAATGGGACATGGGAAGGACCAGTAGGATATAAGTAGGGTCCGAGTAATGCGACTTTATATGCGATTTAACCGTGGGAGTTCGGAGGGTATAAATTAGAAAGGAAACCGTGTGTACTCCTACTGATATTATATTTAATCAAGATGAAACACTTCGAGAGACTACAAGTACTTAGAATCTGGCGGTAATTGAGAATAAAAAGGAAGGGTTTAATTATACGTAGGACTCGGGTGTTATGTGCCACGTATGATTAGAATATTATTATTATGGGTCGTGGGCGTACCTAAATGAATAATGTTTATATATATATATATATATATATATATATATATATATAACTGAGTGCATGTATATATGTATATTTGTAATATGTGAATGTATGTGTATAATCATACCCGCGTTACTTGCTATCATCGGGGTTTCCGTGCCGGGACAGTCTTTCTTCGATTGGAGCTTTATGGGGGTTAATGACTCGTACCCTAGAACGTAGTGTCCTTGGTACAGGCTATCTGAGAATGATAGTTAGACGGCCCTAAGAGACGTGAGGGTATGTGCTGACCTATTAGTGACTTGGGGCTATGCTTCGACTCAAATATGTGTGCTTTATGTTAATACGGTTCGAGAGTGGATCCAAACTAGTATTTTTCGTATTGTACGAGAGGTATAGGGACTGGATAGGAGAGTATGCAAGCACTATAGATTTATGTGGGGTGCTCTAGTGTGTATATATATATTGCGTGTGAAGAAATATATGTACTGGTGATTCTCCTACTGTGCGTGTAAGTAGATAAAATTGAATAAGTGCTCATAAATGAATTAAGTACATGTAATCCTAAGTCAGTATTGAGGTATACTTATTAATTAGTAAGAAAGGTTATTTTAAATAACTCAAAGACATATGGCCACACAAATAAAAAAATGATGAGAGGAGGATTGGGTTAGACTAGTGCATTGAGTTAATCTTATGAGACACTATAGTAGTACGTTAGGCGTACCCAATAGTTGAGAGGTGAGAATTCTCAAGTGAGTGTCGAGGTACTAACATGGTTGTAATATCAACTGGTAAGAATTTTAAAAACTTGCTGAACTATTTTTAAAGCCGTTTTACACTCGGGCTTTGACCCGTTTCCTATTATCTTTTCTCTCTCTTGTATATATATTAAAGGTACCCAGCCACCGGGGCGTCTTGCCTAAATCTTTGGACCATTGACGTGCTACAACTAGTGTGGGAGTTGCAGGTCCTTGGAGTAGATGACTTCATCCTTATCTTCTCATTCTCCTATTTAGTCATTTTTAGTTAAGGACTATGTCGTCGATTTTCGTATTTCTTTTAGTTCAAAGAAATACTTGTACTCTATATTATTTCAGTATTCAACTATTGTTGGGATTGTTTTACTTATTACTTTGTCTTGCGATTGGGATTTATTATTTGGATTGGCTTATCTAGTTTGGTAATTTTATTCAGATGGTTTGTGATGATACGCAAATATTGCATATTTCATCCTCCGAACGGATGCATTTTAGCCCCCTCGGGTACCTTATTCCCTATATTTATGCTCGTTAACCAGACAACCTCATATTTTTACGTTAACATATTTTGCAGGGGTTAATTGAGCTTTTATAGGTATTTGGATGCTAAGTGTGAAGTTCGGACGCATTCTGCTCGATTTTCTTACACAACCGCACGTTTGGGGGCATTTTAGTCTTTTCACAGCCTAGGCACCTGGCCCAACATCTACACGATTGTCGCACTCCTTTGTAGCTTTGCGTGGCCACGAACGGTGCTTGATTCCGAGTCCGTATGAAGAAGTTACGGCGATTTCAGCGGAGGGAAAATCATTGAAACCAAAAGAGGAGGAGAAGAGAAGAGAAATGGAATGCAGTGTGCTGCTTGGCTGTCCCCTGCTTGATCAATCGATCGACCATTTTGGTCGATCGATCGATCCTTCTCTGCAGTGGAAATTTTGCTCTTGATTGATCGATCGACCAAAGGGGTAGATCGATCGATCCCCTGTTTTCTGCAGATATTTTACCTTTTCTTTTCTTTTCTCTTTTCTTTTCTATTTTAATTCTAACTTAGTATATATACCAATTTCGTTGTAATAAATAGATATAAACGATTTTAGGGTAGAATAGCTTAGGGTTTGAGGGTTTTGAAGAGTTCTTCTTCAGTTGTTCTTGGTTTGACACCCCATTTGGGTTGAATGTTGCACTATTCATCATCCTCTCCATTAATATAGTTTGTATTTCCTTCTTTCTTGCTTTGTTAATTAGGTTTACATGCTTTCATAATTAGTTTACTTGCTTTCTTTAATCGCTTTCTAGTGTAACTTTATCGCGTTTATTTACCACGTTTTTAACATGCTGTATAGGTAATTTAAATTAGGTTGTATTTTTATGGAACTCACTCGGGTTAACGCATTGCTTTGCTTTGGTGATGGTGTTTACGGGTTTATTTCGAGTGCGTTGTCCTAGTTATTACGCCTAGGAGATTTGACGGGGCATATCATGTATGTCTCGCGCTTACGACCTTTCATGCGTAATTTCTGGGATATTTGTTGACGCCAAAATCTTATTAGGCTTTTATGAGGATTTAGGGGCGTGACAACCCCTAATTTAATTAAATGTCGAAACGAAACGCATTTGTAATAACTCGACGACCCATGTATCCATTTTATATAAATTAACTCGGGTGAGGGATATTCGATGCAACCTATAGTTTTACCGCTTTGTTAATCTAGATTCATCTTCCCACGCCTAGATTAATATTTCCCTTTTATGCATATTTTCCTTTTTAGTTTGTAATCACCTTTTACACTTTTATTTTAGAGTATTGAATCATATAAATTCTAGCATCTCGTCCCTGTGGATTCTCAATACCCGACTTACCGCTGTGCTTGCCCCGCAAGTGTAGTAGTAATTTTGGTTTTTGTATAGTCGCGACGAGACATAAAACAACGATTAGCGTCTTTACACACGCTATCAGTTTGGTTTTAATACTATCATCTTTATTCATGAAAATGGTTTCATAGTTAATAATAACAATTGAACTTAATTTATAAAATTAAATGTTTTGTCACTTAGCTTAATTATTTATTAGGTGATTAATAAAGAAAATTGTTTTACGACAGTGATACTAAGAATGAGCCAACTAGACACTTTAAATTAATTTAATAAAGGAATGATCACCGTGTATTTAATTAGGCAGGGTGTCACAGATAGTATCAGAGCATCAGGTTCTAAAGTCCTTTAGGATATGTACGACTTATTATGATTTCAGCTTAGCATCCTTTGATATAGAGTCCTATCTTTTGGATTATTGTAATATTTTTTATGAGGTTACGTCTTCAGCTATTTAAGATTTGATAATAATTGTGGACTAATAAAATTCCTTCTCATTTCAGATGCCTCCAAGACGAGCCCAGAGGGATAGAAATACCCAGCCAGAGCAGCCAGCAGCTCAGGCTCAGGCTCAGGGAATAATGAACGCAGATGAAGTTTCCGCCAAAGTTGCCCAGACGGTAAATGTAGCTTTAGCGGTGGTACAACAGGCCCCAACCCAGGTTCAGGCTGTGGCACCAGTTCCAGCTCAGTTTCCCATTGCATGGGAGAGGGTCAGGGATGCCTTTCAGAGGGCACATCCCCCAGAGTTCTCGGGAAGTTCTGATATTATCATCGCGAGCCAATGGAAGAAAGACATCTAGAGGCATCTTTGCATGTATGAGTGCACAAACATTCATAGACAGTTACTGGCTTCCTATAAGGTAGTGGGGGCCGCGTTATAGTGGTGGGAGTCCACTACCACCTTGGAGGAGAGGGATAATATGACGATTCAGAGCTTTTGGGTGCGGTTCGACCGAAAATACTTTCCTTTCGCCGTGCAGACTGAGATGAGGCAGAAACTGTTGAATCTCAAGCAAGAAAGTATGACTGTCACTAAATATGAGGAAGAGTTCATGAGGCTGATTACGATTGTTCCAGATGAGGCGCCTACCGAAGAGAATAAGATTTATATGTTTATGGATGGTTTGACCTAAAGGATTCGCTAGCACCTCTTGGGTAATCTGTTGTTGGGTATTTATACTGATGTGATCAACGCCGCCCTATTGTTTTGACATGATAACCGCTTCCACCAGCAAGGAAGTAAATGAGCCATAGAGTCCAGCTAGTAGGGCCGGACATGAGGTAGTAGCGCCAATGGGGCACCAGCAACTCAGGGGCAGGTCCATCAGGGTGAGCAGAGTTCTCATCAGGGGGACCCTGCAAAGAGATTTCGATTTGGCGGTTCTAGGGAGGGATATAGAGCCTATAGGCAGGGCCAGTAGGTCCAGTCTAGTCAGTAGGGCCAGCAGGGCCAACAACAGGGCCATCAGTGGTATCGGCAGGGCCAGTGGCGGGGTGGTAACGTCCATTAGGGTCGGGGACAGTAGGAACAGAGGGGAGGAAACTTCATGGGCTGATGCTTTGGTTATGGAAATAATGGACATAGACGTCAGGATTGTCCCGTGGGGGATAGGGCCCCGCAAGAGCATGTTGATCGTTAGGATCCATAGAGACCGATCTTCCCAGGTGCCCTCCTAGCACCACCTCAGATTCCAACCTTACCAGCCATCCCAGTTCAGCAGGGATAATTGTAGTATGAACGTGTTTATAACGTCCACCAAGCAGCAGCATCGCAGGCGCCACCTGCAGTTGAGGGTAAGTTACTATCCATGGTACTATGGGGCGCGTTTTATTTGACACTGGGGCATCACAATGCTTCATAGACACTAGTTTTGCACAGGCCACGGGGTTGTTAGACTCGACAGAGCGTACAGTGACATGTGTAGACTCACCGTTGGGTAATGGGTCGTAGATTTTCTTTATATGCTGGGGAGTAGGTATAAATATTGGGAGTCTGATTTTGCCTGTAGACATGTTAGTCTTAGATATGCATGAGCATTATGTCATTATTGCCATGGATTGTCTTGCTACTTATAGAGCCATAATAGACTATTTTAGTAGGAGTATTATTTTCGCTATTCCTGGCTAGGAGATGTTTCTGGTGGCGATGCCTCATCCTGAGGGAGGGTCGTCCACCCATTTATATTACATAGAGGAGGATACCTCTAAGGAGGTAGCGATTCCCATAGTTCACAAGTCTTTCGACGTGTTCTAGGAGATACTGGGACTACCGCCTAGCCAAGAGATAGATTTCATTATAGATTTGATACCGGGCACTCGAACGATAGCCCGAGCACCATACCGTATGGCTCCAGCTGAGATGAGAGAGTTTCATGATCAGATTCAGAAGCAGTTGGGACAGGGATTTATCCGTAGGAGTACCTCACCCTGGGGTGCTCCCGTGCTATTTGTAAATAAGAAAGATGGGTCATTGAGGTTGTGTGTGGATTATAGAGAGTTGAACAAAGTCAGGATCCATAATAAGTATCCATTGCCTCGAATCGATGACTTATTCGACCAATTGAGAGGAGTTGCCTTCTTCTCAAATATAGACTTGAGGTCGGGATACCATTAGTTACGGATTAGGGAGCAGGATGTGTTGAAGATTTCTTTCTTGACGTGTTATGGATCTTACGAGTTTTGGGTTATGCCGTTTGGGCTAACCAATGCTCCAGCTGTGTTCATGGACTTAATGAACAGGGTGTTCAGAGAGTTCCTGGATCAGTTTGTCATTATCTTTATAGATGACATCCTGATTTATTCCCAGACTGAGGAGGAGCCTGCTGAGCATTTGAGACGGGTTCTTCAGACTCTATGAGAGCATCAACTATATGCTAAGTATGAGAAGTGCGGGTTTTGGCTATGCGAGGTCTAGTTCTTGGGGCACATTGTATCCACCAGGGGGATATCTGTGGATCCAGGAAAGGTTTCCGCAGTGAGGGAGTGGGGATAACCCATGACACCAACATAGATTCGTAGTTTCTTGGGATTGGCAGGGTACTACAGGCGGTTCATTCGAGGGTTTTCAAATATAGAGGGCCCATTGACTAATCTAACTCGCAAGGGGGTACCGTATGTATGGTATGGCGCTTGTCAGTTGGCTTTTGATGAGCTAAAGGACAAATTGACTTCGGTGCCTGTTCTTGCTTTACCCAAGTAGGACTAGAGTACCTGGTGTATACTGACGCTTACCTACAGGGACTTAGTGGAGTACTTCAGCATGAGGAGCATGCTATAGCTTATGCCTCCTGCAAGATTAAGCCTCATGAGAGGAATTACCCCACCCACGACTTGGAGCTAGCAGTAGTCGTGTTTGCCTTGCAGATTTGGAGGCACTACTTGTTGGGGGAGAAATTTTGCCTGTTCACAGACCACAGGTCATTGCAATACTTGTTCACTCAGCGGGAGTTGAACATCCATCATCGCAGGTGGCTTGAGTTTATGAAAGATTACCAGTTCGAAATACAGTACCACCCGGGGAAGGCAAACATAGTTGCTGGTGCGTTGAGCCGTAGGCCAGTAAGTGAGGTGGCGGATGTGTGAAAGGCGAAGTGGAAAGAGTTGGGACATCAGGAGGCAGTGGCCCGAGCCTTTATATTCGTCATGATAGTTACACCAGAGATTGTTACGAGGGTGATCCAGGCCCAAGCAGATGACTTGTTTTGCCAGGATCAGATTGTACGACTTCTAGCCGAGGGTGCGGAGTCCTATTTTATGAGTTCAGATGGAGGATTATGATTTAATGGGAGGTTAGTTGTCCCAGAGGGTGAGGACTTACGTCATGCAGTGATGACAGAGTCACATAGATCTCGATTTTTAGTACATCTTGTAGGGGATAAGATGTACCAAGATATGAGGCGACAGTACTGGTGGAGTGGAATGAAGAAGGACATTGCAGAGTTTGTGTCCAAGTGTGCCACCTGTTAGCTGGTAAAGGTGGACTATCATAGACCGCTAGGGTTACTTCAGCCGCTAAAGAACCCTATGTGGAAATGGGAGATCATTTCCATGGATTTCATCACTGGGTTGCCTACTTCACAACGGGGTCATGACACTACATGTGTAGTAGTGGATTGGTTGATAAAGGTAGCTTATTTTCCACCAGTGTGGACAGACTACACTACGGTACAGTATGCCGAATTATTTATTACCGAGATAGTAAGGTTGCATGGGGTTCCCCAGATTATCGTGTCTGATAGAGATAAGATTTTGTGTCACGCTTCTGGGAGAGCTTTCAGGAGGCTATGGGTACCGAGTTGCGGTTGAGTACAGTGTATCATCCGTAGACAGATGGACAGACTGAGCGTACTAATCAGATATTAGAGGATATGCTACACATATGTGTCCTTAATTTTGGAGGATTATGGGAGCAGTACCTTCCTCTAGTAGAGTTCACTTATAATAACTCCTACCAGTTTACGATTAGCATGGACCCTTTCGAGGCATTGTATGGTAGACCTTGTCGTTCTCCCACTTGTTGGCTAGAGGTGGGGACAACCAGCTACTTGGACCAGAGGTGATTCAGGAGACTTCTGCTAGGATTGAGTTAATCAGGAGTCATATTCGGGTAGCCCAGGACAGGCAGAAAAGCTACGCCAATGCAAAGCCATTTTTCAGGTAGTTTGGCATGGGAGGCCAAGTATTGCTGCGAGTGTCTCCTATGAAAGGAGTAATGAGGTTTGAGAAGAAAGGGAAATTGGGTCCGAGGTACGTAGGACCATTTCCCATTATCGAGAGGATGGGTCCAGTGGTATACAGACTTGGGTTTCCAGAGCACTTGCACCATATTCATGATGTGTTCCACATTTCGTCGTTGAGGTGGTATCTTCGGGCCCACACTCATATTGCGACAGATGAGATTGATTTACATCCCGACAGTTCTTAGGAGGTGATACCAGTGGCTATCCTAGACCATAGTGAGAGGAATTTGAGGTCGAAGGTAGTCCCACTTGTACGGGTCTAATGGGAGCATCATAATGTAGAGGAGTCCACTTGGAAGCGCGATGCAGATATGCGCGATAAGTATCCAAAATTATTTTTACCAGGTATGCCTTATTTTTCGAATTTCGCGAAGAAATTCCGTTAGTAGGGGGGAAGTATGTAATACCCCGTATTTTCATGGCATTTAATTATGGTATTAATTAAATTAAATTAGGATAAATTAATTTAATATTAATTCGGATTTTTAAAATAAATATTTACTAGCTTGACGAGAGTTAGTAATTATATGTTCAATATTACTAGATGAGTAAAGTAATATATGAGATTGAATTATTAGAAATGGTCACGAGTGAATAATACGACAATGATAGAAATTAAGTTGGGACGTGCATGTGTCGTGTCGGGACTAAATTAATGGAATAAAAAGTAATTTTATTATAAGTCATCTGTTTGGTCATTTCAAGTGCGCCAATGTGTCCGAAAGGATTGAGATAGTCAGAAAAGTGTACCCGGGGGTTTAGTTTGGGTATCAGGACGTTTTTAGGCCTAACCGGTAACCTGGGAGGGAATTTTGATAATTTTTCATTTTTGGCCTTAATTAATGACGAAAATAGAGAGTTTGTATCTGTGGGAAGAGAGAGTCCTCGAGTGTTAGAAACTTCGGAGTTGCAGAGAGGCTAAGGAAGAGAGAAGAGAGAAGGCTTCCAAGGGAGATAACCACCTACCCAACACCATCTTGACCAATTCCACCACCAATGCGTAGATCGAGGAACGAGGAACGAAACATTACCCATCATCATCAACGATTCAGACTTCCATTTCTAAGGCAAGTATCTAACTTTCTATTATTTAGTTGATATCACCTCCATGCTAGTGTAGGAGAAAATTATTTATGTTTCCATGAAAATTAAACAATGGCTGGGAAAATTATGATGGATTTCAGAATAGAAATCATGTTAGGACCCCCTTGTTGTATGTAGATTGGTGAACACGAAATTGGATGCCCACTAGAGATAGGAATCTTAATATCAATGTAATTCTTGTGAAATAAATAAACTAGGGTGAAAGGATAAATTCTTGAATTAATTCGTTTGATGATGGTTCTTGATGAATTAATGAAAGTTTTACATTTGGAAATCTTCTATAAGTGTTCATATAATGTTCCTAATGGTTGGTTGGAAGTTTGGGACTTGTTAATGGTGATTTGGAGAAGTTAAATGGAAGAAACCCGCAGGTAGAGAATTATAAAATCTGGGCAAGAACTGGTCGATCGATCGATCGACTCAAGAATGTCGATCGATCGATCAACCCCTTTTCATCGATCGATCGACTCCTCCTGGAAACTGAAAGTTTCTCCCCCTTTTATGTTAATCTAATTCAAATGTGTGAGGACCCTTAGACATAATTTAAATGTCATAATGGGACATGGGAAGGACCAGTAGGATATAAGTAGGGTCCGAGTAATGCGACTTTATATGAGATTTAACCGTGGTAGTTCGGGGGGTATAAATTGGAATGTAAACCGTGGGTACATTAAATTAAGTTTTGTGAGAATCAAGAAGGACTTAGACCAGTAGGGTAGTGAGTGTACTCCTACTGATATTATATTTAATCAAGATGAAACACTTCGAGAGACGACAAGTACTTAGAACGTGGTGGTAATTGAGAATAAAAAGGAAGGGTTTAATTATACGTAGGACTCGGGCGTTATGTACCACGTATGATTAGAATATTATTATTATGGATCGTGGGCGTACCTAAATGAATAATGTGAACATATATATATATATATATATATATATATATATATATATATATATATATATATATATATATATGTAATTGAGTGCATGTATATATGTATATATGTAATATGTGAATGTATGTGTATAGTCATACCCATGCTACTTGCTATCATGGGGGTTTCCGCGCCAGGACGGTCTTATCTCGATTGGACCTTTATGGGGGATATTAACTCGTACCCTAGAACATAGTGTCCTTGGTACAGGCTATCTGAGAATTATAGTCAGACGGTCTAAGAGACGTGAGGGTATGTGATGACCTATTAGTGACTTGGAAGTATGCTTCGCCTCCAATACGTGTGTTTTATTTTAATACGGTTCAAGAGTGGATCCGAACTAGTATTTCCCTTATTGTGCGAGAGGTACAGGCACTGGATAACAGATTATGCCAGCACCATAGATTTATGTGAGGTGGTCTATTGTGTGTGTATATATATATATATTACGTGTGAAGAAATATATGTACCGGTGATTCTCCTACTGTGCATGTAAGTAGATAAAATTAAATAAGTGCTCATAAATGAATTAAGTACATGTAATCCTGAATTAGTATTGAGGTATACTTAACTGATCTTATTAATTCATAATAAAGGTTATTTTAAATAAATCATAGACATATAACGACACGAATCAAAAATTGATGAGAGCAGGATTGGGTTAGACTAGTGCATTGAGTTAATCTTATGAGCCAGTATAGTATTACGTTTGGCGTACCCACTAGTTGAGAGGTGAGAATTCTCAAGTGAGTGTCGAGGTACTAACATGGTTGTAATATTAACTGGTAAGCATTTTAAATACTTGCTAAACTATTTTTAAAGATGTTCTACACTCGGGCTTTGACCCGTTTCCTGTTATCTTTTCTCCCTCTTGAATATATATATATATTACACGTTCCTAGCCACAGGGGCGTTAGGCCTAGATCTTTGGACCATTGACATGATGCAGCTAGTGTGGGAGTTGCAGGTCCTTGCAGTAGATGACTTCATCCTTGTCTTCTCATTCTCCTATTTAGTTATTTTTAGTTAGGGCATGTGTCGCCCATTTCCATATTTCTTTTAGTTCAGAGAGAGACTTGTACTCTTTATTATTTCAGCATTCAACTATTGTTGGGATTGTTTTACTTATTACTTTGTCCTGCGATTGGAATTTATTATTTGGATTGGTTTATCTAGTTTGGTCATTTTATTTAGATGGTTTGGTTTTAATACTATCATTTGTATTCATGAAAATGGTTTCGTAGTTAATAGTAATAATTAGACTTAATTTATGAAATTAAATGTTTTGTCACTTAGCTTAATTATTTATTAGGTGATTAATAAAGAAAATTATTTTACGACAGTGATGCTAAGAATGAACCAACCGGACATTTTGAATTAATTTAATAAAGGACTGATCACCCGGTATTTAATTAGGCGGGGTGTCACATTATTTACATTTAAAATTGTTCCTACACATGTAGTTAATGTTTGGGTATGTTGGATGGGAGATTGGAGAAGTGTTATGGAGTTTTGAATGAGTTTTAATGGTGTAAACCCGTAATAGCAATGAAGCGTTACTGCGAGGGCTTTCGAACCGGTTCAGACCCAACATCGAATCGTTTCTTCTGGTGAATCGGTTTATCTACTATACCGAACCGGGTTGGATTAACTGTATCTGTTAGATTTGATTTTTGTATATTTCCTCATGAAATTAATTGTGAGAAAGAATTTTGGTATAGCTTAATAATTGTACAAAGACATAGAGAAGGTCAGTAGGTACATGATTGTGGTTCGGTTAATCTTAATGAGGGTAAAATTAGGATTTGGTCAAACGATGCTTAACCAATTGAGAGGCATATCGAGAATTTACGATTTGGGTTACAGAAGAGTGAACGATAACCTAAGACTTTTACCAGCAGTATAGTGATGATTGAACTACTGAAATAATTTAAAGGATAGTTGGGACCCTTCGAGAAGTGAGTAATACTCGGAAAACAAAAAATAAACATTGTGTGAGAATTATTAGTATGTTGCGTATATGAGAGAAATAAATACAACGTAGGGGTTTATATGATGTGTTGAGTCTATACCTATTGGATATATGTATATATAGGTTATGTGAATACCTATTTTGTGATTGGTTATGTGTGTGAACATACCTACGCTGTTTGCTATCATAGGAGGTTCTGCGCAGAGGGCGTTCCCACCTTGGCATTTCCAGCGAGCTCTGGATGTGTGCTCCAGAACATAGAACTTAGGGCGGCTCACTATATTTTGTGTATTTGTGGGACTAGAAGGTCATTTGGGTACGTTAGGTATCTGCGTATCCCAAAGGCTTAGAACTATGTTCGCCTCCATTATGTGTTGTATGATTCATTATTTGATGAGACACTCCAAACCGATAGTTCTTAATTTGGTACGAGAGGTACCTGGACTTGATAGCAGAGTGTGCATGCATTGCGGTAGCCATTTCGGGGGATGTTGTGTTTTATATATAATAGTGATATATATATATATGTGTGTGTGTGTGTGTGTGTGTGTGTGTGTGTGTTATTATTCTACTTACGTGTGATAGTATGAAAGATAGATAACGTGTATCTAAAGATACTTGGGTTTAGTTAGGTTGGGTAACATGACTAGGTGGGTAAAATATGAGACGTTAGGTGTGCACTTTATATGAGAGGTGAGGAACTCAAGGGAGCGTATGCTAGGCTAACGTGCTAATAACTGATTTTATAACTGCAATTTAAATACTTGTTAAATATTTTTCAAATGGTTTTTGGCTCTGACCCGTGTCAAAATATGTTTCAAAACATTTTAGGTGTTTAGCCACAGGGACTCCAAGCTTGATGACTCGTTACAGGGATGCGTAGATGAAAAACTTGTGGAGGTTTGCAAGATTGATGTAGACTATTGATGTAAAAAATTAGATCATATCTAATTATTCAATCACAGATAAATAAATGAGACAAAGAATTTTTAAAGTGGTTCAGCCTTATAAGAATGGCCTACGTCCACTGTTGTGTTATTGCTGAGTGTTTGGGAATTCTCGATTACAAGTTCTATCAAGAAATTCCGGTCTGGTCCCCTTACAATGAGGATTGTACAATGTATTTATAGCCCTGAGGCTATAATGTGAAAGGGTAATACATTAAATGATGTACATATGAAAGGGTAATACATTCAATGCCCCTTAAGCGTGTGCGTCTGAATGATAAGCATTTAATGAACAGTTAAACTGTTGATTATCCAGCTATTAATGCTTTGTTCGAGGTGCAGCTCGGACCGCCTGAGTTGCTCGGACCGCCTAAGCTTCTCGGTACTCAAGAGTTCCTCGGAGAGTTCTTGTTCCTCGGAGCGTGTGAGTTCCTCGGGGAAACAGTCTTCCTCGTTGTAGTCTTGTTCCTCGGAGCGTGTGAGTTCCTCGAAAGTGTTTGCTGTTGCCACGTAGATTGCCACGTGTCTTCACTTGATTGAGCCATGTCAGCAGACTAATTTTGGTATCAACAGAAGCCCCCAAAGTTTCATAGTTCGAAATTTGAGGAGTATGGAACATTCTTTCTCGGAATATGGTAGCTTTAAATGGTCTTCCTGATTTTTAGGAGTGTTTCCCTTGTATTTATTTCTCCTTCCAAATTCGTAGAATCAGGCTTTTTGAATTTTTCTGCTCGCTTCGATTGTCGCGCCTTTTTTGTCTTTTTAGCCGCCGATAACGTAATCGTCTCTTTTTGTAATCATTACTTTTCCTTTTCCCAAGGTAGAGTATTTAAACGCTGCAGAAAATCCCATCGTATTATACTTTTTCAAATTTGCATCTTTGAGTTTTCCGTTGTCTCTTTCTCTCCTGTGTATTCATCTCTTCCATCGTTCGTTATCATCAGATCCACTCTTTTTCTGTAAGATTTTCTTCCTTCTTCTTCATTTCTTTTATTCATCATGGTTTACCCTGTTGAATCTCTTGATAAGTTTCGCTATGATTTTTCTATTCCTTCCTGGGTTGTTCTGGAAGAGTTTTATGAGCCTTCTGATTATTTCCGTTTGGCTGAGGGGCATTGGTTCCCCAGTCTCTTTATTGCTGAGTGTGGATTTTCTTTTCCACCTAATCCCTTGTGTCTGGAATTTTGTCAATATTTTGACGTTGTTCCTGCAAGAATAGCCCCCAACACATGGAGAATAGTTAATGGGGTTCATAGGTTAAATCAAATCCATGGAACTCGCTTGGGAATTCCAGAAATAATGTTTTGTTATAGATGGGCAGTTGGTGATAACACCTTTTATTTAAAAACTAGATTTTTAAATAGGGCTTTAGTGGTAAATCTCCCGGATGCCAATAGGGACTATTTCGAACATGGGGTTGTCATAAAAAATTGGCAACATGCTCCCTTATCTGGAGATGAAGTTTATCAGGGTCCCAGATGCCCTCCCTATGGCAATGGAATATGTTAGTTTTATTTCATTTTACTTATTTTGAGATCATGCTTCTTTTGTATTTGATAAAATGTGCCACTGATATTTCAATGTTGATTTATTTGCAGTTGATAGCAAAAGAAAGTGTCCAAAGGAAGCAGATGTTAATATAAGACATTTGAAACTTATCTGGAGTCTGCATCAGAGTGTTGCCGACGAGCACATTAGATCAGCCTCATATCTACTGCAGTACAAGAGCTACACAACCTCTTTTACTGCTCGTCCAGTAATAAGTGAATCAGAGCCAGTACCAGCTTCCACCAGTTCTTCGCCTGAATCACACATTCCTTTAAGTGAAAGGATGAAGAAGAGAAGACCTCCCACCCTTTTTGAGAAGCCTTCCTCTGGTGCTGGAGAGGCAAAAAGAAGTAAGGTTGATGTCCCAGAAGGGACAAAGAAGACTGATGCGCCTTCCTCGGCTGCTGCTGTTGCGAAGGTTGTTGAGAATCCCCAAGTGGCTCCGAGCAAGTCTGCTGCTCCCGAAGAAGTGATTGTAATATCACCGACCAAGAGTTCTTTCTTGGTCGAAACCGTTCCTATTCCCCCTAGGAGGCTGAAGAAGAGCTCCTCGGTCAATTTGGCTGACACCATCACTCATCCCCCAGCTACTGGAACTGGTGTTCCAACTTTTGTTCCTCCGAGCTCTGCCATGAGCTCGGTAAAGTCTTGGATCATTCCCGAGGTCCAAGGTACTGAAGAAAACCTTACTCGGGACATGGTCACTTCGTTAGCTGCTCGCCACCTTGCTTCTGTAAGTCTTCTTACTTTGAACTTTTCATCTTTCCTTCGTTATATCTGTCTCTGACTTTGCTTTCATTTTCTTTTCATAGTTGACGAGCTGCTTCAATATAATTCTGAAGAAGGATGAAGTAATTAAAGCTTTGAGCTCCTCATCTGGTGTGGAGGAGGCTCTGGTGGGTCTGACGAGGTCTTTGGAAGATTCTCGTCAGAAGTATGATACGGATAAGGCTATCTGGGAGAAGAAGCTCACCTCCATCGAGCAGGAAAAGGCTCAAGCTGTTGAAGTCTCCAAGGAGTTGGAGAAGAGAATAAAGGACTTGTAGGGGAAAAATAAAGAGCTCGACGAGAAGCTCAAGAATGCTGGAGAGCTAGAGAATAAGCTCAAGGTTGCTGAAGAGGAGTTGTCTCAACTTCGGGAGGTAAATCGGCAGAAAGAGGAGGTTGAGAGACAATTGAAAGCTGCTGATAACCTGCTGTCCGAGAAGCTTTCCTCGGAGAAGTTGAAGAGGAAAATGGCTGTGAAGAAGTCCTTCAGCGCTGGCTGGGACAAGGGGTGGAACAAGGGATTGGCTGCCATGGTGTCGCAAGTGGACTATGGTAGACTCAAGTACTTTAGGGATGGATGGGTCGCTGCTCTTCAGGAGATGAAAGTGGATGAAAATTCTGAACTCTTTCAGCGACACATCCCTGGTCCTCCTCCAACTCCTGAAGACTTAGAAGAGGACGAAGCTGCCTCCGAAGAGTCTTCTATGGTGATGGGAGATCATCCCCCAGCCATCCAGCCTGCTGCCGAGGAACTTCAGCAAATCGTTACTTCTTCCGAGCAACTACTGGCGCTCCCCGAGCAACTTTCTACTCCTTCCGAGCAACCTACTTCCTCGTCCCAGCCTCCCGAGCAGGTTTTGGGAGATAAGGAAAAGGTGTAGAGTTGTTTGGGTTTATCTCTATATTTTGCTTTTGTCAATTGTAACCATGAATTAAGTAACTCTGAAATCTTGTACTTCTGACCTTTATGATATAATAAAACTTGAACTTGTGTTTATTCATACTGTTGTCTCCTCTCCATACTCTGTCTTGATTCTTATTGATTATTGCTTTTTCTTTCTCTGCTAGTTTATGGCCAGGATGGAATTACTATCTGCCCATGATACAAAGCTGCTGCGACAATGTAATGAATACTTTAAGGCTGGTCACACAGACCTGAGTGCAGCACAAGTCGTCGACATCCTCGGCCAAGATGCTTCAGAACAGGCAGTTAAAGCATATCAATATCTGAAGTGTCTACTTGATCGAGCAGTGGCCAATAATGTGGCCTATTATGATATGATCGAGGATCTCCAAGGCACCCTCGAAGACCTTCAGCTACAATACAAAAAATCCACTGCCCTGTTGCATGAGGGGTACGAGAAGAAGTACCAGCAGATCATTGTCGGCAAGGGCTACGAGAAGCTTTTTTCTAGGTACGATGTGAGGGAGAGAACTCTGAAGGGTGAGGTCGAGGAGTGCAGACAAATCGCTGAACTATTAGAGCAAGAAAACAACAACCTGCAAAGAGAGTTGTCACAGTTGAAGTCTGCAGCTTCCACTTCAAAAGCCATAATCCCAGTGACTGATGAGGGATTCTCGTTCTTGGAAGTCGAGAACACCAACTTGAGGGACGAGTTGGAAACCTTGAAAAGGTCTGGTCCTTCTTCTTCTTCTCGGGGACGAGCAAGAGCTCCTCGGGGACGAGCAAGAGCAGCTCAGATTCCTATTGAGGAATAGAGGACTCAATCTGCATTAGAAAACCAGGCCTTCCAGCTGATGGCGAAGAACCAGGCTTTGGCTGAAATGTCAAAGAAAATCAGGGACTTGGAAGAACAGCTTTCCATGCAGAAGTCTACCTTGGAGAATAAAGATATCTTCATCAAAAATCTCCACGAGCAGCTAGAAAGACTAACATATCAATTCCACAAACAACCCAGGGAGTTCTGGATGGCTGGATACAACGAAGCGCTATACCACTTGGACGATCGTATCCAGAATGCCAATAATGAGGGCTAGAAGCAAGGCTAGTTGAATGCCTTGGGTGTGCTGCAACTCGAACAGGTTCATTACCTGTGGGACTACCATGATCCCGAGCTGCTCGACTTACCTGTGCCACCATAAAAAACTGGATATGAGTTGGATCCCTGCTCGGGCCATTCCTCGGAGCTTGATTTCCAAATATCTCGGTGACTACAATCTCCATTCAAATGCCGAGATATCTCGTCCTGAGCACCTCTTAGATCGACCATCCGTGATGAATATCAGGATGTTAAAGGATCTCAACTTCATAAATTCTCCTCTGGCTTTAAATGATCCGCCTGCTGGCGAGGAACCTGTGTCAAAATCAGAGGGGAAAAGACCAGTAGAATAGGAATATCAATGTAATAAATTTGAATACATTTAATTATCAATGTAACTTATTTTGGATTTAATGAAAGACTTTCATTTTGGTTCGCAATTTTAATTGCTATTGTATTGTAAAACACTTTATATTTGTGCATGTGTATCTGTTAAAAAGATAACAATATTGTGTAGTTTGTCTATCAACTTATTGTCGAATAGCTTGAATTTGTGGTAGTCATTTGGCAAAAATAATATTTTGTTTCTCGACCAACTTAGTAATAATTAAAAAGTTACAAGTATCAAAAATGTTGCTCGATCACTTAATAATAAAGTTTTGTTTCTCGACCAACTTAGCAATAAAGTTATGAGTATAAAAAATGTTGCTCGATCACTTAATAATAAAGTTTTGTTTCTCGACCAACTTAGCAATAAAGTTACGAGTATCAAAAATGTTGCTCGATCACTTAATAATAAAGTTACGAGTATAAAAAATGTTTAAAATGTTTCCGACTAACCAAGGTCTTTAAATTCTACTTGTCGACCAACTACAGTTGGTGGGTTTTTATCCCCGACCAGCCATAGTTAGTCTTTTTTCTTTTAAATGTTTCCTACCAACCAAGGTCGGTAAATTTTACTTGTCGACCAACTATAGTTAGTGGTTTTTATCCCCGACCAGCCATAGTTAGTCTTTTTGCAATAATTTTACCTCCCGACCAACTCAAGTTGGCATTTTCGAGAATATATTTACTTCCTAACCGATATAAGTTGGCATTTTTAGGAATACTTTTATTCCCGAGAAACATATAGTTTTATTTCCCTTAGGAATACAAATTTTACTTCCCGGAGGAATACAAATAACTTTACTTCCCGGAGGAATACATATAACTTTACTTCCCGGAGGAATATAGGTAGCTTTACTTCTCGGAGGAATATTGGTAGCTTTACTTCCTGGAGGAATATTGGTAGCTTTACTTCCCGGAGGAATATAGGTAGCTTTACTTCCCGGAGGAATATTGGTAGCTTTACTTCCCGGAGGAATATTGGTAGCTTTACTTCCCGGAGGAATATAGGTAGCTTTACTTCCCGGAGGAATATTGGTTTCTCGACTAACCTTAGTTGGCATTTTCGAGAAAAAAATTTGAGTAGTCTGAGCTTTGCCGAGTTTTGCCGAGTAGTGTGTAGCACTAGTATTCCCCGAAAAACTTTCAATAAAAAGAAAGAATTCGGCAGAATATCTTCATTTTATTCATCATTGATAATATTTGCGCAGGTGCTCTGCGTTCCATGCATTCTTAAACTCATCCGCTTCTAAAGTTGCTATTCTTTAAGTTCCTGGTCGAACAACTTCTGTAACTCGGTATGGCCCATGCCAGTTTGCCTATAGTTTGTTGTGCTTTTGAATCACCTTCTTTAGCACATAATCTCCTTCTTTCAGATCGCATTTCTTCACCCTCTTGTTGTAGAACAAAGTTGTTCGCTGCTGGTAGGCAGCATTTCTAATGGCTACTTCTTCTCTAACTTCCTCGAGCATGTTTAAATCCAATATTCTCATTAAGTCGCTGATAGGGGAATTGAAATTCAGTACCGTGTGTGTTGGGAGGCCCAACTCGACAGGGATAACAGCTTCACTTCCAAACGCCAGCATGTATGGTGATTCTCCAGTTGCTACTCGGGGAGTAATTCGGTAAGCCCGGAGTACTGATTGTAACTCCTCGATCCAGTTTGCTTTTGCATCATCCAGTCTTTTCTTCAAGCCATTTAGCAGCGTTCTGTTTGTCACTTCAGTTTGTCCATTGCTCTGAGGATGGCCTGGTGCTGAGTGGACCTTCAAAATATTTGACTGATGACAATAGGCAGCGAACTCCTCGTTATCAAATTGTGTTCCATGGTCTGTGATGAAAGCATGAGGAAGACCATATCGAAAAATGATGTTCTTCCAAACAAATTGGTACACCTTCTCGTACGTCATATCAATGAGAGGCTCAGCTTCTACCCACTTAGTAAAATAATCCACTGTGACGACGAGGTATTTGAACCTTCCTCTGGTCGTTGGCAATGGCCCAACCAAATCTATCCCCCACATGGAAAATGGCCAATGGGAAGTTATGGGTGTCAACAATGCTTGTGGAGTTCTTCGGATGGAGGAAAAGCGCTGGCACTTATCACATTTCTTGGCATATGCTATACAATCAGCCCTCATCGTCGGCCAGTAGTATCCCTGCGTCATCACCCTTTGCAAAAGCGTCCGACCTGCTACATGAGCTCCAAAGGACCCTTCATGGATCTCTTCAATCAATTCTTTCACCTCGGAGGGATGTACACATCTCTGCAAACCTGCCATAATTCCTCGTCTATAAAGAATACCGTTAGTTAATACATACCGAGCAGCTTTAAACTTCAATTTCTTGGCTGCGAGCTTGTCAATTGGTAATTCTCCCTTCTCAATATATGCCCTAATAGGATTCATCCAAGATGGTCCTAAATCAAGGGTGATAAAGTTCATCATCAGATCTTCATTTATACTCCGACCAGCTAAAACTTCAATTGGGATTGTTCGTCGTAGCTCGGTACGAGTAGCTGATGCTAATCGAGCTAAGGCGTCTGCTCTCGCATTCTCCATTCTTGGTATTCTGACCAGCTGAATAGCAGCAAATTCTGACACCAGCTCCTTTGCCTTTGCATGATATCTGATCATTAATTCTCCTCTAACTGCATATGCTCCCAACATTTGATTTACGATCAATTGAGAATCACTGAAGACAATAACCTGTTGCGCTTCCATAATTTTTGCCAAATTAAGCCCTGCAATCATGGCCTCATACTCAGCCTCATTATTGGAAGCTTTGAACTGGAAACGTAGGGCGTATTCCATGTCGACCTCATCCGGAGTGCCCAAAACTATCCCCGCGCCACATCCTGTAGTGCAAGATGAGCCATCTACATATAACCTCCATATAGGTAACTCGTCTTCAAATTTCTGATCTGACAGAGTTCCTCAATGAAATATTTATTGCTTCCTTTCATCCTCCCCTGATATTTCTTGCTCTTTGTCGATCATCTTTTCTTGCCCTTTTACCAACCGGAGTTGTTCTGAGCTCGAATTTGATGATCCTGTAACATCTACTTGCTCTTTTACCAACCGAAGTTGGTCTGAGCTAGTATTTGATGATCCTGTAACATCCACAGGTTGATCAGCGAGCAACTTTTGCTCCTCGGGGGTATCAGGATAGGTGAACTCTGCTATAAAATCTGCTACAGCCTGCCCTTTTAGCGATGCTCTGGGTTTATAAACTATATCATATTCACCGAGCTCTATTGCCCAGTACATCAATCTCCCTGATTTTTCTGGTTTATGAAGGGCTTGTCTCAACGGCATATCAGTATATACTACTATGGTATGAGCCTGGAAGTATGGCCTCATTCTCCTACTCTCCTTAATCAACGCCAGTACCAATTTTTCCAGCCTTGGATATCTGATCTCTGCTCCTCGGAAGGCCCTACTCGTGTAGTAGATTGGTTTTTGTACTCCATTCTCCACTCTGATCAACACCGAGCTAACTGTATTCTCGGACACTGCAAGATATAAGTATAATTTTTCTCCCATCACTGGCCTGGACAACAGTGGAGGTGCTCCCAAGTATTTCTTCAAGTCTTGAAAAGCCTTCTCACATTCATCATTCCACTCAAAAGTCTTTCGGAGTGTCTTGAAGAATGGAAGACATCTATGAGTTGCTCGCGACACAAATCTGTTGAGTGCTGCTAGTCGTCCTGTGAGACTCTGTACTTCCTTCTTCGTCGTTGGAGATCGCATCCCTAATAGAGCTTTGATCTTTTCAGGATTTGCTTCAATGCCTCGCTGATTGACAATGTACCCGAGGAACATGCCTTCTCGTACTCCAAATGTGCACTTCGTCGGGTTCAGCTTCATTTGATATTTATCCAGTTGATCAAAAGTCTGGCTTAAATTAACTAGATGGTCGGGAACTTTCTTGCTCTTTGTCAGCATATCGTCAACATATACTTCCATATTGAAACTAATTTGTTCAGCAAAGACCTTGTTCATCAGCCGCTGATATGTCGCACCTGCATTTTTCAAACCAAAAGGCATAACATTATAACAATAAGTTCCCCTAGGGGTAATGAAAGAAGTAGTCTCCCTGTCTTCAGGTTTCATTTTAATCTGGTTGTAACCAGAATAAGCATCCATGAAGCTCAGCAACTCGTGTCCCGAGGTAGCATCCACCAGTTGATCAATTCGGGGCAATGGAAAGTGATCCTTTGGGCATGCTTTGTTGAGGTCGGTGAAGTCTACACACATCCTCCACTTGTTGTTTTTCTTCTTTACCATCACCACATTGGCTAACCAGTCTGGATATTTGACATCTTGAATGAAGCAAGCTTTCTGGAGCTTCTCGACTTCCTCCTGTATAGCTTGATTCTTCTCGGGACTGAATACTCTTCTTCTCTGCCTCACAGGCTTGATCTCCTTATTCACATTGAGCTCGTGACATAAGAAATTTGGGTCTATCCCAGGCATATCTTCATGACTCCACGCAAAAGTTTGCTTTCTGCTTCTAAGGAAAGTTATCAATTCTTGTTTTAGTGAGGCTTCCAACAGCGAACCTACTTGAGTAGTTCGCTCAGGGTGCTCGTCGTCCAGAATGATGTTTTCAGTAGCTTCCACCACTTGACCCTTCACGAGTTGATACTCATCTCTAGGATCCAATGTTTCAATTTCTGCACCTTCATCCACTTGATAGGTAGTAGTCTTTTTCCTTGATTCCTCCAGTTCTTCTTGCTCGGCGGATTAATAATAGCATTCCCGAGCTACTTTCTGATCACCTTTCACAACTCCTAGTCCAAATTTTTTTGGAAATTTTAGGCACTGATGCACTGTAGATGGTACAGCCTCGAACTTCTTCAATCCTACTCTTCCCATGATGATATTGTATGATGATTGAACATTCTTATCCATCACGAAGAAGCGTATTCTTTCTGTCCGACAAGCAGGCCACGTACCAATGAATATATCCAACTTGATTGTCCCAAGTGGAAATACTTTCTCGCCAGCAAAACCGATGAGGGGTCTATGATAAGGCTCCAATTGAAATAGCTTTAGATTTAAACTATCAAAGCACGAGTAGAACATGATGTCTGCCGAGCTACCATTGTCGACCAGCACTCTTGAAATCATAACCTCCTTCATCCTCATTTTGATCACCAATGGGTCATCATGAGGATATAGAACACCTGCGAGATCATTCTTTGAGAAACCAATGACCAATTTCTCTTTGTTCACCTTTCTCGGGCGATCCTCCTCAGCTAGATTTATTCGTTGAATGTACGATCAAGCTTGAGCCTCACGAAGGTAAGCTTTCTCTCTGCAGTAAGGTCTCCTCCTCCTGCATCTCCACCTGTTATAACATTACAGTCAAATGACCCAAAGCGTATTGAAAATACCTCTCGTTCTGGCTGCCTTTGTCTCTTGGGAAGATCGGGTCATCTTCTGGATCAATTTCATGGTTTCTTTTCCTGTTCTCCTCTGCTCGACGAGGAGATCTAGACCTCTCTCTTATTCGGTCATTGTTCCTTCTTTCGCTTTCACGATCAACATACTTTGACAGCTTTCCTCGTCTGATGAGTGTTTCAGTCTCATTTTGAAGAGCTATGCAATTTTTGGTCATATGGCCATGATCTTTATGAAACTCGCAATACTTCGCCTTATTCCTCTTATCAGTGTCTGCCTTCATTTTCTCTGTCCAGTTTAACTCCTCGTTGTTCCTGATTTCATCTAGGACATGGTTGATATCCTTCTTCAAAGGAGTATAATTATCATATTTCTTCATTACATCCCATACCGACCTAGTTTTTAAATGTTTGTTATTACCATTGTTCTTATGCTCTTTCTTCTTAGCTTTATCACCTGCTCCCTTGGTTTCTTTGGAATCCATGTTCTTCTTCGCAGCCATAGCCTCCTCGGCATTCGTAATCTTGGACGCTTTTCCCATCAGATCTAACATGGTTCTAGGTGGATCTTTGGCCAAAGTGTAGTACAACTTATTCGGCAGTAGTCCACTCATCAAGGCGGTAATCGCTGTATTCTCCTCATAATCAATGACTTCTAGGCGGTAACTGACTCCCACCACTGTAAGGCTGCCCCTGATAGACGAAAGGTATCAAGCATCTGCTTCTGTACCTCGGTACACTCTAGCATGCGCAGATGGCGCTGAATGTTCTTCTTCCAGTCACAAGCCTCTATCACATCTGTACTACCCCGGAACTCAGGTGGGTGACCCTTCTGAAAGGTCTCCCTAACTCTCTGCCAAGACGGTGGCCCCACTGGAGCCTGAACTGCTGGTGCCACTGGAGGCGGTGCCTGGGGCTGTGGAAAGTGAGCTGCCATAGCTCTCATTGCTGTTTCGACCGCCTGGCCCACTATCACTGCCACCTGTGTAGTGGAAATCAACTCGGGTGGGGTTGGTGGTAGCGGTACTTGTGGCTCCTGATGAGCCTCCCTGATTTCATCCCTAGCCTCAGCCCTCTCTGCACTCTGCCTCTTCGGTGGCATCTGAAATAGATTGAATCGCGTAAGTACACAATTTACACAAAAATATACACAGCAGAAATACGATATCTCACAAGCGGAAAATGAATCAACAGTCCTAATAATAGGGCTCTATAACAAACGAGTGCTACACTGAAACGTAGAAAGCCGCACAGATCCTAAGGACACTAGAACCTGATGCTCTGATACCATCTGTGACACCCCGCCTAATTAATCCCGGGTGATTAGTCCTAAATCAAGTTAGAAAAGGTTTCTCAGTTGGTCCATTCTTAGCATCACTGTCGTCTTTTTAAATTACTAACCACCTAAGTGAGAAAAGTAGACTGGTGCCAATTTTTATCTTTCAATTAATTAAATTAAAACTCATGCGGAACATACAACAATACACAATCACAGTTAATTAAAATAACCATCCACAAATAAAACACCTAACCGAATAAACCATCGGTCCAAATATCCAATACAAGTAAATATCAGAAAAATATCTCAACAAGTCTACTACTGATAAATGAACTGTGAGCGACAAGCTCAGATAACTACTAGAGAGTCTCTACAAGAATGGAAGAAGGAGGCGTCTATCAAAACCCCGCAACATCCACATGTGCTGTAGCAAAGGATACCTGGAATAGAGTCAAGCTTGGCGCCCGTGTGGTTGGACACCTAAAAGGTTTTTAAATTTTTTATAGCAAGGGTTAGTACCCAAAAACATTTGAAAACATTTAACAAATGATTAACTTGCAGTAATAAATAAATATGCATGCTCTTCATATTTTAGTTAGTGCCGCACTCTCTTGAGGACTTCCTCACCCCTCCTCTAATGTGCACTACTAACGCTTCCATTTAATTTACTAGGTCCTACGCTCCTGACCCAATGCTTATTTTAACCCTTGAATTTTACCTACTCTAACCGAGTATACCTTAATTCATGATTTTTAAGTTATTATAAACGTCAAACTTAATTAAATCATTACTCCTTTTAATTTCATATAATATTCACACCTGTTATGCACATAATACATTTTTCACTATGTATTAATTATCCCATATATAATTATTTACCTAATTATATATTTAATCATATTACAGTATTCACAAACATACTGAAACAACATTTAATACAAACTTTCGACCGAGTAAAAATAATCACGAAATATAAATTTTCCCAAGTGCTATCCCACTAGGTATATTCACGTAACCTAGTTATCCAAGTTAGATTCGCTCCCTAACTTAGTTTAACATACGAATTGGAGGCGGTCATATTCCTTTCCTGAAAGTGAGATGCCCCTCACCCATATAATGGACGCTATGACCTGGAATTATACTCGCCCTACTCCTCAAGCTAGGGGATTCATCCACTGCGCAACCTCCCCCTATAGCACTAGAGTATATAATAGTAATATTCAATCTCTGATATTAATGCACACACACTATATATATACTATCACACACCGTATATATATATATATAATATAAAATGTCCGGGCTACACCATGTGCTAAATCTGTAACACAAGTCTATTTAATTTATTAAGAGTTTATGGTCCAACCCTAATTATTAATTAATTTGCACATTAATTAATTTAGTCACCTTTGGTGTCACCCCCACCATAAATTTGGACTTACTCTCGTAGCCCGAAATAACCTCACTCGAGTCTAAATTCCCGACTCTCGAATTTATAATCATGACGTGTCACCCAAAAACTCCCTCAAATCCGAATTAACTTTACTCACAATTAATTAGATTTAAACTCATGTATTAATTTCTCAATAATTAATTACATAAAGATTATTATGTAAATTCCCTCATATATACATAACTGGGTGAATCTGCCAAATTCTGCCGACCTTCGATCGATCGACCCCAAACCTTCGATCGATCGATCGAGCAGGTCTTCGTCTTCTTCGCGAAGATAGAATTAGCCATGGACAAAATTTCTCAAACCCTAGTTTCTTCTACCAGTAACCTCAAGCCCTCTTAACCTCAATACATGTTAGAAAACTTATTTGGAACCTCCAGGATGTCCACCAACATTATTAATTCGTCCATTAACTACAATTTCTAAATTTGGGGAAAAATTCATCTTTAACCCTTAACCCATTTACACCCCAAATTCCATCATCAAATCCGTTTTTAATTGTCCGGATATCATCCTACCAGGTATGTATCAACTTATAAATATCAGATTTTACATGAATCCTTACTCAAATTCGTAAATCCGATTATTTTTTTCAAAATCCCATGTTTATGCCATGAACACCCAAAACGAATTTTAATCAGTCACATCACATGAATATGAATTGAAAAACAGATTCAATACTATTGCAAGTTATCCACTTGCCTTATGTTTCGTAGTGTCTGATTCGGAGATGAATTTCCAAGGTTGAAGACGATCCTTGTTGGCTCTCTAGTGATCCCAAAGCTGCCCTTAACTGCTATTAGGGTTCCTTAATACACTTAGCCTTTTCTAAAACTCTATCAGCCGTTTTATTATTCCTCCCAATTCCTTAATTTACCTAATCCCGTTTTTTTCCTAATAGGCCAAGCCCAAGTGACCCAAATGCCCCCGTGTGGGCCCGGCTATGTCTAAAAACTCCCCGTGACCCGTTTACTACCCCCGGGTACACTTTTTCGACTATCTCGGCCCATCCGGACTCAACCGTACACTCAGAATTGGCATCCGAATTAATTTATAAAAATATTTATCCCCTCACCCCTTTAGTCTATGCCGACTCCCGGTTGAGATAAGTGCATACCCTGTCATTAATACTCGAAATGACTTAAATAAATAATTTCTATTCACTTAGTAAATAACTTCCCGTAAATATTAACCATATCCTCCTCGATTAATATTTAAATAAAATTTCCCTAATTAATTCAATTAAATTACCACTCACAAGTAATTTCCAATTCCCGAATTAATTAAATATTTAATGCATGAAAATGCGGGGTGTTAGAGAATTTTTAAAGTGGTTCAGCCTTATAAGAATGGCCAACGTCCACTTTTGTGTTATTGCTGAGTGTTTGGGAATTCTCGATTACAAGTTCTATCAAGAAATTCCAGTCTGGTCCCCTTACAATGAGGATTGTACAATGTATTTATAGCCCTGAGGCTGTAATGTGAAAGGGTATTACATTAAATGATGTACATATGAAAGGGAATACATTCAATGCCCCTTAAGCGTGTGCGTTTGAATGATAAGCATTTAATGAACAGTTAAACTGTTGGTTATCCAGCTATTAATGCTTTGTTCGAGGTGCAGCTCGGACCGCCTGAGTTGCTCGGACCGCCTAAGCTTCTCGGTACTCAAGAGTTCCTTGGAGAGTTCTTGTTCCTCGAAGCGTGTGAGTTCCTCGGGGAAACAGTCTTCCTCGCTGTAGTCTTGTTCCTCGGAGCGTGTGAGTTCCTCGGAAGTGTGTGAGTTCCTCGGAAGTGTTTGCTGTTGCCACGTAGATTGCCACGTGTCTTCACTTGATTGAGCCATGTCAGCAGACTAATTTTGGTATCAACATAAACGCTTTAGTTATTCATTCCTATATTAGGATTTACATTTCAGTATTTCATTTGGGCATGTTGCCCCTTCAGCTGGTACAGTCTTTTTAGTTAATTTATTAGACTATGTTTTGGATTCAGTTTTATTTCCTTTATATTTATTGTTGGATCTTGTTTTGGTAACCGATAGTTTATTCTGTACTATTTATTCATATAATTTATCCTGTGGTTGATTTGGACTATTTTAATTGTGTGGATGGTTTGGTTATTGTATTTATATTCCACATGTTGTTATATTAATGAAAGATAAAATTTGGCACCAACTTAATTTGCATAGGTGATTATTAATTTAGAAAGTTTCGACAGTGATGCTAAGAATGAACCAAATGAGATTCCTATTTATTTTGATACAGGAATGATCACCCATGGTTAAAATAGGCGGGGTGTCGCACTCCTTTTTTGCAGAGTATATGAAGGAATGTTCAAACACACTTTTGTGACCTCATTTAAAGGGTTCTGTTTCAAGCTTCCAATAACTTTATTTTTTGAGAAGATTTGGTACACCTTCTTCTAAAAAAATCTAGAGAATTATTGCATTCAAGCTTTATGACTGACAACTAGTTTTTGGGACTACATTCAAAGATATATTTAAGCATTCAAAGTATTGAAGACAAAAACACACCAACAAAAGAGCAAACATTTTCATAGTCAACTCATACACCAACCACGAGCAAGAACATTGATTATTCTGCTACTATTCAAGTCATATGAAAATAAAGAGCAAATAAATTTATATTTTTCTATTACAAAAGTAAGAGATATTCAAGTGAATATTCATCAAGTGTTCAACACAAGGTGAATCAACTAAGATTCCATTCAATTATTATTAAAGAGAATACTAGAGCTATACATCATATCCATTTGAAGTCTCATTGGGAGATAAACTCATATCAAAATTTATATCATTTGAGAGTTTTATTTTTCCACAAATATTGTCCAAATATTCTGGCTCGATTTAAGCTACCCGGGTTGTAAATGGGAATTAGTTTATACCCGTAATTGGACCGCGACTTTGAAGCTCGGACTTAGTTTCAAGCGGTTGTCCAAGTAGCTCAATTTTAACTACTCGGATGCACACGGTGATTTGATTTTACCCTTAAGTGGATCATGGTAGTGAACCATAAGGGGACGGAAGCTCTAGGCGCGTGGACGTAGGCTGAACCACGTTAAATCTCGGTGTCATTTATTCTCTACACTTTATTTACTTTATTATTTTTGTGCTTTTTTTATACTATTTATTTCAGCATTTATACTTGCAAATTATTTAATTCCGAAAATTTGTAAAATATTTTAAAGTCAAAATAATTTTTTTAACTTAATAATTAAAGTCAATTTTTTATTTATTTTAAATACGAATATTATTTATTTAATTTTTAAGTAGATATAGTTTGTAATTAAACTAGTTTAATTGATTAGTATTACTTGAATTCAGAAATTATTGTTTTATTCTTAAAGATTTATTAATTTGAAATTTGTTAAGTGTTCTAAATTAAATATTTTTTGATATTTTAATTTGATCCAAAAATTTACAAAATCCCAATTCACCCCCCTCTTGGGTATTTTTCTAGGCAACAATATTTTTCTTAAATGAAAATCAGTTGATTTTTCTTAAATTTTTTTTTCTTATCTAACAATATCTTAAAAGTTAGATCAACCAATGGTTAAACAAAAAATTGATATCACCAACAATCAGTTAATAACTGAACTTGTAGTCATATTCTGAATTCTTTTTGGAAAAGAAAGACACATATTGTTTCTCTTCCTTATGAAAAAGATTTATAAAAAATCTAATCCAACAAAAGTTATACCTAGTCAAATAAAGACTGGTTATCTAGAACTTTGTAAAAAGAAAATTTGAAAACTTTAGGATAAAAATTAATATCTAAAAGTTACTCCTCATGGAGTTGCACAACTTTTTATATAAATAAAGCTGCTGAAATGGAACAGGGTGTTCCTATGCCTGTAATAAATTACAAATCCTTTAATAATGTTTTTCAATGGATAAGATATCTAATTACTAATAAAAAGGATTTAACTGACATGCTAGATTCATCCGTTATATTTTTAAAACATAATTTAGAGTCAGGATATTGGCAAATACAAATTACACCACAAGATAGGTATAAAAATGCATTTGTGGTCCCTTTAAACCATTACCAATGGAATGTTATGCCATTTAATCTAAAAATGCACTTTCATAATTTTAAAATATAGTGAATGGAATCGTTAATCCTTACACAGAATTCCCAATTGTGTATATAGATGATATCCTCATTTTTATAATCAATTGAATGATATTTTTAACATCTTAAAATTTTAAAAGATGTAATCAACCATAATGATTTGGTAGTTTCGGCTGCTAAAATGAAACCTTTCAAACTAATATTAGATTTTTAGGCCATAATTTTTGGAAGGAAAAATTCTCCCTATTGATAGAAGCGTTAAATTTACTTACAAATTTCCTAATGAATTAAAGGAAAAATCTCAATTACAGAGATTTCTTGGGAGACTCAATTATAATGGAGACTATTATAAAAATTTCGCAACATATGCTGTAATTTTATATAACGTATTAACAAAAAAAATTTCTCTCTCGACAAAAGAACACACTAAAGTGTACAGAAAATAAAATTAAAGGTTAAAAAACCACCTTGTCTTGCTACTGTAAATCCACATTTTTAAAAAATTGTTAAAACATATGCCCCAGAAATAGGATATGAAGGTATCTTAAAACAAATTAATTCTAAGCATAAAAAGGAAGAATTAATTCATTTTGCTTCTGGCACCTGGATAGATGCTCAAAAAATTATTCTACTATTAAGAAAGAAATTCTTTCAATTGTAAAATGTATTTCAAAATTCCAAGCTGGGTTGTTAAACCAAAGACTTTTTACTAAGAATTAACTAAAGTGCTACAAAACAAGTTTTGCAAAAAAAATATTAAATATCATTTTGAAATAATTTTTTTTCAAGATGGGAGGCTTATTTTTCTGCTTTCGATTTTGATATCGATCATATTATAGGTGAAAATAATTCACTTCCTAATTTTAGAACTTGAATTTTTTTGCATAATAAATGAGTGGACCTTATAGGGGTCATGGTCGCGATAATTCTCAATGACCTAAAAAATAATACTCGTGGATGAAGAACATTATCCTCCTCTGCAAATCTTGCAGGAATTTCTGAGAATATAAGATGAAAAAAATAAAGGGAAAATTGTTCCAAGTGATTAGAAATTTGAAAACCGCCATTGACATATTGCAAAACCCGCTTCAGAATTTATTCTTAATATAAGGAATATTGAGATAATTTTGTTTCTCAATAAAGAAGATGAAAAATGGATGCCTGATCCATGGGAAATTAAGTCCCAATATTTTGATACGCAAAATGATGTAGAACTATATGGTAAACATTGATACATTTATGAAGCAATGCCAACAAAGAACAATTTTGTAGTAATTTCCTAAACCTATAAACAATAGGATAATTATAAAACTCCTATTCAATACAACAAGGCTATAATAAATAAATTTATCTCTGCCAGAGAAGTGAGAATTAATCTAAATAAATCTTCGACATCTTACCTCAATAAAGGGGGTATCCATAATTGTTGGGATCATATAAATGCTTAGACTTATGCATTTTACTATGAAAACCGTGAACATAATCATACTTGGTTCATTAAATATTGTCCTCGATCAATCCTGACTGATTATCCTGTATGGGCGTCCCAATGGTTTGATACAATTAGTCCTGATATGGAGATTTTTTCAAAGAAAATTATAAGAAAAACTTATTCCTTACATGGATGCTATTTCATCCAAATATAGGAGGGAGAAATAATCTCCCCATAGGGTTTATAACCATTTTATATTTCTTTCAATTTGGAATCCCTTGGATTTAGAAATATGACCTGCAATTTAGACACAACCAATTAAAAGTTCCAATTCTTGAGAGAATTTTCTCATATAGATGGTGGACTGATATGTCTAATTCTAAGACAATCTCCTTAACTAAGAAGAGAGTAAAATTCTACACTGATCAAATTCCAAAAATTTCTCCTCCTCCAGAATAGATAAGTTCAAATCCAATTGAAGCCCTTTAATAAAAAATAAGACAATCTTTTTCGAAATTAGTCGAATAACAAATTATGGTCCAAGTTATGAAAAATATGAAAACTCTATTTATGTCTCCCTTTTCTTAACCTCAACCTGCATCCAAATCGTTTGATGATGTATCCATGACATCTGGAACTAATCCATTCGAATATCTTTCTGGGGAATATCAAGATCCAAATATGGATATGAAAGACTTTGATCTTTAGGATAATGTCCCTTCCATGGCAGATTATTGGGATGTTATGATTTCTCAGGACCAAATGAAGAAGAAGGAATGAAGAAGAAGAATTAAATCTTTGGTCTAATTATAAATTTAAAAATGACATAATTATATTTATTGCTTAAATAAAAGTAATGGAAAACTTCAATCATAAATAGTGGACCCTATAATTCTCAATCGGAATAATAATTTGATAAAGTAGAGGGTCCCACTTTCAAATCACTCATCAATCAGCCTCGCAAAAGGACAAGCCGCGTACCCCAACAAAATAGGACCCACAATCTGTTAATCGACGTAAGACGACAAGGCAAGAGGCTCAACACCGAATAACGGTAGGCTTCACATAGGGCCCATAAGAATAAACTATTTCTTTTCTTTGTATATTTTAGGGAGCTCTAACCCTTTGTTCGAGCATAATATCTCTTCGCCTCTCTCTGTACACTTTTTTTATACTCTCTAGCTTTTTGGCAGGTCTCCGACAACTATTCTGACACCTTCTTATGTAAGTTTTAATTTTACTTATTGTAATGTATTGTTTGTAATAGTGTAGGTTTGTTTTAATTATAGTACGATCCTCCCCCATTAGTTTTTAAATGGGGCCAAATATACAATAGTTTTTAAATGGGGCCAAAACCTAAATGGGTATAACTAGTGGGGGATAAAATCCAAATACCTCCTTTTGATATGTACATCAAGATATTTTATGAAATCATGCGAGAATAGCATTGCAACTCTGAATTTGTTGATTTACATAGTTTAGGTTTAGAATTAGCAATTATTGTAGTTTATTTATTCTTCAGTCGTTCTAAATACTCAATCTGTATATGTAATAGAGCAATTAAATGGAGATAGAAAGAAGAAAATAATGTGATTGTATTTTATTTCAATTAATAATGAAATTAAAAATACTCGAAGTATGTTTGCTAGAGCTCACTCGAATAAGGAAAATGCAATTTTCAGGATTTAATCTCGTGTTTGTTTCAGTTGGGTTGATGATTTCAGGGAGTTTTGTAGATTTCAGTCAAGTTTTGTGATTTCTTTGAACTGAAGAACAAAAATTGACGAGATGAATACTAGTAATTGGTGTTTGAGGGGTAAAGTTGTCTTTGTAGAAATAAAAAAAACACTGTTATGATTTTATGGACCAAGCGTGGGTTGTTGGAAATGTGTGGACTAACCATGTATTAATATTTGTCTTAAGGAATAAATGGGTTAAATTCCTTAATTTTATCATGCTGAATATCACTAATAGTGAGCATTAGCAATGGTGATGAATTAATGAGTCTAATTGAGTTTGTTAACGAGTTAATGTGTCAATCATCATACAAATCAAAACGATTTATTATCTTAATACATAATAATGAGTGAGTACGACACGACTTCTTAAGATAATGAATTTAAAATAGATATGATTTTTGTAAACAATTAAAAAGAGCCAGCTTAAACACGAAATCAATAACAACACGTGACCCATGCTTTATAATATATTGTACTTATCGTTATTGAGTTTTTAATTAATGCTTTACATCAAACACATAAAAAAGGATATCATTGCCTTTATAAAATCATTTCAGTTGTTTCTAATACTAGAACAAACTGATCTTACATTATGTAAATCGATACAATACAACAATCTGCTTTCACATTGTGAGAAATCCTAGAATTAACTAATCAAGAAGATCCAAAAAAATTGAATAATAATGCTACAAAATGTAAAATCACCATAAGACACCTGCACCGGTAAGATTTGTGAAAACGAAATCTAAGGACTCGTTTGTTTTTACCTCTGAAATATGAATTTAAACCATTCAAATTTCAGAGGAAGTAAAAATATGTTTATTTTTTAGACATTTCAGATAGTAACGATAATATTTTCCTCTTAATGATTTAGAGGTTCAAAACCCTCTGAATCTGGAAACTGAAATTTAAATGAAAATACCTTTACAACAATACCCTTATCTTTTTTGTGAGATTACAATAGTATAGATAACCCATATCTATAAGGATCGTGTTAAAAAAAGATAACAAAGAGTTTAGAAACAACAAAACTCTTTCTAACAAAATCTATATATAGTTACAAAAATACACAAAACAAATGGTGTAGAAGAGTTTCATAGCTCCACAATCTTGGAAAACAAATTCAATAGGTATATTTCATTCCTTCTTATTTCTTCTTCCCTTTTTTCGACGTGTAGATGAACTTCATAGCAGAGTTGTAAAAAAAATGTAAAAAAAAATTAGACCTTGGCTCTAAACGCTTTCTTCTTCTTCTTCTTCTTCTTCTTCTTCTTCTTCTTCTTCTTCTTCTTCTTCTTCTTCTTCTTCTTCTTCTTCTTCCATTTTCTTTATGTTTACAACATCTTTTGCCCATATACTTTTTTTTTATCATTATGCCTTCATAAAATAGCCACCGATGTGTATATTTAGAAGAGGCAAAATAAATGGCGATGTATGCTCTCTAAAATAGGTACCATTTTGTGTTAAAGAGGAATGAATTTAGAGGAATAAAGTAACCTCTGCAACTATTGTACATATGTATAATAGCTAATCGAAAATATCTATTGACATATGTCAACATATGTCATAGAGTAGTCGACATATATCATGAGTGTTTTTGATAAAGGCCCGTTGTCCTTTTTATAAATTAAAGAGTTGAAAATGTTGTCCTTCCTTCCTCTATAAATGCCGATCATTAAAGGTCCTAAAATATTTTTTACTTCTTTCCAAAAAACAAAAGAAGTTTCTAACTACAAGCTCTACATTTTGGCGTTGTTGCAGTTTACGCTTCATAAAAAATTCATAAATATTGTATATGTCTGTTACGAGATCTTGTAAGAATTAATTGATTATTACAATATAGAAAAATAAATTATTGATAGTCGAATTCAAACCCAAAAAAATATAAATGAGAACAAATTGTTCTGGATTTAATAAATCTGTACAACGAAGCTCAACAGTAGTTTAACTTCAAGATGATGTGATAATCTCGTAGTACATCAGGTTATAAGTCTAAAAATTTAGGTGAAGACTCCTAAAGACTTGCTGTCATTTTTATAAAGTCCTTTTGTCCTTTTTGAAAATTAAGGACCTGTTGAAAATACTAATAATTATGCATGTCCAAAATAACCAAGTTGGGAAGGGCTTTAGCTTTTAGAGAGTTATTAGTTTTTTATAGTAGTTTTGACCGTTGAAAATTTTAAGGCTATATAATGGATCCAACAGTAGCATTTGGCACATCAATTTTAATTTATGTGGGTATGTATTTCTAGTTATTTATATCATAATTAAACATTGATGCAAAAAATATAAAGTTAGAAATAGACAATTTGTTGCTTTCACATAAAAGTGTATTTATTTTTTTTAGAGCCTAAAATAAATTTAATTATGGATATAGAAGAATACACACTTGATTTCCATTTTTAGTCCCTATTTTGAAATTATTGATTGACGTGGCATCCTGTGATTAGTTGATGTTTTGTGGATGCGGGTCTACACCAACGTCTTTATTAAAAAATAGGGACTAAAATTATAAACGAAACCTAAATTTATAGAATACATATGGCCATAGTAAAAGTAAAATTAGTATTTTTTTAATAATTTATTGCTTTCATCAAATAAATAAATTACTTTAAATAGTTTTACTTTGAAACCTTATTTTATGTTTATGTTAATTAAAAAGGTTATGTTGCTGATGTAGTAGGTAAAGATTTTATAGATATGTGTCTCAAAGAAGTTAGTAGGGAAGGGTATAGTGGAACTTCATTGAAGACTGTGTCATGGAATAGAATCATCCAGGAATTAAAAATAAGATATAATCACGAATTTGATAAAAAAATAATTAAAGAATCAGTAAGACCATCTTCGAAAATCTTATTCTGCTTGGAGAGTGCTTGTGAATAGGACTGGTCATGGGTACAATGCAGAAACAGGGACTTTTCATTGGCCAGATGATGTTTGGGATGACATTATAAAGGCAAGAATTAAAATTTATTTTATTTATATAGTAATTTATCATAAGTTGGATATTAGTTTAACTTTTGTTCGTAATTTGATTTCATTCAACAGAAGTACCCTGGCACAAAGAAGTTTATAAACAAGCCTCTGGAAGATAGATATTTTCTTACGACGTTATTTGAGGCCACTATGGCAACTGGGGATGAGGCGTTTAGCCCTATGCATCCATTACCTCAAGAGAACCCCCGATGTCAACGTTCACTTGAAGATGATGATTTAGACGTTTTTGGAGAGAATGAAACACTTGATACTCAAGGAGACCAACCAATATATGATACTTATTTCACTTATTATACCTTTCAAGATGTACGCACCAATGCTACTTTATAATAGGGAGGAAGCAGATCAGTAGAACCAAAATAAGGAGGGAGAAGTGACGCGGGATCCTCACGCCACTAAAAAAAGCGTACTAGAAGAGAGAATGTTGATGACCCCTTCATGAAAAAATTTGATGATCTTATTGATATTATTAAGAGTGATCGTAGTGACTCTAAAAAAATCTTTGATGATTGTGTCGCATCTATGAAGAAATTGATGGTCTTAGGTTTACTGGATACCAATCTTTATATTGCGGCCATGAAAGCGTTTGGGGACAATGTGGAGTATAGAAATTTATTTTTGATGATGGAAAAAATGAGCATAAAGTGTGCTTCCTCAATAGTATAATGAAAGATAATTGAGTCGTTAGGTTATTTGAGATCTTAAATCAGTCATTTGTTTTTCTTTTATCTTAGGATGACAGTTAAAGCGATTGATTAGTTATGTCATTTAATGAGTTTGGTTATTTTTAGCTATTTAATTCTAAGTCATTAATGTTCCTTTTTAAATATTGATTAAGTTATCTCCCAATTATTATTTTACACTTTACAATTTTTTGTGATGTAGTAAAATGACTCCAAAGCAAAGGTTCTTATTTTGCGTTGTTGCAATAATTATAATGTTTAAACTTATTAAACAACGTACACGTGTGAGACAAAAGTTGTGTACATCATTGCTTGCGAGAAAGGTGTATTTAAAAGAGCATTTAGATGGATCTCCCACACAAATGTTTGATTTATTTAGGATGAGAACAAATGAATTTCTTGAGCTATGTGATCACTTTCGCGAATGAGGGTGGCTTACTGATAGTAGGCATATAGAAGTGGAAGAGAAAATGGCATTTTTAGGCATTATTGGTCACAATCATCGAAATCCAGTAATAAAATACCATTTCCAACATTCCGGACAAACGATAAGTAAGTATTTTCATGAAGTGCTGTGGGCAATGCTTCATTTTTCCAAAGAGATTATAGTGCCTCCTTCATTTGATGGATATACTGGAAAACTTCGATCATATCGACGTCTTAGGGAAGGACCATTCAAAGGGGCTATTGGAGCACTTTATGGTACACTAATTAATGCACATATTCTGGTGAATAAACAATTCCCTTTCAGAGGACGAGGTGGAAAGGAATATTTTCAAAATGTTATGGTCGTATGTGTTTTTAATATGAAATTTAGATATGTTATGGCCGGATGGGAGGGGATAGTGCACGATTCATGAGTGTTAAATGGGACTTTGCGTCATCTAAGCAACAAATTTCCATTACCCCCTGAAGGTGGTATTTGTTGTTATTATTATTTTTTCTACAACTATTATATTTGTTTATTACTATTTGTCTTATTTGCATTTTTTTATTATTGTAGGTATGTATTATTTGTCTTATTTGCATACACCCACACTAGGGTCTGTATATACCCCTATAAAGGCACATGATACTGTTTGTCGGATTTTAGTCATGATGGTCAATCTAAAGATAAAAAGGAGAAATTCCACCATGGACATACTAGATTAAGAAATGTGATTGAGAGGATAATCGTTGTTTTAAAGAATAGATTCACAATATTGTATAGAATGGCTCTTATAGTTTTCGAACCCAAGTGCACATTGTTTTCGCATTCATGGCAATACATAACTTCCTTCATTGAGTATCACTTAATGATCCATTGTTTAAGATACATGAAGATGATGATGTGGACTTGCCGGCTGAGCCTTCAGTAGATAGTGAATAAACAGAAGCTCCACTAAATTATGATCAAATATTTTGATGAGCACCGCAATAAGAAATGATTAATTTACGTGATAAAATTGCAGACCAATTATTTAGAAGAACTTATGATTTATAATTCAGCCTTATTAGTATTTTGTGACCTTTAATAGCTACTTAATTAGTTTTTACATATTTTTAAACATTTTATACTACACAAATTCCTTACTAATTGCATATTGTGTGTAATAATATTTATTTACAGTCATGAATGTTTTAAATATACATTTTTTTATAAAATAAATATAAGGGTAAAATGGTCCAAATAATCTGCATTCACATTTCAGACATAAATCTGCAAACAAGCAGTACACATTCAGAAGTTTCATTCAGACAATAAACAAATAACTTTTTTAGATTCAGACTTCAGACTTCAGATTCAAACAAAAAAACAAATGCAACCTAAGAGAGCTGCTGAGCATATTTTAGTTCTCACTTGTTATGAGATTGATTTTTTCCGAAGAGTCATATATTGAAAAGCTTACCAATTTCAAAGGCCAAGCCAAGCGAAGACAAAAAATAGATATTCTCACTTACCCAAAAAAATTACTAGATGGGACATTGCAACCTTCGCTGCCATTGAAATTCTATCCATTCATGTGTTTATAAAAAGTAAAAATAATATGCATTTGTTGTATTGAAATGCCATATATTCCCTTTTTTGTAAGCGTTAAGTAGGGATAAAAAGGAATGATTTAAAAAAATAGTTATGCTCCTCTATCATACAATCAGATTGAAAGGCAAAACCTTCGATAAATAAATACTCCTAAATTTGGGATAGAAGGTTTCATCTATTTTTCAACCTTTTATTTATTTCCTTTTCTAATATTTCCTACCAAGAAGACCACTAAAGAAATTCCTTGGTTGACCTAGTTGGGTCAACCTCGTCTCGCACCTCCTTGTAATGCCCGAATTTTGTTGAATTAGTAAAATCGAATCATGATAAATTAATGGGATTAACTTAAATAGATTAGTTTTTTAATTAAGGTTAAGGAGAAAAATTCAAAAATGTCATGTACCGCGTTACATGTGTTTATTAAGTTACGTATTTTAAATCAAATTAAAGGAAATTATACTAAACGAATTATATAATTATATTTATGTTATAATATAATTAATATAAATAAGGAATTTCAAAAATAATTATTGGAAAGTAAATTCGCACATGTCACATGCGAATCGATTCGGGCTAGGACCGAATCGATTCGGGACCTACAGATTGACCTCTTTTGAGCTATCAACTTTTGAAATGATTGGGGAGCAAAAGTGACAGACCCTACTACGTTTTTAGACCATGATATATGGATTATTACCCCCATTAGACCTAGTGGGAACATTATTGAGTGATGGGGGGTCATTAGAATAGGATTCAGAACATTATAAGTGAGGCTTTGCCGACACATTATCTCAATTCTGCTAAGAATAATTCAGTCCCAAAGTAAGACCATTTGAGTCTTCTTTCTCCCCATTTTTAGTATCTTAAAGTCCTTATATTATCTATATACTTCAAGCTTTATAGACCACCGTTACACCATTCCATTATCAATAGTTAAAGAGGGTGTTGAAGGTGTTATTTTGGAGGAAAATGCTTACAAGGAGCGAGGAGTTTATTGGATTTTCTTTCTACCTCTTCATCAACGGAATTATTATCTTCAAGAGGTAGGGGTTCCACATTATTTTCAAGTTTAAATTAACAAATTTTAGATATATGTGTATATGTACGATTCAAATGCTTATTTATGCCTATTATCACTACATATGATATTATGTTAAAAATGGATAAAAGTTAAAGCTTAAAACAAGGATAAATTTAAGAATGTTTAAGCTAATTATTTCTTAAATAAATCACGTTAAACTTGTTGATTTCATGATAAAATGTTATATTGAACTTATAAAGAATGTTTAAGCTAATTATTTCTTGCATAAATCATGTTAAACTTGTTGATTTCATGATAAAATGTTATATTGAACTTATAAAGAAATGGTTGTATACATTTATTGGACTTTATTAGCATAAAACATCTATTCCATAAACATAAACACATGTCGTTGGGATAAATGGGTTAAGTATGTTGAAAGTTAATTAAAATGAGCTTTTGAAAATAAAATTCTAAACTTGATAATTTTAGAATATTAATCACATAAAATGATACGCTTTATGTGAAGAAATCTGTTAAGAAACATGAAATAATAGATTAAAAGTTTTACAAGTAAAGTGTTTGGGGAAAATGTGTGAAATGGTGTAATACGAACACGTAAAATGATGAGAAATAAAATAAAAGGTGTGGGGAATAAACCATAATTGGATTCAATTCAGCCAGCTGACCAAGCCCAACAGCGCTTGACGCACGCCTGACCCAATATGTAAATGGAAATGGTAAATATAAACATTCATCACATGGATACTAACAAACCAACTAGCATTTGAATGAATCTCAATTCGATTTCCTAAAAGTCTCTGACGATATATTTAAGGAATCACCACATGAGCCAATAGCAATCCAAGGGAGTTACTTGAACAATTAAACCACTTTAGTTTTGAGCAACTATAAATACAACCCATACCCCAAGGCTAAGGGGCATATAATTTTCGTACTTTGAGAGAAGCTAATAAAAATAAAGTAACCTCTCCATGGACGTAGGTAAGTTGTTGAACCAAATATATTTGTGTGTTGTGTGTGTGATATTTGCATGATTTTCCTTTATTTGCTTTCAAGATTCCACTCATTTTGAATATTTGCACTCACAATTGGCACTATTTATGGGAATCAATTTCCTTTATACGAAACCAATCCCTACAAAACAATAGCTACGATGTCTCACTACCCAAATAGTGCACCTAACTTGGAGATGTACAAGCTGATTTGGCTCCACTAGGGGTCAGGTCTGAGGTCCATCAAGATGAGAATAAAAGGTTTCGACCAGAGCGATAGCCTTTCGAGGAGAGCCACAAGCAGCCTAGATCTACCCAGATCTCATGGCTGGTTGACATATATGAATTAAGACTTCAACAGCAGCAGGAGGAAACTCGCCTCCAAATTAAGGAGAATTATCATCTCTAACAACGGCTGAAAAGAATGGAGAGAGAACTCTGTCAGGAAAATTAAAAATGATGTTTTCAGACTCTTAGTCCTCAAGCGAGAAATACTCAAAGCCCAGGAAGGAGATTCGAGTGCGACCAAGAGCATTCAGAATATGGAAGTCATTTAGGGAGGAATCATCGAGATAACGAGCGCCACAGGGATGACAAAAGGAGTTTGGTTCGGAAAGAAATGGACCAACACCAAGCTCACCGAGGGAATAGATCTATAAAGGAGATGGTAATAAGAGCTCTGATTATCCAGATGAAGTCTCCTTTATCAAGGGCTATTGAGGAGGAGGAGGAACCCTCGAAGAAGTTTGTAACCCCTGTTTCAAAATCTACGATGGCAATACTGACCCTATAGATCATGTTAGGCTGTATAGGCATGCTATGACTTTATAAAGTCATAACGATGCTCTAATATGTCATATTTTCCCTTCCAGCTTTGGTGACGTCACCCATAAATGGTTTATAAGGCTACCTTAGAGATCCATTAAGATCTTCCAGGTCCTCGCTAAGGCCTTCACTTATCTTTTCATGACTATCTGCTCATACCCGAAGAAGATGGGCTCACTGCTCACAATAAGGAAGACGCCAGAAGAGACTCTGCGAGAGTACGCCAAGCACTATTGGGAAGTGTTCAACGAAGTGGAAGACCACTCAAAGCAGGTTGTCGTGGCATCTTTCAAAATCACCTTACCCCCTACTTTCATGCTGCACCGATCTCTCACCAAAAAGGAGGCTGACACCATTAATGATCTCATGTTGTGTATTGAAAATTATGCCAAGGTGGAGGATGGGGTCCAGACCAACCAAGTAACAACTGTTCATGTAAAAGCAATCAAAGAGGGTAACAAGGATAACAATCCCAATAACGAAAATAGGAAGCAAAACAATGCTAAGAATGAGGCCAAGGAGGATTCATCCAAAGATTTTCAAGCCACCAACATAGTTTTTAAGGAATTAATTTATAAGATTTTGAGGAAGATCAAAGATCAACAGTCCCTGAAGTGGCCAAAAAAGATGGGAGGGGATACGACCACCAGGAACAACACGCTTTGGTGTGCATTCCATAAAGAAAACAGCCACAAGACTAAGAACTATAAGGCACTGAAATCTCACCTAGAGGAGTAAGCCCAGACTAGGCATTTGAGTGATACATAGAGAAGAAGTTCGAACAGGTCATCGCTAATGGTGAATAGAAACCAGGCAACGTCCTAGATGACGAGATGGGACATGAGTTTACGATGATACATGGAGCGTCCAACCTCAATCAAATTCAAGGAAAATCTGTTCGGATGGAGCTCAAGAAGGTCACAACTGTGATGAAGAACTTCTAGATAAATCCCATTAAAAGTCAGACTATCAAGCACCGACGACCAGAGGATGTCGATAACAACAAGAATATTATTTTCACAGAGGAGGATTTAGTTGGGGTAAGATGCGCTAGTAATCACTTTCGGTATTACAAATTGGGATGTGGATAAGTTACTAGTGGACAAGGGGAGCTCTTTAGAGGTGATGTACCTGGAGATCTTCCACAAGATCATGCTCAAGATGTCGGATCTTAAAGAAGCGACCATCCATCTGGTCGGATTTACAGGAAAGACGACCATGTCGTTGAGAAAGGTGATCCTTCTAGTGAGGGCAGGGAATATTTTGAAGATCATTGAGTTTTTGGTGGTGGATATTTATTTGCATATCACGCCATTCTCGAAAGGGGTTGGCTTCATGATATAAGAGTTGTCCCTTCTACTTACCACCAAAATCTCAAGTGTATCACAAATCGGGGTGTAATGGAGAAAAGAGGCGACCGAGCCATTGCTCTAAAATGCTACATCGGCGCCATTAGACCCAAGTAGGAGAAGAAAAACAAACAAGGATGTTCTTTCGGACACAACCCATGACGGGGCCACTCCCTCAAAATAGAAATTATGGCACGAACAACTAGGGGTGGAGGAGACCATGGTACACCCCGATGACAGGGTTGTCTAAAACTTTGAGGAGGTTATTTTTTATGAAAGCCGACCAGAGAGGAAATTATTAATCGGGACAACACTGGACGACCATGAGAGAAAGGAGTTAGTTGCCTTCCTGAGAGGCAATTTAGACGTATTTGCATGGGAGCCATATGACATGCTAGGGATTGACCTTGCGACCACCTGTCATCATCTCCACGTGGATCCAGCATTCAAGCCGATCATATAAAAATCTCGTTGAATGAAGATGCGATAAATCAGATATATATCATTCTCAACCATCATATAAAGAATAAATAGAAATAAAGCAAGTAAAAGGAGATAAACACAAGATATAGAGTGGTTTGGCTATAAAAATGAGCTTACGTCCACTTTGATGCCCTACTCTCATTAGATACGTCATACAGTACAAGATTGTGGTGACATTAAAGGCGTAAAAGAGAGATAAGAGAGGAGAATACAAGAATATATCAAGGTGAGCAGTATAGAATATGGCCTATAGAGAATAACCCCCCATGGTTACGGCAGGGGTGAGCCTCCAAGTGTGGTGTCTAGTTGAAAGAGCTAGGGTAAAGACTTTGGCAGAGCTTCACCAAGATATTCGTCTCCTTAATAGTGAGGTGATCACTTTTATTTATAGAAGTCATAAATATAGTGTCACATGAACGGAGAACATGATGCACGGATAAGTGATATGATCGTGGATCCTTTCTAGAGTTGGACAACTGTCAAGTGACCGTGGGAGAGGGAGTGGCAATGGCCTATTTGAACCAAGGCAGCGACTAATTCTGAATGCCCACCGCAACCTATTTTAACCCATGAAACAACTGCTATTGAAGAAAGTGACGCAGATTGTTTGAAACCATCAACGACCTTTACATAAGATCCACGGCTACTGCCAGCATTGGTCATATCAATAAGCGCCCAAGCCTCGGTGCCAAGGAGTGGCGAGTTGGTGCTGTGACTTTGTTTTATGCCCTTGGGTGCGGTGTCATTATCTATGGTTTGTTGGGGACATGGAGGGTTGTCACGATCAATAAGTTTTGACGCTTAACCTTCCCGCACCCTTTTATATAAATGGTTAAGCGTCGAGGATTTTATTACCTTATCATTTTCTTGAGAGCATATCGACAGCTGAATTCTGACAAACTTGATTTCTTAATTTTTGATAACTTTCATAGCAGTGTGAGGAGGTTTTGGAGGTGATTCAAGGCTGTGCAACTATTTTTCTTTCATTTTCATTAATTTCCAGGTAACCCCTCTAATTTATTTCCATATTGTAATTTCGATTTCTGCTTATGTTAGCATATTAAGGCTTTTTCACATATGCTTACTATCGTTAAATTCCACATCGTAGAAATTAGGGTTTGCTATTGATTTTTAAGGCTCCTTGAACTGTTTGAATGTTCCTTTTGGGTTATTTTGAATTGGAAATTGGCAACTGGTAAATCTAGGTTCGAACTAGTGTAGTTGGGGTTATTGGCACGTAGTTCTATGTTAGGATTTCACGAGGTTTGGCATTTTATGGGCTGAATCTTTACCTAGCCCCTATTTTGGATTTTGTTTTTGGCCAAGAACACCAAGAACATGTTCTTGGGGTTTTGGTTTTGGTTTTTTGATCTTGGATAGCTAAGAATGCGAGTTGTTCACCTATTTTTTCCCTTGGCCGTGACTTGTTAGTATAACCATGCTAACTTGCCGCGGCCTTCTTTTAATCCTTGATAATCCATAATTTCTCCTGGATGTCATTTTTAGCTCTTGAATTGATTGGTTATAGTCTTCTCTTTTCCTTATATTGCTAAAATTTCTTTACGCTGTAGCTTGAAGACCTCAGTCATCCCTGTTGAGACTAGGGACACCCCTGTTGAGACTTTTGGCTGCGGCCGGTCAACTAAGAAAGCTCTCGCGACACTTAAACACAGATGCATAATGAGTGAAGATTGGATTGCTAATATTGACACAACTATTGAGTTTCCATAAGGGACTGTCTGCAATCTTCCTATCGCGGATCAATGGTCATGTTTCCCTATCCCTGAGGGGGGTTGTTTTCCTCTTCATGCCTTCGTCCTAGGGCTGCGGCTGCCAGTTCCTGTCCCAGTAAGGAGAATTCTAAATTCCATAAACTTGGTCCCAACCCAACTAGATCTAAACGGTTGGAGGGAAATCCTTGCTGCCTTAGTAATTTTATAGAAGCACTTTGATAAAGACATCATGCCTGCGGAGTTCTTCCAATTTTACATGCCCATACAGAACTCCGTGGATAATCCATAGTATTATTACTTTGGGATGTGGAGTGGTGATAGGTACTTGTACAGTAGCAGACCTTCCAGTGTTAAAAACTAGATGGGTAAGTATTTCTTCGTGTCTGGGGATAGTTGAGAGGTCTTTCCCGAGGAAAGTGAGAGGGAGAAAGGCTTTAGGATGCCATGGACATGGGGCCGTCCCTCGAAAGAAGGTATTCCTTTGTTGCGGCATGTATTCTTGCATTGTGTTTACATGTATTTCTTTATTTTATTCTCTACAGCATATACTAACACTGGTACAGCTCTTATCGGCTTGAGGCTCGATAGCAGGCAGGCAAAGAGAATTGAGGACGCGACCAAATTAGCTGACGCCTTCAAAAATTTTCCTAAGATTGTTACATCCTGGACGATCTTTAAACAAGGATATTTTGCATGCAAGAACCAACCCAAGAAGATGACCCCGATCGGTAAATTCCTTTATTCTAATATTTTTTTGTGGGGTCTTCTTTGTCAGCCTGACATTTTTCCTAAAATATCCGCAGACCATCATCTCAATAAATGCCAACTTAACCACCCCCCAAAGTAGGGATGAAAGGGATCCTAATGGTTGTCCGCAACCTAGTTTGAGGAAATCAGATCCCAAATCTTCATGGGATACAACCGCCAGAGCAGTATCTAATATGAGGAGGGCTGCGGACATTGCTTACCTCAATCATTTAGTGGACGAGGACTATGAGGACTTGGAGGAGTACTCTCTGCACAACTTTCTAAGGGTAAATGACATTTCATTACTCATTTTCAACAAATGATTTCTTCATTTTACTAACTTAAAATTTTGAACTTTTAGGTCGTGGAGGTTGATATGGCCAAGAGGGCGAAATACAAAGGGCTACTTAAACTTCACAAGGTTACGAAATCTACCCACCAGTCCGATCTAGAGAGTTCCAAGACGTCTTCGTTTGAAGCTGGAAAAAAGTCATCTGCGATCGCGCTCTAGGCCTATAAAATGGACGCGAAAAATAAGGTGTAGGATACAATTGATGCCTAGAAAGAGGCAGAAGACGACTTCAAACAGGCTACAAATAATTTAAAGATTTTTGAGGCTAAGATTGGTGAGGCTGCTAGGCAAGCTGCAGCCTTTGAGCACAAGTTCAACCAGGTTTAAAAGGAAAACAAAGACCTGATTCAAAAGCAAGTCGAGGCCCTCCAAAATCTCGAGGGTGAGCATGCCATAGCCCATGAGGAGAAGTATAAGAGCACGACGCGGCATTTAAATAAGCTGCTGATAATGCCGTGGCCGCCTTCAAATCTTTTAAGGATTTCTTCATGCTGAATAATAAAGCCCATCTCCGCGACTTTCAATATTTGAGGCATATGGTTACAAAATATTTACCAAACTCCAAGGATACCATTTTTCCTGGAAGCTTAGTGACCCTGAGCATATGGGATGTGTTTCTGAGCTCAAGGTTGTAGAGGAGTTGGCTAAGAAATGTCTTGAAGAGGTTGCAGTTGATGATGAAGAAACATATATCGCGATTGATGCTAAGGATGATGATGAAAATGAAGAGGCGACCTCATAGTTTCACTTGTAATTTTCTTTTGTTTGTCCACCGTGGCTTTAAACATTTAATCTTTACACAACATATTTTTTTGCAATCTTCATGGGGCCCTTCGTGGCATTAAACATTGAATTAACTTGCATGTAATTATATAGGGCCCTTCGCGGATACTCTTTATTCAATGCTATGCTCTATTATATCCTTTGAATGTTACCTTGAAAAGGCTACGACCTTATATTATTTAATCTTGAATGCTTTCATGGTATCTTTAGATGTACCTTGCAATCTTCTCATAGGAACCTTTTAGTAATAGGCTTCAACAATTTGGACTTTATTGAAAGATTGGTTGTGGCTATAAACTTCATATTCTTGATTCGTCGTTATTTAGATGAGTGATGTGTCCATTAAGTGGATGGCTGGGAATAAAAGTACCCTTATGCGGTCTTATGAACTAGGATTAGAAATGTTATTGCTGTAATTTTGGACTGCTTTGGACTGTTGGGAACAATTTCTCTTGTCGTGGATAATAATGTTCTTGTCCCACCTTTCCTCATTTGACTGCAGCTGCTTTCATTGAGATGAATAAATGATCAGTGGTAGCGATGTTGGATTACTGTGGACTTATTGGGAATTTCTTCGCTTATCACGGACATCAAAGTCCATGGCCCACACTCCTTAGCCATTCGCCTTCCTTTATTATTTTGGGGCACTTTCAAGCCTCTTTAGGTTGGGTTTCCAGTAAGTCACCCACGGCTATAGATAGGTATTTTGAAGCCACCCCTGACTGGGTTTTATGAGCCCCCAAGGCTAATAAAAGCATCCTGAAAGCAGAGAATGGTTATTATGAGACCCCGAGGCTAATTGAAGCATCCTGAAAGCTGAGAACCTGTATTATGAGCCCATGAGGTTGGTTAAAGCATCTCGAAAGCTGAGAATGGGTATTATGAGCCCTCTAGGATAATTGAAGCATCCCCAAAGCTGAGAATGGGTATTATGAGACCCCGAGGCTAATTAAAGCATCTTGAATCTTCGAACGACTTCACAATGCGAGGGTGTTAAATGCCAATTAAGGCCGTCACACCCTCTTATACAGATGTCTTCTCACATATGCCATAATCTTCGGGATAATTTGATGTTCAGGTTCTCTTGAAACCTGTTTAGATAAGAACCTTTCGAAAGATTTTAAAATGACAAAGTAACAACTCAAGGACGAAAAAAGTCATCTATATATGTAGGATATGTATGATTGCTCAGGGAATACAAGGCATATAAAGGTAAACTTAGAGTTTTTCTTGCTTTAAAGACATAAAACAAAAATAGTCTAAGGTAAAGATAGACATGCAACTATCTCAGTTAGGGGATGAATTCCCTAGGAATTGTTGAAACATCCCCTGCCTAACGATCCTTTCAACCTCATTCTTCAAAGAAAAATACCCATTTGTGGTGTGGCCGTGATCTTGATGAAACCCCCATCATCTGCTCTTGTCCCTCTTATGAGGCGGGGTCTTGAGCTGCTCCAGCCACCTGAGTAGTTTCTTCTCCTTGATGCTCTCAAGGATATCCTCTAAATTGGAATTCAGTGGTGTGAAGCTCTCATATAGCCTTTTTACCTCCCGTTTCTTCTTCTGCCTCTTCCTCTTCAAGGCCTTGGTTGTGGCCTTGTCTTCTGCAATCGAAGCCTTTTACTGAGAGGTAAACGCTACGACCTCTGGTGCTGCATCCTTCTGAATCGAAGTGACGACTGTGGACTCTAGCATCAAAACCCTATGTGCCAGGAGGTTGATATGGCTTTGGAGCGAGGCCTGACTATTGTAGAGGTGGTTGATGTCGTTTAAAAGTTGAGCAACATCTTCATTCTGCTGTGAATTTGTCCCAAGTCTTCCTTCTATGACTTATGCTATGTCAATCTTGAAAAATAGTTATACTCTTAGATGAACTAAAAAGTGGTGAGAAAACCAAGGAATGTAGAGAGAAACCAAGTATAGTAATAGGGATGCAGTCTTTGGTAATCTACAAAATTATACTGCTATAGCCGCGATTTGTTATATACACGAGGTTACTGTCATGGCCTTACCAAGAAAAATTCACTAGAGTTGAATTCGAGGAAAATTTATCATGAGTCCATTTTTCTCAGGTGGTGAGATGAAAAAGTATAAATATACACCAACTGCAATAGAAGGGCTACGACATATAGGTAATTAAGCTACCAGGATGCATCCATCCTGAGGCAGTGGAACGTGTGATCTCCAAATTCGACCTAAAACTTGGTTTTGGCCCACCGAAGATGATCAGAAGAGGCCTACTAGGAGTTTACTAGGGACAAAAATAATCCTCAAGCGCAATAATAACACGAATCCAGTAGAAAAACCCTAGATTACGGGTGTAAAAAGTAAAAATAAGTAAATAAAAGCTCATCCTTAGTTACCCACCTTTATAAGGCTATAGCCTTTTGTGCTTTTAAACACTAGCTAGGTAGGGCAACATAATTGGGGTATATAGAATAAATTTAAGTCCATAAAAAAGAGGACCTATAATAAGATCTAGAAATAAACGACCCCCTCGTGGGTTTTATATGTAAAATCATGAGTCTCACAACCCAGATCTCACCCATGGGACATTGGGCCGAGGGCCCCCATGAATGAAAAAAGGCGCGAGGAACCCTAAAATATAAAGGAAAATAGATTTAATACCTCATTTCCCACACACGGAGCCAAAATGATGATGCAAGAAATCAGAGAGATATCATTCTCAACCATCATAGCAAGTATAAATAGAAATAAAGCAAGTAAAAGGAGATAAACACAAGATATAGAGTGGTTCGGCTATAAAAATGAGCCTACGTCCACTTTGTTGCCCTACTCTCATTATATACGTTGTATAGTACATGAATATGGTTCCATTAGAGGCGTACAATAGATATAAGAGATGACAATACATGAATAGAACAAGGCTGAGTAATCTAAGATGTGGCCTATAGAGAATAACCCTATATGGATGCGGTAGGGGTGAGCCACCAAGTGTGGTATCTAGTAGAGAGAGGTAGGGAAGAGACTTTGGCAGGGCTTCGCCAAGAGATTCGTTCCCCTAATAGTAAGGTGAGAACTTCTATTTATAAATGTCATAGAGGTGTCATCACGTGCACGGAGTAAGTGATGCACAGATAAGTGATAGGATCGTGGATCCTTACTAGAGGTGGACAACTGTCAAATGACCATGGGAGAGGGAGTGACCATGACCTGTTTGAACCCAAGAAATGACTAGTGATGAATGTTTGCTGTGGCCTGTCGGAACCCAGGCAACAACTAGTATTAAAGGAATTACCGAGGCCTATTTGAACCTAGACAACGACTTTTACATAGGATCCGCAGCTAGTTCTTGTATTGGACATATCAGCAAATATCCCTAAAGAAGTTAAAGGCAGTAGAAAAAGAGGTAGGGAAACTTTTGGAGGTAAGGCCCATCAGAGAAGTTTAATTACCGCAGTGGTTCTCCAATCCAATCGTAGTCTGCAAAAGCAACGATAACTGGAGAGTCCGTATAGACTTCACCAGCCTCAACAGGGCTTGTACCAAGGACAGTTTCCCCCTTCCAAAGATAGATCAACTAGTCGATACCACTGCAACCCATGAACGAATGAGTTTTCTGGACGCTTACTCGGGATATCACTATATTCCTCTATTTGGCCCCGATCAGGACAAGACTTTATTCATAACAACATTGGGCTTATACTGTTATAAGGTCATGCCATTCGAACTTAATAACCCTAGAGCCATGTACGAGAAACTAGTCATAAAAATGTTTAAACACTAAACGAAGAAATAATGGAAGTATACATTGACGGCATGCTCGTCAAAAGCAGAAGTAAGACCATCTCGGTGACCTAACCAACACCTTTAAAATTCGCAACCGCTACCAAATTAAGGTCAACGCGAGCAATTTCTCATTCGCGGTCCAGTCAGGAAATTTTTTAGATTACCTAGTCAGTAAAAGGGGAAGTTAGGTCAATCCAAATCAGATAGCGGCTATCAATAATGTCTAACCATTGAAGACATTTCATGAGATCCAAAATCTCATTGGCATGCTCGAGCGCTCAATCGCTTCATTTCGAAGTCATACAAGCATTGTCGATCATTTTTCTAGCTGCTCAAGAAGGATATCGACCTCACCTGGAGCGACGAGTGATCAAGGTCCCTCGAAAAAATCAAATCCTACCTGAGCAAACCCCTATTTCTAGCGATTCCCGATAAAGGGGCCCCCCTCTACCTCTACCTTGCAGTTTCAAGCCACACTGTCTTCTCGGCCTTGGACCGTGAGAAAGAGGCAAAATAGTTCCTTATTTACCATGCCAACAAAATGCTCATGGACACCGAGAAGAACTAATTTCCATTAGAAAAATTAATGTATGCATTTGTAACTGCTTCCTGAAAGCTTAGCATTACTTTGAGGCCCAATCCATTAATATAATTACCTCTTTCCCCCTTAAATCCGTCCTTTGTAAAGCCGAACTTTCCCGACGAATGTCAAAATGACAATAGAACTTGGGAGGTTTAACATTCACTTTCAACCAAGGACATCAATCAGAGGGAAAATTTTGGCCGATTTTATTGCAGAATTCATAGGAGATAGTCCTACCAACCAATAGTTGACCAATTGTTCAAAGTTGCATGAGCGAATTCGGTACAAAACTGGACATTATATGTTAATGGTTCCTTCAACTCCAAATGAGCAGGCATAAGAATTGTCCTCCTAACTCCAGAAGATGAAATGATCGAGAAGGGGACCCGTTGGGATTTGAAACCTCCAATAATGAGGCTGAGTATGAAGCGCTGATAGCTGGCCTGCATAAGGCCCATATACTGGGGCAAGACATCTCAATGTTATTTACGACTCCAAACTAGTGTCCAATCAAGTAAGTGGGGATTTCAATGCCAAAGATGATAGGATGGCAGCCTACCTTGTAGTGGTGCGTGAGTTGATTACGAAATTTAAGGAAGTCCACATTCAACAGTTCCCCTGAGAGCACAATAGTCATGCAGATGCCTCGGTAGCCTTAAGCTCAGCAGTAGACTCCGAACTTAGGAGAACAATCAAATTGTAATTCCTCGCCAAGCCCAGTATTGGCAAGAAGATGAGTCCCGAGCACATTCTCTCCATTGAAAAATATCCCAGCTGGATGGATCCAATCATCGCATACTTGCAAGAATGAAACACTGTCGACCAATAAGAAACTAAACAAACAAGTCAGGGTGAAAGTTGCTCGATTCTACCTGGACCCTCGGGAAAACTATACAAAAATCCTTTACAGGCCCCTACCTCAAGTGCGTACACCCAAAGGACGTCGACCAAGTTCTCCACGAACTTCACAATTGGATTTGTGGGAGTCATACATGAGGAAGGTCCTTCATTCTAAATAACCAAAGAAGGATACTGGCGGTTGTATATGTAGAAAGACGCAAGTGTTTATGTTCAGAAGTGCAAAAAATGCTAAATATTCTCTCCCATGGTCCATCAACTGACCAATGACCTGAGGCCATTGACTAGTCCATGGACGTTTACATAATGGGGGTTGGATATCATGGGACCGCTACCTACTGTACTAAGGAATCGCAATTACCCTTTGGTCGGCACAGACTATTTCACCAAGTTGATTGAGATAAAACCACTGGCGAACATCAGATATGGAGACATGATAAGGTTTATTTGGAGAAACATCATAACTCGCTTTGGGATACGAAGGACCATCATTACTGATAATGGCACACAATTTCAAAGTGGACCTTTTCAAGGTTTCTCCGATAAGCATGGAGTCAAGAACCACTTTAGTTCAGTGGCATATCCATAAAGCAACGGCCAGGCAAAGGCCTCCAACAAAACAATACTCGATGGACTAAAGAAGAGGCTAGAAAGAGCAAAAGACGCTTGGGTGGATGAGCTTCCTCATATCCTCTAGGTGTATTGATACGTTGAGGAGGCCAATCGGGGAAACGCCTTTTGCCCTCATAGACGGAATGGAAGTTGTGATGCCACTTGAAACTGGCCTACCGACCATGAGAACTAAGGTTTCTAATCAAGGACTGAACGATGATACCCTTTGCGCTGAACTTGACCTAGATGACGAACGAAGAGAGCATGCCATGATCAATATGACCTCATACCACCAGCAGTTGGTGAAGCAATACAACAAAGGGGTCAATCCGATAAAGTTCCAAGTTGGGGATTACATACTCAGAAAGGTACTCGGAAGCACTGTAAGGCCGTCAGACGACAAACTAGGACCTAACTTGGAGGGACCATTCAAAGTAATCAGAGATGATCAACAGGAAGCCTATCATTTAGAAATAGTGGAGGGAAGAGAAATACCAAGAGCATAGAATGCGTCCAACCTCAAGAAGTTCTATTTTTAGTTTTCTCTTCAGCACTTAGTTTTTTCAAATTTTAATTTCAAAACTCATATTGCTCATAGTTTATTATTTCAGTTATAAATAAATTATTTTCTTCCATTAACTAAATATCCTTGTTATTAAACTAATGTACATTGTGTCCAAAGTAACAAGCTCAAAATTGGCATTAACCTTTGAAAGTGCCGATAAAACTTTAACTTAATTACAATAGAAATCTCGCTTTTTACAATTAATAATTAAAGTCCTTAGGTCCTTGTTATAACCAACACATGCGACCTCACGACTTGCCCAGGAAAGATGAATCCCTACGGGGGATCCCTAGCTAGTAAACCAACTCTGTTTGGTCGGATAAAATCCTGAACGAGTGAATTATCCATATACTAGGTGCACTTTTGCCATTGTCTCTTCTCGTCCTAAGGGATTGTGATGACACGACCTAAAAGGTAAGAGATATAGATATAACACTTGCTTGGAATAAAGGAATGGAAAAGTGCATAAATATTAGTATTAACGCAACTTTTTAGCAAATGGCCGATTACAGAAGATACCAATTACAAAATTATTACACATAGTACAAAAATTATTATAACAGTTTATGGTCATCTAGCCAAAAACTTATCGATCGGCTTTCTATGACTATCGTTAGGATTAGGTCAGTATTCATCATCATTATCGTGACCTTACAAGTAGCTCTCAATAATATAAAGGGAAATGGCATCCAAAGGGACCCACGTCTTATCTCGCCCAAGGGGAGGTCGTTGGTATACTGGACACTCAACATGGTACATATACCAGAGCTAAGAATCCTTAGGTTCTTTGATATCCTTGAGGGCGTTCATCCAGCCATGCTTGTAGGCAACATCCTGAGCTTACTGTAACCTCACAGGGGTATCTTTCCATCCCTCATCATAACCGATCGCCTAGGCTGCTCGAGGGCCCATTCTAACTAAGTATCAGAGCTGCTTTACGTCACGATTAAGTCTCGTAATCACGAATTTTCCCTATAGAATTTTTCCTTAGCCTCATCAAGTCTCATCTTCAGATCATTATTCTCTGATTGGACTAGGGCGTTGACCTCCCTCTTCCCTGGCTTCTACAAGTTGGGCCCTCAAATTATTTATCTTCATCTGAATGGAGGATCCCACATCTTCGAAGTCCTTTAGGTCATCCTTCAGTTTAGTGATCAAGGTGGACTATTCCTTATAAGCCTCAATCCTTTTCTTTAGGGCTTAACAATAAGTAAAAAATCCTCGACAAGCCTGCTCACTTACATCCCGCCCGAGTACATTATCTACGTTATTGGAAAATGAGGGAATCTCCTCGATAACATGATACAATGGAAAAGCAGACAAGGCCGAAAATAATCCAACAAAGACATTCAGAACAGTACAAATTTATCTATTTGAGGGAATAACTTATTTATTAATTCATAAATAGAATTGTCTAATCCCTTACAGTCCAATAAAAAAGAGATGGAGTGCAAAGTACAAGCAAAACCCCTACAAACTAGGCCTTATTTCTTCACCTGCTCCTCGGCCTCAACTTCCTTCCCCTTCGTCGCCACCTTATTGGCCTGTTCTTCAAGGTTACCGGTGAAAGGCCCCTCGTCAACCTTTAAAGGAGAACTAAGGTGATACTCGTCTAACAACTCAGACTCAATCACTAGGTATCGATCCCAACCCTTCTTAACGCTAGCCTTTCGAGTATAGGTTATCTGAATCGTGGAGTCAGTATAGGCCTCATCCCAACCTTGTCCAAAGCTGGCATCCTTGGTCGCAGGAAACTCAACAACCTCTATGACCAAGTGAGAATTTTTTATCGCCAGTTAAATGTTTTTAACCTTCACTAGTTTGTTCTTGATCATTAATGAGGTCATGGCCTCAATGGTGGCATTCTTATCTCGTTCATAGGCCTCCTGAGGTTTTCTGAGGGCCTCACTTGTTCATCATTAATCTGGGACTGGTTTGTACGACTAACCAAGAGGCTATTAAACTTCTCCACAAACTGTAAAACAGAGCAAGGGGCAAGTATTAAGTACATTCACAAATAAACAATTTTCGACCAAAACCAGAAACAAAGCAAATGAAAATCCTCACCAGTGACAGAGTTTGGGAAGCATGAACAGAAAGATGGTTAGGTCCCAGCATCCTCAGCCACTCGCGATCAGCAGTGAGCACTACCCCCCTTAGTAGGCCATGGTCTAAGGAGGGATTTTAGGCCACAGACGTGGCCTGGGAGGTTTTGGAGAGAGGGGGAGGGATGACATTTCTTTTATAAGAAGTGGGGCCATAAGTGCCTTTCTATTCTCCTTTTCCTCTTCTTTTTTCTTCTCTTTTTCTTCCTCCTTTTTCATCTCCTTGATGACCAGACCTCGGTCATCATCTTTGGAGGATTCAGTTTCATTCCTCTTTTGGGGCTTAGCCTTAGGGGAGAGGTGGAAATCATCATCATCATCATCTAGAAGAAGAACCCTCTTCCCGGGAGGAGCCATGGAATCCTCTTCATCTGGTAGGATTGAGTTGATATCAAGGGACTCAAATGAAGATGAGATGTCCTCGTTAGAGATGTGAAGCTTAGGAATGTCGTCTATCAGGCGAGAAATGAAGCTACTGGTAGTGTTGGTGTAATCCAAAAGAAAAGAGGATGATCGTGGGTGTTTAGCACTGGGAAGTTACTCTTTCACCATCCAAGCCTTCAACAAATTAGTAACATTGATGTCGTTGAGGGAAGGCTCTTTGCTATTCCTGTGCGTTGCTCAAAGATAAAATAAAAGGAATTATTAGCAAAAATAAAGCAGAGGGATAAAAAAACACAAGTGAATAAGGATCAAGCATTAACCTATTTCACCCCCCCAGTTTGGGCATAAAAACCTAGTGTATTCTTCGCCCTCTGGGAGCGGTGGATGTTACCAATTTCTGGAAACAAATGCCTGATCCTAATATCCCTTGTTGGAATCCGAGAGGTTTATGACCAACACCCTATTGGCCTTCCTCTCATTCAAGTAAATAAGGTCATCTGTGGTATAATACCAGGTGTAGCAATACACGATCTCTGGGATACCAAGATTGGTCCCATAGAGCTCGTTTATCCTATTTACCCCATTGACAATACACCTTATATTGGGGGCATATGGGGTTAGGACCACCCCAAAGAACTCAAAAAATTCGAACAAAAGAGGGTTTGGGGAAAAATTCAATCCCCCCTGGACCACAATAAGGGTGTGAATCCAGTGTCTCCCATCAATGGCTTTAACGTCTCTGGGCATAGGGGCACAATGATTATGACACTTATGATGGAATAGAATAAGTTTTCCTAAAATCGTCTATGTTTTTTCCATGGAGTGTGTTTGCCATTCTCAGGAAAATAAATTATGATAACTTAAGAAAACAAAGATAGGAAAGAAGAAAGCTACGAGGACAAATAACGACAAAAGAGATAAAGATGAAGAAACTTATAAAATGGATGAATTTAAATGAGAGCTCTATCTTTTGATAGTAGGAGAAGGGAAGCAGAGATAATGGTTGGATGATAAGTGTAAAAGAAAAATAGAGTTTGAAAGAATGTGTACAATTATAAGGTACGGGAATCAAAGCAAGTTTTGGTGCTTCACTTTCTCTTTGGACGAGAGTACCCTTACAACTACAACTTATTTACAAGTTTAGCCGCTGATACAATTTCATTAGAAGTGGATCACACAAATGGGCCTTTGGCAAGAGTCAAATCCTCTGGTCCAATTCTGGCTTTAATTTGGCCAAGAATTTTAGGGGCAATTATGGGGACCAAATCATAATTGGACCCAACTTAGGCCCGCCGACCAAGACCAATAGCGCTTGGCGCACGCCTGCACCAATATATAAATGGAAAATATAAATACAAACATTCATCACATGGTTAATAACAAATCAATTAGCATTTGAATGAAGCTCAAGTCGGTTACTTGAAAATCTCAGACGAGATATTCAGGGAATCACCACACGAGCCAATAGCAATCCAAGGAATTCCTCGAATAATTAAACCACTATAGTTTTGAACAACTATAAATACAACCCATACCCCAGGACTAAGGCGGATGTAATTTTCATACTTTGAGAGAAGCTAATAAAAATACAGTGACCTCTCCATAGACATAGACAAGTTGTTGAACCATGTATATTTGTGTGTTGTGTGTGTGACATTTGCATGCTTTTCCTTTAATTGCTTTCTAGATTCCATTCATTGTGAATATTTTCACTCGCATAAGGTGTAAGGTTAACAAGATGTAAATATAAGTCTTGAAATGGAAAAAGTATGTTTTAGTGCAAAAGTTAGACTAATGAATGGCTTCTCCAAACTAAAGGACTCTAGTTAAAGAGTTCGATTTTATGTGATGAAAACTCACATTTTGTAAAGTAAAGATGAAAAGTAGCATTTTTTGCAAGGTGTATAAAATACAAATTTACAAGTGTGTGTAAATAGTGAAAAGCACATTAAAGTGTATAAACGGGTATTTGAACTCAAAGATTAAGTTTCATAAGAAATGATAAATAAAGTTGTTTTCAGAGATGAAATACTGAGATAAAGGTAAAATGAAAATGAACTTTTGATAAAGTGTGAAACTTGAAAATTAAATTTTGGGATTAGTCTTATCCCGAGTATTTGGCCTCACCGGCTGGTAAAAAAGAAATTAAGGAAAAAGTCTTAAAAGTGGATAAGAAGGACAAAAAGGAAAAAGGGTTATAATGAAATAACAAATAAAAGATACTTAGAGGTATTTGGGAAATTTAAAGAGGGCTCGTAGCCCTAGGGCGCTACTTAATGCTTAGACTCAAGAGCACGGATCAGGAGGATATTACGAAATTATGACAGTCAGTGAAGGGCCGTAAACATACATGGGATTGGAACCCCGATTAAGTAAGTGAAAATATGACTTTGAGCACTATTCTCATCAATGTAAAGACAAGTTAATTGTGATAACTTGGAAAATATGAAATTACGTTAATGGTTCAATTAACAAGTTACGAGTGGTATAGTAATAAAGATTAAGTGTGGATGGGAGCGGGTTGCATGGTCCTAATGAACATTTCATTGCATGGGTACGATACATCATGCATGAGATCACTTAATCAAATGAAGGATGATTTCATAATTGCTAAAATACATTGGGTATGTATAGATATTCCTTGTACGATATATACATTGCAATTATTTCTCCTATTAGGTGTATGGTCATAACCTGCCATTTTCCAGACCCCCCCAGGTACTTCAAGTAGAGGAAATGGAAAGGATAACGAGAAAGGAAAGGAGAGTTGTCCAAGTTAATAGACCTTTATCACAATTTATTTTAATTATGTAATTTAATTTCGAACAATAGTTTTTATGATTTAAACTTTTATGCATGTACACTAAATTTGGATTGTAATAATAAAGGATGGTATGGATTTTTTCGTAGTTATTATTTATTGCATGAAACTATTTTGTTTCAAGTGTTCCTATAAATTTTCTAAGCTGGACATCATTTCATTAATTCAATTAAATGAATTTTATGACACAAATTCAAAATCTAGTTTTTCAAAAGAGGAATTTCTTAAATTAAGTCAAAGTTTAAAAATATTTTTCGCATTGACAACCAGATTCAGGGCGTCACACTCCTGAACTCGACTCCATTTTCAGCCCACCAAACTAGCCCATATTTTCCCGCTTCCTCATGGGCTCCTACTTGAGAATAAGTGGTAAAGGCCAGATTCCCCATAATAAACTGCGTGATTGTCCATGCTACTCGCTCACAAAATGCATCATCTTATTTCTACTTAGAGTCCGTTTGGCAATCCAATTCCAAGCCATGGAAATGGAATTCGAAGACCAATTTTAATTTCATGGAATTGAAATTAGCCTTCGAATTCCAATTCCAAGCCTTGGAATTGGGTTGCCAAACGGACCCTTAGAGTCAACCTCATCGACCGTAAAAAGTGACAAACTAGTCGACTCGTGATCATACTCTGCCATTGTGTGCGATACTTGCTGGAGGAGAAGGAACTCAACCTCCTTCTAGTTTCGAACTGATTTCGGGAAATAATTATCATCAAACTGTGCCATAAAATCCTCATAAGTCAATCTCTCTCCCCCCTCTCTCCCTCCTCCCCTCTCTCTCTCTCTCTCTCTCTCTCTCTCTCTCTCTATATATATATATATATATATATGAAGTAAACTGAAGTCACACTCTTCTACCAATGGAGATAATCCCCAATCAATTTAAAGGTAAACAAAACCTTCTTCTGCACCTCAGTACAGTCCAACAACCAAAGACGTCGCTTGATGTCTTGGCACTACTACTGCACCAATATAGGATCGATAAAGCCTAAAAATATGGGTGGATTATTCTTCATGAAAGCTCCCCAAACCTTATCCCATTCCATGGTGACCGGTGTTGTTGGGTGAGTTCCTATGGGCGATATCTCCTTCTTAGTTGTCACTAAAACTTCCCGAAGGACTTGTCTAATCAATTCATAAAGATGTTGGGGCCCAAAATTGTACTGCCTTTTGCATCGGGTGCTGGGATGCTTGTCATAGCCGGCGCCTGAAGTGCGGGTGTTATAGGGGCATGTGTTCTCCTCGTAGGCAGTATCTGAAATTCAAGATATAATCCCTATCAGTCAACGAAGCATAAACAAGAGTATAAAGAAATGAACATCTCAAAGAATGCTATACATAAGTCTTAGAGAACATATAACCCTTGAGGCCTAAAACCTAGGTCTAATACCAAATGTGACACCCCTTATATTTTAATACTCATTAAATTATACAGCCCGCTAAAATAATTACATACCATTTTTGGCATTAAAGGAACAAATGAGACATATGACAAATATAAGGATGCGCTATGAAAGTCCTTTAATATAACTCTCATAATGATGTATCAAAACCATAATAGAATGAGAGAGACAAAGTATGCAACTAAAAAAAAACTCCCAAAACACATGCCGAATACTAAATCTCAAATCATACATGCCAAGTCCTGTTGTCCAAAATACATGTCAACTAAAAGTCTAAGGAACCTAACTCACTCGACTAAAAGTAAATGATAGTCTATCAAAATATATACTTATATTGGTCTCTCCAGCTGGGAACCTCGAGAGAGAGAGACCGAAGAATGTGTGCTAGCTAGATAAGAGGATGACTAAGTGGGAGGACTAGCTCTAACACTTGAAAGTCACCACGAATAAAAATGGGTCGAAACCCTAGCGAGCCTCTAATCTACACAACTCAAATCATTTATATATATATATATATATATATATATATATATATATATATATATATATATATATATATACACACACACACACACACACACACACACACACACACACACACACACACAAATGGTAAATTCATAGTTTACGTAATCAATAACGATAACCCAACATACATCAATATGCATCACAATGCATTTAAATATCTTATTAATTTCATCAATTAATTATCCTCTTAATTAGTTACAACGCAATTGACACGCTCCCTTTCTCCCTAACCATCTCAAGAACATGCGATACTCTCATACAAAACCTCCATACAATCGTATCCACCTACTTCACAATGACGGAGACATCGTATTCACCTTGTTATGTACTATTGGATTCCTACCACACCATGTGATGCAACATAAATTCATATCCAATCGTATTATTTAAATATGCCAATATAAGGGTGTTCCTTCTTGGCACTCACCCCAAAATCCACACTAATAAATTCATTCATTAATAACGTTCCAAGTTTCAATCGTATTTTATCACTCATTGCTAAATCATTATTATCTCATTAACTCACCCCTAGGGTTATGTTCAAATATAAGTGTTATTCCATTACATTAAAGGCTAGAGGAATAATATTTCTAACATGGAACTACTCGCAAACGAAAGTATTAATGTAAAGGTGTATTGATTTTAATTTAAGGTTATAGAATCCTCACCCATACCCGTCTCTAAGCTCCATGCATGGGACGTCTCATCGAAATGAAATCCAAAGAAGAATCCCCGGGTACATTTCTGTTTAGATAAGATAGTCGTTAAGACAGTTAATTAGTTAAAGGTTTAATATAAATAATTATGCTAAGATTATAAGCGTTTTAAATATCCAAGCTCCACATCCTACCATAAATTTTTTGACACAATCCATAACAACCATCAACCCAACAATCCAGCACAAGTTTATCACCCACTCCTTCTAAATCGCCTACTTAATTAATTCCTATAAGGTATGAAGGGGACTTACATAATTTCTCATATAATTAGTCCATTTCTCAATTCCAATAACATGATCTCATATAGCTTTTCAAGAATATAGGATGGGATAAACAAATATAATATCTTCTCATGAATAGTTAGGAAGCTAATATACAATTTCATACTTAAAGTTTCATTAATCAAGTATTTAGTATCAAGGGTACTACTCTCGGAACTATTGGTATAGCTCTACCTAGCATGCATTTTCAATTCTTAATTAAAGTTTAAACTGTATCTCAATTATTCAATTATATTTTGAATTAATATAAATATAAGAACAAACTCAAAATCCTAATACGTCAATTTTATATCAAGGGTTCATATTCAATTTCTTACACTAATTAAGGCTAACTTTTAATATAAAACATGTGAGAATAATTAATTTCTAATCAAGTTCATACACTAGAAAGCTTAGAAACCCTATGGGGTTCTAACTCATTTTAATCCTACAATTTAATTTTAGGTGAAATTTAGCATAATCATATATAAAAGAGTAAGAGTAGAATGTAACTTGCCTCAAAAGATGAATTAAACATGGCTTGAATTAAATTGAGGAGTTCTTAAAAATAAACTTTTAACCCCACTTGAAAACTTGATTTGATTGCCCTTGAAAGGCCTATTTTATATCTTTGTTTGAAAGCTTTTAAAATATCTTTGATTTGATTTATGTTAATGAGGATGTTTGAGACAGAAACTAGAGTATTTTAGTGTTTCTTGATAAATGAGGCAACTCAAAATGAGGGAGATATGTGAAACGAGGCTTAAAAACATAAGACAAGCAACTAAAATAATTCTTAACTCGAACGACCAGGCTGCGGCCCAGTCGTGGTTTAGGCAATGCCACAGGTAGCATCTCAGAATGCCGCGGATGCGGCCTTTTGGTGCGACCCAATTTTCCTTTGGCAATTGAAAACCTTAGGAACTCCAATATTTTTGAAAACCATACTCGTTCTTTAAAAAGGTATAAGTACCCAAATTCTGCTAAGCCTTTTTAAAAATTACCCAAGAGTCAAAAACATTTCAAGCTTCTCATAATTACCAATTTAACCCTTGACTTTAATAATATTTAACTTTAGCTCGTAAAACTTTATCAATTAATTGAATGAATGCTAAATTTACAAATTATTCGATTTTAACTTTAAAACCTCATAAATGATTTTTAAATTCTCAATCTCAAATATATATATATTTAGTCCGATTTTCAATTTAATTAATTATAAATTCCCTTAATAATACGAGGTATTACAACTAAGGTTTAGTAAAACCCTAAACCCTAGCCCCATAACATTATGCGATCCCCAAACTTTGGTGAAACCATGCTCCTCCAGGTTCACTCTTCCTTGTATTGGGTTTTTAGAATTGAATCGCAAAGGTGTCACAAATGTTCTAGGGGCTAGAGTTTAGGGTTTAGGGAGTAGGGTTCGCTATAGAAAATCATAATCCCTTGACCCTAAACCTTAGCCTGAGAACATTATGCGACCCCCCAACTTTACTGAAATCGTGCCCCACTGGGTTCACTTTTCCCTACGTAGGTTTTTTAGAATTGTAAAGTTCGAGGGTCATATACGTGCTTCGAGCTAGGGTTTAGGGAGTAGGGTTTGTGGTATTAAACCCTACTCCGTCGACCCTTAAACCCAAGAACATGAGTGAATAATTGGTGTTTGAGAGGTAAAGTTGTCTTTGTATTGAAAAACTGGGGTTTTGGGGAAAGCTCCTCATAATTCTCAAAGTGTATTAAAATAGGACATCCACATAATTTTTATAAATTTAGTCCCTGTACTAAAAACACGACTAAAACACCATGAAAAATGGTGCCAGTGGCGCGGAGCTAAAAAATGAATTCCTAACTCTAAAGGGACCACAAAATAAATGTTATTGTACCACATGGACTAGATTTATGAATTTGAAAAGCATTGTCCTAAAAATCCAAATATAAGAAGGAACATGATCTTTACCTTAATTCTCTATTGAAAAAAGACATTGTTTTGATTTTAGGGACCAAGCATGGATTGTGGGAAACGTTTGGACTAATCATGTATTCATATTTGTCCTAGGAACTAAATGGGTTAAAGCCCTTAATTTTATCATATTGAATTTCACTAAAAGCGAGCTTTAGTAATAGTAATGAATTAATGAGTTTAATTGAGTTTTTTAACAAGTAAATGTGTTGATCATTATACAATTCAAAATAATTTATTATCTTAATGCATAATAATGGTTGAACACGACATGGCGTATTAAAATAATAAATTTTCAATAGATATGATTTTGTAAACCGATAAAAGGACACATCTTAAACACCAACTCCATAAAAACTAACTCGGCATGACCCATGCTTTGTAATATCTTGTACTCATCTAATGCTACAACAAACTGATCTAAAGTTATATAAATCGTTACAATACAACAGTTTACTTTGACATTGCCAATATTTAATTAATCAAGAAGATCCGGAAAAATTGAAAAATAATGCTGCACCAGTAAGATTTGTGAAAGAGAAGTTTAAGAGAGCTGCAGAGCATATTTTAGTTCACACTTGTTATGAGATTGATTTTTTTCCGAAGAGGCATCTATTGAAAAGCCAAGCAAAGTTGAGAGTTGACGAAAAAACAGATATTCTCACTTACCAGAAAGATTCCCAGTCGCAAAGAGGGCTTTGTTTTGTTCTCATCACCAGATGGGACGTTAAAACCCTCACTGCCATTGAAATTCTATCCTCATGTGTGACTAAAAAAAACTAAACAATATGCATTTGGTTGAGAGTGCGTGTATTGAAATGTCATATTAAAAAACTAAACAAATGTCATATTCTATGCTCCTCACTATCATAGAATTCCGTATTGTACGTTCTATTCATTTCTCCCTTCTATTCATTTTCCTTTAACTGACCGTTCTTTCGAGATATAAATTTGGGACAGAAGGTTTCATCTATTTTTCTCCCTTCTACTCATTTTCCTTTTATAATATTTCCTACCAACAAAATCACCAAAGAAATTCCTTGGCTGACCTAGCTGGGCCGCCAAATACTATGATTCGAGGCACCTTATACGGCACATATCAAAGATAATATCTCTTCTTATAAAACAGCTTCTCATCAATTAAAGGGTCACTTTCTACTCTATTTTAATAAACACTTAAAGTTAGCTTCTACATACCACTATAAAAGCATATGTTACTTGTAAACAACATTCCCTTCAAAACTTATCTAGTTAGTCACCACCAATGGAGTCCCAAAACTCACATCCCGAAAATCCACTGGAAACCGCCAATCGAACTACCACCTCTGGCCGCCTAACCACCATCCCCGAAAAACTGAAAAACAATTTGCTTTTTCGGTCAAAATGGGCCGAGCTCAACGGTGCAATGGGCGACTTGGGCACATTCATCCCTATAATTTTGGCCTTGGTACTAGCTAAGGACCTTAACTTAGGTACCACACTAATATTTACTGGTGTCTACAACATTGTAACTGGGGCCCTTTATGGCGTCCCAATGCCGGTCCAACCCATGAAGTCCATAGCCGCGGTGACCATATCCAATCCAGAGTTTGGGCTGCCCGAGGCCATGGCAGCTGGAATTTGCACCGGGGGGATCTTATTGTTATTGGGCGTAACGGGCCTAATGAAACTCGCATATAAGCTCATCCCATTACCAGTCGTTAGGGGGATTCAACTAGCCCAAGGCCTATCATTTGCCATGACTGCAGTCAAGTACATTCGAAACGAACAAAATTTTTCGAAGTCAAAATCTGGTGAGAATAGGCATTGGTTGGGCTTGGATGGATTAATTTTAGCACTTATTTGTGCGTGTTTTATCATAATTGTTAACGGCGCGGGTGATGAGAATGAGGGAGGAGAAATAAATTCTAATTTGGGTAGTAATGAAGAAAGTGTGACACGCAAGAAGAGATTAAGGTTGAGGAGAATCGTAGCCTCTCTTCCTTCAGCTTTTATTATCTTTTTATTGGGTGTTATTTTGGCTTTTGTAAGAGGGCCTGAAGTGGTGAAGAGGTTCAAATTTGGGCCATCTTCTATAGAAGTTATAAAAATATCTAAAAATGCATGGAAAGAAGGGTTTATCAAGGGGACAATCCCTCAATTACCATTGTCGATCCTAAATTCTGTAATCGCGGTTTGTAAATTGTCGGCAGATCTTTTTCCAGGTCATGGGGCCTCAGCTACATCTGTTTCTGTGACGGTTGGGCTTATGAACCTAGTGGGCTGCTGGTTTGGGGCGTGGCCATGCTGTCATGGGGCAGGTGGGCTGGCAGGGCAATACAAGTTTGGTGGGAGGAGTGGTGGGTGTGTGGCCCTACTTGGTGTGGCTAAGTTGGGATTGGGCTTGGTTTTGGGGAGCTCTTTGTTGAGGATTTTTGACCAGTTTCCTGTTGGGCTATTGGGGGTTCTGCTATTATTTGCTGGGGTTGAGCTAGCAATGTGTTCAAGGGATATGGGCTCTAAAGAGGAATCATTTGTGATGATTATTTGTACTGCAGTCTCCCTCGTGGGCTCGAGTGCGGCGATTGGGTTCGTTTGTGGACTTATTGTGCATTTGATACTTGTGCTGAGGAAAGTAGGTAATGGGCAATCTTTTTCCACTATTTGGTTACATGAAAACCCATAGAATATGTTTTCACCTATCTTGTGTCTAGTAAATATAAATCTTAATGTATTTTTACTTTGTGTTATTTTGTTGTTTGCACCAATTACAATATTGTTCTTTTATTTGTGTCCAATCGACTGGTTCATCGGACGAATTGGCTGGTTTTGTTTCCCAATGGTTTGTAAGATTGTTTATCAATTTTCATTTTGCACTTTTATCTAATTTCGGAAAATTCATATGGTATTGAATTTAATCTATCTGTTTGCTTTTGTAAGCCTATGGGGTGAGGTTGTTTTGCCCTGTTTTATCTTAATAAAATTTCAGCGCCAATGTAGTTGGGATGTGATTCCTAGATCCTTTCATGAAGTTAATTTATTCTTTTATTTTAAATGAAAACATATTATATCTTATGTCTAATTTTATAGTCTTATTTTCTTTTTGGCATGTCCTTAAATTCATCATCTTCTCCTTAGTTACTGCTTTGAAGAGATAACCTTTGAAAATATAAAGTATGATATTAAAGGTTTTGCGAGAGTAATTTTGGAAATACAAAGTGAGGCCAAAACACATTTGCAAAATAAGTTTTTTTCGTATTATAACCATTGTAAAAAAGAGCACAACACTAAACCATAGTCATCACATACTCGATCAAACGTATTATATGAAGTTTCTCATAATTTTTTTCTTATTAAAACCTAATGTGCGAGAAAATATGTGTAGTCATGCAAAATTTGAAAAACTCATTTTTAAGTAAAAAATTACTTCTTTATCTATTCATGCATAATAGGAAAAAGGGAGAAATGCGTGTCTCTTAAAGTGTCGTGATACACTTCATAAATAATGCACAACTATATATTTGTGTACTATTTATTCAATATGATCGACTCTTTGCCTTAATCTGCATATTTTATCATTTTTTAATTTATTGGAATTTATTCAAAAGGTGCATTTAGAGGTAAAAGGATAACACGACTAACCTTAATCAACAAATTACAACATTTTTTTATTTTAAAAAATAAAATTTGAAAAGAAAGAGAAATCGTCTGACCATAATTATAGATGGCATACATATAAACAAAAACCCTTTGATTGTAGGAAGACACACACACACACACACACATATATATATATACATATATATATATATATATATATATATATATATATATATATATATATATATATATATATATATATATATATATAGAGAGAGAGAGAGAGAGAGAGAGAGAGAGAGATGCACTCTAAGAGAAGGACAATAATAAGAAAAAAATCACATACTGATTTGATGATAACTATTTTAGTAAGTTTTATATGACATAAATTATATAATGATCTTGAAAAGTATACATTGGTCCTTAATGTATGTGTAAACATAAAAAAATTAAGAATACGTAATTAATAGTTAAGCATGGATCCATACATTTGATTCCTTAATTAATTACTTATTCATCTAATTATTTTTTAAACATGTAACTGATATGTTATAGATACCCAATTTTAGGATCTTGGTTTAACATGTTTGTTACAAATACATGCCTATGTAAAAGATTAATATTTTGTACCACGATCTATCATAAATGGGAATTGATACTTGCAAAAGACTTCTTGTAGAAGGGTACACACTCAATGGCCCAAACAGTTGGGCGAGCTGGCCCAATTGGCGAGGGGGCCCCACCATGAGAAACCCCCCAAAAGAAGTGCTTTCGCCAAAACAAAAGTAAATTTGGGGGAGGAGGCCCATCAGGAAAGGCTCCTCATCCCAAGAGACTCAAAGTTTATAGAAATATAACCTCGGCGAGGAGGGCCACCAGGAAGGGTTCCTCGTCCCAATTTATCCAAAATTCATAGAAATATAACTTGGGCGAGGAGGGCCACCAGGAAGGGCTCCTCATCCCAATCTATCCAAAGCTCACAGAAATGGAACTTGAGTGAGGAGGGCCACAACAAAGGCTTCTCTTTCCAAGTTGTCCAAAGTCCATAGAAATTTAACTTGGGCAAGGAGGCCCACCAAGACGGGCTTCTCGTCCCAAGTAACCTAAAGTTCACAAAAATTAAACTTGGGAGAGGAGGCTCACCAGGAAGGGCTCCTCGTCCCAAGTTGCCCAAAGTTCACAGAAATTGAACTTGGGCGAGGAGGCCCACCAGGAAGGGCTCCTCGCCCCAAGTTACCCAAATTTCACAGATTTTGAACTTGGGCAATGAAGCCCACCAGGAAGGGCTCATCGTCCCAAACAACTCAGAAAACACGATAATAAAGATTGGGCGAGGAGTCCCACTACAAGTGGCTCGTAGCCCCCAAATCTCAAAAGTTATAGGAACAAAGTTTGGACGAGGAGTCCCACCATAAGGAGCTCCGTGTCCCCATAAATTTAAATTCCTTACTGAAAAGAACAAGTGGGCAAAGGCGTCCACTTAGAGTGACCTCCTCCCCAAGATTTGTTACTCAAATCTATGTTAAAGTACTAATATGTTACTTTCTTGTACAGTGAACAAACAGGGCTAAAAAGGCAAGTTTGGGATCCCTTGGGAGTTTTGGCTTGATGCCTGAGGAATAAGGTTTGTTGAGAAAGACTCAACCACTTAGCACTTTAAGATTGAGAGAACACTAGTAGATAGACCCTAGGGGTCACCCGGTCCTTACATAGTTCACACTCAGTCATAACTGAAGTGAGCAACCAAAAGGTTGCCCACAAGAAATGAACAATTTATAAAATGATTTTAGAGGAGGTGGTCCTTGAGGCCTCTCCTCAAGTTTATAAAAGATTTTAGAGGCGGTGGTCCTTGATGCCTCTCCTCAAGTTTATAAAAGATTTTAGAGGAGGTGGTCCTTGACTCACTCCTCAAGTTTACAAAGTTTATACAACAAGTTACCATTTTAAAAGGTATTTACCAAATCAGATATTTTGTCTTCAAGTGGAGACATATTTTCTTTTTAACTTTGGTTTGCACCAGGTGGCACCTGTTAGAGGGGACAAGCGGCTGTACACTGATATGGACAAAAGGTACACTGTAGACCTTGTCCCTCACCAATTCCATCACTTTTGGCACCCAAAAAGTGCCAACTCAGCCCTAGTGCCCAAGTATAAATAGGACCCCTGGGCAAGCTCAAGTCAAGAATGATAATTTAAGTCATACTGTTACTCTATAAAAATCACCCCAGATACCTAGTGCTCTCTCCATGCTCTCTCTGTAAGTGCTCTAAGTGCCTTATTCCTTCACTCCACACTAAAATCTATCATTCTCAGGAGTTCCTCTTGAGAAAAGTTACTATTATTATTATGAAGTTCATCTTCTTACAGGGAGTAGTTATTACTTTGGTTCCATTTTTATCAAAAGGAGAAGGTTTTACCCGATGCTTCTCTAAAAGTTCTAGAAAGACCTTGAAGACAGAGTCCATTGGAGTGAGTCATGCCTCACCCTTTCTAGTTATTCATAGAACCCAGTCACACTACTCTCCTATATTTGGCGACTCCGCTGAGGAGGTATCCCCACTTCCATGGACAAAGAAGGTTTTAACATTTCTAAGCATCTAGTTTTTAAAGGCAATCCACCTAAGAATGGAACTCAAAGTGATCAGACCACTCAGGAGGATGTGGTGATTATCGGAGCTAAGACACCTGCCCCTCATGGAGGGTAGATAAGCTCACCAACAACAGCTCTAATGATGGTTATGAGCCTTATGGGCATGTTTTTTGAGTTTTTGAAATAAAATAATATAGAACTAGAAAGTTTGGGTCAAGGATGTGTAACACCAGAAGTTGCTCCCTCTAGAGGGGCAGCCGCTCCAGCAGCGATTTCGAAAGAGGTGATTCCGCCACAAAAGGTGGTGCCGAAACAAGCTGTGTCACCATCAAGATCACCACTAGAAAAGGTCATGGGTTTGGAGGAATATCCCTCCAAAGCAGTTACTATGGAGGAGGTGAGGAAGATGCTCTCCCCCTCTCAAAGAGAGGCACCTCATCTGTATGAGGAGCTACAAGACCCTTACCCTCAGATAGTGAATGAGAAGACATACCCATAAGGGTATATTCCACCAATATTCACTAAGTTTAATGGTAAAGGAGAAAACCCAAGAGAGCACGTGTAGAGGTTCGTTGAGTACCTAAGAGTGCATGGAAATGATAAAAACTTAAGGTTGAGGGAGTTCTCCAAGATCTTTACAGCAAAGGCCTACACATGGTATTCCCATATGGAACCCAACAACATCCCCTCACGGGAAGAAATGCATAGGCAATTTCTCTAAAAGTTCTTTGTGATGGAAGATGAGTTCACTTTGAGACACCTAACACAAGAGGTGCAAAAGCCCGGGGAGGAGTTAATGAAATATATCAAGAGATTTCGTGAGAGAGAACTGGATGTTCACGAGGAGGTAGCAGAGGCAAGGCTGCTCCAAATATGTGTCGAGGGGCTCTTGGAGGAATACAAGCTCCATTTGGTTAATGAGACCAGAGATAGAACCTTTAGAGAGTAACCAGGGCTGCCAGCAACATAACCATGATAATCAATACGAGGATATTGAGATGGAGGACACAAGTGACACTAACTTTTGGAAGTTTTCAAGTCTTAAGGAGACAAACAGTTAACTATGTGGATGGAAATCCCAAGGGCAAAGGGAGGCCTCGAATCTAAGAACAATAGCTCGGGTAACAAGAGAAAGTTTGAAGAAGATGTCCCACCACCGTTATGTTACAGTGTAGCGAAAGCTATGGATTGGTGTCTTATATTGGTACGAGAAGGGTTAGCAGGTCCCTCTCATCTGAATGGGGAAGTTCCAACAGCAGAAGACGAAACTAATCTTAAGTATTGTAAGTTACACCAGAGGGTGTAACAATCCACTAACGACTGTTACTACTTAAGGAGGATCATTGGAGAGCAAGTGGCCAGTGGTACTTTGCAGATACCTCCTGTGGATGTTAATGAAACCCACTTTCAACTCATCATTATGCCACTGTCAATATGGTATTAGTGTATGATGAAGAAGTAGCTCAAGATCTGAGTGGGAAAGTGTATAGGAAATATGTGAAGGGCTAGAAAGGTTGCCATTGAGAAGCAAATAGGGAACTAAGCTAGAGAGGAAGTGCGGTGAGTGGTTCTTCACCCCAGACCAAGAAGAAGATGGAGGCAAAGAAATTAACGAAGTAAACCTCCTAGAGGGCAAAGTGGATGCCATCCTTGCTCTGGATGAGGGGTGACATCTGAGGCAGATTACGTTTGTAATGCTCAAAGATATGAAGTGGACTTAGACTCTGAATGTGAAGATATAACGAGGAGTCCTAAGTTCAAGTGGTTCTTTGACCAAATAGGAGTAAAGTATGACACCAGAGAAGTCATAACAAGAAAGGTTTTTGAAGCAGTATAACAACATGGAGACCTCTCACAAAATTGACAGGGACCAATTGGGAGGTTGATCAAAAGATACACTTCTGAAGTGGTCTTTTTTGAGACAGACATGCAGGTTCCCTACTTCCACAACCTCCCATTGTACATGACAGCTATGATTAAAGGAATTTCTTTCCCCAGGGAATTGATCGATAGAGGATCATCCATCAACATCATGTCGATCAACACGTTTCATAAGACGGGGATAGATCAAGAGAAAATAGTACCTGTACCGTTGGTGATTTCAGGAATTGATAGCACCAACGTGCAGTCCATAAGATATGTGAATGGCGTTAAGTTAGGGAATTTCACTTCCCACATCAAATTCCATTTCATCAATGCTAACACCATCTACCAACTACTCATTGGAAGGGTGTGGATGCATACCCATAGCATAGTACCTTTTACATACCATTAATGTGCCAAAGCCAATATCCGGGGCACTGAGATCATAATCAAGGCCTCATAAAAGCCATTTTCCCTTGAGGAGGCCCACCTGGTTGACACAACTTCTACACTGTGAAAGCCCGTCTAATAAAATACCGAATGATCAGTCATATATCAAATTAAACAGAAATCTCATTTGGTTCATTCTTAACATCACTGTCGAAAAGCTTTTTAAAACTTACAAACCATCTAGTATTTAAAAAGACACGATGTCAAATTTTATCTTTTTATTAAACTTCACTAACAACATGCAAAAGAATATATAATAAACCATTCAAACAATCACTGAATCAAACAATACTGAAAATGAATTGTTACATTCTTTACCGAGAAAACCACCGGCTACAAAACCCAAATTCAACAATTTAGACCACAAGAATAATAAAATGAGTACATTATCTGACTGGAACAAAATAAATAACTAGGCGACATACCTAAATAAAATACTGACTACATCCTACTCTAGGAATAGAATGACTGAAGTGGCTGAGTCAAAATCCTGCAACATCCACATATGTCTTAGTTGCGTAACCTTAGAATAGAACAATTCTGGCATCCTTGTGGCTGGACACCTAAAAGTTTTGAAATATTTTATAGCAAGGTTTGGAACCCAGAATATTTTGAAAATATTTAGTGTCGCACTCCCTTGAGGATCGTCTCACCCCTCAACTATTGTGCACACTTAACACTTTTCTATCTAACCCACCTAATCACCTACCTGCAACTTGTTCTCGATTATATCCTTTCTATCACACTATTTTAGCCCAAGTATGTTTAATATATGATTTATAAGTAATTTATCACATTAACTTAATTAATCATTACTCATTTGGGACCATAGAACATTCTCATGAGTTATATGAAATATCTATACAAGTCACATCATGTATTTTATCCGTATATAAATATCTGCACCATATATACGTAATATCATATTGCAACATTCACACACATGCTGTAAATATATAATCCATTGACGCAACTAAGAATGTGTCTTAGAAGTGCGTACTCTCTAGGCTCAAGTGCAAGCCTATCACTCAAGTAATAATTCGATAAGTCGGGTATCGATCCTCAGGGAAATAGGACAACAGCGTTGTGATGACATTGGAGAGACGAAGGAAACCTAACTTTGACTCTAATGAAAAGGGAAAAATGATTTTATTGGTGAAATAGATACAACTATATGCAATTTTGAAAATGATTAACTAGAGAAATCAAGGATGAATGAAATGCAATTACTCTAAATTATCTAAAATATTGACGATGATTGAACTAGACTTGAACTATATGATGAGGAAAACATGACGGGAATACAATCCCTCAACCCTAGTGTATTGTTGGTACAAAATTATTCATAAATTTAAGTGATTAATTAAACCCAGAATTTAGTACTCCCAAGCATTACATATACGAGGTTCAAGCCTGCACCATATATAATCAAAGGACGAGTAAATTGGTATTGCGATAAATACACTCGAAGTGCATTCTGAAGCATCCCGGTTACCCTGAAGCAAACGAGATCCAAAGATTTACAATGGTTGTGTTGCTACGCAATACGGTCATAATAAATCCTTAAGTTTAGAGGATTAATTTTATACACATGCAACTATCACATCAGACTGAGTTCATGCATCTCGACCCTAAAGAATCTAGCCGGACATGTTGAACCAAACTATGCATGAATTAACTACGTTGCATGCGCGAGAAATCATGATGAAACTATATTGAAACATGCAAGGAATAATTATAAACCTAAAAATTGTTTAAATCATGCAAGAATAATAATAATAAGAATGAAATTTGGATTGAAACTTGAAAACAAACCCGGAATTAATCACTCTTGAATCAACAAGTTAAAGTTATCTTCCTAGGATGTTCTTCTACTCTTCTCCCTCCCAAAAAATGATCAAAACTATGAAAAAATCTGTTTTCTAATGCTACACAATGATAGAAATCCGTTTTAGAAGGAGTTGTTACAATATATGACTCTTTGGACCAATCAGAATTAAGGAGAAAATTCGCGCATCAGGACTCCCGAATCGGTTCGCAGGTACCCCGAACGGGTTCGACCCCAAACTGGTTCACAGTGTGGTTGGGGATTTTTTGCTTGTTTTGGCACTTCTTTTCTTTCTTCCAACACTTAGAATTTTTTCTTGATTTCTTCTTTTCTTTCTCGTATTTTTCCTCAACTTCGAATGAACATAACTCCTTCACCGTAGCTCGGATTTGGTTGCCATTTCTTCCACTGTTCTTGTTGTTTCGAGATCTTTGACTTTCCAGTTGGCCCCACCTCCGGGATTAGGCTGCAGAATTACGAAAATTCCCTTGAACTTTCCTTCGTAGCCTTTCTTTCACTGTTTCGATTTCTCTTTTGCACCGCTTGCATAATTAACCTGTAAAACACATAAGAGAAACACAAAACACGAAATACTTGCCAACGAAGGTTAGTAGCATAAATGTGAGTTAAATCCGTATCAATTGCACTACTCGGGTTCTCAAAGGTACCTAAATTAAGGTGATAAATATACAATATTTATGCCGAATCAAACCCCCCTAACTTAGAACTTTGCGCATCCCGAGCAATGTAAAAGAAAAAGAATAATGTCACAACTCTTTTAAATATTTTATTGGGATAGAATACCTTTTTCGCGAGCAAGCGATTGCATTTAGCGTATGAAAAAAGCCGTTAAACCCCTTAGGTTACCCTAGTAGGACGAGTGTTATCTCGTGAGGTTTTGCAGTGAATATAACCACAAAATTTGACTCAAAGAAAAATCAAAACACGCAAAAATTGTATAATTCAAACTTTTCCTGAAAATAGTCATTATCGAATTATGTTCAAGAGTCTCAAATCATAGTGTGTGTGCGAAGACGAAAATTTAACCGCAAATTTCCACCGATTAACCATTACGTTACTTATCCAAAAATTCGTTTTGATTTCAAATTCTCACGGGATGCTCTCACAAACGAATCACTCGGAATGTGGGTATTCTCTAGGTGTGCATGATTTATAAGAGTAAATATATTGTAAATAAGTTCATCGACACATATAGAAAGATATAAACTTATGGTAATCGAATCTCATAAAAGGATTACGGGTATAAGAAAACGGGACCATTACCTCTAATTCACGTTTTTGATCTCTTTTATTATCTTTTGGTGTTTTAGCTCCCCACGCGGTAACCAATGTTTCAATTTTGGACTCGGTTATGACTTTTACGGGTTGAAGGTGTATTGGGTCATATTAGAAAAGGCTAAGAATTTCGAAATTGGAAAATCTTGCTTATGATGTCCGTTAGTGCTTTTATGGGCTTTTGCTCATTTTCTTCTTCTTTTTCTATTTTCACGCTTTTCTTTTCTTGATATTTTTGTTGAGCATAGTTATTATTTTCTTGCCCCTTTTTGTTGCACTTTTCGGGATTAAATTATGACTTTTTCCATTTTTCACAATTTTGAGCTTTTTGGTTTTTTTTGGTTGTCAAACGAAAGGAAAACTTATTCGGCTCAATTTTGGGTTACAAAAGGGATGATTTTTCACAACTTTTTATGGCCAATATTTTTGGGTGACAAACGATGGCCTACTTCATTGTCCAAACTAATAATTGCGTTACCATATGCATTTCGAGATGAATTTAATTTAGAGATTTATTTAGCACGTTTTTCAAGGCAATGTCACACTTATTTATCAAAATTGATCAAAGTGAAAGACTTGATCTAAGGACATATTTTTAAATAGTCCGTCACAATTTATTATGTCGTATACCGCTACAAGTCATCGAAGAATTGTGAAGATTGCTTCTACAAAAGACGGATCCGAATTACTAGTTGTCTTCAACATTCAAGCCCAATAATATGAACTTTGGTAAGATATTGTTTTAAAGTTTCATTTACATTTCATATTAAGGGTGTTGGGATATTTTTAAAAGGTTTTAAAAAGCTTTAATATAAAAATATTTTTTTAAAGAGGTTTTATAACTGTTTGTGAAAAACTGCCTCAGCAGTAAACGTACCTCGGTTTCGACGCCAAGGTCGTTCAAGCCAGATATCAATCTCATTCGAATGACAATGGGAAGTCGCGCGTAGTCGTTCGAACGACACACGATCTCGTTCGCGCGAGATGTCATTCTCGTTCGAGCGAGATGACTTTTTGGCTGACACGTCTGACTTCATCCTTATCTTCGACCGACTCAAATTTTCTATAAAAAGGAATGTCAGCCTTTGCTTTTAGACAAGGAGAACAGTTTCAACTTTTAAGAGTCTTATTCTTTTGAAACTTTTGTGTATCTGCCCAGATTTAATTCAATATCTTTTGGCAGAAAGTTTTTCTCCAACAATTGTAAGGGCTCAAATGTTTTGTTTTTAATTCACAAAATTCCAATTACTTTTATGTGAATTGTTTTGTGGAACCCAAGAACATATTTTTTTTTTCATACTTTGTGGGGAGATCTCTAAAACCGACAGTTGCGTACTATTGTGGAGGGAGTCCTTATAAAGTTCACATCTTGTGGAGAAGCCGTTTTCTTCTTCATTGTTGCCCTACTGGAAAGGGATAGTTCCAGCCGACGACATCAGAACCGACACCTGCGGGTATTTCTGTGTCAATATTTCTAGCCGTTGCTTTGGAGGTTTGACGAAGATACCGTGCGTTACACTTGTGGGCGATTATCAGGTTGTATGTAAGTCAATGGTCTTGTGAATTCTTCAAAGTTCTAGAAATAAAAGGTTTTGCCCCTTTGGGGGGTTTTTCCTGAATATTTATGTCACATGCTTTATTTATTTATGGGTTGACACACGCACTTTTAGATGCATGTTTAGGGGCTGGATTAATTTTGTTTAAAAAAAATAGACTCTAATTAAATAAGTGTGCCAAATTAGATATTTGTGAATTTAATCAATTATCACACCGTCACGTTTTCTCAAATTTGTATTAGAGCAGGTTACGCTAATTTATTGCGTATTCCTATTTTCCGCAAAATTTGTGTGATATTGATTTTTTTTGAAAAATCAGTTTTGTGAAAAATCGCAATTTTCCAATGGAACGTTCATTTAATAATGTGCCTATTTTTTATGGGAATAATTATGCCTATTGGAAAGCTCGCATGAAATCTAGTTTAAAAGCTATTAACGAGCGTGTTTGGTTGCTTTGTGTTCGTTTGCTTGCACATGATTCTTCTCTTGCCATATCATATAGATGATTGTGTTTGAATGTTTGTCATACACTAGTTATACTTTTTGATATATTTTTGCTAGCGTTGTGACATGTACTTTTTGTACAAATTTTTTTTTGAAAAATACAAAAAGATTTTATTTTGATAAAATTTTGAGAAAATTCAAAAAGATTTTTGTATTTTGTTTGCACATTTTATGGAGGGACACTTAGGATGACCGAGTCACAACATCATTCCATTATTTTATGTGACTATTTGATAGTGTTTTGAGACAATTCATCCTTGTGCTTTATAATGTTTGGAGTCATTAAGATGTAATTAAGTGTTGCTTCCTATATGTTTGACTCATGTTTCCTTTATTGCACACATGCATGGATTTGTTTTATTATTGTGCTTGTCTTATCACATGTTGGTTGGGTGTTTTCACTTCAATCCTATCTTTAAAATGAACCAAGCGCGATAAATTTTGATAAGAAAATTGTGCATATAAAAACCGTTTTGTGAGTTTGTGTGTTTTGTTTGAAAACGGGGAAGGGTTGCGAAAGGTTCATCTTGCCTTTGCGAATACTAAGCCACCATTTAAATTGGATCTAAAAAATGGAGGAATTTTATTATTCGGGGTCCAAAGAGGTTTAAAAGAGCCCCAAAAAAAATTTAAAGGCAATAAAAAGAAATTCATGCCAATTATGGGCCATTTAGGTTTTTGCACCAATTCTCCAAAGTTTGAGAATTTAGTTTATTCACCTCTAAAAGAAAATATGCATGAGGGAGTTTGGTTCGAGAATTTAAAACGGGTTTGCACGTTCTTGAAATGCTTGAAAATGCGCTACATAGTTTTGGACGTTATTGGTGTGGAAATCACTTTGACTTTGATTTATTGATTTGCATAAGACGATGTCATCTAAATTCAAAAATATTTACACCTAAGGATACTTTTGTTGCTCATTCGTTAGGGGTACACATATGCATCGTGCACATATGATTGGTTGAGTTGATTTACCTATCGAATGTTTTCACACCCATTCATTCCATTTCCATGACTTAGTTGTTTGAGTTTAAATCCCTGGTGTGATTTTTGTATCATATTTTTTCAAATTGGTATCTTATTTTTTATGAAAAATTTGAAAAATCAAAAATAGTTTGTGAATTTTTGGGGACATACCTTTGCATGCACATAGTTTGATCCATGTTTGCTATGCATTTTTATCGTGACACTCCATGTTTTGATTGTTTCTTCTTATCTGTCTATTTAGGGACATCATAAAAAGGGGGAGAAAGAATTATCATGTTATAGGGGAGTTTTTGCATTATGGGGGAGATTTGATAATTAATGCTTTGTTCTTATATCATTTCAAACTCGATGCGTCATGAAGATTTTTGCTTTATCTCATGTGTGTAGGTACAAAGATTGAAGATCATGATGTTGCACACCCTGATGAGAAAAACTTTGAGAGTTTTGATGTTGAAGAAAAAAATTGAGAACTTGCAAATTTTACCTTTTCAGTTTTGGGATTCATGGGAGGGTAAATTTGTATAGGCATTTTGGTTTTTGATAATTCAGATGTTTTTATGTATGTACCGACATAGACATAGGGGGAGATTTGTAAGGACATATTTTTAATAAGTCTGTCATAATTTATTATGTCGTATACCGCTACAAGTCGTCGAAGAATTGTGAAGATTGCTTCTACAAAAGACGGATCCGAATTACCAGTTGTCTTCAACATTGAAGCCCAACAATATGAACTTTGGTAAGATATTGTTTTAAAGTTTCATTTACATTTCATATTAAGAGTGTTGGGATATTTTTAAAAGGTTTTAAAAAGCTTTTATATAAAAATGTTTTTTTAAAGAGGTTTTATAACTGTTTGTGAAAAACTACCTCAGCAGTAAATGTACCTCGGTTTCGACGCCAAGGTCGTTCAAGCGAGATATCAATCTTGTTCAAACGACGATGGGAAGTCACGCGTAGTCATTCGAACGAAGCGAGACGACTTTTTGGCTGACACGTCTGACTTCATCCTTATCTTTGACCAACTCAAATTTCCTATAAAAAGGAATGTCAGCCTTTGCTTTTAGACATGGAGAACAGTTTTAACTTTTAAGAGTCTTATTCTTTTGAAACTTTTGTGTATCTGTCTAGATTTAATTCAATATCTTTTGGCAGAAATTTTTTCTCCAACAATTTTAAGGGCTCAAATGTTTTGTTTTTAATTCACAAAATCCCAATTACTTTTATGTGAATTGTTTTGTGGAACCCAAGAGCATATTTTGTTTTTGTTCATACTTTGTGGGGATAGCTCTACAACCGACAGTTGCGTACTATTGTGGAGGGAGTCCTTATAAAGTTCACATCTTGTGGAGAAGCCGTTTTCTTCTTTATTGCTACCCTACTGGAAAGGGATAGTTCAAGTCGACGACATCAGAACCGACACCTGCGGGTTCTTCTGTGTCAATATTTCTAGCCGTTGCTTTGGAGGTTTGACGAAGACACTGTGCGTTACACTTGTGGGAGATTATCTGGTTGTATGTAAGTCAATGGTCTTATGAATTCTTCAAAGTTCTAGAAATAAAAGGTTTTGCCCCTTTGGGGGATTTTTCCTGAATATTTATGTCACATGCTTTATTTATTTATGGGCTTATACACGCACTTTTAGATGCATGTTTAGGGGCTGGATTAATTTGGTTTAAAAAAAATAGACTCTAATTAAATAAGTGTGCCAAATTAGATATTTGCGAATTTAATCAATTATCACACCGTCACATTTTCTCACTTGAGATCCTCGACGACTTATTAGACCGCTGAAAAGAACTTTGAGTTAACAATTAACTCGAATTGATTTATAAATTTCACAAAAATGAAAGGCTCGAATCTCACCAGGGTTGTTAATCTTCACACTTATTCGTTAAGTCGTCAATTTTCGCACGATTTCCATCTTTGGTCAATTCTGGCTTTGTGTATTGAGTTTTTACAATTTGAGACTTTAAATCGACTTTTAATGATATTTTTGGAAAAATTGAATTCCAATTTTTATTTATTTTTCAAAATTTTATGATTTTTTGAGATTTTTGGGCATTTTTGAAAATTTGTGAAGTTTTAGAAAAACGCACTTGTGACCCCCCCTAACTTAGACTTTTGCATTGTCTTCAAGAAAAAGGACTAAAATCTAACTCAAAGCGAATTAAAAGTGCGAAAAAATAAAACAAACAAATTAAAACAGAAATGCAAAATTTTATTATAGCAACGGAGAATCATGTGTTACAATAGAGAGGGTAGAGCAAGCAACTAAACAATGTGAAGAACCAGCATTACACACAACCTATAAAACACATAAAAAACAAACATGGGCTTCATTGGGGAGGAGGATTTGAGGGTCCGGGTGCGTTGGGATCATATGGATCATAGAAGAAAGGCGGAGGGGTTCCACCCAAGTTGAGGTCGTAAAGGTGGGCTTGGAGACGATGCATCATGCTCTTGTCCCTACGGTAAAATGCTTGATCCCTTTGATAGGCTGCTTGATCTTGATTATATTGGGTGATGAACCCGTCAAGGCAGGATTCCACCACCGAAAGACACCTAGCAAAATTTTCACCCGGGGGCTCAAAGTTAGAATCGTCCTCTTCTTCCTCATACTCCTCTTCTTACTCCCCCACATCCATCATTGGGTCATCATGTGCTTCCTCCCCCACACCCTCATCGAGAATGGGATGGTCGGGTTGAGCCACCTGCATTTCGCGTTCACTCCGAGTGGTGGAGGTGCTTCCAATGGGGCGGGGGATTCAGATTTGCTGCCCCGGGACTTCCACCCCGGCATCCATCAAAAGTTTCGTAATGAGACGAGCATAGGGGAGCACGACTTTCCCCCACTCATCATAGGCGGCATTGATGATGTCCGAGTAGAAGATTTGGGCCACATTTATCGTGCTCTCCGGGTCAAGGAAATGGTAAAGGAAGTTGGCGTGACGTAGCCAGACCACCGAGTCATTGGTGGTTTGGTGGATTGCTCCACATGAAATTAGGTGCGTGAAGCGCACTGTATCCGAGAGATTTCCTATGGTAAAAGAATCGCACACCCATTCCTCCCCGAATGCCATTCGGGAAATACATTCTTCTTTGGTGCGGAGGGCACCATTTGTGGGATATCGGAATGGCACGGGGAGGACAACCCTTTTGGCTCGCATTTTGCACGCGATGATGGCGGCGGAGAACGAAATTTGGATACCGTCAAGATAGGCCTCATGAAGCGTAGATGATTTGCGAATGAGTGTCGCGTAAAATTGGCGAATTTCATCTTTAAACACTTTGTTGTTCGTAGGAGAGAGGAATAAGCACCACCCGCGACGGTTGAAAAGTGTGGTGACGTCACCGGGAAGTTGTTCCCAATTGACAAAGCGCTCGATGTGGATTGGGTGCGTGGCTGAGAAATAACGCTCGGCCCAATGGCATTCTTGGACGCATCGAAACACCTCTACCCTCGTCATCAAGGATGGTGGTGTCATCATATTTGCGAGGGTGGAAATTGGCTTGGCGGGGACGCGGCATGGTGAGGGAGAGCGATAGATTTTATGGTGTAGAAGAGAGGAAGAGTGAAATGGAGGGTGGGAAATGGAGAGGGTGAGTGTTAATTTATAGGTGTTGAGGATTGGATTTTGGTGGGAAATTGTAATGGGATGGGAGGGAATGGAAGGGGGGAAGGAATTGGGAAAGGGAAATGAATGGGGGGAAGTTTGAAAGGGTGCATTTTCGTTGGAGGAATGTATGGAGGGAAGGGGGGAAAAAGGTTGAATTTGGAAAAGGGGGGAGATGAATCTGCCAGGTACCCCGAACCGGTTCGCGAGTACCCCCGAACCGGTTCACCTTGGGGTTTGGGGAGGCTGCTGGCCTAGAAGCTGAATTTTTCTCTTTTCTCAAAAACTAAGTGTTCGCTCATGCCTTCTCTCATACGTATGGGCCCTAGAAATACCTTAGACCCTAGGGTTCCCTAAAACTTCTTCAACCATGCCCTCGAAATACGTGTAAGCTCTCTCGAAAAGTGTGCTAACTCGCTCCCTCTCATGAATCGTGCTCCGGACTCCTATCTAACCTAACTCACACACTACTACTATACACAAGAATTCACCCCATACGTGTCGGGGGTGCGACGACCTCTTATTTTCAGCTCACTCGACCCCGTAAACGGGGTCCGAAAACCAAACGGTGTCGACTTCTTCCACACACACCTCTAGATATGGCTTTAGGCGTTGTCCATTAACCTTGAATGTATTTACCCCTTTTAAATCCTCTAATTCCATAACTCCATGATGGAATACATTCTTTACAATTAACGGGCTAGACCATCGTGACCACAACTTGCCCGAAAATAGATGAAGCCGAGAGTTATAAAGAAGAACTTTTTATCTGGGAAGAAACTCTTTGCGTCTAATAATGCTATCATGAGCGAGTTTCATGCTTTCTTTGGCAATTTTTGCGTTCCCATATGCATCATTGCGTATCTCTTCTAATTTGTTTAATTGAAGATTGTGAGGTTCACCGACTTTATCCATGTCATAATTCAACTTCTTAATCGCCCAATATGCTTTGTGCTCGAATTCAATGGGAAGATGGCAAGGTTTTCCATATACAAAGCAGAAAGGGGACATCCCGAGTGTATTTTTATATGCGGTACGATAGGCCCATAGTGAATCGTTCAATCGAAGTGACCAATCTTTTCGAGTGGGATTGACGGTCTTCTTGAGAATGTTCTTGATTTCCCGATTCGCTAACTTGACCTACCCATTCGTTTGTGGGTGATAGGTCATTCCAACCTTGTGAATGATGCCATACTTTATCATGAGCTTCGCGAATGGCCTATTGCAAAAGTTCATGCCATTATCACTAATTATCGCTTTCGGAGCACCGAAGTGGGAAAGTATGTGTTCCTGTAGGAACCTAATCACCACTTTGTTATCTTTTATCTTGGTAGCTATAGTTTCCACCCATTTAGAAACGTAATCTACCGCGACCAGGATGTATAGGAAACTAAAATATGGGGTAAAGGGCCCATGAAGTCAATACCCCAGCAGTCAAAGATCTCAATAATGAGTATCGGGGTCAATGGCATCATGCCTCGTTAGGTAATCGCCCCCATCCTTTGACATTTATCGCAAGATTTGCAACAATTGTTCACATCCCGAAAAATTGTGGGCCAATAGAGGTCGTATTAAAGGATCTTAGCGGTCGTCTTTTTTGTCAAAAAGTGACCTCCACAAGCTTCCGAATGACAAAATTGGATGACTTTTGGGATCTCGTCAATCAGTACACATCGTCGGATGATTTGGTCGGTGCAATATTTAAAAAGGAAAGGCTCATCATAGAAAAACATGCGCGATCAAGTGATGAACCTCTTCTTATCTTGCGGTGTCCAATCGGGAGATAGTTCACTATATCCGCAGACCAGGGCAAAGAAGAGGTAGCAAAGAGTTGCTCATCTGGAAAATATTCGTCTATGGGTATCGGATCACTAGGTACGTCGGACAAAAGCCATGATAAGTGGTCGGCAATGACGTTTTTTACTCCTTTTTTGTCTTTAATGGAGATATTAAACTCTTGTAGGAGTAGGATCCACCTTATGAGGCGCGACTTTGCATTTTTATTCGTAAGTAGGTATTTTAATGCCGCGTGGTCGGTGAAGCAAGTGAAAGGAGAATCGATAAGGTAGGACCGAAATTTGTCAAGGGCAGAAACTACCTCTAGCAACTCCTTCTCTGTGGTGGAGTAATTAAGTTGTGGTCCGGTAAGAGTCTGGATAGCGTAGTAGATGACATGAGCCTGTTTGTCTTTTCTTTGGCCCAAAACAACCCCTATCGCATAATCTCTAGCATCACACCTAAGCTCGAATGGTAAAGACCAATCCGAAACTTGCATGATGGGAAAGGACACAAGTATGGTTTTGAGTTTTCCAAAAGCGCTATTGCATGCTTTCGTCCACTCAAATGGGGTGTCCTTAATAAGAAGATTGCTTAAGGGTTTAACGATGACACTATAGTCCTTAATGAACCTTCGATGAAACCCCGCGTGGCCCAAGAAGGAGCGCACGTCTTTGAACGATTTTGGTGGGGGTAGATAGGCTATGACATCTATCTTAGTTCTATCAACTTTAATCCCCTTGGATGAAACTATGTGTCCAAGAACTATTCCCTCAGTGACCATAAAATGTCATTTCTCCCAATTTAGCACTAAGTTCTTCTCCACACACCGTGCAAGTACTTTTTCCACCTTTGCCAGACAAAGATCGAAAGAGGTGCCAAAAATTCTAAAGTCGTCCATGAACACTTCAAGTCCTCTCTCAACCATGTCGCTAAATAGACTCAACATGCACCTTTGAAAGGCCACGAGTGCATTACACAAGCCGAATGGCATACGTTTGTAGGCAAACATACCAAAAGGGCAAGTGAAGGTCATTTTCTCCTGGTCAAGTACATCTACCTCAATTTGGTTATATCCGGAATAACAATCAAGGAAGCAATAGTAAGGGTGGTGGCGCGCCCAAAATATGGCTTGTGATTCAAGTGCAAATCTATCGCAACAAGTAATATCCGGTAAGTACGGAATCGTGATCCACAGGGATTGAAACACTCCTAAGATAACTAGATTAGGTTAAAGGGATTCTCTAAACGTCACAAAAGTTAAAGTGAAAAAGATGATTTAATAGTTTGGAAAGGTGATTGAGACTAATCTCTAAACTAACATACTATTGATGATTAGCTATTTAATTAATAATTACTGAACTATGAAAAGAACTAAGATAAGCTTGAGTTCAAGAAATTAAAGGGATCGAGGATCATTCTCCCACCTCGGATTCACAAAGAATGGGATTATAGGGCATGGTTGAAATTAATTCTAATCGAGCATAACTAATTAAGTCCGAACATCAACCATGTAGAGACTAAACTCAACAATGGAGGATTAGGGGTTAATTAATTATTGCTAGATGGGTTGGGTTTTTAGTAAAGCTTCAAACACTAGCCCTTGCTTGACAAGAGAAGTTAAGAAACTATGATACTCCAAAACTAACATATGAAGTTTCATTAGAACAATTATAAACCAAACCCTAAATATGAAGTTCAAGCATCCAAGGTGGGATTTTGATCCCCAATCATAAGTCTAGCTACTCATAATTGAATCTACACTACACATGCTAGTTAACAACATACTTAAATTAGTTATCTAGTTTAAACACAAACCAATGCAAGAGATGGAATTAAATGCAAATTAAAGCTAGTAGAACAAGTAGAGAAGAAGTAAATGAACCTTTCTTGCATTAATAACAACAATTCAACTAGTAATCAAAGCTTTACAAGTTGGCAAAAACCATAAATGAACTTGACCTAGGAGAGAGAAGAGAGTGTTTTTATATCTCACCAAATATCTAACAAAAGTAATCTATATATATCAAAGAGGAAAAACAAGGGATATATCCCCCAAAATCCCACCAAAATGGCAAAACTAGTAATAAGAAGAAAGCTGAAAATGCAGGGCCGAATCGATTCGGTGCCAAATCCGAATCGATTCGGAAGTGTAGAGAATTGCCCCTGTATGAAACCGAATCGATTCGCTAGTAATGGCGAATCGATTCGGGCCTGTTGTGAGAAGGAGAGTTGCCTATCTAGGCATTAGTTGTCCCATGTTTCACCGAAACTTCCGTAACTTCATCGTTCGAGGTCGGATTCAAGCACCGTCGAAAGCCACGCGAAGATAAGAAGAAGGTCTACAACTTCCGTGAAGAAATCGGGATCAGAACCCGAGTGCTGAAATTACCAAAATGCCCCCGACTGTGCAAGTATCAACGGAACATTTTCGGATCAAAACCAAACTTCCCAAAATGCATTCCTGAGACCTATAAAAGCTCAATAAAGACACATACAAAGTATATATGATGAATTCAAGGGTTAGTTAATAAATGAGTATAAGAACCGGGAAATTCATGCACGGGAATGCTAGAATGTACAAATTAACGGGGTAAAAAAATACAATAAAAGTGACGAATCACACCCCCTAACTTATACATTGCTAGTCCCGAGCAATGAAGTATGAAGAAACAAGGGCCAACAACGCAACCATAATATAATAAATATGTACAACGAAGGAAAAATGCCACTTTCGTGGCGAACGATTGCATTTAGCGTATGGAATAAGCAGTTTTTAAACCCCTAGGTGGCCCTAGGGGACGAGTGAGGTCTCGTGAGGGTTTCCAGGGATGACACCCACAAACATCAAATCAACTTAAACTATGATACGGAAAAATCCAATGCGAAGCTCAACAAATATCTAAGAAGCACAATTTATCAACAAAGTGAACGAAGCTCACACAAAAGACAACAATTATCGGCATTAAACAAACAACTTCAATAAAAAATCGAAACCATGGAAATGCGAAATAAGCGGACACATGTGGTAATTTAGATTTGGCAAAACTTTCAAAATCCATATAAAAGCTAAGGCATGCATACTCAAGTTCTCTCCGGTTGTTACACTCAACAAATGAAACACTTAGAAGTGGGATGTAACACACACGGGACATGTGGGCATTAAGAGTAATTGTAAAGGGAAACTAGGCCACACACATGTCATCAATGAAGAACGTAATATAAAAGTGAAAAATACAATCTCATGAAAGGATATCGCATATTAACCAAGAGAAAAGCATTTAAACAGATTATCGCTAATGTTAAAACTTTGAATCTCATCACCCTAGGATCAAATAGGACTTTTGGGGTATAGAATTTAGGCTAGGTTAGGGTACGAAATGAAAGGAAGGTATGAACGGATTCAAAGTATTCAGAATGAAAAATCGGGATAATGGGATAAAGCGGGCAATATCAAAATTGGAAAACATGTTCCAAACCACGCATTAAATGTATGAATTGGAGAGGGATCAAAGCTTATTGAACTATATACACAACATATACAACTTTCTCTTCTCTTTTTCTTTTCTTTTCTCATGTTTTCTTTTGTTTTCTTTTTCTTTTTGCTTTCTCTTTTTCTTCATTTTTTTTATTACTTTCTTTTCTTTGCTTAACCAACTCTCATATGCCTAAAATTGCAATCGCAATACAACAACAACATTCAATCCCAAGTAACATTCCAAACAAAGGTATGTAAGGTGTATGTATGGGCTAAAACTCCAATTTGGAGTTGGTTATGGGATTTGGGTTATGAAACGAAAGGCGAATATTTAGGCTCAAAGGGGTTAACGAGGGTAAACATATAAGGGTGAGGTCAAGGCTAATATGGGTGATATGACAAAGAGGGCCTATGATCATTTCATAAAGTTTCATGTGATTCGCGGGACTAAACACCATTGAAAATCATGCTCAAGTGTTCAATCAATTAATATGCAATCAAATGAATAGAAAATGAGATCGACAACGAGTTCATTGACAAGAAAGAGATAGAGTGGGTGTATACGCTCACAAATGATGATAACTCTCAATTTTCACTTTTGTAAGGGTATAGCATGCGCCGTAGAATAACGAATTTGAAACACTTTAAACCAAATCATAAATAATTATTTGTGTATATGCTCAAAGCTTCACAGTTTAATTTTATGATGCTATTCACAATGCAAACAATAACGGGCTAAAGGGTAATAAATCAATGACTCAAAGCATGCTTCATAGCTATACAATAGGATATGTCGATCATATAAGTAATCATAGTAGATACGAGAGATAAAAAAAAATTTACTACTAACATGATAACCGGCATCACAATTGTATACCATACCCCCTAACTTGAATGAAACATTGTCCCCAATGTTATTAGGGATAAAAAGGGAAAAGGGGTATGAAAATAGTCACCCCGTAAGGAGTAACTCGAGAAACGCGCAACGGCATGCCTGTTACAAGTTAGCACTATAAACAATAATATATACAAAAGAGATATATACAAGAACAAATATGAAACTGAAAATGATTAATTTCATTAATAATTACGGGTTGTGTACATGGGGCACAAAAAAAAATCAAAATTAGAAAATACAATAAATGTACTCTCTCCTCCCCACATCAAAACACAACTACAAAGATACAGACCCACAAATCAAAATGAAGAACCACAAAAATCAGTAGCAGAGAAAGTAGGATGACCGCGACCTACATATCGTCCGGATGGCGGTGCGGGGACTCGGGCGCGGGGGCGTCACGAGGGGCATATGGGTCATAAAGGTACGGAGGCACAGGAGCCTCGCCCCCTCGGAGATGTGAAAATAGGTCCATCTGCGACCGAGTAATCATAGAGATATCGCGCTCGTAAGGGCCCCGATAAGCAGTATAATCGGCCTGGAACGATGCAAAGCTCGACATGTAAGCGCCCCGAAACTCGGAGAAATCCGCCTGTAACTCATCCATCCGCACCCCGAGATATGTTATGGGGTCAACAGAAGATGAGGCAGGAGGTAGGACAGGATGAGGCACAGGATGAGGCACATCCAGAATATCCGGCATAGGGGCATCCGGGGCATCAGCAGCATCAGCAGCATCCGACATTCGCTTCTTTCTCCTCTCCCAATAATCCTTTCCAAGACTCTTCTCAATGGCCTTCTCGCCAAGCATTTTGGGAAGGCGAGGAATGTTGTCCGTACTCGCCACCTCGCAATGCGCATCTCTACAAATACGAGAAACCAACCGCGCGTACGGGAGGGTAGTGGTACCCTTCTCACAGTAAGCGGCCTTTAGCATCCGCTGAAGTACCAATGCGGGAAGGTTGACAATAGAGTTAGCGTCCAAGAGATGGTAAAGGAAGTGGGCCTGGGCGGAGCGAAGAACAGCCTTGGTCTGGGTCGGCGTGATGGAATTTACGGCAACAAGGTGGATGATGCGGTGGTTATCGGGCATAAGAGATGTGGGGAAAGTCTCCCCAGCCCAAACATTCCCTGGCGCCAGACGCACAATCAGGGTCTCATTAGTCAGCCTCCCCTCATCGGAGCAAGGGTAATCAAAATCCTCGGGGTTGTCGGCCCCAGTCAGATGCAAAGCCAAGAGAGGCTTAGAAATAGGAATTCGCTTACCCCGCACGTAAGCCTCGAAAGTTCTATCTCCAGTTGGGACGAGAGATGCATAGAACCTACGAACGTGCTCATCATTGACATCACCCGCCCGGGCAAGGTGAGCTTCCCAATTAAACTTCTGAAAATACCGACGGACCGAGGCAGGGAAATCCTCAAGGTGCACAGGCCTCTCAATAGCAATTGGGCGACCCGAAGGAAATTTAGCATGGAACCAGTCCCTTTCCTGCTTGGCGCGAAAGGATTCGAAACCTCCCCGACTCGAAATTATATTGGATGTGGGCTTGGAGATTGAAGAACCCTACAAAACATTAATTCAATACACACACCATAAGTGCGATGCACAAAATCAAAGTAATGGTGAAATAAGGAGAAATAGGTTCGGAGGGTGTGCGTTGGGAAAAAGTGGTCGAATAGACGTAACCGACGCACACCGCACTCAAACAAGGATAATTCAACACAAATGTGCGATAAAATGTGCGAAGATGAAGCTTTAGCGCACAAAATCTCCACAGAGGCATTTCATCGAACACTTAGTGTGCCATGTATAAAAAGTAGGGTGAAAATGACATTCTCAATGTGGAAAAACCCCAACAAATACAACTTAATCATCAAAGCAACATAAACAAGTTGTATTTGTTGGATTCACATGACAAACCATGGGAAAATAAGGAGTTTCATGCAGAAAACATGTGGATTTGGCAAAAATGCATTTTACCCTACTTACATACCAAAAACACTAAATGAGAATTGAAATGGATCTAATAGGGTTGAATTAGTACCTTGGATGAGGATGCCTTAGAAGAGGAAGCCATGGGTAGAATAAGATTGGAGGAAGGGAAAATGATAAGGGAGAGGCTGGTTCGCAGGCTAAGAGAGTAGAAAGAATGAGAAGAGTGTTAGAACAAAATATGGGATTTTTAAGTGGCAGGTGCCCCGAATCGATTCGGTAGTTAAACCGAATCGATTCGCTACTCTCGAATTTAACACTGGAAGGAGTCGAATCGATTCGACAGAGTCAGCGAATCGATTCGGGAGAAGGGACCTGACACTTTGGACTAACCGAATCGCTGACTCTGCCGAATCTTACCACTGGGAAGGGTCGAATCGATTCGGTATTAATCCGAATCGATTCGGGAGCTGGGATTGGACTTTCTGCTTTGCTGAATTTATAATTCTTATGAGGTTTAAGTTTTGGGGCCATCTCAACTAGATTTCTTTTGACCAAAATGATGTACCATAAGTATGTAACTGGTCCGAAACCAAAAATTCGCAACCCCTCATGTGCCGGGGGTTGCTCGGCACCAAAAAATGAGATTTTAACAAACCGAATCACCCCTGCTAACGGGGCTGCTGTGTACGATGTCCGGTTGAAAATCCGCAGAGATTATTAGGACGTACTTCATAATGTGAACACCTATCCTTCCCCTCGGTCTGTCTTTGCTCCAACTAAGGTTCATACACTTAACACTTATATCGGGTTCGAGATCGGAGGATATGACACCTATCCAAAATGGACTACCCCAACCGCTGGACCCGCATTTGGTTTTGAAAACCGGATTAATATTTGAAAGAGGGGGCCATGGGTTCTTACAGTGACGGACCGGAGGGTCGGTGCACAAATCGATAGAGACATTTTCTACCCTATTTTTCTCCGAGCAACTCTCCTTACACGGGATTGATGACTCTATGTAAGTGTCAACTTCGGAAACGATAAAGTCATCAATCGGAGATAAATCAAAATTGCCTAATTTATCCCCAATTTCATGGTTTTCTTCTACGCCAACCTCTCCTAGCATGTCAAAACACACATCTAACACACTCCATTCAATTTCCTCTCTCGCAATAAGATCGTCGTCCACACATATTGATCCAACGAAATTCACTTCCCTCACACAATCATCTTGGTCACTCGAGAGGTGCGACACATTGAAAATATTGACATCTAATGTCATATTCCCAAAAGACAAGTTCATCTCACCATTCGTACAATTTATCGAAGCATTCGCGGTCGCGAGGAATGGTCGTCCTAAGATGACGGGAGGCTGATTGTTCGGGCTTAAGACAGGTTGGGTATCAAGAACGATAAAGTCGACCGGGAACACAAAGGTGTCTATCTGGACGAGGACATCTTCCAAGACGCCCCGTGGAATTTTGGTGGAGCCGTCGGCCAATTGAATTTTAGTTTTGGTAGGACTAAGTTCTCCTAAGTCCAATTGAAGATAAACCGAATACGGCAAGAGGTTCACACTAGCTCCTAGATCAAGAATAGCGCGATTAATGGCGAAGTTCCCAATAGTACACGAAAAAGTTGGACACCCCGGGTCCTTAAATTTTGGAATCGTGTTGTGTTGGAAAATGGAACTAACTTGTTCAGTCAACTCCACCTTTTTGTGAGAAACATGATTTCTCTTAAAGGTGCACAAATCTTTCAAAAACTTGCCATAGGAAGGGATTTTCTTAATCGCATCAAGGAGAGGGAGATTGATTTTTACTTGTTTGAATGTCTCCATGATTTCTTGATCTTTGTTGGGTTTAACAATGGGTAGGAGCCTTTGAGGGTAGGGTGCGGGAAACGGACAAGGGACTGAAGTTTCCGGCCCCTTGGTCGGCGACTTATCTCTTTTCTTTTTGGGAGTCACTTCACTCTCTCGGGGAGTTATAGTGACCTCGTCGGATACTTTCGGGGAAGGTGGAGGTGGATTTTCAATCACCTTCCCACTCCTAAGAGTGGTGATGGAATTAGCATGTTCCATAGACCTACATTGAGCGGAAGGAGTAGAAACATCGAAATTCGTGCTATTTTGCCCAACGGGCCCATGAGGTTGTGACGGGAATTTTCCTTTTTCTTGCACACTCAAGGAAGCGGTCAACCTGGAAATTTCTTTTTCGAGCCTAGCATTTGTGGCTTGTTGAGAAGTCACAAAAGATTGAAAAATTTCTTCTAGACTTCTCTTGTTCGGGTGCGCGTAGGTAGGTATAACTGGTGGAGGTGGTCCCGGAGGGGGACCTTGCATTTCAACTTGGGAAGGGGGATGTTGGTTGTACGGTTGTTGGTAATTCTGAGGCAGGGGAGGACGAGATTGTTGATATTGGTAACCGAGTTGGTTACCCCAAGATGGATTAAACCCTTGGTCGGGAACGTTTTGGGATCTTCTAAAAACTCCCATAGCATTCGCTTGGTCATGGAGGATCACTTTGTAAGCCAGAATAGTGGGACAATCTTGGGTCGAATGAGCATTAGTGTCACAAATGGCACACAACTCCTCAATTACGGAATGAGTTTGAACAACGGGATCACGAACTTTCGAACCAAATTCCTCAACTTTCTTAGATAATTTATCTAATCTCATTTTCATCTCAGCCTCGTCAGTGAGGTGATACATACCAGGGTTAGACGAGGACGGAACCGAAGGTCGCGAACTGGTTTTGTTCGGATCCGAGGTATCTCATGCTTGGGTGGCCTCGGCACAATATTTGAAATGTGCCCACGCATCATCGGGATCTAAACCAAAGAACTCACCGGATCACATTGTCTCCACCATTTGTTTCGCATTAAGTGTAAGCCCATTGTGGAAGAATGAGATTAATCTCCACTTTTCGAAAGCGTGGTGTGGGCATTTATGAAGTACCTCATTAAATCTCTCCCAACATCGCTCGAATGATTCACCTTCGGTTTGAACGAATGTTTGGATTTGACTCTTTAAAGAGTTGGTGCGATGAGTTGGAAAGAATTTTTTCAAAAACTGCGCTTGCATTTCGCGCCAACTCCTGATGGAATTAGGAGCTAAAGACCAAAGCCAAGTTTTGGCCTTGTCTTTTAAGGAAAATGGGAAGAGTTTGAGTCGTGTGACATCTAGAGGACAGTTTTGATCGCTAAAAGTAGCGCACACCTCCTCAAACTCTCTAACATGAAGGTAAGGTTGTTCACTGTCCATGCCGTGGAAAGTAGGAAGTAATTGAATCATTCCATTACGAAAATGGAATTGCATGGCATTGTAAGGAAAAATGATACAAGACGGAGAGGTGGTCCTCTTCGGTTGCAAATAATCACGCATGGTCCTATAAGGGGGGTCGGGTGCAACCCCTTGACTACCGTGCTCAGTAACATTGTCGGCCATGGTTGTAGGATCGGAGTGAGCCCAGGTATACGAAGAAGACGAGACCGAACTAGAACGAGAAATTGATGGTACAGGTCTCCAATAATCCGAGGGTTCACTAGACAATGGTTCACGAATAGGATATAAATTGCTACTACTCGCGTCATGCATTTACAAAATTTTGGATTGATTTTTGGAAACCGTGATGTCACGGTGACCACAGGGAACGATAGTGTAAAGAGAAATTCTAAAACCTAAGATGGTTGCCAATCCCCGACAACGGCGCCAAAAACTTGGCATGCCCAAAATATGGCTTGTGATTCAAGTGCAAATCTATCGCAACAAGTAATATCCGGTAAGTACGGAATCGTGATCCACATGGATTGAAACACTCCTAAGAGAACTAGATTAGGTTAAAGGGATTCTCTAAACGTCACAAAAGTTAAAGTGAAAAAGATGATTTAATAGTTTGGAAAGGTGATTGAGACTAATCTCTAAACTAACAAACTATTGATGATCAGCTATTTAATTAATAATTACTGAACTATGAAAAGAACTAAGATAAGCTTGAGTTCAAGAAATTAAAGGGATCGAGGATCATTCTCCCACCTCGGATTCACAAAGAATGGGATTATAGGGCATTGTTGAAGTTAATTCTAATCGAGCATAACTAATTAAGTCCGAACATCAACCATGTAGAGACTAAACTCAACAATGGAGGATTAGGGGTTAATTAATTATTGCTAGATGGGTTGGGTTTTTAGTAAAGCTTCAAACACTAGCCCTTGCTTGACAAGAGAAGTTAAGAAACTATGATACTCCAAAACTAACACATGAAGTTCCATTAGAACAATTATAAACCAAACCCTAAATATGAAGTTCAAGCATCCAAGGTGGGATTTTGATCCTCAATCATAAGTCTAGCTACTCATAATTGAATCTACACTACACATGCTAGTTAACAACATACTTAAATTAGTTATCTAGTTTAAACACAAACCAATGCAAGAGATGGAATTAAATGCAAATTAAAGCTAGTAGAACAAGTAGAGAAGAAGTAAATGAACCTTTCTTGCATTAATAACAACAATTCAACTAGTAATCAAAGCTTTACAAGTTGGCAAAAACCATAAATGAACTTGACCTAGGAGAGAGAAGAGAGTGTTTTTATATCTCACCAAATATCTAACAAAAGTAATCTATATATATCAAAGAGGAAAAACAAGGGATATATCCCCCAAAATCCCACCAAAATGGCAAACTAGTAATAAGAAGAAAGCTGAAAATGGAGGGCCGAATCGATTCGGTGCCAAATCCGAATCGATTCGGAAGTGTAGAGAATTGCCCCTGTATGAAACCGAATCGATTCGGTAGTAATGGCGAATCGATTCGGGCCTGCTGTGAGAAGGAGAGTTGCCTATCTAGGCATTAGTTGTCCCATGTTTCACCGAAACTTCCGTAACTTCATCGTTCGAGGTCGGATTCAAGCACCGTCGGAAGCCACGCGAAGATAAGAAGAAGGTCTACAACTTCCGTGAAGAAATCGGGATCAAAACCCGAGTGCTGAAATTACCAAAATGCCCCCGACTGTGCAAGTATCAACGGAACATTTTCGGATCAAAACCAAACTTCCCAAAATGCATTCCCGAGACCTATAAAAGCTCAATAAAGACACATACAAAGTATATATGATGAATTCATGGGTTAGTCAATAAATGAGTATAAGAACCGGGAAATACATGCACGGGAATGCTAGAATGTAGAAATTAACGGGGTAAAAAAATACAATAAAAGTGACGAATCAGATGGCCCGCTACTCTCTCGAGCATCTGATCAATAAATGGCAAGGGGAAATGGACTTTCCTAGTTCCCGCATCGAGTTTTAAGTAATCAATGCAAACGCGCCACCCGGTGGTGGTACATTGGGGAAATAACTCTCCCTTAGAATTCTCAACCACCGTCATGCATGACTTCTTTGGGACAACTTGAATAGGTCTCACCCACTTTCTATCTGAGATTGGGTAGATAATCCCGGCATCCAATAACTAAATGATTCCGGTCCTCACCACTTCTTTCATATTGGGGTTTAGCCTTCTTTGCATTTTTCTCGAGGGCTTGACATCCTCCTCTAGGTGGATCTTATGGGTGCAAATCAATGGACTTATCCCCTCCAAATCGGCAATACACCAATCGAAAACACCTTGGTGCTTCCTCAGAATCTTTAACAGTTTACCCTCCCGCTCTTCGTCTAGGCTAGAGGAGACAACTACAGGAAATGTCTCATCCTCTCCTAGGTATGCATATTTAATATGGTAGGGTAGTTTCTTCAATTCGGGGGTCAAAAATTTGTCGCTGGAGGGAACCATGAGAGATTCCCTTGGCGGTAATTCCCAACTTACATCTCTCGCGTCCTCGTTCGACGTTCTCTCATCAAGTAACTCTCTCAAATCCTCAACTTCCCTCTCGAATTCAGTATACGTCCCCTCACTCTCGTGGCTCGACACTAAACAAGACCCTAGGGCATCTTCATAATAATTTTCCTTAAAGTATTCCTCTACGATCTCATCGATGAAGCTCACCGCGTGAAGATCATCTTCTTCTCCCGTATGTTGGGCTATATGGAAGATGTTAGTCTCTAAGGTCATGTTCCCAAAAGTGAGTTGCATATGCCCATTTTGAGTATTGATAATTGCATTAGCCTTAGCTAAGAATGGGTGCCCAAGAATGATGGGAACATGATTGCTCGAGGCGAAGGAGGGTTCGGTGTCCCAAATGACAAAGTCTACCGGGAAGTACAAAGTGTCAACTGGACGATCACGTCCTAAACTATAACTCTTGGGATCTTTACGGTTCGATCTTCTAACTGGAGAGTGATCTTAGTGGGCTTAAGGTCTCCCAGATCAAGTTTCCTATAGATGGCGTAAGGGAGGATATTGACACTTGCTCTCAAGTCAAGTAAGGATTTTTCAATTTTATTTTCTCCAATGATGCAGGAAATGGTGGGTGCACCGGGATCTTTGAATTTTGGTGGGAGATCATTAAGTAGAATAGAGATCACGTTCTGTGCTAGAAATACATTTTTCTTTACCTTCATCTTCCTCTTCACTGTTAACAAGTCTTTGATGACTTTTGCATAAGTGGGAATTTTCTTAATGGTATCGAGGAACGGTAAATTTAACTTTACTTGATTTAGAACGTCTAGCACTTCATCACGGGGGTTCCCTTTGTAGGAAGGAACCAGACTTTGAGGAAATGGTGCCTCGGTGGGTGGTTTCACTACTACCTCGGGCTCACTAGTGTCTTCTTTATCACTCTCTTTTAAGGGGACATCTTCGGCCTCTTTCGTGCCGGGCGAAATCTCCTTGTCTTTGGTTGCGTCGTGTGGGGGAGGTGATAAATCAACGACTCTCCCACTACGAAGAGTAGTCACAACTTGATATTGTTCTTGATGTTCTGTAGAGGTGGAGCTGACACTAGTTTGACCTTAGGGAGGTCTTTGGCCCTGGGCAGGAAACTTGCCCTTCTCTTAGATACTCAACTATGATTGCATTTTTGAAATATTTTCATTTCTGTTGCTAATCATGTGATCATATCTATCATTGGTTGCATTTTGGGTATTGATAAATTGGTTCATTATATCCTTGAGATTTCTTCGCAGTGGAGTGATATATGCCCCTTGAGGTGGTGGTGCTTGCACATGTCCTTGCATGTTTGGAGCTTATTGAAAGTGCGATGGTGGAGGAGGGGAAACATGTGAATTAGGATTCATCTCAACATGATGTTGCCCATAGCTAAAACCAGGATGGCTTTTCCATAAAGGATTGTAAGAATTCTCGTGTAGTGCACCGAAATTACCCTTGAATCCTCCTATACCACTTACTTGCTCTTGAAGCATAACTTTGCAGGCGGGTATTATCAGGCATTCCTCTGTTAAATGACCCGCCTCACAAATCACACACACCTTCTCGATGGGGTTTGGGATAGATCCAGTTGGTCTTCTTGCACACACCTCAAGTATTTCTCGCATTCATTTCTCAAGTAGATCGAGTCGGCTGTCCATCTTAGCATTCTTTTCCATGTGAAATAGGTCGGATACCGATGGAGTGTTTATCTCTTGACGCATTCGATTATGGGAATTAGGGTCTGATATGTCCCATGCTTGGGTAGTCTCAGCGACATACCTCAGGTGAAGCTCAGCGTCGTTGGCGTCTAGGTCAACATAGTGACCATCACACCTGGTTTCAACGAGTTATTTGGAGTTTATATTCAGCCCATTATGGAAGAAGGAAATGATTTGCAGTTTATCAAGTCCATGATGAGGGCACGAAGTGACTAACTCATTAAAATGCTCGTAGCATTGATCGAACGACTCATTTTCTAGTTGTCGAAAAGTTTAAATTTGATCCTTGATGGAGTTCGTTCGATGTGTAGGAAATAATTCCTTGAGAAATTTAGATTGTAACTCGTTCGATGATGAAATCGAGTTTGGAAGTAAAGACCATAGCCAGGTCTTAGCCTTGTCCTTAGCGAGAATGAGAAGAGTTTGAGGAGGATCACATCTTTTGTGAAAGTCTGATCGCTGAGGGTCTCACACGCCTCTTCAAATTCCATGATGTGGAGATATGGCTTTTCTGAATCCATTCCATGGTAAGTGGGAAGTATTTGGATCATCCCATTCCTAAAAAAAAATTGCCTTGCATTATACGGGAGTAAAATTCATCCCGGAGTGAGAGTGCGCTCGGGATATAAGAGTTCTCTCAACGGGCGGTACGGGGCCTCTTCCTCATCGGCGGATGCACTACCGTGTTGTGACATTTCTCTCTCACGCAAAGACTATGTGTCCTCATTTGGTATACTCGGAGCGTGCTCTGACGTGTGCCCTAAGAGGAAAACGGAGTGTTCTTTGCAATTAAGTTTGATAGTGTGGTAGGTGGAACCCAGAATAGTGGAGCGTTAGGAGTGTGAGGGCTATCGGGGTCATACTCAACTATCGAGTTTTGGTGAATGTGGGTTGGAGTATTATGGGGAGTTTGAGTGAGTTCAGAATTTTGCATTAATAGGCTTATGAGAGACGATGAGGAATATTTTTGTGCTTTTAAATTTTTTTATGTTTTTGGATTTTTTTGAAATTTTTGGTCAAAGCTTTAGATTGACTTGACCTAATCCCAAGTCTACCTAAATTCCCCGGCAACGGTGCCAAAAACTTGACGCGACTAAGAATGTATCTCACAAGTGCGTACGCTCTAGGCTCAAGTCCAAGCCTGTCACTCAAGTAATAATCCGATAAGTCGGGTATCGATCCTTAGGGAAATAGGACAACATAGTTGTGATGACGTTGGACAGACGAAGGAAACCTAACTTTGACTCTAAGGAAAAGGGAAAAATGATTTTATTAGTGAAATAGCTACAACTATATGCAATTTTGAAAATGATTAACTAGAGAAATCAAGGATGAATGAAATGAAATTACTCTAAATTATCTAAAATATTGACGATGATTGAACTAGACTTGAACTATATGATGAGGAAGACAGGACGAGAATACAATCCCTCAACCCTAGTGATTGCTGGTATAAGATTAATCATAAATTTAAGTGATTAATTAGACCCAGAATTTAGTACTCCCAAGCATTACATATATGAGGTTCAAGCCCGCACCATACATAATCAGAGGACGAGTGAATCGGTATTGCGATAGCTACACTCAAATTGCATTCTGAAGCATCCTGGTTACCCTGAAGCAAACGAGATCCAAATATATACAATTGTTGTGTCGCTATGCAATACTGTCATAACAAATCCTTAAGTTTAGAGGATTAATTTTATACATATGCAACTATCACATCGGATTGAGTTCATGCATCCCGACCCTAAAGAATCTAGTCGGACATGTTGAACCTAATTATGCATGAATTAACTACGTTGCATGCGCGAGAAATCATGATGAAACTATATTGAAACATGCAAGGAATAATTATAAACCTAAAAATTGTTTAAATCATGCAAGAAGAACAACCATGCAAGAATAATAATAAGAAGAATGAAATTTGGATTGAAACTTGAAAACAAACCCGTACTTAATCACTCTTGAATCAAAAAATTAAAGTTATCTTCCTAGGATGTTCTTTTACTCTTCTCCCTCCCAAAAACTGATCAACTATGAAAAACTCTATTTTTTAATGCTACACAATGATAGAAATCCGTTTTAGAAGGAGTTGTTACAATATAGGACTCTTTGGACCAATCAGAATTAAGGAGAAAATTCGCGCATCAAGACCCCTGAACCGGTTCGACTCCGAACTGGTTCACAGTGTGGTTCGGGATTTTCTGCTGGTTTTGGCTCTTCTTTTCTTTCTTCCAACACTTAGAATTTTTCCTTGATTTCTTCTTTTCTTTCTTGGATTTTTCCTCAACTTCGAATGAACGTAAATCCTTCACCGTATCTCGGATTTGGGTGCCGTTTCTTCCAGTGTTCTTGTTGTTCTGAGATCTTTGACTTTGCAAGTTGTCCCCACCTCCAGGATCAGGATACAGAATTACAAAAATGCCCTTGAACTTGCCTTCCTAGCCTTTCTTTCACTGTTTCAATTTCCCTTTGCACCGCTTGCATAATTAACCTGTAAAACACATAAGAGAAACACAAAACACGAAATACTTGCCAATGATGGTTAGTAGCATAAATGTGAGTTAAATCCATATCAATTGCACTACTCGGGTTCACAAAGGTACCTAAATTAAGGGGATAAATATATAATATTTATGCCTAATCATCCATCCTCCTGAGTAGGCACTCATCCGATGTTCTCTATCATGTTATCATTTCCAGGTATACTTATCCACCTGGACCCCTGACACGGTTAGCTCCCCGGATCATAAAATAAAATAAACGCAGTGGCGGCAGCCATAGTTCCCACTAGAAATGAGATAGAATTAGAGGTGTCAATGGACCGGGTATGGACCCAGACCCGATCCGGATCCAACCCGAATTAACGAATCTGAGAAAATTTTATAGACCCGACTATCCAATTATCTGATTACCCGATTAGTTAATGGACCGGGTCTTGATATACATGACTCTGATCCGATAAGGACCCGACCCGAATGTGTATATATATAATATAATAATTATATATACTTACATATAGTTACTATATATATATATATATATATATAGTTACAGTTAAAGTTTGTATGTATAGTAATATAGTAATATATATGTAACTATATATATGTATGTAACTATATATATGTATACAGTTTATATATACAGTTTATATATATGTATAGTAATATATACGTAAATATATATATGTATACAGTTTATATATAAAGTTTATATATATATGTATAAAAATATATATTAGTTTATATATATATATATATATATATATATATATATATATATATATATATATATATGTATAGTAATATATATGTAACTATATATTTGTATACAGTTTATATATATATATATATATGTATAGTAATATATATGTAACTATATATATATATAGTAATATATATGTTTTGTTGTTGTTGTAAGTTGCTTAAGTTGCTATATATATACATGTATTCGGGTCGGGTCCTCGAGTCCTTAATGGATTCGGGTCTAGATCCATTTTCTGAGACCCGTTGGGTAATCGGGAAAGACCCGATCTGCTAAAAATATACCCGGATCAGATCTGGATATACCCTTACCCGATCCAGACCCGATCCGTTTACACCCCTAGATAGAATCATACCCAAGACTTCTCACCCCTCGTCCAGATGCTATAACTTAGGGACTAAACTCACACTGCTCTTCAAGCCAGGGGATTGATCCATATCGTGCAACCTCCTATGATAGCACTAGAGAGGGGTATGTATTCCTATAAATATTATTCACACAAATATTTATAAATCACACTAATATATATATACTACACATCACCGCATATATATATATTTAATTAATCCTGGCTACCCGTGCATAATACCGTAACACTAGCCTAGCATTCCCAAGTCTATATACCGACTTGATATTTAGATAATTTCCACAATTATTTACTTATCGCTCAAGTTGTGTCACCTAATTAAATTACCCAAACTGACCCCTTCGGTTCGAAATTCTCATATTGTAGAACTTATTCCTCAAATCCGACATATTAAGGTTAACACCCTTTTTATTTTGAATGTTATATAGTTTATTATATAACCCTATAATAAATTAACTCGACCAAATCCGTGCCTAAAGACTCATAGCACTAGTCCAAATTTCACCCGAGTCAATATCTCGAATCAATTAAATCAAAATCGCATTAAGTAGTTTATTATCTTGGTGTCACTCAACCAATATATCCGGACTCACTCACTTGGTCCGAAAATACAATATTTAGAATTTACTATTCAAATCCTCCTTAGTAAATTTTACACACTTATTAATCTAAGGTTTTCAATTTACTCAATTTCATAGACTTCTTCAAATTCAAGAAGTTGTTCTACAATCCAACCCTACCCATCAAAACCCAATTTAGATATCAACAAACCCAAAAACCATATCATCTTATCACACCCACTATGATATGAGTTAAAATCTACAATTAATTTAAAAGCGAGTTTAACCACTTGCCTTAGGGTTCGTAGGGTCTGAATTTGTTGGTGTAGATGATGATTATTTGATGAAGAACTCATACACTTGTTCTTATTTTTGGCTCCCATGGATTCTCCCACTTGCACTAACTTTCTCTATCTATAAGCATTTTCTTAATTCTGTTATGGCTGCCACACCCTATCACTCTTAGGGTTTAATACTTTAATCCCGTTTTTAGGCTTGTGGGCTTTATAAAAAGGTCTCAAACACTCTTGTGTGGGCTTAAATATGCCTAAAAATACTCCAAGACCCATTTAATACCCCATGGGTACTCTTTTTCAACTATTTCGATCCATCTGGACTCAATCGTGCACTCAGAATTGCCATCCGAATTAATTTATAACATTCTCCAAATTTTTACCTAAAAAAATGCGACACAAAAATCATGTGAACAATAAAATCTCAATTAGCCAAATTAAATAGATCCTCTAATTTAAAATTTTCCAAATCATGAATTTAATTTCTCCCATTAAAATAAATTCTTTTTCTCCTGAAAATAATTAATTAATGGTCCTTGAATTTATGGGGTGTTACATACATGGGTCTTGATGAAGAGAGAAAAAGTTCCACAAGAAAGTTATAGGAGAGGCAAGTAGTGGGAGGTAGTGCCCCGCAGAAGAAATCTGTCCATGATCGTTTGGGGGGGGGGGGGGGGTGATCCCCCACATAGAAAAATTCAAGAGGAAGACGGAGAGTTAGTCAAACCTCCTCGAACTTGCAAGAAAAGGGTCTTACCCGATGGGAAAGTCATTTACCGTTTGTAATGGTCTGCGAGGGAGGTGTTATGGGATGAGAGCACCGACCCGGCACCATAGTTTTTTGTTGTGGATGAATCCCACAATGTTGAACATATTGAGGAACCAGAAGAGGCTCCAACGTGCATGCAATATGGGACTATGGAGCAACTACAAGAGTTAGAGGAGATGAATTTGGGACTAGAAGGGGGTGAAAGTAGACCCATTCTAATTTCCAAGAGTTTGAACCCAAAGTAAAAGGAAGAGCTCATCAGCGCTCAAAAAGTTCACTGACGTGTTTGCCTAGAAATACACGGAGATGCTAGGGATAGATCTAGAAGTGAGCTCTCACAGATTAAATGTTCTTCCTAATGCTCTTCTAGTTAGGCAATCAACACATACGTACAAAGATGACCTCGACTTGAAAATAAAAGCAAAGGTAGAAAAGCTGTTAGCGGAAGGGTTCATCAAGCCTATTCAGCATCCTGTGCGGCTCTCCAGCATAGTGCCTATGGCAAAGAAGGATAAGAGAAAAATTTGAATTTGTGTAGATTTTCACGACTTGAATCGGGCATATCATAAGGATGAGTTTCCTCTACCTAGCATAGATAGCTTAGTCTACGCTACCGCAGGCCATGAGATGTATAGATTTATGGATGGGTATATCGACTATAACCAGATTTAGATGGATTCGACGGATGCAGAGAAGACTTCCTTCCTCACGCCATTGGGGAGCTTCCACTATACCGTCATGCCATTCAGATTGAAGAATGTCAGGGCCACATACAAGAGGACAATGATGGAAATATTCCATGACCTATTTCATGATATATTAGAATTTTATGTGGGCGATCCAGTGGTGAAGTCCAAGAAAGAAATGAAGCACATACAGGACCTCCGGAGAGTGTTCAAGAGATGTCGTAGACACAAGATGCGAATAAACCCCTCAAAGTGTGCCTTCGGGGTCACTGCGAGAAAGTTCTTGGGATTTGTTGTGAATAGGTAGGGGAATAAGTAGATGTAGAGAAAAAGAAAGCCATCACGATGATGCCACCTCCGAAGAGTCAAAGGAACCTTAAGATCTTCTTAGGTAAGGTGTCCTACCTGAGGAGGTTCATACATGCACATTAAAAATTCCAAAAATCATTTTAACTTTTATAAAAAAATATCCCAACACTTTTAATGTGAAATGTAAATGAAACTTAAACAAAATTTACCAAATTCATCCTTATTGGGCTTGAATGTTGATGTCTTCTTGTAATTCAGATTTGTCTCTTGTAGATGTAATCTTCTCAATTATTCGACGACTTGTAGCAACTTGTAGCGATATACGACATACTAAATTGTGACGGACAATGTCCTTACAAATCTCCCCTAATGTCTATGCCGATACAAAATAAAAATATCCGAATTATCAATATCAAATGGGCTATACAAATCTACCCTCCCAAAAACTCAAACGTGGAAAGATAAATTGTCAAGTCTTCAATATTTTTGAAACGATGCTTCAACAATCAACTCTTCAAAAAATCCAAGCTTTTCTCATCAGAGTCTGCAACATAATGTTCTTCAATTGTACCTACACACACGAGATAATGCAAAATACCTCGTGACTAGAGTTTGAAATGATAAACATAAAACATGTAAGCATAATCAAATCTTCCCCATACTTAAAAACTCCTCCATAATATCATAATTCGTTCTCCCCCTTTTCATTTGTCCGAAATAGACAAGTAAAAGAATAAATCACATAAAGTAAATCCAGGTATCACAGACAACCAAGCAAACAAACTATTTTTGAATTTTTATTTTTGAATGATGTTACAAAAATCACACACCATGAATTTATACTAAGACAACCAAATCATGGAAACAGAATGAATGGGTGAGAACACATTCTATAGGAAAATCAACTCAATCTTATCTTATGTGCAATATGCATAAGTGTACTCCTAACGAATGAACATCAAAATAGTCCTTAGGTTTAGATTTGTTGAATTTAAATGACATCGTCTTAATCATATCAAAAAATCAAAGTATAAATGATTTTCACACCAATAACGTCCAAAACTATGTAATGCTTCTTCATGACTTTTAAGGACATTCAAACCATTTTAAATTTCATCCAAACTCCCTCAATAAAAGATAATGCTTTTTATTTTTCTTATGAGGTGATGAAACAAAAAAAACTATTGGCCCATTTTTTCCATAGTTTTCTTTTTATTGCCTTTCAAATTTTTTTTCAGGCTCTTTTAAACCTCATTGGACCCCGGATAATTTTCAATTCCTCACTTTTTAGGTCCATGTAAACGGTGGCTTAATCGCAGAGGATAAATTAGTACCTTTCGTAGCCCTTCCCTATTTTTCAAAATAAACTTACACAATCTCACAAATGATTTATCTTATGCACTACTTTTTATCAAGTTTTATCGCATTTGGTTCGTTGTATAAACATAATTGAGATGGAAACACTTAACCAACATGTGACAGACAAGCACAAAAGTCAAAAAAATCCGTGCATGTGTGCAATAAAGGACAAAAAGAGTCAATCATGTAGGTAGAAACACTCTATCATCTCAAAGACTCCAAACTTTGTAAAGCACATGAATGACACAATATATTGTCTCAAAACACTATCAAACAGTTACGTTGATATGGCATGAAGTTGTGACTTGGTCATCCTAGATGTCAATTCGTATAAGGTGCAAACAAAATACAAAACTCTTTTTGGATTTTTCAAATTTAAAAAAAACTCTTTTTGTATTTTTTCAAACATTGTTCAGAAACAACCCAGCAGTACCAAATATTATATCAATATGAACCATAGGACTGCAAACAAAAATTCCATCTTGTCATTTGAACGACATAGGATCTCGCGAAAAGACTTCATGCGAGATGGGTCTTCGTTAGAATGAGAAAAATAGTTTTTCCCAGATTGTTCATAGTAACATGCATTTTTTTCCAGTGGTAATTTTTTTGAGAAAAAGTTCCTGGAATGGCCAAACAGATCCAAAACAGTGCTAAAACAGTACCAAAAAAAAAAGAAAAAAATGCTAACAAAGTGTAAAACAAATGGTATATACTAGCAATAGGTAAAAGATAACATCATGCAAATCAACCTATGCTAGCAAACATGTCTATACCTCAACCGGTAGGCGTGGTGGAGTTTTTCGAAGACGGTGATATCTTTTGAAACAACTCCATCAAATCATGAGAAGTCTTGACCAAAAACTTTACTTGCTCTCTAATATGTGCAAACTTTCTTTCATTATGTGCAAGCAAAGTATCATGGGTGGGTGCATGTGTGCGAACATGTGTAGGAGCAAAGCGTGACACATAACCTAATTTAAATCAAAACTCCCTAAGGCATCCTCTCTTTTTGCAATGGGAGCAACCATAAATCGGCCCAGGTACACCTCTCTCAACAACTATAGGACGTGCTCTTTTAACAGGTAGGGGACTCCTAGGTGGGTTGGGTCGAGTCACCAAAATAGGAACCGGCTCGGGTGCAACAATAGAAGTGGATACATCGTCATGACCTTTTCCTAAATTTTCACCACCACCCAAAACGGGATTGAAAACCATCTTTTCAACTTTCTTAGATGCGTTATCTGATGGAACTTTGACCTCCCGGGCACATTCGAGATCACTATTGAGTTGGGATACACGTGTCATCAAACTAGACACCGTGTGAGTTAAATCATACTTTTACCTCCTAAAAACTTATTTTTATTTCTCCAAATCTAGAACCCGACGACCTAAATCTTTATTATAGTTTTTTATTTTCAAGGTCTCGGTGTTCAAATACCTAAAAGCTTTTTGGAGCTCACTTTCATCTCAACTCTCAAACTCTCTCTTATCTCTACTAGAAACACTTGAGTCCTCACCGTCGCTCTCGTGAACACTATCATCGTGAGACAAAGTGGGTGTGCTCACACGACTCAAAAAAGATTTACACATCCCATGTGCTAAACCTTTATTGGACTCATCTCCCTCATATTTCTCATCTCCCTCACTATCACTAAGTGTGGCGGGCATAGAAGTTTCTTTGGCCTTTCTCTTTATCCTAGTAGGACACTTTTTAGCTATGTGCCATTTACGCTCACACTCAAAGCACCTGATCTCATCATCCTTATCACTTTATTTGGCCTCCTCTTTCTTTTTATATTTCTTAAAAGATCTCTTTTTATTGGAAGAATTTTCTTTAGACATTTTGAGAAACTTTTTAAAAAATTTCGTAAGTAAGGCCATGTCAAAATTAGACTCGGACTCACAAAAACTCAATTTTTGTTTCTTATCCCTCTTCCTAGAAACATCCTCACCTGATATCGACTGCGACCTAAGTGCAATCCCCTTATCTTTGGGTTTGATAGTTTGGGGAAACATATCTAACTCTTAAGTCTGAAGATCACCTACCAACTCTTCTAACTTAAGTGTGCTCAAATTTCCCATCGAGTTTAAAACAGTGACTTTCGGAACAAAATGTTTTGGAAGGGATCTTAAAATGTTTTTCACAACCTGTGTGTTATCAATTACCTCACCCAAATTAAAAAAAGTGTTGAAAATGTTCTACAAACATGTGTAAAACTCATCAAAAGTCTCGGACACTAACATAGTAATGGTCTCAAATTGGGTGGCTAGAATTTGCAATTTTGACTCTTTAACAGCAGTTGTACCTTCATGGGTCAATTTTAAAACATCCCATGCCTCTTTAGATGTGGTGCACTGTGACAACCCGCCTACTAAAGTAAGGGGTGGCCAGCCCAATACTCCAATAATCACAGGAATCATAGACGGTCCATTCTTAGCATCACGGTCGATTAAAATAATAGTACGAGATAATCGCAAATTATTTTAGAAAACGGTTTTTACAAATTTAATTTTTATAAGTAAAAGAAAAACACTTAGACAATCCCATTTGCAAAAACGGTGGGTACCAAAAATCAACGAGTAATAGAATACAATATGCATAAAGTAATATCCGAATAAGCTATCGGTTAACAGACTAATACAAATAGGTTACACCGAGTATTACAATGTAATTATCATGGTATAATAAATGAATATAAAGCATGGGAAACACGCACGAATAAATGTACAGAACATAACTACAGTACAAAAGATAGAAGCGCCTAAAACGAATATCCTACAACATCCGCAACTGCTATAACTCCAAGACAACGGGAATGGAAAGGTCAATACGGGCGTCCTTTGCGGAGGAGCACCTGAACGGACAAAGAGTTGCATGCAAAACACAGAAATATAGACGGGTCATGGCCCGATTTGATATGATTACATGTGACTAAAATGTATGATAGTCATGAACGTAATTATCTCTCGCAATTAATAACATAATGGTTCTCACCTCTCGTTCTAAAACATAACCTAGCGCAATATCAATGCCAATGCTCAATGATCATATAAGCATGTGAGAACTCATCTACATCTACTCAAGGAGACATCAAATCAATTATTCTCTACTCTACATGCACAGTTCCTATTCCTCTTTAAGGAATATATATAAATGGCAATTCATTTTATCGAATGTTTACCAAAATAATTTTATCTCATTTCTTTCTTTACAAAATCTATTTCCCTTCTTCCATCCAGGAAATATATTTAAAGCAGGTTTATTAACATAAAAATTCTTTTTCATCTTATATCCTCCCGTTTTCCTTCTTCCATCCGGAAAATGCATTTAACTTCCCATTTCCCTTTTTCCATCCAGGAAATGTACTTAAAGCCATTTTATTATCATATAATGCTTTAATCAACAATAATGTCCCACATTATTATAGATAGTTATATTTTATCTCATATAACGTTTCTAAGACCGCCCATCCGGGTTTTCCCACTGTGCGCGCCCCTAAATGGCTAACATCTTCCAGGGCCTATCATCAAGACAACATGGGATCCTAACGAAACGTCAGGAAGTGGCCATATGCCTGCGGGAGAGTCATAACCACACCCAGAATTACCTCACCATTGCAGAAAACATACAATAATCGCTCATATAGCCTAGGGATATATCCACCCTGCATTCATTAGCCAGGGGGCTTCACCTCACGCGCGTAACTTCCCTTATGATAGCGATTTAGAGAGGTGTGTTCACATAAATTATCATTTATGAAAATCATTTTTCCATTTTGAAATCATTCACTTTTACATTCTCAAAACCATTAATTTTCAATGATGAAATACCAATTTTAGAATGTGCATTTCTTATTCTTAAAGTCATATTCTATTAATGACCTAAGACCCGAAGTGCCAATGTCCTCAACTAGTCTCCAAGAGTCCCACACAATACCATAAATCATCAAAGCGAGTCTCCCTCAATAATTGTCTCCCCAAAAGTCCCACACATTTTCATTTTATGTTCTATAAATTTTTAGGTTAACTTCCTATATCATTCGGACATTAACCTACATAATCTAACCTTTAGAATGAGCCCAATTAACCCCATACTAACCTAGGGCATTTAGACTCCCTAACATAAACCTATAATGCCCTTTATTACTTCCCAAAGGAAGGTCCCTAAACCTTGGACCTAAAAGAAAAAGGGCTAAAACAAAACTAAAAAAATCTCACAAAAACAGGGCATCCGAATCGATTCGCCCTTGGGCCGAATCGATTCGCCCTTGGGCCGAATCGATTCGCCCCTGATTACGAATCGATTCGCCCAAAAGCGAATCGATTCGGTGAGTAAAAACCACATTCTGCCTCAGCCGAATCGATTCAGCCTTAGTCTGAATCGATTCGGTCTCCAAGAACTGTATCCTACCCCCTAACCAAATCGATTCGCCTGGGCACCGAATCGATTTGGCCCTGCGAATTTGCCCAATTTGGGCTACGGGTTGAAGAACCCTAAAATTCCAAAACCCTCAAATCCTTGATTTTCTCCAACATCAACAACAAATATATCTACCCAATCATCCCTACACATCATCTAACTAATTTTCTTAGCTCAAATCAAATAAAGATACAAGATCAAGGGTTAAATCCCTAAAAACCTACAAATCCCAAAAATGGTTTAAATCTCCAAAAATATAACTATACATGCAATTTATGACATTAAATCAATATCTAGCAAGTAAGAAACTTGCCTCGAGTTTGTAGTCTCGGATTCTCCTCCGGTAGTAATGATTTCCAGCTCAAATCTTCCATTTTTCTCTCTTTGCTCCCACTTTCTCCTAACTCACTTCTCTCTCTCTCTCTCTCTCTCTCTCTCTCTCTCTCTCTCTCTCTCTCTCTTGGGTTATAACACAAAATGAGAAATAAAAGGGGTAGGGAGGCTTAACCGGGTTCTAAACATTAATTCCCCTCTTTTAAATGTTAATACATCCTTAAAATGACTCGTAACTACATAATTGAGTCATAACCCGTCAAAAGTGCCCGAAACTCAAAAATACAACATGGCACCTATTTTAACTATCTCAACTATTCTAAAACCAACCGCATCCCCTATGTTGGCATCCGGAGTAAAGTGATTTTTTTTTATTTTCCTACGTCATGATATTTCATTAATTATGTTCCAACTTAAATATAAGTCATAACCGTCGTGTAAAGTGCAACGACGCAATAAAATACAACATAGCGCTATTTACCTTCTCATAACGGTAAATAGGCAAAACATGGTAAATATTATCCCTTAAATCACGGGAAATAATACTTACCCCAACTTTCTCTATTTTATAAAATTTTCCCATCAGGCAAAATAATATAAAATAGTCACTCAAAAGTCTGGGTTGTTACATACTCCCCCCATTAGAAGGGAATTTTGCCCTCAAAATTCAGGCATAACCCTATAATCATATAAAGGGTGTACTATTCTAAACTATTGTTCTTTCATCCCTAAAATTTTCTAGGCGTGGTGATGTCCCCATTGGACTAGGACCAAGGTTGTCACTTTCGATCTCAATCTACACTCCCCGTGCTCTAACGTAGTAACTAGTCGTTCCTCATGAACTATCGATCCTACCTTTCACAGTGGAAAGAAAATGCCTGCATAACTCGGCACAAGTTACCTTTCCTCCTGAATCGCTTTATACCCTTTTTAGGGAATGCTACATCAAAACTAATTCCCTACCTCCAGCACTATATGACCTCTATTCAAGTCAACGTAGCCCTTCAAAGTATGAGGCTCAATGAACCCTATCATTAAAGAAATATTCCTGGACCACTCCAAGTCCCAGAGAACATATTGTCCGTCGATTCCACCCAAAAGGCAGGCGACTACTCAACCAACAACTCAAGGCCACATACGGTGCCATACATTATAGAAAAATGATCCGAATTTATTGTACGAAATTCGATTCATAAAAGCTACTGCTCCCATCCTTCCTTTAAGCCTAAGGCACACCTTCGGAGTATGACTTCCGACATTAGGTTAACTTCTCTATTCATTCATCCACTTTAGGGTGGTAAGATATACCCCATATCCATACGGTTCCCATTTTTTTCTGGGAACTTTACCAAAACTTTAACACGAAAATTCTAGTCTCAGTCCATCACTATTTTGATAGGCACCAGTTCCATAACTTCACCATAAAGAGCTGGGCGTACTCCTCCTTAAACAGTCCGCCCACATTAGCCGGAAAAGAGGCGATTTGGTCAAACGATCAATAATTTTCTCAAATAGGATCATGACCTTTTTGGTGCCGACAATTCAACGAAAATGTCAACGGATATACCCTTTCTTGTTCCACCACTATTCTCTTCCTACTAGTAGGTGAAATGGTAAATCACAGAAATGAATGCTCTTGCTGCAAAGTCCTCCCCGTTAGGCTCGTTCTACTTAACCTTCCATGCCTTCACTAATCTCTCCGACGGGTTTTCCACTCGGCGCATCAGCTACCCCATTCTCATTTCCTTAGCGAAAGGGAACATCCAATTAATAGTCCTTTACGAACTTTAAACACCAACTCTGCCATTCCAACAATATATTATAACAACTTTTTATTCGTAAAAAGACCAAATTTCCTGCCCAGGAAGTAGTGCCTCTATTTCCTTTAGGCGAATACTACCGCTACGAACTTTAGATCAAGCGTGGGATAATACTTCTCAAGAGGTTTGAGATTGTGAGACGCATAAATAATGGGTCCATGCTCCAGTATTAATACTTCCCGTTCCGGGAAGAGACTCGTTCGTTAAATCCATTCTCGATCTTAACAACACGAGTGCAGGAGTGAAAGTCAGCTCATCCTTTTGATCCCCCAAAAGTTAGGTTATCAACGTAACGCTCTATCTAAGAGAGGCCTCACCTTGGCCTAGCGACCCAAATCACTCGAAATTCTATACTTATTATTTCTAGGGACCTACTCCCTCTTAAAGTTAACCCACACACCTACTCGTGGTCAACTCCCTACAACCTTCCTAAAATAACATCACATGCCCTAATGGCCTTACGTCCTAATAATCCTAAGGTCGATATATATCCTAATCAAGTCGTAATAAATATTATACTAATTATATCCCTAGTGTCCAGGACCTTTCCCAACTTCTGACATTCGCTCGGTTTCGTGCGTGGGATGTCTCGCCAAAGAGAAATCCAAACAAGGAACCCTCCCGTTACACTACTACCTCGCATCGTCGGTCATCAAGATATGACGGTCTAAGACACATGATTGGGACCGCTAAAATTCTAACTCGTAACTAATGCACTTCTACTCCTATGTCTTGCCGTATCAAATAATTGAAAATCTCAACTAATCAGAAGTTTACTTTCTGTAAAGTCTTACAATTACTTTATCCCAATATGCATATATACCTTCTTTTAAATGGCCTTCTCATCAGGGCAGAACCATAAGTCTCTATCTGACTTTCATATCTAGGTCTCCCTCACATCGATCAGAGGAGAGAACTATTCACATGATTCTCGGCTAAACCTTCTAACCAAGCATTCCAACAATGAAAAAGAAGAAAGAAACAAAAAATGCAACATCTCTCCACTCCCAACGTCGTTAAGGTTCACGCGTGGAGCGTCTCGCAAAGCGAAATCCAAATAAGGAACCCCTCCTATGCATTACTACTTAACTTTGTTGGTCGTGGAGATAAAGCAACATCATACATGCAAAATAAATGAAATAGAATAAAAGGAAAATCCTTACATACCTTAAACCATCCCTATAAAGTCTCAATCATGTATCCAGGTGAGATATTATAGAACAACTAGTTCCATTCTGGAACTACAATTATGATAACCTCGCAATTTATTCGCTTGCTATCGCTCCAACCAAACCAAGAATATTTCCACTCGTATAATACATATAACACGAGTAACACATACCACACATATACTTTTAAAATATCATCACTCACCTTATAATGAGTGAAGGAAACATATAGGACTCCCTACCATGGAAGTCATATAGATACAATCTCTATAATAACATCAATAGCACCACAAACTCAATTTACACACCCGAATCTAGGGTTAATACCACACCACTCCATCTTATCTTAAGGAATTCACCACCCTCTACTAAGGTGGAATTCCCGCCAACATTCTTTCCAATCATCGCGGGCCAATCCTAATGGTTCCCAGACATCATACTCGAGTCTTATCCAAACCAATTTACTTCCATTTATGCCCCAACTAGGCACCCTATTCTCGCCCTTGTTTTCCATTCAACGAGGTCAAAATGCGTGGTTATACATTCCATGTCAGAACCGTTTCTCCATCTCTAGCTACCCTGGCGATTCTTCGTGTAGTTCCCTTAAACACCTCAACAAAAGAGAACATGCCACCGGCCTCCCCCGCCTTAGTTCAATGAGTCTTCCTCGGGTTCATATATACCAATGGGGTCTTATGAACACTACTTATCCTGAAGTGTTAACAACACTTACTCGTGAGCCTATCATTCCACTGAAGGGCTCATTCTTCCTTATACCTACCTTATTTTGGTGCACGATTTCCTTAATCGTACCATTATTTATTCACGGTCGGCCTCTGACCGAACCTTGTGTGAATATTTGAGAATCCACCTTCTCATCATTCCTGACATCCCAGAGAAACTCGCTGTTGTAAATATCTAACGGGTTTCTCTATGGGCAAAACTTCCCACGCCACCAAAATATGGCGACTACCATTTTCGCCATTTCAACCTTACTCCTATGGGTGAAAGATTTTCCTCCAATCTTCGCACCTGGGCACTTCTATACCCCTTCCTAGACCAAAGCTCCTGGGCCTTATATTTCCATCGAATGAGGTTACACTTCCTCCATCTGGCTTAACATCAACCTATGGTCCTTGTCAAGGACTCTTCAACTTCAAATCAACGTCGCTAGGAATTACAAACTTAGTACCACTCTCTACTTCTAGCGGTACATGTAAAACTATATCTACTTTACTTAGTAGTCGCGGTAGCAACATAAGATAATGCTACGAAGGGAGAGACCTCCAAAGTGGCCCTCATCCCCGACTACAGTTTACAGTTCTTAGTAATCCCGTCTCGTGATGCCTTCATAACGGCTTTCTCTGACGCCCTTCATCAGTCGTCCCACGAATCTCAAATTAGCGTGCAAAAGATTCTCTAGGTTCTCGCTCTACAGTAGAAGGACGAAACCTCACCAGAGAAATCAACGTTCTTAATCCTAAGGCTCTATATATAAATTTAAAAACAACGCTGAAAACATAGTACGTCCGCACAAATTCCTAAGGACACTAGAACCTGATGCTCGGATACCATCTGTGATAACCCGCCTACTAAAATAAGGGGTGGCCAGCCCAATACTCCAATAATCACAGGAATTATAGACGGTCCATTCTTAGCATCACTGTCGATTAAAATAATAGTACGAGATAACCACCAATTATTTTAGAAAACGATTTTTACAAATTTAATTTTTATAAGTAAAAGAAAAACACTTAGACAATCCCATTTGCAAAAACGGTGGGTACTAAAAATCAACGAGTAATAGAATACAATATGCATAAAGTAATAACCGAATAAGCTATCGGTTAACAGACTAATGCAAACAGGTTACACCGAGTATTATAATGTAATTATCACGGTATAATAAATGAGTATAAAGCATGGGAAACACCGCAACTGCTATAGCTCCAAGACAACGGGAATGGAAAGGTCAATACGGGCGTCCTTTGCGGAGGAGCACCTGAAAGGACAAAGAGTTGCATGCAAAACAAAGAAATATAGACGGGTCAGGGCCCGGTTTGATATGATTACCATGTAACTAAAATGCATGACAGTCATGAACGTAATTATCTCTCGCAATTAATAACATAAAGGTTCTCACCTCTCGTTCTAAAAACACAACCTAGCGCAATATCAATGCTAATGCTCAATGATCATATAAGCATGGGAGAACTCATCTACATCTACTCAAGGAGACATCAAATCAATTATTCTCTACTCTACATGCACAGTTCCTATTCCTCTTTAAGGAATAAATATAAATGGCAATTCATTTCATCAAATGTTTACTAAAACAATTTTATCTCATTTCTTTCTTTACAAAATCTATTTCCCTTCTTCCATCCAGGAAATATATTTAAAGCAGGTTTATTAACATAAAAATTCTTTTCCATCTTATATCCTCCCAATTTCCTTCTCCCATCCGAAAAATGCATTTAACTTCCCATTTCCCTTCTTTCATCCAGGAAATGTACTTAAAGCCATTTTATTATCATATAATGCTTTAATCAACAATAATTTTCCACATTATTATAGATAGTTATATTTGATCTCATATAACGTTTCTAAGACCGCCCGTCCGGGTTTCCCCACTGTGCGCGCCCCTAAATGGCTAACATCTTCCAGGGCCTATCATCAAGACAACCTGGGATCCTAACGAAACGTTGGGAAGCCGCCATATGCCTGCGGGAGAGTTATAACCACACCCAAAATTACCTCACCATCGCAGAAAACATACAATAATCGCTCATATGGCCTAGGGATATATCCACCCTGCATTCATTAGCCAGGGGGCTTCACCTCACGCGCGCAACTTCCTTTATGATAGCGATTTAGAGAGGTGTGTTCACATAAATTATCATTTATGAAAATCATTTTTCCATTTTGAAATCATTCACTTTTACATTCTCAAAACCATTAGTTTTCAATGATGAAATACCAATTTTAGAATGTGCATTTCTTATTCTCAAAGTCATATTCTATTAATCACCTAAGACCCGAAGTGCCAATGTCCTCAACTAGTCTCCAAGAGTCCCACACAATACCATAAATCATCAAAGCGAGTCTCCCTCAATAATTGTCTCCCCAAAAGTCCCACACATTTTCATTTTATGTTCTATAAATTTTTAGGTTAACTTCCTATATCATTCGGACATTAACCTACATAATCTAACCTTTAGAATGAGCCCAATTAACCCTATACTAACCTAGGGCATTTAGACTCCCTAAGATAAACCTATAATACCCTTTATTACTTCACAAAGGAAGGTCCCTAAACCTTGGACCTAAAAGAAAAAGGGATAAAACAAAACTAAAAAAAATCTCACAAAAAAGGGCATCCGAATCGATTCGCCCTAGGGCCGAGTCGATTCGCCCCCGATTGCGAATCGATTCGGTGAGTAAAAACCACATTCTGCCTCAGCCGAATCGATTTGTCCTTAGTCCGAATCGATTCGGTCTCCCAGACCTGTATCCTACCCCCTAACTGAATCGATTCGCCTAGGAGCCTAATCGATTCGGCCCTGCGAATTTGCCCAATTTGGGCTACGGGTTGAAGAACCCTAAAATTGCAAAACCCTCAAATCCTTGATTTTCTCCAACATCAACAACAAATATTTCTACCCAATCATCCCTACACATCATCTAACTAATTTTCTCAACTTAAATCAAATAAAGATACAAGATCAAGGGTTAAATCCCTAAAAACCTACAAATCCCAAAAATGGTTTAAATCTCCAAAAATATAACTATACATGCAATTTATCACATTAAATCAATATCTAGAAAGTAAGAAACTTGCCTCGAGTTTGTAGTCTCGAATTCTCCTCCGGTAGCAACGATTTCCAGCTCAAATCTTCGATTTTTCTCTCTTTTCTCCCATTTTCTCCCAACTCTCTCTCTCTCTCTCTCTCTCTCTCTCTCCCTCTCTCTCTTGGCTTATAACACAAAATGAGGAATAAAGGGGGTAGGGAGACTTAACCGGGTTTTAAACATTAATTCCCCTCTTTTAAATGTTAATACACCACTAAAATGACTCGTAACTACATAATTGAGTCATAACCCGTCAAAAGTGCCCGAAACTCAAAAATACAACATGGCACCTATTTTGACTATCTCGACTATTCTAAAACCAACCGCACCCCCTATGTTGGCATCCGGAGTAAAGTGAAATATTTTTATGTTCCTACGTCATGTTATTTCATTAATTATGTTCCAACTTAAATATAAGTCATAACCGTCGTGTAAAGTGCAACGACGCAATAAAATACAACATAGCGCTATTTACCTTCTCATAACGGTAAATAGGAAAAACATGGTAAATATTATCTCTAACTCACGGGAAACAATACTTACTCCAACTTTCTCTATTTTATAAAATTTTCCCATCAGGCAAAATAATATAAAGTAGTCGCTCAAAAGTCTGGGTTGTTACATGCACGTCACAAAACGATAGAATTAGTCAGGACTGAATGCTCCAGAAATAGCACTCAAACCACAGGAATTAAAGTTAGACAATTTATAATCGTCCTCACTCTAGTTTGACATAGGTTTTAAAGAGTTGACATTATCAACAGTCACGATGGGAGGAGTCCAACCATTTTCAACCAATAACCAAACTCGCTCATTTATGGCATTTAAAATAGATTTCCTGCGAGCTTTCCAATACGCTTAATTATCATCGTCAAAGATGGGAACCCGATTATATAAGTGATCCATTGAAAAACTTGAGATTTTAAACAAAATCAATATCACACAGGTTTGCAAAAAATAGGAATACGCAAAAAAATTAGCGTAACCTGCTCTAATACCAATTTGTAAAATGTCGTGTGCGATACTGATTCAAATGGATTCTCAAATTTCTAAATCAAACTTATTTAATTAGGTGTCAAAATTTAAACAAACCAAATACAATTTTATTCAGCCCCTATGCATGCATCTAAGTGTTCAATCAAATCAATCAAATCATGCTTGTAAAATAAAGACGACAGATTCAGGAAAAAACCCCTTTCGGGTAAAAACCTTTTTAACACTTTGAAAAGTTTACAAGACCATTGACTTACATACGACCTGATAATTGACCACAAGTGTAATGCACGGTGTATTCATCAAACCTACAAAGCTACGAGAGACAGCGAAATACCCTCCAGGTGTCAGTTCATCGTCTTCGACTCTTCCATACGCAGAATAACTACGCTCGGTATCAACCGATCAGATATGGAGATGATTTCTCCACAGAGGTTGAACTACATCAAAGTATGCTTTGGGTTTCACAAAATAACTCACACAAAAGATATTAGGATTTGTGAATTGTAAAAAAAAACTTGAACCCTAAAAAATTATTGGAGAATAAACCAAAACATTCAAAAACGTATTCTATTTAAAACCAGTGTTTCTCCACACTAAAAATCAGAAGTTTGACGCCCTTATTTATATGAAAAATTGATGCGGTGATGTGTCATCTAAAACACATCTCGTTTGAAAGACATACGTTGTCATTTGAGCGTGATGTGATCTCGTTCGAACCATGTACGGTGTCGTTCAAACGACAGCATACATGAATCCCTGAAAACTTCAGTCTTTAAATAACTCAAAAACCTCAAAACTTAAGACTATTTACGAGATCAAAAACATTTATCCAATACTTTTATGATTTTGAAAAATAAAAACCATTTATTAAAAAATCCAAAAATCATTTTAACTTTTATAAAAAAATATCCCAACACTTTTAATGTGAAATGTAAATGAAACTTAAACACATATTACCATATTCATCCTTGTTGGGATTGAACGTTGATGTCTTCTTGTAATTCGGATTCGTCTCTTGTGGATGTAATCTTGTCAATTTTTCGACGACTTATAGCAACTTGTAGCGGTATACGACATACTAAATTATGACGGACAATGTCCTTGCTTATCCACGATGATATTGATGCCCCATGTGGAAAATGACTAGGGAGAGGTCATGTTGTACAATTCTCGCAAAGTCAAGTGTCGGAGGTTGGAAAACTGTTGCCATTTAAGGCATCTCTGGACATAGGCAGTGCAGTCTTGAACCATGGTAGTCCAATCATAACCTTATCGAATGATCTTTTTGGTGAGCATATGGCCATTCATATGGGGTCCACACTCCCCATTGTGGATCTTCTGCAACATTTCTTCAATGTCAGCCGCTGCGATGTAGTGTAAGTGGGTTCCATTAAGGTTTCTCTTGAACATCACTTTATCACAAAAAATATATTGGGCAGCCAATTTGTGAAGGGTCACTCGATCTTTCTTGTTGGCATCTTGGGGGTACCTATTATGCTTGAGGAGGTGCCAAATATAGTAATACCAACATTTCGTCATGTCAGGATCTTTTTTTATGATGAGCTCAATGTGGTAGTAGTGGGTTGGTTAATCTTACTTTTGGACTAGGAAAGGGGTCATCGTTATTCCTTCGGGCATGTCGACCAGGGAAGCCAAGGTAATAAGGGAATCGACCAAACTGTTCCTTGGTTGGGGCATGTAGTGGAAGGTGATATCTTGAAATTGGGAGGCCATGTCTTCTAGGTGGGCGTGGAAGGGTAAGAGTTTCTCATCCTTGACTTTCCATCTTCTGAGGACCTAAAAGATGATGAGGGTTGAATCCCCGTAGATATCTAGGCATATGATTCCTTTATTGAGAGCGCCCTTGAGGCCTACTGTGTATGCCTTGTATTCGATCATGTTGTTGGTGCAGGGAAAGTATAGCTTGATGGCAATGGGTGTGTGAGAGTAATCAAGGGAGATTTTTGAGTATCCCAATATTGTATCCTTTCTTATTGGCAGCGACGTCAAAGAACATTTACCACCGGAGGTCTTCTTGGGAGGTCTAAAGGATATCTTCACCCGAGAACTCAGAGATCCAAACATCAGCTTCTTCCATAGGGTAATCAACAAGGTAGTCAGAAATGGATATCCCTTTCATGGCTTTCTGTGTGATATACACAATATTAAACTCGGCTAGTAACATTAACCATCGGGCCATTCGACTAGACAGAGAAGGTTTCTCAATCAAGTATTTGATAGTATCCATTCGGGACACAAGTATGATAAGAAAAGCGAGCATGTGGTGCCGTAATTTCTAGGTGACTTAGATAGGGGAGACACATGCTTTCTCCAAGGCAGTGTAGTTAACTTCGTACCTGACCAACTTGTGACTAACATAGTAGATAGCCCTCTCTTTGTGGTATTCTTCAATATATTGGGGCAACAAAGCCCCAGTTGTGGTGTCTATTACAATCAAGTATAGGAGTAGGGGTATACCAGGTTGTAGTGACATGAGTACTTGAGGCTGGGTTAGATATTGCTTGATTTGATCAAAGGCTTCCTGACAAGCTTCATTCCAAACCTTGGTTGAATAATTTCGAAAGATTTTAAATATGGGTTCATGAATGGAAGTCAACTGGCTGATGAATCGACTGATATACTGTAACTTTCCAAGGAATCCCCGGACTTGCTTCTCCATTTGAGGTGGTGTCATTTTGAGTATGGCTTTTAGCTTGGCAGGATCTGCTTTAATCTCCTTTTTGCTAACCATAAATCCCGAGATCGTGCCTATAGTAACCCCCCAAACACATTTTTGTGGGTTAAGTCGCACCTGGTATCGCCATATCCGTTCGAAGAATTTTCAGAGAGAGGGAACATGACCCTCCCGGGTCTTAGACTTGATAATCATATTATCCAAGTAAACCACGACATCTTTGTGTATCAAATCATGCAAGATAGTTGTGGCAGCCCTCTGGTAGGTAGCCCCTGCATTTTTAGACCAAATGGCATAACTAGGTAACTGAAGCATCCCCAAGGGTTGATGAATGAAATTTTCGCGTGATGCTCCGGGTGCATCTTATCTGATTATATAAAAAAAAACATCAATGAATGACTTCAGAGCGTGACTAGCCGTATTGTCTACAATCATGTCGATATTGGGTAATGGGTAATCATCCTCTTAAGAGGCTTTGTTAGAATCTCGGTAATTAACGAACACGTGAACCTTTCCTATGGATTTTGTCATGAGTACGATGTTGGCTAGCCATTTGGGATATTAAATCACATGGATCAAGCCTACATTTAACTGTTTGACTAGCTCTTCCTTAACCTTAACTGACCAAATCGATGAGCAGCTTTCGCAGTTTTTGTTTGACCGGTTTGCATTCTGGGAGTATTGGAATTTTGTGATGAGCTATTTTGGGATCAATGTCGGTCATGTCATCATAGGACCGTGCAAATACATCCATATATTCCTTTAGTAGTTCTTTGAGTTGAGCGCGTTCATGCTCGTTAAGGGTGGACCCTATCCTAATCTCTTGCAGTTAGCTACTAGAACCCAGATTAATAACAACAATTTCATCTTTATTAATTTAAACTCAGATATGTTGTTTGTTATTAACCTTATTAAGATCAGTTAAGAATTATTCATTTGCAAAATCATCATCATCAAGAGTTTGATTAGAATCAAGACAATTAATGTAAGGCACATCAAGATACTCAAAATACTCATTTATTTCATTCTTGGGAAAAATAACGTTGAGAACCTCATCAAAGGAGGTCTTGATTACATTGTGATTAGAACAAGGACAAACAATAAAAAAGGAAGAAATGGGATAAACATCTGAGTTGGGTTTCATATTAGCGAGTGCAATTAGTATAACATGCCAGTTGAGGAGAGGTGCATCAACATCTTTGATTAGGATGGACATATCCGATGATGTAGTGCTTGAGTGGATCATGCAGAGTGTCAGCCCTAGTACCTGCAGATTGAATGAGTATTTGGAGTCACTTCCCTCGGAATCTCCAGTAGTAGCTATAGTCTTCTCAATGAATGGCTGCACATGATGCTGGAAACTTTTGATCCATAGGTAGCTATCTTGGAAGAAGATCTCCATTCTTGTCTTGATCTTATTTTCCACATGATCACACCAAGGTTTGGGAAAGGCACAAAAGGTAAAATCTTCATCCTCTTTGATGAATCTTCCGTTCAAGGAATCCCCTGACACAATTTTGGTCCTTTCTAGCCTTCTCTTCAATCGAGGTTGGTGGATCACTCTAAGTTCCTTTGGTGATGGTTGATAACCAAGGCCACATGGAGGAAAGGCCTTGTTCAACACTATAAGTTCTAGTATTCCCTGTTGTCATTGTTCCAGCCCCAGGTCGGGCATGAAATGCATATTATTGAACATCTGTATCATATTGACATTGTTGTGAGGGTGTGCTCTGGACATAATCTATCTCTGAAATCATCCCCTACTGGGAGCGAAAGCGGTTCAATTCACAAGACAGACAAAAGAATATCATTAGCCCCGTATTGTATCTCTAGTACCGGATTACTGGTCCTTAAATTCTCAGTGTTATCATCGTCGCCTAGGATGGTGATGACCTGTCCATTGGAGAAGAACTTTAGTTTCTAATGAAGATAGTAAGACACACCCTTTATACTATAGAGCCATGGTCGACTGAGCAATAGGTTGAAACAAGCCGGTATGTCGATGACTTCGAATTCAGTAATGGGATTTATAGGTCCAGACCCTATTATAATCTTTATGGTTCCCATCACTTCTTGACGAGTATTGTCATAAGTATGCACCGCGAAAAAATTTGGAGCAAAGTCGCATACTTTCAATCCTAAGCAGTTGAGAGTTCTTAACGAGAAAACATTAAGTGCCGATCCATTGTCAATAAGTGAAAGCGGGATGGCCTTTCCATTGACCTCAACAGAGATAATAATATCATAGTTGTGATTTGGACCAAACTTAGGGATTTTCTCTTCGAAGAAAAAGACCATTCACGACTTCCTCCGGAGTGGTAGAATGAGGGACTACGGGCCCGATAAGTAATTTAATCAAGGCCTTTCGGTGCAACTGGGAAGACATAAAAAGAGCCCCATAGAGTGATGTTAACCTGCGTTTTCTTTAGTTGATCAAGGATATTTCTCTTGTCGAGGGTCATTTTCGGTATAAGGAACTTCTCAACACCTTTTCCCTTATTGGTTGTTGTTGATTGAGGGTTCGGAACGTGGTAGTGCCTCCTAGATCGAGTCATTTCACATAAGTGGGGAAAAATAGAAACCCTGTTTCTTCATCTATTTTGGGTTGTTCAGCCACTTTGTTAATCTCCCCTAGCAGATCCTCAAATGATATCATGCCACATATACTGACTACTAGGTTAGTCTTTTCTGGGCTTTGCTCTTTATCTGAACTATCGAATTCGTCCCCCCATCCAGTGGCAACGACGTCATCCTTCCACGAGAAGTCAATGATTTATACAACATCAATGGGCTCTTCGTATAAATCCTCACACTCATCGAGGAGATGTAAAAGCGAAGGGACCAAGTGCCCTTGTAGTTTCAAAGCATCAAGTAGATCATACATACTGTAAATTTTACCGGTCTATCGGGATAAGTTTGCCATGATCTAATCGACATCATCTAAGTTGGTTTCGTCGGCAGGTACCACCCAATTATTTAACTCTCGAGCCCACTTCCGAGCTTCCAAGAACAATATGCTGAATTTCTGTAAGTCAATGGTCATCTCCGAGGGCAATTTTAGCCCAAACTCTAGGAGCTTATTCAATACTTTTAACAATTCCATATTTTTTCCTCTAGAATGTGTACAAATGATAATGCATGCTCTTGTAAGAAGTGACAGGGCCTGATCGACAAAATAGGTAGGGTGCAGGAGAAAATATGGGCAAACATTAAGGAGTTTAGGCGAACATACGGGTATGATGGGTGATTTATTGGGTGCAATCTAGGTAGATGGGTTAAATTTTGGGTCTTCTTCTAGAAATATGGCATTTTCATGATTTGGAAGTGGGTTTTGAGTAGTGTTGGGTTTTGGATTGGCTGGTGTGGTGATGATACCCCGATCAATCAGACCTTGGATTATATTCCAGGGATGGAAGCACTGATCAGTGGTATGGCCTGTAGTTCGATGGAAATCACAATGTCCGTCTGGTTTAAAATTTTTGGGATGTAGGTTGGGCAATGGACGAGGGTCCAATGACATGATAAGATTTCGGCTCAAAAGGGCTTGGTAAACTTTGGAGATGGGAGAATGAAGCTCGATGTGTTCTTTTATGACTGGGTTAGAGCAGCTTTCTGATGCCCATGAGATAGAAGGTTGAGAGATGTTCTATAATAATATTTGTTTATTTATGTGAAATAATTAGAAGAAATTATATTTTAGCGGCTAGATTTACTTTTTATTTGTGAATATGTTCATATTTGTCGCTAACTATATACATACATATGTCTATAAGAAAATATGAAAGTGGGTGTAAAAAAAGAGAAAAAAAAAAGAAAAGCAAATGAATTTATGCAATCTCAAAAAGGTGCTATGGAAAAATTTGTTGCGGGTAATAAAATAAATGAAACAAGTAATTTAAATGAAAACGTAGTAAATAAACATGTGGAGATGTTAAATGAACTTGAAAAAAATGAAACAATAATTGATTGTGATCCTAATGAAGATATTCATGAAAGTGTAGAAGAATGTGAAATAAAGAATAAAAGTAATGATTTAACACAATAATTACCTACCTCAAATGATGTAAATATCTAAATATTTATGACCCGGGGCGATGGAATAACATTGATATAAAATTAAGAGATTTATTGGTAGAAAAGGGGCCAATTAGAGAAATAAATTTTAATTATCCCGTTGATGAGAATTCTAGAAAATTTTCAATTACACATTACACTAAAACTTTATCAAATGGGGAAAAATTTGATAGAAAGTGGTTGGTATATTCAAAAGATTTTGATAAAGTTTTTTGTTTTTGTTGTAAATTATTTAATTCAAAGTATAAAACAAACCTATTGAGTAATGAGGGAACAAAAGATTGGAAAAATATATGTTCTAAGCTTGAAAGCCATGAAACGTTCAATGAACATTTAGAGAATATGAATATTTGGATTGATCTAAAGAGAAGATTACAAAAAAATGAAACACTTGAAAAGAATATACAAAAACAAATTAATAAAGAAAATGAACATTGGAAAAATGTGCTACAAAGGATAATCGGCCTTGTAAGAACTCTTGCTAAAAATAATTTGGCATTTCATGGAAGTAATGAGAAGTTATATCAAGATAATCATGGAAATTTTTTAAGCTTCATTGAGATGATGGCAGAATATGATCCAATAATGGAAGAACATGTTCATCGAATAAAAAATGGTGAACTAAATAATCATTATCTTGGCCACAATATACAAAATGAATTGATACAACTATTGGCTTCTAAAGCACATCATGAGATTGTTAAAAAAATTAAAGAAGTTAAATATATTTCTGTTATACTTGATTGCACTCCAGATATAAGTCATCAAGAAGAAATGACCCTTGTCTTACGATGTGTAGATGTTTCAACAATTCCAACAAAAATAGAAGAGTATTTTCTAGAATTTATTAATGTAAAAGGGACTTTTTAATGAACTTTTAAATGTAATGGAAAAAAATGAACTTAATATTGATGATATTCGAGGGCAAGGGTATGACAACGGGTCAAATATGAAAGGTAAAAAACAAGGTGTTCAAAAAAGATTATTAAATATTAACCCAAGGGCATTTTATACACCATGTGGGTGTCATAATCTTGATTTAGTAATTTCTGACATGGCAAGCTCTTGTAAGGAAGATTCATCATTTTTTGGAGTAGTACAACATATATACTGATTATTTTCTTCATCGACAAAACGATGGAAAATTTTATTAAATCATGTACCATCATTAACAATTAACTCATTGTCACAAACTCGTTGGGAGAGTCGTGTTGAAAGTGTTAAAGCAATAAGATATCAAACTCCACAAATAAGAGATGCTTTATATGAATTAGTAAACTCCGATGATATTGATTCAAAATCTTTACACGAGGCTGAAAGTTTATTAAGGAATGATCTTGAAAATTATGAGTTTTTATTAGGAATGGTTATATGGTATGATATTTTATTTGCTATTAATAATGTTAGCAAAAAATTACAATCTAAAGACATGCCAATTGACATTTCTATAGATCAATTAAAAGGTCTTATCACGTTCTTTGAAAAATATAGAATTGAAGGATACGAGTTTGCTATAATTTTATCTAAGGAGATAACTCGAGATATCAAAATAGAACCCAAATTTCGTGAAAAGAGAGTGATTTCTAGGAAAAAATATTTTGATGAGAATTCTAATAATGAACACATTCATTCGCCTGAGGAGTAATTTCGAATTAATTATTTTATAAATATAGTAGATCAAGCACTTTCTTCTATTAATAATAGATTTGAACAATTAAAAATATATGAAGAAAACTTTGGATTCCTATTTGATTTGAATAAATTAAAATCATTAGACGATGAAAACTTGAAAAATTGTTGTATAAAGTAACCTAAAATATGTCAATTCTAATGATATTGACGGTATATATTTATATTCTGAGTTAAAAATTTAAAGAGAATTTTTAAAACCACACATTAAAACTTCAATTGAACTATTAACTTATTTAAAACAAATTTATTGTTTTTTGAATGCATATATAGCTTATCGAATAATGTTAACTATACCTATAACTGTTGCTTCCGCAGAAAGAAAGTTTTCGAAATTAAAAATAATAAAATCGTACCTAAGATCGACTATGTCGGAAGAAAGATTAAATGTGTTAGCTATATTATCCATTGAAAAAAATATCGTAGTAAACGTTGAATACAAAAATATAATTCATGATTTTGCATCTCAAAAAGCAAGAAAAATAAATTTTAATTAATTTATTTTATAAAAAAATTATTAAAAATATGTAACATATATTTAATATAATATAATAATTTTTAAAATAAAAAGGGCCCCATATTAATTTCTAGCCTAGGGCCCCGATTTTGCTTGAGACAGCCCTGGATAGCCCCAAATGGTATTTAGGTTTTAAAGTGGCTAAACCCTCTAATTTGAACCTAAATGACGATAATTGAACGATTTGATGGTAGAAAATGGTTTGTAAGGGATTTTTCACACTCGTGAGATTTAGAGAGAGGGAGGTGATAAATGACCAAATCAATATCAAATGAGGTTATATGAACAAACTAAGGTAGCTAAAGGGTTTGCTAGAAATTGTGCGTATGGTGTTAGAATAGTGTCGTGCTTAGGGTGTTCACCACAAGCTCAAGTACACATATTATGTGAAAGGTTTCTTATTTAAGTCGTGTGAATGACATGTTAAACTGTAATTTCGTAATAAAATTAAATATTAAATTTTGGAATTAATAAAAGAGTTCTAAATTAAGTCTACAATTATACAGTCCTATACCAATCCGAATTTAAAGTGTTTTGTTAGGATAATGAAAGGTTTTGTTAGGATAGTTCAAGAGTTCCGACTCTTGAACTGACTCCATTAAGGTCTTCTTTGATGGCTTAATGAGGAGAATATTGGATCATCTATCTCCATTTAAATATTGTGCTAGATTCTCCATCAATCTACACATGGGTAACATACAAATTTTGAGGGAAAAAGGGAGAAACTTGATTCTCCACTCCAATAAATTTGAAGGATTCAAGATCAGTCCCAGTTCGGGACTAATTCCAGAATTTTAAAGCTAAGATCGAGACCCAGACATGAGGAATTATGGATATGTAAGGACATATTTTCTATAGTCCATAATTTACATAGAGTATGTCGTACACTGCTACAACATTGAAGAAATTCACGTTCATACATTCATGAAGACGAATCCGAATTTCAAGCACCTTAAACATATTCATGATATGAGGTATAATTTCGTAGAGAATGTGTTTAAGTTTCGTAAATGCTTTACTTTGGTATTGGGATATTTTTCTAAACTGTTTTCAATAAACCGAGGCATTTTTTCTAAGTCAAAATAATTTTTGGAAGACCGGTAGGCGCACTTTTTAAAATAAAAATTTTCTCGATTTTGTCGTTCAAACTAAATAGCAATGTCATTCAAACGACATGGATAAGCCATTCAAATGACATCTTCTAACAACAAGCAATGTTGTTTGATAGGTCGCACGAAGGGTCATTTCTTTCGTGCTTTAAATGACCACGTACTGTTTTCGTTTTTCAAATGTCATTTTATGGTTATTCAAATGACATATATATGCCGTTCAAACGACATGAGAAGTCGATAAACGACATCTCTTTGTCGTTCAAACGACCTTCTTATCTCGTTCAAACGACAATGTCGCCTCAAGTTTTTTGTTGAGCTATAAATACCTGTTTTGAAGACCATTTTCAATAAGACTTTTGATACATGAAAACTACAAATCTGCAGAATTTTAGTCTTCACTTTTATGGAACAAAACTTTGTTTTTTGATTCACAAATCATCCCATATACTTTAGTGTATCATTTGTGGAACCCAATCACTTTTATGGAAGTTTGTCTTTGTGGAGTGACATCTCTATAGCTGGATTGATTGTTCTTGCGGGAATAATTTTCTGACGACTGCGGTCAATGGGGATACTAGAGGGTATTCACTACTGAAGGAGGAGCTACGGTTTTTTAGTTTCTCGAGGGAATCTTTGTTTATTTAGGTTGTGGTAGATGTGAATTTGTCGCGGGAGATTCATTTAAAATTTTATTGTGTAATTTGTAAGTTGCGATTTACATTATATAGTGAAATAAAGGTTCTACCCAAAAGGTTTTTTTTCTTGAAATCTATTTATCCCTTGATTTATGTTTGGGTGGATGATTTATTGACATAGATGCATGTTTAGGGTTTAATAAAATTTGGATCAAAGATTGACTCTAATTAAATAATTTTATTAAATTGGAAATTTGTGAATCACAAAAACATTTGATATCACTGCATCCACAACTTGGTATCAGAGTTGGTTACTCTAATTTGCTGAGTGTTTCTTTTCTGCAAAATTTTTGTGATATCGATTTTTTTCTAAAAATTGATTTTGAAAAATTTTGCAATTTTTCGATGGAAAACTTATATAATCGGATGCCCGTCTTTGATGGAACGAATTATACCTATTGGAAATCCCGCATGAGATCGAGTTTAAAGGGTATTAATGGGTGTGTCTGGTTAATGTGTGAAAGAGGGTGGACTCCTACCACTATCACCGTTGAAATGTCACTAACCCCAAACCTGTCTGACTGGACTGAGGATGAGTTTAAGTGGAGTGCCTATAACTTTCATGTCTTGAGTGCTATTTATAGATCTGTCACCCCTGATGGGTTCCATCGAATTATGACGTGCACCATGTCTAAAGAGGAATGCGATATCCTCCAATTGACACATAAAGTTACCAACGCGGTTAAGGCATATAAATTAAAATATTTGACCACCCAGTTTGAGACTATCACGATGTTAGAGTCTGAGTGTTTTGACGAATTTTATGCTAGGTTGTCGGACATAGTCAACATGAGTTTTAATTTGGGTAAGAAAATTGACGAGATGAGAGTTGTTAAAAAAAATTGAGGTCATTTTCATCCCCTTTCATTCCTAAGGTCACTATTTTAAATTCTTTGGGGATTTTGGATTCACTTAGGTTAGAATAACTCGTAGGAGATTTTCAAACATATGAGATTGACATGTTTCTCAATACCGTTAAGTCTAAGGATAGAGGGATTGAACTTAGGGTCCATTATATAAAGAGTGAGGAAGCGTCTAGGGAGAGAGATAATAATAAGAAGAAAGAGAGAGTTTGTGAGTCCGAGTCTGAGGGCAAGTTTGATTATGATGATGTGGCCTTATTTGCTAAAAATTTTAAAATATTTCTCAAATTTTTAAAAGAAAAATTTTCCAATAAAAAGTTTTTTGAGAAAATAAAAATAAAGAGGAGGCTGAAAAGAGAGATGAGAAAGAGGAAGAGGAGAGATGTTTTGAGTGTGAGGGAAAAGGGAACAAAGCGTTTGAATGTCCCACTATGCTACAGAGAAAGGTCAAGAAGATTACTATGCCAACCACTCTTAGCGATAGTGATGTCAAGAATGATTTTGGGGAAGAATCATCACATGGTATGTGTGTTGCCTTTATGGCTAGTCACGTGAGCACATCTAGTTTATCCCACGACGAGGAGGACACTTGTACACGTGAGAGCCCTGAGGATGATTTGAGTGTTTCGAGTGTGTATGAGAGAGGGTGAAAGCGATCTCTAAAAAGCGTTTAGAGATTTATACGCCAAGACCTTAAAGAGGAAGAAGTTAAATAAGGAGTTAGGTCTTAAGGTGTTAGATTTTGAGAGGGAGATCGAAGTTTTGGGGGGATTTCATGCATCGGCGAGTCAACCCGAGAAGGTGAAGTTTTCTTTAAGTGATCAGTTCATCATCATAGGTCGGGAATATAGTGAACTTGACGCCCGTGAGTCCCAACTCGAGAAAGATCTCGAACGTTCTCAGGTCGTCAAGGTCACTATAGAAGACACATCTAATAATGTTGGAAAGATGCTCCTCGGTTTCACTTTGGGTAATGTTGAAAGACTAGGAATAGGTTATGACGGTGTGTCCACTTCCCATGTTACACCCGATTCGGTTCTCGAGTTTGTGATAGATCCTTATGTATCTAAACCTAACCCACCTGGGCATCCGTTACCCGATAGGAGAGTGCGTCCTAGACATTTTGAGAGAGGTGTTCCTAGGCCCATGTATGTTTTCAGCCATTGCAAGAAGACATGACACTTTAGGGAATTCTATTTTAAGTTGGGTAGTATGTCTCATAAATTTCCGACACTTTATGGTACGACACATGATCCCACACATGATACTTTGTATGATCATGCACATCACACGAGAGAATTTTCACGTATTCGAGAACATGTTAAGTTTATAGTCAAAACTTCACACGATTTGATGACTGTTTTTCATAGGATGTCACCACCTTTGGAAAACACCTCCGGATCTAATGATTGAGGTTTAGAATTGTGTGCTAGCATAGGATAATTTTCATGATGATATTTTATGCCTATCACTAGTGTTTACTAACATTGTAGTTATCTTTTCTATTTTTGATATATTTTTTGAAAACCCCGAAAAGATTTTCATTTTTGAAAAATACAAAAAGATTTTCTATTTCTTGAGAAAAAAAATTAAAAAAGGCAAAAAGTTTTTATTTTGATAAATTTTTTGGAAAAAGACAGAAAGATTTTTGTATTTTTTTCACCATTTATGAATGGACATTTAGGATTACCAAGTCACTTCAGCATTCCACATCCATGTGACTATTTGATAGTGATTTGAGAAGCATCATCATTTCATATTGTGCTTTACAGTGTTTGGAGTAATTGAGATGTGATTAGTTATTACTTCCTACATGTTTGACTCATGATTTCCTTTATTGCACACCTGCACGAATTTGTTTGATTATTTTTCTTGTCTATCACATACTGGTCGAAGTGTTTTCATCTCAATCCTGTCTTTAAAATGAACCAAATACGATAAAACTTGACAATGAAAGTAGTGCATGTAAGAACTGTTGCCTGTGAGGGTTTGTTTAATTTAAAAAAAATGATGAGTGAACATGGGAAAGGGCTACGAAAGGAGAAATTAACCTTTGCGTGAAAGCCACCATTTGAAAAGAGACAAAAAAGTGTGGCATTGTAAAAACAAGCCAATGCCAAAATAGTTTAGTTTGATATGATCATTCAAAAGAAAAGAATAGTATAGAAAAATATGATCATTATTACTTATGAGGGTGTTTGGATGGAAATAAAACCACGGGTTTGCACGTCCTCACAAAGTCTTGAAAAGGCATTACATAATTTTATACGTTATTGGTGTGGAAATCATTTTAGACTTTGATGTGTTGATTAGAATGAGTCGATGTCATTTAAATTAAACACTTTTACACATAAGGACGATTTTAAATTCATTCGTTAGGAGTATCCATATTCATCATGTCCATATGTTATATTTGATTGCATTGATTTTCCTATCGAAATTGTTCACACCCATTCATTCTATATCCACGATTTGGTTGCCTTAGTGTAAATTCATGGTGTGTGTCATTTTTGTGAAAATTGATTTTTGTTGAAAATTTGAAAATTCTCAAAAATTGTTGGTTGTGTTTGCTTTTGAGTATATTTTTTCATGGGCATAATTGATATATATTTGCTATGCTTGTTGTGACACTCTGTATTTATTTGGTTTATTATTTTCCTTGTCTATTACGAACAAATAAAAATGGGGAGAACAAATTATGAATTATGGGGGAGAATTGATTTACTTGAATTGATTTGTGTTTATCTCATTTCAAACTCGATACGTCACGAAGGTATTTTTTTTATTATGCACAGTTCTTTGATGGACTTTGATGATCATTTGAAAAGAACACAAATAGAAGCGCAATGAAAGCAAAGAGATTTGATTTGAAGAGATTAAAACTTGAAGATTTTTGAAGAATTGCATCTTTAGTATCTTTCCAGCTTTAGGGTTGCATGGAAAGGTATTAGATTTGTATAGGTTTTTTGATTTGATAATTCAGATGTTTTTTCTTTTGTACCGGCATAGACATAAAGGTAGATTCGTAAGGACATATTTTCCATAGTCTGTAGTTTACATAGAGTATGTCATATACCGCTATAACCGTCAAAGAAGTTAATATTCATACATTCATGAAGACGGATCCGAATTTCAAGCATCTTCAACATATGTGCGACATGAGGTTTAATTTTGTATAGAATGTGTTTTAAGTTTCATAAATGCTTTACTTTAGTATTGGGATACTTTTTGAAACTGTTTTATCAAACTGAGGTAGTTTTTTCTAAGTCAAAATAATTTTTAGGAGACCTGTAGGAGGACTTTTCAAAATAAAAATTATCGTTTATGTTGTTCAAATGACATAGCAATGTTGATCAAATGACATTGATAAGTCGTTCCAATGACTGCTGATATACCCATATATACCCTCAGCCAGACCGAGGGCGCCCTCCCCAACAAGACGAGCCCAAGATGGTCTCATGACCCTCCATCAGGGCCAGATGACCCTTCAAGGGGCCAACCCCTCACCAGGCCCAAACGACCCTCTAAGGGGCCGACCCTCCATCAGGCCTAGACGACCCTCCAAGGGGCCGACCCTCCATCAGGCCCAGACGACCCTCCAAGGGGCCGACCCTCCATCAGGCTCCAGACGACCCTCCGAGGGTACGACAGTATGAGGCCTAAATTAGGCCAGACTCACTACCAAAAGGAACTTTTCCCTCGACCTCATATCATAGGGCGAGGGTGACATCATCACAGCGCGTGGATTGGGAGACGCGTGGAACAGTGCGCGTGAGGCTCACATGGCACGTGGAAGACCGTTATAACAATATCACCCCCTCACGTGAGGGAATATTATGTCATCATTTGGCATCTACAGGTGTCAACAGTAGATTGGCTAGATAATCATTCACATGCACCATGCATACTTGGGAGGTACACCACCCCCCAAGACCTATATATACTTATCACCTACAACCCTATGGGGGGATCGAGAATTGTAACCCTAGCTAAAACTCTGCATGTACACACATGAGAGAGGAAAAGGGAGCTTATGTGCATTGTATCCAAGGCCATTAGTGCTCATACTTAGTGGATCACACACTCACAGTGGATGTAGGCCTAATTGGATGAACCACTATACATCATTGTCTTAATCCTCTTATACTCATATCCTTCTACACACTTATACATATACATCTCTATGGCTGCCATGGTTACTACTGTTTGAGCTCATCACTTATCTGGTGGTGCTAGATTTCAGCATCACCAGTTTGGCGTCGTCTGTGGGAACGAGAAGACATCTCTTCCTTTGTATAGCTTGACTTCACTGGGAACTCTGGTGGTGAACCAACTCTCCCCCTGAGAGGAGATGTTTCACCATTGAAAGAGACCCATTAAAGTTCTCAAGCTCACCAGTCCTTTTTCTTGAGTTCAGTTCTTCACAGCTCAACCACATGGCACCAGAGATGCCACCACCACCACTCCCTCCACTGAAGAGTGGAGTTGGACCCAGTTCCAGTCAGCCACCACCTCAGTCTGAGATGGCTGATGTGGCGACAGCCTTGAAGTCTCTAGCAGCAAGCCAACGAATCATGCAGGAGCAGTTCACAGCTCTAAGCCAGAACATACTAAGACCACCAGGAGTCTCACCTGAGATGATTACTCTGGCAGCGGCTCCAGGGCAGCATGAGGCCAAGGGACCCCCCAGGCACCACGCAAAGACTTGCCACCCCCTCAGCGGCGTAGGGATGTTGCTGACCCCCGGCGTCTACGCCTAGGGAGGCAAGGAAACCCTTGCCCTGAGGACAGGTATGATGATCTGGAGGGAGAGGAGGCCCCCATAGATTGCTGGGAACCATATGAGGTCTCCAATAATACTGTAAGACCTCTCTAGGAGAGTAGAGGGAAGTGCGGGAGATCAAATCCTGACGATCGCCCAAGGGGCTCTGCTTTTGATCGCTTGAGCAGGGGGTCGGCCTTTGAGAGGCTGGGCCCAGTAAATGACCTGCGAGAAAAATTGCCCAGATCAAGGAGCGCTGTGAGGTCCAGAAAGGAGGCAGCAGATGGCCGACCCCATGGGGGTCGACCCCTAGGAAGAGACGATGGTCAGGGGGAGGTAAATAGCCGTCACAGGCCTGCCACCGCAGAACTCTCCGTCTACCTTAAAGAGGCGGAGGGGGATAACATCGGCCAGGCCGACCCTACGAGGCCCTGGAATGACTCAATCCAGTGACTGGAGGACAAGATTGGTGATATTCTGAAAAGCCAGGACCCTCTTCATAGAGGATACTCCATAGGCTCTCCCTTTGTGGCGAAGATAGTCAACTTTCCTACGCCATCAAAGTTTAAGCCATATGTGGTCACCCCACGGTATGATGGGAGTACTAATCCTGTCCATCATATTGAGATGTATACTCTATCTCAGATGAGATGAGGTGTCGTGCCTATTCTGGCACTCTAACGGGGGCTGCACATGTCTGGTATATGTCTCTTCCAAAAAATTCCATTGAAAGCTTTAAGCAGTTGGCAGACCGGTTTATCCACAACTTTTTCTTTGGGGTGAGGCCACAGAAGAAGACCACCCACCTGCTCTATGTTAAGAAGGGGAAGAATGAGAGTCTAAGGGACTACATAGCCAGATTCAACAAAGAAAAGTTGGAGGTGGAAGACTATAAGGAGAGCATAGCTACGACAGCCCTGATTGGAGGACTCCAAAAGGGGAAGCTGTTATGGAAGCTTGCTGAATACCCTCTGAGGAAGATGGATGAATTGCTTTCAATAGCAGGAAAGGTGATGAACGCCGAAGAGGCCATGGCCGCAAAATACGAAGATGAAAAAGGAGGCGCTAGTGGGGGTAAGTACCCTAAGAAGAGCAAAGAGGGGAAGAAGAGGTCTACGGATGACAAGTTCACTGGTTACACCCCTCTAACAGTCAGCTACGAACATATTCTCAATGAGATAAAGAGTGACCTATCCCTAAAGTGGTCTGAGAAGTTGAGGGCAGCCCCCAACAAGAGGAACAAAAACCTGTGATGTGAATTTCACCAAGACCATGGCCACGTAACAGACAAATGCTTTTCTCTAAAAGATGAGATTGAGAAGATGCTGAAAGAAGGGAAGCTCAGGAAGTACGTTGACAAAGGTGCCTTCAAGAGGGGCCGAGGGGACGACCCCAGAAAAAAGCGAGGCGATGCATGTAGAGAAGGTCCTCAAAAAAGAGGGGACGACCCTTCTGACGATGAGGACGACCCTGACCTCCCGCCGAGAGATGACCAAGGCCCTGTCAAGAGGCTTAATATGATCTCGCTCGGAGTAGGAATGATCTTCGGGGGTCTAGCAGGAGGAGGGTCAGAGGTCGCCGACAGGAAGGCCCATGTGGCTGAGGCCAAGGCATTGACGAAGACAGTACACTCAACCTCTCTGGAGGCGAAGTCAGAAAAAAGAAAAAAGGTTGACATGGATACTCTGATAGTGGGGTTCTCAAGAATGGACTTCAAAGGCCTCTTAGCCCCACATGATGACCCTCTCGTCATCACTACCAGGGTGCACGGGTGCGAGGTGCCGAGGATCCTGGTAGATGGGGGCTCATCTGCAGACGTGATGTTTTGGCCATGCTTCAAAGCTTTAGGTATCAGCCGTTGTAGACTCGTCCCATACCATCAGCCATTGATTGGGTTCAATGGAGAAAAGGTTCATCCCCTCGGAGTGTATGAGGCTGATGTCAGGATGGGGGACGACTGGCCGAGATGGCTTACAAAGAAGGTCAGCTTCTTTGTGATGGATGAACATGTCTTTTCGGCCTACAATATTATACTGGGGCGGGTAGCCCTCAAGGGGTTCGAAGCTGTGCCATCTACGGTCCATCAGATGATTAAATTTCCAACCCCTTAAGGGGTGGGGGAAGTTCAGGGAGACTAGACGACAGCGCGAGAATGTTATTACAACTCCGCTGAAGAAAGAGAGGTACACAAGAAGGCTACAACCACTTATAATATTGATACCCTAGACCCCAGAGACGAGACAAAGCTGAAGAAAGGAGAGGCCGCAGAAGAGGTAGAATCCATCATCCTCAATGAGGATGACCCGGAAAAAACTATCCAAGTCGGCAAGTCTCTGAAGCCAAATATCAAGGAAGACCTCATTAAAATGTTGAGGAGAAGACATAGCGTCTTTGTATGGAGTTATGCAGATATGCTGGGGTTCGACCCTGAAATCATGTGCCACAAGCTCAACGTGGTAGAGGGTGCGAAGCCGATGAAGCAGAAGAGGAGAATTTACTCTAGAGAGAAGTATGAGGTCATAAGGGATGAGGTCAAAAAATTAGAAGATGCGGAGTTTATCAGAGAAGTCATCTACCCTGAATGGCTGTCCAATGCTGTCATTATCCCAAAGGCCAACGGGAAGTGGAGAATGTGTGTGGACTTCACCGACCTCAACAAGCACTGTCCCAAAGACATCTTCCCTCTCCCCCGCATTGACCAGATAGTAGATGCTACCGCAGGCCATGAGCTCATGAGCTTCATGGATGCCTATTCAGGGAACAGCCAGATCTTCATGGACCCTGAAGACTCGGAGAAAACAACCTTCATTACCGATAAGGGGACATACTATTATAGGGTCATGCCCTTTGGTCTGAAGAATGCAGGGGCAACGTATCAGCGCCTTGTAAATAAAATGTTTGAAGACCAAATTGGGAAATCTATTGAAGTCTATGTAGATGACATGCTGACAAAGATCTTGAAGGAAGAGGGTCATGTGGCTGACCTGGAGAGGACCATTAATACGATGGACAAGTACCAGATGAAGCTCAACCCGGACAAGTGTGTCTTTGGTGTCGGGGCAGGGAAATTCTTAGGGTTCATTGTCAACCAAAGAGGCATCGAGGCCAACCCTGAGAAAATAAAGGCCCTCCTAGAAATGAAGACCCCCAAGACCATCAAAGACGTTTAGAGGCTCACGGGGCGAGTGGCTTCTTTGAATAGGTTCATATCCAGAGCCACAGACAAGTGTTTGCCATTCTTCAAGATCCTCAGGAAGGCCTTCAAATGTAGTGAAGAGTGTGATGAGGCTTTTAGGGAGATAAAGTCATACCTAGGGTCTCCCTTGTTGTTGTCATGACTAGTGCAGGGTGAACAACTCTATATGTATTTAGCTGTCTCTGAGTCAGCCATTAGCGCAATAATTATCCGAGATGAAGATGGGGTACAGAAGCCTGTATACTTCAACAGTAAGGAACTCCAGGGGGTAGAGCAAAGATACCCGAGGATGGAGAAGTTAGCTTATGCCTTGATCCATGTCTCGAGGAAGATGAAGCCATACTTCCAGTCCCATACAATGGTCATCCTCACTGACTCTCCTCTTAGGCAGGTCCTACACAAGCTAAAAAAATCAGGTAGGTCAATGGACTGGGCCAGAGAGCTGGGGGAGTTTGATATTATATATCAGCCTAGGATGGCCATTAAGGGGAAAGCACTGGTGAATTTCATGCCCGAGTTCACTTGGGAAGATGATGAGGCCGAGGATGAGAGCTTCGGGAAGATAGATACCCAACAAGATAGGCTCACCGACACACCTGCAGATAAGGCTGAGACAGGCACCGCTAGAAGGAAAGTGGACAAAAACGAAGAGGAAAGATACCTCTTTAGACAGGGATCCCTCACCGAGGGAAATATCTCAGAGGAAAAGACTGTGTGGAGCCTCTTCGTTGACGGGTCCTCCTGCGACAGCGGAAGTGGAGCTGAACTGATAGTATCAGCACCCGATGGCACAGACATTGAGTATGCCCTGAGGTTCAACTTCAAAGCCTCCAACAAGGAATCCGAATATGAGGCCCTAATAGCAGGACTCTCCTTGGCCAAGCCTCCTAGTGTCGGCCATATTTTGGTCCATAATGATTCAAGGCTGGTAGTAAATCAGATACTAGGAGCCTACGAGGCCAAGGACGAGCGGATGGCCAAGTACCTTGAGAAAGTAATGTCATTACTGAAGAGCTTCAGAGAAGTGAAATTGAAGAGGATACCTAGGCACGACAATGGCCGAGCCGATGCATTTTCCAGGCTGGCCTCAGCAACTAGGACAGACAGCAGGAGGACAGTCCCAGTGGAAATTTTTCTTCGACCAACTATCGAAGATGCTGAGGGAACACTTGGCACTTGCTTGAATATTGCTAAGGAAGTCTCATGGATGGACCCTCTGATTAGATACATTAAAGAGGGGGAGATGCCAGAAGTAAGGTAAGAAAGGAAGAAGTTGAGATACAGAGCTGCAAAATTCACTATCATTGGGGACACCTTATACAAAAAGGGGTTTTTGCTCCCCTTACTTAGGTGTGTGCACCCATCTGAAGTCCCTTCCATTTTGCAAGACGTGCATGAGGGGTCATGTTCAAGCCACATTGGGGGCAGGTCTCTAGTGAAGAGGGTGATCACCCAGGGATACTGGTGGCCGACCTTGGGGAAAAATGCCATGGCATATGTAAAAAAGTGTGACAAATGCCAAAGATTTGCCACCATCCCTCACCAACCCCATCAGCCTCTTACTTCCATTACATCCCTGTGGCCATTTGCAGTGTGGGGGATTGACCTAGTAGGACCCTTGCCTAGGGCCATCAATAACTATCGGTTCCTCATCGTGGCCATTGACTATTTTTTAAAATGGGTGGAGACGGAGCCGATGGTAACGATCACAGAGTAGAAGACCTTACAGTTTATATGGAGAAACATTATATACAGATATGGTCTCCCAAATACCCTCATCTCGGATAACGGGACTCAATTCAAGAATACATCTCTACAGAAATACTGTGAAAGGGTGAGTATCAAACAATTCTTCTCTACCCCAGGCCGACCTCAGGCTAATGGGCAAATAGAAGTTACAAACAGGACGATCCTAGACGGGATCAAGAAGAGACTTGAGGAGGCAATAGAAAGATGGGTTGAAGATTTATATGATGTACTGTGGGCCTATAGGACGACGACAAAGACCTCTACCGGAGAGACCCCATTCATGCTAGCTTATGGCTCAGAGGTCGTCATCCCCATTGAGATTGGGTTTCCTACTCATAGGGTCCAAATGTATGACCCCCAGATAAATACAGAAGAGAGGAGACTTGACTTAGACCTGATTAAGGAAAGGAGGGAGGACACCGAGATAAGGCAAGCCTCCTACCAGCAGAGGACTGCAAGGTTTTACAATCAGAGGGTGAAACAGAGACCAATAGCAGTGGGGGACTTGGTCCTCAAAAAGACTTGGCAGAAGCCCAACAAGCTCCATCTTAATTGGCACGGCCCCTATAGGGTCATCGACGAAGTTGTCCCAGGGACCTATAGACTAGAAAACCTAGAAGGGGAGCCCTTTTCCAACCCCTGGAATGCAGATCATTTGAAAAAATACTATCAGTAGTGTTGTAATATCCTGACGAACCATAATTGTAATGGGTATTGCTCCAGCAGAACACTTGGAAAATTAATGAGAAATATCAGTGTTTCCTCTCATCTTGTGTTTATTAGTTCTAGTACGCATGGGATCATCTTTGGGAAGCCACCCTCGGCTATAATGAGGGTCAATGGTGGGGACGACCCCACCATTGCCCTCAAGAAAGACGAGGGAGGACTCGAACCATTAGTTTGGTAAATTACAACCCTCGGCTATAATGAGGGTCAATGGAGGGGACGACCCCACCATTGCCCTCAAGAAAGACGAGGGAGGACATAAAAACCATTAAATTGGTAATTAAAACCCTCGGCTATAATGAGGGTCAATGGTGGGGATAACCCCACCATTACCCTAAAGAAAGACGAGGGAGGACTTAATTAAAACCACTAATTTGGTAATTACAACCCTCGGCTATAATGAGGGTCAATAGAGGGGACGACCCCACCATTGCCCTCAAGAAAGACGAGGGAGGACTTAAAAATCATTAGTTTGGTAATTACAACCCTCGGCTATAATGAGGGTCAATGGAGGGGACGACCCCACCATTACCCTCAAGAAAGACGAGGGAGGACTTAATTAAAACCATTAATTTGGTAATTACAACCCTCAGCTATAATGAGGGTCAATGGAGGGGACGATCCGACCATTACCCTCAAGAAAGATGAGGGAGGACTTAATTAAAACCATTAATTTGGTAATTACAACCCTCGGCTATAATGAGGGTCAATAGAGGGGACGACCCCACCATTGCCCTCAAGAAAGACGAGGGAGGACTTAAAAACCATTAGTTTGGTAATTACAACCCTCGGCTATAATGAGGGTCAATGGAGGGGACGACCCCACCATTACCCTCAAGAAAGACGAGGAGGGACTTAATTAAAACCATTAATTTGGTAATTACAACCCTCGGCTATAATGAGGTTCAATGGAGGGGATGACCCCACCATTGCCCTTAAGAAAGACGAATGAGGACTTAATTAAAACCATTAATTTGGTAATTACAACTCTCGGCTATAATGAGGGTCAACAGAGGGGACGACCCCACCATTGCCCTCAATAAAGACGAGGGAGGACTTAAAAACCATTAGTTTGGTAATTACAACCCTCGGCTATAATGAGGGTCAATGGAGGGGACGACCCCACCATTACCCTCAAGAAAGACGAGGGAGGACTTAATTAAAACCATTAATTTGGTAATTACAACCCTCGGCTATAATGAGGGTCAATGGAGGGGACAACCCCACCATTGCCATCAAGAAAGACGAAGGAGGACTTAAAAACCATTAGTTTGGTAATTACAACCCTCAGCTATAATAAGGGTCAATGGTGGGGATGACCCAACCATTGCCCTCAAGAAAGACGAGGGAGGATTTAAAAACCATTAATTTGGTAATTACAACCCTCGGCTGTAATGAGGGTCAATGGTGGGGACAACCCCACCATTGGCCTCGAGAAAGATGAGAGAGGACTTAAAAACCATTAGTTTGGTAATTACAACCCTCGGCTATAATGAGGGTCAATGGTGGGGATGATCCCACCATTGCCCTCAAGAAAGACGAGGGAGGGTTTAAAAACCATTAATTTGGTAATTACAACCCTCGACTGTAATGAGGGTCAATGGTGGGGACGACCCCACCATTGCCCTCAAGAAAGACGAGGGAGGACTTAAAAACCATTAGTTTGGTAATTATAACCCTCGGCTGTAATGAGGTTCAATGGTGTGGATGACCCCACCATTGCCCTCAAGAAAGACGAGGGAGGACTTTATTAACCTCATCAATTAAAATTGGTGGAAATCACCCTCAGGTATAATGAGGGTGAACGTTGGGGATGACCCCTCCTTCACCCTCAAGAAAGAAGATGGAGGGGTTAGTGATACTGTTAATATAAAAAATTTACAATACAAATCACACAAGAGACGAGTATGGAAGACAACAAGAGAGATGATATTATAAATAAAGTATTACAAAATGATGATTGTTCTACAAAAATGGGGTAGAAAAAGAGGGTATTGGCTACCGACAGCCACCCTATTGAGCAACATCAGATGGCAGGGCCTCAACATCGATAAGAGAAGTTTCTTCGATGACCGAAACAGGCTGATCTTCAGATGTGCCAGTACCCTCAACAGGCACTTGATATTCCACCTGGGCCAAGGCCTCAACAATAAAAGGGTCGTCCAGTTGGACTGCTTCGATGGAGGGGCGGACAGAAGATACTGCATCGGCAAACTTAAGGACGACCCACCGACAGGATGTCCTAATTCCCCTCTCTAAGTATTCAAGGCCGAAGCCCTGAAACTCATCCGAGAGTTTGTAGGCCTCCACAGCATCGGCCTTGGCTTTCTTGACAGCCGCCTCAAGATCGGCCTTGTGCTGAACCCCCAAGTTGGTTAAGGCCTCGTCCCTCTCCTTTATAAGCAAGTCCTTGGCCGCCATGTCTGCATCATGCTACCTTGTCAGCTCGTCCAGGATCCTCGCATGCTCAGTCCTGGCGCTCTCTAACTCAGCCCTTGCAGTCTCAAGCTTTGACTACAGATCAGCCTCGTGCTGAATAGCCCTCTCAGCTTCATGGAATTTCGCTTGGTTCTCAGCCATCCACTTAGTGGTCGAGGTAAAAGCACAGACAGACTGCATAAGAAAAAGAAACTCGTTAAGAGGCTGAGAAAACTGTTTGTGAAAGAATACAGTTAAGGGAATGAAGTGAGAACAAATACCTGAGCTAGGGTGTGCAAACCATAGTCATACACCTTCGCCGGGGCATCTAGGATAAAAACTCGTAGTCAGCAGCCGAGGGGGCAGAAAACATGGACGCCTTGGCCGCCCTCAGGTTGGCGATCAGAGAAGATGGCTCAGCCTTCAGAAATGCTAAGTTCTGGGACCAGAAGTCCCCCATGCTGGAAGAAGAGGCGGTCCCCTCAGACGCCTCAACCCTTGCCCTCGTCCGTGAATCTGGTCGAGGGTCGACAGGGACTTCAGGCTCTTTCCTCTTTTGTTTGTCGGAGGTCGGCTCAGCAGGTGTCGGCCCCACGGTCTGTGTCTTCCTCAGAGCTTGCTGAGGCTCCTTGCCCTTCTTCTTGCCAAAGCCTGATAGCAAACTGGGGGCAGTCATTTCCCATAGTTGATCAGATATACCAGAAGGACGACCTGAAAGGAGGACGACACGTCAGAAAAATGCAAAGGCAGAGATGAAACACTTGAAAAAGTAAAGAATGGGCAAAAAATAATATAACTCACATAGCTCTGCCAGGGGGCCGACCCTCAGGCCAGCTTCTTTGAGGAACTTAGGGGTCATCAGATCTTCAAACTTTGCAATTTCACCCCCTTTCCCTCGTTCCCTCAGATATTCAACTATATCTTTCTCATCCAGACTCAGTCCGGGATCTGACCTGGCCTTCATCGAGGGATTAGACCATCTTCTGGGAACCCTCGGACCATTGTTCAAATGTTGCACCTCGACGGAAAATTCCCACTCTCTAGAAATGAAGAAAAATCTCTTTTTCGAGTCGTGATTGGAGATTTGTACCACGTGGAGGAGTTTTTTGTCAGACCTCCTCGCCCCAGGTGATAGTACCCAGGCTGTTTAGATGAGGAAGTGATATTATAGCAAGCCAAGAACACGTCGGAGGAAGGCTCGTCAGTAAAGGCATTTTTCCATAGGGAGATGCAGCCGAGGATTGTCCTCCCGGAATTGGGAGGAAGCTGAGAGGGGGCAACGCCGAGGGATGACAAGATATCTACGATGGCAGGATGTAGAGGGAGTCTGACACCGACCTTAAACATTTGTTCGTATACCGTAATCTCTCCCTCTTCACCCTCAAAGACCCTCTCAGACTCAGAGGGAACCCTCATGGATATGTTGGGGGGACACCATATGCATACCTCCACAGAAGGAGGTCACGATCCCTGATCGAGGAAACATAGGACGAGGCATGAGATGTGTCAACTGGGTCAATATCTGAGTCCTCACAATCCTCGGTCCCCTCTCCCTCGGCCTCATCACCTGTCAGAGTCCCTTGAGGAAAAGCCATCTGTAAAGCATGTGGGGATAGAGTTGTCACAGGGACAGCTTCGGAAGTAACCATACCCTCGGCCTGTCGGCCTGGGCTTAGATCAGACGTCTCTCTTCTCCCAGAAGGTCCAACGCCAGTTGGTGACGATGCTCTCTCATCCATCTCTCCTGAATAACTCTCGGCTGGACGATAGGACGACCCACAAGACTCAGATGGTCTAATTGTGGCTAGAGGAATGGGGAAGATGGGTCATACCCAATTAGGGTCGGCCCCTCGTCTTCTCTCCTCGTCTTCCTCTATTCGTCTGATCTCAACAAATAATTTCTCTCTCAGGGAAGGGAATTCTTTAGCTAAACTATAAAGCCTCCTAAGCATTAAGGGGAAGACCCTGCACTTAGAAGGATTTGGCTTTGCCAACTACAAACAATCTCACAGTTGACCAGTTTGGACTTTTAGATCAAAACCAAAGAAATCAAAGGTTTTGATCAAGAACACTCAAGAACCAGTTGTCAGAGAAGATGCCGGAAAAATTATGAAACAACCTAAGGGAAATCCAACCCTACGACCCTAAAGTAAGAAAGCAAACAAAAATGAAGATAAAGAAGGCACTAGGGCAAAGGAGTTACCTCTGAAGAAATAGCAGAACTGCCAAACTCGAAACGTCGAAGTTGCAAAAATGGCTAGAAAGATGGAATCCAGAGAGAGAGAGTTCAGGTGCGAAGAAGAAGAAAGAGAAACTTCAAAAATTATTTAAATACCTTGCCAATGAGTGGGCCCACTAACCAATGCATAGTACAGCCCATGAGGAGGGCATTATTAGGGCATAAAGCCCCAAGCAAAGTGTGCAGCCGCCACGCCTTGGAAATAGAAACAACAATGAGTATCTGCCTAGGTGCCACGACAGCTTGACAGGTGTCACTCATCAAACAGACCATACACTTGTCTCAGAAGCAACATTATCCCTCAGCCATCTCAGCATCATCTATGCCTAAGGGCTGAGGGGTGATTGATATACCCATATATACCCTCGGCCAGGCCGAGGGCGCCCTCCCCAACAAGACGATACCAAGATGGTCTCATGACCCTCCATCAGGCCCAAATGACCCTTTAAGGGGCCGACCCATCACCAGGCCCAGATAACCCTCCATCAGGCCCAGACGACCCTCCAAGGGGCCAACCCTCCATCAGGCTCAGATGACCCTTCAAGGGTCCGACCCTCCATCAGGCTCCAGACGACCCTCCGAGGGTACGATAGTACGAGGCCTAAATTAGGCCAGACTCACTACTAGAAGTAACTTTTCCCTCGGCCTCATATCATAGGCCGAGGGTGACATCATCACAGCGCGTGGATTGAGAGACGCGTGGAACAGTTCGCGTGAGGCTCACATGGCACGTGGAAGACCGTTATAACAATATCACCCCCTCACGAGAGGGAATATTATGTCATCATTTGGCATCTATAGGTGTCAACAGGAGAATGGTTAGATCATCATTCACATGCACCATGCATACTTGGGGGTACACTACACCCCCCAAGACCTATATATACTTATCACCTACAACCCTATGGGGGGATCGAGAATTTTAACCCTAGCTAAAACTCTGCTTGTACACACAGTAGAGAGGAAAAGGGAGCTTATGTGCATTATATCCAAGGCCATTAGTGCCCATACTTACTGGATCACACACTCATAGTGGATGTAGGCCTAATTGGCTGAACCACTATACATCATTGTCTTATTCCTCTTATACTCAGCTCCTTCTACACACTTATACATATACATCTCTATGGCTGCCATGGTTACTACTATTTTATCTCATCACTTATCTGGTGGTGCTAGATTTCAGCATTTGCTTCTAATGACATGTAATGTCGTTTGATAGGTTGCACGAAGAGTCGTTTCTTTGGTGCTTCAAACGGCCACGTACTGTTTTGGTTTTTCCAATGTCATTTTTATGGTCGGTCAAATGGCTTATGTATGTCGTTCAAATGACATGAGAATTCGTTCAAACAACATCTCTGAGAAACGTGTGTGCTCGCGTTCAAATGATCAAACCATATATAAAACCCTTTTAATCCAAACAAACCCTAAACATGCAGCAGTATGTGATTGAATAAATAGATAATCTACGCAAGAACATTCAAACACATGCAATTAAGGAAAAATCCCCCTCAGGGGCAAAACCATTTATTTTCACTATAATTTGTAAGAAAACGTCTTACAATCGGATTACAATGAAAATACAAGTTGACTAAGAATTACCCTCGGGTATCGGATTCTGTAGTCGCGGTTGGAATTATCCCTTTCCAGTAGGGCTGCAATGAAGAAGAAGAACGGTCTCCTCCACAAGGGTTGAACAAACCAAAGTTGTGTTCTTGGGTTGCAAAAGGATTCACAAAGGTTTGGCAATGATGTGTGAATCAAAACATGAGTCTTGGGACTCAAAAATATGAACACTAGATGTATTTGGACTCTCAAATTCGTCTCCTAAAGTCTTGCAAAACAACTCCCCCGAAGTTGGTATTTATAGGAAAAAATATGAAGAGTCCCACGTTCTTAAAACTCTAAAATTCTATCCAGCGTACAAAAAAAACAGCATTCTTTAAGGAATTTTCTCTATCTTCAAAAGGTCATAACTCCTTCACCGTAGCTCGGATTGAGGTGCCGTTTTTTCCAGTATCTTAGTTGCGGCGAGCTTTTCAACTTTCTAGTTGACCAGAACTCCGAACTATGGATGTGAAATTACGAAAATGCCCTTGAACTCTCCTATTGTGCCTTTTTTTCACTGTTTTGACTTCCCTTGCGTACCACTTGCATTAAGTCCCTAAAATCTTGGAACGTGAAGTCGTTGAGGCAGATGAGGGACACATAAGTGGAGATAATTCATGCTTGATTCCCGGAATTCGGATAGAGGCCGTCATGTGAGATCTTGAGGTGACGTACCAAATGTAGCGGCGTACGACATAAATAAACGAAACATTTCGGACATGAGAAAAATGTCCTTACAAATCTCCCCCTATGTCTATGCCGGTACATACATAAAAAATCCGAATTATCAAATATGAAATTGCCTATACAAATCTACCCTCCCATGAACCCAAAACTGGAAAAGGTACAAATGAATAGTCTTCATCGTTTGTTCTTTAATTCTTCAGGAATCTCAAAACTTTTCTCATCAGGGTGTGCAACATATAGATCTGCAATTATCATACCTACACACATGAGACAAAGCAAATACCACGTGACATATCGAGTTTGAAATGAGATAACATGGATATCAATATATGATAAAAATATAAGCAACATCTCAAAAACTCCCCCAGAATTCAAACTCCCCCATAATATGATAATTCTTTCTCCCCCTTTTTATGATGTCCCCAAATGGACAAATTAGAGAAATAAATCAAATAAGCAAGTGCGGGGTGTCACTAGGATAAAAACACACCATGAATAAACAGAAAGCAACCAAGTCAATGATAGCGTAAATGAAGTGGTGTGATCAAATTCGATAGGAAAATCAATGCATACAAACATGACATATGTGCACGATGAATATTGGATATTCCTAGCGAATGAACTCAAATGCTTCCTTTGGTGTAAAAGAGTGACAATATAAGATATTGACTCAATCAAATCAACAAATTAAAGCTCAAAATGATTTTCACACCAATAACGTCCAAAATGATTTTATGCTTTTTCAGGACTTTCAAGGAAGTGCAAACCCGTTTAGATTCTCCAACCAAACTCCCTCAGATATTGTATTGAATAGAGGCATTCTAAATTCTCAAACTTTGGAGAATTGATGGTGAAACCTAAGTGGCCCATATTTGGCATGAATTGCTTTTTATTGCCTTTAAATTTTTTCGGGCTCTTTTAACCTCTTTGGACCTCGGATATTAAAATTCCTCCATTTTTTAGGTCCTTTTTAACGGTGGCTTTTGCGCAAAGGATAGATGATTACCTTTCGCAAGCCCCTCCCCGTTATACAAAAACACACAGTCTCACCAAAACGGTTTTTACATGCATTCCAATCTTGTCAAGTTTTATCGCATATTGTACATTGTATAGACATGATTGAGATGAAAACACACAAGCCAACATGAGATAGACAAGTGCAATAATCAAATATAGCCGTGCATGTGTGCAATAAAGGATATAGGAGTCAAACATGTAGGAAGATATCACTAATTACATCTCAAAGACTCCAATCAATGTAAAGCACATGGATAAAATGATGTAGCCTCTCAAATCTCTATCAAACAGTCACATGGATAAATGGAATGAAGTTGTGACTTGGCTATCTTACATGCTCATCCATAAAAGAAGCAAAATACAAAAATCTTTTTGGATTTTTTCAAAAATTTGGAAAAAAAGAAATAAAATCTTTTTGTGCTTTTCTCAAAATTTTTCTTAAAGGAAAATCTTTTTGTATTTTTTTTTAAAAAGAAATATAAAAAGCAAAAGGAATAAAACAAAGCTGTACAACAAAGTAATGGTACATATAAAACAGACTAGCAATAGGAAGCATATGATATGAACATGAAGAAGCATCCTATTCTAGACATAGACCAACCCCTCAGTCAACTGTGCAAATCCCTAAAGATTTCCTAAGACTCTCAAATCTAAGGGCATCTAAAGGTTTCGTGAAAATATCGGCTAACTGACGGTCGGTAGGAACAAAACTCAGGGATACGACTTTCTCTTCAACTAACTGACGAATAAAGTGCTCACGTATCCTGATATGTTTTGTGCGCGAATGCTGAACTGGATTGCGGGATATGTGTATCGCGCTCGTGTTATCACAGGAAATGGTCATGGTGTCCTGTGATATCCCATAATCCTCCAGCATTTGCTTCATCCACAAGAGTTGTGTGCAACAACTCCCGGCGGCTATGTACTCAGCCTCCGCAGTGGACAAAGAGATGGAATTTTGCTTCTTGCTCAGCCAGGAGACAAGAGCAGAACCAAAATAGAAACACCCACCAGAAGTGCTCCTACATCCATCTACATCCCCAGCCCAATCGGCATCCGAGTAGGCGGACAGACGGTCATCGGTATCAAAGGAATACCAAATCTCGTATGAGAGAGTCCCACTTACGTATTTAATAATACGTTTTAGAGCAAGTAAATGTGACTCTTTTGGGGATGCCTGATAACGCACACAGACTCCAACACTAAAGGCGATGTCGGGACGACTGTCAGTCAAGTAGAGGAGACTACCTATCATACTCCGATATAAGGTTTGCTCTATGTCCTTGCCTGAAGTGTCCTTACTAAGCTTGGTAGTGGTACTCATAGGTGTACGTGCATGCTTAGCGGAGTCTAAACCAAATTTCTTCACTAGGTCTCTAGCATACTTGGATTGGGAGATGAACATCCCATCCTCTAGCTGACGAACCTGGAGACCAAGGAAGAATGTAAGCTCACCAACCATGCTCATCTCAAACTCACTTTTCATCTCCTCCTCAAAGTGGTGAGCATGCTGGGAGCATGTGGATCCAAAGACTATGTCGTCCACATAGACCTGGGCAACCAAAATAGCACCGTCATCTCTCCTGACAAACAACGTCATATCTACTCCCCCTCTCTTGAAGCCACGAGCTAAGAGATAAGAAGTAAGCCTCTCGTACCAAGCACGGGGTGCTTGCTTCAAACCATACAAGGCTTTCCTCAGATAGTAGACGTGCTCAGGGTGCTGAGGGTCTTCAAACCCTTTTGGTTGTTCCACATAAACCTCCTCCTGTAGAATGCCATTCAAAAAGGTACTCTTGACATACATCTGATACACCTTGAAGCGCAGATGACATGCGATGGCGAGCAGAAGACGGACGGACTCAAGCCTCGCAACAGGAGCAAATGTCTCCCCAAAGTCTACACCCTCTATTTGTGTGTAGCCTTGAGCGACCAACCTAGCCTTATTTCGAATTATGGTACCATTTTCATCCATTTTGTTCTTAAAAATCCACCGGGTACCTATCACATTAATCTCACTAGATCGGGGGACAAGTTCCCAGACATCATTCTTTTTAAACTGAAGCAACTCATCCTGCATAGCAGATATCCAGTGTTCATCCTTAAGTGCTTCTTTATGGTTCTTGGGCTCGACTTTGGACGTGTAGCAAAGATGGCTAACAACGTTCTCTAGCTGAGCACGAGTCTTGACCCCTAGAGTGGGATCACCAACAATGGTAGAAGGGTCATGACTCTTGCGAACCCAAGCAGGTGTGTTCCCTAACACAGGAGTAGGGTCCACAGAGTGTGAGAGAGGAACAGGTAAATCACTGTCAGAACAATCCTCATCCTCACACTGAAGGTTAGGATCAATAACCGTCGGAGGTTTTTCATCTTGCACGGTGACATTTATTGATTCCATAATCTTAGAGCTCTTCAGGTTAAAAACCCGGTACGCTCTGCTATTCGATGAATATCCTAGAAATATTCCCTCGTCGCTTCGGGAGTCAAACTTTCCTAATTTCTCTTTATCCCGTAGGATGTAGCATTTACTCCCAAAGACACGGAAATATGCCAGGTTGGGCTTCTTGCCAGTCCACAACTCATAAGGAGTGTGAAGTGTGTGTGGACGCAGATACACCCTATTCACCGTGTGACATGCAGTAGACACTGCCTCTGCCCAAAATCTCCTAGAAACTTTACGACCTAGAAGCATAGATTTAGCCATCTCTTGGATCGTTCTATTCTTTCTCTCAACAATCCCATTTTGCTGAGTAGTTCTCACAGCAGAAAACTCATGTTTGATCCCAAGGCTATCACAGTACAAATCAACCTTTGCTTCCTTGAATTCAGTGCCGTTGTCACTACGTATTCTGTTAATAGTGACACCGTGTTGATTTTGCAGGACACGGCACTTGGTCGTTAAGAAATCTACAGCATCGGATTTCTCTCTCAGAAAACCTACAATGGAGTATCTGGAGAAATCATCTACCATCACGAGGATGTACCTCTTACCACCTAGACTCTCAGTACGAGTGGGACCCATAAGATCCATGTGAATCAACTCCAGAACACGAGAGGTGGTAATGGAATGTAACTTCCTATGAGGACTACGAATTTGTTTTCCCAACTGACAGGGTCCACAAACGGTCGAAGTTGACTTTCCAAGAGATGGTAAGCCACGTACTAGGTCCTTTTTAGATAAACGATTGAGATCTCTAACGTTCACGTGACCTAGACGTTGGTGCCACAGATCCATAGGAGTGATCGTGGCGCTGTTGCAGACAAGTGAGGATGTGGGCTCAGTCCCATAGCAATTATCCTCGATCCTCACCCCTTGCATCAAAAGTTTACCGGCTTGATTGTAGACTTTACACGCGTCCCGGTCAAACTTTACTGCAAAGTTAGTGTCGCACAGCTGGCTAATGCTGAGAAGGTTTGCTTTCAAACCTTTGACGTACAAAACATTTTCTAGCTTAGGAAAACCAGGTAACTCGATAGTACCTCGTCCTATAATGCTAGACTTACTCCCGTCTCCGAAGGTGACTCTGCCATCTTGATAATCCTCAAGAGTAGTAAAAAATGAGGCATCACCTGTCATGTGTCTGGAGCACCCACTATCAAAATACCATTGAGAGGTATTATGTGCTTTGAGAGCAACATGAACAACAAAAGCCTTTTTATCTTTCTTAGGTACCCAAGTCGAGGTGACCTTTTGTTTGCCTTTGTTGTTGTTGATTTTAGCTGGAATGTGAGAAGCATTCACTAACGGCAAAGACATCCGTCGGAATTCTTCCATTAAACTCTGAGTCGTGGAAGCTAAGAACTCAACTCGCTCTCTCAGACTAGAAAACTCATCAGTATGACGTGGTGGAGCAGTAGTACGTCGTGTCCGACCCATGCTATAGCAAGTTTCCCTAAGGTGGCCTTTTCTTTTGCAATAAGTACAATAGAGCACTGTCAAAGGCGGACCTCGGTTTGCTTTTCTAGGTCGAACTCTCCTTCGAGGTTTTTTACGGTGACCATAAGGAGTTGTAGTAAACTCAGGAACTGGTCCAGGTGCAATTTGGGACGTGGAGGCACCATCATATCCAATTCCTTGACGATCACCAAAACCTAAAGCGGGGCCGAGGAGCATCTTTCCCATCTTCCCAGATCTGTCCTCGATTTGTACCTTGACTTCCCGTGCTTTCTCAAGATCATGAGTCAGCTGGGCAACAAGGGCTTCAAGTTTCTTCCGAGTCTCCACGGAGGAATGGAGCTGACTCGTAAGACTAGCCACTTGCTTGATCAAGTCCCCTCTCTCTTTCTCTAGAGTACTCTCTCTCTCTCTAAACAAATTCTCATTCTCGACACATATAGACTCTCTCTCTCTCAGGGCGGTGCAGGTGGAGAACTCTCTTTCTCTCGCTTTCTTTAAATCTTCCTCTAGGCAAGTGATCTTAAGAACTAACGCTTTGTTACGCTTTTTAGTTTTAAAAGACTCAGAATATAACTCAGCGTAGGCGCGTTGTATATCACTCTCGCTCTCACTTGTGCCATCCTCCCCCTCACTCACATGGCTCTCACTGTCGAGGTGTCCCTGTGAAGCATCATCCTCAACGTCGTGAGGAGAACTAGGAGTGCTCACTTGGCTGGACACTCATGCGGTGACTCATCTCCAGAATCCACCGTCTCGACCTCACTGTCGTCACTAAGGGTAGCATTAAGAACAGCTTTCCCTTTCTCTCTATTCAGACGATTGGCACACTCAAAAGCTCTATGACCCCTACCATCACACTCAAAACATCTCTCACTTTCTTTCAGAGGAGGATTTTTGGAAACTTTTTCATTTTTCTTTTCAAACTTATTTTTCTCAAATTTATTTTTATCTTTAAAATTGCCATTTTTCTTAAATTTGAGAATCCTCTTGAAATTTTTTGCGAAAAGAGCCAAATCATCTAAGTCAAAATCGCACTCAGAATCTGACGTGTCAGTCTCTCTCTTTCTAGGTGACTCTACCCTCTTTCTAGCTGACCCCTCACTCCTTCTCTCTTGGGCTTTAAGAGCAATTCCCTTATCTTTAGATTTAGAATTTTGAGGGAACATATCAATTTCATAAGTTTGCAAATCTCCTACAAGTTCTTCCAATTTTGGCGTATTTAAATTACCCATAGAATTTAGCACAGTGACTTTAGGGATAAAACACTTAGGCAAAGAACGAAGAATCTTTTTAACAACTCTAGCATTCGGAATATGTTCACCAAGATTAAAACTAGTATTCACAATGTCAGAAAGTCTAGCATAAAATTCATCAAAGCATTCAGAATCATGCATGGTGATTGTTTCAAATTGAGTTGTCAAGTTTTGCAACTTAGACTCTTTCACAGCATTAGTTCCTTCATGGGTGAGTTGTAAAACATCCCATGCCTCTTTTGAGGTGGCACACGTCATTATGCGTTTGAACTCAACAGGTGTGATAGACCCAGAAATAGCACTTAGACCCTTAGAATTAGAAGATGACCATTTAATTTCTTCATCAGACCAAGAAATGTCAGGTTTCAAGTTGGTCACATTATCAACAGTCACGGTGGGAGGAGTCCACCCTCGTTCAACCAAAATCCAGACACGTTCATCAATGGCTTTTAAAGCCGACCTCATACGGGCTTTCCAATAAGCATAATTTGTCCCGTCAAAAATAGGCATTTTATAATATGACTTCTCCATTTGAACACGCACTTTTTCAAAAATTAATTTTTTCAGAAAATTGATATCTTAGAAAAATTTTGCGGAAAAAAAAGGAATACGCGATAGATTAGCGTAACCTGCTCTGATACCAATTTGAGAAACGTGTGTGCTCGCGTTCAAATGATCAAACCATATATAAAACCCTTTTAATTCAAACAAACCCTAAACATGCAGCAGTATGTGATTGAATAAATAGATAATCTACGCAAGAACATTCAAACACATGCAATTAAGGAAAAATCCCCCTCAGGGGCAAAACCATTTATTTTCACTATAATTTGTAAGAAAACGGCTTACAATCGGATTACAATGAAAATACAAGTTGGCTAAGAATTACCCTCGGGTATCGGATTCTGTAGTCGCGGCTGGAATTATCCCTTTCCAGTAGGGCTGCAATGAAGAAGAAGAACGGTCTCCTCCACAAGGGTTGAACAAACCAAAGTTGTGTTCTTGGGTTGCAAAAGGATTCACAAAGGTTTGGCAATGATGTGTGAATCAAAACATGAGTCTTGGGACTCAAAAATATGAACACTAGATGTATTTGGACTCTCAAATTCGTCTCCTAAAGTCTTGCAAAACAACTCCCCCGAAGTTGGTATTTATAGGAAAAAATATGAAGAGTCCCACGTTCTTAAAACTCTAAAATTCTATCTAGCGTACAAAAAAAACAGCATTCTTTAAGGAATTTTCTCTATCTTCAAAAGGTCATAACTCCTTCACCGTAGCTCGGATTGAGGTACCGTTTTTTCCAGTATCTTCGTTGCGGCGAGCTTTTCAACTTTCTAGTTGACCAGAACTCCGAACTATGGATGTGAAATTACGAAAATGCCCTTGAACTCTCCTATTGTGCCTTTTTTTCACTGTTTTGACTTCCCTTGCGTACCACTTGCATTAAGTCCCTAAAATCTTGGAACGTGAAGTCGTTGAGGCAGATGAGGGACACATTAGTGGAGATAATGCATGCTTGATTCCCGGAATTCGGATAGAGGCCGTCATGTGAGATCTTGAGGTGACGTACCAAATGTAGCGGCGTACGACATAAATAAACGAAACATTTCGGACATGAGAAAAATGTCCTTACAATCTCTTTGTCATTCGAACGACCCGTGATACAATGCAAATATTACATATCTCACCCGTTAACCTACGCGTTATTAACCCCCTCGGGTATCTTAATCCCTATAATTATGCTCGTTAACCAAACAACCTCGTATTTCTATACGTACATGCTTTGCAGGGTCTAATTGAGCTTTTGTAGGTATTTGGATGTTTAGTATAAAGTTCAGACGCTTTCCGGAAAAGTTTCGTTAAAGATTGCAGCTTCAAGGGCATTTTAGTAATTCCATCATTTGGATTTTGATCCCGAAATCTCCATAGAAGTTGAATCCCTTTGATTTCTCTTCACGCGGCCGCCGACGGTGCATGATTTCGATGTATAATGATGGAGTTATGGCATTTTTGGGATGATTTTTAATTCAAATTCACACTCAAGGACACATTCAAGGGCATTTTAGTCATTTCATATTTTAGTTTTTTGGCCTAATGTCTTCTTGGATGTTGTATCACTTTAAGTTATCTTCGTGTAGCCTCTGACCGAGCCTAATTCTAGGTTATAACAAAGAAGTTACGGCATTTTTCGTAAAGTTGGGCAAAGCTACAGCAACCAGACCTGTAGTTGCGAATCGATTCGGCTGAAGTGAGAATCGATTCGGTTGAAAGTACGAAAATCTCTGTTTTTAAGTCGGTTTTTGGTTGGGTATATATATGTAAACATTTTATTAAGTTGAGATTTCATTTTTCTTACACTTCTAGGGTTAGAAATCAGATTTTTGGGGGATTTTTTGTGGAGCTTCCCTCTCAATTTTCATGTGTGTTTTGCCCACTTTGGAAGTTAATATTACTATTCATTGTCTTCAAGCTTTGTACTTAGTTGTTTTAACCTCATTTCTTTGTTGTTCTTTACTTTCTTTCCTAGATAAATTAGTTTAGTTTATTCATTTCTTGTTTTGTTTATTAATTAGTTGTTTAATTAGATTAAGCATGTGTAGTGAGTAGTTACATTGAGTTTGGGTCGTGTGTCCGCCATTGATGGGCGTCGAGCTCCGAAAATTAGGTTTTGTGTAAAATATCATTTAATTGAAACCTCGCGTATTAAAGTCGGATTATTATATGCTTAACTTCCTTTGTCATGCAACGTTAGTGTTTATAGTGATAATCTGAATTTAAGACGCTTGTGACCATTTTGATTAAATATTTTATCTCGTATTTTTGGGTTAAAATCCGTTCATGTGTGATGCTTATGCTTAACTAAAAATGCTAGTTAAATATTTTTGAACCGAAATTTTAATTTCGCGTGTTTAGTCCATGGCGGAGATGCGATCCCGACTCTCGTTTTAATTAGTTGGAATTTAGTTTTAACTTCTTTTCTTTTTCCTTTTTCACCATTTCAACCCATCACCTTTTACATTTTTATTCTTGAAATAATAAATAATTAAAATCTAAAATTCAATCACTCCTTGTGAATTCGATCCCTACTTTTCGCTACACTTCCATTTAGTGTACCAAGTTGTGGTATTTGTTTTGTATAGGGCATAAACACCCAAGGATGTGTTTTAAATATAAAGTTTACGCCTCATAAAAAATGGCGTCGTTGTCGGGGAGTGTGTTTAGATTGTAATTATTTTATTATTTCGCAGTTTTCTTTCTTTTGTATTTGTATTCTTTCTTTTAACCTTTCTTGCAGGATTTGCATACTTTGAGCGCTAAGAAATGTTGATTCTCGGTAGAGCACCTTCTCATCAGATTCTATATCTACATACAATTTGGTAATCATGTCTTTCTTTTATAGTTATTACAGTCATTTTAATGATTCTTACTTTGGGGATAGTTTTCAAGTTTTCCATTTTGAATATTTTCTTGACATGGAAAGACTTGAAAATAATTATCGGAATGAAAATTGTTATCGGGATCTTGAGTTAGATTCATTATTCGAATCCAATAACGATTCTTATTCCAATGAATGTGAAGAAGAATTTCAACCAAATGAGGAATCCGAGGATCTAGAGCCGAGGAAGCTTACTTTGGAAGAAACTTTTCTTCTTTACTCCCAAGGTTTGGAAAGCCTAAATGGTACTGGAATGAGATTTGGAGCAATTTGCGATGAGATGAATTCTTATGTACAAAACAATGAGGAGGTGGAAACTTGTGTTTCACCTCAATTTTTCAAAGAATTTCTCATCGAATGTGAATCTCTCTCCCCCGAAATTCAATCTCCTTCCGACGATATGTTGACAGAGATTGAATTTATTTCATTACCATATATGTTTTCCGTCATAGAACCATAAAAATTACTGGTTGATTCCTATGAGGCAGTAAATTTTTTTAAAACTTCTACACTTTTTGCCGATGAGTACTCCTTGCCGGACTTGTTTTAGACGGATGTTATCCCCACGTGTGCACCATCTCCCATTCAAATTGAAAAACCTTTGGGAGATGAGTCGATTTTTCTTGGATCCGAAGTGTACCTTTCCGCCTTATTATCCAAATCCCCCATCGTCCCCCAAAAATTTCAAATTGGCGATGGTTCACTTTTTCCACCACCCACATGCCTTCCATTGTTCAAATGGAATTCATATCTTCCGGGAGGCATGTTTTCTTTGGAGGGTCTACCATTGATATTCTAAAGTCACATCCCATTTTGGGTGGAACCTCAACTATTTAGACTTCTAGTGTATAGTTAGCGTGGAGTCTAAAGTGTAGGTTGTACATAGTTGCTTTTTAATTTTCTTTCTTTCTTTTTCCTTTTTTTTTAATTTAGTCTAGTGTATTTAGTTAAACTTTTTATTATTGCTTTTTGTTATGCTCGGTACTAACTTGTTTTGTAGAATTTTTGGACTCGTGCTTATGGAAATCGCTCCAATTTTGGGTAATATCGTTCTTTTCCTCTCTTTGTGTTGTGTTCTTAATGCGCATTGAGGACAATGCAACATTTAAGTTGGGGGTGTAGGATATTTTATCCATTTCTTATGTAGTCCATTGATTTGCTAACTTGTTAGTTACTAAGCATGCTTTTTGTTAAAAATTTCAAAAATATTTTCTTTCTTTTTTCTCCTTTGTTGGGCATTTAGCCTTGTTTCCGATGATGAATTTCAATAATTGCTCGATCCAATTGACAACTCAATGATGCATGTTTTCGATTTTAGAAGTTATTAGACTTTAGTCCTCAAATAATTGATATTGTGAATAACTTCATGAATTAAACTTTATCCCTTGAGCACATGTGCTTTTCTTGTTTTATTGATTTGGTTTAAGATTTTCATAACTCGGTAATCTTTTGTTGCATTGTATATAGTTACACCGAGTAAGCTTTGTACCTTTCTTCATTTGTGAGTGTTATACATTATTCTTTCCTCATTGAAAACTTTACTTTCATCGGTAATCTCACTATTCTTTCATTTGATCGTTCATTAATTGAGTTTATATCTTGAAATGTGTTATTTGAGCATGATTTTCAAAAAAAAATTGACTCGAGAATTGCGTAAACTTTATGAAATGATCATAGGCAAGCTTTGCTATATCACCCATATTAGCATTGACCTCACCTTTAATGTTTCCCTAGTCAACCCCTTTGAGCCTAAATATATCCTTTCATTTCATCACCCAAAGTCCCATAACCAACTCCACATTGGAGTTTTAAAACCATACGTATTACTTTCCATACCTTTGTTTGGAATGATACTTGGGATTAAATGGTTTTCTTGTCTTGTGGATGCAATTAAGCATATGAGAGTGAGAAACGTGAAGAAAAAAAAGTCGTGAAAAAGAAAAGAAATAGCAAAAAGCAAAAGAAAAGAAAAGAAAACATGAGAAAAAGAAGAAAAGAAAAAAAAGAGAAAGTTATATATGTTGTATATAGTGTTCAATAATCCTTGTTGCTCTCCAATTGTTATATTTAATGCTTGATTATGGAGCTTGTTTTCCATTTTCATTATTGCCCGCATTCTTTCCATTATTCCAAGTTTTTCATCCCCGAACACTTTGAATCCGTACATATACCTTCCATTTCGTACCTTAACCCCATACCTACATTATAACCCTATAAAGCCCTATGTGATCTTAGGGTGCTTTAACTTAAAAGTCATAACATTTTTGATAATCAGTGAAAATACATTTCGCCTCCTTTAATGAACGGTATCTTTCATTGAGATTACGTAACACCCTGTTAAATTCTGGCGTCGGCCGCCACCAAAATTAAGCCGGACGTTAATAAATTAAATATCATCCTTAGCATGCGATAGATGTGAGATGTATTAATTTTAATCCACAAGATGAATATTTTAAACCAATCCCAAATATTAAGAACATCCAACTGATTTATCACTAAAGTGCGATATAAAGTTTATCGCATGAAATCTCCAAGTCTCTCAATTATTACAATAAATCAAACCAAACTAAAATCTTAAGACAACTTTGGAACCGAATGACCCAATAAAAAATCAAATATAGTCTCATAATAAATACGACTTAATAGGAGAAGAAATAAACAACCAAACAATTATATGGCTCCAGCTGCACTTCCGAAGGATCTCCAATAATATCTATGCAGCTACTCCAATTAAATCCCTGAAAATATTAGTCAACGCATGTGTCAGAGCCAAAGCCCTGAGCATGAATATCAGCTACTCCTTTCAAATAGGGTCCTTGAACCCAGAAAATAGTGCTATACATATCGATCATAGCAATAGAATATTTTAAAAGAAAGTCTAAAATCTTTAACAATAAATTTATAAGTACCCGCAAGGTTTAAATGTGCCACACCAATATTATTTTAAATTAACCCAAGTCCCACGATGTTAATGTGTTTGATTTAACCAGGACGAATTATTATCACTTTATTATTAGGTATAGCGGTCCTCCCGCCACGGGTGATTTACACCAAAATGACATCAATATTACCAACACATTCCATTGTCAACTCCGCCGTCTGATAAGTTTTAATACTGCGTCCATCGCGATATGACAAGGTTTCACACACACACACACACACACACACCCTTGTCAAGTCCTCCGTCTGATCCATTTTTATCCTGCGATCCTCGCGATATGACAAGGTTCCACACACGACACGACATAAATCGTCCTCTGATCCGGTTAAACTGTCAGCCCAGGACACATTATGTCGCCAATAATTTTAATACCAGTTTTAGTCTTGCGGTATTAATTTTCCAAAATTTCTCATGCTAGTCATTCACATAAATATTCCCCACCCTTTAAAACGATGTGAAAATCCTAAAAATATTCCTTAGTCCGAATTAAAAGTTTCCAAAATACAATTTCATCCCATCATTAGTAAATGATGATTATAACAATTTTATTTCACCTAGATATCAATCCTAGGTTATCACAATAATGGTAAATATAGAGAATTTTCCCCCACCCCAATTTATATAACCCGCATAGATTTATATTAATTACACCCATAACTAATTAGTATAAATCGCAACTAAGGCCCACTTACTAGTCCCACACCTAACAAGTGTATTATAACAAGGGGTGAAAACCAATTATCTAAAATACTAACGTTCTTGAAATATTCAATAATATAATATTTTCTATTTGACATAATCAACAATTTATGATAACATTCTCAACAACACTAAATTCCCAATAAATGATTTTTAATCAAAATATGGGTAAATTAAGAAAACGTAATTATTATGATTTTTTCGAATCATTATTCATCGCAAGTTCCATAATAGCTATTTATTTTCTAGCACGAGTAATTTAATTAATTTAGAAATTTTTACATAAACATCCAAATTAAATTACTAAGGGCTCATCTACATGTATATGCCCACAATATCATCAACTAAGTAAATACAATCCAAATAAAAATAAAATTATAATTATTTGGTATTATTAATTATTTTCACAAAACATCCCCATAATTAATTTCTTCAAAATATTATGTTGTTTAATTTCTTTTAGAACACATGAATTTTAATGGAGGCTATAATCAAGACACATAATGAAAGAGTTGGCGCTTGAGTTCAATTAAGAAATAATATAATAAACACCCTTTTTAACCCAAATTAACCCTAAGCATGCAAGTAGGTGTGATTGAAACAATATGAAATCATGCACAAGATATTCAACACACAAAGTTTAAGGAAAAATCCCCCACAGGGGCAAAACCATTTGTATATCACTATAATTTGTAAAAGACGGTTTACAATCGGATTACAATGAAGTACAGGTTGACTAAGAATTACCCTCGGGTATCGGATTCTGTAGTCGCGGCTGGAATATCCCTTTCCAGTAGGGTTGGCGGCTGGAACTATCCCTGTCCAGTAGGGCTGCAATGAAGAGGAAGAAGCGGTCCACTTCACAAAGGGTTGAACAACATCAATGGTGTTCTTGGGTTACCAAACTTGATTCACATAGATATGGAAGATGTGTGAATCTAAAAACCTAGAATCATAGGACTCAATAGGTGAAGACTTTAGGGTTGATATGCTCTGATAATCGTGGGAAAGTCTTGGAAAAACCAATTCCCGTAGTGGGATTAAATAGGAGAACTTGAGCCCTAAAATTCGGAACATGATCTGAACACGATCTGTTTGGATTTATCCTCATCGGATCGGTCCGGCCTCTTTATGCGGATCGGTCCGGTGACATCGGATCGGTTCCTTTTTGAAGACGAATCCATCCGATTGGCATCGGATCGGTTCGGCATTTTGGCTTCATCGGTTCGCTATGGATCCGGGGTGTACTGGTCTCAACTCAGCAGGCGGATCGGTCCGGTCCCTTTAGCCGGATCGGTCCGGTGAACCGGATCGGTTCTTTTATCTGAGCCCGATCGGTCCGGTCAGGTCTGATTCCCAAATTCCTTCTTCTTTTGATCTTCGGATTTCGGATTTCGTTGAAGACGATGTGATCTTTTCAACCATCAATCTTGTAACGGCGTATGACATAACATATACATAAAGATGGACAAATTGTCCTTACAAATCTCCCCCTATGTCTATGCCGGCACAATCATAAAAAATCCGAATTATCAAGTATGAACAATGCCTATACAAATCTACCCTTCCATGAACCCAAAACTGAAAGAGGTACATATGACTAAGGCTGCATCGTTTGTTCTTCAATTCTTCAGGAATCTTCACGCTTTTCTCATCAGGGTGTGTATCATGGGATTATCAAGGATGTACCTACACACATGAGATAAAGCAAATACCAAGTGACGTATCGAGTTTGAAATGAGATAAACATAAGCACAATAAGATGATATAAGATGATATTCTCAGCATTTCAAAACTCCCTAATCAGATAATTCATTCTCCCCCTTTTTATGATGTCCCCAAATAGACAAATGAGAGAAATAAATCAAGCAATCAAGTACCGGGGTGACAGAAGGCATAAAATCACACCGTGAATGAACATAAAACATCCAAGTCGGTGATAGCGTAAAAGAATGGGTGTGATCAAAATTCGATAGGAAAATCAAAGCATACAAACATGACATATGCGCACGATGAATATTGGATATTCCTAACGAATGAACTCAAATGCTTCCTTTGGTGTAAAAGATTGGAAATATAAGACATTGACTATATCAAATCTACAAATCGAAGCTCAAAGTGATTTCTACACCAATAACGTCCAAAATGATTTTCATGCTTTTTCAGGACTTTCAAGGAAGTGCAAACCCGTTTTTCAATCTCCAACCAAACTCCCTCAGATTTATATTTTTAATAGAGGTATACTAAATTCTCAAACTTTGGAGAATTGATGGTGAAAACCTAAATGGCCCATATTTGGCATGAAATGCTTTTTATTGCCTTATCAATTTTTTCGGGCTCTTTTAACCTCTTAGGACCTCGGATATTAAAATTCCTCCATTTTTTAGGTCCTTTGTAACGGTAGCTTTTGCGCAAAGGATAAGAATCAACTTTCGCAGCCCCTCCCCGTTATGAAAATGTACACACAGTCTCACCAAAACGGTTTTAACATGCAATCCAATCTTGTCAAGTTTTATCGCATTTTATACATTATATAGACAGGATTGAGATGGAAACACTCAAGCCAACATGAGATTGACAAGTGCAACAATCAAATATAGCCGTGCATGTGTGCAATAAAGGATATAGGAGTCAAGCATGTAGGAAATATCACTAATTACATCTCAAGGACTCCAATCAATGTTAAGCACATGGATGAAATGATGTAGCCTCTCAAATCTCTATCAAACAGTCACATGGATATATGGAATGAAGTTGTGACTTGGCTATCTTAAATGCTCATCCATAAAAGGCAAATCTCTTTTTGAATTTTTCAAAACTTTTATCAAAATAAAATCTTTTTGTGTTTTTCTAAAAATTTTCTAAAAAGAGAATCTTTTTGTATTTTTCAAAGAATAATAAAAAATACATAAAAGCTGTACAACAAATCTATGGTACATATAAAACAGACTAGCAATAGGAAGCATATGATATGAACATGAAGAAGCATCCTATTCTAGACATAGACCAACCCCTCAGTCAACTGTGCAAATCCCCAAAGACTTCCTAAGACTCTCAAATCTAAGGGCATCTAAAGGTTTCATGAAAATATCGGCTAACTGACGGTCGGTAGGAACAAAACTCAGGGTTACGACCTTCTCCTCAACTAACTGACGTATAAAGTGCTCGCGTAACCTGATGTACTTTGTGCGCGAATGTTGGACAGGATTGCGGGATATGTGTATAGCGCTCGTGTTATCACAGGAAATGGTCATGGTGTCCTGTGAAATCCCATAATCCTCCAACATTTGTTTCATCCACATGAGTTGCGTGCAACAACTCCCGGCGGCGATGTACTCAGCCTCCGCAGTGGACAAAGAGATGGAGTTTTGCTTCTTGCTCATCCAAGAGACAAGAGTAGAGCCAAAGTAGAAGCACCCACCCGAAGTGCTCTTACATCCATCTACGTCCCCGGCCCAATCGGCATCCGAATAGGCGGACAAACGGTCATCGGTATCAAAGGAATACCAAATACCGTATGAGAGAGTCCCACTTACGTATTTGATAATACATTTTAGAGCGAGTAAGTGTGACTCTTTAGGAGACGCCTGATAACGCGCACAGACTCCAACACTAAAGGCAATGTCGGCACGACTAGCAGTCAAGTAGAGAAGACTGCCTATCATACTCCGATACAAGGTTTTCTCTACGTCCTTGCCTGAAGTGTCCTTACTAAGCTTGGTAGTGGTACTCATAGGTGTACGAGCATGCTTAGCGGAGTCTAAACCAAATTTCTTCACTAGGTCTCTAGCATACTTGGATTGGGAGATGAACATCCCATCCTCTAGCTGACGAACCTGGAGACCAAGGAAGAAAGTAAGCTCACCTACCATGCTCATCTCAAACTCACTTTTCATCTCCTCCTCAAAGTGGTGAGCATGCTGGGAGCATGTGGATCCAAAGACTATGTCGTCCACATAGACTTGGGCAACCAAGATAGCACTGTCATCTCTCCTGACGAACAACGTCATATCAACTCCCCCTCTCTTGAAGCCACGGGCTAAGAGATAGGAAGTAAGCCTCTCGTACCAAGCACGGGGTGCTTGCTTCAAACCATACAAGGCTTTCCTCAGATAGTAGACGTGATCAGGGTGCTTAGGGTCTTCAAACCCTTTTGGTTGTTCCACATAAACCTCCTCCTGTAGAATGCCGTTCATAAAGGCACTCTTGACATCCATCTGATATAACTTGAAGTGCAGATGACATGCGATGGCGAGTAGTAAACGAACGGACTCAAGCCTCGCAACAGGAGCAAATGTCTCCCCAAAGTCTACACCCTCTATCTGTGTGTAGCCTTGAGCGACCAACCTAGCCTTATTTCTGATTATGGTACCATATTCATCCATTTTGTTCTTGAAAATCCACCGGGTACCTATCACATTAGTCTCACTAGGTCGGGGAACTAATTCCCATACATTATTCTTTTTGAACTGAAGCAACTCATCCTGCATAGCAGATATCCAGTGTTCATCCTTGAGTGCTTCTTTATGGTTCTTGGGCTCGACTTTGGACGTGTAGCAAAGATGGCTAACAACGTTCTCTAGCTGAGCACGAGTCTTGACCCCTAGAGTGGGATCACCAACAATGGCTGAAGGATCATGACTCTTGCGAACCCAAGCATGTGTGTCCCCTAACACAGGAATAGGGTCCATAGAGTGTGGGAGAGGAATAGGAAAATCACTGTCAGACCAATCCTCATCCTCACACTGAAGGTTGGGATCAATAACCGTCGGAGGTTCGTCATCTTGCACAGTGACGTTTATTGATTCCATAACCTTAGAGCTCTTCAGGTTAAAAACCCGGTACGCTCTACTGTTCGATGAATATCCTAGCAATATTCCCTCGTCGCTCCGGGAGTCAAACTTTCCTAATTGCTCTCTATCCCGTAGAATGTAGCATTTACTCCCAAAAACACGGAAATATGCCAAGTTGGGTTTCTTGCCAGTCCACAATTCATAAGGCGTCTTAAGTGTGTGTGGACGAAGATAAACCCTATTCACCGTGTGGCATGCAGTAGACACTGCCTCTGCCCAAAATTTCCTAGAAACTTTACGACCTAGAAGCATAGATCTAGCCATCTCTTGGATCGTTCTATTCTTCCTCTCAACAATCCCATTTTGCTGAGGAGTTCTCACAGCAGAGAACTCATGTTTGATCCCAAGGCTATCACAGTACAAATCCACCTTTGCTTCCTTAAATTCAGTGCCGTTGTCACTACGTATTCTGTTAATAGTGACCCCGTGTTGATTTTGCAAGACACGACACTTGGTCGTTAAAAATTCTATAGCATCAGATTTCTCTCTTAAAAAACCTACAATAGAGTATCTAGAGAAATCGTCTACCATCACGAGAATGTATCTCTTACCACCTAGGCTCTCCGTGCGAGTAGGACCCATAAGATCCATGTGAATCAACTCAAGAGCACGGGAGGTGGTAATGGAATTCAACTTCCTATGAGGGCTACGGATTTGTTTTCCCAACTGACAGGGTCCACAAATCATGGAAGTTGGTTTTCCAAGAGATGGTAAGCCACGTACTAGGTCCTTTTTGACTAAACGAGATAAGTCTCTAACGTTCATATGACCTAGACGTTGGTGCCACAGATCCATAGGAGTGATCGTGGCGCTGTTGCAGACAAGTGAGGATTTGGGCTCAGTCCCATAACAATTATCCTCTATCCTCACCCCTTGCACTAAAAGTTTACCGGCTTGATTATAGACCTTACAAGCTTCCCGATCAAACTTTACTGCAAAGTCATCGTCGCACAGCTGGCTGATGCTGAGAAGGTTTACTTTCAAACCTTTGACGTACAAGACATTTTCTATCTTAGGAAGTCCTGGTAACTCAACTGTACCTCGTCCTACAATGCTAGACTTACTCCCATCTCCAAAGGTAACTCTCCCATCATCATAATCCTCAATCTGAGCAAAAAGGGAGATATCACCTGTCATGTGTCTGGAGCATCCACTGTCAAAATACCACTGAGAGGTATTATGTGCTTTGAGAGCAACATGGACAACAAGGGCCTTTTTCTCTTTCTTAGGAACCCAAGAGTAGGTACCTTTTTGTATTCCCTTGTTGTTGTTGGTTTTAGCCGGAATGCGGGGCGCATTCATTGATGGTAAGGTCATCCGTCGGAATTCCTCCATCAAACTCTGTGATGTGGCGGCTAGAAACTCAACTCGCTCTCTCAGACTGGCAAACTCATCAGTATGATGTGGAGGAGTAAAAGTACGTCGTGTCCGACCCAAACTATAGCAAACATCCCTAAGGTGTCCATTTATTTTGCAATGGGAGCAAAAGGGCACAGTATTAGGAGGACCTTGGTTTGCTTTTCTTGGTCGAACTCTCCTTCTTGGTTTTTGACGACGGCCATAAGGAGTTGTAGTAAACTCAGGAATTGGTCCCGGTGTAATTTAAGACGTGGAGGCACCATCAAAACCTATTCCTTGCCTATCACCAAAACCTAAAGCGGGACCGAGGAGCATCTTTCCCATCTTCCCAGAGCTGTCCTCGATTTGTACCTTGACTTTCCTAGCTCTCTCAAGGTCATGAGTAAGCTGGGCAACAAGGGCTTCAAGTTTCTTCCGAGTCTCCAAGGAGGAATGGAGCTCATTCGTAAGCCTAGCCACTTGTTTAGTCAAGTCCGCTTTCTCTTTCTCAAAACTTCTCTTTCTCTCTTTAAGCAAATTCTCTTTACTAACCCAGGCAGACTCTCTCTCTCTCATGGCGGTGCAGGTGGAGGACTCTCTCTCTCTCGCCTCTTCTAACTCTTCTTCTAACGCGGTGACCCTAAGAACTAATGCCTTGTTACGTTTTTTAGTTTTGAAAGACTCATTATATAACTCGGCGTAGGCGCGTTGAAGGTTACTCTCGTCCTCACTACCTTCCTCCTCTCCCTCTCCCTCACACTCTTCGCTCTCGCTGTCGAGGTGTCCCTGTGAAGTAGCGTCCTCATCGTCGTGAGATGCACTAGGAGTACTCACATGACTAGCCATGAACGCGGTGAAGTTACGCTCATACGGTGACTCATCTCCCGAGTCCACCGACTCGACCTCACTATCGTCACTAAGGGTAGCATTTAGGACAGCTTTACCCTTTTCCCTATTCAGACGAGTGGCACACTCAAACGCTCTGTGTCCCTTACCGTCGCACTCAAAACACCTCTCACTGTCTTTAGGGGGTTCTTTGAAATCTTTCCTTTCAAGCTTATTTTTCTGAAAATTCTTTTTATCTTTGAAATTCCCATTTTTCTTAAATTTCAGAATTTTCTTGAAGTTTTTAGCAAATAAGGCCAAATCATCTATGTCAAACTCACAATCAGAATCAGAAGTTTCTATCTTTCTAGATGACTCGACTCTCTTTCTTGCCGACCCCTCACTTTTTCTCTCTTGGGCTTTAAGGGCAATTCCCTTATCTTTTGGCTTGGCAGATTTAGGAAACATGTCTATTTCATAAGTTTGTAAATCTCCTACCAGTTCTTCCAATTTTAGTGTATTTATATTACCCAAGGAATTTAGCACAGTGACTTTAGGTATAAAACGCTTAGGAAGGGAACGAAGAATCTTTTTAACCACTCTAGCATTCGGAATATGTTCACCAAGATTATAGCTAGTATTAACAATGTCACAAAGCCTAGCATAAAATTCATCAAAACATTCATTTTCATGCATGGTGATGGTTTCAAATTGAGTTGTTAAATTTTGCAATTTTGACTCTTTAACAGCATTTGTTCCTTCATGGGTAAGTTGCAAAATATCCCATGCCTCCTTTGACGTGGTGCACGTCATTATGCGTTTGAACTCATCAGGTGTGACAGACCCAGAAATAGCACTTAGACCCTTAGAATTAAAAGAAGACCATTTAAATTCTTCATCAGTCCAAGAAATGTCAGGTTTCAAGTTGGTCACATTATCAAGAGTCACGGTGGGAGGAGTCCACCCTCGTTCAACCAAAATCCAGACACGTTCATCAATGGCTTTTAAAGCCGACCTCATACGGGCTTTCCAATAAGCATAATTTGACCCGTCAAAAATAGGCATTTTATAATATGACTTCTCCATATGAACACGCTCTTTTCAAAAATCAATTTATTTCAAAAATTGATATCTTTAGAAAATTTTTTGCGGAAGTAAGGAATACGCGATAGAATGGCGTAACCTACTCTGATACCAATTTGAAAGAGTTGGCGCTTGCGTTCAATTAAGAAATAATATAATAAACACCCTTTTAAACCCAAATTAACCCTAAGCATGCAACTAGGTGTGATTGAAACAATATGAAATCATGCACAAGATATTCAACACACAAAGTTTAAGGAAAAATCCCCCACAGGGGCAAAACCATTTGTATATCACTATAATTTGTAAAAGACGGTTTACAATCGGATTACAATGAAATACAGGTTGACTAAGAATTACCCTCGGGTATCCGATTCTGTAGTCGCGGCTGGAATATCCCTTTCCAGTAGGGTTGGCGGCTGGAACTATCCCTGTCCAGTAGGGCTGCAATGAAGAGGAAGAAGCGGTCCACTTCACAAAGGGTTGAACAACATCAATTGTGTTCTTGGGTTACCAAACTTGATTCACATAGATATGGAAGATGTGTGAATCTAAAAACCTAGAATCATAGGACTCAATAGGTGAAGACTTTAGGGTTGATATGCTCTGATAATCGTGGGAAAGTCTTGGAAAAACCAATTCCCGTAGTGGGATTAAATAGGAGAACTTGAGCCCTAAAATTCGGAACATGATCTGAACACGATCTGTTTGGATTTATCCTCGTCGGATCGGTCCGGCCTCTTTAGGCGGATCGGTCCGGTCACATCGGATCGGTTCCTTTTTGAAGACGGATCCATCCGGTTGGCATCGGATCGGTTCGGCATTTTGGCTTCATCGGTTCGCTATGGATCCGGGGTGTACTGGTCTCAACTCAGCAGGAGGATCGGTCCAGTCCCTTTAGCCGAATCGGTTCGGTGAACCGGATCGGTTCTTTTATCTGAGCTGGATCGGTCCGGTCAGGTTTGATTCCCAAATTCCTTCTTCTTTTGATCTTCGGATTTCGGATTTCGTTGAAGACGATGTGATCTTTTCAACCATCAATCTTGTAACGGTGTGTGACATAACATATACATAAAGATGGACAAATTGTCCTTACACATAACACTAAAGGAAAAGAATAGGATAGACATTCCTGATTTTTAGATGTTGAAATTGACGAGAGATTCGGGTTCTACCCAAAAAATTGATCGAAAAACTCTTTTGAACCACCTTGAAACATTTCTGTTTTGACCCCCAAAATAAAGCTTGAAAATCTATTTTAATGGAAGTTTGGGTTTTGGAGGTGGAAGATGATGAGAAAAATAGCTGCTAAGGGTTTGTAAGAGATGTGTGTCAGAAGTCTAGTCCCGAGCTTCCTTTTTATAGAACAGTTAGGGGGTTAAAAATATAATTAAATTTCTTTATTTCATCAAAATGATGAACTGTTGCGCACAGATTCTGGGACCATCGATCGATCGATCATGCCAAATATCTGGCAGTTTCCCTTAAAAATGCCATAAGGCAAAATACTAAAAATTCATTTTAAATCCGATTTCAATTCCGGTTGAAGTTCTATTCTTCTAAACTCATAATTAACATATTTAAACAATAAAATTTATAAAATTCAAAAACGTATTTTTCTCGAATTTTCCAATTTTTTTTATTTAAAAATACTGATTTAAAAATCCGAGTTGTTACATACTTCCTCACTAATAAGAAATTTCATCCTCGAAATTTGACGAAAACCCCAAACGTATAAAAATAAGGCTCACATATGCCTACCCATAAAGTCCCACAATTGGAAACCCATACGCCTAATCCTAGTCACACAAAATCACACGGTCGAAAATATATTGCATATCACCTATATATATATACATAAATATGAAAATAACGGCGTACCACGTGCTCTCGCGAATCATCACCCGATTAAATCTCCAAAATTCATTTAAACCCCAAGGTCCTCAAATTTCTTCATATCATAAAAATCGATACTTACAATAACCAACAATTTTCTCTAACAATACCCAAAATAACTCTCATCTTCCAAATCACCTCCAAAGATATTCACATAGAGATTACTAATTCTAACTTCAATTATCACAATCATCATAAAACTCCAAGTTATCCAAATGCTAACATATCCTTCTCATCGATATTCCTATTTCCACACTTTTCTAACACGTTTGCTAGGATCACAATTTTAAGAAAGTACGAATCAATAAAGGGAATCAAAGATCAGTAATGCGGAAGATGAACGGACTCATAACCTACGAGACCTAAGACCATGCTCTGATACCATCTGTAACACCCCGCTAAATTCTGGCGTCGGCCGCCACCAAAATTATGCCGGGTGTTAATAAATTAAATATCATCCTTAGCATGCGACAAATGTGAGACATATTAATTTTAATCCACAAGATGAATATTTTAAATCAATCCCAAATATTATGAACATCCAACTAATTTATCACCAAAGTGCAATATAAAGTTTATCGCATGAAATCTCTAAGTCTCTCAATTATTACAATAAATCAAACCAAACTAAAATCTTAAGACAACTTTGAAACCGAATGGCCCAATAGAAATCCAAATATTGTCTCATAATAAATACGACTGAATAGGAGAAGAAATAAACTACTAAGCAATTATATGGCTCAAGCTGCACTTTCGAAGGATCTACAATGTGACAACCCGCAGTCCGAAATAAGGGGTGGCCAGCCCGATACTCCAACATAACAGAAATCATGGATGGAAATCATTCTCAGCATCGCAACAGTAAAATGAGTATACGGGAAAACCACCCAATAATTCAGAAAACGGGTTGCCAAAAATATTTAATTTGATTAAAAGATTAAGTTAAGAAAATAATTTAAACAACCCATTCTAAAAGATAGTGGAATTCCAAGATAACATATATAACACCTCCAAAACTAATATACAAGGAGAGGACCGAATATGCTGTCGGTCCACATCTACATACAATGTTTTACAACAATTTAATATGTTACATAATACAGTCATTAAGCAATTACAAAGTTTGGGCCACACGCCCGAGTGAAAGACACGATCATATCTGGAATACAAAAATATGAGGGCGTCTAACAAAACATCATGTAATATCCGCAAAATCATACAGCTCCGCAAAAGCAAAGGAGCAGGAAAATCAACACGGGCGCCCTTGCGGCGGAGCACCTGAGCGGATATAATAACATATACAACATGGAAAATGAACGGGTCAGGGCCCGGTTTTTATATGATTCCCAGACGAATAAGAAGCATGATAGATATGAACAGTTAATCATGAATGATGAAGATGAAAATCTAACAACCTAATCATGAAGCATGAATGAAGCAGTTTAAATGATGTGTCTTTTATTAAATTATGCAGGAGAATGTAATTAGACATCATAAATTTAAAAGCCTCCATCATTATTTACCACTTTATTCCATTTTCCAATCCTTAATAGGAATATAATACCATCATTATTTCTCATTTCTTTTCAATTCTTATTCCTTAGCAGGAATATAATTACCATCATACTTTTTGGTGGCAATATACATATCTCAAGTCCCACTTGAATTTAGAAAGGTTATATTCTTATACATATAACGATTATAAGACCGCCCCTCCGAGTTTCCCCACTGGGCGCGCCCCTAAATGACTATTATCTTCCAGGGGCCTATCAAATAAGGAAGCCTGGGCACCTAACGCATGTCGGGAAGTGGACATATGCCGGCGAGTGAGTCATAACCACACACGGAATTACCTCACTAGCGCAGAATAAAACATATAATAAACCCGCATATGGCCGAGGACTATAGCCTCCCTGCGTTCACTAGTCAGGGGACATCACCTCATGCGCGAGCTTCCCTTATGATAGCATTTAGAGAGGTGTGTTTAAGTAAATTAACATTTACCTTTTTAATTCACTTTTTCCTTTCCATTAATCATATTTGTTTCATTATATTTGAAACCATAATCATTGAATATTCTTATTAATATTCATCACGTTTTAAGTCCCGAGTTATTCTCTAAGTGATCACAATGATTTTCCAAGTCCCAAGGTTTTATATACCTCAAATGAGCCCCGAAAGTCTCCAAGTATCGGCTTTTAACTCGAACTTCCTATAAATTCACAAAATGAAAAGTAATGCCTAAACATCACTTTTTGTACCCATGGAATGAACCCAACCAAACCAATCTCATTTATTGCTACCAAATGATCATAAATGCTTCCAACAACATTAATCTACACCAATAAATATCCAAATCTCTTCCAAAGATTTCAAAGCCCATAAATCCAATAAAAACCCTAACTTTCTTAAACCATAATTAACCCACAACTATCAACACTAATTATTCAACTTAAACCATATAATAGCAAGTAGAAAACTTGCCTCAAGCTTGAAAATTCAGATTTGATGAAGAATAGTGCAAGATCAAGTTCCAAATTCTTCAATCTCTCTCTTTCTCTCCAAAGTTCTCTTCCTCTCTCTAACTCTCTAGGTTAACAAATGGGGCTTAAGAGAAATAAAAGGCTTAACAAGACTAAAACGTGGCATTAGTCTAAAATCCCCCAACTTAAGTGGTTAATACCACAATAAAATGATTTCCAATACGCAATATACCAAAACCAGTCAAAAGTGTCCAAAACATCAAAATACAATATGGCACACATTTTGACTATCTCGCACCTCCCGAAACTAACTGCACCCTCCAAATTATCATTTGGAAATTTTATAACTCATTTTAAGTTCCGGTTTCATTTTAAACCATATTGTCATTTTAATTCTTGTGACACAACAAAACACCACATATCGATATTCACCCACACATAAGGTAAATATGCAACATTTTAGTAAATATTAACTTTTCTTCATTAAATTAATACTTACTCCACAATTCAACATTTAATATATAATTACTTCACATAGTAAATAAATATAAAATAAGCTCTCAAAAGTGAGGGTTGTTACATACTCCCCCCCCCCCCCCCTTATGAGGGAATTTTGCCCCCAAAATTCAAGCGTACCTTGGATAAAGAGATGCGGATACTTTTCCCGCATATCATCCTCGCGTTCCCATGTTGATTGCCTAGCATTGTGATGACTCCATTTGACTCGCACCAAGGGAACCACTCGAGACCTCTACCTACGCTCCCCATGCTCTAGAATAGCAACCGATTGTTCTTCATATGAAACATCGGGATACAAGTCAATATCCTCAAAAGGAATATGCCAAAGGGAACCTTCACACCTTTTATACTTCTTCAAGGAGGAAACATGGAACACATCATGAATTTGTTGCAAAGGTTCCGGTAGGGCAAGTTGATACACCACTGGACCCACCTTAGCAATCACGGGAAAAGGTCCAACAAAACGCGGCGAAAGCTTCCCTTTCTTTCCGAAATGATTGATACCTTTTATAGGTGACACTCGCACCAAGACTTGGTCCCCAATCTCCAACTCCATGTGTCTCCTACCTGCACCGGCATAGCTCTTTTGTCGATCTTGGGCTATCCGAATGCGATTCTGAATGAGTTCAATTTTAGAAGAAGTATCTTGGATCATTTCAGGTCCAAGGAATTTATTATCCCCCATTTCCAACCAACATGTGGGAGATCTACAAGGCCTACCATACAAGGCTTCATAGGGCGCCATTCCAATAGTAAATTGGTACGAGTTGTTATAAGCAAACTCGACCAAAGGAAGATATTGTTCTCAACCGCCTTTGAAATCAAGCATACACATACGAAGCATATCCTCCAACATTTGGTTTACTCGTTCAGTCTGGCCATCTGTTTGAGGATGATAAGAAGTGCTTAACTTCAATTCAGTTCCCATAGCCTCTTGGAAACTTCGCCAAAAGTGGGAAACGAAAATCTTATCTCGGTCGGAAACGATATTTAAAGGCACCCCATGGAGTCTGACAATCTTCACGATGAATAATCAGGCGTAGCGAGTAGTGTCATAATCGGTATGCACGGGTAGGAAATGTGCCGACTTAGTCAAGCGGTCGATAATCACCCAAATTGAATCACATCCGCTTTGTGACCTTGGCAAGCCTATAATAAAGTCCATCGATATGCTCTCCCATTTCCATACCGAAATCTCCAACGGTTGTAACAAACCTGTCTGTCGCTGATGATCTATCTTGACCAACTGACAAGTAGTGCATTGAGATACAAACTCAGAAATATCCCGCTTCATTCCTGGCCACTAATACCGGCGGCGCATGTCTTGGTACATTTTGTCGTTACCCGGATGCACTGCAAATTTGGAACCGTGAGATTCTGCCATCACCGCACGTCTCAAATCCCCCTCCTTCGGGACAATGAGTCTTCCATGGAAGCGTAGTCCACCCTCTGAACTTATCGAGTAAGATTCCGCTCCCTCAGACAGTAATCGGCGTATGTGGTCTTGACAACCCTTATCCCTTCCTTGGGCCTCTACGACCCTTTCCACAATTGTAGGAGTAACGATCATTACTGACATGAATTCTCTTTCCACCTCATCCACCTGACCAAGCTCTTTCCATTTAGCTTTCCATACATCAGCTAACTCTCCCTCGAGCTTTCTACTCAAGGCATCCGCCACAATGTTCGCCTTGCCTGGATGATAATGAATATCAAATTGATAATCTTTTACGAACTCCAACCACCGGCGCTGTCACATATTCAAATCTTTCTGTGAAAATAAATATTGCAGCGACTTATGGTCCGTGAAAAGACTGAATTTCTCCCGTAGGAGATAATGCCTCTAAATCTTCAAGGCAAAGACAACTGCGGCCAGTTCTAAGTCATGCACTGAATAGTTTCTTTCATGGGGCTTTAGCTTTCGAGAATCATATGCAATAGCCCATCGCTCTTGCTGAAGCACACCTCGTAATCCTTGTAGAGATGCATCGGTGAAGACTAGATATTCCAATCCCGGCTGTGGCAAAGCGAGGACTGGAGCCGAAGTCAATCTATCTTTGAGCTCATCAAATGCAGCCTGACAAGAGTTATCCCAAACAAATCTCACCCCTTTCCGGGTCAAATTTATCAAAGGGCTAGCGATTTTAGAGAAACCTTTGATAAATCGACGGTAATAACCCGCCAAACCCAGAAAACTATGAATTTAGGTAGGTGTCGTGGGCTGACCCCACTCCCTCACCGCAACTACCTTGCTCGGATCCACCGATAAACCCTGCGAAGTCACAATATGACCCATAAATTGTACCTCCTGTAACCAAAAGCCACACTTCTCGAACTTAGCATACAATTGGTGATCCCTCAACCTTTCTAGGACCAACCTCAAATGAATAGCATGATCAGATTCTGTTCGAGAATAGACTAGGATGTCATCGATGAATACAATAACAAATTGGTTCAGGAAGTCCTGAAATACCCTATTCACGAGATCCATAAATACGGCGAGGGCATTGGTTAGCCCAAAGGGCATAACCAAAAATTCATAAGACCCATATCTTGTCAGAAAAGCGGTCTTGGATACATCCTGCTCCCGTATCCTCAACTGGTGATACCCCGTCCTCAAATCAATTTTAGAGAAGTATGACGCTCCCCTAAGTTGATCAAATAAATCATCGATACGAGGCAAAGGGTATTTATTCTGGATGGTGACCTTATTCAATTCTCTATAGTCAACACATAACCGGAGAGAACCGTCCTTTTTCTTTACAAACAACACCGGAGCACCCCATGGCGACGTACTACGCCTACTGAATCCCTGCTCCAACAACTGTTGAATTTGATCTCTTAACTCCCTCATTTCAACAGGAGCCATACGATACGAAGCTCTCGCAATCGGTCGAGTTCCCGGTGCTAAATCAATCACAAACTCAATCTCCCGACTCGGAGGTAAACTCGGTATTTCTCGGAAAACATACTCAAAATCTTTAACAACCGGAATATAATCCAAGGGAACAACTACATCCCGAGAAGTCTCTTCCTCAATACAATACAAATAAGTACTAGTACCTCCCTCTAAATGAGGCATAACCACCAAGAACATTTCTTGTCCCGGAGCGGCGAAGACTATATGCTTCCCATAACAATTAACTATAGCATGATACTTGACAAGTCAATCCATGCCCAAAATCACATCATACCCGACCATGTCTAGGATGAGAAAATCGGCCTCAAAGCACAAATTACCAAGAGTAATCCCTATATGTTTACAAACAAGGAAAATGAGTGAACCATCACCCATAGAGGACTCAACGCTAGTGAAAGTGCTCTCTGTAGATTTTATCAACTCTGTAGACTGAGCAAAACTTTTAGAAATAAATGAATGTGTCGCACCCGTATCAAACAAAACGCGACCCATATGTCCCTGAATAAGGAACTTACCCTCCCTGGCTGGCGGTGCCGGCGGAGCCGGGGGAAGCATAGCATCCTGGATATGATAAACTCTCCCATACTGTAGTTGACCCTGCTGCGGTGGGACAACCTGATTTGGTGTCTGTGGCGGAAACTGAACATAAGGCTGCTGAGGGACTCTAGGAGGCTGTCCCCCAATCAAATGAGGACACTCCTTCTTATAATGACCCGCATCCCCACATTGGAAACACTTTCCCATCATATTTTCCGAAACACGGCCCCGATTATTTCTAAACTGGTTAACACCTTGGCCCTGATGGCCTCTACCTCCTTAGCCACCCGACCTGTTTGTTGATGTTGCGAGGCACCCTGACCGTGCCGATTATTATTACCACCCGAATTGAACCCACCAAAACGTTATCTTTTTTACACGTTCCCCTGCTGGGGATCCCTTTCTCTCTGCTTGTTACCCAAAGATTGGGAAGAAGGAAATGCTCCTCCTCCATTCCCACTACCTCCAGGCTTTCCCTCTTGTCCCACTACGGTAGCTTTCTTGCCACTCTGCATGTACAACCGATGCTCTTGGCAATGGAGCAATGCCTCATTCATCACCTCTCCAAAAGTTTGCAAGGTTGGATTACCCAGAAAATGTTGCCGGATTCTCCAATTCAAACCTCCCATAAACTTTGAAACTTTCCTCTCTTCCAGAGTTACCTCATCCGGTACAAAACTTGCCAACTGGGTGAACTCCTCTTCGTATTCGGCAACAGACCGCTCTCCCTGTACCAGATCCTGAAGTCTCCTTCTCATCTCCCTTTGAACCGCGGGAGGAAAATACTTTTGGTCAAACAAGACCCAGAAATACGTAATCGACATAGTATCCCTCTGTTCTGGTGTAGTCATCGACTCCCACCAATGCAATGCGGCCCCAACAAGCTTAAAAGTAGCAAGGACTTGTTTCTTCTCCTCACTACAATCCACCATTCGTAAATGGCGTTGCATGTCTTTCTTCCATTGATTTGCTCGAACAACATCAGAACCTCCATCAAATTTCGGGGGATGGCCCTTTAAAAAGGACTCCCTAACTCTTTCCCACGAAGAAGGTCCCGTAGGAGCTTGGGCATCCTGTGCTCACTGTTGAGCTTGTGGCATTTGTTGTCATGGCAGCATTGATAGCTTGGGCCACAATGTTTGCTACATCAGCAGCATTAAAAGTTCCTTGTGGCGGCGGTGGAGGACCAACATCCTCTTCTACAACTCTATTGCGTCTCGTTGGGGGACCTCTCTTAGGTGGCATCTAAGATGGAGGAACAATAGAGTTAGAATACTATTAAAAACAATCTATATTGCAGAAGATCGTAAATATAAGAAACAAAATAGTCCTAACATTAGGCTCTATATCAAAGAACGCTACGGTAGAACGTGACAAGTCTGCATAGATCCTAAAGACTCTAGAACCTGATGCTCTGATACCATCTGTGACAACCCGCAGTCCGAAATAAGGGGTGGCCAACCCGATACTCCAACATAACGGAAATCATGGATGGAAATCATTCTCAGCTTCGCAACAGTAAAATGAGTATACGGGAAAACCACCCAATAATTCAGAAAATGGGTTGCCAAAAATATTTAATTTGATTAAAAGATTAAATTAAGAAAATAATTTAAACAACCCATTCTAAAAGATAGTGGAATCCAAGATAACATATATAACACCTCCATAACGAATATACAAGGAGAGGACCGAATATGTTGTCGATCCACAGCTACATACAATGTTTTACAACAATGTAATATGTTACATAATACAGTCATTAAGCAATTACAAAGTTTGGGCCACACGCCCGAGTGAAAGACTCGATCATATCTAGAATACAAAAATATGAGGGCGTCTAACAAAACATCCTGTAATATCCGCAAAATCATACAGCTCTGCAAAAGCAAAGGAGTAGGAAAATCAACACGGGCGCCCTTGCACTGGAGCACCTGAGCGGATACAATAACATATACAACATGGAAAATGAACGGGTCAGGGCCCGGTTTTTATATGATTCCCAGACGAATAAGAAGCATGATAGATATGAACAGTTAATCATGAATGATGAAGATGAAAATCTAACAACCTAATCATGAAGCATGAGTGAAGCAGTTTAAATGATGTGTCTTTTATTAAATTATGCAGGAGAATGTAATTAGACATCATAAATTTAAAAGCCTCCATCATTATTTACCACTTTATTCCAATTTCCATTCCTTAACAGGAATATAATACCATCATTATTTCTCATTTCTTTTCAATTCTTATTCCTTAGCAGGAATATAATTACCATCATACTTTTTGGTGGCAATATACATATCTCAAGTCCCACTTGAATTTATAAAGTTTATATTCTTATACATATAACGATTCTAAGACCTCCCCTCCGAGTTTCCCCACTGGGCGAGCCTCTAAATGACTATCATCTTCCAGGGGCCTATCAAACAAGGCAGCATGGGCACCTAACGCACGTCGGGAAGTGGCCATATGCCTGCGAGTGAGTCATAACCACACCCGGAATTACCTCACTAGCGCAGAATAAAACATATAATAAACTCGCCTATGGCCGAGGACTATAGTCTCCCTGCGTTCACTAGTCAAGGGGACATCACCTCATGCGCGAGCTTCCCTTATGATAGCATTTAGAGAGGTGTGTTTAAGTAAATTAAAATTTACCTTATTAATTCACATTTTCCTTTCCATTAATCATATTTGTTTCATTATATCTGAAACCATAATCATTGAATATTCTTATTAATATTCATCACGTTTTAAGTCCTGAGTTATTCTCTAAGTGATCAGAACGATTTTCCAAGTCCCAAGGTTTTATATACCTCAAATGAGCCCCTAAACTCTCCAAGTATGGGCTTTTAACTAGAACTTCCTATAAATTTATAAAATGAAAAGTAATACCTAAACATCACTTTTTGTACCCATGGAATGAACCCCGAGTGAACCCATTCAACTCTAGGGTGGCGACCAAACTCAACTAAGACTCTAAGACTCCAAGTTTACTTCATTCAAGAAGTTTCCTAGGTCCTAAGCCTAAAGAAAAAGAATAAAAATTGAGTTAAAAAAAAATCAACTCAAAACTGCAGGGACCGAATCGATTCGTACTAGGGCCGAATCGATTCGCCCTATCGAATCGATTCACCTTGAAAAGAGAATCGATTTGTGTGCCAAACCCAACTTTCTATAAATGTCGAATCAATTCGGCCATCAAACCGAATCGATTCGGTTCTTAGACCTGGGAAACTACCCCTAAGCGAATCCATTCGCCCCAGGGGCCGAATCGATTTGCCCTTGCGAATTTGACAAGTTTGGCTATGGAGTCTTGGACTCCAAAAATTATCCCAAACTCAAATCCAACCAAACCAATCTCATTTATTGCTACCGAATGATCATAAATTCTTCCAACAACATTAATCTACACCAATAAATATCCAAATCTCTTCCAAAGATTTCGAAGCCCATAAATCCAATAAAAACCCTAACTTTCTAAACCATAATTAACCCACAACTATCAACACTAATTATTCAACTTAAACCATATAATAGCAAGTAGAAAACTTGTCTCAAGCTTGGAAATTCAGATTTGATGAAGAAGAGTGCAAGATCAAGCTCCAAATTCTTCAATCTCTCTCTTTCTCTCCAAAGTTCTCTTCCTCTCTCTAACTCTCTAGGTTAACAAATGGGGCTTAAGAGAAATAAAAGGCTTAACAAGACTAAAACGTGGCATTAGTCTAAAATCCCCCAACTTAAGTGGTTAATACCACAATAAAATGATTTCCAATATGCAATATACCAAAACCAGTCAAAAGTGCCCAAAACATCAAAATACAATATGGCACACATTTTGACAATCTCGCACCTTCCGGAACTAACTGCACACTCCAAATTATCATTTGGAAATTTTATAACTCATTTTAAGTTCCGATTTCATTTTAAACCATAATGTCATTTTAATTCTTATGACACAATAAAACACCACACGGCGATATTCACCCACACATAAGGTAAATATGCAACATTTTAGTAAATATTAACTTTTCTTCATTAAATTAATACTTACTCCACAATTCAACATTTTATATATAATTACTTCACGTAGTAAATAAATATAAAATAGGCTCTCAAAAGTTAGGGTTGTTACATCCAATAATTTCTATGTAGCTACTTCAATTAAATCACTGAAAATATTAGTCAACGCATTTGTCAGAACCAAAGCCCTGAGCATGAATACCGGCTACTCCTTTCAAATAGGGTCCTTGAACCCAGACAATAGTGATATACATATCGACCATAACAATAGAATATTTTAAAAGAAAGTCTATAATCTTTAACAATAAATTTCTAAGTACCCGCAAGGTTTAAATGAGTCACACCAATATTATTTTAAATTAACGCAACTCCCACGATGTTAATGTGTTTCATTTAACCAGGATAAATTGGTCTCACTTTGTTATTAGGTATAACGGTCCACCCGCCACGGGTGATTTACACCAAAATCACATTAATATTACCAACACATCCCCTTGTCAAGTCCGTCGCCTGATCCGTTTTTGTACTGCGACCATCGCGATATGGCAAGGTTCCACACACACACACACACACACATCCCCTTGTCAAGTCCGCCGTCTGATCCATTTTTATCCTGCGATCCTCGCAATATGACAAGGTTCCACACACGACACGACATAAATCGTACTCTGACCCGGTTAAACTGTCGGCCCTAGACACATTATGTCACCAACAATTTTAATACCAGTTTTAGTCTTGCAGTATTAATTTCCCAAAATTTCTCATACTAGTTATTCACATAAATTTTCCCCACCCTAAAAAGTGATGTAAAAATCCTCAAAATATTATTTAGTCCCAATTAAAAGTTCACAAAACACAATTTCATCCCATCATTAATAAATGATGATTATAACAATTTTATTTCACCTAGATATCAATCCTAGGTTATCACAACAACGATAAATATAGAGAATTTCCCCCCACCCCAATTTATATAACCCGCATAGATTTATATTAATTACTCTCATACCTAATTAGTATAAATCGCAACTAAGGCCCACTTACTAGTCTCATACCTAACAAGTGTACTATAACAAGGGGTGAAAACCAATTATCTAAAATACTAACGTTCTCGAAATATTCAATACTATAATATTTCCTATTTGACATAATCGACAATTTATGATAATATTCTCAACAGCACTAAATTCCCAATAAATGATTTTTAATCAAAATATGGGGAAATTAAGAAAACATAATTATTATGATTTTTCTGAATCATTATTAATCACAAGTTCCATAATAGCTATTTATTTTCTAGCACAAGTGATTTAATTAATTTATGATTTTTTACATAAACATCCAAATTAAATTACTAAGGGCTCATCTACATGTATATTCCCACAATATCACCAACTAAGTAAAGACAATCCAAATAACAACAAAATTATAATTATTTGGTATTATTAATTATTTTCACAAAACAACCCCATAATTAATTTCTTCAAAATATTATGTTCTTTAATTTATTTTAGAACACATGAGTTTTAATGGAGGCTATAATCAAGACACATAACACTAAAGGAAAAGAATATGATAGACATGCCTAATTTTTAGATGTTGAAATTGATGAGAAATTCGGGCTCGAAAAATTGATCGAAAAACTCTCTTGGACCACTTTGAAATATTTCTGTTTTGACCCCCAAAATAAAGCTTGAAAATCTATTTTAATGGAAGTTTGGGTTTTGGAGGTGGAAGATGATGAGAAAAATAGGGGGTTTGATGCTAAGGTTTTGTAAGAGACGTGTGTTAGAAGTCTAGTCCTGAGCTTCCTTTATATAGGAAAGTTTGGGGGTTAAAAATATAATTAAATTTCTTTATTTCGTCAATATGACGAACTGTTGCACACAGATTCTGGGACCATCGATCGATCGATCATGCAAAATATCTGGCAGTTTCCCTTAAAAATGCAATAAGGCAAAATATTAAAAATTCGTTTTAAATCCGATTTTAATTCCGCTTGAAGTTCTATTCTTCTAAAATCATAATCAACATATTTAACCAATAAAATTTATAAAATTGAAAATTTTGTTTTTCTCGAATTTTTCAATTTTTTTATTTAAAAATACTCATTTAAAAATCTGGGTTGTTACATACTTCCCCACTAACAAGAAATTTCGTCCTCGAAATTCGACGAAAACCCCAATCGCATAAAAATAAGGCTCACATATGCCTACCCGTAAAGTCCCACAATTGGAAACCCATACGACCAATCCTAGTCACACAAAATCACACGGTCGAAAATATAGTGCATATCACCTATATATATATACAGAACTATGAAAATAACGGCATACCACGCGCTCTCGCGAATCATCACCTGATTAAATCTCCAAAATTCTTTTAAACCCCAAGGTTCCTAATTTCTTCATATCACAAAAATCGATACTTACAACAACCAACAATTTGCTCTAACAATACCCAAAATAACTCTCATCTTCCAAATCACCTCTAAAGATATTCACATAGAGATTACTAATTCTAACATCAATTATCACAATCATCACGTAACTCCAAGTTATCCGAATGCTAACGTATCTGTGGATGCAATTATTATGCAACACAAATAAATAAGAGAGAAGCAATTATCAAGAAAAGAATAAGGAATATAAGATGCCAATCACACAACAAAGGATGTACGTGGTTCAGCAAAGATGTGCCTACGTCCACGGTGGTGCAGTCGATATTATTTCTATATACTCCGGAGAGTGATTACAGAGAATACAACTTGTCCTTTTGCCCCGGACCTAGGGTTTAATATATACATGTGCATGTAGGTAAGTGGAGGTGATGGGTTTCTCCACGTTTTCCATCTCCGGTATAACTTCCAATTATGGAAACGTGGGGGAGACCGGATCAATATAAGAGATGAGGGCTCCGGACTTTGGGCCGCCGGGACTGTGCTACTCGTCCGGGCCCATGGTTCTAAATTTCGGGTACCCACAATTGCCCCTAAATTTGTTGGGCCATGTTTATGGGTTCAATGGATTTAAATGGTCAGCCATTATGGCTGATTTGCGATTCTTCGAAAACTGTGAAGTTGATTTGGCGGCACCCGCTTCGCTTATTGTGCGCTATGATTAGAATTGAAGGCTTGTTGGGATAGCCACTTTTTCTTCCGTCGCTTCAGTCCTTCCAGTACTCTTCTTTCTTCTGAGAACTCTAGCGCCTCGTATCTTCTTCTCTCAATCTCCATTTCCATTGTTTTTTAGTTGTCTGAGCTCGTGCTTCTTCATCACTTGAGCCGATCTTCTATTTTATAAGTTTCTCGTGCCCTTTCTTTGCACTTTCTCTTTGGTTTGTAATGGCGAAGATTGGAAATAGGTCAATCTCTGAATTTAGGAAGTTCTACAACATCCCTGAGTGGGTAGATATTGAGTGTTGCGCCTCCCCTCCTAGGAACGTTAGGGATATAGAGGATGCCCATTGGATCCATGTTTTGTTGCTTTCCCAGGGGGGACTTACTTTTCCCCCTAATGATCAATTTTTGCATTTCTTTGGCTATTTCAATATTGTTCCTGCACAATGCTCTCCCAATGTGTGGAAAATAGTAAATGGCGTCCATAGAATAAACCAGTTGTATGGTACTAGGTTAGGACTTGTTGAGATCTGTTTCTGTTATACCTTTTCTTGAACTAGTTCAGGAGTCTTATAGCTCAAAGCTAGGAGCCCTGATAGGGTGTTCGTAGTAAACCTACCTAATTCCCATAAGGACTACTGGCAAGAGGGTTTCCTAGTTAGGAATTGGCAGTTACCTCCCCAGTTTGAAAGGTCGAGGTCTGAGAGGTTCTCTGTTCCTTTTTACGGGGAGGAATATATAGGTAGACATTGTACTGTTGTTTCAACTTTTGCTGATTTGTGACCTTTCTAACTCTTCTCTGCTTTTTCTTGCGCATCGAAGTCAAAGAATTTGGAGCCTGCTCTCAGCGAGGTTCGTATCTCGGAGTTGGTAAAAGCTTGGAATATCAGGGAGCCTCTAGGCGACGACGAGCATCCCAGGTCTACTGCCTTTTTGCTCGAGTATAAGAATGTTGGCTCTAGCTTCATAGCACGGCCTGTGGATAGTGTACCAGAGTTCGATTCCTTCGAAGAGACTACTACTGAGCCTATCCAGTTGGACGAAGAGGAGAGCATCTCTGAAAGTGAGCCTGCAGGAGCTGCGAGTAATTTGGGTGAAGGGAGATTTGACAGTAGCAGTTCCTCTGACTGTGAGGAGGATTCTGAAGCTCGAGGATTGTCGAGCACTTCCAGTAGTTCAGGTGAAGAGATGCCTCCAAGGAAGAACTTGATTAGAGATGATGATGATGATGACCACGTGCTTCTTGCACAAAGGTCAAAGAAACAAAAGTCTGCTTCTGGGGCCGTGGCTACTGGTTCTCGGTCTTCTACTCAGGAGCAAGAGAGGAAGAGGAGAGAGGAAGAGAAGGTGAGAGAGAGGGAGAGAAAAAAGGAGGAGGAAAGAAAGAGGGTGGAGGAAAAGAAGAGGATGGAGGAGAGGAAGAGAATGGAGAAGGAGAAAGAGGAAGAGAGGAGAAAGATGGAGTCAAGGATGAAGGCTGGGCAAGCCTTGGTCCCGGTGTCTGCTTTGCCCGAGGGGGCCTCAGTTGCCATTTCTCCTCAGCTGGCACCTGCGCTGCTCGAGAGGGTAGTTCTCCCTGCAGATCGCCAGAGGGCACTGGGGTCTGATCAATTGGCCCTACAAGCTATCCAGAGGCTAGACTTGGTAAGATCCTCTCCATTTTTCAATTCTTTAACAAGTTTTAGTTGTTTCTCCTTCTTGATCTCTTCTTTATTTTTGGCAGTTTGTGACTGACTTCGCCGTGCTCTATCGTTCTCGCGACGAGTTGGTGAGAAGGAATGGCGAGCTGGAACAACAGAAGTCCGCTCTGGAAGTCAGGGGTTCTCAGCTGGAGGCTGATTTAAAGACTGCTGACGTCGCCCGAGCTTCCTCTGATCTGGCCCTCATTAATTCTAATCGAGAGAGGGATGCGGTGGTTAAGGAGGTGAGCGAGCTGAGGCAGGCTTATGACCTAGTCTGCTCGAGCAAGCTGGATGTCGTGGAGGAGAACAAGGTTTTGACCGAGTAGTTAAAGGACAAAGAGTCCCAGGTAGCCACCATCAAGGAGGATTCATATAACTCCAGGTGGACTGATGCTTACGAAGACGCCGAGGTTCAGATAGGCTACATCATCCGTTTGAACTTCAAAAAGGGATGGAACAAGGCCCTCTTAGCTTCTTGTGTTGACGCTGAATCTCCTCTGTTCGATGAGCATGACCCGGGTCCGAGGCCAACTGTGGACGAAGAAGCCCCTACCCCAGCCATCGAGGGTGTTGATCTTGCCTCTCAGACAATTCCTGCCGGTGCTTGTCCTGCCCAGGCGACTCAGGGCATCCTTGTAGAGGGGGATGCCTCTGCTACTGTTGACAAGGGGAAGCAGCCAGCCACCTCTGGGCAGCCTGAGGTTGCTAGTTGATCTACTTTTAGGACTATTCTTGTGTTTTTACTTGTAATTTTTCCAATTTCTGCTCGATGTACTTGACTTTTATCAATGAAATGAAAAGGCTTCTTTTTCCAGTGTATTGATTGATTTTTCTTTCCATTGCCCTTTTATGTCTTGTAGTTGACTGATGTAGAAGAGTATATTCCTGCCACATCTCAGTTGGGCAAGACTCTTGGTCCCAATGCCAGTCCTCAGGTTCGTCAAGCCTTTGTTAGGCTTTGAAAATCTCTTAGGTCAAGGAATCAAAAGTATAAGGAGCAGTCTGAGCTCATGGTCAAGCTGAAGGACAGGCTCCAGGAGATGGAGGACATTGGTGCTTCAGTGCAAGAAGAAGTCAATGTGCTGAGAACAAGACTCCTAGAGGCCACCGAGGTCAACCAAGTTGGGGAGTTCCTGCAGCAGGAGAATGAAAACCTGAGGAGGGAAGTCTTACAACTTAGAGAGCATGCGCCGAGCACTATTTCAGCGGTTCTGGAAGGCTCCTCATCGTCGCGAGCTGGATATACTCCTCCTATGCCGCGAGGTTCCACTCGTCCTCCCCTCCCGCGAGCTGGTAGGAGCACCAGGGGCAGGAATAGGGAAGCAGAAGAGCAGCATGATAAGGAGATGGAAGAGCTCCGCGATGATGTCCGACGAGCATATGTAATTGCTGCTGGGCTTCAAAGGGACGTTACCCGATTGCGTCACTTATTCAAGAAAGGTCCTCGGCAAGCGTGGGTTGACGGTTATGATCAAGGCTGGCTAGATGCTCCAATAAGACTATCTGAGTTCGAGGAACTTTCTTTCATCAGAGGGTGGTTAAGTGCCTTGAAAGAGCTTCAGGTCCCGAGGAACTCGGTGTTATGGTATCGTCATGAGATGTCCTCCTCCACTCTGATGCCCAACCCATTCAGGAGGGATGATCGATGGATCCCCATTGATGCTATTACTCGGTAACTATTAGAGTTGGATGCAAATGAGGTTGTGGAAGAGCTAGTCCCCGCTCCCGATGACGGACGAAGAGCTAGAGTGGCAGATTATCTTGTTCGAAGGCTTCCACCTCCTTGAGATTTTGCAAGTTGTTGTTCTTTTGCATTTTTGATAATGTAAATGCTTTGGGCGAGCTTCTCCGGCTAAACATGTATTATCATTGTTGTAAATATAAGAGATTAATGACAAGTTCGTGTTTTGGGCAATTTTGCCGACTAAACGTGTTCATCCAATCTTTTTATATTCTTGCTGCTTCATAATCCTTTTTGTTTTGTCATGCAAGTGTCCCCCCAGTCCATTATAATACCAAAATACCATTATGCCCCATTTTACCTTTTAGGTTGTGTCGTCACACTCCCTTAGGCCTAAGTAGGGCAATTGGCGAGGACACACCTGGTATTGGATGTCTTCATCCGATTAGGATTTTGCTCAACCAAAGTAGGTTTGATGGCCAGTATAAAATCTGGTCGCACTGCCTAAGAATCCTCTATAGGGATTTATATATTGCCAGGGGCAATGCTAAGAGGTCACTCGTGTTTCATGACGATGACCTGAGGAGGGGTATTCCCCTGCTATATCGACCCTCGTGCCTGTGATTTTCTCAACCAAAGTAGGTTTGATGGCCAGTATAAAATCTGGTCGCATTGCCTAAGAATCCTCTGTAGGGCTTTATATATTGCCAGGGGCAGTGCTAAGAGGTCTCTCGTGTTTCATGACGATGACCTGAGGAGGGGTATTCCCCTGCTATATCGACCATCGTGCCTGTGATTTGGAAAAGATGTGTGATAAAATGCAATTGTTACTGATTTCATTAGTAATAAGGGAAATGAACTGTCCTTTCACATAACAAATACAAGAAAATGATTCAACAATAGAATTCCTTGAGAATCTAAAAATAGAATTCCTTGGGAATCTAAAAATAGAATTTCTTGAGATTAGTTGCGTTCCATGCTCGTGGTATCTCTCTGCCTTCCATCATTTCCAAATGATAGGCACCTTGCAGGTCGTCTTTAGTTACTTTAAAGGGTCCTTCCTAGTTTGGGCCTAGCTTGCCATTTGATGACTTCACCGTGTTGCCTAGGACTTTTCTTAGGACATAGTCCCCAACTTGGAATCTTCTCGGGTTAACCCTTTTGTGGTAGTGCCTTGCGAGCTGTTGCTGATAGCTTGCAAGCTTCACTAGGGCAAGTTCTCTACGCTCGTCGGCGAGGTCGAGTTCAGCGATCAATGCCTCATCATTCTGGCCTTGGTCGACAAGGTCGGATCTCATTGTTGGCAAACCCGCTTCTAGTGGGATGACTGCTTCCATGCCATATGTTAGCGAAAATGGGGTTTCTCCTGTTGCTCGCCGAGGAGTTGTTCGGTAAGCCCATAGGATATGGGGTAGCTCAGTTGCCCATGCGCCTTTGGCTCGCTCTAATCGCTTATTCAATCCATCGATCACAGTTTTGTTGGAAGCTTCTGCTTGCCCATTGCTCTGAGGGTAGGCCACCGAACCAAAGTTATGCCTGATCCCATGTTCTTTACAGAAGTCCTGAAAGGGGACACTCTCGAATTGTGTCCCATTATCAGTGATGATGGTTCTGGGGATTCCTAATCGAGTGATTATATTCCTCCATATGAACCTTATCATGTCAGCGTCTCGGATGTTTGCCAATGGTTCTGCCTTAATCCATTTGGTGAAGTAGTTAGTTGCAACTGATACGACGCAAATATTGCGTATTTCAACCGTCTAACCTACGCATTTTAGCCCCCTCGGGTGCCTTAATCTCTATATTTAATTCCATTAACCAGACAACCTCGGTTTATACTGTTAACATGCTATATGAGGTATAATTGGGCTTTTGTAGGTATTTAGGTACCAAGTATGGGATCCGGACGCATTCCGTGCAATTTCCGTACGCAACCGCACGTTCAAGGGCAATCCGGTCATTTCACAGATTGGGCACCTGGCCCTACATCTACATGGAAGTTGTATCTCTCCTCGCTAGCTTCGCGTGGCCGCGAACGGTGTGTAATTTCGAGTCCGTATGACAAAGTTACGGCGATTTGAGCGACGAAGGAAAGTATGCCAAAACAGGGGAAATTGCAGGCTGCCCCTGCTTGATCGATCGATCGAGCCTGAGGCTCGATCGATCGAGCCTTCTTATTTTTGCCACGATTTACACTGTCGATCGATCGACCACAGGGGTCGATCGATCGATCCCCTGTTTTCTCCTGCAGATATTTTCTTTCTTTTCTTTTATTCCAACTTACTATATAAGATAGTTTTTGTTGTAATAAAAGGGGAGACTCTCATATTCTGAAATAGATAGTTTTAGTTAGGGTTTGGTTTGGAGAGTTCATTTTCTCTTCTTCTTGGATTGACAACCCATGTGGTTTTGTAAGATTGAACTATTCACTTCCTCTCCATTAATATAGTTTGTTCTTCATCTTTCCTTGCCTTGTAATTTAGTTTCCATGCTTTCTAACTAGTTTACTTGCTTTAATTCTTGTTTTCCTAGTCTAATTAACATAATTTAGTTTAACTCACCATGCACCCTTAGATAAATAGGGTCGGGATTTCATTTCCGCCATTTTCGGGCCCCGAGCTCCGAAAACTAGGTTTCGTGCAATATCGTGTTTAATTAAAACCGCGTGTATTAAAGTTGGATTGTTATGCGTTTAACTTTATTTGTCACGCAACTTTAGTGTTTATAGCGACAATCCGAATTTAATCCGCGTGCAACCATTTTCCATTAAATGTTTAATCTCGCAACTTTGGCTTAAATTCCTTATTGTGTGATGTTTATGCTTAATTGGATATGCTCGATTAAATTGCTTTCGAGCCTTAACTCTAGTTAGTATTTGTTTCGATCTGTGTGGTAGGATGCGATCCCGATCCTCGCTTTCCTTTAATTTAGCATTAACTTATTCTTTTCTTTTGTCACCATTTCCAACCTATCATCTTTTACACTTTTATTTCTGAAGTAATTAAACAATTAACATCTAAAATTCAATCACTCCCTGTGGATTTCTTACGATACCCGACTTACCACTGTGCTTGCTTGTCAAGTGTAGTAGTAGTTTAGGTTTCTTTTGTATCGCGGCGGCGAAACACACAACGATTGTGTCCTCGCACGAACACACTTTTTCCGCGCGATCACAAAATGGCGCCGTTGCCGGGGAGTTTGTTTTAGATAGTAATTACTTTATTATTTCGTAGTATTTTTCCTTTTGTATTTGTATTCTTTGTTTTAATTTTTTTTGCAGGCTAGCATATTTGAGCGCTAAGAAACTTTGATTCGCGTTTGCTCACTTTCTTGCTCGGATTCTCCATCTACAAACAACGAGGTAATCATATCCTTCTATTATAGTTATTACGGATATTCTAATGATTCATACTTTGGGGATAGTTTTCAAGTTTTTCATTTTCAAGATTTTCTTGAAAATGAAAGACTTGAAAACATTTATCGCAATGAAAATCGTTATTGGGAGCTTGAATTGGATTCATTATTCGAATCCAATGGAGATTCTTATTTCATTACTTTCGAAGACGAGTTTCAACCAAATGAGGAGTCCGAGGCTCTTGAGCCGAGGAAGCCTACTTTGGAAGAAACTTTGCTTCTTTACTCCCAAGGTTTGGAAAGCTTAAATGATGCTGGAATGAGACTTGGAGCACTTTGCGATGAGATGAATTCTTATGCACAATACAACGAGGAGGTGGAAACTTGTGTTTCACCTCAATTTTTCAAAGAATTTCTCATCGAATATGAATCTCTCTCCCCCGAAATTCAATCTCCTTTCGACGATAAGTTGATGGAGATTGAATTTATTTCATTACCATATACGTTTTCCGTCATTGAACCATTAGAATTACCGGTTGATTCCTATGAGTCGGTAGAAACTTTTAAAACTACACTTTTTGCCGATGAGGACTCTTTAGAGGACTTGTTTTCGATGGATGGTATCCCGACGTGTGCACCATCTCCCATTCCATTTGAAAAATCTTTGGGAGATGAGTTAACTTTTCTTGAACCTCAGGTGTACCTTTCCCCCTTGTTATCCAAATCCCCCATCGTCCGCCCAGAATTTCAAATTGGCGATGGTTCATTTCTTTCATCGCCCACATGCCTTCCGTTGTTCAAACGGAATTCCTATTTTCCGGGAGGCATGCAAGTTCGGGAGGGTCCACCGTTGATCCGCCAAATTCAAATTGTGTTTTGGATGGACCCCCAAAAGTTTAAACTTTTGGTATATAGTTAATTGCACATCCTAAGTGTAGGTTGTATATACTAACTTCTTCATTTTTGTTTTTCTTAATTTTAGCCTAGTATAATTAGTTAATCTCTTTTTATTTCTTTTTGTATGCCTGGTTCTAACTCTTCTGTAGGTTCAACGGACTTGAATTTGCAGAGACTACGCATCCCGACACGCATTTCTTAAGAAAACAATCAAAAAAGTCGCAAAAACATTTTTTTCCTTTGTTTTTCACACGCACATTCTCACGCATTTGCATTTGTTTTTCTTTTTTATTTTCTTTTATTTTTCATTTTGTCGTGACCATGCGTGTGTGTTGCTCATTGTACATATTTTTATTTTTTTTTAGCATAGGCCTTTTTGTGTGTATATTTAAGCCTATGTGTAATTAATTTTATTTTTATTTTTATTTTTATTTTTATATTTTTATTTCATATTTTTATGTATATACATATATATATGCTATATATATAGTTATTTTATATTTAGACCCCCCTATTATCCCTTATTTGCATTTCCCCTCCCATTTTAAAAAGGATGCAGTGTGCCTGGCCCTGCTTGATCGATCGATCGAAGGCCAGGCTCGATCGATCGATCGAGCAGGTTAAAGCCGAGGGCTGCTACTTTTTTCCCCTCTTTTCTCTTATTTTCTCCTCTCCTCTCTCAAACCGATTTTGCCCTAGTTTTTCCCCACACACATTTCTTCCATTTTCATCCAAATTCTACATATTCAAAGTATAATCTACATTACTTTTACATGAATTTGTAGCTTTTGTTTGATTTGTGTCACTAATTACATGTTTAAACCCTAGATTGACATATGTTTGAATGTGGTTGTTTGCCCCTGATTTTTTGTTGTTCCAACCCTTGTTTTTCATGATTCTTGATATAAATCCACTCATGAACAAGTTTATATTGCTGCATTGTTGTTTTGTTCATGAGTGGGGTGATTTCGTTGGTTCAAATCGGTATTTTCAACCTTGACGCACATTGCGCACGCCAAGTGTTCGTCAAAATGCCTAAAACAGATTTCAATCCAATTTTTGACGCACACTTGGGTGATTTTCATGCCTTGTCGCATTCCGACATTCTTCATCGCAATGTTGCATATTTTCACCTCGATTTTGCGCACTTGCACCACCATTTCAACTTGTACACTACTAACCATAAATTGTGCTTACACTTTGCTTTGTATTGTGTAATTCTTGTTTTGTAGGTTGAAATGGCACCAAAGAAATACTCGTCTACTAGGTGTGTGCCCGCCGGGGGCGTTGATGATTTCCACTGCGAGAAGGAGAGGGATTGGTTCCGTGCGCACTTTCATACATCCGAGCGACCGCTTGGTTTTCACTTTGCGTGGGTCCTTGAGGAGATACCGAGGGAGGCGCGTGTTCTGTTGCGCCGTCAGGGGTGGGAGCCCTTTCTTGCTACTAACGGGCGTGTCAACGAGGAATTGGTCCGAATATTCTACGCGACGTTAGTGGAGGTAAAGGGCAACAGTGGGCCGACTACATACGAGGCCATGGTTCGTGGGGTGAGGATTCCCTTCAGCATATCAGATTTGGCAGATTTTATGGATGTTCCTCTCCCCGCGGATTCAGTCAGTTTTCTTGATGGGACTATTTTCGGCCAAGGGACATTGATAGAGGCCCTTGCACCGGGCGAGGCGTGGAAGAAGGGTGCTTTCCGCTCGGCTGCGATAGAGGACTTGCCTCGATTATTGCACTACATCAATGTCCATTCCTTCATGGTGACGAACAACCGGTCTGAGGTTCGTCACAAGCATTCCGCATTGATCTACACGATGATCAATGGCTTGGGTAGTATCAGCTTGCCCAGTATTTTTCTAGACATGATGTGCACGACTGCTAAGGAGATCGCATGGAGATATTCCCTTCCTTTTCCTACCCTCATCACGAGGATTTGTATTTCACACGGTTGCCCGGAGATGGACGCTGACTGTAAGCATGACCCACTCGGGCTTCTCTTTAAGGACAACATCTCAAAAATGCTGAAGCATGAGTGGGGGCAACCGGCGGGTAAGAGACAGAGGGCAGAGATGGCTAATGTGCCGGACGAGGAGGAGGATGAGATACGTGAGATGGAGATGGGTGAGGGTTCGCACGCGCCACACACTGATGATGATGCCCGCTTTGCGGCATTCCAGGCCGTGCAGGACCAGCGCTGGGAGGAGACCCAGATCAGGTGGGCGACTTGGGAGTCCCGCCTGGACCAGTAGCAGGCTCAGCAGGAGTAGTTTTATGCTGAGCAGCGGCAGGAGTGGGCCGTGCAGAGGCAGGCGAGGGCACAGCACAGACAGGATTACCGAATGATGCAGCGGATGATGAGAGATCTTTATCTGCAGCGCAGTGATTCCGACACACCATTGCCTCCTCATTTTCAGGACCCCTCTGATCCTAGTGGTTCTGGCCACTAGGCTGCTGTTGTACTGGGTTATTTTTGAATTCTGGGATCGGATAGTTTATTGTACTTTTTATTTTTAGTTTTATTTTAATTTGTATTTGTATTTCTTTCATTTCACTAGTTGTAATGTATTAAGTGATTTTGTATTGAACTTATGAAATGAGAAATGAAAATGTAGTTTGTGGTTGTTTATTGGATTTTGATGTGTGTGACCTTCCATTTTATAAAATCAAAAAGTTCACCATCAATTTATCTAGTATTTGCACTTCAGCCCCTCTATATTATTGTGACTTGTGACATAGATTCTCTTAACTTAATACATCGGTACATATTCTTCATATGCTTTGTACTAACTTGTTTTGCAGATTCATTTGGACTTGTACTTATAGAGATCGCTCCACATTTGGGTAATATCATTCTTTTCCTCGCTTTGTGTTGTGTTTTTTAATGGACGCATTGGGGCCAATGCAACATTTAAGTTAGGGGGTGTAGGATATTCTATCCATTTTGCTGTTTAGTCCTTGGATTTGATTACAATTTAGTTACAAAGCATGTTTTTGTTAAAAATTTGAAAAATTTCAAAAATATTTTCTTTCTTTTTTCTCCTTTATTGGGCATTTTGCCCTTGTTTCTAATGATAAATTTTAATAATTGCCCGATCAAATAGACAATTCAACGATGCATGTTCTCGACTTTAGAAGTTATTAGATTTTAGTCCCTAAATCATTGATATTATGAATAACTTCATGAATTAAACTTTAATCCGTGAGCACATGCACCATTCCTGTTATATTGATTTGGTTTAAGATTTTTATAACTCGGTATGCTTTTCTTGCATTGTATATACTTACACCGAGTGAGATTAGATACTTATCTTCATTTGTGAGTGTATACACTATTCTTTCCTCTTTGAAAATGTTGAATTCGTCGTTAATCTCTTTATTCTTTCATTGACCGTTCATTAATTGAGTTCATCCTTGAAATGTGTTACTTGAGCATGATTTTCATATATTGTTTTGACTCGAGAATTGCGTATACTTTGTGAAATGATCATAGGCCATCTTTTTTTTATCGCCCATATGACCTTGACCTCACCTTTTATATGTTCCCTAGTCAACCCACTTGAGCCTAAATACTAGCCTTTCTTTTCACTACCCAAAATCCCATATCCAACTCCAAAATGGAGTTTTATACCATATATATTACCTTGCATACCCTTGTTTGGATTGTTGCTTGGAATTGAATGTTATTATTGTTGTGTGGTTGCAATTTGAGTATGAAAAGAGTAAGAAGTGAAAAGAAAAATAAAGAAAAAGAGTGAAAAAGAGAAAGTTGAAAACAAAAGAAAACAAAAGAGAAAAAGTGAGAAAAAGGAAGAAAAGAAAAAGAAAGAGAAAGTTGTATATGTTGCGTATAGTTCAATAAGCTTTGATTTCTCTCCAGTTGTTATATCTAATGCTTATTTGGAAGTTACTTTCCATTTTTGATATTGCCCGCATCCTTCCCATTATTCCAAGTTTTCATCTCCGAACACTTTGAATCCGTATTTACATCCCTTTCATTTCGTGCCTTAACCTAGCCATACATTACAACCCTATTCAAGTCCTATGTGATCTTAAGTAGATGTAATTCAAATGTTTAAATAGTGTTGATAATCTGTGAAAATGCATTTCGCCTCTTTTATATGTGCGGTATCCTTTCACTGAGATTGCAATTTTTATTTCCTATATAGCGTTCTTCTTTTGTGACATGTGTGCGGACTAGTTTCCATTTACATTTACTCCTTATGCCCGCATGTCCCGTGTGTTACCTCCCTATTTCAAGTGAAATCATTTGTTGAGTGTAATGCCCGTGAGGATTGACTTTTATGCATGCTTTGATATTTAGTATCCGAGTTATTAAAGTTTTTCGCCAAATCATACTTTGCATATGCTCACTCCCCTCCCCCATGTTAGAGTTTCAATTCATTGAGGTGCATTCGATAATGTTAATAACTACGGACTTCTCATGCGAATTCGTTTGCTATGCTAATAACATGTTGAAATCTTGTTCGCACTGATGAGTTTGTCTTACTTGATTGGGCATATTTTGAGGAAACTTTATGATGTTTGTGGGTTCCATCACTGAAAACCCTCACGAGATGACACTCGTCCACTACGGTAACCTAGGGGTTTAACGGCTTATTGCATACGCTAAATGCAATCGAATCTCCTGCTAAAGTGGCCTTATCTTTTTATTGCTTTTATACCATACTTTTGTACTCTCTCCTGTGTTGGTTTACTTGTTCTTCTTGTTGCATCCTATTTCATTGCTAGGGACTAGCAATGTGTAAGTTAGGGGGTGTGATACGACGCAAATATTGCGTATTTTAACCGTCGAACCTACGCATTTTAGCCCCCTCGGGTGCCTTAATCTCTATATTTAAGTCCGTTAACCAGAAAACCTCAGTTTATACTGTTAACATGCTATATGAGGTATAATTGGGCTTTTGTAGGTATTTAGGTACCAAGTATGGGATCCGGACGCATTCTGCGCAATTTTCGTACGCAACCGCACGTTCAAGGGCAATCCGGTCATTTCATAGATTGGGCACCTGGCCCGACATCTACACGGAATTTGTAGCTCTCCTCGCTAGCTTCGCGTGGCCGTGAACGGTGCGTAATTCCGAGTCCGTATGACAAAGTTACGGCGATTTGAGCGACGAAGGAAAGTATGCCAAAACAGGGGAAATTGCAGGCTGCCCCTGCTTGATCGATCGATCGAGCCTGAGGGTCGATCGATCGAGCCTTCTTATTTTTTCCATGATTTACACTGTCGATTGATCGACCACAGGGGTCGATCGATCGATCCCCTGTTTTCTCCTGCAGATATTTTCTTTCTTTTCTTTTATTCCAACTTACTATATAAGATAGTTTTTGTTGTAATAAAAGGGGAGACTCTCATATTCTGAAATATATAGTTTTAGTTAGGGTTTGGTTTGGAGAGTTCATTTTCTCTTCTTCTTGGATTGACAACCCATGTGGTTTTTTAAGATTGAACTATTCACTTCCTCTCCATTAATATAGTTTGTTCTTCATCTTTCCTTTCCTTGCCTTATAATTTAGTTTCCATGCTTTCTAACTAGTTTACTTGCTTTAATTCTTGCTTTCCTAGTCTAATTAACATAATTTAGTTTAACTCACCATGAACCCTTAGATAAATAGGGTCGGGATTTCATTTCCGCCATTTTCGGGCCCCGAGCTCCAAAAACTGGGTTTCGTGCAAAATCGCGTTTAATTGAAACCGCGTGTATTAAAGTTGGATTGTTATGCGTTTAACTTTATTTGTCACGCAACTTTAGTGTTTGTAGCGACAATCCGAATTTAATCCGCGTGCGACCATTTTCCATTAAATGTTTAATCTCGCAACTTTGGCTTAAATTCCTTATTGTGTGATGTTTATGCTTAATTGGATATGCTCGATTAAATTGCTTTCGAGCCTTAACTCTAGTTAGTATTTGTTTCGATCCGTGTGGTAGGATGTGATCCTGATCCTCGCTTTCCTTTAATTTAGCATTAACTTATTCTTTTTTTTTGTCACCATTTCCAACCTATCATCTTTTACACTTTTATTTCTGAAGTAATTAAACAATTAACATCTAAAATTCAATCATTCCCTGTGGATTTCTTACGATACCCGACTTACCGCTATGCTTGCTTGTCAAGTGTAGTAGTAGCTTAGGTTTCTTTTTGTATCACGGCGGCGAAACACGCAACGATTGTGTCCTCACACGAACACACTTTTTCTGCCCGGTCAGCAACCAACAGGTATTTGCGATTGTCGGCAGCGGTGGGCAGTGGTCCCACGATGTCTATTCCCCATTGGGCGAAGGGCCATGGGCTGGTCAGGGATTTTAGGTCGCTGGCGGGTTGGTGGACCATAGGAGCGTGAAGTTGGCATTTCAGGCATTTGCGGACATATACTGCGGAGTCCTTTTGCATATATGGCCACCAATAGCCTTCCTTCATTGCTCGAAAGGCTAAAGACCTTCCTCCGACATGACTTCCATAGATTCCTTCGTGAAGCTCGCGCACCCCTTGCTCGACATCGCCTGGGTGGACGCATCTAAAGTAGGGACCGGAGAAGGACTTATTATACAAGTCGCCTCCTGTGGATAAGTGAAAGCGAGCAGCTTTGACTCTTATCTGGTGGGCAGTTTTCTTGTCCTCTGGGAGCGTGCCCTCCGTTAAATAGTCTTTTAAGGGGTCCATCCAGCTGGGGGCTGATCCCACCTGGAGTATTTGTTCCACGTTTGGCAGCTTGCTGTTGTGGTTAATGCTTAGACAAATGAGGAAATCGACGGGAATGACCCTTTTAAGGCTAAAAATCAACTGCTGAACTTAGGGCTGCTAAGGCGTCGGCATGACTACTTTGCCCTCTGGGAAACTGCTGGATGTTGATCTCCTCAAAGCTCGTCATTAGTTTTATCACCAGGGCGAGGTAGGCTGCCCTTCCTTCATCCTTCGCGTTATAATCTCCACTTATCTGATTGGAGACTAGTTGAGAATTGTCGAACACCTGTAAACGTTTTGCTCCCAGAGTTTGCACTTTTTGGAGACCGACTATTAGGGCTTCGTACTCTGCTTCGTTGTTGGAGGCTGCAAATCCAAGCCTGATTCCTTGCTCAAGGATGGTGTTTTCTGCGGTGATGAGAACACTGCCTACGCCTGCCCCCTTTGAGTTGGAGGCTCCATCAACGAATAGTTTCCAGGTTTCCACTGTTGCTTGGTTCTCCTTTTGCTTTGTTGGTTGAGGTTGGCCGGGGAGTTCTTCGCCTGTGAATTCGGCTATGAAATCAGCAAGGATCTGACCCTTGATAGTTGTCCTTAGTTGAAATTGGATGTCAAACCGGCCGAGCTCGACTGACCACTTAGACAATTTTCCCGACAAATCCGCTTTCCTTAGGACCGCCTTAAGGGGGTGCGATGTAAGGACGATGATAGTATGAGCTTCGAAATAATGCTTCAGCTTCCTCGAGGCTATTACTAGGGCAAAGGCGAGCTTCTCCAATAGCAGGTACTTTTGCTCGGCGTCTAATAAGGTCTTGCTCGCGTAATAAACGGGATGTTGGATCCCTGCAACCTCGCATATTAGCGCTGATCTGACAGTGTGATTGGATACAGAGAGGTACAGGTACAAAGAATCCGTTTGCTGTGGTATGACCAACAACGGTGGAGTGCTTAGGTAGGATTTGAGCTCGTCCAATGCTCGCGAGCAATCTAGGCTCCATTACTCCCGTTTAGAAGCTGGAAAAAAGGCTTGCACTTCTCGGAGGATTTGGAAATGAAGCGATTTAAGGCAGCGAGCATTCCAGTGAGCTTCTGCACGTCCCGGATTGTTCGAGGGGGTTGTACCCTATTTATTGCATCGATCTGGTCTGGATTAGCTTATATGCCTTTCTTACTGACCAAGTATCCAAGAAATTTTCCTGACTGGACACCAAAGGAACACTTGCTTGCATTAAGCTTCATTCGGTACTTCCTGAGGATTTCGAAGGATTTTGACAGGTCTGAGAGGTGATTTTCCTTCTTCTTTCTCTTAACGAGCATGTCATCGATGTAGACCTCCATTGTGTCTCCCATTTAATCCTTAAACATTTTTGTGACTAGCCGCTGATAGGTTGCCCCCGCATTCTTGAGCCCAAATGGCATGACCTTGTAGCAATATAACCCAACTGTCGTGATGAACGCCATTTTGTCCTGGTCTGGGGCATAGAAGGGTATCTGGTGATATCCCGAGTATGCGTCCAGGAAACTCATTCGCTCGTGAGCTGCAGTGGCATCTACTAGTTGGTCTATCTTTGGGAGGGGGAAACTATCCTTAGGGCATGCTTTGTTGAGGTCAGTGAAGTCGATGCAAACTCTCCACTTCCCATTATTCTTTGGAACTACTACTGGGTTGTACAAGCACTTGGGGAATTGCACTTCCCATATGGATCCTACATCCAGCAGTTTTTCGACTTCCATTTCGACCTCTTTAGCCTTCTCGGGTGCAGTTCTTCGTGCCTTATGCGTGACTGGCTTGAATGTGGGGTCGACGTGCAGCTAATGACAGACCATGTCAGGATCGATGCCAGGCAGCTCGTATGGTTCCCATGAGAAAACATCTACGTTGTGTCTCAGTAAGGTAGTCAACTCCTTCTGTTCTTGGTCGGTGAGAGATGCTCCAATCAAGAAGACTCTGCTACTGTCTCCAACTTCGGCTATAACTTCTACCAGGTCCTCGACGACACGCTCGGAGGGGAGGAGCCTGGTCTCCTCTACTCCAGGTCTTCCATACTTTAATTGCTATTTAGAAGGTATCACACTCTCTTCAACTTTCTCGCTGGGTTGACCGGCCTTCTTCTCTGGCTTTGGTCGGATGGCTGCTATGAAGCACTTCCTCGCCATCGCTTGGTCGCCGTGGATCTCCATTACTCCTCGCTCGGTTACATACTTGAGCTTCTGATGGTAGGTCGAGGAGACCGCCTTCATTGCATGAAGCCATCCTCTGCCGAGGATGGCCTGGTACAGTGATTCGATGTCAACTACCAAAAACTCAATCATATTGGAGACGTTCCCAGCACGAACTGGCAGCACTATCTTGCCTAGGGGCATGGTCATTTTCCCAGCGAAGTCGACCGAAGGAACAATAGCTTCCTTTAGGTCGGCGATGGTCAACTTCAATTTCCTGAATAGGTCGAGGTACATTACTTCGGATGAGCTTCCTTGATCGACGAGCAGCTTATCGATGTCAAAGTTGGCTATCCCGAGTGTAATGACCAGGGCATCATGATGTGGGGTCCTTACTCCCATCAAATCTTCATCCGTGAAAACAATATGCTTGTTATAGTTGACGTCCTCTGCTCGTCGACGCTTTCCTGACTGTGACTTTGCTAGATCGATTTGAAAAGCCTGCATTACCGCTGTAAGTTTTTTCATCTCCATTCGAGCTGAGTTCCCTTGTATCTGCTTGACGTCAGATACTCCGTGGATTACTGTGAACTCGTGTCCAGCATCATCCTCCAGCACGTTGTCGAGTCTCACCTCTCTGTTGACAGTCACTTTCTCTGCCCTTTTTTCCACAAAGTCGTTCAAATGCCCGGGCTGGGCCAACTCTTCGAGGTGAGACTTAAGAGCTTTGCAGTGCTCGGTCTTGTGTCCTCCCTCTTTATGAAAAGCGCATCTCAACGCATTGTTCCTCTTCGAGGGATCTCCTCCCATCTTCCTGGGCCACTTGATGAATGTCTCATCCTTGATCTTCGCGAGAACCTTATTAATTGGTTCTTTGAAGACGGTGTTAACCATCTGGAATGCTTTTGACGCGTCATGGTTCCCTCCGTTCATGGAGCCATTTTTTCCTCCGTTCTTTCCTCCTTTCCTCTGGTTCTCAATTTTCTCACCTACCTTGGTAGTGAGCTTAGCTCGACCGTTTTCTCCTGTATTAGGGCGGGTGACATCTTCCACCTTTGCGTATTTCTCGATTCGGGCCATTAGGTCGTCAATAGTCATAGCTTCCTTCTTCGTCAGGGACTGGTAGAGGAGGGAAGAACTGGGGAGCCCAATTTTGAAGGAGGCCACTGCCACTTCCTCTGCGCAGTCCTCGATCTCATTGAATAACTCCCAGTACCTCTTCGCGTATTCTTGGAGGGTCTTCTGAGGTGTTTTCTTCATTGTTAGTAGAGCATCCATCCTTTTGGGATGGGAGCTACTGGTAATGAATCGGGCCATAAAAAGTTCGGCTAGGGATTTAAAATTCTTGATCGACCGGTGGGGGAGCCTTTCGAACCACTTCAGTGCTACATCATGAAGGCTCGAAGGAAAAATACGGCACATCAGGGCATCTCGGTGACTCCAGAGGGTCATGGCCTGTCGTTATTGCCTGACGTGATCGATGGGATCAGTTTTTCCGTCGTAAATCTTAAACCTTGGAATGGCAAATTTATTGGGAGCTTCCTCCTCTTCGATTTCTCTTGTGAAAGGTGACTTTATCTGGGTTTTGAGAGCTCGCCTAGCGAGTTCTCTGGTTGATCTTGTTCCGTGGTGAGCGGGATGCTGGTCCATCTCCCTGCGGACCATGTTTCGTATGTGCTCGTCGCTGTGAGCAGGGCTCTGCTAGCGGCGAGCTCTTCGCAGCTATTCGCGGAGGTCGTCGTCTGGAGCAGGGCTCTGGTAGCGGTGAGCTCTTCGCAGCTGTTCGCGGAGGTCATCGTCTGGAGCAGGGCTCTGGTAGCGGCGATCTCTTCCCAGCTGTTCGCGGAGGTCGTCGTCTGACTCGCCTCCTTCGTCCCTTTGAGATTCTCGCCTAGGGATCCTTCCTCGGCTGCGAGATTTGCTCGCCTGAGGGCTAGGAGTGCGATATGGGCGTCTCCGGTTATAAGGACGAAGCTCCCTCTCCAGTCTTTTCAGTCTTCTTTTCAAGCGAGCATTCTCAGCCTCGTATCTGCGAGAAGACGCCCTCTGCTCGTGGAACCTTGCCTCATACGCATCAATCAACCTGGAAATCTGCGTGGACCTCGTTGGTCCCTGTCTTTCTTCTGAGGCTGGTCTTTCCAGGCGAGCTCTCTGATCTGAACGTCGAACTTCAGACCTAATCCTGCGAGGAGCAGGTGGCTCTTGAATATCCCCTGCTTGGGGATCATTGCTGCTGTGGCCAGACATCTTAAACTCCTTTCTTGACGTGGGCTCTTCTCAGGGAAAGATGAACGTTTCCCACAGACGGCGCCAATTGTGGATGCAATTATTATGCAACACAAATAAATAAGAGAGAAGCAATTATCAAGAAAAGAATAAGGAATATAAGATGCCAATCACACAACAAAGGATGTACGTGGTTCAGCAAAGATGTGCCTACGTCCACGGTGGTGCAGTCGATATTATTTCTATATACTCCGGAGAGTGATTACAAAGAATACAACTTGTCCTTTTGCCCCGGACCTAGGGTTTAATATATACATGTGCATGTAGGTAAGTGGAGGTGATGGGTTTCTCCACATTTTCCATCTCCCGTATAACTTCCAATTGTGGAAACGTGGGGGAGACCAGATCAATATAAGAGATGAGGGCTCCGGACTTTGGGCCGCCAGGACTGGGCTACTCGTCCGGGCCCATGGTTCTAAATTTCGGGTACCCACAGTATCCTTCTCATCGATATTCTTATTTTCACACTTTGCTAACACGTATGCTAGGATCACTATTTTTAGAAAGTACGAATCAATAAAGCGAATCAAAGATCGGTAACGCGGAAGCTAAACGGACTCATAACCTACGAGACCTGAGACCATGCTCTGATACCATCTATAACACCCCGTTAAATTCTGGCGTAGGCCGCCACAAAAATTATGTCGGGCTTTAATAAATTAAATATCATCTTCAGCAAGCGACAGATGTGAGACATATTAATTTTAATCCACAAGATAAATATTTTGTTAATCAATCCACAATATTAAAACACCCAACTGATTTATCACCAAAGTGCGATATAAACTTTATCGCATGAAATCTCCAAGTCTCTCAATTATTATAATAAATCAAACCAAACTGAAATCTTAAGACAACTTTGGAACCGAATGACCTAATAAAAATCCAAATCTAGTCTCATCATAATGAATAAGACTGAATAGGAGAAGAAATAAACAACTAAACAATTATATGGCTCCAGCTGCACTTCCGAAGGATCTCCAATAATTTATATGCAGCTAGTCCAATTAAATCCCTGAAAATATTAGTCAACGCATGTGTCAGAGCCAAAGCCCTGAGCATGAATACCGGCTACTCCTTTCAAATAGGGTCCTTGAACCCAGACAATAGTGCTATACATATCGACCATAACAATAGAATATTTTAAAAGAAAGTCTATAATCATTAACAATAAATTTCTAAGTACCCGCAAGGTTTAAATGTGCCACAACAATATTATTTTAAGTTAACCCAAGTCCCACGATGTTAATGTGTTTGATTTAACCAGGATGAATTGTTCTCACTTTAATATTAGGTATAGCGGTCCTCCCGCCACGGGTGATTTACACCGAAGTGAGATTAATATTACTAAAACATCCCCCTGTCAAGTCCGCCGTCTGATCCGTTTTTATACTGTGACCATCGCGATATGACAAAGTTCCACACACACATACACACATCCACTGATCAAGTCCGCCGTCTGATCCGTTTTTATCCTGCGATCCTCGCGATATTACAAGGTTCCACACATGACATGACTTAAATCGTCCTCTGACCCGGTTAAACTGTTGGCCCTGGTCAAATTCTCTCGCCAACAATTTTAATACCAGTTTTAGTCTTGCGATATTAATTTCCCAAAATTTCTCGTACTAGTTATTCAAAAAACTTTTCCCACCCTTAAAAGCGATGTGAAAATCCTTTAAATATTCCTTAGTCCCAATTAAAAGTTCCCAAAACACAATTTCATCCCATCATTAATAAATGATGATACAATTTTAATTCACCTAGATATCAATCCTAGGTTATCACAACAACGATAAATATAGAGAATTTCCCCCCCCCCCCCCAACCCCAATTTATATAACCCGCATAGATTTATATTAATTACTCTCATACCTAATTAGTATAAATCGCAACTAAGGCCCACTTACTAGTCCCATACCTAACAAGTGTACTATAACAAGGGGTGAAAACCAATTATCTAAAATACTAACGTTCTCAAAGTATTAAATATTATAATATTTCCTATTTAACATAATCAACAATTTATGATAATATTCTCAACAACACTAAATTCCCAATAAATGATTTTTAATCAAAATATGGGGAAATTAAGAAAACATAATTATTATGATTTTTCTAAATCATTATTAATCGCAAGTTCCATAATAGCTATTTATGTTCTAGCACAAGTAATTTAATTAATATAGAATTTTTAACATAAACATCCAAATTTAATTACTAAGGGCTCATCTACATGTATATTCCCACAATATCACCAACTAAGTAAATACAATCCAAATAACAACAAAATTATAATTATTTGGTATTATTAATTATTTTCACAAAACAGCCCCATAATTAATTTCTTCAAAATATTATGCTGTTTAATTTATTTTAGAACACATGAGTTTTAATGGAGGCTATAATCAAGACACATAACACTTAAGGAAAAGAATAGGATAGACATGCCTGATTTTTAGATGTTGAAAGTGATGAGGGATTCGGGTTCTACTCGAAAAATTGATCGAAAAACTCTCCTGAACCACCTTGAAATATTTTTGTTTTGACACCCAAAATAAAGCTTGAAAATCTGCTTTAATGGAAGTTTTGCTTTTGGAGGTGGAAGATGATGAGAAAAATAGGTGGTTGGCTGGTAAGGGTTTGTAAGAGATGTGTGTCAGAAGTCTTGTCCCGAGCTTCCTTTTTATAGGAAGGTTTGGGGGTTAAAAATATAATTAAATTTCTTTATTTCGTCAAAATGACGAGCTGTTGTGCACAGATTCTGGGACCATTGGTCGATCGATGAAAATGATCGATCGATCGATTATGCCAAATATCTGGCATTTCCCTTTTAAAATGCCATAAGGCAAAATATTAAAAATTCGTTTAAAAATTTGTTTTAAATCCGATTTCAATTCCGCTTGAAGTTCTATTCTTCTAAAATCATAACCAACACATTTAACCAATAAAATTTATAAAATTAAAAAAATTTATTTTTCAAGAATTTTTCAAATTTTTTTATTTAAAAATACTCATTTAAAAATCCGGGTTGTTACATACTTCCCCACTAACAAGAAATTTCATCCTCGAAATTTGACGAAAACCCCAGACGCATAAAAATAAGGCTCACATATGCCTACCCGTAAAGTCCCACAATTGGAAGCCCATACACCCAATCCTAGTCACACAAAATCATCGGTCGACAATATAGTGCATATCACCTATATATATATACACTTAACTATGAAAATAACGGCGTACCACGCGCTCTCATGAATCATCACCCGATTAAATCTCCAAAATTCATTTAAACCCCCAGGTCCTCAAATTTCTTCATATCACAAAAATCGATACTTAAAATAACCAACAATTTGCTCTAACAATGCCCAAAATAACTTTCATCTTCCAAATCACCTCTAAAGATATTCACATAGAGATTACTAATTCTAACTTCAATTATCACAATCATCACAAAACTCCAAGTTATCCAAATGCTAACGTATCCTTCTCATCGATATTCCTATTTCCACACTTTGCTAACACGTATGCTAGGATCACTATTTTTAGAAAGTACGAATCAATAAAGGGAATCAAAGATCGGTAATGCAGAAACTAAATGGACTCATAAGCTATGAGACCTAAGACCATGCTTTGATACCATCTGTAACACCCCGCTAAATTCTGGCGTCGGCCGCCACCACAATTACGCCGGGCGTTAATAAATTAAATATCATCCTTAGCATGCGACAGATGTGAGACATATTAATTTTAATCAACAAGATGAATATTTTAAATCAATCCCAAATATTAAGAACATCCAACTGATTCATAACCAAAGTGCGATATAAACTTTATCTCATGAAATCTTCAAGTCTCTCAATTATTACAATAAATCAAACCAAACTGAAATCCTAAGACAACTTTGGAACCGAATGACCCAATAAAAATCCAAATATAGTCTCATATTAAATATGATTGAATAGGAGAAGAAATAAACGACTAAACCATTATATGACTCCAATTGCACTTCCGAAGGATCTCCAATAATTTCTATGCAGCTACTCCATTTAAATCCCTGAAAACATTAGTCAACGCATGTGTCAGAGACAAAGCCCCGAGCATGAATACCGGCTACTCCTTTCAAATAGGGTCCTTGAACGCAGACAATAGTGCTATACATATCGACAGTGACATATAATTTAAAAGAAAGAATATAATCATTAACAATAAATTTCTAAGTACCCTCAAGGTTTAAATGTGCCACAACAATATTATTTTAAGTTAACCCAAGTCACACGATGTTAATGTTTTTGATTTAACCAGGATGAATTGTTCTCACTTTATTATTAGGTATAGCGGTCCTCCCGCCACGGGTGATTTACACCAAAATGACATTAATATTACCAACACATCCCCTTGTCAATCTCGCCGTCTGCTCCATTTTTATACTGCGACCATCGCGATATGACAAGGTTCCAGACACACACACATCCCCTTATCAAGTCCGCCGTATGATCTGTTTTTATCCTGCGATCCTCGCGATATTACAAGGTTCCACACACGACACGACATAAATCATCCTCTGACCCGATTAAACTGTCGGCCCTGGACACATTCTATCGCCAACAATTTTAATACCAGTTTTAGTCTTCCAGTATTAATTTTCCAAAATTTCTCATACTAGTTATTCACATATATTTTCCTCACCCTTAAAAGCGATGTGAAAATCCTCAAAATATTCCTTAGTCCCAATTAAAAGTTTCCAAAACATAATTTCATCCCATCATTAATAAATGATGATTATAACAATTTTATTTCACCTAGATATCAATCCTAGGTTATCACAACAACGGTAAATATAAAGAATTTCTCCCCACCCCAATTTATATAACCCGCATAGATTTATATTAATTACTCCCATACCTAATTAGTATAAATCGCAACTAAGGCCAACTTACTAGTCCCATACCTAAAAAGTGTACTATAACAAGGGGTGAAAACCAATTATCTAAAATACTAACTTTCTCGAAATATTAAATTTTATAATATTTCCTATTTGACATATTTAATAATTTATGATAATATTCTTAACAGCACTAAATTCCCAATAAATGATTTTTAATCAAAATATGGAGAAATTAAGAAAACATAATTATTATGATTTTTCTGAATCATTATTAATCACAAGTTCCATAATAACTATTTATTTTCTGTCAAAAGTAATTTAATTAATATAGGAATTTTTACATAAACATCCAAATTAAATTACTAAGGGCTCATCTACATGTATATTCCCACAATATCACCAACTAAGTAAATACAATCCAAATAACAATGAAATTATAATTATTTGGTATTATTAATTATTTTCACAAAACAACCCCATAATTAATTTCTTCAAAATATTATGTTGTTTAATTTATTTTAGAACACATGAGTTTTAATGGAGGCTATAATCAATACACATAACACTTAAGAAAAAGAATAGGATAGACATTCCTGATTTTTAGATGTTGAAATTGACGAGAGATTCGGGTTCTACTCGAAAAATTGATCGAAATCTCTCCTGAACCACCTTGAAATATTTCTGTTTTGACACCCAAAATAAAGCTTGAAAATCTGTTTTAATGGAAGTTTTCCTTTTGGAGGTGGAAGATGATGTGAAAAATAGGGGGTTGGCTCCTAAGGGTTTGTAAGAGATGTGTGTCAGAAGTCTAGTCCCGAGCTTCCTTTTTATAGGAAGGTTTGGGGGTTTAAAATGTGATTAAATTTCTTTATTTCGTCAAAATGATGAACTGTTGCGCACCGATTCTGGGACCATCGGTCGATCGATGAAAATGATCGATCGATCGATCATGCCAAATATCTGGCATTTCCCTTTTAAAATGCCATACGGTAAAATATTAAAAATTCGTTAAAAAATTTGTTTTAAATCCGATTTCAATTCCGCTTGAAGTTCTATTCTTCTAAAATCATAACCAACATATTTAAGCAATAAAATTTATAAAATTCAAAAATTTATTTTTCTCGAATTTTCCAAATTTTTTTATTTAAAAATACTCATTTAAAAATCTGGTTTGTTACATACTTCCCCACTAACAAGAAATTTCATCCTCGAAATTTGACGAAAACCCCAAACACATAAAAATAAGGCTCACATATGCCTACCCATAAAGTCCCGCAATTGGAAGCCCATACACCCAATCCTAGTCACACAAAATCACCGGTCGACAATATAGTGCATATCACCTATATATACTTAACTATCAAAATAACGGCGTACCACGCGATTAAATCTACAAAATTCATTTAAACCCCAAGGTCCTCAAATTTCTTCATATCACAAAAATCGATACTTAAAATAACCAACAATTTGCTCTAACAATACCAAAAATAACATTCATCTTCCAAATCACCTCTAAAGATATTCACATAGAGATTACTAATTCTAACTTCAATTATAACTATCATCACAAAACTCCTAGTTATCCAAATGCTAATATATCCTTCTCATCGATATTCCTATTTCCACACTTTGCTAACACGTATGCTAGGATTATTATTTTTAGAAAGTACGAATCAATAAAGGGAATCAAAGATCGATAACGCAGAAGGTAAATGGAATCATAACCTACGAGACCTAAGACCATGGTCTGATACCATCTGTAACACCCCACTAAATTCTGGCGTCGGCCGCCACCAAAATTAAGCCGGGCGTTAATAAATTAAATATCATCCTTAGCATTCAACAGATGTGAGACATATTGATTTCAATCCATAAGATGAATATTTTAAATCAATCCCCAATATTAAAAACATCCAACTGATTTATCACCAAAGTGCGATATAAACTTTATCGCATGAAATCTCCAAGTCTCTCAATTATTACAATAAATCAAACCGAACTGAAATCTTAAGACAAGTTTGGAAACGAATGACCCAATAAAAATCCAAATATAGTCTCATAATAAATACGACTTAATAGGAGAAGAAATAAACAACTAAACAATTATATGGCTCCAGCCGCACTTCCGAAGGATCTCCAATAATATCTATGCAGCTACTCCAATTAAATCCCTGAAAATATTAGTCAACGCGTGTGTCAGAGCCAAAGCCCTGAGCATGAATACCGACTACTCCTTTCAAATAGGGTCCTTGAACCCAGACAATAGTGCTATACATATCGACCATAACAATAGAATATTTTAAAAGAAAGTCTATAATCTTTAACAATAAATTTCTAAGTACCCGCAAGGTTTAAATGTGCCACACCAATATTATTTTAAGTTAACCCAAGTCCCACGATGTTAATGTGTTTGATTTAACCAGGATGAATTGTTCTCACTTTATTATTAGGTATAGCGGTTCTCCCTCCACGGGTGATTTACACAAAAATGGCATTAATATTACCAACACATCCCTTGTCAAGTCCGCCATCTTATCGGTTTTTATACTGCGACCATCGCGATATGACAAGGTTCCATACACACACATATCCCCTTGTCAAGTCCGACGTCTGATCCGTTTTTATCCTACGATCCTCGCAATATGACAAGGTTCCATACACGACACGACATAAATCGTCCTTTGACCCGGTTAAACTGTCGGCCCTGGACACATTATGTCACCAACAATTTTAATACAAGTTTTAGTCTTGCGATATTAATTTCCCAAAATTTCTCATACTAGTTATTCACATAAATTTTACCCACCCTTAAAAGCGATGTGAAAATTCTCAAAATATTCCTTAATCCCAATTAAAATTTCCCAAAACACAATTTCATCCCACCATTAATAAATGATGATTATAACAATTTTATTTCACCTAGATATCAATCCAAGGTTATCACAACAATGGAAAATATAGAGAATTTCCCCCCACCCCAATTTATATGAACCGCATAGATTTATGTAAGGACACAAATTTCCAATTGAGTCCATATGTAGTTTTGGCTCAATTCCGGACAAAAACATTTATTCATAGGATAGTATGTAATTGTAATACTCTCAAGCCTATGAAGTGTTTGTTGAAGACGTAGCGGCAAAGAATATAAAGCTTCATCAAAATGCCGGTTTGCGTGCCTCGTTTCTACGTCATCAACTATGGTTCCATGCTCCCAAGGTATGAATGCAATTATGTTTATATAGGAGCTTGGAACAAAGTTTATTGGGTAGGATCTCGGAACAAAGTTTATTGGGTAGGAGGTTTAATTAAAACTGTGTTTACTTTCAGATAAAAATTAATTAGAACTTTAAAAATAAAGTATATAAAGTTTCTGGGCCAAAAATCGAATTTTGTAAAAAATTCTGGAAGTCGTTCGAAATGTCGTTCGAACGAGTTTTCGTTCGAACCAGGTTTCGTTCGAACGAGTTTGCCAACGAGTCTAAACTAGTCTGTCGTTCGAAATGTCGTTCGAACGAACTTGTTCGTTCTAACGAGGTTTCCAACAATATTCTAACGAAGTCCATACTGGTCCGTCGTTAGAAGTCTCGTTCGAACGACAGTTAGTTCGAACGAAATGTCGTTCGAACGAGCTGTCAGGCGGGAACAGTTTTTAGGCAGTTTTTGGCAGTTTTGCACCCACTTCCCCACTTGGTTTTTAACCACCTTTTACAGACTTTAATAGGTGCGGGAATGACATTTTCTAAACTAACATTTCTATAACTTTTCATTCTAGTTTATCTCTTAGAGAGAGTTTGAGAGCAAAAATGGTTTAGGAAAATGTTCATGTTTTTGAGTGAGATTTTTAGAGAAATATTTTCATCACTCTAGTGTTTACACCCAATTGAATTTATTCCAAGTTCATATATACTTATCAATTGCGTGGAGTTTGGCACCGATTTATCTCTACCGAATTCAAGAAGAGAAGTTTTGGTTTACTTCTACATCCATCAAAGAAGAAGACGTTGTGTTGCGATTCTACCCACTTGGAGAAAGGCTCCTTGCTCGGGTGACGGTGACCATAGAAATCCCCGTCGGTGGATTCCAAGACCGCGGTGGAGTTACGAGGTTGTCAGCTAGGAAGAGGTGTCTACGAGAAGAAGCATCGAGGCTTGAGAGGGATCGAGTCAGTCGTTGTAAGTCTATCTGTCTTGTAATTGTAATTCCGTATCTAGTGGACTTGTGGCTAGGGTTGTCCGAGGTTTTTTCCCGTCTTGGGTTTTTCCTCGTACATCGCGGCGTAGTGTGATATTGTTTATTTTATCTTGCATCATAATTTAGAACGCATGCTTAGGATAAATTCAAGATAAAATTCGGTTTAATTTATCACACTCAATTTAATTTGGACTTATATTAAATGTTGGGTAATGTATAATTAATTCAAGTCACTTGCTAAAATTTGGTTTCGCCTAATTTGCTAATATTGATAAATATGACTTAGGCAAATTCTAGGACGTGGATTAATGAATTGGTTTAATTTTGTTTTATTAAACTAAAATTTGTTTTGTTTAATTGTTGGACCATCACTTATATACGCTTCCGCATCTGTTGTTTGTTTAAAAGGAAATTATATTAATAGTTTGATTTAAATTGTGAAAATCAAAATCCGGGGTCTTTCAAATTGGTATCAGAGCCAAAGCGATAAATTATTTCGTTAACGATCTTTTTAAATAATTTTTGGCTAAAATGGATTTTTCCCCATTTTCAAAATTTCCTATTTTCGATGGTTCAAACTACGCGTATTGGAAAGCGCGAATGAGATCGGCACTAAAATCTATCGACGAGAGAGTTTGGATGTCTGTTGTTAACGGGTGGTCCCCACCAACTTATTTAGTTGAAAATGAACGTGTTATCAAACCTGCCGATAGATGGACTGAAAATGAGTTTAAACTTGCTAATTTCAATTCCCGTGGTTTAAATGCCTTATTTAGCGCTGTCACACCGGATGAATTCCGCCGTATTATGACGTGTGAAACCGCTAAAGAAGCTTGGGATATTTTACAATTAACTCATGAAGGAACTAATGTCGTTAAAGCTTCAAAACTCCAAAACCTCACCACTCAATTTGAAACTATCAAAATGAATGAAAAAGAAAAGTTTGATGAATTTTATGCTAGACTTTCTGATATTGTTAATTCATCTTTTAACTTGGGAGAGAAAATACCTGACGACCGTGTTGTAAAGAAAATTTTAAGGTCCCTACCCGATAGATTTATTCCAAAGGTGACCGTTTTAAATTCTTTACCCACTTTAGCCTCTACGAAATTAGAAGAGCTTGTAGGTGATTTACAAACCTATGAACTTGATATGTTTCCCTCTAAAATTGAAAAGAAAATCGATAAGGGCGTTGCTTTAAGAGCCCGAAAAGAGGTCAAACAAGTAGTAGAGAGCGAGAGTGATAGTGACTCGGAAGACATGGCTTTATTTGCTCGTAAATTTAGAAAATTTCTTAAATTTAACAAAGATAAATTTAAAAATGATTTTAAGAAATTTGATACTTCTAAACATGATAAAAGCGAGAAGATTTCTAAAGCCGAGAAGATCCCTAAACCTAGCAATGACAATTTAGATAGGGACGAGTCTGATAAATGTTTTGGTTGTGAAGGTTATGGCCATAGGGCTTATGAGTGCCCCACTAAACTAAGGAAAGATGGTAAGCGACCCATTTCATATAATGTAACCCTTAGTGATAGTGATAAAGAAGAGAAGCCCGATTCCCCCACTAAGAAAAATTTTGTGGCTTTGATGGCTAGTCATGTGAGTGATAGTGACAACTCATCGATTGATGAAACGATAGCACATTCCACTTCCAAGGTCATTGTACATGATTCTCTTATTTTTTATGATAGTGAGAGTGAAGAAGAAAGAGAAAGTGAAAATGAAGAAGAGGTTGATGTGAGTGAACTTCAAAATGCCTTTCAAGAGCTTTATAAAGAATCAATTAAATTGAAAAGAGCTAATTTGAAGTTAGAAGCTAGTTTAAGAGAGAGTGTCAAGGTCATTGATGAAAATGTTTTAATAGAAGACCTTAGGACACATGTGAGGACTCTTCAAGAGAAGATTGAATATGTAGAAGGAGAAAGAGATAGCCTTAGGGGTTTAATGGAATCCTTGAAAAAGGAGCTTCTTGCTTTTGAAGAGCGAAATGTTTTACTAGAATCTAACATTGTAGAATTGGAAAATAAATTAAAAGATTCTAGTAATGTCAAATTTGATTTGGAGTGTCGTTCGGCAAAACTAGATAAAATGTTAGGAACGGTCCAAATTAAAAATGACACTTGTGGTTTAGGCTTCAATACTTGTAATGAATTTCCTCATAATGCCCAAACCAATGTTTTAGGAGAATCAACTAGGAATACATTTAAAGATCACTCCTTAAGTAAATCTTTTCGACATGTTCTCACTTGTACACATTGTGGTCGACAAGGTCATCTTAGGATATTTTGTTTTGATCTTAAACGAATTTCTAGAAAATCCCATAGTAATGTTACCACGGTAGTTAAAGTTCCTACACCCCAAGATAGTCATTCTCCATTAATTTGGGTTAGGAAATCCGACGTGGTTGCCTTACAAAATAGGGTTGTTGATTCTCATTTACTTTCACATGATTCCTCCCTTGCTAAATCTAAAGGATGAATGTGTTAGTGTTTGCATACTTTAGCGTTTGTACTTTATGCTATATTCACATGCTAAATGTATGCTTGTTTAGTCAATTTTCTAGTCATTGCTTTATTTGATATCACATGCTAGAAATTATGACTTGTTTATCTTTTTGTATTATATTTTGTGTTTTGAATTAATTGAAAAATATAAAAAGATTTTTGTTTATCATTTGTGTTTTATTTATTTCATTTAAGCTTAATGAAAAATACAAATGATCTTTGTTTGTCCTTTTGAGTAAATATTTATTTTTGATTAAAAATGTTAAAAAACTCAAAAAGATTTTATTTTGTGTGTATTTTTAGTTTGACACACTTTATGTGGCATATACTTGTGTTTCAATCCCTTCTTTAACGCTCCCATGTGGCTAAAACTTTTGGTTTAGATTTTCAATCCTTAAAATGTTCTTTACCATGCTTTATATGGAGTAGTTGGATTTTGTGTTGTTTAAATGGATTCTATTTCTATATGCCTCTATTCACACATGCACGAGCTCTTTTGAAATCTTAATGTCACATGTTATATTTGAGCTTTTTGAGGTGTTCTCCTACCAATCTAGTCATCTACATATCTATGACCTAGGAGGACTAGTGCATGTCAAAATCCGTTGCATGTGAGAATTGTGTGAAAAGTGAAAACATGATAAATAAAAATGTGCACGGGGAAGGCCTCCGAAAGGATGAATTAAATCCTTTGCGATAGTAAGCCGCCGTTTATTGGATCTAAAAGAAATACGTGATCCAAAGGCCTAAAAACAGAATATTTGGCATTAAAAAGGAAAATTGCCAAGGCCTATGTTTGTTTGATATATTCATTCCAAAACAAAAGAATATATATTATTATTGAGGGAGGATTGGATGGTATATCAACGGTTTGCACAATGTCCGTTTATCCTAGTTGTCTTTAATGTCATGACTCTATTTGGTTTGTAGAATCATCATCATGCTAGGCTTGTATGCATTGTGTATGTTTGTTCATTGAGTTCAATCTTCATATTGTCACATGAGGTTATATTTAAATGTGATGAAGTTTACAATCAAATGAGAACTCCGTGAATGTTTATTAAGTGTTTGGGTCTAAATTTAATTGTTTCTAGTTCACACCCCAACACTTACGTTTACATATGACACATTTTTTCCATACAAGTGTGCAAACTTATTGTATTTTGTGTTATATGTGTGTTTATATCTATATATATATGCAAGTACTCTATTGGTATATTTATAATATATATATATAATATATATATATATGATATTTGTTTGTCTTTGCCTCGCTTTTATTGCCCATATGCTTTCATGTCTTATCACTTTAAGCTTCAACATGTTGTTTATTAGTTCTTTATCCTTTGCATATTCCTGAACAAAAAGGGGGAGAATGATGATAGGGGGAGAAATGGTATCTAATCCTATTAAATTAATTTAGGGGGAGTAATTTAATTAATTGCATTTATATTTTGATATTCCCTATGCATTTGATGAGTTTGCTTAAGTGTGCAGAATTTCTTCTAAAGCGGCATTGTTTAATGGCAAAGCGTTTGATCCTTGGATTGAGTCAAGTTTGGGCGGGTTATGTTTTGAGTCTAGTGAGCTTGATGGCCCTTTAGGATTTTTGTTTGGTTTTTGTCCCGGAATAGCCAAAGGGGGAGATTTGTAAGGACACAAATTTCCAATTGAGTCCATATGTAGTTTTAGCTCAATTCCGGACAAAAACATTTATTCATAGGATAGTATGTAATTGTAATACTCTCAAGCCTATGAAGTGTTTGTTGAAGACGTAGCGGCAAAGAATATAAAGCTTCATCAAAATGCCGGTTTGCGTGCCTCGTTTCTACGTCATCAACTATGGTTCCATGCTCCCAAGGTATGAATGCAATTATGTTTATATAGGAGCTTGGAACAAAGTTTATTGGGTAGGAGCTCAGAACAAAGTTTATTGGGTAGGAGGTTTAATTAAAACTATGTTTACTTTCAGATAAAAATTAATTAGAACTTTAAAAATAAAGTATATAAAGTTTCTGGGCCAAAAATCGAATTTTGTAAAAAATTCTGGAAGTCGTTCGAAATGTCGTTCGAACGAGTTTTTCGTTCGAACCAGGTTTCGTTCGAACGAGTTTGCCAACGAGTCTAAACTGGTCTGTCGTTCGAAATGTCGTTCGAACGAACTTGTTCGTTCTAATGAGGTTTCCAACGAGATTCTAACGAAGTCCATACTGGTCTGTCGTTAGAAGTCTCGTTCGAACGACAATTCGTTCGAACGAAATGTCGTTCGAACGAGCTGTCAGGCGGGAACAGTTTTTAGGCAGCTTTTGGCAGTTTTGCACCCACTTCCCCACTTGGTTTTTAACCACCTTTTACAGACTTTAATAGGTGCGGGAATGACATTTTCTAAACTAACATTTACATAACTTTTCATTCTAGTTTATCTCTTAGAGAGAGTTTGAGAGCAAAAATGGTTTAGGAAAATGTTCATGTTTTTGAGTGAGATTTTTAGAGAAATATTTTCATCACTCTAGTGTTTACACCCAATTGAATTTATTCCAAGTTCATATATACTTATCAATTGCGTGGAGTTTGGCACCGATTTATCTCTACCGAATTCAAGAAGAGAAGTTTTGGTTTGCTTCTACATCCATCAAAGAAGAAGACGTTGTGTTGCGATTCTACCCACTTGGAGAAAGTCTCCTTGCTCGGGTGACGGTGACCATAGAAAGCCCCATCGGTGGATTCCGAGACCGCGGTGGAGTTCCGAGGTTGTCATCTAGGAAGAGGTGTCTACGAGAAGAAGCATCGAGGCTTGAGAGGGATCGAGTCAGTCGTTGTAAGTCTATCTGTCTTGTAATTGTAATTATGTATCTAGTGGACTTGTGGTTAGGGCCGTCCGAGGTTTTTTCCCGTCTTGGGTTTTTCCTCGTACATCGCGGCGTAGTGTGATATTGTTTATTTTATCTTGCATCATAATTTAGAACGCATGCTTAGGATAAATTCAAGATAAAACTCGGTTTAATTTATCACACTCAATTTAATTTGGACTTATATTAAATGTTGGGTAATGTATAATTAATTCAAGTCACTTGCTAAAATTTGGTTTCGCCTAATTTGCTAATATTGATAAATATGACTTAGGCAAATTCTAGGACGTGGATTAATGAATTGGTTTAATTTTGTTTTATTAAACCAAAATTTGTTTTGTTTAATTGTTGGACCATCACTTATATACGCTTCCGCATCTGTTGTTTGTTTAAAAGGAAATTATACTAATAGTTTGATTTAAATTGTGAAAATCAAAATCCGGGGTCTTTCAATTTATATTAATTACTCCTATACCTAATTTGTATACATCGCAACTAAGGTGTAACAACCCTTGACTTTGGAGACTGAGAAATTAAATTTTTGGGAAAATCAAATCTAATTAAATTGGAGAATTTTAAAATTTGGGAATTGAGGTCCAAAAATAGAGAATACATTAAAGTATTTCGGATGATGATTTTGAGTGTAACATCGATCCCAATAGGGTCGAGATAGTCAAAATGACTGTCATTGGGTTTTATTTCGGTTTCGAAATATTTTTAAGTGTGTTTGACTCGAATTAGAGTAAACGACTCATTTAAAGTGTGTATTAACATTTAAAATTGGGTTTGTTGTTTTAAGGGATTTAAGAGGCTTACGGATCAAGCCATCTCATTTAGAGAAAGAGAGAAAGAGAAAGAAAAGATAAAGGAAGAAAGAAGAAAGGAAGTGAGAGAGGAAGAAAAGCTTGGAGATTTCGACCCAAACGCGACTCCGGGGATCATCCAACCTCTACAAAATTGAGGCAAGTGTTTAATCTTGCTAAATAAGTCATTTGTGTATTTCATTTCATAATTGTGGATGAGAAAGAAGTGGATTTTGGGTATATTTATCAAAACCTAATTTTTGGTTTAAGTCTTGAAATTGAAGTTTATAATTGGGTTTAAGGGATATAAATTGAGGAGATTAGATATAGGATGAGTTTTGATGTTTGAAAACATGTTGGGGTTTGAGATTAAAGGTTGGAAGAGGTATAAATTGAAATTTAGAAATTTTGGATTTTGGAGAAAATAGCCATTTTTGTGGCTTTCTGAACTGGCCGAATCGATTCGCCAGGTTGCAAAAGCCACAGGTCTTTAGGGCCAAATCGATTAGCCCCTAGCGAATCGATTCGGTATGTAACAGACTGTCAGGTCCCTTTGGACCGAATCGATTCGGAGGGGCCGAATCGATTCGCTGATGGGGCCGAATCGATTCGAAAACAGGGCATTTTGAGGAATTTTCTAGGATGATTTCTAGCCCTTTTTGGTTGGGTTTATTAATTTGGGACCTTCTTTCATGATGTAAGAAAGATGTTTTGGAGACTTATTAAAAGTTTCTCGTATGATGGAACCGCGGGTACTTACCGAGTTGTTTTGGGAGACTTATATCCATAAAAGTTGGAGACGGTCACATCGATATAGTGGGGGAATCTTATTGAGAATGGGAGTTCTAATTAGGGGTCACAAGTGGGCCTAGTTATGATGTAAGGTTAGGGGTCTTTCGAGAAATTTGTGAGAGTACGACATGAAATCTTAGGCCGAGGTGTGTGCCGAATCCTTATAGTAATTAGGATTCTATTTAAATGAAGATTGGGGACCAAAGAGAGAGAGAGAGTGGTCGCGTATTCTTAGTAATGTTTGACTCGAGGAGTAGGTTGTAAATGCAATAAGATTTAAGGGTTTATGAGAATAATTGAACCGTAGTCGGGTTAGTGACTATATATTAGTGTGGTATTCCCTACGTGATGGGAATCATGAGATGAATTTAAGATCGAGTTGAGTTTGTAGACTATCGGTTAGGTGTATACCTTTAGTCGAAATTTTTATTGGAGATATTGATTTACTTTCGGATACAGATGTGATGTGTAGTGATTGTTACCTACACTAAACCTTGGGTGATAACCTAAATGGTGGATATATGTATATATATATACACGTTGGAGGACTATTCACTTTAGGAAAATGGATGAATATGCTTCAAGTGAGGGATCGTATTCACATATTGAGGTAATTTAATTGTGTTGGAACTACGGCTAGTATAGTGAGGATTGTGCATACTTAAAGCCGAGTTTATATATCTTATACTTGTGAAAGAGAAATAGTTTGTATATATATATGTATGGATATGTGAATATATATATATATACACACATATATATCTGTATAGATATGAATAGATGGATATATTTATCTTGTGAATATCTAAACCCTATGTGATGGTTTGATCATATGATGTAATCATATGGATGTATATATATTGTGCATGTGAATGATATATATACTTATGTGGTTAAGCATACCCCGCTTATGCTATCATTGGGAAGTTTCCGCGCAGAGGGTGAGCATCCTGGCTCAAGAGCAGGGTGTGGATATTCCCCAGGTCATAGTCATCCAGTGTGTTATTATGTGATTTATATTTTTGGGGTGAGGCGTGGTGGGTATGTCTCGTCTCATTGACCGGTTAGGAGCTATGACCGCTTCCCGGGACATCGTGTGTGTGTGTTTGGCCCCGATGTCGATGATATTGAGACCGACCGTGGTCCCCAGGATGGTATGTGAGTAATGCCCTGGAAGATGATAGCATGGTGCAGTTTTATCGGCGATATATATAGCCGGGTATATTATGTGTATGGCATCTATACATCATATGTAGTATGTACACTAGGCCATGGGAATGGATGATTGCATATATATATATATATATATATATATATATATGGTTAGAATAAATACCTATATATATATTTATATATATCCTATAGATGAAAGGATATGGAATCTTTATGGAGTACATCTTGGATGATTACGATGTACTAGATTGATGGGGGTTGATGTATCGCATTTATGGAATATTTCGGTTACATCATCCCAAGGATATTATTGGAGATTTTTTTTTTGTTGTTCTTATGGTAATCTAAATTTAGTAGTTGTAATAGTAGAATTGTATGTATGGCATAATGGATCTCTAGGATCGACATTGTCAAGGAGTAGTATAACGGGGGGGTTCCTTGTTTGGATTCCGCTTTGCGAGACGCCCCACGCACGAAACGTAGTGCAATGTTGAGATTGGAGAGAAGTTTGGTCAATAATAATTTGTATGAATGTTATTTAGAAATTAAATCCTATGATTCAACCCAAATGTATGTGGGTAATGTATTAAGAATGATAATTAATTAAATTATAAACCGGAATCCATTAAACTTAGTATGACATATATGTTTGTAAAAATAATTAAGTGTGTCTAGGAAGAGTTGGATTCTTGGATAAAGATAGGAGGGAAGATCTTGGGTATAGGTTGTGCCTATGGTAAGTTAGGTTGTCCTTATAGGTGGGGTAACTTAACTAAGATTTCAGGATGTGAATAGGTGCCCGTCGTTAGATGAGAGGTGAGTTGGGGTTTCACGAGAGTGCGATTCCACTTTAGATTATTAAATAAGTGCATTTATATTTATTATGCACGGTTAACACACTTGCTAAATATTTTTACACTCGGGCTATAACCCGTTTACTTCTATCTCCTGCATATATATATATATATATATATATATATATATATATATATATATATATATATATATATATATATATATATATATATATATTACTACAGGTGTCCTACCGCATGGATGCCGGATGGCCTTCTATCCAGAGTCTTGGGAGCCGTGACAGGTGAGGACTGTTGCTGGACTTAGATTGTAGTCGCTTCCTACTTCTTTAAAAATCTAGGTAGGATTCAAGTTGTATATCGGGTTTATACCCAAGGGATATTATAGATGTTTATATTCTTTTCCTTTTCAGTTATTGTATTGTCTATGACCCGATAGCTTATGCGGATATATTCATTTTTAGTTACTCATTTCATATTATTCTCGCATTTCATTTATCATTGTTCTTCTATACACATTTTTCTTTCCTTTATAAGTAGCTTATAGTGTTGGTTTGCCTTCTGTTCTGTGTTTTATTTAATTTTAACATCTCGCTTATGTTATATTGGGTAGATAGTCTTATATTATATTAGTACTGACAGTTGATGTTGAGACTGAGCCATCTGAGACTCCTGATTTAATGTAGTATAGGGCTGGCCACCCATTATTATTTTAGGCGGGCTGTTACAGATGGTATCAGAGCATCAGCTTCTAGAGTCTTTAGGATCTGTGCGGGTTTTTTGCATTCTTTCGTTAAGCATTCTTGATATAGAGCCCTACTATCAGGATTGTTGTGTTCACTGCGTTTATCTTCTTCTGTGAAGTGTATTCACTTGATTGACATTCTGATAACAGTTGCTCTCATTTCAGACGTCGCCTAGATTATGTCGTCTAGGGAAGGACAAATTAGAGATACGATACCCATAACAGATTTTGGGTACGCTTTGATTTGGAGGTATTTGTTTTCCTCCATTCAGGCGGGAATAAGAAAGAGAACTCTTGCCGTGGTTCAGGGTGTTCTCAATTTACTCAAATGGCGAATCTTGGACTTAGTAAGGTAAGTCTGAGGAGAGAGTAGGGAGCCCTTGGGAGTTTCGATTGAGAAACCCGTCAATTTTTATTAGGAAGCCTCGTGATGCTGACTTCTACCGATGGAAGGTAGGTGGCATTGACCAATTGTTAGGGGTATCGTCTTTATTTAGGAAGGGCATAAGAGATTTGGAAACTTAGGTTCGTGAGTAGGACCGAAGGAGCTGTCGGAAGCTGAAATAGCGCTTTGTCCTTCAAAGTGGTTAAGAAGGATCATCCTGGAAGAAGTAGAGGACCTTGAATTGAGATCCTTGGAGGAGGTGAAACCATTGGATTATGGAAGAATAAGGTAGAATAACTTTCTTTGGGTTTAAGTCACGATTTGTGCGACATTAGGAACGTTGCGCGTAAGGTATGATGAGTAGTAGCCGCTACACCGTTAGGGTGTATAAAATTTCCTTGGAGTAAGTATGGCCTTGGTATGGCATCTTTCGAGAAAATAGATTGTCTCGTGAGGAGATAGTCGAGAGTTGTAATAGTGAGTTCCGAAAATGAGGATAAATGGGAGTTTGTTGAGTAGTTGTTATAAGACTATTGTCTTATGGATAGGTTCGGGTCTGTAATTGTAGTATTCCAAGGAGAGGAGGACTTACCTTGTGGCAAATGCTTTGATGCAATGCAAGGGATTAGTATAGCTGAGAGGTTTAGAGTTTAGTGGATTTATTTTGAGCGGAGAATTTAACTCATAGTTGTGCTAGTTTTGAGAACTAGGTATTGGTTAGAGTGTTGTATTTATTGAGGCCTTATGTCCTAAACATAAGGTATTTGATTGGGGTGTCGAAAGACGCGGAATTGATTTATATTATATTGTGTATAGGCCTTCGGGCAATATTTTAAAACTCAAAAATCTTTTATAAAACCTTAACCCCGGTTCAACTAATCTCAATCCCCCGACCTAGCCACACAGTAGTGTATTGGGAGGGTTCCTTGTTTGGATTTCGCTTGCGAGACCTCCCTCGCACGAAAGTAGCTAGTGTCAGGAATTGAGAAGAGTTCAACCATGGAAAATTTCAAACTTTTATATATTTAATATGTTGCTGTAGATTATATTGCTGATAGTTATATATTGCGAATTGAGGCTAATGGATCCTGATTATAATTCTATGAGTTGAGCTCGGGTACGGGGTGTATGGGCTCCCTGGGTGGCTAGTTTGTTTTAAAAATCTATATGGTTCGACGTGAGAACTAGAAAGGATCGGTATAGCGATCCTGAGGGTAGATATAAGGACTAGATGAGATTCGAAGTCCTAGGCATAATCTAAATTTCGCAGGCGAAATTTTTGTTAGGGGGAAGTATGTAACAACCCATGACTTTGGAGACTCGGAAATTAAATTTTTGGGAAAATAAAATCTAATTAAATTGGAGAATTTTAAAATTTGGGAATTGAGGTCCAAAAATAGAGAACATTTTAAAGTATTCCGGATGATGATTTTGAGTGTACCATCGATCCCGGAAGGGTCGAGATAGTCAAAATGATTGTCATTGGGTTTTATTTCGGTTCCATAATATTTTTAAGTGTGTTTGACTCGAATTAGAGTAAACGACTCATTTAAAGTGTGTATTAACATTTAAAATTAGGTTTGTTGTTTTAAGAGATTTAAGAGGCTTACGGATCAAGCCATCTCATTTAGAGAAAGAGAGAAAGAGAAAGAAAAGAGAAAGGAAGAAAGAAAAAAGAAGAAAGGAAGTGAGAGAGGAAGAAAAGCTTGGAGATTCCGGCCCAAACGCGACTCCAGGATCATCCAACCTCTACAAAATCGAGGCACGTGTTTAATCTTGCTAAATAAGTCATTTGTGTATTTCATTTCATAATTGTGGATGAGAAAGAAGTGGATTTTGGGTATATTTATCAAAACCTAATTTTTGGTTTAAGTCTTGAAATTGAAGTTTATAATTGGGTTTAAGGGATATAAATTGAGGAGATTAGATATAGGATGAGTTTTGATGTTTGAAAACATGTTGGGGTTGGAGATTAAGGGTTGGAAGAGGTATAAATTGAAATTTAGAAAATTTGGATTTGGGAGAAAATAGCCATTTTCGTGGCTTTCTGAACTGGCCGAATCGATTCGCCAGGTTGCAGAAGCCACAGGTCTTTAGGGCCGAATTGATTCGCCCCTAAAGAATCGATTCGATATGTAACAGACTTTCAGGTCCCTTTGGATCGAATCGATTCGGAGGGGCCAAATCGATTCGCTGATGGGGCCGAATCGATTCGGAGGGGCCGAATCGATTCGAAAACAGGGCATTTTGAGGAATTTTTCTAGGATGATTTCTAGCCCTTTTTGGTTGGGTTTATTAATGTGGGACCTTCTTTTATGATGTAAGAAAGATGTTTTGGAGACTTATTAAAAATTTCTCGCATGATGGAACCGCGGGTACTTACCGATTTATTTTGGGAGACTTACATCCATATAAGTTGGAGATGGTCACATCGATATAGTGGGGGAATATCATTGAGATTGGGAGTTCTAATTAGGGGTCACAAGTGGGCCTAGTTATGATGTAAGGTTAGGGGCCTTTCGAGAAATTTGTGAGAGTACGACATGAAATCTTAGGCCGAGGTGTGTGCCGAATCCTTATAGTAATTAGGATTCTATTTAAATGAAGATTGGGGATCAACGAGAGAGAGAGTGGTCGCATATTCTTAGTAATGTTTGAAACGAGGAGTAGGTTGTAAACGCAATAAGATTTAAGGGTTCATAAGAATAATTGAACCGTAGTCGGGTTAGTGACTATATATTAGTGTTGTATTTCCCTACGTGATGGGAATCATGAGATGAATTTAAGATCGAGTTGAGTTTGTAGACTATCGGTTAGGTGTATACCTTTAGTCGAAATTTGCATTGGAGATATTGATATACTTTCGGATACAGATGTGATGTGTAGTGATTGTTACCTACACTAAACCTTGGGTGATAAGCTAAATGGTGGATATATGTATATATATATATATATATATATATACGTTGGAGGACTATTCACCTTACGAAAATGGATGAATATGCTTCAAGTGAGGGATCATATTCACATATTGAGGTAAATTAAATGTGTTTGGACTACGGCTAGTATAGTGAGGATTATGTATACTAAAAGCCGAGTTTATATATCTTATACTTGTGAAAGAGAAATAGTTTGTATATATATATATATATATATATATATATATATATATATATATATATATATATATATATATATATATTTATGTTGTGAATATCTAAACCGTATGTGATGATTTGATCATATGATGTAATCATATGGTTGTATATATATTGTGCATGTGAATGATATATATACTTATGTGGTTAAGCATACCCCGCTCAGGCTATCATTGGGAAGTTTCCACTTAGAGGGTGAGCATCCTGGCTCAAGGAGCAGGGTGTGGATATTCCCCAGGTCATAGTCATCCAGTGTGTTATTATGTGATTTATATTTTCGGGGTGAGGCGTGGTGGGTATGTCTCGTCTCATTGACCGGTTAGGAGCTATGACCGCTTCCCAGGACGTCGTGTGTGTGTGTTTGGACCCGATGTCGGTGATATTGAGACCGACCGTGGTCCCCAGGATGGTATGTGAGTAATGCCCTGGAAGATGATAGCATGGTGCAGTTTTATCGGCGATATATATAGCCGGGTATATTATGTGTATGGCATCTGTACATGATATGTAGTATGTACACTAGGCCATGGGAATGGATGATTGCATATATATATATATATGGTTAGAATAAATACCTATATATATATTTATATATATCCTATAGATGAAAGGATATGGAATCTTTATTGAGTACATCTTGGATGATTAAGATGTACTAGATTGATGGGGGTTGATGTATCGCATTTAAGGAATATTTTGGTTACATCATCCCAAGGATATTATTGGAGATTTTTTTTTAGTTGTTCTTATGGTAATCTAACTTTAGTAGTTGTAATACTAGAATTGTATGTATGGCATAATGGATCTCTAGGATCGAAATTGTCAAGGAGTAGTGTAACGGGGGGTTCCTTGTTTGGATTTCGCTTTGCGAGACGCCCCACGCACGAAACGTAGTGCAATGTTGAGATTGGAGAGAAGTTTTGTCAATAATAATTTGTATGCATGTTATTTAGAAATTAAATCCTATGATTCAACCCAAATGTATGTGGGTAATGTATTAAGAATGATAATTAATTAAATTATAAACCGGAATCCATTAAGCTTAGTATGGCATATATGTTTGTAAAAATAATTAAGTGTGTTTAGGAAGAGTTGGATTCTTGGGTAAAGATAGGAGGGCAGATCTTGGGTATAGGTTGTGCCTATGGTAAGTTAGGTTGTCCTTATAGGTCGGGTAACTTAACTAAGATTTCAGGATGCGAATAGGTGCGCGCCGTTAGATGAGAGGTGAGTTGGGGTTTCACGATAGTGCGATTCCACTTTAAATTATGAAATAAGTGAATTTATATTTATTATGCACGGTTAACACACTTGCTAAATATTTTTACACTCGGGCTCTGACCCGTTTACTTTTCTCTCCTGCATGTATATATATATATATATATATATATTACTACAGGTGTCCTACCGCATGGATGCCGGATGACCTTCTATCCCGTGTCTTGGGAGCCGTGACAGGTGCGGACTGTTGCGGAAATTAGATTGTAATCGCTTCCTACTTCTTTAAAAATCTAGGTAGGATTCTAGTTGTATATCGGGTTTATACCCAAGGGATATTATAGATGTTTATATTCTTTTCCTTTTCAGTTATTGTATTGTCTATGACCCGACAGCTTATTCGGGTAAATTCATTTGTAGTTACTCATTTCATATTATTCTCGCACTTCATTTATCATTTTTCTTCTGTGCACATTTTTCTTTCCTTTATAAGTAGCTTATAGTGTTGGTTTTTCGTCTGTTCTGTGTTTTATTTAACTTTAACATCTCACTTATTTTATATTTGGTAGTTAGTCTTATATTATATTAGTACCGACAATTGATGTTGAGACTGAGCCATCTGAGAATCCTGATTTAATGTAGTATAGGGCTGGCCACCCATTATTATTTTAGGCGGGGTGTTACATAAGGCCAACTTACAAATCCCATACCTAACAAGTGTACTATAACAAGGGGTGAAAACCAATTATCTAAAATACTAACGTTCTAGAAATATTCAATATTAAAATATTTCCTATTTCACATAATCAACCATTTATGATAATATCCTCATCAACACTAAATTCACAATAAATGATTTTTAATCAAAATATGGGGAAATTAAGAAAACGTAATTATTATGAACATTCCGAATCATTATTAATCGCAAGTTCCATAATAGCTATTTATTTTCTAGCACAAGTAATTTAATTAATTTATGATTTTTTACATAAACATCCAAATTAAATTACTAAGGGCTCATCTACATGTATATGCCCACAATATCACCAACTAAGGTCATAAAATCCAAATATCAACAAAATTATAATTATTTTGTATTATTAATTATTTTCACAAAACAACCCCATAATTAATTTCTTCAAAATATTATGTTCTTTAATTTATTTTTAAACACATGAGTTTTAATGGAGGCTATATTCAAGACACATAACACTTAAGAAAAAGAATAGGAAAGACATGCCTGATTTTTAGTTGTTGAAATTGATGAGAGATTCGGGTTCTACTCGAAAAATTGATCGAAAAACTCTCTTGAACCACCTTGAAATATTTCTGTTTTGATGCCCAAAATAAAGCTTGAAAATCTGTTTTAATGGAAGTTTGGGTTTTGGAGGTGGAAGCTGATGAGAAAAATAGGGGGTTGGCTGCTCAGGGTTTGTAAGAGATGTGTGTTAGAAGTCTAGTCCCGAGCTTCCTTTATATAGGAAAGTTTGGGGGTTAAAAATTTAATTAAATTTTTTCTTTCGTCAAAATGACGAACTGTTGCGCACAGATTCTGGGACCATCGATCGATCGACCGATGAAAATGATCGATCGATCGATCATGCAAAATATCTGGCATTTTCCCTTAAAATTCCATAAGGCAAAATATTAAAAATTCGTTTTAAATCCGATTTTAATTCCGCTTGAAGTTCTATTTTTCTAAAATCATAACCAACTTATTTAACAAATAAAATTTATAAAATTCAAAAATTTATTTTTCTCAAATTTTCCAATTTTTTTTATTTAAAAATACTCATTTAAAAATACGGGTTGGTACATACTTCCCCACTAACAAGAAATTTCATCCTCGAAATTTGACGAAAACCCCAAACGCATAAAAATAAGGCTCACAAATGCCTACCCGTAAAGTCCCACAATTAGAAGCCCATACGCCCAATCCTAGTCACACAAAATCACACGGTCGAAAATATAGTGCATATCACCTATATATATATATATATATATATATATATATATATATATATATATATACATAACTATGAAAATAACGGCGTACCACGCGCTCTCGCGAATCATCACCCGATTAAATCTCCAAAATTCATTTAAACCCTAAGGTCCACAAATTTCTTCATATAAAAAAATCGATACTTACAATAACAAATAATTTTCTCTAACAATACCCAAAATAACTCTCATCTTCCAAATCACCTCTAAATATATTGACATAGAGATTACTAATTCTAACTTCAATTATCACAATCATCACAAAACTCCAAGTTATCCAAATGCTAACGTATCCTTCTCATCGATATTCCTATTTCCACACTTTGTTAAGACGTATGCTAGGATCACTATTTTTAGAAAGTACTAATCAATAAAGAGAATCAAAGATGGTAATGCGGAAGATAAACGGACTCATAACCTACGAGACCTAAGACCATGCTCTGATACCATCTGTAACACCCCGCTAAATTCTGGCATCGTCCGACACCAAAATTAAGCCGGGCATTAATAAATTAAATATCATCCTTAGCATGCGACAGATGTGAGACATATTAATTTTAATCGACAAGATGAATATTTTAAATCAATCCCAAATATTAAGAACATCCAACTGATTTATCACCAAAGTGCGATATAAACTTTATCGCATGAAATCTCCAAGTCTCTCAATTATTACAATAAATAAAACCAAACTGAAATCTTAAGACAACTTTGGAACCGAATGACCCAATAAAAATCCAAATATAGTGTAACAACCCTCGCTTTTGTGAATCTATTTTATATTTATTTACTGTGTGAAGTAATTATGTAAAATGTTGGTAAATGGAGTAAATATTAATTGAATGAGTTAAAGGTTAAAATTTACTGGATTGTGGCATATTTACTGTATGTGTAAGTAAGTATCATCATGTTGCATTTTATAGTGTCATATGCTTTAAAATGACATTGTGGTTCAAAATGAAACCGGAACTTGAAATGAGTTATAAAATTTCCAAATGATAATTTGGAGGGCGTAGTTAGTCCCGAAATGTGCGAGATAGTCGAAATAAGTGTCATATTGTGTTTCTATGTTTCGGGCACTTTTGACTGGTTTTGACTTAGATGCGTATTTGTGAGTCATTTTAATGTGGTATTAACCATTTAAGTTGGAGATTTTAGACTAATGCCACGATTTAGTCTTGCTAAGTCTTTTATTTCTCTTAAGTGCATTTGTTAACCTAAAGAGAAAGAGAGAGGAAGAGAACTTTGGAGAGAAAAAGAGAGAGATTGAAGATTCAAGCTTGGAGATTGTTGCTACTACAAGAAATCTGAGATTTCTACTTCAAGGAAAGTTTTCTACTTGCTAATATATGGTTTAAGATGAATAAATGGTATTGATTGTTGTGGATTGGTTATAGTTTAGCAATTTAGGGTTTTAAATGGATTTGTAGGTTTTGAACCCTTCAAAGTTGATTTAAATGTTTATTGGGGTTATTTATTGTTGCTAGATGCATTTATGAATAATTGATTGTGTTAAATGATCTTGGCTTGGGTAGATTTGAGTTGGGGGGATTTAGGATTCCAAGACTCCATAGCCAAACTTGGCCAATTCGCAGGGGAGAATCGATTCGGCCAGGGGCGAATCGATTCGCTCAAGGGCCAATTCGCTGGTCCGAATCGATTTGCTTTTCTGACCAAATCGATTCAGCCAGGTCGAATTGATTCGGAAATCCTGCATTTTTGAGTGATTTTTCTTATCTCAATTCCAACCCTTTTCTTTAGGCTTAGGACCTAGGAACCTTCTTGTATGAAGTAAACTTAGAGTCCTAGAGTTTTAGATGAGTTGGGTCACTACCCTACATTAGAAATGGGTTAAACGGGGCTTATTCCGGGGGTATACAAATTGAGGTTAGGGCATTTCTTTCCTTTGGATACTTATTCGGAGTCTAGGAGTTGTAAGCCCATACTTGGAGATTTTAGGGGCTCATTTAAGGTATATAAAACCTTGTAATTTGTAGAAATATTGTGATCTCTTGGAGAATAATTCGAAACTTAGTATACGATGAATACTGATGAGAATATTCAATGATTATGGTTTCAGATTAAATGAAACATATATATGAAAAATGGAAATGAAAATGAGACTAAAATAGTAAATGCTAATTTACTTAAACACACCTCTCTAAATGCTATCATAAGGGAAGTTCGCGCATGAGGTGATGTCCCCTGACTAATGAACGCAGGGAGACTGTAGTCCTCGACCATATGATGGGTTGTTATATGTTTTATTCTGCGCTAGTGAGGTAATTTCGGGTGTGGTTATGACTCACTTGCAAGCATATGGCCACTTACTGACGTTGCGTTAGGTGCCCAGGTTGTCTTGTTGATAGGCCCTGGAAGATAATAGTCATTTAGGGGCACGCCCAGTGGGAAAACTTGGAGGGGCGGTCTTAGAATCATTATATGTATATGAATATAACAATTCTTAATCAAGTGGGACTTGATGTATGAGAAATGCCATAAGAGCACATGACAGTAATTATATTCCTGATAAGGAATGGAAAGATGAAATGAAATGGTGAAAAATGATGGAGACTTTTAATTAATGATGTATAATTATATCCCCTTGCATAAATAAATAAAAGTATAATCATTTAAATTGTCTTATTATGCTTTGAGATTATGTTGATAGATTCTCATCTTTATCATTCATGATTAACTGTTCATAATTGTCATGCTTTTTATTCATCTGGTGATCATATAAAATCGGGCCCTGACCCGTTCATTTTTCTCACTTTGCATGAATTTGTGTCCGCTCAGGTGCTCCGCCGCAAGGACGCCCGTTCTGATTGTTCCTACTCCAGTGCTTTTGGGGAGCCGTAATACTTTGCGAATAATTACGGAATATGTTGTTAGACGCCTTCATTTTTGTATTCTAGCTATGATCGGGTCTTTCACTCGGGCGTGTGGCCCAAACTTTTGTAACAGTCTAATGGATGTATTATGTAAATTATTAAACTGTTGTAATACGTTGTATGTAACTGTTGACCGACAGCATATTCGGTCCTCTTATTGTATATTTGTCATGGATGTAATATAAGTTTTCTTGGGATTCCACTTTCCTTTAGATTGGGTTGTTTAAATTATTTTCTCAATTTATAATAAAACAAAAATTTTGGCAACCCGTTTTCTGAATTATTGGGTGGTTTTCCCGTATACTTATTATATTGTTGTGATGTTGAGAATGATTCCATTATATTGGAGTATCGGGCTGGCCACACCATATTTCGGATCATGGTTTGTCACAGACTCACAATAAATACGACTGAATAGGAGAAGAAATAAACTACTAAACCATTATATGGCTCCAGCTGCACTTCCAAAGGATCTCCAATAATTTCTATGGAGCTACGCCAATTAAATTCCTGAAAATATTAGTCAATGCATGTCTCAGAGATAAAGCCCTGAGCATGAATACCGGCTACTCCTTTCAAATAGGGTCCTTGAACCCAGACAATAGTGCTATACATATCGACCATAAGAAAAGAATATTTTAAAAGAAAGTCTATAATCTTTAGCAATAAATTTCTAAGTACCTGCAAGGTTTAAATGTGCCACACCATTATTATTTTAAATTAATCCAAGTCCCACGATGTTAATTTGTTTGATTTAACCAGGATGAATTGTTATCACTTTATTATTAGGTATACCGGTCCTCCCGCCACAGGTGATTTACACCAAAATGACATGAATATTACCAACACATCCTCTTGTCAAGTCCGCCGTCTGATCCGTTTTTATACTGCGACCATCGCGATATGACAAGGTTCCACACACACACACACACACATTCTCTTATCAAGTCCGCCATCTGATCAGTTTTTATCCTTCGATCCTCGTGATATGACAAGGTTCCACACACGACACGACATAAATCATCCTCTGACCCGGTTAAACTGTCGGCCCTGGACACATTATATCGCCAACAATTTTAATACCAGTTTTAGTCTTGCAGTATTAATTTCCAAAAATTTCTCATACTAGTTATTCACATAAATTTTCCCCACCCTTAAAAGCGATGTGAAAATCCTCAAAATATTCCTTAGTCCCAATTAAAAGTACCCAAAACACAATTTCATCCAATCATTAATAAATGATGATTACAATAATTTTATTTCACCTAGATATCAATCCTAGGTTATCACAACAACGGTAATATATAGAATTTCCCCCACCCTAATTTAAATAACCCGCATAGATTTATATTAATTACTCCCATACCTAATTAGTATAAATCGCAACTAAGGCCCACTTACTAGCCACATACCTAACAAGTGTACTATAACAAGGGGTGAAAACCAATTATCTAAAATACTAACGTTCTTGAAATATTCAATATTATAAATTTCTTATATGACATAATCAACAATTTATGATAATTTTCTCAACAACACTAAATTCCCAATAAATGATTTTTAATCAAAATATGGGGAAATTAAGAAAACCTAATTATTATGATTTTTCCGAATCATTATTAATTGCAAGTTCCATAACAACTATTTACTTTCTAGCACAAGTAATTTAATTAATTTAGAATTTTTTACATAAACATCCAAATTAAATTACTAAGGGCTCATCTACATGTATATGCCCACAATATCACGAACTAAGTAAATACGATCCAAATAACAACAAAATTATAATTATTTGGTATTATTAATTATTTTCACAAAACAGCCCCATAATTAATTTCTTCAAAATATAATTTTCTTTAATTTATTTTAGAACGCATGAGTTTTAATGGAGGCTATAATCAAGACGCATAACACTTAAGGAAAAGAATAGGATAGACATGCCCGATTTTTAGATGTTGAAATTGACAAGGGATTCGGGTTCTACTCGGAAAATTGATCGAAAAACTCTCTTGAACCACCATGAAATATTTCTGTTTTGTCACCCAAAATAAAGCTTGAAAATATATTTTAATGGAAGTTTGGGTTTTGGAGGTGGAAGATGATGAGAAAAATAGGGGGTTGGCTACTAAGGGTTTTTAAGAGATGTGTGTTAGAAGTCTAGTCCCGAGCTTCCTTTATATAGGAAAGTTTGGTGGTTAAAAATATAATTAAATTTCTTTATTTCGTCAATATGACGAACTGTTGCGCACAGATTCTGGGACCATCGATCGGTCGATGAAATCGATCGATCGATCATGCAAAATATCTGGTAGTTTCCCTTAAAAATGCAATAAGGCAAAATATTAAAAATTTGTTTTAAATTCGATTTTAATTCCGCTTGAAGTTCTATTCTTCTAAAATCATAATCAACATATTTTACCAATAAAATTTATAAAATTGAAAATTTTATTTTTCTCGAATTTTTCAAATTTTTTATTTAAAAATAGTCATTTAAAATCTGAGTTGGTACATACTTCCCCACTAACAAGAAATTTCGTCCTCGAAATTTGACAAAAACTCCAAACGCATAAAAATAAGGATCACATATGCCTACCCATAATGTCCCATAATTGGAAGCCCATACGCCCAATCCTAGTCACACAAAATCACACGGTCGAAAATATAGTGCATATTACCTATATATATATATATATATATATATATATATATATATATATATATATATATATATATATATATATATAACTATGAAAATTACGGCGTACCACGCGCTCTCGCGAATCATCACCCGATTAAATCTCCAAAATTCATTTAAACCCCAAGGTCCTCAAATTTCTTCATATCACAAAAATCGATACTTACAATAACCAACAATTTACTCTAACAATATCCAAAATAACTCTCATCTTCCAAATCGCCTCTAAAGATATTCACATAGAGATTACTAATTCAAATTTCAATTATCACAATCATCACAAAACTCCAAGTTATCCAAATGCTAACGTATCCTTCTCATCGATATTCCTATTTCCACACTTTGCTAACACGTATGCTAGGATCACTATTTTTAGAAAGTACGAATCAATAAAGGGAATCAAAGATCGGTAACGCGGAAGCTAAACGGACTCATAACCTACGAGACCTAAGACCATGCTCTGATACCATCTGTAACAACCCGCTAAATTCTGGCGTCGGTCGCCACCAAAATTAAGCTGGGCGTTAATAAATTAAATATCATCCTTAGCATGCGACAGATGTGATACATATTAATTTTAATCCACAAGATGAATATTTTAAATCAATCCCAAATATTAAGAATATCCAAGTGATTTATCACCAAAGTGCGATATAAACTTTATCACATGAACTCTCCAAGTCTCTCAATTATTACAATAAATCAAACCAAACTGAAATCTTAAGACAACTTTGGAACCGGATGACCCAATAAAATCCAAATATAGTCTCATAATAAATACGACTGAATAGGAGAAGAAATAAACTACTAAACAATTATATGGCTCCAGCTGCACTTTCGAAGGATCTCCAATAATTTCTATGCAGCTACTCCAATTAAATCCCTGAAAATATTAGTCAACGCATGTCTCAAAGCCAAAGCCCTGAGCATGAATACCGGCTACTCCTTTCAAATAGGGTCCTTAAACCTAGACAATAGTGCTATACATATCAATCATAACAATAGAATATTTTAAAAGAAAGTCTATAATCTTTAACAATAAATTTCTAAGTACCCGCAAGGTTTAAATGTGCCACACCAATATTATATTAAATTAACCCAAGTCCCATTATGTTAATGTGTTTGATTTAACCAGGATGAATTGTTCTTACTTTACTATTAGGTATAGCGGTCCTCCCTCCACGAGTGATTTACACCAAAATGATATTAATATTACCAACACATCCCCTTGTCAAGTCCGCCGTCTGATCCGTTTTTATACTGCGACCATCGCGATATGACAAGGTTCCACACACACACATCCCCTTGTCAAGTCCGCCGTCTTATCCGTTTTTATCCTGTGATCCTCACGATATGACAAGGTACCACACACGACATGACATAAATCGTCCTCTAACCCGGTTAAACTGTCGGCCCTGGACGCATTATGTCGCCAATAATTTTAGTCTTACGGTATTAATTTCCCAAAATTTCTAATACTAGTTTTTCACATAAATTTTTCCCACCCTTAAAAGCGATGTGAAAATCCTCAAAATATTCCTTAATCCCAATTAAAAGTTCCCAAAACACAATTTCATCCCATCATTAATAAATGATGATTATAACAATTTTATTTCACCTCGATATCAATCTTAGGTTATCAAAACAACGGTAAATATATAGAATTTTCCCCCACCCCAATTAATATAACCCGCATAAATTTATATTAATTACTCCCATACCTAATTAGTGTAAATCGCAACTAAGGCCCACTTACTAGCCCCATACCTAACAAGTGTACTATAACAAGGGGTGAAAACTAATTAGCTAAAATACTAACGTTCTCGAAATATTCAATATTATAATATTTCCTATTTGACATAATCAACAATTTATGATAATATTCTCAACAAAACTAAATTCCCAATAAATAATTTTTAATCAAAATATGGGGAAATTTAGAAAACGTAATTATTATGATTTTTTCGAATCATTATTAATCGCAAGTTCCATAATAGCTATTTATATTCTAGCACAAGTAATTTAATTAATATAGGAATTTTTACATAAACATCCAAATTAAATTACTAAGGGCTCATCTACATGTATATGCCCTCAATATCACCAACTAAGTAAATACAATCCAAATAACAATAAAATTATAATTATTTGGTATTATTAATTATTTTCACAAAATAGCCCCATAATTAATTTCTTCAAAATATTATGTTCTTTAATTTATTTTAGAACACATGAGTTTTAATGGAGTCTATAATCAAGACCCATAACACTTAAGGAAAAGAATAGGATAGACATGCCTTATTTTTAGATGTTGAAATTGACGAGAGATTCGGGTTCTACTCGAAAAATTGATCGAAAAACTCTCGTGAACCACCTAGAAATATTTCTATTTTGACACCCAAAATAAAACTTGAAAATCTGTTTTAATGGAAGTTTGGGTTTTGGAGGTGGAAGATGATGAGAAAAATAGGGGGTTGGCTGCTAAGGGTTTGTAAGAGATGTGTGTCAGAAGTCTAGTCCCGAGCTTCATTTTTATAGGAATGTTTGGGGGTTAAAAATATAATTAAATTTCTTTATTTAGTCAAAATGACGAACTGCTGCGCACAAATTCTGGGACCATCGATCGATCGATGAAAATGATCGATCGATCGATCGATCATGCAAAATATCTGGCAGTTTCCCTTAAAAATGCCATAAGGCAAAATATTAAAAATTCGTTTTAAATCCGACTTCAGTTCCGCTTGAAGTTCTATTCTTCTAAAATCATAATATTTAACCAATAAAATTCAAAAATTTATTTTTCTCAAATTTTTCAATTTTTTTATTTAAAAATACTCATATAAAAATCTGGGTTTTTACAGATTACAGTTTTTAATTTCCTGTATAGCGTTCTTCATTTATGAGATGTGTGCGACCTTGTTTCCATTTCTATTTACTCTTTATTCCCGCATGGTCCGTGTGTTACCTCCCTATTTCGAGTGAATTCATTTGATGAGCGTAATGCTCGTGAGGACTGAATATATGCTTGCTTTAACGCTTATCCGATTTATTTAAGTTTTTGCCAATTCGTACTATGCATGTTCACTCCCCCCCCCCCTCCCACTTTTAAAGTTTCAATTCTATGAGATGCATTCAACCTGTTAATAACAACGGACTTTAGCTTGAATTCGTTCAATATGCTAATAACATGTTTGAAATCTTTTCATTATTTTTGAGTTTGTTGCATGTTGGGTTGGGCATATTTTGAGGAAACCATATGATGTTTGTGGGTTTCATCCCTGAAAACCTTCAGGAGACTACACTCGTCCACTAGGATAACCTAGGGATTTAACGGCATATTGCATACGCTAAATGCAACCGTTCGCCCTCTAAAGAGGCCTTATCTTGTTATTGCTTTTTCTTCCTATTTTGTTCTTGTATCCTATTTTTGGTTTACTTGTAGTTATTGTTGTTTCCTATTTCATTGCTAGGGACTAGCAATATATAAGTTAGGGGGTGTGATACGATGCAAATATTGAGTATTTCACCCGTTAACCTACGCATTATTAGCCCCCTCGGGTATCTTAATCCCTATACTTATGCTCTTTAACCAGACAACCTCAGATTTCTATATATACGTGCATTGCAGGGGTTAATTGAGCTTTTATAGGTAGTTGGATGCTTGGTATGAAGTTCAGATTCTTTCTAGAAAAATTTCGTTAAAGATTACAGCTTTGGGGGCCTTTTAGTAATTCCAGCATTCGAATTTTGATCCTAAACTCTTCACGGAAGTTGAAGTCCTTTGATTTTCTCTTCGTGTGGCCACCGACGGTGTATGAGTCCAATATATAATGAGGGAGTTATGGCATTTTTGGGATGATTTTTACTTCAAATTCACACTCAAGAATACATTCAAGGGCATTTTAGTCATTTCATATTTTAATTTTTTGGCCTAATGTCTCCTTAGATGTTGTAGTCCTTTGAGTTATATTTTCATAGCCTCTGATCGTGCCTAATTTTGAGTTATATTGAAGAAGTTACGGTATTTTCCATAAAGTTGGGTAAAGCTTCAGCAACCAGACCTGTAGGTGCGAATCGATTCGTCTGAAGTGCGAATCGATTCGGCTGAAAGTCCGCAAATCTCTATTTTTAATTGGGTTTTCGTTTGGGTATATATATGTAAACATTTTATTCAGTTGAGATTTCATTTTTTACACTTGTAGGGTTAGAAATCATATTTTTTGGGGATTTTTGTGGAGCTTCTATCTCCTCCATTTCCATAGGTGTTTTGCCCACTTTGTAAGTTAATATTACTATTTATATTCTTCAAGCTTTGCACTTAGTTATTTTAGCTTAATTTCTTTGTTGTCTTTACTTCCTTGATTAGATAAATTAGTTTAGTTTATTTATTTCTTGTTTTGTTTATTAATTTATTGTTTAATTAGATTAATCATGTGTAGTGAGTAGTTACATTGAGTTTGGGTCGTGTGTCCACCATTAATGGGCGTCGAGCTCCGAAAATTAGGTTTTGTGTAAAATTTCATTTAATTGAAACCTCGCGTATTAAAGTCGGATTATTATGCGTTTAACTTTCTTTGTCATGCAACGTTAGTGTTTATAGTGATAATCCAAATTTAAGATGTGTGTGACCATTTTTTATTAAATGTTTTATCTCGCATTTTTGGGTTAAAGTCCCTTCATGTGTGATGTTTATGCTTAACTAAAAATTCTTGGTTAAATATTTTTGAACCAAAATTCTAATTTCCCGTGTTTAGCCCATGGCAGAGATGCGATCCCGACTCTCGTTTCAATTAGTTGTAATTTAGTTTCAACTTCTTTTCTTTTTCCTTTTTCATCATTTCAACCCATCACCTTTTACATTTTTATTCTTGAAATAATAATTAATTAAAAGCTAAAATTCAATCACTCCCTACGGATTCGATACCTACTTACTTATACACTTCCATTTAGTGTACCAAGTTGTGGTATTTGTTTTGTATAGAGAGTAAACACCTAAGGTCGTGTTTTAAATATAAAGTTTACGCCTCATCAACCTGCTTATGTCGTTCAAATGACAGCGTCGCCTCAAGTTGTTTGTTGAGCTATAAATACCTATTTTGAAAACCTTTTTCATTAAAACTTTTGATACACAAAAACTACAAATCTGCAGAATCTTAGTCTTCATTTTTAGGGAACAAAATTTTGTTTTTTGATTCACAAATCATCCCATATACTTTAGAGAATCACTTGTGGAACCCAATATTTTCTATGGAAGTTTATCTTTGTGGAGTGCCATCTCTACTGCTGGATTGATAGTTCTTACGGGAGCTATTTACTGAAAACTACGGTCATTGGGGATACTCAAGGGTATTCACTACTGAAGGAAGAGTCGCGGCTCTTGAGGTTATCGAGGTAATCTTCGCTAGTTTAGGTTGCGGTCTATGTGAATTTGCTGTGGGAGATTCATTGCAGATTTTATTATGTAATTTGTAAGTTACGATTTACATTATATAGTGAAATAAAGGTTTTACCCAAAAGGGATTTTTCCTGGAATTTGTTTGTCCCTTGATTTGTGTTTGGATGGATGATTTATTCACACAGATGAATGTTTAGGGTTTAATTAAATTTGGAAAGATTGACTGTAATTAAATAATTTTGATTAAATTGGAAATTTACAAATCCCAAACACAATCGATATCACTGCATCCTCAGGGTTAAGTTACGCCTCCTTTTTATCCCTTAGATTAGTCAGATTTAATCATGAATTTATATGAGAAAAAAGTCCTTGAAAACAGTGCATAACTAGTTATGAATTAATCCCAGATAAATTTTTATGCCTTGTAGATTAATTGCATTCTTAATTATGTTTAAATGTGGTATTATAGCCTTCATTTTAATATCATATTGTTTTGTTTAAATTCTTCCATAAAAGAGAACCATAAAATGATGAAAACATGAATTATTGACTTTTATCAATAGTTTTTAATTTTTTAATGTGTCAAATTGATCGAAACTGCCATGGTTTGACTAGAAATGGCCTACTGTGAAAAACTCAGCAACTTTGGTGCTGATGGACGATCTTTTTCTACCATCCAGGCCTCCAAAAATCATTTTTTTCACATGATACCATATTGTTGATAAATCGTTATGATTTTTATATTATTAGTTGTTGAATATGCTTATTATGTCCAATCTGATTTATGTAATAATAGAATCATGCGATGTTTTTATATATCAATATTTATATCATGATTAGATTAGGATTCCACCAAAGTGGCCTAACCTAAAAATAGAAAATGTTGTATTTTGTGGATACATTCTAAAACTATGCTTAGTTTTCTTAAACGTTCAAATATGGTTTTGAGCGTTCAAATTATTAATGGTTTCATTATGTTGATTGATTAAGTCGTTGTGATTTGGTTGCTCAACGGCTCAATTGCAATGGTTAAATTAATATTAAGGGGAAATATGTATGTTAATTCAGGTTAATATAGGTTTCCCAAGGGTCCATATTTTTCTTTAATTTATAACCATACTGCCCATTTATGCCTGTTAAAAACATTAAAGTAATAATCCATAAAATATATCTCTTAAAATTATTGTTCATATGTTTGTTGCCATATTTTGATATGTAAGCATAATTTTATCATAGCAATCTTTGTTAGCATTTTCAATGCAGTTTCATCCACTTTACTGATTGGAGTAAAAACGTGTCGTTCACACTGGGGAACCTTTACCTAGATATCTCTCTTCTTATTAAACAACCTGCTTCCATTACAGATGAGAATAGTGAGACTAAAAATGAGGTATCCGAACTATGGGAAATGTCTCACATGTTGAGCCTGATATTTCTGAAGCTAACATTTTTCCCCTCCATTAAAAAACTCTCTACCCAAGACTGATAGTGCCACGGTATTTCTGAATAATTTAAAGCAATGGTTTCAGCATGTTGATAAGTCCCTGGGAGGGACACTGATGGGAAAACCCACCACAATAGTTTTTATGGAACCCATACCACAAATGAGAACATTTTGGAGATGACTAACTTTGTTGCCAAATTAAAGGCTTTAGAGATCCAAATGGATGATGATTTTGCCGTATAGTTCATTCTCAACTCTCTCCCACATCAGTATGCACCATTTGTTATAAATTGCCACACTATAAAAGATAGGTGGAGTATTAACGAGGTTACGTATAAATTGATCTAGGAGGAACGCTTAAAGCAGCTAGAAAAGTTAAGTATCTCATCTCACCATGAAATGGAATTCTGGGAAGAAAAATATATCAAATAAAGCATTTGAGAAGGAAATAAAGCGAGTCTAACCTAGTGAATCTAAATCAGTCCTAAAGAAGAAAGTTAGGAAGAATAACAAGTGCCATTTCTGTAAAAAGAATGGTAATTTCCAGAAGTATTTCCAGAAAAGGAGAGCTTGGCTGGAAAATAAGGGTAAGCCATTTCCTTTAGTATGTTTCGAATAAAACTTAAATAATGCTCCTTTAAATTCTTGGATTTTAGATTTTGGTTCAAGCACTCATGTTTCCAACTCCTTGCAGGGATACCTTTCAACTCGGACCATAAAACAAAAGGAAGTTTTTATACATGGGAAATAGAAGGAAACCCAAATTTTAAGCCACGGGCGCTTTTAAACTTGTTTTGGATTTTGTAATTGTTTTACATTTGAAAGGCACTCTTTATGTTCCTAATTTTTCAAGAAATTTGATTTCCTTGTCAAAACTTGATGTTGATTGATTTTCCTTCGAATTTAAGAATAAAATCTTTGGGTTATTTAAAGGTCTTCATTTTGTTGGTTTTGGTTTTATGATTGATGGTTTGTATCAAATTAATTTAGGTAACAATTTTAAAAAAACATTACGCACCCTACTACCTAACTATGGTATTAAAAGTACTTTATTGAATGATAATTCTTCTTTCTCGAGTCATAAAAGATTAGGGAAGATATTTAGGGATCAAGTTCAAAGACTCGTAAGGGAGGGGATTCTCCCTAGTTTGGATTTTAGTGACTTCGGTATATGTGTGGGCTGCACTAAAGAAAAGCATAACAAACATACAAAGAAAGGAGCCAAAGGAAGTAATGAACTCCTGGACTTAATACATAGAGACATTTGCAGTCCTTTTGATGCTCCATCCTCCAGCGTAGAAAAATACTTCATAATTATATAGACGACTTTTCATGTTACTATTATTTTTATGCCTTAAATGATAAATCTCAATCAATTAACCTTGTTGAAATTTATATAAAAAGTTAAAAAGGCAGCTAGGGAAAAATGTTAATATTATTAGGTTTGATAAGGGTGGTGAATTATACGGTCAATAGGAGGAAATAGGGCAGCGCCCTGTCCCATTTGCTAAGATCCTTGAAAATTTGGGTATAGTTACATAATACACAATGTTGGGTACACCCCAGCAAAATGGTGTGGATGAAAGGCATAATCGTAGACTTATGGATATTGTAAGAAGTATAATGAGTAATGATAATGTACCTTTATCCATGTGGATCCATTCTCTCAAAACCGTTGTGTATATCTTAAATAAGGTTCCAAGTAAGTCAGTTCCAAAGACTGCTTTTGAACCGTGGATAGGAAGGAAACCTAGTTTAAGACACCTGCATGTTTGGGGTTGCCCAGCGAAATAAATAATCTATAATCTACAAGAAAAGAAACTGGATCCCAAGACTATACGTGTTTTTTCATTGGGTACCCAGAAAACTCAAAGGGATATAGATTTTACTTCCCTAACCATAGCACTAGAATAATTAAAACTGGTATTGCAATATTCATGAAAAATGGTGAAGTCATTGGGAATGATAAAGTTAACGAGGTTATTATTCAAGAAGTCAGGGTCTCAACTCCCTTGCCCTTCGTTCATAATGAATTTTTTTATTCATAATGATGTTGCCCTAGGCAATAATAATGAACAACAACGGATAATTAACAACCCATAAATAAACCACGTAATGAACCCCGCGATGAGACTGTCACTAATGAACCTGTTATAGAGGCGCCACCATAAATAACATTAATATGGTCTCAAAGACATGGAAGTCCAACTATTTCGAATGACTACTTAGTGTATTTACAAGAGGCTGAATTTAACATTGGGGATATAAATGATCCAATTACATATCAACAAGCCATTAATAGTGACAATTTCGATAAATGGATTGATGGAACGAAAGATGAATTAAAATATATGGGCAATAATAAAGTCTAGGAGTTAGTCGATTTATCTCAAGGATGTAAAAGAATCGGGTGTAAAGGGGTCTACAAGACCAAATACGATTCAAAGGTAAATATTGAGCGACATAATGCAAGACTAGTGTCCAAAGGTTATCAAAAAGAGGGAACTAATTATAATGATATATTTTCTCCTGTTTCTAAGAAGGATTCATTCAGAATTATTTTGGCATTGGTAGCTCATTATGATTTAGAGCTTCATCAGATAGAAGTTAAAATAATTTTCTAAATGGGAGTTTAGATGAAAAGTTTATATATAATAACTAGAAGGCTTCATTTCAAAGGATAAAGAGGACATGGCATATTTGTTAAAGAAGTTAATATATGGACTTGAACAAACTTATCAACAATGGGACTTTAAATTTCATGATACCGTTACCTCCTTCGGGTTTAAGGAAAATACCGTGGATTAGTGTATATATCTGAAGATTAATGGGAGTAAGTTTGTATTTTTTGTTCAATATGTTGATGATATATTAATAGATAACAGTGATCTTGGCTTAGTATGGGAACCCAAGAACTTTATTTCTCATAACTTTATAATGAAAGATATGGGTGAGGCATCCTATGTAATCGGGATAAAAATATTATGGGATAGATCATTTGGATGGTTAGGATTATCTTGGAAATATTACACTAATAAATTTTTAGAAAGATTTAAGATGATTGATTGTGGTTTTGTTATTGTTCCAATTCATAAGGGAGTCAAATTCAGCTTAAGTCAATGTCCCTAGAATGAAATAGGATGAGAACAAATGGAGAAATATCCTTATGCTTCTATTATAGGGAGTTTAATGTATGCAAAGGTCTGCACCAGGCCTGGCATTAGGTTTGTGGTGGGAATACTTGGGAGATACGAAAGTAATCTGGGGTTAGATCATTGGAAACCTACAAAGAAAGCTAAGATGCTTGCAAGGGACTAAAGATCACACGCTCACATTTAGGAGGATTGATTACCTTGAGGTGGTTGATTATGCAGACTCCGATTTTGGAGGATATTTAGATAACAAAAGGCGCACTAGCAGTTACGTGTTCCTTCTTGGAGGAGGGGAGATGTTGTGAAAAAGTTCTAAGCACACTATTTTTGCGTCATCCACTATAGGGGCTGAATTTGTAGCATGTTTTGAGGCTATGAATCATGGATTATGTCTGCGAAACTTCATTCCAGGACTTAGTATTATGGGCATTATTACTAAGTCGATGACATTTTTTTGTGATAATGTCGCAATGGTCTTCTTTTTAGAGAATGATAAATACTCTAAAGCAGCCAAGCACATTGACATGAAGTATATATTAGTGAAAGAAGAAGTTTAGAAACATATAGTGTCTATTGAACATATTAGTACGAGTGTTAATGTAGCATATCCACTTACTAGAGTGTTGTCTTTGTAAGAGGGTAGGCCCCTTGTATCTTGGGAGTATGGTAATAGTAGTTGAGGTATAACCCCTATAGGTATAGTGATAAATGATAACCCAAAAACTCTTAAATAAGCACAAGTAAACCCACAATATTATATATGATCAACACTCAGATTGAACTCACAATACTCTCGTGTATAACTCTAACAATAGTAAAAGGAACTAAAAAATAACTCGTTCAAAGGGAGAGAAAAGAAAGCACCTTAGATACACTTTGACAGACAGCTAACACACCAACAACCTCTAAAAGATGTCCAGATAGATGTTGAAAGCTTCACAATAATGGTGGGCGATCAAGAACTCTAGTTTGCAATAACTTCTCTCTGATATATATTCTCTCTCTAGCAATAATCTCTAGAAAATAACTTCGTCTCTCAAAAGTGGTTGAGGTCAATAAATAGCCTCCACACCACTTTCGAGATGCCTTAGTCCTTCATAATTGTGAATAGACATCCCCTTATACTTTACGTCACAAATATTAAATTCTTGATGGACCAGTTAGCTTTACGTCATAAACATTAAATGCCAAGACATGCCTTTTTCCCAATAACTGTGTGTTAGAGAACTGTCACCATAGAGGTGGCTCATCAAACTGTCTGACAACCCCAATACTATAGTGGTTTAATAGAGTTTGGATTTGATAGTGACTATCTAGCTAATGACATCACATAAAGTAGATGTGACATTAGGTAAGAGAGTGTTTGTCTCAAGGGTCAACAAACAATCGAACTCAAGGCTACTCCGCACAATATTTAATGATGAAAGGTTACTTGGTGTTTTACCAGGTGTATCTAAGATCATCAGGACAAGCCCTAACACTGCCTTATTTCTCAATCCTCCGAACCAAGTCCCTCTAAAGTTACCATGGTGAGGTCATTCGATAGAGCATGTAAGCTTTCCCTAGCCCTACCAGGACCTGGTCTCTCGTGAGTACCGTTTGACCTCACACTGAATATTATAGTTATTACATCATTGCAATCAATTTTAACAATTTAACTAAATAACAAAAAGGAAGTAAAGGTGACTTATATCGGATAATCTCCTCACTAAGCTACCACGCTGAGCTACCACACTGAGTTATTTCAATGTCTTCATGTTGCTTCCTTCCCTTAAGTCTCTTATATTAGCTTGGAAGGCTCATCTCTATCCAGATATTATCTTCAATCCCCCCTACATTTTCCCCTTCGTGTAGAGATTTGGTGTGGAAACAAAAAATGTCTGCACGAAACCTTTTCAATCCGATAAATCGTAGTCTTGTGGGAAAAAATTATTGCCTCTCTGATCGCGTTGCAACTTCTGTCGTTATCTCTTCCAGAGAAAAGTTAAATTCTCCCCCGATGTACCTAAACCAAAGCTCTATGAATTGTCGACAAATGGTGTGGGGACATCGCAACTTTTTTCTATCATTACATCTCAACCGTTCTGGCTTTTCTTCATCGGTGGTTGGAATTCTCCCGAAATATATGAGTAAAGTGTTGATCCGTTCTGGATGTTCAGAAGTTAAATTCTCCCCTATTTTTACTTTTCTCAAAGTAACCATTATACCTTTAATTCTCTCCAGTTTTGTCATTCCGTAATTCTTCCTCGTTTTATCTTTTTCAAAAAGTAAAATTTTCCTGATGTACCTGAGCCGAAACTATCTCCAAATGGGATTGCGATGAGGGGACATCGTGAACTCTTTGAACTGCGCTGGGTGGTGGCTTTCCTCTAACATTGAAAATTCTCCCCAAATGCCTCTTCAACCCATTTTATCTCAACTTGGGTTTTTTCAGTGTGGGTCCTTTATTTGATTGAAAAACATTTGGTGCCCAAACTTAACTTCTCTTGAAAGAAACACACATTTTCCCAGTTGTCACCACATTAATGACGTGAGCCTATATTTTTAACTGTCAAAGTGTCCACATTAATGGCTTGGCACGTGCCTTTATGGGAAACTCGAACGTCCACTTGATTTTAAACGACTAATTCTCAACACTTAGTCACTTTTTCATGTTCGTCTATTTTCTTACATTCATACTTACAGAGCTTTATTAGAGAGAGAAAAGAGGAAACCACCATTGTTAACCAAATTTTTGCCTGGTTTTTGCCATCTTCGCCTTCTTTTCCACCACCAGATGCTACTCCTATATCATTTCCACTGCTCCATTTCCTCTATACAAACCACCACCATCTCCCATGACTTCTTCAAGATCTCCAGCTGTTCCTACCATCACTGCTCCGTCTGCTACCACCACTACTACTTTTACTGCCCCTTTGGATGCCACTTGTGGCCATCCCGAGAAATCTTCAAGGGGAAGGGGTGGAGGATCCCTCGAGAAATAGCAGTTTTGCGCCCTTTTTGGGGTGCTTCGGCAGTCGTCGATTTGGGGTAAATGTAACGAGATGGAGTCGCCAGACTATTTTGCACAAAATAGGCAAAAGAACATGTTGCCACTTCGAGAGAGCGACATTAAGGACAAAGTGATGCATACGAAACCAATAGATTGAAGGTTCGGGGGATAAGTTACGGAATGGGAAGGTGTTAGACACCCATCCCACCCTTTTGTTCTCTCATGGGCTAGTGTTATTATTTCCCCTTATTTCTTCGTGAAGTGTGTGTGTGTGTGTGTTTATATAATGGAGGTTGGAATCATTCAACTCATACCATGGATAAGGTAGAGTGAGGTCATCCGTAGGAATGTTCCCAAATTAACGTATATAGAAAATATGATTTGTGCATTTATCGTGATATTAATCATTATTATGAAACGATAATAAGAGTTGGATGAAACTTAAGAAAGCATACAATTTAATGCAAGATTATGATAAATGAGGAAATGGGATATTTTAGGAATAATGGGGAATTAGGGAGATTGAGAAAATTAGAAAATTAGAATTTGGGAAGTTCAAAAATTGGAAAATTGGACTCGAGTCTCGGGCTATAATCCAAAATGCCTATGTAGCCTATAAAGACAAAAAATTACATGTAGTTCGAATGTATCATGGGAGTGGGGTTTATCTCATAGATTCGAAAAAAGTTTTAGTATAGACGTGTATGTGTAGAAAATGTGTTTTTGGTTTTGAAAAGTGTGATCGATAATTCCGTTAAGAATTTACAGATATAACCCTCTTTTGTTTTTTTTTTTTGGTTTTTTTTAATGGAAAATAAGGTATGTGAAATATATTAATAAAATTTTAGATATTAATCGGTATGAATTAAAGTGAGGACTAGATTATGAATCTAATGAAATTTATGCAAGAACAACAAATTTAAAGAGAGAGGGAAGGAATTAGACATTCTTTGAAGCTTGATCTTTGATCTTGGATGAAATCCCTTGAATGTGGATGAATGTTGATGAGAGAGAATGTGATTTTACCAAATTGGGTATGAAAAGGATAGGAATGTAAGCTTGAATGGAACTTCACATAGGGAACTTCGCTGATTTTGAGATAATGTTGTTGAGATTACTGGTGTTGATGGATCTCTGGTGTTAATGTCCTTGGTGGTGAGGTCATGCCATCCTTTTATAGGATCATGGGGTTACCAATTGGCACTACCCTTATCGTTCCTATTGGCAGGTGGCCCTAGACACACTACCGATAGGCAGGGATCTGGACCTGTCACTCGTGCAAATTTTTCTATAAAAATGGTCATAGAATGTAATTCGTTGATTTGATTCATGCATGGGGCATATTGTTATAAAGATACATTAGAGACCTTCAAGAGTCCTTTGGACTGCCCCCGGGTCCGGGAGTTGACTTTGGATTAAATATGGCTCGAAAGCGGACGTCGGTCTTTTGAACGGTAGATCGTCGAATGAAAATGGATCGTTCGTCCGCATGGTAAGTCAGAATCGTGCACGTGGTGGACCATTAGAAAGGTTAGGAGATGTACTTCAACATTCTAAAGAGTTTCACTTGGTTCGAAAAGTTGACCTTAGTCAACCAGGGCTCGAAAGTTCCCGCTGACCTCTAGAAGTAAAATGAATTATTCGTCCATATCGTAGGTAAAAATCGCACATGTGGTGGACCGTTAAAAATGGTATTTAGTGAAATTTAGAGATTCATTCAATCTCATTCGAGATGAAGGGTTAACCTTAGTCAAACGGAGCTCGAGAGTGCCTGGTGGCCTCTGAATCGATTTTTGGAGGAAAACTGATCGTTCATCTGAACGGTTATGTCATTTTATGCACAAGGAAGACCATTGGAAAGGGGTTTTAGTATCCATCTAAGATTCAAAGATCTTTCATCCTGACGACAAAGTTGATCAGGGTCAAATCGGGGCCCAGGGATGCCCATAGCCTCCAAATTAATTTTTGATAGTAAAATGGTCCGTTTGTCCTAACCATTATGCCTATTCGTGCATGGGGTAGACCATTGGAAAGGTTATCCAAAGACTTTCAAAGATTCAAAGAGCTTTAGCTCTGACCATAGAGTTGACCGGGGTCATATGGGGGGCCCGTGGGCGCCCGATGGCCTTTAGATCGGTACTCGGAGTGCGACCTAAGATTTATAGTGAAATGGGGAGGTGATAATGACCTAAGGAGAGACTTAGGGGGTCCTAGAATGTGGTGTCTATAGATCCCCTTGACAGGTGAGCTTGTAACAAGCGAAAGCCATCGAATAGACACCACGTGATAGAGGTCAGTTATGTGGACCTAAGGGATGAGGATGATCAATTTAAAGGGTCGAGGTAGATTATGAGGACCTAAAGTGATTTTGGTATGGACGATTATGAGGACCTAAAGGTGGTGATGCCTGAGGTTAAAGTTAGGGAGGCGACCAATCCCACGGGTCAGGATCAATTCTGAGGACTTGAGTTGCAGAGACAAATTCTGTGGTCCAAAGCGAATTCTACGGACTTAAGGTAGGGATGACAAATTCTGAGGGTCAAAGCCAATTCAGAGGGCTTAAGTTAGGGGTGACCAGTTCTACGGGTCGAAGTCAATTCTGTGGGCTTAAGGTAGGGATGACGAATTCTGAGGGCCGAGCCAATTCTAAGGGTTTAAGTTAGAGGTGATCAATTCTGCGGGTTGAAGTCAATTCTAAGGGCTTAAGTTAGAGATGACCAATTCTGAGAGTCGAAGTCAATTATGTGGGCTTAAGATAGAGATGACCAATTCTACGAGTCAAAGCCAATTCTGTGGGCTTGAGATAGAAGCGACCAATTCTTTAGGTCGAAGCCAATTTTGAGAGCTTAAGTATAAGCGACCAATTCTATGGTTCGAAGAAAATTTTGAGGGTTAAGTTAGAGATGACCAATTACCAGGGTCGAAGCCAATTCAGTAGGTTTAAGATAGGGATGACCAATTTTACGAGTCAAAGCTAATTCTGAGGGCTTAAGATAGGGGTGACCAATTCTGTGGCTCAAATCCAATTATGAGTGATTAAGATTGGGATGACCAATTCTATGGGTCCAAGCTAATTCTACGGGTTTGAGATAAAAGCGACCAATTCTGTGGACTTAAGTAGAAGCGAAGAATTTTTGGGTCGAAGCTAATTATGAGGGCTTAAGTTAGAGATGACCAATTTTGAGGGTCGAAGCGAATTTTTGAGGGCTTGAGATGTAAGAGACCAATTCTGTGGGTCGAAGCCAATTCTGAGGGCTTAATATAGGGGTGGCCAATTCCGCGGGATTAAGATAGGGGTGACCAATTATGTGAGTCAAAGCCAATTCTGAGGGCTTAAGATAGAGATAACCAATTTTGTAGGTCAAAGCCAATTCTGCAGGCTTAAGTTAGGGATTCCTTTGGGGATAAGTATTTGTAGTTCCACTGGGGATTTGGGGAAGCATTTTATTTCAAGTTAGGCCGGGGAAGAGGAAATGATCCGAGGGTTGGATGTTCCTTAGCTGGGAATTTTTTGAATTTTGTGGTGTCCTTTGGAAAGGTTGCCGGGGAGACATGAAATTGATTTTCGAAATTCCACTGGGGAGGTAAGATTTATGAGTGTGGTAATACAGATTTTCTTGGTGAAAAAGGTTCTAAATTTCATTTGGTAATTTTAGGAATTTTCGGGGATTTTCTAGTGTTTTTTTGGACTTTTTATAGGAAATTTCAAAAGGGAAGCCGACCGGCATAGATAGAGGTGTGCTAAACGGCAGTGGCATGGTCTTTTGGGGTACTTTGAGCAGGTGGAGAGAGAGTGTCGATCGATGGGTAACAGGTAGATATCGATCGGCATGCCCCTTAGCCTCCTATAAAAAGGGGGACGGGTTCTCTTCATTTTTCATAGCTTTCTAACTTATCTTCTTCTACAATTACCTTTTTCAAATCGTTTTAACATCAAAGATGGACAATTTCTCAAGTAGCGCAAGACACATGGCATAGCTCAATGTTGATGATTAGGCAGGATTAGAATAGAGGGCTAGGGTGCCCCTTACACTGGGAAGCGATAACTCTTTTGACTCATTCGAGCTAGTAATAGATGATCACACTCTCTTGTGCGAGCCTTCACATCATCATTATTGTAGGGTGGTGAACCCTGGCGGCTATGTAAGTATTGTTGGCTTTTGGTATTTGCTTCTTTTTTTTAGATTTCCTTATTATGACAAGGGTTCTCTTTATTTTTTCGATGGTCTGATGTTTCTATGTTACTATATGTGCCAGAATCTTCCACCTGTGGTGCACTAAATGGTGTAATCAACCAGCTTTGGGAGACTGGCACCTATTCTGGATGAGATGCCTCATTCTACGGCTATTCTCTGTACTCTATGGGAGAGGTGATGGGACACTACTCACACCTTTCATTTTGGCTTAAGGGGGATGAATTTGACTCCCATAGATGTGCAGTAGCTGCTAGGGCTTGATTGTGATGGTATGCAGATTGAGGTGGACAGGACACTAAGGGTGACCCCGGAGGTGGCGACAGAGGAGTTGGGTGATGTGGAGAGGGTAGTTTCTGGGGACTCTCTTCGTTTGTCTCTTTTAATAAAGTTATTGCTGAGGAGGAGGATTGATGAGAGAGACGGGCGACAGGTGCGTCAGATGGCTCATCTATTTATTTTTTTGGTGCTGGGAGGTTTCTTAGTGGCGACGAGTGGAGACGTCATCCACTTCTGGTTTTTGCCATTTTTGAGGGTGTTTTCGGACATCCTTCTTTATTACTAGGGGAGCTTGACCTTGGTGACCCTTTATTATTCTCTTGATGCATTCATCTGGTGATGTCGATAAACTTTTATTGGAGCCACGTATCATGTTTAGGTATTTTTTTCATTTTCCTTTATGCATTCCCATTTTCCTCCATGCATTTTATTCTTGATTTGATAAATTTTGACCCTTTGTCCTTTGCAGACGTGGTTTTATAAGGTGACTAGGTTTAACACCTCATTGATAACTTTGAAGGATGAGTCTATTGGGGACTTCTGTCGGATGTACCGGTGGCGGAAGTCTAACTGGCAGTCGAATAAGTCTCTCTCTCTCTAGAGACGGTGCGTTAGGTTTTGAACGGCCTGATGAGCGAGCGAGTAAGTCTTCTATTTATCTTAAGGTCGTCCTTAATTTGATGATCTTTTGTTTAAATTTATCTTTTTTTCTCTTACTTCGAAATTCGCATGTGACCTTTTATCCCTGGGGGGCGGCCATCCAGCACACTGGGTTGACTGGGGGACATGCGTAGATGCGGCATCTTCTGGTGCATGTTTTTGGATATTCTTGGTACCTCGGGGAGAGATTAGTCGGGAATTTTGTGGAAGATGAGGTTGTGGTGCCATCGACGAAGCCCCCAGTGTTTATGAGGCGAGTGCGCTAGATGTCGGACGATTCCCGGGTAGCGACAATGATGAGTGAGCCTTACTCGTTGTATACCAACATAGCGGTGATGTATGATTACATAGACTTTATGTCGAGGTGGCTGATGACACCGAGCATATACGATGTTATGCCTATCCATCGTGCGGGTTCGAGTCGGCAGGTGGGGTCCTCCCACATCGCAAGCGGTGCTTCGACATTAGTGGCGACAACGACGTCGGAGGCTTCTTTCATACGGATGCACTCGCCGGTTACAACATTTGACGGGATAATGGAGGTTCGGTGCCTACGCAAAATTGTCCTAATGCAATGGGCCCGGAGGAGTTGGGCTTGACATAGGAGGTCCTTCGACCTGAGGTATACTTTTTATCTCTTTGTCCTTCAATTTCCTGATTTCTTTCTTTTCCTCAGATTAAATGATTTGCTATTTTTTGTTTTCCTTTACAGCACATTCGGGTATCCACCACTTTGTTGAAGGACATTAGGGATTGGATATCTTACGTGACTGTCCACATTCGTGATGCAATTCTTGTTCCTTCTTGTCCGGTGTCGTTTGCCTCATCTAATGAAGGGTAGGGTTCTGGGAGTGGTGGCACATCATCTCGTCGCAGAGGGAAAAGAGCGTGCCGCAGGGAAGGAGGCTTTTAGAGATAGAGGGAGAAGATAGAGAAATAAGAGATAAAGAGTGGTTGTAGGTGAAGAGAGGGAGAATATGGGTGGGTTCGAGCTGAGTCCCGTTGTATTTCCTTATTTTTCCTGCAAAATCAATGTAACACAACAAATATCTAGGAAAAAGAAATGAATTTTTTTGTTAATTAATTTTTTTTTGAGTGATTAATTCACATGCTCTTTTAACTTTGCTACTGAGACCGTAAGAAGAAGTAAAAATTATTGGAGAGGGGCTTTATTTAAAATAGGATAAGTCAAAAAGGGAAATTCGAAATTCCCTTAGAATAAAAAAAATTATTGATTTTTTTAGTTTTAACAAAAAAGGAAAAAGAGGATTTTCCCAAAAATAGGGGTTTGTCGATCGACATGAGCCTTGTCTTTCCTATCAACATGTTAGTCCAGTCCCATCAATCCAAGGCTTTGATTGCACTTCCTTTAATTATTTGGTACTTGGTGGGGGTAAGATTTCCTCTAATTTCTGCAGGGTTCCTTGTTTTGGTTTGAGAGTTTTCAAGTATAAATAGGGGTGTGGATGGATCTTTTCATTCACACTTCCACATCCCTTATCCTTTACATTCTTCTTTGCTTACTATCTTCTTATTTTGTGATATGGCTCTCCCTGGTAGCACTGAGTTTGTGAGCTAGCTCCAAACCTTGGAAGCATTGTGTTCCTATAATGTTGACTACGATGCTTTCAACATGTGGAGAGTCTCTTTGTGGCTCAACCGACCCATAGAGTTGAATATGGTGAGACAACAATTGAGTTCTGGTACCTCTAAGACCATGTCTTTCGTTTCGGGTTGGAAGAAATCTATCCGACCTATCAAGAGTTTTTTTCCATGTTGGAGATAAATCCCAGCGTTGCAGCTGCTATGCCTGAGTTTTCCCGGTCCCCTAGGGAGTTATTGGCGGGACTTCTCCACATTTCACCTTCGGCGGCCAGGTCGTTGGTCATATGAGGAATGATTTCTCTTCCTATGGTGCTGCATTCTGTGCATTTGTGGGAAGTCAACGATGCTGGTCACGTTGGGGTCGTCATTCTGGCCCTGGTTTTAAAGATGTTATTGGTAACTGGTAAAGTATTGGTGGATCCCCAACTTGCAGCTATTATTTCCTGGATGTCGTACCATCACAATCTTGCGACGGTGATACTGGTGGAGACTTTAAATGGTCTGGATGCCTGGCAGGAAGGTCGTTCTGACTTTTTAAGGGGTAGCCCCGTAATGATATTCATGTGGTTGTCCGAGAGGTTTCGTATGGCTATCCCACCTGAGTATCCTTTACCGGCAGTGCTAAACTTATTCTCACGTTATTTCATTAGTGTAGGATGAAACATCGAGATCTGGGAAAACTGGTTCGTAGAGCACGGGGCTCGAGGCTTGCGTTGGTCAGTGCCTTAGTGGGGGAGTTATTGCCCATTCTAGAACTCGGAGAATACTAGTACGTTCAGTTAATAAATGACCTCCGCCATACCTCTTTCTACTTTCCCTAGCGGCTACTGTGCCAATTTAGTTAGGAATAAATTGTGTCACTGCGGAAACTAAACTTCTTTCCTGTGGAGGATCTGACAGAACCTATGTGCATGCGGCTTGGCTCTTTGTGGGAGAATCGTCATCCGTTTAACCATCCCTCCCAATCTATTGGCAGAGTCTGGTATGTCTCAAGGGACTACATGAAGTGGTTATGGAAAAAGGTAGTGGCCAAGATGTTGGCTGTGGAGACTGGGAAAAGGTGGTTTGTTGTATCTGACACCATGGAGGGAGGTGTTGTGGTTTTACCCAAGCTAGTCCGGGCATATTGCTCTATGCAGTGTCTGTGGCAATCCATTCAGGCAAGGGAAGTTTGGGGATCCCAGGATGTGGGCGATGATGGGACTAGTTCCTCTGGCAGTTGTGGGTAGGATATGTGAAGCTTCTGTAGTGGTTTTGTGTTTGGGAATAATTTGAGGGTTATTTTTAGGAGTAGTGGGACTTATTTTTATTTTGGTCTTAGGAAGGTAGGAGTAGGCTGACAAGGGAAGTCATTTGACTCCTATGTCGATGTAATCATACTGAAATTTTGAATAATTAAATAAAGGAGTTTTTTATCATCTAGTTGTACCTCTTGATGATTTTACATTTGAATTATCTATACCAATCTCTAAGGCGTACATAATCCTTTTGTTCATGTATTTGATGAAATAAACTGTTGTTCTCGAGGGTAAGAAAGGAATATCATTTTGTGAAAAAGAAGGGGGATGTGCTCATGTAAAGCGGATGAGTTTCCTACGTACCTTTGAGGGTTTTGACATTTTTTTAAAATTCACTTTTTGAAAGTAAAAAGGTTTTTAGAGGATCATGCCCCACGTAGCTCTGAGTAGAGGGAAATGAAGACTTTTTTTAATAGAAGGGAGGTGAGAAGAGTCGTAGCGCGTCGAGATTTTGGACTAGGTACAGAATTTTTTGAGACGGTCCCAGTTGACTAGACGTGCCATTTCTTCTCCATCAAGGTCAGTGAGCATAGTGGCGTCACCTGACAGGATCTTCTTTACATTGTAAATGTCGCTCCAGTTGGGCTTGAATTTCCCTCTGGGGTCTCAAATGGGCTCCACTATCTCTTTAAGGGCTAACTCCCCTTATCGAGCACCACGGTCCTTACTCTCTTATTGAATCATTGCGCTATACAATGATGGTACCCTTGTATGTGATATAGAACTTTCAGTCTCCTTTCGTCCAAGAGGGACAACTCATTGAGACAGCTTTGGTGCCAATCTTCCTCGTTGACTTTGCTTTCAAGCATGACACGTAACGAAGGGATTTCTAGCTCCACGGGTAGGACTGCTTCCATGACATAGACTAGAGAGTAAGGGATAGCCCTAATTGAGGTTCAAACTGAAGTGAGGTAGCCCCAGAGGGTGTAAAGGATCATGTCGATCCAATCTCGATAACTCTCGATCATTTTGCTTATGATGGTTTTAAGGTTTTTATTGGCTGCTTTGACTGCTTCGTTGGTTTGGGGTCGGTATGGAGAAGATTTGTGTCTCTAAATTCCATATCCATCGACCACCTCTGTAACTTCTTCTTCGAAGTGTAACCCGTTATCTGATACCAGCTCGTGCGGGACCCCATATCGGTAAATGATGTTTTTCTTGATGAACTTGGCCACTTTCTTGGCTTTCAAGACTGTGTATGACTCGACTTCGACCCATTTAATGAAGTAGTCAATGGCGACTAGGATGAACTCATGTGTTTTGGACACTTTTGGTGTAACTTTTCCTATGATGTAGATGTCCCATATTGAGAATGGTCAGGGGAAGTGCTATAGGTTGGCAAATTACTATCATTTGAGGCATCTTCGAATGTAGGTGCTACAATCCTGGACCATTGTCGTCCAGTAGTATCCTTGTCGGATGATCTTCTTGGCGACCATATGGCCATTCATGTGGGGTCTGCACTCCCTGCTGTGGATTTTTTGCATCATTTCTTCAATAGCAGACCCTGTGATGCAGTGAAAATGGGTTCCATCGAAGTTTATCTTGAATAGTGCTTTATGGCAGACAATATATTGGGCAGTTAGTCTGTGGAGGGTTGCTCGATCTTTCTTATCAGATCCTTTGGGATACCTACCATGTTTGAGGAGGCGCCAACTATCATAGTACCAACAGGTGGTTATTTCGGGATCTTCCTTTGTGATGAGTTTAATGTGGTAGCAGTGGGTCTGTTTATCTTGCTTTTAGATAAGGAAAGAGGCCATGGTTATTCCTTCGAGAATGTCAGCCATAGAGGCTAAGGTAGCAAGGGCGTTAGCTAGTTTTTTTTTTATGCTCGGGGTAGGTAGTGGAAGGTGATTTCTTAGAATTAGGAAGCTAGCTCTTTGAGGTGGGCATGTAAAGGTAAGAGTTTCTCATCCTTGACTTTCCATTTTCTGAGTACTTGACCGATGATGAGGGTTAAATCCCCGTAGACATCTAGGTATCGAATTCCTTTCTTGAGGGAAACTTTGAGGCCTACTGTGCATGCCTCATATTCAGTCATATTGTTAGTGCGGGGAAAATCCAATTTGATGGTAATGGGAGTGTGAGAGTCATGAGGTGAAATTAGGAGTATCCCAATGGCATACCCTTTCTTGTTAGCAGTGCCATCGAAGAACATTTGCCATCGAAGGTCTTCTTAAGAGATATAGAAGATATTCCCATTTGGGAACTCAGAGATCCATACATCGGCTTCTTCCGTGGGGTAGTCAATAAGGTAGTCAGAGATGTATCTTCCTTTCATTTCTTTTTGCGTGACATAGTTAATATCAAATTCAGTTAGGAGAATCAACCAACGGACCATTCGACTCAACATGGCAGGGTTTTTGAGTAGGTACTTGATTGGATCCATTCGGGATATTAGTTTGATGGTAAAGGCGAGGATGTAATGTTGTACGAATGGCATAGTAGATGGCTCTCTCTTTGTGGGTTTCTTCAAGGTATTGGTCTAGTGAAGCCCCAGATGTAGTATCGATTATGGTTAGGTATAAGAGTAAGGAAAGACCAGGCTACGACGGCATGAGTACCGAAGGCTGGGCTAGGTATTGCTTCATTCGGTCAAAGGCTTCTTAGTAAGATTCATTCCAAACCTTGGTTGAATCCTTTTGGAGGAGTTTGAAGATGGGTTCATAGATGGAAGTCAAATGGCTAATGAACTAGCTGATGTACTTTAATTTCTTAAGGAATTCCCAGACTTTCTTCTCCATTCGGGGTGGTGGCATCTCGAGTATGGCTTTAATCTTAGAAGGATCTGCTTCTATCTCTTTATCACTAACCATGAATCCCTAGAGTTTTCATTTGGTAATGCCAAAGACACATTTATGTGGGTTAAGTTGCATCTGGTACTATCGCAGCCGCTCGAAGAACTTTCGGAGAGCAGTAACATGACCCTTCCTAGTCTTGGACTTGATAATCATGTCGTCTATGTAGACCTCGACTTCCTTGTATATCAGATCAGGTAAAATAATTGTGGCAGCCCTCTAGTAGGTAGCCCCTACGTTTTTTATCCAAATGACATGACAGTGTAGCAAAAGGTTCCCGAAGGGGTGATTCTCTTGGTGATCGGGGTGCATATTGATCTGGTTATATCCGGAAAACCCATCAATGAATGACCTGAGAGCGTGACTGGTCGTATTGTCCATAATCATGTCGACATTGTGTAGTGGGTAATCATCCTTTGGAGAGGCCTTGTTCAAGTCTCGATAATAGATGCACATGTGAACCTTCCCTCCTGACTTCGGCACTGGTACGATATTGGCTAGCCATGTGGGATATTCGATCATATGAATGAGTCCCACATTGAATTTTTTGACTAGTTCTTCTTTAACTTTGAGTCACAATTTGGTGCGGAGTTTTTTCATTTTTTGTTTGATCGGTTTGCATTCTGTGAGAGTTGGAATCTCATGTTGAGGTATCTCAGGGTCAATTTCGGTCACGTCATCATAGGACCATGCGAAGACATCCATGAATTCCTTCAGTAATTCTTTGAGCTGCAGGCGCTCATGGTCGTCAAGGGTGGTCCGTATCTGAATCTATTATAGTTGGCTACTAGAACTGAGATTAATAATAACAGTTTCATCTTCATTAACTTGAATGCGGTTATGTTGTTTGTTATTAACCTTATTTAGATCAGTTAATAATTATTCATTTGCAAAATCATCATCATCAAGCGTTTGATTAAGATCAGATAATTAATGTAAGGCACAGTAAGATACTCAAAATCTTTGATTATTTCATTGATAGGAAAAACATCATTGAGAACCTCATCCAAGGAGGTCTCGATTACATTAGAGTGTGGGGAAACAACTAAGGAAGAAGAAAGGGGATAAACATCAGGGTTAGGTTAAATATCAGCAGGTGGCATGGGTGTAGCATGCCAGTTGAGGGGAGATGTGTCAGTAGCTTTGATCAATCATGATGGATCTGATGATATAGCCCCTAAGTGGATCATGTAGAGTGTCAGCCTTAATTTCTGTAAATTGAAAGAATCCTCGAAGTCACTTTCCTCAGAATCTTCGGTATCAACTATGGTTTCCTCAGTGAGTGGTTGTACACAGTACTGCGAACTCTCGGCCCATGGATAGCTATCTTGAAAGAAGATCTCCATTCCTGGTTTTATCTTTTTATTTGCATGGTCATACCATGGTTCGAAGAAGCCGTAAAAGGGGAAATCTTCACCCTCTCTGATGAATCTTTCGTTTAGGGAATCTCCTGAGATAGTTTTAGTGCATTCTAAACTCCTCTTTAGTTGAGGCTGACGAATCATTTTGAGTTCTTCTTCTGACAGCCGATAGCCCAAACCACAGGGATGAAAGGCCTTCTTAAACACAATAGGTTCAAGTATCCCTTGTTGTATTTTTCCTATCCCCAATCCGAGCATGAAGTGCACGTTCTTGAACATATGGATTACATTGACGTTTCCATGGGGGTCATATTTTGGATGAACCTTATCTTTAAAACTATCCCCTGTTGGGAGTACAAGTGGTTCAACTCGAAATCTTGATAGCAGCACATCGTTCACCCCCGTGTTGTATCTCAAGTACCGAATTACTAGTTCTTTCATTCTCGGTGTTATCGATGTCGCCTAAGATGGTGATGACCTACCCTTTGGCAAAGAACGGGATGTCAAGGACTTAGAATTCCACAATGGGGTTTATGGGCCAACCCCTATTGCAAGATTGATAGATCCTATTACTTCTCGATGGGTGTTATCGTAGGCACGTATGATGGAAGAGGTTGGAGCAAGTTCGCTCACTTTCAATCCTAAATACTTTAGAGTTCTTAACGCGTAAACATTCAGAGTTGATCCATTATCGATGAGAGAGAGGGGGGATGATTTTTCCCATGACTTCAACAGAGATATTAAGAGCATGATTGTGGTTGGGATCAGTGTTGGCAATTTATTCTTTATATAAGGAGAGCATTCGAGTAAAGGTTAGGGATCCAACTAGGTTCACCGCTTCTTATGGCATGGTTGAAGGAGGAACTGTGGGTCATATAAGTAGCTTGATCAGGGAATTTCGGTGCAGCTGGGAAGACATAAAATGTCCCCATAGAGTTATGTTGGCTTGGGTTTTCTTCAGCTGATCAAGGACCTTACTTTATTCTAGGGTCATTTCTGGCATTGGGAGATTATCAATACCCTTCCCTTTATCACTCGTTGATGGTAGTAGGCTTGGGTTTTGGTAATGCCTCCCGGACCTGGTCCTGTTGGTCATAGAAGGAGGGAAAAATAAAAATCATGTTTCTTCATCGATATCAGGTTATTCAGCCACCTTATTGATCTCTCCTGGTCGTTCCTTTATGATATCATCCCACATATATTGACTACCAAACTAGTTTTTCCTGAATCTTGCTCTTCCTCTGAATCTTCGATATTGTCCTCCCATCTGGTGGAAATAATATCATCCTTCCATGCAAAGTCAATGCACTCCACAACTTCAACGGAATTTTCGTATAATTCTTCCCATTCGATAGGGAGGTGTAGAAGTGAAGGGACTAGGCGCCCTTGCAATTTTAAAGCATCGAGCATCTTTGACACACTACAAATATCACCAGTCTGTCAGAACAAATCTGCCATGATCTGGACCATATCATCTAGACTGACTTTGTCAGTTGGTACCACCCAATTATCTGACTCTCGAGCCTATTTTTGGGCTTCTAAGAATAACATACTGAACCTTTGACAATTGATGGTCATCTGAGAGGGCAATTTCAACTCAAACTTTAGGAGTTGGTTTAGCACTTATGACAATTCCATATCTTTACCTCCAGAATGGGTGCGAACAATGATGCACTTTCTGGCGAGGAGGTATAAGGCTTGACCGACAAAGATGGTAGGGTGTATGATAAAATATGGGTATGTTTTGAGAGGTTTAGGATATTATATAGGTATGATTGGTGATTTACTTGGTATGATCTGAATAGATAGGTCAAATTTTTAGTCTTCTTCTAAGAATATGGCATTCGTATGATTTGGGAGTGGATTATAGGCAGTGTTTGGTTTAGGATTGGTTAGTAAGGAGATGATACCCCGGTCAATCAGGCCTTGGATCATATTTCAGAGGTTAAAACATTGGTCGATGGTATGGCCAGCGGTTTGATGGAAGTCATAATGGGCATCTGGCTTGAAATTTTTCAAAAGTGGGCTTGGTAGTGGACGGGGGTCCAATGGTTTGATAAGGTTTCGGCTCAAGAGGGCTTGGTAGACTTGGGAGAGGGGAGCATAGAGCTCGGTCTATTCCTTTCAGACTGGGTTGGGGCAACTTTCTAGTTCCCATGAAGTGGTAGGCTGAGAAATGTTGTTGATGGTGGAAATTGCGGTATTAGCTGGTTTTTCTAACATTCTAGGAGAAAACTGTCCATATTTTTTATTCGATTAAACTTATGTCTTGGCAAGACCTTATTAGATCTCCAATCCTACTTTTCATAGGGCTCGAAAATGAGGGTAATACTGTCCTCCCATCATTTCTCGGACATGGGGTCGGAAGTTCTTTATCACGATACTGACCTGCCCTTCTTCGGAATGCTGATTGGTCATGCTCACTTCTTTTTCCCTCTATCTTGCTATGAAGTTATTGACTGATTCCCCAGGGTTCTACTTAATTAGCTCTAAATCACGGCAGGTGACCTCTAACTCTTCGTTGTACTTGTACTATGACATGAACTCGGGGGCAACATCTTCCCAACTGCGGATTTTGGACTCCTCGAGGGATAAGAACGAATGGATAGCGCTATCCTTCAAAGTCTGCTGGAACATCTGGGCCATTATTTCTTTGGAGGCCCCTATGAGAGTCATGGATCAGTGATGGATGCAGAGAGGAACGATCGGGGTCCACTACCTCCAAACTTCTCGATGTTAGGCATCTTGAATTTTTCTGGTAACCTTGATTTAGGATAGGGAGAAATGTGGGTGTAGTCCATGTAATTATCGGAGAGTCTGACTTGGCTAAACTTCTTGGTCAACATCTTGAGGTCTTTCTAGACCTTGTTAAATTATTTCTCCTTCGGATCAACAGTCACGGGTAAGTTATCCCCTGGCTGTGCAAGATTCGTCATAGGAAGCTGGGCTGGCAGTGACCCATTAGCAAGAGGAGCATGTTGGTATTCCTCGAGAACCCAAATAGGATAGGGTGCAGTCGGACCCACAGAGTGAGGGAAGAGGACCCCGAGCTTTCCGAGAATAGGGACCCAATTTCATTACATCTCATAAACCTCGATTTGAAGGTTGTCAATCTTGGCAGTGAGTTGATCTAGGACAATCAACAAATCTGACTGTACATTCGGTACTTGATCCATGTTATCCATGGGAAGTGGATGAATCTCGAACTCAGAGGAAGTAAGGGGACTAACGGAGCTTCAGGGCGGTTCGACTTAAGACTGAAGATAGTAGGGAGCTTGACCAAGGGTATGCGATCGACCTGAGAAGGAGAAAAGTTGGGATTTATTTTGGGAAAACAAAAAGGGAAATTGTAATTTTTAGAAAAGGGGGAAAATGTTTTGACATTTTTTTGAAAAGGATGAGGACAAAATGTTTTTGGAGGAAAATAATTTTTTTTTTATATTTTTGATAAAAGAGGAAATATGCTTTTGGACACTTTTTGGGAAAAAGAAAGAAGAAAAAGATGGGAGACGGGTCTCAGCATGATTATTATTATGTTTATTAGGTTCTCACTTGTATTAGGTTTGCCTAAATGCAAAAAAGAAATGTCAGACGGGACCCAAGCCTGGAAAAATTAGGTTTGCAACATATGTAAAAACTTACGGTTGGACTTGTTACCAGGCTCACGGGCAGGGTCCCATTTTTAAAATTGCTCGAAAATTTGGGCGGCATGCCCACCCGTCATTTTGATAGAGTTTCGAGTAGAAATTGACAATATAAATATGTGTGCCCTAGGTTTGACACCTATATGCGGGTATGCAATTCTTGGGTTAATTGGAAAGTGTTCCCCCCTTTGTCATGACTTCCACTATATACGTCTTTCTTTTGAGGGAAATCGGTACGTGTGGACAAGCCATTGGATATACCTGAGTGTACGTGAATTGCCTCACTATATACCTCGTGGGGACAGTACGTGTGAAAGAAAATTCCATATACTCAACGTTCATGAACAAGTTCGATGCGATATACCTCCCGTTATGATTTTGATCAAGCGGTATGATGTGGGGGAACCGTTCGATATACATCGAAGGTACTTGGCCAATGGAAGGTGAGAGTCATATTGCTTAGGCTAATTACAACTTGCCGGACCAGCGCACATCACAAAGTGACACTCAGTTACGGGACAAAATTTGGTCAATAGAAATGCTCTTTGGTGATGTTGTGTGTATCATGCATGATTCTTTATTAGTATCTCATGGAGAGAGTATCTTTCTTGATCATGCCAAGTTGGGAATAAAGTACAAGTATAAATAGAAAATCTATACTAAGCATGGATAAGTAAGAATGAGTGATGTGCAATTATCTACAAGTGAGTGTGTGGTAGTGAATCTAAAAATGGATTAACTACAAGTGGTGTGTGATAAATGTAAGTGAGCATGGATATAATCAAGTGGAGGTGTGCGTTAGTGACACCTAAACATGGATTTCTTAGTGGTGGGTGCAGAATGTGGATATAAGTGATCCTAGGTGCACATGGTGTGAAGTGTACATGGAGAATTTCTACCAGTGTATGAGTAGTGGCATAAGCATGAGGTGTGTATGTACAGGAAATAAGGAGAGAAAAGGGGGAACATACAAATGGGGGTATACGCACACAAGAAAATAAAAACACCCATGCAAAAAAGGTCTGGCCCTCTTATGAAAAATTGTCCCCAGCAAAGTCACCACTGTGGCCATCCCGATAAATCTTTGAGGGGAAGGGGGTGGAGGATCCCTCGAGAAATAGCAGTCTCGCACCCTTTTCGGGGCGCTTCGGCCATCATCAAATTGGGGTAAATGTAAAGAGATGGAGTCTCCAGCCTATTTTGCATAAAACGGGAAAAAGAACATGTTTCCACTTTGAGAGAGCTACATTAATGACAAATTGATGCATACGAAAGTAATAGATCGAAGGTTAGGGAGCTAAGTTACAGAATGGGAAGGTTTTAGGCACCCATCCAACACGTATTATCGTTATTATGAAATGATAATACATTTTGGATGAAACGCAAACAAGCTTACTATGTAATGCAATATTATGATAAATGTAGAAATGGGGGAAATTGGGGAATTTGGGAGAGTGAGAAAATTAGAATTTGGGAAATTACAAAATGGGAAAATTGAAAAATTGGACTCAAGTCTCGAGCTTTAATTCGAAACACCTACGTAGCCTATAAAGGCATAAATTCCACATAGTTTGAATGTAGAATGGGGGTGGGGTTTATCCTGTAGATTCGAATGGAATTTTAGTATAGATGTGTGCGTGTAGAAAATGTGTTTTGGGTTTTGAAAAAGTGATGGATAATTCCGTTCGAAATTTACGGGTGTAACCCTCTTTTGTTTGTTTTTTTTTTTATAGAAATAAAGTATATGCAATATATTAATAAAAGTGCAGATATTAATGGGTATGAATTAAAGTGAGGACTAGATTATGAATCTAATGAAATTTATTCAAGAACAAGAAATTTAAAGAGAGGGGAAAGGAACTGGACCTTCCTTAAAGCTTGATCTTTGATCTTCAATGAACTCCATTGAATGTGAATGAATGTTGATGAGAGAGAATGTGATTTTGCCAAATTGAGCATGAAAAGGATGGGAATGTAAGCTTGAATGGAACTTCACATGGGGAACTTTGCTGATTTCGAGAGAATGTTGCTGAGATCACTGATGCTCATGGATCTCTGGTGTTGGTTTCTTTTGTGGTTGTAATAACCCGAGATTTTTGGGACAATAATTAATTATTTTTGGGAGAAATAAATATTAATTTAATTGGAGAATAATTAAATTGGCATTTGAGGGAAAAAAATTAAAGATGTTAGAAAGTGATTCGAATGTCAATTCTGAGGGTGCAGTTGATTTCGGAAGGGTTGAGATAGTCTAAACGACTGTACTTGGGGCTTATTTGGGTTCCAAAATATTTTAAGTTCGTTTGGCTCGAATTAAAGTGACCGAGTCATTTAAAGTGTGTATTATCATTTAAAGTTGTGTATTTTGGGAGATAAGGCTTATTAAGCCTACGGGAGAAACAATTATCCTTAGAGAGAAAGAGAGAGAAAGAGAGAAATAGAGTGAAGAAGAAAAAAAGAAGAGAAAGAGAGAGAAGTTGGGTTTTCCAGCCAATCTGCGATTTCGAGGACGAATCAGACTCTACAAGTTTGAGGCAAGTGATTAAACTTGCTAAATACTTTTTGTGTATCATTTATTTCATGATTTGTGGATAAAATTGTGGATTTTGGGTTAAAATGTTAAAACCTAGGTTTTTGGGTAAATCTTGCATTTTAGGGGTGTATATGAATTTGAGGGTGTATAAATAGATGGGGTGAGTTATATTATGAGTTTTGATGTTATATATATGTTTGGGTTGAAGAGAAATGGTTAGAAGATGAGATTTTTGGTTTTGGGGAATTTTTGGCTTTGATGAAAATAGCCATTTTCATAGCTTCTGGTAGGCCGAATCGATTCGACCCCATACCGAATTGATTCGGAATGTTGCAGGTGCTCAGGTCTAAGTGACCGAATCGATTTGGACCCAAGATGAATTGATTCGGCCTGAGACAGTAGCCCAGGTCTTTTAGCTCGAATCGATTCACCTTGGAGGCCGAATCGATTCGCTGGGCCGAATCGATTCGACTTGGGCCCGAATCGATTCGGAAACAGGGCAGTTTTGGGGATGCTTTTCTAGGGTGAGTTTGATCCTGTTTCGTTTGAGGTTATCGATTGGGAATCTCTATAGGAGTTATGAGAAGTGTGTTTTGGAGACTTTTAGGGAGTTTCCCTTTTGAGAAATTATTGGAGTCATATTGACTCAATTCGAGAGAATACCGATCGGAGAGTGTCGTACCGACTAGTGGGGAAGCCCATTTCCAATGAGATTTCTATTTGGAGATAATTATGGATTTATAAGAGAGAGTTAGGATGCGCTTAATGATAATGTATTTTATAATTAAATCCCAAATGGGAAAACTTTAAAGGTTCATATGATTGATTGAACCATAGCATGGATTGAGAATAATAAATGCTGATCGACTTGCATACGGATAGAGAATGTCCTTAACGTAAATAGAATTGAGAGACGATTCATACAAATAGAAGTGATGTGTGAATTTCAAGTGATAAATAGTATAGTGTGTACTAAGTGGGGAAGTTATGTGAGTTGTTGACGAATAGTATATCGAGAGTAAAATGTACTAAATAATGATATTATCTCACTTACGCCTATAAGAGCGTAATAAAGAGTATGTAAACAGTGTGATATATATATCTTGTGTGATGGTATACATTTATATGATGTGATGGTGTATGTATATCTTATGTGAATGATATATATGTATATGTGAATCATGCCCTGCATCCTTGAGTTATAGCTCGCTGGGATGGTTATAATCATACTTGTGTAAATAGTATATTAATTGTATATGATTATGTGATGTCATTTTTGTCTCTAGAGTAAAGAGACATAAGAAGATTGATTGAATCTCATCCGGGAGATTTTATCCGTACAAATTGTGATATATATTAAAGTGGAAATTAAGAGTATATAACTATATGAGTATATATATAGTACTTTGGGTATCGAGGGCATAATGGATCTCAACGACCAACATTGCCAAGGAGTAGTGTAGTGGGGGGGTTCCTTATTTGGATTTCACGTGCGATACATCCCACGCACGAAATGCAGTGCAATGTTGGGAGTGAGTAGAAGTTAGTCCTTAGTGCTCATATTTATATATTAGTATACATCTTAACAATCGACAATGCCAAGGAGTAGTGTATCGGGGGGTTCCTTGTTTGTATTTCTCTTGCGAGACGTCTCACGCTCGAAATGATGTGCATTGTTGAGATTTGAGAATAATAAATTAATTACATTATATAAGAATTTGGGTTATACGCGTCATGCATTGAGGGCTAATGAATCTTGATAATTAATACTTCCCAGGAGTAGTGTATCGGGGGGGGGGGGGGGGGGGTTCCTTGTTTGGATTTCGCTTGCGAGACGTCACAAGCACGAAACGAAGTGCAGTATTGAGAATTGGGAGAAGTTTAGTCCTTAGCACTTAGATGCTAATAACTCATATATATATATATATATATATATATATATATTTATGTCATAACTAGAATATGAGAAATTCTAGTAAAAGAGAATGTTTATGTATAATTTATATGTTAGTAAGTTTGCGAATATTTAAGAGGGGTAATATTTGAAGTTGAGAGATATGGTTTAGATGGATTTTAAATGAGTACGAATTTGGAGTAAGTTAGATTACTTTTCCCCTAGATAGATTTGGGCAATTATTTGGAGATCATGTGCTTACGTTTAGTTGCGCGCTTTAGTTGAGAGGTGAGTTGAATTTTATGGAGAGTGCGACTCTACTTTAATCATGTTATAATGCATTTATAATTATTATGCATTTTAATGCACTTGCTATAAATGTTTTTCACACCTCGAGCTGTGACCCGTTTATATTTTCTCTTGCTATGTATATATTGTATTATTTTAGGTGTCCCTCTGCAAGGACGCCATTGATGATATCCATCCAGGCGGACTGTTGCGGTATTTTGATATAGTCAATTCCTATCTTTTGTGTATCTATATTAGGATTCAGTTTGTATATCGGTTTTATACCCAAGTGTTGTAATGTAGCACTTTTATATTTTCTTCTCAGAGTATTGTATTGTCTATGACCCGACAGCATATTCGGATAATTTATTTGGTACATTTTGTTGTACTCTTGTGTTGTACTCTTTTATATTATTTTGAGCATGTGTGTGTCTCTTATCATATTTAGATGTTATGTTGTGGGTTAGTTGTTGCATCGTTGGTTTTAGAAATGTAAATAATGTTTTAAAAAAAAAATTGGCACCCTCTTTTTGTAGTAATGGGTTGTCAGCTTATTTATTTTAGAATCGCGAGTAGATGCTGAGAATGATCCACTTGAGATTCCTGATTATTTTAGTATAGGGCTGGCCACCCGTTATTATTTTGAGCGGGGTGTCACAGTGGTGAGGTCATGCCCTCCTTTTATAGGGTCAGGGAGTTTTTGATCGGCACTGCCTTTATCCTGCCTATCTGCAGGTGACCCTAGACACACTGCCGATAGGTAGGGATCTGGACCTGCCAATTGGTCGTCTCGTGCATATTTTGCTAGAAAAATGGTCGTAGAACGTAATCCATTGATCCAAATTATGCACGGGGCATACCGTTATTAAGATAATTCATAAACCTTCAAGAGTACTTTAGACCGCCCTCGGGTCCGGGTGTTGACTTTGGGTCAAATGTGGCTCGGAAGCGCACGTCAGCCTTTTGGAGGAGAGATCATCGGACTGAAATGGATCGTTTGTCCGCATGGTAAGTCAGAATCACGGACGGGGTAGACCGTTTGAAAGGTTTGGATATGTACTTAGACATTCCAAATAGTTTCACTTGGTTTGGAATGTTTACCTTGGTCAACTGGGGATCGAAAGCACTCGATGACCTCTCGAAGTAAAATTGATCGTTCGTCCGTACCGTAGGTCACAATCGCGCACAGGGAGAACCATTAGAAAGGGTATTAAGTTACCTTTGGAGATTCATTTAGTCTCATTCAATATGAAGGGTTGACCTTAGTGAAACGGAGCTCGAGAGCGCCCGATGGCCTCCAGATTGATTTTCGAGGGAAAATTGATAGTCCGTTCGAATGGTTATGTCGTTTCGTGCATGGGGCGGACTATTGGAAAGGGGTTTCATTGCCCTTATAAGATTCAAAGATCTTTCACCTTGGCGATGAAGTTGATCGGGGTCAAACAGGGGACTCCGTTCGTCCAAACCGTTATGCTGATTCGTGCACGAGCACATCTTTGGAAAGGGTATTCAGAGCCCTTCAAAGATTTAAAGAGCTTTCTCTCTGATGATAGAGTTGACCAGAGTCAAATGGGGCCCGGGAGCATCAATGGCCTATAGATAGGTACTCGACTTGCGACCTAGGGTTTGTAGTGAAATGGGGAGGTTCTAGGGACCTAAGGAGAGACGTAGGGGGTCCTAGAATGTGGTGTTTACACCACTGCTTTAGTGGCAGCCCGCCAGGAAAAATTTTGTTTCTACTGTCGTTCTCCTTTTTCAATTAGGATGCTAACTAATATTCCATGTGTAAGTTGGTTGTCCTTCGTGCTAAGTGTGATGCCTTGACACTTGGCGATGAAGTTAATAAAATGTAAAATTGGGGTTTCTTTCCCCTAGAGGGAACTCTGCGCTTTCTCTTAGACCGTGGTGACTTCCCCTACTCCCAAATTGACTTTATAGGACCGGGAGGTTCCCCAGCCAACTTTGATATTTTAAATGCACACAGGCAGAACACTTACACTAATGCCCTTACGAAGATTAGGCTCCATCGGGCAAAGTGACTCAACAACTTTACTCTTTCCAAACATAATGTTCCACTTCAAGTTATGGAATCTCACTGGAACGTCACCACCCATACATTCATTGATACCTGGGGTGATTGGACCATCACGTTATGTAAGGACACAAATTTCCAATTGAGTCCATATATGTTTTGGCTCAATTCCGGACAAAAACATTTATTCATAGGATAGTATTTATTGTAATATTCTCAAGCCTATGAAGTGTATGTTGAAGACGTAGCGGCAAAGAACTTAAAGCTTCATCTAAATGCCGGTTTGTGTGCCTCGTTTCTACGTCATCAACTAAGGTTCCATGCTCCCAAGGTATGAATGTAATTATATGTATATAGGAGCTTGGAACAATATGTATTGGGTGTTAGGATAATAAAAACTGCATTTTATTTTTCAGAAAGAATCAATTAGAAACTTAAAAAATAAGTATATAAAAGTTTCTGGGCCAAAATCAAATTTTACAAACTTTCTGGACGTTCGTTAGAATTTTCGTTCGAACGAGTTTTGTCGTTCGAACCAGGTTCATTCGAACGAGTTTTCCAACGACCCTAATCTGGTCAGTCGTTCGATATGTCGTTCGATATGTCGTTCGAACGAGTTTTCGTTCTAACGATATATCTAACGAGATTCTAACGAGCCCAGGCTGGTCGCTCGTTAGAAGTCTCGTTCGAACGAGAGTCAAGTTCGTTCGAACGAGACGTCAGGCGGGAACGGTTTTGAGCAGTTTTTGGCAGTTTTTTCCCCACTTCTCCACTTGGTTTTCAACCAACTTTTTCATGCATTATTATGTGCGGGAAACACATTTTCCAAGATAACTTTTCCATTCCATATCCAACTCTTAGAGAGAGTTTGAGAGCAAATTTAATTAGGGAAAATGTTCATGTTTTGAGTGTTAATTTTTAATGGAAAATTCATACACACTCTAGTTTACACCCATTGTTGTTTATTCCAAGTTCTATATATACATATCCTTACTTGGAGTTTTTGGCACCGGTTTTCTCTACCGAATTCAAGAGACGTTTCGGGTTTGCTTCTACACCCCATCACAAAGAAGACCTTTGTTGAGATTCTACCCGTTTGGAGAAAGGCTCCATGTTCGGGTGACGGTGACCGTTTAAAGTCCTATCGGTGTATTCTGAGACCACGGTGGAGCTCCGTTGGTTATCCGCTAATTGGAGGTTGATACAAGAAGGAGCATCACGGCTTGAGAGGGTTCGAGTTTAGGAAGTAAGTCTTTTGTCTTGTATTTTGTAATACCGTTTTTAGTGGATTTGAGGCTAGGGCCGTCCCGAGGTTTTTTCCCGTTAGTGGGTTTTTCCTCGTATATCGCGGTGTAGTGTGACATTGTTTATTTTATCTTGCACATCATTTAGAACGCATGCTTTAGGTTTATTTCAAGATAAAATTCGGTTTAATTATCACACTCATTTAATTTGGGACTAAAATTAAATATTGGGTAAATTTGGTTTATTCAAGTCACTTGCTAAAATTGGTTTCGCCTGACTTTGGATATAATTGTTAATCATGACTTAGGCATATTCTAGGACTTGAATTTTGTTTTAATTTGTTTTGTAAGATATTAAAACTCGGCCTTATTTATTTGTCAAAACCATCTCAACGCTTCCGCATCTATTTGAAAAGGAAATTATTTTTTAATTTGAGATAATTAATCACCGGGGATCCAACTCCGCGCCTTTCAAATTGGTATCAGAGCCAAAAACGATAAATTATTTCGTTAAGATCCTTTAATTTTTGGCTAAATATGGATTTTTCCCCATTTTCAAAATTTCCTATTTTTGATGGTTCTAACTACGCGTATTGGAACGCGCGAATGAAATCGGCACTTAAATCTATCGATGAACGTGTTTGGATGTCTGTTGTTAACGGTTGGACCCCACCAACACATTTAATTGAAAATGAACAAGTTCCCAAACCCGTTGATAGATGGACCGAAAATGAGTTTAAGCTTGCAAATTTTAATTCCCGTGGTTTAAATGCCTTATTTAGCGCTGTCGCACCGGATGAATTCCGACGTATTATGACGTGTGAAACCGCTAAAGAAGCTTGGGATATTTTACAATTAACTCATGAAGGAACGAGTGTCGTTAAAGCTTCTAAACTCCAAAACCTCACCACTCAATTTGAAACTATCAAAATGGATGAAAATGAAACTTTTGATAAATTTTATGCTAGACTTTCTGACATTGTTAATTCATCCTTTAACTTGGGAGAGAAAATACCTGACGACCGTGTAGTAAAGAAAATTTTAAGGTCCCTACCCGATAGATTTATTCCAAAGGTGACCGTTTTAAATTCTTTACCCACTTTAGCCTCTACGAAATTAGAAGAGCTTGTAGGTGATTTACAAACCTATGAACTAGATATGTTTCCCTCTAAAAATGAAAAGAAAATCGAAAAGGGCGTTGCTTTAAAAGCCCGCAAAGAGGTTAAACAAGTAGTAGAGAGCGATAGTGATAGTGACTCGGAAGATATGGCTTTGTTTGCTCGTAAATTTAGAAAATTTCTTAAATTTAACAAAGATAAAGTTAAAAATGATTTTAAGAAATTTGAATCTTCTAAACATGATAAAAACGAGAAGATTTCTAAAGCCGATAAGATCCCTAAACCTAGTAATGAAAATATTGATAGGGACGAGTCTAATAAATGTTTTGGTTGTGAAGTTTATGGCCATAGGGCTTATGAGTGCCCCACTAAACTAAGGAAAGAGGGTAAACGACCCATTTCATATAATGCGACCCTTAGTGATAGTGATAAGGAAGAGAAGACCGAATCCCCCACTAAGAAAAATTTTGTGGCTTTTATGGCACATGTGAGTGATAATGAGAACTCATCGGATGATGAAATTATAGCACATGCCACTTCCAAGGTCATTGTACATGATTCTCTTATTTTTGATGATAGTGAGAGTGAAGAAGAAAGAGAGAGTGAAAATGATGAAGAGGTTGATGAGAGTGAACTTCAAAATGCTTTTCATGAATTATATAAAGAATCTATTAAATTGAAAAGAGCTAATTTGAAGTTAGAAGCGAGTTTAAGAGAGAGTGTCAATGTCATTGATGAAAGTGCCTTAATAGAAGACCTTAGGACACATGAGAGGACTCTTCAAGAGAAGCTTAACTATGTAGAAGGCGAGAGAGATAGCCTTAGGGGTTTAATGGAATCCTTGAAAAAGGAGCTTCTTGCTTTTGAAGAGCGAAATGTTTTACTAGAATCTAAAATTTTGGATTTGGAAAATAAATTAAAAGATTCTAGTAATGTCAAATTTGATTTGGAGTGTCGTTCGGAAAAACTAGATAAAATGTTAGGAACGGTCCAAATTAAAAATGACACTTTTGGTTTAGGCTTCAATTCTTGTAATGATTTTAACCCTAAAGTCAAAACCAATGTTTTAGGAGAATCTTCTAGGAATGCCTTTAATGATCACTCCTTAGATAAATCTTTTTGACATATTCTTACTTGTACACATTGTGGTCGAAAAGGTCATCTTAGGCAATTTTGTTTAAATCTTAAATGAATTCCTAGAAAATCCCATATTAAAGTAACCACGATAGCTAACGTTCCTACACCCCAAGATAGTAATTCTTCATTAATTTGGGTTAGGAAATCCGACTTGGTTGCCTTACAAAATAGGGATTTTGATTCTCATTTACTTTCACATCCTTCCTCCCTTGCTAAATCTAATGGATGAATGTGTTAGTGTTTGCATACTTTAGCGTTTGTACTTCATGCTATATTCACATGCTAAATGTATGCTTGTTTAGTCATTTTCTAGTCATTGCCTTATTTCATATCACATGCTAGAAATTATGACTTGTTTATCGTTTTGTATTATATTTCATTTAAGCTTAATGAAAAATACAAATGATTTTTGTTTGTCCTTTTGAGTAAATATTTATTTTTGTTTAACAAATGTTAAAAACTCAAAAAGATTTTACTTTGTGTGTATTTTTGTTTGACACACTTTATGTGGCATATATTTGTGTTTGAATCCTATCGTTTACGCTCCCATGTGGCTAGAACTTTTGGTTTAGATTTTCAATCCTTAAAAATGTTCTTTACCATGTTTTATATGGAGTAGTTGGATTTTGTATTGTTTAAATGGATTCTATTTCTACATGCCTCTATTCACACATGCACGAGCTCTTTTGAAATCTTAATGTCACATGTATATTTGAGCTTTTTGAGGTGTTCTCCTATCAATCTAGTCATCTACATATCTATGACCTAGGAGAACTAGTGCATGTCAAAATCCGTTGCATGTGAGATTTGTGCGAAAAATGAAAACATGATAAATTAATATATGCACGGGGAAGGGCTCCGAAAGGATGAATTAAGTCCTTTGCGATAGTAAGCCACCGTTGATTGGATCTAAAAGAAATACGTGATCCAAAGGCCTAAAAACAGAATATTTGGCATTTAAACAAAAATCAATTGCCAAGGCCTATGTTTGTTTGATATATTCATTCACAAACAAAAGAATATATATGCTCATTGAGGGAGAATTGGATGGTATATCAACGGTTTGCACAATGTCCGTTTATCCTAGTTGTCTTTAATGTCATGACTCTATTTGATTTGTAGAATCATCATCATGCTAGGCTTGTATGCATTGTGTATGTTTGTTCATTGAGTTCAATCTTTATATTGTCACATGAGGTTATATTTAACTGTGATGAAGTTTGCAATCAAATGAGAACTCCGTGAACGTTTCTTAAGTGTTTGGGTCTAAATTTAATTGTTGCTAGTTCACACCCCTACACTTCCGTTTCCATATGACACATTTTTGCCATACGAGTGTGCAAACTTATTGTATTTTGTGTCATGTGTGTGTTTATATCTATCTATATATGCTCGTACTTATTGGTATATTTATAGTATATATATATATATATATGATATTTGTTTATCTTTGCCTTGCTTTTATTGACCATATGCTTTCATGTCGTTTCACTTTAAGCTTTCACATGTTGTTTATTAGTTCTTTATCCTTTGCCTATTCCCGAACAAAAAGGGGGAGAATGATGATAGGGGGAGAAATGGTATCTAATCCTATTATTATCGTATCTTCGTTTGGGGGAGATTTATCTTAGGGGGAGACGTCTTTCTAAGTAGGTCATGTGTTTAAAAGGGAGAATTAATTTAGAGGGAGTAATTAATTAATTGCATTTAATACTTTGATATTCCCTATGCATTTGATGAGTTTGCTTAAGTGTGCAGGTATTCTACTAAAGTGGCATCTTTCTATGGCAAAGAGTTTAATCCTTGGGTTGAGTCAAGATTGGGCGGGTTATGTTTTGAGTCTAGTAGAGCTTGACGGCCCTTTAGGATTTTTGTTTGGTTTTTGTCCCGGAATAGCCAAAGGGGGAGATTTGTAAGGACACAAATTTCCAATTGAGTCCATATATGTTTTGGCTCAATTCCGGACAAAAACATTTATTCATAGGATAGTATTTATTGTAATATTCTCAAGCCTATGAAGTGTATGTTGAAGACGTAGCGGCAAAGAACTTAAAGCTTCATCTAAATGCCGGTTTGTGTGCCTCGTTTCTACGTCATCAACTAAGGTTCCATGCTCCCAAGGTATGAATGTAATTATATGTATATAGGAGCTTGGAACAATATGTATTGGGTGTTAGGATAATAAAAACTGCATTTTATTTTTCAGAAAGAATCAATTAGAAACTTAAAAAATAAGTATATAAAAGTTTCTGGGCCAAAATCAAATTTTACAAACTTTCTGGACGTTCGTTAGAAATGTCGTTCGAACGAGTTTTTTCGTTCGAACCAGATTTCGTTCGAACGAGTTTTGTCGTTCGAACCAGGTTCGTTCGAACGAGTTTTCCAACGACCCTAATCTGGTCAGTCGTTCGATATGTCGTTCGAACGAGTTTTCGTTCTAACGAGATATCTAACGAGATTCTAACGAGCCCAGGCTGGTCGCTCGTTAGAAGTCTCGTTCGAACGAGAGTCAAGTTCGTTCTAACGAGACGTCAGGCGGGAACGGTTTTGAGCAGTTTTTGGCAGTTTTTTCCCCACTTCTCCACTTGGTTTTCAACCAACTTTTTCATGCATTATTATGTGCGGGAAACACATTTTCCAAGACAACTTTTCCATTCCATATCCAACTCTTAGAGAGAGTTTGAGAGCAAATTTAATTAGGGAAAATGTTCATGTTTTGAGTGTTAATTTTTAATGGAAAATTCATACACACTCTAGTTTACACCCATTGTTGTTTATTCCAAGTTCTATATATACATATCCTTACTTGGAGTTTTTGGCACCGGTTTTCTCTACCGAATTCAAGAGACGTTTCGGGTTTGCTTCTACACCCCATCACAAAGAAGACCTTTGTTGAGATTCTACCCGTTTGGAGAAAGGCTCCATGTTCGGGTGACGGTGACCGTTTAAAGTCCTATCGGTGTATTCCGAGACCACGGTGGAGCTCCGTTGGTTATCCGCTAATTGGAGGTTGATACAAGAAGGAGCATCACGGCTTGAGAGGGTTCGAGTTTAGGAAGTAAGTCTTTTGTCTTGTATTTTGTAATACCGTTTTTAGTGGATTTGAGGCTAGGGCCGTCCCGAGGTTTTTTCCTGTTAGTGGGTTTTTCCTCGTATATCGCGGTGTAGTGTGACATTGTTTATTTTATCTTGCACATCATTTAGAACGCATGCTTTAGGTTTATTTCAAGATAAAATTCGGTTTAATTATCACACTCATTTAATTTGGGACTAAAATTAAATATTGGGTAAATTTGATTTATTCAAGTCACTTGCTAAAATTGGTTTCGCCTGACTTTGGATATAATTGTTAATCATGACTTAGGCATATTCTAGGACTTGAATTTTGTTTTAATTTGTTTTGTAAGATATTAAAACTCGGCCTTGTTTATTTGTTAAAACCATCTCAACGCTTCTGCATCTATTTGAAAAGGAAATTATTTTTTAATTTGAGATAATTAATCACCGGAGATCCAACTCCGCGCCTTTCGCGTTAGAAGAAGTTTATGAACTTATGGGGATTGAGCCCACAGGTGCTATGCCTTATCATGATGAGGCATTAAATGCTGAAGCAACTACTAACCGTTTTGAGTTATACCGAATTTACCGAAGCTACACTGGGTTATCAAACAAAGCCACCTTCACTCCTCTCATCAACTAATTCTTCTGAGACCCCTATGAGAAAGATTGTTCTTGTTCTGCTGGTAAGGGGCAAGGTACATCTCTAGAATTTCTATCTTACATTATTGTCATTCTTTCCCATTTTGTCCTACTTGAGAAATCAAATGACCAGCCCAGGAGGGACCTTATAAATATATCCATCTGTTTACCAAGGGGTGTCAAGCTTCCTCTAGTAGCCATGGACCTGGGGTCCCTCTACACTTGGCTAGACAGGACCCACCTGGAAATGGAACGGTCCTTTGGTCATTATTACATCCTGGCCAATTTTTCCAACACCATAGTTCTCATAGGCTTCCTCTATACCCGTTTTCATGCAATATCGTCCAACACCGGTCGTCCTCCCTCTGGTGAATCTATTAGGCCCCATAGCTTATATTGCTACCATAAGAAATGGAGACGTAAGGACATACTTCTCATCTTTGACAGACTTGGCAGTCTTGTCATGAGGCCCTACGGTGAGGAAGTTTTCCTCCATACTTGGGATTTTTTTCAACATGTGGCTAAGGTGGTCCAGCCAACTATTGTGGACCTCATCAATGAAAATCCCTCACTAGTTGTGGTCCTTCTATTATCCCATGGGTACTTACCTTCTTACATTGAGTGGGGATACACCTCTGAGCCTTACAACACCAACCAATGTAGTTGACAGTTTAGATTTGACCAATGGGCCCCTCGCCCAGTTTTTCAGTTATCCTACCCTAAAGTCAACTTTAGTGTGGTTTGCTCCTTTTATGCTTCTACTGCTGCTTAGGAGGTAAGCTCAACAATGGTTGGGCAAGTCACAATCCCCAGTATTGCAAGATAGGGGGATCAGACTTCACTATTTGCAACAAAGTACTGGCCGATGTAACTGGCCAGGATTTCTGAGTTTGTTCAAGATCTTCTAGTATATCCCCATGTTCTCTCATTCTCTCCTTCTGAATTGGGCCTTAAAGGAAATTTTGTTCTTGGGGTGGAGTTCCCTCTGAGTAGCACTCTAAAGGATCTCCCAAGAGAGCTGCCTCCCCATTGGCCCATGATCCCTACTGCCACCCCCAAGCCCAAAAAAGCTCCCATGCCTAAAAAAGTCAATATTATCGAAGGTGTTTCTAGCGAGGGGCCTTCAAAACCTCTTGCCAAAAAGACCAAAACTTCCAAGAGTGGGTTTTCTTCAAAATCAAAGTCCCAGCCTAAGCCCCAGGCTCACCTAGATGCATTCCTCATCACCACCATTCCACCTTCCATGTCTGTACATGTAAGTTGGGAAATAAGAGCCAAGTGTTAGGCTGAACTAGAGAGGGTGCAACGGTCATTTCAATAAGACACCCCCCAGTTCCTCATGCTTCTATTTTCCCTACTATTACTGAAGATCCAACAGAGGTGGTATCAAAATGTAGAAATATTTTTAGAGTCCCCTCTACTGTTGGTGCCTCTAGCACTCAAAAGAAGACTCTGGGTACAAAGACCCAGAGGAAACGGCCTTATGAAGTGTAGCTTACTATTGATACTTCTGCTACTGAGTCTTCTCCCTCTCCATCTCCAGCTGAGGATAGCCCTGGCGTTGAACAGGGTTAAACCGATAGGGCTTCACTAGTTCTTTCACCACCTTCTTCGCCAATGGTTATATCATCCCATTCTTCCCCTGAGCATGAGGTATGTTTTTATTTCCACACTTAGCCATTTTCAGTATGATTTGAAGTAGTGTATTTTCTAACACTTAAAAACTTTGTGTAGGGGATTGAAGAAGAAAGGACAATTCCTCCTGTGATCCCCTTCGTGGGAGGACTCTTTGGCAGCGCCTCAACCAATGTGTCTCCTCACCGTTATCTCATGTACGGGATGGAATATTTTCGTTGTTCTACCTCCAGGCATGAGAGGAGGCTTCCAGCAGGGCATCCACTTCTGAAGAAACCATTAGAGCTTCTTCCTAGCCAGAGGAATCTCCTTCTTCTGGGTCGTCTGCCCTTCTTCTGGGTCATCAACATAGAGGTAGATCACCAAACTGTCTGACTGCTTCAATACTACAACAGTTTACTCGAGTTTGGATTTGACAGTGACTAGCTGGCTAGTGACATCATTTAAAGTAGATGTGACATAATGTAATGGATTGTTTGGCTCAAGAGTCAACAAACGATGGAACTCAAGGCTACTCCACACAAGCTTCCCCGGTGAAAGGTTACTCGGTGTTTTACAAGGTGTATGTAAGATGGTTAGGACAAGACCTAACGCTGCCTTACTTCTCAATCCTCAAAACCAAGTCCCTTCGAAGTTCCCACGGTGAGGTCATTCAATAGAGCATGTAAGCTCTCCCAGACCATGTCAGGCCTCGTCTCTCACGAGTACCGTTTGACCCCATACTGAATATTACAGTTATTACATCATTGCAATAAATGTTAAAAATTTAACTAAATAACAAACAGGAAGTAAAGGGTGAGTTGTATCGTCTAATTTCCTCATTGGTCTGAAACACTGAGCTATCTCGATGTCTTCATTTTGTTTCTTTACCTTAAGTCTCTTCTATTAGCTGGGTATACTTATCTATAATCTGGATATTATCTTCACACACACACCCCGTCTTTAAATACCTTTTTGCAACATGTTGAAAGGATGGGTCTTAAGCATAATTTTTAGATTATGATTGTGGATTTCTTAGTGCTTATTATGTAAAAACACTATGTTATGATATGAATAAAACTATTTTCTGAATATTTAAATTTTTGTCTTGCAATATAGATTACATGCATGTTATTGTTGGTAAATGTGACAAAAATAGTCTCTTACGAGATGTTTATGGACCATTAAAGATAACCCAACTTATATGCCTTATTAAATAAGTCATTGATGTTGTGGTATATGGAAGGGAGCATGCTCTTGAATTAGTATGCAACCACCATGACTTGCATTAGTGGTTTCTTCAAATAAGGTGTTAAAATCATGATCTACAATTATTCTAATGTATGTACCGGTATCATGTTACTCGATAAATCATTATATTGTTATTCAGACCAAGTGAGAGAATGTTAGACTTTAATTTCATAATTTTATAAAATATTGAATTTTGATATTAATAAAAGAGTTCTAAAATCTAAACTTCTATGGTCCTATACCAATCCGAATTTGAAGAGTTTTTTGGGGATAATGAAAGATTTTGTTAAAATACTTCAACAATTATGACTCGTAAGGGAAAATATATTAGCTTAGGCTTTTTATTTATTTTATTTGCACTTTGGCATATTTTGCATATTCCGTTACAAATCGACACATGCCGACATGATGAACCGAACCTCAACATCTCCAAGAATGAAGAATTCCCTATATTTCAAAAAGGTATAAAGGTTTTAGGGTTTTAGAATTATTCATTGTTTTATTTGGGATATATTTTTTTATGAAAAATCGAGGCTAGATTTCTAATGTTCGAAAGTATTTTTTTTTAACCTTGTTCAAATGAGGTCAGCTTCTCGTTCGAATGATTTTGGCATTTTGTTTGGTACGTCATTTGATCCATCATTGAACGAACTACTAATGAAGGCTCATTGTTTGAATTCGTTAGAAGATTGCTTGATCCTAGGTTAAAACGAGATGGTTATCTCGTTCAAACGATCTGGGTTTTCGTTCTAATGAGATGCCAATCTCATTCGAACAACTTGGATTGTCGTTCGAATAAACCCCCGCCTCAAAATTTGTGCAATGTCTATAAATACCTATTTTGACTCCAAATTTCGTAAGACTTTTGCCAAAATGTTTCTTGCATACCTGATGCAAAAGTTTTCAAGTTTTGTGTTACCAAAACACCTTTTGATTCACTCTTTAAATTCCCAAATAGTTTTGTCAATCCTTTTGAAACCCTAAAAAGTTTTGCATCCTTATATACACACTTTGTGGAGAGAGGTCTATAGGGCTGATTGATCACGACGGAAGAAGGCTAATTCGGTGGATACCGAGGGTGGACCTCCGCTTGTGATGATATTCATAAATATGTAATGATATCTTATTTCTTCTATATGATGCTCTATTCTTCATGCTCAGATTCTACTCCTTTGTTAATTTCAGACGAAAAGGGGGAGAAAAAATTACAAAGGGAAGATTTGATGATGAGTTTGATTTATGGGGGAGATCGCATATTGCATTTTATGATCTTTGTTTTCTAATTCAAATTCGATGCATCACGTGATATTTTTCTTTAGCATTTTATGAGTTTCGTTTTCCATTTCAAACTCGATGCATTACGTCGTATTTTTCTTTGGCATTTTGTGAGTCTTGTTTTCTATTTCAAACTCGATGCATCACATGGTATTTTTCTTTGTTTCATGTGTGTAGATATCCTATTGAAGAACATATTGCACCGCATGAAGACAAAGTGACCAAAGGAAGATCAAGAAGAGCATTTGGGAGATTGAAGACAAAGTTTATCTATGCCATTCCATTTCTAGGATTTGGGAAGGGTATTAGAATTTTGCAATTTAGGGGGTATTTTTGTAATTTGGGATTCGGTTAGTTTTTGTACCGGAATAGCCAAGGGGGATATTTGTAAGGAAAAATATTTTATCTTAGGCCTTTTATTTGTTTTATTCGTACATGGCATATTAGCGTATTCCATTACAAATCGACACGTGCCGACACAATGAACCGAACCTCAACATCTCCAAGAATGAAGGCTTCCCTACATATAAAAAATGTATAAATCTTTGGGGTTTTTTAAATTATTCATAATTTTATTTGGGATGTATTTTTTATGAAAAATCAAGGATGGATTTTTAATGTTTTAAAATAAATTGTTTTTAACCTCGTTCAAATGAGATCAGCTTCTCATTCGAACGATTTTGGAATTTTGTGGGATTCCTCGTTCGATCCAACATCGAATGAACTATTTGAAATCATTAGAAGGTCGTTTGATCCAGGTTCAAATAATATGGCTACCTCGTTCGAATAACCTGGATTTTTGTTCCAACGAGTTTCCACCCGAAATTTGTGCAACATTTAAAAATACCTGTTTTATCTCCAAATCAAGACTTTTGTCAAAACACTTCCTGCGTATCTGTTGAAAAAGTTTTCAAGCTTTGTGTTATGAAAACACCTTTTGATTCACACTTTAAATTCCTAAATAGTTTTGTGAATCCTTTTGAAACCTAGAAAGTTTTGTATCCTTATATACACACTTTGTGGAGAGAGGTCTCTATGAATGATTTTATGATTTGAGTGATCACCGCAGAAGAAGGCTAAATTGTTGGATATCGAGGGTGGATCGCCACTTGTAAATGACTCTAGACTGAGCCATTTTCTTTAGAGGTTTTGAAGACACCGCACATTAAACTTGTGGGTGTATCACGTAGTATGTAAGTCGATAGTCTTGTAAAACTTTCTAAAGTGCTGAAGTATAGGTTTTACCCTGAAAAGGGATTTTTTCTTATTTATTGTGGTTGATTGCATGTGTAGTTTATTTTCTATAATTGTAACTTTTATCGCATGCATATTTAATATAATCAAAGATTAAAATTTGTTTAAAATTGGATATGTGGGTTTGGGACTTAACTCGATAAAAATACAAAAATAATTTTTAGTTTTTGACCATCTTTTCCTAGCGTGTTGATATGCGCTAACATAGTGGTATCGAGCATTTCACACCCTTCTCATGGCTCTTTAACTAACTCCATTAAATTTTGCTTTGATGGCTAACTAGAATTAGAGTTAATGAGGAGACCATTAGGTCCTCTCTCCGCTTTAAATATGGTGTTAGATTCCCCATGAATCTACACTTTGGCAACACACAAATTTAGAGGGCAAGAGGGAGAAACTTGATTCTCCATTCCAATGGATTTCAAGGTCTCAAGAAGGATTCAAGATCTGTCCCAGTTCAGGACTAATTCCAGAAGATTAAATCTAAGTTTGAGACCAAGACAGAGGAGTTATGGATCAAGGTACGTCATCCTTTTATCCCTTAGATTAGGCGGATTTAATTGTGAACATATAGGAGAATAAAGATCTTGAAAATAGTGCATAACTAGTTATGAATTAATCCTAGATCAAAATTTTATTCCTTATTGATTAATTATGTTATTAGTTATGTTTACATGACAAACCCAAAAAATCTTTGGCATGTATACGCTACAAGACATAATTCCTATGGGGTGCTAATCATGTGTACCAGACATTTTTATTTGTGCAAATGGATTTGATCATAAACCTAAACAAGCACAAGTCATAAAAAAATTTATTTACAAAAAATATTTAGCAGAAAAGGAACCCCAAAAATCCTAATCTCTCACCAAATATGATATGACATACATTCTTATTTATATTTTGTAAAGTCTTTTATAATACTCACACAAAAAAACACTTTATACATATAGAGTAAACCATGTAAACTCTGGATTAAGCTCTAAAGCCTATCAAATGCATCAAATAGGTTAATTTTAGTGTAGTATTAAAAATTTAATGATACATAATATTTAAACACATTAAATGTATCAATGCAAGCCTAAAAATTCATTTCAAATCACATATAAACGACAATATATCAATATGGCATGATTTTGTGCAACATATATACAAAAATCACCTAATAAACTTAAAACATGTATAGCATTACAAGTGATTTACAAATCAAGTTATGACTTAACTATTTTTCCAAATCATCTAACATCACCAAAGCTAATTTCTATACATATAAGCCACCGTCAAATATGATATTGTTTTCTATGCCCTAAAAGTGGTGATTTGAGATGTACTAGGTAGTGATGAAAGGAAAACCTGTCTTATTATTCTTGTCGTTAATTTTATAGAAGTTGGTTGTGCCATTTTCATCATAAATTGGATTTTTTTAATAGATTTTATCACACGAACTTCGAAACACACTGTTGTCAATTTTATAAAATACCGCAAGTGCACGGGCTATTATAGAATAGCAAATGTAAGTACGGGTCAAACCCACAGAGATTTGTCAAATTTTTATTCAAATTAATTGTGACTATCCAACTAGACCAAATGGGATAGAGAATCATTATGAACTACACTAAATAAAATAAATTACGATAAATGAGGGTAACACAAGATATTTGTAAACAATTAGGAAATAATTAGGATTCGGGACCCATTTATCACGTAACTAATATTGCACACTAATTTAATGTTGTTATTTCCTTTTTATAACTCAAATTAAATCGACTATCACCGTGTTTAATTCAAAAAATATGACGGTTATGATCAAAATATTTTTAACGTCTCTAATAGACGGCTAAAATCCCTATTCCCTTAGAAAATACAAGTTTCAAAATTCTCAAATGTATTTAAGCATGGACTATCAAAACAATCAAAGTGCAAGCATAATCCATCAAAAATTACTATTTTTAAATTTCAAAACTTGATTTGACAAAATAATCTTGAAGGTTCTAAAACACACTCTCGTGTCGCTTTAAAATGAATACCGAATCTTTTATAACAATTAAAACAAGTAGGGAATAAACAACGATAAAATTAACGTGACAATATTAACTAACTATGATAAACTTCACCCTACTCCTAATATAAGAATAAAGCTACCATAATGAAAGAGAAATTGCAAGAATGAGTAGAGATCTTCATTAACAAACCAAACTTACAAATAGTTCTCTCACAACAATCTTCAATCCTCTAAAAAAAGGATAAAAACTTGGCCCTGAAATTGATTATAATCACTCAAAGTTGCTCCCCGGAATCCTCCACGAAATTCCTCTCTAAATGTCTACAAAATTATGAGCCCAAGGATTCTTTTTATAGGACAAGTGGTGAGGTATTTGAGTTGTGGTGGGACTCCTTTTGATTGGCCGAATGGTGTTGGTAGCTATCTCTCCACCTCTTTAATCTTTGGATCGTGATAAGGGACGAAATTTCCCTCCACTCGAAAACTCTTATCTTTTCTTGTTGAACACGCATGCCGAGTTTCGTCCAAATCGGAGAATAAAAATTTCTGACTTTTTTAAAAACAGATTTGTTTTTGAACGACCATAAAAATCAGCTTTTTCGAGCCTTTTTTGAATTGATCATCAATTTGCACCAAATTCCATCATTACCTGCAAAAATTTCACTAGGCAACTTTTTTCACAAATTACCACAAGAATATTATAAAATTATCGAAGTGCCCATTTGTTACTTAAAATTGCCATTTTCAATATGAATTCAATCATTTTCTCATTTTTTCCTCTTTTTAATAAAATAGTCCTAAGAACCTATTAAATACACTAAAATGGGACTAACAAAGTATAAATTTGGGTATAAAATATACAAAATAATGCACTCATCAAATACCCCCAAACCTAAACTTTTCTAGTCCTCGAGCAAAACTAAAAATTAAAATCTAGCTCACTTTCGTAGGAATCACGATTGCACTTGGCATGTGCAACAAGCCGTTAAAACCCTAGGTTATCCTAGTGTACGAGTTTTGTCTCGTGAGGGTTTACAATGAATATACCCACAAAAAAAAAACTTGACTCAATACAAAAGACTCAAAAGTAATATAACCAAGTTTGTACGAAAACTTCATAAATATAGTATAACTTCACTTTTCAATCTCAACTTATCGTGTGCGTGTGCATAGACAATATAACCGTCCATTTCAAAAGATTTGATCATTACATTTCTTATTCGAAATTTTGTTTTGATTTTAAAATCTCACGGGATGCACTCACAATCGAACACTCAAAACCGGGTTATTTTCTCTTGGTATATGTGAATAAAAGAGTAAATTTAAATGAACGAATCTCACATATACATGATCAAAAATGGATTTTTTTTTATAATGGATGAATATGATCTCATGAATGGAAAATCAATTATTTTGTTGAAAACGTTGAATCTCACAATAGTTCCTATTCATCTTCTCTTTACACTATAACCAACTACCCTTGAGATCGATTAGGACTTTTTTGGTTGTATTGTAGGCTCGGGTTTGGCCAGAAAGCATGGTTTTTTGGAGTTCAAAATTTCTGAGAATATAGAGATTTTTCGGTAATTTGACTTTAAGGCACGTTTTCTTCTAATCTCTATTTTTCTTTTCTTCTTTTTCTTTCAACTCACATTTTTTTTCATCATTTTTTTCTTCTTTCTTCCCCCCCCCCCCCCCCCCCCCTCCCCCCTTTTTCTTTCTTCACACATTATTTTTGCAACCTCCTTTACTTTTGGCCTTTTTCCTACCGTAATTTTACCTTACTATTCTCAGAAAATGGGTATGGCTTCGTTTTGTGGGCTTTAAACTCCCAGTTGGAGCTGGGTAGGATAATGGGTTTTCAACAAAAGACTTATTTTCTTTTTGGCTCGAATGGGATTGAACTAAATAATGTAAAAATTGTGTAGATAGGCTTAATTTTGGGGTTTCAAATGATGGCCTAATCTCATTTCTCAAGTTTCATTAAGTTGATTTGTGTCTCAAGACGACTTACTAAGACTTCGAGTGCTTAAGATTCACATTTTGACTTTTTGTTTTCAGTAATCGAACAAAACAAAGAATTTGAGATCATCAACGAATTTTGTGACAACCCGCTCACCAAAATATGGGGTGGCCAGCTCGATACTCCGATATAACAGGAATCATGGATGGAATCATTCTTAGCATCGCAACAATATAAAAAGTATACAGGATAACCACTCAATATTTTAGAAAAACGGGTTGCCAAAAATTTTGGTTTTAAAGTTAAAGAAAGAATTTAAAGAACCCAATTTAAAATAAAGTGGAAACCCAAGAGAAATTATCTTACCTACACATAAAATATACAATATGGGACCGAATATACTGTCGGTCAACAGACTCTTACAACAATATTTAACAAGTTCAGTAAGTTACATAGTACATTTCATTAGACAATTACAAAAGTTTGGGCCTCACGCCCGAGTAAATGACCCGATCATAACTAGAGTACAAAAATGAAAGCGCCTACACAATATATCCCGTAATATTCGCAAAGCATCACGGCTCCTCAAAAGCTCCGGAATAGGAAAGTCAGAACGGGCGTCCTTGCGGAGGAGCACCTGAGCGGATACAAGATTCATGCACACCAAGAAATATGAACGGGTCAGGGCCCGGTTTTATATGATCACCAGATGAATAAAAAGTATGACAGTTATGAACAGTAAATCATGACTAATAGTAATAAGAATCTACCTACACAATTCAATGCATAAGCTAAGACAACTTAAATAATCATAAATTTAATTCAGTTATGCAGGAGAATAGGGATGCTTAACATCAATTAAAAACATTCATCATATACACTGATTCATTTTATAGTTCAGTTCCTTATCAGGAAATATAATCACAATTATATGCTCTTTGTGGCATTCCATTCCTTATCAGGAATATAATCACAATTATATGCTGTTTATGGCATTCCATTCCTTATCTGGAATATAAACATCATCATATGCTCTTTATGGCATTTCATTATGCTCTTTATGGAATTTCTCATACATCAAGTACCACTTGATTAATAATTATTATATTCATATACATATAACGATTCTAAGACCCCCCCCCCCCGAGTTTCCCCACAGGGCGCGCCCCTAAATGACCATCATCTTCCAAGGCCTATCAACCAAGACAACCTGGGCACGTACAATGCAATATCCTGCGGGAGAGTCATAACCACACCCGGAATTACCTCACCAGCGCAGAAAACATACAACAACGCTCATATGGAATTCACTATCCAGGGGGCTTCACCTCACGCGCGAACTTCCCTTATGATGGCATTTAGAGAGTGTGTGTTTCAGTAAATTACCATTTACCATATTCATAAGTTAGTAAATTATCATTCACCATATTAGTCACCTTTTCGTTTCCATTTTTCATATGTATGTTTCATTTTATTTGAAACCATAATCATTTACATTTTGTAAATACATCCCATTTTATCCGGAGCCATACGTTATTCGCATCGTCATCACAACCTCAAAAATGTAAATAATCTCTCAATTTGTTCTCCCAACATACTTTTGTGGTTTTGTATTATAAACCATCAAGACTAACATAGCTCAATTGAGCTTCTAAAGTCTCCCAATGTAACCTTAAAACTCCTAATCCCATAATAGTTAGCTAAAAGAAAAGAGTACCCTAACTCCAATTTATATATACCCAAAAAAGCCCCCACATAACCCATTTCTAATGTAGGGTAGTTAACTAACTCATCTAGGACTCTAAGTTTACTTCATACAAGAAGGTTCCTAGGTCCTAAGCCTCAAGACAAAGGAGAAAAGTTGAGTTGGAAAAACAACTCAAAAACAGCCTGATTCCGAATCAATTCGCCCAAATGCCAAATCGATTCGCCCCAGGCAGCGAATCGATTCACCCAAAAGAGAATCGATTCGGATGAAAAAACCAACATTCTGCAGTTGGTCGAATCGATTCGGACTGAACCCGAATCGATTAGGGTTTGCAGACCTGTAGGTTGACCCCTTAGCGAATCGATTCGCCCTATGGCCGAACCGATTCTCCCCTGCGAATTGGCCAAGCATGGTTACGGGTTATGAACACTAATTTTTCCTCAAAACTCAAATATCTTCCATTTTACACCCATTCAATAAAAATTAACTACCCAAAATCATCCTACATGATTATCAACTACTAGAATCCACAATTTCATCAACAAAAAACTAAGATTATGGCTAAAACACCATAAAATCCATACAACCCATATTTGTTCATTTGATCCCATTACCCAACTTTCAATACAATTTATCCATCTTAAATCACATATTAGCCAGTAGAAAACTTGCCTTGAGGTTGGAATCTTAGATTTCTTTGTGGTGGAAGCAATCCCAAATCTTCAATCTTCAATCTCTCCCATTTCTCCTCTTTTTCTCCTCAATTCTCTCCCCCCCTCTCTCTCTCTCTAGGTTAGTAAATACACTTAAGAGAAATGAATGAAATGCAAGACTTAAAATCGTGGCTTAAGTCTAAAACTCCCAACTTAAATGGTTAATACCACATTAAAATGACTCACATATACGCATTTGAGATCAAACCAGTCAAAAGTGTCCGAAACATAAAAATACAATATGTCACTTATTTTGACTGTCTCGCACATTTCGGGACTAACTACGCCCTCTAAACTGGCATCCGAATTTTTTTATAAATTATGTCAAGTTCCGATTTCATTTAAACCATAATGTCGTTTAAATCATATGACACTATAAAACACAACACGGTGATATTTACTTACACATAAGGTAAATATGCAACAATCCAGTAAATATTAACTTCTATCTCATTCAATTAACATTTACTCCATTTCCAACATTTTATATAATTACTTCATGTAGTAAATTAATATAAAATAGGTCTCTTAAAAGCGAGGGTTTTTACATACTCCCCCCTTATGAGGGAATTTTGCCCTCAAAATTCGGGCGTACCCTAATCACATAAGGAGTATATAATCCTAAACTATCGTTCTATCATACTTAACAAACCCCTCATTATTGTGGCGTCTCAAATGGACTTATACTAAGGTCGTCACTATCTATCTCAGTCTACATTATTTGTGCTCTAATATAGTACCAAATCGTTTCTCACGAACTATCGATCCTACCTTCCTACGGCGGAAGAAGGTACCCACATGACTCGAAACAAATTTCCTTACTTCCTGAATCACGTTACATCCCTCCTCGGGGATACCTACACCAACAATATATAACTTAAACCCAAAACTACTCAACTTCTCTTCGCATAGGCATAGCCCTTCAAAGTATACGGCTCAATAAGCCCCATCATTAAAGAAATGTTTTGGGGTCACTCCAAGTCCAAGGAGCATATTGTTCGCTAGTTCCACCCAACGAGTATGCGAATTACTCAACCGACTACACAAGGCCACTCACAGTGCCATACCTTAGAAAATGATCCGAATTATTTTACGGGAATTTCCATCCATACAAGATATTGTTCCCATCTATCCATTTAGTCTAAGGCGCACATTCGAGGTATGCCTTTCGACACTAGGTTAACTTCCTCCATTCATTCATCCCCTTTAGGGTGGTAAAATATATTCCATTTCCATACGGTTCCCACTACTTCCTAGAAACTTTACCAAACCTTTGACACGAATGTCTAATCTCAGTCCACCGCTATCTTGATAGGCACTTCATATGGTTCTAACACTCATCCATAAAGAGCAGGGCGTACTCCTTTACATATAGTCCGCCCATAATAGCCAAAAAAGCAACGATTTGGTTGAACGATCAACAATTTTCTCAAGTAGGATCATGACCAGTTCAGTGTCGGCAATTCAAAGAAGACGTCTATGAATATACCCTTCTTCATTCCACCACTACTCTCTTTACACGATTAGGTGAAATGGTCAGTCACAGACATGAATGCTCTTGCTACAAAGTCCTCCTAGTTATGCTTGTTCTACTTGGCTTTCCATGCCTTCACTAATTTCTCTGACGGGTTTTCTACTCGATGCATCTACTACCCCAATCGCATTCCCTTAGCGAAAGGGAATATCCAATTGATAGTCCTTTATGAACTCCAAACACCAACTCTATTCCATCTACAACATAGTGAAACGTCTTGTTGCTCGTGAGAAAGACCAAATTTCCTGCCCAGGAAGTAGTGCCTCTATTTCTTTAAGGCGATTATTACCGCAATGAATTCTAAATCGAGTGTGGGATAACACTTCCCTCAAGGTTTAAGTTTATGAGACACATAAACAATGGGTCCATGGTTCCGTATTACTACTTACCATTCCTGGCAGAGACTTGTTCGTTAAATCCACCCTCGAGCTTAACCACATGGGCTCAGGAGAAAAAGTCAACTCATCCTTTTAACTCCCCGAAAGTTAGGTTATCAACGTAACACTCTATCTAAGAGAGGCCTCATCTCCTTTGGACTAGCCTTCCAAATCACTCAAGATTCCATATTTCTCGTTTCTAGGGACCTAACTCCTCTTAGAGTTAACCCACAACCTATTCGTGGTCAACTCCCTACAGCCTTCCTAAATCGACATCACATGCCTTAAAGGCCTTACGTCCTAATAATCCTAAAGTCGATCTATATATATCCTATCTAAGTCGTAGACGTATTATGCTAAGTATATCCCTAGTGCCCAAGACCTTTATCAACTTTGATATTCGCTCGGTTTCATGCGTGGGATGTCTCGTCGAAGAAAAATCCAAACAAGGAACCCTCCCATTACACTACTACCTCGCATCGTCGGTCATCAAGATATAACAGTCTAAGGCACATGATCGGGACCGGTAAAATTCTAACTCGTAACCCTACTAATAAGATTCTACTTCTATGTATTACCATATCAAATAATTGAAGGTTGCAACTAATCGGACGTTTACTTTCTGTAAAGTCTCACAAATATTTATCCCACTATATACACATCTTTTTAACTGGCCTTCTCATAAAGGCACAACCCTAAGTCTCAATTCGACTTCATATCTCAGCCTCCCTCACATCGATCAGAGGAGAGAACTATATCTAGTGCTTCTATCTCGCACTTTAGTAGCCCCTCAATCACGTGATTCTCGGCTAAACCTTCCAACCCATCTTCTAACAACAAAATAAAATAAAAATAAAAGAAGAAAGAATAACATCTCTCCACTCCCAACGTCGTTAAGTATTCATGCTCTGAGTGTCTCGCAAAGCGAAATCCAAATAAGGATCCGACACATGACTACTTAACTTGTTGGTCGTGGAGATAAGGCACAACAAACACAAACAAAGCAAACAAATAATCAAACACTCAAACAAGATAACACAACAAGTAATGAAAATCTCCTACTTACCTCAAACCACATCTATAAAGTCTCAACCTGTATCCAGGAGAGATATTATAGAATAACTAGTTCCATCCTGAAACTAGAAGTAGGATAGCCTCGTAATTTATTCGCTTGCTATCACCCCAATCAAACCAAAATATCCTCTCTAGTATAATACACATAATACAAGTAACACATACTACACATATACATTTAAAATATTATCACTCGCCTCATAACGAGTGAAGACATAATATAAAACTTCCTTATCACAGAAGTCATATAATTACCTTATTTATAATAGCGTTGATACTACCACAAGTTTGATATGCACACCCAAATCTAGAGTAAATACAATACTACACTATTTTATCATAAGGTATGCACCACCCACTACTAAGGTGGAATTCTCGCCAACATTCTTGCCAATCACCCCGGGTCAATACTAATGGTTCTCAGACACCGTACTCGAGTCTTATCCGAACCAAATTGCTTCCATCAACACCCCAACTAGGCATCCTATCCTTACCCTTGTTCTCCAATCAATAGAATCAAAATGAGTGGTTCTACATTCCACGTCATAGCCATTGTTCCGTTCCTAGCTGTCAAACAATTTCCCACGTAGTTCCTTTAACTTCCTCAACAAAAGAGAACACGTTGCCGGCCTCCCTTTCCTTAGTTCGATGAATCCTCCCCGGGTGGATATCCACCAATGGGGTTTTATGAACACTGTTCCTTCAAAAGTGTTAACGACACTTATTCTGGAGCCTATCATTCCACTGAAGGGCTATATCTTCCTTATACCTACCTTATTTTGGTGTACGGCCTCCCTAACCGTATAATTATTTATTCACTGTCGGCCTCCGACCGAACCTCGAGTGAATATTTGAGAATCCACCTTCTCATCAGTCCAATTATCCCAAATAAACTTGATGTTGAAAGTGTCCACGGGTTTCTCCATGGGCAAAACTTCCTGCACCCACAAATATGGTGACTATGTTCCCACCATTCAACACTACTCCTATGGGTGAAGGATTTTCCTCCATCCTTTTCATCTGGGCACTTCTATACCCCTCTCTAGGCCAAAGTTCCTGGACCTTATGTATCCACCGAATGAGGATGCATTTCCTCTATCTTACTTCAACATGTGTCCCTTATCATGGGCTCTTCTCAACTTTAATGTAACATCGCTTGGAATCCCAAGCTTAGTACCACTCTCTACTTCTAGCAGTGCTTGGAAAACTATATCTACTGTATTTAGTAGTCGCAGTAGAAAGATAAGAAAATGTTATAAAAGGGAGCGACCTCCAAAGCGGTCCTCATCCCCGACCATAACTAACAGTTCTTAGAAATCCCATCTCCTTACGCCTTCACAACGACCTTCTCTGGCGCCCTTTTTCAATCGACCTACTAATCTCACACGAACGCGCAACAGATTCTATGGGTCTACCTCATGGCAGGAGAACGAAATCTCACAAGAAAAATCAACGATCTTAATCCAAAGTCTCTATGTCAAATCAAAAGCAACGCTGAAAATGTAATGCGTCCACAAAGATTCCAAAGGACTCTAGAACCTTATGCTTTGATACCATCTATGACAACCCGCTCACCAAAATATGGGGTGGCCAGCCCGATACTCCAATATAATAGGAATCATGGATGGAATCATTCTCAGCATCGCAACAATATAAAAAGTATACAGGATAACCACTCAATATTTCAGAAAAACGAGTTGCCAAAAATTTTGGTTTTAAAGTTAAAGAAAGAATTTAAATAACCCAATTTAAAATAAAGTGGAAACCCAGGAGAAATTATCTTACCTACACATAAAATATACAATATGGGACCGAATATACTGTCGATCAACAGACTCTTACAACAATATTAAACAAGTTCAGTAAGTTACATAGTACATTTCATTAGACAATTACAAAAGCTTGGGCCTCACGCCCGAGTAAATGACCCGATCATAACTAGAGTACAAAAATAAAAGCACCTATACAATATATCCCGTAATATTCGCAAAGCATCACGGCTCCTCAAAAGCACCGGAATATGAAAGTCAGAACGGCCATCCTTGCGGAGGAACACCTGAGCGGATACAAGATTCATGCACAACAAGAAATATGAACGGGTCAGGGCCCGGTTTTATATGATCACCAGATGAATAAAAAGTATGACAGTTATGAACAGTAAATCATGACTAATAGTAATAAGAATCTACCTACACAATTCAATGCATAAGCTAAGACAACTTAAATAATCATAAATTTAATTCAGTTATGCAAGAGAATAGGGATGATTAACATCAATTAAAAACTTTCATCATGTACACTGATTCATTTTATAGTTCAATTCCTTATTAGGAAATATAATCACAATTATATGCTCTTTGTGGCATTCCATTCCTTATCAGGAATATAATCACAATTATATGCTCATTATGGCATTCCATTCCTTATCTGGAATATAATCATCATCATATGCTCTTTATGGCATTTCTCATACATCAAGTCCCACTTGATTAAGAATTGTTATATTCATATACATATAACGATTCTAAGACCGCCCCTCCGAGTTTCCCCACTGGGCGCGCCCCTAAATGACCATCATCTTCCAGGGCCTATCAACCAAGACAACCTTGGCACCTACAACGCAAGACGTTGGGAAGCGGCCATATGCCTGCGGGAGAGTCATAACCACACCCGGAATTACCTCACCAGCGCAGAAAACATACAACAATGCTCATATGGCCTAGGACTATATCCACCCTGCATTCACTAGCCAGGGGGCTGCGAACTTCCCTTATGATGGCATTTAGAGAGGGTGTGTTTCAGTAAATTGCCATTTACCATATTCATAAGTTAGTAAATTATCATTTACCATATTAGTCTCCTTTTCGTTTTCATTTTTCATATGTATGTTTCATTTTATTCGAAACCATAATCATTTACATGTTGTAAATACATCCCATTTTATCCGGAGCCATACGTTATTCGCATCGTCATTATAGCCTCAAAGAAATAAATAAACTCTCAATTTATTCTCCTAACATCCTTTTGTGGTGTTGTATTATAAACCATCAAGACTAACATAGCTCAATTGAGCTTCTAAAGTCTCCCAATGTAACCTTAAAACTCCTAATCCCATAATAGTTAGCTAAAAGAAAAGAGTACCCTAACTCCAATTTATATATACCCGGAAAAGCCCCCACACAACCCATTTCTAATGTAGGGTAGTTAACTAACTCATCTAGGACTCTAGGACTCTAAGTTTACTTCATACAAGAAGGTTCCTAGGTCCTAAGCCTCAAGAAAAAGGAGAAAAGTTGAGTTGGAAAAACAACTCAAAAATAGTCTGATTCCGAATCGATTCGCCCCAGGCAGCAAATCGATTCACCCAAAAACGAATCGATTCAGATGACAAAACCAACATTCTGCAGTTGGTCGAATCGATTTGGCCTTAACCCGAATCGATTCGGGTTTGCATACCTGTAGGCTGACCCCTTAGCGAATCGATTCGCCCTAGGGCCGAATCGATTCGCCCCTACGAATTGGCCAAGTATGGGTTACGGGTTATGAACCCTAATTTTTCCCTAAAACTCAAATATCTTCCATTTTACACCCATTCAACAACAATTAACTACCCAAAATCATCCTACATGATTATCAACTACTAGAATCCATAATTTCATCAACAAAAAACTAAGATTAGGGCTAAAACACCATAAAATCCATAAAACCCATATTTGTTCATTTGATCCCATTACACAACTATCAATACAAATTATACATCTTAAATTACATTTAGCAAGTAGAAAACTTTCCTTGAGGTTGGAATCTCATATTTCTTGGTGGTGGAAGCAATCCCAAATCTTCAATCTCTCCCATTTCTCCTATTTTTCTCCTCAATTCTCTTCCTCTCTCTCTCTCTAGGTTAGTAAATACACTCAAGAGAAATGAATGAAATGCAAGACTTAAAATCATGGCTTAAGTCGAAAACTCCCAACTTAAATGGTTAATACCACATTAAAATGGCTCACATATACGCATTTGAGTTAAAAACCAGTCAAAAGTGACCGAAACATAAAAATACAATATGGCACTTATTTTTGTTGTCTCGCACATTTCGGGACTAACTACGCCCTCTAAACTGGCATCCGACAATTTTTATAAATTATGTCAAGTTCCGGTTTCATTTAAACCATAATGTCGTTTAAATCATATAACACTATAAAACACAACACGGTGATATTTACTTACACATAAGGTAAATATGGAACAATCCAGTAAATATTAACTTCTATCTCATTCAATTAACATTTACTCCATTTCCAACATTTTATATAATTACTTCATGCAGTAAATTAATATAAAACTGGTCTCTTAAAAGCGAGGGTTGTTACAAATTCATCATTGAAGGAAAGTTTGAGTTGTTTTTAACTCGAATTGATTCAAATTTCTCGAAACGATGAATGGCACAATATCTCATCGGGCAAAAATCTCCACATTTATTTTTAAGCATGTTAACTTTCTTCTCAATATCCACTTTCAATCATATTATATGGCTAATGTGTAAAAATTTTCATAAGTTGAGAGATCGATGAATTAATTCTATATTAAGAAATCATTTCAAAACTTAATTATATTGAAAATCTTTTTGAATTTTTGATTTTTTTTCCAAACATACCATCCTTACCCCCAAACCTAAATTTTACATTGTCCTCAATGTATTCTCAAATAAAAATATGGACAAAAAAAATAAAGTAAAGAAGTAAAATGAGGGCATTATGTTAACTAAATTTAAAAAAATAAAATAAAATAAATACACTAATAATATACAAACCCATGAAAATTATCATCATAGCCACAGATTAATAATCGAAAACGTTGTGGGTCATTCCAATTAATAAACTTTATAGCACAAAGTGCCAAAACATCATAAATTTGAGAGCGTGATCGCATAACACAAATTTCAATCTTAAATCCATGGTTATAATGGTGCGCACCAACATCATTAATAATAAATAAATTTTAATCGCATGAATCCTATGTCGATGCATCACATGGAGGTAATAAATTGCAATAAGGATCCATATATTTACTATCCCTTTTTTGAAAATAGTCACGTAAAATTGGGGATGCATACTCCACTCCTAAATGTGAGATTTTATGAAAAACGGGTGAAGAAAAGTTATCATGGGGCGATACACTTTCTTCATCAAAAATAGGAGGACCGTCATAAATAGTTGCAGTATTACTAAAATCGGATGACGAATACTCAAATAAATTTTTCCACATATAAGGAGAATCAGCAGTCGCAATTAAATTAGGAGAAAAATCTCGACAAACATCTAAATGATCACAAGTATTACACGTGTCAAGATTGTCAATTTTTTTCTCCTCACAAAACTGATTATCCCCAATTAATTCATGATTATTTTTAGAAATAGCATCATTATACCGTTTGTTCACCTCTCTCCAATTGATACACTTCGGTGGACCCATAGTAATTACAGGGGTCGGAGTCTCATCCATACCTTCTTTAATTTTTAAAATTATTACTGACCCATCTAAATTAAATTGAAATACGTAGTCATCTAGATTTTCAGTATTTTGTAAAATTCGGTCCACAGGATCAATTGAGGAATATGAGAAAGATGACAGGATAACAATATGATGATCACCCATTGCAATTTACAACACATGAATTTATTTATTTATTTTGGATAGCTCATACTCTTTGACAATGGAGAATTTAGAAGACGATTAACTACGGTTGTCTCCTCAAATTCTTATTTCACCTCCAGGTAGGTGGTCGGTACGAAGACTCATTAAAAATCACCAATCCTAGACAAGGTGAAATGGAATCGATTTGACAAACTCGCGTTGGATTAGCTTTTAATTCTAGCCTCGTTAAGAGTTTTTTTTTTTTGAATTTTTTTTATGAATTTTTTACTAAAAAAATGCAAAAAGTAAAACAAACTAATCCGAAAGTCACAACTTCTTTTTAAAAAAAAATCAAATCCCGGGCAACAGCGCCAAAAACTTGTTATCAATTTTATAAAATACCACAAGTGCATGGGCTATTATAGAATAGCGAGTGTAAGTACGGGTCGAGCCCACTGAGATTTGCCAATTTTCATTCAAATTAATTGTGACTGTCGAACTAGAGTAAATGAGATAGAGAATGATTATGAACTACACTAAATAAAAGAAACTACGATAAATGAGGGTAACACAAGATATTTGTAAATAATTAGGAAATAATTAGGATTCGGAGTCCATTTATCACGTAACTAATACTGCACACTAATTTAATGTTGCCATTCCTTTTTATAACCCAAATTAAATCGACTCTCGCCGTGTTTAATTCGAAAAATATGACGGTTATGATGAAAATATTTTTAATGTCTCTAACAGACGGCTAAAATCCCTATTCCATTAGAAAATACAATTTTTAAAATTCTCAAATATATTTAAGCATGGACTATCAAAAGAATCAAAGTGCAAGCATAATCCATCAAAAATTACTATTTTTAAATCTCAAAACTTAATTTGACAAAACAATCTTGAAGGTTCTAAAACACACTCGCATGCCTCTTTAAAATGAATACCTAATCTTTAATAACAATTAAAACTAGTAGGGAATAAACGAAGATAAAATTAATGTGACAATATTAGCTAATGATTAGGCATAAATTCTTCCTAATTTATCCCTTAATTTAGTTACTTTAGCACCTCGAACAACGTAATTAAGTTGACTTTATCTCATAATCTTGTTACTGACTGATCCTAATGAGTACACCGAGTTTCTGGTATTTTATAGTGATTTTACAGATATTTGATGTCAATAAACGGAAGAAGGAAACCGGAAGAATCAAGAAAGAAAGAAGGAAAGTCAAAAGGGCAAAAGCATAATTTCCACCCGAAATTCGGATGAGGTACCTAAAGAGAAGTTGAAGTCATCTCATTCACGAGCATATAGGAATAAACGGTACCTCAATCGGAGTCCCGGAGCAGAAGATATGAGCAGTACAAGTTGAGCCAAAAAGTCAAATAGGCAGACCGGTCAGCCCCTACCCCGAACCGGTCCGCTTTACCAAACTCCAGAAGACCCCGGATCACAAGCAAATCGAAGAAGGAAAAAATAAAAAGAACCGATCTACCCCCGGACCAGTCTGCCCCAAGATAAAAAGAACCGATCCGCCTTGGAGGCAGACCGGTCCGCCTAAGGCCCGGACTGGTCCGGCCATCGAGATTTGCAAATCTTACCTGTTTCAAAGAAGTGTCCTAGTGCAGCTGAAATTCCTAAATTCATGTAAGGTATAAAAACTCGATTTATTATTGTTATTTGGGGACGGAGAATTAGTAGGGTTTTTCCTCTCTTTTTCAAAAAACCCTAGTTTAGCTACAAATTCCAGTTTTAGTTAAAAAGATTGAAGCTTTATTCAGAATTGATTGAATCACCAGTTTTACTCAGTGCTGTTGTTACTGCTTTGGTAGAAATTAGTGAGTTATTTCTTCTTTTCAATTTCATTCTACATTAATTCGCAAGTTTCTTTAGATTAATTATGAATCCCTGCACATCAATCACTGTTTCCATCACTTTCATCATGCTAGGCTAGATTTTCTAAGGCCGGGGTACATGAACCTAGCCTGATGTGTTAATTGTACGTGTATAACATTAATCCTCTGAATTTAGTGATTGAATACGACCGTATTGTGTAAAAACATAACGATTGTAGGTCTTTATATCTCGTTTGCCTCTGGGTAACCGTGATGATTTAGAATGCAATTCGAGTGTTATTATTGCAATACCGATTTACTCGTCCTCAGATTAGGTATGATGCGGGCTTGAACCTCGTATACATGGGAGTACTAAATTCCCGGTCAAATCAATCAGTTAAATTTATGATTAATATTATAACTGCAATTCACTAGGGTTAGGGGATTGTATTCCCGTCCTATTTTTCCCATCACTTAGTTAAAAGTTTCAAATCATTTTTCAATCATATTTTAGGTAAATTAGTGTAGTTGCATTTCTTCATAATTTCACAATTGCATTTAGTCGTAATCCATTCTCAAAACCAAATCATTTTTTCTTTCTTTTTAGAGTCAGAGTTAGGGTTCCTCCGTCTTTTCCCGTCATCACAACTTCGTTGTCCTTTTTCCCTGAGGATCGATACCCGACTTACTGGGATTATTACTTGAGCGACATGCTTGCACTTGAGCCTAGAGTGAACGCATTTCTGAGACACATTTTCAATCGCGTCAAGTTTTTGGCGCCGTTGCCGGGGAATTAGGTAGACTTAGGATTAGATCGAGTCAATCCAAAGCTTTGACCAAAAATTTCCAAAAATTCAAAAAAACACAAAAGGATTCACAATCATCTCTCACAAGTTTTTAATGAAAAATTCTGAACTCACTCCCACACCCCATAATACTACAACCAGCATTCACGAAAATCCAATCGTTGAGTATAATCCCGATAGTCCCCACACTCCAAACGCCCCACAGTTCTGGATCCCACCTCCCACACCGTCGCACACAATCTCCAATAACACTCCGTTTTCCTTCTTAGGACACACTCCGAGCACACCCAGTGAGAGCACCGAGTCGTTAAGTGAGGAAGAGATGTCGCAACACGGCAGTGCACCCGCCGGTGAGGAAGAGCCCCCATACCGCCCGCTGAGAGAATTCTTGTATCCCGAGCGCACTGTCACTCCGGGATGCATTATAATCCCGTATAATGCCGGGCAATTCCATTTCAAAAATGGGATGATCCAGATGCTACCGCATTATCACGGTATGGATTCTAAAAATCCATACCTCCATATTACGGAATTTGAGGACGTGTGCGATACTCTCAACGATCAAACTTGCACACAAGAGGTGATCCGCCTCAAACTCTTCCATTTCTCGCTTAAAGATAAAGCTAAGACCTGGCTATGGTCTTTACCTCCGAGCTCGATTCCATCATGGAACGAGTTGCAGTCGAGATTTCTCAAGAAATTCTTCCTAACACATCGAACAATCTCCATAAAGGCTCAAATTCAAGCGTTTAGACAAGCTGAAAATGAGCCATTTCATCGATGTTATGAGCGTTTCAATGAGTTAGTTACTTCATGCCCCATCATGGATTTGATTCAGCGCAAATCATCTCTTTTATCTATAATGGGATGAATCTTAACTCCAAACAACTCGTTGAAACTATGGGAAGTGGTCCATTTGTCAATTTAGATGCCCACGATGCTGAGCTTCACCTGAGGTATGTCGCCGAGACTACCCAATCTTGGGATACTGCTGATCCTAACGCTCAAAATCGAAATTGATAAGTGACCACCACTCCGTCAGCTTCCGGCCTATTCCACGTAGATAAGAATTCTATGACGGATAGTCGATTGGAGACGCTTGAGAAAGGATTTCGAGACCTATGCGAGATATATGGAAAAAGACTAGCTGGATCCGTACCAAAATCCATCGAGAAGGTGTGTGCGATTTGTGAGGCGGAACATTCAACTGACGAATGCCCGACGATACCCGCCTACAAAGTTATGCGTCAGGAGCAATTTAGTGGTATAGGAGGATTTAAGGGAAATTTCGATGCCCCACACGGGAATTCATATAACCCTTCATGGAAAACCATCCCGATTTTAGCTATGGGCAACAACATGCCACAATGAACCCTCCTTCACATGTTGCCCCTCCTCCACCACAACACTTCCAACAAGCTCCACACATGCAAGGACATGTGCAAGCACCACCACCTCAAGGAGCGTATATTACGCCACCGCGGAGAACTCTCGAGGATACCATGAATCAATTCATCGCAAGACAGACCGCAACCAATGACAAATATGATCGTCTGATTGGCGACATAAATGTAAGTCTGTCAAAAATACAATCCTCATTGAGTGTCCAAGAGAAGGGCAAGTTTCCTGCCCAAGGACAAAGACCTCCCCACGGTCAAACTAGTGTTAGCTCCACCTCCACTGAACATCAGGAGCAATGTCAAGCTATGACCACTCTTCATAGTGGGAGAGTCGTTGATTTATCACCTCCCCCACGCGACACGATAAAAGACAAGGAGATTTCGCGCAGCACGAAAGAGGCCGAAGATGTCCCCTTGAATGAGAGTGACAAAGAAGACACTAGTGAGCCAGAGGTAGTAGTGAAACCACCCTCCGCGGCACCGTTTCCTCAAAGGTTGATTTCCTCCCAAAAAGTAAACCCACGTGAAGATGTGCTAGAAGTGCTTAAGCAAGTAAAGCTGAATTTACCTTTTCTTGATGCTATTAAGCAAATTCCAGCTTATGCTAAAGTCATCAAAGACTTACTGACGGTAAAAAGAAAGATTAAGGTAAAGAAGAATGTCTTTATAGCACAAAACGTGAGCTCCATTCTACTAAATTATCTCCCCCGTAAGTTCAAAGATCCCGGTGCACCCACCATATCCTGCATCATTGGAGAGAATAAAATCGAAAAAGCCTTACTTGACTTGGGAGCAAGCGTAAATATCGTTCCTTACTCCATCTATAGGCAACTTGACTTGGGCGACCTCAAACCCACAAAGGTCACTCTTCAATTAGCGGATCGAACAGTGAAGATCCCACGAGGCATAGTCGAGGACGTGATCGTCCAAGTTGACACTTTCTACTTCCCGGTAGATTTTGTCATTTGGGACACGGAGCCCTCCTTCAACTCGAGCAATCATGTTCCCATCATCCTTGGGCGTCCATTCTTAGCTACAGCTAACGCAATTATCAATGCTCGGAATGGGCGAATGCAACTTACCTTTGGGAACATGACCTTGGAAACCAACATCTTCCACATAGCCCAACATATGGGGGAGGAGGATGAGCTTCACGCGGTGAGCCTCATAGATGAGATAGTAGAGGAGTATTTTGAGGAGAATTACTGTGGCGACACCTTAGAGTCCTGTTTAGCGGTGAGACACGAGAGTGAGGGGACGTACACCGACTTCGAGAGGGAGGTTAGGGAGTTGAGTGAGTTACTCGATGAGAGTGCGTCGGACGAGGATGCTAGAGATGTTAATTAGGTTTCTAGATTCGAGGAGTTACCTCCGAGGGATACACGCATGGTTCCCTCCAGTGATAAATTTCTAACCCTTGAGTTAAAGAAACTCCCCTCCCATATTAAATATGCATACCTAGGAGAGGATGATACATTTCCTGTTGTTGTCTCCTCTAGCCTAGACGAAGAGCAGGAGGGTAAATTGTTAAAAATTTTGAGGAAGCACCAAAGTGCTTTTGGTTGGTGCATTGCTGATTTGAAGGGGATAAGTCCTTTGATTTTCACTCACAAGATCCATTTCGAAGAGGATGTCAAGCCCTCTAGATAAATGCAAAGAAGACTAAACCCCAACATGAAAGAAGTTGTGAGAACCGAAATTATCAAACTATTGGATGCCGGGATTATCTACCCAATCCCGGATAGCAAGTGGGTGAGCCCTATTCAAGTCGTCCCAAAGAATTCGGGAATGACAGTGATTGAAAATGCTAAGGGAGAGCTAGTTCCCCAACGTACCACCACCGGGTGGCGCATTTTCATTGATTATCGAAAACTCATTGCGGGAACTAGGAAAGACAATTTCCCCTTGCCATTTATTGATCAAATGCTTGAGAGAGTAGCGGGCCACCCTTACTATTGCTTCCTTGATGGTTATTACGGATATAACCAATTTGAGGTGGATGTACTTGACCAGGAGAAGACGACCTTCACTTGCCCTTTTGGTACGTTTGCCTACAAACGTATGCCACTTGGCTTATGTAATGCACCCGCGACCTTTCAAAGGTGCATGTTGAGCTTATTCAGCGACATGGTCGAGAGAGGACTCGAAGTGTTCATGGACGATTTCAGCATTTTTGGCACCTCTTTCAATCATTGTTTAGGAAAGCTGGAAAAAGTACTTGCCCGGTGTGTGGAAAAGAACTTAGTGCTGAATTGGAAGAAATGCCATTTCATGGTCACCGAGGGAATAGTTCTTGGCCACATAGTATCATCCAAGGGAATAGAGGTTGATAGGGCAAAGATAGATGTCATAGCTTATCTGCCCCCACCTAAATCGCTTAAGGACGTGCGCTCATTCTTGGGCCACGCGGGGTTTTATAGAAGGTTCATTAAGGACTTTAGCGCCATCGCTAGACCCTTAAGCAACCTACTTATGAAGGATACCCCATTCGAGTGGACGGAAGCATGCCAAAGCTCTTTTGAAAAATTAAAAAACATGTTTGTGTCCACTCCCATCATGCAAGTTTTGGATTGGACCTTACCATTCGAACTTATGTGTGATGCAAGCGATTATGCGATAGGGGTTGTTTTGGGCCAACGCAAAGAGAAGCAAACTTATGTCATCTACTACGCTAGTCGGACCCTTACCGGACCTCAACTCAACTACTCTACCACAGAGAAGGAGTTTCTAGCGGTAGTATTTGCCCTTGATAAATTCTGGTCATATCTCATTGGTTCTCCTATTACTTGCTTCAGCGACCATGCGGCTTTGAAATACCTACTTGCAAAGAAAGATGCCAAGCCGCGCCTCATAAGGTGGATCCTACTCCTACAAGAGTTCAATCTCTCCATCAAAGATAAGAAAGGAGTAGAAAACGTCGTTACCGACCATTTATCTCGGCTTTAGTCCAACGTACCTAGTGATCCCGTACCCATAGACGAATACTTTCTGGATGAGCAACTTTTTGCTACCTCTTCGTATCCCTGGTTTGCGGATATAGTGAACTATCTTATCACAGGATCCGTCCCTCCCGATTCGACACCACAAGATAAGAAGAGGTTTATTACTTGGTCGCGCATGTTCTTTTACGATGATCCATTCCGTTTTAAATATTGCGCCAACCAAATCATCCGACGATGTGTACCAGATGACGAGATCCCGAAAGTCATCCAGTTTTGTCATTCAGAAGCTTGTAGAGGCCACTTTTCGATAAAAAAGACGGTCGCTAAAATTCTACAATGCGACCTCTATTGGCCCATAATATTCTGGGATGCAAACGATGCTTGCAAATCATGAAATAGGTGCCAACGGATGAGAGCCATTACTCGACGAGACATGATGCCTCTTACCCCCATACTCATCATTGAGATCTTCGACTGTTGGGGTATCAACTTTATAGGTCCCTTCCCCCCGTCCTTTGGTTTCCTATACATCCTTGTCGGGGTAGACTACATTTCTAAATGGGTGGAAGCTATAGCTATCAAGACGAATGACAACAAAGTAGTGATAAAGTTCCTGCAGGAACACATACTTTCCCGCTTCGGTGCTCCGAAGGCGATAATTAGTGATAATGGCACGCACTTTTGCAGCAGACCATTTGCGAAGCTCATGAGAAAGTATGGTATCGTTCACAAGGTTGGAATGACTTATCACCCACAAATGAATGGGCAGGCCGAACTAGCGAATCGGGAAATCAAAAATATCCTTGAAAAGACCGTCAATCCTACCGGGAGAGATTAGTCACTTAGATTGAACGATTCGCTATGGGCCTATCGTATCACATACAAGAATCAACTCGGCATGTCCCCTTTTCGCTTTGTATATCGAAAACCTTGCCATCTTCCCGTTGAGCTAGAGCACAAAGCGTATTGGGCGATTAAGAAATTGAATTATGCCATGGATAAAGTCGGTGAAGCCCGCAAGCTTCAATTGAATGAGTTAGAAGAACTACGCAATGATGCGTATGAGAATCCCAAAATTTTCAAAGAAAGGATGAAACTCTCTCATGATAGCATCATTCGACGAAAAAGTTTCTTCCCGGGCAAAAAGTTCTTTTCTACAACTCTCGGCTTCACCTCTTTCCGGGCAAGTTGCGGTCACGATGGTCTGGCCCGTTCATCGTGAAGAATGTTTTCCCCCTTGGAGTTGTTGAATTGGATGATTTAAAAGGGGGAAATATATTCAAAGTGAATGGACAATGCCTAAAGCCATATCTTGAGGCGTGTGCGGAAGAGGTCGACACCGTCTGGTTGTCGGACCCCGTTTACGGGGTTGAGTGAGCTATTATAGCGAGGTCGTCGCACCCCCGATGCGTATGGGGTGAGACACGTATGTGTTGTAAGAGTCGTGTGAGTAGTGAGAGTCGTTAAGACTAGGTTCATTCGGGAAAAGTATTCGTGTGATTCGGTAATTTTGAGTCAAAGGTTGTTGACCAGTGAAATCGAGAGATTTTTAATCCAGATTGATAGGGAGTATGTCAAGAAAGTGAAAATTTTCGGAGAAGGGAGATCGAAACCAAGTGCAGAAAAATCCAGCCCAAAAGACCTGGGGCCGGACCGATTACTTTAAAGGCCGGACCGGTCTGGCCCCAGACCGGTTCCTTTAATTTTAAAAAGGATCGGTCCGCTAGGCGGGTTTTTGAAAAGTCAATGACCCGGACCGATCCACCCCTACCCCGGACTGGTCCGCCCCCTGCAGTTCTGAATTCTTTCCTTCCCAAGATTCATCCCCCTTTCCTCCCAATCCCATTCGTTCCCTCCAATCCGTTTTTTCCTCCTCCCAACCCCAACCTTTCCCTCCCAAATCCGCCCCCTTTTCCCTCCAAACCCTTTCCCTCCAATTCCTCCCCTCGCCTTTTCCCCTATAAATACACCCCAATCCCTCCCTTTCTCTTTACACCTCCAACACAAATCCTCTATTCTCCCTCTCTAGCTTTTCCTAGCAAAAATCCTTCTTGTTTCAATGGCGCCCCATGTTGACCCCACTAAATATGACTCCACCGAGATCCAACCCTCCGGTCACGGTGAGTTCCGCTCCCGCCAAGAGGACCGATGGTGCAATCAATTTTTCAGTTTAGGCCGCAAACTCCATATGGAGCGCGCTGTCCAATGGGAAGGGATGCCCAACTCCGTCACCGCCCTATTCATGCTCGGGGCTGGTGTCAATTCCTCAACCAACCCTACGAAGCGGTTTGGGCCACCGAAGTCCACTCCTTCTATGGCACCTTAGTTCGGACGGGCCAATTCGAGGCCCAAGCTTACGTGGATGGGATTGTCATCCCATTTTCCTTGGACCGTCTCATGGCCAAGTTGGCTGAGTATGACGTCTCGGACGTTCTCGAATTTACCTATCCCCGAAACGTCCCCCCGGTCGAAAAGGATATCATCATGGCCCGAATTACGCTGAATGTGGCTTGGACGGGGAAAACCATCGCCGTTGGACGCCTAAACGAGAAGGTGCGCCTCACATTTCAAATTGTGTGCGCCAACATTTTGCAAATGTCCAACGATTCCGCCATGCGGCCTCGGCAAGCTACATTGACCTATCACCTCTTCGAACCCCACACTTCCATCCATTTGGGCCGCACTTTATACGTGGATATCATTAACGCGTCCTTGGATGAGAAGGGAACCACCCCACTTCCCTATGCCCGTTTGATCACTTCCATCCTTAAGGATGCTGGCATAGCGACGCCGATCGACCATACTCGCATCCTCGGTCCTATCGGACAAGGGACCCACACTAAGAGCGCCAAACAGCTAGTTGTCCTACGGGCTAGGAGGGGAGGTGATAGTGATGAAGAGGCTGCCTCGAGCGAGAGCGAAGAAGAAGCAGGGGCAGCAGGTGAGGATGTCGAGATGGGGGATATCGGTCCGGACGAGGAGTCAGCGGACGACCCAGATTTTGATTGGGCGGGAAGCGACCTATCCGATCGAATGTCGGCGCTTAAAACGAACTCCGACAACTTTATGACCGACTATCGACGCGACATGAACTTAATTATTCGCTTCCAAGCGGACATCTATCGACGCCAAGGGGATCCTAATGAGCCACTCCCATCCTACTACCATAACCCCTATGATCCCAATGCGCCCGGTCCTTCCCATCCCCCGCCCCGGTGAAGCTTTATATGGTGTTGGCAACTTTTTACTTATTTTTTCCTGTTCATAGTTGTATGCTTTTCCTTGTACTTGTAACACAGACCTGTTTGTAATAAAAGCTGCATCTTTCTCCATTTGTTTGTTTTACTTATCGCACTTATTATTTTGCCTTATTTAGATTTTAGTCATTTTTGCTTGAGGACATTGCAAAAGTCTAAGTTAGGGGGGGTCACAAGTGCGTATTTCTAAAACATCACAAATTTTCAAAAATGCCCAGAAATTTCCAAAAAAAAAATCATAAAATTTTGAAAAATCCAAAAATATTTTTGTTCAAAATAAATAAAAATTGGAATTTGAGAAACGTGTGTGCTCGCGTTCAAATGATCAAACCATATATAAAACCCTTTTAACACAAACAAACCCTAAACATGCAGCAGTATGTGATTGAATAAATAGATAATCTACGCAAGAACATTCAAACACATGCAATTAAGGAAAAATCCCCCTCAGGGGCAAAACCATTTATTTTCACTATAATTTGTAAGAAAACGGCTTACAATCGGATTACAATGAAAATACAAGTTGACTAAGAATTACCCTCGGGTATCGGATTCTGTAGTCGCGGCTGGAATTATCCCTTTCCAGTAGGGCTGCAATGAAGAAGAAGAACGGTCTCCTCCACAAGGGTTGAACAAACCAAAGTTGTGTTCTTGGGTTGCAAAAGGATTCACAAAGGATTGGCAAGGATGTGTGAATCAAACCATGAGTCTTGGGACTCAAAAATATGAAGACTAGATGTATTTGGACTCTCAAATTCGTCTCCTAAAGTCTTGCAAAACAACTCCCCCGAAGTTGGTATTTATAGGAAAAAATAGAAGAGTCCCATGTTCTTAAAACTCTAAAATTCTATCCAGCGTACAAAAAAAAACAGCATTCTTTAAGGAATTTTATCTATCTTCAAAAGGTCATAACTCCTTCACCGTAGCTCGGATTGAGGTGCCGTTTTTTCCAGTATCTTCGTTGCGGCGAGATCTTCAACTTTACAGTTGACCAGACCTTCGAACTATGGATGTAAAATTACAAAAATACCCTTGAACACTCCTATCATGCCTTTTTTCACTGTTTTGACTTCCCTTGCGTACCACTTGCATTAAGTCCCTAAAATCGTGGACCGTGAAGTCGTTGAGGCAGATGTGGGACATATTAATGGAGATGTTGAATGCTTGATTCCCGGAATTCGGATTGAGGCCGTCATGTGAGATCGTGAGGTGACGTGCCAAATGTAGCGGCGTACGACATACACAAATGTAACATGTTGGACATGAGAAAAATGTCCTTACAAATCTCCCCCTATGTCTATGCCGGTACATACATAAAAAATCCGAATTATCAAATATGAAATTGCCTATACAAATCTACCCTCCCATGAACCCAAAACTGGAAAAGGTACAAATGAATAGTCTTCATCGTTTGTTCTTCAAATCTTCAGGAATCTCAAATCTTTTCTCATCAGGGTGTGCAACATATGAATCTTCAATCTTCATACCTACACACATGAGACAAAGCAAATACCACGTGACATATTGAGTTTGAAATGAGATAACATGGATATCAATATATGATAAAAACATAAGCAACATCTCAAAAACTCCCCCAGAATTCAAACTCCCCCATAATATGATAATTCTTTCTCACCCTTTTTATGATGTCCCCAAATGGACAAATTAGAGAAATAAATCAAATAAGCAAGTGCGGGGTGTCACTAGGATAAAAACACACCATGAATAAACAGAAAGCAACCAAGTCAATGATAGCGTAAATGAAGTGGTGTGATCAAATTCGATAGGAAAATCAATGCATACAAACATGACATATGTGCACGATGAATATTGGATATTCCTAGCGAATGAACTCAAATGCTTCCTTTGGTGTAAAAGAGTGACAGTATAAGATATTGACTCAATCAAATCAACAAATCAAAGCTCAAAATGATTTTCACACCAATAACGTCCAAAATGATTTTATGCTTTTTCAGGACTTTCAAGGAAGTGCAAACCCGTTTAGATTCTCCAACCAAACTCCCTCAGATATTGTATTGAATAGAGGCATTCTAAATTCTCAAACTTTGGAGAATTGATGGTGAAACCTAAGTGGCCCATATTTGGCATGAATTGCTTTTTATTGCCTTTAAATTTTTTCGGGCTCTTTTAACCTCTTTGGACCTCGGATATTAAAATTCCTCCATTTTTTAGGTCCTTTTTAACGGTGGATTTTGCGCAAAGGATAGATGATTACCTTTCGCAGCCCCTCCCCGTTATAAAAAAACACACAGTCTCACCAAAACGGTTTTTACATGCATTCCAATCTTGTCAAGTTTTATTGCATATTGTACATTATATAGACATGATTGAGATGAAAACACGCAAGCCAACATGAGATAGACAAGTGCAATAATCAAATATAGCCGTGCATGTGTGCAATAAAGGATATAGGAGTCAAACATGTAGGAAGATATCACTAATTACATCTCAAAGACTCCAATCAATGTAGAGCACATGGATGAAATGATGTAGCCTCTCAAATCTCTATCAAACAGTCACATGGATAAATGGAATGAAGTTGTGACTTGGCTATCTTACATGCTCATCCATAAAAGAAGCAAAATACAAAAATCTTTTTGGATTTTTTCAAAAATTTGGAGAAATAAAATCTTTTTGTGCTTTTCTCAAAATTTTTCTTAAAGGAAAATCTTTTTGTATTTTTTTCAAAAGAAATATAAAAAGCAAAAGGAATAAAACAAAGCTGTACAACAAAGTAATGGTACATATAAAACAGACTAGCAATAGGAAGCATATGATATGAACATGAAGAAGCATCCTATTCTAGACATAGACCAACCCCTCAGTCATCTGTGCAAATCCCTAAAGATTTCCTAAGACTCTCAAATCTAAGGGCATCTAAAGGTTTCGTGAAAATATCGGCTAACTGACGGTCGGTAGGAACAAAACTCAGGGATACGACTTTCTCTTCAACTAACTGACGAATAAAGTGCTCACGTATCCTGATGTGTTTTGTGCGCGAATGCTGAACTGGATTGCGGGATATGTGTATCGCGCTCGTGTTATCACAGGAAATGGTCATGGTGTCCTGTGATATCCCATAATCCTCCAGCATTTGCTTCATCCACAAGAGTTGTGTGCAACAACTCCCGGCGGCTATGTACTCAGCCTCCGCAGTGGACAAAGAGATGGAATTTTGCTTCTTGCTCAGCCAGGAGACAAGAGCAGAACCAAAATAGAAACACCCACCAGAAGTGCTCCTACATCCATCTACATCCCCAGCCCAATCGGCATCCGAGTAGGCGGACAGACGGTCATCGGTATCAAAGGAATACCAAATCCCGTATGAGAGAGTCCCACTTACGTATTTAATAATACGTTTTAGAGCAAGTAAATGTGACTCTTTTGGGGATGCCTGATAACGCGCACAGACTCCAACACTAAAGGCGATGTCGGGACGACTGGCAGTCAAGTAGAGGAGACTACCTATCATACTCCGATATAAGGTTTGCTCTACGTCCTTGCCTGAAGTGTCCTTACTAAGCTTGGTAGTGGTACTCATAGGTGTACGTGCATGCTTAGCGGAGTCTAAATCAAATTTCTTCACTAGGTCTCTAGCATACTTGGATTGGGAGATGAACATCCCATCCTCTAGCTGACGAACCTGGAGACCAAGGAAGAATGTAAGCTCACCAACCATGCTCATCTCAAACTCACTTTTCATCTCCTCCTCAAAGTGGTGAGCATGCTGGGAGCATGTGGATCCAAAGACTATGTCTTCCACATAGACCTGGGCAACCAAAATAGCACCGTCATCTCTCCTGACAAACAACTTCATATCTACTCCCCCTCTCTTGAAGCCACGAGCTAAGAGATAGGAAGTAAGCCTCTCGTACTAAGCACGGGGTGCTTGCTTCAAACCATACAAGGCTTTCCTCAGATAGTAGACGTGCTCAGGGTGCTGAGGGTCTTCAAACCCCTTTGGTTGTTCCACATAAACCTCCTCCTGTAGAATGCCATTCAGAAAGGCACTCTTGACATCCATCTGATACACCTTGAAGCGCAGATGACATGCGATGGCGAGCAGAAGACGGACGGACTCAAGCCTCGCAACAGGAGCAAATGTTTCCCCAAAGTCTACACCCTCTATCTGTGTGTAGCCTTGAGCGACCAACCTAGCCTTATTTCTGATTATGGTACCATATTCATCCATTTTGTTCTTGAAAATCCACCGGGTACCTATCACATTAGTCTCACTAGGTCGGGGGACTAATTCCCAGACATTATTCTTTTTAAACTGAAGCAACTCATCCTGCATAGCAGATATCCAGTGTTCATCCTTGAGTGCTTCTTTATGGTTCTTGGGCTCGACTTTGGACGTATAGCAAAGATGGCTAACAACGTTCTCTAGCTGAGCACGAGTCTTGACCCCTAGAGTGGGATCACCAACAATGGCAGAAGGGTCATGACTCTTGCGAACCCAAGCAGGTGTGTCCCCTAACTCAGGAGTAGGGTCCACAGAGTGTGAGAGAGGAACAGGTAAATCACTGTCAGAACAATCCTCATCCTCACACTGAAGGTTAGGATCAATAACCGTCAAAGGTTCATCATCTTGTACGGTAACGTTTATTGATTCCATAACCCTAGAGCTCTTCAGGTTAAAAACCCAGTATGCTCTACTATTCGATGAATATCCTAGAAATATTCCCTCGTCGCTCCGGGAGTCGAACTTTCCTAATTGCTCTCTATCCCGTAGGATGTAGCATTTACTCCCAAAAACACGGAAATATGCCAGGTTGGGCTTCTTGCCGGTCCACAACTCATAAGGTGTCTGTAGTGTGTGTGGACGCAAATAAACCCTATTCACCGTGTGGCATGCAGTAGACACTGCCTCTGCCCAAAATCTCTTAGAAACTTTACGACCTAGAAGCATAGATCTAGCCATCTCTTGGATCGTTCTATTCTTTCTCTCAACAATCCCATTTTGCTGAGGAGTTCTCACAGCAGAAAACTCATGTTTGATCCCAAGGCTATCACAGTACAAATCAACCTTTGCTTCCTTGAATTCAGTGCCGTTGTCACTACGTATTCTGTTAATAGTGACACCGTGTTGATTTTGCAGGACACCGCACTTGGTCGTTAAGAAATCTACAGCATCGGATTTCTCTCTCAGAAAACCTACAATGGAGTATCTGGAGAAATCATCTACCATCACGAGGATGTACCTCTTACCACCTAGACTCTCAGTACGAGTGGGACCCATAAGATCCATGTGAATCAACTCCAGAACACGAGAGGGGGTAATGGAATGTAACTTCCTATGAGGACTACGAATTTGTTTTCCCAACTGACAGGGTCCACAAACGGTCGAAGTTGACTTTCCAAGAGATGGTAAGCCACGTACTAGGTCCTTTTTAGATAAACGATTGAGATCTCTAACGTTCACGTGACCTAGACGTTGGTGCCACAGATCCATAGGAGTGATCGTGGCGCTGTTGCAGACAAGTGAGGATGTGGGCTCAGTCCCATAGCAATTATCCTCGGTCCTCACCCCTTGCATCAAAAGTTTATCGGCTTGATTGTAGACTTTACACGCGTCCCGGTCAAACTTTACTGCAAAGTTAGTGTCGCACAGCTGGCTAATGCTGAGAAGGTTTGCTTTCAAACCTTTGACGTACAAAACATTTTCTAGCTTAGGAAAACCAGGTAACTCGATAGTACCTCGTCCTATAATGCTAGACTTACTCCCATCTCCAAAGGTGACTCTGCCATCTTGATAATCCTCAAGAGTAGTAAAAAATGAGGCATCACCTGTCATGTGTCTGGAGCACCCACTATCAAAATACCACTGTGAGGTATTATGTGCTTTGAGAGAAACATGAACAACAAAGGCCTTTTTATCTTTCTTAGGCACCCAAGCAGAGATGACCTTTTGTTTGCCTTTGTTGGTTTTAGCTGGAATGTAAGAAGCATTCACTAACGGCGAAGACATCCGTCGGAATTCTTTCATCAAACTCTGAGTCGTGGCAGCTAAGAACTCAACTCGCTCTCTCAGACTAGAAAACTCATCAGTATGTCGTGGAGGAGCAGTAGTACGTCGTGTCCGACCCATGCTATAGAAAGTTTCCCTAAGGTGGCCTTTTCTTTTGCAATAAGTACAAAAGAGCTCAGTCAAAGGCGGACCTTGGTTTGCTTTTCTTGGTCGAACTCTCCTTCGAGGTTTTTTACGGTGACCATAAGGAGTTGTAGTAAACTCAGGAACTGGTCCAGGTGCAATTTGGGATGTGGAGGCACCATCATATCCAATTCCTTGACGATCACCAAAACCTAAAGCGGGGCCGAGGAGCATCTTTCCCATCTTCCCAGATCTGTCCTCAATTTGTACCTTGACTTCCCGTGCTTTCTCAAGATCATGAGTCAGCTGGGCAACAAGGGCTTCAAGTTTCTTCCGAGTCTCCACGGAGGAATGGAGCTGACTCGTAAGACTAGCCACTTGCTTGATCAAGTCCCCTCTCTCTTTCTCTAGAGTACTCTCTCTCTCTCTAAACAAATTCTCATTCTCGACACAGGTAGATTCTCTCTCTTTCAGGGCGGTGCAGGTGGAGAACTCTCTTTCTCTCGCTTTCCTTAAATCTTCCTCTAGGCAAGTGATCTTAAGAACTAACGCTTTGTTACGCTTTTTAGTTTTAAAAGACTCAGAATATAACTCAGCGTAGGCGCGTTGTATATCACTCTCGCTCTCACTTGTGTCATCCTCCCCCTCACTCACATCGCTCTCACTGTCGAGGTGTCCCTGTGAAGCATCATCCTCAACGTCGTGAGGAGAACTAGGAGTGCTCACTTGGCTGGCCATGAATGCGGTGAAGTTACACTCATGCGGTGACTCATCTCCAGAGTCCACCGTCTCGACCTCACTGTCTTCACTAAGGGTAGCATTAAGAACAGCTTTCCCTTTCTCTCTATTCAGACGATTGGCACACTCAAAAGCTCTATGACCCCTACCATCACACTCAAAACATCTCTCACTTTCTTTCAGAGGAGGATTTTTGGAAACTTTTTCATTTTTCTTTTCAAACTTATTTTTCTCAAATTTCTTTTTATCTTTAAAATTGCCATTTTTCTTAAATTTGAGAATCCTCTTGAAATTTTTTGCGAAAAGAGCCAAATCATCTAAGTCAAAATCGCACTAAGAATCTGACGTGTCAGTCTCTCTCTTTCTAGATGACTCTACCCTCTTTCTAGCTGACCCCTCACTCCTTCTCTCTTGGGCTTTAAGAGCAATTCCCTTATCTTTAAATTTAGAATTTTTAGGGAACATATCAATTTCATAAGTTTGCAAATCTCCTACAAGTTCTTCCAATTTTAGCGTATTTAAATTACCCATAGAATTTAGCACAGTGACTTGAGGGAAAAAATGCTTAGGCAAAGAACGAAGAATCTTTTTAACAACTCTAGCATTCGGAATATGTTCACCAAGATTAAAACTAGTATTCACAATGTCAGAAAGTCTAGCATAAAATTCATCAAAGCATTCAGAATCATGCATGGTGATTGTTTCAAATTGAGTTGTCAAGTTTTGCAACTTAGACTCTTTCACAGCATTAGTTCCTTCATGGGTGAGTTGTAAAACATCCCATGCCTCTTTTGAGGTGGTACACGTCATTATGCCTTTGAACTCATCAGGTGTGATAGACCCATAAATAGCACTTAGACCCTTAGAATTAAAAGATGACCATTTAATTTCTTCATCAGACCAAGAAATGTCAGGTTTCAAGTTGGTCACATTATCAACAGTCACGGTGGGAGGAGTCCACCCTCGTTCAACCAAAATCCAGACACGTTCATCAATGGCTTTTAAAGCCGACCTCATACGGGCTTTCCAATAAGCATAATTTGTCCCGTCAAAAATAGGCATTTTATAATATGACTTCTCCATTTGAACACGCACTTTTTCAAAAATCAATTTTTTCAGAAAATTGATATCTTCGAAAAATTTTGCGGAAAAAAAAGGAATACGCGATAGATTAGCGTAACCTGCTCTGATACCAATTTGAGAAACGTGTGTGCTCGCGTTCAAATGATCAAACCATATATAAAACCCTTTTAACACAAACAAACCCTAAACATGCAGCAGTATGTGATTGAATAAATAGATAATCTACGCAAGAACATTCAAACACATGCAATTAAGGAAAAATCCCCCTCAGGGGCAAAACCATTTATTTTCACTATAATTTGTAAGAAAACGGCTTACAATCGGATTACAATGAAAATACAAGTTGACTAAGAATTACCCTCGGGTATCGGATTCTGTAGTCGCGGCTGGAATTATCCCTTTCCACTAGGGCTGCAATGAAGAAGAAGAACGGTCTCCTCCACAAGGGTTGAACAAACCAAAGTTGTGTTCTTGGGTTGCAAAAGGATTCACAAAGGATTGGCAAGGATGTGTGAATCAAACCATGAGTCTTGGGACTCAAAAATATGAAGACTAGATGTATTTGGACTCTCAAATTCGTCTCCTAAAGTCTTGCAAAACAACTCCCCCGAAGTTGGTATTTATAGGAAAAAATATGAAGAGTCCCATGTTCTTAAAACTCTAAAATTCTATCCAGCGTACAAAAAAAACAGCATTCTTTAAGGAATTTTATCTATCTTCAAAAGGTCATAACTCCTTCACCGTAGCTCGGATTGAGGTGCCGTTTTTTCCAGTATCTTCGTTGCGGCGAGCTCTTAAACTTTACAGTTGACCAGACCTTCGAACTATGGATGTAAAATTACGAAAATACCCTTGAACACTCCTATCATGCCTTTTTTCACTGTTTTGACTTCCCTTGCGTACCACTTGCATTAAGTCCCTAAAATCGTGGACCGTGAAGTCGTTGAGGCAGATGTGGGACATATTAATGGAGATGTTGAATGCTTGATTCCCGGAATTCGGATTGAGGCCGTCATGTGAGATCGTGAGGTGACGTGTCAAATGTAGCGGTGTACGACATACACAAATGTAACATGTTGGACATGAGAAAAATGTCCTTACAGAATTCAAAATTTTCAAAAATATCATTAAAAGTCGGTTTAAAATCTCAAGTTGTAAAATTCAAATACACAAAGCCGAAATTGATCAAAGATGGAAATTGAGCGAAAATTGACGACTTAACGAATAAGTGTGGAGATTAATAAACCCGGTGAGATTCGAGCCTATCACTTTTTGCGAATTTTTAAATCAATTCGAGTTAATTGTTAACTCAAAGTTCTTTTCAGCGTCTAAAAAGTCGTCGAAGATCTCAACCTATTCGTTTTGATCGGTTATGAAAAATGTGTGTGATATTGTCTTGAAAAACGTGCCATAATTGATCTCTAAACTTAATTCCTCTCGAAACGCATATGGTAACGCAATTGGTATTTTGGACAATGAAGTAGGCCATCGTTTGTCACCCAAAAATATTGTCCATAAAAAGTCGTGAAAAATCACCCCTTTCGCAACCCAAATTGAGCCGAATAGATTTTCCCTTTCGTTTGACAACCCGAAAAACCCAAATAGCCCAGAATTGTGAAAAATAGAAAAAAATTCAAAATTTCAGTCCGGAAAGTGCATAAAAAGGGGCAAGAAAAAATAGATATTCTCAACAAAAATAGCAAGAAAAGGAAAGAAGTTAAAAACAAAAAAAATAGAGAAAAAGGAAAAAAAAAATGAGCAATAGCCCGAAAAAAGCGCAAATGGACATCATAAATGACATTTCCAATTCCAACCTTCCCTACAATTTTCATTTTACCCAATATACCTTAAAACCCGAAAAAGTCCTAACCGAGTCTAAATTGCGAAATTGGTTACCACGTGGAGAGCTAATACACCAAAAGATAATAAAGGAGATTAAGTGCGGGAATAAGAGGCAATGTTTCCGTTTTTAAAACCGTAATCCGTTGATGAGATCCTTTCACCATGAAATTTTCGTCTTTCTACTTGTATGTTTGACTTTGCATCCTTTATATTTACTCTTTATATCACGCATACCGAGAGAATAGCCATAATCCGAGAGATTCGTTTGTGAGAGCATTCCGTGAGAAATTGAAATCAAAACGAATTTTCGAATAAGTAACGTAATGATCAATCGGTGAAAATTGGCGGTTATATTTCCGGCTTCGCACACACACACTACGGTTTGAGACTTGTAAATATGAATTGATGATGACTATTTTTTGGAAAAGTTTGAATTATACAGTGTTTGCGTATTTTAAATTTTCCTTGAGTCGAATTCTGTGGGTACATTCTCTGCAAACCCTCACGAGACACAACTCGTCCTACTAGGGTGACCTAGGGGTTTAAAGGCTTGTTGCATACGCTAAATGCAACCGCTTGCCCGCAAAAAAGGTATTTTATCCCAATAAAATGATTTTTAAGAATTGAACCTTGCTAGGATTCTTTTACATTGCTCGGGACACGCAAAGTTCTAAGTTAGGGGGGTGTTGATTAGGCATAAATTCTTCCTAATTTATCCCTTGATTTAGTCACTTTTAGCACCTCGAACAACGTAATTGAGTTGACTTTATCTCATAATCTTGTTACTGACTGATCCTAATGAGTACACCGAGTTTCTGGTATTTCGTAGTGATTGTACAGATATTTGATGTCAATAAACGGAAGAAGGAAACCGAAAAAAACAAGAAAGAAAGAAGGAAAGTCAAAAGGGCAAAAGCGTAATTTCCACTCAAAATTCGGATGAGGTACCTAAAGAGAAGTTGAAGTCGTCTCATTCACGAGAACATCGGAATAAACGACACCTCAATCGGAGTCCCGGAGCAGAAGATATGAGCAGTCCAAGTTGAGCCAAAAAGTCAAATAGGCAAACCGGTCCGCCCCTACCCCGGATCGGTCCGCTTTTCCAAACTCCAGAAGACCCCCGATCACAAGCAAACCGAAGAAGGCAAAAATAAAAAGTACCGGTCCACCCCTGGACCGGTCCTCCCTAAAATAAAAAGAACCGATCCGCCTTGGAGGCAGACCGGTCCACCTAAGGCCCGAACTGGTCCGGCCATCGAGATTTGCAAATCTTACCTGTTTTAAATAAAAGTCCTAGTGCATCTGAAATTCCTAAATTCATGGAGGGTATAAAAACCCGATTTATTATTGTTATTTGGGGACGGAGAATTAGTAGGGTTTTTCCTCTCTTTTTCCAAAAACCCTAGTTTAGCTAAAAATTCCAGTTTTAGTTAAAAAGATTGAAGCTTTATTCAGAATTGATTGAATCCCCAGTTTTACTCAGTGATGTTGTTACTGCTTTGGTAGAAATTAGTGAGTTATTTCTTCTTTTCAATTTCATTCTACATTAATTCGCAAGTTTCTTTAGATTAATTATGAATCCCTGCACATCAATCACTGTTTCCATCACTTTCATCATGCTAGGCTAGATTTTCTAAGGCCGGGGTACATGAACCCAGCCTGATGCGTTAATTGTACGTGTATAACATTAATCCTCTGAATTTAGTGATTGAATACGACCGTATTGCGTAAAAACATAACGATTGTAGGTCTTTATATCTTGTTTGCCTCTGGGTAACCGTGATGATTTAGAATGCAATTCGAGTGTTATTATTGCAATACCGATTTACTCGTCCTCAGATTAAGTATGACGCGGGCTTGAACCTCCTATACATAATGCTTGGGAGTACTAAATTCCGGGTCAAATCAATCAGTTAAATTTATGATTAATATTATAACTGCAATTCACTAGGGTTAGGGGATTGTATTCCCGTCCTATTTTTCCCATCACTTAGTTAATAGTTTCAAATCATCTTTCAATCATATTTTAGGTAAATTAGTGTAGTTGAATTTCTTCATAATTTCACAATTGCATTTAGTCGTAATCCATTCTCAAAACCAAATCATTTTTTCTTTCTTTTTAGAGTCAGAGTTAGGGTTCCTCCATCTTTTCCCGTCGTCACAACGTTGTTGTCCTTTTTCCCTAAGGATCGATACCCGACTTACTGGGATTATTACTTGAGCGAAAGGCTTGCACTTGAGCCTAGAGTGATCGCATTTCTGAGACACATTTTCAGTCGCATCAGCTAACTATGATAAACTTCACCCTACTCCTAATATAAGAATCAAGCTACCATAATGAAAGAGAAATTTCAAGAATGAGTATAGATCTTCATTAATAAACCAAACTTACAAATAGTTCTCTCACAACAATTTTCAATCCTCTAAAAAAAGATAAAAACTTGGCCCTCAAATTGATTACAATCACTCAAAGTTTGGCCCCGAAATCCTCCACGAAATTCCTCTCTAATTGTCTACGAAATTATGAGCCCAAGGATCCTTTTTATAGGACAAGTGGTGAGGTATTTGAGTTGTGTTGGGACTTCTTTTGATTGGCCGAATGGTGTTGGTAGCTATCTCTCCATCTCTTTAATATTTGGATCGTGATAAGGAACTAAATTTCCCTCCACTCGAAAACTCTTATCTTTTCTTGCTGAACACGCATGCCGAGTTTCATCCAAATCAGAAAATAAAATTTTCTGACTTTATAAAAACAGCTTTGTTTTCGAACAATCGTAAAAATCAGCTTTTTCGAGGCTTTTTTGAATTGATCATCAATTTGCACCAAATTCCATCATTACCTGCAAAAATTTCACAAGGCAACTTTTTTCACAAATTAGCACAATAATATTATAAAATTATCGAAGTGCCCATTTTTTACTTAAAATTTCTATTTTCAATATGAATTCAATCATTTTCTCATTTTTTCCTCTTTTTAATAAAATAGTCCTAAGAACTTATTAAATACACTAAAATGGGACTAACAAAGTATAAATTTGGGTATAAAATATACAAAATAATGCACTCATCAAATACCCCAAACCTAAACTTTTCTAGTCCTCGAGCAAAACTAAAAATTAAAATCTATCTCACTTTCGTAGGAATCACGATTGCACTTAGCATGTGCAACAAGCCGTTAAAACCCTAGGTTACCCTAGTGGACGAGTTTTGTCTCGTGAGGGTTTGCAATGAATATACCCACACAAAAAAAAAAAAAAACTTAACTCAATACAAAACACTCAAAAGTAATATAACCAAGTTTGAATTAAAACTTCATAAATATAGTATAACTTCACTTTATAATCTCAACTTATCGTGTCGTGTGCATAGCCAATTTAACCATCAATTTCAAAAGATTTGATCATTACATTTCTTATTCGAAAGTTTGTTTTGATTTTAAAATCTCACGGGATGCACTCACAATCGAACACTCAAAAACGGGTTATTTTCTCTCGGTATATGTGAATAAAAGAGTAAATTTAAATGAACGAATCTCACATATACATGATCAAAAACGTATTTTTTTATAATGGATGAATATGATCTCATGAATGGAAAATCAATTACTTGTTGAAAACGTTGAATCGCACAATAGGTCCTATTCATCTTCTCTTTACACTATAACCAACTTCTCTTGAGATCGATTAGGACTTATTTGGTTGTATTGTAGGCTCCGGTTTGGCTAGAAAGCATGGTTTTTTGGAGTTCAAAATTTCTGAGAATATTGAGATTTTTTGGTAATTTGACTTTAAGGAACGTTTTCTTCTAAGCTCTATTTTTCTTTTCTTCTTTTTCTTTCAACTCACATTTTTTTCATCATTTTTTTCTTCTTTCTTCCCCCCCCCCCCCCCCCCCCTTTTTTCTTTCTTCACACATTATTTTTGCAACCTCCTTTTCTTTTGGCCTTTTTCTAACCGTAAATTTACCCTACTATTCTCAGAAAATGGGTATGGCTTCGTTTTGTGTGCTTTAAACTCCCAGTTGGAGCTTGGTAGGATAATGGGTTTTCAACAAAAGACTTCTTTTTTTTTTGCTCAAATGGGTGTAACAACCTGTGACTTTGGGACTGAGAAATTAAATTTTTGGGAGAAATAAAATTTATTAAATTGGAGAATTTTAAAATTTGGAAATTGAAGTCCATAAATTAAGGACGTTATAAAGTATTCCGAATTATAATTCTGAATGGGCCATTGATTCCGGAAGGGTCGAGATAGTCAAAATGGCTGTCATTGGGATTTATTTCGGTTCCGGATTATTTTTAAGTCAGTTTGACTCGAATTGGAGTAAACGAGTCATTAAAATGTGTATTAACATTTAAAACTGGGTTTATTGTTTTAAGGTATTTAAGGGCTTATGGATCCATCCCATCTCATTTAGAGAAAAAGAGAAAGAGAAAGAAGAGAAAAAGGAAGAAGAAAAGAAGAGAGAGAGAGGAAACTTGGAGATTTCCGGCCCAACCGCGATCACGAGGACGATTCAACCTCTACGAATTCGAGGCAAGTGTTTAATCTTGCTAAATATTTCATTTGTGTATTTCATTTCATAATTTGTGGATAAAAGAATTGGATTTTGGGTATAATTAACAAAACCTGGATTTTGTAGAATAAATCTTGAAATTAATGGTTTTATATGGGTTTGATGGTGTAGAAATGGTTGAGATTAGTGTGGGGTTGATTTATTGGTTTAGAATCATGGTATGATGAAGGTTTAGGGGTTAGAAGTGAAATTTTAGGGTTTAGAATTCGTGGGTTTTTGAGAAGAAGAAGAGACCTTCAAGGTTCTGCAGACCCGAATCGATTCGCCTCTTAAGCGAATCGATTCGGCTTAGGCAAAAGTGGCAGGTCTGCATGAATGAATCGATTTGGCCCCAAGGTGAATCGATTCAGCTTGGGACAGAGTCACAGGTCCTTTGGACAAAATAAATTCGCAGTTGGAGCGAATCGATTCGGGCCAGGCCGGATCGATTCGGAAACATGGCTGTTTTGTGAATTTTCTCTAGAAGGATTTCCAACCCCCTTTGGTTGGGTTTATTGATTTGGGACATGATTGTATGATGTAAGAAAGATGTTTTGGAGATTTATTAGAAGTTTCTCGCATGATGGGACCGTGGGTACATATCGAGTTATTTTGGGGACTTATATTCATATATATTGGAGAGGGTCATATCGATATAGTGGAGAATCTCATTGAGAATGGGAGTTCTATTTAGGGGTCATAAATGAGCCTAGTTATGATGTATGGTTAAGGTCCCTTCAAAGAGTTGTGAGTGTACGACATGGAATAGTAGTCCGATAATTGTGTCAAATCCTTATAGTGATAGGATTATACTTAAAATTAATTGGGAACCGACGAGAGAGAGTGGTCGCATATCCTTAGTAATGTTTAAATTAAGGAATAAATTGTAATGCAATAAGATTAAGGGTTGATAAGAGCAATTGAACCGTAGGCGAAATTGGGAACGATTGGATCGTACTATCAACTAGAATAGGTTGTAGTATAATTCTAGTCAGGATAGTTTATACATATAATTGTGTGGGAGTAACATTTGGGATTCCAATACTTGAAATGAATTTAAGATTGAGCTTGAGGTTTATAGACTATTAGTTATGTGTATACCAATAGTCGAAATTAGTACTAGAGATATTGATGTACTTTTAGATATAGATGGAATGTATAGTGACTGTTATACACATTAAACTTTGGGGTGATAACCTTAATGTTGGATATAGTTATATGTTGGAAGACTATTCATATCATGGGAGAAATGGATGAATATGCTTCAAGTGAGGGATCGTATTCACATATCGAGGTATATTGAATGTGTTTGGGACTACGACTAGTATATTGAGGGTTATGTATACTTATAGCCGAGTTTGTAAATATTATACATACGGACGAGGGATAATGTGTATAGTTATGTGGATATGTGGATATATATAATTGTATAGATATGGATATATGTGTATACTCATGTTGTGAATATCTAAACCGTATGTGATGGTTTAATTATATGATAGGATCATATGGATGTATATATATTGTGTATGTGAATGATATATATACTTGTATTATGAAGCATACCCCGCACATGCTATCATTGGGAAGTTGCACGATGAGGGTGAGCACCCTGGCTCGAGGAGCAGAGTGTGGATATTCCCCAGGTTATAGTTGTCCATTTTGTTATTATGTGATATACATTTTTTTGGGATGAGACGTGGTGGGTATGTTTCGTCTCATTGTCGGTTAGGAACTATGACTGCTTCCCGAACGTCGTGTGTGTGTGTTGGCCGCGAAGTGGGTGATATTTAGTCCCATCGGTGGTCCCCAGGATGGAATATGAGTGATGCCCTGGAAGATGATAGCATGGTGCAGTATATTGGCATTCTATAACCGGTTATATTATGAGTATGGAAATTGTACATTATATGTATTATGTACACGTGGCTATGAGAATGGATAGTTGTATATATATATGTTTAGAGTAAATATATATATATATATATATATATATATATATATATATATATATATATATATATATATATATATATATATATATATATATTTATTATATCCTATAGGTGAAAAGGATATGAAAGTTCTATGGTGTACATCTTGGGAGATTATGGTGTACTTGATTGTTGGGGGTTGATGTATCGCACTTAAGGAGAAATTCGGTTATATCAACCCAAGGATTGAGTGGAGATTTTGGGGTTACTCTTAGTTAGTAATCCAAATAGTAGTAGTAGATTTGTGTGGATGACATAATGGATCCCTACAATCAACACGGTCAAGGAGTAGTGTATAGGGGGGTTCCTTGTTTGGATTTCGCTTTGCGAGACTCCCCACGCACGAAATGCAGTGCCATGTTGAGAGTAGTGAGAAGTTTTGTCCTTTGTACTAGTATGTAGTTGTAGTAGTAGAATTGTGTGTATGACATAATGGATCTCTAGGATCGACATTGTCAATGAGTAATGTATCGGGGGGGTTCTTTGTTTGGATTTCGCTTTGCGAGATGCCCCACGCACGAAACGCAGTGCAATGTTGAGAGTAGAGAGAAGTTTTGTCCTTATTAAATTGTGCATGCTATTTAGAGAATAAACTCTTAATTTGAAGTTTAATGTTAATATGTGAAATAATAAAATGAATAACGAATTAAGTTAAATTGGAATCAATAAAGCCTAGTATGGCCTATTTGTGTATATATATTTAAGTGAGATTATAATGGGAAGGATTATTGGGTTATGTTAGAATGGCAGGTCTTACGGGTATAGGTCGTGCCTATTGTAAGGTAGGTTGTCCTTATGGGTGGGGTAACTTAATTTAGATTCCAGGACGCGAATAGGGGCGCGATATTAGATAAGAGGTGAGTTAGGGTTCCACGAGAGTGCGACTCCACTTTAATTATGAAATAAGTGCATTTATATTTATTATGCACGGTTAACACACTTGCTAAACATTTTTACACATCGGGCTCTGAACCGTTTATATTTCTCTTTTGCTATACATATGTATGTACATATTACTACAGGTGTCCTACCGCATGCATGCCGGATGCCTTTTTATCCAGAGTCTTGGGTGCCGTAACAGGTGCGGACCGTTGCGGGATTTAGATTGTAGTCGCTTCCTATTTCTTTGTGAATCTAGATAGGATTCATTTTGTATATCGGGTTTATACCCAAGAGTAATACGTAGTTGTTTATATTTCTTCTTTACGATTATTTTACTATCTGTGACCCGATAGCTTATTCGGGTATATTTTCTTGTAGGTACTCATTTCCTGTTATACTAGCACTTTCTTTCATCATCATACTTGTTCATTGTACCTTTGTTAGTAGCTGTACATAGTTGGTTTGATTTCCATTGTATGTTTTAATTTAATTTTGGCATCTCGCTTATATAGTTTCGGGTAGTTAGCCTTATATTATTTAGTTTTGTCAGTTGATGTTGACACTGAGCCATCAGAAATACCTGATTTAATGTAGTATAGGGCTGGCTACCCGTTATTATTTTAAGCGGGTTGTCACAGATGGTATCAGAGCATCAGGTTCTATAGTCTTTAGGATCTGTGCGGTTTTTCTGCTTTCTTCCATTAACGTCCTTGATGTAGAGCCCTACTAGTAGGATTGTTGTATTCTCTACGTTTGTCTCCTTCCACGAGATGCACTCGCTCGAATGAATTTTTGATACAGTTGCTTTCATCTCAGACGTTGCCGAGAATAAGTCAGTTAGGAGGGGGCAAGATGCGAGAAGCAACACCCATAACAAATTTTGGGTACGCTTTGACTTGAGGTATTTATTTCCGTGATTCAGGAAGAGAGAAAGAGAATTTCATGATCGGTAAGGTAAGTATTGATGAGGAGAGAATAGGGAGCCCTTGGGAGGTTAGATTGAGAAATTCTTCAACATTTGTTAGGAAACCTGGTGTCGGTGACTTTTACCGATGTGAGGTGTGTGAAGTTGTCCCAATATTGGGAGTATTGCCTTCTGGTAAGAGTGAACAAGTGTGGTCTTTGTATGACATCTTTTGGGATGTTAAACCGTCTTGTGATGAGCTAGTAGAGAGTTACTCTATTGATTTTCGGGATTGTGAATTGTTAAGGTTATTAGTTTATGGATAGGCTAAGGCAGGTAATTTTAGTGTTCCAATGAGGGAAGAACTTATCTTATGGAAAGGTGTTTATGTAATGTAAAGGAATTGTATAACTGAGATGTTTAGAGTTTAGTAGATTTATTTTGAGCGGAGAATTTAGCTCATAATTGTGCTAGTTTTGAGAACTAGGTATTGGTTAGAGTATTGTGTTTGTTGGGACCTTGTGTCGAGAACATAATATGCTTGTTTGGCATGTCGAAAGACATGGAATTGATTTGTATTATATTGCTATATAGGCCTTCGGGCAATATTTATAATTCAAAAATCTTTTATAAAACCTTAACCCTGGTTCAACTGATCTTAATCCCCGACATAGCTAAACAGTAGTGTATTGGGAGGGTTCCTTGTTTGGATTTCGCTTGTGAGACCTCCCCCGCATGAAGGTAGCTAGTGTCAGGAATTGAGAAGAGTTCAACCATTGGGAATTTCAAACTTTTATATACTTAATATGTTGCTATAGATTATGTTTGTTGAGAGTTATATTACGATTTTGAGGCCAGTGGAGCCGGGTTATATTTTTACGAGTTGAGCTCGAGTACGGGGTGTATGGGTGCCCTGGGTAGCTAGTTTGATCTTTAAAGTTTAAATGATTCGATGTGAGAATTAGAAAAAGGTATATATAGTGATATTGAGGGTAGATGTAAGGACTAGATGAGATTTGAAGTCCTAGGCATAACCTAAATTTCGCGGACGAAATTTTTGTAAGGGGGGAAGTATGTAAAAACCCGTGACTTTTGGGACTGAGAAATTAAACTTTTGGGAGAAATAAAATTTATTAAATTGGAGAACTGTAAAATTTGGAAATTGAGGACGTTATAAAGTATTTCGAATGATAATTATGAATGCTCCATTGATTTCGAAAGGGTCGAGATAGTCAAAATGACTTTCATTGGGCTTTATTTCGGTTCCAGAATATTTTTAAGTCGGTTTGACTCGAATTGGAGTAAACGAGTCCTTTAAAGTGTGTATTAACATTTAAAACTGGGATTATTGTTTTAAGGGATTTAAGGGCTTACGGATCCAGCCCATCTCATTTAGAGAAAGAGAAAGAAGAGAAAAAGGAAGAAGAAAAGAAGAGAGAGAGAGAGAGAGAGAGGAAACTTGGAGATTTCGGGCCCAACCGAGATCACGAGGACGATTCAACCTCTACGAATTTGAGGCAAGTGTTAATCTTGCTAAATATTTCATTTGTGTATTTCATTTCATAATTTGTGGATAAAAGAATTGGATTTTGGTTATAATTAGCAAAACCTAGATTGTGTAGATTAAATCTTGAAATTAATGGTTATATATGGGTTTGATGGTGTAGAAATGGTTGGGATCAACGTTGGGTTGATTTATTGGCTTAGAATCATGATATGGTGAAGGTTTAGGGGTTAGAAGTGAAATTTTAGGGTTTAGAATTCATGGGTTTTTGTGAAGAAGAAGATGCCTTTAAGGTTCTGTAGACCCGAATCGATTCGCCCCTTGAGCGAATCGATTTGGCTTAGGCAAAAGTGGCAAGTCTGCATGACTGAATCGATTCGGACCCAAGGCAAATCGATTTGGCTTGGGACAGAGTCCCGGGTCCTTTGGACCGAATCGATTCGCAGTTGGAGTGAATCGATTCACCCTTGAGACCGAATCGATTCGGGCCAGGCCGAATCGATTCGAAAATAGGGTTATTTTGTGAATTTTCTCTAGAAGGATTTCCAACCCTTTTTGGTTGGGTTTATTGTTTTGGGACATGATTATATGATTAAGAAAGATGTTTTGGAGATTTATTAGAAGTTTCTCGCATGATGGGACTGCGGGTACGTATCGAGTTATTTTGGGGTTTCAAACGATGGCCTAATTTCATTTCTCAAGTTTCGTTAAGTTGATTTGTGTCTCAAGACGAATTACTAAGACTTCGAGTGCTTAAGATTCACATTTTGACTCTTTGTTTTCAGTAATTGAACAAAACAAAGAATTTGAGATCATCAACGAATTTATCACTGAAGGAAAGTTTGAGTTGTTTTTAACTCGGATTGATTCAAATTTCTCAAAATGATGAATAGCACAATATCTCACCGAGATAAAATCTCCACATTTATTTTTAAGCATATTAACTTTCTCCTCAATATCCATTTTCGATCATATTATATGGCTAATGTGTAAAAAATTTCATAAGTTGAGAGATCGATGAATTAATTCTATATTAAGAAATCATTTCAAAACTCAATTATATTGAAAATCTTTTTGGATTTTTGAATTTTTTTTTCAAAAATACCATCCTTACCCCCAAACCTAAATTTTACATTGTCCTCAATGTATTCTCAAATAAAAATATGGACAAAAAAATAAAGTAAAGTAGTAAAATGAGGGCATTATGTTAACTAAATTTAAAAAAATAAAATAAAATAAATACACTAATAATATACAAACCCATGACAATTATCATCATCGCCACAGATTAATAATTGAAAACGTTGTGGGTCATTCCAATTAATAAACTTTATAGCACTAAGTGCCAAAACATCATAAATTTGAGAGCATGACCGAACAACACAAATTTTAATCTTAAATCCATGGTTATAATGGTGTGCACCGACAGCATTAATAATAAATAAATTTGAATCGCAAGAATCCTATGTCGATGCATCACATGGAGGTAATAAATTGCAATAAGGATCCAGATATTTACTATCCCTTTTTTGAAAATAGTCACGTAAAATTGGGAATGCATACTCCACTCCTAAATGTGAGATTTTATGAAAAACGCGGGAAGAAGGTATCACGGGGTGATACACTTTCTTCATCAAAAATAGGAGGACCGTCATAAATACTTGAAGTATCACTAAAATCGGATGACGAATACTCAAATAAATTTTCCCACATATAAGGAGAATCAGCAGTCGCAATTAAATTAGGAGAAAAATCTCGACAAACATCTAAATGATCACAAGTATTACACGTGTCAATATTATCAATTTTTTTCTCCTCACAAAATTGATTATCCCTAATTAATTCATGATTATTTTTAGAAATAGCATCATTATACCGTTTGTTCACCTCTCTCCAATTGATACACTTCGGTGGACCAATAGTAATTACAGGGGTTGGAGTCTTATCCATACCTTCTTTAATTTGAAAAATAACTACTGACCCATCTAAATTAAATTGAAATACGTAGTCATCTAGATTTTTAGTATTTTGTAAAATCCGGTCCACAGGATCAATTGAGGAATATGAGAAAGATGACATGATAGCAACATGATGAATTTATTTCAATTTACAACACATGAATTTATTTATTTATTTATTTTGGATAGCTCATACTCTTTGACAAGGGAGAATTTTGAAGACGACCAACTACAGTTGTCTCCTCAAATTATGATTTCACCTCTAGGCAGGTGGTCGATACGAAGACTCATTAAAAATCACCAATCCTAGACATGGTGAAAGGGAATCGATTTGACAAGTTCGCGTTGGAGTATATTTTAATTCTAGCCTCGTTAAGAGTTTTTTTTTTTGAATTTTTTACTAAAAAAATGCAAAAAGTAAAACAAACTAATCCGAAAGTCACAACTTTTTTTTTAAAAAATTCAAATCCCGGGCAACGGCGCCAAAAACTTGTTATCAATTTTATAAAATACCGCAAGTGCACGGGCTATTATAGATTAGCGAGTGTAAGTACGGGTCGAGTCCACAGAGATTTGTCAATTTTTCATTAAAATTAATTGTGACCGTCCAACTAGGCTAAATGGGATAGAGAATGATTATGAGCTACACTAAATAAAAGAAACAACGATAAATGAGGGTAACACAAGATATTTGTAAACAATTAGGAAATAATTAGGAGTCGGAGTCCATTTATCACGTAACTAATATTGCACACTAATTTAATGTTGCCATTCCCTTTATATGACTCAAATTAAATCAACTCTCGCCGTGTTTAATTCGAAAAATATGACGGTTATGATCAAAATATTTTTAATGTCTCTAATAGACGGCTAAAATCCCTATTCCCTTAGAAAATACAAGTTTTAAAATTCTCAAATGTATTTAAGCATGGACTATCAAAACAATCAAAGTGCAAGCATAATCCATCAAAAATTACTATTTTAAATCTCAAAACTTGATTTGACAAAACAATCTTGAAGGTTCTAAAACACACTCGCGTGTCTCTTTAAAATGAATACCGAATCTTTAATAACAATTAAAACAAGTAGGGAATAAACAACGATAAAATTAGCGTGACAATATTAGCTAACTATGATAAACTTCACCCTACTCCTAATATAAGAATCAAGCTACCATAATGAAAGAGAAATTGCAAGAATGAGTAGAGATCTTCATTAATAAACCAAACTTACAAATAGTTCTCTCATAACAATCATCAATCCTCTAAAAAAAGATAAAAACTTGGCCTTCAAATTGATTAAAATCACTCAAAGTTGCTCCCCGAAATCCTCCGCGAAATTCCTCTCTAATTGTCTACGAAATTATGAGCCCAAGGATCCTTTTTATAGGACAAGTGGTGAGGTATTTGAGTTGTGGTGGGACTCCTTTTTATTGGTCGAATAGTGTTGGTAGCTATCTTTCCACCTCTTTAATCTTTGGATCGTGATAAGGGACGAAATTTCCCTCCACTCGAAAACTCTTATCTTTTCTTGCTGAACACGCATGCCGAGTTTCGTCAAAATCGGAGAATAAAAATTTTCGTCTTTTTTAAAAACAACTTTGTTTTCGAACGACCGTAAAAATCAGCTTTTTCGAGCCTTTTTTGAATTGATCATCAATTTGCACCAAATTCCATCATTACCTGCAAAAATTTCACTAGGAAACTTTTTTCACAAATTATCACAAGAATATTATAAAATTATCGAAGTGCCCATTTTTTTACTTAAAATTGCCATTTTCATTATGAATTCAATCATTTTCTCATTTTTTCCACTTTTTAATAAAATAGTCCTAAGAACTTATTGCAACACCCCGTGACTTTCGGGATTGAGAAATTAAATTTTTGGGAGAAATAAAATTTATTTAAATTGGAGAATTTTAAAATTTGGGAATTGAGGTCCAAAAATTTTGGACGTTTTAAAGTATTTCAGATGATAATTCTGAGTGCGACATTGGTTCCGGATATCGTCAAAATGACTGTCATTGGGTTTTATTTCGGCTTCGGAATATTTTTAAGTATGTTGGGCTCGAATTGGAGTCAACGAGTCATTTACAGTGTGTATTAACATTTAAAACTGGGGCTTATGTTTTAAGGGATTTAAGGGCTTACGATTTCAGCCCTTTTTTTTGTGAGAAGAGAGAAATAGAAAGAGAGAGAGAAGAAGAAGAAGAAGAAGAAGAAGAAGAAGAAAGGAAGAGAGAGAGGAGAAAAAGCTTGGAGGTCCCGGCCCAAACACGATCCCGAGGATGATTCAGCCTCTACAATTCTGAGGCAAGTGTTTAATCTTGCTAAATTATTCATTGTGTATTTGATTTCATAATTTGTGGATAAAAGAAATTAATTTTAGGGTTTAATGGAAAAACCTAATTTTGGGGTAAAAATCTTGCATTTGAGGTTATATAAATTGTGGGGTAGTTATATGATGAGTTTTAAGGGTATAAATATGTTTGGGATGAAGACTGATGGTTGGGAAATGATATATGGGAGTTTTGGAAATTTTGAGTTTAGAGCAAAATAGCCATTTTCGTGGCTTGCTGAACAGGCCGAATCGATTCACCCCTAGCGAAGCGATTCGCCATGTTGCAGAAGCATCTGGTCTTTAGGGACGAATCATTCACCCATGGCGAATCGATTCGGTATGTAGCAGACTCACAGGTCTAGTTGGGCCGAATCGATTCGGAGGGGCCGAATCGATTCGCAGCTGGGACCAAATTGATTTGGAGGGGCCGAATCGATTCGGAAACATAGAAGTTTTGCTTAATTTTTCTAAAATGAGTTTTAAATTCTTTTTGGTTGGGTTTCTTGGGTTGGAACCCACATATATGATGCGAGAGGTGTGTTTGGAGTATTTTGAGGGTTTCATACATGCTATGATCGTGGGGTCCTATCATAGTAGTTTGGGAAGATATAAATGTGTTAAACTTGTTGTATCGAGGTAGTAGGAAACCTCAATTGGGATGGGAGTCCTATTTGGATATTATATATGAATCAATACATGAATCTAGGTTGAGGGTATCGTGAGGAAGTTGAAATAGCATGATGTGAAATTTAGGTGCCGACTTTTGTGTCAAGTCCTTATAGAAATGCGATTATAATTAGGATATGATTAGGGGACCGAAGGGAGAGAAGTCGCGTATTCTTGGTGAGAATAATCTCAAGAAATAAACCATAAATGCATTAAAGTTAAGAGTTCATTATGAGACATTGAACCGTAATTGAAAGTGAGGGTAATTTAACTTGTTACCGACAAAAAATTGTGAGTATACTTATCGTCGGACTAGTCTATACATATCGGCAAATGATTAATTATGGGATAACCTAATATATATTATGAGATCATAAGATAAATGTAGTTTCGAGCTTAAGGCCTACAAATTATTGATTATGTGCATAACAATTGGGATTCCAGTACTTGAAAGGATTATGAAATGAATTGAGGAATAAGATTGTGGGTTGAAAACTATAGTTTATGGGTATACCTTTAGTTGGGATTATTATTAGATATCGATGTGCTTTCGATAATAGTTGGGATGTGTAGTGATTGATATATACATTAAACTTTGGGGTGATAAACTCAATGTTGAATATATTGGAAGACTATTCATATCATAGGGGCAATGGATGAATATGCTTCAAGTGAGGGATCGTATTTATATAAGGAATGAAATAAAATACGTTTGAGATGACGGATAGTATAAATATCCACGTATAGCCGAATTTATAAATTTCATACATACGCGTGAGAGGTGGTGTATATATATATATATATATATATATATATATGTATGTACTCATGGTGTGAATATCTAAACCGTATGTGATGGTTTAATTATATGATGGACACATATGGATGTATATGTATTGTGTTTGTTAATGATATATATACTTGTATTGTGAAGCATACCCCGCACATGCTATCATTGGGAAGTTGCGCGATGAGCGTGAGCACCCTGGCTCGAGGAGCAGAGTGTGGATATTCCCCAGGTGATAGTCGTCCATTGTGTTATTATGTGATATACATTTTGTTTGGGATGAGACGTGGTGGGTATGTTTCGTCTCATTGCCGGTTAGGAACTATGACCGCTTCCCGAACGTCGTGTGTGTGTGTTAGCCGCGAAGTGGATGATATTTAGTCCCACCGGTGGTCCCCAAGATGGAATATGAGTGATGCCCTGGAAGATGATAGCATGGTGCAGTATATTGGCATTCTGTGGCCGGTTATATTATGTGTATGGCAATTGTACATTATATGTGTTATGTACACTTGGCTATGGGAATGAATGGTTATATATATATATATATATATATATGTTTAGAGTAAATATATATACATATATATTTATATATCCTATAGGTGAAAAAGGATATGAAGTTTCTATGGTGTACATCTTGGGTGATTATGGTGTACTAGATTGTTGGGGGTTGATGTATCGCACTTAAGGAACATTTCGGTTTTATCAACCCAAGGATATTATTGGAGATTTTGAGGTTTCTCTTAGATAGTAATCTAAATTGCAGTAGTCTGATTTGTGTGGATGACATAATGGATCCCTACGATAGACATTGTCAAGTAGTAGTGTATCGGGGGGGTTCCTTGTTTGGATTTCACTTTGCGAGATGCCCCACACACGAAACGTAGTGTAATGTTGAGAGTAGAGAGAAGTTTTGTCCTTATTGAATTGTATGCATGTTATTTAGAGATTAAATTAAATTATTGAAACCTAATGTTAACGGGTAACGTATTAAGACTTATAACGGGTATAAGTTATAAATTGGAATCAATAAAGCCTAGTATGGCATATATGCGTATATATATTTAAGTGTGATTGGAATGGGGAAGATTCTTGGGTTATGCTAGAATGGCAGGTCTTACGGGTATAGGTCGTGCCTGTTGTAAGGTAGGTTGTCCTTATGGGTGGGGTAGCTTAATTAAGATCCCAGGACGCGAGTAGGTGCGCGCTATTAGATGAGATGTGAGTTGAGGTTTCACGAAAGTACGACTCCACTTTAATTATGAAATAGTGCATTTAGATTTATTATGCACGGTTAACACACTTGCTAAACATTTTTACACCCCGGGATCTGACCCGTTTATATTCCTCTCCTACTATATGTATATACTATTATATGTGTCCTACCGCATGGATGCCGGATGCCCTTTTATCCAGAGTCGTGGGGGACGTAACAGGTGTGGACTCTTGCTGGATTTAGACTATAGTGTGACACCCCGACTAATTAAATACCGAGTAGCTACTCCTTTATTAAATTAAATCAAAATGCCAAGTTGGCTCAGTTAATAGCATCACTGTCGAAAGCATTTTATTATTACTAACCACCTAGTATTTAAAAAGTAAGTTGTCAAATTTTAATTAAAGTCTAATTAACATGCAGTAAAAGATTTAAAGCAAGAATAATATCACTATTCACCATAACGAAATAATAGAATAACCATCACATGATATAAATAAATCCGGAGGAAAAACTCCTCACAACAAATCCCACAACTGAAATAAGTAACGAAATACTGAATACTGAATTAATACATGCCAAAGTCTGAAAAACTGAAATGGAAATGTCTCTAATAGAATTTGGGCAACATGCCCTACAACTGAGGAATACTGAACATGGAATCCAAATGATAGAAGCGTCTAAAAGCAAATCCCTGTAACTTCCACAAACAGCTACAGCTCGTCATCGGAATGAGAATCCTATGTATGGTGTCCTTGTGGCTGGGCACCTAAAATGGTTTTACAAGAAAAATAGATTTGAAAGCAAACGGGTCAGAGCCCGAATGTGGAGATATTTTAAAAACCTGCAAGTGCTTTAAAAACCTTTAAAACATTAAATGCAAAGTACATGTTAGGACGTGCACTCACATGAAATTCTCACCTCTCGACTAAATGTGCACTCCTAACGTAAGTACCCATCTAAAATGACACTAATCCCTAGCTAAGTGACATCATATCTAGCTAGACTGTCATAGGTTCTACTCTTATTACTCGGTTCCCATTTACATTATAACGATCTCATTTAAATAGGGGCTTAACGTAAATTCAGTTTCTCCCATAAAAGCAACACAACTCATTATAGATTATCCCTTTTATATTTTCCAAACTTATACACACAATACCATATGAAAGTTCCCATAATAAAGTGTATATTTTCCACAACATAAATATACATTATAAGCACCCCGAGACTAAGCTGCGGTGCACACATACTCTGCTACCCATCCCGGTACATCACGTACATAAGGATCACGCATTTCGAATCCCTCAGGAATCGTTCAGATAACACAAATCACAAACAGTGGAGGCGAACACAGTCACATCACATGCGTCACGCACATACCTACGCTCCCACGATCAGCAGACTTATCAACATCCCAATAAGTCCTTCTCTGACCTATGTTCTCGAGGTACCAGTCTAAATCCCCCCCCCCCCCCGTAGGCACACAAGGATTAGAGGGTCCTAAGCGAACGCAAACCTCCCGTGATAGCAAGTATGGTAGGTATGTCATACACACAAATCATATATCAATACTAAGTAAACACGCATCTTAGTAATCACCGTAGTTTAATTGTAGTACATATCGCATTCTCGTACCATCTTATAATTTATACAATTTATATACTCCCGGTTCATAATCATACACGCCATAATTTATTCTCACGTCGTAGTAGGCACTCACGTCTCGACTCAAGTGTCTATTTGATTCGTTCCACAATTATAATTTACTCCTCCCAAATGTCCCAAGTATACCAATACATCATCAAAGGAATGTTATCTCTATCCTCGAACAAGTTTACGGGACTCCCAAAATCAAAATAGGCCAAAAAGGCCTAAACTGCCAGCTCGTTAGAAGTCTCGTTCGAACGAGACTGTTCGAACGAGAATCAGTTCGTTCGAACGAACTGAGCCTTCTAACGACATCTCGTTCGAACGAAGGTATCGAATGAATTCCCCCTCGTTAGAAGCAACTGGTCAACTCGTTAGAAGCTCGTTCGAACGACCTGGGGAGGCCTTCTAACGAACGACCAGTTTCGTGCCCAGAATTTCTACTTTCGTTTTTCACCAATTTCTACTCCTCAATTCTCCTCTAAAATTCGTCCCAACAACGTTTTAAGGTCTCTAATCAATCCTAAACATATCAAGGTCACATACTAACGTGTTTTAAGGGAATAATTCATCCTAAACATCACCAAATCACAAGTCCCATCACTTTTCCCCAATTTTTCAAAAACATAAACCCTAAGATTATAAATCATCAATTTCCAGAAATAAATCCGTTTTTATAACACATAAACTTATAATTCTCTTAATTCGATCTTCCAATAACATTTCTACATGAAAACCTATCTCCAAAATTTATTAACAACTCCAGTTTCATGGGTTTTCAATTATCTCCCAATTAATTATGATTATTGGATAGTCTAAGCATGGAAGAAGCATTTACTGCATAAAAACGTAAATTAAACCACTTGCCTTGATTCAATCTCAGATTTTGATGACGATTTGATGAATCTCTCTCTCTCTCCAAGCTTTTCTCCTCTATCTCTCTCTTTCCAAGCTTTCTTCTCCAATAGCTATGGTGGCTAGGGTTTGTTTTGGGAAAAATTAGAAACCTAAATTCTAATAACCTACGTAGCCTATTGGGTTAACATGGGTTGGTTAGTGGTTTAGTGGGTCAAATCCACATCAGATATAATTTACTAATTTTCGTCACTTTTAATTCCCAAAAATACCAAATTACCAAAATACCCTTTATGTTGCCGGTATGGCCTAAAAATACCCCGGGACCCAAACTAAACCCCCGGCTAGTGTTTTCTGACTATCTCGACCCTTCCGGACGCGTTGGCGCACTCAAAACAACCATACGGTTAATAGAATTTAAATTCACTTTTATGATTAAAATAATTATATCCTGACGCGACTGTCTCACGCGTCCCAATAAAATGTCCAAATTGCCGTATATCAATCTCACGACAAATTTCATAATTCAATATTCATATATCATCATATATACTCAATATTGTCAAATACCAACTCACATCTCGCTAGTATTTTATCCGGATTAATTCCTAATTAATTCTCATTTAATTAATTAATCCCAAAAATAAATATCGCCAAAAATACGGGGTATTACATACTTCCCCCCTAATAATAGAATTTCGTCCTGAAATTCGGAACTAGAAAGTACCTGATTAAAACAACTCTGGATGACGTTCGCGCATCTCATCCTCGCGTTCCCATGTGGACTCCTCGACATTGTGATGTCGCCACTGAACACGCACTAACGGAACTATCTTTGACCGCATCTTCCTCTCACTTCGATCCAAAATAGCAATCGGCCCCTCCTCGTAGGAGCTATCAGGCTGTAGATCAATCTCCTCCAAAGCGATGTGAGAATGAGCCAAATCGTCCCTGAGATATTTCCTTAGCGAGGAAATATGAAACACATCGTGAATCCGGTGTAAATGCTCTGGTAACCCGAGTCTATACGCAACTGGTCCAATCCGCTCAATAATAGGAAACGGCCCCACATACCTCGGTGCCAACTTCCCCTTCTTCCCGAAACGCATAATCCCCTTCATAGGAGATACTCTGAGCAAAACCTGGTCCCCCACTTGGAACTCCCTGAAAGATCTCTTCGCATCAGCATAACTCTTCTACCGGTCTTGGGCTACCCGAATGCGACTCCGGATCAACTCAATCCTTGCCGAAGTATCCTGAATCACTTCCGGCCCAAGTAGTTTGTTGTCCCCCACCTCTAACCAACATGTTGGGGAACGACAAGGCCTACCGTACAACGCCTCAAACGGAGCCATGCCAATAGTGAACTGGTAGGAGTTATTATAAGCAAACTCTACCAGTGGAAGGTATTGCTCCCATCCACCTCCAAAGTCAATAATGCACATGCGTAGCATGTCCTCCAACATCTGATTTATGCGCTCGGTCTGCCCATCGGTCTGCGGATGATAAGCCGTACTCAACCGCAATTCCGTGCCCATGGCCTCCTGGAAACTCTCCCAAAACCGCGAAACAAATATCTTATCTCTGTCAGACACGATATTTAGGGGCACACCGTGAAGTCTCACAATCTCTGAAATGAAGAGCTGGGCATACTGTCCCGTAGTGTAGTCAGTCCTTACGGGTAAAAAGTGAGCGACTTTGGACAACCTGTCCACAATTACCCAAACGGAGTCGTGACCCCTCTGCGACGTAGGCAACCCCGTGATAAAGTCCATGGATATGCTCTCCCACATCCACCTCGGAACCTCCAACGGCTGTAGAAGTCCTGTCGGTCTCTGATGATCCACTTTTACTAGCTGACAAGTGGTGCATTTCGAAACAAACACAGCGATATCCCTCTTCATACCGCTCCACCAATACTGGCGTCTCATGTCTTGGTACATTTTGTCCCCTCCGGTATGTACCACGAACCGTGAGCCGTGCGACCCTGCCATCACCTCGTGTAGCAATTCCTCCCCTTTCGGAACCACCAATCTCCCATTGAAGCGTAATCCCCCATCTGAGCTAACGGTATAGGACTCGACTCCCTCTGCTAGTAATCGAACTATCTGCTCCTGACAGAACGAGTCATTAGCCTGTGCCCGTACTACCTTCATGACAATCTGCGGTGTAACGGTCATCACAGACATGAAAGATCGGGCCACTGCATCCTGGTGTCCCAACTCCTTCCACTTTGCCTTCCACACCCCTGCCACCTCATCTGCTGGCCTACGGCTCAACGCGTCTGCTACCACGTTAGCCTTACCCGGGTGATACTGGATATGGAACTGGTAGTCCTTCACAAACTCAAGCCACCTCCTTTGCCGCATGTTCAACTCCTTCTGCGTGAACAGGTACTGTAGGGACTCATGGTCCGTGAACAATTGGAACTTCTCCCCCAAAAGATAGTGCCTCCAAATCCGTAAGGCAAATACCACTTCCGCCAACTCCAAATCATGCGTGGGGTAATTCTTCTCATGAGGCTTAAGCTTACGGGAAGCATAAGCTATGGCCTATCTCTCCTGCTGCAATACACCTCCAAGTCCTTGTAAAGACGCATCGGTGTAAACCAAATACTCAACTCCCGGTCTCGGCAATGCTAAAACAGGTGCTGAGGTCAATTTGTCCTTTAACTCATCAAATGCCAACTGACAGGCATCACTCCAAATGAACGGCACACCTTTACGAGTCAGATGTGTCAAAGGACCCGCTATCTTCGAAAATCCCCGAATGAACCTCCTGTAGTATCCTGCTAGGCCCAAGAAACTACGAATCTCAGTCGGTGTCGTGGGCTGTCCCCACTCCCTCACCGTGGATACCTTCCCCGGATCAACAGATATCCCCCGGTCAGAAATAATGTGTCCCAAAAACTGGACCTCCTTCAACCAAAACCCGCACTTCTCAAACTTTTCATACAGCTCGTTCTGACGCAGCGTCTGCAAAACCTACCTCAAATGCTCGGCGTGCTCCTCCTCTTTCTGGGAGTAAACCAGAATATCATCAATGAAGACAATGACAAACTGATCAAGGAACTCTCTGAACACCCTATTCATCAAGTCCATAAACACTGCTGGAGCGTTGGTCAAACCAAAAGGCATAACCCGAAACTCGTAAGAACCATATCTCGTTAAGAACGCAGTCTTCGAGACATCCTCCTCCCTGATACGCAACTGATGGTATCCCAATCTCAAATCAATCTTCGAGAAGAAAGAAGCTCCCCTCAACTGGTCAAATAGGTCATCGATTCGAGGCAACGGATACTTATTCCGTATCGTGACCTTGTTCAACTCCCGGTAGTCCACACACAATCTTAGTGAACCGTCCCTCTTCTTCACAAACAAAACTGGAGCGCCCCAAGGTGAGGTACTCCAGCGAATAAAGCCCTGACCTAACAGCTGCTCTATCTGATCTCGTAGCTCTCGCTCTGCCGGAGCCATCCGGTACGGTGCGCGTGCTATAGGTCTCGTATCCGACAATAGGTCTATAACAAAGTCTATCTCTCGACTGGGGGGTAGGCCTGGTATCTCCTGAAACACATCCGAATACTTCCTGACAACTGGGATCGAATCTAAAGGAATCACAACCTCCTTGGAGGTATCCTCCTCTATGTAATACAGATGAGCGGTCGAACCTCCCTCTGGGCGAGGCATCGCCACTACAAACATCTCTTGCCCCGGAATGGCAAAAATAATGCTCCCGCTGAAGCAATCAATCATGGCCCTATAAGCTACGAGCCAATCCATACCGATAATCACATCGTGCACATGCATATCTAATACCAACATGTCTGCAGGTAATACCAAACCACCAATCTCTACCCCCACTCCCCGACATATAAAGAATATAAGTGACCCATTCCCCAATGGTGAGTCGACACACGTCACTGTGCTCTCCGCTGTGGCTAACAACCCTAAAGCCTTCCCGAAATGTGTAGCTATAAAACAATGTGTAGCCCCCGTATCAAACAATACCCGACCCATAGTGCCATGGATAGGAAACGTACCCTCAATCGCGGGCGGTGCCTGTGGAACTGCTGCCTGGTGGACGTTATAGACACGTCCATACTGTAGCTTCCCCTGCTGAGCTGGGACTGCTGGAATGGGTGGCAATGCTGCCATCTGTGGCGGTGCGGGGAGGGCGGCGGGAAACATAGGCCTCTGCGGCTCCTGGCGAGCACCCTGCTGCTGCTGCTGTGGGGCCCTGCCCCTATCAGGACAATCCTGTCGTTTATGGCCAGTCTTGCCACAAACATAACACTTCCCTGGGAAGTTCCCTCCTCTCTGCCCCTGCTGTCCCCGGCCCTGGTGGCCATTACCGTTCCTCCCTTGGCCCTGCTGGCCCTGCTGAAACTGCAGCCCATTCTGCCCCTGTTGGCCCTGATGGCCGTTTGGACTCTGATGGCCCTGACGGAAACCTCCCTGTCCATGCCTGTAATTCCCTGATCTGAACCTCTTCTGATCCCCCTGCTGGGAACCCTGTTCACCCTGTCTCTTCCCCTGAACAGATTGTGCCCCACCGGCACCATGTCCTCCAGTCCTGCCCTGATGGCTAGACTCTCCCGATCTCTTGCCCTCATCCATATGAAAGCGGTGATCCTGGCAGTGTAACAAAGCAGCGTTAACCACATCAGAATAAGTGGCCAACGAAAGGTTCCCTAACAGATGCTGACGGATCCTCCATGTCAACCTGTCGGTGAATTTCTCAATCTTCTTCTTTTCTGTCGGTATCTCATCTGGAACGATATTCAACAGATTGGTGAATTCGGCCTCATACTCGGCCACAGTCTTACCCTCTTGCTTCAGATTGATCAGTTTCCTCCTCATTTCCGTGTGAACAGCTGACAGAAAGTACTTGCGGTCGAACCGCACCCAAAAGTCCTGAATAGTGAGAGTATCCCTCTCCTCCACGGTGGTAATAGACTCCCACCACTGCAGTGCAGATCCAACTAACTTGAAAGTAGCTAGCACCTGCTTCTGAACATCCGTGCACTCGTACATCCTCAAGTGCCTCTGCATATCCTTCCTCCACTGGCTCGAGACTACCACATCTGAGCTACCTGCAAACTCTGGCGGATGCGCTTTCTGAAAAGCGTCACGTACACGTTCCCAAGCAGACGGGAATGCATTTGCCTGTACTGGCGCGGCAACCGGTGCCTGAGGTGGTGCCTGCTGAACTACGGCAATTGCGGCATTTACCGCTTGGGCTACAATGGCTGCAACCTCAGCGGCGTTCATCATGCCCTGAACTGGAGCGGGCTGAGTTTCTGGCGTTGCATCCCTGGGAACTCGTCGTGCACATCGTGGAGGCATCTGAAATAAGAATAAAGTTTATAAGTTCACAGTTTATAAACTTAAGATAGCTGAAGAACGAAGCATACACAAAAAGAGTACAACAGTCCTAAAATATAGGGCTCTATATCAAAGAGAACTTAGCGGAAACATAATAGCCGTACAGATCCTAAAGGACACTAGAACCTGATGCTCTGATACCACCTGAGACACCCCGACTAATTAAATACTGGGTAGCTACTCCTTTATTAAATTAAATCAAAATGCCAAGTTGGCTCAGTTAATAGCATCACTGTCGAAAGCATTTTATTATTACTAACCACCTAGTATTTAAAAAGTAAGTTGTCAAATTTTAATTAAAGTCTGATTAACATGCAGTAAAATATTTAAAGCAAGAATAATATCACTATTCACCATAACGAAATAATAGAATAACCATCACATGATATAAATAAATCCGGAGGAAAAACTCCTCACAACAAATCCCACAACTGAAATAAGTAACGAAATACTGAATACTGAATTAATACATGCCAAAGTCTGAAAAACTGAAATGAAAATGTCTCTAATAGAATTTGGGCAACATGCCCTACAACTTAGGAATACTGAACATGGAATCCAAATGATAGAAGCGTCTAAAAGCAAATCCCTGTAACTTCCACAAACAGCTACAACTCGTCATCGGAATGAGAATCCTATGCGTGGTGTCCTTGTGGCTGGGCACCTAAAATGGTTTTACAAGAAAAATAGATTTGAAAGCAAACGGGTCAGAGCCCGAATGTGGAGATATTTTAAAAACCTGCAAGTGCTTTAAAAACCTTTAAAACATTAAATGCAAAGTACATGTTAGGACGTGCACTCACATGAAATTCTCACCTCTCGACTAAATGTGCACTCTTAACGTAAGTACCCATCTAAAATGACACTAATCCCTAGCTAAGTGACATCATATCTAGCTAGACTGTCATAGGTTCTACTCTTATTACTCGGTTCCCATTTACATTATAACGATCTCATTTAAATAGGGGCTTAACGTAAATTCAGTTTCTCCCATAAAAGCAACAAAACTCATTATAGATTATCCCTTTTATATTTTCCAAATTTATACACACAATACCATATGAAAGTTCCCATAATAAAGTGTATATTTTCCACAACATAAATATACATTATAAGCACCCCGAGACTAAGCTGCGGTGCACACATACTCTGCTACCCATCCCGGTACATCACGTACATAAGGATCACGCATTCCGAATCTCTCAGGAATCGTTCAGATAACACAAATCACAAACAGTGGAGGCGAACACAGTCACATCACATGCGTCACGCACATACCTACGCTCCCACGATCAGCAGACTTATCAACATCCCAATAAGTCCTTCTCTGACCTATGTTCTCGAGGTACCAGTCTAAATCCCCCCCCCCCCCCCCCCCGTAGGCACACAAGGATTATAGGGTCCTAAGCGAACGCAAACCTCCCGTGATAGCAAGTATGGTAGGTATGTCATACACACAAATCATATATCAATACTAAGTAAACACGCATCTTAGTAATCACCGTAGTTTAATTGTAGTACATATCGCATTCTCGTACCATCTTATAATTTATACAATTTATATACTCCCGGTTCATAATCATACACGCCATAATTTATTCTCACATCGTAGTAGGCACTCACGTCTCGACTCAAGTGTCTATTTGATTCGTTCCACAATTATAATTTACTCCTCCCAAATGTCCCAAGTATACCAATACATCATCAAAGGAATGTTATCTCTATCCTCGAACAAGTTTACGGGACTCCCAAAATCAAAACAGGCCAAAAAGGCCTAAACTGCCAGCTCGTTAGAAGTCTCGTTCGAACGAGACTGTTCGAACGAGAATCAGTTCGTTCGAACGAACTGAGCCTTCTAACGACATCTCGTTCGAACGAAGGTATCGAACGAATTCCCCCTCATTATAAGCAACTGGTCAACTCGTTAGAAGCTCGTTCGAACGAGCTCGTTCGAACGACCTGGGGAGGCCTTCTAACGAACGACCAGTTTCGTGCCCAGAATTTCTACTTTCGTTTTTCACCAATTTTTACTCCTCAATTCTCCTCTAAAATTCGTCCCAACAACGTTTTAAGGTCTCTAATCAATCCTAAACATATCAAGGTCACATACTAACGTGTTTTAAGGGAATAATTCATCCTAAACATCACCAAATCACAAGTCCCATCACTTTTCCCCAATTTTTCAAAAACATAAACCCTAAGATTATAAATCATCAATTTCCAGAAATAAATCCGTTTTTATAACACATAAACTTATAATTCTCTTAATTCGATCTTCCAATAACATTTCTACATGCAAACCTATCTCCAAAATTTATTAACAACTCCAGTTTCATGGGTTTTCAATTATCTCCCAATTAATTATGATTATTGGATAGTCTAAGCATGGAAGAAGCATTTACTGCATAAAAACGTAAATTAAACCACTTGCCTTGATTCAATCTCAGATTTTGATGACGATTTGATGAAGCTCTCTCTCTCTCCAAGCTTTTATCCTCTACCTCTCTCTTTCCAAGCTTTCTTCTCCAATAGCTATGGTGGCTAGGGTTTGTTTTGGGAAAAATTAGAAACCTAAATTCTAATAACCTACGTAGCCTATTGGGTTAACATGGGTTGGTTAGTGGTTTAGTGGGTCAAATCCACATCAGATATAATTTACTAATTTTCGTCACTTTTAATTCCCAAAAATACAAAATTACCAAAATACCCTTTATGTTGCCGGTATGGCCTAAAAATACCCCGGGACCCAAACTAAACCCCCGGCTAGTGTTTTCTGACTATCTCGACCCTTCCGGATGCGTTGGCGCACTCAAAATGACCATACGGTTAATAGAATTTAAATTCACTTTTATGATTAAAATAATTATATCCTGACGCGACTGTCTCACGCGTCCCAATAAAATGTCCAAATTGCCGTATATCAATCTCACGACAAATTTCATAATTCAATATTCATATATCATCATATATACTCAATATTGTCAAATACCAACTCACATCTCGCTAGTATTTTATCCGGATTAATTCCCAATTAATTATCATTTAATTAATTAATCCCAAAAATAAATATCGCCAAAAATACGGGGTATTACATATAGTCGCCTCTTACTTCTTTGAAAATCTAGGTAGGATTCATGTTGTGTATCGGATTTATACCCAAGGGATATTTATAGATGTTTGTATTTCTTCTTTATGATGTTGTATTGTCTGTGACCCGACAGCTTATTTGTGTATATTTCCTTGTATATACTCATTTCATATTATTCTAGCACTTCATTTATCATGGTTCTTGTATGCATTTTACCCTTGTTAGTAGTTCTATAGTGTTAGTTTGTTATTCGTGGTACGTTTTATTAATTTAGACATCTCGCTTATATGATTTTGGGTAGTTAGCCTTATATGTTATTGTAAAGTTGTTGGTGCTGCGACTGAGCCATCTGAGATTCCCGATTTGATGTAGTATAGGGCTAGCCACCCATTATTTTTTTAAGCGGGTTATCACAGATGGTATCAGAGCATAAGGTTCAAGAGTCTTTAGGATCTGTGCGGGTTTTCTGCGTTCTTCTGTTAACGTCCTTGATGTAGAGCCCTACTAGTAGGATTGTTGTATTCATTACGTTTATCTCCTTCCACGAGATGCACTCGCTCGAATGATGTTCTGACACAGTTGCTTTCGTCTCAGACGCCGCCGAGAATAAGTCGGTTAGGAGGGGGCAAGATGAGAGATGTAATACCCATAACAGATTTTGAGTACGCTTTGATTTGAGGTATTTCTTTCCATGATTCAGCAGAGATAAGAAGGAGAATTTAGTGATCGATAAGGTAAGCACTGATGAGGAGAGAATAGGAAGCCCTTGGGAGGCTTAGATTGAGAAATTCTTTAACATTGTTAGGAAACCTGGTGTTGGTGACTTTTACCGATGTGAGGTGTGTGGAGCTGTCCTAATATCGGGAGTATTGCCTTATGGGAAGAGGGGGTGAGAAATTAGAGTTTTGGGTCCATTGAGTAGGATCGAAAGTGTTATCAGGGGGTCGCAATAGCACCTTGTCCTTCAGGATGGTTAGGAAGGATTTATGGGGAGGATATTTCTTCAAGGATAATTAGGCCTTGGGAAGGAGTGAGCATGTGTGGCCTTTTTATGGCATATTTTGAGGTAATAAACCGTCTCGTGATGAGCTAGTAAAGAGTTGTACCCTTGATTTTCGAAAGTACGGATTGTTTAGGTTTGTTGAGTAGTGGTTATTATGTTATTATTTTAATCGATATGCTAGGGCATATACTTGTGGTATTCCAATGAGAGGAGGACCTACCTTGTGGTAAGGCTTTATGGGGATGTTAAAGGAATTGTATAACTGAGGGGTTCAGGGTTTAGTAGATTCATTATCGAGCAGAGAATTTAGCTCATGGTTATGCTAGTTTTGAGAAAAAGGTATTGTTTAGAGTATTGTATTTGTTGAATCCTTGTGTCCTAAACATAAGGTATTTGATTGGCGTGTCGAAAGACGCGAAATTATTTTATATTGTATTGTTATATAGGCCTTCGGGAAATATCAAATGCGAAAATCTTTGATAAAACCTTAATTCGGATTCAACTAATCTCAATCCCCGACATAGCTACACAGTAGTGTATTGGGAAGGTTCCTTGTTTGGATTTCTCTTGCGAGACCTTCCCCGCATAAAGGTAGCTAGTGTCAGGAACTGAGAAGAGTTCAACCATTGGAAATTTCAAACTTTTGTATATATATTAATATTCTGCTATGGATTAATCTGTTAAGGAGTTATATTACGATTTGAGGCTAGTGGAGCCGGGTTATGTTTTATGAGTGGAGCTCGGGTACGGGGTGTATGGGTGCCCTGGGTAGCTAGTTTGTTTTTAAAATTTATATGGTTCGATGTGAGAACTGGTAGAGATGAGTAGAGTAATGTTAAGGGTAGATGTAAGGACTAGATGAGTTCGAAGTCCTAGGCATATCTTAAATTTTGCGGACGAAATTCTTGTAAGGGGGGAAGTGTGTAACACCCCGTGACTTTAGGGACTGAGAAATTAAATTTTTGGGAGAAATAAAATTTATTTAAATTGGAGAATTTTAAAATTTGGGAATTGAGGTCCAAAAATTGAGGACGTTTTAAAGTATTCCGGATGATAATTCTGAGTGAGCCATTGGTTCCGGATGGGTCGAATAGTCGAAATGACTATCATTGGGTTTTATTTCGGCTCTGGAATATTTTTAAGTATGTTTGGATCGAATGGAGTAAACGAGTCATTTAAAGTGTGTATCAACATTTAAAACTGGGACTTATGTTTTAAGGGATTTAAGGGCTTACGATTTCAGCCCTTCTCATTTGTGAGAAGAGAGAAATAGAAAGAGAGAGAGAAGAAGAAGAAGAAGAAAGGATGAGAGAGAGGAGAAAAATCTTGGAGGTCCCGACCCAAACGCGATCCCGGGGATGATTCAACCTCTACAATTATGAGGCAAGTGTTTAATCTTGCTAAATAATTCATTGTGTATTTGATTTCATAATTTGTGGATAAAAGAATTGAATTTTAGGGTTTAATGGCAAAACCTAATTTTGGGGTAAAAATCTTGCATTTGAGGTTATATAAATTATGGGGTAGTTGTATGATGAGTTTTAAGGGTAGAAATATGTTTGGGATGAAGATTGATGGTTGGGAAATGATATATGGGAGTTTGGAAATTTTGGGTTTAGAGAAAAACAGCCAATTTCGTGGCTTGCTGAACAGGCCGAATCGATTCGCCCCTAGAGAATTGATTCGCTATGTTGCAGAAGCATCAGGTCTTTAGGGCCGAATAGATTCTCCTATAGCGAATCGATTCGGTATGTAGCAGACTTACAGGTCTAGTTGGGCCAAATCGATTCGGAAACAGGGCAGTTTTGCTTAATTTTTCTAGAATGAGTTTTAAATTCTTTTTGGTTGGGTTTCTTGGGTTGGAACCCACATATATGATGCGAGAGGTGTGTTTGGAGTATTTTGAGGGTTTCATACATGCTATGATCGTGGGGTCCTATCATAGTAGTTTGGGAAGATATAAATGTATTGGACTTGTTGTATCGAGGTAGTAGGAAACCTCAATTGGGATGGGAGTCCTATTTGAATATTAGATATGAATCAATACATGATTCTAGGTTGAGGGTATCGTGAGGAAGTTGAAATAGCATGATGTGAAATTTAGGTGCCGACTTTTGTGTCAAGTCCTTATATAAATGCGATTATAATTAGGATATGATTAGGGGATCGAAGGGAGAGAAGTCGCGTATTCCTGGTGAGAATAATCTCAAGAAATAAACCATAAATGCATTAAAGTTAAGAGTTCATTATGAGACATTGAACCGTAATTGAAAGTGAGGGTAATTTAACTTGGTACCGACAAATAGTTGTGAGTATACTTATCGTCGAACTAGTCTATACATATCGGCAAATGATTAATTATGGGATATCCCAATATATATTATGAGATCATAAGATAAATGTAGTTTCGAGCTTAAGGCCTACAAATTATTGATTGTGTGCATAACAATTGGGATTCCAGTACTTGAAAGGATTATGAAATGAATTGAGGATTAAGATTGTGGGTTGAAAACTATAGGTTATGGGTATACCTTTAGTTGGGATTATTATTAGATATCGATGTGCTTTCGATAATAGTTTGGATGTGTAGTGATTGATATATACATTAAACTTTGGGGTGATAAACTCAATGTTGAATATATTGGAAGACTATTCATATCATAGGGGAAATTGATGAATATGCTTCAAGTGAGGGATCATATTTATATAAGGAATGAAATCAAATACGTTTGAGACGACGGCTAGTATAAATATCCACATATAGACGAATTTATAAATTTCATACTCATGGTGTGAATATCTAAACCGTATGTGATGGTTTAATTATATGATGGAATCATATGGATGTATATGTATTGTGTTTGTGAATGATATATATACTTGTATTGTGAAGCATACCCCGTACATGCTATCATTGCGAAGTTGCACGATGAGCGTGAGCACCCTGGCTCAAGGAGCAGAGTGTGGATATTCCCCAGGTCATAGTCGTCGATTGTGTTATTATGTGATATACATTTTGTTTGGGATGAGACATGGTGGGTATGTTTCGTCTCATTGCCGGTTTGGAACTATGACCACTTTTCGGACGTCGTGTGTGTGTGTTGGCCGCGAAGTGGGTGATATTTAGTCCCACCGATGGTCCCCAGGATGGAATATGAGTGATGACCTGGAAGATGATATCATGGTGCAGTATATTGGCATTCTGTGGCCGGTTATATTATGTGTATGGAAATTGTACATTATATGTGTTATGTACACTTGGCTATGGGAATGAATGGTTATATATATATATATATATATATATATATATATATATCCTATAGGTGAAAAGGGATTTGAAGTTTCTATGGTGTACATCTTGGGTTATTATGGTGTACTGGATTGATGGGGGTTGATGTATCGTACTTAAGGAACATTTCGGTTTTATCTACCCAAGGATATTATTGGAGATTTTGAGGTTTCTCTTAGATAGTAATCTAAATTGCAGTAGTATGATTTGTGTGGATAAGATAATGGATCCCTACGATCGACATTGTCAAGGACTAGTGTATCGGGGGGTTTCTTGTTTGGATTTCACTATGCGAGACGCCCCACACACGAAACGTAGTGCAATGTTGAGAGTGGAGAGAAGTTTTGTCCTTATTGAATTTTATGCATGTTATTTAGAGATTAAATTTTATTATTGAAACCTAATGTTAACGGGTAACGTATTAAGACTTATAAAGGGTGTAAGTTATAAATTGAAATCAATAAAGCCTAGTATGGCATATACGCCTATATATATTTAAGTGTGATTGGAATGGGTAAGATTCTTCGGTTACGCTAGAATGGTAGGTCTTGTGGGTATAGGCCGCGCCTATTGTAAGGTAGTTTATTCTTATGGGTGGGGTAACTTAATTAAGATCCCAGGACGCGAGTAGGTGCTCGCTATTAGATGAGAGGTGAGTTGGAGTTTCACGAAAGTGCGACTCCACTTTCATTATGAAATAGTGCATTTAGATTTATTATGCACGGTTAACACACTTGCTAAACATTTTTACACCTTGGGCTCTTACCCGTTTATATTCCTCTCTTGCTATATGTATATACTATTACAGGTGTCCTACCGCATGGATGTCGGATGCCCTTCTATCCAGAGTTGTGGGGGCCGTAACAGGTGCGGACTCTTGCGGGATTTAGATATTAGTCGCCTCTTACTTCGTTGAAAATCTAGGTAGGATTCATGTTGTGTATCGGGTTTATACCCAAGGGATATTTATAGATGTTTATATTTCTTCTTTATGATGTTGTACTGTATGTGACCCGACAGCTTATTCGGGTATACACTACACCAAATCTGCCGAATTGTCAAGGTCATTGACCTTGACAAATCCAACTTGTCAAGGTCAATGACCGTGACATTTCGAGGCGAGATAACTTTTTTTGTCACGGTCGTGTCACGGTCATTGACCTTGACATAAAACTCGCGTTTTGTGTCACTGTCGTGTCGCGGTCAATGACCGTGACACGTTTGTCACGATTTATAACCGTGACAAAGCCGTGACCCTTTTTAAAAAAATTGTCACGGCCATTGACCGTGACACGTCCGTGACAACTTTTTGTCACGGACGTGTCACGGTCAATGACCGTGACAATTCTGGGCAGAATTTAAAAAAAATCTGCTGGGCAGTATGGCCACTTCCACTGCCCAGCCGTATATTTGTACCTGTTATAGCAACGTCGTACCTGTTCCAAACATCATATATCCAAACAAACTAAAGATAATGCAAATATATATTCATGACGATATAATCCAAATATTCAAAATAGAAATAATATACATGACGATATAATCCAAATATAATTAAAATGGACAAACTTAAAAATAATGTTACTACATGTCTTGGATAAAACTGAGGAGGTGAGTAGGCCACACGACATACGAATTGACGCACCCACTAATATACGTCGTGCCGCAATGTTCGCGCAACCACAATAGGGAGTTCTCCTTCCCGGGTATGACATGCGTGACGAGCACCCTGGACTCCATCTCTTGAAGCACACGTCCATGGACTATTCCACCCTCAACAATATTCGGGTCCCTCAACCCCCGCCCTATCCGCTGGCCATCAAATACGTCCAATATGAATACGCTCGGCCAACCAAGTGTTGATAATGGTCTGTTGAAGGGCGCCAAATAGGGAAGTGGATCATCGAAGTACGAACGTGTCGGTGATGAAGCAGCGAGGTCCACATCCTCGTCATCTTGCGCCTCATCCTCCCGCACCTCCTCCTCCACCGCCTTCTCCTTCCCTTTCCCTTTCCCTTTACGGTCTCCGCCCAATGTACGCTTCATGAATGCGTACATATCTTGGACCGTCGCCTCCAAAAGGGACAGCTTCGCGTCGTGTGAATCCACTGTTCGAGCCAACCCGGTGTCGCTCGTCTCCAATCCGATGATCCTAGATTTGGCCACCCACGAGCTCACTCCCCTTGTCCTCCCCTTGCGATCAGAGCCAAGAACTTGGCTGAGTGCGTCTGTGGACAAAGATGCCTTGTCGGCATCAGACTGCGACTCATGCACTTTCTTAAGCTTTGCCTGAAACGACAAAAAGCACATGATTAGTAAAATAAGTAAACTAAAAAATTATAACGTAATTAACACAAATTAAACTATCGGATTACTTACAATCGTGTCCGCGATGCTCGGGGACACCTCCTTGTCCTTCCCCTTCTTCGTTCGAAGAGCCACATAAGTATTGAGCCTATGTGGCTTACCCCCTGGCCCACTCCCTACCCCCTGAAATAAAATAAAGTAAAGTAAAATTAGTATTGGCCCCGCAAAGTAAAATAATGAAGAATAATATATTTCTGTAGTTAAAGAAAAATTAAATCTTACCTGCATCCTATGCTCCACCTCGGCGTAAGAGGTCCGGCCGGAGTAGTGCACGTTCGTCTTTTTTGCCCGATTTTCCCTACCCGATTGGCGAGATGCCAATTGTCGATCCTCGATCTCATTGTCAATGAACTTCTTCCATTGTGCCAATGAGATCGGCTCCTTGGGGGGGATGGATCCACGCCATTGGATAATCGACTCTCTTGTTTTCCCAAAGTACCGTGCCCGCATATTTTTTTTCCACGACTTGAGTTGCTCCCTAATCTGCTCCAAGACGGGATCGTGTAGCTTTGGATCCAAGTTGAAATGTTCCTGTCCAACAAATACAATGTTAGTTGCGAATAAATATAAATATAAATATAAATATAAATATAAATATAAATATAAATATAAATATAAATATGAAATCGAAATTGAAATTGAAATTGAAATTGAAATTGAAATTGAAATTGAAATTGAAATTGAAATTGAAAAATATAAATATAAATATATTACCTGTAGTGCCGCCCAAACAGCTAACTTGAGCTCATATGGCACCTCCTTCCATCTCATAAACTCCGGGCCGATGACCGTCTTTAGCAGCTCAAGGGATCTCGCTAATAGCTCCGACTTGTTCTCGACGGTAATCCCAAATTTTCCATATTTGGGGAGCCTAGGGGCGGAGGAGCCCTCGTCGCCTCCGCTACCACCGAGCCCAGACGACATCATCATAAACAGCATCATCATCTTCGCCTTAATATCTGAAGGAGACATTTTTGCTGTAAAAAAATGTTATTAGTACAGATAAAAAAAAATGTTAATAGTACACATACACACACCCCTACCCCACCCCCACCACACACACGCACACGTCATGCCACTTTTAAAACTAACCAACCCAACATTTCATCAATTAAACTAACAATTAAAGTATACAATTATTAATTTACTAATTTACAATGAGGGACAATCCTACTTTCATATGAAATTGGCACTAATTATTAATTTACTTTCATCTAAAACTATACAATTAAAATTACAATTAAAGCAATACAATTTCTTAATTAAAGATATACAATTGTTAAAATTTCCCCTCCACACCCCCCCACACCCCACCCCCACCCCCACCACACCCCTTGCCCCCCTCCCCCCGCCACTCACCTACGCACACACACACACCACCCCACCCCCCCACCACGACCGTGTCAATTGGGGTATTTTAAATATTTATATAATTAATTTTAACATATGAATTCTAGAACTTTTCTAACATTTACACAATTCTAACTATCACTAACCTTGCATTCATACTAAGGTTTACATAGTTTTAACAAATTATAACAAAATATTATCATATTTTTAGTTAGAAAATTCCACCCCCACCCCCTCCCCCCACCACACCCCACCCCCACTACCCCCCCTCCCCCACCACACACCACCATACACACACATATACACATACCCCACCCCCTCCCCCCGCCACGCACACACGCACACACACACACACCCCACCCCCACCCACACCCCCCACCACGACCGTGACAACTACATTTATTGTTCATCAATAAAATTATGACATGAGATAATTATAATTGGAGCATAAATTTCATTATCATAAAGGGATAAATCCAACCAAGTACAAAGATTCTACAAATTAAAGTGATAATTAAATTTAAGACTTTCTAACAACATGCACGTGTATGGATTCTGCATAGTTGGGCACGAAAGTAACTAATGATATTCCTAAAAACATACAATTGGCAACATTTTGTGAATTTACTAAACTTTATATAATATTATCAAATTCTGTTAAAAAATTATCTAGGGTTTTACCTAATTGAATTAATTTCATGAATAAAATTATTATCAATTTAAATATTTCTATAGTTAAAACCCTCATATGAATTCTAGAACTTTTCTAACATTTACACAATTTTAACTATCACTAACATATATATACACACACATACACATATACATATACACACATATATATACACACACATATATACACACACATACACATATACATATACACACATATATATACACACATACACATACACATACATATAGAAATGAAAGAGAAAGAGAGGGAAAAAAATATACCTTAGAGAGAGAGAGAGCAGAAATCGCGGATGAGAGAGAGAGAGAGAGAGGGAGAGAGGAAAAACCAAAAAAGGTGGGAAAAAAAGAATTCTAGGGTTTTTTTGCTGCAAAAGTTGTCACGGTCGTGTCAAGATCATTGACATTGACACGACCGTGACAACTAATTGTCACGATCAACGACCGTGACAAGTAAATTTGTCACGGCCTTGTCACGGTCAAGGACCGTGACAATTAGTTGTCACGGTCGTGTCAAGGTCAATGATCGTGACACAAAACGCGAGATTTGTGTCACGGTCAATGACCTTGACAAGGGTGGCCGGCTGAAAGGTGACAATTTGGCCATTTTGGTGTAGTGATATTTCCTTATATATACTCATTTCATATTATTCTAGCACTTCATTTATCATGGTTCTTGTATGCATTTTACCCTTTTTAGTAGTTCTATAGTGTTGGTTTGTTGTTCGTGGTACGTTTTTTTAATTTAGACATCTCGCTTATATGATTTCGGGTAGTTAGCCTTATATGTTATTGTAAAGTTGTTGGTGGTGAGACTGAGCCATTTGAGATTCCCGATTTGATGTAGTATAGGGCTGGCCACCCACTATTATTTTAAGCGGGTTGTCACAGATGGTATCAGAGCATCAGGTTCTAGAGTCTTTAGGATTTGTTCGTGTTTTCTGCGTTCTTCCTTGATGTAGAGCCCTAATAGTAGGATTGTTATATTCATTACGTTTATCTCCGTCCGCGAGATGCACTTGCTTTAATGACCTTCTGACACAGTTGCTTTCATCTCAGATGTCGCCGATAATAAGTCGATTAGGAGGGGGCAAGATGAGAGATGTAATACCCATAACAGATTTTGAGTACGCTTTGATTTGAGGTATTTCTTTCCGTGATTCAGGCAAGGATAAGAAGGAGAATTTAGTGATCGATAAGGTAAGCGCTGATGAGGAGAGAATAGGAAGCCCTTGGGAGGCTTAGATTTAGAAATTCTTCAACATTGTTAGGAAACCTAGTGTTGGTGACTTTTACCGATGTGAGGTGTGTGGAGCTGTCCCAATATCAGGAGTATTGCCTTCTGGGAAGAGGGAGTGAGAAATTAGATTTTTGGGTCCATTGAGTAGGACCGAAAGTGTTATCAGGGGGTTGCAATAGCACCTTGTCCTTCAGGATGGTTAGGAAGGATTTATGGGGAGGATATTTCTTCAAGGAGAATTAGGCCTTGGGAAGGAGTGAGAAAGTGTGGCCTTTGTATGGCATCTTTTGAGGTAATAAACCGTCTCGTGATGAGCTAGTAAAGAGTTGTACCCTTGATTTTCGGAAGTGCGGATTGTTTAGGTTTGTTGAGTAGTGGTTATTATGTTATTTTTTTAATCGACATGCCAGGGCATATACTTGTGGTATTCCAATGAGAGGACGACCTACCTTGCGGTAATGCTTTATGGTGATGATAAAGGAATTGTATAACTGAGGGGTTCAGGGTTTAGAAGATTCATTATCGAGCAGAGAATTTAGATCATGGTTTTGCAAGTTTTGAGAACTAGGTATTGCAACTAAATAATGTAAAAATTATGGAGATAGGCTTAATTTTGGGCTTTCAAACGATGGCCTAATCTCATTTCTCAAGTTTCGTTAAGTTGATTTGTGTCTCAAGACGACTGACTAAGACTTCGAGTGCTTGAGATTCACATTTTGACTTTTTGTCTTCAGTAATCGAACAAAACAAAGAATTTGAGATCATCAACGAATTTATCACTGAAGGAAAGTTTGAGTTGTTTTTAACTCGGATTGATTCAAATTTCTCGAAACGATGAATGGCACAATATCTCACCGGGTTAAAATCTCAACATTTATTCGTTAAGCATGTTAACTTTCTCCTCAATATCCATTTTCGATCATATTATATGGCTAATGTGTAAAAAAATTCATAAGTTGAGAGATGGATGAATTAATTTTATATTAAGAAATCATTTCAAAACTCAATTATATTGAAAATATTTTTGAATTTTTGATTTTTTTTTCAAAAATACCATCCTTACCCCCAAACCTAAATTTTACATTGTCCTCAATGTATTCTCAAATAAAAATATGGACAAAAAAAATAAAGTAAAGAAGTAAAATGAGGGCATTATGTTAACTAAATTTAAAAATAATAAAATAAAATAAATACACTAATAATATAGAAACCCATGATAATTATCATCATCGCCACAGATTAATAATCGAAAACGTTGTGGGTCATTCCAATTAATAAACTTTATAGCACTAAGTGCCAAAACATCATAAATTTGAGAGCGTGACCGCACAACACAAATTTAAATCTTAAATCCATGGTTATAATGGTGCGCACTGACATCATTAATAATAAATAAATTTGAATCGCATGAATCCTATGTCGATGCATCACATGGAGGTAATAAACTGCAATAAGGATCCAGATATTTACTATCCCTTTTTTGAAAATAGTCATGTAAAATTGGGGATGCATACTCCACTCCTAAATGTGAGATTTTATGAAAAACGCGAGAAGAAAAGGTATCACGGGGTGATACACTTTCTTCATCAAAAATAGGAGGACCGTCATAAACACTTGAAGTATCACTAAAATCGGATGACGAATACTCAAATAAATTTTCCCACATATAAGGAGAATCAACAGTCGCAATTAAATTAGGAGAAAAATTTCGACAAACATCTAAATGATCACAAGTATTACAAGTGTCAAGATTGTCAACTTTTTTTCTCTTCACAAAATTGATTATCCCCAATTAATTCATGATTATTTTTAGAAATAGCATCAGTATACCGTTTGTTCACCTCTCTCCAATTAATACACTTTGGAGACCAATAGTAATTATAGGGGTTGGAGTGTCATCCATACGTTCTTTAATTTTTAAAATGACTACCGACCCAACTAAATTAAGTTGAAATATGTAGTCATCTAGATTTTCTGTATTTTGTAAAATTCGGTCCACAGGATCAATTGAGGAATATGAGAAAGATGACAGGATAGAAATATGATGATCACCCATTGCAATTTACAACACATGAATTTATTTATTTATTTATTTCGGATAGCTCATACTCTTTGACAAGGGAGAATTTAGAAGACGACCAACTACGGTTGTCTCCTCAAATTCTTATTTCACCTTCAGGTAGGTGGTCGGTACAAAGACTCATTAAAAATCACCAATCCTAGAGAAGGTGAAACGGAATCGATTTGATAAGTTCGCGTTGGGGTAGCTTTTAATTCTAGCCTCGTTAAGAGTTTTTTTTTGAATTTTTTTTATGAATTTTTTACTAAAAAAATGCAAAAAGTAAAACAAACTAATCCGAAAGTCGCAACTTCTTTTTTTTTTTTTTAAAAATTCAAATCCCGGGCAACGGAGTCAAAAACTTGTTATCAATTTTATAAAATACCGCAAGTGCATGGGCTATTATAGAATAACGAGTGCAAGTACGGGTCGAGCCCACAGAGCTTTGTCAATTTTTCATTAAAATTAATTGTGACTATCCATCTAGACTAAATGGGATAGAGAATGATTATGAACTACACTAAATAAAAGAAACTACGATAAATGAGGGTAACACAAGATATTTGTATACAATTAGGAAATAATTAGGATTCGGAGTCCATTTATCACGTAACTATTATTGCACACTAAATTAATGTCGCCATTCTCTTTTTATAACTCAAATTAAATCGACTCTCGCCGTGTTTAATTCAAAAAATATGACGGTTATGATCAAAATATTTTTAACGTCTCTAATAGATGGCTAAAATACCTATTCCCTTAGAAAATATAAGTTTTAAAATTCTCAAATGTATTTAAGCATGGACTATCAAAACAATCAAAGTGCAAGCATAATCCATCAAAAATTACTATTTTTAAATCTCAAAACTTGATTTGACAAAACAATCTTCTAGGTTCTAAAACACACTCGCATGTCGCTTTAAAATGAATACTGAATCTTTAATAACAATTAAAATAAGTAGGGAATAAACAACGTTAAAATTAACGTGACAATATTAGCTAACTATGACAAACTTCACCCTACTTCTAATATGAGAATCAAGCTACCATAATGAAAGAGAAATTGCAAAAATGAGTAGAGATCTTCATTAATAAACCAAACTTACAAATAGTTCTCTCACAACAATCTTCAATCCTCTAAAAAAAGATAAAAACTTGTCCCTCAAATTGATTACAATCACTCAAAGCTGCTCCCCGAAATCCTCCACGAAATTCCTCTCTAATTGCCTATGAAATTATGAGCCCGAGGATCCTTTTTATAGGACAAGTGGTAAGGTATTTGAGTTGTGGTGGGTCTCCTTTTGATTGGCCGAAGGGTGTTGGTAGCTATATCTCCACCTCTTTAATCTTTGGATCGTGATAAGGGATGAAATTTACCCCCACTCGAAAACTTTTATCTTTTCTTGCTGAACACGCATGCTGAGTTTCATCCAAATCGGAGAATAAATTTTTTTGACTTTTTTAAAAACAACTTCTTTCTTGAAGGACCGTAAAAATCAACTTTTTTGCGCCTTTTTTGAATTGATCATCAATTTGCACCAAATTCCAACATTACTTGCAAAAATTTCACTGGGCAATTTTTTTCACAAATTAGCACAAGAATATTATAAAATTATCGAAGTGCCCATTTTTTACTTAAAATTGCCATTTTCAATATAAATTTAGTCATTTTCCCATTTTTTCCTCTTTTTAATAAAATAGTCCTAAGAACTTATTAAATACACTAAAATGGGACTAACAAAGTATAAATTTTGATATAAAATATACAAAATAATGCTCTCATCAAATACCCCCAAACCTAAACTTTTCTGGTCCTCGAGCAAAACTAAAAATTAAAATCTAGCTCACTTTCGTAGGAATCACGATTGCACTTAGCATGTGCAACAAGCCGTTAAACCCCTAGGTTACCCTAGTGGACAAGTTTTGTCTCATGAGGTTTTGCAGTGAATATACCCACACAAAAAAAAACTTGACTCAATACAAAAGACTCAAAAGTAATATAACCAAGTTTGAATGCAAACTTCATAAATATAGTAGAACTTCACTTTTCAATCTCAACTTATCGTGTGCGTGTGCATAGCTAATATAACCGTCCATTTCAAAAGATTTGATCATTACATTTCTTATTCGAAAGTTTGTTTTGATTTCAAAATCTCATGGGATGAACTCACAATCGAACACTCGGAAGCGGATTATTTTCTCCCGGTATATGTGAATAAAAGAGTAAATTTAAATGAACGAATTTCACATATACATGATCAAAAACGGATTTTTTTTATAATGGATGAATATGATCTCATGAATGGAAAATCGATTACTTGTTGAAAACGTTGAATCGCATAATAGATCCTATTCATCTTCTCTCCACACTATAACTAACTTCCCTTGAGATCGATTAGGAGTTTTTTGGTTGTATTGTAGGCTCGGGTTTGTCTAGAAAGCATGGTTTTTTGTAGTTCAAAATTTCTGAGAATATAGAGGTTTTTCGATAATTTGACTTTAAGGCACGTTTTCTTTTAAGCTCTATTTTTCTTTTCTTCTTTTTCTTTCAACTCACATTTTTTTTCATCATTTTTTTCTTCTTTCTCTCCCCCCCCCCCCCCCCCCCCCCTTTTTTTATTGACACATTAAATCAGTGGGGATTTTTACGCTCTAATTTAGAAGAATCCTTAAACCATTTTTTCTATTCAGGTCCTATAGTTTCCAGTATATCGTCTTTCTTTGAGTCTAAACCTAGTATTTCTTGCTTTAGCTCTTCTTCTTCAAAGATCATCACTTGGTGGTTGGGTTCTAGTTCAGATCCAGGTCTTAAATGGCTTTGCAAACTAATTTTTCGTTATATCTCGTGGGAAATCTGGCTCAGTAGGAATATAGCTAAATTTGAAAACTCTAAAATGTTTTATTCCTCCATCATTCAGAGTATCCAAAAAAATCCAAACTTCCATTTCATCTTATGGAATAGTCACTTATTCTTACAAAATATCTAAAGAAGCTCCATACTCTGTTAACATCTCTTCATTTGCTCTTAATCCTCATTCTTTTTCCATGATTGCTTCATCAAAACCAGATCCTCGTCTATTAAAACTCAATACAGATTATGCTTATGATGTTAATGGTATAATGGGCTTGGCGAAAATTCTTAGAGACTCCAAAATTAGCTTAATTTGAGATTTTTATCAGTATAAAATCCATGGAACAAATAATCTAGTAGATGTTATGGCTATAAAAGAAATCTTGGCTCATTGTATTCTTCAAGGTTGGTTTAATATAGAAGTAGAATCAGACTATTCTTTATTAGTGAAATGCATCAATGATAATCTTAAAATTCCATGGAGAATTAAAGAGCTAGTCCTTCAAATCCAAGACCTTATCAAGGGGAACAACATTAAAGTATCCTAATGCTTTAGAGAATCGAACTACACTACAGATCAGCTATCTAAGCATGGGCTTCTTTCTCAAGAATCAAAATCTTCTACAGTGTAGTTTGATTCTAGATAGAATAAATTTTGTATCTAAAATGATATATATCCTTTCTCAAGAAAAAAAAAGGACTATCTAAAATGATATGCCTAGGAATATAAAAGGTGCTATCATTTTAGATAGAATAAATTTTCCTTATTTGAGGAAAATTTCTCATAGATATAAAAAAAAAAGCTTAGCTAGGATTTTATCTCTTGATCGTAAAATCTCTGAGAGAAGTTATATCTCTCCGTTCAATAAATTCCTAATTTCTTAAAAAAAACTTAATCATCACCAAAAGGACACAAATCAAAAAAATTATTTTTGTAAGGAAATGATATATGTACGCATACAAGAGTTAAAATAATAAAATAGGCATATGAAATGAAAATATGATGCAATATATCACCAAATGTGAAATCAAAGGATCCAAGATATGACAATATAAATCTCTCGCACACAAGAACATAGGCATGTTTTGAAAAACAATTATATCACCTAGGATGGGACCAAAGATATGATATTTACATACTCACTAGGAAAAAAGTGAACCTACTCATATAGATAGAGGATAATGTGTTTGTCATATCAATAGGAGGAAAAAAGACAATAACTTTATTTCCTCTAGGAATAGGAATATGATCTTTTTCAACTCTATCTCTAGGATCATTCCTAGATCTATCCACCATTCCTCTCCTCACATTCCTATATATTCATATCTCAACCTAAAATGAAACTCTAGTTCTCATAATCTTTTTTTCTATTTTCCTCTCATCTAGATTGACAACCATTTTAACCTTTCTCATACAAATGTACATCTCATTCCTTAATTACTTCAAGGAAGCTCTTAATCTCTCAAAATTCTACGATGTCTATCAATAAACCTTATACAATTTTAAACTACGTGTCCTACCAACCTACAATAGGAATAATATGGAATCGTAGTTATATATCTAGTTATTGATTGCACAAAGTTCAAGATTCTTATTCTTGAATAAAATATGAGCAATGTGGTTTTACAAACCATAAAGGGATAAACTTTAAGTCATAGAATAATTTTGGTAATTAACTTTGGGATAAAAAAAACATTTCTTAGTCTTAGGTAAAGACATAGAGACAACTTCCACCTTTTTTTATCTTAGGAGGTTATGTCTTTGTCAATTATGTTCAAAATAATTAGTCTCACAATGAGCTGCACATTTTCTTTCATCTTGTCATTTGAGTTAGAAGAGTAACCCAATCCATCTTTGTCATTATTTACTTAACCATGTTCAAATTGTATTTTTCCATGTTTATAAGACCTTTCAGGAATATCATATATAAAAAAATTGCTTCTTTTAACTCAATTGAAAGTTTCTTTAAATATACTTAAAGAACATTATTTTATAACTCAATCTCATCTTTCTCCAAGTTAAAATTCTCATTTTCCTTTCCAAGTAAAGATAGTTCAACATACAAAATATGAATCAACTCTACTTATTCACAAATTCAAGTTCAGACTTTTTAAGTTTATTCAAATCATTATCCTTTTTAACTTGAAAAATCTTGGACATCGAGGCAAGCTTAATGATAAACCTTTTTAGATTTAAGGATTCTTGATAAAGATCATCAAAGAAGTGTCCGGTGTTTTCATCACTATAATCATTATCACTTCCAGAAGATGATGTAAATCAAGAATGTAATGCCCTGACCTATATTTTGGACTTACTTATGGGTCAACCTGACATGCTCCAGCCGCATTAGGTGTGAAGTGATGTGAATTAACCTAAATAAGGTTTTTATTCTATTTTAATTAATCATAATTACCAAGTAAATATGCAATTCTATTTTTCAAGATATTTAGACATAATGATGGAAAATGTGGAACCCGTTAGGCAATATCCTGGGATTAAAGAAATAAGAGCTACTAGAATAAGAGTTTGGCAAATATACTAGTTAAACTCTCTAGAAAGATGGAATATCACCTAACCTATCATAACAAAGGGAACAGTGTGAGCCAATGTCCAGTAAAGGTTCCCAACATAAATGTTATATTGAAATGAATGGTAAAAAGAATGAATGGAATACTATGAACATTATCATTCTAACCCAAATCTACATGAAACTACTATGAAGTATATTCATCAGTTATGTTTTACTTCAAACATCATCCTTAGTTAAGTACCATAAATCCTTGTTTGTTCAAAGTTTCCATTTATTCAAAAATTATTCCTTAAATCCATTAACTCACACTATTAATTTAGGGAAATTCATTATTTTAGACTCTCTTTGAAACATCCAGTTTGCTTTCAAATAAATCAATATATAGTTTAAATCAGCACACGCCTAGTGTTTCTTAAAAGTAACGTTTCATGACACTCACCTGTTATTTCAAAAAAAGATTATCCTTACACATATGTTTCAAGTTTGGGGTTGTGCCCCCCATTAGACTACCCACACATCCAGTTATTATCCTTTTTATATCAAATTATCCACATATACATAAGTCAAATTTGGAATCATGCCCCGCCATGGGGTCACTCAAACACTCAATTGTTAACTTTTTATTCATTTAGAGACAATAAATTATCCACACATTCACATGTCAAGTATGGGGTTATGTCCCTTTATGGGGTTACTGTACACCCAATCGTCATATTTTTATTCCTTTAATTTATGATTACTAAGTTCCTTATTTTAATTCATATACTGCATTTTTAGCAAATCCACTTATTTTCACGATTTCCAATGACCGAGGACCATGTCCTTTAAACTTGGGATACCAATTATGTAATTATTTATTAATTAATTTTCCTTTTTCCTGAAGTTCACCAATGCCCATCTATGTTCATGGGCTCACATTGTCCTCCATAAATGTCGTGACCAATTTCTTTATTGGACATATGTTTTAGGTCTAAGCCGAAGTCGCACCTTAGGGATTAGAGCCCTTCTTATATTTATTCCATGTAACTTCTTTGTGAAAACTCTGTCAATTTTATTAAGTTCATTCATTTAATATCCAACTCTCATTTTTACAAAAACAAATTGGTTTACCGCCAAATTTATTTCATATTTAATTACACATAAGTATCATTTTTATACTTTCTTTTTATACTCGGCCTAAGGGGACAAACAACACAATACTTCACATATAATTTACAATTACACGATCTTTATGTACTTAAACATGCACTTTAATTTTGAAACTGAAGAAAAGCTTTATTGCTAAAATCTTGTTTCCAAGGTTGATAACAAAATGTTATGAATTGTCTAAACTCCAAATAAATTTTTTGGGCAAAACTCATTTCGAAAAGAACACAAGATGTGTTGTATAAACTTTATGAATGTATGGTTTAGATTCTATAGTTGATTATCGTACTTTTAAATTTTAAAAAACATCTACTAAAGTTACCATGCAGTCCCAATCATAACAACAGTTAAGAATATTCAAAGGAATAGACACAAGAATTTTTAACGTGGTAAAACCATTAAACAAGGGAAACATCCACGGTGCCCTCTACGGAACAAAACAAAAATTCACTAGAATAAAGAATAAAGTTACAACACTTAAGCAAACACACAAGGATCCTAAATCTAAGTTCAGAATTATACCTACATGAGCTACTCCACTGCAAAGGTTTCTGACTAGAACTGGTCTCTTCTATGTTTCTCCTTTACCTTTTCTTTGACTTCCTTCTCTTTGAATTCTGACTGCAGTAACTCTTCCAACTATAGTGTTTGTGTGAGAAGTGTTTGTGATGTGCACTATATGCAGATATGCAACTCACCCTCTTAGGATTGTTTATACAGACGTTCCTATCGAATTACAAACAGATCTAGGATGAATAGAATATTTCCTAGTCTGTATTTTACAAATCAAGACTTCTTGATCTTTTTATTAATCCACAGATCTCAAGGTTACCTTGCTCAGAAGACGGACAAGTTCTTAAACAATTTTAGTATTTTCAAAATATTTTTGAAATATAAACCACCAATTGATATCCAAACTAGACTAGAAGTCTATATCGTAAAAATAGAATCAGAAATAACATTCAAAAATTGATTCAAATGATTTTATAAAAGAAACTTATATCTCAAGATCAGATCTAGAAGAACAACCTTGCTTTCAAAAATAGCCAAGGTCCTATATGTTTCTTTTTATTTTTAAACACGTTTATTTCACAAAATGTGAAATAAAAATCAAGAAACACAAACGCTCTTAAGGATCTGGTTTTTCTTGAAACCCTAGAAGTTTATTTTTCAAAAACTCTGGAATCAAGTGGATCTGAAAATAGAGATCCAAAAAGAGAACTGAAAAAATAAGTCTGTGATGTTCTCTTTAGAAAATCTCAAGTTTCAATATATGAAACTTGCTATTTTCTCAGAGAGGTGTTTTGAGAAAGACTTAAAATGAAAGAGGTCTTCTACAAGACGTCAACTCAACTACCAAACCCACAGAAACCCTAGATTGGCTATATCTCTCGTAGTTTTTGGTTTTTGGTAAAAGTGTTTGAAGTTTAAAACTATTTGGGTTGAAGGGATTCACTCAGAGGTGATGAAGGATGAAGATGGAGAAAAAGAGAGAGAAATGGAAGAAGATAAATCCATCTTCGACCTCCATCACCTGTGAGTGAAACCCTTCAACCCATACACTTTTAAACTTCAAACACTTTTACCAGAACCCAAAAATTATGAGAGATAAAGCCAATCTTAGGTTTCTGTGGGTTTGGTTGTTGGGTTGATATCTGGAAGAAGACTTCTTTTGTTTTAAGTCTCTCTTAGAACACCTCTCTGAGAAAATAGCAAGTTTCACATATTGAAACTTGAGATTTTCTAAAGAGAACATCACATGCTTATTTTTCAGTTCTCCTTTTAGATCTCTATCTTCAGATCCATTTAATTTCAAAGTTTTTTGAAAAATAAACTTCTAGGTTTTCAAAGAAAAATTAGATCCTTAAGAGTGTTTATGTCTCTTGGTTTATATTTCACATTTTGTGAAATAAAATTGTTCAAAAATAAAAACGAGACTCATAGGACCTTGGCTATTTTTGAAACCAAAGTTGTTCTTCTAGATATGATCTTAATTAAGAAGTTTATTTTACAAAATCACTTGAATCAGATCTTGCACGTCAGATAAAAATTATTGATTTGTAGGAAACTTTTTGTATAAATTGTTTGAGAGGGTGAGTTGCATAAATCAGCATATAGATTACCTCGCAAACACTTCTCACATGAACACTTAGACACAGTGGTGTGTTTGAGACTTAAAAGTTGAAAGAGTTGATGGAGTCAGAATTCAAAGAGAAGGAGGTCAAGGAAAAGGCAAAGGAGCAACAAAGAAGAGATCAGTTCTAGACAGAAACCTTTGGAGTGGAGTAGCTCATGTAGGTATAATTCTGAACTTATATTTAGGATCCTTGTGTGTTTGCTTAAGTTCTCTAACTTGATTCGTTATTCTAGTGAATTTTTTTTTTGCCGTAGAGGGAACCGTGGATGTTTCCCTTGATTAAGGGTTTTACAACGTTAAAACTTCATGTGTCTATTCCTTTGAATATTCGGTAACAACCTCGATTTTTTTTAAATAGGTATTTTTAAACTAATTTTGAAAAAATTCGAGAAAAATAAAATTTTGGATTTAATTATTTTTAATAATTAAATATGTTGGTTTTTATATATAAAAATAAGGTTTTAAGTGGAATTTAAGTCGGGATTAAAATTTGGAAATTATAACTTTTTGTATAAAAATCGGGGGAGGATCCAAGTTAAGTAGGATAAAAATAATATTTTTAGAAATTCGACCCTGCGATCGAACTGAATTTTTCACAGCAGCCTTATCTCGCCGTTCTCTACAACATACTAAAATTTCAAGCCAATATGATGGTTTGATCGGCAGTAATGATTTTTCGAGTGTTTGTATCTGATTAGAATTTTTTTCTTAATCAAACTATTAATCCTTTATATATCACAACTAATTCGTGGATGGACTTTTCAAATCACTTTTTCTCAAACTTTTGAACCAGAAGACCTATCCAAAATTACTCCCTTTCATCTACAAACCATAGCCCCAAACTTATTCAAGATTTTAACCTTAGATTAGAAGGCTTATTTGGTGTTTTCTCGAGTTTGGGCTAGAACGAGATTTGATCATTTAACATGATGGTACGATCAGATTTTGAGGCTGAAATTATGTGATGATTTTGAGGTACGAGACTTACACAATATGCTCCTAAACTCTCTCGAGAGTATTCCGTTTGATTGCTGTGTCGATTACACTTATATTGAATCGTGATATTCATTGGAATCCTGAAAAAAATTGTTGGAATCTATTATTTAATTCATTGTGGTATATTATATTGTGATTTGAGCATCGTGTCATGAGATTTTAATATGGCACGGAGAATGGGCACCCGCCAATAGTCCAAAGTCCGGATATGCTTAAGAATGCATAGGCGCGGTGAGGTGAGGCCTGGTGACTCATTGATGTGTTGTTGAGAAATTAATATTTATATAATGCTTAAGTATTGCATTTGATTTGTATACCCGGACTCGTATTGTTGCGATTTATTCATCGTGCTAATTCTTTTTTGAGCATCTATTCCTGTCATATTGTGTACTTCCCCGTATTTTCTTTTAGTGGCAGGCTAGCGTGGATTGGGACGCTATGGACTATTTTGGAGAAATATTTGAGAGCATGGCTTGGAAGATTTATTTTTTGGATGTATAAACTAGTTAGGGGTGTTCAAAAAACCGACTGGACCGACGGACCGAACCGAACCGAGCCGAACCGACTACTTTTTTCGGTCTTTTTTCTTAATCGGTCCGGTCTCGGTTTATTTTTTTGGAGGACCGACCTAGTCGGTCCGGTCCACGGTTTACAGATTCAAAAACCCTGTTAGGACCGACCCGGACCGACTATATATAAAATAATATATTTTTAGATACATATGTATATATATAAGATAAACAAATAGTGAAAATATTAATTTTAATATTTGATTAGTTTAAATTATAGTTTAATCCAATACTAGTTTTGTTTTAATTGTAAATTTTGATATTTTTTAGTTTTTAATATTTGGAAAAAATAGACTCGGGTATATTTTTATTATTATAAATGATGTAATTCATTAATGTGAGGACCGACGGGTTAGACCGGGCCGACCCTATAAAAAACCGAACCGACTAGGGTCGGTTAATCGACATTATCGGTTCGGTCTCGGTCCATTTTTTTAGAGGACCGACCAAGTCGGTCCGGTCCGAAAAAAACCTTAAAACCGAACCGGACCGGACTGCGAACACCCCTAAAACTAGTGGTGTAATTTTAGTTGGAGACTTGGATATTTTGTATTTAAGAGAAACTTGATTGTAATCGCTATTGTGGAAATAAAAGAATCGTCCTTTTGTTATATTTAAATTGTGGAATTTAGATGCTCTATACTTATTGTGGATGATTTTAGTTTAGTTTTTATCACAGTAGCACGCCATTGGTCCTCTCGGGCGCGCGGGGTGTTTCATATTCTTAACTGTTGTTGTGATTGGTACTGCATGGTAACTTTAGTAGATGTTTCTTAAACTTTAAAAATAAAGGTAATCAACTATTGAATCTAAATCATATATTCAGAAAGATTGTACAACACATCTTGTGTTTTTCGTAAAGAGTTTTGCCCAAAATGTTAATTCAGAGTTTACGCAATTTATAACATTTTGTTATTAACCTTGTAAACAAGCTTTTAGCATTAAAGATTTTCTTAATTGGCTTTGACCCATTTAGTGAAGTAATCATTGGAAACCAGGATGAACTCCTGCCCATTGGAGGATTTGGGTGTAACTTTCCTTATGATATCGATGCCCCATCTGGATAATGGCCAGGGAGTGGTCATGTTGTATAATTCCCGTGGAGGCAAGTGCTGGAGATTGGAAAAGTGTTGGCATTTAAGGATCAATGAACATAAGTGGTGCAATTTGAAACCATGGTAGTCATATAATACCCCTGTTAGATAATCTTCTTGGTGAGCATATGGCCATTCATGTGGGGTCTGCACTCCATGTTATGGATCTTTTACATCATTTATTTAATGTCAGCCTTTACGATGCAGTGTAAGTGGGTTCCGTCGAAGTTTCTATTGAATAATGCTTTATCACAAATAATGTACCGGGTAGCCAGCTTGTGGACAACTTCTTGTTCTTTCTTATTAGCATCCTGGGGGTACCTACCGTGATTGAGGAGGCACCAAATATCGTAATACCAATAATCGTTCATATCGGAGTCCTCTTCTGTGATGAGCTCAATGTGGTAGCAGTGGGTCGGTTTAACATACTTTTGGACTAAAAAAGGGTCCATCGTAATTCCTTCAGGCACGTCGACCATGGAGGATAAGGTAGCAAGGATATAGACTAAGTAGTTCCTTCACTACAGTAAAACCGTCGACTTGTCAAGGTCTTTGACCATGACAAGTCCAACTTGTCAAGGTCAATGATCATGAGAAGTCTGGGGGTGACAATTGTCTTTGTCACAGACTTATCACAGTCCTATCACGATCTTTGACATTGACAAGATTTGTCACGGTATTTGACCGTGATAAGCTCGTGACAGGTTACTTTGTCAAGGACTTATCTTGATCTTTGACCGTGATAATTCTGGGCAGAAATAAAAAAAATATTGGGAAGTATGGCCACGGCCACTGCCTAGCATTATATTTGTACCTATTATAGCAAAATTGTACCTATCCAAACAACATATATCCAAATAAAATAGAAATAATACACCAAATCATAGAATATATAATCCATATCCAAATAAAATAGAAATGCAAATATCCATCTTATCCAAACCAACATGTACCAAAATAAAAAAAATACAAATACAATCCAATATCCAAGTATCCAAATAAAAAGATGAAAACAATGTCATGAAGAAGGATAGGGTCCGAGGAGGAAGGAAGGCCACATGGCATATGAATTGAGACACCCCTCAATATGTTGAACGTCGCATTGTTCACGCAACCAAAAATGTGAGTTCTCATTTATCTCAACCACATGCATGACGCGCACTCTTGCCTCAATGTCTTGGAGGGGATGTCCATGAACCGGCATACTCGAACCCCCTCGTTATCGGCTCCCCATAAGATATGTCGAGTAAAAACACGCTCGGCCAATCGATTATTGACATAGGTCGCTGGACGGTGGTCACGATAGGAAATGGATCATCATATGGCACTGAGTCAGTGCATATCGATAATGAAGCAGTGACTTCCTCATCCTCATCCTCATCCTCGTCTACCTCTACCTCCTTCTCCTTGCCCATGACCTTGCCCAACTGACGCTTATTGAAGGCGTACATATCTAGGACCGTTGCCTCCACTTTGGTTATCACAAGACATGGTTAACTAATTTTTGGTGATAACATAATCTCTAGGCCTTTGTATATCCATAGTAATTGTGAACAACAACTACCAGCTGCTATATATTCAAATTCGGTGCTAGATAAGGAAATACAATTATGTTTCTTACATGACCAACCTACGAGATTATTACCTATGTAGTAGTAGTAAGCACCAGAAGTACTTTTACTATCGTCGGAACAATCGGCCTAATCGGCATCAGTGTACCGTACAATAGATCTAGTCGTATCGTTTGTGTACCAAATACCAAATACCAAATTTTAGAGTACCCTTAATATATTTAATAATTTTTTTCACACTTAACAAGTGGGATTCCATAGGGTTACTTTGATATCTAGCACAGATACAGACAACGAAGGATATGTCAGGTTGAGACACGGTAAGATACAACAAACAACCTATCATACTTCTATAAAGAGTTGGATCAACACTTTGCCGATTATCATCCTTCAAAAGTTTAATTGAAGTACTCATGGGGTTTTTAGAAGGTTTAGCATTTTCTAAGCCTAATTTTTTAACTAAATCTGCAGCATACTTAGATTGAGAAATAAAAAGACCATCACAACATTATTTTACTTGTAAACCCAAAAAATATTATATTTCACCCATAAGTGACATCTGAAATTTGGTATGTATGATATCAGAAAAATTATCGACTTGTTTAGGACAAGTGGAGCCAAAAATAATGTCGTCCACATATACTTGTGCGATTAAGACATGTTGATTTTCCTTTCTAACAAACAACATTTGATCATTTCCACCATGGATAAATTTTTGAGACACTATAAAGGTAGACAATCGCTCATACCAAGCTCTAAGAGCTTGTTTCAATCCATATAATGCTTTATTAAGCCTAAAGATGTAGTCCGGGTGTACAGGATCAACAAATCCTTTGGGTTGTTCTACGTACACTTCTTCAGATAAAATTCCATTTAAAAAAGTGGATTTAACATCCATTTGGAATAATTTGAATTGCATATGACAAGAGATGGCAAGGAGGAGACGAACTGATTCTAGAAGAGTAACAGGTGCAAAATTTTTGTCAAAATTAATTCCCTCAAACTGGGAGTATCCTTGTGCAACCAATCTAACTTTATTTCTAATGACCTCCCCATTTTCATCAGTTTTGTTTTTAAAAATCCACCTTGTCCCAATAACCTTTGAATCTTTTGGTTTAGGAACAAGATTCCACACATCGTGACTCTTAAATTGGACTAGCTCTTCTTGCATAGCATTTATCCAAAATGAGTCAGAAAGGGCATCATTAACATTTTTAGGTTCCTCAAGAGAAACAAAATAAGAAAATTATGCCACTTTTTGAAGTTGGGATCTAGTTCGAACTGGTTCCGAAAGATTACTGACAATGGTTTCAGTGGGATGATCTTTAGAAACCCAAGTGGGTACTGAAGGACTCTCAGGTGGCAGTGAATCAGTATCATTTTGAGGATTAGTGGATAAATTAAGTTCGTCCTCATTAAATGCTACTGGTTGACTGTCACTTATCCTTACACTAGTGTCATCTACAATTACATTAATTGATTCCATAATAGTTTTGGTTCGATAGTTAAAAACACACAAAGCCCCACTATTTTGGGAATAACCAAGTAAAATTACCATTTCTCCTCGGGTATCAAATTTTGAAAGTTGCTCTCTATCTTTGTAGATGTAGCAAATACTCCCAATGGTTTTAAAATATTTTAAATTTGGCTTTTTGTGGAACCATAACTCATAAGAGGTTTCTTTGGAATTTTTTCTGAGGTTGATACGATTAATAATGTGACACACGATTTGGACAGCTTCTACCCAAAAATATCTAGGGAGATTTTCAGCATGCAACATAACCCTAGCCATTTCTTGTAAAGTCCTATTCTTATGCTCATCTATACCATTTTACTGTGGGGTTTTGGGAGTGATAAACTCATGTTTATAGCCATTAGCTACACAATACTCAGAAATACCAGAGTCCTTGAACTCTCCACCTCTATCACTCCTAATTCGACACACCTGGGTATCCTTCTCATTCTTAATTTTCAAAAGGATTCTTAAGGATTCATTGAAGGTATCTGATTTTTGTTTCATAAAAGCTACCCATGTATATCTCGTATAGTCATCCACTATAACTAGGATGTAATAGTTTCCATAAAAACTAACAGTCCTTGAGGGACCCATGAGCTCCATATGGATAAGTTCTAGAGGCTTAGTGGTGAGTACATCTTTAACTTTCTTGTGAGGGGATTTACTTATATTACCTTCCTGACAAGGTCCACAAATAGGATTAAAAGAATTTTTAATTTTAGGTAAACCTCTAACTATCTCTTGGGAACTCAATCTTCTAAGATTATCATAATTTGTGTATCCTAATCTATTGTGCCATAGATCAGAATCCTCTAATCTGGAAACATGGCAAGATTTAGAATTGGGAATTAACCTTTAACTAAGAGAACATCATTCAGTTCAGGAAGCCCATGCTCACTCAATTTTCCCTTACCTATGATCTGAGATAAAACACCATTTCCAAACATGACACTACCTCCGAGGAATTCTGTCTTATTTTTCAATTTGGATTCATCCCCGGTCATATGTTTAGAACATTCGGAGTCTAAGTACCATCCAGTTGAAGTGATTTGTGCCTTTAAAGCATAAATGACAATGTTGCACTTGAAATGGGGTAATAGATCATCTTTTCTAATCCATATAGGCCTAGTTTTAAAAGTTTTGTTGCCTTTTGATTTAGAAAAGGTTTGAGGGGTCTTTCTAAATGATTTTTTCTTAGTCTTGGAGCCTCCTTTTTTCTTTTTCTTAGTCTTGGAGCCTCCTTTTTTCTTTTTAGAGTTAGAGTTATTTGTGGCCTATCTAGAAAGTACATAAGTAATTATTGATTTCCTAGAATAGTTAAAGTTTAGGTAGGTCGGGGTGTATAACCTTTTCTGGAAATATTCATCAAGAGTATGGCCGAAAATATCACAGTAGAAACAGTATTGATGAGTATAGGACTTGGCTTTATTGCTAAAGTCTTTGAAAATTGGCTTGGATCTATTGGATACAGTAGTCTAGTTGTCATTGGATTTTGGTTTCTATCTTTGGTTTCTAGTAGAAGGACAAACATATTTGGTCTGACTGTTTGGATTCATCTGTTGACTGTACTGATTACGTGTTGCTTGAGAAACATTGAGAATAAATTCACCTTTTTGAACATTTTGACAAGTTTGGCCTTATTTTACAAAAGTTACATTTGCAGGAGAAACTTTGGTCTTACTTGTGTGCACTATTTCTCCGAATCTTAAACCAGACTTATCTTCAGAGTCAAATTTTCTACTAGTAACAATTTTTTCATAAGACTTAGTCTGTGTTTTAAAGTGTTGGCATTTTTTAAACACATTTGAAACCATTTGCTTTGACTCTTCTAGTTCAACAAGGGTTGCCTTGTATTTCTATTCAAATTCATGGTTCTTTTGAATCAAATCGTTTATTTTCAAGTCATAGTCTTCAATCTCAGTCTCTAAGCAACACATTGGGAAGTATAATCGTCAGTTCTCTTCCTAATGGTCTGGTTAAGCACATCGATACGTTCACTTAAGTTTTTTATCATTTTTTCTAGATGAGCACTCTTCTTAACCGTTTTAGTGTATAACTCATGTAGATCAAGCAGATCATCATCAGACTCACTAAGTGCATCGTGTGAAGTGTACCCTATGTTTTTTATAGGTTCTTTACTCACGTACACGTTGACTCACACACAGTTTTTCAGCAGTAATAGGAACAGAATTATCAGCAATATCATTAATAACATCAACAGGCATAGCAGCTTTATGAGCAGGCAAGCATGCATTATCACTATATTTTATCTTAGCAAAGAAAGACATGCAGTACTCATTTATCTGGGTTGACTCTATTTCATCCTCATCAGAATCACTAGAGTCTTCCCATGTCTTACACATATTGGCCTTGTTACTGTTATTAAGACTAGTTGGAAATTTACTAGCATAGTGACCTAGTGTACCACAACGGTGACATTTAACATCTTTTATGTCAGGTTTAGGTCTGTTGGGGTCATAATTCTTCCTATTGTCATAAGTGTGTTTGGTATTGTCTCTGTCATGCGGTATGTGAAATTAATTACCTTGATAATTTGATTTGCCTTGTTTAGAGGCTACAGCATTTCAGAATTTTAAAATCTTTTTGAAATTCTTGCTCATAAGAGCTATTTCATTGCCAAGATTTTCCAAATCATAGTTTTCAAGACAATTAGTGTCAACATCTAAAGTGTTCAATTTAGGCACTGTCAATTTAGAAGAAAACACAACATTTGAACTAGTGGCTTTATTAGTCTGTCTGGTCAATTACTTTTGGAAGTCTAGTTCCAATTCTACAGTCCTCGATTTACTGCTAAGTAATTCAGGAGTCATATTAGGGTCATTCATTTCTTCAATAGCATATCTTTTGTTGTCAAATTTAGATGGCAATGACCTAAGAATCTTTGAAACAATTTCCTTTCTACTGTAGGTTATACCATTGGCATGAAGTTTTGTAAAGATATCAGTTAACCTTATGTAGAAGTCGTCAAAAGATTCATTGTCATTCATAATCAGGGTGTTATATTGTTGGATGAGAATTTGATTTTTCCCAGCCTTGACATGTTCATCACCCTCATGAGAAATGACTATGTGTCCCATGCCTCTTATGAAGTAGAACATGCAAATATTCTTTTGAATTCATGTTCGTTAATGGACATAAAAATGGAATTCTTTCCCATATTATTATCTAGAGATGCTTTTTTCTCTTCCTTAGTAAATTCACTAAGAAGTTTCTTAATTCTTGTTGGATCAGTTGCAGAAGTAGGTTTAGTAGGATGTTCAAACCATGTTTCAATCATTTCTCAGACTTCATCACTAAGGGTTCCTTGAATGAAAGCAGTCATTCGTACTTTCCAGTATGAAAAATTCTTTCCATCAAAGAGTGGTGGTCTGGAGAGGTTACCTAACTTCTCAAATCTTTCTTCCATATTCAGAAATTTTCAAAAAGAAGTTTTGAAAACAATTTCTCAAGTTTCAGGATCAGAAAAGGTGTTCCTGCTCTGATACTAGTTGAAGAAAAGCCTTATTGCTAAAAGCTTATTTATAAGGTTGATAACAAAGTGTTATGAATTGTGTAAACTCCGAATAAACTTTTTGGGCAAAACTCTTTTCGAAAAGAACACAAGATGTGTTGTACAAACTTTTTGAATGTATGGTTTAGATTCGATAGTTGATTACCTTACTTTTAAATTTTAAGAAACATCTACTAAAGTTACCATGCAGTCCCAATCACAACAATAGTTAAGAATATTCAAAGGAATAGACACAGGAATTTTTAACGTGGTAAATTCCTTAAACAAGGGAAACATCCACGGTGCCCTCTACAGCACAAAACATAAATTCACTGGAATAAAGAATCAAGTTATAGCACTTAAGCAAACACATAAGGATCCTAAATCTAAGTTCAGAATTATACCTACATGGGCAACTCCACTCCAAAGGTTTCTGACTGGAACTGATCTCTTCTTTGTTGCTCCTTTTCCTTTTCTTTGACCTCCTTCTCTTTGAATTCTGACTCCAGCAACTCTTTCAACTTTTAAGTCTCAAACAAACCACTGTGTCTAAAGTGTTTGTGTGAGAAGTGTTTGTGATGTGCACTATATGAAGATATGCAACTCACCCTCTCAGAATTGTATATACAGACATTCCTATAAAATTACAAATAGATCTAGAATGAATAGGATATTTCCAAGTCTGTATTTTACAAATTAAGACTTCTTGATATTTATATTAATCCACAGATCTCAAGGTTACCTTACTCAAAAGACAGCCAGGGTCCTAAACAATTTTAGTATTTTGAAAATATTTTTGAAATTATAAACCACCAATTAATATCCAAACTAGACTAGAAGTCTATTTCATAAAAATAGAATCATAAATAACACGCAAAAATTAATTCGAATGATTTTGTAAAAGAATCTTCTATATCAAGATCAGATCTAGAAGAACAACCTTTCTTTCAAAATAAGCCAAGGTCCTATGTGTTTCTTTTTATTTTTAAACACGTTTATTTCACAAAATGTGAAATAAAAATAAAGAAACACAAACCCTCTCAAGGATCTGGTTTATCATGAAACCCTAGTAGTTTATTTTTAAAAAACTTTGGAATCAAGTGGATCTGAAAATAGAGATCCTAAAAGAGAACTGAAAAAATAAGCGTGCGATGTTCTCTTTAGAAAATCTCAAGTTTCAATATATGAAACTTGTTATTTTCTTAGAGAGGTGTTTTGAGAAAGACTTAAAACGAAAGAGGTCTTCTACAAGACATCAACCCAACTACCAAACCCACAGAAACCCTAGATTGGCTCTATCTCTCTCGTAGTTTTTGGTTTCTGGTAAAGGTGTTTGAAGTTTAAAACTGTTTAGATTAAAGGAATTCACTCAGAGGTGATGAAGGACGAAGATGGATTGATCTTCATCCTTTCTCTCTTTATTTTTCTCTCAAATTTCTTCCCTTTATCTCTCTTCTCTCTCTACTCTCTTTTATTTTATCTATGGGACGATTTGAACAAAAGTCTCAAAATACTGAGGATAAGTTCGGTTTTATAGTAAGTGAAGGAAGGACCTGGAACATCATTTGTAAACAACGGCTGAGATTAAGTCACACAGTTTGACTAATGATCCAATGGTTGAAAACCAATCGGTGAAATAAAAGAATCTCATTGGATGAGAGTAAAGCACTGGGATTATAACACAACACATGCAGGCCATTGATAAAACTAATCCAAGGTTGAGATTGGTGATTGAGGTTGAGTCTATGAGAAAACAAAAATCTACCCGTCCAGCTACCAACACGCATATGGCCATGATGAAAGTAAAATGCGTGTTTATAAAATAATTACATAGACACCTTATAGTCTCTAGCACTTTTATATTTTACCCAGGCAAACTTTCAGGTAATAAAATAACTTTCTGAAATTCAAATTTTAGCCACAACACTTTTAAAATGAAGTTTTAATTAATTCAAAAATTATTTTAAAATTGTATAAAACGTTTTGAACTGAATTGATTTAATTTTAAAAAGTCTTAAAGCGTTGTAAAACCATTAAAGCTAATAGGTGAAGTATATCATGAAGTGAGAGTGTCCTATTAGTGGTTTTAAGGTTAGAAATAACTTCCCTATTAGGATTGCTTGGATTTGATTGCTTCTTCCTCTTCCTTTTTCTTGAACCTTTGGGTATGGAGCAACTCATAAGGACTAATCCAACTTTGTCTCAATATCCAAACTAGTTGGAACTCCTATATAATGTAGACTCAAGTAACTCAATTATATAGTGTGTTTTCAGAAACCTTTCTGGGGTCAAAATAATTTAACACAACACTTAGGGTCTATTTCATAATTTCTAAACTATTATGGTCGCTTTGTAACTCTTCACAAAAGTCGAAGTCCAATGAAATTTAAACATTAGGGGATAATTTCTAAAACTCATAAGTTAGGGGCACTTTTGTAATATTCTAAAATCTAAACTGTTTCGTAATATTTAAAAGTCCATGAGTTGTTGTGCATTTATCCAAAAGTGCAGGGGTTATGTTGTAAATATTCAAAGTTAAAGGGTTATTTTTTAATTATCCAAAAGTTTGGGGGTTGTTTTGCAAATACTCAACGTTTAGGGACTTTTTGCAATTATCCAAAAGTTTGATTTTTTTGTAATTCAGGGGATATTATTCAATTTTGAAAAGTTGATGGACTGTTTTGAAATTTCTCAACATCCAGGGTTTGTTTTATAATTTCTCATAATTTGGAAGGTGTTTTGGAAAATTTCACTATCAGTATATTTCTTAGGTCAAAATAACACATTTTGACGAGTTATGGGTCTAAACTATACTTTCATGAAACATTTTGGTCAAAAACCCATCTTAAAAAGTTCGTAGGTGAAAACAAAATTCATAACACCCTGATGCTCCAAATAGTAATTTTTCAAAGTCCAGGGTTTATATAATATTTTGATAATATTATTTTTAGTCATAAACTTTAAACTATATTTTTATTTTTCAAAAATATTAATATTTCAATGACCAAATGCATAAAAATAAACAACACCCATTATACACATATAAAATCAAGTAAATATACACTTAATCATATTCAAATGTGAAAATATCGCAGCACCCCTACCTATTGAAAACCCGAACACATAGAAAAATGGTTTGTGTAGCGGGAAGTCCCCACCTCCAAAGAATGCCTCAAGGGGCTAGCAAGCTTCCTAGCTTGGAAATTGACTCTAATACATCTTTCATTTGCATTTTAACTTCAAAAATACACCAAAACTACATCTATAAACACCCTCAAACTCACTCATTTTTGGGTGCCTTCCTCTAAATGTTACATTAATAGAAAGGGAGTTTGGGGGTAAAGGGTTTTTTCTATCCCAAACATATTCACGGATTTTTACACCACCACCCCCCCCCCCCCAAAAAAAAAGGCTACACATTCTTATTTAAAAATAAGGATCATCACATGGGGTAGGGTGTCCTCTTAGACGAGTTTCGAATTTTATGTTGGTCAAACAAATTTATAAAATAATTTTAAACTTGTCGCATGCAAAGCCGCCATATCAGCCTTTTCTTCCGACTATAGGGTTCTCAAGCACCCATAAAAGTTGTGGAACCTACTATATCAGTCCTCCTCATTCTCTTCTTCTTATTTTTTTACTGTTACCTTTAAGATGGCCTAATGAATTTAACCCAATACAAGTATTTCACTATAATTATTCTCACCCTAAATGTATTTAATTCAACTTAAGTAGTCCAATTAAGTCATACCAATGCCACATTTAATATCTTAATTACCAAATTAATTGAATAATCACTAAATTAGTCCCACTAAAATTTATCAATTCATAGTAATAATTATAAATGTTCACGACTTTATAAAATTTAATACCCATAAATTTATAAAAAGTCAGGTCATTACATTCTTCCCTCTGTAGGAAATTTCGTCCTTTAAATTCTTATCCATGATCACTGATTAATCCACTAGTCACCATTAGATCACAAACATCAAAAACACATATCAGCAATGATGCCTACATAATCATTATAGACTCTATTTTTCATCTCATGAGTACTAATCACAAAAATCATAACATCATTGTACATAATCATGAATATTTATTTACTCTCATGCTCTTTTACTAGGGGAATAATATAACACATTTTCTAGTCCCACATATAGGGAACATAAAATAACTTGTATAATCATATAATCTACTTTAACTCTAATACCTAGAGACTACAACCCAACACATACCGACATGTAATTCCTCTCTACTCCAATACCTAAGGTTTGCTAATCAACATGTTGACATATCTACTTATAATCTCATTCTTAGGACATACTCCACTCGTCCACCAAAGATCCTCCAATTTTGATACTTAAGGAATTCACCCAACTCATCCCGTTTGCTCCTAATAATTCAATTACTATAATACCATCAAAGACTATACCCCAAGTCCCCAATATGTTCCTGAATCTAATCCTAGGTTTTGTGACTTAAAATCCATGCAAAATGGGCGATCCACATAACCATGTAAGTTCATAATAACACATAATGATACCATATGCTATAGTTCCTTGCAGTAAGAGATTCAAAAATTGCTTGAATCAAATCCGTTGATCACATTTTCATCTTCGAATCAAAACCTTTTAAATTCTCCAAACGAAATAGGCGAGTCATGGAACTTGTGTAACTACAACTGTAGTCTTACGCTATAATTTAATCTTGAGGCCTAGTAAAAATAATCCTACCTGACCACACATAATGGACTGAGATTCCATTTATATAAAGCCAATTCTAATAGACTTTTTGAGGGTTACATCTTTATTTTTCAACAACTTTGAATTTTTGAGGATATGCGAAAACCAATAATAGATCTCTTCATTAAGAAACTTAAGAAATGTAAATTAAAATATATATTTGTATAGATTGTATATAGATTCTTACCAATAGTAGGAGGCGAACTTTATATTTATGTTAAATAAGAGAAAAAACAAAGTATAAATTTTAGGTCAACATATATCTATGTATGATCATAAAGTGCGAAGAGTAATTGATCTGATTCGTGGATATTCCTTCAAATCTTGACTTTCATTTCGATTTGGCTAAGCTCGTACTATTGTTTCCATTAGGAATATGATGTCTCATTTATGAAAAAGAGTCAATTCATTAAGCTCGGGAGCTTCTCATGCCAATCCCAGCCCGTCACTATAATTAGAACTAAAGAGTGGAACCTAATCTAATTCATGTTCATTACCATAACAAATACACCTACCATAAATAGTAGTAATCTTATTCTTATTGATTATTAATGGAGCTAAAGATCAAGGCAATGGCCAGTGGATATAACACAAATGACCCCATTTGGTGTGATGATACATTCACGGTCGGGATGTTCAGCCCCATACTTTTTGAGTGCATGAAAACACAACAGAAATACAATAGATGAGTATATTTTATCCACTCAAGAGAGGAATCCATTATTGGTTCCATAAAGTGGTGGCTCAATCTGAAGCCCTGGACATATGTTTGTCCAGGAGAGCTTTGCAATTTCATCTCGGTGTGTTAAATAATTAATGCTTTCTAGCAATAATGGATAAAAGATAAATAAGGGAATGTTGAAGTCGATAGTATACTCAACTATAAAAATCAATCAAGAAATTGCATGTAATCAAACTAATACTACCCATGAGATCAAATCATGCTAGGATGATCATCCAATATATACAATGATTTCTTTAATAAAGGCCTCGGTTATCATTATGCATCATCTATGCCCTCCCGACCCAGCATCCAACACTAATCCAAACTATCATTACATCCCAAGAACAATCGAATAATAACCGCTAAACTATGGGAAACAACGAAATGCAATTAAGATGCAATGAAGAGTTTGAATACCCCTTCCCAAAACCCGAGGGACTATATGTGGATATACTAAAAAAACCTAATCTTACTAATTACAAGGCTGCATATATTTAATGCCATTAAGGCTATGATTGAGATCAACCACTAATGAATGAGGGAGCCTTTAGAAGGGTCACAAATTATGGACTTAGGATATCAATCAACTGCAAAAGTTAAATAATGATGTCATAAACATAATCTAACCAAAACGAGGGAATTATTTTCAAGGATAACATAATGCAAAGTTTCCCTCCTTATGGGCAATGTACACCTACTTGTTTGTACCTAACGAACACAAATGTGTTGCGAATGAATGTTGAGACACTGTTAACCTTCCTTGGATGTCATAACGCAAAATGCTTCCCTAGTCTTTACGAAAGCGATGCGTCTTAAAGCCGAGGCTTGGTGGGTCAAATTTGAACCATAGTTTTGTCTCAAGATGATGCCAATAATTACCCATAGATGTCACTGATGGAAATATCTTCCTTGAGATACAAACACTTAATTATGGATACTGTATAAATTACACTGATTTTTAGGTGCTTGAAAATTCTAAAAATAGACTTGAGCTACATGCCAATTGAATAAACTGGTGTCGATTCATTTTGAGAAGGTCGTAATGCTTTAATTTTGTTGGAATTTGATACCACACTCTTTAAGTGTCGATGCTTGTGTGAAGCGATCGAATAATCAAAGGGATTTTTATCATTGAGCTTGTATTGAGGTATGCGAAACAACAATTGAAGTTATGCCACCAGATAGTTCAATTTAATCTCACGCTTGAACCTAACCTGTGATGGTTAAAGGTGACACTACTAGTACTGTCGTTTGTCAATTAATCAAGAGTTCTAGTTCTATTGCGATTAATTTCCATTTATCGATCATTTCATTATATTGAGTTGCTAATGTAGGGATGTTAAAACCAATGCACAATGTTTAAGGGTACATTGGGTGTATCCTCAAATGAGGAATTGAGAGATGTTTTCACTTAAGAGACTCATGGTTTAAAGTTTTTGGTACATCTTAGTGGGGATAAAATGTACCAAGACACGAAAAGATAGTATTGGTGGGCCGGCATGAAGAGAGATGTGGCAGAGTTTGTGTCTAGATGTAACACTTGTCATATAGTAAATATGGATCATTTGAAGTTATTTGATACGCTTCAACCTTTGCCTATTCCCTAGTGGAAGTGGGATATCATCTTAATGGATTTCATTATGAGGTTACCTTTGACACCCCATCAACATGGTTCTATTTGGGTGATAGTCGAGCACCTTACGAAGGTGGCACACTTCTTACCCATATGTATTGAGTTTTAATTTGAGCAGTTAGCAAGATTATATGACTTAGAGATTGTATGATTATATGGGGTCCCTTCATCAATCATTTCAGACCGGGCCCCTACTTTTGTAGCATGTTTTTGGGAGATCTTCCAAAAGGTAATGGGCACTCAAATTCACCTTACGACGGCATACCGTCCACAGAAGGATTGACCAACGTGGAGATTAAATCAAGTTTTAGAGGACATGTTATGAGGATGTGTGATGGATTTTAAGGGGAGTTGGGAAGTGCACTTACCATTAATTGAATTTGCTTATAATAAGAGATATCAAAAGTCCAAAAAATATGGAATTATAAAAGGCATTATATGGGCAACGTGTCGATCGCCAATTTGTTGGTTGGACCCATGTGAGAGTAGACTATTGTGGGAAGAATTCGTTCAAGAGAAGATCGAGAAGATTAAGTTGATTAGAGAGTGTATTATGACCACCCAGAATAGACAAAAGATCCATTCATATTCAAAGCAAAAACCCATGCAATTTAAGGTAGGAGAGCATGTGTTACTTCTGGTTTCCCTTATGAATGGGGTGATGCACTTCGGGAAGAAATGGAAATTTATTCCACGTTATATTTGGCTCTTTATTATTACTGACAAGGTGGGAAGTGTTGCGTATCATTTATAACTTCTAAACTACCTTAACTTAGTACATAACATGCTTCATATGTCCATGCTACGTAGATTCTTACGTGATACAACTACCTATCAGCATATTAATTTGGGAAAAATCAGGTTAGAGTTGGATGCATCGTACAGTGAGCGTGGGGTGGGTATACTTGATAGGAGAGTTTAGAGGATATCCACTTAGTGTATGTTCAGTGGAACCACCATAATGAGGAGGAGTCCACTTAGGAACACGACGACTTGATGAGACATCAATAGTCACATTAATTTTGAGACAGGTATGTCTTTTTTGTGAATTCCAATGACATAATTACTTTTGTTAAAAGGAAGATTATAATACCCCATATATTTGGTAAATAATTAAAATGAAATATTTACCAGGAAAACTAAATTTCAAAAATGATGTAATTAAAAAGGTAGAATACAATTAATTACGTATTAATTTAATTAATTATGGAAATTGTATTGAAATTTAATTTAGTATGTGTATTCTAATTAGCTGTTATTGTTTAAAAGGTTAAAGTGATAATAGCTTTATTGGTCTCATTATAATGAATTAAATTAATTTAGTTGGACTAAATTAATAAGCTAATTGAGTTGCTTAATTTAAATGTGTTTAAGATGTTAAAGAAGGGTTTTAGAAGTTTAGCCTAGGGGCATTTAAGTCAAATAGAATAAATTGGGGAGAAATTTAGGGTTGCATGGTCGGACTTGAGTTGTCAATAGTATGTTGTAATTAATTCCCTAAAAGATTTTTTTAAAATAAAATAAAATTATGCACACTAGGGGCGCCGCTATAGCGATTAATAGCCATTTTTCTTATGAAATAATATGGTTTTCTCTATTTTGTTAAAAAAACTATTTTCAACCTTCTCATATATAAAACCTCTGTAAAAATCTTTTCCCTCTTTTCATAAAACACCAAAACCCTTTCTAATAAATTAATCAAGTTTTCAAAGCAAGAATTGAGGAATATTTTAGAGCACATTTAAGAGTTCACTAGTTCAATTCTGGGAGCACTGTTTGGAAGAAATATTATATTCCAAGGTTTATTTTTACACTTTTTTAAATTATCATCTATTGAGGCAAGATAAAATCTATTCTTCCCCTTTCATGTATATAAGTATTAATTTATACCTAAACCTTAATAAATTATTGTAAAATATATTACAAATAATTAGGTTGCAAACATTATAATAGTTTAATCTTGATATATGTAAAAGTATGAACTTATCCATATGATAACTCATGTCAATTACTTGTGAACTATCTTAATTTTTATACTGCAATTGCTATTGAAATGAAAACCTTATTTATGATAAGAATTTTATGTAAAATGAAGCAATGGCACGTTTAACTCTTCACCCATGTTTTAATTGTATTACACTCAAATTGAACATGGTGTTAAAACCAAAAGTCATTTTTTATTCACTATGTAATCATGATTAGAATTACACTTTCATATGTCTTCAATTATTTAAACATGATTCATGTGAGGAAAGGAATTAAGATATTGAAATTGAATTACATGAGCATGTTTTAGTAGTGGATATTCTATTAAAATGATTTGGGTTGTTAATACCCTTTTGTTATTAAGAACAATTTGTTTATATGTCTCTAACATGTTGTTCATCCTTTCGTTGAACTAGTATCACTCAAAATGTGTTGAATGCATGGACTTAGTTTTTTCTGAACATAATCTTAAGTAATATTTCCCCTTTGATGATATTGAAATTATATGCGACCAAAATTACAAATTTAAACATATGTAACCACATTGGAATGATAGGAAGGAATATCCTAAAAAGTATTAATAATCTTATTATGCTATTTCTATAGGAAGGGTCATAAACGCATAATTATGATTTAGGCATGTCTCCATACGGAGTCATAGTTTTATGATTATTTGGTTATTATCATGGAAGGGGGTGGAGTTATTGGATTCGTTTTGGTTCATGCCCAATAAAATTGGCGGGCATTTGCACTAGTGACCTTATTAGTTATTTGAGGGCTACTTACAGTTGATTTAGTCACTGCCCAATAAAAATAGTGGATACCCCATTAGTTAGTTGGTGGCTACTCATGGATTAATTCGTGTAATAGTGACCATGTTAGTTAGTTGGGGTATAGTCTCGGTTTTGTTATTTGGTCTATTAGTGGCCCTATTAGTTAGTTGGGAGCTTGCCCCGATTATTTATGGTTATATCATGATGGGTTATTGGTTATGCTAGTGATCTCTTAACTAATGGGAACGAGTTCTTTTTTAAACACTTTAAAATTTTCATACTTAAAGATAAAAACGGTAATGGTGTGGTGGGTTATTGTCTAGTTAATCAAAAGTTGTATACTTTTTTTTATTTATATACATGATTGTCAGCTTTATTATTTTGGTTTTGTAGTTTTTTGTCTTGTGGTGGGCCTTATGGGGTTTTATTCATAAAACCGTGTGTAAATCATTTTATTATTAATTAATAAAGGATTGTTTTATTCGCTTTTAAATGAAAATCAAGTTTGTGAGAATGCTATATATTTGTTTAAATATATTATTTCATTTAATATCGATCAATAGATCTTACTAGGAATTCTATTAATTTGGCTTTGGGCTGATGACTAGGAGATTGGAAGTCCGGTTCTAGTACTATTGAAATATTCACAACCTAGATATGAACTTGACATCCTATCGGAACGATTGCGGCACAATCCTAGTAATTAATCTCAAACTAAGGGAAATCAGTGATGGTTCAGGAAATTATGAGATAGTTCAATAAAGGATTGTGATTGGTACATACCAGGAATGTATTAAACGGGATCACCCATGAGAATGGTTGTCTAGATTATATATTCTTAATCTCATTAGTTATGAGTATTGGGATGTTTATGTAGTTGACACTTTGATTGGCATGGGTTTGATTTAATATATGATTTAAGCAGATGATCCCTGCATATTGGATGACAGCTATGTAAGTTAGTTTGAGATCTTAATTCAAAGGAAATCGTGTTCGGGTATACCTAGGATTGCAATACCCTATTGATTGACTTATAAGTATTTATTTTCATCAATAAACCTGATGAGTGGATAAGTTAGAAGTAGCAAATTAAGTTAAGCCTGAGATGGAAGGAAATTGATTATATTTTGGTTAAAGTCCTTTAACAGCAAATTGACTTGACCAAGCGGGTATCAGAAACTTAATGTGGAGAATCACATTATGTGCCATAATCATCTTTACCAATAAGACCTCGTTATATTTGAGGATTTATGAGATAATTAAATTGGAGCGCAGTCATAATTATTTAGTGAAATTATTCTGATTAAATAAATAAAGGAAATGAATTATGGTAATTGTAATTGGGTATTTTCGAGTATTTATTTGAAGTCAATTTAATTATTTGACTTTGGTCCCTACTATAGTCCATATGTCCAAGTAGTTGGTCCCGAACTCTTTTGAAACCCAATTTATCCTAAGCCCACATTTTCTACTAGTATATAGAGGTGTGGAAGGGGTCTTAGTCATTATTCACTAGATTAGGGTTTATGAGAGGTGAGCGAAAACACTATTCATGTTTTTATGAAGATGGTTAGAGAGAGACCACCATATCTCATGTTTTAACAAAGGTTTCGTCTCAAAAGGTGCCCACCCACCTACCTAACTTTGGAGAGAAACATGCACTAGAAGATATTATCATTCAGAAGTTTTAAGCAAGGTTTTGAAGATTCAAAGTAAGCCATCCCCATCATCAACAATTACTTTTCTCCCCATCGGATTACAAATCGATCTGCAAAGGTATTGTGTTTTAAACCATAGGTTTGTTCTTCAAACCAAGTTTTTGGTTTTACCTATTTCCCATGTTTGATTAATCAAAGATCCATGGATGAAAAATATTATTTTGCGCATATCGACCCCAATAATTGGTATTAAAGCATTTTGTTTTGATTAATCATTCAATAGAAGGGTCCATGTTGTCAAAACATAGAATACTCTAGTTTTGCATGTTGTGGGAATGGTGTATGTTTTGTACTAACATGGTTTAATATATAATCCTTCCATCATGGTCACATACTTAATTTTTGTGTGAATGCATCCTACAATCGTTTATCTATAGTTATTTTTCATCTCTTGATTCGATTTGGTTATAATAATTAAGTTTTATTATTATTTCTATTTCGATGTATTTGGAGGCATTAGATATGGTTGTAATGTTTTATGCACTTAGAAACCTATATTAGGGTTGTTTTTAATATTCGAACAAGTTTCACGATGTTTCATGAAGTTTCATGGAGGTTTTTCATGGCCATGGAGGTTTTGCATGCAAATTCGAGAGGAATAAGGAGACCAGGCCCGATAGGGTCGATCAATCGACCCCTTCGATAGATCGACCCCCCCCCCCCCCCCCACTATCAGCGTAGTTGTTTTCTCTTTTGTGGTGGTTTTTAGTGTTTGTTCACGGTGGTTTTTCCCCAGATGAAAGATCAAGTTCTAGTGATCAAAACCCTTAAGATTTTTTTTTGTTGAAGTCTACTTCAAGTTGGACTCTTTGTCAAAGGAAGTATTCTACAATAAGGACTCTTTTTCTTGAAGAATATTTCTTCAAGAAGAAGTTTATGCCATGATGGAAAGGACATTTATGTGTTTTCATTATTTACAGCATTTAGTTATTTAATTTATGTATCTCATTATTTTATTGCATTGCATAATTCGTGTTGTAGAAGGGTATTTCAAGCTTGCCCACTATGTTTTGGGGGTGAGGGTCCCTCAAGACCCCCCCTAGATTCCAGAAAATATGGGACGCGGAATCCTCAAGGTCCCTCAGCTTCCAGCAAATATGGGATGAAGAACCCTCAAGGTCCCTTAGCTTCCAGAAAATATTGGACGCGGAACCCTCAAGGTTTTCCCCCTTAGCTTCCAGAAAATATGGGACACTGAACCCTCAAGGTCCCTCGGCTTCCAAAAAATATTGGACGCGGAACCCTCAAGGTAAACCCCCTCATCTTACAGAAAATATGACATGCATAACCCTCAAGGTCCCTCAACTTCCAGGAAGTATTGAACTCGGAACCCTCAAGGTCCCGCAGCTTCTAGAAAATATTGGACATGGAACCCTCAAGGTCCCTCAGCCTCCAGAAAATATAGGACACGGAACCCTCGAGGTTCTCCCCCTCATCTTCCAGAAAATATTGAACGCGGAACCCTTAAGGTCCCCGAGCTTCCAAAAAATATTTGATGAGGAACCCTCAAGGTTCTCCCTCTCAGATTCCAGAAAATATTGAATGCGGAACCCTCATGGTCCCCCAGCTTCCATAAAATAGGCCAGGATGAGGAAAGGGGGCTTCCAAGAGCAACCCCTCATCATGAAAGATTTTTCTTTTAAAGAATAAAAATACTAATATTCATTTTCTTGTACATGTAGCCTAGTTGAGCAAGCAGTGCTCAAATAAGCTATTTGGGATGTCTTGGGAGTTTTGGCTTAGTGGTTAAGGAACAAGGTTTGTTGAGTAATTTCAACCACTTATCACTTTAATATTGAGAGAATACTAGTAGAAAGACCCTAGGATCACCCAGCCCTCACAGACCTCTCAGTTAGACACAACCAGGGTGAGCAGCCAAAGGGTTTCTCATAAGAAATGAATAGTTTATAAAATAATTCTAGATAAAAGGGGGTCCTCAAGGCCCACTCAAGTTTTCAAAGATTTTAGAGGAGGTGGTCTTTGAAACCCCCCTCAAGTTCATAAATATTTTAGAGGAGGTGGCCCTCAAGGACAACCCCTCAAACTTACAAAGTTTGTATGACAAGTTACCGTTTTAAAGGATATTTTCCAAATTAGATATTTTGTATCCATTAGGAGACATATTTTCTTTTTAACTTTGGTTTGCACCAAGTGGCACCTGTCAGAGGAGATAGGATGCTTCACACAAGTAAGAACAATTGGTATGTTTCAGACCTTATCCCTTACCAACCCTTTCATTTTTTGCGCCCAAAAGTGCCAACTCGACCCTAGTACCCAAGTATAAATAGACCCCTGGTCAAGGTCAAGCAATATAGAAAAACTCAATATCACCGTTACTCTATCAAAACCACACTAGAACCTTTTAGTATTCTCTCCCTACTCTCTCTCTCTTTAAGTGATGACTTCTTGTTTCTTCACTCCCCACTGACAGCCATCATTCTCAGGAGTTCCTCTTGAGAAAAGTTAATATCCTTGTTGTGAAGTTCATCTTATTATAGGCAGGGAGCTCTAGCTTAAGTTCCATTTTTACCAAAAGGAGAAGGTTTTACCAGAAGTGTGGTGACAATTATATTCAACACAAATAAATGAGAAAAGCGCAATCACTCAAATAGATAAAAAAGATGATGAATGTCAATCACACAACACAGTATGTACGTGGTTCAGCAAGAATGCCTACGTCCATGGTGGTGCAGTCAGTACTATTTCTATATACTCCGGGGAGTGTTTACAGAGAATACAAATCGTGCCTTTTGCCTCAGGCTTAGGGTTTATTATATACATGTTTGTTCTCGGGGAGTGGGGGTGTTGGACTCCCCCACGTCCATCTTCTACTCCTAGAATATCTCTCTATGAGATTTTAGGAGTGGACTAAGTCATAACTGAATTTAGTTGAGATGTGAGGGGCCCAGACTTTGGGTCGTTTCTATTAGGCTACTCGTCTAGGCCTATGATGGAAAATTCGAGTACCCACAATTGCCCCTAAAATTATTGGGCCACAATTTGGGCTCCATAAATTTAAATGATTTGTCATAATGGTTCTTTTGTAAATTGTGTAACTTTTTCCAATATTGGAGTTCTCTACTTGATTTTGGCGACAGCTTGCTTCGTGTCCCATGCATCATGATTGAAAACGTTTAAGAAGTCATTTGGAGTGGCATTTTTATATTGTCGTTTCAAGCTTCTTAACATCTTCTCATATTCTGCAAGCTTTAGCGTTGCGCCCTCTTCTCCAGGTCTTCATTTTCTTTGCTTTCAATCTCCCTCATCATCTGGGCCTGTGATCTTGCGTTTTCTAAGCCAAACTTTCATCTCGTAAGTCCCCTTTGCTCTCTCTGTGTGCTTTCTCTGTTGAGTTTTCTTCGAATTTGTAATTTAGGGTTTACAAATGATGAAGATAGGTAATAGATCAGTGCCTGAGTTTAGGAAGTTTTATAATATCCCAGAATGGGTAAAGATTGAGTGTGTCTCTATCCCTAAGAATGTTAGAGAGATAGAGGGCGCTCATTGGATTCACGTCTTGTTGCTTTCCCAAGGGGGCTTACTTTTCCTCCAAGAAATTTGTTTTTGCATTTCTTTGGTTATTTCAACATCGTCCCCGCACAGTGTTCGCCAAATGTATGGAAAATAGTCAATGGGGTTCATAGAATAAACCAACTCTATATTACCAATTTAGGGCTCGCTGAAATCTATTTTTGCTATTCTTTCTCTCGAACTAGATCTGGCCTTCTTTACCTTAAGGCCAGGAGTCCTGATAGGGTATTGGTAGTAAATCTACCTGATTCCCATAAGGATTACTGGCAAGATGGCTTTCTTGTTAGGAATTGGCAGCTCTCCCCCCATACTGAGGGGGCAAGGTCTGATAGATTCACAGTCCCCTTTTATGGGGAGGAGTATATAGGTAATATTCGCTCTGCTTATTGATCTTCCTATTTATGTTTGATTTTTCTGATACTTTCCTGTTTTCTTTTCAACAAGGACAAAGAACTTGGAACCTTCCCTTAGCCAGGTTCGAGCTACCGAGCTGATTAAAGCTTGGAATATCAGGGAGTCTTTGGCTAACGGTGAACATCCCCGATCAACTACTTTTCTTCTGAAGTATAAGAACATCAGGTCCAGTTTCATTACAAGGCCTGTGGACAGCATTCTTAACTTAAATATTACTGAAGAAGTTGCTGACCCCATCCAGTTGGACGAGGAAGAGAGCAGCTCTGAAAGTGATATCAGAGGAGGTGTAGAAGGTGCTTCCAGTGAGGCAACCTCTAGTGGTGAAGAATCTTCCAGCTAGGATGAGGTCTCTGAGGATCAGGAGTCTTCAAGTACATCTAGCAGTTCTAGCGGGGAAATGGCTCCCCCCAGGAAGGTGATTATGATGATGAGGATAATGTGCTTCTAGCTCAGCGATCGAAGAAGAAAAAGTCTGGCAGTGGGGCTATTACCACTGGTTCTCAGTCTGCTGCTTATGAGAAGGAGAAGAAAAGGAAGGAGGTGGAGCTGTTGAGAGAGAATAAGAGAAAGAGATAGGAAGAGGGGAAAAAGGTGGAGGAGAGGAGGAAAGCTGAGAAGGAGAAGAAGGATAGGGAAGAGGAGATAAGGAAAGAGGATTCAAGGACGAAGGCTGGGCATGCTCTGGTGCCCGTGTCCGCTCTGCTAGAGGGGGCATCTGTTGCCCTCTCTCCTTAATTGGCACTTGCATTGCTCGAGAGAGCAATTTTACCTGCTAATCGTCAGAAGGCGATGGGGGCTGATCAGCTAGCTCTGGAGGCGATCCAGAGGCTAGCTTTAGTAAGTCTTCTTCTTTCCTTTATGCTCACAATTTAATGTTTTTTCATTGTTGCAACCTCCTGCTCAATGTTCCTTTTCCTTGCAGTTTGTGACTGACTTCGTCGTCCTGTACTGTACTCGCGATGAGCTGGCAAGGACGAAGGTTAATTTAAAAAGACACAATTTTGAGGTGTGTGGGAGGAATGCTGAGCTGGAGGCCAGCTTGAAGGCTGCCAATGAGGCCCATAAGTCCTCCGATCTCGCACTTGTTGAAGCCAATAGAGCGAAGGAGGCATCAATGAAGGAGCTGAGGCAGTCCTATGACCTGGTCTGTACGAGCAAGCTGGCAGTGATAGATGAAAATAAAGTGCTAGTAGAGAAGGTTCAGAAGGAGGAGTCTGAGGCAGCTGTCCTGAAGGAGATATCCTATAATGATGGTTGGGCCACGGCGTATGAAGATGCTAATGTTCAGATTAGCTACATCAGCCGGCTGAAGTTCAAGAAGGGCTGGAATAAGGCTCTTCTAGCTGCTGGGGTGGATACTGATTCACCCTTGTTTGATGATCATGATCCTGGCCCAAAGCCTATTATGTATGATGTGCCTGCTCCGACCGCTGAAGGCGTAGTCCCTGCTTCTCAGATTGCCCCTATCGATGCTCCTCCTGCTCAGGGGACAGCAATTGCCCCATCTGAGGGAGGTGTTGTCAGTGCTATCGACAAAGGAAAGCAGTCGTCTACCTCTAAACAGATTAAGGTCACCCGTTAGCCTGCTCTTAGGACTTTATTTGTATTTTTAATTTATTTATAATGTTCCTTTCTGATTCCCAATGTATTTTGATCCTTCGTGTTTGAATGAAAAGAGTTTTTCCTTTAGCGTACTGATTCATTTTATTCTTTACTGCTCTTTATGGCTTGTAGTTGATAGATGTAGATGAGTATATACCTACCACCTCTCAACTGGGAAGGATCCTTGGTCCTAATGCGAGCATTCAAGTTCATCAAGACTTTGCTAGGATTTGCAGGTCTCTTAGGTTGAGAAATAAGAGCTTTAAGGACCAGTCCGAGCTCGTTGCCAAACTGAAGGATAGACTTCAGGAGATGGAAGAAGTTGTCTCCTCTGTCCAAGAGGAAGTAAATACAATGAGAGCTAGACTCCTTGATGCCACTGAGATTAACCAAGTCGGAGAAGTTCAGCAGTAGGAAAATGAGACTCTTAGGAGGGAGGTGTCGCGGTTTAGGGAGCATACACCGAACATCGCACCTCATGTTTTATGAGGTTCCTCCTCGTCGGTTGTTCCATGAGCTGGAGCATGATCGAGTGGTTATCCTCCAGTCTTACGAGGTTTCAACTCATCGGCTGCTCCGCAAGCTGGACCAGATGTAGGGGGTACAGCTAGGCAGATGGACGAGCTTCAAGAAGATGTCCGTCGAGTATACGTGATTGTTGTTGGGATTCAAAGGGATGTGACATGGCTAAGGCATCTATTCAATAAAGGGCCTCAGCGAGTGTGGGCGGATGGATACGACCAAGGTTGGGCAGATGCTCCGATGAGGCTGGCAAAGTTCGAAGATCTCGCCTTTATTAGGGGATGGTTGATTGCCCTCAGGGAGCTGCAAGTCCCTAGGAACTCTGTACTCTGGTACTATCATGAGATCTCTCCTTCTACTTTGAGGCCCAATTCTTTCAGGAGGGACGACTAATGGATCCCTATCGATGCCATCCCCAGGCAGTTGTTAGAGTCAGTTGCGAATGAGGTCGAGGAGGAATTTGCTCATCACCCGGACGATGGGCGAAGAGCACAAGTGGTTGACTATCTTGTTCAAAGGCCTCAGCCTCATTAAGATTTTACCAGATGTAACTCTTTGTATATATGTAATGAATTAATGTAATATTGATGCTTTGGGCGATCTCGCCGACTAAACACGGGTTGTACATTCTCATTGTAAATGTGATGAAGTAACATAGTATCTATGTTTTGGGCGATCTCATCGACTAAACATGTGTTTTATATTTTTTACATCATCTATTTCTCACTTAATTATCTTGGGCGCCTTGTTGGCGACTAGATTGGTAGGGTTGCATTGTTGAGTAAGTGTCCTCCCAGTCCAGTATGCTTATAAGATACCATTCTGCCTCACTTTACCTTTTAGGTCGTGTCGTCACACTCCCTTAGGCCTAAGTGTGGCAATGGCAAGGACACACCTGGCGTTGGATGTTCTATCCGAGCAGGTTTTTTAAACCAAACATAGTTTGGTAACCAATTTGTTTTTGGCCTAATTGCCTAAGGGTCCCCTATAGGGCTTCAAATATTGCCAGGGGAAATGCTAAGAGGTTGTTCGTGTTTCATAATGAAGACCTGAGGAGGGTGATTCCTTGCTTCTGCATACTTAGTAATATGCTTGTCACTTGGAAAAGGTGTGCAAGCTATAAAGTTCATAATACAAAATTAACACTTCATAATATCACTGCCAAACAACCTTTTATTAATCACAAGAAATAAAAATTGAGTTGCCGAAAAATGTGCCAATTGCAAAAATGTGATAAAAGAGGAGCTAAAAAATTAGAAGTAGAATTTCTTCAGATTGGTTGCGTTCCAAGATCGGGGTATCTCGCTGCCCTCCAGCGTTTCTAAGTGATAGGCTCCTTGTAGGTCGTCCCTTGTTACCTTGAATGGTCCCTCCCAATTTGGACCCAGCTTACCATCTGATGGTCTTACTGTGCTGCCAAGGACCTTCCTTAGGACGTAGTCTCCAACCTGGAATGTCCTTGGATTGACCTTCTGGTTATAGTATTTTGTGAGTTGTTACTGATAGCTCGCCAGCTTTACTAGGGCTAGCTCTCTACGTTCGTCATCTAGGTCAAGTTCAGCGAGTAATGCTGCATCGTTCTGGCCATGGTCGACAAGGGTGGTTCTCATTATTGGTAGACCAGCTTCCAAGGGGATGATTGCTTCCATTCTATACGTTAGTGAGAATGGGGTTTCCCCAGTTGATCGCCGTGGGGTAGTGCGGTAAGCCCACAAAATATGTGGCAGCTCACTCACCCATGCACCTTTGGCTCACTCTAGTCATTTCTTTAGCCCATCGATCACTGTTTTGTTAGAATCCTCGGCTTGACCGTTGCTCTGGGGGTAGGCCACCGAGCTAAAATAGTGCCTGATCCCGTGTTCTTTGCAGAAGTTTTGGAAATGGCCGCTTTCGAACTGTGTTCCGTTGTCAGTGATGATGGTTCTGGGGATTCCGAAATGGGTAATTATGTTTCTCCATATGAATCTGATCATATCTGCATCTCTGATGTTCTCCAGTGGCTCTGCCTCGATCCATTTGGTGAAGTAATCTGTTGCAACCAACAGATACTTATGATTACCAGCAACGTTAGGGAGAGGGCCCACGATGTCCATTCCCCACTGAGCGAAGGGCCGTGGGCTGGTTAGTGATTTTAGATCGCTGGTAGGTTGGTGGACCATAGGAGCATGTAGTTGACATTTCTCGCATTTACGAGCATACACTGCCGAATCTCTTTCCATATGTGGCCACCAGTATCCTTCCTTCATTGCCTGAAAATCCAGTGACGTCCCTCCAATATGGCTTCCACATATTCCTTCATAAAGCTCGTATAGGACTTTCTCGATGTCCTTTGGGTGGACACATTGAAGGTAAGGGCCGGTGAATGATCTTTTGTATAGTTTTCCCTCAGGAGATAAGTGAAAGCTAGCAGATTTGACTCTTATCTAATGAGCGGACTTTTTGTCATTTGGAAGTGAACCATCTTTCAAGTAGTCCCTCAAAGGGTCCATCTAGCTGGGTGTTGATTCAATCTGGAGCATATGTTCCATATTTGGCAGATCGTCGCTTTGGTTGATGCTTGGACCGGCGAGGAAGTCAATGGGGATCATCCTCTTTAAGTTGGAATCAATTGTAGAACTTAGGGCTTCTAGGGCATCGACGTGGTTGTTCTGTCCTCAAGGAAACTGTTGGACACTGACTTCCTCGAAGTTGGTCATTAGCTTCTTCACTAAGGCGAGGTAGGCTGCCATCCTTTGATCTCTTGTGTTAAAGTCCCCACTTATCTGGTTGGAGACCAATTGTGAGTCGCCGAACACCTGCAGCTATTTTGCCCCCAGCGCCCGTGCCTTCTGCAGGCCGACTCTCAAAGCTTTGTATTCCGCCTCGTTGTTGGAGGCTTTAAATCCTATCCTGATTCCTTGCTCGAGGATTATGTTTTCTTGAGTAACGATCACAATACCTACTCTCGCCCCCTTTGAGTTGGAGGCTCCATCGACAAATAGTTTCCAGACTCCTACTTGTGGGTGATCTTCCATTTGCTTTGTGGGTTGAGGCTGGTCGCCTGTGAATTCTGCGATGAAATCGGTGAGGACCTGTCCTTTGATTGCGTTCTTGGGTTGAAATTAGATATCAAATCTTCCGAGTTTGACTGACCACTTGGACAGTCTGCTAGATAGATCCTCTTTCTGCATGACTGCTTTAAGGGGGTGTGATGTAAGGACGATGATAGTGTGAGCTTCAAAGTAGTGCTTTAGCTTCCTCGAAGCTATTACTAGTGCAAAGGCGAGCTTTTCCAGTGGTAGGTACCGCTGCTCGGTGTCCAATAAGGTTTTTCTAGCATAGTATACTGGATGTTGGATTCCTGCTTCCTCGCACACCAATACAGAACTAACGGCGTGGCTGGAGATGATGAGGTATAAGTAGAGGGAATCATCTTCTTGAGGTATGATGAGCAAATGTGGCTTGCTAAGATAGGCCTTGAGCTCCTCCAATGCTTTTGAGCAATCTTGATTCCACACTACTATTTTGTTTCCTTTCAAGAGATGGAAGAATGTCTTGCACTTCTTAGAGGAATTTGAAATGAAATGGTTCAAAGAGGCGAGCATGTCTGTGAGCTTCTGCACGTCCCATATCGCTTGAGGTGGTTGTACCCTGTTGATCGCATCGATTTGGTCCGGGTTGGCCTCAATACCTCTCTTGCTAACCAAATATTCAAGGAATTTTCCTGACTGGACACCGAAACAACACTTGCTCCCGTTGAGTTTCATTCGATATTTCCTGAGGATCTCGAAGGTATTTGATAGGTCTGAGAGATGGTCCTCTTTGCGCTTACTTTTGATGAGCATATCGTCGATGTAGACCTCCATGGTATCTCCCATTTGATCTTTGAACATCTTGGTGGCTATCCTCTGGTAAGTTTCTCCTGCATTCTTGAGCCTAAAGGGCATAACTCTATAGCAGTATAATCCGACAGTAGTGATGAACGTTGTCTTGTCTTGATCTGGTGCATACAAAGGGATCTGATGATACCCCGAATATGCATCCAGTAAACTCATTCTCTCGTGAGCTGTTGTGGCGTCCACCAATTGGTCAATCTTTGGGAGAGGGAAACTGTCCTTTGGGCATGCCCTATTAAGGTCAGTGAAGTCAATGCAGACTCTCCATTTCCCATTTCTCTTTGGAACTACTACTAGGTTGGATAGCCATTTAGGGAATTAAAATTCCCGTATGGATCCTGCATTCAGCAGCTTTTCAACTTCTTTCTCCACGACCTTAGCCTTCTCGAGCGCGGTTCGCCGTGCTTTCTGCGCGATAGTCCTGAAAGTGGGGTCGACGTGTAACCTATGGCAAACCACACTAGGATCAATGCCAGGCAGCTCGTAAGGTTCCCATGCGAAAGCGTCTAGGTTGCTTCTCAGTAGCACTATCAATTCTTTCTTCACTTGATCTGTAAGAGAAGTCCCGATCAAGAAACTCCTATATTTCTTGCTCCCATCGGATGTTATCTCCTCTAGGTTCTCTACGACCCGCTCAGAGGGGAGGAGCCTGGTCTCCTCCACTCTGGGCCTTCCATATCTCAATTATTATTTTGAAGGTATCAGACCTTCCTATTCCTCGACCTTCTCTTTTGCCTTCTCGACATTCTTCTCTGGTTTCAGGCGGATGGCTGCTATGAAGCACCTTCTTGCCATCTCCTGATCTCCGTGAATCTCCATCACTCCCCGCTCGGTTACGTACTTGAGTTTCTGATGGTAGGTTGAAGGGACTGCCTTCATTGCATGTAGCCACCCCCTGTCGAGGATAGCTTGGTATGGCGAGTCGATGTCGGCCACCAAAAACTTGATCATCTTGGAGACACTTCCTGCCCTTACCGGCAACACGATCTTTCCCAATGGAATAGTCACTTTTCTAGCGACGCCAACTAAAGGGACAATGGATTCCTTCAAGTCAGCAATGCTTAACTTCAATTTCCTGAACAGGTCGAGATACATTACCTCGGATGAGCTTCCCTGGTTGACGAGTAGCTTGTCAGCATCGTAGTTATCTATCCTGAGCATAATGATCAAGGCATCATAATGTGGGGTTATTACTCCCACCAGATCTTTATCTATGAACATGATATGTTTGCTATAGTCGACGTCATCTGTTCATCGACGCTTTCCTGATTGTGTCTTTACTGGATCAATCTGAAAAGCTTGCATTACTGCTGTAAGCTTTTTTACCTCCATCTGAGCTGAATTCCCTTGAATCTGCTTCATATCAGATGCCCCATGAATTACTATGAATTCATGGCCATCATCGTCCTCGAGTACATTGTCAGGTCTTGTCTCTCCACTGACAGTAACTTTCTATGCCTTCTTCTCCACAAACTCGTTCAGGTGCCCAGACTGGGTCAGTTCTTCGAGGTGAGACTTAAGAACTTTGCAGTGCTCAGTCTTATGTCCTCCCTCTTTATGAAAAGTGCACCTCAGCGCATTATTTCTCTTTGAGGGATCTCCTCCCATCTTTCTGGACCACTTAACAAATGGCTCGTCTTTGATCTTTGCCAGGATCTTGTAGATTGGTTCTTTGAAGACAGTGTTCACTCCCTGAAATGCTTTCGAAACATCGTTCTTGCCTCCATTCTTGGAGCCATTCTTGCCCCCATTCTTGCCTCTTTTCTTCTGGTTCTCATCTTTGTCGTTGCCCTTGGTAGTGAGCTTAGTCCGACCATTCTCCCTTGTATTAAGGCGTGTCACATCCTCTAATTTGGCATACTTCTCGATGCGAGCCATCAGGTCATCAATGGTTGTGGCCTCCTTCTTTGTCAGGGATTGGTGCAGAAGGCAAGAGTTTGGTAGGAAGATCTTGAAATAGGCCACTGCTACTTGCTCCGAGCAGTCCTCGACCTCATTGAACAATTCCCAGTACCGCTTTGTGTAGTCCCTTGGAGGCTCTCCTGTGTCGTCTTCTTCATTATTAGCAAAGCATCCATCCTCTTAGGATAGGAGCTGTTGGTGATGAAGCGAGTCGTGAAGATCTCGGCAAGGGACTCAAAGCTCCTAATGGACCTGTGAGGGAGCCGCTCAAACCACTTCTGGCCCACATCGTGCAGGCTCGAGGGGAAAATCCGACACATTAGTGCATCCCGGTGGTTCCAGAGAGTCATGGCTTGTCGGTACTGCATAACGTGATCGATAGGGTCAGTCTTTCCATCGTAGATCTTAAATCTCATAATTACGAACTGGTTGGGGGCTTCTTCTTCTTCTATCTCTCTTGAGAAAGGGGATTTCATCCGGGTCTTGAAAGTTGGGCGAGCAAGATCTCTAGTTGATCTATCAACCCGATGTCCTGGGTACTGGTCCATTTCTCTTCGGATCAAATTTTATATATCCTCATCACCTCGAGCTGGGCTCCTATAACGGAGAGTTGGCCGCTATTGCTCGAGCGAGTCATTGTTTGACTCGTGCTTCTCACTCTTTTGGGATCCACGTCTAGGGCTCCTTCCTCGGCTACGAGACTTGCTCGCCTGAGGGCTAGGAGTGCGGTATGGACGTCGCCTAGTGATGCGATGGAGTTCTTTTTTCCTTTTTTTCTATTTTCCTCTTGAGGCGAGCATTCTCAGCCTCTTGTTTGCGAGCGAACTCTTTTTTCTCTTGGAGCCTTTCCTCGTAGGCATCAATTAATCTTGAGATTTGTGTGGACCTCGCTGGTCCCTGGATCTCCTCTGAGGCTGGTCGCTTAGGATGAGCCCTTTGATCCGGATGTTGAACTTCAGATCTGATCCTGCGGGGGTAAGGCTGCTCTTGGATATCCCCTGCCTGAGGGGCATTACTCCTGTGACAAGACATTTCAAATTCTTTATTGGTGAGGGTTTTCTTAAAGAAGACAAATGCTTCCCACAGACGGCGCCAATTGTGGTGACAATTATATTCAACACAAATAAATGAGAAAAGCGCAATCACTCAAACAGATAAAAAATATGATGAATATCAATCACACAACACAGTATGTACGTGGTTCAGCAAGAATGCCTATATCCACGGTGGTGCAGTCAGTACTATTTCTATATACTCTGGGGAGTGTTTACAGAGAATACAAATCCTTCCTTTTTCCCCAGGCTTAGGGTTTATTATATACATGTTTGTTCTCGGGGAGTGGGGGTGTTGGACTCCCCTACGTCCATCTTCTACTCCTAGAATATCTCTCTACGAGATTTTAGGAGTGGACTAAGTCATAACTGAATTTAGTTGAGATGCGAGGGGCCCAGACTTTGGGCCGTTTCTATTAGTTTACTCGTCTGGGCCTATGATGGAAAATCCGGGTACCCACAAGATGCTGCTATAGAATTTCTTGAGAACCTTGAAGGTAGAGTCCATTGGAGTGGGTCATACCTCACCCACCATACCCCAGTCGCAATACCCTCTTACATTTGGTGACTCTTCTGGAGAGGTATTCTTGATTTAATGGACAAAGAAGGTTTCAACATTTCAAATATCTAGTTTTTGAAGACATTCCATCTGTTAATGGAACTCAAATTGACCAGACCACCCAGGAGGATGTGGTGGTGATCGGAGCTAAGACACTCGCTCCTCCGGGAGGGAAGACCAACTCACCGGAAGCATCTCCGATGGTAGGTATGAGCCTTATGAGCATGTTTTTTGAGTTTTTGAAACAAAACAACGTAGACTTGGAAAGTTTAGGTCAAGATTTCATAACACCAGCAGCAGCACCCTCTGGAGGGGCAACCACTGCAGCGGTAATTCCGATAGAGGTAGCTCCGTCGTGGAAGGCGATGCTGAAAGAAGTTGTGACACCATCAAGTTCACCAGGAGAAAAAGGTATGAGTTTGGAGGAGTCACCCTCCAAAGTTATTACTATGGAGGAAGTAAGGAAGCTGCTATCATCCACTCAAAGGGAGAGTCCTCATTTATATGAGGAGCTGCAGGACCCCTACCCATAAGAGGTGAACAAGAGGCCATACCTAGAGGGGTATATTCCACCAAAGTTTATCAAGTTCAGTGGAAAAAGAGGAAATCCAAGAGATCACGTGAAGAGGTTTGTTAAGTACCTTAGACTGCATGCAAATGATAAAAATATGAGGTTAAGGGAGTTCTCTAAGATGATCACTGGGAAGTCCTACACGTGGTATTCCTAATTGGCGCCCAACAGTATCCCTACATAGGAAGAGATACACCAGAAGTTCCTCCAAAAGTTATTTATAGCTGAGGATGAATTCACACTGAGACACCTGGCGCAAGAGGTTCAGAAGCCTGGTGAGGAGTTAACGTAGTATATCAAACGTTTCCATGAGAAGGCATTGGATGTCCATGAGGATGTAGCAGAGGCAAGGATGTTATAAATATGTGTCAAGGGACTCGTGGAGGAATACAAGTTGCATTTGATCAATGAAACTAGAGATGGAAATTTTAGAGAGTTCACAAAGGCTTCTAGAAATGTAGCCATGATAATCAATCCAAGGAACTAGAGTTGGAGGACACAAGTTCCACTAACTTCTAGGAGGTTTCGAGTCTCGAGGAGGCAAACAGTCAACTATGTGGATGGAAATCCCAAAGGCAAGAATGGGGGCTCTGTATCCAAGAACAGCAGCCCAGGTAATAAGAGACAGTTTAGGGAAGATGCTCCACCACCGCTACCTTGCAGTGTAGTGGAAGTTATGGATTATTATCATACCTTGGTATGGGAGGGGGTGGCAGGATTCCCTCACTTGAATGGAGAAATCTCAACAGCAGTAGATAAAACTAACCCTATATATTGTGAGTTACACCAGCAAGTGAAATACTCCACCAAGGATTATTACTACTTGAGGAGGATCATTGGTGAGCAGGCTGCCAATGGTACCTTATAGATTCCTCTTGTGGATGTCAATGAAAATCCACTTCCAGCACATCACTTTGGCACTGCCAATATGGTAGTGGCATATAAGAAAGAAGAAACTCCAGAGTTGATGAAGTGGGAGAGTGATGATCAAATATGTGAAGAGTTCGAAAGGTTGTCACTGAGCAGCAAATAGAGAATTGAGCTAGAAAGGAAGCGAGAGGAGTGGTTCTTCACTCCAGACCAAGAATAAGATGGAAGTGAATAAATTGGGTAAGTAAACCTCCCATAGGGCGAAGTGGATGTCATCCTCTCTCTGGAAGAAGGGGGGAAATCTGAGGCAGAATATGTTTATAATGCCCAAACATATGAGGAAGACCTAGATTCTGAATGTGAGGCCATAATGAGGAGTCCCAAGTTTAAGTGGTTCTTCAACCAAATAGGAGTGAAGTATAACACCAAATTAGTCATCACAAGGAAAGTTTTAAAAGCTATGTAGCAACGCGAAGACCCCTCATTGAATTGGCAGTGGCCGATTGGGAGGTTGATCAAGAGGTATACTTCTGAAGTGATATTCTCTGAGGTAGACAGACAGGTGCCTTACTTCCACAACCGCCAATTGTATGTCATAACTATGATAAGTGGAGTATTATTCCCCAGAGCATTAATGGATAGAGGAGCATCCATTAACATTATGCCAATCAGTACGTTATGTAAGATGGGGATCGATGAGGAGAAGATAGTGCAAGTTCCACTAGTGATATAGAGAGTCCCACATCATTGAACATGTTGAGGAACCAAAAGAGGCTCTAGAGTGCATGCAAAATGGACCTAGGGAGCAACTACAAGAACTAGAGGAAATGAACTTGGGAGTAGAAGGGGGTGAGAGAGTAGGCCCATTCCAATCATTAACCTGCTCAAAGAGTTCACCAATATGTTTGCTTGGAAGTATATGGAGATGCCTGGGATTGACCCAGAAGTGATCTCCCATAAACTCAATGTCCTTCCTAATGCTCTCCCAGTTAGGCAAGTGACTCGTACGTATAAGGGTGAACTAGACCTTAAAATTAAAGCAGAAGTTATCAGCAGTAGGGTTCATTAAACCCATATAGCACCCCGTGTGTCTCTCCACCATTGTGTTGATGGCCAAGAAAGATAAAAGTCAAATCCAAATTTGTGTGGATTTTTGTGACTTAAATCCGGCATGTCCTAAAGATGAGTTTCCCCTGCCAAGCATAGACAGTCTAGTGGATGTTATCGTAGGACATGAAATGTACGGTTTCATGGATGGATATGTGGTCTATAATCAGATCAAGATGAACCCTATGGATGCAAAGAAGACTGCCTTTCGCATGCCTTTGGGAAATTTCCATTACACATTCATGCCATTTGGGCTGAAGAATGTTGGGGCCACCTATAAGTGGACTAGGATGGCCATCTTCCACTATTTGTTTCATGACATATTAGAATTCTATGTGGATGATCTGGTGGTGAATTTCAAGAAAGAAAGAAAACACATCCCAGGACTTCGACGGGTGTTCGAAAGGTGCCGCTAATATAAGATGAGAATGAACCCTTGAAAGTGTGCCTTTAATGTCACTGCAGTACAGTTCTTAGGGCTTGTTGTGAATAAGCAGGGGTGAAAGTTGATGTAGAGAAGAAAAAATCCATAGTGATGATGCCACCCACGAAGAGTCAGAGGAAACTCAAGAGATTCTTAGGAAAGGTATTCTACCTAAGGAGCTAGAGGTTACTCACCTATTTACACCCATACTGAAGGAAAAGGCCAAGTGGAACTGGGGGGAAGAACAAAAGAAAGCCTTTGAGAAGATCGAAGAAATTTTACCCTCTCCATCCACAATGATCCCGCTGGAGGCTGGGGCACCACTACTGCTCTACCTCACTTTAACAGAAAGGTATATAGGAGCATTGTTAGCTCAAAAGAAGGAAGGAGTAGATAAGTTGATGTATTAATTATTAAGGGTGATCTCAGGTACAAAATTAAGATATACCAATGTGGAGAGACTCTCCCTTGCCTTAGTCTTCGTGGCTCAGAAGTTGAGACACTGCCAGTTGGCCTTTACAATCCATAGAGTCACAAAGTGTCACCCTATCAAGTATCTCTTAGCACGGACGATCCTGGTAGGGAGAGCAGCAAGGTGGTTCTTAATTTTATCAGAGTATGATCTGAAATGCATAGTGTCTAAAGATATTAAGCGTCAAGCAGTAGCTGATTTGTTGGCACACTTCTCGAGTCAAAACTTTGAGCCTCTCAATGAAGAGCTGCCTGGGGAGAATTTCTAGGCATGCCTAGCGGAAGATATTGAATAGTGGAAGATGGAGTTTGATGGCTCTTGTGTACAAGGAATAGGGGATGGAGGTATTATTCTCTCAAGTAGTATGGAGAAGGTCACCCTCTCTTTCAAGTTAGACTTTAAATGATCCAACAATGAGGCTGAGTATAAGACCCTAATTCTAAGGATGTTGGAGGCATTGCGAAGAGGCATCAGAGTATTGTGCATACGAGGGGACTCCAATCTCGTAGTATAATGGGTTAATGGTAAGTTTTCCCTCAAACATGATAACTTGGCACACTACAGATACATCACCCAAAAAGTTGCTGGGACAGTTCTTGAAAGTGACTGTTAAGAGGAATGCCCAAATAATGAACAGGCATCTGGATGTGATGTCCATGATAGCATAGAAGTCGAACATGGATGAACTAGAGGCCACCATCATAGTGCGGCGGAGAACGTTGCCTACCACGGTGAGATCCCTGTTCCTAAGTGATGAGCTGGAAGATTGAGGATACTTGGTAGTGAAGCAACTTAAAACAAGAGAAAGATCGTTGAAGCTGTTAAAATTTGCTAACTACCACCTATTATAGGGGACACTTTACTTCAAGAGCCCCAGGGGGTTCTTGGCAAGGTGTGTCGGAGAAAAGGAAGCTATAGAGAGGTTGGTGGAAATTCATGAAAAGCATTATGGGGATACCGATATCCCTCTTTACTGTCGATTGTAGCGAGGGGGGGGGGGCTACTACTAGCCCACCATGAGCGCGGAGGCCGCTCGTCTACAGCAGGGCTATTTAAAGTGAAACCCAATTTGACCAGCCAGCAGAGGCCGACTTTGTGGAAGCCTTTAAAGATTGGAAGTAACCATACATAGCCTACTTGAAAGATGGCGAGTTTTTAATAAATAGAGCAGATGAGATCCACCTTCGAAAAAGAGTGGCCCGCTTATATCTGGTAGTAGGGGAGCTCTACAAGAAGGGTTACAATGAGAAAGAATTGAAATGTATAGCCAAAGAAGATATGGAGAGAGTGCTTAAGGAAGCTAATGAGCCTTCCCACATGGGAGGTGCCAAGCTATATGATCAACATATGATGCTTAGGTACTACTGGTCGACCATGGAGGGTGACTCTATTAGTTATGTGAAGAAATGCAGAGATTTCCAAGTGCATGATAACATGGTTCATGCCCCTCTGTTATCCTACAAAGCCTAGAAGCTCCCTATCTTTTCCACACATGGGCATTCGATCTAGTTGCAAATATCAGCCCAGCCTCTCATGGCAAACCTTTCATCATTGTAGCTATGAAATTGTATACCAAGTGGGTAGAAGCCAATCATCAATCCTCTTAGGAGGGTGACTACCCAAGTGGTAACCTAGTTTATCAGTGAATATATCATATGCAAGTTCGGCATGATCAAGATGATTCACACCGATAATGGGAAATAGTTCTTCTGCAAGGAGATGGCACTTCTCACGAACAAGTATAAGATCATGCACAAAAGCTCCACCATATCCTACCCTAAAGTAAATGGTTAAGAGAAGGCCACCAACAAAACCTTGATCAATATCCTAAAGAAGATGCTGGAAAACATGTCAGGGGAGTGGGATGAGAAGTTACTCATGGTGTTATGAGCCTACCGTACTTCGAAGAGAAAGTAGATCGAGTTTACTCCATTCTCACTTGTGTACGGGACCAAAGTTGTCCTACTGGTGGAACTGGAGGTACCCTCGGCCAGGGTCGCTCTAAGAAATGGACTCATCCCTGACCCACGACACGTGTAGCTGGAGGTAATGGATGAGCATATGGATAAAGCAAGGGAGAACTTTAAAGTCTACATCCAACAGTTATCCAGAGCTTATTAAAACCTAGTCAAGCCCAGAGAGTTTCAAATGGGATATTTGGTCCTCCGAGCATCTACTCATCGCCTCCGCAGCATGTCAGTGTTAAAATTCAAACCCAATTGGGAAGGCCCCTTTGTGGTAAGAGTGGTGGGGAAGTCAGGATATTGTTAAATTTCGGAGCCAGAAAGTGACTGTCTCCAATCCATTAATTGTAAATGGCTAAAGAGGTACTATGCCTAGTTCCTGTTAAATTTCATTTTTGCAATAGAACCTGAGTCATTTTCTCTCATGCCAAAAAATTATTTTTTTTGTAAAAAAAATGATAGAGAAATACCACCTTGTAAATAGTACACAATAAAAAAAAATGAATAGCAATACTTTTGATCATTTTGATGTCTATTTTGGTTACCTACCTACTATATGAGGTAGACCCAACATAATGTTTCTTTTCAGAAATGCTCTCTACTAGGCTAGAAGAGGGTGAATGAAAAAGAATAAGAACTTTGCTCATTACACTTTGGGGGGTACATCCATCCTAAGAGAAAGTATATTAAGCAAAGTCCTTCCAGATATAGCAGATAAGTAGTTTTTATTTTGTCAACAGACCAGTAGGAAGACATCCTCCAGATTATATATATATATTAAGTTATAGCCTAGAGAACAAGTTTTAACCTATGTTCTCAAAGAAATGCTTTACTTGACCGGTGCAATAGAAATGTAGAGAGGGAGGCCAACCCCCCTCTCTAATATCTTTGAGACCATAAAATCTCTTAAGAGAAATGTAGAGCAAGGACCCCGTAGTCCAGGGGTTGTCTTAATTCACAAAATAAAAGAGACAATCATATACCATTTACTTGTTTTATTGGTAAAGATTCTTCTTAAAAAGGAAGAAGAAGGGGTCATTCCCTCCCTCTAAGCTATTTTTTATAATAATATAAAAGAGCACCCCCACAAACATCGGGGGCAGCTCAAGAATTAGTAACTCACCCATATTGCATGCAAATACCCCGCAGTCATATGGGGTTGCGCTAACAAAAAAATGTGTGTATGTATATGAATTTCTCAGATCAATGCAAGTACCCCACAACATAAGGGGCAGCCTACATTGACCAAACATTCGTAGAAAATTAAAGCATTTCTCAGTAAATCTATGCCAAAAGTATAGATGGAGGAAAAAAAAGAAAAGTGCCAAAGAAACAGAACAACATTTTCTAATTCATAAATAACCAGTTTCTATACATGATAAACAAAAGTAGTACAAGGAAAGAAATAGCATATCCACTAGAAATAACGAAAAGCAAGTCATTGCGAGCAAGGGCCCCAGCATATGATGAACTAAAAACTCGCACGAACTCCTCCTCTAGCCAGGTTAACTTGGCCTCATCCTCCTAGTCACCAAACTCAAGTCTGTCAAGTCGGGATGGAAGCAATGTAATCTAGGACTGATGTGATGCAATTTGGCCCCGAATCTTGGTAGCCTCCACCTGTCACTGATCGACCCTAGTCTGTGTGGACGTGTGATGTCTCACCATCTTTCGAAAAGGAGTGCTCAAAAAATGATGCAGTCTAGCGTCGATCCAACCTAGATAAAAATAATAGAACTGCTGCAAGTTGCGAAGAGCCTCCAAGAACAACAAAGCGGAAGCACTAGTCAACTCAATAGGAGAAGTAGTTAAGAAATCATGAAGGTGACTATCAAGGGCCTTCCGATTGGACACCGTAAGGATATCAATATAAAGCACACTCTGAAAAGGGAATGTCTCAGGATGATGCTTCAAAATCAAATCTAAAATTCGGCGCTCGTGTGTCCTAAAGCACCCTAGCCTCTCCTCACGCCACAATCTGCTCATAAAAATCGTAGGAGCCTCCGCCTCAACATCACTCTCTAAATGAAAAGACTCTATCTTAGAAGGAAGAAAATAGAACTCCCTGCCAGAATCAGCATCACCAGCCATAGGAATGGCCTCAGAACTCTTATCCCCCTCATCAGCTACCTCGATGGACCCACCAATAAAATCCTAAAAATTAGTGTACATTATGAGTCAAAAGAGAAAAAAGATAATGAGGGTTATGCCTAGACTCTGAAAATGGCTACGATAGAAAGATAACCCCAAAGCTCAAAGGTGGGAGTATGTTGTCGCCATCCTGAAGGGGGTCAGTTGAAGGGGGGATGCCAGGCTAAGCATAAGAAATGAGCAATAAGAAATATCAATACAACTCGCGATTTAGAAAGAGGCAATAACAACTTAGGTATGACAGTTAAATACCTAAGAAGGATGCAACACAACACTCTATGCCCACTCGACAATCACCGATGCAACTGCCTCACTCACCTGGAAATAATAAAATAAGGGTGAAGGTGAGAACACTTGTGCAGTAAAAGAAATAAGAAAAAGGGATAAACAGAAAGAGAGAAGGTACGACAGTATAATACCTCTCTCACAAACATCTCTCTGGTAGGATCGACAGCCACCAGAGAAGCTGCCTCACTCACCTAGAAATAATGAAACAAGGGTGAAGGTGAGAACACTTGAACAATAAAAGCAAGAAGAAAAAGGGAGAAATATAAAGAGAGAATGTATGACAGTATAATACCTCTCTCACAGTCATCTCTTTAGTATGCTCCACAGTCACCGGAGCAGTTGCCTCACTTACCTGGAAATAAAGAAATAAGGCTGAAGGTGAGAGCACTTGCGCAGTAAAAGCAAGAAGAGAAAGGAGAAAGATAAAGAGAAAGAGATAAGATATGACAGTATAATACCTCTCTTCCAGCTATCTCCCTAGCAGGTTCCACAGTTACCGGAGCAGGTGTCTCACTAGCTCGAAAATAATGAAATAAGAGTGAAGGTAAGCATACTTGCACAGTATAAGCAAGAAGAAAAATGGGAAATGACAAAAGAAGGATGGTTATGATAGCGTAATACCCCTTCCACGGCCATCTCCCCAATATGTATCGTAGTCACTGGGATAATTGCAACATTAACCTGAGAACCGAGATATAAGTAAGTGTCAGCAAACATTCGCACAGTACAAGAAAATTTAAAAATATAAGAAAACAAAGTATTACCTGGGTATCTTCATTTGAAGTGCGAGTCAGAAGCCCCGTAACAATGGGAGCATAACTTGTAAGCAGTCCCGTAGATGAGGGGACCTCAGCTACACCAACCTGATCACAAAATTTGAAAAATATAAGTTATAAATGTGACACAGAAAAGGCTACTCTCATGAAAATATAATAAATGATATCTTAAGCAGTTACTCACACAGAAGTCAAGGAGGGCGCAGTGAATGGAGCCTGAGGGGCTGCCTCCGCAACACTTGTGGCAGGCGTGATAGATAAGGAAGCTTCCACAAATCTAGCCTGTAAATGAAGAAAAAAAAGGCAAGAATAAGCAACACGAAAATAAGCATATAGAAAAGTCCAAAGACCTATGGCAGAAATAGTTACCAGGAGAGGCGCTATGGTAGGACTCTCACTAGAAGAAACAGGGCAAGGCAACTCATCTGCAGTATGGGTTGCTGAAGAAATAGTAGCAGGAGGCACTGATGAAGTGATGTCATGAACAAACTTAGAAAACAAAGGAAAATGACTTGTCAGTGTAAGTAAAACCAAAGGCAGAGAAGAAAAGTAAAGAGGTACCTGAGCCCCCTCTAAAGAAGAAGGACGGAAGGTGACCAAAGGTACAACAGGGGCTGTGTTGAAGACCTGTTTATAATAATGGCATTAGAAGATGTCATCATCATTACAATCATAGGTAAAGAATCTACCAATACATGAATGGAGAAGGAAGCCTGTGAAATAGGCTCAGCAGTGGAAGCTATAATAAATACGAGCATATGAGGGATATGCAGGATCGTAGGTCTTCCATACATAAAGATGTGGACCCGAGAAACAAAAATCCTCCCTAAGGGGGACTACCCTGAAATAGCTATCTCCAAGAAAGGTGGAGTCCCCCCACAGAAGAAAGGCCAAGAAATCTAATCCCTAGGGAATGAAGGGTAACAAAGGATATAAGAACCAAAGTCATAGTAATAGAAATAAGAAAGGGCCAAGAAAATAGACAGACCTCTGAGAAGGAGGTATCCAGGGGCTCAGTCGTAGAAGTGCTCGTTACCGAAGTGGGAGAAGGCGGAGTAACAGGGCTAGAATGCAGCACCCTCTGTAATCATAAATAGACAGAGAACACAAAGGAAATGAGTTTTAAAAACAAAATAGAGAACAATAAGGCTAATAACTCAAAGGAAATCATAGACTTACCTAAGCAGAATGCGAAGCCATATGAGGGACCTTAGTGTTATTAGGATGCATGGATGAGAGCTGCAAAGAAACAACAATATATAACACTTAGTAAAATAAATATAAATTATGAATATCAAAGTTTTAAAAACCCTTAGTGGAGTGACAAACCTATCTGAAAAGTCCTCGAGAAGAAATGAGCATAGAATTCCTCTCGTGCTGGAAAGGAGCATGATGCAGGGGGTGAAAGAACACTTGCCTCCACAGAAGTAACCATGGAAATATTGTAAAAGAAAGAATCAGTCAAAAAGTCAATGATGAAAAGAGAAGGAAAAATCATATGCATAAAGATTACAAGTAAAGAAAGACTTACGACAAAAGGGCGCACGACCTGACTATATGGAAGGGGCTTGGTGACGGAGGTAACCCCTGAAGGGGAATGTAATGCCTCATCATCACTGGAAGACTCTCAAGAAACAAATAACAAAGCATAGATGTCAGTAGCACTTTCACCATGGAGATCCAAACCATCCGCATCATTCGAAAAAAACTATGATCATCATAGGAAGGTGTGCTTCCATTGTCAACTAGTTCCTCTTCCAATGAGGGGGGAACCAGCATGTGAAACTTTGTAAGAGCTAGTTTCACTAAGTAAAGAAGATTTTGGTGTACCTTCTGTAATGGGAATATATGTGACTGATGTACCGTGGGAAGAAAGGCCCAAATACTCATAACCTCGCTCCCTAATAGTCCTATAGATCTCCTCCACCCTAAGATCATCGATATCTGCCTCGTGGTCTAGTGTGAAGGGAGTGGCAGCATCAATAGAAACCCCTTTCTTTCTCTTTGCAGCTCTAGTCCTCATAGGAAAAGGGGGAAGAGGAATCAGCATTAATGGTAGTAATGAAGTTAGACACATCTGTGTCTGGGTGTTTTCTTTTACCCACTGTATAAGCCCTTGCTTTTACTTTACCTTTGGACTGGCCTTTAGACTTGGCAGAGGGCACCTCAGCTTGTTACGGCTGGTTAGACTCATCGAGGAGTAACTTCACTAGGGTGGGAGTAGCTTGCTCAAGAGGAGACCCAGGTGTAGTGCTAAGATGCCAAGCGTCTGTCTGGGTCCATCTGATTAGGAATTGGGATTTGACATACTTAGTGGGAGTAGTCTCATTGGGAGGTCCGACCACACAGTTCTGAATAAGAAGAACCTATCGCTTCCAGAGTAAGAACCAAGAAGGGGTGAATGAAGGCAATTAATCATGATGAGGTACACACAGCCCTCCTAAGTAACACACCCTTGAAATATTACCTAAGGGGTAAAGCTCGTACATGCCTCTAAATATAACTCTGAAGGGTCACTGCTCAAAGGGTAGGAAGGGGTGTGAACACCCTGGTCATAACTAAGTTGTCTCCTTACTCTCTTCGAGTGATAGAACTCATCACCTCGAGTCATCTCTATCAAAGAAGGGAGAAGACTCGGTAGTAGCATTGCCACCACGTTGATATGGGGGCAAGAAAAAATGTACCACCATCACCATGGAAAGAAAGCCATATGAACACACCAATGGGGCGTTTTTTGTAAGGGAGAAAGTATAGCTCCTCAATATCATCAATTAAAGGCCCCAAGGGCTTGCTTCTTAGGGGCTTTCCTATGACACCTCAAAATATGAGCAACATTATTATGGCAGGCTTGTGGCTCAGGAGCGAAATGGGGAAAATGCTCAAATAAAAAATCCACCAGGAGAAGAGAATTGGCAAAGTTAGCGGCATCATAACAATCGCAAGAGATCTCAACATCTACATGGGAACTATCTAACCAGGAATAAAGAGAACTAAGATCTAAAGCAACGAGGGTTACTGACCTCCCACACCATAACCTCACAGTTAATCTAAAAAGGATCTCAGGAGTAGAGTCTTCGAGTTTACCAGGGAACAAGAACTGACTCAGAAAAATGACAAGAAAAGCAACCAAGTATGAGGAGGAGTGATGTTTGGGACCATCTTAACTTTTTAGAGCTCTACTGGAAGTCTCCCCTTTTGGCGATTGCTTAAAATCTCTAGACCAGTACCTATGCCATTTGGTGAAAGAGTATTTCGTAAGGCTAGTTACATTTATAGCCACATATTTCGAACGCTCAGGAAGTGCGGACTGCTACTCTTCCACTATCTCTTGCTCAAGAGGGTCATCATAGCCATCAGTGAAAACATCCTCCCCGGAGAAAGGTAGGGCGTACAACTTGCAGACATCCTCCATAGTAACGGTAAACTCGCCCCAGCTAGTCACAAAAATGTGAGATTCCCTACTCCACCGAGACAATAAAAGATTGAGGGAAGAGTTATGTTTAGCCACGGTACAAGACTTTAAACTATCAATGGCAGTAAGAAGACAAAGTCCCCCAAGGATAGCCTTATGAGAAAGAATATCCAGAATATGGTCAACCCATGCATCCCACTCCTCTAGGGCACCCCCATGGCCTTGATTTCAATGTTGGAATAAGGGAATTCACCGCGATCAATTCTAACTATGGGAATGGAGTCAGGAATAATAATAGGAGAATTAGTAGACTTAGCTAACTCCACATGAGTTCACTCGATAACATTGGCTACGAACTTCTCCTCAAATTGAGCAAGATAACCCATGAAATGGTCTAAAGAAGGGTGCACGGTGGTAGAGGCCAAAATCCCTCCCCTAGCGAGTGCACATATAATCTTCCCAAGCCTGAGAAGAGTATGAAGTGGTGAAAGAACTATCAATAGCCACTGGGTTAAGGTAGGAACCCACAGTTGTAAAAATCACGTGCCAGGAACCCTCACTACATGTAACCCCAAGCGAGGAACCCAACTGCGAAGAAAAAAATTGAGAGAAACCCTCTCCAGTCAACGGTGGATGCAAGAAACCCACTACAGCTGAAATAATGGACGAGGAACTCAAGGGCGCGAGAACCCCCAATGAGTAACCCCTCACAACCACACTGGCGGTCGAGGAATCCGTCACCCCAAAAGCCTCAGACGAGGAACCCTCCTCGATTAATGATGGTCGTGAGGAACCCTTTTCAGCAAGCCTAAAAAATGAGGAACCCTCTGTATCCAAAGAAAGAGGCAAGGAGCCCTTATTTGTTTTTACAGCGTGTGAGGAAACCCTCTAATTCAAACTAATGGCCTGAGGAACCCGTTGTCACTAAACCCTCTGACGAGGAATCCCTCGCAACCACACTGGTGGTTGAAGAAATCTGCAAAAGTGAAAATTCAGTCGAGGAACCCACTGTTACCAAACCCTCTAATGAGGAACCCTTGCCATTTTTTGTAGTTGCGAGGAACCCACAACGAATTCAGATCCTCTACACAAGGATCCCTCCCCTATTTTAGTCAGTAGTGAGGAACCCTTAGAGGTCCTTGTCCCAAACAACAATCCATCGCCAACAGACATGTTCACTTACCCACATTCAAACATCATCCCATCAGAAGAAAATACCTCCAACGGCGAGGAACGCATAGCAGCGTCGATAACCAAAAATGAAATGGAGGGGGCTGAAGCGATGGCATCGGGAACAGAGACAACAGAACCACCTTGTGCGGTGGTTATGATGGTGGTACTGGTAGCCACCACCATATATATAGAAATCGAGATAGGTAAGGAGCCTATAATAACGGGGATAATAGTGGTAGTAGTAACTGAAGAAGCATTGGATGATGGTGAAGTTATTAATGGTATTTTGAAGAGGATTGAAAAAATAAACGAGTTATGGATTCTTTGAAATTCCTCTCACTAGAAATCTACTCTCTGTGTTTGTTTTGAGAATGTGGTATAGGTGAAAGATTTTGTTCAAGAAAAAAATTAGCGTTTACATGAAAATGGGAACACATGCTTAAATGCCAAAAGGTTATCAGATTTTTTTCCCAAATAATGAGATGATAGTTCCCATACTGACGCGTGGCTTCTAGAGAACCCAAAACCCAGAACAAAGGTACAGAGCATTTAATGACCCTAGGGGTAATGTTGAGGAGCCCCTAGGGTCCCTCAAAAAAATTAAAAATTGAATTTATGGCGAACAAAGTCTTTTAATCTCCCCAAAATAAAAAAAAATCGTATGAGGGGCTAATTTAGAAGGGTGTTTCAAGCTTGTCCACTATGTTTTCGGGTGAGGGGACCTCAAGACTCCCCCTCAAATTCCAAAAAAATATGGGATGCAGAACCCTCAAGGTACCTCAGCTTCCAAAAAATATGGGATGCGAAACCCTCAAGGTCCCTCAGCTTCCAGAAAATATTGGACGCGGAACCCTCAAGGCTATCCCGTCAGCTTCCAAAAAATATGGGTTGCGAAACCCTCAAGGTCCCTCAGCTTTCGGAAAATATTGGACATGGAACCCTCAAGGTTATCCCCCTCAGCTTCCAGAAAATATGGGACACGGAACCCTCAAGGTCCCGAAGCTTCCAAAAAGTATTGAATGAGGAACCCTCAAGGTCCCGAAGCTTACAGAAAATATTGGACGTGAAACCCTAAAGGTCCCTCAACTTCCAGAAAATATGGCACGTGGAACCCTCAAGATTCTCCCCCTCAACTTCTAAAAAATATTGAACGCGAGACCCTCAAGGTTCCCCAACGTCCAGAAAATATTGGGTGAGTAACGCTCAAGGTTCTCCCCCTCAGCGTCAAAAAAATATTGAACATGGAACCCTCAAGGGCCCCGAGCTTTCAGAAAATATTGCGTGAGGAACCCTCAAGGTTCTCCCCCTAAACTTCCAGAAAATATTGAACGCAGAACCCTCAAGGTCTCCCAGCTTCCATAAAATAGTCCAGGATGAGGAAGGGGCTTCCAAGATCCCTCATCATGAAATGTTATTCTTTTAAATAATAAAAATACTAATATTCATTTTCTTGTGCAGGTAGCCTAGTTAAGCAAGAAGGGCTCAAATAGGCCAGTTGAGATCTCTCTGGAGTTTTGGCTTCGCGGCTGAGGAACGCAATTTTTCGAGCAATCTCAACCACTTAGAACTTTAAGATTGAGAGAATACTAGTAGAAAGACCCTAGGGTCAACCAGTCCTCACACGCCTCACAGTCAGACACAACCAGGGTGAGTAGCCAAAGCATTGCTCACAAGAAATGAATAGTTTGTAAAATGATTCTAGATAAAAGGGGGTCCTCAAGGCCCATTCAAGTTTTCAAAGATTTTAGAGGAGGTGTTCTTTGAGACTCCCCTCAAGTTCATAAATATTTTAGAGGAGGTGGACCTCAAGGCCATCATCTCAAACTTACAGAGTTTGTATCACAAGTTATCATTTTAAAAGATATTTGCCAAATCAGATATGTTGTCTCCATTAGAGGACATATTTTCTTTTTTACTTTGGTTTGCACCAGGGCGCACATGTCATAGGGAACATGTTGTTGCACATAGGTAGGGACAAATGGTACATTTCATACCTTGTTCCTTACCAACCCACTCATTTTTGGTGCCCAAAAGTTCCAACTCAGCCCTAGTGCTCAAGTATAAATAGGACCCCTGGGCAAGGTCATGCAATATAGAAAAACTCAATATCATTGTTACTTTGTCAAAATCACACCAGAACCTTTTAGTATTCTCTCCCTGCTCTCTCTCTCTAAGTGTTGAGTTCTTATTTCTTCACTCCCCGCTAACATCCATCACTCTCAGGAGTTTCTCTTAAGAAAAGTTATTATCCTTATTGTGAAGTTCATCTTCTTGCAGGGAGGGAGCTCTAGCTTGAGTTCCTTTTTTACCAAAAGGAGAAGGTTTTACCAAAAGTTGTTCTAGAAGTTCTTGAGAACCTTGAAAGCAGAGTCCATTAGAGTGGGCCAAGCCTCACCCGATTCAGTATCTTACCATACCCCAGTCACACAACCCTCTTACACGTGTGATAACTAATTGGATAATTAGGAACACCCAATTTTATGCACAACATGAATTACAATTTTTTTATACCGACCTAGATCACAAAATTTCTCCAAAAATTAATGTTGTGTTTTATTCTTTTCTAATTGAATTAAAATCGAGGTAGTTAAATTTTAAGGTATGATTTAAAGTTGAGTTTTCTGATTTTTTTATTTTTCAAAAATTTAAATTATATTTTTATTTTACAAAAAATTAATATGTGAGATTAAGATATTTATTTCACATAAGTAAATTTGTAAATTACCAAGGATTTAAATTCGAACTTTTAGAATTGAATTAACATTTTCTTATAACCCTCAAGTTTTTAAATACTAGGTGGGAGAGCGATTTCCACATAAACCGAGACCTCCATAGGTATTTTAAAGTTTGTGATGCGATTTATTTCTTGTTTAAGCTTGATCAAGCCCCCATCGAATTATCTTAATCACAGTATCACAAAAATTTTAAAATTCTTAAGTGATAGTTTAATATAATTAAATGTGAGTCAGTTTTGCCCTCCCATTGAGGAAGTTTTACACGAGCAGGTTTGATTTCATTAAACTAACAAGTGATATACAGTTAGACAAAAGTTATTATATCCTCCCCATCAAAGTCGCTTTCATAAGTTGTGGGATAGAAAGTCATCGACTATTAAATTATGTTTGATGGAGGATCGTGAAATGTTTAGGTACGTAATTGAAAGACATAAGTTTGTCTACTTTAAGGTAAAGTGATTTAAGCTCCCATCGAGAAATCTCACTTCACAATGGAACTAGGATGTTCGAAAGGATTTTGCTTTTAAAATTGGTGTTGAGGGATACTAATTTAAATGAAATTGAAGTTAAATTCTTACATGTTATTTTGAAAATTAATTCTTTTTTAAAAATTTATTATTCTCATATTTTAAAATGGGATCTTCATTCAACTCACTTGCTTCAATCTTAAAGGACAACAAACTTACTGGATGAAAAATATTGACTGGAAAAGAAAACTAGGCATTGTCTTAACTACTGAGGACTTTAAGTTTATCCATAAGGAGACCTTCCCTACTATGTTGGTGGAAGGGGCACCCTAAAGGGATGTCCAAGCCTAACAGGGGTGCAAAAAGGCTGATCATATGGCTCGCTTTTACATATTGACTTCTATGACTAATGTGTTGTAGCATCAGCATCAGCACATGTCCACTGCTTATAATATGATTTGGAACCTCAGGGATATATTTGAGGATCGGAACCGTGCTGTAAGGTTAGATGATTTGGCAAGGTTGGTCAATACCAATATGCTTGAGGAAACTCTCATGTTCGAGCACATTTTAAAGATGGTGTCCATCTTAGGACATGTGGAGGTACTTGGATATGAAATCGATGGGGAAACCCATGTCAATTTCATGCCCCAAATCACTACTGGAGTCCTTTAAATAGTTTTGCCCAAATAATTATCTTAAAATTTTGATTACTCTCTGGCACAACTTCCTAAGGAACTTCAGGCTGTGGAGAATATCAATAGGTAAAATGGTGTGATTTAGGTTGCTGAGAAAGTCATATCTTGTTCTATTTTGAAAGGTAAGAAGAAGAAGAAGAAGAAGAAGAAGAAGAAGAAGAAGAAGAAGAAGAAGAAGAAGAAGAAGAAGAAGAAGAAGAAGAAGAAGAAGAAGAAGAAGAAAGGAAAGTCTCAGAGACAACCTAAAGTTGTAAAGAAAAACTTTCAGCCTCGAAATGGAGGTAAAAAGTAAGTTGGTCGTTTTTATATCTACAAGTATGAAGGACACTAGAAGAAGAAATGTCCCATCTACTTATCAAGCAAGAATGGAAATGGTAATTTCTCCTATATCATTGAGACATGTTTTATGGTGCAATCTACAGGAACCTGGTGTGTAGATTTTAGAGCCACTAATCATGTTTACAATTATTTTCAAGGGTTCCTGGTAACTAGGGAGCTCAGTGATGAAGAGATGTTGTTCATGGGCGCTTATCACAAGGTCGTTGTAGTAGAAGTAGGAAATTTAGTTTTAAATTTTGGTGAAGACAATAAGTTCATATTAGTAGAGTATTTTTATATTCCCAGTACTATAAGAAATTTGATTTCGATTTTTAAGCTTGTGATGGATGGATATTTTATTTATTTTCAAAAAGAGTTTTTTTTTATCAAAAATAGAAAATGTCTTATTTGTGGTGGAACTTAGGAAAATTATCTTTATATTATAAGACATATCACATCGTTACTGCTTAATATTGAATTGAGTAACTTAAATGGAAGTAACCTAAAGAGAAAGGAACCTTCAAAGTTGAACCATATATATTTTTGGTACTTATGGTTAGGTCATATCAATCTAAAAAGGATACAAAGACTAGTTTTATATGGGAAATTGAGTTCATTGGAAGTGTAATCACTTCCAGTCTGTGAATCTAGCTTATAGAGATACATGACCAAGAGGTCGTTTACAGCCAAGGGGTATAGAGCCAAAGATGTGTTGGAATTGGTTCATTCTGATTTGGATTGGATGTAAACCTAGTCTAGTACATGTTTAGATATGGGGCTTCTCGGTAATGTTCTGTGGAAGGATCCTAGGAAGTTAGAATCAAGGACAGAAGTGTGTCTCTTTGTGGGTTACCCAAAAGGAACCAATGGTAGTTGATTTATAGTCCTAAGGACCATAGGGTAATTTTTAATACAAATGGTCGATACTTAGAGGAAGATTATATGATAAAGCACATTCCTAAGAGCAAGATTATCTTACAATAGCTAAGAGGACAAAAGTGAGAAAATGCTTTGGTACCACCCATATATGAAGAAATATTAGTTGATCACAATAATACACTAGCTAACGATAGTGGGAGTATTGTCAATGATAAAGATTCATATAGCACTTATATTGGACCACAAGTGGAGCCACGTCATAGTGGGAGGGTCAAGTGTCAGCCTAATAGGTTAATGTATTTAGGATAGCACTTCGGTGAAATCCCAAGGAGCACAAATTGGATCTCAACACCTACGACGATGCACTCCAAGATAATAATGTCGAGCTTTGGTTAAATGCTATGGATATCGAGATGGATTTGATGTATTCAAATCAAGCCTGGGAACTTGTAGACTTACTAGATTAGCTATAATCCATCGAGTGCAAGTGGATCTATAAGAGAAAGATAGGGGTAGACGGGCAAGTGAAAACCTTCAAAGTGAAAAATAATCCCACTTAAGTTGTTTAATAAAAGATTAAAATAGTTTAAATGGATCCGAACAGTTTGTTTAAGAAACTCCTTTTTACAAATTAAATTACCAACACAAGATGTGTATTAAAATTGTTATGAACGAGATATTTCAGTTATAGGTGACCAAGTTTTGAAAGCCAAAACTAAAAGAGTCTAAATCAGCACAAGATCAAAAGGGGATGAGAGGAAGATTAAACATGCAAGTACACAGGTATTTTAACGTGGTAAAACCCCACCCAATTGGGGAAACATCCACGGAGGTGTCTATACCTCAAAAACAAAATCCACTAAAAATGAATTATGAGGTTAGAAACTATTAACAAACCAAGCACGCAACCAGACCTATGCTAACTCAAGAATTTATATCAGATCCATTAGGTAAATCTGACTTCTCTGAAGGCTATAAAGTTGTCCTAGTTTTTTTGTAACTTTGTACCTCCTCCTCCTTTTAGCTTTATGTCGACTCTATGGTCAAAAATCTCTCGACCAACATTGTTTTAGTGTTGTAGTGTGAAACGTGTATTATGGTGTTGTGCCTAACACATGCATGAACACACACACACACACACACACTTATACGGACCAATAGTCCTACAAATTACAGATTGCTACTAAGAATGTTATGCAAGATTCTGAATCACAATTTATTGAAAACTAGACTTCCTTTTTTGTGATCGGTCGAGTGACAATCTTGCTATTCAACAAGAGCCAAGATCCTATACACTTTCTCTTATTTATTCGCAAATCTATTCCACAAAATGTGAAATATGAACTGGAAAGTGTAAACGTCTTAATATCTGAAAATGTTTTGAAGTCTCTTTTTCTCAAAACTTGAGACATTAAAGAGATTTATTGGTTAAACGTTTGATAAAAAACATCTAAGTACAAAAACACCAACAAATAATTATTTCTAGATAAAGAAATCAAACTAAACAGATCTAAGTGATTTATATCACAACAGAATCAGATCTACACTTTCTATGAAAAAAAACGAGATCTAACTCAGTAACTGGCTGGAAAATAGATTTAAAACAAGAGAGGAAATGATCTTCGAATAGGAATCACTCTCAAACTCACAAGAAATTTTTTGGGAAAATTTTGCAAGAGTATGGAAACGTTTTGCAATTTCTCTCTCTTTCTCTCTCTCTCTCTCTATCTATCTATCTTTCTCTCAAACTCGGACTTACCAAAAGATTGTAATCGTATACCCAAGGGGCCTCTATTTATACAAGACGATGGAAGGATTTGGAACAATTAACCAAATCAACGCCCAGGATTAAATCTTACAAATCGAATGCAAATCATATGGCTGTAAACACACCGCATTTAAACACACTCTTATTGGTCCAATGGGTTAAGACTTGCATTGAGTCAGGAAACATGCAGACCATCGATGAGTTTGATCCAAAGGTTAATAAGGGCTCTCAGTTATGTGAGTAAGACGAAACACAATCTTAGTCGGTATAATGCAGATACCTATAAGGCTGAGATCACCCATAAAACGCGTGTTTTTGAATTATAAAATATCCCAGTTTCTACCCCACATTTTCTTGCCGCTTTTGGTTTCTACCTAACCAATATTTTAGGAATTAAAAGATATTATTAATCATCCCAAAACATTTTAAAACCTTAATTTCAAATGTTTTAAAAATATTTAAAAATTCCAAAAAAAAGTTTAAAAAATCCCCAAAATATTAGAAAATTATTTTGATGGGAATTAAAACTCACACGCCTAAAATGATATAAATGCAACATAAAATATGCAAGCCTAGGTGCAGTGTTGGTATACTAGCTTTAATACCATTAGAGGATAATTTGAAGTAGTGTTTGAGGTTCTTTGGTAGCAAGGAATATGAATATAATTTTGTTACTATTTCCAAACTAGATAAGTGCCTATATAGTATAGACTCAAGTGAGTCAAAAATATAGGGTGCTTCACAAGGCATGGATTGTTGTGAAAGGGTAAACTCAGAAAGAGGGGATCGATTATGAGGAGACATTTTCACCAATAGTCATGCTTAAGTCTATCTGGATTGATTCTCTTATCATCTCGATTTTGAGATTTAGCAAATGGATGTCAAGACTACATTCTTGAACGACATTCTTGATGAGTGCATCTATATTATGCAACTCATGTGAAAGAGATCCATTTATGGACTTAAGCAAACATCAAGGTCTTGGAATATCCAATTTTATCAGGCAATAAAATATTTTGGTTCTAATCACTGTTTGGATGAAACTTGTGTGTATAAGAAAAATGATGGAAGCATGGTGGTATTTCTAGTACTATGTGTAGATGATATTCTCCTAAATGAGAATGATATAGGTGTATTGTCTAGTATAAGAGTGTGGTTGTCTATTCGGTTCAATATAAAGGACTTAGGAGAAGCTAGTCACATCCTAGGGATCAAGATTTTACGTGATCAAAAAATTAGGACGTTGGGTTTATCCTAGGACACTTATATTAACACATTGCTCATAAAATTTAGCATTCATGATTCCAAGAAAGGGTTTATCCCTTTGGGTGTGAAGTTTATTTATCTAAGGATCAGTGTCGTAAGACACCTATTCAGATAGAGAGGATGACGGTGGGAAGTCTCATGTATGTTATGGTATGTGCTAGATAGGATCTTTGTTATGTTGTTGGCATGATCAGCAGATTCCAGTCTAATACAAATTAGGATCACTCGAATGTTGTGAAGAACATTTCTCAAGTATGTGAAGAGGACTAAGGATCATATGCAAGTTTACTTAGTGGAGAGTCTAGTACCCATTAGGTACATTTACATGGACTTTCAATTGGATAGGAACTCCAGGAAATTGACGTCGAAATATGTGTTCACCTTAGGAGGTGGAGCCATTAATTTGAGGAGTATTAATTAGTCTTGTATTGCTAATTACATTATGAAAGTGCAATATGTTACCGCTCAAAGGCAGTAAAGGAGGTTATTTGGCCACAAAACTTCCTAATTGATTTGGTCATGGTTCCTTCAGTTCATTATCCTATTACACTTTATTGTAATAATAGCGGTGCGATTGCAATTTTGAAAGAACCAATGACTCATAAGAGGGTGAAGGACATTGAACACAAGTATCACCTTATTCATGAGATCATGTAAAGGGGAGATGTCATAGTGACCAAGATTATATCTGAGGAAAACTTAGCGGATCCTTTTACAAAGATCTTACCAGCTAGGACTTTTGACAATCGTGTAGAAGAAATGGGAGTCAAGTGCATGGTCACATGGCTTTATGACTAAGTGGGTGTAAGGACATTGTTTGTCACATTTAGTATGTCGTATACCGCTACAAGTTTGTCAAAGAATTGGGAAGTTTACATCTACAATCGAAAATCCAAATTTCAAGACGACTTCAACAATCATGCCCAACAAGGACGAATTTGGTAAAATTTATTTTTATTCCATTTATATTTTACATAAAAAGTGTTGGGATATTTTTGAAATAATAAAATATTTTTCTATTTATGAAAAATCATTTTTGAAAAGATTTTAAATGATTTTAATCATAAAAGTATTGGATATATGCTCCTGATCCCGTAAACAGTTTTGGTTTTTAAGGATTCGAAGTTATTTAATTTTTAAAAGTTTTTTAAAGACGATCAGTGATGGTCGTTCAAACGACATCACATCTCGTTCGAAAGAGATGGAGTGTCGCTCGAACGATGTTGTGTTTCGTCCGAACGACAAGTCTTTTTATCCTACACGTCACCGCCTTCATTTTTTACATAAATAAGGGTGTCAGGCTTTTAAATTTCGTGTGGAGAAAACACTGGTTTTATCAGAATACATTTTGAGTGTTTTTTGTTTATTCTCCAACACATTTTTAGAGTTCAAACTGTGTTTTACAATTCACAAATCCCAGACTTTTTGTGTGAGTTGTTTGTGGAACCCAAAGCATATTTTACTGGGAGCTTTGTTGCTGAATCATAGGTGCCTTGGAGAGGTACTGGGCTGACCATAGGTGCCACTTGCGGGAGGTACTGGGTTGATCGACTGCGTGTCATAGGGAGTGCTGCGGTGTTCCTGGGCTGACGACTACGAACCGACACCTGCGGGTATTTCGCAAGTCTAATTGTATTTTCACTGTAATCCGATTATAAACCGTTCCTTTACAAATTATAACGAAAATAAAAGGTTTTTACCTTACGGTGATTTTTTTCCTAAAATCTGTCTTTGTCAGCTTATTCATGACATGATTTAATTTGAGATTTGAATTGACATGTAGATACATGTTTAGGAGTTGATTGAATTGGTATTTGGTTTAGCAAATTTAGACATCCAATTAAATTTAAGTTGGAAATTGCGAATCTATTTGAATCAATACTGCACATGCATTTTAAAATTGGTATCAGAGAAGGTTAAGCTAATTTATCGCGTATTCTTATTTTTCGCAAACTTGTGTGATATTTATTTTTGTTTGAAAAATCTGATTTTTTGAAAGTTTGTCGCAATGTTTCAAAATGAGATTTTATATAATCGAATGCCTATTTTTTATGGGTCCAATTATACCTATTGGAAAGCTCGTATGAAATTCCAGTTAAAAGCCATTGACGAACGAGTCTGGTTACTTTGTGAAAGAGGGTGGACTCCTCCCACTGTCACTGCTAATAACATCACCTCTTTAAAACTTATGTCTGATTGGACTGAAGATGATTTTAAAATTTCTAACTTTAATTCCCGTGGTTTGAGTGTTATTTCTGGATCCTTCACCCCCGACGAGTTCTGTCGAATTATGATGTGCACCACGTCTAAAGAGGCATGGGATGTCCTTCAATTGACACATGAGGGTACAACGCGGTTAAAGAATAAAAGTTGCAAAATTTGGCTACCCAATTTGAGACCCTTACTATGTCTGAGACTGACTGTTTTGATGAGTTTTATGCACGTTTGTCGGACATTGTTAACTCGAGTTTTAATTTAGGTGAACCTATTGATAACACGCATGTCATTAAAAAGATTTTGAGATCTTTTCCAAAACTTTTCATTCCTAAAGTCGTTGTTTTGAATTCGTTGGGAAAGTTAAATTCACTTAAGTTAGAAGAGCACGTAGGAGACCTACAAACTTATGAGATTGACATGTTTTCCTAAACCATAAAGGCTAAGGATATAGGCGTTGCTTTAAAGACTCAGGTTAGGAAGAAAAAGAAAGAGAGAGTGTATAAGTCTGATTCTGAGGAAGAGTTTAGCATTGACGATGTGGCCTTATTTGCAAATTTTTTTAACCAAATTGAACAAAAATAATGCTTTCAATAAAAAGTCATTTGAGAAAAATAAAAAGAAAAAAAAGGCCACAGAGGGCAATGAAAAAGAGAGTGAGAGAAAAAAAGAGGAAGATTTTGGTGAAGATTTAGATGAGATGATTTGTTTTGAATTTCAAGGGAAAGGGAATAGGGCTTTTGAGTGTGCTACTAGGCTTAATAGAAAAGGGAAGAAAGTAGCCATGCCTGCCACTCTTAGTGATAATGAGGGAGATGATGAGAAAAATGAGTCCGAAAAAGGTTTAGCTCATGGGATGTGTGTAGATTTTTCGAGTCGTGTGTGCACACCCACTTTGTCCCACGATGATAGTGTCCACGAGAGCGACAACGATAAGTCAAGTGTTCCTAGTGTAAATGAGAGCGAGTTTGAGAGTGGAGATGAAAGTGAGGTCCAAAAAGATTTTAGGGATTTGTACATCGAGACCTTGAAAACAAAGAAGTATAATAGAGATTTAGGTCGTTGGGTTATAGATTTAGAGAGAGAGAAGGAAGTTTTAAGGAGGGAAAAGTGTGACTTGCCCGACACGGTGTCTAGTCTGACGACACGTGTATCCCAACTCGAGAGTGATATCGAACGTGCCCAGGAGGTTAAAATCCCTTTAGAGAATGCATCTAAGAAAGTTATTAAGATGGTTTTCAATCCCATTTTGGGTGGTGGTCAGAATTTAGGAAAATGTCATGACGGTGCGTCCACTTCTTTTGTTACACCGGAGCCGATTTCCACTTTGGTGATTGATTCACATGTTTCTCATCCCAACCCACCTAGGCATCCCATTCCCGTTACGAGAAAATGTCCTAGAATTTTTGAAAAATTAATTCCTAGGCCAGTTTATGTTTGTTCCTATTGCAAAAAGCGAGGATACCTAAGGAAATTTTGCTTTAAGTTGGGTAATGTGTCACGCTATGCTCCTACACATGATTGCACACATGCACCCACTCCTGATACTTTGCTTGCACATAATGATAGATAATTTGCCCATATTCGTGAGCAAGTAAAGTTTTTGGTTAAGACTTCACATGATTTGATGAAGTTGTTTCAAAAGATGTCACCGTCTTTGGAAAACTCCACCGTACCTACCGATTGAGGTCTAGACATGTTTGCTATCATAGGGTGATTTACATGATCACACTTTTGCCTATTGCTAGTATGTACTGTTTGTATTTTATTTATTTTTACTTATTTTTGGTAGTATTTTTTGCACTTTTTTAGATCTGTTTTCCCATTCCAGGAACTATTTTTTATAAATTTTTCTCACTGGACAAAACTGCATGTCATTCTGTCTAATCTGGGAAATTTTGACTATTCTCGTTCTAACGAGATGGCCTATCATTTCGAACGACAAGGCATCTCGTTTGAACGACCCCTGGAATAATATTTTATCTGCAGTCCCTATTTCTTCCTGCTCTATGTTATTGGTACTGCTAGGTTGTTTCTGAACAGTGTTCAAAAATTCAAATAGATTTTTTCTTTTCTCAGAAAAATTTTGAAAAATCCAAAAAGAGTTTTGTATGTTGTTTGTACCTTTTAAGAATGCACACTTAGGATGACCAAGTCACAACTTCATGACATATCCATGTGATTAGTTGATAGTGTTTTGAGACAATATATTGCGTCATTCATGTGCTTTATAAAGTTTGGAGTCTTTGAGATGATACAGTGTTACTACCTACGTGATTAACTATATTTTTCCTTTATTGCACACATGCATGGATTTTTTTGATGTTTGTGCTTGTCTATCACATGTTGGTTGAGTGTTTATGCTTCAATTCTGTCTATACAACGAACCAAATGCGATAAAACTTGGCAAAAAGTAATGCATGATTTAAACTGTTTGTGAGATTATGTGTTTTTGAAAACAGTGAAGGGATACGAAAGGTACTCATTTATTCTTTGCGATTAAGCCACCATTTAAAAGGACCTAAAAAAGTGAGGAATTGAAAATTATCCAGGATTCAATGAGGTTTAAAAGAGCCCGAAAAAATTGAAAGGCAATAAAAAGATACATATGCCAAAAAGGGGTCATTAGGTTTATTCATCAATTCTCTAATGTTTGAGAATTTAGATCACCTCAAAAAGAAAATATATATGAGGGAGTTTGGTTGGAGAACTCAATATAGTTTGCACGTCCTTGAAAGTCATGAAAAAGCATTACATAGTTTTGGACGTTATTGGTGTGGAAATCATTTATACTTTGATTTGTCGATACGATTACGACGATGTCATCTAAATTCAACAATTTTACACCAAAGGACTATTTTTTATGTTCATTCGTTAGGAGTACACTTATGCATCTTGCGCATATGATATGATTGAGATGATGTTCCTATCGAATTTGTTCACACCCATTCGTTCTGTATCCCCGATTTGGTTATCTTAGTACAAATTCATGGTGTGATTTTTTTTGTAACATCATATTTTTGCATTATTTGTATAAAAAAATTAAAAATCTCAAAAAATAGTTTGTTTGCTTTGTTTACCGTGACACCCCGATTTGTTTTATGTGATTTATTAATTTCTTTGTTTATTTTGGACAAATAAAAAGGGGAGGAACGAATTATGATATTATGGGGGAGTTTTAGTATGGGGGAGATTTGTTTGTGCTTTCATGTTTATGCTTATATCATTTTAAACTCGATACATCACGTGTTTTTTGCTCTGTCTCATGTGTGTCGGTACAATTGAAGATGTTTGGATTGGACACCCTGATGAGAAAAGCTTGGAGTTTTGAAAAGTTGATTGTTGAAGCGAAGTTTGAAAAAGTTTGAAGACTTGTTCAGTTTATCTTTCCATGGTTGAGTTTATGGGAGGGTAGATTTGTATAGGTCATATTTTGATTGATAATTCAAATATTTTTAATTTGTACCGGCACAGACATAGGGGGATATTTGTAAGGACAATGTCCATCACATTTATTATGTTGTATACCGCTACAAGTTTGTCGAAGAATTGGGAAGCTTACATCTACAATCGATAATCCGAATTTTAAGACGACTTCAACAATCATGCCCAACAAGGACGAATTTGGTAAAATGTGTTTTTGTTCCATTTACATTTTACATAAAAAGTATTGGGATATTTTTTTTAAAATAAAATATTTTTCTATTTATGAAAAATCATTTTTGAAAATATTTTAAATGATTTTGATCATAAAAGTTTTGGATATATGCTCCTGATCCCGTAAATAGTTTTGGTTTTTAAGGATTCCAAGTTATTTAATTTTTAAAAGTTTTTTAAAGAGGATCAGTGACGGTCGTTCAAACGACATCACATCTCGTTCGAACGAGATAGAGTGTCGCTCGAACGATGTCGTGTTTCGTTCGAACGACGGGTGTTTTTAGCCTACACGTCACCGCCTTGATTTTTTACATAAATAAGGGTGTCAGGCTTTTAAATTTCGTGTGGAGAAAATACTGGTTTTATCAGAATACATTTTGAGTGTTTTTTGTTTATTCTCCAACACATTTTTAAGAGTTCAAACTATGTTTTACAATTCACAAATCCCAGACTTTTTGTGTGAGTTGTTTGTGGAATCCAAAGCATATTTTGCTGGGAGCTTTGCTGCTAAATCATAGGTGCCTTGGAGAGGTACTAGGCTGACCATAGGTGCCACTTACGGGAGGTACTGTGCTGATCGACTGCGTATCATAGGGAGGGCTGCGGTGTTCCTGGGCTGACGACTATGAACCGACACCTATGGGTATTTCGTAAGTCCAATTGTATTTTCACTGTAATCTGATTATAAACCGTTCCTTTACAAATTATAGCGAAAATAAAAGGTTTTTACCCCGCGGTGATTTTTTTCCTAAAATCTGTCTTTGTCAGCTTATTCATCACATGATTTAATTTGAGATTTGAATTGGCATGTAGATACATATTTAGGGGTTGATTGAATTGGTATTTTTTTTAGCAAATTAAGACATCCAATTGAATAAGTTTAAGTTGGAAATTGCGAATCTGTTTGAATTAATATTGCACACGCATTTTTAGTGGGAGATTGTTGGGGTTTATTGATAAAATCACGTGCAAAACATTTCATTATTGATTAATAAAGGATTGTTTTATTCATTTTGAAATGAGAATCAAGTTTGTGAGAATGATTTATATTAGTTTAAATATTTTTTTTAATTTAATGTAGCTCAATAGAGCTTAGTAGTAATTCTAGTGATTTGGCTTCAGGATGATAACAAGGAGATTGGAATTCTGGTTCTAGCATTATTGAAATATTCACAATCTAGATAGGGACTTAACATCCTATCAAAACGGCTGCGACACAATTCGAGTAATTAATGTAAAATTGCGGGGAACCGATGATGGTTTGGGAACTTGTGAGATAGTTCAAAACAGGATTGTGATCATTACATCCCAGGAATATACTTAATGGGACCACGCATGAAATTAGAGTTCAAGGGTTATCTAGATTAGACTCAAGAAGTCTCACACCATTTTCAAAGGGCGCGTATATTCATAATCCTACTAGTTATGAGGATTGGTATGCTTATGTAGTTGCCGCTTTTATTGCTAGGAATTAAATTTAATATATTATTTAAGCAAATGATCCCCGCATATTGGGTGATAGCTATATAAGTAGGTCTGAGATCATAATTCGAAGGAATCCACGTCTGGGGATACCTAGGATAGCGATACCCCCTCGATTGACTTATAAGTTTTTATTTCCACCAATAAACCTGATTAGTGGATTATTTATAATCCGGTGGAATTAGAATAATAAGTTAAGTTTGAGATGCATGGAAAATGATTAGGTGTTGATTAAAGTCGATTAATAGCCAAGTGACTTGACCAAGCGGGTATCGGGAGCTTAACGTGGGAAATCACATTATATACCAAAATCAACTTTACAAATACGACTTCAAATCCGAGGATTTATGTGATAATTAAATTAGAGTGCAGTCATAATTGTATAGTGGAATTAAATATGATTAAGTAAAGAAAGGAAATAAATTACGGTAATTATAATTGGGTATTTTCTAGAATTTTTTTAAAGACAATTTTATTATTTATCTTGAGTCCCTACTTTAGTCCATATACCCAAGTATTTAGGCCCATACTCTCAAGAAACCCAATTTAGCCCACACCCACCTTTTTTACTTATACATAATGGTGTGGGAAGGGTTTTTAGTTCATTATTCATCAGATTAAGGTTTGAGAGGGGTGAGAGAAAAAACTATTCACGTTTTTGTGAAGAGGGAGAGAGAGAAACCACCATATCTCAAGTTTTGGCAACTGTTTCATCTCAAAAGATGTACACCCACCTACTTAACTTTGGGGAGAATCATACACAAAAAGATCTTAGCATTCAGAAGGTTTAATCAAGGTTTCGGAGGTCCAGAATAAGGAATCCCTATCATCCATTAATACTTTTCTCCCCATCATATTGTAATCGAATCCTTAAAGGTATTGTGTTCTAAACCCTAGTTTGTTTTTAAAACCTAGTCTTTAGTTTTAGTTATTTCCTATGTTTATTTAATTGAAGATCCATGGATGAAATTTTTTATTCCACGGATATCGACCCTAACAGGCCTGACCCGTCACAATATTTCCAGGTGCTCTAACTTCACGTCAGACTTGGCTTCCTCTCCTTCGAGGATCAAGTCATAATACCAGTGTCCACAAGTTTCAGAGATGTAGGTGTTGGACCCTTTCTTTTATTTTATTCTTTTGAGTGATGTGAGGTTCATCTTTTACCTCATTATACATTGTACTCATTTTATTTTTATGATGGATGTTTTGAGACTTCAGTTTTGGCATGTATTAAGGCGGTATTGTTTTGGAGTATTATTGATGTCGAACCTTGTAATTTTATTAATTGTAGTTAGTGGTGGTGATTCGATTCCTTTTCATATTTATTTTTATTGAGGATATTTACATCACGCATTATTTTGTTCATCTTTATCCATTGTTTCTATTTCATGTTGAGGATGGTATTTAATTGTTTTAACAACAGGTATAATTTAATAACTAAACCTAAGTATTAAAATGTATGGAGTGTCACATAGAGTACTTATGTGGAGTAAATGTTTCCATACTTAATATGTTACGAAAATACTAATATATGTGTTAAAATTTACTATTTGACATATTGCGTGAAAAACTTATTCTCTTAAAACCATTATACAAGATATCATTTTAGCAGGCATTGAACATAGTCGATTAAATATGATGAACAATACAACTCGTCAAAAGGCGATAACCTACCTTATCGTTATCGAGCCTTGCAATGACCAGTAATACGTGTAACAGAGTTTTGAACATTTTGTAAACAACCTTTTATGAGATAATACATATATTTTAGATAAATTTGCATTTGTTTCCAACCCCAAAATAGTACGTATAAAAGTTATCTATGAGTATTTTGTGCCATATTAATTATATGTTGTATTACTGTCCTTTCTATTTTTAGGTTCTATAATACCCCATATTTTATAAGCAATTAAATAATAATTAAAAAAGTGAATTTTGGAATTTATTGAAATGAAAATGATAATTTGATAGAGATGTGTGAACAAGAATTATAATTGGTCATATTGAAATTATGAGACATAATTGGTAACTTGTTAAATAATTTGGATATTGTTCTAATAATAGAGTATTTAGGTTTCGGCTTTATATGTCGTGGGATAGAAAACTCTAGAATGGATTGGTGGGATATTAAGTTCAAATCTTAAGGTTTAAGTGGTATTTAGAAAATTTCTTAGGGAACAATATTAGGATTTTTAGGGTTTCATTCCCGAGGGAAATCATAAAGTTTGAATTTTCTGGGTTGCAGGGCTAGAGCTGAGAACACATCATTTAGTAAGCATGACCATGGGATAACACCTCACAACTGCGCATGTGTTGAGTCGCAGTTGGGTCGAGACCAAGTCAAGAGGTACACTGGATGGTTATCCTTTTTGTAACTTGTTAGGCATGTAAATTGGATTGTTTTCACATCAGACTTCTCCCAAAAAAAACATTCCCTCTCTAAAAAAATACATTTTTCTCCATAACCTCTTCTTTAAACAAACTAAATCCATTATCAAATCTCAAGACTAAAATACAAGATTAAAGGCTAGGATTAAAGAAGAAGAACTAAAATAATTCAAGGAAATCAAGGAGGATTTTAAGAGGAATTCAAGGTTGTTCTCTAGAATTCAACACTTTGACAAGTTAATCTGTTTTGGGAAAGTTATCATTCTAATCTTCTCCTTTTATATATATAAATACTATATTCACCTAAACCTGAGAACTAGGCTTAAAATTGAGTAGAAAAAATTAAGGTTTTCTTATTAACTCTCTTTTGATGAAATTAAAATAAGATCTACATGTCTAGATCCATTATTATGATCTAATTAATATAGATATTGGTTAATTTGGATTTATTTTCAGTAGATTGCATATTAGGGGTTTGGTAAATGGTAATTTTCCTAATAATTGATTAGATTTGTAAATTGATAAACTACCCCATGATTTGAATTAGGTTATTGTTAGAAATTTATCAAAGGATATGTAAGCATATCACTTAAGAATAATAAGTTGTATTTTTTTTATCTAGAAATGCCTAAATAATGGAAATTAATTTATAGTCATTAGAAATTCATCTTTAATTCAATATGCCAACATAAATAATGATTACCACATGATTTATAGTGTAATTATTCCAATTGAAAGTCCTTACATGATAAGTAAATATGAATTGGGATTGGAACTTGGAAATACCCTTGTTATTATTATTCAGAATTTTTAATGGGATGTAATTGGATTAAGACTTTAAATCTCTCTCATAAATTGTTGGTAATGTAATTAGCAAGTAATTGGTTTAGATTGATGTTGGGAATGTAAAAATGGTTTACCTGGTGGTTTATTATTGTGGCTTGGTAATTGGAATTTAAATTGTTAAACTATAATATTTCACAATATAAATAATATATATTATATAAGTGTCTCTAGGAATACCTAATCTATAGAAAAGTGTATCAGGGGGTTCCTTACTTGGATTTCATTTATGATATGTCCCACGTGTGGAGCCTAGAGAAGGTTAGGATTTGGGGTCTTAGGAATGATACAAATACAATTTATCCATTAATAAAATATCTAGTTAATGAAACCTACCATGCTATCTAGATTTACATGTGAATTTGACATAAATTGCATTATAAGGTAATTAGTTAGAATAAGTGATAAATGGAAGTTAGTTATGTGAGAACCCGTACACAAGGCAGCGTGCATCCCATCCTGCCTCCGTGTGGTCATTGCCTCGTTCTCTTAGGACAAAATATGGAGGAAAGGGGTCATTAACAGTGATGTGTGGTCATCAACTCATTTTGTTTTGAAAAGAAAAATGTATTCGCATGTCTATTTTATATAGAATAGACAAAAGAAGGGGAAGGCCTCCGTAGAGACCTAGTGATGGCAATTGATCCGCATGTTTAACCAGATATTTAAAGGTACGGGAACTGAGTTACGGATTAGGAAGGTGTTAGGCACCCGCTGTAGATATAAAATATTTATATTAACATGTTATAGTGTAAAAATAAATAACAAAATGAAAATAATTAGCATGTAAATATATTGTGTAGTGCAGTGTGGGATATGTGTGTATATAATATAAACAAAGGATAGATATATATAAAGTCATCCTTGTTCACTTGGATGACTGTCCAAGTGAGCCTAAAAATTCCCATGAAGCGATTCAAAGTCCACGTAGTTCGTGTTGAAACAAGAGGGATTTGACCTCTTATAGAATCTCGATGCAAGAGATCTGGACTTTCTTTGATCTTTTAAGGTGTTTTAGAGTAAAACAAGACTGAATTTGAAGATATATATGATCTATGCTTGTGAAAGAAATCGAATGAGATGGATTCACTCATAAAGTCACTTTGATGATGAAATAATGGCTAAACTTCCTACATTAAGAACAAAATAATAGGTAAAATCCACAGATGTAGTGATCTTCTAACCTATATGAAAGTATTACATTATTTTGAGGCTTTTGTATGGTTTTTGGACACTTTGTAGAAATAATATGTAAATATGTACAAGATATGACTTGAGTTTTAGAGATCGAGCTTATTTAATATGCCTACGTATCCACCGTAGGCGGAATCAAAGTCAACATAGTTCAGACATGACCTTTAGTGAAAAGTCATTCCTAAAAGAAGAAAGAGATGAAGAGAAGAGGAACTTGGGGTGGTGTTGCATCACAACACCACCTTTTGTGTCAAGACTTCAAATCAAGGAGTGAGAAAAGGCGTACTTGTAATGTTACAAGTGCACCTTTTTTTAATTTTGGTAGCATTCTAACTTGAAATCAATCTATTTTGGAGAGGATCTAAAGTTAATTTAAAGTAAATTACCTTTAAAAGAAAAAGGAAATAAGAAAGAGATCAAAAGAGTTATTTTGGCCTCTTTTGGGATTGAGTGAGAAGGAAGAAGTTAATACTTTGGGTAGTAACTTTACACCTAGGTTTGGAAGGGATTTTGAAGAAAAAAATGGAAGCGTTTGGAGAATTTTTATGGATAGAATACACTTTTGGGCAGAAAAACAGCATTTAAGAGCAAAGTTAATGCTTGCTGAAATGGTAGGTGAGGGACCCTTTTATGGGCAAAATGCTTGGGTGCAGGACTGATTGGTCCTCTAAAAGGACTGATCGTCCAAGTGTACTGTGCCCAAGGACCGATCAGCCAAGCGCATATTTTCCTTGATTTTAAGTTTATTCTGGGCCGATTTATGGTTGTTTGGATGATTTATTTATTGGCCTCTTAAGGATTTTAGGTCTTTTAGTGAGGGATTTTTGAGTTTTATTGGTCCTTGGGGAGGCCATGACAAGTAGTGGAATATTTATGGAGTAGAATGGGGTGTCTACAGAGAGCCTCAACAGGGGAGTTGACTTTTGGGTGAACGTTGTTATAAAGAAAGACACCCCTTATGCGACTATGGGGGAATTGTTATTTCTGGATGGGAATCTTAGGATCATGATCCCTTAAAGAGTTCATTTTAATGAACATTCCCTTATTATCATGAGAGGATTGTGGTACTTTCTTGACCGTCTTCACGATGCCTGGGGTATTTTTAATGTTTGCGTGAGATAGTGGTGCTTACGACATAACACTATAACTTTCGCATGAGACGGTGGTGATTGAGACACACCACGGAAAATTTTAACATCCACATGAAACGGTTATAATTACGGCACACCATGGTAATGTACGGGTGGTGTTTTCATGAAACACCATGTAAACGTTTGACGTACGCATGAGATATGGTGTTTTAACAAAACACCATGTTATCTTTGGATGTCCACATGAGACGTGGTGTTTTTATGAGACACGATGTTAAATTCTAATGTCCTTATGAGACGTTGTGTTTTTAGAAACACCTTGTTAACTTTTGATGTCCACATGAGACATGATGTTTTTACAGAACACCATGTTAACCTTTGACATCCATATAAGACATGGTGTTTTTACGAAACACCATGTTAACTTTTGATGTCCGTATGAGATGTGATGTTTTTATAGAACACTATGTTAACCTTTGACGTCTTCATGAGATGTGGTGTTTTTATGGAATAAAACATGGTAAACCGTGTTATCCATATGGGACGTGGTGTTTTTACGAAACACAATGTTAACTTTGTTGTCTGCACGAGACATTGTGTTTTTATGAAACACCATGTTAACTTTTTACGTCCTCATGAGATGTGGTGTTTTTACAGAACACCATGTTAACCTTTGACGTCCGCCTAAGACGTGGTGCTTTTACGAAACACTATGTTAACTTTTGACGTCCGCATGAGACGTGGTGTTTTTACGAAACACCATGTTAACTTCTGATATCCGCATAAAACATGGTGTTTTATGAAACACCATGTTAACTGAAAATGGTGAGGTTGAAGAATAGGAGAGTTGGTTCGTAAAGGAGGAATTCGAATTAATTTGGGGGTTTTGACTGAAATCAGAGAGAATAACCGATCATCCAAGCGTTGAGCACAGGTGACCGATCGAGTAAGTGCGTGATTGACCGATCGGTCAAGTGCTTGGCCTTATATTTAAATGGGAATTTTTCTCCATTTCCTTTATTTTTATCCATTTCACTATCTATCTAACTTCTTTCTAGTTTTTAATTTCGCTCTAGTTTTTGAGGTTTTTCTAGTTTTTTGAGTTCTTTTCCTAGGTTATCAGCGATGGCTGAGAGAGAGATCGGAGAGATGTTAGAGATCTTATTGGATGATCTCCCTGAAGTTAGGCTTCTCTCGAAGGCTGTAGAGGTTGATGAATGGGCCAATGTGGAGATATATATGGAGCCAATGGTTAGGTATATAGGCGTACGTCATCACGTTGCTCATTCTGGGGATCGCTCCATCTTTCTTTAAGATCCTTCGACTCACCTTTCTACTATTGTGCGTAGTGGTTAGGTACATGCTTATTTTTTGCAGTTATCTTATTTATGCTATGCTTTTATTCGCACATTGAAAATGTATTTTTGCCACATTTCTTTTTGTTTATTTATTGTTATTTTTGGTGCACTATTTTACAACATCATCGGGCATGATTATTTTTTGCAGTTATCTTTTTTACGCTATGCTTTTATTCGCGCATTGAAAATGTATTTTTGCCACATTTATTTTTGTTTATTTATTTTTATTTTTGTTGAACTATTTTACAACATCATCGGGAAGGTAGTGCCACCCACCTTTGACATAAGGGTTTCCCTAAATGGATGTTTAATTTATGGACCCAATAGTTCTTTCTCGAGGATGTTTGAGATATTGTATGGGTCCTAGGCTTCGGTCCTTTCTTGTATTCCCTTGGGATGGTCCATTCTGTCATGATTTCGATGTTAGTAGAGAGGTGGTAGGACATGAATTCCACGTTCCACCTCCCAGTGGGTGAGATGACACTCACCCCATTGGATCTATATGTCTTCACCAGCTTGTCATCCGATATATTTCTGGTGATGATGTTGGCCATCACGGACGGCTATTCAGGTGACTATAGGCTTCATTCCATACATTCATTCTGGCACAACACTAGCACTCAGTTCCCTTTATGCCCACATCGGGCCCATTGGAGGCGTTTGGGGACATACGACACTCAAATTCTCAAGTTCACTCTGGTCTTTCTTCTTTTTATGCTTGGCCACACTATCTACTCCTCCCATTGTGAGGTTTTTCATGAGGTTCTACTCTTCTCTCTCAGGTATTTTAGTTGCATTTATTAATACGACTGGTGCAAGTCTGCTTTGGGGATACTTTTCGCTAATATGAGATCCATGTTCAATTGGGTGACTAAGAGTCTCATTGGATATGTGGTGATTTAGAAGGTATGCTTTTATTCTTTTTTGTCTTTTCCTTTTATTTGTATTTCTCTTTATTCTATTATTGATATTTTCATGTCCCTTGTCTTGCGATATTATGGGTTTTTGAAGTCGTCGGACATCATCTGTGCTCCCTGAGGGCGTTGAAGGAGGATTGTGGGCATCGCCAGAGGAGATGGGGGTGAGACAACAAGAGGGAGGGATTCCATGCATATACTCAGGGCGCGATACGCATTCTACTGAGCGGACTCACTGCGGAGAGGGTATGTATCCTTTTTATATCCTTTCTTCAAACTTTCAAATTTTCTTTCATTTCTGCACTAGCCTTGTTTAGATTGCAGGTCACTTTCTTCCTTATACTATGTCCGAAAGACATTGGGTTGTGGATAGGACTGCTACCCAAACTACCTATCAGTTGTTGCTTTGCATCTACGGGGATGCATCCTTTTACCTGGGAGAGAGGGTCATTCGTCAGTGGCCCTTCATGTCCCACATGGTTCCTCCAATGGAGCCTCCCTTAGGGATGAGGAGACCATATTTTCTTATTCTTAATGACTTGGCGGCATATACCCGGGGAGTTCCAGTAGAGATTATACACTTTAACTACATAATTACTTATGTTGTCTTCATTGTGAAGAGGTTGATGTCCACGGTCCTATCAATTGGAGAGGGCTATGGATTGAGGGAGTTACCCCCAAAGATTACTTTAGTTCCTCCTTCCGAGGGACCTTCTACAGGATTCACTATAGTATCAGATCAGTCTTCAGCTTTGTCGCTGGTGGTACTTATCCCAAATCTATCCGTGTTGATCACCAGGGACAACAGAGTCTAATATAAGGCATCAGTTCCCACCTATTAGTCTCATTTATATATGCAGGAGGGAGTTGAGGTATGAAATGTTTATTATTTGATTTGTTTTTTTATTATTTGATTTTCTTTATATCAAAATGTGACTTATTTTATTATAGGCTTTTATCGTCCCTCTAACAGTGTTCGAGCAGATGCCCCGGTTCATGGTCTCGTTTCTATCTTTATTTAGAGGATGATGAGAGACTTCGATTTGGGGCACCCGGTGATAGAGGATGATTTGGATCCCTTTACTTATGTTGGTTGAGGTTCACGTGTAATGGATGTTCCCGAGTCCTCACGGAGGTTACATCCTAGGTACTAAGGGACCACTTCTCACGTGGTTCCCTAGGGCAATCCAGTGATTCAATATGATGGTCTGATGCGGGCGGCTATACCTGAATCCAGTGATGAGGAGAAGGAGGATGGCGACTCTTCTTTTGTAGGATCTAGTGATCATTTTTATTTTACTTTTTTCTTATTTTTTTTTATGTATTTTGTTTTGTTGGGGATTAAATGGACTTGTCTTTAATTGCTGTAACAATTATATTTGAAAACATGTTTTCATTTTGAGAAATGTTATTTATTTTTATTTTTTTGAGTTATTTATTATTTCATGCCAATGATGATACCCATGAAGTGTATATGCAAACGATAAAGCTAAGGCTCAAAATGGAAAAAAAATCTTCTTTCAAAAATTTTAAATCTATTGCAGTTTCCATTTTCATAACATGTCTTTTGAAATAGATTTAGATCTGAAGGTTTGCAAGGATGGTGTGAATATTCTATATTTGACCTTAGGACCGATCGGTCTACGGGTCTTTTGAGGAGGACTAGTCGGTCATCCCTTTCTCCCCGTAAATGGAGGTAGAGTTTTTCCATGGAAACTCACATATTTGGCTCTTCTTTCTCATAGTCTAAATACAACATTATTTTCTTCTCTTAACATCTTGCGATGTCTCTAACACATTCTGACTATCAAACAATTCTTAATCACTAAGTAGAATCCTTCATTCGCAGCATCGACGATATGTCTCTCTCGGGACTAAATTGTATGGTCTATTTTCCCTATTGTCTTGGAGAAATGTCAAAGTTGATTGGGACTTTTTGCAGGTTATTGCTCATTTATCGTATCTTGAGGATCACCTTTTCCTCTTTGCGTTAGAGGAAGTTTGTCAGACCTTTTAGAATTATTATTTCTTGATAGGGTATGGTATGGACCATCCCATACTGAAGTCGTATCTATTCTAGGGGGAATCTTTTCTCTTGCTGAATTGTTGAAGGTGGACCATCTAATTTATCATGAGTTTCTTACTGAGAAAGTGATAGATTTCATGGTGGTCATTATCTTCTTTCTGTATGACATTCCGGAGAGGAGGCACATGGAAGGACGAAGAGGTTTTCTAGCTTTGGCTATGGTATCTCAACATTTTGTTATTACATGTATCACATGTGTTGAAATTCATTTGGTTGACGTACTCATGCAGATAAAGTAAGGTAAAATCCCAATACCCTTGATTTTAGGTGATACTATTGATGGCTTTTTCTCTTACAGCCCTTATCTTTAAGGAAGGTCTTTGCATTTGTACATGTGGATTTTGGAGGGGTTGAGATTTATTGGGGATACTTTGTCCTCTCCTTATCAACTAGCTGATTTCATTTTCCATACGCCACTTAGTAACTTTAGGGATACTAAAAAGGAGTGGGTTTACTGGTTGTTCGAGTTTGTTCATTCCTACCTTTATTGGAATTTCCCTTAGAGACAGACTGTAGTGCCTCGATTGTCCATAGTACGGTTCCCCTACATCCATTTGTGTGGTTTACATTTTATCTCCTTTAATTTTCATGGTGTGTGATGCATTAGTATGGGATAAGGAAAGACATTCATCCTCCTCTGGGTTAGCTGCATCCAATTACACCTCTATCCTCGTACTTGGGGAGCATAATTTTTTATTTTTGGAGGAATGATTTTCCTTTGTTCCTTCGATTAATTCGTGGCAAGTTCGGAGGTATGGCTATGCTTTTATCTGAAGAGTACCTTCTATGGATATGAGAAAAAGTTTGAAACACAGTAGTATTAAGGGAGACGGGCCTTCATTGGATCTTCATGCTGACCCTTTTAGGATCTAAGCAAATTCAAGGACTTTCCCTACTACAAGATAGAGTTACAAATTTATTCGACCACATGAGAGCTGAGGAGAACCTATTGAATGTGAACAACATGATGAAGATGATTAAATTGATAATAAAAGGCTTAGAAACTTAGTTAACACGTGTTACAGAGTGCATGAACAATATTGTTTAGAATTCGACCATGCAGGATTCTCTGAAAAATTGTATGTCGATAATGAGAAATACAATCAGTACAATAGATTAGCAATTGGGAAAATATACCTGTTGATGTAAAAAATTAGATCACTCTAATTTTTCAATCACAGATAAATAAATGAGACAAAGAATTTTAAAGTGGTTCAGCCTTATAAGAATGGCCTACGTCCACTGTTGTTTTATTGGTGAATGTTTGGGAATTCTCGATTACAAGTACTATCAAGAAATTCCGGTCTGGATTTGATCTCTTCCTACAATGAGGATTGTACAACGTATTTATAGCCCTGAGGCTGTAATTTCAAAGGGTAATACATTAAATGATATACATATGAAAGGGTGATACATTCAATGCCCCTTACGCGTGTGCGTCTGAATGATAAGCATTTAATGAATCAGTTGAACTGTTGGTTATCCAGCTATTAATGCTTTGTTCGAGGTACAGCTCGGACCGCCTGAGTTGCTCGGACCGCCTAAGCTTCTCGGTATTCAAGAGTTCCTCGGAGCGTCTGAGTTCCTCGGGGAAGCAGTGTTCCTCGTTGTAGTATGGTTCCTCGGAGCGTGTGAGTTCCTCGGAAGTATTTATTGTTGCCACGTAGATTGCCACGTGTCATCATTCAATTGAGCCATGTCAACAGACTAAATTTGGTATCAACAGAAGCCCCCAATGTTTCATAGTTCGAAATTTGAGGAGTATGGAACATTCTTTCTCGGAATATGGTAGCTTTAAATAGTCTTCCTGATTTTTAGGAACGTTTCCCTTGTATTTATTTCTCCTTCCAAATTCGTAGAATCAGGCTTTTTGAATTTTCTATGACCGCCTTGATCTCCGCATACTTTTTGTCTTTTTAGCCGACGGTAGCGTAATCGTTTCTTTTCGCTTCGATTGCCGCGCCCTTTTTGTTTCTCTAGCCGTCGGTAGCGTAATTGTTTCTTTTTGTAATCATTACTTTACCATTTCCCAAGGTAGAGTATTTAAACGCTGCAGAAAATCCCATCGTCTTCTACTTTTCCAAATTTGTTTTTTCGACTTTTCCATAGTCTCTTTCTCTCCTGTGTGTTCATCTTCTTCCATCGTTCGTTGTCAAAAGCTCCACTCTTTTTCTGTAAGATCTTCTTCCTTCTTCTTCATTTCCTTTATTCATCATGGTTTACCCTATTGAATCTCTTGATAAATTTTGCTCTGATTTTTCCATTCCCTCTTGGGTTGTTTTGGAATAGCTTTCTGAGCCTTCTGATTATTTCCGTTTGGCTGAGGGACATTGGTTCCCCGGCCTCTTTATTGCTGAGTGTGGATTTTCTTTTCAGCCAAATCCCTTGTGTCTGGAATTTTGTCATTATTTTGACGTTGTTCCTGCAAGAATAGCCCCCAACACATGGAGAATAGTTAACGGGGTTCATAAATTAAATCAAGTCCATGGAACCCGCATAGGGATTCCAGAAATCATGTACTGCTATAGATGGTCAGTTAATGATAACATTTTTTATTTAAAAACTAGATTTTTAAATAGGGCCTTAGTAGTCAATCTCCCTGATGCCAATAGGGATTATTTTGAGCATGGGGTTGTCATAAAAAATTGGCAACACCCTCCATTAACTGGAGATGAGGTTTACCAGGGTCCCAGATGCCCTCCTTATGTCAATGGGATAGGTTACTTTTATTTCATTTTACTTATTTTAAAATCATGCTTCTTTTGTGTTTGATCAAATGTGTCACTGATGGCAATATTTATTTATTTGCAGTTGACAGTAAAAAAAAGTGTCCAAAGGAAGCAGACGTGAATATAAGACATCTGAAACTTATCTGGAGTCTGCATCAATCTGTTGCCAATGAGCATATCAGGTCGACCTCATATCTGCTACAATACAAGAGCTACACCACTTCTTTCACTGCTCGTCCAGTGATAAGTGAATCAGAGCCAGTACCAGCTTCCACCAACTCCTCGCCTGAATCTCACGTCCCTTTAAGCGAAAGGATGAAGAGAAGAAGACCTCCCACTTTGTTCGAGAAACCTGCCTCTGGTTCTGGAGAGGCAAAAAGAAATAAAGTTGATGTCCCAGGGGAGGGGACAAAGAAGAATGATGCACCTTCCTCGGCTGCTGTCGTGAAGGTTGTAGAGAAGCCCGCAGTGGCTCCGAGCAGGTCTGCTACTCCTGGAGAGGTGATTGTAATATCACCGACCAAGGGTTCTTCCTTGGTTGAATCTGTTCCTATTCCCCCGAGGAGGCTGAAGAAGAGCTCCTCGGTCAATTTGGCTGACACCATCACTCAGCCCACAACTACTGGGACTGGGATTCCCACTTTTGTTCCTCCGAGCTCTGCCATGAGCTCGGTAAAGTCCTGGATTATTCCCGAGGTCCAAGGTACTGAAGAAAACCTTACTCGGGACATGGTCACTTCATTAGCTACTCGTCACCTTGCTTCTGTAAGCCTTCTTACTTTGAACTTTTCATATTTCCTTTATTATTTCTATTTCTGACTTGTTTTCTTTTTACTTTCACAGTTGACGAGCTGCTTTAATATAATTCTAAAAAAGGATGAAGTAATCAAAGCTTCATGCTCCTCGTCCAGTGTGGAGTGCGCTCTGGAGGAAGCTATGAAGTCTCTAGAGGATTCTCGCCAGACATATGCCACTGACAAGGCTATTTGGGAGAAGAAGCTTGCCTCCAACGAGCAGGAAAAATCTCGAGCTGTTGATGCCTCCAAGGAGTTGGAGAAGAGAATAAATGCCCTGGAGAAGGCAAATAAGGAGCTCGAAGAGAAGCTCAAAACTGCTGGGGAGCTTGAAGATAAGCTCAAGGCTGCCGAGGAGGAGCTGGCTCAACTTAGGGAAGTAGGTCGGCAGAAGGAAGAGATTGAAAACAAATTGAAAGCTTCTAATAACCTGCTGTCCGAGAAGCTCTCCTCGGAAAAATTGAAGAGGAAGATGGCTGTGAAGAAGTCCTTCAGTGCTGGCTGGGACAAGGGGTGGAACAAGGGGTTGGCTGCCATGGTGTCGCAAGTGGACTATGGCAGCCTAAAGTACTTCAGAGATGGATGGGTTGAATCTCTCCAGGAAATGAAAGTTGATGAATCTTCTGAGCTTTTCCAGCAACACATTCCTGGTCCCCCTCCAACCCCTGAAGATCTTGAAGAGGACGAAGCTGCCTCAGAAGAATCCTCTATGGTTATGGGAGATCATCCCCCAGCCATTCAGCCTACTGCCGAGGAACTTCAGCAGATTGTTACTTCCTCCGAGCAACTGCCAGTGCTCCCCGAGCAACTATCCATTCCCTCCGAGCAACCTACTTCCTCATCCCAGCCTCCCGAGAAGGTCTTGGGAGACAAGGAAAAGGTGTAGAGTTGTTCGAGTTTATCTTTATCTTTTTCTTTTATCAAATGTAACCCAGAACTTGTAACTCTGAACTTTATGATCTAATAAAACTTGAACTTTTTTTGCATACTGTTGTTTATCTTTTATTCATACTCTGTCTTGATTCTTATTAATTACTGCTTTTTCTTTCTCTTCTATTTTCTGGCCAGGATGGAATTGTTATCTGTCCATGATTCAAAGCTGCTGCGATAATGTAACGAATACTTTAAGGCTGGTCACACAGACCTGAGTGCAGCACAAGTTGTAGATATCCTTGGCCAAGATGCTTCAGAACAGGCAGTTGAAGCATATCAATATCTGAAGTGTCTTCTTGATCGAGCAGTGGCCAATAATGTGGCCTATTATGAAATGATCGAGGATCTTCAAAGCACCCTCGAAGACCTTCAGCTTCAATACAAAGAATCCACTGCCCTGTTGCATGAGGGTTACGAGAAGAAGTACAAGCTGATCATTGCTGACAAGGGCTACGAGAAGCTTTTTGCTGGGTATGATGTGAGAGAAAGAACTCTGAAGGGTGAGGTCAAGGAGTGCAGACAAATCGCTAAGTTGCTAGAGCAAGAGAACAACAACTTGCAGAAATGTGCTATCACAGTTGAAATCTGCAGCCTCTTCTTCAAAAGCCTTAATCCCAGTGACCGATGAGGGATTTTCATTCCTGGAAGTTAAAAACGCCAACTTGAGAGATGAGTTGGAAACTTTGAAGAGGTCTGGCCCTTCCACATCTTCTCGGGGTCGAGCAAGAGCACCTCGGGGACGAGCAAGAGCAGCTCGGATTCCTGTCGAGGAACAGAGGACTCAGTCTGCCTTAGATAACCAGGCCTTCTAGCTAATGGCGAAGAACCGGGCTTTGGCTGAAATGTCAAAGAAAATTAGAGACCTGGAAGAGCAGCTCTCCACGCAGAAGTCTACCTTGGAGAACAATGAGATCTTCATCAAAAATCTCCACGAGCAGCTAGACAGGCTAACATATCAGTTCCACAAACAGCCCAGTGAGTTCTGGATGGCTGGATACAATGAAGCGCTCTACCACTTGAACGATCGTATCCAGAATGCCAACAATGAGGGCTACAAGCAAGGCTGGTTGAATGCCTTAGGTATGCTGCAGCTCGAACAGGGTCATTACTTGTGGGACTACCACAATCCCGGGTTGCTTGACTTACCTGTGCCACCATACAAATTGGATATGAGTTGGATCCCTGCACGGGCCATTCCTCGGAGCTTGATTTCAAAGTATCTCGGTGACTACAATCTTCATTCACAAATCGATATATCTCGTCCCGAGCATCTCTTGGATCGACCATCCGTGATGAATGTCAGGATGTTGAAGGATCTCAACTTCATCAATTCTCCTCTGGCTTTAAATGATCCGCCTGCTGGCGAGGAACTTGTGTCAAAAGCAAAGGGGAAAAGACCAGTAGAATAAGAATTTTTTATGTAATAGTTAGTATATGTTTCATTATCAATGTACTTTTCATATTATTATCAATGTAATTTATTTTGAATTTAATGAAAGACTTTCATTTTTGTTTGCAAATCTTAATTGCTATTGTCTTGTAATTATCAAACACTTTATATTTGTGCATATCTGTTAAAAAGATAACAATATTGTGTTGTTTGTCGACCAACTCAGTGATAATTAAAAAGTTACAAGTACCAATAATGTTGCTCGATCACTTAATAAAGTCACGAGTATAAAAAATGTTTAAAATGTTTCCAACCAACCAAGGTCGTTAGATTCTCCATATCGATCAACTACAGTTAGTGGGTTTTTATCCCCGACCAGCCATAGTTAGTAAATTTTTCTCTTAAATGTTTTCGACCAACCAAGGTCGATAAAGTTTCCTTGTCGACCAACTACAGTTGGTGGGTTTTTATCCCCGACCAGCCATAGTTAGTAGATTTTTCTCTTAAATGTTTCCGACCAACCAAGGTCGGTAAAGTTTCCTTGTCGACCAACTACAGTTGGTGGGTTTTTATCCCTGACCAGCCATAGTTAGTAGATTTTTCATCTACGAGCAACTTTGGCGCTTTCTGAAATAATCTTACCTTTCGACCAACATAAGTTGGCATTTTCGAGAATATATTTACCTCCCGACCAACATAAGTTGGCATTTTCGAGAATATATGTACTTCCTAACCAACATAAGTTGGCATTTTTAGGAATATTTTGTTTCCTAGCCAAACAGGTTGGCATTTTTAGGAATATTTTGTTTCCTAACCAAACAGGTTGGCATTTTTAGGAATATTTTGTTTCCTAACCACCTAGGTTGGCATTTTTAGGAATATTTTGTTTCCTAGCCAAACAGGTTGGCATTTTTAGGAATATTTTTGCTGGCATTTTTAGGAATATTTTTGCTGAGTAGTCTGAGCTTTGCCGAGTAGTGTGTAGCACTGGTATTCTCCGAAAAATTTTCAATAAAAAGAGAGACTTGCAGAATATCTTTATTTTATTCATACCGGTGGAACTGCGTTACATGGGAATATACATTACTGATAATACTTGCGCAGGTGCTCTGCGTTCCATGCATTCTTAAACTCCTCCCCCTCTAGAGTTTCTATTCGATAAGTTCCTGGTCGAACAACTTCTGTTACTCGGTATGGTCCATGCCAGTTTGCCTCCAGTTTATTGTGCTTTTGAATTACTTTCTTCAACACATAATCTCTTTTTTTCAGGTCGCATTTCTTCACCCTCTTAATGTAGAATAGAGTTGTTCGTTGTTGATATGCAGCATTTCTGATGGCTGCTTCTTCTCTAACTTCCTCGAGCATGTCTAAATCCAATCTTCTCATTAAGTCACTGACAGGGGAATTGAAATTCAGTACCCTGTGTGTTGGGAGGCCCAACTCGGCAGGTATAACGGCTTCACTTCCAAATGCCAGCATATATGGTGATTCTCCAGTTGCTACTCGGGGAGTAGTTCGGTAATCCCAAAGTACTGATTGTAGCTCGTTGATCCAGTTTGCTTTTGCATCATCCAATCTTTTCTTCAAACCGTTCAGCAGCGTTCTGTTTGTCACTTTAGTTTGTCCATTGCTTTGAGGATGGCCTGGTGCTAAGTGGACCTTCAAAATGTTTGATTGATGACAATAGGCAGCGAACTCCTCGTTATCAAATTGTGTTCCATGGTCTGTGATGAAAGCATGAGGAAGACCATACCGACAAATGATATTCTTCCAAACAAATTGGTACACCTTCTCGTACGTCATATCAATGAGTGGCTCAGCTTCTACCCACTTAGTAAAATAATCCACTGCGACGACGAGATACTTGAACCTTCCTCGGGTCGTTGGCAGTGGCCCAACCAAATCAATTCCCCATATGGCAAAGGGCCAAGGGGAAGTTATGGGTGTTAACAATGCTTGTGGAGTTCTTCGGATGGAGGAAAAGCGTTGGCACTTGTCACATTTCTTTGCATAGGCTATACAATCAGCTCTCATCGTCGGCCAGTAGTATCCCTGCGTTATCACCCTTTGTAAAAGCGTCCGACCTGCTACATGTGCTCCACAGGACCCTTCATGGATCTCTTCAACCAAATCTTTCACCTCGGAGGGATGTACACATCTCTACAATCCTTCCATAATTCCTCATCTATATAAAACACCATTAGTTAATACATACCGAGCAGCTTTAAACTTCAATTTCTTGGCTGCGAGCTTGTCAATTGGTAATTCTCCCTCCTCAATATATGCCCTGATGGGATCCATCCAAGATGGTCCTAAATCAAGGGTAATAAAGTTCATCGTCATATCTTCATCTATACTCCGACCAGCAAACACTTCAATTGGGATTGTTCATCGTAGCTCGGTACGAGTAGCTGATGCTAGTCGAGCTAGGGCGTCTGGTCTCGCATTCTCCATTCTTGGTATTCTGACCAGCTGAATAGCGAAAAATTCTGACACCAGCTCCTTTGCCTTTGCATGATATCTGATCATTAACTCTCCTTTAACTGCATATACTCCCATCATTTGGTTTACGATCAATTGAGAGTCACTGAAAATAATGACATGCTGCGCCTCCATGATTTTCGCCAACTTAAGTCCTGCAATCATGGCCTCATACTCAGCTTCATTATTGGAAGATTTGAATTGGAAACGCAGGGCGTATTCCATGTCGACCTCATCCAGAGTGCTCAAAACTATCCCCGCACCACATCCTGCAATGCAAGATGAGCCATCTACATATAGCCTCCATATAGGTAACTCGTCTTCAAATTTCTGCTCTGTCAGAGTTCCTCGGTGAAATATTTGTTGCTTCCTTTCATCTTCCCCGGATATTTCTCGCTCTTCGTCGATCATCTTTTATTGCCTTTTTACCAACCGGAGTTGGTCTGAGCTCGAATTTAATGATCATGTAACATCCACTTGCCCTTTTACCAACCGGAGTTGGTCTGAGCTAGTGTTTGTTGATCCTGTAACATCCACAGGTTTATCAGCGGGCAACTTTTGCTCCTCGGGGGTATCAGGATAGGTGAACTCTGCTATGAAATCTGCTACAGCTTGCCCTTTTAGTGATGATCTGGGTTCATAGACTATATCGTATTCTCCGAGCTCTATTGCCCAGTACATTAATCTCCCAAATTTTTCTGGTTTGTGAAGGGCTTGTCTCAATGGCATATCAGTATATACGACTATAGTATGAGCCTGAAAGTATGGCCTCATTCTCCTACTCGCCTCAATCAGCGCCAGTGCTAATTTTTCCAGCCTTGGATATCTGATCTCTGCTCCTCGGAAGGCCTTACTTGTGTAGTAAAAATTTTTTTGCACTCCATTTTCCACTCTGATCAACGCCGAGCTAACTGCATTCTCGGACACTGCAAGGTACAAATACATTTTTTCTCCCATCACTGGCCTGGACAACAGTGGAGGTGTTCCCAAGTATCTCTTCAAGTCTTGAAAAGACTTCTCACATTCATCATTCCACTCAAAAGTCTTTCTGAGTGTCTTGAAGAATGGGAGACATCTATCAGTTGCTCGTGACACAAATCTGTTGAGTGCTGCTACTCGTCCTGTGAGACTCTGTACTTCCTTCTTCGTCATTGGAGATCGCAGCCCTAATAGAGCTTTGATCTTTTTAGGATTTTCTTCAATGCCTCGTTGATTGACAATGTACCCGAGGAACATGCCTTCTCGTACTCCAAATATGCACTTTGTCGGGTTCAGCTTCATTTGATATTTATCCAGTTGATCAAAAGTCTGACTTAAGTCAACTAGATGATCGGCAGCTTTCTTGCTTTTCGTCAGCATATCATCAACATAGACTTCCATATTGCAACTGATTTGTTCAGCAAAGACTTTGTTCACGAGTTGCTGAGCTTTATGGATGCTTATTTTGGTTACAATCAGATCAAAATGAAACCTGAAGACAGGGAGAGTACTTCTTTCATCAGCCGCTGATATGTCGCACCTGCATTTTTCAAACCAAAAGGCATAACATTATAACAATAAGTTCCCCTAGGGGTAATGAAAGAAGTACTCTCCCTGTCTTCAGGTTTCATTTTGATCTGATTGTAACCAGAATAAGCATCCATAAAGCTCAGCAACTCGTGTCCCGAGGTAGCATCCACCAGTTGATCAATTTGGGGCAATGGAAAGTGATCCTTTGGGCATGCTTTGTTGAGGTCGGTGAAGTCTACACACATCCTCCATTTGTTATTTTTCTTCTTTACCATCACCACATTGGCTAACCAATCTGGATATTTAACATCTTCAATGAAACAATCTTTCTGGAGCTTCTCGACCTCCTCCTGTATAGCTTGATTCTTCTCGGGACTGAATACTCTTCTTCTCTGCTTTACAGGCTTGATCTCCTTATTCACATTGAGCTCGTGACATAAGAAATTTGGGTCTATCCCAGGCATATCTTCATGACTCCATGCAAAAGTTTATCTTCTACTTCTTAGGAACGTTATCAATTCATGTTTTAATGAGGCTTCCAACGATGAACCTATTTGAGTAGTTCGCTCAGGGTGCTCGTCGTCCAGAATGATGTTTTCAGTAGCTTCCACCACTTGACCCTTCACGAGTTGCGACTCATCTCGAGGATCCAATGTTTCAATCTCTGCGCCTTCATCCACTTGATAGGTAGTAGTCTTTTTCTTTGATTCCTCCAATTCTTCTTTCTCGGCGGATGAATAATAGCATTCCCGAGCTACTTTCTGATCACCTTTCACAACTCCTACTCCAAAGTTTGTTGGAAATTTTAGGCACTGATGCACTGTAGATGGTATAGCCTCAAACTTCTTCAATCCTACTCTTCCCATGATGATATTATACGATGATTGGACATTCTTATCCATCATGAAGAAACGTATTCTTTCTGTCCGACAAGCCGGCCACGTACCAATGAATATATCCAACTTGATCGTCCCAAGTGGAAATACTTTCTCGCTAGCAAAACCAATGATGGGTCTGTGGTAAGGCTCCAATTGAGATAGCTGTAGATTTAAACTATCGAAGCACGAGTAGAACATGATGTCTGCAGAGCTACCATTGTCGAACAGTACTCTTGAAATCATAACCTCCTTCATCCTCATTTTTATCACCAATGGATCATCGTGAGGATATAAAACACCTGCAAGGTCATTCTTTGAAAAACCGATGACCAATTTCTCCTTGTTCACCTTTCTCGGGCGATCTTCCTCAGCTAGATTTATTCGCTGAATGTATGAGCAAGCCTGAGCCTCACCGAGGTAAGCTTTTCTTTCTGCAGCAAGATCTCCTCCTCCTGCATCTCCACCTGTAATAACATTACAATCAAATGACCCAAAACGTATTGAAAATACCTCTCATTCTGGCTGCCTTGGTCTCTTGGGAAGATCGAGGTCATCCTCGGGATCATCTTCATGGTTTCTTTTCTTGTTCTCCTCTGCTCGACGAGGATATTTAGACCTATCTCTTGTTCGGTCACTATTTCTTCTTTCATTTCTACGATCAACGTACTTTGCCAGTTTTCCTCGTCTAATGAGTGTTTCGATCTCATTCTGAAGAGCTATGCAATTTTTGGTCATATGGCCATGATCTTTGTGAAACTCACAATATTTTTCCCTATTCCTCGTGTCAGGGTCTGCCTTCATTTTCTTTGGCCAGTTTAACTCTTCGCTGTTCTTAATTTCTTCCAGGACGTGATTGATATCTACCTTCAAAGGAGTATAATTATCAAATTTCCTCAAGACCTCCCATGACGACCTATTTTTGGATTGTTTGTCACCACCATTGTTCTTATGCTCTTTTTTCTTGGCTTTGTCGACTTCCACCTTGGTTTCTTTATCCATATTCTTCTTTGCAACCATAGCCTCCTCGGCATTCATGATTTTGGCCGCTTTTGCCATCAATTCAGATATAGTTGTGGGTGGATCTTTGGCCAGAGTGTAATACAACTTGTTAGGCAACAACCCCCTCATCAAGGCAGTGATCGTTGTCTTCTCCTCATAATCAATGACTTCAAGTTTCTCGTTATTAAAACGAGTTATATAATCTCTGGTACTTTCACCAGCTTTTTGTCTAACACTTAACAAATGTGCTACTCGTTTAACTGGCTTTGTCCCAAAGCAAAAATTCCCAATGAATAACTCGGCCAGTTGAAGAAAAGTTGAGATCTTACCCCGAGGAAGATTATTATACCATATTTGAGCAGATCCGGTAAGAGTTCTCGAGAATGCCCTGTATCTCATCTCGCCTGGGACAGCATAGATGTCGGCAGCAGCTTGATATTGTTCTATATGAAGAACAGGGTCAGTCTTTCCATCATATTTGGGGGTCACAACAGGTACTTTGAACTTTGATGGTGTTGGAAAATCTACAATAGCCTGGACAAAAGGTGTTCCTCGAACAAAGGTTCGTTGTAGAGGATTCTTGACCTTATCCATTTCCCCTAATCTATCCTCCAGCCTCTGAATAGAGCCTTTCCATGCATCATTCACTTCCTCGGGCTTGTTGGTTCGAGCAGCTGATCGCGTTGAAGTGGCTTCCTGGGATTTATCTTGACGAGCAGCTGGTTACGACTGGGCAGATCCTTCCCTTAAGGCTGTTGATCGTCGAAAGCTCCTCGATGCTGCATTAAGAGGATTTTTGTTTCTCCTAGGGCCTAATCGGTCGGAAGGAGAAACCCTACTTAATCTTTCCAATGCGCTGGTCCTTTCTGGGGAGAGAGTGACACGTTGTTCAGTATCTGTGGCTCGCACTGAAGAAGTTCGTCCAGGTTGATAAGAGAAATCTTCAGATTCCTCATTGCGATATGAATTGGTACGCCTAGTACATGAGGATGGCGCACGGGTGTTTCTTTGAATACTCCATAGTCCTGAATGAGTTGCTGCACCGCCATGAAGGGTTTGGATGAGTTGTCGCATTATTTCTTGCATGACGGTCTGGACCTGAGCCAGATTTGTCATTATTCCAGCCAGATCTGGAATATTTGGCGGAGCAGATGGATTTGGAGGACTTCCAACGTTTCGATTGTTGGATTCTGGAATATCAGCCATCGGTGATGAATTATTTTTGATGGAAAACGATATTACCAGTCTTTCCCACAGACGGCGCCAATCTGTTGATGTAAAAAATTAGATCAGTCTAATTTTTCAATCACAGATAAATAAATGAGACAAAGAATTTTAAAGTGGTTCAGCCTTATAAGAATGGCCTACGTCCACTGTTTTTTTATTGGTGAATGTTTGGGAATTCTCGATTACAAGTACTATCAAGAAATTCCGGTCTGGATTCGGTCTCTTCCTACAATGAGGATTGTACAACGTATTTATAACCCTGAGGCTGTAATGTCAAAGGGTAATACATTAAATGATATACATATGAAAGGGTGATACATTCAATGCCCCTTACGCGTGTGCGTCTGAATGATAAGCATTTAATGAATCAGTTGAACTGTTGGTTATCCAGCTATTAATGCTTTGTTTGAGGTGCAGCTTGGACCGCCTGAGTTGCTCGGATCGCCTAAGCTTCTCGGTATTCAAGAGTTCCTCGGAGAGGTCTTGTTCCTCGGAGCGTCTGACTTCCTCGGGGAAGCAGTGTTCCTCGTTGTAGTATGGTTCCTCGGAGCATGTGAGTTCCTCAGAAGTATTTATTGTTTCCACGTAGATTGCCACGTGTCATCATTCAATTTAGCCATGTCAGCAGACTAAATTTGGTATCAACAATATCCTTCATGTGAGGGTCCTCAGACTACTCACTCTACAACTGTGGAATTACATAATTTGAAGAAATAGTTGAGTTGGTGGGGAAATTACATGATTGTTCTCTTGTCGGTCTTAAAGAGGTGGCTTCCAGAAGAAAATATATTACCAAAAAGGTATCCGCTCATGAAGAGAATGATGAAAGACCTAGGGATGAAAACGAATTACGTCCATGCTTGCGTTAAGAATTGTATTTTATTTTAGAAAGAGAATAAAGATTTGGAGGAATGTCCTCAGTGTGGAGAATCGAGATATGCAGTAACCTTAAGGAAAGGGAAAAGGTCATACAAAGAATTGATGAAAGTGTTCATACATTTCCCTTTAATTCCAAGGCTATTGAGATTGTATACTATACCTTAGATAGCTCATGAAATGACATAGCACCATCGGGTAAAAAGTTCATGGGATTATAAATGACATCTTTTTTATTCATCCTAATGGACAATGCTAATAATTAGATGGCCCGATTTCATCGAAGAAGGGATAATGTTTTTCTTGCAATAGAAACAAATGAGTTCAATCCCCATGGTATTACTTCTAGTAGTTATAGTTGTTGACATTTCATGACTACTCCTTATAATATAGGCCTTTCTTTTTTCTTTAATCATGAATTATAAATCTAATCTCCGTTGATTCCTGGGCTAAAGGTATTAGGTCAAAACATTGATATTTTTTTTAAACATTAGTAGATAAGTTAAAGAAATAATGGGAAAGAGTTCCAGCTTTTGACATGCACAAAATGCAGCCTTTTACGTTGAGAGTTATATTGATGTGAGGGATTCATGATTTCCACGCATATGGGAACTTATCCAGGTGTGTAACACATGGTCACAAAGCAAGTTCCATTTATAATGATGACACTCCATCCATTCGACTAGAACACATATGGTTATAAAGAATTTTTGTTTGGATCTGGATGAGGACTCAACTGATCTTTGGATCTGCTCGACTGGTCTTTGGATCTGCTCATAAGTGAATTTTGTAATAAAATCCTCTATGACTTGGTCTTTAATTGTAGTCCTTGGATCATACGTGAGATCATATTTTCCCAGCTCTATCGCCCATGCCATCAATCTCCCAGACTACTCAGGTTTATGGATGGTTTGCTAAAGTGGGAGATCAGTGTAGACCACTGTAGAATGGGCTTATAAATACTGATTCATCTTCCTCGATGTCACTAACAAAGATAAATCCAATTTCTCCATTCTGGAATATCTCACTTCTATGCTAGAAAAATCTTTGCTTGTATAGTATACGAGTTTTTGAATTCCTTCATCACTTCTAATCATAGTAAAGCTAATCATTGAGTCTAACACAGTCAAATACAAATACATTTTCCCCCTAGGATTGGCTTGGATAGCAATGGGGCCGGCCCTAGGTATCTTTTTAGCTCTAGAAAAGCTATCCACTCGAAATAGTGTTTAGTCACCTTGAAGAGTTTGATGCACTTATCTGTTGCTCTGGATACGAATCTGTTCAAAGCTTCCACCCGGAATGTTAGGCTTTAGATTTCCTCCTTGCTCTTGTGAGGGTTCATATTAATCAACGCATATATCTTGTCAAGATTGGTCTCTATTCCCCTTTTATTAACAATAAAGCCTCAAAATTTTCCTTCCTTTACTTCGAACACACATTTTGTTGGATTCTGCTTTATCTGATATTTCTCTAGCTCATTAAAATTCTGATCGAGGTCTTTAATATGGTCGTTTACCTTCACGCTTTAGGTCACCATGTCGTCTACATAAACTTCCATATTCTTCATTATTTACTTCTCAAACACCTTGGCCACCCACCTTTGATAGGTGGCACTTGCATTGTTTAGTTCGAAGGGCATAACATTATAATAAAAAGTACCTCGGCTGGTGGGTGATAAAGGAGATCTTCTCTTTGTCTTTTGGCTTCATATTAATCTGTTTATAACCAGAATATGAATTCATGAATATCAGTAGTTTGTGCCCTGCCGTTGTGTCCACCGATTGATCAATTCGTGGCAAAAAATAATAATCCTTGGGACGTGCCTTATTCAAGTTTGTGAAGTCCACGCACTTCTACTATTTGTCATGTTTATTTGGTACCTTTATCATATTTGCTAGCCAGTCGGGATACATCACATCTTTAATAAAGTAAACTTTCTTCAGCTTGGCCATTTCTACTTGAATTATCGTGCTCTTATATTCATTGAATACCCTTCATTTTTGGTTTACTGGTTTTACTTTCTTGATCAGGTTGACCTCATGACCAATAATGGTTGGATTAATTCCAGGCATGTCTTCATGGATCCAAAAAAAATTCTTTTCCTAGCTCTTAGGAAATTAACCAGTTACTTTTTGAGGATGGGATCTAGGTATGAGACGATATGTGTTGTCCTTTTAGGATACTCATCATCCAGGATTACTGGTTTTGTTTGCTCAATTTATTATCTAGTTATTAACTTATCTTCATCTTGAGGATATAATGTCTATATCTGATAAGTTTGATCTAATTTCTTCCCTTCTTCCTCATCGAGCGAAGTGTAGTAGCATTCATGTGCTTCCACCTAGTTTCCCTTTACTACTCCCACACCAAAATTAGTGGGGAACTTTAGGAATTGATCTATAGTTGAGTCTACAACCTCAAATTTCTTCAGACCCACTCATTAAAAGATACTATTATAAGCCGATGAGATATTCTTATCAAGGACGAAGAATGAAATCATCTCAGTTCTGCAGGCCGACCAAGTTCCAATAATAACTTCTAGCTCAATTGTGACTAGGGGTATACCTTTTCGCTTGAGAATCTGATCAGTGGGAGGTGGTAATCTTCCAATTTTCTTTCAAAAAACTCCATCCTCTTGAAATAGTCATAGAAAAATATGTCGAGTGAACTCTCGTTGTCTACCAGAATTCTCTTTACACTCTTTTTATGGACCATTATGGTCGTTACCAGTAAATCGTCATGACGATATAACAACCCTGAGAGGTTGTCTCTGAAAAAACCAATCACTATTATTTCTTGTGCATCCTTATGAGTTCGGATATTAGCTACCATTTCCATATTTATCTCTGCTAGTGGCGTAAGCTCTTGCTTCATTGAGGTATGCCTTTCTCTTAGCGATTTCATCACCTCCACTAGCATCGCCTACTAGTATGTAACTGAACAAAAGAGAAATCATATTTAGTTCTTCTACTATCTCCTTAGACCTCGCAAGGAAGTATGGATCTTCCTCATTATTTTTCACCCGAGCTCTTTTTTATCCTTATGTCCTGTATGAGGTGATCTTGATCTTCTCCTTGGCTTGTAATCATCACGAGATGGTGATGGTCAGCTATTTTCCTCCATGTATTTATGTAGCTTCATTATTTTGATGAGGGCTTCAGTTTCATCCTTCAAATCTAGGCAATATTTGGTCTCAAGGCCTTGGTCTTTGTGGAACTTACAAACTTTGTCCTTATCTCTTCTTCTATCGGGATTTTTTTATCTTCTCCGGCCATTTTAATTCATCATTTACTCATATCTTGTTGAGGATGTGGTGTACTCCCATTGTCAAGGGAGTATACTCGTCAAATTTCTAGTATGGTCTCATGTCATTCTTTATCTCAGGGACCTCTTTGGGCTTTTCCCTTCTTCCTGAGTAGTTACCTTCTTTAAGTTTCTTATGGATGAAATTTTTTAGCCAATGTTTCTTCTGCATTTATGATCTTTCCTTCTTTGGCTAAGAGCTTGGCCATGTGGTTTGGAGGCTCCTTAGCCAATGCCCAGCAAAATTTTCCAGGCAACAACCCACTCATAATTACTATGACAGTAACTTCAACGTTGTAGATTACCACTTTATAATTTTTTTTGTATTGAACCTAGTAATATACTCCCTTGTCATTTCATCCTTGCATTGACGGACGATTAACAAAAGAATTACCCTCTCGCCAGGTTTTTCTCCAAAATAGAAATTATTATTAAAAAGAATAACCAATTATTTGAAATCAGAGATCTTCTCTTTTGGTAACCCATTATACCAAATTCGAGCAGGTCTTGTAAGAGTGCTTAAAAAATCTTTGCAACGCATATCCTTAGGTGCTTCCTGATATTTCTCGACATGAAAAATTGGATCTAACTTTCCTTCATACCTGGGATTTATCATACATGAATTGAATTTTACAGCTATGGGATAGCTAATAACGAAAGTTGTGAATGGAGATCCCTATACAAATACATTTTAAAGTGGGTTTAGTTTACATCAGGTCTCCCAGGTGATCTTCTATCCTTTGGATTGATCCCCTCCATAGTTAGGCTTTAACTGTCCGTGTACCTTTATCAGCTCATCCACGAATTTCAGCCGAGCTCTCTTTTATTCGGTCACCTTGTTCGAACTTGGCCAACATTCTAGAATTATATCCTGATTCATCATCCATTTACTTTCTAAAATTTTCTCGTCTTGTGCTTCCTTTAGAGTGTAGAGGCTTCTTATTCCCAATCTATCACAGACTAGTACTCTGTTGAGCCTTTTGAAGGTACGTGTGTTCGAATGAATATGTTTGGTCATCATCATACCCAGTTGACCTCATGTTCAAGGTTTTACCTAGTTGGTAGGAGGATTATTTATGTTCTGACCCACTTATTCAAGCAAATCTGCTCGTATCAGACCCCAGATTTAGCCTCCTGGGGTTTTCCATCACTTTACCTCGATTCTCTTGCCTCCTATATTTATAGGGGCATGAGGAGGTGATTCCAAACATTTATCTTGGTTACATAATCGGGGTTATTGAAACTCGTTCTGGATGAACTGGTCATCTCTGTGAGGACAGAACACTTTGGGTGAGTTGTCTATGTTTTCTTGTATAGCTTATTGGCCCTTGACTATATTGTGCAAAAATTATGGTAGATCCCCTATTCCAATAGTGATTGAAGGTGTCACAACTTCTTTATCCCTACTACTTTCTTGGGTGTTCATCCATTTCTTACAACATACCCAGGGAAACAGAGTATAATAACAGGAATACATAGTATGACCGAATAATTGAAATATTGAAAGAGATTAGACTATTTTGAGCTAGAAATCAGTGTATCTCGGTTCGAAATACACTAAGTTAGGAAATGGAATCGTAAATTGAGAATTTAAAGTGCAAAAATAAGTGAATATAAAGATTTGATCAGTGAGTTTTATAGAAATTCTAGGATTTTCACAATTGAAGATTAGGAATTAAATGAGAAATAGCTTGGCTTTAGTCGTTCCCATAGACGGCACCATTCTGTTATCGTATAAAATTGGTTTTAATGTTTCCTCTTAGATAGTTGAGATCAAATCCAAGATAATAAATGAATAAACAGTCAAATTTAGATGTATGAAGACAAAGGTGAGGATAAGAATAATTACACACACATTTACGTGGTTCACCCTCAAGAATGAGCATACGTCCACAGGTTATCTTTTATTACTAGGTTTCAATTGACCGGATGTCTTAGAATTGTACAATCCCTCAATCTCTTTGTTAAGACAGTCAAAATGTATCAATATCCCTCTGCCTATCCATCGGTTGGCGGGGCCCTGATCCCAAATGGGGGATTTCACCTTTTATAGCGAATGATTGTGAGGGAATGTGTATTGGACCAATATGGGCTAGGCTGGATCATCTTTTGAATGGATCACCCACAAGATATGTAATAGTTTAATGTTTTACCCATTAGGGAATGTTCCTGCACATCTTAGTTGTATGTGATGCCATGAACATGGCATTGACCATCCTTTAACGGCGTTATTAAAGTTATAATCCAGCAGTTAGCCTTGTTGGCATCGACCCAATTCGCCTGGCTGGAAAGGAGGATGACCTCTTTGCTAAGCCGAGGTCCTTCCTTAGTATTTATTCGGTCAGGGCCGAGCTCTTTCACTTGATATTAAATAGTTTTATAAAATTTTCTTTGGGTCATGATGTGCTCAACAAATATGGTATAACAATATCCAAAGAGCCAAATACATGGATATTGAAGCATTATGCATATTTGAAAAATATTTCCCACATAAGTTTTTTTATATTAACATTCACCTCACCGTGCATCTAGCAGATGAAGCGTTAGTTTGTGAACTAACCAATGCTCATTGGATGTATCCGTTCGAAAGGTGATTTTTTTATCTTTTAATATAATAAAATATGCACCATTTATGTTAATACTGCTTATTATTAATTTTTACTACCTTATACAAATCGGATGATGAAAGATTATAATTATATGTTGAAGGTTCCATTACAAAATCTGACATTGTTGATGAATCTATTAGATATTTCATGGGGTACATGCCAAATCCATCAGATGGAAATCATAAATGCTCACGTGATGAATTTTTAGAGGAACATGGAGAGTTCTCGTATTAAGGGCCTTTGCTTGATGATAACACTATAATGTTAGGACCCGTATAGTTTTAACAAATACATCGATGGGTATTATTTGGACTTAATGTCGATGGACTTCAAGATTACAATAGGTTTGAATTCTTTCACTGGTTTATAGTTAAAAACTAATTAACATCATGAGTTATAATTACTTATATCAAACGACATATTGCAGTGAGTATGAAACATCATTAAAATCTATGTCTCGTGATAAAGTGAATGGCATTGAAATGACAGAAGTGGAAAAACAAACTTCTTTTATCCCTTGGTTATCCGAGAAGATGATTCTATAAATACTAATAATTTTAAGGGCTTTTTTGACATCACCCCTTGAGATAGTAATGTATATTGACTTAACTCCCTGACATAAGCCTAGAGTCAAATATGCTATTATCTTTGGGGGGTACATCAAAAACTCCCTTTTTATTAATCTATCCATTACGTTCCCTTTGTAATTATGATTTGTTTTCATCGAACAGTTGCAGAAATCGAGAGAGGCGAAAATAAATAAAAATATTGTGGCGGTTAGTTCAAGGGCCGCAATTCAAGGCTAAAACGTATAAAAAAGTATCGTGTAAATGGTTTTGTATTCTTTCATAAGTATCTTGATGATATTTTTATCACGGATGATAGTGGTGTTTGCTTGAAGGTATGGACACAATTTTGAGCTAGAAAAAGCGGTAAGAATCTCACAAATACTTGGAGTATGTTCTATAGAGTTATCAAACAAATAATTAAGTTGGACTATACCTTATTTAAGGGGGTGGTGTTTTATTGTGATTGGGTGAGAGTGGAGGATAATACTAATGGTTGTAAGCTTTTTCCGGACTCTAACTTATTGATGGTAAATTTTGATAATTTAAGAGCGTTGATAATGAGTATAATGAGCCTGCCATTCTCGCATCCGAAGCAAGTCAAGTATTCTATTCGACAGATGTTAAAAATCCTAAATGGTGGGTGGTTATACATTCACCGAAGATATTGACAAGTCAAGTGGATGACTTAGATCTACCAACAGTCTTCTAATATATTCTTAAAGAATAACCACATTTGGAAAGTTTTCTTAAGCAATACGACTCCATTTAGTTGTTTTAATATTTTCTTTTGGATATTGTAATCGTTGAAAGTTGTTTTATTTTGGCAACGTGACTACATTTTGTTTTGCCCCATTTCTAATATATGAATTTGTTAGTGGTATGAAGCACTCAAGTGGTTTATCTAAATTTATTTGAATTTTAGTTCACATCCCTGATATCATCTTATGATTTTTATATGTATCTCTATCAATATGTTAATGATGAAGTAATATTATAATTCAATACATATTATTTTTTTCCCTAGGTCGTCATTCATTTTATATTTTATATTGATGACTATTATTTCCATTATTGGTAGCTTTATTTGTTTTGGTAGCACTGTATTGGGCATTATGGCTTCAAGTGAAAGTGAAGGTGGTGGTTCAAAGCAAAAAATGTCATCATCTTCACAACAAACATCATCTTCTCCACAACAAGAATAAGTTTATGGACGTTTGAAGTAACAATCTTCAAGTGAAAGTAAAAGGAAGCGAGTGGAAATAGATAAAAAGGCTAAGCAATTAGCATATATGACCCTAAATGGTAAAATCATGGTCATCCTTCTAGTGGATGGGAGTGTATTAGGTCCATGGAGTGGGAGATGGAGCACTTTTATCGGTGATCTTATTAAATTTTATATCCTAATTAGTTACGAAGATTGGAGAATTATGCCAGATAATTACAAAGACGATGTTTGGAATGCTTTAGTGGTAGGATTTTCATATATAAAATAAACATGACTTAGCGATTGATTATGTTCATTTATTTATTTATTGCAGCAAAAATTTGAGCTAGATGTTTAACCGAAAGTAGCTCGCTCGTTGATCGAGAAGAGGTTTACACAAAAGTTTAGGACGCAAAAAAATAATATAATATAACCGAAGACCATCCGGGAGTCCTACCATAAGGTGTTGATCCTGATGTATGGAGATTGTTTTGTGAGAACAAAAGTAAAACAACAAAGAAGTAAAAAACATTCAAAATGCCAAGAATCGAACCAATTTAGAATATTCCCATACACTTGAGTGTCGTACTTATGCTGCTTTGGAATATGAAATGGTATGTATCATAAATTTTGTTAATTATCAGCACTACTTTTGTGTATAACATGTGATATTTAAATTGTAGGTTGAATCGAAGACAAAATAAGAATTAACGTGAGTAGATACATGATTTTCTAACATGGGGACAAAATTGAGAATGTCCAAAATAATGCTATGCTTTACTATGTACGTATTTACAGGGAAAATAATAGTATTTTTAGAGTTATTCGTTGTGTTTATTAATTAAATTTTCTCATTTTGATCTATAAGTATAATTTTATAGGATAAAGTAAGGGATGCGGGGGAAAAAGACAGAGCAAGAGTGGAGAGGGTAGTAGCAAGATATAATGACTAAAGAACTATGAGTTGACAACGGTTTTTAGGAAGGAGAAAAAAGGGTGGAGTTCGTACAGTTTTTCCCCTTGTTTTGAAGAAGCGGTTGATGCGTTTAGCGGTGGCAAAGGCCAAACTTCAATAAAAAAAATAAGGCAAGTGATCGTGCAGATGCATTGAAGGTAGATATCATATCTTCTATTAATAAAAGATTTGAGGAAAATAACACACAAATGTTGGTATATATGTATGTTATATAGTTTCATTTATTAAACCGACCTATCTAGATAAAATATATATTAACTTACTATAGTTTGATCCATTTTGTCATAGGGTGCTATACAAAGTTTGGATCAGTCCTTCACTGCTCAAAATAAAAATGGTCCACCAATCACACCAATAAGTGAGCAGGCCTCCAATATAAGTCAGCTACGTAGGAATCTTTCTCAAAATTTGGATAATGTTTTTGCATCAGCTTCTTGCCCTTTTTGCATGACCACACCTTCTCCTACCAACAATCCCAAAGTCATCTTGCTTGATAGGTACAATAAAGAATTGGCGAAGGGGTATGTCGTAACAGATTCAACAAAGGATATATATCATGATAAACGAGTTGGAGTCAGAAAAAGGAAAGTATATGTGGAGGAAGTGATGAAGTCGGATGCTAGGTTGTTTGATTCTCCTCAAGGTGGACAAGATTTTTTTGCTGACCTAGTCTTGGGGGGATATTTGATTTGGATGGATTTTTGGCTTAAATATGTTTAATTTATGGGTTTGGACCATGCTTTTGTTTTGGACTTAGTTTATAATTTTGATTTTGACTTAATTTTCCAATGCTTTTGATTTGGACTTAATTTTCACAATGTTTTTATTGTGAACTTTGTTCAAGCTATCTATATTTGATTTGGACTTAATTTGCACTGTGTTTTTGTTGTAAAACCCTTTTTAACTCCGCCAATGCTAGTAATGAGTCCCAATTTGAGTAATTATAGTATCCTAATCTAGTATATGAACTCAGGTCCAAGTTCTACCCATGATTGGCCCTAGTATATAGCATTATTGTTGTCAAGGTCACATTATAGTTTATACTTACTTGATAAGGTAAATTCCTTGATTTTTCTATATTAAGTGTTTATTTCTAACATTTTTATATTTCCACATTCGTAGATTGTCATAAAAGATCACGTGCATTAACATTTGGGTGTTTTGCACAAAAAAAAATTGTTTGGACTGGACCCAAGTCATTCTTTTGAATCTTAGTTTCAATCTATTCATCCTCACATTTCAAATGGAAGATCTTCCTAAAATGGTTGTCCTCCCATCGCAACTCCAAGCTCTTCCAAAGATATTTTTAAATTTTGGATGTATTACGTATTTAATATCTTACATACATGCATAGTAATAATGGTGTTGTCGATGAGAGTGAGTGTGTAGTGTTCAATGAACTTGGCAATGCTCAAGGTTAACCCAAAATATCTATAGCACATACAATAATGGTGCATATTTCTCATATCTAACAAGTTTAAGTTGTTTAAACTATATATTTGAAAGACATATGATTTTCTTGTTTTAAATAAAGAATAATTTCTTAAAGACATAAGGTTTCGAACAGAAAACTATATATAATAAGATAGTTATAAAATTTAAAAGTCTTTCAAGAACATTAAAACCAAAGTTTCATTCATAAATGGTAATTTATAATTTTATCATTGGAAGTATTTTTATGTGGTGTTTGTCATATATATGGATTGGAATATAATGTGGGGTAAATTAAATATAAAACATGAGTATACACAACGATAATAAGATTATACTCCATAACCCTGTCAGCTACTGGATTGTGCCATAAAATTCTATGAATTCTCTTTTTCTTTTAGTTAGAATGCATTAGAATATTTATAGAAGAATTCTTTGGGGATTGTTTGGGTTGTTTGGAACTCAATACATAGACATATATAAATGCATAACTGGATGTTGCTGCTTTTGTCAAGCTGAACCTGATGCACATCCGGTGGGTGGGTTATGTAGAGTTATGGACTAAAGTGATTCGATCATATAGGTGTTTGTTTTGGAAGTGGACTAGATTGATCCGATCATGTAGTTGTTTGATTTGTAAGTGTACTATCCCAATCACTCATCTGAAATTCGTTTGAATTTTGAAATCATTTAGTTACTGGAACTTTAGGCAACACACTTGAATTTTGTAAAAAGTAAGATAAAAACTCGTGCAATGTTGAGTTTTTCAATAAGTTTTAATTCACAAACCATTTATGTTTAGTATGAAAGGGAATTTGATATTTTTCAATTATTGATAAAAAAAGCTTTAAAAAAAGGAGCTTACGTGTTTTTGGAATTTCGTGACTCATTTTCTCTGTGATGCAACAATTGGCATTGTCAAAGTATGTATATATATATATATATATATATATATTCTTTGAAGCATCCGTATCGTGACTTTTTTAACCTTTTGTTGCTGAACATCTATGATTTTTTGATAAGGACTTCAATTTATGGTCAATGACTCGGGAGGATTTTTTGGCATAGCTGCTGAATTTTTGGAGAATATCGTAGATCAATTCACAAATGTCCGAGTTGTTTTGGATTATTTTTTAACTTCTTTATCTGGTTTTTACTATATTGGTGTGACACCCCGCCCAATTATACAATTTACCATAATGCCCTCTCGGGACGCCAGTTAGGCCTAAAATTGCCCCGAGACCCAAACTAAACACCCGGGTATACTATTTTGACTATCTCGACACTTCCGGACTCAACGGCGCACTCGAAATGATCATACGAGTTAAAAAAATAATTTATTTTTTTATTCTATTCAATTAGTCCCGACACGACTCACATGCGTGTCAGACTTAAATTACCAAATTGTCGTATTTCTCACTTCCGACAATTTATCAAATGTTATAATTCCATATTACATATCACACAGTAATATTCAAGAATTCTCAACAATAAGTATTAACCCTTGGCGCGCTAGTTAATAATTATTTGAATCCGGATTAATAATAAATTAATTTCTCACATTTTAATTTAATTAATGCAACAACAATAATTAATCGCATACATATTCCCATAATAATAATAATTAATCACATAATTATTTAAATCGTCAAAAATACGGGGTGTTACATACTTCCTCTCTTTACAACGGAATTTCATCCCGAAATTCGGAAAAAGTATACCAAGTACAGACAACGCTGTAAAAATATTACGCATCGCATCCCGGCGCTCACAAGTAAGCTACTCCGTACCACCCATATAGTAAGCTATCGAATACCCTTAATAATGAACACTTCACATGTGTTTGCTTTAAACTATAGGTTACCCTATCATATAGGCTCTTGCCAAAGCCTTACAGTTTAAGTTTCACTACTTACTATATTTTAAATATTCACTATCTAGTCTTCTACTATTTGCACCTTAGTAGATTAATCCTCCTTTCAGATACATACGACTTCGTCTCGTGTCGTTCATACAAGTAAATTGGTTGTGCAATATATATGTCATAAACAATATATAGGATAATATCGATCCTTCTCCGACATTTGAAATCATAACTGGTCCCCCACCTTTAACTCTCAAGTAGGACAATAACAAAGTTTACTATGTCATACTTCTACTATCACTCTGCCCGAACGTGAACTTATAGGAGTTATTTGGACACAAACTCCACTAGTGGAAGGTACTGCCTCCCTTCTTCCCCTAATATCTTAGCGTCCACATAAAATTTTCTCTCCCGCATCCGATTAGACCGCTTGTCCTGCCCATCCCTCTGTGGGTATTAGGCCGTACTCAATCGCATCTTAGTACCTATAATCTTACTATCTCAGCTACATGAGAAGATCCTTGGGGATACTCTTCCATTCTCTAGTGAAAGGAGCCCCTACTGGTTTCGAATTGTCCGCCCTTTTTCTAACAGTCAGCTGGCCCACTGCAAGACTAACTTTGAAGGTTACTCTACATTAAACCCATCACCACTGTTATTTGTATCCTGATACATTTTATACTCTCTTGAATGTACTTCTAATCGTGATACGTGTAACTTTGTCGTATCGTGTGACACAAGTCTCTTTTCCCACTCAAAAATCTCAGTTTATTTTGTAACAAATCTTACGGAGTAATCTTCGGCTTACCCGACTACATGTTATCGAATTCACAAGATAATCATAATCCACCGTTTGATTCAATCACCCAGGGTGCCCATACACCCCATGCCTCGCGCACCATTATACAAATGACATAAAATTTTCTTACCTCAATGCTTGCACACTCGGTATGCTGATGTGGTAGGGGTACACTGAACCACCCCACTAGTCAAAACTTAATCAATCCTTCAATGGTATCATTGATCTATTCAGAATGATACTGAGACTAGGCGACTCTATTGGCCTTAAGTCATAAAAGAATTATCAACTCTCAATTATATTCCTTTATAGGTATAATAATCCACATATAAGACTTATGTACTATCGACCAAACTTCTCTCCAACTCTCGACATTCGCTAGTTTCATGCGTGGGATGTCTCGCAAAGCGAAATCCAAACAAGGAACCCCCCCCCCCCCCCCAATACACTACTATCTAATCTAGCCGGTTGTCGAGGTCCGTAAGGCCTTCAATACATACTATGTACTTTCCCACAATCTAGGTATTGTGACATAAAAGTTTACTCGTCCATTCTCATGTCCCTAAAAATGTAACATGAAGCATGGCGCCCTCACTATCCCAAGTACTTGGCGCTATAAATATATAACGACCTATATTTCGTCGCTCGATAAGAACACAATGTATTCTAAGTCATAACAGACAAATAAATGCCTATGCTCGGGAGTCACATATAATTAGACACTATACTCGCTGAGGTCTATAATACCATGAAAGTTTTATATATACTCATATCTGGGCCCAACCCTATTTCAGGTGGCGCCGCACAAAACTAAGATCACTCCTCCCGGAGTATCCGGCACGACAGTCATAACACTACATTTTTACTATCGTTTAACCATACGGTAATTAATCACTACACATTACCATCATAAACTCTACTAAAGCTGACTCAATGCAGTAGTAAATTATAACAACAAAACATATTCTTAGGGCCCACCCGATTCACTCACGGGCAATCATCAAAATGCCTTGCTAACAACGAGAAATACGTTTGTAACAAGACTGTTAAAACTAACGTTCCCACTAAACTTGACCCGCACGCGAAGTTTAGGGTTTCCAATTTACATAAAAGTTGTGGCACACCCATGTCACTAGAATCTATCCTTTACTCACAAGGAAGAAGTAAAACCTCGCCAGTCTCGCCAAATCACAGGGTCTCAGCACGTGGCTTCCATCATGACCCATGAACATCTACAATCAGCATACATCCCAGGATTTCATCCTATAGTTGTCCTCTCTCATCATGGACAATTTATTCCATTATGTGAGTTTCGCGCCCATTATTGAAACGTTGGCCCAAACTCTCTAGGCCTCAATTATCGCTTTATTGAACTCCCGTTTACATCTCGGGCCCCGAAGACCCTGACATACTGTATGCTACTATTAACGAGGACTCTATTGGTCCAGCCTGAACCCATCACTTTCGGGTTATAAATTTCCTGGGCCTGATTCTCTTGACCCCAAATTCCTTCGCTGGAAGTCTCACTCCTCCAGTTGTTATGCCTAACTGGCACGATTTACCATTTCTAATCTTTTCGGTCTCACTTCTCAATTTTGGACACCTTCAACACTTGTAGTTATACTTCCTTCACATAAGGAAACCTTCATGAACCATTTCCCCATCACTGGTCCCACTGACCATTTTGAAATGTCCTTCTCTCGGACTGAGTAGTCTTAACTTACCGGCTACGCTGGCGTTTCAGAACTATGGTTGGCCTCCGCAGCTCGGACTGACTTCATCGCCTCTTTATAGGAAGTTAATCAATAAAAATCACCTAAATGAGTTCCCTATTAGGTATACTCTTAGGTGGTGTTTCACTAACACCTTTATGTTCAGTTCTACCCTTCAGACGGATTCTCTAACCTCTTTGCTCACTTCTTATGGTAAGACTGTAATCACTAACAACCGTATAACTTTGACGGCATCAACATTAGTCATCCTAGCTGGATTTCTCATCCATGCTTGTATTCTACTCACGGGTCCTTTATCAACTATGGACCCTTTGGATAATTTATGCCCCTCTGCCAGGTATGAAGTTCATTATGCAATTTAACCTTTCCCTCACGATCGGTTTCTATCTTACCCATTGTGCTAAACATCAAAATTTCACTCGCATATTGTTACCACATCGAATGGAAGACCTCACGGTTAAATCGTACCCAAATTTCTTTCTAAATTTCAAACACACTTCTTCAAATATGGTGATTGTCTCTAATCACTACATGATGCTCCGGAGAGCTATATCTTTTAACTCCAAATTTAATTTTGAGTGTCGTCACACCCCACTCTACACCACGGCCTTCGGATTTTCCCACTTCCGCTGGTCTGTTACATTTTCTCGTTTTCTTCTCCGCATCTTCACCGATGGGTTTTCAAAAGAGTCCCTTTGATTTCCTCTTTATCGACTATGTTAGGTGGTCCTGAAATCACTCCACCGTTATCTATGACTGTGTCCTGGGAACCCACAGTTCTCGAGTGATGATTTTACTGTCTCCTGCTTAAGTAATCCTCATGGTGATTTTTGTCCCGATCACTCTTTCCCGATTGCTCTATGTCTTCTGTTGAGCTTCTTCTCTCGCAGTTCTTCTTACGGCCCTCGTTGGTCGTCCTAAAATGTTCGATGTTCGAATTACACAGAATTTCGTATAATGAGTCACATCCATTATAATTCGTAGCAGGAGAACGTAAGTCGCATACGTAAGGGAACACAACAACCCTATCATAAGGCTCTACATCAAAGAACGATGCGCTGAAATGTAATAAGCCACATAGATACTAAGGACACTAGAACCTGATGCCCTCAAACCACCTATGACACCCCGCCCAATTATACAATTTACCATAATCCCCTCTCGGGACGTCGGTTAGGCCTAAAATTGCCTCGGGACCCAAACTAAACATTCGGGTATACTATTTTGACTATCTCGACCCTTCCGGACTCAACGGCGCACTCGAAATGACCATACGAGTTTAAAAAAATTATCTTTTTATTCTATTCAATTAGTCTCGACACGACTCACACGCGTGTCAGACTTAAATTACCAAACTGTCGTACTTCTCACTTCCGACAATTTATCAAATATTGTAATTCCATATTACATATCACACAGTAATATTCAATAATTCTCAACAATAAGTATTAACCCTTGGCACGCTAGTTAATAATTATTTTAATCGAGATTAATAAGAAATTAACTTCTTACATTTTAATTTAATTAATCCAACAACAATAATTAATCGCACACTTATTCCCATAATAATAATAATTAATCACATAATTATTTAAATCGTCAAAAATACGGGGTCTTACAATTGGTTTAACAAAAATCTTGTTCATTTAATATATTATGAGTATGTTAATTAATTGGGAACAAATGTTTCTTATTATATAGGGATAATTATTCTTGGCAGCCAATGTTTAGGTTATTATTGGCTTGAGCCCACAATCTTTTTAGTTGTTGAACTTTGGGCTATGTGTATGTATATATAGGAAGGGGTTTCCTAGTGCAATGTCGTGGTTTTTATAAATACATATTACTATACGTAACGATATTTGCAAATGTTTATTTTTTGTTATGTCTTGGGGTATACACATCTTAGAGAAACTTACTAAAGTTTAATTTGAATTCTATTATACAACCTATGAGGAGACTTTAGTTTTTCTTCCTCTTGGTCTCAGTAAGTAAAAACTAAGTTTTTCCTTTCATTACACACACAATGAGTCTCTCCAACAAACCAAATTAACGGACTAATTGAGTATTTAAAATAAATTTAGTAGGGATGATCTCCAATTTCATCCAAAAATTCAAACATTTGGAAAGTAAGATAATCATTGAAATATCCAACTACTGAAAGTGTGCGTATATATTAACTTTGCATTTTACTGGACTACCAATTCAATTTTTTTATTGAAATAAAGTGGATATGGTCTCATCATGCGTATCATCTTTACCAAATTCAGTTCATTTACAACCAAAAAGGGGAGGTCCATTAAATTAATTCATTAAATTAGGTCCATTAAAGAGAATCACTATATTTAATTTAGGATAATAGAATTATTTCCCTTTTATGGAATTCTTATCAGTTGGAGGCTCTTCCTAATTCACATATATATATTTTGGTCATGATGAGAGAACATGTACAAGGTTATGCTTTAATGGGAACAGATGTACAAGGTTATGCTTCAATAGGTTCAGGTAAATTCTGCAGTTTGTATATCTAATATGATAATGATAACTTGGACTTCGTGTGATGTCGTTGTAGAATAAGCCAAGCTAATAAAAAATACTTCAATTTAAAAAAAATATAACAAAACTAGAATAGAGGTAAGTAATGGTATCAATCCAACTTAATGGAGTTAAACACAAGAAAATAGATGTAATCCAAGTTTCTAGTTATTTTCTTTCTTGATTTTTGTATTTTTCTTTTTCTTTGTTTTCTTTTTTTTAATGATTTTTTATGTTAAAACAATTTTATGATGATGGTGAATGAGACTAAGTAACTAAGTGACTAAAAATCAAAAGAAATCTAAGTAGTTAGATGATGAGAAGGAAATAAGGAATTAAATCCACCCCTACTTCACACAATTAAATCTATTTTGACTATTTAATTTGATTGATTTCCAAAATATTCATTTAATTCAAAAGTTAATTCTCATTACACTAATGAATTGATTAAATATTCATTTAAAAAAGCTACTCAAAATGAATTAAAATTAATCAAATGAATCACCCGCTATGAAAAATTCACTCAGCTAATTTTACTTCAACAAAATAAAACAAGAGTAGAAGAAAAATATACTGTAATTTTTAATCAATTTGATAAGCATGTCTCTAGTTTGAATCAAACGATAAAATTATAACACAATTTTCAATCCTTTCTCAAGGATGATTTTCCATTTCTCAATGTAAAAATAAGAGTAGGAATTAAAGTTACTAATCAAAGGAAATCAAACAAAATTAAAATTAGCAAACTAAATAAATTGGATTCACATGAGCTTCAATTCATCCCTTGAATGGGAAATTAGTTCTCCAAAATTATCATCCAAGAATAAATGTAAACAATCAAAAGCATGAAATGAGTAATTAAAGAATAATTGATCATGATAATGGTGTTGAGGGTATTTTTTGAAAGAGGACATAAGGCACTCTAAACACATGGTTTAATTTTATTTGGTTTTGCTTTTGGTTTTTTTGGGACTTAGGCAGATTCGGTTTAAGGCACTTGGGTTAAAATGGGTCATGAGAGGGATATGGGTAAGGGCTTCTAGGCAGTCGGGTTTGCGAGATGTTGCAGGAGGTTGGTTGGGTTGAAGGATTTAGGGTCGCGGGTCTGCTCGGATTATATGGGGGGTGGAGGTCGAAACGGGTCTTCCCGGTGGGTCAAGCATGGGGATTCGGGCTCCGGGTTGGAGATCGATGGCAGGAGTTTAAGCAGCTCCGATTTTCTAATTTTTGGTAGGGGAGTCATCAGGTGGTCTAACCGAGTTGAATGATCGGGTCGGAGATGGGTTTTTGGAAGGAGGTCGGTTTAGAGGAGGTCCAAACCGGGTGAGCTCGGGTTGAGAGCACTCCGACGGGTCAGGAGATCGGGGGTATGACTTTTATGGGTTGGTAAGACTGGAGGTAGATGTTGGGCTTAATGGAGGTGGGAGAAAGTCAGGGTTAAAGGAAGAAGATGATAGGTAATAGGGTGTGGTGAGGTGTGGAGGTGTAAGGGGTGTGTGTGTGTGTGATGTGCGCCTAATTAAAAATAGAACAAAAAATTTTAAGACACAATTAAAAATTAAACAAAAATTAACAAATTAAAAACTAAAATTCTAACTTAATAAAATAAAATTAAAGAAAATATAAAATCTATTAACATTGAAAATTTAAATTCCTAATCTCAATACTAAAATAAAGTAACACGAATAAATCTAAACTAATAAAAAGAAAATTTAAAAAAAATTAATAAAACTAAACTAATATTAAAAAATAAAAATAAACCTCGCACCTTTACATAAATAATATACAAACACTTGGCGCACAATATATAGTCGCATAAAATAATGAAACACTAAATAAAATAAAATAATAAAAATGACTCGAAAAATATATGAATACAGAAAAACAAATAACACCACACATAGAGGGCAATTTTAGGACAGGCTAGTGGGTCTGGGCTCGGTTAGGGGACATGATAATAGGTACGGGGATTGGGTTTAGCTCCTTTTAACAAGCATTTTCCTTGAATTAAAGCGTTTGACATCACAAATGGCATTTGACCTACAAGATATACATAAGCACTTATAAGACTAATTTTACCGAGAATTAGGTATTAAAAATCGTCTATTTGGGATTTTATTTAAACACTTTTTGGTGCGTATCAGATAACATCATGTTTAAATCCGTATAAATGCCTAGCTAAAATTTGCCCAAAAACTCTCCCGGCAAGATGAATCCTAAACCCACTATCCCATCCAATTTAAAGGAATATTGATATTCATTAAGATTTAAATAAAGTATAAAAGTGGTAGGCTTGTGTGTTAAATGCGCTGGTAGTGGTGCGTGTACACTTTTCCAGACTGAATTAGCCATGAAACACTTGTGTGTGATTCTTTTGACAATCTAATAAATTCCAAATTAAACTCCTTCAAATTTCCAAATTCTATATGTATGTACCCTGTCATAATTGTGAAAAGGTTTAAGCCTGGACGGATTTTCTATTTTTTACCTTATATTCCCTTCCATTATCTTAATTTCTCCAATTACTCCATTATAGTTCCACCTACTATATTACTGCATCATACATACTTTTATATGGTCATATGTAACAAGCCATTGTGTTGAAATCTTATGGCTTTATTTTGTACCTATAAATAATTCATTATTTCCTTGTTGCAGGAGCTGAATAATTATTTCACAATGAGCACTTCTACTTCTGTTGTAGTTGACAAGAGTTATGATGGTGAATTCTTACGCATTGATTTTAATATAAGGTAAGGTTTAACAAAAGTTATTCTAGAATTGGAGCTTAATATTTAATATAATATATGGGTCACTACCTCATCAGAATCTTATTCGAAATGATTTTAGTAAGTAGAGTTTGATCAATCAAAACATAGCTTAATTGGCAACAATTATTGTCAAAACATAGATTGATTGGCAACAATCAAAACATAGCTTAACTGGAAACATAGTTTGATCAAGCATCTTAAATGATTAAAGTGTTCGTAAATCCTCTATACGGAATTAAGGCAATAATTTACATGCATAAAGTTAAACAAGATTTAGTGGATTGGACGAAATTATCCCAGTAATGAAGATGTCGCTGAGAGTTTTTCCCTTTATTTTTACTACTCATGCATCGAGAATGCTTGGGATGGGCCATTTTTTAAAAGATAAATTTTATATCATGTATGTTAATAGAGCATAAGGAAACGTCTTTAGCAATGGTAGTTTTATTATTATTATCTTTCTATGAGCTAGTTTTCGAAACATAATGAATATTGTTGATGTAAAAAACTAGACTGGGTCTAATTATTTAACCACAAATAATATATGTAGATAAAATAGAGACGGAAAGGTTTTTAAAGTGGTTCGACTATAAGAGAAATCCTACAACCACTGTTTTTCTTATTGCCTTGTATTTTATCTTGCCTTTCGTACTTTGAATGGCTTGAACCTTCCCTTGATGAAGGGATTATAATGTATTTATAGTCTCATAAAAAGATAGAGATGTGGAATGTAAAATGATGGAATGCCTTTATAGATTAGGCATTAACATCAGTACATGATGATCATAATGTACATGACTGTTGGCGCTTTGCTGACCTTGTTGGTCGGTCTTCTCATTATTGGTCGACATTTTGCAAGTTGGTCGGCATTCTCATTATTGGTCGACATTCTGCATGTTGGTCGGCAAGTCTATGTCTTGCTGATTAGGATTTCTCCCATGTTGGATGATACGTGTTCGTTTATGATTGGTCCACGTGAGTAGACAATTTTTTGTATCAACAGAAGCCTCCAATGTTACATGCTTAATGCTTGATTGAAAGTATGGAGCATTTAATCCTGATAGTAGCTCGGGCTACATTCCTGATGCTTGGTCAGTTGCCGACTTCCCACACTTACAAACTTTTATTGATATTGCTAGTAGCATGTTTTGTTGATGGCATTTTTATAAATATTCTGAACTTTAGCGAACTGTCTCAGGATAAATATATCTCTTTTGTTGCCACCATAATTTCAATCATTGTTTCACTTTAATCATTACGTTCGTCAGTTTTCAAGGCAGTCTATAAAAGGAGGTAAATTTCGATTATCTCTTACCTCAAACTTTCTAAGATTTTGCTAAAAATTCTTAAGCTTTCGTGCGATCATTCTTCTTGTCTTCTAGTTCTTGTTGAATCCTTAAGTTTTTGTAATAATCCTTTCCTTATCTTCTTTTCTTTATATTGAATCATGGTTTACGTTGTTGTCTCTCAAGATGAGTTTAGAAAGGAATGGGATATACCAAACTGGGTAGACTTAGAGTTCCCTAATCCTTCCTTGTTCATAGCTGAACGCGGTTTCATTTTTCCCCCAAATCATTTTTGTTTAGAGTTTTTTTCATACTTTGATATTGTAACATCTGAAGAATAGTTAATGGCATCCATAGGCTTAATCAAATCCATGGGACCCATATCGGTATCCCTGAGATCATGTTCTGTTACAAATGGGTCACTAGTGACAGTACATATTATTTGAAGACTATGTCTATTAATAGAGCTCTAGTTGTCAATTTTTCCTAACTCCAATAGAGACTACTTCGATCATGGTTTTATTGCCAAAAAATGGCAATATGTACCTCGTAAAGGAGGTGAAGTATATAATGGACCAAGATTCCCTCAAGAGGGTCATAGCGTAGGTTGTAATATATTTTATATGTTCATGTTGATGAATCATCTGCTTAATATGTTATCTAATATTTGTTATTTGTTTGATTGCAATTGAGAAGAAGAGAAAGTGTCCCAAGGAAGGTGACATTAAACTTGACGAGCTTAAGTTTCGTTGGGGCATCCATCAAAGAATTGCTGAGGATCATACTATGTCGGCTTCATACATGTTGAAGTACAAGAGCTCAATCACATATTTTGTAGCTCGTCCAACAACTATTGTTCCCTCTATTATGATTGATTTGGACTAAGACCCTATGTCCACTTCATCTACCACTACATTTGGTGGTGGTAAACCTGCTATTACCCCCTCTTCTTCTTTTCATTCAGACCTTCCTCTCTCAGTGAATATGGGAAAGAGTAAATTCCCAATCTTCTTGAGGATGTTGCTGCTTGCACCACTAATCATGTTGATACTGGTGTGTCAAAAAGAAAAATGATGTTGGAAAGAAGCCCCCAGCCAACAAGGTTTATGAATCTCTTCTTAAACGAATGAGGAGAGGCCCTGTTGACAAAAGGGTTGAGAAAGTTATTGATGCTGACCAACAGAGCTTGGTCAGTGTTACCCCATCTGGTACTGGTTCCTCTGTATCCATAGGTCATGTCTTGGCCAGGAAATTAATTAAGTCTGGTACTCTTCCAGACCACCGGGGTGCTGCTTCTTCTATGCCCCGACTGAGGGCTTCTCAAAGCCTTGTTATGGTGAGAATTCTTCCCTTTTATTTTTATTCCTTCATACTTTTTACTTTGTCTTTGACTTCTTGTACCGACTTTGCCTTTATTTCTTTGTAGTTCCTGGTTGATTTTAACCAGATGTTAGAGAAGGACGATGCTCTTCGTTCTTCTTCAACTGATGTTAAGGAGGCCTTTATTGGTCTCAAGAAATATTTTCTTGACTCCCAACAAGAACTGGAGACTGAAAAGAAAACTTGGGAGAATAAAATAAAAGTTGCTGAGGAATCTCGGCAGAAGGTTATGGATGAGGCTGCTGAACCTCAGAAGCAAGTGATTGAGTTGACAAAGGGCCTAACTGCTGAGAAGGCCAAAAGAAAGAAGGCTAGGGAAAATTAGTTTAATAAAGTCTACAATAAATCTATCAATAAATTTTTTAAGGATGGTTGGTCGGCTGCACTGAAGAAGGTCAGCACAGCAGAAGACTCTGAACTCTTTCAAAGACATGAGCCTGGATCTCCCCCCAATATAGATGATGAAGTTGAAGATGATGTTGGTTATGGGGAGTCTTCTCTGGTAGTTGAGTCTTCAGTTGACCAACCTAAGAATATTGTTGAGTTAATCATCCCATCCACTGAGCAAGTCACTCTAGACATCCCTTTCGCCAACCAAGCTGAAATTGAAACTGATAGAGAAAAGGTGTAGATTTGCTCGGCAGTTGGCCTTTGTATTTTTATTTCTTTTCTGTTGTACTTGTAACTTCCTTTTATATCAATAAAAGAATTTTTCTTTATATTGTTTATTTTTTCTCGGCTATTGTTGTATCTTCTTTTGTTGTTGATTGAATGTTACTTTATTTTTGTAGTTCATGGCCAAGATGGAACAGCTCTCTTCCAATGACTCTGAACTACTCAAGCGCTGCAACAGTTTGTTTAAAGCTGGTCACATGACTTTGTTCGAGGAAGATTTATCAAACTTGCTTGGGGCAGATCCTACTAATTAAGCCAAGGATGCGTATATTTATCTCAAGTTTCTTCTTGATCGGATTGTGTCCAATAATGTGGCTTACATTGAAATGATTGAAGACCTTTAAGAGAAGCATAATGAATCTAAGTCTCTCCTTCACGCTGATTATGAGGCCAAGTACAAGGCTTTAAATGGAGCCCGGGGCTTTGAGGAAAAGTTGGAGAAGCATGCCTCTGTATATAGGAAAAAATAATTTATACTCAAATGTGAGGTTGATGAAGCAAAGTCCATTGCCAAACTGTTGGAGGAAAAAAATAACAAACTGATGAGTGAAATGAGCACTATGAAAAACCCTCCTACTACTGCCGACAAAGGTGCATCTTTCCTAGAGAGAGAGAATGCCCAATTGAGAGAAGAGTTGGGAACTCTAAAGAAATCAAAGTCTGCCTCCTCATTCAGGCAAAAAGTTAGCCGACCAATGACTAAGGAAGATAGAACATAGAAAACCCCAATCGACTAAGATGCCCAGTTAAAGGCCAAGAATCGAGCAATTATTTACTTGTCCCAAAATCCCAAGACTCAAGATAACACAATTTCCAGCCAGCCCTCTCAGTTGCAGGCTAAAGATGGAGTGTTGAAGAAACTTCAGCATCAGGTCGAGAAATTGACTTTTCAATTTCACAAGTAGCCTAGAGAGGTGTGGATGGAAGGATACAATGAGGCCCTTGGGTGTTTTGACGACCACTTCAGTCAAGCTCAACGTGAAGGTTATAACTGGGACTGCACCAATTGATTGACTATTATAAAGGTTTATCAAAACAGTAGGTTATGGTATTGGGCTCATCCTGGGTTCTTAGACTATGACTTCAGTTGGATCCCAATAGAAACCATTCCCCAATGCCTGATATCCAAATACTTAGGGGATTATTGACTACATGATGAGTTTAAGGTAGTTCGACCTTCACATTTGTTGGACACTCCAAGCAGTAGTAATAGGAGAATGTTTTGAGATTTCAACTTCATCAATTCTCATACACTTTAGATGATCCTCTAGCAAGCATTGAGCCAGTGCCGAGTTCCTCAAAGGTTGAAGGGAAGCGTCCAGTAGAGTAGTTTGTCTTGTATTTCATTTATACACAATATTTGCATGTAATCTTCATTAATATAAATGAAATGCAATTTTATCAACTTATCTTTGCTTATTTTTGTCTAGTTGAATGACTTTGTTGTTTCATTAATTCTACTTAAACACTTAGACATTTGCCTAAATTTAGTATCAGTTACCAATGAGATTATCATAGGTTCTACTGATATACTTAGATTTATAAGTTTAATACCAGTTACCATTGATATGCCCATAGGTTCCACTAGTGTACCTAGATTAAAATCCAAGTTTATCACTAGTCACCCGTGGTATTGCCATAGGTTCTACTAATGCACCTAAATTTTTAGGTTTAACATTAGTTACTAGTGGTGACCAAGCATATGTGGAATATGTGTCTACATTCCTATTTAGGAATCTTCACAACGTTCTTCCTCCATTTTTCTCACTTTGTATCAAACTTGTTGATTTTTATATAGAGTTTTATCCCTAATTTTTCACCAAGTCATTACACCCAAAATAACAATCTGGCACGGTTTAAAATTGTGCCAGATCAAATCTGGCACAGTTTTGAACAGTGCCAGAATCAGGTGTTCCAAAATGGCCATTTTTTGTGGTACAATTTAAAAGTGTGTCAGATTTGACCAAACAGAAACACTTGTGGCACACTTTAAAACTTTGTGAAAATTTTATATTTCTAGCACACTTTTGGCACACTTTACAACTGTGCCAGATTGAGTACATTGAGCTACTCTTTTGGCAGAGTTCAAAACCATGCCAAAATTTGAAATTTTTGGATCAAAGAAAAAAATTTATTTGAAAACAATAAAATTCACAAATTGCAAATCTCGGAAGTTATTGATAAACTAATGTACATACGAACTTCAAAATATTACAAGTCTTAATAGTTCACACATAAAAAAAAATGGGCAGAGTTTCCTCTATTTTCTGGACATTCTAAAACCTGTGTAATGTAAAGCCCGCATGGCCATAAAATATAATAATAAAATTATAAAAACTCACACGTCCATAAAAGCTAACAATAAAACTACAAAATCCCGCATGGCCATAACACAAAAAAATAGAATCCTGAATATTAACGATATAAAATAAATAATCCCCTTGTTGTAAACCATTGACTTCGAGTGTTCCATGTGTATAAAAGCTAATGAAAAAATGTTATCCTGCAAAAAATAAGATACAAAAGGAGATGATATTAGTAACCGAGTAATTTTTAAAAAAAAATCTTATTCAAGCTGAAAATTTTCATAGACGAATCAAAATTATTATTATATTCTCAAATCGGAATTCTTGTGACTACGTGGTCAGTTCCTACGAGTTACATTAGTCCCATGCGAGGTGTTAATGCCTCTTACGGGGACGTTTGGGGGCTGGTTTGAGTTTTCACCCTCAAACGGCATGTTTTAAAGAATAATATAATTATTTTTAAATTATCATCATATTCTCAAATCGAGAGACCCACGACAACGCGATCAGTTCCTACAAGTTATATTGGTCCCGTGCGAGGTGTTCGTGCCTCTTACGTGGCCGTTTTGGGGTTGGTTTGGGTTTTCACCCTTTAACGACTTGTTTTTAAGCCTAATCTAGATATTTTCAACTTATCGTCATATTATCAAGTGAAGAGACTCGGCACTACGCGATCAATTCCTACGAGTTACATTGGTCCCGTACGAGGTGTTCGTTCCTCTTACGGGGCCATTTGGGGTCTAGTTTAGGTTTTCACCCACTAATGGAATGTTTTTAAGCCAAAGTCTAGATATTTTCAAATTATCATTGTATTCTCAAACCATATGTCCCGTGAATAAGTGATCAGTTCCTATGAGTTACATTGGCCCCGTACAAGGTGTTAGTGCCTTTTACGGGGCCGTTTTGGAGCTGATTTGTGTTTTCACCCTCAAACAGCATGATTTTAAGAATAATCTATATATTTTTAAATTATCATCATAATCTCAAACCGAGAGATCCGTGACTACGCGAACGGTTCCTACAAGGTACATTGGTCCCTTGCGAGGTGTCTGTGCCTCTTACGGGGCCGTTTGGGGGCTGGTTTGGGTTTTCACCCTTTAAGGGCTTATTTTTAAAACTAATCTAGATATTTTCAAATTATCATCATATTCTCAATTGGGAGACCCATGACTACATGGTCAGTTCCTATAAGTTACATCGGTCCCGTGTGAGGTGTTCGTGCCTGTTACAGAGCCATTTGGGGGCTGATTTGGGTTTTCACCCTTTAACGGCTTGTTTTTAAGCCTAATCAAAATATTTTCAAATTATCATCATATTCTCAAACCGAGAGACCCGTGACTACGCGGTCAATTCTTACGAGTTCCATTGGTCTCGTATGAGGTGTTCGTGCCTCTTATGGGGCCATTTTGTGTCTAGTTTAGATTTTTACCCACTAACGGCATATTTTTTGCCTAGTCTAGATATTTTCAAATGATCGTTATATTCTCAAATCAAGAGACCCGCGACTACGCGGTCAATTCCTACGAGTCACAATGGCCCCGTGTGAGGTGTTAGTGCCTCTTACGGGGCCGTTTGGGGGCTGATTTGAGTTTTCACCCTCAAACGGTAATTTTTTAAGAATAATCTAAATATTTTAAAATTATCGACATAATATCAAATCGAGAGACCCATGACTACACGATTAGTTCCTACAAGTTACATTGGTCCCGTGCGAGGTGTTTGTAGCTCTTATGGGGCCGTTTGAGGGCTGGTTTGAATTTTCACCCATTAAAGGCTTATTTTTAAGCCTGATCTAAATATTTTTAAATTATCATCATATTCTCAAGTTGAGTGACCCGGGACTATGCGGTCAATTCCTACGAGTTACATTGGTTCCGTACGATGTGTTTATTCCTCTTACGAGGCCATTTGGGGTCTGGTTTAGGTTTTCGCCCACTAACGGCATATTTTTAAGCCAAAATCTATATATTTTCAAATTATCATCATATTCTCAAACCATATGTTCCGTGACTATGCGGTCAATTCCTACAAGTTACATTGGCCCCGTGCGAGGGGTTAGTTCCTTTTACAGGGCCGTTTAGGGACTCGTTTGAGTTTTCACCCTCAAACATCATATTTTTAAGAATAATCTATATATTTTTAAATTATTGTCATAATCTCAAACCGAGAGACCCGTGACTACGCGATCGGTTCCTACAAGTTACATTGGTCCCGTACGAGGTGTTCGTGCCTCTTACGGGGCCGTTTGGGGGTTGAGTTAGGTTTTCACCCTTTAACGGCTTATTTTTAACTCTACTCTAGATATTTTCAAATTATCGTCATATTTTCAAATTGGGAGACCCGCGACTACATGGTCAGTTCTTACAAGTTACATTGGTCCCGTGCGAGGTATTCGTACCTCTTACGGGGCCATTTGGGGGATAGTTTGGGTTTTCACCCTTTAACGGCTTATTTTTAAGCCTAATAAAGATATTTTCAAATTATCATTATATTATCAAAACGAGAGACCCACGACTATGCGATCAATTCCTACGAGTTCCATTGGTTCCGTCCAAGGTGTTCGTGCCTCTTACAGGGTCATTTGGGGTTTAGTTTAGGTTTTCACCCACTAACGGTATGTTTTTAAGCCTAGTCTAGATATTTTTAAATTATCATCCTATTCTCAAACCTAGAGACCTGGGACTACATGATCAATTCCGACGAGTTACATTGGCCCTGTGCGAGGTGTTAGTGCCTCTTACGGAGCCATTTGGGGGCTAGTTTGAGTTTTCACCCCAAACGACATGTTTCTGTGACACCACGCCTAATAAAATATCGGGCGATCACTCATATATCAAACTATAACAAGAGTCTCATATGGATCATTCTTAGCATCACCGTCGAAAACCAATTTAATTACTAATAACCTATTAGGTTGGCGTCAAAATTTTACTTAACTACTCTTTTTAAACAACTATTAAATTAAAACATCCACACAGTTTATATGAATGAAACTGAAATGAAATAAAATAACCGAACACTCGATTCAAATATGATACAACCATATTGAATGCCGCGCTAAAAGGCGGTAAAAGAACAAATAAATGCAGTTGGGTTGTTAGCCTGAATGTTTATACAGTACCTCCTATCTAGAGTATAAGAATAGAAGCGTCTACGGTAAACCTGCGTGCATCCATAGCTGTTGTAGCAGACGTCTGACTCGAAAGAAGTGTTATCCAAGCATCCCTGTGTCTGGACACCTATATAATATATATATATATATATATATATAGCAAGAGAGGGAAAAGTAGATAAACGGGTCAGAACCCGAGTTTTGAAAATATTTAGCAAGTGCATAAATGCCTTATCCTTTTAAAGAAAAAGGTTTTATCTCATATTTAAATTTGGTATCGCACTCCCATGAGATACCCCTCACCTCTCTTCTAACAGTGCACTCCTTACGCATCCCTCTAAACATCCTAGTCAGACCCCACTAACTAACTAAACCGTCACCCAACTCCTAACAACCCTAGTTAGTCCAAGTACTAAGGGCTAAACTTCTCCCCAATCTCAGCACTATGCCATGTTCGTGCGTGGGGTGTCTCGCAGAGCGAAATCCAAATAAGGAACCCCCCGATACACTACTACGCGGCAAGGTCGATCGTTGAGATCCATTAGACCCTCAGTGCACGAAAGATATACGTATATATATACACCATATAAGAAATCATAATATTAGAGCACTACTTGTTAAACTTCTCCCCAGTCCCAACACTATGCCATGTTCGTGCGTGGGTGTCTCGCAAAGAGAAATTCAAACAAGGAACCCCCCCCCCCCCGATACACTACTACGTGGCAAGGTCGATCGTCAGGATCCATTAGACCCTCAGTACTCAATTTATACATAATCATCTTTTAATATGCTTATCATGTTACACTTCCGGATATATCTCCCGGAATGAGAATTCATTTACTCAATATTCATCTTTATAATGCACATCCGGATATATCTCCCGGAATGAGATTTACTTTATTTTCATTTTTATCTCAAAACTTTCCATTTCCTTTCTTATATCCAGGAAATGTATTTAAAAGCCAATTTTATTATCATAAAAATGCTTTTTCGTCTCATATGCTCCCATTTCCCTTCTTCTGTCCAGAAAATGTATTTGAAGCCAAATAATTTATCCCATTTCCCTTCTTCCATCCCGGAAATGTATTTAAAGTCAATTTATTATCATAAATTGCTTTAAAACCAATAATTGTGACACCCCGCCTAATAAAATACCGGGTGATCAGTCCTATACCAAATTAAAACAGGAATCCCAGTTGGATCATCCTTAGCATCACTGTCGAAAACTTTTTTTTTAAAACTTACTAACCACCTAGTATTCCAAAAACTGGTGCCAATTTTAACTTTTTAATTAAACCAAAACTGTACATGCGGAAATAACATATAAACCATTCACACAACTGAATGAAAATAAACTGAATCATAATTACACAACATGCCGAATAAATCACCGGCCACCAAAGAAATAATCCAAATACAATATACAACACCTGAAAACTGTACCGAGAAGTCTGGGCTACAAGCCCTAAATAAAACTGAGACTGATACAAAATTCCTACTCTAGGAATGAACGAATGTTGCGTCTAATCCAAACTCCTGCTAGCATCCACATATGCCGCAGCTCCGTGTCCTTGGAATAGAATATCAATCCTGGCATCCCTGTGGCTGGACACCTAAAAGGTTTTGAAAATATTTTTATAGCAAGGGTTAGAACCCAAAGCATTTTGAAAATATTTAGCAAGTGAATTAACTGCAGTAATTTAAAATGCATGAATGCGCTTCATATTTAAGTTAGTGTCGCACTCCCTTGTGGACATTCTCACCCCTCCACTATTGTGCACACCTACCGATTTCCTTAACCCCACCTAGTTGTACTACCCCGTCCAACTAGTCCTGGTATAACCTTCCCTTGCCATACTACTCTAACCCGAGTATAATGATCCTTGAATTATAAGTTATTTCACAATTAACTTAATTAATTCCTCTTAAATAGTAGCATATAACCGTCTCACAAGTTATATAAAGTAAATACATCACACACTGTATTATCCCCACAAATGATTAACTTAATTAATTTCTCATTAATTAACAGCATATAACTGTAACCCGAGTTATATAAAGTAAATACATCACACACTGTATAATCTCCTACATATAATATCTGCTACCATATTATACGTATCTTTACTAACAACCACACATATATCATACGTATATCCATCCTTCCGAGTATACCCTCACCGGATGATTCCCTCTAAAATGCTATCTCACTAGGTGTGCTCACAAAACCTAGTTCCCCAAGTTGGAATCGCTTACCAACTTGGCCCAAAAATATAAACGTAGTGGAGGCGGTCATATTCCTTCCCTGAAAGTGAGATAAGTCCCTCACCCATATATACCGGACGCTATGACCTGGGGATATACTCGCCCTACTCCTCAAGCTAGGGGATTCACCCACATCGCGCAACCTCCCTTGATAGCATTAGAGTATATAATTTTAATAAATATCTAATCACTGATATTTAGTATCACGCACAATAAATACACACATATATATATACTATCACGACACCGTATATATATATAATATAAACCCGACTTTACCGTGTACTCAAAATCCCGTACACTGCCTGTAATTTAATATCACACACAATACATACACGTATATATATATACTATCACTACACCGTATATATATATATTAATAACCCCGGCTTTACCATGTACTCCAAATCCCATACACTGCCTGTAATTTCCTGAGTCTGTGGCCCGACTCAATGTAATTAATTTTCTCACTTAATAACTTTTCCTCTTCCCGAGTCTATGGTCCGACTCTAATATAATTAATTCACACTTTAATTAATATAACACTTTCCCCGAGTCTATGGTCCGACTCTCCTTAAATTAATTAACACACCTTTTAATTTAATACTTCCCCGAGTCTATCGCCCGACTCTAATTAAATTAATTAACACACATATTAATTTAATCCTACCCGAGTCTACAAACCGACTCTAATTAAATTAATTAATACACTTATTAATTTAATAACTTGGTGTCACCCAACCATTATCCCCGGACTCTCTCACTTGGCCCTTACCTCCACATTTCCGAGTCAATGTTCTGACTCCAAACTAATTACTTCCTCTCTATAATTAATTTAACACCTTGATATCACTTAACCCATATACCCGGACTCACTCACTTGGTCCAATTTACATCTCATAATATAATACCCACATTTTTTCCTACAATGTGTCACACCTTTATTTCTAGAATTTTCCCAATTATATTTGCTTATAATTAATAACATACCCGGACTCGATTCACTTGGCCCGAAATTAAATATTTCCCGAGTCTATACCCCGACTCTAAATTACTTAGTTTATCTCCAAACTTAATTCACTACCATGGGTTACTTTACCAATATACCCGGATTTACTCACTTGATCCGTACCTCACTATTTTGGAATAAAATCTCTCAAATTCATCCGTTAAATGCCCCACATAAATTCATCCTAGTCCCAATTACTTTCTCCCATAATTGTTAGGAATAATTGTTTCATATTTATTTATCACTAAATAAGTGCTTGGGAGTTAAATTTAATTAACTTTCCCCTTATACTTCACCCAAGGCCGAACTGCCTAGAATTTTTCATCGTCGATCGATCGATGCCCCCCGATCGATCGATCGACCCCTTCGTGACAGATCTCCTTTCCCCTGATTTCCACCATTAACGAACTTCAAGGTTTCTATACCAGAATTCCAACCTCTAATCGAGTCATCCCAAAACAAAATGTATTTAACCTTGATCATATACATCATATACACATTCTAGTATATAAATTTCTCAACTTATCTCAAAATTTTCGGAATGGGTCTTTCTCCAAAATTTTCAATTATCTGTTTTAAATCCCAAATCCCAGATTCGATTTCCCACTCTTTTATGTTATGGATTTCTCGTTCAAATCATAATACACATTCAGATTTCAATCACCCATCTAAATCTTACTTTGAATCTCATTCAAGTATTTCAAAAACAAAAACCCCATTTTGTACCCATTTACACCCAAAAACGGATTTTCATACCCACATCACTATAATATAAATTGATTATCATGCTTTAAGAATCAAAACAGTTAACCACTTGCCTCAAAGTGTTTGTAGTGTCTGATCCGTTGTTGCCGTCCCTCAATTTGGCTCCAAAAACCTCCAATTTGTTCTTGATTTGCTTTCCCCCAAATCCCCTCTCAAACCCTAGGTTTAGAGTTGTGTTGGCTGCTGATTTCCTAATCTCCCCATTAGGTTAAAAACCCTTAATCCCGTTTTTCACCTAATGGGCTTAATTAAAGTGGCCCAACTCACCCCGTGTGGGCCCGGCTATGCCCAAAAATATCCCGAGACCCAATTACTACACCCGGGTACTCTTTTCTGACTATCTCGACCCATCCGGACTCAACCGCACAGTCAGAATTGACATTCGAATTAATTTATAAAAATTCTTATCTCACACCCCCTTTAGTCTATACCGACTCCCGACTGGGATAAGTGTATACCTCGTCATTAATACTCGAAATGACGTAATTAAATTATTACTATTCACTTAGTAAATAAATTTTCCTAAACATTAACCATTCACTCCCCGATTAATATTTAAATATATATATTGTCATAGTTAATTCAATTAAAATTACAACACACAAGTAATTTAAAATCCCCGAATTAATTAAATATTAAATGCACAAAAATACGGGGTGTTACATACTTCCCCCCTTACAAAGGAATTTCGTCCTCGAAATTAAGATTAACCTAGTGTTCCAGTATTCACATACTACTCACTAGTCAAGTGCCTCCAAGCCCGCTATATCTATCCCATCCGCTTCTAACCATACATTACACAAGTATGCATTTAACTTTACCAGGGCGCCCATACACCCCATACTTGTGCTTAACCGCACAAAATTTTTGCCTTAATTACCCCGGGTGCCCATACACCCTATCCCCGCACTCTATCGCACGAAAGTTACCCGACTATGCTAGTCGTAACCCGTAATATAACTTCAAACCTGTAGTCATATTACATATATATATATATATACATATATAATTACTGCCCGGGTACTCAACCCATGCTACGTCCAACTATCTCCCCATAAATACTTATCTCTCAACACAAAAGAATATACGCTTACCCTTATGCTACCAAAAACAACATGATACCGCGCCCTTACTACCACTAGTCCTTGCGCAAAATAAGCCCCGAGCTATCTCTCTTTGCTCGAAAATCAAATCAACCACCCTGATTCACTTCATTAAACATTCCCACTTACCGGGATAAAATGTGAGAACACAAAACCTCACTATGTGCTATAACACCACGTAATACAACATATATACATCCACATATATATAGGCTATACGCCCTCTCCGGTGATACCTAGTACCAACCCTACCCTGGTGTCGTGAACACCAAAATTCAACTCCACTATTCACAATAATAATATTCCATCGCTATCCAGCCGATGTTTAAAAAGTATAATCAACCCTACTCCCATAATTCACGAAAGTAGTCATTCCTCGCATAATTCAACAAATCACTCAGTGTACGCCTCCACTCTCCCATGAAGAACACAAAGGAACTCCGCTACCCTACGAAAAGTTTGCCCACATGCTATGGCTGCTACCGCCAACGCACCCAATAAGTTCGACTCGCCTACGAACTCTAGTGAAAAATAAGTCTTATACTGTGACATCCTCTTTGTCGCTCAACAATATACCCCATGCCCCTAGGGTAAAATAATTACTTCTATACTTCAGCTGCAACGGCTGGTTCTCGGGTTCCGGAGGAGTTTCTCCCTGCCCGAATGCACCCGTGTCTTGCTTTAGTGGCTGTACATCCAGGACCTCGTCCTGTAGTTGACCCCTGCCTCGCTTAAGGCAATATCTCTTCATGTGTCTCGCTTTTCCCACAAACGAAACACTTTCTAACATGTTCACCCTGTCACTGATCCCTACCATGCCAACCTTGTTGGAATTCCTAGCCATCCCGCCGATATCCTCCAGTTCTAGATCGTTTGGCATGATTTCCCTACTGGAAATCCGGCCCCTGATCTCCCCCAGTCTGCTGCTGGGATACCCCACTGGTAGTGTTCCCTTCTGCCTCATCCGACTGGCTAATCCCCACTCCCCTCCCACTTCCTTTCGCGTGGAAGCGATATTCCCAACAGTGCCGGAGTGTTGCGTTAATGACATCAATATAATCTACTAATGCGTAATTACCAGTTAAATGTTGTGTGATTCTCCAGACTAACCCATCCATAAACTTTGCTTTCTTTCTCTTATCCTTGCCTACCTCATCCGGTACAAAATTTTGCCAACGAGTGAATTCTTCCTCGCAATCGGCCACTCAACGGTCTCCCTTTGAGTCTCCTCACAAAATTTTCTCCTCATTTCGGTCTCGACCGCTGAGGGAAATACTTGCGGTCGAACCGCACCCAAAACTCTGCAGTAATTAGTGTGTCCCTTTTCTCAACTGTGGTGATCGACTCCCACCACTGTAGCACCGCTCCCACTAACTTAAAAGTGGTTAGCATTTATTTTCGCACTCCATCGCAATCTCCCATGCGTAGGTGACGCTGAATACCTCTCTTCCTTGACACGCTAGTACTACACCTGAACCTCCTCGCAACTCTGGGGGGTTCCCACTAAAATAACCTCTCTTTCGTGTTTGCACCCCAACGACCCCGCGTGAGTCTGAACATCCAATGCCACTAACACTTGTGGCGGATCCCGTGGAAAGTACCTTGTCGTTTGTGACTACCGTCGTTTCAATCGCCCGTGCCATTAGTTCGGTTACCTGTTCTGCCAAAATTATCTTTGGCAGTTGCTGCCGTAACTCTTACTCCTGACGAGCCTCCCTCGTCTCACCTCCCCATGCTGCCCTAGCTGCTCTCCCTCTCCTGGGCGTCATTTGGAATGAGAATCGAATTGTATGAGTTCACTTTCAAATATAAATTTCGCAGAAGAACGTATATGCGCATACGTATGAGAATACAACAATCCTATGATAGGGCTCTATATCAAAGATTTCTAAGCCGAAGCGTGAAAAGCCGCACAGATCCTAAGGACACTAGAACCTGATGCTCTGATACCATCTGTGACACCCCGCCTAATAAAATACCGGGTGATCAGTCCTATACCAAATTAAAACAGGAATCCCAGTTGGATCATCCTTAGCATCACTGTCGAAAACTTTTTTTTTTAAAACTTACTAACCACCTAGTATTCCAAAAACTGGTGCCAATTTTAACTTTTTAATTAAACCATAACTGTACATGCGGAAATAACATATAAACCATTCACACAACTGAATGAAAATAAACTGAATCATAATTACACAACATGCCGAATAAATCACCGGCCATCAAAGAAATAATCCAAATACAATATACAACACCTGAAAACTGTACCGAGAAGTCTGGGCTACAAGCCCTAAATAAAACTGAGACTGATACAAGATTCCTACTCTAGGAATGAACGAATGATGCGTCTAATCCAAACTCCTGCTAGCATCCACATATGCCGCAGCTCCGTGTCCCTGGAATAGAATATCAATCCTGGCGTCCCTGTGGCTGGACACCTAAAAGGTTTTGAAAATATTTTTATAGCAAGGGTTAGAACCCAAAATATTTTAAAAATATTTAGCAAGTGAATTAACTGCAGTAATTTAAAATGCATGAATGCGCTTCATATTTAAGTTAGTGTCGCACTCCCTTGTGGACATTCTCACCCCTCCACTATTGTGCACACCTACCGATTTCCTTAACCCCACCTAGTTGTACTACCCCGTTCAACTAGTCCTGGTATAACCTTCCCTTGCCATACTACTCTAACCCGAGTATAATGATCCTTGAATTATAAGTTATTTCACAATTAACTTAATTAATTCCTCTTAAATAGTAGCATATAACCGTCTCACAAGTTATATAAAGTAAATACATCACACACTGTATTATCCCCACAAATGATTAACTTAATTAATTTCTCATTAATTAACAGCATATAACTGTAACCCGAGTTATATAAAGTAAATACATCACACACTGTATTATCTCCTACATATAATATCTGCTACCATATTATACGTACCTTTACTAACAACCACACATATATCATACGTATATCCATCCTTCCGAGTATACCCTCACCGGATGATTCCCTCTAAAATGCTATCTCACTAGGTGTGCTCACAAAACGTAGTTCCCCAAGTTGGAATCGCTTACCAACTTGGCCCAAAAATATAAACGTAGTGGAGGCGGTCATATTCCTTCCCTGAAAGTGAGATAAGTCCCTCGCCCATATATACCGGATGCTATAACCTGGGGATATACTCGCCCTACTCCTCAAGCTAGGGGATTCACCCACATCGCGCAACCTCCCTTGATAGCATTAGAGTATATAATTTTAATAAATATCTAATCACTGATATTTAGTATCACGCACAATAAATACACACATATATATATATACTATCACGACACCGTATATATATAATATAAACCCGGCTTTACCGTGTACTCAAAATCCCGTACACTGCCTGTAATTTAATATCACACACAATACATACACGTATATATATATACTATCACTACACCGTATATATATATATATATTAATAACCCCGGCTTTACCATGTACTCCAAATCCCATATACTGCCTGTAATTTCCTGAGTCTGTGGCCCGACTCAATGTAATTAATTTTCTCACTTAATAACTTTTCCTCTTCCCGAGTCTATGGTCCGACTCTAATATAATTAATTCACACTTTAATTAATATAACACTTTCCCCGAGTCTATGGTCCGACTCTCCTTAAATTAATTAACACACCTTTTAATTTAATACTTCCCCGAGTCTATCGCCCGACTCTAATTAAATTAATTAACACACATATTAATTTAATCCTACCCGAGTCTACAAACCGACTCTAATTAAATTAATTAATACACTTATTAATTTAATAACTTGGTGTCACCCAACCATTATCCCCGGACTCTCTCACTTGGCCCTTACCTCCACATTTCCGAGTCAATGTTCCGACTCCAAACTAATTACTTCCTCTCTATAATTAATTTAACACCTTGATATCACTTAACCCATATACCCGGACTCACTCACTTGGTCCAATTTACATCTCATAATATAATACCCACATTTTTGCCTACAATGTGTCACACCTTTATTTCTAGAATTTTCCCAATTATATTTGCTTATAATTAATAACATACCCGGACTCGATTCACTTGGCCCGAAATTAAATATTTCCCGAGTCTATACCCCGACTCTAAATTACTTAGTTTATCTCCAAACTTAATTCACTACCATGGGTTACTTTACCAATATACCCGGATTTACTCAATTGATCCGTACCTCACTATTTTGGAATAAAATCTCTCAAATTCATCCGTTAAATGCCCCACATAAATTCATCCTAGTCCCAATTACTTTCTCCCATAATTGTTAGGAATAATTGTTTCATATTTATTTATCACTAAATAAGTGCTTGGGAGTTAAATTTAATTAACTTTCCCCTTATACTTCACCCAAGGCCGAACTGCCCAGAATTTTCCATCGTCGATCGATCGATGCCCCCCGATCGATCGATCGACCCCTTCGTGACAGATCTCCTTTCCCCTGATTTCCACCATTAACGAACTTCAAGGTTTCTATACCAGAATTCCAACCTCTAATCGAGTCATCCCAAAACAAAATGTATTTAACCTTGATCATATACATCATATACACATTCTAGTATATAAATTTCTCAACTTATCTCAAAATTTTCGGAATGGGTCTTTCTCCAAAATTTTCAATTATCTGTTTTAAATCCCAAATCCCAGATTCGATTTCCCACTCTTTTATGTTATGGATTTCTCGTTCAAATCATAATACACATTCAGATTTCAATCACCCATCTAAATCTTACTTTGAATCTCATTCAAGTATTTCAAAAACAAAAACCCCATTTTGTACCCATTTACACCCAAAAACGGATTTTCATACCCACATCACTATAATATAAATTGATTATCATGCTTTAAGAATCAAAACAGTTAACCACTTGCCTCAAAGTGTTTGTAGTGTCTGATCCGTTGTTGTCGTCCCTCAATCTGGCTCCAAAAACCTCCAATTTGTTCTTGATTTGCTTTCCCCCAAATCCCCTCTCAAACCCTAGGTTTAGAGTTGTGTTGGCTGCTGATTTCCTAATCTCCCCATTAGGTTAAAAAGCCTTAATCCCGTTTTTCACCTAATGGGCTTAATTAAAGTGGCCCAACTCACCCCGTGTGGGCCCGGCTATGCCCAAAAATATCCCGAGACCCAATTACTACACTCGGGTACTCTTTTCAGACTATCTCGACCCATCTGGACTCAACCGCGCAGTCAGAATTGACATCCGAATTAATTTATAAAAAAATTTATCTCACACCCCCTTTAGTCTATACCGACTCCCGACTGGGATAAGTGTATACCTCGTCATTAATACTCGAAATGACGTAATTAAATTATTATTGTTCACTTAGTAAATAAATTTTCCTAAACATTAACCATTCACTCCCCGATTAATATTTAAATATATATATTGTCATAATTAATTCAATTAAAATTACAACACACAAGTAATTTAAAATCCCCGAATTAATTAAATATTAAATGCACAAAAATACGGGGTGTTACATACTTCCCCCCTTACAAAGGAATTTCGTCCTCAAAATTAAGATTAACCTAGTGTTCCAGTATTCACATACTACTCACTAGTCAAGTGCCTCCAAGCCCGCAATATCTATCCCATCCGCTTCTAACCATACATTACACAAGTATGCATTTAACTTTACCAGGGCGCCCATACACCCCATACCCGTGCTTAACCGCACAAATTTTTTGCCTTAATTACCCCGGGTACCCATACACCCTATCCCCGCACTCTATCGCACGAAAGTTACCCGACTATGCTAGTCGTAACCCGTAATATAACTTCGAACCTGTAGTCATATTACATATATATATATATATATATATATATATACATATATAATTACTGCTCGGGTACTCAACCCATGCTACGTCCAACTATCTCCCCATAAATACTTATCTCTCAACACAAAAGAATATACGCTTACCCTTATGCTACCAAAGACAACATGATACCGCGCCCTTACTACCACTAGTCCTTGCGCAAAATAAGCCCCGAGCTATCTCTCTTTGCTCGAAAATCAAATCAACCACCCTGATTCACTTCATTAAACATTCCCACTTACCGGGATAAAATGTGAGAACACAAAACCTCACTATGTGCTATAACACCACGTAATACAACATATATACATCCACATATATATAGGCTATACGCCCTCTCCGGTGATACCTAGTACCAACCCTACCCTGGTGTCGTGAACACCAAAATTCAACTCCACTATTCACAATAATAATATTCCATCGCTATCCAGCCGATGTTTAAAAAGTATAATCAACCCTACTCCCATAATTCACGAAAGTAGTCATTCCTCGCATAATTCAACAAATAACTCAGTGTACGCCTCCACTCTCCGATGAAGAACACTAAGGAACTCCGCTACCCTACGAAAAGTTTACCCACATGCTATGGCTGCTACCGCCAACGCACCCAGTAAGTTCGACTCGCCTACGAACTCTAGTGAAAAATAAGTCTTATACTGTGACATCCTCTTTGTCGCTCAACAATATACCCCATGCCCCTAGGGTAAAAAAATTCCTTCTATACTCCAGCTGCAACGGCTGGTTCTCGGGTTCCGGAGGAGTTTCTCCCTGCCCGAATGCACCCGTGTCTTGCTTTAGTGGCTGTACATCCAGGACCTCGTCCTGTAGTTGACCCCTGCCTCGCTTAAGGCAATATCTCTTCATGTGTCTCGCTTTTCCCACAAACGAAACACTTTCTAACATGTTCACCCTGTCACTGATCCCTACCATGCCAACCTTGTTGGAATTCCTAGCCATCCCGCCGATATCCTCCAGTTCTAGATCGTTTGGCATGATTTCCCTACTGGAAATCCGGCCCCTGATCTCCCCCAGTCTGCTGCTGGGATACCCCACTGGTAGTGTTCCCTTCTGCCTCATCCGACTGGCTAATCCCCACTCCCCTCCCACTTCCTTTCGCGTGGAAGCGATATTCCTAACAGTGCCGGAGTGTTGCGTTAATGACATCAATATAATCTACTAATGCGTAATTACCAGTTAAATGTTGTGTGATTCTCCAGACTAACCCATCCATAAACTTTGCTTTCTTTCTCTTATCCTTGCCTACCTCATCCGGTACAAAATTTTGCCAACGAGTGAATTCTTCCTCGCAATCGGCCACTCAACGGTCTCCCTTTGAGTCTCCTCACAAAATTTTCTCCTCATTTCGGTCTCGACCGCTGAGGGAAATACTTGCGGTCGAACCGCACCCAAAACTCTGCAGTAATTAGTGTGTCCCTTTTCTCAACTGTGGTGGTCGACTCCCACCACTGTAGCACCGCTCCCACTAACTTAAAAGTGGTTAGCATTTATTTTCGCACTCCATCGCAATCTCCCATGCGTAGGTGACGCTGAATACCTCTCTTCCTTGACACGCTAGTACTACACCTGAACCTCCTCGCAACTCTGGGGGGTTCCCACTAAAATAACCTCTCTTTCGTGATTGCACCCCAACGACCCCGCGTGAGTCTGAACATCCAATGCCACTAACACTTGTGGCGGATCCCGTGGAAAGTACCTTGTCGTTTGTGACTACCGTCGTTTCAATCGCCCGTGCCATTAGTTTGGTTACCTGTGCTGCCAAAATTATCTTTGGCAGTTGCTGCCGTAACTCTTACTCCTGACGAGCCTCCCTCGTCTCACCTCCCCATGCTGCCCTAGCTGCTCTGCCTCTCCTGGGCGTCATTTGGAATGAGAATTGAATTGTATGAGTTCACTTTCAAATATAAATTTCGCAGAAGAACGTATATGCGCATACGTATGAGAATACAACAATCTTATGATAGGGCTCTATATCAAAGATTTCTAAGCCGAAGCGTGAAAAGCCGCACAGATCCTAAGGACACTAGAACCTGATGCTCTGATACCATCTGTGACACCCCGCCTAATAAAATACCGGGTGATCAGTCCTATACCAAATTAAAACAGGAATCCCAGTTGGATCATCCTTAGCATCACTGTCGAAAACTTTTTTTTTTAAAACTTACTAACCACCTAGTATTCCAAAAACTGGTGCCAATTTTAACTTTTTAATTAAACCAAAACTGTACATGCGGAAATAACATATAAACCATTCACACAACTGAATGAAAATAAACTGAATCATAATTACACAACATGCCGAATAAATCACCGGCCACCAAAGAAATAATCCAAATACAATATACAACACCTGAAAACTGTACCGAGAAGTCTGGGCTACAAGCCCTAAATAAAACTGAGACTGATACAAGATTCCTACTCTAGGAATGAACGAATGATGCCTCTAATCCAAACTCCTGCTAGCATCCACATATGCCGCAGCTCCGTGTCCCTGTAATAGAATATCAATCCTGGCGTCCCTGTGGCTGGACACCTAAAAGGTTTTGAAAATATTTTTATAGCAAGGGTTAGAACCCAAAACATTTTGAAAATATTTAGCAAGTGAATTAACTGCAGTAATTTAAAATGCATGAATGCGCTTCATATTTAAGTTAGTGTCGCACTCCCTTGTGGACATTCTCACCCCTCCACTATTGTGCACACCTACCGATTTCCTTAACCCCACCTAGTTGTACTACCCCGTCCAACTAGTCCTGGTATAACCTTCCCTTGCCATACTACTCTAACCCGAGTATAATGATCCTTGAATTATAAGTTATTTCACAATTAACTTAATTAATTCCTCTTAAATAGTAGCATATAACCGTCTCACAAGTTATATAAAGTAAATACATCACACACTGTATTATCCCCACAAATGATTAACTTAATTAATTTCTCATTAATTAACAGCATATAACTGTAACCCGAGTTATATAAAGTAAATACATCACACACTGTATTATCTCCTACATATAATATCTGCTACCATATTATACGTACCTTTACTAACAACCACACATATATCATACGTATATCCATCCTTCCGAGTATACCCTCACCGGATGATTCCCTCTAAAATGCTATCTCACTAGGTGTGCTCACAAAACGTAGTTCCCCAAGTTGGAATCGCTTACCAACTTGGCCCAAAAATATAAACGTAGTGGAGGCGGTCATATTCCTTCCCTGAAAGTGAGATAAGTCCCTCACCCATATATACCGGACGCTATGACCTGGGGATATACTCGCCCTACTCCTCAAGCTAGGGGATTCACCCACATCGCGCAACCTCCCTTGATAGCATTAGAGTATATAATTTTAATAAATATCTAATCACTGATATTTAGTATCACGCACAATAAATACACACATATATATATACTATCACGACACCGTATATATATATAATATAAACCCGGCTTTACCGTGTTCTCAAAATCCCGTACACTGCCTCTAATTTAATATCACACACAATACATACACGTATATATATATATACTATCACTACACCGTATATATATATATTAATAACCCTGGCTTTACCATGTACTCCAAATCCCATACACTGCCTGTAATTTCCTGAGTCTGTGGCCCGACTCAATGTAATTAATTTTCTCACTTAATAACTTTTCCTCTTCCCGAGTCTATGGTCCGACTCTAATATAATTAATTCACACTTTAATTAATATAACACTTTCCCCGAGTCTATGGTCCGACTCTCCTTAAATTATTTAACACACCTTTTAATTTAATACTTCCCCGAGTCTATCGCCCGACTCTAATTAAATTAATTAACACACATATTAATTTAATCCTACCCGAGTCTACAAACCGACTCTAATTAAATTAATTAATACACTTATTAATTTAATAACTTGGTGTCACCCAACCATTATCCCCGGACTCTCTCACTTGGCCCTTACCTCCACATTTCCGAGTCAATGTTCCGACTCCAAACTAATTACTTCCTCTCTATAATTAATTTAACACCTTGATATCACTTAACCCATATACCCGGACTCACTCACTTGGTCCAATTTACATCTAATAATATAATACCCACATTTTTGCCTACAATGTGTCACACCTTTATTTCTAGAATTTTCCCAATTATATTTGCTTATAATTAATAACATACCCGGACTCGATTCACTTGGCCCGAAATTAAATATTTCCCGAGTCTATACCCCGACTCTAAATTACTTATTTTATCTCCAAACTTAATTCACTACCATGGGTTACTTTACCAATATACCCGGATTTACTCACTTGATCTGTACCTCACTATTTTGGAATAAAATTTCTCAAATTCATCCGTTAAATGCCCCACATAAATTCATCCTAGTCCCAATTACTTTCTCCCATAATTGTTAGGAATAATTGTTTCATATTTATTTATCACTAAATAAGTGCTTGGGAGTTAAATTTAATTAACTTTCCCCTTATACTTCACCCAAGACCGAACTGCCCAGAATTTTCCATCGTCGATCGATCGATGCCCCCCGATCGATCGATCGACCCCTTCGTGACAGATCTCCTTTCCCCTGATTTCCACCATTAACGAACTTCAAGGTTTCTATACCAGAATTCCAACCTCTAATCGAGTCATCCCAAAACAAAATGTATTTAACCTTGATCATATACATCATATACACATTCTAGTATATAAATTTCTCAACTTATCTCAAAATTTTCGGAATGGGTCTTTCTCCAAAAATTTCAATTATCTGTTTTAAATCCCAAATCCCATATTCGATTTCCCACTCTTTTATGTTATGGATTTCTCGTTCAAATCATAATACACATTCAGATTTCAATCACCCATCTAAATCTTACTTTGAATCTCATTCAAGTATTTCAAAAACAAAAACCCCATTTTGTACCCATTTACACCCAAAAACGGATTTTCATACCCACATCACTATAATATAAATTGATTATCATGCTTTAAGAATCAAAACAGTTAACCACTTGCCTCAAAGTGTTTGTAGTGTCTGATCCGTTGTTGTCGTCCCTCAATTTGGCTCCAAAAACCTCCAATTTGTTCTTGATTTGCTTTCCCCCAAATCCCCTCTCAAACCCTAGGTTTAGAGTTGTGTTGGCTGCTGATTTCCTAATCTCCCCATTAGGTTAAAAACCCTTAATCCCGTTTTTCACCTAATGGGCTTAATTAAAGTGGCCCAACTCACCCCGTGTGGACCCGGCTATGCCCAAAAATATCCCGAGACCCAATTACTACACCCGGGTACTCTTTTCTGACTATCTCGACCCATCCGGACTCAACCGCGCAGTCAGAATTGACATCCGAATTAATTTATAAAAATTCTTATCTCACACCCCCTTTAGTCTATACCGACTCCCGACTGGGATAAGTGTATACCTCGTCATTAATACTCGAAATGACGTAATTAAATTATTACTATTCACTTAGTAAATAAATTTTCCTAAACATTAACCATTCACTCCCCGATTAATATTTAAATAAATATATTGTCATAATTAATTCAATTAAAATTACAACACACAAGTAATTTAAAATCCCCGAATTAATTAAATATTAAATGCACAAAAATACGGGGTGTTACAATAATGTCCCACATTATTGAGAATAGTTATATATCATATCATATAACGCATCTAAGACCGCCCGTCCGGGTTTCCCCACTGTGTGCGCCCCTAAATGGATATCATCTTCCAGGACCTATTATCAAGACAACCTGGGATCCTACAATGCAAGACGTCGGCAAGCGGCCATATGCCTGCAGGAGAGTCATAACCACACCCAGAATTACCTCACCAGCGCATAAAACATACAATAATCGCTCATATGGCCTGGGACTATATTCCCCTGCATTCATTAGCCAGGAGACTTCACCACACTCGCGAACTTCCCTTATGATAGTGATTTAGAGAGGTGTGTATACATAAATTATCATTTATGAAAATCATTTTTTTTTTCATTTTGAAAACATTCATATTTTATATTCTCAAAATCATTTATATCATATCATATATATACTTTAATCACATAGTACATATATACCATATATTCCTCCTCGAATATATATATATGTGGCCATAATTGCCAATCACTTATAGCGATGACCAATAATCCCAAAGATTCTCTCAAAGAATCATATACATACGTTCAAATACTCACGATACCATACCGGAAGTATTCCCTCACTTGATAAATAGTAAATGCCTTATTCCTATCTAAGGATTTAGTGAATATCTCCAAATATACTGATTCCCTCTAAGTGAATACATATATTCCCAATTCCATCCTTATAATCTCGTAGGATTCGCTCAACCAATATCAATATAATTATGTTTTCCTACGCACATAATTATATAGGCCTAAATGCCCTACCGAAATATCTCAGGGATTATTCTTCCCCGATCAACCTTAAACTTAGTAGGTCATGGATTCCATTTTCCACAACCTAAGGACTACATCTCGTCCATATAATCCCTTAGAGGTCCCCACCCTAACCTAGGAACCATAAACCATCAATTTCTATAATTTCTCTACTTTCCTCAAAAATATAGTTTAAGGGTTACACATTAAAACCCTCACCTTGCCCTCCTAAATTTCCTCAATTAGAGGACTATATACTCCGAAAAGGTACCTGAGGTTATCCCATAAATAACCTCGAATCAATTAGAATTGGAATTCATCCCATCCAATTCACCCTAAGAAAATTGCCTAACTTTCACAAGGGGTCGATCGATCGACCCATGGCCCTCGATCGATCGATGGTTCGATCGATCGATCCCCCATGATCGATTGATCGATCATGGCGGGCAGCTTCTTCTCCGAGAAGATGTTTCGGCCATTAAAGCTTCTCCCAAAATTTTGTCACCTCTACCGACATCCTACAACCTCAACCAACTACATCTACACATATAATAAGGGTTCTAAACGTCCTAGAACCCGAAATCACCAATTAATTTCAATTAATTTCTAAGTTTCTCCGATTAGAAAAATATGGGGGTTTATTCGTTTTAACTCCCGAAAACCCGTTTTATCCACGGAAACCCGACCCAAAAATCTTTAGGGTTTATTGTTACCAAACTACGATATGATATTTATGCTCCAAAAGTAAATAAAGCAAGTAAACACTTGCCTCGTGGATACAATCCGACGATCCCAAGTCGAGTCCCGCGGAGTTTGGCCGGAATCTCCCCTTTTCTCTCCTCCTATCTCTCTTCTCTCCTTTCCTTCTCTTCTCTCCCCCTTTCCCTCTTTATATAGGGAGAAAAAGGGTTTTAACCCTTAAAACCCAAAAATGGCTCGTTTACTCAATTACGAGCCCTTTTAGCTCCAAAATTCCCGAAACTCAATTTCGACAATCGGACACTCTTTTCTGACTATCTCGGCCATTTCGAGACTCACGGCGCAGTCAAAATTTCCATCTGAGACTTGACCGTAATCCACTATTTTAACCCAATATAACTTAATGCGGGTTTTCTAATTAAAATCTTATCTTCTGTCGCTTTACTCAACGGCGAAGTATAATTAAAATGCTTCGACATATTTAATCCCAAAAGTAAGTATTCCACCCATCAAAATCATTAAATCCTTGAAAATCCCAAAAATCACAATTTCGAGAAATTCCTCAAATGTCCAATTTATACCCAATTATGGAATTTAATTGTCCCCAAAAGGACGGGTTGTTACATACTCCCCCCCTTACAATGGAATTTCTTCCTCGAAATTCGGATATAACCTACACCATAAACCTACGATCACAAATTCCACTACGTCTTAATACCCCCAAAATCAAAAGGTGCTAACACGATGGTCCCTTCCCATATTTCACCTACCTCAAGGTGTACTCAAATGTACAAGCTTCACGACAAGATCATCTAAATTTCTACCCATAATCACACAACAACGACGCGTCACTCTGATGGCTTCTCTTGCTGCCAGTAAGAGAAACGAGTCTATAACTACCGCTCTACATCTCGCAAAGTTGATACTCTTACTAAAAAGCGTCTGCTCATCCACAGCAGGGCAACTGATTTCCTTTAAAAAGGAAACTCTACTAAGATTTGACTACTCCCAATAGTCTCGTCGCTTATCTTGGGCACGTTACCTCTTATTGCCCCTTATACAATTGGAATATCGCGTACCTTTGACGACATTCCATGCAACACACTCCAAATCCATTCGTGACTGCCTTACGGTATAAACTTCAACTTTATATACTATGCCCCTTCTATTTCAGGCGGTATATAAACCAACTCACTAAGGTGCCCCTACACCTTTTTAACCCGTGCACATCTGCACATCCATTTTGAACGTTGGACACGTAACACTCTCTCTAAATAAGGGCCTCATTTCCTCGGTGAAATACTCACATATGGGTTATCCCAACCCACGAAACTCAATTCTCCTCAGGGTTAAGCAATCAATCTTCTTGTGGTGTACTTCCCACAATCTTTCTATATCGGCGCCACTAACTCTATTGAACTTACATCCTAATAATGCTACGGTCTAAGAGTTACCCTACCTACGCGAAACAAGTATAATCCTAAGTATATCTCTAGTGCCCAAGGCCTCTCTCAACTTCCGACATTTGCTTGGTTTCATGCGTGGGATGTCTCGCAAAGAGAAATCCAAACAAGGAACCCTCCCATTACACTACTCCCTCGCGTTGTCGGTCATTAAGATATAGCGACCTAAGGCACACCAGCGGGACGTCCTAAATTCTACCACGCTAACCTACGAATGCATTTCTACCATTCTAACTTTCCACCTATATGAAAAGGAAAATCTAACTAATCGAAGTGCCCACTTTCTGTAAATGCGTCATGAACATCATACCCAAAACATATTTCCTCAAAATTTTCCTTTTCATTAAGGCCTAGCAATAATCCTCAAATCAATTTCTCTAAGTCCTACTTCACGAGGACCTATTTAGTGCTTTTCCATAGCACAAAAATTCCATAAGCATACTATCATCACATGGTTCATAGTTTATAGTGTTTCATCCACATTATACGACTTACCCATAAAACCAACATCCTCGCATCCTATAACATCTCTCCACTCCCGACGTCGTTAAGGTTCATGCGTGGAGCATCTCGCAAAGCGATATCCAAATAAGGAACCCCTCCACACACTACTACTTAACTTCGTCGTCCATGGAGGTCCGTTATTTTTGAATATGCAATCGGGATAATCATATCCCCTTTTTTAACCCAATGTCGTCTGAACTCCCGTCTCTATCTAGGAGCCATACCACCTAGCGCTCGCACCCCACTCAGTCCTTGCGCAATCAATAATGAGCTTAAACTCACAGCTCAATAATTAACCCGGCACACCTCAAATCACATCTATAAGGTCGCCACATACTCAATCACGATAATGAAACCTCTGCTCATCGAAGTTCCGTCTATGCACATAATAAAGGCGAACTCAGCCTGTATCCAGGTGAGATATCGCAACCACAACCCGTTCCACGCTGTAACTGCGGACACGATAGTCTTGCCATCATTAGCCTGCTATCGCTCCGAACAACCAATAACATATTATACTCACCATATTAGCATACTCGTATAAACATATAAGATGAGTATCATAAGCCAGATATATATATATTTAAAATATCAACACCCGCCTTTATGGAGAATGAAGGAAAATAAAACTCCGCTACTGTGGAAAAACACATAGGCCTACATTACATAATGTTATCAAGACCGCTTACACACACGAGTCCAGGGTTAACGAACACCGCGACTTTATCTAGCCACGCCAATTATACATCTTCCTTCTGCGGTGAAACTCCTAACAATAACTTTTCTCTGTTCCTTACAATCATCTTACTAGTCCTCTTAACTTCTCCGTTAAAAGGAAACTCCATTACAGCTTCAACCTTATTTCAATAAATTCCCCGGGCGGATGTCCACCAATGGGGTCCTCAAACATATCCATATCACTCTTTATCCACTGTCAGCCTCTGATCGATCCTTATGTGAATAATCCAAAACTGCATTCTTCTCATTCCTGCTGAATCATGGGGACTCACGGTTAAAATTATCCGTAAGATCCCTTTCAAACCCTTATTGTCACTGGGAAATTCAACTTTAGTACGACTTCCTACTACGACGGTACTACGGTACTCATAACTACTATACTTTAGTAGTCATTGCAACCATCCTTAGCTAACACTAATAAGGAAGAGACCTCTACTACGGTCCACATCCCCGACTTCACCTACAGCTCCAAATAAGCCCTGCCTCCTGCTGCCATCCAAGACTCGCACACGAATCTCAAATGAGCGCGCAAAAGATTTACATAATCTTATACTATAGTAGGAGAACGAAATCTCATAAGAGAATTCAACAATCCTAATCTTGAGGCTCTATATCAAATCGAGAGCAATGCTGAAAGCGTAGTACGTCCGCACAGATTCCTAAGGATACTAGAACCTGATGCTCTGATACCATTTGTGACACCTCGCCTAATAAAATACCGGGCGATCACTCCTATATCAAATTATAACAGGAGTCTCATATGGATCATTCTTAGCATCACTGTCGAAAACTAATTTAATTACTAATAACCTATTAGGCCGGCATCAAAATTTTACTTAGCTACTCTTTTTAAACAACTACTAAATTAAAACATCCACACAGTTTATATGAATGAAACTGAAATGAAATAAAATAACCGAACGCTCGGTTCAAATATGATACAACCATATCGAATGCCGAGATAAAAGGCGGTAAAAGAACAAATAAATGCAGTTGGGTTGTTAGCCCGAATGTTTATACAGTACCTCCTATCTAGAGTATAAGAATAGAAGCATCTACGATAAACCTGCGTGCATTCACAGCTGCTGCAGCAGACGTCTAACTCGAAATAAGTGTCATCCAGGCATCCCTGTGTCTGGACACCTATATATATATATATATATATATATAGCAAGAGAGGGAAAAGTAGATAAACGGGTCAAAGCCCGAGTTTTGAAAATATTTAGCAAGTGCATAAATGCCTTATCTTTTTAAAGAAAAAGGTTTTATCTCATATTTAAATTTGGTATCGCACTCCCATGAGATAACCCTCACCTATCTTCTAACAGTACACTCCTAGCGCATCCCTCTAAACATCATAGTCAGACCACACAAACTAACTAAACCGTCACCCAACTCCTAACAACCCTAGTTAGTCCAAGTACTAAGGGCTAAACTTCTCCCCAGTCTCGGCACTATGCCATGTTCGTGCGTGGGGTGTCACGCAGAGCGAAATCCAAACAAGGAACCCCCCGATACACTATTACGCGGCAAGGTCGATCGTTGAGATCCATTAGACCCTCAGTGCACGAAAGATATATGTATATACATATACACCATATAAGAAATCATAAAATTAGAGCACTAAGTGTTAAACTTCTCCCTAGTCTCAACACTATGCCATGTTCGTGCGTGGGGTGTCTCGCAAAGCGAAATCCAAACAAGGAACCCCCCGATACACTACTACGCGGCAAGGTCGATCTTCGGGATCCATTAGACCCTCAGTACTCAATTTATACGTACTCATCTTTTAATATACTTATCATGTTACACTTTCGGATATATCTCCCGGAATGAGAATTCATTTACTCAATATCCATCTTTATAATGCACATCCGGATATATCCCCCGGAATGAGATTTACTTTATTTTCATTTTTATCTCAAAACTTTCCATTTCCTTTCTTATATCCAGGAAATGTATTTAAAAGCCAATTTTATTATCATAAAAATGCTTTTTCGTCTCATATGCTCCCATTTCCCTTCTTCCGTCCAGGAAATGTATTTGAAGCCAAATCATTTATCCCATTTCCCTTATTCCATCCGGAAAATGTATTTAAAGGCAATTTATTATCATAAATTGCTTTAAAACCAATAATGTCCCACATTATTGAGAATAGTTATATATCATATCATATAATGCATCTAAGACCGCCCGTCCGGGTTTTCCCACCGTGTGCGCCCCTAAATGGCTATCATCTTCCAGGGCCTATCATCAAGACAACCTGGGATCCTACAACACAAGACGTTGGGAAGCGGCCATATGCCTGCGGGAGAGTCATAACCACGCCCAGAATTACCTCACCAGCGCAGAAAACATACAATAATCGCTCATATGGCCTGGGACTATATTCCCCTGCATTCATTATCCAGGAGACTTCACCACACGCGTGAAATTCCCTTATGATAGCGATTTAGAGAGGTGTGTATACATAAATTATCATTTATGAAAATCATTTTTTTTTCCATTTTGAAAACATTCATATTTTATATTCTCAAAATCATTTATATCATATCATGTATATACTTTAATCACATAGTACATATGTACCATATATTCATCCTCGAATATATATATGTGGCCATAATTGCCAATCACATCTAGAGATGACCAATAATCCCAAAGATTCTCTCAAAAAATCATATACATAAGTTCACATACTCAAGATACCATATCGGAAGTATTCCCTCACTTGATAAATAGTAAATGCCTTATTCCCATCTAAGGATTTAGTGGATATCTCCAAATATACTGATTCCATCTAAGTGAATACATATATTCCCAATTCCATCCTAATAATCTCGTAGGATTCGCACAACCAATATCAATATAATTATGTTTTCCTACGCGCATAATTATATAGGCCTAAATGCCCTACCGAAAGGGATTATTCTTCCCCGATCAACCTTAAACTTAGTAGGTCTTGGATTCCATTTTCCATAAGCCAAGGACTACATCTCGTCCATATAATCCCTTAGAGGTCCCCACCCTAACCTAGAAACCATAAACCTTCAATTTCTATAATTTCTCTACTTTCCTCGAAAATATAGTTTAAGGGTTACACATTAAAACCCTCACCTTTCCCTCCTAAATTTCCTCAATTGGAGGACTATATACTCCTAAAAGGTCCCTGAGATTATCCCATAAATAACCTCGAATCAATTAGAATTGGAATTCATCCCCTTCAATTCACCCTAAGAAAATTGCCTAACTTTCAGAAGGGGTCGATCGACCGACCCATGGCCCTCGATCGATCGATGGTTCGATCAATCGATCCCCCATGATCGATCGATCGATCATGGCGGGCAGCTTCTTCTCCGACAAGATGTTTCGGCCATTAAAGCTTCTCGCAAGCTTTTGTCGCCTCTCCCGACATCCTACAACCTCAACCAACTAAATCTACACATATAATAAGGGTTCTAAATGTCCTAGAATCCGAAATCACCAATTAATTTCAATTAATTTCTAAGTTTCTCCGATTAGAAAATATTGGGGTTTATTCGTTTTAACTCCCGAAAACCCATTTTATCCACGAAAACCCAACCTAAAAATCTTTAGGGTTTATTGTTACCAAACTACGATATGAGATTTATGCTCCAAAAGTAAATAAAGTAAGTAAACACGTGCCTCGTGGATACAATCCGACGATCCCGAGTCGAGTCCCGCGGAGTTTGGCCGGAATCTCCCTTTTTCTCCTTTTTTCTCTCCTCCTCTCTCTCTTCTCTCCTTTCCTTCTATTCTCTCCCCCTTTCCCTCTTTATATAGGGAGAAAAAGGGTTTTAACCCTTAAAACCCAAAAACGACTTGTTTACTCAATTACGAGCCCTTTTAGCTCCAAAATTCCCCGAAACTCAATTTTGACAATCGGACACTCTTTTCTGACTATCTCGGCCATTCTGAGACCCACGGCGCAGTCAAAATTCCCATCCGAGGTACTTGACCGCAATCCACTATTTTAACCCAATATAACTTAATGCGGTTTTTCCAATTAAAATCTTATCTTCTGTCGCTTTACTCAACGGCGACGTATAATTAAAATACTTCGACCTATTTAATCCCAAAAGTAAGTCTTGCACCCATCAAAAATCATTAAATCCTTGAAAATCCAAAAAATCACTATTTCGAGAAATTCCTCAAATCTTCAATTTATACCCAATTATGGAATTTAATTGTCCCCAAAAGGACGGGTTGTTATAGTTTCTAAGAATAATCTAAATATTTTAAAATTAAAGTCATAATCTCAAACCGAGAGAGCCATGGCTACACGATTAGTTCCTACAAGTTACATTGATCCCATGCGAGGTGTTCGTGCCTCTTACGGGGTCGTTTGGGGGCTAGTTTGGGTTTTCACCCTTTAAAGGCTCATTTTTACGCCTAATCTAGATATTTTCAAATTATCGTCATATTCTCAAGTCGAGAGACCCGCGACTATGCGGTCAATTTCTATGAGTTACATTGGTCCCGTACGAGGTGTTCGTGCCTCTTGCGAGGACATTTGTGGTCTAGTTTAAGTTTTCATCCACTAACGGCATATTTTTAATCCAAAGTCTAAATATTTTCAAATTATCATCTTATTCTCAAACCATATGTTCCGTGACTATGCGGTCAGTTCCTACGAGTTGCATTGGCCCCATGTGAGGTGTTAGTGCCTTTTACGGGGCCATTTGCGGGCTAGTTTGAGTTTTCACCCTTAAACATCATGTTTTTAAGAATAATCTATATATTTTAAAATTATTGTCATAATATCAAACTGAGAGACCTGTGACTATGTGATCGGTTCCTACAAGTTACATTGGTCCCGTGCGAGGAATTCGTTCTTCTTACGAGGCCGTTTGGGGGTTAGCTTGGGTTTTCACCCTTTAACGGCTTGTTTTTAAGCCTACTCTAGATATTTTCAAATTATCGTCATATTTTCAAATTAGGAGACCCTCGACTACACGGTCAGTTCCTACAAGTTACATTGGTCCCGTGCGACGTATTCGTGCCTCTTACGGGGCCATTTGGGGGCTGGTTTGGGTTTTCATTCTTTAACGACTTGTTTTTAAGCCTAATCTAGATATTTTCAAATTATCATCATACTATCAAAACGAGAGACCCACGACTACGCGGTCAATTACTACGAGTTCAATTGGTCCCGTCCAAGGTGTTCATGCCTATTACAGGGACATTTGGGGTCTAGTTTAGGTTTTCACCCACTAACGGCATATTTTTAAGCCTAGTCTAGATATCTTCAAATTATCATCATATTCTCAAACCGAGAGACTTGGGACTACGCGATCAATTCCTATGAGTTACATTGGACCCGTGCGAAGTGTTAGTGCCTCTTACAAGGCCGTTTGGGGGCTGGTTTTAGTTTTCACCCCAAACGGCATGTTATTAAGAATAATCTAAATATTTTAAAATTATCGTCATAATCTCAAATCGAGAGACGTGTGACTACACGATCAATTCCTACTAGTTACATTGGTCTCGTACGAGGTGTTCGTGTCTCTTACGGGGACATTTGGGGGTTGGTTTGGGTTTTCACCCTCTAACGGCTTGTTTTTAAGCCTAATCTAGATATTTTCAAATTATCGTCAAATTTTCAAATTGGGAGACCCGCGACTACACGGTTAGTTCACGAGTTAAATTGGTCCGGTGAGAGGTGTTCGTGCCTCTTACGGAGCCGTTTGGGGGCTGGTTTGAGTTTTCATCCATTAACGGCTTATATTTAAGCCTAATCTAGATAATTTCAAATTATCGTCATATTCTCAAAATGAGAGACCTGCGATTATACGGTCAATTTCTACGAGTTACACTGGTCCCGTGTGATAAGTTCATGCCTCTTACGAGGTCATTTGGGGTCGAGTTTAGGTTTTCACTCACTAATGGCATGTTTTTAAGTCAAAGTCTAGATATTTTCAAATTATCATCGTATTCTCAAACCATATGTCCCGTTACTACGCGATCACTTCCTATGAGTTATATTCGTCTCGTGCAAGGTATTCATGCCACTTACGGGACCATTTGGAGACTGATATGGGATTTCACCCTTTAACAACATGTTTTAAGCATAATATCTATATATTTTCAAACTATCGTCGCATTCTCAAATTGATAGCCTCGTGACTACGCGGTCAGTTCATATGAGTTTCATTGGTCCCATGTGAGGTGTTAATACCTCTTACGGGTCCATTTGGGGGCTGGTTTATGGTTTCACCCTCTAACTGTGTGTTTTTAAGTCTAATCTATATATTTTTAAACTATCATCATATTCTCAAACCAAGAGCCCTATGACTACACGATCAGTTCCTACGAGTTACATTGGTCTCGTGAGAGGTGTTAATACCCCCTACGGGACCGTTTGGGGGCTGGTTAGGATTTTCACTACCTAAAGTCATGTTTTTAAGTCTCCTCTAGCTTTTTCAAAAAATTGATAAAATCTACAAACACCGAAAATACTTTGTTTACCTGGACATTTGGTAAGGAGAAAAACTTCCTTCAGGATGTGAAGGTAAAATGTTTCCCATCTGGCACAAAAAGAAAACAACAAGATAAGAGATTGAATTTTGATGAAAGAAAATTAACTTAAGTCAATGAGCTCAACCTACTTAAATTTATGTATCCCAACTCCTGGCATCATCAATCCATGAACTTGATTGCCAATGCTTCCCTAATTTTTTGCATACTATTGTTGCCAAGTTAATGCATATTTCCAGGCAATATTTAGGGGGACACAAAAGGCTTTACTGCTACTGGTGTAGTGAGAAATGACTGTTATTGATGGGCAGTATATGGAGACACCAAACTGGACTGCACAAATTATATAATTAAATAAGAGAATGAACCACAAACCTAAAGATTCAAAATATATACTTAGAGATTACCGGTCTGGAAGGAGGACTAGTTGAAGAAGTTGAATGCGACTCAAATAAAATTTTAGCAGCGAATGAACTTGATAGAACATCAGTTTCATTCAAGCTACCCTCAAACTCTGGGACTATCATAAGTTTTCTTGCAACAGATATTAGTTAATGTTTAAGATAGTCAATAAAAATATACCTCTGAAAGATATTTTCCACCAAATGTAAATTCATGAAAGTAAAACATACAAGCATAAAAGCGCACACACACAACTAATTGAAGGAAATTATCTCCGAAGCCTTGGCTTCATAAATCAATAATTGGTGAGAAGTGATTACAACTGATGGAGAATGGCCTTTATAGGCTAAATAACTATACTACTAATTATAATTAAAGACTTAAAGTATGAAACAAAAAGGTAAATCATAAACTAAATCTAATTACTAATAATAATTACATTATAATTAATTATCTACTACTACTACTACTACTACTAAAATAAATTAGTTGCAAACATCAGATACAATCTCCCTATGAGCAAAACTTTGAATTACACATTCTATGGATGGAATAAAGGAACATGAATAAACAAAATCTTCATATTCTTGTTAGTATATAAGAACAAAAAAATGAAGGACTTAAAGACAGGTACAATGGGACAATGTGCAACACCATGAAGTCAAGAAAACATAACAGTAATTGTCTATATCAAGTTACTGATCATAAATAAGAAGGTACTTATAAACTTTAACCATTTTAAGAACAAAGAAATAAGCAACGCTAGGAAGTCAAGAAAACATAACAGCAATTGTCCATCTCAAGTTACTGATCATCAATAAGAAGGTACTTATAAATTTTAACCATTTCAAGAACAAAGAAACATTCAGTGCAGAAAAGAAAAAAATAACATAAGAAATGACAACCTGAAGCTTGTTTGAGAACTTGTTCTCATCCAAAAACTGTAAAATTTTGTCAACTTTAAAGCTGTCTTCTGCAAAACCAAATAAATTCGTTATGTTAGACAAAAACGTAATTATAGATAAGATTATGAAAGCATAAATACATTATAAAATATAAATGAAAAATAAGCATAAAAAACATAAAAATTCCCCCAGATTACACCAGAAGTATCAGTCAGTCAAAGTTGTAGTGTAGCTGACTAAGTTGACCATGGAAATGAAATAAGAACCTTCCATCCTTTAAAAGAATTGAAATTCAAGTGAAAAAAAGTTCAACTAGTAGATGATCATGTTGATCAACCAATATGCAAGGAATGGTTTTAATAGTAATTAATCTACAACTTACAAAAAGAAGTATCTCTCTGGCTCAGTTTTAACAAGACCAAGAAAAATATTAGTAGGCTTTATATCTGGGGATAAAATATATTGGCAATCTCAGTGCTGGTCATTTCAATGAATTGTATTTCATTATCAGAAGTGGATGCTTTTACAAACTCTTCATAATCAGTACCCTGAAAATTTTAATAGGTGTGAAAAAATTAAATAACACGGTAAAAATCTAGATTACAAGTCAATTTCATCTCGTTATCTAAATATAATAATGTTATGACAGTTTGAATCTGAAACAACATGGAAATTAAGAGAAAATTATCGATACTTTACTATTAAAAGCGAATTGGTAAGCAAATTCCATCCAGTTTGGACACCAAATTTATCAAGTTCCAAGTAGTGTCCTTGCACTCTTTTCTCATTGCATAACATGTGAATGACTAAACTGAACGGTATTTGAAATAGAAAACCTCAGATCCAAAAAAAACGCAGATCATATACAATAAACACGATTTTTTTAAAATAAATCGATATAATTAGTTTCGGATTTAAAAATATTCGAATACAAAACATACTACACATGTATAGATAAAACAAAATAGGTGCTCAGTTAAATATAAATCAAAACAACAGGTATTTCAACAAATTCACAACTCATCACATATATAAACAAAACAAAACAAGATGTATCAGATATATAGCATATTTAACCAAGAAGATTAATAACAAACAAAATAGGAATAGATCATACCAGAAACGAGGAAGCATTTACCACAACCGGTTTGAGTTTCACCCCTTTTAATCAGATCTAAAAAACTTTAGATCATGTCAACCAATGCCCAAATCGGGTAAAATAAATTCTCGGTAAAGACTTAGGCATCTTGAGTGGAGCGAGAGAGAGAGAGAGAGAGAGAGAGAGAGAGAGAGAGAGAGAGAGAGAGAGGGCTGAGAGGAGAGACTGAGCTGACCGGAGAGAGCTCTCCACACGGACCAGAGAGAGAGCTGAGCCGAGAGAAATTGGGAGAGCATGAGAGGGCGAGCGGGAAAAAAAGAGGGATACACAAAGTTACTCTAATCATTTTTTAGGGCATTTTATATTTTAGTCAAGTGTACTTGATTTTTGCACACTTTAAAACAGTGCCAAAATTTAGCACTGTTTTAAAGTGTGCCAGATTATCACTAAACCGTGTAAGAATTTGGCACAGTTTTAAACTGTCCCAAATTTTTAATATCAGGGTGTGCCAAATTGATGTTTTAGGTGTAGCGAGTACTGGGGACTTAAAATCCTATTTTAACTTGGGTTTTTGTGCTTTGTCAGTCAAGTATTGAATTTTCTGCTGACTTACCAACCAAGTATTGAATTTTCTACCGACCAAGTATTTATGGGGATGCACATCACCAGTACTCCAACAAAAATTGAAAAAAGAAATTGGGAGGAACCAACTTGTTATTAAACACTTAACCAAAACTATTACAAGAGTTATTGCTCGTTACATTACTGATAATATTTTCTAAGATGTTCGGCATTCCAGTGATTCTTGAATTCTTCCCCTTCCAAAGTTTCAATTTGATAAGTTCATGGTCGAACAACTGTTGAGGCACGATAAGGCCCATGCTAATTGGCTTCAAGCTTGTTAGTCTTATGAATCACCTTCTTAAGCACATAATCCACCACTTTTAAGTTAGTCGGCTTCACCCTCTTATTGTAAAAGTGTGTTGTTTGTTATTGATAAGAAACATTCCTTAAGGATGCATCTTCTCGCACCTCTTCCAACATATCAAGGTCTAGCCTTCGTATCAAATCACCGATGGGAGAATCAAAATTCTACACTCTATGAGTTAGCAAACCTAGCTCAGCTGGTACCAGTGATTTAGTCCCAAATGCTAGCATATATGGTGTTTCCCCTATTGCAGCCCTAGGAGTTATTCGGTAGACCCATAATACTGAGTGCAATTCATTTATCCATTTTCCCTTTGCCTCATCAAGTCTCTTCTTCAATTAATTGAGCAAATTCCTGTTTGTCACCTCGATCTGAGGATGACCTGGAGCAGAATGTAACTTTTGGATCTTGGATAGGGCAAAGTATGTTGTAAACTCCTCGTTGTTGAACTGTGTACCATGGTCGGTAATGAAGGCATATGCCAAACCATATCTATAAATGATGTTTTTCCAGATGAACTAGTACACCTTCTCATAGGGGATATCCACTAATGGCTCTACTTCAACCCATTTGGTCAAGTAATCAATAGCTACAACCAAATACTTGAATCTTCATGGGGTGGTTGGTAGTGGCCTAACCAAATCTATTCCCCAAATAGCAAATAGCCAAGGTGAAGTAATGGAAGTCAAAGTTGTGTGTGTAGTTTTACGAATGTTGGAGAACTTCTGGCACTTATCACACTTCTTTACCAAAGTTGTACAATCTTCCCTTATGGTCGGCCAGTAGTAACCTTGAGTGTTCATTCGCTATAGTAATGATATTCCTACTATATGAGCTCCATAAGACCCCTCATGAACTTCTTATATTATAGCTCTAACCTCCATTAGGTGAACACAACTCTACAAAGAGGTTGTTAACCCTCTACGGTATAGAACTCCTTTATCTAACACGTACCTTGTTGCCTTATACATAAGATTTTTGGCCTCAACTGGATCTGCTGGCAGAATTTATTCTTCAATCTAAGCTCTGATGGGATCTAACCAGGAAGGTACCATATCTACTGCAATTAAATCAATTATCAAATCTTCATCAATATTCCGACTAGATAGAATCTCAATGGGGATTGTTCTCCTAAGTTCAATCCCGGTTACCGACGCTAGCCGAGCAAGTTCATCAGCTCATACATTCTCCAATATTGGAATCCTACTCATTCGAATAGTGGATAATTTATATATAACCTCCAGAGTTTTGGTGAGGTACCTTATCATTAATTTACCTTTGGATCCATACAAACTTAAGATCTGATTGACTACTAATTAAGAATCACTGTGCGCCATAACTTACTCGATGTTTAGTGTTTGAGCCAAAATTAATCCCATAAATAATACTTCATACTCCGCTTCATTATTTGAGTCCTAGAACTGGAATCTAACTACATACTCAATATCAATCCCATCAGGGGTATTGATTATAATACCTGCTCCACTTCCTGTCGCACATAAAAATCCATCCACGTATAGATTCCATACTGGGATATTGCTGTCAAAGCCTTGGTTTGTCAATGTCCCATAATGGAATATCATTTTTTCCTCCTCATATTTCTTAGTCATCTCCTATATCCTAGTTGACTGTTTCGGTAGGTCGACAGTTGCTTCATCTGAGCTCTCCTTAGTTGGGGTCTGTTCGGGCTGTTGGTTAGATGTGACTACAATTAAGCTTACCCCTGTTGGGGTTTGCTCTGCTCGAATGCCTTGTTGTTTGGGAATCTCTGGATAAGTAAACTCGACAATAAAGCTGCTATAGCTTGGCCCTTTAATGAGGACCTTGGTTCATACACAATGTCATACTCTCCTAATTCTACTGCCCAGTACATCAATCTTCTGGATTTCTCAAGTTTATGAAGAGCTTGCTGAAGAGTCATATCAGTGTACACCACTATAGTGTGTGCTTGAAAATAAGGCTTCATCCGTCCAGATTCCTGTATAAGCGCCAAAGATAAGTTCTCCAATTGGGGATAACAGATTTTGAATCCCCGAAAGACTTTACTGGTGTAGTAGACCAGTTTTTACATTCCATTATCTTCTCATATCAAAGTTGAAGTTACAGCTGACTCAAAAATAGCTACGTACAAATATAATTTTCCCCTAAAATTGGTCGGGAGAGTAATGGTGGTGATCCAGAATATTTCTTCAGCTCCTGAAAAGATTTCTTGCATTCGTCATTCCATTCAAAGGTCTTCCTCAACACCTTAAAGAATGGAAAACACTTGTTTATTGCTCGGGACACAAATTGATTCAAAGCAGCTACTCGACTAATGAGCCTTTGAGCATCCTTCTTGCAAGTCAGGGACTCCATTTCAATTAAAGATTTTATTTTACCTAGATTAGCTTTGATTCCCCTCTGGTTTAATATGTACCCGAAGAATATTCCTTTATGCATGTCGAAACCACATTTGGTCGGATTCAGCTTCATCTGGTGCTTTTCCAATTGAAAAAAGGTTTAGCTAAGGTCGATAATGTGATTAAAGGCTTTTTTACTCTTCGTCGGCATATACTCCACTTACACTTCCATGTTCTAGCCTAATTGATATTCAAAGGCCTTATTTACCAACCTCGGGTAAGTAGCACCTACATTTTTTCAAACTAAATGGCATAACATTCTAACAGTAAGTTCCTCGGGGAGTAATGAAAGAGGTACTTTCCCTATCTCCAAGCTTCATTTTAATCTGGTTGTAACCAGAATAAGTATCCACAAAACTCAATAACTCATGTCCTGCATAGCATCCATAAGTTAGTCAATCCCGAGCAAAGAAAAATGATCCTTTGGACATGCATTATTCAAATCAGTGAAGTCCACACACATTCTCCACTTATTATTTTTCTTCTTGACCATAACAACGTTGTCCAACCAATCTAGATATTTCACATTTTCAATGAATGAAATCTTTTTTAAGATTATCTACCTCCTCCTGAATAGCCTGATTCTTCTCGGGGTTGAACACCTTGCGCCTTTGTTTCACTGTCTTGACATCCTTGTTTACGTTGAGTTCATAGATGAGGAAATTGGGTTCAATCCCAGCCATGTCCTTATGACTCCAAACGAACACGAGTTTTCTTTGTTTCAGGAACGTCACTAGCTCCTGTTTAAGAACAGGGTCTAGCATTGAACCCACTTGTGTAGTTCTCTCTGGCTTGTCCTCGTCTAAAATGATATTCTTCATTGCTTCCATAATTTGTCCTTTCATCAATTCGGTCTCCTCTCTTAGAGCTAAGGTTTCGACCTTAGATTCGCTATTGGGTTCAGTAATGTCCACTAGGTAAGTGGTGGTCTTTTTCTTTATTTCCTAAGGATCCTCTTGCTTGATAGAGGAGTAATAACATTCTCGAGCGACCTTTTTATCACCCTTCACCACACCTACTCCAAAGTTGGTTGTGAACTTCAAACACTGATGGAATGTTGAAGGAACTGCTTCAAACATTTTCAACCCTACTCTGCCCATAATGACATTATAGGCTGACTACACATTCTTGTCCATCATAAAGAAACGAACCTTCTCGTTACGACTTGCTGGCCAGGTGCCGAGTAACACCTCCAACTTGATTGTACCTAAAGGATAAACTGTTTCACCAGAAAAACCAATCAAAGGCTTGTGGTACGGATCTAGCTGACTTAGCTTCAAATACAGCTTTTGAAAACAGGAATAAAACATGATATCTGTTGAGGTACCATTATCAATCAACACCCTGGAAATAATTGTGTCCTGATATCTGAATTTGACCACCAGAGGGTCGTCATGGGGGTACAGGATTCCAGATAGGTTATTTTTGCAAAACCCAATCACCATTTTTTATTTATTCACCTTCCTTGACTTATCTTCCTCGGCAAAATTGATCATTTGGATGTAAGAACAAGCTAAAGCCTCAATGAGATAAGATTTTCTCTCTGTAGTGTGATCTCCACCTCCAGCATCTCCACCTGTAATCATCTGACAATCAAAGTAACCAAAACTAAGTGTAAATACCTCACGTTCTGGTTGCTTGGGCTTTTGGGGGAAATCGGGATCGTCTTCGGGATCATCTTCGTAATTTCTTTTCTTTTCCTCCTTGGGCCTGCATAGAGATTTTTACCTTCGTCGAGCTCCTCTGTCGTCCTACCAACTAATAAACTTGTCCGGTTTTCCTCTACGGATGAGAGTTTCTATTTCATTTTATAGAGCAATACAGCGATCTGTCGTATACCCATAGTCCTTATGAAATTCATAATATTTGAAACTATCCCTCTTCCCAGTAGGTGCTCTTAATTTCTCTGGCCAATGTACCTCCTTGTAATGCTTAATTTCCTTCAAAAAATGGTGAATACCCATCGTTAATGGAGTGTAGTTATTGTACTTCCTGAGCCTGTCATCAATTTTCTTTTGCTTTAAATCTATCTGGTCCTTATGCTCCTTTTTATCCCTTTTCTCGATTTTGACTTCACGCTTTATGATCGAGCTCTGCTTCGCTGCCATTGCTTCCTCGATATTCATTATCTTGGCTGCTTTGGCCATTAATTCAGTCATAGTCTTGGGAGGATCCTTGGCAAGAGTGTAATAAAGCTTCTCGAGAAGCAGTCCACTCATGAGAGCTGTAATAGCTATTTTCTCCTCGTAATCAAAGACCTCCAACTTTTCATTTTTGAAACGAGTAATATAATATCTTGTAATTTCTCATGCTCACTATCTCATGCTTAGCAAATGATTTACTCTCATTGCTATCTTGGCCCCGAAGCAGAAATTACCAATGAATAGCTTGGCCAGTTGTTAAGATCAGTAATTTTCTCCTGAGGTAGCCTATTGTACTATACTTGGGCAGGACCAATTATGGTACCTGAGAATTCCCTACATCTCATCTCGTCGAGGATAGCGTGAGTGTCTGCTACTTCTTGGCATTATTCTATGTGAAGAACATGGTCAGTTTTTCCATTATACTTATGTGTAACAACAGGAGCTTTGAACTTTGAAGGAGTAGGAAAATCCACAATAGCTTGAACAAAAGGAGATCCTTTCACAAAGCTTCATTGCAAAGGGTTCTTCACCTTCACCAATTCTCCCAACCTATCTTCCAACCTCTGTATTGAGCCTTTCCATGCGAGATTACTCGAATTAGATTTATGCGATGCAGCTTGGTTGTTACGACTAACTGTTTGTGTTGAGCTCTCTTCTTGATATGTTTGCTCGGTATGTACATATCATCAGGCACATGATCTGGATTGAGCTGATGCCTCATGTTGGTTGGCTAGTCGTTGAGTATGCCCTAATAATGCCCTGGGAATATTTATATTCCCTTTGGGTCCCAAACGATCAAAGGGCGATGCTCTACTAAGCCTTTCTAAGGCACTTAGCCTTTCCGAAGACAAAGACTGCTCGTCATAAGTCTTTGAAGTCCTGAGGGAATAACTTACTCCCGGACAGTAGGACGTGTCTCTGGAAGTCCTGGAATGGCTATGGCTACTGGTTCTTGGAAGTGGTGGTAGCATGTTTCTATGAATAGACAAGGTAGGAGATCCTGCTTGTAGCATTTGGTCTAATTGCATGATTGTATATTGCATGGCCTCCTATACTCTAACAAGACTAGCCAGGATCCCAGTCAGATCATTATTTGTTGGTGGAGCGGATGAAATAGGCGGATTGCCATCATTTCTGGTACTGGACTAAGGAATGTTAATCATTTTTGAGTTATCGCAAGTGAATAAGAGTGAAAACGTTTAAAAATACGTTCCCACAGACGACGCCAATTTGTTAATGTAAGAAACTAGACTAGGTCTAATTGTTTAATCACAGATAATATATGTAGATAAAATAAAGACAAAAAGGATTTTAAAGTGGCTCGGCTATAAGAGAAATCCTACAGCCACTATTTTTCTTATTGCCTTGTATTCTGTCTTGCCTTACGTACTTTGAATGGCTTGAACCTGCCCTTGATGAAGGGATAACAATGTATTTATAGTCTTGCGAGGAGATAGAGAGGGGGGGATGTAAAAGGATGAAATGCCTTTATAGATTAGGCATTAACATCAGTACATAACAATCATAATGTACATGATTATTGGCGTTGTGCTGACCCTGTTGGTCGATCTTCTCATTGTTGGTCGGCATTATGCATGTTGGTCGGTATTCTCATTGTTGGTCGACATTCTGCATGTTGATCGACAAGTCTATATCTTGCTGATTAGGATTTCTGCCATGTTGGATGATACGTGTCTATTTTTTATTGGTCCACATGAGTAGATAATTTTTGGTATCGACACATACATACACTAGTCTTGAAGATCATAAAGGTGTTGTCTTTTTTCATGTTGTTTATGGATTTCAAACCCTTTGGTGATTTAAATCTATGTAGATATTTAAATATAATGCCCTTGTTTATGTGGACTATTTTTGTATATGTTGTTGGGATTTCAATAGTGTGGTAAGCATAATTAAATTTGTTTAAATTCAGTACATGTTAAAGAAGGAGATCGGATCTTAATTTTTTTTTAAATATGTATTAATATTACTAACGGGCCTTTACCATTACAAAGTCAGACAAAAGTGTTACAAACCTTGTGTAATAAGGTTGAAATAGTAACAGAAAAGTCCATTAATAAATTAGAATTAGTAACGGTATTTTAACCTTACTAATAATGGAATTAGTAATGGTAAAATAGAGTTAATAAATCTAGTATTAGTAACGGTAAATATTTGCTACTAATTGTGTTCCCTATGCCTTTTTTCTAACGAAAAATTATCATTTCTAATTATTTTGTAATGGTAAAATACTGTTGCAAAAGGCCTATTTTTGTGTAGTGCGAGTGATTTTGTTCATGATACTAGGTCAAGAAATGTACATAGTGGTGATTCCCAGGTCGGAGGGTGGTTCCATGACACAATTGTACTTAGTTGATTGGGAGTCCCGGAAGGAAGTGACTGTTCCGTTAGATTCGATACCTATAGTGTGAGAGTTTATTGATGTGTTTGAGGAGGTACTAGGTTTACTGTTAGCTTGAGAGATTGACTTTGCGATTGAATTTGATCCGGGCACTAAGTTTATTGCCAGGACACCATATCGAATGGAGCCTTTGGAGATGAGAGAGTTACGAGAGAAGATTAAGCAGTTATTGGAGTAGGTATTCATTCAGAGTAGCATCGCCATGGGGAGATTTGTTTCTTGTTGTGAATAAGATGAATGGTTCTTTATGGTTATATATTATGACACCCTGCTCAATGAAATACCGGGTGATCAGTCCTATATCTTATTAAACAAGAATCTCAAACGGATCATCCTTAGCATCACTGTCGAAATTTTATAAAATTACTAACCACCTAATATTCATAAGCTGATGCCAAATTTTAAATCTTTATTAATCCAAATAAAAATAAATTGCAGGATATAAATTAAAACCATCCATGCTAACAGAATCAATCACCACATATAATGAAAATGTCTTGTTGAATTAACCATAGACTAAAATCCAACATCAATGTAAAGGCATAAAATAATCAATCTCATAGAATCTGAAATGAAACACTAAATAAAAAAGTAACTGATAGGAAATCCCTATAATAAGAATGAAAGAGATAGAAGTGCCTATCCAAATCCTACAACATCAACATATGCTGCAGTAGTGAATCCCTGGACTGAATCAAATCTAGCGTCCCTGTGGCTGGACACCTAAAAGGTTTTGAAAATATTTTATAGCAAAGGTTAGAACCCAAAATATTTTGAAAACATTTAGCAAATGATTAACTTGCGGTAATATAAAATGCATGAATGCACTTCATATTTAAGTTAGTGGTGCACTCACTTGAGGAGTGCACACCTTATGCCTTATTTATCTTCCCTAGTTCTCTACCCCATAACTAGATAATAGAGATAACCCTTTTCAACCACCCTACTCTAAACAAGTATGATTAAATACATGATTTATAAGTTATTACTAGCAGTAACTTAATTAATCATTTTCCCTTTTAAATTCATATAACTTTCACCCCCGTTATACACATAATACAATTCACGTCATGTATTAGTTTACCCATATATAATTATTTATCCCATTATATACGTATAACCATATTACAAAATTCGCACATATGTTGAATATATAAATAATAGCGATATCCGGAGTAATGACTCACCGGATGTATTCTCTAAAGTGTTATCCCACTAGATGTACTCCAAGTTAGAATCGCTCACTAACTTGGCCAAAAATATAAACATACTGGAGGCGGTCATATTCCTTCCCTAAAAGTGAGATAAACCCCTCACCCATATAACGGACGCTATGACCTGAGGATATACTCTCCATACTCCTCAAACTAGGGGATTCACCCATTACGCGCAACCTCCCTTGATAGCACTAGAGTATATATTTAAATAATATCCAATCACTGATATTTATATGCACACACCATATATATACTATCGCATACCGTATATATATAATTATAAACTATCCCGGCTTTACCGTGTACCAAGTCCGTAACACTAGACTATACGTAAACCCCGATTTTATGTTCCAACTCTAATTATTAATTAATTTCCACATTAATTCATTAAATTATTTTTAGTGTCGCCTAACCAATATACTCGGACTCGCTCTCGTGGCCCGAAATGAATATAATACCCGAGTCTAATCCCCGACTCCAAATTAATTAATTTGTATCCATAATTTAACTTCCCTAATTAATTTCCTCCTTTAATTAGATTTGGTGGCATTTAAATAAAAATCTCACTTAAAATTCCCAAGGCCGAACTGTCTAAAATCCTAAAGGGTCGATCGATCGACCCTCAGCCGTCAATCGATCGATCAAATAGGTAGTCGTCTTCTCCGACTTGCTATTTCCACCATTAACAAAATCCTCTACTTTCTAACCTACTCCCCTGATCTAACGCAAACACAATTAACACCATAACTATATAAGAACGTGATCAGGGCCTCTTATAGAGATTCAAACTCAAATTAAATATTGCTAATGTTTACTTTTCTGATTTAGGGAAATTTCTAGGTTTTCGCTCGTTAGACCCCAATACCATCTAATTACCCCAAATTCGTTCATAATTTCTACTGGGTTTTCACATCTAAACCAATTATCATCTCAGAACCATATTTCCCCATTAATTTCATTCAAGTGTGTTATTTACAAAAAACCCATTTTGTACCCATTTATACCCAAAACGAATTTTAGATTTCCACATCACAAAAATATGAATTGAATATCATCAATTAATATCACAATAAGATAACCATTTGCCTTTTGGGTTCGTAGTGTCTGATCCGAGACTGTACTTTGCAAGCTTGATGATGAACTCCCAATGGGTTCCTTGTATTGTCTCCACAAGACCCCAATTTGCAATGTAACCACTCTCAATGGCTTCCTCTCAATACCCTAGGTTCTCTCTTGTGTTTTCTGTCGTTTCCCTTTTCTCCCAAATTAGGTATTAAAGCTAAATCCTGTTTTTAGCCTAATGGGCCAAGCCCGAGTGACCCAAATACTCCTGTGTGGCCTGACTATGCCTAAAAACACCTAGATACCCATTTACTACCCCTGGGTACTTTTTTACAACTATCTCAGCCCATTCAGACTCAACCGTGCACTCAGAATTGGCATCCGAATTAATTTATATAATTTCTTATCTCACATCTAACTTAGTCTATAACCGATTCCTGTTTGAGATAATTAAATTCCACGTCACTAATACACTTATGACGTAAATGATTATTACTATTCACTTAGGAATTTAATTCCCATAAATATTAACCATTTATTCTCCCGATTAATATTTATATAAAGATTTCCATAATTAATTCCATTAAATTACGACACACAAGTAATTTAAATTTTTACCCGAATTAATTTTGAATGCATAAAAATACGAGGTGTTCCATACTCCCCCTTATTTGGATTCCATTAAATCACTATGCATTAATTTCCTTTATTTAGGCATTTCTACATAAAAGTACAACTTATGATGGTTAGGTGTACAAGTATACATAACCTTTGATCAATTTCTAATAATAACCTAATTCAAATCATGGGATATTATATAAATTTACAATTCTAATCCATTATTAGGCCAATACTTAGGGATTCCTTATTTGAATTTTATTTATGATATATCCCACACATGGAGTCAAGAGAAGGTTAGAAGTTGAGATCTTAGAAATTATACAAATACAATTTCTCCCTTAATAAAAGAACTAGTTGTTACAAAACCCCATGATATATAGGTTTATATGTGAAATTAACTTAAACCCCATTATAAGGTAATTAGTTAAATTAAATGATAAATGGAAGCTAGTTTGGTAATGTACGACAGGTGGGGTAAAATGAATATGTTGGGATTATAACTTGAGTAATAAGTTTATTGTGGGACTAGAAATAATATATTGATAATGTAATACCTTGTATATTTATTGTATTTATTTAATTATTTATTAACTACTTGTTAATTAGATATTTCATATGACATTCGGTATATCATTTAGTAGATTTACACATTGCTTGTGTAGGGTTACATAATTTAGTTGTGTGTTGATTAGCATAGATATTGGTAAACTCACATTAATTTATTAAGTTAAATATTTAAGTGACTTGGTATTATCGGCGGCTATAAAACGGTCATGGGGCTAAGTGTTGGGAGTTTTCTTATCTCGAATATTCTCTCGACATTGGGTCCCATCGACAATGAAGTAGGTTCTTATAATATTGTTTCACAATAAATTAATTAATAATTAGAATTTAAACTTAACCTACGCGTATTGGACAATTAATAAACTTAATAATATAATGCAAAAATTGCACTTATGCCCCTTCAACTATCTCAGATTTATGCGTCACCCCCTAAAAAAATATACCCGACCAACTCACCCTCTCAACTACCAATTCATTGCAATTAAACCTAAAAGTCGGGTTCCCTCTATTTTTTAGAACAGTTGATTAAAATACCCCTCACCCAATTTAAAAATCCAAAAAAAAAACAATTTCAAAAATAAAACCCATTATATCTCTCTCTCCTCGCGAATAGCCCATCTCTCTCTCTCTCTCTCTCTCTCTCTCTCTCTCTCTCTCTCTCTCTACTATCTATCTATCTATCTATCTATCTATCTATTTATCTATATATATATATATATATATATATATATATATATATATATATATATTTATTTATCTATCTATCTATCTATCTATCTATCTATCTTTTGGAACGATCGGTAGCAAAGGAATGGGGGAGGGGGTTTCCTTCTCCGGTGATTTTGTCGGTGGGTGACTGGAGATGATTCTCTCTCTCTCTCTCTCTCTCTCTCTCTCTCTCTCTATCTATCTATCTATCTATCTATCTCTCTATCCCCCCCCCCCTTGGGCTATCCTTCTCTCGGCTTTCTCTCTCTTGTCTAGGATCTATCTCCTCTTCGGAGATCTTGTCGGAGCTATCATCTATTAGTAAAAACTCAAGTAGGGGTTGTGGCTGGTGGATTAGGTTCGTGTAAACGTTGTTTCGTGGGTGGTTTGGGGTTGGAGGGTTTGGTCAATGAGGGTATGTGGTTGGGTGGTGGGTCAGTCTAGTGGTGGGGTGTGCCGAAAAGGTGAGGGTGGCGGTTTCGGGTTGTGCCAGAGGTGGTTTCGGGTGTGAGGAATGGTAGTGATGCTGCCTTGTCTTGGAGACATGAGGTGGTTTGTGGTGGATGTGGAATGATGTTTTTTTTGTGGGTTTTATTTGGTGGGATTTTTTCATGGGGATGGTTGGTGGAGGTGGAGGTGGAGGGTTTGAATTTTGAAACCCAATTTGAAACTGGTTATTAATGGGAGAGATAGAGAGTGTTACAATTTTATTTTAGTTTTGGGCTTTTAAATTGGGTGAGGGGTTTTTAGTCAATTTGTTCTAAACATGGAGGGGGTGAATTTGTCAAGTATTTTTTAGGGGGTGACTCATAAACTCGAGATAATTGAAGGGGTCCAGGTGTAATTTTTCGTAAACAATTGATTCGCAGATTATGTTAACTTTCGGGTTGGTTCGTGGGACATTTAGAAAATCTGAATGGAGTTGAAATAGTGAAATATTATTTCATTGGGGGTTAGTATATGGGTTGGGACATGTTTTAGGACATTCAAGGCTTGTTCTGGGCCTTTAGGGTTGATGTTAACTTTAGGCTTAAGCTTAATTACGAATTTAGTTAATATATTAGACTAATTAACCTAACCTAAAGCACATAACTCAAGTTGGAGCAACCCTAGCTCCCAAGGAAGAAGATGAAGAAACCCTAGAGGCAAGTTTACATTGTATAGATATATGATTAGATTTGTGTTATAGTAGTGCTTATATATTGAAATCTGTAAATATAATCATATAATATGATTTTTTGTTCATAATCAAACAAAAATTCGTAGTTAGAATTAATTAAATTAGAACCATAGTTTATGTTATTGATGAACACATAAAATTGGTTAATGATTGTTGATGCAAAAAACTAGACTAGATTAATTAATTGATCACAGGTAAATATAAGTAAAAGAGACGAGAGATTTTTAAAGTGGTTCGGCTTAAGGGAATAGCCTACGTCCACTGTTGTGTATTGCTTTGAAATTGTTCAATTACCTCTCGTTTCATGTCCCTTGGATGTAGGGTTTACAATATATTTATAGCCCCCAAGGGGTGTATAAGAGCTAGAATATCAAAGGATGGAATGTCTTTATATCATAGACATTTACATATGTACAATCATTTATGTATACAACTGTTGGTGTTTTCCTGTCATCGTTGGTCGGTCTCCCTGGTGATGGTCGGTATCCATGGTGTAGGTCGGTATTTCATCTTTGCTGACTAGGATTAATCTTCCACTGTATAACACGTGTCAGTGTTTGAATGGTCCACGTAGATGGACAATTTTTGGTATCAACATAAGTCCCCAATGTTTCATGCTTGAAGTTTTCACAAGAGTATGGAGCATTTAGGTCTTAAAGTTGCTCGGGTCACAATTTTAGGCCTGGTAAATTGCCGGCTTCCCATACTTGTAAAAAATTATGGTTTAATTATGGAAATTTAATGCGCATGGTATTTTTGAAATTATCAATAACTTTAATGAATCATTTTTGGGCAAATCCATCTTTTCTGCCTTTTAGCCGCCACCAGTTCAACCGACGCTGCCTTTCAATCATTATTTTTCTAGTTTTTGAGGCAACCTATAAAGAGTGGGAAAATCTACGAACTTTTACTACCTCAAATTTTCTGAGTGTTTTTAGCTATAGTGTCTTCAAGCTTTCTTTCTCTCTCTTGTGCGATCATTTTCTGTTCTTCAGTTCTTGCTGAATCCTTAATTCCTGTAAGAACTCTTTCTTTTCTCTTCTATTCTTCATCATGGTTTAATCTGTTGATTCTCTTGATGAACTCAGAAATGAATTTAAGATTCCCTATTGGGTTATTTTGGAACACACTACTCTACCTACTGATTTTTTCTCACTTGTTGAGGGTCACTGGTTTCCCTCTACTTTTATAACTGAGTGTAGGTTTACCTTTCCTCCCAATCCACTGTGTCTTGAATTTTTGCCAATATTTTGACGTTATCCCAGCTAGGGTAGCCCCCAATACTTGGAGGGACATAAATGGAGTGTATAGGTTGAATCAAATTCATGGAACCCATCTGGGGATTCCAGAAATAATGTTTTGTTATAAGTGGGTGACTAGTGACACCACTTTTTATTTAAAGACTAGGGCTGTAAACAAAGTGTTAGTAGTTAATCTTTCAGATTCCAATAGGGATTATTTTGAGCACAAAGTTGTTATAAAAAAATTTGGCAATACGCCCCTTTGACTGGAAATACTGAGTACCAGGGGCCTAAATGCCCTCGTTTTGGCAATGGGATAGGTTATTGTAAAGTGGTGATTGCTTAAATAAGCTCTGATACCAATTTGTATAATTGCTACAGCGGAAATATTGCAACTTCTCAAATAAAATCCAATTTTAATTAATCTCAAATTTTAGTTAAACCCTAAAACATGCATCTAGATGATTTATCCAATAAAATAAAGCATGCAGGATAAAACAAACAATTTCAGGAAAAATCCCCCAAAGGGGCAAAACCTTTTATTTCACTATAATTTGTAAGAAAACGGCTTACATGGATTACAATGAAATAAGTGTAACATATGAAATACCCTCGGGTGTCGGTTTCGATGTCTCGGCTGAAATCTCCCTCAGGAATTCCAGGTGGTCAGCAATGAAGAAGAGAACGGCTTCTCCACAAGTTTGTCGGCTAGAACTTTCCCTTTCCAGGAGGGGAGCAATGAAGAAGAGAACGGATTCCTCACAAATTACTCCAGACGAGTAAATGATCCTCTTGAAGGCTTAAAGATTCACAGACATAAATGGGAATGGTTTTGTGAATCAAAAAGGTTTAGAAAACCTTAAAAAGATGAAGTCTTATTCTGGGCTGTTTTCGCAGAATTTTGAGATTACAGAAAGACTTGAAAAATGTGTAGAAGGAGAACGAATATTTATATGAAAATCGAGGCGGTGGCTCATTCGAACGAGATAGCCATGTCGCTCGAACGAAGGACAGAAGTCGTTCGAACGAGATCGCGCGACATGCCTATCTCGTGCGAACGACATTCAAAATCGTTTGAGCGAGCTCGTCGTTCAAGGCACTTCGCTTCTACACTTAGAAAAAATTCTGATTTTCATAAATAATTAATCCAGACTTCAAAAATAATTTTCAAAAAATTTACCAAATATTTATGCAAATATTTAAAGCTCCAGTAAAACTTTTTACCGATAAAGCGTAGTGGAGTAGTGGGAATGAGCTGAGCAGCACGTCGCATGCAACATGATGCACGTGAAGATACTGGATGCATTGAATTCGGATAAAGGCCGTCGAGGTTGATCGTGTTGACGTGCCGAATGTAGCGGTATCAGACATACAAACTGTGATCTAGGAGAAAACAGAGAATTCCTAGATTCTACCCCGGACATTTATAAAATTATGTCCTTAAAAACTCTCCCCCTATGTCTATGCCGGTACATACATAAAAAATCCGAATTATGCAATCAAATGACATACAAGATAATATCCCCATTAAACCCTCAAACTGAGAATACTAAATGACATGTCTTTCAAATCAGCTCTTCAGAAAATTCCAAAGCTTTCTCATCAGGGTGTGTAATCCAATAATGAATAATGTTGTACCTACACATATGAGATAAAGCAAATACCCGTGACATGCAACAGTTTGAAATATAATGATATGCAAAAATTGATGATCAATTAAGCTTAAGCAAATCATTCATAAATCAACCAAACACCAAAACATTTCTCCCCCTTTTTATGATGTCCCCAAATAGACAGATATGAGAAGCATAAATGAATGCACATGAAGAATGACACATGGGAATAAACTTCTATTTTTGTATTTTTCAAAAAATTTCACACAGAATGTACAACAAAGAATCACACCATGAAAGAACACAAAAATAACCAAGTCGATGATAGCGTAAATGAAGGGGTGTGATAAAATTCGATAGAAAAATCAATGCATACAAACATGACAAATGTGCACGATGAATATCGGATACTCCTAACGAATGAACTCAAAATCTTCCTTTGGTGTAAAAAGGTGGTAATAAGAGACATTGACTCAATCAAATCAACAAATCAAAGCTCAAAGTGATTTTCACACTAATAACATCCAAAACTATTTCATGCTTTTTCAGGACTTTCAAGGAAGTGCAAACCCGTTTATAGTCTCCAACCAAACTCCCTCAGATATATATTTTGAATAGAGGTGTTCTAAATTCTCAAACTTTGGAGAATTGATGGTGAAACCTAATGGCCCATATTTGGCATATATTGCTTTTTATTGCCTTTAATTTTTTCGACCTCTTTTAACCTCTTTGGACCCCGGATAATAAAATGCCTCAATTTTTTAGGTCCTTTTTAACGGCGGCTTAAAATTATGAAGGCTAAATGAACCTTTCGCAGCCCTTCCCCATTTTCAAATAAACACACAGTCTCACCAAAACGGTTTTTACATGCATTCTAATCTTGTCAAGTTTTATCGCATATGGTTAGTTATATAGACAAAATTGAGATGGAAACACTCAAGCTAATATGTGATAGACAAGTAAAATAATCAAATAAAGCTGTGCATGTGTGCAGTAAAGGAGATAGGAGTCAAATATGTAGAAAGATATCACTAATCACATCTCTCAGACTCCAATCAATGTAAAGCACATGGATGAAATGATGTAGCGTGTCAAATCTCTATCAAACAGTCACATGGATAAATGGAATGAAATTGTGACTCGGCTATCTTAAATGCTCATCCATAAAAGGTGCAAATAAAATACAAAAATACTTTTTGGATTTTTCAAAATTTTTATCAAAATAAAATCTTTTTGTATTTTTAAAAAATTTATCAAAAACAAAAATTTATACAAAAAGTCCACATGTCATAACACTATCAAACAAGTATAAATCATGAAACCACAACTAGTGTATGACAAACATCCAATACAATCAGCCAAATGATCTCACATGGGATGAATCACGTACAAGCAAACGGGAATCGTGGACAAGTAAACCATAAGCCTCTAAATCTGATTTCCTGACCCAAATCGATGTGTAAGGAGGTGTTAGGGTTTGGGGAATCGAATTTTATTCTTCTATTAACCTGCCTAGGTCCTTTCAAAAGCTTGTAACAAAAGCGCCTGAGATGACCTTGCCTACCGCAATGTGTGCAACTGTAAATCGGGCGGTGTGTGTTACCTAAAGGTGGCCCTCTCCTTAAATTTCTTGGTTGCTCTCTCCGAATTTGCCTAGGTGGGTCTCTCCTAATGATCCTAGGTGGCTCTCTCCTAACAACCTTCGAAGGCTCTCTCTTAACAAACCTAGGTTGTTCTCTCATACGTGTGGGGTTGGCTTTGTGAATTTGTGCAACCCTCTCATCTAAGCCTACACCACCCCTATCCTCCTTAATTTGGACAATCCCTAAAATCTTATCTAGCTTTTCCGACCTAGACTCCAAATCAAATTTCACCTTACCGAATCTCTCAAACTTTTCTCAAGTTCACCTATCCTAGATTCTAGTAAGCGCCTAGAATCCTCAAACTCAAGAAGCTCCTTGTTCATAGCTTCCATCATGCCTCGAAGATCATCTCTCTCACCCTCGACATATCCAAGCTTCTCTCTCAAAATTTTCTCTCGTGCCCTAAGTTCTTCAATCAAAACATCATTGTCATTTTTTAAGGCACTATCTTGCAATTGCGCTTTCAATTTCAAATTTTCTTTTTTTATTTTCAAAGCTTCAGTATAAAGTTCATTGAAATACGTTTGCAAGTCACGCTCATCTACACTTTCATCCTCACTATCATCACTAATCACATGGATGGGAAACTCTCGCCTAGAGGCATAAAAGTCTTGTTCTTCCGAATCACAATCACTAAGGGTAGAAACATGAGAAAACGATTTATTCAATTTCTTCTTTAAATTTGTGGTACACCCATCTAACGTGTGACCAACACCCTCACAACAAGGACACCTCTTAGATTAGTTTTCAACAGAATATTTAAAACAAGAGTTCGTGTGAATTTTCCAATTAAATTTTTCAAAAATTTGACACCAAAGATCATCAAAACCATCAAAAGCCATTTTTGTGCAAAATCAGAATCAAAATACAATAACTTAGTGCAATAGGCTCTAATACCAATTTGTAAAGTGGTGATTGCTTAAATAAGCTCTGATGCCAATTTTTAGAATCGCTACAGTGGAAATATTGCGACTTCTCAAATAAAATCCAATTTTAACTAATCTCAAATTTTAGTTAAACCCTAAAACATGCATCTAGATGATTTATCTAATAAAATAAAGCAGCATGATAAAACAAACAATTTCAGGAAAAATCCCCCAAAGGGGCAAAACCTTTTATTTCACTATAATTTGTAAGAAAACGGCTTACACGGATTACAATGAAATAAGTGTGACATACGAAATACCCTCAGGTGTCGGTTTCGATGTCTCGGCTGAAATCTCCCGCAGGAACTCCAGGTGGTCAGCAATGAAGAAGAGAACGGCTTCTCCACAAGTTTGTCGACTGGAACTTTCCCTTTACAAAAGGGCAGTAATGAAAAAGAAAACGGCTTCCTCACAAATTACTCCAGATGAGTAAATGATCCTCTTGACGGTTTAAAGATTCACACACATATATGGGAATGGTTTTGTGAATCAAAAAGGTTTAGAAAACCTTAAAAAGATGAAGTCTTATTCTGGGCTATTTTCGTAGAATTTTGAGATTGCAGAAAGACTTGAAAAATGTGCAAAAGGAGAACGGATATTTATACGAAAATGGAGGTGGTGGCTCGTTCGAACGAGATAGCCATGTCGCTCGAACGAAGGATAGGAGTCGTTCGAACGAGATCGCGCGACATGCCTATCTCGCGCGAACGACATTCAAAGTCATTTAAGTGAGCTCGTCGTTCAAGGCACTTCGCTTCTACACTTAGAAAAAAATTTGCTTTTGATAAAAAATTAATCCAGACTTCAAAAATAATTTTCAAAAAATTTCCCAAATATTTATGCAAATATTTAAAGCTCCAATAAAACTTTTTACCGATAAAGCGTAGTGGAGTAGTGGGAATGAGCTGAGCAGCACGTCGCATGTAGCATGATGCACGTGAAGATACTGGATGCATTGAATTCGGATAAAGGCCATCGAGGTTGATCGTGTTGACGTGCCAAATGTAGCGGTATCAGACATACAAACTGTGATCCAGGAGAAAATAGAGAATTCCTAGATTCTACCCCAGACATTTATAAAATTATGTCCTTATAGTTATTCCCCATTTAACTATTTTGCCCTCTACATATCTGTTTAAATGTAACACTAATTATTGCTCTGTAAATTTTGATTGTAGTTGATCAGAAGAGAAAGTGCCCAACGGAAAGTGAAGTGAATCTCGGGGAGTTGAAATTCATTTGGGGACTTCATCAGAGGATTGGCAAGGAGCACGTCAGGTCTGCATCTTATTTACTGCAGTACAAGAACACAGTTTCCTCCTTTGTTGCTCGTCCTACTCCTTCCCCTATAATTGACCTTGAGCAAGATCCTCCTTTTACTTCCTCAATTGCTGCATCTGGCAGTAGTGATCTTGTTTCCATTTCCCCTTCTTCCTTAGATTAAAATTTACCTCTTACCGTAGCCATGGGAAAGAGGAAGTTTCCCAACATTTTGGGAGACATAGCTGCCAATCCCCCTTCCAAACAAGTTGATGAAGGGGTGAAAAATAAAGATGAGACTGGGAAGAAGCCCCCAGCCAAGAAAATTGAAGAGAGCCCCCTGAAAAGAATAAAGAAAGTTCTTCCTTCTAAGTTAGCAAAAGGTTCTTCTGCTCTTCCTGACCAGTGTTAATTGGTCAATATATCTTCTTATGTCTCTCCAGTGGTCCTTGCCCCTGAATTGGTAAGACAACTGATAAATTCTGGGACTTTGCCAGACCATAGGGGTGCTACAGTTGCATTACCTTGTTCTAAAAGTTCTGACAGGGCTACTCAAAACCTTGCTCTGGTATATTCTTTTGCCTTCTTTAATTTTCTATCTCTTGATTTGTTCTTCATAATACTGACTTTCCTAGTTGTTCTTGTGTAGTTCCTCGTTGACTTCAATAATATGTTGGACAAAGATGAGGCTTTGAGAGCTTCTTCTGGTGAAGTTGAAGAAGCTTTTAATGAGCTGAAAAAGTCAATGTTTAATTCCTAATAAGCATTGGCTAATGAATAAAAGAAACAGGAGGAAAAGATGAAAGCTGCTGAATAACCATTAAAACTGCACAGGGGCTGTCTAACAAGTTGCAAAAAGACTTAGATGTTGAGAAAGTTAAGTCTGCCCAGCTACAAAAGGACTTGGGTGCTTAGAAGGCGAAGAGGACTAAGGCTAGGGAGGCTGGCTTCAACAGAGGCTGGGATAGAGCCATTGGAGAGACTTCTTTTCAAATTGAGTTTGCGAAGAAAAAATGCTTTAAGGATGGCTGGTCTGCTATCCTGGTAGAGGTCGTCACTCCAAAAGATTTTGAGTTGTTCTCGCGACATGATCCTTGGGCCCCTCCAAACCTGGACGAGGAAGTTAATGATGATGGGGGTTCCAGTGAATCCTTGATAGCGGTGGAATTTATCGATTAACACCAGAATGTTGATTCTGTTGTTCCCTCCACATTTAATAATCCTCCTCCTTCTACTCATACTTCTACTTCAGCTAATCCTAAAGCAGATAAGAAAAAGGTGTAGAACCGAGCAGCTTTTTATTTTCCTTTTTCAGTAGTTGTACTTTTTCTTTTCTTTTTGAATATGTATATGTACTTTACCTTTTTTATTAATAAAAAGATAAATGTCTTTGTTCCTCTGCTTGTGTTTTTCTATGCTCTTCACCTTGTTGATTGATAACTTTCTTCTTCTTAATAGTTAATGGATAAATTAGAATATTTCTCATTTACTGACTCCGAGCTACTCCAGAGGTGTAATAAGCTTTTCAAAGATGGTCACTTATCTCTTACTGATTCCAACCTACTAAAGTTGCTCGGGGAAGAGGTATCTGAGCAAGCCAAAGAAGCCTACGTTTACCTGGAATGTCCTCCTGATCGGGCAGTGGCCAATAACGCTGCCTACTATTAAATAATTGAAGAGCTACAAGAGGAGCATAATGAAGCTAAGGGACTTTTCACATGAGGATTATGAGAAGAAATTCCAGGCCCTTAGTGAAGGCTGGGGCTTTGAGAAAAAGTTGGATAAATTTGCTTCTCATTTTCGAAGATAAGAATTCCTGCTTAAACGTGAAGTGGATGAAGCAAGGGACATTGCCAAGATTCTTTAAGAAGAGAACAATAATTTAAGAGATGAACTTGATGCTTTGAAGTCATCCATTGTTGTTGTTGCTATTACGGATGAGGGTCATTCATTCTTGGAGGCTGAGAACGCAAGGTTGAGTGAGGAGTTAGAGGCTCTGAAGTAATTAAAACCTCATTCTTCATCTTCTTGAGCTAGAGTCAAACCTGGATGAGGTACTACAGAGGAATCCAGGACCCAACAAACCCTTACCAATCAAGCTACACAATTATAAGACAAAAATCAAGCCATTACGGAGATGTCGCAGAAGCTACAGGCCTTATCCAAGTAACTATCCACTCAATCTTCTCAGTTATAAGCTAAGGATGGCGTGTTGAATAAATTGCATTACCAAGTTGACAGATTGACCTTTCAATTCCATAAATAAACAATAGAAATCGGGATGGACGAGTACAATGAAGCTCTGGGGAACTTTGATGATAAGCTTTAACAAGCTAAGAATGAGAGCTATAAATGGGGTTAGATGAATGCTTTAACAGTGATGAAGGTGGATCAAAATAGCCAATTATGGGACTGGTATGATCTAAGCTTGCTTGAGCTTGAGCTTGGCAATCCCCCCTTTAAATTATATGTCAATTGGATTCCAGTCCATCTTATTCCTCAATGCTTAATTTCAAAATACTTGGGAGATTATGAGCTTCATGACAAATTAGAAATCGTCCAACCTCCTCACCCGCTTGATCATCCTAGTAGCAGCAATACCAAAATGCTTCAGGATTTTAACTTCATTAATTCTCCTTACACTTTAGATGATCCTCCTGCTGGAATGGATTATGTTTTCAAAGTTGAAGGGAAACGTCCTGCAGAATGAAGCTTTGTATTTTGCTTTATTAATACATTCATGTAATTAATTTAAATGAAATGGAAATTTTATCCACTTATCTTATGTTGAATGTTAATCCTTTCTTTATAATTAGTTCTATTGATACACTTTGATTAAGTTGAGTATCAATGACCAATGAGTGCAGATGTTATACTAGCATACTTAGATTAAAATCTAAATTTAGAGCTAGTTAGATGAATACATAGGTTTTACAATCATCTTAGATTAAATCTAAATTTAGAGCTAGGAACCCATGTGTCTCCAAAGGTTTTATTAATGCACCCAAATATTAGGGTTTTTTCATTAAATATCAATGGTGTGACCAGGCGTTTGTGGAATATGTGCTTACATTCCTTTTGAGGAATCTTTGCAATGTTTTTTCTGTACTTTTCCCAGTATGATAAAGATATTGTTTTATCCTTATCTTTGTCGACCAAGTTTCTTGAGGATTTAGTATCCTGTTGACTTGGACTTTGTGTATTAGTGATAAAGTTTGTGGCTGCTCCAAGCAACTTATTTCTTCTGTCGAGTAACTCGCTTATATTCTTGTGTTTTGTCGACTAACTTTCAGGTTAATATTTGCTGAACCGAGCAACGATTTATAACTGTCAATTATCTATAGTAGTGCATTGCACTAGTACTCTAAAAAAGTTAAAAACAAAAATGGAAAGAACCGAAGATTTTATTAATACTGTAAATTGATTTCAAACTGATTACAACATCATTGATAATATTTTCTGAGATGCTCTGTATGCCATAGGTTTTTAAATTCTTCGCCTTTCGAGGTTTCAATTCGATAGGTTCTAGGTCGGATCACTGCTGAAATGCGGTATTGCCCATGCCAATTGGCCTCAATCTTGTTATTTTTCTGCAGCACTTTCTCCAGTACATAATCTTCTTCCTTCAAATTGGTTGGTTTCATCCTTTTATTATAAAAACGAAATGTTCTCTGTTGGTAGGCTGCATTTCTTAGGGCGGCGTCTTCTCTTACTTCCTCCAGCCTATCTAGATCCAACCTTCTCATTAGGTCACTTACAGGAGAGTTAAAATTTAAAACTCTAAGGGATGGTGAACCTATCTCGATAGGAATGACAGCTTCAGTCCCAAATGCTAGCATATATGGGGATTCTCCAGTTGTTGTTCTTAGTGTTGTTTGGTATGCCCACAAGACATAATGTAGATCATTTATCCAATTTCCCTTGGCATCATCAAGCCTTTCTTCAACCCGTTAAGCGAAGTTATGTTCGTATCTTCAGCTTGTCCATTAATTTGAGGATGTCTTGGAGCTGAATGCAATTTTTGAATATTGGACTGAGCACAGTAATTTGCGAATTCATTATTGTCAAACTGTGTTCCGTGGTCGATAATGAAAGCATAGGTCACCCCATATCTACAAATGATGATTTTCCATATTAACTGGTAGACCTTTTCATAAGGCATGTCTAGAGGCTCTTCCTCAACCCATTTTGTAAAATAATCCATGGAGACAATCAAGTATTTAAATCTTCCTCGGGTGGTTAGCAGTGGTCCGACCAAGTCTATACCCCACATGGAAAATGGCCACGGTGAAGTGATTGGAGTGAGAGCAGCCTGTGGAATTTTTCGAATGGTGGAGAATCTTGGACATTTATCACAATTCTTGTAAAAAGTTACACAGTATGCTTGCATTGTTGGCCAGTAATATCCTTGCGTACTGATTGTTTGTAGAAGTGTTCTCCCTACTATGTGAGCTCCACATGATCCTTCATGCTTTCCTAAATTAGATCTTGGACCTCTGATGGATGCATACATCGTTGTAAATTAACTGTTAGTCTTCTCCTGTACAAAACACCTTTATCTAGTACATACCGAGATGATTTATACTTTAACTTCTTTGTTTCCACCATATCTATTGGTGAGTTCCTTCTTTAATGTATACTCTGATGGGGTCCTTCTATGATGGCCCCATATCTATGGCAATAAAATTGATCATCAAATCTTCATCGATGATCTTATTAGCCAAAATCTCAATAGGGATAGTTCGTCAAAGTTCAATTTTGGTAGCTGAGGCTAGCCGATCAAGGGCATTAGCTCGGGCATTTTCTAATATTGGGATTCTGTTCATCTGAACAGCTGGTAATTTTGCAATGAATTCCATCACCTTGGATAAATACCTGGTTGTTAATTCTATTTTTGCTCCATATAAACCCAGTGTTTGGTTCACCACCAGTTGAGAGTCACTGTGTGCCAAAACTTGCTCGGCATTCAATGATTGGGCTAAACTTAGGCCCACAATAAGAGCTTCGTACTCTGCTTAATTATTTAAATCCATGAATTGAAGGCGTAGTGCATACTCAATATCAATACCATCAGGAGTGTTAAGTATTATACCTGTTCCACTGTCGACTGAACAAGATGATCCATCAACATATAAGTTCCATATTGGGGGTTTATTGTCAAACGCTCGGTATGTCAAACTCCCATAGTGGAATATTTTTCCCTTTGCTTCTTCATACTTCCTGGTCATCTCCTGTGTTCGGGAAGAGGAATCGGACAGGTCGATAACCGCTTTTTTTGAAGAAAGTTCTTCGGGAGCCTTCTTGTTAACATCACTTCCTCCTGATTCTTGTTCTGCCTGTTTACTTTGTTTCTCGGGGACCTCAGAGTAAGTGAACTCCGCTATGAAGTCTTCCACTGCTTGGCCTTTCAAATAAGACCTTAGCTCATATACGATATAATAATCCCATAATTCCACAGCCCAATACATTAATCTACCAAATTTCTTCGATTGCAAAGCCTGCCTTAGAGGCATATCAGTGTAAACTATGATTATATGGGCTTAGAAATAAGATTTCATACGTATGGATGCTTCAATTAGTGATAAATCCAATTTCTCCAAATGAGGGTACCTGATTTCTTCTCCTCGAAAAGCCTTACTGGTATAGTAGACGGGTTTTTGAACTCCATTCTCTTCTTGGATCAATGCAAAACTTACTGCCGATTTAGAAATAGCTAAGTACAGGTGTTGATACCAAAATTAATATGCTGATGTGGTCTAATAATACGAAGACACTTGTCAATCTACGTGGCACAATAGCAACGAGGAAGTTCATTTCCCCGACCAACTCATGTTCTCTCCGAGCAACGAGGATATACCGAGGAACTTCAGCACTTCGAGGTACTCTAGCTCTTCGAGGAACTCCTGAGCAACGAGCAACTAAGGCGGTCCGAGCTGCATCTCGGCCGTAGTATTAATTGCCAAAATATCAACAGTTCAACTATTCATTGAATGTTTATCGTCTTGATGCACACGCTACATTAAATGCATTACCCTTTCACATGTATATCATTTAATGTACCAACCCATTCATGTACAGCCTAAGGGCTATAAATACCTTGTATCACCCTCATTCAAAGGGACCGGAATTTCTTGATAGAATTACAAATCGAGAATTCCCAAACACTCAGCAATAACATAACAGTGGACGTAGGCCATTCTTATAAGGCTGAACCACTTTAAAAATCTTTGTCTCATTTTATTTATCTGTGATTGAATAATTAGAGCGATCTAATTTTTTACATCAACAGATTGGCACCGTCTGTGGGAAACGACTGTTGCTATCGTTTTTCACCAAAAATCATTTATCATCAATGGCAGATAATCCAGAATCCAGTAATCGAAATGCTGGAAATACTGGAAATCCTCCAAATCCATCTGTACCTCCAGATTTGGCTGGAATTATGACGAATCTGGCTGAAGGACAAACCGCCATGCAAGAAACAATGAGGCAACTCATTCAAACTCTTCACGGTGGTGCACCTACCCATTCAAGGCAAAGGAGTGATCGTGGGCATTCGCGATCCATGCGTACTGGGTCATATCGTAATGAAGAATCTAATGATTTTTCTTATCAACCTGGGCGAACTTCATCGATACGGGCTACGGATACAGATCAACATATCACCCTCTCTCCAGAGAGAACTAGCGCCCTGGAAAGATTAAGCAGAGCATCTCCTTTCAGTCGGTTAGGACCAAGGAGAAATATGAGTCCACCTAGAGCCCCATCGAGAAGCTTTCGACCACCATCAGGTTTGAGAGAAGGATCAGCACAATCAAGACCAGCTACTCGTCGAGATAAATCTCAGGAAGCTACGTCAGAACAATCAATTGCCCGGACTAAGCAGCCCGAGGAAGGAAATGAAGCATGGAAGGGTTCCATTCAGCGATTGGAGGATAGACTTGGAGAAATGGTTAAAGAAAGGAATCCCTTACAGCAAACTTTTGTTCAAGGGACACCTTTTGTGCAGGCCATTGTGAATTTTCCTACACCATCGAAATTTAAAGCACCTGTAGTGACCCCTAAATATGATGGAAAGACAGATCCTGTTCTTCATATAGAACAATACCAGGCTGCTGCCGACATATATGTTGTCCCCGACGAGATGAGGTGTAGAGCATTTTTGGGAACTCTTACCGGATCTGCACAGATATGGTATAAAAATCTTCCTCGGGGTAAGATTTCGACTTTTATTCAGTTAGCCGAGTTGTTCATTGGTAATTTCTATTTTGGAGCAAAGCCGGTAAAGCGAGTAGCGCGCTTGTTAAGTGTTAGACAAAAATCAGGTGAGAGTACTAGAGATTACATAACTCGTTTCAATAACGAGAAGTTGGAAGTCATAGATTATGAAGAAAAGACAGCGATCACTGCTTTGATGAGTGGATTGCTGCCTAACAAGTTATACTATACTTTGGCCAAAGATCCACCTAAAACTATGTCGGAATTGATGGCAAAAGCGGTCAAAATCATGAATGCCGAGGAGGCAATGGCTGCGAAGAAGAATATGGATAAAGAAACCAAGGTTGAGGTTGACAAATCTAAGAAGAAAGAGCAAAAAGTTAATGGTGGTGACAAGCATTCCAAGAATAATAGGACGTCATGGGAAGTCCTGAAGAAATATGATAATTATACTCCATTGAAGATGGGTATTAATCATGTTTTAGAAGAAATCAAGAATAACGAAGAAATCAAGTGGCCAGATAAACTGAGGACCAATCCTGAACTGAGGAATAGGGCCAAATATTGCGAGTTCCATAAAGATCATGGCCATACGACCAAAAATTGCATAGCCCTTCAGAACGAGATTGAAACGCTCATCCAAAGAGGAAAGTTGTCAAAGTATGTAGATCGCAGAGGTGAAAGGAAGAATGATGATCGAACTAGAGATCGTTCTAGATCTCCTCGTTGGACGGAGGAGAAAAAGAAAAGAAATCATGAAGAGGATCCAGATGAAGACCCCGATCTTCCAAAAAAGCCAAGGCAGCCTGAACGAGAGGTATTTTCCATACGTTTTGGGTCATTTGATTGTAATGTTATTACAGGAGGAGATGCTGGAGGGGGAGACCTTACTGCAGAAAGAAAGGCCTATCTCGGAGAGGCTCAAGCCTGCTCATATATTCAATGAATAAATCTTGCTGAGGATGATCGTCCGAGGAAGGTAAATAAAGAGAAGCTAGTTATTGGTTTTTCAAAAAACGATTTGGCAGGTGTTCTTTACCCTCACGACGATCCTCTGGTGATCAAAATGAGAATGAAAGATGTGGTGATTTCAAGGGTGTTGGTGGACAATGGTAGTTCGGCAAACATCATGTACTATTCATGCTTTGATATCTTGAATTTGAAATTATCTCAATTGGAACCTTATCACAGACCCCTTCTGGGTTTTGCTGGCGAGAAAGTTTTTCCACTTGGGACGATCAAGTTGGACATATTCATTGGAACTTGGCCTGCTTGTCGAACAGAAAGAATACGCTTCTTTGTGATGGATAAGAATGTGCAGTCCGCCTACAACATCATCATGGGAAGAGTTGGTTTGAAGAAATTCGAAGCAGTTCCATCTACAGTGCATCAATGCTTAAAATTCCCAATAAACTTCGGAGTAGGAGTTGTGAAAGGTGATCAAAAAGTAGCTCGGGAATGCTATTATTCGTCTGCCGAGCAAGAAGAACTTGAAGAGTCAAGGAAAAATACCACTACTTACCAAGTAGAGGAAGGTACAGAAATTGAAACCCTTGATCCCAGGGATGAATCCCAACTTGTAAAAGGACAGGTGGTGGAATCTACGAAAAATGTTATTCTGGACGACGAGCATCCTGAACGAATAACCCAGATAGGTTCGTCGTTGGATGTGTCAATAAAACAGGAGTTGATAACTTTCTTGACAAACAGGATGAATACTTTCGCATGGAGTCATGAAGACATGCCAGGAATAGATCCAAACTTCTTATGTCATGAGCTCAATGTGAATAAGGAGATCAAGCCTGTGAAGCAAAGAAGAAGAGTGTTTAGTCCCGAGAAGAATCAAGCCATACAAGAGGAGGTCGAGAAGCTCCAGAAAGCCCAATTCATTGAAGATGTGAAATATCCAGACTGGTTGGCAAATGTGGTGATGGTAAAGAAGAAAAACAATAAATGGAGAATGTGTGTTGATTTCACTGATCTCAACAAGGCATGTCCAAAAGACCATTTTCCATTGCCCAGAATTGACCAGCCAGTGGATGCTACCTCGGGACATGAGCTGCTCAGATTCATGGATGCATATTCTGGCTACAACCAGATCAAAATGAAGCCTGAAGACAGGGAAAGTACTTCTTTTATTACCCCAAGGGGAACTTATTGTTATAATGTCATGCCTTTTGGTTTGAAAAATGCAGGTGCAACATATCAGCGGCTGATGAACAAGGTTTTTGCCGAACAAATCAGTTGCAACATGGAAGTCTACGTCGACGATATGCTAACAAAGAGCAAGAAAGCTGCTGATCATCTAGTTGACTTAGGTCAGACTTTTGATCAACTAGATAAATACCAAATGAAGCTCAACCCGACGAAGTGCACCTTTGGAGTACGAGAAGGAATGTTCCTCGGATACATCGTCAACCAACGAGGTATTGAAGCAAATCCAGAAAAGATCAAAGCTCTTTTAGGGCTGCGATCCCCAACGACGAAGAAAGAAGTACAGAGTCTTACAGGACGAGTTGCGGCGCTCAATAAATTTGTGTCCCGAGCAACTGATAAATGACTCCCATTCTTCAAAACACTTCGAAAAACTTTTGAATGGACTGATGAATGTGAAAAGGCCTTTCAAGACTTGAAGAAATATTTGGGAACACCTCCACTGTTGTCCAGGCCAATAACAGGAGAGAAGTTGTACTTATATCTGGCGGTATCAGAGAATGCAGTTAGCTCAGCATTGATTAGATTGGAGAATGGAGTTCAGAAACCCATCTATTACACAAGTAAGGCTTTTCGAGGTGCAGAAATCAGATATCCAAAGCTAGAAAAATTGGCATTGGCGTTAATTGAAGCAAGTAGAAGAATGAGGCCATATTTCCAGGCCCATACCATCGTCGTTTATACCGATATGCCATTGAGACAAGCCCTTCATAAGCCAGAGAAGTCAGGAAGACTGATGTACTGGGCAATAGAACTCGGTAAATATGATATTGTATATGAGCCCAGATCATCATTGAAAGGGCAAGCTGTAGCAGATTTTATAGCACAGTTTACATATCCTGATATCCCCGAGGAATAAAAACTGCTCGCTGACCAACCTGTGGATGTTACAGGATCAACAGACATAAGTCCAGACCAACTCCGGTTGGTAAAAGGGCTTGTGAATGAAGAAAGATCATCATCTTCGAACTCAGACCAGCTCCGGTTGGTAAAAGAGCGAGAAGAGATGGTCGACGAGGAGCAGAAAGTGTCAGAGGAGGATGAAAAGAAGAAACAAATATTTCACCGAGGAACTCTATCAGATAATAAATTTGAAGACGGGTTACCCATATGGAGGTTATATGTAGATGGCTCATCTTGCACAGCAGGTTGCGGCGCAGGAATTGTTTTGAGCACCCCAGACGAGATTGACATGGAATATGCTTTACGATTCCAATTCAAAGCCTCTAATAATGAAGCGGAGTATGAGGCCATGATAGCAGGTCTTAATTTAGCAAAGATTATGGAAGCACAACAAGTGATGGTATTCAGTGATTCTCAATTAATTATGAATCAGATGATGGGAATATATGCGGTTAAAGGAGAGTTAATGATCAAATATCACGCAAAGGTGATGAAGTTGTTAACAGAATTTGATGCCATTCAATTGGTGAGAATACCGAGGATGGAGAATGTACAAGCAGACGCACTGGCCCGACTAGCATCAGCTACTCGTACCGAGTTGCGAAGAACCATACCAATTGAAGTATTAGAAGGTCGGAGCATAGATGAAGACCTGACAATGAATGTAATTACCCTTGATTTAGGACCATCTTGGATGGATCCCATCAGGGCATATATTGAAGAGGGAGGATTGCCGGAGGACAAGCTCGCTGCCAAGAAACTGAAGTATAAAGCTGCTCGGTATGTATTAACTAATGGTATTTTGTATAGACGAGGAATTATGGCAGGTTTGCAGAGATGTGTACATCCCTCCGAGGTGAAAGAATTGATTGAAGAAATCCATGAAGGGTCTTGTGGAGCCCATGTAGCAGGTCGAACACTTTTACAAAGGGTGATGACTCAAGGATACTACTGGCCGACGATGAGGGCTGATTGTATAGCCTATGCTAAGAAATGTGACAAGTGCCAACGTTTTTCCTCTATCCGACGAACTCCACAAGCATTGTTGACACCCATAACTTCCCCTTGGCCATTCGCCATGTGGGGAATTGATTTGGTGGGACCATTGCCGACCACCAGAGGAAGATTCAAGTACCTCGTCGTCGCAGTAGACTATTTTACTAAGTGGGTAGAAGCTGAACCCCTCATTGACATGACGTACGAGAAGGTATACCAGTTCGTTTGGAAGAATATCATCTGTCGATTTGGTCTCCCTCATGCCTTCATCACAGACCATGGAACCCAATTTGATAACGAGGAATTTGCTGCTTATTGTCATCAGTCGAACATTTTAAAGGTCCATTCAGCACCAGGCCATCCTCAAAGCAATGGACAGACTGAAGTGACGAATAGAACACTGCTAAATGGTTTGAAGAAAAGGCTAAGTGAAGCTAAAGCGAATTGGATTAATGAGCTACAGTCAGTATTGTGGGCTTACCGAACAACTCCCCGAGCAGCTACTGGAGAATCACCATATATGCTGGCATTTGGAAGTGAGGCTGTAATACCTGCCGAGTTAGGTCTCCCAACACACAGAGTGCTGAATTTCAATTCCCCAGTCAGCGACTTGATGAGAAGACTGGATTTGAATATACTCGAGGAAGTCAGAGAAGAGGCAGCCATTAGGAATGCTGCTTATCAACAACGAACAGCTCTTTTCTACAACAAAAGGGTGAGGAAATGCGATTTAAAAGAAGGAGATTATGTGCTAAAGAAGGTAATTCAGAAACACAATAAATTGGAGGCAAACTGGCATGGGCCTTACCGAGTTACAGAAGTTGTTCGACCAGGAACTTACCGAATAGCAACTTTAGAAGGAGAAGAATTCAAGAATGCTTGGAATGCTGAACACCTTCGCAAGTATTATCAATGATGTAAAATGTACAACGGGTTCATCAATATGAATAAAACGATGATGTTTTCACCATTTTTCTCTCCTTTGTTTGAAAGTTTTTCGGGGAATACTAGTGTTGTACACTACGCTGCTCGACAGCAAAAAAAAGACGACAGTTCGAAAGAACCAAAAATTATACTCCTTTGGTTAGGAGGCGTACACTAGCGTGACCAACTAAGGTTGGTAAGATAACTAGTGGACAGATAGTTCGAAAGAACCAAAAAATATACTCCTTTGGTTAGGAGGCGTACACTAGCGTGACCAACTAAGGTTGGTAAGATAACTAGTGGACAGATAGTTCGAAAGAACCAAAAAATATACTCCTTTGGTTAGGAGGCGTACACTAGCGTGACCAACTAAGGTTGGTAAGATAACTAGTGGACAGATAGTTCGAAAGAACCAAAAAATATACTCCTTTGGTTAGGAGGCGTACACTAGCGTGACCAACTAGGGTTGGTAAGATAACTAGTGGACAAATAGTTCGAAAGAACCAAAAAATATACTCCTTTGGTTAGGAGGCGTACACTAGCGTGACCAACTAAGGTTGGTAAGATAACTAGTGGACAAATAGTTCGAAAGAACCAAAAAATATACTCCTTTGGTTAGGAGGCGTACACTAGCGTGACCAACTAAGGTTGGTAAGATAACTAGTGGATAAATAGTTCGAAAGAACCTGATAATTCAATAATCAACTACGGTTGAGGGAAGAACAATATCATTTGATTTGAAAATAGGCCAACAAGTTGGTCGGAAGGTAAAATCATTCCAGAAAATACAAAGAATTCCAAACTGAACCAAGTATAGTTGGTCGGTGATCAACTATACTTGGTCGACGAGGATAAATTATCGACCATGGTTGGTCGGATACATTTTAGGAAAAAGTTTACCAAGTATGGTTGGTCGGGGATAAAAACCCATCAACTGTAGTTGGTCGACAAGCACAATTTAACAACCTTGGTTGGTTGGAAACAGTTTAAACATTTTATACTCATTACTTTATTATTAAGTGATTGAGCAGCATTGATACTTGTAATTTTGATTACTAAGTTGGTTGATGAACAGCATCATATTGTTATCTTTTTAACAGATACATATACATAAATGTAAAAATGTTTGATAAACACAAGACAATCGCAATACAAATTTGCAAACAGGAAATGAAATTCTTTCATTAAGATAAAAATGTATTACAAGCTATACATATGTGCTAATTATTACATTGAAAAACCTATTCTATTGGTTTCTTGCCCTTTGCTTTTGAGACAGGCTCTTCGCCAGCAGGAGGATCTTCCAAGCAAAGAGGAGAATTAATAAAGTTCAAGTCCTTCAGCATTCTGACATTCATTATTGAAGGTGTGTCCATTAGATGCTCGAGACGAGATACTTCGACCTGAGAATGAAGGTTGTAGTCACCAAGGTATTTTGAAATTAAGCTCCGAGGAATGGAACGAGCAGGAATCCATTTCATATCCAATTTATAAGGCGGCACGGGCAAGTCTAGTAAACCAGGAGCATGATAATCCCATAAATAATGCCCTTGCTCCTATTTCAGAACACCCAAGGCGTTCAACCACCCCTGCTTATAACCTTCATTATTGGCATGTTCAATCCGAGCATCTAAATGAACAAGGGCTTCATTGTATCCTGCCATCCAAAATTCCCTGGGCTGTTTATGGAATTAGAAGGTTAATCTATCCAATTGTTCGTGAAGGCTCCTGGCAAAAACATCTTTATCATTCAAAGCAGACTTCGTTGCAGTAAGTTGATCTTCCAAAGATAGATTTTTCTTGGACATTTCAGATAAAGCCCGATCTTTGGCGTTTAATTGGTATGCATGAGTTTCCAAAGTAGATTGAGTGCGAGCCTCTTCAACATTGCGGCTAAGAACTCTTGATCGACTCCGAGCAGCGACTGGAGAACTTTGCTCCTCGGTAACATTTTGGACAGCTCTTCCTCGCCCATGAGAACCTCTTCCTCGTCCCCGAGCAGTCACAGGAATAACAGATCTTCTTAAGTTATCCAGTTCTTGTCTTAATTTGGCATTCTCAACCTCTAAGAACGAGAAACCTTCATCGGTAACTTGTACTAAAGCAGTGGAAGATGACGCTGCAGATTCATACTGTGCTAGCTTTTCCTGCAAATTATTGTTCTCTTGTTCCAGCAACTCAGCAATCTGCCTGCAGGCCTCAACTTCACCTTTTAAAGTTCTTTCCCTAACATCGTATCCAACAAGGATCTTTTTATGGCCTGTTTCAGAAGATAGCTGTTGATATCTATTTTCATAGTCCTTGTGCAGCAAAGCAATTGATTCATTATGCTGACCTTGGAGATCTTCTAAGGAATAATGAAGCTCCTCAATCAAGTCATAATAGGCCACGTTGTTGGCCACAGCTCGGTCAAGTAAATCCTTCAAGTACCGATAAGCCTCAATTGTTTGTTCTGAGGCATCATGGCCAAGGATGTCAGCAATTTCTGATGTACTAAGGTCTGTATGACCAGCCTTATAATATTCGTGACATTGCTGCATCAGCTTTGTATCATGTGCAGATATCAGTTCCATTCTAGCAACAAACTAAGGATGAGAAAAAGACAACAATTAATAAAAACAAATCATCAACAACAGAGATGAACAAAGATGTATTTTATTAGATCACAAAAGGATTACATTGTTTGATTACAAATAATGAAAGATAGAAATGATACCGAACAACTTCACACCTTTTCCTTGTCTCCCAAGACTTTCTCGGGAGGCTGGGACGTGGAGCTTGGTTGCTCGGTGGTAACAGCAACTTGATCTGCAGGAGTTGAATTTTTTTCAGAAGGAGGAGGCATGGAAGAAATGTCCTCGTTCGCAGCAGGTAGAGAGGCAGGGACTTGATCACCTATGGCCATGGAAGATTCATCAGAGACAGGCTCATCTTCTTCTTCCTCCACAATTGGTGGGGGAGGACCAGGGAGGTGTAGCTGGAATAGCCCAGAATCTTCTTTGATCTTCAATTCTTGCAGGGCAACTACCCAGCCATCTCGGAAGTATTTCAACTTCCCATATTGAACTTGGGATGTCATCGCAGCAATCCCCTTGTCCCATCCTTTATCCCAGCCTGCGCTGAAGGATTTTTTAACTGCGAGCTTTCTTCTCAATTTCTCCGAGGAGAGCTTCGCATCCAATTCCTCTTTTTGACCTTTGATATCTCGCAGGGCAGACAACTCTTCCTCTGCCTTCTTCAGTTTATCTTCAAGCTCTCCAAAGTTCTTGAGCTTGTCATCATATTTTTGATGCTCAATCTCCAAACTTTTCACCTTGTTCTCCAAACTCTTGGAGATCTCAGCCAGCTTCACCTTCTCAGCATCAACTATTGACAATTTTTTCTCCCAAACAGCCTTGTCCTCACTATACTGTTGGAGAGATTCCTTCAAGGATTGGGTCAAACCCAGCAGAGCATCCTCTACACCTGACGAGGAGCTTGAAGCTTTAATAGCTTCATCTTTCTTCACGATGTTGTTAAAACAATTCACCAGCTAAACAAAGGAAAAAGTGACAGGTCAGTGCAAAAAGACACGTATTCAAAGAAAGAAAGGAAATTCAGAGTGTGAGAAATTTACCGAAGCAAGATGACGAGTAGCTAGGGATGTCAGCATATCCCTAGAAATTTTTTCATCAATTCCTTGGACCTCGGGTATGATCCAAGTTTTTACCGAGCTCATTGCAGAGCTCGGAGGAATGATGGTTGGAACACCAACACCACCAGCTGGTAGAGAGGACGTAGTTTCAGCCAAATTGACTGAGGATGATTTCCTCAATCTCCTCAAAGGGACTTCAGCAGCTTCAACCAAGGAGGAACTCTTGGTCGGAGAGATAGCAATTATTTCCACAGGAGCAACCTTCTTGCTCGGAGCCACTGGGGGCTTCTCGGTAGCTTTGGAAGGTGCAGCATCCACCTTCTTAGTCCCCTCTGGGACATCAGTTTTGCTTTTCTTGGCCCCAGCAGCAGAAGAAATGTCATCAAATAGAGCAGGAGGAGCTCTTTTCTTGCCCATTCTCTGACTTAAAGGAAGATGAGAATCTGAAGAAGAATCCTCTGGAGTTGAAGCTGGCTCAACAGGGCGAGCGATATAAGAGGTTGTATAACTCTTATACTGTAGCAAATATGATGCAGACCTGATGTGCTCGTCTGCAACGTTCTTATGCAAACCCCAGATAAGTTTCAGATGCTTAATATTAACCTCTGATTCTTTGGGAGTTTTTCTTTTACTATCAACTGCAAACAAACACATAATGAGATATCAGTCATACATTTTGTCAAACATGATAAAAGCATAATTTCATAAGTAAAAGAAATAAAATGAAAAATAAACCTATCCCACTGCCATATGGGGGGCATCTGGGACCGTTGTATACTCCATCTCCAACTAAAGGGGCATATTGCCAATTTTTAATAACCACCCCATGTTCAAAATAATCTCTATTTGAATCAGGGAGGTTAACTACGAGAGCCCTATTCAGAAACCTAGTTTTTAAGTAATAAATATTATCTAGAGTGGCCCATTTATAGCAATACATAATTTCAGGGATCCCTATACGAGTCCCATGAGTTAGATTTAATTTGTACACCCCATTAATTATTCTCCATGAATTGGGGGCTATTTTTGCAGGGACAAGATCAAAATACTGACAAAACTCAAGACACAATGGGTTTGGCGGAAAAGAAAATCCACATTCAGCAATGAATAGACTGGGGAACCAATGTCCCTCAGCCAATCGAAAATAATCTAAAGGCTCAGAAAGAACCTCCAGAGTTACCCAGGAAGGAATGGAAAAATCGGAACGAAATTTCTCAACAGACTCCACAATATAAACCATACTGAATAAAAGAGATACAGAAGAAAGGAAGAATATCTTACAGGAAGAAAGGAGGTATGTTGACAACGAACGAAAACAAGGATGAATGCACAAGAGAGAAGGAGAGAATAGAAAGCTTGAATGCAGGAAATTGGAAAAAGAAGAAGACGGTATGGTTACCTAAGAAGTTTAAATACTTTGCCTTGGGAAGCGGCGAAGGAAATGATTACAAAAAAGAAACTATTGAACTTCCGGCGGCTAAAAGGACAAAAAGGGCACTAAGATCGAAGCGCTCTTAAAAGTTCGAAAAAAGGCGGATTCTTTGAATTTGGAAATAAATTCAAATACGATGCTCCTAAAACCCAGGAAGATCATTCAATATTGGCATAAACCGAGAAAGAATGTTCCATACTCCTCAAAGTTCGAAATAGGAAACATTGGGGGCTTCTGTTGATACCAAAATTAATATGCTGATGTGGTCTAATAATACGAAGACACTTGTCAATCTACGTGGCACAATAGCAACGAGAAAGTTCATTTCCCCGACCAACTCATGTTCTCTCCGAGCAACGAGGATATACCGAGGAACTTCAGCACTCCGAGGTACTCTAGCTCTCCGAGGAACTCCTGAGCAACGAGCAACTAAGGCGGTCCGAGCTGCATCTCGGCCGTAGTATTAATTGCCAAAATATCAACAGTTCAACTATTCATTGAATGTTTATCGTCTTGACGCACACGCTACATTAAATGCATTACCCTTTCACATGTATATCATTTAATGTACCAACCCATTCATGTACAGCCTAAGGGCTATAAATACCTTGTATCACCCTCATTCAAAGGGACCGGAATTTCTTGATAGAATTACAAATCGAGAATTCCCAAACACTCAGCAATAACATAACAGTGGACGTAGGCCATTCTTATAAGGCTGAACCACTTTAAAAATCTTTGTCTCATTTTATTTATCTGTGATTGAATAATTATAGCGATCTAATTTTTTACATCAACAACAGGCACAATTTTTCACTTGTGATTGGTCGGGAGAGTAATGTATGTGATCCCAAATACTTTTTTAATTCAACAAAATATTTTTTACATTCTTCGTTCCATTCAAAACTTTTTTTGAGCACCTTGAAGAAGGGCGGGCACCTATCTGTAGCTTGGGATACGAATCTGTTCAATACGGGTACTTGTCCAGTTAGTCTTTGCACATCCTTCTTGCAAGTTGGTGATTTCATTTCAATTAATGCTTTAATCTTATCTGGATTTGCTTCAATTCCCCTTTGATTTACTATGTACATGAGGAACATTCCCTCTTGCACTCCAAAAATGCACTTGGTTGGATATAACATCATCTGGTGCTTCTCAAGTTGATCAAAAGTTTGGCTAAGGTCGGTAATATGATCGGATGCCTTTTTTGCTTTTGTTAGCATATCATCCACGTAGGCTCCCATATTCTTGCATATTTGCTCCTCAAACACCTTATTGATTAGCCTTTGATATGTAGAACTTACATTTTTCAAACCAAAAGGCATAATATTATAACAGTATGTTCCTCGGGGAGTGATGAAAGAAGTGATTTCCCTTTCCTCAGGTTTCATTTTTATCTGGTTATAACCAGAATAAGCATCCATAAAGATGAGTAACTCACGTCCTGATGTTGCATCCATGAGTTGATCTATTCGGGGCAAGGGAAAATGACCCTTTTGGAATGCTTTATTTAAATCTGTGAAATTTACACACATTCTCCACTTGTTGTTTTTCTTTTTTACCATAACTACATTGGCCAACCAATCCGAGTATTTCACTTCATTAATAAAATCTGCTTTTCGAAGCTTTTCGACTTCTTCTTATATATCTTGGTTCTTCTCGGGGCTAAATACTCTTTGTCTTTATTTTACTTGTTTAACTTCTTTATTTACATTGAGCTCATGACAAAGGAAATTGGGATCTATCCCAGGCATATCTTCATAACTCCAGGCAAACACATGCTTTCTCTGTTTAAGGAAGCTCACTAGTTCCTGTTTAAGAACAGGATTTAATGTTGTCCCTATTTGAGTGATGCGCCCCGATTTGTCGTCATCTAACATAATGCTTTCAGTTGTTTCCACAATCTGTCCCTTTACCAACTATGTTTCCTACCTTGGATCTAAGGTTTCAACCTCAGAGTCTTCATCAAGCTCAGGAGTATCCATTTGGTAGGTAGTGGTTTTCTTCTTTATTTCTTCCAAGTCTTCTTGTTCGGCAGAAGGGTGATAGCATTCCCGAGCTACTTTCTGATCACCTTTCATAATTCCTACACCAAAATTAGTAGGGAATTTTAAACACTGATGAACAGTGGATGGTACTGCCTCAAACTTCTTTAGCCATACTCTTCCCATGATCATATTATAAGTTGAATGGACATTTTTATCCATTACAAAGAAACAGATCTTCTCTGTTCGGCTAGCTGGCCAGGTGCCTATCATCACCTCCATTTTAAAGGTTCCCAGAGGAAAGACTTTCTCACCTGCAAAGCCTATTAGTGGTGGATGATAGGGATCTAATTGGCTGAGTTTAAAATCCAAGTGAAACAAGGATAAAATATGATATCCGTCGAGCTACCATTATCTACTAATACTCTAGTGACAATGATTTCTTCCTTTCTGACTTTGATTACTAATGGGTCGTCGTGAGGATATAGTACTCCTGAAAGGTCATTTTTAGAGAAACCAATTACTAGTTTGTCTTTGTTAACCTTGCTTGGTCGATCTTCCTCTGTAAGGTTAATCCTCTATATGTATGATCAAGCTTGTGCTTCATGGAGGTAAGTTTTTTACTCAATTGTATGATATCCTCCTCCTTCATCTCCACCTATAATCATTTGGCAATCAAAATAACCAAAATTGATACAAAATACCTCTCGTTCTGGTTGTCGGGATTTTTTAGGGAGATCGGGCTCATTATCCTGATCATCTTCATGAGTTCTTTTTTTCTCCTCTCTAGGCTTCCAAGGAGATTTTGATCTTCACTGAATTCCCTTATTTTTCTGGTGAGCAACATACTAATTCAACTTTCCTCGTAGAATGAGAGTTTTAATCTCATTTTGAAGAGCTATGCAATGTTCCGTCGTGTGACAGTGATCCCTGTGGAATTCGTAATACTTAGTTTTATCTCTCTTAGTCGGGGAGCTTCTCAACTTATTGGGCCAATGCACATCTTTGTTATGCTTGATTTCTTCTAGAACATAATGAATTCCCATGGTCAACGGAGTATAGTCATTGTACTTCTTAAGTCGCTCCAAAACTCCTTTCTTTTTTGATTCCTTGTGTTCTTTGGGGTCTTTATGATCTTTCTTATCATTTTTTCCATGAACTTTATTGCCCGAGCTACGCTTGGCCGCCATTGCTTCCTCGGTATTCATGATCTTTGCTTCTTTAGCCATCAGTTCTTCCATTATCTTCGGAGGATCCTTGGCAAGAGTGTAATACAATTTTTCAGGGATCAATCCACTCATGAGGGAAGTTATTGTAGTCTTCTCCTCATAATCTACGACTTCTAGTTTCTCGTTATTAAAATGAGTGATGTAATCTCTGACACTCTCTCATTCTTTATGTCTTACACTAAGTAAGTGTGCCACCCTTTTCACAGGCTTTGCTCTAAAGAAAAAGTCATTAATGAATAGCTCGGCCAATTGGTTGAATCTAAAAATGTGTCCCCGAGGAAGACCATGTACCAGATTTGGGCAGATCCAGTAATGGTTCCAAAAAATGCTCTACATCTCATTTCGTCGGGAATGACATAAATATCAGCAACTTCTTGGTATTGTTCTATATGGAGGACTGGATCAGTTTTTCCATCATATTTGGGTGTTACTACTAGAGCCTTGAACTTTGTTGGCGTAGGAAAATCCATAATTGCCTGCACAAATGGAGACCCTTTTACAAAGCTTCTTTGTAGTGGGTTTCTTGTCTTCGCCATTTCTCCTAATCTGTCTTCTAATATCTGTATGTATCCTTTCCATGCATCATTGGTAGCACCGAATTTTTATGTTGTAACTTTATTAGTTGTTGAGCTCTCTTCCTGAAGCCATTGCTCGATCCGAGTAGCAGTTCATCGGGCATTTAATCTAGATTGAGTTATGCTTTCCCTTTGATAAGATGGTCATCGGGTGTTACCATATCTTACCCTAGGAACATTTTTGTTCCCCTTGGGTCCCAAACGATCGAAGGGAGAAGCACGACTTAATATCTCTAAGGAACTTGGCCTTTCTGGAGAATAAGAATGCATGTGGAAAGATTTCGATGTCTTAAGTAATGAATTTGACCTTGGGTAGTAGGAGACATCTCTGGTTGTCATTGAGTGGCTGCGCCGATCACCTCTTGGTAGACGTGGTGGAATATTTCCTTGAGCAGATAGAGCAGGTTCTCCAGCTTGAAGAGTTTGTGCAAGTTGCCTGATAGTATCTTTCATAGCCTCTTGGCCTCTCGCAAAACTGGCGAGAATCCCAATTAAATCATTTGCAGATGGAGGAGCATAGGAGCAGGCGAAATACCTTCATTCTTGATACTTGATTCAGTAATATCATCCATTTAGATGTTTGATTGAGTGAGATCGACTAGAAAAATCCTCCCCACAGTTGGCGCTAATTTGTTGATGCAAAAAACTAGACTATACCAATTAATTGATCATAGATAAATATAAGTAAAAGAGATAAGAGATTTTTAAAGTGGTTATTCTTAAGGGAATATCCTACGTCCACTGTTGTGTATTTCTTTGGAATTGTTCAATTGCCTCTTGTTTTGTGTCCCTTGGATGTAGGGTTTACAATGTATTTATAGACCCCAGGGTTGTACAAGGGCTATAATATTAAAGGATGGAATGTCTTTATATCGTAGACATTTACATCTATACAATCATTTATGTATACAACTGTTGGTGTTTTCCTGTCATCGTTGGTCCTTCTCTTTGGTGATGGTTGGTATCCATGGTGTAGGTCGGTATTTCATCCTTGCTGAATAAGATTAATTTTCCACTGTATAACATGTGTCAATATCTGAATGGTCCACGTAGATGGATAATTTTTGGTATCAACAATGATTATCAAATTAACATGTGCATTCTCATAATCTGTATTAGAAATTATTAGATTTGAATCATAAATATTGTAACCTTTAAAATCCCTAAGTTTAATGTATAATTTGATTAGAAATCGTAGGCTAATTGGACTTATTCTTATGAAGAAGATAAAGTTAGGGTTAGTTTTATGATTTTTGGAATTAACCCCTTAATTGTGTATTAATCCTTCTAAAGATTATATAAATTAGTTTCCTACACTTATATTTTGGTTATATATTGAGGAAATGGGATATTATTAATGATTAGAGGTTAGGGATTTGAAGGTTTTTGGTTATGATCTCAATGGGTGAAACAAGGAAGAAGGACCTTACACTGGGCCCGTCGGATGGATCCTACCATGTGGTCTAACCCAGTGTGGGTTGTTTAAGGTCATTTAGGTGGGGTTTTAAGTTATATTAATCTTAGGTACCTCTAGGTAAATAAAACTGAGTTTATGAACGTATATTTGGGAAACGATACCTATTTTTACGAACCTTGGGTTCGGGCTATTTTTATATAAACTATTAATGTTTAAATGTGCGTAATAACGTGTGATAAAAGAGATTATCTTAATAACCCATTGTGTAGGGTTTGATATTGATTGTTGGATTATGTGAATCATACTAGGTGTGTGTGTGTGTGTGCGCGCGCGCGTCCGTGGGTAACCAACTAGTAAGGTATTTTGTAGTGCACGATCAACGTGATTGCGCATGGTATCCCAATGAGCGCACGAGTTCTACCTAGATCTTATTACCCTAATCCTACGTGATGAGGCACCCATCTCCCAAGTTGGGACATAGGGTTGGATTCTCTCGTATAGACTTGGGTATGGGGGCGTTTGGTGTGATAATGAAGTGATTTCCCTTTGATGTAGTTTTGAGGCTAAATGGTCGGAACATCCTATATCTATAAGTAATAGTGTCACAAGTGATCCCTAAAGTCAATAGTGATAGGCCTTAACACTTTAGATTCGGGTTGTGTATGGCTTTATCTGAGTTAGAAGTGAGTGGGGTATACTCACTTGGATATTGGATCGTATGATTTCCCATTTTCTTATACATTGTGTTTATATTAGTGAGGTATATGATTGGGCATAAATATTGTATATTTATCCCCCTAATTTCAGTACTTTTGTGAACCCGAATGATGTAACATATATGGATTTGATTCACTTTTATGCTTCTAACCTTCTTGGCGAGTATTGCGTGTTTTTTGCTTCTCCTATTGGTCTTACAGGTTAATTATGCAAGCAGTGCAAAGGAGGAAGCAAGACAGTGCAAGAAAAGCTAGGAAGGCAAGTTCAAGGGCATTTTCGTAATTTTTCAGCCTTAGTCCGGAAGTGGGTCCAACTAGAAATTTTAAGATCTTTCAATTACAAGAACACCATAAAAAACGGCACCTCAATCCGAGCTACGATGAAAGAGTTATGACCCCTTGAAGTTGCGGAAAAATCATAGAAGAAAGGCTAGGAAGGCAAGTTCAAGGGCATTTTCGTAATTTTACAGCCCGATTCTGGAGGTGGGGCCTTCTGGAAAGTTGAAGATCTTGGAACAACGAGCACACTGGAAAAAACGGCACCCAAATCCGAGCTACGGTTGAAAAGTTATGCTCAGTTGAAGTTGAAGAAAAATCCAAGAAAAGAAGAGAAAAACCAGAAAAAAATCTAAGTGCTGAGAGCAAGACCAGGCTGGTACATGCGAACCGGTTCGCTGTACCTGCGAACCGGTTCGCTGTACCTGACACGCGAATTTTGTCTTTCATTTGGATTGGTCTCCAAGTCTCCTGATAGGTTTAAAAGACTCCAAACTTGTGGGGAACGAAGGCATTAACCTAGGAGCAGCTTTTAGGGTTATTTTTAGAGAGTTTTTGAGGGAACAAAAGGGGAGGAACATCTAGGAACATCAAGGGCGTAAATTACTTCAAGAATTCATTGTTTCGGGTTTGTTTTTGCAAGTTTTAATTCAAGATTCTTGTTTCTTATTATTGTTCTTTCATGCTTTGTTTTCCCATTAGATTCAACTTGTTTTCGCATTCATAATACGTATTTACATGTTTAGATTTAGTTTTATCATGAATTCATACACATGCAACGTTATTATTTCATGCATTAGTCACAGTAACATGTCCGGCTAGGTTTTTCAAGGTTGGGATGCATGAACCCAACCTGATGTGTTAGTGCATGTGTATAACGTCGATCCGCTGAATTTAATGATTAATTTTGATCGTATCGCGTAATTTCATAATAATTGTAGATCTTTATATCTCGTTTGCCTATGGGTACTCGTGATGATTTAGAGTACAATTTGAGTGTAATTACCGCGATACCGATTTACTCATCCTCAGATTAGGTATGACGCGGGCTTGAACCTCGTATACATAATGCTTGGGAGTACTAAATTTCGGGTTTGAATTAATCGGATAAATTTATGATCAACGTTGTCACTGAATTACACTAGGGTTGGGGGATTGTATTCCCATCCTGTTTTCTCATCATTTAAGTTTAACAGTTTCAATTTAATTCTTCATTCAGCATTTAGATAATTTAGTTAGTTGCATATTTCATCATTATTTCATAATTGCATTTAGTTTAATCAATCCCAAAAAGCCAAATCAATCTTTTTCTTTTCTTTTAGAGTCATTGTTAGGATTCCTTAATCTTATCCCGTCGTCACAACTTCTGTTGTCCTTCTTCCCTGAGGATCGATACCCGACTTGTCGGATTATTACTTGAACGATAGGCTTGCACTTGAGCCTAGAGAGCACACACTTTAGAGACACATTCTGAGTCGTGTCAAGTTTTTGGCGCCGTTGCCGGGGAATTAGGTAGACTTAGGATTAGATCGAGTTAATCCAAAACTTTGACCAAAAAAAAAAAAAAAAATTCAAAAATCCAAAAAAAAAATTTCAAAAATCCAAAAAAAAAATAAAAAAAAAATTCAAAAAGATTCACAATCATCATCTCTCCTGAGCTTAATGCAAAATTCTGAAACCACTCCCACACCCCATAATACTCCAACCAGCATTCACGAAAATCCACTTGTTGAGTATAATCCTGACAGTCCCCACACTCCGCAAGCCCCACAGTTCTGGATCCCACCTCCCACACCGTCACATTCAATCTCTAGCAACACTCCCTTCTCCTTCGTAGGACACACGTCGTGCACACCCAGTGAGAACGCTGAATCGTCGAGTGAAAGAGAGATGTCGCAACACAGTAATGCATCTACCGGTGAGGAAGAGCCTCAGTACCGCCCGTTGAGAGAATTCTTATATCCCGAGCGCACCGTCACTCCGGGATGCATTATACTCCCGTATAATGCCGGGCAGTTCCGTTTCAAGAATGGGATGATCCAGACGCTACCACATTACCACGGTATGGATTCTGAAAAACCATACCTCCACATAAGGGAATTTGAGGACGTGTGTGATACTCTCAATGATCAAACCTGCACACAAGAGGTAATCCGCCTCAAACTCTTCCCCTTCTCGCTTAAAGATAAAGCCAAAGCTTGGCTATGGTCTTTACCTCCAAGCTCGATTCCATCCTGGAATGAGCTACAGTCTAAATTTCTCAAGAAATTCTTCCCAACACATCGAACAATCTTTATCAAGGCTCAAATTCAAGCGTTTAGACAACTTGAAAATGAGCCATTCCATCGATGTTATGAACGTTTCAACGAGTTAGTGGCTTCATGTCCCCATCATGGATTTGATCCATCGCAAATCATCTCCTTTATCTATAATGGGTTAAATCTTAACTCCAAACAACTTGTTGAAACTATGGGAAGTGGCCCGTTTGTCGATCTAGATGCCCACGATGCTGATCTTCACATGAGGTATGTCGCCGAGACTACCCAATCCTGGGATACCTCTGACCCGAACGCTCAAAATCGAAATCGACAACCCACCACTGCTCCATCGGCGTCCGGCCTATTCCACGTAGATAAGAATTCTATGACGGACAGTCGATTGGACACCATTGAGAAAGGATTGCGAGACTTATGTGAGGTAGTTGGATCTATCCAAAACCCTGTCGTGAAGGTGTGTGCGATTTGTGAGGCGGGACATTCAACTGAGGAATGTCCGACGATACCTGCCTACAAAGTAATGTTGCAAGAGCAAGTTAGTGGTATAGGAGGCTATAAGGGTAATTTCGATGCCCCGCACGGGAATTCATACAACCCTTCGTGGAAAAATCATCCCGGTTTTAGCTACGGGCAACAACATGCCGCAATGAACCCTCCTTCGCATGTTGCCCCTCCTCCACCACACCAATTTCAGCAAGCTCCACATATGCAAGGACATGCGCAAGCACCACCACCTCACGGAAATTATATCCCGCCACAGCGGAGAACTCTCGAGGATACTGTGAATCAATTCATCGCAAGCCAGGCCGCAACCAATGCCAAGTATGACCGTCTCATTGGCGACCTAAATGCAAATCTGTCTAAGATACAATCCTCGTTGAGTGTTCAGGAGAAGGGAAAGTTTCCTGCCCAGGGCCAAAGACCTCTCCAAGGTCAAACTAGTGTTAGCTCAACACCCCACGACCATCAAGAGCAATGTAGCGCAATTACCACTCTACGTAGTGGGAGAGTAGTTGACTTGTCACCTCTCCCACGAGACGTACTTAAAGACAAGGAGATTTCGCCCGGCACGAAAGAGGCCGAAGATGTCCCCTTGAACGAGAGTGACAAAGAAGACGCTAGTGAGCCCGAGGTAGTAGTGAAATCACCCTCCGCGGCACCATTTCCTCAAAGGTTGATTCCTTCACAGAAAGGATGCCCACGTGATGAAGTGCTAGAAGTACTTAAGCAAGTGAAGCTAAACTTGCCCTTCCTTGATGCCATCAAGCAAATTCCAGCCTACGGCAAAGTTATCAAAGATTTGTTGACGGTAAAAAGGAAGATGAAGGTTAAAAAGAATGTCTTTCTAGCTCAGAACGTGAGTTCCATTCTACTAAATGATCTCCCGCCTAAATTCAAAGATCCCGGTGCACCCACCATATCATGCATCATTGGAGATAATAAAATTGAGAAAGCCTTACTTGACTTGGGAGCAAGTGTAAACATACTTCCTTACTCCATTTATAGGCAACTTGACTTGGGCGATCTCAAGCCCACAAAGGTCACTCTCCAACTAGCGGATCGAACCGTGAAGATTCCACGAGGCATAATTGAGGACGTGATCGTTCAAGTTGACACCTTCTACTTTTCGGTAGATTTTGTCATTTGGGACACGGAGCCCTCCTTCACCTCAAGCAACCATGTTCCTATCATCCTTGGGCGCCCGTTCTTAGCTACGGCTAACGCAATCATCAACACTAGGAATGGGCGAATGCAACTCACTTTTGGGAACATGACTTTAGAGACCAACATCTTCCATGTCGCCCAACATACGCGAGAAGAAGATGACCTTCACGCAGTGAGCTTCATAGAGGAGATCGTAGAGGAATACAACGAGGAGAATTATTGTGGAGATGCTTCGGGGTCCTGCTTAGTGTCGAGCCATGAGAATGAGAGGTCCCACAAGAGAGAGCCGTTAGGGGTGTGCCCTATTTCATCAGGTAATAGTGGTAGAGGTGACGATGAGAGCAAAGAGGGGGAGAGGTGTGTTGTGACCGCAATTGAAAGAGAGAGAGAGGGGTTAGAAGAGAGAAAACTAGTGGAGTTGGAGATCGAGCAAGTAAGAGAGGATGTAGGCACTACTAGAGAGGGAGAACTAGGCGACATGAGCATGGAAGATTTTGAAAGAGAATTCGGGAAGGTGGATGAAAGTATTACTATTGAAGGCCAATCCCTATTGGATTCATGTAGTCACTTAGACGACAGTGAATTAAAAGCAAAAATTGATGAATTCCTTCGTTGTGACAATCCACCCACAACACTAGAGGCCCCGAAGGCGAGTGAGGAGAAAAGTTGTGGTTCATCCGACTTAGAGCCCGACCCATGCGTCTTAAAAATTGAAAGAAACCTAGGTGTCCCCTCCGAGTCAGTACACGTTGACCATGCTTTGAGTCAGCATCACGAGGATCCCTTTCCAATTAGTCACGACGAGTCTCCCGGTCTATCCTTTATCTATGGGCGAGGTCCCAACTTGTTTCGATTATTGGAATATGATCCTAGGACGAGAGTGACAAGGAGAGCATCAACCCCCATAAGTGGGGTCGGGTGAGTTTGTGGAGAGATGAGAGGTCGTCGCACCCCCGACGCGTATGGGGTGATTGTTGGTGCATTTTTGAGTCATGCATGAGTGTCATATAGTGTCTTGTTGCATTTTTCATATTTGTTTGTTTTATTTTTCCGCACTTTTCATTCGCCTTGAGTTAGATTTTCTTCCTTTTTGCTTGAGGACAATGCAAAAGTCTAAGTTAGGGGGGGTCACAAGTGCGTATTTCTAAAACTTCACAAATTTTCAAAAATGCCCAAAAATTTCCAAAAAAAAAAAATCATAAAATTTTGAAAAATCCAAAAATATTTTTGTTCAAAATAAATAAAAATTGAATTCAAATTTTTTCAAAAATATCATTAAAAGTCGAATTGGAGTCTCAAATTGTAAACATCCAACATACACGAGCCGAAATTGACTAAAGATGGAAATTGAGCGAAAATTGACGACTTAACGAATAAATGTGGAGATTAACAAAACCCGGTGAGATTCGAGCCTATCACGTTTTGCGAGATTTTAAATCAATCCGAGTTAATTGTTAACTCAAAGTTCTTTTTAGCGCTTAATAAGTTGTCAAGGATCTCAAATTTTTTTCATTTGATCGGTTTTGAAAAATGTGTGCAATATTGCCTTGAAAATCGTGCCAAATTAGTCTCTAAACTTAAATTCATCTCGAAACGCATATGGTAACGCAATTGGTATTTTGGACAATGAAGTAGGCCCTCGTTTGTCACCCAAAAATATTGGCCAGAAAAAGTAGCGAAAAATTATCCCTTTTGTAACCCAAATTGAGCCGAATATTTTTCCCTCTCGTTTGACAACCCGAAAAACCCAAAATAGCCCGGAATTGTGAAAATCGAACATTTATCAAATAAAGTCCGAAAAGTGCAACAAAAAGGGGGCAAGAAAAAAAAAATAGAAGAATGCTCAACAAAAATAGCAACAAAGAAAAATAGAAAAGAAAAAAAAATAGAAAAAGAAGAAAAAAATGAGCAATAGCCCGGAAAATGCACAAACGGACATCACGAATGACTTTTCCAATTCCAACCTTTCCTACCATTTTCATTTTACCCAATACAACCTTTAACCCGAAAAAGTCCTAACCGAGTCCAAATTGCGAAAATTGAGTACCGCGTGGAGAGTTAATACACCAAAAGATAATATAAGAGGTTAAATGCGCGAAATAGAGGCGATGTTCCCGTTTTTAAAACCGTAATCCGTTGAAGAGATCCTTTCACCATAAAATTTCCGTCTTTCTAATTGCATGCGTGTATTTGCTTCCACTACATTTACTCCTTATATCACGCATGCCGAGAGAATAGCCATAATCCGAGAGATTCGTCTGTGAGTGCATTCCGTGAGAAATTGAAATCAAAACGAATTTTCGGATAAGTAACGTAATAATCAATCGATGGAAATTGGCGGTTATATTTCTGGCTACGCACACACACACTACGGTTTGAGACTCGTAAATATGACTTGATGATGACTATTTTCTGGAAAAGTTTGAATTGCACAATTTTTGCATATTTTGAATTTTCTTTGAGTCGAATTTTGTGGGTATATTCACTGCAAACCCTCACGAGACACAACTCGTCCTACTAGGGTAACCTAGGGGTTTAAAGGCTTGTTGCATGCGCTAAATGCAATCGCTTGCCCGCGAAAGAGGTGTTCTATCCCAATAAAGTCCTTGAAGTGTCCTTAACTCTTACTTTCATTCTTTTACATTGCTCGGGACGCGCAAAGTTCTAAGTTAGGGGGGTTTGATTGGGCATAAATATTGTATATTTATCCCCCTAATTTCAGTACTTTTGTGAACCCGAATGATGTAACATATATGGATTTGATTCACTTTTATGCTTCTAACCTTCTTGGCGAGTATTGCGTGTTTTTTGCTTCTCCTATTGGTTTTACAGGTTAATTATGCAAGCAGTGCAAAGGAGGAAGCAAGACAGTGCAAGAAAAGCTAGGAAGGCAAGTTCAAGGGCATTTTCGTAATTTTTCAGCCTTAGTCCGGAAGTGGGTCCAACTAGAAATTTTAAGATCTTTCAATTACAAGAACACCATAAAAAACGGCACCTCAATCCGAGCTACGATGAAAGAGTTATGACCCCTTGAAGTTGCGGAAAAATCATAGAAGAAAGGCTAGGAAGGCAAGTTCAAGGGCATTTTCGTAATTTTACAGCCCGATTCTGGAGGTGGGGCCTTCTGGAAAGTTGAAGATCTTGGAACAACGAGCACACTGGAAAAAACGGCACCCAAATCCGAGCTACGGTTGAAAAGTTATGCTCAGTTGAAGTTGAAGAAAAATCCAAGAAAAGAAGAGAAAAACCAGAAAAAAATCTAAGTGCTGAGAGCAAGACCAGGCTGGTACATGCGAACCGGTTCGCTGTACCTGCGAACCGGTTCGCTGTACCTGACACGCGAATTTTGTCTTTCATTTGGATTGGTCTCCAAGTCTCCTAATAGGTTTAAAAGACTCCAAACTTGTGGGGAACGAAGGCATTAACCTAGGAGCAGCTTTTAGGGTTATTTTTAGAGAGTTTTTGAGGGAACAAAAGGGGAGGAACATCTAGGAACATCAAGGGCGTAAATTACTTCAAGAATTCATTGTTTCGGGTTTGTTTTTGCAAGTTTTAATTCAAGATTCTTGTTTCTTATTATTGTTCTTTCATGCTTTGTTTTCCCATTAGATTCAACTTGTTTTCGCATTCATAATACGTATTTACATGTTTAGATTTAGTTTTATCATGAATTCATACACATGCAACGTTATTATTTCATGCATTAGTCACAGTAACATGTCCGGCTAGGTTTTTCAAGGTTGGGATGCATGAACCCAACCTGATGTGTTAGTGCATGTGTATAACGTCGATCCGCTGAATTTAATGATTAATTTTGATCGTATCGCGTAATTTCATAATAATTGTAGATCTTTATATCTCGTTTGCCTATGGGTACTCGTGATGATTTAGAGTACAATTTGAGTGTAATTACCGCGATACCGATTTACTCATCCTCAGATTAGGTATGACGCGGGCTTGAACCTCGTATACATAATGCTTGGGAGTACTAAATTTCGGGTTTGAATTAATCGGATAAATTTATGATCAACGTTGTCACTGAATTACACTAGGGTTGGGGGATTGTATTCCCATCCTGTTTTCTCATCATTTAAGTTTAACAGTTTCAATTTAATTCTTCATTCAGCATTTAGATAATTTAGTTAGTTGCATATTTCATCATTATTTCATAATTGCATTTAGTTTAATCAATCCCAAAAAGCCAAATCAATCTTTTTCTTTTCTTTTAGAGTCATTGTTAGGATTCCTTAATCTTATCCCGTCGTCACAACTTCTGTTGTCCTTCTTCCCTGAGGATCGATACCCGACTTGTCGGATTATTACTTGAACGATAGGCTTGCACTTGAGCCTAGAGAGCACACACTTTAGAGACACATTCTGAGTCGTGTCAGTATACATGTAATTATAACTTGGAAACAGTTAATGTAAAGTGTACTTAAGTAAAAGAGGAAATTATATAATGCGAATATAATTCGAAATTGGGATTAGTACCGCATGTGTATTTTGGTTGTTTGGGTTGGGATAACTTAGCATAACCTAATACCAGGAGGAATGTGTATTTTTATTATTATGGCCCAAATGTAGTGATATTTTTTATTCACTGTAAACTTTTTATGCAAATTCTTATCCGTGGAACTTTTTTTTACAAGTCCTAAATCCCAGTCTCTGCCTTAGACTTGAACATTCTTTGTTTGAGGACTTCTCCAGCATTCATTCCCATTCATCTTTCCCAGGATATATGTGTCGAGCATGTATATCATTTTCATTACGATATTTTATTTTCAGTTATTCAGATTTCATATTATGTATTCAGGTTTTTTGAGTCATAGATTATGTTGGGAGTTATTTATAATTATGCCAAACTAATTTATATTTAGAGTTGGATATTGTTTCATTGTGAGTTATCATGTTATACCAGTGGTTAGATTTTATTACATTATGGTTTAATGGTATCAAAGATATTTTATTCATTTATCATTTTGTTTTTTTAGCACTGTCATTATTTATATTGTTATTTATTTATCTTGTTCATGATTAGAATGGTATTAATTGTTTGACTTTCATATTATTTGTATTTATAACTGATCAATCTACTTATAGATTTGACAAGGTATCACATGTACTATTAGTAATTCTTAATTGAGAATAATGGTTGAGATGGTTATATAGGTGTGTGCCGAGAGAGAGCACTTTATTTGTTTCTTTCTTGTGATGGTAATCTGATTAGACATGATGGAAACAGTTTTATGTGTTGCGCCTTGAGTGGAAAATGGTTCCATGATAGTGAATAGTGAGTCTAGATTTAGATGTGGTTGTATTTGTGACTCACTTGTGCTTGGGGGACCCATGCCAGCGAACGGTGGTACCTAGATGATATGACAGGATTATGTGTTGCGTATCACATGACCTGGGAGGTCGGAGAGAAGTGGTAGGATGCAGATACGGTTGGATTAATTAAGAGATTAATTAATTGGTGAAACTAATTATTTAATTAAAATGGATTATGAGGTTACGATTTATATGAGTGGATGGTAATGTAGGTTAGAAGACTTATGGAGATGATATCATTTTTATTCATAAGTGCTTTTGAGTTGCGTATCTTTGGTAAATTGTTGTGATATCATCCATTTATTATAATGGAAACATTTCAGGTGCTAGGGTTGGACCACGAGAGTAGTTCCATTCCAGGTAGCACTGATTCTCTTATCTCTCCATATGAGATTCACCACTAGGAGCTTGTTCCTTTTTATAGCTATCTGTTTCACTTCTTCAGTTTGTGTATGTTGAGTCGTACATTTACTTTTCAATTAGCATGTATTATGGAGATTGTTGATGCATGTATTTTTTTACCCAATTTATGTTGGTGCTTTGATACTTAAACATTGTTCTTGAGGTTGATGGATTGATTCTAGTATTGTGGATGATGAGACACTTTTATATTCATTTAGTATTGTGTGGTGATGATACAGTTTATATTTCAGATTTATCATATCGCATCTCCATATCTTGTCATATCTATATGTATTGATTATTTACATGCTGAGAATGATATTTAAATTGTGGATCAATTTGAAAAGTCTTTTGGATGTAAAATTTTAGATAAAAATGTGTTGTAAAATGGATTGTTTGACATTAGCCTTTTTATAGTTTTGTTATTAATATTTGTACACATATTTATATATTATTTATCTAAAATTGTATCTAGTTTGTATGCAAGGATTTTAAAAGGGGCGATTCAGGGACATAGTTTGAAATTTTTGTGAGCGGGGGTGGGCTGGGGGAACTTTCAATCAGTGTAGGGGTTTGGTAGGAATAAAATTTTCAGATGCTGCATGATAATATGATACGAAATTGACACGATATATCATGATTTTGTTACTCAATGTCTGTCGTGTTTGTATAAAATTATGACTCATGTTATGGTGTTTTTACTCGTACTTTCATATATTATCATGTTGAATTGAATATAAATTTTTTAATCATTTTTATCGTATCGTGTTGGGTATAAATGTATCGTGTTTGTAAAACATAAAACACAAGTTTTGGTTGTCATGTCTAAATGGTAAAAACATAATTTCCATTCATTTGGATTCATGGACGAAGCCTCGGAGTTGATTTTTTTAGGTTATTATTTACTTTTGTAATGAATAATGACTGAAGTATTTAATAAGTAATAACTTAAATTGACTCTAAGCACTCAATCAATTGAGAGAGACATTATATATATATATATATATATATATATATATATATATATATATATTAGTCAAACTCTCAAATATATCTTCTAACAACATACCTATGAACATACCCACATTAAAAGGATAGTAAAAAAATATATATTTAAACCAAATTTTGTATACGTGGTATCCATAATGAGAAGATCATCTACAAAAAAATTTATTCATAAGTACAACTTGAAAGTGGGTGATTTGAAAATTCGATGAATACGTGCATTTTTAACCGTTGAACCTTGTGATCATCATCTGACCCTTTTTCAAGTTGGATTTTTGGATATAGTGTTTTTGTAGATGATCTTCTCGTTATGAAGATCATGTATACCAAATTTGGTTGGAAAATATATTTTTTTACTATTTAAACAAATAGGTATGTTCATAGCTATGTTGTTAAGACGTATATATATATATATATATATATATATATATATATATATATATATATATATATATCTTGTGCGGATCAGCCTACATTTTAAGAGTGCGAACCGAACATATGTCCCCTGGCGATGAGCCCATGAAAGTGGGAGAGTCTGCCTATAATTTAGCCGATAATTTCTAGGCTCATCGCAAGGTGACTCATGTCCGGTCTGCACTCTAAAAATGCGGACTGATCCGCATAAGAGCAGTAGTGCATGTGTGTGTGTGTGTATATATATATATATATATATATATATATATATATATATATATATATATATATATATATATATATATAGAGAGAGAGAGAGAGAGAGAGAGAGAGATGCTCATATGCACACTAAGTTTGCACACTATGTTTGCGCATCATTTTTTTAAAATAGTAAAAAAAAATTGAGTTTTTTTTTTATGATATTTAAACATTTCAAGGAACCCATATAAAAAAATTCAACTCAAAAAAATGTTTTTTGCTATTTTTAAAAACTCGGTCAAATTTTCGCTGCTTTTAAGTACTTTAAAAGTGCAAAAGTTTGACCGATTTTTTAAAAATAATAATAAAAAAAATTTGACCTGAATTTTTTTATATAGGTTTGTTAAAATGTTTAAATATCACATAATTTTTTTTTTAATATTTAAAAAGAATTGGTGTGCGTCAGCACGTGTGCAAACTTAGTGTGCACAAGAATCTACCTTTATATATATATATATATATATATATATATATATATATATATGGGCTTGATAACATAACATGTGTCTTAAGCACGTACAATTAGAACACAAAATAGTAGAAACAAATACTAATGTGGAGTTTTCATATTTACTATTTTGAGAGTCAAAATATGTGCCTTAGGAGACAAAAATATATTCTAATTTGACCTAAGCAAATCAATTTATTAAGCTTACTCTATTACTACGAACATTTTATCTTTAAAATTTGGATGGGGGCTTGAGCCCCACTGAGCCTCACACATAGGGCTGTAAACGGATATTCAAAAATTCGCATCCGTCCAATATCCGAATCCGAATTTGCGAATATTTATCCGGAAAAACTGAAATGGATGCGAATATGGATACTCTAAAAAAATATCCGAGAAAACGGATACGGATACGGATAGTAGTAGTATTTGACACGGATAATCCGTATTCGACGCGGAGTATCCATTTTACCGGATATCCGTTTTACCGAATATCCGTATCCGTCTAACATACATTTCAAATATTAGTTATATAATATTTTAGATGTAAACTAAAACTTAAAATAAAAGTTGGGCATAAGTATAATTATGAAAACTTTAAAAATGAAACCTATAATAATCCTAACCTAATAAACAACACGGTCATTTTCAACTTTACCCCCATTTCCCCAAAGCCCTTGCTCTCATCCCTGCTCCGCGCCGCTGTTGGTCTAACCCCTCCGTGCTGCCCTCCGATCGATCCCCTCCGGCCGGTTGTTGTCCCAATCAGTTGATCCGGTCCGGTCGCTCCACCCCCGCCTGACGCCTCTTCCAGCCAATCAGTTGGTCCAGTCCAACAACAGGTATTTTCTCGACTTCAGCCAAATGTTTTTCGGACTTTGTAGTCTCTGAATCTAACATGGACAAAATTGTAAGCAAACTTTAACTCCATGTGTGCAAAGGGTGTACAGTTTATCTATAATTTTAGCTTAGCATGTGTGCAAACAGTGTATAGTTTATTTTGTTGATAAGTAAGGGTGCTCTTTACTTTTTTTCTTTTTTGAAATCAAGGATGCTCTTTTTTTGAAACGGTGTACAGTTTAAAGGTAGATTGGGCCACTAAATCATTTGGAAATCAATAACTCTCAACCTGTTATGGGGACTATTTACATAGTTGCATCTGTAATTATGAACATGTAAATTATAGTCTCCTAGTCTGCTGTAAATAATAGTCTGCTGTAAAAAATTCATAGTTGACTCTCAACCTGAAAGACGATTTGTTATTTCATAGTTGACTCTCAACCTGTTATGAACATGTAAATAATAGTCTGCTGTAAAAATCAACCCGTTTATAACTTTTCTTTATTCTTGTCCAATACAGTTTTGTGGGACCTTGAAAGTTAAAGATGATAATTTTTGTGTCATGGGGGGGGGGAGGCAGATTTTGGTGGAAGAAAATTTTATGTATAAGAAAAACTTATGCTACATGTATTATTAAACTTATGGATTTATCATTTTAGTATAATATATTGGTGAAGTTTTATTTGGGTGAATTAGTATGTTCAAACAATTGATGTCTTAATTAATCTTTTATTAGTATGCATTACTACTGACTTGCGAGTTGTGATTACCTTGATGCTTAATTAGACAAGGATACAAAGGAAAGGAGATGATAATGACACACTTCAGGAACTTAAGGGGTAAAAAATAACATCACTTATTTATTGTAATATATTCTTTATTTTCTCCCTTAATATTTTAATTGAGTTATACTTTTCAGGTAAGATGATGCTTCACTTCATTTTTGTTCAAACATTAGAGAAACTGAAGATGGTACAAATTTCAATGTAATAAGTTGGAGAACTTATTGTAATAAGTTGGAGAACTTTTCGGTCTTACTCCGGTGGACTCTTGTAAGTTTGTAAGTTTTAAATTTTTGTAATATATTCCAGTTCCAGTTTTATTTCCGCATATTGATCCTCTCTTTTATGGTATCAGAGCCATGATTGGTTAAACAGTGTGTTAATGTTTAGGCTAGTAATAGTTATGGTCTGAAATTTATGCCGTAACAGTAACTTACTGTTCAGATGAATAGTAAACTACTGTTCACCGGCGTGAATAGTAATTTACTATTCACATTAAAAATCTAATTTAAATGGATATAATCAGGAGAAATAGAAATCTGGTTTTGATATGGACTGGTATTTGTCGCGTAAATGGGTTGCCGTGTTAGCCTGTGTGGCATTGAGGCTTATTCCCAAAGTAAATCGTTGACCACTGGGTGTCAGAAGTGATTTCTAATTCGGCTTATTATATTCATCTAAATCCAGAATTTTGATTTGCATATTATTTTCTTATTTCAGATCATGAGTTTATTACTATTCTAAATATTAACAGTTGTATTATGGAACTTAACCCCATGGATACACACACCTCACAAGAGTTCATGAAGAACTCTTCTTTGATTGAATTTGATGTTTAGAAGGATCTGAACAGGTGGACTATTCCTAAGGTCCAACCTAAAACCATTTATAATACTAACTGGTATAATTTTCGTAGCAAGTATGCTATAAAGACTATGGAACAAACCATTAGTCTAAACGAGCAAGATAAGTCTATCGAGCTCTTTAAATGGGATGATCTTAAAGATCATATAAAAGATAAAAATTATCATTTTATTCATGTTGGTTTAATACAAATTGCTTTTAAGCCTTTGACCCTCTCTGGTATGAACGCCTGTCTACAAGCTACTCTACGTGATGGTAGATGTACTAATTTTAGACAATCTTTGATGGGAGCAATTGAGACTAGTCTATGCAATGGACCTGTCTATTTTGATGTGTTTCCAAACATAACTTTGTCTTTATCTGACATGCACCTTTTTAAAGCTTTGAGTCTTAGGGTTCAAACAAAAGGTTTTAATTTTCTTCCTGGATCGGAAACTATTGGGATTATCTATAGAATTTATTACAAAGTAATGAATACTATGACTCCCAATATCAAGCAATTTAGTCCTTTTGGTAAAACTGTGTTAATTGACACACACCTTATAGATTCTAATGTTCACACACCTAGAACTATAAGTTGGGACGAAATTGATTTCCCAGAGACTTGGGCAATAAAAAATGATGTTCCTCTTCAACCTCGTCAAAATAATGAAGTTGAATACATAATTGAGGATAAAGATGGTGGTGTTTTCCTAAATTTTAGGAAATTCAATAGGTGTCAATCCTCTAGAGATCATTCTTCTAGAACCCCTTTTGTTACCTATCCTCCATCTGCTTCACGACATTCTGTTTGTGAAGATAATCCTAGAAACCGATCATATCAAGAAGATATGAATCTTCATGGTATTTTTACCAATGACCAAATACCTCATGGTATTTATGAGAAGAGTACTTCTCAGCGTAGAGAATCTCCTACGTCGTCTGAAATGAATGTCAGACTTTAACCCCTTTCCTTTTTTATGGTTTTTACAATAAACAGGAAAGAAATCAGTGCTGAGTTCAATTTGCCAGGATATGCTAGCTTTCGAACTTGGTACTTCAATAAATACAGTAAGTATGAACTGGAATGTTATAAAAATGAATTTTATAACTGGGTTGAAGAAAACCAATTGGTTACTTCTTTTGTGGTTTGGTTCCAAATGTTTTCTAAAGATAAGCATATTTTTGTTCTTGAAACTGAGAATAAACAGACTCTTAAAACTGATGAAAAACATTTGATGAAATGGACCACTGTGAATAAACAGATTATATCTGCTGTTCACCCTCCTACTGAACCCCTTTCCATTGAAATTAGTAGCACCAGTAAAAGTGGTAGTTCTCCTAGGTTAGAAACAAATGCCTTTCTTAACCTTGAAACGGAAGCTAAAGTTGTCACATATCAGAATATGTTAAACCCACTTTATAAACAAGGTAATTATACTAACCTTATCCTTACCACGATAGGTAAGCAGCTCAATAGAATTGAGAACCTTCAGTTACCCGATACTGCTAGGAATCCCCCAGACTTTGCTAAAAGTCTTGACAAACCTATAATTAAACCTCCCATTGAAGTTAAAGGTTTTAAAATGGGCACTAAAACGGAGTTTATGTCCCAACTCAAAGAGATCGAGAAAGATCTCAAAGGGTTAAAGCTTAACACTTTAGCCCATAGTGATTCTGATTCTGAATCAGATATCCCTTTGAAAGAAGTTCAGGGATTTGAACTTTCTTTGGGTAATCCTGAAGATCATATCAATAAAATTACTTATAGTAATAATATTGGTAATATTGGTCCTGCTAGAAATTACTATCATCGACCAACTCCTCAGGACCTCCTCTTTGAAGAGAGCACTGTGATGTAAAACACTTTCCATGGTAAATCCATATATGACTGGAACCTTGATGGAAAATCTGAATCTCAAATTTATGAGATGATTCATCAGATGTCCATGTATTCCACCATATGCAAGCATAATGATGCTTCTGATCATAGCATTGCTCAAATGATCGTTGCTGGATTTACTGGAACCATTAGAGGTTGGTGGGGAAACATTCTCACTGAAAACCAAAGAAATGAAATTCTTAATACCGTAAAAATTGTTAAAATGAACATATGCAAGACCAGGGAATACAGGATGCTGTTTATACCCTTATGCTTGCTATTATTCATCACTTTGTTGTCAGTGGAGATTACCAAAAAGAACGTAACAGAGAATTACTTCAAAATCTTAATTGTCCTACCCTTAGCCAGTTTAGGTGGTACAAGGATGTATTCCTTGCTAGGGTCAGTCAGAGAGCTGATGGCAACTCTGAGCATTGGAAAGCCAAATTTATTGATGGCCTTCCCACTTTCTTTGCTGAGAAAGTTCGTAAGAAGTTAAGAGAATCTAACGATAGCATCTCTATCAATTACTCCGATTACACTTATGGTCAACTTATAAGTGTTGTCATTCAAGAGGGTCTTTCTCTTTGTAATGACCTTAAGCTTCAGAGACAGCTTAAGAAATAAAATCTTTCTGGAAAGAAAGAACTTGGAGAATTTTGTGACCAATTTGCTTACAATACTCCTGAGACTTCCAAACGTAAAGTCTCCCATAGAAATAAGAAAGTTTCTAAAAAACCTTATAAATGTAAAAAGAAACATTATAAAAATGTTAAGGAAGATAATCCTAAAAAGAAAATAGTTAGGAAGAAACCTAACAAAACCAACCCCAAATGTTTTAAATGTGGGAAGTATGGCCATTATGCAAACAAATGCAAAATGGAAACTAAAATTAATAACCTTCAGATTGACGAACATCTGAAGACCCAATTAAGAAAGCTTTTTCTTAATTCCAGTTCCTCTGAAGAACTAGAGGACTCCTCTGATAGTGATTGTTGATACCAAAATTAATATGCTGATATGGACGAATAATATGAAGACACGCTGTGATTGCATAATTAGGGCGATCTAATTTTTTACATCAACAGATTGGAGCAGTCTGTGGGAACGATTTGTTATTATCGTTTTTCACCACAAATCATTCATCATCAATGGCGGATAACCCAGAATCTAGCAATCGAAATGCTGGAAATGCTGGAAATCCTTCAAATCCCTCTGCACCTCCAGATCTGACCGGAATTTCTTGATAGAGCTTGTAATCGAGAATTCCCAAAACACTCAGCAATAACATAACAGTGGACGTAGGCCATTCTTATAAGGCTGAACCATTTTAAAAATCTTTGTCTCATTTTATTTATCTGTGATTGAATAATTAGAGCGATCTAATTTTTTACATCAACAAATACGACAATTATACTCCTTTGAAAATGGGTATTCATCATGTCTTGGAAGAAATCAAGAACAACGAGGAGGTAAAATGGCCAAAGAAACTGAGGTCAGACCCTGATTCGAGGAGTAAGGATAAATATTGTGAGTTTCATAAAGATCATGGTCACATGACCAAAAAGACACGTGTCAATCTACTTGGCACAATAGTAACGAGGAAGTTCATTTCCCCGACCAACTCATGTTCTCTCCGAGCAACGAGGATACAGCGAGGAACTTCAGCACTCCGAGGTACTCTAGCGCTCCGAGGAACTAAGGCGGTCCGAGCTGCATCTCGGCCGTAGCATAAATTGCCAGATAATCAACAGTTCAATTATTCATTGAATGTTTATCATCTTGACGCACACGCTGCATTAAATGTATTACCATTTCATATGTATATCATTTAATGTATCAACTCTTTCATGTACAGCCTAAGGGCTATAAATACCTTATATCACCCTCATTCAAAGGGACGGGAATTTCTTGATAGATCTTGTAATCGAGAATTCCCAAAACACTCAGCAATAACATAACAGTGGACGTAGGCCATTCTTATAAGGCTGAACCACTTTAAAAATCTTTGTCTCATTTTATTTATCTGTGATTGAATAATTAGAGCGATCTAATTTTTTACATCAACAGATTGGCGCCGTCTGTGGGAACGATTTGTTATTATCATTTTTCACCAAAAATCATTCATCATCAATGGCGGATAACCCAGAATCTAGCAATCGAAATACTGGAAATGCTGGAAATCTTCCAAATCCCTCTGCACCTCCAGATCTGGCCGGGATCATGACAAATCTAGCTCAAGGACAAACCGCCATGCAAGAAACAATGAGGCAACTCATACAAACCCTTCATGGTGGTGCACCTGCACGTTCAGGACAGCAAAATGGTCAGAGGCAAACTTATTTACTTTCTTCACGATCCAGGCGTACTGGGTCACATCGCAATGAGGAGTCTGATGATTTCTCTTATCAACCTGGGCGAACTTTGTCAATAAGGGCTACAGATACTGATCAACATATCACTCTCTCTCCAGAAAGACCCAGTGCTTTAGAAAGACTGAGTAGGGTGTCTCCTTTCAGTCGATTAGGCCCTAGGAGGAATAGGAGTCCACCTAAGACCATGTCGAGGAGTTTTCGACAACCATCAGATCTAAGAGAAGGATCAGCACAATCACGATCGGCTGCTCGTCAAGATAGATCTCAAGAAGCTACCTCAGAACGATCAATTGCTCGAACCAATAGGCCCGAGGAAGGAAATGAAGCGTGGAAAGGATCTCTCCAACGGTTGGAGGATAAATTGGGAGAAATGGCCAAAGCAAAGAACCCCCTACAACGAACTTTTGTTCGAGGAACACCTTTTGTACAGGCCATTGTGAATTTTCCTACACCGTCAAAGTTCAAAGCACCTGTAGTAACCCCCAAATATGATGGAAAGACAGATCCTGTTCTTCACATAGAGCAATATCAAGCTGCTGCCGACATCTATGTCGTCCCAAACGAGATGAGATGCAGAGCGTTCTCAGGAACTCTTACTGGAGCTGCCCAGATATGGTACAACAATCTTCCTAGGGGTAAGATTTCAACTTTCTTTCAGCTGGCTGAGTTGTTTATTGGCAATTTCTGTTTTGGAGCAAAGCCAGTAAAACGAGTAGCACACTTGTTAAGTGTTAGACAAAAATCTGGTGAGAGTACTAGAGATTACATAACTCGTTTCAATAACGAGAAGCTGGAAGTCATAGATTACGAAGAAAATACAGCAATCACCGCCTTGATGAGTGGGTTGTTGCCTAATAAATTGTATTACACCTTGGCGAAAGATCCACCTAAAACTATGTCAGAGTTGATGGCAAAAGCGGCCAAAATCATGAACGCCGAGGAAGCTATGGCTGCAAAGAAGAATATGGATAAAGACACCAAGGTGGACGTCGACAAGTCTAAAAATAAAGAGCATAAGGGCAATGGCGGTGACAAACGTTCCAGAAATAATAAATCATCATGGGAAGTCCTGAAGAAATACGACAATTATACTCCTTTGAAAATGGGTATTCATCATGTCTTGGAAGAAATCAAGAACAACGAGGAGGTAAAATGGCCAAAGAAACTGAGGTCAGACCCTGATTCGAGGAGTAAGGATAAATATTGCGAGTTTCATAAAGATCATGGTCACATGACCAAAAATTGCATAGCTCTTCAGAACGAGATTGAAACACTCATCCGAAGAGGAAAGCTAGCAAAATATGTTGATCGGGGAGGTGAAAGAAAAAATAACGATCGAACTAGAGAGAGGTCTAGATCTCCTCGTCGAGCAGAAGAGAAAAAGAAGAGAAATCATGAAGATGATCCAGATGATGACCCCGACCTTCCCAAGAAACCAAGACAGCCAGAACGAGAGGTATTTTCTATACGTTTTGGGTCATTTGATTGTAATGTCATTACAGGAGGAGATGCAGGAGGAGGATATCTTACTGCATAAAGAAAGGCTTACCTTGGAGAGGCTCAAGCTTGTTCATATATTCAACGAATAAATCTGGCCGAGGACGATCGTCCGAGGAAGGTAAACAAAGAGAAGCTGGTCATTGGCTTTTCAAAAAATGACCTAGCAGGTATTCTTTATCCTCACGACGATCCTCTGGTGATTAAAATGAGGATGAAGGAAGTAGTGATTTCAAGGGTGTTGGTAGACAATGGAAGTTCGGCAGACATCATGTACTATTCATGCTTTGACAGTTTGAATCTGAAATTATCTCAATTGGAACCGTATCACAGACCCCTCCTGGGTTTTGCTGGCGAGAAAGTTTTTCCACTTGGGACGATCAAGTTGGACATATTCATTGGAACTTGGCCTGCTTGTCGAACAGAGAGAATACGCTTCTTTGTGATGGATAAGAATGTGCAGTCAGCCTACAACATCATCATGGGAAGAGTTGGTTTGAAGAAGTTCGAAGCAGTTCCATCTACAGTGCATCAGTGCTTAAAATTCCCAACAAATTTTGGAGTAAAAGTTGTGAAAGGTGATCAGAAAGTAGCTCGGGAATGCTATTATTCGTCTGCCGAGCAAGAGGAACTTGAAGATTCAAGAAAAAAGACCACTACCTACCAGGTGGATGAAGGCACAGAAATTGAAACACTAGATCCTCGAGATGAATCCCAACTTGTAAAAGGACAGGTGGTGGAATCTACAGAAAATATTATTCTGGATGACGAGCACCCTGAACGGGTAACCCAGATAGGTTCTACGTTGGATGCTTCAATAAAACAGGAGTTGATAACTTTCTTGAGAAACAGGAAGAAAACTTTTGCATGGAGTCATGAAGACATGCCAGGAATAGATCCAAACTTCTTATGTCATGAGCTCAATGTGAATAAGGAGATCAAGCCTGTAAAGTAGAGAAGAAGGGTATTTAGCCCCGAGAAGAATCAGGCTATACAAGAGGAGGTCGAGAAGCTCCAGAAAGCCCAATTCATTGAAGATGTGAAGTATCCAGACTGGTTGGCAAACGTGGTGATGGTAAAAAAGAAAAACAATAAATGGAGAATGTGTGTTGATTTCACCGATCTTAACAAGGCATGCCCAAAGGATCATTTTCCATTGCCCAGAATTGATCAACTAGTGGATGCTACCTCGGGACATGAGCTGCTCAGCTTCATGGATGCATATTCTGGCTACAACCAGATCAAAATGAAACCCGAAGACAGGGAAAGTACTTCTTTTATTACCCCTAGGGGAACTTATTGCTATAATGTTATGCCTTTTGGTTTGAAAAATGCAGGAGCGACATACCAGCGGCTGATGAACAAGGTTTTCACCGAACAAATCAGTTGCAACATGGAAGTCTATGTTGATGATATGCTGACAAAAAGCAAGAAAGCTGCAGATCATCTAGTTGACTTAGCTCAGACATTTGATCAACTGGATAAATACCAGATGAAGCTCAACCCGACGAAGTGCACATTTGGAGTACGAGAAGGAATGTTTCTCGGGTACATTGTCAACCAGCGAGGCATTGAAGCAAATCCAGATAAGATCAAAGCTCTTTTAGGGTTGCGATCTCCAACAACAAAGAAATAAGTACAGAGTCTTACAGGACGAGTTGCAGCGCTCAACAGATTTGTGTCCCGAGCAACTGATAAATGCCTCCCATTCTTCAAAACACTTCGAAAAACTTTTGAGTGGACTGATGAATGTGAGAAGGCCTTTCAAGACTTAAAAAAGTATTTGGGAGCACCTCCATTGTTGTCCAGGCCAATAACAGGAGAGAAGTTGTACTTGTATCTGGCAGTATCAGAGAATGCAGTCAGTTCAGCATTGATCAGATTGGAGAATGGAGTCCAGAAACTAATCTATTACACAAGTAAGGCTTTCCGAGGTGCGGAAATCAGGTACCCAAAGCTGGAGAAATTGGCATTGGCATTAATTGAAGCAAGTAGAAGAATGAGGCCATATTTCCAGGCCCATACCATCATTGTGTATACCGACATGCCATTGAGACAAGCCCTTCATAAGCCAGAAAAGTCAGGGAGATTGATGTACTGGGCAATAGAGCTCGGTGAATATGATATTGTGTATGAGCCCAGATCATCATTGAAAGGGCAAGCTGTAGCAGATTTTATAGCAGAGTTTACATATCCTGATACCCCCGAGGAATAAAAATTGCTCGCTGACCAACCGGTGGATGTTACAGGATCAACAGACATAAGTCCAGACCAACTCCGGTTGGTAAAAGGGCTTGTGGATATAGAAGGATCATCAACTTCGAGCTCAGACCAGCTCCGGTTGGTAAAAGAGCGAGAAGAGATGGTCGACGAGGAGCGAAAAGTGTTAGGGGAGGATGAAAAGAAGCAACAAATATTTCACCGAGGAGCTCTATCAGATAAGAAATTTGAAGACGGGTTGCCCATATGGAGATTATATGTAGATGGCTCATCTTGCATAGCAGGTTGTGGAGCAGGAATTGTTTTGAACACCCCAGACGAGATTGACATGGAATATGCTTTGCGATTCCAATTCAAAGCCTCCAATAATGAGGCTGAGTATGAGGCCATGATAGCAGGCCTTAATTTATCAAAGATTATGGAAGCGCAACAAGTGATGGTATTCAGTGATTCTCAATTGATTGTGAATCAGATGATGGGAACATATGCGGTTAAAGGAGAACTAATGGTCAAATATCATGCAAAGGTGATGGAATTGTTGGCAGAATTTGATGCCATTCAGTTGATCAGAATACCCAGAATAGAAAATGCACAAGCAGACGCACTGGCCCGACTAGCATCAGCTACTCGTACCGAGCTGCGAAGAACAATACCAATTGAAGTACTGGAAAGTCGGAGCATAGATGAAAACCTGACGATGAATGTTATTACCCTTGATTTAGGACCATCTTGGATGGATCCCATCAGGGTATATATTGAAGAGGGAGAATTGCCAGAGGATAAGCTCGCTGCCAAGAAATTGAAGTATAAAGCTGCTCGGTATGTATTAACTAATGGTATTTTATATAGACGAGGAATTATGGCAGGTTTGCAGAGATGTGTACATCCCTCCGAAGTGAAAGAATTGATTGAAGAGATCCATGAAGGGTCTTGTGGAGCTCATGTAGCAGGTCGAACACTTTTGCAAAGGGTAATGACTCAAGGATACTACTGGACGACGATGAGGGCTGATTGTATAGCCTATGCTAAGAAATGTGACAAGTGCCAACGTTTTTCCTCCATCCGACGAACTCCACAAGCATTGTTGACACCAATAACTTCCCCTTGGCCATTTGCCATATGGGGAATTGATTTGGTTGGACAACTGCCGACCACCCGAGGAAGATTCAAGTACCTCGTCGTTGCAGTGGACTATTTTACTAAGTGGGTAGAAGCTGAGCCGCTTATCGATATGACATACGAGAAGGTATACCAGTTCGTTTGGAAGAATATAATCTGTCGATATGGTCTCCCTCATGCCTTCATCACAGACCATGGAACATAATTTGATAACGAGGAATTTGCTGCCTATTGTCATCAGTCGAACATTTTGAAGGTTCATTCAGCACCAGACCATCCTCAAAGCAATGGGCAGACTGAGGTGACAAACAAAACACTACTAAATGGTTTGAAGAAGAGGCTAAGTGAAGCTAAAGCTAATTGGATTAATGAGCTACAATCAGTATTGTGGGCTTACCGAACAACTCCCCGAGCAGCGACTGGAGAATCACCATACATGTTGACATTTGGAAGTGAGGCTGTAATACCTGCTGAGTTGGGTTTCCCAACACACAGAGTGCTAAATTTCAATTCCCCAGTCAGTGACTTAATGAGAAGATTAGATTTGGACATGCTCGAGGAGGTTAGAGAAGAGGCAGCCATTAGGAATGCTGCTTACCAATAACGCACAGCTTTGTTCTACAACAAAAGGGTGAAGAAATGCGACTTAAAAGAAGGGGATTATGTTCTAAAGAAGGTCATTCAGAAGTACAATAAGCTTGAAGCCAACTGGCATGGACCTTACCGAGTTACAGAAGTTGTCCGACCAGGAACTTACCGAATAGCAACTCTAGAAGGAGAGGAATTCAAGAATGCTTGGAATGCTGAACACCTTCGCAAGTATTATCAATGATGTAAAATGTACAACAGTTCCATCAATATGAATAAAACGATGATGTTTTCACCATTTTTCTCTCCTTTGTTTGAAAGTTTTTCGGGGAATACTAGTGTTGTACACTACGCTGCTCGACAGCAAAAAGAAGACGATAGTTCAGACCCACGACCAACTCCGGTTGGTAAAAGGGCGAGAACAAATGATATACTCCTTTGGTTAGGAGGCGTACACTTGCGTGATCAACTTCGGTTGGTAAAAGAGCTTGTGGACAAGATAGTTCGAAAGAACCTGATATACTCCTTTGGTTAGGAGGCGTACACTTGCGTGATCAACTTCGGTTGGTAAAAGAGCTTGTGGACAAGATAGTTCGAAAGAACCTGATAGTTCGAGCGTGATCAACTTCGGTTGGTAAAATAGCGAGAACAAATTATACTCCTTTGGTTAGGAGGCGTACACTTGCGTGATCAACTTCGGTTGGTAAAAGAGCTTGTGGACAAGATAGTTCGAAAGAACCTGATATACTCCTTTGGTTAGGAGGCGTATACTTGCGTGATCAACTTCGGTTGGTAAAAGAGCTTGTGGACAAGATAGTTCGAAAGAACCCGATAGTTCAAACCCATGACCTACTCCGGTTGGTAAGAGGGCAAGAACAACAGTCTTAAAAATGTCAATTTTGGCTGGTTAAGAAACAAAATATGCCAATTTATGTTGGTCGAAAAGTAAAATCATTCCAGAAAATACAAGAATTCCAAACTGAACCAAGTATAGTTGGTCGGTGATCAAAACTGTAATTGGTCGACGAGGATAAATTATCAACCTTGGTTGGTCGGATACATTTTATGAAAAAATTTACCAAGTATGGCTAATTGGAGATAAAAACCCATTAGCTGTAGTTGGTCGACAAACACAATTTAACAACCTTGGTTGGTTGGAAACATTTTAAACATTTTATACTCATTACTTTATTATTAAGTGATTGAGCAACATTGATACTTGTAGATTTGATTACTAAGTTGGTTGATGAACAACACAATATTGTTATCTTTTTGAACAGATACATATGCACAGATCTAAAAGTGTTTGATAAACACAAGACAATAGCAATACTGATTTGCAAACGAAAATGAAAGTCTTTCATTAAATTCAAAATAAATTACAAGCTACATATATGTGCTAACTGTTACATTGAAAAACCTATTCTATTGGTTTCTTTCCTTTAGCTTTTGAAACAGGCTCATCGCCAGTAGGAGGATCCTCCAGGCAAAGAGGAGAATTAATGAAATTAATATCTCTGAGCATTCTGACGTTCATCACAGAAGGTGTATCCAAGAGATGCTCGGGACGAGATAATTCAATCTGAGAATGAAGACTATAGTCGCCAAGGTATTTTGAAATTAAGCTCCGAGGAATGGCACGAGCTGGGATCCACTCCATGTCTAGTTTATAAGGCGGTACAGGCAAGTCTAGTAGCCCAGGAGCATGATAATCCCATAAGAAATGGCCCTGCTCTAGCTTTAACACACCCAGGGCGTTCAACCATCCTTGTTTATAACCTTCGTTATTGGCACTTTCAAGACGAGCATCCAAGTGACAAAGGGCTTTATTGTAGCCTGCCATCCAAAACTCACGAGGTTGTTTGTGAAATTGGAAAGTTATTCTCTCTAGTTGCTCGTGAAGGTTCCTGGCAAAAACATCTTTATCATTCAAAGCAGACTTCATCGCAGTAAGTTGATCTTCCAAAGATAGGTTTTTCTTGGACATTTCAGATAAAGCCCGATCTTTGGCGTTCAATTGGTATGCTTGAGTTTCCAATGTTGACAGAGTACGAGATTCTTCAACATTACGGCTGAGAACTCTTGATCGACTCCGAGCAGGTGGAGAATTTTTCTCCTCGACAACATTTTGAACAGCTCTTCCTCGCCCACGAGACCCTCTTCCTCGTCCCCGAGCAGTAGTAGAAACGCCAGATTTTCTTAACGTATACAGTTCTTGCCTTAATTTGGCATTCTCAACCTCTAAGAACGAGAAACCTTCATCGGTAACCGGTACTAAAGCAGTGGAAGAGGAAGCTGCAGACTCATACTGTGCCAACTTTTTCTGCAAATTATTGTTCTCTTATTCCAGCAACTCAGCAATCTGCCTGCAGGCCTCAACTTCACCTTTTAGGGTTCTCTCCCTAACATCGTATCCAGCGCGGATCTTTTTATGGCCTGTTTCAGAAGAAAGCTGTTGATATCTATTTTCATACTCCTTGTGCAGCAAAGCAGTTGATTCATTGTGTTGATGTTGTAGATCTTCTAAGGAATAATGAAGCTCCTCAATCAAGTCATAGTAGGCCACGTTGTTGGCCACAGCTCGGTCAAGTAAATCCTTCAAGTACCGATAAGCCTCAATTGCTTGTTCTGAGGCATCATGGCCAAGGATGTCAGCAATTTCTGATACACTCAAATTTGTATGACCAGCTTTATAATATTCATGGCATTGCTGCATCAGCTTTGTATCATGTACATATATCAGTTCCATTCTAGCCACAAACTAATAATGAAAAGAAGACAGCAGTCAACAAAAACAAATCATCAACAACAGAGATGAACAAAGATGTATTTTATTAGATCACAAAAAGATTACATTGTTTGATTACAAATAATGAAAGATATAAATGATACCGAACAACTTCATACCTTTTCCTTGTCTCCCAAGACTTTCTCGGGAGGCTGGGACGAGGAGCTTGGTTGCTCAGTGGTAACAGCAGCTTGATTAGCAGGAGTTGAAATTTTCGCAGGAGGAGGAAGCATGGAAGAAATGTCCTCGTTAGCAGAAGGTAGAGAGGCAGGGACTTGATCACCTATGGCCATGGAAGATTCATCAGAGATAGGCTCATCTTCTTCTTCTTCTACAATTGGTGGGGGAGGACCAGGGAGGTGTAGCTGGAATAGCCCAGAGTCGTCTTTGATCTTCAATTCTGCAGGGCAGCTACCCAGCCATCTCAGAAGTATTTCAACTTCCCGTATTGTACTTGGGATGTCATCGCAGCAATCCCTTTGTCCCATCCTTTATCCCAGCCAGCGCTGAAGGATTTTTTAACTGCGAGCTTTCTTTTCAGTTTCTCTGAGGAGAGCTTCTCGGATAGAAGATCCTCGGCAGTCTTTAACTTCGCATCCAATTCTTCTTTTTGGCGATTGATATCTCGCAGGACGGTCAACTCTTCCTCTGCCTTTTTCAGATTATCTTCAAGCTCTCCAAAGTTCTTGAGCTTGTCGTCATATTTTTTATGCTCAATCTCTAAACTTTTCACCTTATTCTCCAAACTCTTGGAGATCTCAGCCAACTTCACCTTCTCAGCTTCAACTATAGACAACTTTTTCTCCTAGACAGCTTTGTCCTCACTATACTGCTGACGAGAATCTTTCAAGGATTGGGTCAAACCCAGCAGAGCATCCTCTACCCCCGACGAGGAGCTGGAAGCTTTAATTGCTTCATCTTTCTTCACGATGTTGTTAAAATAATTCACCAGCTAAACAAAGGAAAAAGTGACAGGTCAGTACAAAAATACAAGTATTCAAAGAAAGAAAGGAAATTCAGAGTGTGAGAAATTTACTGAAGCAAGGTGACGGGTAGCTAGGGATGTCAGCATATCCCTAGAAATCTTTTCATCAATTCCTTGGACCTCGGGTATGATCCAAGTTTTTACCGAGCTCATGGCAGAGCTCGGAGGAATGATGGTTGGAACACCAACACCACCAGCTGGTATGGTTTCAGTCAGATTGGCAGTTTCAGCCAAATTGACTGAGGACGATTTCCTCAATCTCCTCAAAGGAATTTCAGCAATTTCAACCAAGGAAGAGCTCTTGGTCGGAGAGATAGCAGTCATCTCCACAGGAGCAACCTTCTTGCTCGGAGCCACTGGGGGCTTCTCGGTAGCTTTTGAAGGCCCAACATCCATCTTCTTAGTCCCCTCTGGGACATCAATTTTGCTTTTCTTGGCTTCATCAGCAGAAGTAGTGTCATCAAATAGAGCAGGGGGAGCTCTTTTCTTGCCCATTCTTTGACTTAAAGGGATGTGAGAATCTGAAGAAGAATCCTCTGGAGTTGAGGCTGGCTCAACAGATCTAATCACAGGACGAGCAGTATAAGAAGTCGTGTAACTCCTATACTGCAGCAAATATGATGCAGACCTGATTTGCTCGTCTGCAACGTTCTTATGCAAACCCCAGATAAGTTTCAGATGCTTAATATTAACCTCTGATTCTTTTGGAGTTTTTCTTTTACTATCAATTGCAAATAAATACATAATGAAATATCAGTCATACATTTTGTCAAATATGATAAAAGTATAATTTCATAAGTAAAGAAAAATGAGAATAAACCTATCCCATTGCCATATGGGGGGCATTTAGGACCCTGGTATACTGCATCTCCAACCAAGGGGGCGTATTGCCAATTTTTAATCACCACCCCATGTTCAAAATAATCTCTATTTGCATCAGGGAGGTTAACTACAAGAGCCCTATTTAAAAACCTAGTTTTTAAGTAATAAACATTATCTAAAATAGCCCATCTATAGCAATACATAATCTCAGGAATCCCTATACGAGTTCCATGAGTTAGATTTAATTTATACACCCCATTAATTATTCTCCATGAATTGGGGGCTATTTTTGCAGGAACAACGTCAAAGTACTGACAGAACTCTAAGCATAAGGGGTTTGGCGGAAAAGAAAATCCACATTCAGCAATGAATAGACTGGGGAACCAATGTCCCTCAGCCAATCGAAAATAATCTAAAGGCTCAGAAAGAACCTCCAGAGTTACCCAGGAAGGAATGGAAAAATCGGAACGAAATTTCTCAACAGACTCCACAATATAAACCATAGTGAATAAAAGAAATACAGAAGAAAAGAAGAGAATCTTACAGGAAAAAGGAAGAGCTGACAACTAGCGAAGGGAAAGATGAACGCACAAGAGAGAGAGAGAACAAAAAGCTTGAATGCAGAAAATTGAAAAAGGTAGAAGACGGTATGGTTACCTAAGAAGTTTAAATACTTTACCTTGGGAATCTGCGAAGGAAATGATTACACAAAAGAAACTAATACGCCACCGGCGGCTAAAAGGACAAAAATGCACGAAGATCGAAGCACTCATAAAAATTCGAAAAAGGCGGATTCTGTGAATTTGAAAGAAATTCAAATATGAAGAAAAGGCTCCTAAAACCCAGGAAAGTCATTTAATATCGTCTTATACCGAGAAAGAATGTTCCATACTCCTCAAAGTTCGAAATATGAAACATTGGGGGCTTCTGTTGATACCAAAATTAATATGCTGATATGGACGAATAATATGAAGACACGTGTCAATCTACTTGGCACAATAGTAACGAGGAAGTTCATTTCCCCGACCAACTCATGTTCTCTCCGAGCAACGAGGATACACCGAGGAACTTCAGCACTCCGAGGTACTCTAGCGCTCCGAGGAGCTAAGGCGGTCTGAGCTGCATCTCGGCCGTAGCATAAATTGCCAGATAATCAACAGTTCAATTATTCATTGAATGTTTATCATCTTGACGCACACGCTGCATTAAATGTATTACCATTTCATATGTATATCATTTAATGTATCAACCCTTTCATGTACAGCCTAAGGGCTATAAATACCTTGTATCACCCTCATTCAAAGGGACGGGAATTTCTTTATAGATCTTGTAATCGAGAATTCCCAAAACACTCAGCAATAACATAACAGTGGACGTAGGCCATTCTTATAAGGCTGAACCACTTTAAAAATCTTTGTCTCATTTTATTTATCTGTGATTGAATAATTAGAGCGATCTAATTTTTTACATCAACAGTGATGATGAGCTTTACCAGATCCAAAGCTCTAGTGACTCAGATCTCTCCGAGAAAGGAGATTGCCAGTGTAATGCTTTAACTAAGAGATGCGATCATCTCCAATCCATAATTCACTTAAATGGATCAAGTCTTAATGTCCTTACAAGTCAGCAACAAACTATGATTGATATAATTAATCAAGTTACTGACCCTGACATTAAGATCAAGCTTATTAAGACTTGTTATGACCAGGAAAATATTCCTAGTTCTTCAAACTCCCTTTCTAATGAGTACAGCCTTAAGGAGGTGCTTAATCGCTTAGAAAAGGCTGGAGAATTTAACAAGCCTGCTACTCTTAATGATCTAAGGCATGAAGTCAATACCCTTAAAATTGAGTTAAGACAACTTAAGGATCAGCATAATAACATGCAAATTGAGATCGCTCATCTCAAGAATGCCTATAAGCATTCTAATCCAGAAACTTCAAGTGCTACTCCTAACACTGAAGATTCTGTGGATTATTTGGGTGTTATCAGCAGAGTACCAAGCCAGAAGTGGTATACTACTATTAACTTAGTTATCAACAAAGAATTTACTTTGAGTAACATCATTGCCCTTGTTGATAGCGGTGCTGATATGAATTGTATTCAAGAAGGAATTGTTCCTACTGAATACTTTGAGAAGACTACTCAATCCTTGTTTAATGCTAGTGGTGATAGCATGGGCATCCGATACAAATTAACTAAGGTTTCCATCTGTAACAATGGAATTTGTTTAGACAGTACCTTTTTGCTTATTGGCGATTTATCTCAACAGATAATTTTAGGTACCCCTTTTTTATCTATGCTTATGCCTATTGATAAAATTGATTCTAGTGGCATATATACCACTATTCAAAACCAAAAGATTGTTTTTGAATTTATCACCAGACCTGAGATTAAGAAAATTAACTCTTTGACAAATAATATTATTTTCAAAGAAAACGATTTAAATTTTCTTCAAAAAGAAATCTCTTTCCTAAACATCAAACAGAAGTTGATGTCTCCTGATATCATGCAAAAAATTAATGTTGTTAAAAATCAATTAATAACAGAAGTTTGCAGTGATATCCCTAATGCTTTTTGGGATAGAAAGAAACATATTGTTTCTCTTCCTTGGGATAGAAAGAAACATATTGTTTCTCTTCCCTATGAAACTGATTTCAATGCAAAATCCATCCCTACTAAGGCCAGACCCAATCAAATGAAGACTGAATTCCTTGACCTTTGTAAGAATGAGATTCAGAGTCTTTTAAATAAAAAGCTTATAACTAAAAGTTATTCTCCTTGGAGTTGTACTGCTTTTTATGTTAACAAGGCGGCTGAGAAGGAACGAGGTGTTCCTAGACTTGTAATTAATTACAAGCCTCTTAATAATGTTTTGCAATGGATACGATATCCAATTCCCAACAAAAAGGATTTACTTGATAGGCTTAACTCTGCCACTATCTTTTCCAAATTTCATTTAAAATCTGGATATTGGCAGATCCAAATTGCTCCACAAGATCGGTATAAAACTGCCTTTGTGGTTCCATTTGTCCATTACCAATGGAATGTTTTGCCTTTTGGGCTTAAGAATGCCCCTTCTGAATTCCAAAATATCATGAACGATATTTTTAATCCTTATTCTGATTTTTCCTTTGTCTATATTGAGGACATCCTCATCTTTTCACAATCGATTGATCAGCATTTCAAACATCTAAAAATTTTCAAAGATGTGATTAAAACTAATGGTCTAGTTTTTCTAAAATTGGCAAATCTTTCGTCTTCTAAGATTATTGAAAATGATGCCTCAGAGATAGGCCATGGTGGAATTTTGAAACAATTAAATCCTTCCACTAAAAAGAACTTCTTACTACTAGATTGTAGTACTATCACACAGGTCTTGCAAAATGATTTTGAAAATACTATTTCAAAACATTCCCCAGATGGGTGGCCCCTTCCTAATGTTCTTACCAAGGAAGTTTTTGCAGAACCAATGAGTGGCCCCTCTAGAGGGCGTGGCAGAGGCCGTGGGCAATCCCACCAAAGGCCTGGAAAAGAAAAGATGGTGATCAATGATGATCAATATCCTCCGATACAGGATTACATGGAATTTCTTCGCCAGAGCGCGCAGAACAGAGGGAAGAATACCCCTCCTCTTAACCCCTTTAGCAAAAAGAAATCTGCCAAAGAGGTCTTGGAAACAATTAAGTACGATTTCATTCCTAATAAAAGGACTTCGAAATTGATACTTATCCTCAATGATGAGGACAAGAAGCAGATGTCTTCCCCATGGGAAATTAAGTCCCTTTACCTTGATACACATAATTATGATGTGCAAGAAGGAAAATACCGGACGGTATATGAGGCGATTCTCACTGAGACTGAATCTATTGTGTTTAATCATACTAATAAACACCAGAATAATTTCAAGTCTCCTATTGCTTATAGCAAGGCTGTTTTAAAACAGTTTATTGGTCCCCGAGAATGGGGAATTCATCCTTTGAAAACGCAAAAATTAAGTTCGCACATTGGTTCCTATAATTATTGGGACTATGTCCAGGCTTGGACTAAAGCTTTTTATTATCAGAATAATGAGCACAAACACACCTGGTTTTTTGTTCTGTGCCCAAATTCTTTGAAAGAAACTTACCCTGGATGGGTTATCAATTGGTGGGGACAAATTTGGCCCAGGAATTGATTTTTTCCCTGATGAAATTTCCAAAGAAAAAAATCTTTTTACCTTGGACTCAATTTCATCCAAAATTACGTGGGAAAACTAAAATCCCAGTAGGACTTAATACCCTACTATTTTTTACCGAGATCGGTATTCCTTGGATCTCTCGATGGGATCTTCAATGTAGAGTTAACAATCTCAATGTTCCTCTACTTGAAAGAATATTTTTCTACAAATGGTGGAGTGGTGTTGACATTAATAATACCATTTTAAAAATAAAAGAAAGCTTAAAGCACCACATGGCTTCGGTTGATGATTCACCGCCTCCAGCTGCAAAGATGTCACCAGCTGTTAATCCAATCAAGGATTTAAAGTATTCTATTAAGAAGAAATTCCCTAAAGCCACTGAACAGGAGCTACTGCAGAAGGTTTTTGAATACACCCAAAGCCAAATCAGATCGGCTTTTGATTTTCCTGGAATGAAGACCAATCCTCTCAACGATGATTCTAATCCCATTCCACTACCATCAGATGATGATACATCCATGACCTCTGTCAAGAATGATAATCCTTTCTTTTGCCTTGCTGGAGAGTCCCAAAACCCAGAAGATGATGAGTTTATTGGTGACATGTACGACACCAACTTACCGACTGAACCAACAATGGAGGCATTCTTCAACTCACTGAGTTCTGCCTTTCCAACACGAAGATTGGATGGTACCTTTCCTAATCCGGACCCAGGGGATGGCCTAGATGATTTGAGATGAATGACCCACCTGGCCCCAGCAGCAGACGCATATCGACAAAAGACTTTGTCGACCGAATATTACGGGTCCCACTGGCCCTACTCACTTGCATGCCAACACTACCAGACAAGAGACTTTGCCTGGCACCAATAATTTTGGGTCCCATTTTGGCCCCACTAGGGACTATTCCCTCTTGTATAAATTGAGGACTCCGCTTCCTCATTTAGAACCAGGGAATACAGGATGCTGTTTATACCCTTATGCTCGCTATTATTCATCACTTTGTTGGCAGTGGAGATTACCAAAAAGAACGTAACAGTTTTGTGGGACCTTGAAAGTTGAAGATGATAATTTTGTGTCATGGGGGGGGGGGGGGGGGCAGATTTTGGTGGAAGAAAATTTTATGTATAAGAAAAACTTATGCTACATGTATTATTAAACTTATGAATTTATCATTTTAGTACAATATATTGGTGAAGTTTTATTTGGGTGAATTAGTATGTTCAAACAATTGATGTCTTAATTTATCTTTTATTTCAGAGTTGTGATTACCTTGATGCTTAATTCGACAAGAATACAAAGGAAAGGAGATGAGAATGACACACTTCAGGAACTTAAGGGGTAAAAAATAACATCACTTATTTATTGTAATATATTCTTTATTTTCTCCCTTAATATTTTAATTGAGTTATACTTTTCAGGTAAGATGATGCTTCACTTCATTTTTGTTCAAACATTAGAGAAACTGAAGAGGGTACAAATTTCAATGGCTCGCAATTGAAGAAGAAAATGCACATTAAAGGTTACTACTTTTGCTAGAACCTTCTTTTATAATTTAATTTGATGCTTTACACATTCTCTATATCTTACATGGAGTGAAAAATTATATATTTAATTCATCGATTAAATTAGTGTTTAATAAAAACGGATAAGGATATTATCCGAATCCGGGAAATTCGAAAGGATATGGATAAGGATAGATGAAATTATTATCCGGGCGGATACGGATACGGATACGGATAGTGTTGAGACTTGGCGAATACGGATGTGGATACTATGGTATCCGCTTCGTATCCGTCCGTTTTACACCCCTACTCACACATTGCTCCGCGGTGGGGCCATTGAAGCATATTATGTATAATTTTGTGCAGCCCACATTAATTTGAGATTTACATTTAAAAGATACACAACCGTAGGAAATGTTCGGAGATTTTGATTTCGACTTTGTTCTAAAGGCATCTCTTGAAAAGCCCCTACAAGTCTACAACAGGCCATTACAAAGGCCAGGCCACGCTAAGTTTGACTCAGAAGCATTTATTCTTATTTCTCACTTATCGAAAGATTCCTATTCCAGAAGGATTGTTTTCATCACCAGAGGGGCACACTACGACACTCGCTGCCAATGTAATTCTAGCTTCACTTGTGATATATAAAACGGTTTAACCAAGGACACCACGAGTGGATACTCGATTTTGTATTATTGTATGCATTAAATTTTGCAATGTTTATATAAAGTTTTTGTAATTTGTTTAGAAAAATTTGTAAATTTTGTAATATATGTATAAGAATTTTTGTTAGGTGGGGAATAAAATGCATCTGGTCTTAGAAAGAAAGAAGAAGAAAAAACGAGAGAGAGAGAGAGAATGTAACAGGAATTAAAAGAAACTATGTATTAGATATCAGATAAATAAATATTCAATTAAGTATCATAATATTGGTTTTTGTTGACCAAGCCAAAGATAAAATTTAATATACCTTTGAGAAATATGTAAAGTTGGTAGGTCACCCATGGGTGGGTGATGCAATCAGTTAGCATGGTCAAAGGCACCTTATCTGGCACATAACCCTCTTCCCAACAGATTTCATAAATTCAAGGGTCATCTCTATTTAAACACACTTGGCTTCTTGTGCAACGTATACCTCTCTTTCTATAACAGCTTCTTATCAATTAAGGTTCACTCTCTACTCTATTTTAACTTCACTTATGCTTCCACATACAAATATATGTTCTTAGACGCCACATCCCCTTTGAAACTTGTCTAGTTCATCACAACACATGGAGTCCCGAAACCCACACCTTGAGACCATAGAAAATCCACTGGAAAAAGTGAAAAAGAATTTGGTTTTTCGCTCAAAATGGGCCGAGCTCAATGGTGCAATGGGGGATTTGGGCACATTCATTCCTATCATTTTGGCCTTGGCACTAGCCAAGGACCTCAACTTAGGTACCACACTAATATTTACCGGTGTCTACAACATTGTAACCGGGGTCCTTTATGGTGTCCCAATGCCTGTCCAGCCCATGAAGTCCATAGCCGCGGTGACCATATCCAACCCGGAGTTTGGGCTGCCTGAGGCCATGGCAGCTGGGATTTGCACCGGGGGGATTTTATTGTTATTGGGCCTAACGGGCCTAATGCAGCTCGCATATAAGCTCATCCCACTACCCGTAGTTAGGGGAATTCAACTAGCCCAAGGCCTATCATTTGCCATGACCGCAGTCAAATACATTCGACACGAACAAAAATTTTCAAAGTCGAAATCTATTGGGGATAGGCATTGGTTAGGGTTGGACGGATTAGTTTTAGCACTTGTTTGTGCGTGTTTTATCTTAGTTGTTAATGGTGCGGGTGATGAGAATGAGGGAGGAGATGTAAATGGCAATTTCGGCAGTGATGAAGAAAGTGTGATACAAAGGAGGAGATTAAGGTTGAGGAGAATCATAACCTCTCTTCCTTCAGCTTTTATTATCTTTTTATTGGGTGTTGTTTTGGCCTTTTTAAGAGGGCCTGAAGTGGTGAAGGGGTTTAAATTTGGGCCATCTTCTATAGAAATTATGAGAATATCTAAGCATGCATGGAAAGAAGGGTTTATTAAGGGAGCAATCCCTCAATTGCCCTTATCAATCCTAAATTCTGTCATCGCGGTTTGTAAATTGTCAGCGGATCTTTTTCCGGGCCGTGGGGCCTCGGCTACTTCGGTTTCTGTGACGGTTGGACTTATGAACCTGGTGGGCTGCTGGTTTGGGGCCTGGCCATGCTGTCATGGGGCAGGTGGGTTGGCAGGGCAGTACAAGTTTGGTGGGAGGAGTGGTGGGTGTGTGGCCCTGCTTGGTGTGGCAAAGTTGGGCTTGGGCCTGATTCTAGGGAGCTCTTTGTTGAAAATTTTGGACCAGTTTCCTGTTGGGTTATTGGGGGTTCTGCTTTTGTTTGCTGGGGTTGAGCTAGCAATGTGTTCAAGGGATATGGCCTCTAAAGAGGAATCATTTGTGATGATTCTTTGTACTTCAGTCTCCCTTGTGGGCTCGAGCGCGGCGATTGGGTTCTTGTCTGGGATTATTGTGCATTTGATACTCGTGCTGAGGAAATTGGGTGATGGCCAATCATGTGCCACTGTATGGTTACATAGAAATCCATAGAACATATATTGCCACCTATCTTTTGTATGGTAAATAAAAAGCTTGATGGGCTTTTATTTTGTGTCATTTTGTTGTTTGCACCAATCACCCAGTAGACTGGTTCTTAGGAGGAGTTGGCTAGTTTAGTTGCCCAACGGTTTGTAAGATTGTTTATGTATTTCCTTTTTACGTTGTTATCTGGTTTTGGCAGTTTTATATGGTTTAAAGCCAGTCTATCTATTTGCTCTTCTAACCACCAGGTTTTTATATTAATAAAATTACAGCTTGGGAGCGGTGGAGAGTTTCGGCGTAGGGTGCCAACCTAGTTGGGATGTTATGCCTAGATCCTTTCCCTATGTCAATTTATTCTCATTTTTTCAAAAGAAAAAACCTTAGATCTTATGTTCTAATTTTATAGTCTTATTTTCCTTTTTAAGATGTCCCAAAATTAGTCGCCTTTCTCTCAATTACTTTTTTGAAGAGATAGCTTTTGAAATTTTAAGTAAATCTTAGAAGTTTAGAGGTTTAGTTTTGAAAACCCAAACTGAGAACAAAAACACATTGGCTAAATACAACACTTTTTTTCTCTCATAGTACAGTCCTTGTGAAAAAAGCAAAGCCCAAAACCATAATCATACCATACCCAAACAAAGGTTATAAGAATTCTGTCGTAATTTTTTTCATGCTAATATCTAGTGTGCAAGGCAAAATGCTTGGTCACGTCACGTGATATTTCTGTAAAACTCATCTTTACGTTAAAAATTACACCTTTAGCTAGTGTTTCGCCTGGTGCAGAATAGGAAAATGGAGAAACGTGTGGCACTTGACGACAACGCAAATTAAGGTACTACACTTCACAAATAATGCACAACAAACACATGAAAATACACACACACACTAAGAAAGAAGGAAATAAAAAAGGAAAATCATATATTGATCTACAAGAGAGAAATTATATTATGATCTTGAGAAATATAAATATCCATCCATGCTCCTATACAATCAAATGCTACACACCCAATCCTCATAATCCTTTTTCATTGTCTAAAAGTCTAGAAAAAAACGCTTCATACGCAGCTCATTTCATCTTCAATCAACAGTACATACATCTCCTAAATGTTAGGGGGACAAATTACAAAATTACGATGACAAAATAAATAAATAAATAAATAAATGTATTCTTGGAACTATCCAAAAGGGTTTCCTCCTGGTTATGAAAAAGAATTTGGAGCAGCGGGTGTCACGTTTGTGCCACTGTTCTGCTGGATTGGGTTTAAGGAGGCAAAAGCATCTATACCACCGCCATAGCTACTAGTTCCGTGTGGTCTGCAATGACAAGCAGTAAAACATTGAATTATTGACCCAAAAATTAAGAAAAAGAAAGTTGAGTTCAATTGTTCACAAAATATATCATCGTGGTGGGTGTGTTTGTTGTGTGTGGGGGGGGGACCCCAAATTGGTATATAATACATCAAATTTTATACATGCATATGTTTTTTAGGAAGAGGAGAGCACGTTGGAAGGGTTCTACTTTCGATAAACATGTTTCTGAATAAAAACTTCCATATCAGCACTTGGATTGCTTAATATAAGATGTTCACAAATAAAAGAATGAATAGAACTAAAATTGGTGGCACCCATGCTTGACTTCTTTTGTATTCAAAATAGAATTTACAACATGCAAATTTACCCATGTTTTAGATGGTTCTGTTATTTAGTATTTTTTCAGGATGTAGGCGGTTGAAACGATCAATCATGTTTGTATTAAGCAAAAGAGACTGTCTAATACATGAACATATAACTATTTTATTTCCTGGGGCAACCAAATGCCCCATTGGTGTTTCATGTCATGTTGAAGGAAACATCTTCAAACAAAAACTGCGAAAAGAACCCAGAAGCAAGTATTTACCTAGGAGGCGGCGAATTATTAGGTAGTTGTTGGCCCATGTATGATTCTGAAAAAAGTGAATATGTTATGAACAAGAAAGTGGGACCAATTGTCAAACCAATGAGAGGTCAAAGTTAACCAATAGGGATAAAAATGTTATTTTACCTGGTGACATGCGCATTGCATAAGAAGGTGACTGAGGAACAAGTACAGATGGATAAGGTGAGGGCTGAGGCTGTAGACCTGTATGAGCTGACACTTGCGGAAGTGCTCCATGCAAAGATGCCATTGAAGGAAACTACATCACAGCAATCAGGAAACCCAATGGTCAAGACTCAAGAGTCAAAATATCTAGTTAAAAAGAATTTGTAAAATAAAAATCCTCACACACTCCTGTAACAAGAATTTCAGACAGTAACTAATCGATAAGATATTTCTAGCAAAGGAGAAAGTAGTTCATGTAAATTTTGATATCATGTCATGTTTGAAGTGAGAAGGTTTGTTCCCGAGAGGCCCATTTGATTTCGTAGATGAAAAATAAAAGTTCTCAGATGGTATCAAGAATTATAGAAAAATTAAACACCTTCCCTAGTGTCAAATTTGATACTTCCTCCTCCTAATATTAAGAGACATTGTTTAAAAGTCGGAACATTTTAATAGAAATTAAAACTTTCAAATTTAACCTTCATTTTAAAAGGTGCACATGACTTGAGTGAACAAGTTTTCTTTACTATTTTGCAGCCTAAATTTTGAAACACGTCTCTTTATTTGAGACATCCAAAAAAGAAAAATGTGAAGTTGATTTGAGATGAAGGGAGTACTTATCCATGGTGCATATCCAAGTCCGTGAATAGTAATTCCAAAATATGGTCTAAGTTATTTAAGATAATATTTACTTAGTCATACCAGTATTCACCCCTGATAAACTATGGTAAGATACTGTCTTATTTCACCAGTCTCGAGAATCCAAATCTTACCCAATCCCCAAAGAATTTGATTCCATGAAAAAATGAAAATACTAAGACAACATCCCCGTGTCCGTACATCTTTTTTTTCGCTTACCATAAAATGAACTGTTTTTAATCTAAGTGAAGTATTAATAAAGTTCACAGCACTGAATACACATCATGATAGTATGAATCTTTCCCATGACCTACCGTATACTCCTTTGTCCCCAATTAATAGTCCCTATTTAAAATTGACAATTTTTAAGGATACACATTAATGGCCAAGATCAAGTTTTGTTTATTGCGTATAATTTGGTTCGTTGATTATGTCCAAAAAAAGAAAGTGGACTTTTCATTTCAGACTCCCCAAAAAGGAAATTAGGACTATTAATATGGGACTTAGAGAGTATTATCATCCACCCTAATTTAATTTAATTTAATTTAATTTAATTTGTTCAACGTGACTTTATAGGAGCGGCAATTTGAATAAAAAGATCCACACTCCTACATGAATAAAAGTATGCACAATGTAGTTGATGTGGAACTACAGCAACACTATTAATATGAACAAACAGTGACCGAGGGTACTATTCATATGAACAGTAAAGTTGAGTAATAATGTGTCTTGAATTCTACCTTGGATTGAATAAACATAAATCATAGTGCAAGATGTGGTAAACCTTAATATGCACTATGTGAAGTGATAAACCACAAAGACCATTTCTATAATTTTTTAAGATTTCTTTAGATGGGTGGTTTAGGTGTTAATTCATATCCTCCATTGCTTTCTCTAGTGGGTTTAGTGTGTATTATTTTAATGTTTTGTTCCCTTTTTTACTTGCCTATATATAGGCAAGAGGTGCAAGCTTGTAATCATATCATTCTTACTCTCAATATAATTAGGAGTTTATTAATTCTTTTGAGGTCTTGTGAGGCTTCTGCCTTGTGGATTCAAGGGTTTAGGGTTTGATCCCTTTATTTAATCGCTTTCCGCTACGTCAAGTGGTATAATAGCCTTGATTTCGCCTGACTCAATGGAGAATAACAAAACCGGAAGCAACCACTCCGATGATGCTAATCGAGGAGTGCAACCCCTTTGGGCAGCCGTGCCAGACTGTCCAACGTGTGGATCGGATGGTGTAAGAGATACAACGAACACTCTCTACACTTGCTCTCGGCGAAAACACGCATCAAAATCCAGGTAGGGGTCAGGCCCATGAGGTTGCTTATGGTCGTCAAATCATGGGTAGAGGTGGCGCAGATTCAGACTCAGACGAGCTTGAAGAAGATATCTTGAACGGTCGCGGTAGGAAGGATTACCGCTACTATAGGAATGCTGATGTTCCTAGATTTAAGATTTTTCAATGGACATCTTCATATTGAAGATTTTTTTTATTGGATCAGTACGGTGAAAAGTTTCTTTATTATCATGAATATCTCTGAAGATAGGCAAGTGAAATTAGTGGCCTACAAACTAAAAGGAGGTGCATCAGCTTGATGGGAGAAAATGCAGTACAACAAACGGCGCCAAGAGAAACAACCTGTTAACATGGGTGAAGATGAAAAGATTTGTGAAGGAAAGATTCTTACCTCTAGACTATGAACATATGTTGTATTAACAATATCTGAACTGCCGATAGAGAACGCGGCCAGTTATCGATTATACGGAGGAGTTTTACAGACTGAATGCACGGAATAATTTGACTGAGACAAAGAGCCAACAAATTGCTAGATTCATAGAAGGACTTGGATAGAAAATTCGAGATCCGATTAGCCTCCGTATTATGTGGAATTTATCAGAAACAACGAATATTGCAACCAAGTTGGAAGCTCAGTTGACGAGATCGACAAGACAGACGCCCACCAGCACTAAAGCATTATATGAACGACCAACAGTAGGCAAAGGGAAGCTTATACCAACAACCCAGTTTCAATCTCGAGCCAGTGATCATGATCCAGGGGTGGGTACCAGCCGTACCCAGGGTGGTCAACAAAATCCTCAGACGCAGCATAACCAACCTAACCTTGTCCGGTACGCTTATCCTGAAACGATTAAATTCTATCGTTGTCAACAAACAGGGAACAAGTCTAACGATTAACATATAAGGCCGTGAATAAACATGGTTGAGAACGCGAAAGGGGAAGAATATGAACTAGTAGAGGACGAGTGTAACAAGGCAAATATCGCAGAGCCTGATGACGGGGAACGTGTGGCCTGTGGGGTGCAGAGATTATTACTGGCCCCAAGGAAGGAAGTTGATTATCAACGACACAACATATTCCAAACTCGTTTCCCGATCAACAGGACAGTGTGGAACGTAAGAGTGGACAGTGGAAGCAATGAAAATATTGTGTCCAAAACATTAGTTAAGGCCCTACAATTACAGATTGAGAAGCACCCATCACCGTATATAATCGGTTGTATCAAGAAAAGATCAGAAGTGCATGTAACAGAGGTATGCCGAGTTCCTTTCTCAATTGGAAAGAACTATAAAGATGAGATCATCTGTGATGTCGTAGACATGGATGCTTGTTATGTATTACTTGGGAGGCCGTGGAAATATGACGTAGACGCCACCCATAGGGGCAAAGATAACACATACCAATTTCTATGGCATGAGAAGAAGGTTGTCCTTATTCCAACCAATGAAAGAGAAAATGTACCCAATGGTTTTAAAGTGGAGGGGTAGACTTTCATAACATTGGTGGAGAAAGAGTTTCGAGAGTTGATAAAGGAAGAGAAATAGGGAATATCACTGATTGTGAAGGGATAGATTGGAGAAGCTACACCAATCCCTAAGATCCGGTAACCAATTACGACAGAATTTCAAGATCTGATTCCCGTAGAGTTACCTAACCACTTGCCACTAATGCGTGATATATAACACCATATTGATTTGGTGCCCGGGGCCAGTCTACCGAACTTACCCCATTACAGGATGAGTCCTAAGGATCAAGAGATTTTGCAGCAGCAGGTTAAAGAGCTGTTACAAAAAGGACTACTCAAGCAAAGTATGAGTCCGTGCGCTGCTTTGTTGGTGCTAAAGGACGGAAGATGGAGGATGTGCACGGATAGTCGCTCCATCAACAAGATCATAATGAATTTCACAGATTTTTTATCCCAAGGCTCGATGACATGCTGGATATGCTGGAAGGATCTAAGGTCTTCACCAAAATAGACCTACGTGTGGCTCTCACCAAATTCAGATCCGACCTAGAGATGAACGGAAGGCAACCTTCAAGGCCTAAGAAAGATTGTACGAGTGGATGGTTATGTCATTCGGGTTGTTAAATGCTTCCAGTACAGTATCAGGTGCTCCAACCATTCATCGGTAAATTCGTTGTTTATTTCGACAACATTTTGGTATATAGTCGTAAAGAGGCGGATCATATAGGGCACTTGAGAGAGATTTTGCTAACTTTACGTTCCCACAAGCTGTATATAAACTTGAAAAAGTGTAGCTTTATGACAAGCCAATTATTGTTTTTGGGCTTTGTTGTGGGGTCGGATGGCATTCAGGTTGACAAAGAAAAGGTGCGAGCATTGGCCCACGCCTAAGATAGTGACCGATGTACGCAGTTTTCATGGACTTGCGACGTTCTATCGAAGGTTTATCCGAAATTTCAGCACCATAGCTGCACCAGTGACTTCCTCTATGAAGAAACGACAGTTCCAGTGGAAAGCGGAGCAAGAGGATAACTTTGCAATAATGTAGAAAAAGCTTTGCTCTGCACCAGTATTGGCCTTACCAAACTTTGATAAACTATTTGAGGTTGAATGTGATGTCTCAGTTTCAGGGTTTGGGGCTGTTCTGTCTCAAGAAGGAAGGCCAATAGAGTATTTCAATGAGAAGATAAACAAGGCGAGGAAGCAATGGACCACTTATGAGCTGGAATTATTTGCTCTGTTTCGTGCCTTATGGCATTGGGAACATTATCTTATCCAACACAAGTTTATACTCTACAGTGATTACCAGTCCTAGAAGTTTGTGAATAGTAAAAAAACTATGAACATGATGCATGCTCGTTGGATCAGTTTCCTACACAAATTAGGGCAGTGAACAAGGTGTCTGAAGCCCTAAGCAGGAGTGCATCTTTACTTATTATTCTTAGTGCCGAGGTCGTGGGATTTGATTACTTCAAGGAGCAGTACATGGATGATGAAGACTTCCAAGACATTTGGGAGAAGTGTCGATCGAAGCTGAATACTGGAGATTTTCACATCCACGATGGTTTCCTCTTTCGGGCTAACTGTCTGTACATTCTGAGGACATCTCTTCGGGAGCAGAGAGTTGCATAGCGGGGGATTAGAAGGTCACCTAAGTAAGGAGAAGACCATTACCTTGGTAGAAAAATGTTATTTCTGGCGACAGTTGAAGCAAGATATGGGCAGATACGTAATGAAATGGGCAGATACAGAATACAAGACTTTATACGCCACTGCCGGTGCGAGAGCATATTTGGGAAGATCTGTCAATAGACTTTGTGTTGGGACTGCCACGAACCCAACGCAGGATGGATTCTATATTTGTGGTGGTTAACATGTTTTCAAAATGGCACACTTCATTCCTTGTAAGAAGATCGACGACGCTTTTAATCTTGCCAATATATTCTTCAGGGAAATAGTTCGTTTTCATGGGGTGCCCAAATCCATTGTGTCTGACCGTGGCGTGAAATTCATTATTCACTTTTAGAAGACTTTGTGAGGGAAGTTTGATAGTACTTTGAAGTATAGCAATACAGCACACCCCCAGGCCGACGGCCAAACAGAAGTTACGAATCGTACTTTGGGTAACTTGATTCGTTTCACATGTAGAGATAGACCTAAACAATGGGATGCTTTGGGAATATTTGATAAGAAATATTGTGAAAAAGATCGCCCATGTAATGCTCTAGTTCCTTCGGGGAGTCTCATATATGGAAGAATGGTGGAGATTAAAGAATAAGTTCGAGTATAACTTGAACACATACATCAGGGAACCTAATGTAGGCTTGTGATATGATAAGTGGGATGATTTGAAGTTGGGTGTTCTTTACGTGTTGCTGAGCAGCATAAAAATCTGTTAGTTCACAATGTTCGGTCTAGAGAGAAGGGCTGGGGATCATAACCTTAATGATATTTGCTCTGGTCCAGTACCAGTATCCAAAACTCTGATCTTCATTTAACAGAGGGTCCTGATCATCCAGTTTAAAAATTAACAGAGGTATGTGAATTCACTTTAGCTTCTGCTTGGAGTTCAATTACGTAAAGGGATGTCAGTATGGGGATTCATCCTCTTGTTTGGCATCATAAAATTCCTGCGAAAATGTTGTTAGTGTGGTGAATTTTTAATGATGATGTCTCCTTATATGATTCTCTTTGCAGAATTGGTATAAAAATGCTTTCCACATTTCATTGCTGCGATGTGGGTGCAATTGAGACTACGGATCACGTTTTTCTTCAAATTATTCTGCATCACAAAGCTGGGGATATTTGAATATTGTTGTGGGATCAGACTGTCCAACAGTTTGAAGTTGTAAATTAAAGGTTGGTTGATCAATTGCACAGCTGAAGGATTAGAAAGATTTCTATGTGACTTGATTCCTATATGTAATTGTTGGGAAATTTGGAAACAGAGAAACAAAGGTAGCTTTGATGAGATTCAGATGGAAACCGCTAGAATAAATTGTGGTAAAACATTTAATTACTGTTATCAGCCCATGTGTTGAGATTAACAAGTTGTATTTTCAACTGATAAGGTGGATTAAACCGCCGCCTCAAGTTATGAAACTCAATTTGGATGGCTGCTCCAAGGGTAATCCAGGTCTAGCAAGAGGTGGTGGAATGGTTCGAAATCATCAAGGTAAAAAAGATATTTCTTTCTTCCAATTTTATGGTCCCTGTTATAATATGACATTGAATTTAAAGCCCTCCTTTATGGCATTGTCCTTTGCATTTGACATTGAATTTAAAATGTCGTCGAGATTATTTCCCAAGTTATAGTTTGTATGATTCAAAGTGTACCTGAACATTCATGGAGGCTCATGAGGAGATTAATTTAGCCAGACGTAGAGTAAGAATGGTTGATGTGCGGATCATTCGTTGTTGTAGAGTTATGAAGCACGAACACGGGTCCGGGTCTCGTATCCGACGACGTCGTTTTGGACGAGTCCATTTTAAAGTCCGCTATTTGAATCCGCATCTCATTAGTTCTGTGTGTGTGTGTGTGTGTGTGTGTGTGTGTGTGTGTGTGTGTATAGTTAATTTATTTTGCACCTTACGTAGTCAAACTAATTTATCAAAATTAACATGGTTAAATATTTCATAATAACAGTCAAACCATAAATCAAAAGTATGAATTCAAATCGAGCCAGACACTAACTTCATTCATTTTTAACTTTTCTTCTTATTATGCATGAACTCCGAAAAGATTTGTTTTTTACATGATGACACAAATATTTATTAAAGGTAATTAGTTTTTGGCGCCCAGCCGTATCCGTGAAGTGCCCGCGAAGTGTCCGCCGCCTTTAAAATGTCAAATAAGTCCGACACTCCATGTGGAGTGTCGGACATGAGTCCGCGAAGTGTCGTACTCGTGTCGGAGTGTCCGACACGGGTACGTCACATTCGGAGAAGTGTCCGTAGAGTAGAATATAGTTTAGCTAATTAAGGCTATAAACTTAAAAGATGATGGACTCGTGTGGGATTTCATTCAGCTTCCTAGATATCCTAGGGGTGCTTTGAATAAGGATAGGACTGGCTCACCTTATATTCGGGCTAGAAGGTCTCGTAGTTAAGTCATTCTTCTTGTATAGACTAGTTCTTTTGTTTCAACGGTTTGGTTTCATGCCTCCCTCTCGGTTTTTTGTTAGCCTAAGGGGAGGGGCTATTCCTCCCCATTTTTTGAATTAATAAAATTTCCAGTAGAATAATGAGATAAATTGATTAGGAATAATTCATCAGTAGTTAGGGGTGAAGGTATTTAGTTCATTTAGGTTACTTTGGCTCCGAACGCCTTAGGCAATATAAATTGTAATCCCTCATATCGTAACCAACCAATGACAATATGAATGAGAATGAGCGGAGGAATACTAAGTTTCTAAATAGTAGTAGTTGTTGTGCATGCTTCCATAATTCACATCAGACCTGTATATTATGACCACCATTCAAACAGCCTCAATACCATTTCGAATAAACTAAGCTCTGGAACAGAACTCAACTGGAAAGAAAAAAAAAAGACCAACTGATGAAGCCAACACATTTAATCAAAATGCAACTCTCTCAAATGAATGCAGAACTCATTTGAACCAGTGTGTAACCCATCTGAACGGAAGTCAATATTAGGCTCCATGACACAACACCTACTCTAGATACATACTGTATTACGTTAACTGAAAGCATACATACAAGTAGAATCAACATTTTGGATGATATACACAAACTGAACAGAGCGCGTAATTTATTTTTTATTTTTGTAAAAAGTTGTCTAAATATGCATTACCATTGGGGCTCGAACTTGTGTGTTGTCATCAGTAAGATCAAATGGGTTTGTTGATTTTTCTGAATCGGGAAAATCAGGCAATTGCTGTCAAGAAAGATCCATACTCACAATTATTTATAAAAAGAAAAAAAAAAGCATCGAAGAGATTTTATTGAAATTTTAAAGTCTTGGTGGATGAGATACCATTGCTGCAGGATGGTACTGCATGTTGAATCCCATTCCATGAGATGGAGGAAATTGCCAACTTGGAACTGGAGCAGGGTACGGTGAATAACTCATAGTGAAAAGATCCTGCAGCATAAGATTAACAGCATTTGTAAATACTGTTTGAAAATAAACAGGGTAAAGTGTAACATACCCCTAACAAAGCAACTTTTGCAAGACCCCCCTCCCACTCCCGAACTATTTAATGCAATAAAAAAAAATCTTGGACTTGCATTTTTTGCAAAGATCCCCCATTTATCGCTAAATAACCGTTGCTTAAAAGTCTCAAAAGGGAATCTTGCAACAAAATTAATAGTTCAGGAGGGTTTCTCGCAAAACCTTCATGCAGCTTCTCCAAATAAATATATTACAGAAACAATACGAGTCAAATCGCCAATACCGCTGGAAGTTCTTTTCTTCCATCCGTGTTTGAGCCATCCCCTGAACTGGTATCTTGGGCTGTTTTGGAGGCAGTTTGAGATGATTGCTCAGCTGGGGCATTAGGAGGTGGTGCTTGAGCATTTGGTGCAGATGATGAAGTCCATGGCTGCAGTGTATGAACAACATGAAATAGAATTAGCTACATCTACCTTTGAAGAAGAAATATGAAGACTTAACAAGGTTTAGGTTTAAATGTCATTCTAATTGTGACATATCTATATAATATGCAAGTTAAAATTCTACATTCTTTAAAATATAAAATTATTATGGGTTAGGATTGTTCCATATATTGAGTCAATCGCTGTGATTAACTCTTGTATTCTGATTTTCCCCTAAAAAAAATACACATGACACCACATTATACCCCCCCCCCCCCGGCACACAGAGAGAGACTGTGAAACTGCGAAGATAACTGCAATTATTTTATAACATTTTATTTAGAAGTGTATTCAATTATTTAAAAGTATATATTTTTGCCCCAGAACTTTCTATAAATTATAAGATGAATCTCAATTGACCAGGGTGTGTGCATCCTCTCCATATATAGGGGTAAGGCCAGCCGACACACCTGCAGTTAAGCGGGAGCCTTGTGCACTGTGCACAACCTTTTACTCAATTGACCAGGGAGTTTGTTGTAGGCCTGATCCCTAAAACATATACAATTTATCCTCTCATTTTTTAAGAAATTATAAAATAACGTTGTGGCGTACCATATACACAGTGTAACATAGGCCCGACTTACAAAACATGCTGTAGATGTGATGCACGAGATGTGCGTAAGCACAGCCCATGTCAATGCAGGAGGCAGTTTATAGCCTGTAACAGAGGAGAAGACAACTATTGTTTCTAACCTGATCAAATAAATCTTCAACTGATGAATTACTCTGTTGAACACTTGAGCAAACTGTCCCACCAGGGGATGCAGAAGGCTGATGTTGCTGCGTTGTCTGCAACTGTGACCCATCAGTAACATTGGACATCCAATCGCCACCACTACTAGGCATTTCTGCCTCATTTCCTTTCGGTGAAGTTGCTGGATCAATCCCCAGTACTGTGGACTGCTTGTGTGTTGGTGGTTGATGGAGTTACAGTATCACCAACACCGTACGATGATGATGAAGATGCAGGTGTAGCTGATGGAGCATCAATGCTGCTGGGTGCTTCAGACATTACATCGGAAGGTACAACAGCAGGAACTGACAGTCCAAACAGCAAAGATTCCAACGAATTGACATTTGATGCATTAGGAGCCTTCTCAGTTGTGGAAGACGAGTTGGCACCATCACCAGATGGAGCAGTTTGCTGCGTTTGTGGCGCTGATGCAGTATCAGCAGGGTTGGGATCGGAACTGAAATCAATCAAACTACTTGAGATCTCTTTTTTATTTTCCTCTTCTTTTACATCAGTGGGCCCTGTAGTACTGGAATATGCTGTGTTCTGGAATAAGAAAGATCAAACGGTTAAAACAACAAGCATTTGAAGAACTGTAAAAATCAGGAACTATTATCAAATCTCATTGCAAAGTTTAAGGAAGGACAACCACTATTTAAACATAGAAAATAGTCAATTGTCTTCTCCTGTAAGAGGATGATTATTTTTTTGACTATTTACCCCAACCACATGTAAGTTGGGCGCCACAAGCACAAAAGGAAAATCTGAGAATGAAAGAACAAAATTCCTTGTAAAAGAAACAGATTTTCTGTACATCGATTGCCAAAAGAAATTTCTCTCGGTGTGCATTTAATTAGGAACTTTTAGCAAGTGCTAGAGAATTGATTTGATGGAACAACTTAAAATCTATGAATAACAAATATATCCAAAGAAACAAAAACCACCAGCATAGAGTCTAATAACTCTCAGGTCATTGGTTTAAGCATTAAGAGGCATCTAGAAAAGAACATGATATATAGGGCATGCTGTCAGCACCCCTTTCGCGTTGGTATTAGAAAAAATTGGCCAGTACAGGTTCATGCACAACACAACAACAGATCTAGCAGAAAGGGTGCATTATAAAAAGAAAGTTTTAAACTGTTATAGGGGTGATAAACTATCATAATGGAACTTTTAATATGATGTTACGTGCTTTTGCCATTCCAATTTTACGCAAAACAAGATGTTAATCCTCTCGCTTGGATAACAACATAAAAAAAAAAGGAACCATCCGTAACTTAATACAAGAAGAACTTATTGAAGAAAAGGTCAAATCTGATGTACTTTTTATAGAAAATTAGAGAGAGGTCCTTTGTAAACATTTTTAATTGAATGTAGCCCCCTTAGTTTTTGTCTTTGCAAAAAAGTCCCTCTATAAAGGGGAGCCTTTCAAATCGGTCTTGATAACTTGCTGAAATGACATATAACACTACTGAAATTCACAACCACTTTCCAGAAATTCACAGTAACTTAACAAAAATTCACAGATACCATACAGAAATCTCAGATACCTTACCCAAGTTGAAGGTATCGTGACTGCATCCTTTAAACAAAAAAGTATTGGGAGCAATCAATTTTCTTATTACTCCATAGACCCAATTCCGAAAACCACTTTATTTAAACATAAATAAGAACATGTGATAAGTTAAAAAAATAACCTCACCTGAGCAGGATCTGAGCCATCAGCATCCCTCCCATCATTTTCTTTAGGACGTTTGCCTACCTGTAGAGCTGGAACATTGCCCAAAATCTCTCTGACAGGGCGCACCACTGGGGGACTGCTCATCTCCCTGCTTCTTCGAGGATCCGGTGACATGCTCCCCGCCCTTGACTCTACATTAGAAAGCCTGAGATTTTCAGATCGCCTTCCACTTCTTACTCCATCATCTCGGACCCTATCATCAACGATCTCAAAGTGAGCATTGCAACTTCTATGACCACTAGACCTCATACTTTCTTGTCTGTATTGAGGACTGCTTCTTTCATCAATATAATGCCTTAAACTTCTTTCATTGTTCCTTCCACTCGGCATGGATCTCTCAAAAGAGTGTCGATCATAGTAGTCATCCCTGGAACCATGACTTGATATTTCAAAAGAACGTCGCTCACCCTATAGCAGAAGAGTAAGACCAAGTTTCTAAAAAACGCGGGGCGTGGAGACCAAGCCTTAAGCCTTAGAAGTATAGGCGGGCCTTGGCGTAAAAAGGCGTGAAAAGATATTTAGGCCTTTTTAATATATTTTAATATTTTTTAACCATAACAAGGCTATTAAAATACTAAAATTGAACATATTATAAAAATATGTCTGAATATTTGCAAATAAAAATACTATTTGATTATTTTGGATGAGATAATGGTCCGGTTTGCAAAAAAATCTTTAAAAGGCGATATCGTTTCACTAAATCATTGTTGTTTTTAGAGAAAAAGTATGCCTTAAGGGTTTTACCAAGCATAAGGCGTCAAAATCTTAAGGCGGGGCGTTTTTCCCAAGCCTCAAGCCTAGGCGTGCCTAGGCGGAGCCTAGGCGGGTTTTTTAGAACAGTGAGTAAGACTACAGCGACTTTGGTTCTATACTTAAAATGTGTACTTAATGATGTGGCAATGCCACATCATTAAGAAACACACTTTTTTTTGTTTTGTCAAATATAAAATCATCTTTTAAACCATAATTTTCAAGTTAAAAAAAAACAGTCTAATAAAAAAATATATTAAAATTATATGTGTTAAAATACAACAAGATAAGACACGAAATACAAAAATTGTTATTAGAATAGTTTTTTTAACGCGAAACTTTAAACAGTTTTAAGAAATACCAAAATTGTTTTAAATGTTGTAAACTTAAAAAAAAAGAGTTTAAAATTTAGGGGTGCCGCTGGCGCGGACCATTAGAAATAATAGAATATTGGGTAAATAAATATTTGAGGGACTAAACGAGTTAAAAATAATTAAAAAATAAGAGAATAATTTTTTTGCTATACACACCGTTGGCGCGGTTCATTTTTTTTAAATAGTAAAAAAAATATTTGACTATTTAAAAAAAATTGGTTCGCACCAGTGGTATGTATACGTGATCCGACCACCTATACATACCGCTGATGCGGATAATTTTTTCTAATATATTGGTCCGCCCCAGCGGTATGTATAAGTGATCGGACCGCCTATACAATTGCCGGTGCAGACAATTTTTTTAAAATAGTAAAAAATTATTTTTAAAATAGTAAAAAGATTATTTTACATTCCGCTGGAGCAGACCATTTTTTACTATTAAAAAAAAATGGTCCGCGTCAGCGATATATATAGGTGGTTAAAGCTGGTGTAGACCATTTTTTCTAAATAGTATATATAGGTGGTTACCGCTGGCGCGGACCATTTTTTTTTTAATAGTAAAAAAATACTTTACTATTTAAAAAAAATGGTTCTACCACTGGTATGTATATCGCTGGCGCGGACCAGTTTTTTTAATATGTTGGTACGCGCTATTAACTTGATAGAACACGATATTTTTACCAATCACAAAAACTGTACAAAATATTATTTATTTTGCTTAACAAGAACACGACATAAATAAAAGCGACATGAGACGAAGAAATTCTAATTTTTCTTACAAAGAGCACGGCGCTATTAAATGCGACACGACGCGAAAATTTATTTTTATTATCTAATACGAACCCGATCCAAATAAAAGCGACGCAACATGATTTTTTAATACAGGTTTAGTCCAAGTATTTTTATTTTGTTCCAAAAAGTCACCAACCACATAAAACCACTCAATGCGTGTCACTGACGCGAACCTTCAGAAATAAGATCCAAATAAAACACAACATGGCATGGAATCGTATTTTTTCATGCCGCTGGCGCGGACCATTTTTTTTTAAATGGTAAAAATAATCATTTTACCATTTTAAAAAAATGGTCCTTGTCAACGGTATGTATAGGCGGTCCCAACATTTTTCCTAAAATAGTATACATATCGCTGGCGCAGACAATTTTTTCTAAAATAGTAGAAATATTATTTTTTAGTTTAGTTTTTTCGTGTGATATTTTAAAAAATGGCCCGCGTCAGCGGTATATATAGGCAGTTACAGCTGGCGCGGACCATTTTTTCTAAATAGTATATATAGGTTCGTGCCAACGGAATGAAAAAAATGGTACGCGCCAATGCTGACGCGGACCATTTTTTACAAATAATAAAAATAATATTTTTACTATTTAGAAAAATTTAACTCAAAAATAATTTTCTACTTTGTAAAAAAAATGGCATGGAATCATATTTTTTTTCAATTCCGTTGGCGCAGATCATTTTTTATAAAAAAATAAAAAAATCTTTTTACTATTTAAAAAAAATGGTCTGCGTCAATGATATGTATAGATTGTCGGACCACCTATACGTACTGCTGGCACGAATATTTTTTTAAAATAACAAAAATATTATTTGAGTTAAGTTTTTTGTGTGGTATTTAAACATTTGTGTGGACCCAAAAAAACTCATTTTACTATTTTTAAAAAATTATCTGCGTCAACGATATGTATAAATGCAATATAAATGAGGGAACCCATAGATAAATGCAGTATAATTATCCGCGTCAACGATTTTATTTTTTTTATAATTGTAGTATAATTTTTTTTTTTTATAGAAAACATTTTTTTTTTTTTTTTTATAGAAGATGCTAACTATTTTTTTTTCCTGAAATGGGTTCACGAGTTTGTGGGTGATGAGGACACTGGAGGTTGCTGACATGGCAGTTCCATGTCATTAAGTCTGGGATTTATGTCCCAAAACCAAGTCCCTCTATCATTTTTGATAGCAGAAACAACACAACTAGTTACTCATGAGGATAGTATTGACCAGAAGAAGATATAATAGAATGTGGGCCCCAGTTGATGCGCAGGATAATAGAGTTGGATGTGGAGATGAGGTGTAAAATCGGATAGTTTATCCACCATACTTCTTATCCCATGTTTAGTGGTATAAAGCCTCCCACTTTATTTTATTCGTTGCAAATTATAAGGCCATCTCCAATGGGAGATGCACAAACAATACAAATTTAGATTTTTTGGATTGATTGTGGAGTGCGGTTGCCACAGTGGGGAATGTGTAAAACCAATCTGGGCGGGAGGCTTTTGGCCGCCCAAGGGCTGGGCGGGGGACTGTTGTCCGCCCAAGGTTTGAGCGGGTGACTTTTGTCTGCCCAACTTCCAACCATTTATGCCCGTTAAAATCCAGCCGTTATAATTCAACCGTTATAAAAAACTATCCGTTATTATAAAAAAAAACCTATATAAATCACACATCTACCTTCATTATTTATCATACCCACAATATATCTTTCATTCAAAAAAAAAAAACCTTTGTACCAAATTATTTAGTCATCAAAATGTTTCACATTCAAAGAAAATGGTGTGGCAAAAAGGCCAAACCAAATGAAAACCCACCTCCACCACCCAATTTACCAATCGTTTATCGAAATTTATTTCGATTATCTGACGAAACACCTCGTGCGACGGACACAATTATTGATCCTAACGCACAAGTAAATGATAGTCAATTTCACATGTGTGGTAGTGTACAAGGTCCGATTGAAGTGTACGCAAGTTTATCCGACGTTCCTGCAGTCCGAGACGCCATAAATAATTTCGGGTTCAGTCATTTGTTCAATGAAATTTATCCCAACTCGGATAACCAAATGACCGGTGCCTTAATTAGTAGGTGGTCGGAGAGAACACACACATTTCACCTACCATCAGTGGAATTGGGGATCACCCCGTTTGATTTTTTTCATTTAACCGGTAATTTATCAATATATTGCTACGCACTTTTTTTATGTTAATTATTTATATATCATATTTGCAACTTTTAATCATTGTAAAATTTAACCGTTTCAGGAATTGAAATTGGTACCAATCCAATTTTTCCACCATTTCCTCATTCTAGTCCTTTTACGGTGGAGGAAATATTTGAATTATATTATCCTGGAATAGGCCACCCACAGTACAAAGGACGAAATATTTCGTGTGCAACACTAAAACAATACATGTTGCATTGGCGCCAACAGGATCCGCAGCATAGATTAGCGAACGCGAATCAAATCGCTCGAGCTTTTATTGTTTATGTCATGAGCTCCATATTTTTTCCAACGGGACACAATACAGTGTTTGTGGATTGGGCAACTTATTTAGACGACATAAATGACATGGCTGCGAAAGATTGGGGTTCTGCCATTCTTGCCCGAGTTTACTACGCACTAGACGCATGTGCTGCAAATGTCCAGAAAACGGTTAATTGTTTTTGGCAATTAATAGAGGTAAAGTATTTACGAAGTTAATATTTCATTTTTTTCAAATAATATAAATATAGTTATTATATGAAAATACAAATTTATTAATTGCTTATTCTTATAAATCGCAGTATTACGGTTACGAGTACCTCCACACCATGGCTCCCCTATTGCACAATGATGCAGTGGAAAGATGGCCGCGTATTTTACGATGGGGGATCAATAATCGCGATAATGTTCAGGGACAAATGCGTTTTAAAAGTTCAGTCATGCAGGAGCATCTCGAAATGCGATCACCCGAGTCAATTATATGGCAACCGTTTATGGAATTGCCGCAAAACGAGTTTCCTGCTGCTGCAATTGCTCATGATTTTGCTCAGAGACGGTACATGCTCTTTTATCCGGAATTAGGTGGGAGTTGGTATCTCGGATACCGTTGTTACCGTCAAATGACAAGCCACGTTGCTATCCCAAATAACCCACTATATCCAATGGCATTCATTCCTCTTAATATATATATGCAACATATTGGCAATTGGCAACCTGCAATTGCTAATGTAACAATCACAGGGCAGGATGAATGGCTTACATACTGGAGAGCTGTAACTAAGGGTCCAATATTACCTTCGTTAATTCGGTGGCAGAACCATGACGGGGTTGGGTTTGCCTCGATGGTACCACATGATTTACGAGTACCCATCGCACCGACAGATAGATGGCAAGATCCACATTCGTACAACACACAGGGTCAACCTTCTTCCTCGAGTTTGATACCGTTATCACGGGAACTTGAGGTGACACATATGAGTGGAATTGGCACAACATTTATTCAGGTAGATCCACCAAGTGCGCCGAATGACTTGGCTCCGGCTGAATTTTACTCACGCGAACAATGGCGTGATATGGTTTATTATAGAGAGGACTTCATTCGAAAAATAAGGTCCTTAACGTTAGAACGAGAGACTATGTTGCAGAGGCAAATTCGTGAGAAAGATCAAGAAATTGCAATTCTACGCGGGGCGGGACCGAGTTCGGCCCCGGAACACTACCCCATTCCGCAACGTACACCGCCATATATATATGGAGATGAATATCGTAGTGCTTCTCCCAATATTTCACAACCACCCTCCCAAGATCCTTTAGGATCGTCTTCTCAACCATCTCTTGCCGATGACGTTTTTGGGATTTTCAACACATTTCCTTATGACCAATATGAGGGAGGACGTCCAATGTAAATTGCATTTTTAAGTGTATTTTCCATATGTAATTTTCCAGTGTATTTTCCATACGATGGAATTTTCCAGTGTATTTTCCATTTACTATTTTATGTTACAATCATGGACATTAATACCAACTATAATTTATTAATACTAACATGTGACATTAATACCAACTATAATTTATTAATACTAACATGTGACATTAATACCAACTATAATTTATTAATACTAACATATAAAAACATAAAAAAATTACATAATCTTATCTTTTTTATTTCCTATGCAACCACGGAACACAACATAAGGCATTCCCATCCCCCATCAACATGTTAGGTAGATGATGTACAAAATCCAAGTCCGAATCTAGACCTTTGTAATCAAGGAGTTTCGAATCCGATTCATAAATTGGATCGTCGAGTTCAGTATTTATCAAATGTTTAAAATGCCACCGCTCTAGCCTTTTCTCCATCTGTGCAATTTCGCGTTCCAATAAACGAATGCATTTTTCATTATCTTTCTTTACATCTTTGCAATATGTTGCCGATTTTGCCTGTGGCACAGGTAAACCATGCCACTGACAATAACACTCCAAATCACAACGTCTATCAAATAACCTAGGCCATTTCAAATGATCATCCCATGGAATATTTCCTTTCGTCGGAGTTAACCATTTCATCACATGATTAACATAACCTAAGGAATGGAGTGTACATATAGGGATATTTTCAAACACCCTTTTCTCACCAAACCAACCACCTCCATGGGGATCTTGGTAGATCCCTGGGTTAGTCAACACTTGTGCAACATTGTTGCGGGCCGCCTCATCATGGTCATCTCCAAATGATGTTGACGCTTTAGACTTACAATTTTTCTTCTTGACCTGTTGCATCCTTCTTATCCCCCCACTTGAGAGGAATTCATTTCGCATAACTTGTTTTGGTGGTGACCAGTTATAGTACGAAAGTTTTTGCCCTGACATAGTTTTCAGGGGAACATGGGTTAAGGAGGGTGAATCTTCATCAGGCATGTACAATTGGTTATGCATTTTGTAGTTTATGATCTGAAGTTAGTATAGCTATATCTTATTGACGCTATAACTAATAACGAGACGATCTATTTAAACGGAAGAAAATGGATGAATAAATGTTCAGAGGAGCGTTATTTACCGTTCAATTTTGGGCGGTTCTTTATTTACCGTCCAAGTCCGAGTGGTCACATCATATGTCAGTTGAAAGTGACTATGAACATGTCAGAGGAGCGTTATTTACCGTTAAATTTTTGGCGGCTCTTTATTTACCGTCCAAGTCCGAGTGGTCACATCATATGTCAGTTGAAAGTAACTATGAACATGTCAGAGGAGCGTTATTTACCGTTCAATTTTGGGCGGTTCTTTATTTACCGTCCAAGTCCAAGTGGTCACATCATATGTCAGTTGAAAGTGACTATGAACATGTCAGAGGAGCGTTATTTACCGTTCAATTTTGGGCGGTTCTTTATTTACCGTCCAAGTCCGAGTGGTCACATCATATGTCAGTTGAAAGTGACTATGAACATGTCAGAGGAGCGTTATTTACCGTTCAATTTTGGGCGGTTCTTGATTTACCGTCCAAGTCCGAGTGGTCACATCATATGTCAGTTGAAAGTGACTATGAACATGTCAGAGGAGCGTTATTTACCGTTCAATTTTGGGCGGTTCTTTATTTACCGTCCAAGTCCGAGTGGTCACATCATATGTCAGTTGAAAGTGACTATGAACATGTCAGAGGAGCGTTATTTACCGTTCAATTTTGGGCGGTTCTTTATTTACCGTCCAAGTCCGAGTGGTCACATCATATGTCAGTTGAAAGTGACTATGAACATGTTAGAGGAGCGTTATTTACCGTTTAATTTTGGGCGGTTCTTGATTTACCGTCCAAGTCCGAGTGGTCACATCATATGTCAGTTGAAAGTGACTATGAACATGTCAGGGGAGCGTTATTTACCGTTCAATTTTGGGAGGTTCTTGATTTACCGTCCAAGTCCGAGTGGTCACATCATATGTCAGTTGAAAGTGACTATGAACATGTCAGAGGAGCGTTATTTACCGTTCAATTTTAGGCGGTTCTTTATTTACCGTCCAAGTCCGAGTGGTCACATCATATGTCAGTTCAAAGTGACTGTGAACATGTCAGAGGAGCGGTATTTACCATTCAATTTTGGGCGGTTCTTTATTTACCGTCCAAGTCCGAGTGGTCACAACATATGTCAGTTGAAAGTGACTATGAACATGTAAGAGGAGCGGTATTTACCGTTCAATTTTGGGCGGTTCTTTATTTACCGTCCAAGTCCGAGTGGTCACATCATATGTCAGTTGAAAGTGACTATGAACATGTCAGAGGAGCGTTATTTACCGTTCAATACTATAAATAATTGATTTAGATAGATATTGAGCATAACGATATTTCCTACTCATATAATATTTTTTCCCAAGTCCATAAAAAAAATGTCTAACAACGATCTAGAGGAGATGATATTAGCGCAGATTGCCCAATCTTATGATCTTGACTCAGATGATGAAGCCGCCGCGATCCACAACAGATTGCAGAGTGCAATATATCAATCGTCCTTACTACACAGTGGTAGGGAAATACATGAGAGAAGAACGGTGTATAGGGATAGAGAGATGGGTCATCGTAATTTATGGAAAGATTATTTCCAAGAGAACCCCACTTATCCTGAAGAAATGTTCAGACGTAGGTTTAGGATGAACAGGGCGAGCTTCAATCGTATTCTAGAAGCATGCTGTGAAAAAGATTCATATTTCATACAGAGAGCCGATTGTGTTGGACGAATGGGATTAAGCTCTCACCAGAAGATTGTTTGTGCACTTCGTATGTTGGCGTACGGTGGATGCGGGGATTTGCAGGACGAATATTTAAAAATAGCCGAGACGACAGCGATTGAGACTTTAAAACGGTTCTGCAGGGCTATAGTGAAGGTGTTTAGCCCGGAGTATTGTCACACAGTCGAAGATATTGCCCGCATGCAGCCCGGAAATGAACGACGCGGTTTCCCCGGGATGATTGGGAGCATTGACTGCATGCATTGGGAATGGAATAACTGTCCACATGCATGGAAAGGACAATATCAAGGACATTGTCATGCTGCCACTATTATTTTAGAGGCAGTGGCATCTTATGATACTTGGATTTGGCATTCGTTCTTTGGGATGCCTGGTGCATGTAATGATCTGAATGTTCTTGCCAAATCTCACGTGTTTGAAGAACTTCTAGAAGGAAATCGCACCCCTATGCACTTCGAAATAAACGGAAACACATATGACACAAGTTACTACCTTGCAGATGGCATCTATCCGCCTATCGCAACTATCGTCAAGAGTTTCAAGAGACCAGTCACTCGAAAACAAAAGGTGTTTACACGAGCTCAGGAAGGAGCCCGAAAGGATGTGGAAAGGGCATTTGGGATCTTACAACAACAGTTCCACTTTATCCGGAACCCGGCTAATTTTTGGGAATATAAAGACTTACGTGTAATTATGAAGGCTTGTGTCATATTACACATTATGATTGTCGAGGAGGAGTTGCGTGACGGGACATGGCGAGCTGACCTGCCCTTACGTGACCCACCCCCATGCTTAAGCAGGCAGAGTCTCGCTGGCCATTATCAGTACCAGGTGCGTCAGGCAAAGATGTGGAACAAGGAAGCTCATAACCAGTTACGTGACGATCTTAAGGAACACATTTGGATTCGTCATGCAGAATCATCAACTTGATTGTAATTTCATTTTTATCCATTATGGGCAATTATAACAATTATCTTCGTGATAAATAAAATTTGGTTTGATAATAATAGTCATTCATAAACATTGGTACAAAATTTAATAACTACTAAATTTGGATTACATAAATAACCCGGCCAAATCTAATTATCTAATCTAAGAAGTTACAATATGCTTGAGACCGACGATGCATTATCTGATTCATTCGCATCTCGTGAAAGGCATTTTGTTGGGGAGTGAATTTAGTTGTATCCATGTAAATAATCTGATCTTCGTCACGTTGGAGTTGAGCTTCAAACTCTTTGGTGCAGATTGAAATTAAACCATCAATCTTTTCATTTAGAGTTCTCCTGATTGCTTGTGATTCTGCAGAATTTTTGTCATAAAGTGTGTTGAATTCTTCAGAGTTCTCTAAAAGGGATGTGTTTGTAGCCGCACTGTTGGCGGCCGCTCGTTTCCTTCCTTTATGTTTTGCCATTTTACGTCCTTCCGGTTTTCTAAGAGCATTATTGAATTCCCTTGATTCGTCGTCGTTCGAATGAAGCGGGCTCTCATTATTTTCTTCATCCGTATATTGTGAACCGGTGGTTGGCATGGAATACTTTGGCAAGTCCTTGAGCACTTCGTAGCAGTGGTCGTAATTGAATTTATGACCTGCTTTGCTTAAAAAGTTATCTCTAGTTCGTTCGATCTATATGAAAAATTCCCGCATTAGTGATGACAATTTAAGAATTTACTAATAAATAAATAAAAAACTTGAATTTAATTGTAATTACCCACGTAACCTCCGTCGTGCCGCTATCTTTCCCGGTTCCGTAAGCTTTGGACAAAGTCGACGTATACAACAAACATTCAGCATTAATTTTTCGGTATTTTCCCTGCAACGCATTCTCGGTTCGTTTGTAAATAACACCCTCGCTTGTGTTATATTCGTTGGTAATTTTTCCCCACAAGGTTGCTCGTGATTGGTTAGTCCCCATACGACTATCTATAGAATATTTAACGTATGCCAGACAAAGTAACACCTCGTCGTGTGGGGTGAAATTTGGTAGTCGACTAGAACTTGGCGGAGTACTTTGTGAAGGAGTATCCATAGAAATATTTTTTGAATTGGTGATAAGTAAAATAAAATATCAAAGTTTTGATGTTAAAGATTCTAGGGGTGCATAATGTATATATACAAAAATAAATGTTACCGTTTTATTTTTTGTTACCGTTATAATTTTATTACCGTTATACTGAAACCGTTTGCCTAATTATTTTTTTTATTTTTTATTCTTGGTAAAATTCTGGGCGGATGAAAGGTTACCGCGCGAGGCTTATCCAAATTTTGGGCGGATGTCTTTTAGCCGCCCACATTCTGGGCGGATGTCTTTTAGCCGCCCAGATGTGGGCCCCCCCCTCTAACACAATGTCTTCCGGCCGTGTAAGTTTGCACATCCGTTAGCCTTTCTCTCTCCTAGATGTGCACAATCCCTTACCCAGTGTGAAAGAATACAATGCAAATGTACATTTGCATTGCCCTCTGGAGATGGCCTAAGCGATGCGTCTAACGGAAACTGAGCCACTTTATGTATACTAATCACATTATTCTACTGTATGCCATACTGCTTTAGTAGACTATAATGGCTGCCAGTTCATATTAAGGGGTAAGAGGCTTACTACTTTTACCCTGTCGAGCTTATCAAAAGTCCTCTCGCCGGTATATTTTCTATCCACATAGATGTGTTTAATAAAATCCCGAAGTCTATGAAGATTACTGCAAGGACCCAAAAAAATAATTACATTTTAATCATGACAAAGTATCTATATTAAAGAAAAAATTAAAATTTAAAAAGCATAGAACCCCGTCAGGAAAAGAATTACGCTGTGGATCCCATGCTTTGAAATAAATTTCCCTTGCTCTCTACAAAAATGATATGTATGTGAGCCAAGACAAACAGAGTTTTAATCGAAAGATTTAAAAATTACACGATAACAAATAAATAAATAAAAACTGATCAATTTTGAATTTTTGCATACACACCTCATTTCCCCCAGCTTCAAGAGCACTGACCTCTTCTGCATTAAATTTGGCCATGGACACTGATTTTACTCGATGCGTGAACTCCCGACTGGAATAATTTACGAACAATAATCAGTCGTCAGAAGTAGCTCTTATAATTAAATTCAAGTAATTTATACATTTATTATATAAAAACTTACTGTACTCCACTACAGTTAGTGCAAACGAATGTCCAGAAAGTTGTGCAAACATACTGCGGCCCCTGCTTGGAGTATACATATCAACCTTAGTATCGTACCACATAAAGGATGGTTCAATATTATGAAAATCCTCACAAACTGTAATTTCTTTTTATCGAAAATGCCCTTGAATGGAGAAATATCAGCAAACTAATGGTTGTGATAAATTCTATTGCTTCAATCTACTTCTTCCCATCAGTTCTCTGTGATGACGAAATTACTAAATGGAGTGAAGGCAGCATGGTAAAAAAAAAAGGAAGAGATCTTAAAATCTAAATTATGTTGATCATGTATAATTATGACTTTTTCCTTTTTTCTTTTTGGTTTTGTGAATCCTATTATAAATTTATTGATATGTGAGTGGGAATCTTTGGCTGGCATAGGGGCTGTTTAAAAATGACCTAGAGATGGCATTGTCAGCAAATAACACACAAACAGAACACTGATCCAGCTTGATCGTTCTCCTTTAAGAAATCCAGTTGTTACTTTGAAGCAATATGTTACAATATTTACTTCACAATAGTCCAATATACATACTCCCTCCATCCCAAATTAATCTTCCCTGTTTAAAAATGACGTTTTTTAAGGATAAACTCAATCAAGCTTGTTCACTACAGAAAATTTGGTTCGTCGATTATGTCTAAAAAAAAAAAGGAAAGTGGGATGTTAATTTGGGATATCTCAAAAAGAAAAATTGAAGTATTAATTTGGGACGGAGGGAGTATAAATGGTAACTGAATTTGGCTTCATTATATATACAAAAATTAAATCCTTAAGCAGAGGAATTTTGAAAATACTATTTCAATATCCTCTCATACAAACTTTCATCGAAACATTAAGCGGACAATTTCTGTAATATTAATATATAAATTACGAGTTATACATGAATTAAATTTGCAATTCATATGAAAACTATCCTATCATATAACAACTTCTCAAAATCCACATTGTCTCAATCAACAATTCAGACGGCTTATGAATTATAAAACCGCATAAAATACGAAAATTACAACATTCAAATTCCAATTGCACATAAAGATAAAATACCAATGTAAGAATGAGAGAGAACCCCCATACTAGACTGTTACAATTGATACACCTCCTATTCTCAGGTTGCGTAAGAAGACCACGAATGATCCTTTCGATCCTTTATTCTTCCTTCACCTTGTGAGGCATTTTTCACTAATAAAATAATATTCCCCACCTCCTTAATTTAACAACCAATGGGGAGAAACACAGAAAATGATCAATATACAAATACATATATATAGTTATCAAAACATATTGTTATATATCTTCAAGAAACCAAGTGTGTAATTGTATCTCAACAGCTAAACCAACCATATATATACAAAATATGCCTCGCGTGGTTGCTAAGAAACCCAATGGAAAGAAAATGAAAAATCATGAAATTGAAACCGAAATGTCGTTATTTTCTTTGGGTTTCTCAGCTACCAAACGGAGGGTATGGTCAGTAGAAGATAAAGCGATATGTTACCTCATGAGAATTGATATATGTACAAGTGCATCAAAGGATGTTTTCTAAAGAGATATTGCCAAAGCTGACAGAGGTTGATGAATTTTGCTAAAGAAAGAAAGAGAGAGAGAGGCGAGGAGGGAATATTGGTGGTTTTGACGGTTGGATGACCATCATGACCATTTTCATTTCTCTTATTCAAGACCATCCCTATAAAATTCGTTCATTTTGGGTAAATATTATTTTACTAACTAATTTTTATCCCCGCATGATGCATGGGGCTCCCAACGATTTATTGCACACTCAATATCATTAGAGAAATATATATTTTGCTCTCGCAGGCACAATGTTACTCGGGAACTATCATAGTAAAATTGCCAAATACTTGTGGCATAATGTATACATTTATGAGTAATGTAGGAGAAACATTACTTTTAAGGATAATGTCCTTAAATTTTAGAATGTGAAAATTATATAAAATGCTCTGAATTATTTTAATAAGATAAAGTGAAAATCTGTAAAACTCTTTTGTTGTTGTTGAGAGAATGAATTAAAACACGACGTTCAATGTAAACTTTCGTTGAAAAATTTCAATGTCCTTGTGTTGTAATATAATTGTTAAGGCTATTATAAGGTGTCGAAACTCCAATTCTGACAATGAATAAACCTAGAAAAATATGAAATTTATTGAATTGACTTTCAACATTAACCGAACGTTTTGTTGCTTACTGGATTTTCATTCAAATTAAGACATCATTACTATTAATTGTTGCTATAACTTTTATTGTATTTGCACAATCATTGCATGATTACTTTAAAATTGCAAATAAAAAATAGGCATTAGAAACAACATAATATGATAATAAAAGTAAAATAGTCAAATCATTTATATAAACATTTTTTGTGCATTTTATAGGAAGAATCAAATATTTAATTAATCTTGTAGCCCCAATAATGATAATCCATGAGAACTCAAATGTTGTTGTACTAAATTAATCATTTCATTTGATTTAAGACTTCGTGTACATTTAGGCCTAACATTGACCAAGTGAAACTGCAATGAAATGAAATTATACCGTTCATTTGTTTATAAAACTGTAAGTTTTCTAAAATTTATTTTTCCCAACCGAACCACATGGAGCTCAGTAAATTTTTAATAACTATATTCAGTACAATTATTGATTAACTATGTTCACTACAAATTAAATTTTACCCAACAAATAAATGGAGTTCATTATAATTTTCATAAATCGTATTCAGTTTTATTAGATAAATAAGCATCATGAGGGCCTTCTTTCAATTACAATATTCATTTTAAATCTAAATGACTTATTGTGGTAATAACATAAACATCTACTATGCAAACATCCTTCTCTCCCATCATTATAACAAATAAAATACAGTATACAACAAAAAATAGAAAATAGAACTAAAAACTCACTCCAAGTAGAAGGGAAGGAAATTACCTTATGCCTCAAATGATTACGATATAATATTGTTCCGTCGTATATTGTCCCTTGAATTTTTTCCATGTGGAAAACTTTTACACGTGAAATAATATATATCATATGTTGGGACGAAATAATTAGTGCTCTGATACCAATTTGTAAACGCAGGGAAAATGGCTAAAAGCTCTGGTATCAATTTGTAAAGTGCGCGTCTAATCTTAGGGTGGTTCCAAACAAAAATCGCAACACCAATTTTAAATGCGAAAGCTAATTTTAAACATATTTTATCTTTTTATTCTAAACATGCATCTATTGTGATAAAACAGATAAATCAAACAACCATTCAACAAAGACAAGGTTAAGAAAAAATCCCTGCATGGTAAAACCTTTTATTCCAATAATAATTTGCAAATTGCAACTTACAAACTTAAAAGCGAAATATAACAATGATTCTCGCAAGAACCACAATGTCCACAGTCGACAACAATGATTCCCTCGAGAACCACAAAGACCACAGTCTTCCTCCTTCATCATCGTAGTGAATCCCCCAGGTATCACAAGTCAGCCATGGAGATCCTCTCCACAAAGGTGTATGCAAAGATATAAAACTTTCTAAGTTTTAAATGAACTCACAAGAACAATATTCAACGATGTTTTCTTGTGAATTAAGCAGTGTTTTTCAATACAAAAATATGAAGAACTTTTGCAAAAGTTATGAAGAAATGAGTTTAACAAAAGTCTTAAACATTTTGAACACGAAACAGGTATTTATAAAAAATCAAGGTGGCGCGTCGTTCGAACGATTTGAACAGGTTGTTCTAATGAAATATAGATTTCGTTCGAACGATATGTCATCTCGCTTTTAACGATGTATAAAAACTCAAAATAGAAAGCTTCATTTGATCCAAAAAAGAAGCAACCTATCAAACGAGGGATCTAAAGATATTGCAAAGTCGTTTGAACGACAGTAACATGTCGTTTGAACAACAACGAGATTTTAAAATTCCGCCTATAGTAAACTCAGAAATATATTTTTCTTTTTAGAAAATAAAAAGCACTGTTTGTTTTTGATAAAAAAATAAACATCTCAAATATAATTTCGTAAATTAATTCAAACTCGAAATTGTTTTATACCTCGTCGGGATGTCAGTAAGTCTTCAAACTTAGAGATGCTCGAGTTCGGTTCGTCTTGACGGTGCGTGGTGATTTGTAATGGGATATGCCAAACTAGCCTAAAGCGATGCTATGAACAATGTTAATTGTTCTACAAATCTCCCCCTTTGGCTATTCCGATACAAAAAAAATAAACATGATCGAACACAAAATCAAAATCAAAATCAAAATCTCCTATGACAAAAATACTAACACCATTCCTAACACTAGAACGAAATGTCATAAGTCTCTTTGTCTATAAACTTCTTCTTCTTCTTCTTCTTCTTCCCTTTTACACAATTTGTCTTCATCCGTGTGTCTTCAATTCCGCTTTAAGTACCTACACACATGAGACAAAAACATATACCTCGTGACGCATCGAGTTTGAAATAAATAAACTCATAAATAAATAACTCCCCCATAGATCAAACTCATTTTAATTTGCTCTCCCCCTTTGTTTTTATCCAAAATAAACAAAGAAGTAGGAACATAGGCATGAAATACGAATCATCACGTAGAAGATAAGATATCATCACAAAAAGATATAAATCAAGCATGTGTAATGATCATCTCAAAGGAAAACACAATCAATTATTTTTGAAAATTTTCAATTTTTAAAAAAAATTCACAATCACAACAAACAATACCATATATAATATATGCAAAATATATCCAAGCAAATTCGGCACACATATATAGGTATAAAAGACCACAAAATATGATAAAAAATACATAAGCTTTACACACTAGTATAGTATCGATGTGTCCAAACGTGTGGGATGGAATGAATGGGTGTGAAATAGTAACAAATGAATTACAACCCAAACACTCAAATATGTTCGATAAGTTATAATTGACCGTAAAACTTTATCAAACTAATCTTTAGCCTCAAGTGACAAATAAATTTGAACTTAATGAATAAAATATTCACAATGCAAACAAGCCTAGGCTATTAATGATTTTACAAATCAATAGCGTCATGACAAAATACGCATAACTAGGTACCATTGTGCAAACCCGTTGATCTTCAACTAAACTCCCTCAAAAGATAAACATAATCATATTTTCATTATTTTCTTTTCTTTTGAAGAGATTTCTTTTGAATGATCAAGCAAAATAAACTATTTGGCCATTTTTGGCATATATTTCTTTTTATTGCCTTTATTTTTTCTTAGGCTCTTTTCAAAACGGTGGCTTTCACGACGAGTTCACTTACCTTTCCCAGCCATTTCTCGTGTACACTCATATTTTTTTAATATTAAATAAATTCTCACGGGTAATGGTTCTTACATGCACAAATCCTTCATAGTCAAATAAACATGTAGATGACAAAATCAATGGGAGAACATATCACCATGCTCAAATATACATCATGAAGTCAAAAATTCAATAAGATCGTGCATGTGTGTGTGGATGCATATACAAAATCGAATTCGTAAAGCAAATCAAGTTCGAAAAAACTCCATGTAAACATGACTAATAACAATCTAAGTGTTTAAAGTCATAACCAAATGTCCTAGCCACATAGAAATTGCAAAGTGAATTGGATTCAAACACACCAATATGCCACACAAAATGTGTAAAACTAAAATACACAAAAAAAAAAAAAAAACTTTTTGTATTTTTAATTTTTTTTATCAAAACAAAATCTTTCTGCATTTTTCAATATGACTCAATAAAAGAAAAATATAATACAAAAGGATATGTTGCACGTCATAACACTAGCAAACATATATCATGAAGCACAACTAGAGTATGACAAAAAAAATCATGCAATCAATCATCCATAAGATATAGCATGTGAAGCATCATGTGCAAGCATGTGAGAATCAACCAATCTAACATTTAGTGTCACCAAAACTGATTTACTAATCCAAATAGGTGTATACCTAACTCGAGAGATTATGGGAATCGACGGGACACTACACTTAATCTTTCTAAGACCTCTTCCCAGATCATAACAAAAACGCTTAAGGTGGCCTTTCCTACCATAATGTGAACATGTGTAAACGTGAGGAATATTACCTATGGGTTGACCTTTTCTAACATCCTTGGATTTGGTTGACCCTCTACAGCAAATAATGGTCTTGGCTTTAACACTGGAAGCATTGAAACATGTGAGCCATTACCATCACTACTCAAACTACTCGAGTCTTTTAAATCATTTTTTAAATTTAAAATTTTTTACTCAAGCAAAAATTTTGAATCTTCCAATTTTAGGGACTCCTTCTTCATATTTCAATCATTTCTAGAAGGTTATCTCACTCCCCCTAAATGAAAGTAAACTTATCCCTAAGATTCTTCTCACATGCCTTAGAATCATTTATCAAAACATTACCTTAACAACACAAACATTAACCCTAAATTTTTTAAACTCCTCTAATTCTTTCTCCAAAAATCGAACTCTATCATCGCTCTCTTTCTTGAACAATTCTAATTTTTTAAAATCACGGTCCATGTCCACAAGTCTCTCACAAAATAAATATCTTTAGTTTTGAACAGTTTGCAAAAGTTCCAAAACGGTTTTAAAACGAGAATTTTCTTTTTTAAGAATTTCAATTATTTTAGCAACCTTCAAATTCAAATGATTTAAGTCGTTGAAACTATGAGAATCCATAGAGAAAAGAGAAATAAAAAAAATCACCTAAAAAGTAATAAACACATATCAAACACGATAACTTAGTGCAATCCGCTCTGATACCAATTGTTAGGACAAAATAATTAATGCTCTGATACCAATTTGTAAACGCAGGGAAAAGTAGCTAAAAGCTCTAATACCAATTTGTATCTAATATCAGGGTGGCTCCAAACAAATATTGCAACACCAATATTAATTGTGAAAGCCAATTTTAAACAGATTTTATCTTTTTATCCTAAACAAGCATCTATTATGATAAAATAAATAAATCAAACAAGTATTCAATAAAGGCAAGGTTAAGGAAAAATCCATGCAGGGAAAAATCTTTTATTCCACTAATAATTTGCAAATCACAACTTACAAACTTAAAAGAGAAATACAACAATGATTCTCACAGGAACCATAATGACCACAGTTGACAAAAAGGATTCCCTCGAGAACCACAAAGATCGCAGTCTTCTTCCTTCAGCCTCAGTCGTCAATAGTGAATCCCCATAAGTATCACAAGTCAGCCATGGAGATCCTCTCCACAAAGGTGAATGCAAAGACATAAAACTTTCTAGGGTTTAAACGAATTCACAAGAACAATATTCAAGGATATTTTGTTGTGAATTAAACGATATTTTTCATCATAAAAACATGAAGAACTTTCATAAAAGTTATGCAGAAACGAGTTTGGCAAAAGTCTTAAACATTCTGAACACGAAAGAGGTATTTATAAAAAAATCAAGGCGGCACGTTGTTAGAATGATTTGAACAAGTCGTTCTAACAAGATTTCATCTCGCTTCTAACGACGTACAAAAACTCAAAATAGAAAGATTTTTTTGATTAAAAAAAGGAGCAGCCTATCAAACGAGGGATCTAACAACATTGCAAAGTCATTTGAACGAGTGTATTATGAGATTTTAAAATTTTGACTACAGTATACTCAGAAAACATATTTTTCTTTTTTGAAAATAAAAAACCTTGTTCGTTTTTGATAAAAATAAGCATCTACAAATATAATTTCATAAATTAATTCAAACTCTAAATTGTCTTATACCTCATCGGGATGTCGAGAAGTCTTTAAACTTGGAGATGCTTGAGTTTGGTTCGTCTTGACGGTGCTAACGATATATAACAGAATATGTCAAACTAGCCTAAAGTTATGCTATGAACAAGGTTAGAAAAATTGTTCTTACATCATATTAGTATCTCATAAGTAAAAAACAAAATAAGATGTAGGAATGACGATCCTTATTGGATATCAAAGATGTTATAAAGAATGCAAAGAAATAAAAAAAATGGAGATTATAAAAGAGTTTAGGCATTATAAACAATTATGGAAGAGAGGTTGGGCGACTTTATCTTATACCTATAAGAAGAGAAAGCATGGACTTAGATGTGATGAAGAGTTAGGGGTGCAGAAAGATATAGGAGAACAATTGTGCAGAGAGATAATACATATTAGAAAGGAAGAGGAAGGGAAAGAGGTCGAGAAAAGTTATGAATAGACACAAAAAGGCATGAATAAGGTATACGAAGGGGTGAGAGAGAAAGTTGGAATTAATCAGACATATTAAAATCTTTGTCGCTTGGAAATCTCATATTTGGAGACACCATTTTTAAATAGTTATATTAGATAGCACCCAAAACTAACCACATAATTTCTGAAGTTTACCCATAAAACTTTTAAAATTTACTTTTAACCCCACATAATGTACAACATAAAAGCAATTTGGGCATATCTAGAATAAGATATTTCTATCGGGGATTCTTGATGTCAGATAGTGTTTATTACTTTTAGGCTAGGAATACAGAATGTGCCCTCATTCTTAACCTACTGATTCCAACAAAGATTACTAGGATCATGGTTACATGTCAAGAACTAAGAGCATTTGTCGATCCCTAGGGGTAAACCTCCTTATAATGGACCTAGATGCCTCAAATATGGGATGAAGAGAGGTCAGATAACCTTTGAAAATTTCTTGCCCTCTTATCCATGCCCATGTAAACATATGAGTTGGTTTATGATTGTCTATTTACGTTGTTGTTTTGCATTTGAGTACAAGAAGAAAGAACTAAGGCCCCTAAAAAGTAACTTTGCCTATCTGAAGAATATTTCGATAATCAAGCAGAGGTTAGGGTAAACCAATTATCATAGGTTGCTGCAGTTCTGCTTGTTTACACTTCATATACCATTTTTTTTACTTTAAGACCATTGATTAGGATCATGAAATCCCCGAGGGTTAATGACCACATACCTACTACTATTCCTCTTAGTGAGTCTACTTTCAGTACCTCGGGTATTTACCCAAACTAAGAGTCCATCGCCTTAGATGTTAAGGAGATATAGGTCAATGACCTTAAAACTTTTGCTGAGAATATGGGCCAAAAAAAGGTGATCACCAATATGCTCTAATTATCATCTCGCATATCCATAAAAAAAGGAAGGAGGCTAAGGGTCCCTCTGACCCAATCAACGTGGAGGATTCTTCACAAACTAGGAAACAAGAGGCTCATGATAAAATCATCTTTAAAAAAATTTACTGCCTAGTGATCTTGGATTAACCGTGTCTAAAAAATAGTAATATTTGAGATCTAGGGTTTTATCACAATATTTTTGTTTATCTCATAGGTGATCCAACAGATGAGACAGGAGTTGGTGAAGAATGTGAAAAAACACTAAAGATCTTCTCGTATATGACCTTATGAAGTAAAAAATATATGTGGACACTGATCTTGAATAACTTGAGAGTGTTTCTTTCCTTCTTTTATCTGTCTCTCTTATCCTTCGATCCTATTCTCCTCTCTCTTTCTCTCCCTTGGGGTTAAGTTATGTAACTTATCTGAGGGGATTTTAGTAAAAAGATGAATATGGGCTTACTTATATAATTAGGACTATTTTGGAGACTCGAGGCTAAATAATTAAAATGACCTCCAAATATAAATCTCAAATTAACCCATGTAATTTATTCCCATTTCAGTTTAATTATAATTAATTCAACTAACTAATTATAATTTCACCCTAATTCAATTATCTCAAAATTACTCAAATAAATATGTCTTGTTTGAAAAGTTATATTGCACATAATATAAGTCTAAATTACAATGTATCACATATCAAATGTTAATCAAATACAAGAACTCAAAATGGTTCCAGAACGTACGTCGACCAAACGACATACGAACCAACATGTCGTCAATATGTCGAACATGCCTTGATCGTTCATTCACAAGGCCTCTTACTTTTTCCCCACAACACCCGAATAACTCTAATCCAAGACTCTTAAGCTTGTAGTGGGCGACTGTGCACCGAGGTAGCACTCAGATCCTTTTCTCCCTCTGTAATCCGTGATCCTCCACGTATGTCAAAGATATAAACTCTCTTCTTAGATGGCTCAAATATTGTCAGGATAGTGGGTTTGGGGGTAGAGTATAAGTCAAAGATTGATGATGAGTCTGTCGCTATCGGTGAGGGGGTGGAATAGCAGTCTCCTGACCAACCTTCTCCTTACCCTTCATCCTTCACCTTTGCGTTCCCTTTATCCTTGATCCCATATTAGAGCTCTCGTTTGACCCATTCAAACATATAATTCATGGTGTGTTGGAGATTATTCAACTTTGAGTACGTCTTTGGTTTATACATGCCGACTTTCGAAGATAAGGCGCTTTGGCCACAAGAAAGGCTCATCATCTTCGAATTTCCTATCCGTGAGATGACACTCTGAGTACGAACTTTTTTATCTTGGCCTAGCACTTAGCTCAGTACTTTCGTACTTAAAGATGCCTTGTCAACATCACTCTGATTCTTATGCACCCCCTTCAGCCTATCTTGAAATAGTGTAAATCATGTCATTAACCTTGAAAATGAATACTTATAAAATACTGAAATTGACATATAATTTAAATTTTAACTTACTAGAGTCTCAATGACTTAAGAATCTTCAATCATACCCTTCTTCAGTGGAACCTGTACATAGGAATCGATTCTATGCAACTTTCCCCCCTAAGCCACTCCCAGACTCCTGTACATATTAAATTATTCATTAAAAATTTATTTGAACACTAAACAAAATGTGACCAATTTAAACCAATTTACTAACCATGTTATGCTCCACCTCCATCTAAGATCTCCCCCCCAGACTGGTGCACACGCCCACTTTCTTTTCTCAATTAGTCCTCATCGACTCTCGGGATTCCAGTTGTCTATCAGATGCCTCAAAGTCTATAAACTTTTTCTAGTTCACCAACGTCACCTGCTCCTTTGAGACTTGCTCTCTCCATTTTAGCATGAACTCTCGGTCCTTCTTGAGATAGAGGTTGCGTGGAATTTTCTTCCACGACTTCCACTGCTCTTAGATCATGACCAGGACATTATCCTGCTATTCGGGCACCAAGTCGAATTGTTTCTATCCAAAAAACATATAATATAAGAAAGTTAATGAATTAATATTAAACAAACTTATAATAAAATATAAAATGAAAGTCATATATTTAATATAAATATTAAGATTTTAATACCTCTAGTGCCCCCAAATGCCCATCTTTAGCTCCTCGAGCACGTTAATCCAGTTCTCATAACTCAGTTTATTTATTTATCTCATCAACTTCAAAAACCTCATCATAAAAGTCTTCTTATTCTGAACGACGCATTTGGTGGCATTGAAAGTAATAGGTTTTTTATTTGATGAACCCTTGTCCCCCCCCCCCCCCCCCCCCACACACACACACTTTGACCCAGGGTACAATGGCCACTTACACCGGATGTAGATACATTCTGCAAAAAATAAGGTTTATTAACATAAAATATATAATGTAAATCATATGGAAATACTCATTCGCGATATAAGAATTTAAAATAACACATTACTAGATTTGTATGAGTACCCCTGAAGTTTTTCTTCAAAATTTATCCCGTCAAACTTATTCGGGGTTCCTAGCTAATTTAATGTTACAAATATACAAATTGGGGAATGTAATTATTTTTTTGAGAAAATAAGTATTGATCAAGGGTACTCACACAAATTTTATTTTTAGTTTTATGTGAATACCCTTGAATTTTTTCATCAAAATATAACCAGTTTAACTCATTCGAGGTTCCTATCTTCATAACAAGTTTATGCCATAACCTTTCTAAGCTTGAAACCCTGAATGAGTTCGACGGGTTATATTTTGATGAAAAACATAAAGGGTACTCACATAAAAGTATAACTATATTTGTCGGTACCCTTGATCAATATTTATTTTCTCAACAAAACAATCATATTCCCCGATTTGTGTATTTGTACCGTTAAAGTGACAACCAACTTAAGCAAGCAAATTTCAACTTCGCAAAATCTAACGATAAAATGATACATGAACATAAATGTATTTATCAACACTCAATTCAATTTTCAAGCTTAAGCCTTAGATTTTTGAAATTTCTACCAAATTCGCACACCAAGAGTCACACAATAGAACGAGTTAATACTAAAAGTTAGTTTAGTCCCGTGTGACGTGATCGTGCCTCTTTTCGAGCATTTTTGTTATTAAATTATGTTATCATCCCCTAACTCTCTATTTTCAATCTTAAGATTTATATTTTTGAAATTTTTACCCAATTAACCCATAAGTCAAATGACTGCACGGGTTATTTTTATAAGTAAGTTTAGTCCTGTATGACATAACCGTGCCTCTTTTCAGGAATTTTTAATTTTAAATTATGTTTTCATCCCCTAGAACTATATTTTCAAGCTTAAGCCTTATCAGAGTCAATGTAACCAATAATCTAAGACTTTGATGGATGTGCCTATCCATCCATTGAGAGAAAGGAACTCCTCGTGTTACCCCACTTCTTCAATTATGGAACCACGAGCTCTAGTCTTTATATGAATCTCTTCCTGACTGGGCCTTGATGAATCGGGTCGCCACTTAGGATTGGAATGGCTCAGCCTACATTCATTATTTGATGAAAGCATTCCAGTCCAGTCTCCTCTTTAAAGTGTTTTGTTAACCACGCTTTCCCATCCTCAAAATAATGCTCCTCACCAAATGCCCTTCCTTGGGTTGGGGAAATTCTAAAATTTCTACTTAATTCTCATTGTGTGAGTCACACGACTACAAGGGTTATTTCCACAAGTTAGTTTAGTCCCATGTGATGTGATCATGTCTTTTTTCTTGCACTTTTGTTATTATATTATGTTTTCACCCCCAACCCTTAGAATTTTCAACATGTGAATCTAATAACCCACATTATATTTAACAAACTATAAATTAGAGTTTGGAATCCACATTACATTTAACAAACTGCATACTACAAATTAAAAATTAGAATCCTCATTGTATGCCCAACTAAAATTACCAAACTTGATCCATAATAGATTTAAAAACACAAATTAATCTACTCATCTAAAGAATCTAGAATTTTGTTTAAGTTTGGGTTGTCATGCAAAATGTATTGATAGTCGGCAGGAGCTATCAAGTCATCCACACTACTGGTGAGATGCTTTGGCACTTGTAAGATGACTGGCCATGGTTCGTTATTGATATACTCCAAGTAAAACACGTGCTTGAGCTTTTCAAATGCACAAGAAAATGTCTCATCATTCATATGTTCATTGATCTTCATCTTGGACAAGTTTACCATTATCATATTATTAGCATAATCGACTTTACCATCACTATTATTCTCAACTCTTACCCAATTATAGTAATAAGAAAACCTCTTTGAAATATATAGTCTAATCCAAAAATGTTTTTAATTACGTCATACTAAGTAATTTAAGCTTTAACGAGATTTTTGTCTTTGGCATAAACCCTAAAATACATAAGAGTCTTATATTCAATGTCGTTGTTTTGTAAAGCAGTATTTTTATTGTGAAACGTTGACTAGAATACATAACCATTCAACCGATACTTACTAAACTCGTATGCCAATAATTTATTTCCATGGGCGAGAAGAGCAAGCCTTGACGTGGCATCACCCATCTTCAACAAATGAAATTATGGATTACATAAGTTACTTAGATATTTCTTAAAGATTGAAATCATTTATCATTTAATAAGGGACGTTAGACATAATAATTACCTTATGTGAAACCCAAAGTCCAAATTCACCGTCTATATCTGAAACCACATTTCACTTTTTGTTGTGCCTGAATGCATTATATTTTCCACATTGAATTGAAAAATTTATCAAAAAGGTGATCAAGTATACTAGATAACGACACAAAGTAAAACTACAACACGAACTTACTCTATCCATTCGTTGACATCTTCATGGGTTTCAGACATATAACAATACACTTGCTCATATTATAAGCTCAGTCTAGACGACTCCCATAAAGGGATACCTTAAAGATGGAAATCTTCCCATTGATAAGATTCAAGCCAGGCGACTGAAGTCCCTGGCATCAAGATACTACATGGATGATGGATTCCTATTCAATAATGGGTTCTACTCAGCTCCTCAGTAGTGTCTTGGTCCTTAAGAGTCCAACTATATTCTCAAATACCTCTATAAAGGTGTTTGTGGTTCCCACACTAGCCTCAAGAACTTAGTCTATAAGGTCCTAAGAAAAGGGTAATTCTGGCCTACCTTAGGTAAAAAAGCTAAATATTTAGTGCAGTGTTATGACAAGTGTCAAAGGTTTGTCTTCTTCCCAAAGAAGCTAGTAGAGAAAATGGCCTTAATGTTAATTATATATCCATTTTCTCAATGGGGAGTGGATTTGGTACGGTCTTTCCCTCTCAATAAAGGTTAAAATAAGTTTTGCATTGTGGCAATTGATTATTTCACTAAGTGGGATGAGGCTGATCCTTTGGCTACCATCACGAAAAGGAAGATCACTAATTTTGTATGGAAATAAAATCATTTTTAGATTTGGCCTACCAAGGGACATTATCTCAGACAATGGGAAGCAGTTTGACAATCCTATGTTCAGAGAGTTCTACTCAAATTATGGAATCAACAATCAATATTCTTCAACTATTCATTCATAGTAAAATGGGCAAGTGGAAGTAAATAACATGACTATATTCTAAAGTTTAAAGAAGAGGTTAGAAAAAGCCAAAGGTCAATAAGTTGAGGAGTTTCCAAGAATATTATGGGCCTATAGAACCACTATCAAAGGTCCCATCGAGAAAACTTCCTTATCCCTAACCTATGGCATTGTGGATGTCATTCCTATGAAGATTGAGATACCAATGCAAAGGGTAACTTAGTTTGAAGAAGAAACCGACAACGAAGGACTCAAAATGTCCTTAGACAAGCTGAAAGAGCACCGTGAAGCAACTTTGGTCAGGATGGTAGCATACAAGCAGAGGATTATATCTTACTTCAGAATGGTAGCATACAAGAAGAGGATTATATCTTACTTCAATAAAAACCTATGCCATAAAAATTCCTAAGTGGGTGAATTAGTCCTATGGGAGGTTCCTATTGCAACCAAATATCCAAGTGAAGGTAAATTAGGTCCCACGTGGGAAGGCCCCTACGTGGTTACTAAGATCGCAAGGCCAGTTTGTTATTACCTGACAAATATGGAATGATATTAGGTTCCTCACCCTTAGAACATATAACATCTGAAGAAATATTTCCAATGATATAGTCTATTGGTGAGATGGAATGAAAAAAACCTTTTTTTTGTTACCATCATTTTCTATATGTAGTGTGATAAAGAGTTACAAGTCTTCAATCCTTGACTATGAACTAAACCTAAGGTCTCAGGACCCAATAAGTGTTGCAAGGCATTCATCCTTGGCCCTATAAAAAGTGTATGAGGTCCAAGAACCTTAATTGATCCAACTTTAATAGTTACAATGCATTTATCATTGGTTCCTAAGAGCTTTAAGGTCTCAAGATGTAATCAGAGTTGCAAGGATTTCATCATTGGCTCCGTAAAATGGTCTAACATCTAAGGACCCTAGATAAACTAAGGGAATTACCAAGGTTTCTATCTTTGATTTTTCCAAAAATAATTAAGGTCTAAGGACTCAAAATTGTTATTTAAAAGACCTTATACTTGGATCCTAACTTTGTTTCCAAAATTTTTAGCCCTCGCTTTAAAAGATTTTTAAGGGGGCTAAGTATTAAAAGAATGATTTTTTTTACAACACATGGCTGAAAAAGAAAAGTTTTAAAACCTCTACTCTTACAAATTTTAAGGGGTAAGAGTTTTCACAAATATTCTCAGACTTTTGGTTTAGAAACAAAGTACTAGTCATGTCCTAAACTTCTAAGGCTTTCATCTATAGTTGCTTGTAGTTCTAAGGTCTTATGACCATTAGTAGAACTCCTTTATAAAAATTCTAAGGATTTCATCTATAGTTGGTTGTAGTTTTGAGGCTTTCATCTTTAGTTGGCTATAGTTATGAGGTCTTATGACCCTTGATATAACTCCTTTATAAACTTATAAGGCTTTTATCCTTAGTTATTTTCAGTTCTTAGGACTTATGACCCTTAATAGAACACATTTATAGTTATCTAGGTCTTTTATCCTGAGTTAATTTTAGTTTTGAGGTCTTATAACCCTTAGAAGAATACTTTTATGGTTATCTAAGGCTTCCGTCCTTAGTTAATTTCAGTTGTAAGGTCTTTATACCCTCAAAATTTTTTTATTCATGTTTATAATTTTTTGTCGTTGTTTTACCAAGAAAAAATGGTGGGTTGGGTGATAACTCATATGCCTCAGATAACACAAAAGAAAAAAAATATTTCCCTCGACAAAGCAAACAGATACAAGAAAAGAGAAAATTTTAAAACAAACAGTTGATATTCATAGTAAAAAGCTTCCATGTCAAAAAACAAAAGCCACGTGGTTAGATAAGAAAATAAAAAAAAAGTTCAAAAGATTTTTAAGGTTTGGGATTATCAACATCTTGGGATTCCTTCCCAATAAGGTTTGGGAGGGGCTGTATCTCTATAACTGGAGGGGAAGAGGTCTCAGCCTTAGCTTCATATCTTAGACCTTCATCGGTTCCACCTTCACTACTTCTCTCACTCTTAAAGTCATCTCCTTAAGAGGCCATATCTTTAATAAAGAGTCCAGAAACATCAACGTCATTGAAGAGTGATTTAACTTTTTCCTTGCAAGCCTTAAAGATTGAGGAGTACCTCTGAAAAAAGAACCTCCTATAGGCTTTAGGTCTCAGATAAGAATCAATTTAGCATTTCACTGTGGAGTCAACCTTCCCTAAGAGCTCGGGATGTTTGATACGATGTCTGGATAAGTCCTATTGTAGCTTCAGACCTTGGACCATCAAATAATCTTTTTCCTCACTAAATTTAGATACTTGCTTGTTTAATAACTCCACATCCTCGGACTTATGTTGAAGTTTGTCCCTCTCAGTCCATAGCTTCAACATCTTATCTTTAAGGGTCTCTACGATCTTCTTATACTGGGCCAACCTCTCGATATAGGACTTTTGAACCTCTGATAAATACTTTTGAGTAGTTGAAATAAGGGCCTTTCTCTCATGAATAACTTCTTCATAAAGAAGACGGGTTTGGTCCAAACAAGAAATTTGAGCCGTAAAATTCTCCCTCTCATCCTCCATGGAAACCACTTTGATCTGTTGAGAATAAAAAAGCTCACTAAAGCCTTCCTCCAAGACCCTTGACCCTTGATGGCATAAGACATAAGGGCCTCAGTGAGATGTTTGTCCTAAAATATAAAAATATTACATCACCATAAAGCAACCTAAGCAAAAAGAATAATCTCAGAAAGTGTAAAAATACAAATTTACATTGACGGGGATATGGACAAGTTTCTCTGAGTTGGATGAGGCCCCCCTAACCCTCAACGTACCATTTCATAATAATTTATCCTGGATTATATCGTCAAAGCCTCAATAGTTGAGTCATATGAGTTCTTTTCTTCAGAAAACCTTGGCCTTGAATATTGGTCCTCCTCATAGAACCTCAGTTCAGTTCTTTTTTCTTTCCCAATAGACTCCATGGCCAAGTCAGAGGTCCCGGACCAATTAGATGATTTTGGGGAGACCCCCAATGTATTTCTCTCCTTCACAAGTGACCCTTCATATAATTTTAAAAAACTCCCCATAACTTCCTTCCCCTTTGAAAGGGGAACATCAAACTCTTTCACAATAATTGATGAGACCAGGGGCTGCAAGTCTCCTGGTATAGAAGGTTTACTTTAGGTTTCCCTAGAGGACTCACTTGCCTCTAATAATGCTTTTAGTGGACTTGTATCCCTTTGGCCAGATTTATGAACAGGCTTAGCTATTGTCTTTACTCTCGAGACATGCATGGGATCATTGGACTTAATGTGTTTAGTGGACATGCATCCCTTCCCCTTCACCATAGTTATAGGAGTTTAGGTCTACTTAGCCTAGTACCTGACCATCCTCCCTTGTTCACGCTCATCTACTATGCCTAAAAATAAAGAGTTAAAAAAAGAGAAGTTTACCAAAAAAAAAATGAAAACCATAAAATATAGAAGAGTTCAACAATCTTACTCCATGAATAGTTGGAGTCAGAGATAACCAAGTCATCCACAGGGGGTAGGATGCTATTAATACTTGTAGGAAGTACAACATACTTCTTGGTTCTCTTTTCCTCGCCCTCACTAGCCTTAGGTACCCCAGAGGTAGCTATTGAGCCCTTTGAATCATCAACAGTTTTTTCCTTGCGCTTCCTATGAATCAAAGTGTCAGCCTTAACCTATTTCACCTCTCTAAAAATGATCTGCAGAGCCTCAAACACCCATACAAATGGGTTCATTTGAGGCTTAGGATTTAGACCATTTTTAAATAGACGATTTGGGGTGACTAAGATCTCAAATAGAGTGTCCGTTAACTTCAGATCTTCTTTCAGTCTCTTTGCTTCTTCATGACTGGGAACAATGGATTCTATAAGTAAAGAGATGGGAAAACACTTAGTATAACCTTATACTAAGGTAACAAGAGAAAAAATCACAAAATAAACTTACTAATGGTTGGGGGAGTGGACTATAAAGTTAGTCAACCAAGCTTCTCAACAGGGGATGATTATCAGGGGATGGGGTAGACCAAATTCGTCAATAAAAAAGAATATGTCCTTCCATTGCTTTGGAACATTATGATTCTCCTTAGCAAATACCTTGGGAAAAAGTACTTCAAACCTTTTTCCTTAGGCTTACTCTACTCTTGAACATGATATAGATCAAAGAATTGGGTTCGGGAGACATCAAACTTACCTCCGCTAGCCTTCTCAAAGCCACAATAGTGGCCATCAGTGGCCTTCAAGCATTGGCCACGATTTGATTGTGGGATACCCCAATGAATTTCAATATTTTCACGACTGGTGAGGCAACAGAAACTAGACTCCATAAGCCATGAATAATTATTTGAAGCACACATGTTGGGGGACTATAGAGCAGGCCCTAGGTTTAGCCTGACAGCCCTCAAAGTCACATTGTCAGGTTGAGAAAAGTGTGTGTTATACTCAAGTAAACAACAATATCAAACCTAAAGGGAGTGAATCGGTTTGAAGACATATTATAACCAATTTTTCGAATTCAATGATTTTTCTTATTGAAGCCACCCCATTATAGTATCTCTCGTACACCTCTAAAAGGTCTAAACAAAGTCCCTTTAAACCTCGAACCATCGGTCCACCTATGGACCCTAACTAGAGTCACCAGATGCTCCCTGAGCTCCATTTGACTTTCGTAAACTCTTATATTTAAGAGTATTTAATCTCACTTCCACATGGCTCTGAATACCTTTTCCCATGGTCCCTACTACGTGCGAATCAAACTTACAGTTCAGATTTAGCAACCTTTTTACTCGAAAGGTCACCAGATGCCACCGATATCCGTTTGACTTAGGTAAACTCTTGTACCCAAGAGTATCTCAACATACTTCCATAGGGCTCTGAATCCTCTTTTTAGCAGCCCCCGTCGTGCGCGAATCGGATTTACAGTTACTTAAAAACCCTAACCAGAGATCACTAGATGCTCCTTGAGATCCTTTTGACCTTGGTAAACTCTCGGAGAGTATCCTAACATACTTTCATATAACTTTGAATATTGTTTCCAATATCCCTGATCGTGCACCAAACGAACTTACGGTTTGTATTTTATGATCCATTTTTATCTTGCTTACAGGCACCCCTCCCCTGTCCATAAGCAGGGGAGACTTTACTTGGCCGTCAAGTCTGACAGCCCTGTCGATTGGCAGGCCAAGTGCCATACCGGTCGGCACCCCCAACGGAATTCTATTCTATATTCCCTTTATGGTTTCCAATTAAAGGAAACCTTGACCTCATTATTCAAGACTTTCAGCCTCCAAATCAGTGTGATAACTTTCCAATACATTACTTTTAAAACATTCTCTATTTGTAAAAACTTATGTGTGATGAAGATTCGAATATATGCGCAAATTCCAATCGTAAACTTATTTAATTATAGTTAATTTGTGAATCAAATTAACTCATTCCTCAAAAAACAACTAGCTACGTGCGTGAATGTGTCAAACCAACATAAATAAAATATGCGATACAAAGTTCAGGAAAAATCCGCTTAGGGAAAAACCTTTTATTTCACTATAATTTGTAAATCGCAACTTACATGGATTATAATGAAATACAGTTATTTGACACATAAATACCCGCATGCGTCGATCGGTGTCGTCAACAATGAATTATGCACCGCAATCCACAAGAACCGTAGTCTAACTTTAGAAAAGATCCACACGTAGTGAACCTCAATGACACGCAACCATATGATGTTGAAATCTTCTCCACAAAAGTATGAACACCATCAAAGTGTGTTCTCAAACTCCATAACAATCCACATGAACAATTGGGACTTTTGAGCATTGAAAACAAAAGAGATTAAATTCTAAAAGAAGAAGCCAAAAGGTTTCGTTGATTTCGCACTGTTTGTAGAATGTAAAAACGTACAGACTTCTTATGAAAAACGGAGTTAAAAAAACCCTTTCTAGAAAACTTAAGGCGGTGAGTCGTTCGAGCGAGACACGCTGTCGTTCAAGCGAGACACAATATCGTTTGAAGTATCGCGCGACATGTAGTGTCATTTGAATGATATACGGTGTCGTTCGAACGAGATGATTAAAAATAATATTTTTCTCGTTTATCCTTTCAGTAAATGCACCGCCTCAAACACTCCGAAAAATATGTTTTTGACGAAAAACAGTTAAAGCTCCGCTCCAACACTTAGAAAATATTTTGTGAAAAATATCCTAATATTCTAAGTGAATTATTAAGGAATTAAAAAAATAACTTTACCATATTTAATTCGCGGAGGCTTGATTGTTGATGAAGCTAGATATTCGGACTGTCTCATTGCGTATTTTGATCTTAAACCTCTTCGACGGTTGTAGCGGTATATAACATACTTAAATGTGACAGACTAAGTCCTTATAAATCTCCCCTTATGTCTATGTCGGTACAAAATAAAAAATCCGAATTATCAATATCAAATGACCTATACAAATCTACCCTCCCATAAACTCAAAAGTGGAAAGATAAACTGTCAAGTCTTCAAACTTTGATTCAACAATCAAATCTTCAAAACTTTAAGATTTTATCATTAGTATGTGCAATGTAATGATCTTTAATTGTACCTACACACATGAGACAAAGCAAAATACCTCGTGACGTGTCGAGTTTGAAATTATATAAGCATAAACATGAAAGCATAATCAATTCTCCCCCATACTTAAACTCCCCCATAATGTCATAATTCGTTCTCCCCCTTTTTATTTGTTTGAAATAGACAAGGAAAAGAATAAACCAAACTAAACATGGAGTGTCATGACAAACAACATAAATATGGATCAAACTATGCGCATGCAAAGAGATACTCAAAGGATCCACAAACTATTTTTGATTTTTCAATTTTTTCAAACAAAATTTTTACAATAATCACACACCATGAATTTACACTAAGATAACCAAATCATGGAAACGGAATGAATGGGTGTGAACAAACTCGATAGGAAAATCGACTCATTCATGATATGTGTGCAATATGCATAAGTGTACACCTAACGAATGAACATCAAAATAGTCCTTAGGTGTAAAATTGTTGAATTTAGATGACATCGTCTTAGTCATATCAACAAATCAAAGTATAAATAATTTCCACACCAATAACGTCCAAAACTATGTAATGATTTTTCATAACTTTCAAGGACATGCAAACCGTTTTAAATTCCATCCAAACTCCCTCATTAAAATATAATGCTTTTAATTTTTCTTATGAGGTGATGAAACTAAAACCATTGGCCCCTTTTTGATATAATTTTCTTTTTATTGACTTTCAATTTTTTTGAGCTCTTTTAAACCTCATTGGACCCCGGATAATTTTTAATACCTCACTTTTTTAGGTCCATTTAAATGGTGGCTTTATCGCAAAGAAAAAAAATGAAATACCTTTCGCAGCCCTTTTCCATTTTTCAAAATAAATCACACAAACTCACAAACGGTTTATAACATGCATTACTTTCTTATCAAGTTTTATCGAATTTGGTTGTTATATAGACATAGTTGAGATGGAAACACTCAATCAACACGTGATAGATAAGCACAAAAGTCAAAAAAATCCGTGATTGTGTGAAATAAAGGACAAATGAGTCAAACAGGTAGCAACACTTTATATCATCTCAAAGACTCCAAATTTTGTAAATCACATGACTGACATAGCATATTGTCTCAAAACACTATCAAATAGTCACATGAATATCGAATGAAATTGTGACTTGGTCATCCTAAATGTCCATTCATATATGGTGCAAACCAAATACAAAACTCTTTTTGGATTTTTCAAAAATTTTATCAAAATAAAATCTTTTTAGCTTTTTAAAACATTGTTCAGAAATAACCCAGTAGTACCAAATAATATAATAATATGAACCAGATGACTGCAAATAGATAAATACAGAAAACCAACCAGGTCGTTCAAATGAAAATCAATGTCGCTCGAACGAAATAGGTTGTCGTTAGAACGACAACTTTGTGCGACAGGAGATCTCGCTCGAACGAGAAAATATAAATTCCCCACTCTGCCCTAAATTTTAAATAGTATTGCCCACTGGAAAAATATCCAGAAAAAGTACTTGGAACGTGCTGACAGATCCAAAACATTGTTAAAACAGTAGCAAAAGAAAAAAAACTTTAAAGAGTTATATGCTAACAAAGTACAAAACAAATGGTACATACTAGCAATAGGTATAAGATAACATCATGCAAATCAACCTATGCTAGCAGACATGTCTAGACCTCAACCGATAGGTGCGGTGAAGTTTTCCAAAGATGTTGGCATCTTTTGAAATAACTCCATCAAATCATGTGATGTCTTGAACAAAAACTTTACTTGCTCTCGGCTATGTGAAAACTCTATATCATTATGTGCAAGCAAAGTATCATGGGTGGGTGCATGTGTGCGAACATGTGTAGAAGCAAAGCGTGACACATGACCCAATTTAAAGGAAAACTCCCTAAGGCGTCCTCTCTTTTTTGTAATGGGAGAAAACATAAATTGGACTAGGTAGACCTCTCTCAAAATGTCTCATACGCGCTCTCCTAACAAGTACGGGACACCTAGGTGGGTCGGGTCGAGAGTCATGTTAATCGACACTAAAGTAGGAACCGACTAGGGTGCAACATGTGAAATAGACACGTCGTCATGACTTATTCCTAAACTCTCACCACTAACCAAAATGGGATTGAGAACCATCTTTCCAACCTTCTTAGATGCGTTCTCCAAAGAGACTTTAGCCTCCAGGGCATGCGGATGTTTCTCAAATTGTGAAACGCGAGCTATAAGTTCACTCTTTTTGCTATTCACTACGATCAACTTCTCACTCAAACTAATCTTCACCTTCTCAAGTTGACTTGCCGGAGCCTCAAAACCTCTCAAACTCTCTCCAAATCTCTCACCTTAAGACCTAACTCCTTATTCAATTTCTTAGTTTTTAAGGTCTCGTTGTAAAAATCTCTAAATTCAATCTGGAGCTCACTTTTATCTCCCCTTTCACACTCTCTCTTAGACTCTCTGCAAACACTCAAATCCTCCTCGGGGGTCTCACGTGCACAAGTGTCCTCATCGTCGTGGGACAAAATGAGTGTGCTCTCGTGACTGGCTAAAAGGGTAATGCACTTTCCTTGTGAAGGCTCATTCTCGGAATCTTTCACATCTTCCTCACTATCACTCAGGGTGGTTCGCATAACAACTTTCTTGCCCTCTCTCCTAAGTCTAATGGGACACTCAAACAACTTATTCCCGCTCCCCTCACACTCAAAACATTTTTAAATTTTCAAAATTTTCTTCACCCTCTTTCTCACTGCTTTCTTTGGCCTTGTCTTTCTTTTTGTTTTTCTCCGAAAACTTTTTATTGGAAGAATTTTGTTTCAAAAACTTGAGAAGCTTTTTAGAATTCTTTACAAGAAGGGCCATGTCAAAATCAGACTCGGACTCACAAAAACACACTTTCTTTCTCCTATCAACTGTGAACACTGATATCTCTTAATTGGTGTCTTCCTTCAGTTATGGATTTGGAACGTCGCTGCGGTCAAACTTCGAGTATCAAAATTCCTGGAATTACCTAAAAAACTTGTTAAAAATTTATTATCGTGGCAAATTCGGGTATCAATCCAATTTCTAGCGTTAAAACTGTAATCGTGAAAACTTGCAATTCCAATTTTTATTAAAAATCTTTTTGTGTTTTTAAAATTTTTCTTTAATGTTTTTTTTATATTTCAAAAACAATTTGCAAGGGAGCAAACGATAATTTATGCAACTAAAATGACTATGAAAAATCAGAAAGTTATCTAGTTTGGAATTTATGAGAAGAAACAAGAGGTGGGATTACACTGCGTAGTCAAATTAATTTAAAATCCTAATTATTCAATTGAATAGTTCAAAATAATATTGAATTTAAAATTTAACTCTCGTTACAATCCTAAAATCAATTTTATCTTTTTCAGCAATTAAAATATAAAAAAAAATTAAGATTCACACTCATTTCAATAAAATATCCGCTAAGATCAATTTATTAAAATTTGTATGAATCTTTGAATTGCATACAGAAAATTAATATTTAAATTTAAGAATAATACTTATCTCTAAGTGAAATTCAAAAATCAAATATTAATTTTTACCATTAATTTATTAACTCTCGTTACATAAATTAATGTGTGATTTTTTCCAATTTAATTAGCCTAGAACACATCAACGAATCATTATTCAAATAAAAAAATTCAACATACGCGTTTCATCCCACCCCTTAAATGGGGTGTTTAGCCATACATGATTAAAATTTTAGCACAAACACAATTAAAAAACAAAAAACTAAAGAGAAAGAGAAAGAAATACGATACGCAATAATTTCTTGTGTCAACTGTGTACATGAACACGCGTGCCAAACTTGTCACAAAATCTGACTGGATTACAAAACTGAAAGTAAAAAATGAACCTACAAATTTTTCTAGACCTAAAACTATATTTTTTCTTTTTTTTTTCTGACAATTTTTTCTACCCTCTTTTTTTCTTTTTCTGTCTCTCCGTTCTCTCTCTGTATCTGTGTCTCTTTTTTATGCTGAGAGAGTCCCTTTTAAAATGAGATACCCTTCCTCATTTGTAACGCAAGGATTGGCTTGAGAGATATATTTGGGATTTGATTTTGGCTTTGGGGATAAATTTCGATATGGTTGGGATTTTGGGTTGGAGTTGTTTTTGGTTGGCAATTCGCGAACTGGATTCTCGAGTTTGATGTCCGGATTGAAGAGGTTCGACCGGATATGGGGTCACCGGCATGGGGGTTTCGGGTTGGATCGGTCAGAACCCATGTTGGGCTCGCGTTTGGCTACGGGTGGAGGGTAAAGGGGTTGCGGGTTAAGGCTGGCTCGTGGGTTCGAGGGCTGACGTAGCGGGCCAGCTGATAAGCACCCAAAAACTGTACAATTTATACCCCAAATAGATGTACTTTAGTTGCTAATTCTCGACAATATGGGTCTTATGCGCTTAATTGTTCAATATGCAGGCTTAATTGCAATTGCGGTGTCAAAAGCTATATTTCCAGGCAATTTGCAGTTAAAATGGAGTTAATTACCTTATCATGTAACCCTGACCTACCCTAAACCCTTACCCGAGCCTAAACCTAGCCCAAACCATCACCTCAAGTCTGTGTGTGTTTAGTTTGTGTCTTTTTATATTTTTTATATTTTTAGTTTGAGTCATTTTATTTTTAGGTTTATTTTAAATTTATTTAGAATTTTTAGGTTTTAATTTCTATTTATACATTTTAATTTTATTAATATAATTTTATTTTATTTTGATTTTTATTAGCTTTTAGTTTAGTGTTATTTTATTAGGATTAATTTTAGGAGTTTATTTTTAGTTTACTAGATTTTATATTTTTTAGGACTTTAGTTCTCATTTAGATTTTATGTTTTTATTTTAGTTTTTATATAAGCTTAGGATTTTATTTTTTTTTAGTTTTAATATTTTTCTTTTATTTTTATTGCTTTTAGTTTGTTTTATTTTTAGTTAGATTTTATTTTTTTAGTTTTAGTTTTATTAATTTTAGTTGAGTCTTTATTATTTTAGGTGTCCAAATTAAACTCACACATACCCTACTCCATACACACTCACCTACACCTAACTAAACCCTCACCCTCAGACACCTACTCTACACCCTCACCCACACTAACACCCCACTTCATCTTCAACCTCCAACTCACCCTTTTCTCTCTCCTCTCACCCAAAACTCCATTAATCTCTCTCCTAAACCCCATAACCAAACTCCACCACCTACACCTCCTTCCACAAACCAATGGAACCCCCTGGCAACACCAGTCATCGGACCCGTCCTGGTCCGGCATCGATTCAACCCGACCATAACCCGGCGAAGCCTCAGTCGGCGACCACCTTCCCAACTCGTTACATCCCCCTCCGCCGGCGTCATCCCGTCGGTGCCCTCCAGCAGCCCGGAACCTTAAATCGCTACGCCAGCATCCCCCTGCCTAACCCGTCGACCGCTTCCACCTCCTCCCTCAACCCAACCACGTCATCACCTCCCCTACCCGAATCCAAAAACCCACGCCGGCGTCGACCACACCTTACACCTCCGGCCAGATTTGACCAACCCGACCTCTATCCAATCTCAGCCATAACCCGATTCCTCCCATACTCATTACCCATTTCCAAAAACCAACCTCTATAAAAAACTCACTTCCAAACCAAGCCACGATCTGCCAAAACAAAACCAAACAAACCAAATAATAAACTCAATAAAACCCATGTGCCACTTAAACCCACTTATACCCTTTTCCCCTTATTACCCCCAACTAACTCTTTTACCCAAATCCCAAAAATACCCCATGCACATTTTAACCCTCACCTCACTATTTCCATGCCTACATGCACTTTAAATTCCCAAAATTACCCTTGCTCCATTGCCCACTATAAAAGAAGACTCAAGACCCCATTTGAGGGGAGACTTATCATCAAATAGAGATAGAAAAGTAGAGAGTTAGGTTAGAATAAATTAGATAGAAATATTTGTAAATAGTTTTTCTTTTTCTTTTTTGAGATTATTGAGTGATAAATGTGTGAGGATTAATTTGAGTGAAATTTTTATGTAATATTGTTTGGATCACTCAAGTTTATGGATTATGAATTTCAACTCATGGATTGAAGATCAATTAAGCATCAAGAGATTGGGGTTTGACTGTTCTTTTCTCATCTCATTTATTTTATGCCTTTGATTTTTAATTTGTCATATTTCATATCATGTTGGGCTAAGGGTAAAACCCTTATTTGATTTGATTTTATTTTTATTAGTTTAATTACTTGAAAAGTCCCTTTGAATGTTAATTTTGATCCCTCACCCTTAAATTTATGCCTCGAGAGAGGGTAAATGATTTTCGAGAGAAAATCAAAATTCTAGTTATAATACCCATTCTAGATTCGAACTAGAGATAGGGGTTTCTTAAGTGGGGTATTATAACTTGAATTTCAACTCTAAATTTATTTTCTTAGATTTATATAAATTTTAATCGATCGATCCTAGTGGGTGATTAATTAAAAGGAGTGTAGATCTATATTTCTAGAGTTGTGGGGTGTTAAAATTAATTTTCTAAAAGATTACTATTAAAATTACACTTGCAACGAGAGTTGATTTGTAATATTGATATTAATTTGGGAGAATTCAATTAATTAAATTAATTAATTAGAATAACTAAAATTTGTGGTGTAATCCCATCCCTTGATTGTTCTCACAATTATTTACCTCACTTTATCTCTTATTTTAGTGTTAGACTTTATTTTTCATTTTTTAGTCGCTTTCTAGTTAATTGATTTCATCTCATATTTTAATTTAGTGTTATTTCATCTCACCTCACCCAAGTGTTTTAATATTGAAAAATCTAAAAAAAATAGAAAAGTGAAAAAGCACAAAAAGAAAAAAAAAATTGAATTACAATTGAATTTGTCTCTAGCTTACCCCCTTGGAAGTGGATTGATACCCTTACTTACCTCTACACTTGAGATTATATTATTTTTTAGGTATTTGAGGATTTTGATTAGAGGAGATTTTCAAGCAACGACGAAAACATACAAGCAAAAGTCATTTCTATCAAATGGCGCCGTTGCCATTCTTGGGATTGTGAAACTCGGAGCAGATTCAATTCTGTAGTTCATTTATTTCCTATATTTTGTTGCATTTTAGTACCATTTTTCTTTATTTTAGAAGGCTTGTATTAGGATTTTTATCCTTGGCTTGTATTGCGGTGCTTAGAGACACCTTTATTTTATTTTTCATTTTAAAAATTATAATAATCGAAGACAAGCGTAACAGAAAAACCGGACAAGGTAGAGAGAGGGCGTCCAAAGGCGAGAATTTAGAAGCCTCTCTACCTTGGGTCAGTAGGACTCCCGGGGACGACTGCGATAGGCGTGATCTCCCCCCGGTCGACTCAAATTTTTCGGCACCCCACGGCGTAATAACCGTGGGAGGTACATTTCTAAACACTCGCGCCTCTCCTGTTAGCGAGTCAATTTTGTGTGCTCTTGTGTGCTCTTGTGTGATTTTATTCTCGCATTTATTTTTCGAATGGTGTGATGAATTAAATTACTAAGACCTACACCCGGTCACTCATGAGAAGAGATTTCATCACCCGACTCACTCGCTTACCAATTGTGTGCTACCCTAGCCATCACTAAATTTAAAATCCATTCACTAGGTAGCCCACTAGGAGAAAATTTTGCAAAGGCGATCACTAAAATATTTCCGTGATTTTTTATCGCCTGCGGACTTAATTAAAATTTGACTACCCTTTCACTAAATTTAAAGATAAAAATTGGCTATGTGCTAGTTAGGAATTTTTCTTGACTTGTGTGTATGTCCAATTCCATTTTTCGGTAGTCGATTTTAGTTGGTTCGTCTAAATCAAGAGTCCATATTTTTTCCCCACCCTTTTTCTTCCAAAAAATCCAAAAATTTTTTTTTTTTCATTTTTATAAAAAATCCAAAAATATTTTTCTTCCTTTATTTTTCACAAAAATCCAAAAATATTTTCTTTCCTCTTGAAAAAATTTAAAAACCTCAAAAAAATATTTCTCTCCTCATGGCCGAAGAACGTCCTTTACGGGACTACTTTGGTCATTTTCCATTGACACGTGACACGTGTGAGAGTGATCCCGAGCCGTCTCTTTATGATATTTTTAGTGGTTTCACCTCTCTCACGAGTGCTCTAGATACTCTTGACATGTCCATGTATGCACCTCATATTCCATCACCCTTGGTGTCAAGTGTCGACGTGTCTCATACTTTGTTATGCATCCATTGTTATTATACCAATCACATGTCCCATGAGTGCCCTTACATTTCATATCCATCTGAACCCACTATGGAACATGTGTATCCATATGACACTGTTGCGGAACCCACCTCGGCCTATTATCCCGATATACCTAATCCTGAGTTGTGTGAGTGCCCGAGCTATTCGTGGAGGCTTGATAACCCTTCCACGCAATACGAATCCCAACCCGATGTTGTGGATCCTCACACGTTCCAACAGTTGCCATGGCAACCTTGTGCACCCGTTCACGATCAGTTCCCTCACTACGCACCCCATGAGTATCAACCATTTGTCCATCACGAAAGTGATCCTTTCATGTATGATGAACTTGGCCCCACCCCACACACTTCCTTTGAGTACTCTCCATACACTCATGATAGTAGCGAGTTGTGTCCACCTCAACCACCGCCACCGCCCATCACTCCACCACCATCCACCTTCGCTCTCGAGGCACTCTTGCAATAATTTATCATCGAGCAATATCAAGCCACTCAAATTCAAACTCAACCTCTCCTAAGGTTTGAACAACGATTAAATGAATTAGAGTGTGCGAGAGAGTCGGCCATTCCCATGGATCCACCCATTATTGCACCCGAGTGTGATGATGATGAGTCATCTTGTGCCACAGATTTTGAGTGTGACCAACCCTACCACCTCGAGAATCTTGAAGTTGAGACCATTCTATGGTCCGGGTCCCAAGTCGATAATAATGTTGACTTACCTTTCATTAGTGAGACTGATCCAATCCCACCATGTCCAAATGAACCCATCATTGTGGTTCCTATTCCCACTCCCATAGAATCCAAAAATATGCCCGAGCTTTTACCTTATGCCCCAATTGCATATGTCTGTGACATGCCCATATCTTTTAGGTTAGCTCCGGCTACGAGTGCTCACCATTTTCCTGAGATAGAATCCGTTATAGTTCCTAACTATCTGGATATGGATGATATCCCACCATGCATGGATCCCTTTGAGCCTGATATTTCTAGTGATTCCTCTATCTTAGATCTTGGTGCCTCGTCTTACCCACCCACCACCTTCACTGATGCTACTCTTGTGGAGAAGTTGACCACTCCATCTTTAAAAACCACACTCCCTTGTGAGTATTCCTTTACTCCTCCCAATGAGTGTGTGTCTCCCACTCTTGAGTTGGATCATCTTCCTGCACCATTTATCCCACCCGATCCACCGTTTATCCCACCCTTTACCCCACCCATTGTCCTTTCTACCCCACCACTTGGTTTGGATCTTGATTTTACACATTTCAAGTTTCCATATACATTTTTAGATCCTCACCTGAAACCATCCTCCACCATCAACTAAAGTATATGTGGTGATACTCTCCACTTCCGTGACATCGAGCTTGTTCCCCCATGCACACCACTTCCTTGTGGTGTTGATTTTTCCTATCGACAGCTCCCCGGTGTGTCACGGTGCGACCATTATCATCGCCCATTCATAGAGCAGTCGTGTGATTTTTATGAACCCCACCCCATTACACTTTCTACATCTTTTCGCCTCCCTCACCAATTAGAGCACCATGCTTATAGGTCCCTAGTTTCTCTCACCTTCCGGCTTAATAAGGCCCGTGACCGATGCCTATTCACCTTCACCCTTATCTTAATACCCACCCGCCCATGGTCCACCGATGCTTTGCATCGTGTGATTCACTTTGCCATACAGGTGGATTGACCATTTTAGCCTATATCCAACGAGACTGATGCTTCAGTCTTGTTTGGGGGTGATTCTCATCACCCATTTTTCTGCCGCCCCTTGCTTTCATAGATCTTATCTTTAGGGTGAGATCCCTTCGGTCTTGCTGAAGACATTAAACTTAGCGCTACCGGGAGGCAGCCCGCGTTTCTTGTACTAGTCTCATCCTGTTTGGGGGTGGTGTTTCACATCACCCTATACTTTATCATGCTTATAGACTTATACACATTTTTTCTCTTATCATTTATTCAGGTTTATTCCTAGCTACATCTGCCCACTTCATTAGCGGTTCATTCTGGTAATCTCTTTCCTACCTTATGCTCTCAATTTTAAAAATTATTTCACCTAACATCGAGGACGATGTTCCTTTTTGTTTGGGGGTGGGGAATTTTAGCAAAATCGTGCCTCTTTTGAAATTTTTGATTTTTAAACCTCATTTTTAAAATTTCGTGCAGTTTCTTTCATCTCAATCATTGATGTGAATTTTGTAATACCCCGTATTTTTTTTGTGATATTTATTTATGGGATTAATTGAATTAAATGTGTATTAATTGAAAATTAATCCGGATAAAAATACTAGCGAGATGCGAGTTGGTATTTGATTTTATTGAGTATATATGGCTATATGAATGTTGAATTATTAAATTTGTCGTGAGATTGATATACGGCAATTCGGGAAATTTTGTTGAGACACGTGTGACAGTCGCGTCAGGAATATTATTTAATTAAAAAGTGAATTTTATTTCTATTAACCGTATGGTCGTTTTGAGTGCGCCAACGCGTCCGGAAGGGTCGAGATAGTCAGAAAACACTAGCCGGGGGTTTAATTTGGATCCCGGGGTATTTTTAGGCCATGTCGGCAACGTATAAGGGTAGTTTGGTAATTTTGGATTTTTGGGAATTAAAACCCACGAAAATTAGGAATTAATATCTGATTTGACAATTACCCACTAAACCCACTAATAACCTATTGGGCTACGGAGGTTATTGAAATTGGTTCCAAAAGAGTTCCTAAGGCAAACCCTAGCCACCATTGTCTTTGGAGAAGAAGGCTTGTAGAGAGAGAAGAGAGGAGAATTCTGCAGAGAGAGAGAGAGAATTGCTCATCAATTCGTCATCAAATTCATAGATACACATAAGGCAAGTGGTTTAATTTCGTCAATTACAAAGAATGTTTCTTCCATGCGTAGGAAATTGACAAAATTTGTATTGTTCTTGGGAGATTGATGAAAACCCATTAATTGGAATTAGAACTTGTATTTTGATGAAAGGATTGCATGTAGAATTGTGTTAGGAGGATTATTCTGATGGAAATACACCTTGTTCATAACAAAACGGATTTAATTATACCCATTGGTGACTTTAAAATTTTAGGGTTCATGTTCATGTGATTTGGGGATAAATGGAGGGATTTGATGATTCAATGATGTTTAGGAAGAATTGGCTCTATATAAACGTTAATATATGACCTAAGTATGTTTAAGAATGAGTAGAACCCATGTACAATTGTTGGATTGATGTTTAAATGAGAGTAGAGGTGAAGAAAAGTTGGAAAAACGAGATAGGGAAAATCTGGGCTCGAATCTGGCCACTCATTAGAAGACCTGCCCAGGTCATTCGAACGAGCTCGTTCGAACGAGCTTCTAACGAGTTGACAGTTTGATTTCTAACGAGAGGGATGTTCGTTCGATGACTTTCGTTCGAACGAGATCTCGTTAGAAGGCCATTTCGTTCGAACGAACTCTCGTTCGAACAGCCTCGTTCGAACGAGATTTCTAACGAGCTGACGGTTTAGGCTTTTTGGCCTGTTTTGACTTCGCGTGTCCCGTAACCTTATTTAATTGTAGAGATAACATCCCCTCGATGATAAATTGTTATGGTAGGGACATTTGGGATATATAGAGAAGTAAAACCTAGAGGTGTGATTTGAACCAAATGGAAATTTTGGATTAAGACGCGAGTGTCTATTACGACGTGAGAACAATTGACGGCTTGAATAATTACATTAACCGAGAATATGTAAATTGTGTAACATTATATGTCGGTACGAGAATGAGAAGTGTACCACAAATAAATTATAATAATTACTAAGATGTGTGCATGCTTAGTATATGTATATGATTTTATGTGTATGACATACCTACCATACTTGCTATCACGGGATGTTTACGTTCGCTTAGGGCCATCTAATCCTTGTGTGCCCGGATTTAGATTGGTACCTCGAGGACGTAGTTCAAGAGAATGACTTATTTGTGAGTTAATGAGTCAGCTGACTATGGAGCGTAGGTATGTACGCGACCATGGATATGTTGAATTATGTTCGCCTCCATTTTTGTGTGTGGTGCTTATTCTAACAAATCCTGAGAGATTCGGAATTTGTAATCCTTATGTACGTGATGTACCGGGATGGATAGCAGAGTATGTGTGCACCGTAGCTTAGTCTCGGGGTGCTTGTATTGTATATTTATGATGTGAATGATATACGGTTAAATGAACAGACTTGTCATGTTTAATTATGAGAATAACTTATAGTAACTCCTTGAGAAGATAAATAAGGGGATAACCTCCAATAAATGGTAATGCTAATAATTGAGAATCTGAGTTAAGTATAGCCCGCTATTAAATTGATAACATTAGAATGTATAATGGGAATTGAGTAGTAAGGGGTAGAACTTATTATAGTTTGGATAGTTATGTATGTCACTTAGTTGGGTACGGTACGTTAGGGGTGCACAATTAGTCGAGAGGTGAGTACTTCATGTGAGTGCACGTCCTAACATGTATTTTGCATTCATGGTTTTAATGTTATTAAAACACTTGCTGTTTTTAAAATGATTTCCACTTTCGGGCTCTGACCCATTTGCTTTCAAATCTATTTTTGTAAAAACCATTTTAGGTGCCCAGCCACAAGGACACCGTGCTTAGGATTCTCATTCAGGTGACGAGCTGTAGCTGTTTGTGGAAGTTACAGGACTTTGCTTGTAGACGCTTCATCTATCTTGACTCTATATTCAGCAGTTATTAGTCGTAGGGCATGTTGCCCATTTCTTTTAGAGACATTTCATTTATTTTAGTTATTCAGACTTCTGGCATGTAATTAATTCAGCATTCAGACTTGTCATATTATTTTCAGTTGTGGGATTGTTGTGAGGAGTTTTCCTCCGGACTTATTATTATTTGTTGGACTTATTATTGTTTGTTGGTTATTTCATTACTTCGTTATGGTGATTGGATTACGTTGTTCTTCCATTATTCTTTTATTGCATGTTAATCAGACTTAATTAAAATTTGGCAACTTACTTTTTAAATACTAGGTGGTTAGTAATCATTAAAATGTTTTCGACAGTGATGCTATTAACTGAACCAACTTGACATTTTGTATTGATTCAATAAAGGAGTAGCTACCCGGTATTTAATTAGTCGGGGTGTCACAAATTTTCAATCATCCATCTTTTTAAATCTAGGAATCAAGCTAGAGAATATTTTTTCTAAATATCTTACGTAATACATAACAAGGCATGTTGCACCATGAATTTCTAGACTCAACAAAATTTACACACTTATCACTTCACTGCCGTTTAGAGTTGAAGAGTGTTACAATTCTAAAGAGAACCTCAAGGATCACTAGTGGAGACTTTAGCTTGTGAGATTCGTGCCTTTCACCCTTTTAGAGTGTTTTACGCAATCTCCGAGTCACAAGTTGATTCAACTTCTTGTGGGTCCGCACTTTAATTATTGTATGATCTCATTATCTTTCATAAAATTTTGGCTTGATCACTGAGAATGACATCTTTTTCGAGCTGTAAGAAACGTGTGTCTTGAAATTTATCCCGAATACTAGATTTTCATCCATACACCTACCACTTTTCCCCATATCATATTCCCATTATATTCCCATGCTCTTCCATATTCCCACATATTTCCCCACATCATCACCTATCATCTCCATACCATCTTTTATTTTCAAATAAATGAGTTTTGATTCCAAATGTTAAATGTCTTTAGTGTTGAAAAGTGAGAGAAAAATAAAAAAAAAAGAAAAAAAAATAGCAAAAATAGAAAACATAGAAAAAAAAGAACAAGAAAAAAAATAGATAAAAAGAAAAGAAAAAGAGATTTAGTAGTTAATAGTTAGTTTTGAAATAAAGACATTTGTGCCTAAAGTATATACACTTTTCTATCACATCCATTTTTCATCCATTTCACATCGCATATCCATCACACGTCCATCACTCATTATTCATCCATACATCACCATCCTACCTCATATTATCATATACTTTCCATCTCATTTCCCCTCACCCAATCATCCATATTTATCCCTAGGTGTTCGGGAAAATAAAAGTCGGTGTTGTGAATAACTCGACGTTCTCAGTATAGTGATTAGTATTCTTTCATGAGATCACTTTTCTTTTTAATTGTTCGTTCTTTCTTATGTGTGTGTGAGACGTTTGAACTTGCTTACATTTACTCACCTCCTTACACACAAGAGCGATACACTTATCCATATCTCGAGAGTTCGTTTGAGAGAGATATATCCGTGAGATTTGAAGTTGAAGCGTTGATTCCAACAAGGCAATCTAGGAGTTACCCTTGTGATACTTGACCCGTTTTGACTGATTCACACTACACACGTTGAGTTCTAGGAAGGATGTGCCTTGAGTATTTACTTAGCTAAACTTTTTACGCTTCTAGCTTGTATTTCTCATAACATTTATCTCATGATGGATTGTGCGATTATTCTATGTCTAATAAGAGATAGACTGCCATTGCAAATAAAGAATTTTGTGGGTATATTCCCTGCAAACCCTCACGAGACACAACTCGTCCTATAGGGCAACCTATAGGTTTAAAGGCTTGTTGCACATGCTAAGTGCAATCGCAAGTGCCCGCGAAACTGGTACACTTTTGGTTTCTTATCTTTCTCTTTCTCTCTATCTTATTGCTCGAGGACTAGCAACGCTCTATTTGGGGGTGGTGTGATAAGCACCCAAAACTGTACAATTTATACCCCAAATAGATGTACTTTAGTTGCTAATTCTCGACAGTATGGGTCTTATGCGTTTAATTGTTCAATATGCATGCTTAATTGCAGTTGCGGTGTCAAAAGCTATATTTCCAGGCAATTTGCAGTTAAAATGGAGTTAATTACCTTATCCCGTAACTCTAACCTACCCTAAACCCTTACCCGAGCCTAAACCTAGCCCAAACCATCACCTCAAGTCTGTATGTGTTTAGTTTGTGTCTTTTTATATTTTTTTATATTTTTAGTTTGAGTCATTTTCATTTTAGGTTTATTTTAGATTTATTTTAGATTTTTTAGGTTTTAATTTCTATTTTAATATTTTAATTTTATTAATATAATTTTATTTTATTTTGATTTTTATTAGCTTTCAGTTTAGTCTTATTTTATTAGGATTAATTTTAGGAGTTTATTTTTAGTTTATTAGATTTTATATTTTTTAGGACTTTAGTTCTCATTTAGATTTTAAGTTTTTATTTTAGTTTTTATATAAGCTTAGGATTTTTTTTTTAGTTTTAATATTTTTCTTTTATTTTTATTGTTTTTAGTTTGTTTTATTTTTAGTTAGATTTTATTTTTTTAGTTTTAGTTTTATTAATTTTAGTTGAGTCTTTATTATTTTAGGTGTCCAAATTAAACTCACACATACTCTACTTCCATACACACTCACCTACACCTAACTAAACCCTCACCCTCACACACCTACTCTACACCCTCACCCACACTAACACCCCACTTCATCTTCAACCTCCAACTCACCCCTTTCTCTCTCCTCTCATCCAAAACTCCATTAATCTCTCTCCTAAACCCCATAACCAAACTCCACCACCTACACCTCCTTCCACAAACCAATGGAACCCCCTGGCAACCCTAATCATCGGACCCGTCCTACTCCGGCATCGATTCAACCCGACCACAACCCGGTGAAGCCTCAGCCGGCGACCACCTGCCCAACTCGTTACTACCCCCTCCGCCGGCGTCATCCCGTCGGTGCCCTCCAGCAGCTCAACCCGCCGGAACCTTCAAATCGCTATGCCAGCATCCCCCTGCCTAACCCGCCGACCACTACCACCTCCTCCCTCAACCCAACCACGTCATCACCTCCTCTACCCGAATCCAAAAACCCACGCCGGCATCGACCACACCTTATACCTCCGGCCAGATTTGACCAACCCGACCTCTACCCAATCTCAACCATAACCCGATTCCGCCTATACTCATTACCCATTTCTAAAAACCAACCTCTATAAAAAACCCACTTCCAAGCCAAGCCACGATCTGCCAAACCAAAACCAAACAAACCAAATAATAAACTCAATAAAACCCATGTGCCACTTAAACCCACTTATACCCTTTTTCCCTTATTACCCCCAACTAACTCTTTTATCCAAATCCCAAAAATACCCCATGCACATTTTAACCCTCACCAAACCATTTCCATGCCTACATGCACTTTCAATTCCCAAAATTACCCTTGCTCCATTGCCCACTATAAAAGAAGACTCAAGACCCCATTTGAGGGGAGACTTATTATCAAATAGAGAGAGAAAAGTAGAGAGTTAGGTTAGAATAAATTAGGTAAAGTAAATAGTTTTTCTTTTTCTTTTTCTTTTTTGAGATTATTGAGTGATAAATGTGTGAGGATTAATTTGAGTGAAATTTTTATGTAATATTGTTTGGATCACTCAAGTTGATGGATTATGAATTTCAACTCATAGATTGAAGATCAATTAAGCATTAAGAGATTGAGATTTGATTGTTCTTTTCTCATCTCATTTATTGTATGCCTTTGATTATTAATTTGCCATATTTCATATCACGTTAGGCTAAATCCCCTTTCAAGGGGTGGGGTAAAACCCTTATTTGATGTTATTTTATTTTTATTAGTTTAATTACTTGAAAAGTCCCTTTTAATGTTAATTTTGATCCCTCACACTTAAATTTACGCCTCGAGAGAGGGTAAATGATTTTCGAGAGAAAATCGAAATTCTAGTTATAATACCCATTTTAGATTCGAACTAGAGATAGGGGTTTCTTAAGTGGGGTATTATAACTTGAATTTCAACTCTAAATTTATTTTCTAAGATTTACATAAATTTTAATCAATCGATCCTAGCGGGTGATTAATTAAAAGGAGTGTAGATCTATTTTTCCAGAGTTGTGGGGTGTTAAAATTAATTTTCTAAAAGATTACTATTAAAATTACACTTGCAACAAGAGTTGATTTGTAATATTGATATTAATTTGGGAGAATTCAATTAATTAAATTAATTAATTATAATAACTAAAATTTGTGGTGTAATCCCATTCCTTGATTGTTCTCACAATTATTTACCTCACTTTATCTCTTATTTTAGTGTTAGACTTTATTTTTCATTTTTTATTCGCTTTCTAGTTAATTGTTTTCATCTCATATTTTAATTTAGTGTTATTTCATCTCACCTCACCCAAGTGTTTTAATATTGAAAAAGCTAGAAAAAATAGAAAAGTGAAAAAGCACAAAAAGAAAAAAAAATTGAATTACAATTGAATTTGTCTCTAGCTTACCCCCTTGGAAGTGGATTGATACCCTTACTTACCTCTACACTTGAGATTATATTATTTTGTAGGTATTTAAGGATTTTGATTAGAGGAGCTTTTCAAGGAACGACGAAAACATACAAGCAAAAGTTCTTTCTATCACCAGCGGGTAAGGGCCGTGACACGGGTTCGGGTGTCTCGACTTTGGGCGAGTTGGGTGGCTCGGGTTGGTCTCGCCTGGGTCAGGTGGTGGCCAATTTTTGGATTTTGAAAATGGTAATGGAGGTTGTTGTAATGGAGGTAAGAGAGAGAGTGGGTTGGTGGAGAAGATGAAGGTAAGATTTATTGTGTGTGAGGGTGTATGAGAGTGAATGAGGGTGAGCAGTAGTTTAGGTGTGGTGTGTGTAGGTGTGTGAGTGGATTTAATGTGTGTGTTTAATTTGTACCCCTAAAAAAAATAAAATAAAACTAAAATAAAATTAATAAAAACCCAAAAAAAATAAAAATTCTATTCTAAAATAAAACAAGGACTCAAATAAAAATTGAAACTAAAAAGAAATAAAAATAAAAATAGAAAACTAAAACTAAAAACAAAAATCCTAAAATAAAATTTAATAAAACTAATAAATAAATGAACTCCAAAAAATTTCTAATCCTAATAAAAACTAATCAAAATCAAAGTAAAATAAAATTATACTAATAAAAATAAAAATATAAAAATAAAAAATAAAACCTAGAAATTCTAAATAAATCTAAAATAAATTCTAAAATTAAAAGGACTCAAACTAAAAATCTAAAAATAATATAAAATGCAAACTAAACACACATTAGGCTCGGGGAATGGACTGGGCTCGGTCTGGGCTAGGTTAAGGTTATGGGACTATTTCGGGGCATCGGATCACATCAGGGCAAGCTCAGAATGGACCTCTCACTTCACGGTCTCTTTGAATTTCTTCGATGCACGCTTTTGACCGCTATTGAGATGCAAATGTATTGATTTAGCATTATTTGTACCGCAACTGCTATTGACCTGAGAAATAAATAAATACGAACATAAGGCCATTTTTATTAAAAACGTGCGAGTAAAATACATCTATTCGGGGTATAAAATAGACACTTTTGGGTGCTTATCACACCGCCCCCAAACAGAACATTGCTAGTCCTCGAGCAAAAATTAGAGAGAAAACAGAGATAAGTAACCAAAGTGTGCCACTTTCGCAGGCACTGTCAATCGCACTTAGCATGTGCAACAAGCTGTTAAACCTGTAGGTTGCCCTACAGGACAAGTGGTGTCTCGTGAGGGTATGCAGTGAATATACCCACAAAATTTGAAACTTATTTAAATGCAGTTTCTGTTTGACGATGAAACGCTATATAACCCAACTTTAAAAGTACATTAAGGAATATCGTATTCAACTATTAAAATAAGATATGAAATTACTTAATAACAAAAGCGTAATCCTTCCTAAAACTCAGCATGTTTAGTGTGAAACAATCTTAAGTATCATTAGAGTAATTCCTAGATTGCCTTTATAGAGTCGACGTTTTGACTTCAACTCTCACTGGATGTATCTCTCCGAATCGAACTCTCTGAGAATTGGGTAAGTGTATCTCTCTAGCATGTGAGGATGTGAGTAAATGTAAACAAGTTCAAACGTCTCACACACTTTATAAGAAAGGACGAATATACGAAAGAAATTTGATCTCATGAACTAATGCTAACCACTATGTCAAGAATGTCGAATTATTCACCATATAATCTTTTCGTTTGCCCGAACACATTACCAAGGGTGAAAATGTGGTTTATGTAAGGTATGAGGGAATAATGAAATGAAGAATATGAGTGATAGGGTTTTTGAGAAGAGTGTGACACACTTTGAATAACTACTGTCTTTATCTTTTGAATTTATGGTCGCAAGCTTTCTTTGTTTTCGTTTATATATATATATATATATTTTTTTTTTATTATTTTTTTTTTTATTGCGATGCATTTTTCTTTTCATAACGAAAATGAAGACAATTTACATTGATAATTTCAAACACTCTTTTTCTCAAATATGATGGTAATGATGTATAGTATTTGGGACATATGGATAAGGGTAATATGGAAAATGACAATGGGTGAATGATAATGTGACAGGAAAAATGGTAAGTGTATGGCAAAATCGGTTTAGTGCTCGGGACAAACTACAAGATACATGTTTCTTATAACTCGAAAGTAATGTCGTTCTCAGTGATTAAGCCAAAATTTGAAAAAAAATGATGATATCATACAACGACTATATGTAGTACCCAAAGAAAGTTGAGCCAACTTGTGACTCGGAGATACGTAAAAACCCTCAAAAAGGTGAAAAACTCAAATCTCACGGGTTTAAGTCGCCACTAGTGATCTTTTAAGGCTTTCTTGAGAATATATTTACTCTTCAACTTTTGATTGTAAACGTGATAGTGAAAATTGTTGAGTCTAAGAATTCATAGTGCAAGTACGCTTTTCAGAGGTATTAGTTAATTAAAGTTAAAAACATAAGTTTAGGTTCGAACACGGGTATTCCGAGATTTCTAAAAGAGGGATAATAGACAAATTATGTCATAAAAATTTATTTTTAACTGCACAAAAAATTTAAAATCACTTGTTTCTGAAAATTTTCAAAAAGAGGTACGATTTTGATAAATTTCCCACCCCCAAACAAAAGAGAACATCGTCCGCAATGTTTAAAACCGTATATAAAAATGAAAAGCTCAAGGGAGGAAAGATAGTACCATAATGAACCACTAGTGAAATGTACCGCACTCTGTAGCATAGATGAAACCTGAAGAACAAATGTGATACAAAAAGACGTACAAGTCTATAAAGCATGTGAAAATCATTGGGTGGTGTGAAACACCACCCCCAAACAGGATAAGACTCATACTCAGAAACAATGAACAACGGGTTGCCTCCCGGTAGGGCTAAGTTTAATTTCTTCAGCCAGACCGAACCAATCTCACCCTAAAGATAAGATCTATGAAAGTACAGGGTGGCAGAAAAATGGGTGATGATGATCACCCCCAAACAAAATGAACAGTTAGTCTTCATAAATGGGATCAACAAGGTCAATTTATTCAACGGGAGAGGGGCCTAGCTCTAAGAAAGGCTTCAATCGTTGACCGTTGACCTGAAATAGACTACCATCCTTAGAATTTTGAATTGTGATGGCACCATAAGGAGTAACAAATTCAACAATAAAGGGTCTAGACCACCGGGTTTTTAACTTCCTGGGAAAGAGATGAAGACGGGAGTTATATAACAACACTTGCTGACCAGGGTGGAATTCTTTGGAGAGGATGCTTTGGTCATGGATCCACTTCATTTTGTCCTTGTATTTCTTGGACAAATCATAGGAATCATTCCGTATCTCCTCTAATTCATTAAGTTGGAGCTTTCGGTGAATGCCAGCCTCATCGATATCAAAATTGAGGGCTTTGACAGCCCAATAAGCATGATGTTCTAGCTCGACTAGGTAAGTGGCATGGTTTACCAAAGACCAAGCGATAAGGAGACATGCCAATCGGAGTCTTAAAATTAGTACGGTATGCCCACAAAGCATCATTCAAGCATAAGAACCAGTATTTCCTATTAGGATTAACTATTTTGTCTAATATTTGCTTAATTTCGCGATTGGAAACTTCAACTTGACCACTAGTCTGAGGGTGGTAAGATAGACCAACTTTGTGGGTAACACCATACTTTTTAACGATATGTTCAAAGACTCGATTACATAAATGTTTACCTCCATCACTAATGATAGCTTTGGGAGTTCCAAAATGTGTGAAGACAGACTCTTTAAGAAATGTGGCCACAATGCGATGGTCATTGGTGCGGCAAGCTATGGCTTCAATCCATTTGGGAACATAATCAACTGCAACTAGTATATATTGGAAGCCATGAGATGAGGGAAAAGGACCCATGAAGTTAATGCCCCAGACATCAAAGATTTCGATGATGAGAATGAGTGTGAGGGACATCTTGTGACGACGAGAGATACGCCTAGATTGTTGGCATTTGGCACAAGCCTGGCAGTAGTGGTGGGCATCTCGAAAAAGAGTGGGCTAGTAGAAACCACTTTGTAAAATTTTGGTGGTGGTTTTCTTGGAGCTACAATGGCCACCACAGGCACCATCGTGACAAAATGAGAGTATACTTGACTGTTCATGGTCAGGAACACAGCGACGAATGACTTGATCAGAGCAATACTTAAAAAGGAAGGGATCATCCCAAGAGTAAAATTTTACCTGGACCATGAACTTAGAACGCTCTTGTTTCGACCAATGATTGGGCAGTTGGTCTGTAACAAAGAAATTAACAATATCAGCATACCAAGGAGAATTGGCGATAGAAAAAAGTTGCTCATTAGGAAATGTTTCAGAAATAGGGATAGGATCAGATGTAGACGTAACAGTAAGGCGGGAGAGATGGCCTGCAGCTAAATTTTTGCACCCTTTTTATCACAAATTTCGAGGTTAAACTCTTGAAGCAAGAGAATCCACCGTATCAAACGTGGCTTAGAATCCTTCTTCTGAAGAAGGTGCCATAGGGCAGCGTGGTCAGTGTAAACGATGATAGGGGAACCGATGAAATAAGATCGAAACTTATCGAGTGCAAATATGACAACTAGCAAATCCTTTTCAGTGGTCGTGTAATGAAGTTGAGCGTCATGGAGGGTTCTGCTAGCATAATAAATGACGTGCTGGCGCTTGTTAACTCACTGACTAAGTACAACACCTAGAGAAAAATCAGATGCGCCACACATGAGCTCAAATGGTAAAGATCAATTAAGAGGCTGAATGATAGGAGCAGAAGTGAGCTCGGCTTTAAGGCGCTCAAAAGAATAAACACATACGTCATCAACGACAAAGGGAACATCTTTGGATAAAAGAGTTGTTAAAGGTCGAGCAATTTTAGAAAAGTCCTTGATGAAATGACGGTAGAAGCCCGTATGTCCTAAGAAGGAGCGAATGTCCTTAACAGATTTGGGAATGGGAAGTGAGGAGGTTATGTTAACTTTTGCTTTATCAACTTCAATACTGTCGCGAGAGACTACGTAACCTAAAATAATCCCCTTTTTTACCATGAAATGACATTTTTCCCAATTGAGGACCAATTTCTTTTCTTGACAACGTTTGAGGACCATAGTGAGGTGAGAAGGGCACTGCTCAAAGGAAGAACCAAACACAGAAAAATCATCCATAAGGATTTCGAGAAAGCGTTCTACCATGTCGCTAAAAATGCTAATCATACACCGTTGAAAAGTCGTAGGTGCATTGCAAAGGACAAAGGGCATGCGAGAGTAGGCAAAAGTGTCAAAGGGACAAGTGAAGGTAGCTTTCTCTTGGTCTTCAAGGGAAATTGGAGTTTGGTTGTATCCTGAATAGCCGTCAAGGAAGCAGTAATACGCATGACCAGCTAAACGTTTGAGCATTTGGTTGATATAGGGAAGAGGAAAATGGTCCTTACGAGTGACAACATTTAGCTTTCGATAGTCAATGCAAATACGCCAACCCGTTTGCATACGGGTGGGAACAAGCTCATTGTCACTATTTTTATGATGGTGACGCCAGACTTTTTCGGTACTACATGAATGGGACTAACCCACTGACTGTCTAAGATAGGGTAGATAATACCAGAATCAAGCAATTTTAAAATCTCAGCACGCACGACTTCTTTCATAGCAGGGTTGAGTCGACGTTGGGGTTCATGAGAAGTCTTGGCGTGTTCCTCTAAATGAATGCGATGACTACAAACATTGGGGTTCACACCGTGAATGTCGGAAATGGTCCAACCAATAGCAGTGCTATGCTGAGTAAGAGTGATGACTAATTGCTCTTCTTGCGCAGGGGTCAAATCGAAAGCAATGATGACAGGGTGATGGTTGTTGGGGCCTAAGAAAGTATATTTCAACTCGAGAGGTAAGGGCTTAAGCTCCAAACTAGCAGGTGGCGTATGAGTGACATCGGAGTCAGATGCAGAAACAGAGTCCGAGGAGTTCTCGGTGCATAAAGTGGAGGAATCTGATGTGGCAGGGAGTTCAGAAGGTGGAATAAGATGATCCATAGAGTGAATAGTGTCAACATAGAGGGGCTCGAAGGGAGGATCCCAAGAGCAAGTGTCCATCAGTGGAGTGGAATCTAGCTGGGCATCGAGTTCAGAGATGGAGGAATCAATGTCAAAGTCTGATCCAAAATGGGCCAAACATTGTTGGAGAGGATCGGCAGGATAAGATTGGTCCAACATGTCATTAACTAAGGAGTCAATCACACACACCTCATCAATAGAATCGATATCAGTCGATTTTTGTATAAGGTGGAATATATTGACTTCTACAGTTATATTGCCAAAAGAGAGATTCATGGACCCATCACGACAATTGATGATGGCATTGGCAGTGGCCAGAAAGGGGCGACCCAATATGATAGGAATATTGGTTGGGTCGAGCGCAGGAGTGTCTAAGATGATGAAATCCACAGGATAGTAAAAGTCAGAAACTTTCACCAAAACGTCTTCAATGATTCCTTTAGGTACTTTCACGGAACAATCAGCAAGTTGAAGAGTAACTCGTGTAGGTTTCATGTTCTATAAACCTAACTCAAGGTAGAGGGAGTAAGGTAACAAATTAACACTATCCCCAAGATCAAGTAAAGCACTAGCAGTGAACTTGTCGCCTAACATGTGATTAGGCATAAATTCTTCCCAATCCCTTAATTTAGTTACTTTTAGCACCTCGAACAACGTAATCGGGTTGACTTTATCTCATAATCTTGCTACAGACTTATCCTAATGAGTACACCGAGTTTTTGGTATTTCGTATTGCTTTTACAGGTATTTTATGTCAAGAAACGAAATAAAGAAACCGAAAGAATAAAGAAAGAAAAGAAGGAAAGTCAAAAGGGCAAAAGCGTAAATTCTATCCAGAATTCGGATGAGGTACCTAAAGAGAAGTTAAAGATATCACACTCATGAGAACATAGGAAGAAACGGCACATAAATCGGAATCCCGGAACAAAATATATGAGCTGTCAAAGTTGAGAAATAAAGTCAAACAGGCAGATCGGTCCGCCCCTACCCCGGACCGGTCCGATGTTCAAAACTCCAAAATACCCCGGATCGAAAGAAAACCAAAGAAGGGTGAAAAATAAAATAACCGATTTGCCCCGGACCGTTCCACCAAAAAATAAAAGGAACCGATCCACATTGGAGGAAGACCGGTCCGGCTATCGAGATCTTGAAATCTTATCTTCTCCTATGAAGAGTCCTAGTGCAGCTGAAACTCCTGAATTGTTGTAGGGTATAAAAACCCGTTTTATTATCATTATTTGCACGGAGAATTTTAGTTAATTTTCCATTCTTTTTCAGAAACCCTAGTTTAGATACAATTTATAGTTTTTATTCCAATAGTTGAAGATTATTCAGAAGTTCTTTGATTACAAGTTTTCTTCATTGCTGCTATTACTGCTTGGGTGAGATTAGTGAGTTATTTCTTCTTTTCAATTCCTTTATACATCAATTCACAAGTTTTTCTTAGATTAATCATGGTTTTCTGCACATCAAACACTGTTTTCATTACTTTCAGCATGCTAGGCTAGATTTTCTAAGGCCGGGATACATGAACCCAGCCTGATGTGTTAGTTGCATGTGTATAACATTAATACTCTAAATTTAGTGATTGATTACGAACGTATTGTGTAAGAACACAATAATTGTAGATCTTTATATCTCGTTTGCCTCTGGGTAACCGGGATGATTTGGAATGCAATTCGAGTGTCACTATCGCGATACTGATTTACTCGTCCTCAGATTAAGTATGATGCGGGCTTGAACCTCATATACGTAATGCTTGGGAGTACTAAATTATGGGTCTAATTAATCAGTTAAATTTACGATTAATATTATAACTGCAATATACTAGGGTTGGGGGATTGTATTCCCGTCCTGTTTTTATCATACATAGTTTAAAGTTTTAAATCAGTTTTCATTAGTATTTTAGGTAATTTAGAATAATTTCATCTTTTCATAATTTCACAATTGCATCTATTTTTATCATTCCCAAAACCAAATCATTTTCTCTTTTTCTTTTTAGAGTCAAATTTAGGATTCCTTCGTCTTTTCCCGTCGTTACAACCCTGTTGTCTTAGTTCCCTGTGGATACGATCCCGACTTACCGGGTTTATTACTAATGCGACAAGCTTGCACTTGAGCCTAGAGTGAACGCACATTAGAGACACTTTCTGAGTCGCGTCAAGTTTTTGGAGCCATTACCGGGGAACTAGGTAAACTTAGGATTAGATCGAGTTAATCTAAAACTTTGACCAAAAATTTCAAAAAATCCAAAAACATAAAAAAAATTCAGAAAAACACAAAACGATTCACCACCATCTCTCATAAGCTTTTAATGCAAAATTCTAAACTCACTCCCACCCCCCACAATACTCCAACCAGTATTCACGAAAATCCAATAGTTGAGTATAACCCCGATAGCCCCCACACTCCTAACGCCCCACAGTTCTGGATTCTACCTCCCACACCGTCACACTTAATCTCCAATAACACTCCGTTTTCCTTCTTAGGACAGACCTCCGAGCACACTTCGAGCACACCAAGTGAGAGCACCGAGTCGTTATGTGAGAGAGAGATGTCACAACACAGTAATGCACCTGCCGGTGAGGAAGAGGCCCCGTACCGCCCGCTTAGAGAATTTTTATATCCCGAGCGCACTGTCACTCCGGGATGCATTATACTCCCGTATAATGCCGGGTAATTTCGCTTTAAAAACGGGATGATCCAGATGTTACCCCATTACCATGGTATGGATTCTGAAAAGCCATACCTTAACATTAGGGAATTTGAGGATGTGTGCGATACTCTCAATGATCAAACTTGCACACAAGAGGTGATCCACCTTAAACTCTTCCCCTTCTCGCTCAAAGATAAAGCTAAGACCTGGATATGGTCTTTACCTCCAAGCTCGATTCCATCTTGGAACGAGTTGCAATTGAGATTTCTCAAGAAATTCTTCCCACCACATCGAACAATCTCCATAAAGGCTCAAATTCAAGCGTTCAGACAATCTGAAAATGAGCCATTTCATCGATGTTACGAGCGTTTCAATGAGTTAGTTACTTCATGCCCCCATCATGGATTTGATTCAGCGCAACTTATCTCTTTTATCTATAATGGGCTGAATCTTAACTCCAAGCAACTTGTTAAAACCATATGAAGTGGTCCTTTTATCGACTTATACGCCTACGATGCTGAGCTTCACCTGAGGTATGTCGCCGAGACTACCCAATCCTGGGATACATCCGACCCTAATGCTCAAAATCAAAATCGTCAAGTGACCACCACTCCGTCAGCGTCCGGCCTATTTCATGTAGAAAAGAGTTCTATAGAGGACAGTCGGATAGATATACTTGAGAAAGAAGTGCGAGACCTATGTGGGATATGTGGAATAGGACCAACTGGATCCCTACCAAACCCCATTGAAAAGGTGTGTGCAATTTATGAGGTGGGTCATTCAACTGAGGAATGCCTGACTATACTCGCCTACAAAGTAATGCTTCAAGAGCAAGTCAGTGGTATAGGAGGATTTAAGGGTAATTTCGGTGCACTGCACGGGAATTCTTACAACCCTTCATGGAAAAAACATTCGGGTTTTAGCTATAGGCAACAACATGATGCGATGAACCCTACTTCCCATGTTGCCCCTCCTCCACCACAACACTTTCAACAAGCCCCACACATGCAAGGACATGTGCAAGCACCACCACCTCAAGGATCTTATATCCCGCCACCGCAGAGAACTCTCGAGGATACCATGAATCAATTTATCAAAAGCCAGACTGTAACTAATGCCAAATATGATCGCTTGATTAGTGACATAAATACAAGTCTGTCAAAGATACAATCCTCGTTGAGTGTTCAAGAGAAGGGCAAGTTCCCTGCCCAGGGCCAAAGACCTCCCCAAGGTCAAACTAGTGTTAGATCCACTTTTATTGAACATCAGGAACAAATTCAAGCTGTGACCACTCTTCGTAGTGGGAGAGTCATTGATTTATCACCTCCCCCACACGACACAACGAAAGATAAGGAGATTTCACCCGGCACGAAAGAGGCCGAAGATGTCCCCTTAAATGAGAGTGATATAGAAGACGCTAGTGAGCCCGAGGTAGTTGTGAAACCACCCTCCACGGCACCGTTTGCTCAAAGGTTGATTCCTTCCCATAAAGGAAACCCATGTGAAGACGTGCTAGAAGTGCTAAAACAAGTAAAGCTGAATTTACCTTTCCTTGATGCCATTAAGCAAATTCCAGCTTATGCTAAAGTCATCAAAGACTTGTTGACGGTAAAGAGAAAGATGAAGGTAAAGAAGAATGTCTTTCTAGCCCAGAACGTGAGCTCCATTCTACTTAACGATCTCCTGCCTAAATTCAAAGATCCCGGTGCACCCACCCTTTCCTGCATCATTGGAGAAAATAAAATAGAAAAAGCCTTACTTGATTTAGGAGCAAGTGTCAATATCCTCCCTTACTCCATCTATAGGCAACTTGATTTGGGCGACCTCAAGCCCATAAAGGTCACTCTCCAATTAGCGGATCGAACCGTGAAGATCCCAAGAGGCATAGTCGAGGACGTGATCGTCCAAGTTGACACTTTTTACTTCCCGGTGGACTTTGTCATTTGGGACACGGAACCCTCCTTTAACTCGAGCAACCATGTTCCCATCATCCTTGGGCGCCCGTTCTTAGCTACGGCTAACGCAATCATCAATACTCGAAATGGGCGAATGCAACTCACCTTTGGGAATATGACCTTAGAGACCAATATCTTCCACATAGCCTAATATGCGGGGGAAGATGATGATCTTCACGCGGTGAGCTTCATAGATGAGATAGTAGAGGAGTACTTTGAGGAGAATTATTAAGGCGACACCTTAGGGTCCTGTCTAGTGTCGAGCCACGAGAGTAAGGGGACGTACATCGACTTCGAGAGGGAGGTTGGGGAGTTGAGAGAGTTACTCGGTGATAGAGCGTCGGACGAGGACACGAGAGATGTAAGTTGGGTTTCTAGATTTGAGGAGTTACCACCGAGGGATACACGCATGGTTCCCTCCAGCGAAAAATTTCCAACCCTAGAATTTAAGAAACTCCCCTCCAATATTAAATATGCATATCTAGGAGAGGATGAGACATTTCCTATTGTTGTCTCCTCTAGCCTAAACGACGAGCAGGAGGGTAAACTGTTAAAAATTCTGAGGAAGCACCAAAGTGCTTTTGGTTGGTGCATTGTTGATTTGAAGGGGATAAGTCCTTTGATTTGCACTCACAAAATCCATCTCAAAGAGGATGTCAAACCCTCAAGAGAAATGCAAAGAAGGCTAAATCCCAATATGAAAGAAGTAGTGAGAACCGAGATTATCAAGTTATTGGATGCTGGGATTATCTACCCAATCTCGGATAGCAAGTGGGTGAGCCCCATTCAAGTCATCCCGAAGAAGTCGGGAATGACAGTGATTGAGAATGCTAAAGGAGAGCTAGTTCCCCAACATACCACCATCGGGTGGCGCATTTGCATTGATTATCGAAAACTCAATGCGGGAACTAGGAAAGACCATTTCCCCTTACCATTTATTGATCAAATGCTTGAGAGAGTAGAGGGCCACTCTTACTATTGCTTCCTTGATGGTTATTCTGGATATAACCAGATTGAGGTAGATATACTTGACCAGGAGAAAATGACTTTCACTTGCCCTTTTGGTACGTTTGCCTACAAACGTATGCCATTCGGCTTGTGTAATGCACCCGCGACTTTTCAAAGGTGTATGTTGAGCCTATTTAGCTACATGGTCGAGAGAGGACTCGAAGTGTTCATGGACGATTTCAGCATTTTTGGCACCTCTTTCGATCATTGTCTAGAGAAACTGGAACAAGTACTTGCCCGTGTGTGGAAAATAACTTAGTGCTGAATTGGGAGAAATGGCATTTCATGGTCACCGAGGGAATAGTTCTTGGCCACATAGTATCATCCAAGGGGATAGAAGTCGATAGGGAAAAAATTAATGTCATAGCTGATCTTCCCCCACCAAAATCGCTTAAGGACGTGCTCTCTTTCTTGGGCCACGCGGGGTTTTATCGAAGGTTCATTAAGGACTTTAGCGCCATCGCTAGACCCTTAAGAAACCTACTCATAAAGGACACCCCATTCGAGTGGACGGAAGCATGCCAAAGCTCTTTTGAAAAACTGAAAACCATGCTTGTGTCCGCTCCCATCATGCAAGTTCCTGATTGGTCCTTACCATTCGAACTTATGTGTGATGCTAGCGATTATGCAATAGGGGCTGTTTTGGGCCAAAGAAAAGATAAGCAAGCTCATGTCATCTACTACGCTAGCCGGACTCTTACTGGACCACAACTCAACTACTCTATCACGGAGAAAGAGTTGCTAGCGGTAGTCTTTGCCCTTGATAAATTCCGGTCATACCCTATCGGTTCTCCTATTACTTGCTTCATCGATCACGCAGCCTTGAAATACCTACTTGCAAAGAAAGATGCACAGCCGTGCCTCATAAGGTGGATCCTACTCCTACAAGAGTTCAATATCTCTATTAAAGATAAAAAGGGGTAGAAAACGTCGTTGCCGACCACTTATCACGACTTTCGTTCGACGTACCTAGTGATCCCATACCCATAGACGAATACTTCCCGGATGAGTAACTCTTTGCCACCTCTTCTTTGCCCTGGTTTGCGGATATAGTGAAGTACCTTATCACGGGAGCCATCCCTCCCGACTGGACATTGCAAGATAAGAAGAGGTTTATTACTTGGTTGCGCATGTTCTTCTATGACGATCCGTTCCTTTTTAAATATTGCGCCGACCAAATCATCCGACGATGTGTACCGAATGACGAGATCCCAAAAGTCATCGAGTTTTGTCATTTGGAAGCTTGTGGAGGCCACTTTTCAACGAAAAAGACGGCCGGTAAAATTCTGCAATGCAGCCTCTATTGGCCCATAATATTTCGAGATGTGAACGCTGCTTGCAAATCTTACAATAGGTGCCAACGGATGAGGGCCATTACCCGACGAGACATGATGCCTCTTACCCCTATACTCATTATTGAGATCTTCGACTGTTGGGGTATTGACTTCATGGTCCCTTTCCCCCCATCCTTTGGTTTCCTATACATTCATGTCGCGGTAGACTACATTTCCAAATGGGTGGAAGCTATAGCTACCAAGACAAATGACAACAAAGTGGTGATTAAGTTCCTGCAGGAACACATACTTTCCCGTTTCGGTGCACCGAAAGCGATAATCAACGATAATGGCACGCACTTTTGCAATAGGCCATTCGAGAAGCTAAGGGTGTCGTTCACAAGGTTGGAACGACTTATCACCCACAAACGAATGGGCAGGCCAAACTAACAAATCGGTAAATCAAGAACATTCTTGAAAAGACCATCAATCCTACCCGAAAAGATTGGTCACTTAGATTAAACGATTCGCTATGGGCCTATCGCACCGCATATAAAAATCAACTCGGCATGTCCCCTTTCCTTTTTGTGTATGGAAAACCTTGACATCTTACCGTTGAATTAGAGCACAAGGCGTATTGGGCGATTAAGCAATTGAATTATGCCATGGATAAGGCCGGCGAAGCCCGCAAGCTTCAATTGAATGAGTTAGAAGAAATACGCAATGATGCATATGAGAATGCTAAAATTTCCAAAGAAAGGATGAAACTCGCTCACGATAACATCATTCGACGCAAAGAGTTTCTTCCCGGGCAAAAATTTCTTCTCTATAACTCTCGGCTTCATCTCTTTCCGGGCAAGTTGCGGTCACGATGGTCTGGCCCGTTCGTTGTGAATAATGTTTTCCCTCATGGAGCTGTTGAATTAGACGATTTAAAAGGGGGAAATACGTTCAAAGTGAATGGACAACGCCTAAAGCCATATCTAGAGGCGTGTGTGGAAGAAGTCGACACCGTCTGGTTGTCGGACCCCGTTTACGGGGTAGAGTGAGCTGTTACAGCGAGGTCGTCGCACCCCCGGCGCATATGGGGTGAGAGTCGCATGTGTAGTGAGCATCGATAGGATTAGGGTACATTCGAGAAAGAGCATTCGCATGTTTCGAGAATATTGAGTCAAGTCACGTTGACCATTGGTATCGAGAGGTTTTAATCCAAAATTGATCTGGAGTATGTTGTGAAAGTGAAAATTTTCAAAGAAGAGCGTTCGAAACCAAGTTAGGGGGGAAATCCAGCTCAGATACCTGGGCCGGACCGGTTCCTTTATTTTAGGGCCGTACCATCCGCCCCCGAACCGGTTACTTTAATTTTGAGGCGGACCGGTCCGCTAGTCGGATTTGCCTGAATATTAAAGGACCGGACCGGTCCGATCCCCAGGCGGATCGGTCCACCTTCTGCAGATCTGTTTTTAACCCTTCCCAAGGTTCACCCCCTTCTCCCCATTCCTCTTCATTCCCTCCGATTCGTCTCCCCAACTCCCAAGCCTACCCTTTCCCTCCCAAATTCACCCCCTTTTCCCTCCAAATCATTTCCCTCCAAATCCAACCCCTACCCCCACCCTTTCACCTATAAATACACACCCAAACCATCCCTTCCCTCCACACCTTCAACCAAACTCCTCTCTTCTCCCTCCCTAATTTTCCAAGAAAAAATCTCTCTTGTTATCATGGCCCAACGCGCTGCCCCCACCAAGTATGACTCCACCGACATCCTCCCCTCCGGTCATGATGAATTCCGCTCCCGCCAAGAGGAGCGATGGTGCCATCGGTTCTTCGGTCTGGATCGCAAACTCCATATGGAGCGCGCTGTCCAATGGACCGGGCTGCCCAACTTCGTCACCGCCCTATTCATGGCTAGGGGTTGGTGCCGATTCCTCAACGAACCCATAAAGTGGTTTGGGCAACCGAAGTCCGTTCCTTTTATGTCACCCTTATTCGGATAGGCTAATTTGAGGCCCAAGCTTACGTAGATGGGAATGTCATCCCATTTTCATTGGCTCTTCTCACGGCCAAGTTGTCCGAGTATGATGTTCCGGACGTTCAAGACTTCACCTATCCACGGAACGTCCCTTTGATCGCCAAAGACGGGATCATGGAACGCATTGCCCCGAATGTTGCATGGACGGGGTAAACTGTCACCGTTGGACGCCTTAACGAGAAGGCGCGCCTCACTTTTCAGATTGTGTGCGCCAATATTTTGCAAACGTCCAACGATTCCGCAATGCGGCCCCGACAAGCCACTTTAACCTATCACCTCTATGACCCCCACACGTCCATCCACTTGGCCCACACCTTATACGCCGATATCATCAACGCATCCTTGGATGAGAACGGTGCTGCCCCACTGATCTATGCCCGTTTGATCACTTCCATCCTCAAGGATGCTGGCATAGCGGCGCCGCTCGATCATACTCGCATTCCCGATACTTTTGGACAGGGAACCCGCACAAAGAGGGCCAAACAGCTAGCTGTCCTACGGGCATGGTGGGGCGGTGATAGTGAAGAAGAGGCTGCCTCGAGCGAGAGCGACGAGGAAGAAGAGGCAGCCGGTGCGGATGTCGAAATGGGGGATGTTGGTCCGGATGAAGAATCAGCGGATGAAGAAGACGACCCGGATTTTGAGTGGGCGGGTAGCAACCTCACCAACCGAATGGCGTCACTCGAGTCGAACTTCGGCAACTTTTTGACCGATTACCGTCGCGACACGAGCTTGATACTCCGTTTTCAAGTTGACATATATCGACGCCAAGGGGATCCTAATGAGCCACTGCCGCCCTATTTTTATGACCCCTATGGCCCCGACGTGCCCGGTTCTTCCCAACCCCCGCCCCAGTGAATCTTAATGTGGTTATGACAGTTTTTATTTTTTTTTCCCTGTTCACATGTTTGAATGTTTTTCCTTGTAATTTTACCACAGTCTTGTTTGCTATAAAATCTGCATTTTTCTCCATTTGTTTGTTTTATTTATTGCACTTATTATTTTGCCTTGTTTAGATTTTAGTCCCTTTTGCTTGAGGACAATGCAAAGGTCTAAGTTAGGGGGGGTCACAAGTGCATATTTATAAATCTTCACAAATTTTCAAAAATGCCCAGAAATTTAAAAAAAAATCATAAAATTTTGAAAAATCCAAAAATATTTTTGTTCAAAATAAATAAAAATTGGAATTCAAATTTTTCAAAAATATCATTAAAAGTCGGTTTAAAGTCTCAAGTTGTAAAATCCAACATACACGAAGCCGAAATTGACTAAAGGTGGAAATTGAGCGAAAATTGACGACTTAACGAATAAGTGTGGAGATTAACAAACCCGGTGAGATTCGATCCTATCAGTTTTTGCGAGTTTTTAAATCAATCCGAGTTAATTGTTAACTCAAAGTTCTTTCAACGCCTAAAAAGTCGTCGAGGATCTCAACCCTTTTATTTTGATCGGTTATGCAAAACGTGTGTGATATTGCTTTGAAAGATGTGTCAAAAGTGATCTGTAAACTTAAATTCATCTTGAAACGCATATGGTAACGCAATTGACATTTTGGACAATGAAGTAGGCCCTCGTTTGTCACCCAAAAATATTGTCCAGAAAAAGATGCGAAAAATCACTCCATTTGCAACCCAAATTGAGACAAATAGATTTTCCCTTTCGTTTGACAACCTGAAAAACATATACCGGAATTGTGAAAAATGGAAAAAGTCAGAATGAAGTCTAAAAAGTGCATAAAAAGGGGCAAGAAAAGAAAAGAAGTGAAAAATAAAAAATAGAGAAAAAGAAGAAAAAAATGAGCAATAGCCCGAAAAAAGCACAAATGGACATCACAAATGACTTTTCCAATTCCAATCTTTCCTACCATTTTCATTTTACCCCATATACCTTAAAACCCGAAAAAGTCCTAACCGAGTCTAAATTGCGAAATTGGTTACCGTGTGGAGAGCTAATACATCAAAAGATAATAAAGGAGATTAAGTGCGCGAATAAGAGGTAATGTTCCCGTTTTTAAAATCGTAATCCGTTGATGAAATCCTTTTACCATGAAATTTCCATTTTTCTCATTGTATGCGTGACTTTGCATCCATTACACTTACTCATTTATCACGCATACCGAGAGAATAGCCACATTTCGAGTGATTCGTTTGAGAGAGCATTCCATGAGAATTTGAAATCAAAACAAATTTTCGGATAAGTAACGTAATGATCAATCGGTGGAAATTGACGGTTATATTTCCGACTTCGCACACACGCACTATGATTTGAGATTATTGAACATGACTCGATGATGACTATTTTCTAGGAAAGTTTGATTTATACAATTTTTAGGTATTTTGATTTTTCTTTGACTCAAATTTTGTGGGTATATTCACTGCAAACCCTCACGAGACACAACTTGTCCTACTAGGGTAACCTAGGGGTTTAAAGGTTGTTGCATACGCTAAATGCAATCGCTTCCCGCGAAAAAGGTATTCTATCCTAATAAAATATTTTTCAAGAGTTGAGCCCTGCTAGGATTCTTTTACATTTCTCGGGACGCGCAAAGTTCTAAGTTAGGGAGGTTTGATTAGGCATAAATTCTTTCCAACTTATCCCTTAATTTAGTTACTTTTAGCACCTCAAACAATGTAATCGAGTTAATTTTATCTCATAATCTTGCTATTGAGTTATCCTAACGAGTACACCGAGTTTCTGGTATTTCGTATCGCTTTTATAGGTATTTGATGTCAAGAAATGAAAGAAAGAAAATAAGGAAAGTCAAAAGGGTAAAAGCGTAAATTTTATCCGGAATTCGAATGAGGTACCTAAAGAGAAGTTGAAGATATCACACTCATGAGCACATAGGAAGAAACGACATCTCAATCGGAATCCCGGAACGAAAGATATGAGCAGTCAAAGTTGAGAAAGAAAGTCAAACATGCAGACCGGTTCGCCCCTACCCCGGACCGGTCCGATGTGCAAAACTCCAGAAGACCCCGGATCGAAAGCAAACCCAAGAAGGGTGAAAAATAAAAGAACCGGTCCGCCAGAAAATAAAAGGAACTGATCCGCATTGGAGGCAGACCAGTCCGCCTAAGGCCCGGACCGATCCGGCTATCGAGATCTTGAAATATTATCTTCCCCTAAGAAGAGTCCTAGTGCAGCTGAAACTCCTGAATTGTTGTAGGGTATAAAACCCCGTTTTATTATCATTATTTGCATGGAGAAATTTAGTTAATTTTTCATTCTTTTTCAGAAACCCTAGTTTAGATACAATTTACAGTTGTCATTCCAATAGTTGAAGATTATTCAGAAGTTCTTTGATTATAAGTTTTCTTCATTGCTGCTATTACTGCTTGAGTGAGATTAGTGAGTTATTTCTTCTTTGCAATTCCTTTCTACATTAATTCACAAGTTTTCCATAGATTAATCATGGTTTTCTGCACATCAAACACTGTTTTCATTACTTTCAGCATGCTAGGCTAGATTTTCTAAGGCCGGGATACATGAACCCAGCCTGATGTGTTAGTTGCATGTGTATAACATTAATCCTCTAAACTTAGTGATTGATTACGACCTTATTGCATAGGAACACAACAATTGTAGATCTTTATATCTCGTTTGCCTCTGGGTAACCGAGATGATTAGAATGCAATTCGAGTGTCACTATCGCGATACCGATTTACTCGTCCTCAAATTAAGTATGATGCGGGATTGAACCTCATATACGTAATGCTTGGGAGTACTAAATTCTGGGTCTAATTAATCAGTTAAATTTACGATTAATATTATAACTGCAATACACTAGGGTTGGGGTATTGTATTCCCATCCTGTTTTTATCATACATAGTTTAAAGTTTTAAATCAGTTTTCATTAGTATTTTAGGTAATTTAGAATAATTTCATCTTTTCATAATTTCACAATTGCATCTAGTTTAATCATTCCCAAAACCAAATCATTTTCTCTTTTTCTTTTTAGAGTCAAAGTTAGGATTCCTTCGTCTTTTCCCGTCGTTACAACCCTGTTGTCTTAGTTCCTTGTGGATACGATCCCGACTTACCGGGTTTATTACTAACGCGACAGGCTTGCACTTGAGCCTAGAGTGAACGCACATTAGAGACACTTTCTGAGTCACGTCAACATGCAAGAGACAGTTGGATGACTAGGGTCTTTATACTTCACAACACTGTTATTATGGAGAAGGGACGTAATTTGCTCGGTGAGGAAAGCATCGTACGAAACATTGGTCCTACGCTTAACAGTGCACAAGTACTTCAAAAATTTGGCATATGAGGGGACTTGTTGAATCGCGGTGAGGAAGGGAATGTTAATATGAACATTCTCAAAGACTTTCTTGATTTCATCAAATTACTGGGCTTTCATAGTGGGAGCCAATAGATGAGGGAAGGGTGCCTTGGCCACATAAACAGAGGTGGGCTCAGGAGGATTGGACTCAGTGTGAGTTGGGGATTTAGAAGGTGGGGTAACCTTAATGATAGGCGCTAAAGGTGGGAGGGTTGGATGTGGTACATCAATGGGAGAATGAACACCATTATCAACTTATTTTCCCGAGCGAAGATTATACACCACTTTCATATCTGCTTGGTAATTCGGTGGATTGGAAGTGGAACCAACCTCGTAGGCCGAGTCTTTGCCATTCCCTTTAGGGTTATCAATGGGTTGACTGGGAAAATGACCTTTCTCTTGCTCAGACTCGAATTGGTTGAAACGCTGCTCAAGCCATTGGAGGGCTTGAGTATGAGTGGTCATAAACTGAGTGAGAATATTCTCTAGAGAAGAGGTGGAGGAATTGGGCAGAGGGGCATAAGATGGTTGGGGAACCAACTCGCGCTGGGAATTAAGCAATTGTGAAAACTAAAAGGAAGGAGGGGGAACAGGAATAAGCTGATTATTGTTGTTTGAATGTTCGCCGTGGGGGACAAAGGAAGATGAAAAGTTCGATTGATGGTTAGGAGCAGACTGATACGGGACAGGAGGGCGAGGTTGCGTTTGTGGGTTGTGTGGAAACCCAGGGGACCACCATCATGTTGTTGTGGTTGGGCAGGAGCGGAGTTGTTGTCGTACTTATAAGATAAATAGGGTGATTCCTATTGTTAGGATTGTAAGTAAATGACGAGGGAACGGGTTTCCTAGTGGTATCAAAGGCACAGGCTTGGGCCAGGGTTGGTTCGGGATCATCTTACAAGAGGGGGCACAAATGAGCTAAATGATCTTGACTTAAGCAAACACCGCAAGATGAAGGACTATAATCGTTGATAGTCATTGCTTGTTTAGAAAGTGTAACATTTTGTTGCATAGTACAATTGAGAGCGTCAACGATTTTAGTCAAAGAGTGTAAGCTATGTAGCAAAGTTTTAAAATCAGTATCATTTTTTACCTCAGAAGTGTTCCCTACATGTGGAGGATCGGATCTCGAAAATGCATTGGTGCCCTCCCAATTTTGGGAGTCATCGCCTAATTCAAGGAGAAAATTATAGGCGGCAGTGGGAGTAAAATGCATGAACTTCCCTTTATGCATGGATTCAATCATTGTGGGAGAAGAAGGGATAAGACTATTGTAAAAACTATGGACTAAGCGACGTTTCTCAAGACCGTGATGTGGGCAACTATTAATATAGTCTTGAAAATGGCCCCATGCTTCACAAAACTGTTCGGTAGGCTTTCGTCTAAAATCCTGAATTGCTTGGCGCATTTCATTTGTTTTGCTCATGGGATAGAATTTAGACATGAATTTCTTGACAAGTTGTTCCCAAGTTAGGATAGAATCCGGGGGCAAGGAATGGAGACACATGGATACATTATCGTGAAGTTAAAAGGGAAACAACCGAAGATGAACATTCTCTTCGTCTAAGTTTTGATTTTTAAAAGTAGCGCACATAATGAGAAATTTCCGCAAGTGAGTATAAGGAGACTCGCGTTCAAGGCCATGGAAACTGGGAAACATAGAAATAGTCGCGGGGTGAATTTCAAATTTCACGGCCGGAGTGGGCGGAAGGACGATACATGAAGGCAGCACTACACCAAAATGGGCAAATTGTCACCTTTCAGCCGGCCAGCCTTGTCAAGGTCATTGACCGTGACAAAAAAACACGCGTTTTATGTCACGGTCATTGACCTTGACACGACCGTGACAACGAATTGTCACGGTCATTGACCGTGACAATTCGTGTCACGGTTAATGACCTTGACACGACCGTGACAACTTTTCCAGCAAAAACCCTTTCCCCCTTCTTTTTTCCCTCCCACCGTTCCCTCCCTCTCTCTCTCTCTCTCTCTCTCTCTCTCTCGACGCTGCTCTCTCTCTCTCTCTCTCTCAGGTCCAATTTCTCTCTCTCTCTCTCTCTTCCATTTATATATATATTTGTCTGTATAGTTATGTGTGTGTGTGTATATATATCTGTGTGTATGTGTGTGCGTGTGTGGGGGGTGGGGCAGGGTGGGGGAGGGGGTGGTGGAGGGGGGCAGGGGGTGGGGCGGGGTGGGGCAGGGTGGGGGAGGGGGTGGGGCAGGGGGCAGGGGGTGGGGTGGGGCAGGGTGGGGGAGGGGGTGGTGAAGGGGTGGCAGGGGGTGGGGCGGGGTGGGGCAGGGTGGGGGAGGGGGTGGGATGGGGTAGGGCAGGGTGGGGGAGGGGGTGGTGAAGGGGTGGCAGGGGGTGGGGCGGGGTGGGGCAGGGTGGGGGAGGGGGTGGTGGAGGGGACAGGGGGTGGGGTGGGGTGGGGTGCAGTGTGTGTGTGTGTGTGGTGGTGTCATTTTTCATAATTTTAGCATTAGTAAACATAGGATAAAAATATCTGATTAATTCCTAGGTTAAATTAAATTAAATTAATTTTAGTGCTTAAATATTATTAAATGGTTTTGAATTTTTTAAATATTATTAAATGGTTTTGTAGTGTAGTGGATTCCACCATATTCTGTTATGTCTTCTTTACTAACTAGAATCTTGTTGCAGATAGGATTCCCTTTAGGGTCTTATGTCTTGAATTAATCTGAGGGGGTGGGGGTGGGGGTGGGGGTGGGGGTGGGTGGGGTTTTGAATATTATTTACATTCAAAATAAATAATTGATAATAGTTGGATAATAATTGGATAATAATTGTTTTTATACCTATAGAACAGCTTAGATAGTGTGTGTGTGTGTGTATGTGGTCAATACATGAATTTATTTTTGTATTTGAATTATCCCATGAATTTATTTTTGTATTTGAATTATCCCATGAATTTATTTTTGTATTTGAATTAACCCATTACATGAAACATACTTGAAATTAAATATAGTGCGCATAGATACTAGCATTCTAGTTCTTATGCGTACGCATTCAATAACCCTTAGACCCGTTCGAGAGTCACTACCCCTGTAATGAGATCTCTCGAATTGTCCCGTTTTGACAGTTTGAGACTGTATAATTTTTGTATAATATTCTTATTGGCTTAAAGTTGTTACTTTTGGAGGAAGTTCTGCAGTCGTATCTTAATGTTCTCTGGGTACATACTAGATTGACAAGTGTGACTGTTATTTTAATTGACCAATTGAAATAACACTCACACCTGCCAATCTACGTCGTGTACTTGGAGAACTAAGGGGATATGCTGTCGAATTTTTTTCAAATCGTAATAATGTGCATGAGCTGTTAAGTATATTACAGAAAAATGCATTCTTGAATGGGATAGGACCACATACCCTTTAATAGGATAATTAAATGATGGGATAATTAAAAAAAACATACTATAAATCTAAGTTTTGTTTACCTTTAATAGGTGTTTAGTTGTGGTAGCTGTGATGGGATATCCGAAATACAAAGAGTGGATGGGTGAGACTAATAGAATGGGGGATGTGTTTCGCAGAGGTGCTAACGAATTTGTGAAATATGCAAAGAGATGTCGTAATGATGAAGAGTTTCCGTGTCCGTGTGCTAGGTGTAAGAATGGTAAGGTGTTTGAGTGGAAAACAGTTGAACTACATTTGTTAAGATCGGGTATGCAAGATAGTTATCGATTTTGGAGTTTTCACGGTGAATTGAAAGTTCCTTTTGTCCCTGACCAACCTTCACAACATCCTTCAACAAGTAGAATAGATGAAGAAGGGGACGACGTAGATCATAATATGTTAGAGGATTTAGTTGATGATGCGTACGGAGTTTATGAAGCTGAGGAGAATGAGGTTACTGATGATGTAGAAGATTCAAGTGCTCGTGAAGATAACACGATAAAACTTGACGATGACTACCAAAGTTTAAAATTTAAGGCGACCCAACCGTTATACTCTGGCTGTGAGAAAGATCAAACAACTTTACATGCCATGGTTGGTTTGCACAATTTGAAGACGCAGTACGGTTTGTCTGGCAATAGCGTGACGGGAATTCTGAAATGGGTGAAGGGCTTATTACCCAAGGTGAATACACTTCCAAATAGCTATCCTGTTATGAAGAACAGTTTGAAAGGTTTGGGAATGAAGTATAAATCGATTCATGCTTGTGTGTATGACTGCATACTATACCGAAAGGAGTATGAAAATCTCGATCGTTGTCCGGTATGCGATGAACCTAGATATGTCCAATCTACTAGTAAGGAAGGCACAAGCTCAAAAGTGCCTCAAAAAGTATTGAAATATTTTCCCGTTGGGCCTAGATTAAAGCGATTTTTCACAGTACCATGGATTGCAGAGGCAATGACTTGGCATGCTAGGGCAGAAGTAGGGGGTAATATCATGCGTCATCCTATTGATTCTACTGCCTGGCGGAGGATGAATTATGACTATCCCGATTTTGCTCGAGAACAACGCAACATTCGTTTGGCTATATCAACAGATGGTTTCAATCCATTTGGAAATCTAAGCACCAATCAGAGTGTATGGCCAGTGATCCTAGCCCCACTCAACCTCCCTCCTTCACAGTGTATGAGACCTGAATTTTCGATGATGGCTTTATTGATACCTGGGCCAAAGGCACCAAGTGAAGACATTGATATCTACCTGGCTCCTTTGGTAGAAGAATTAAATGAGTTGTGGGAAGATGGTGTGCAATCATTTGACTCTTTTAGAAAAGAAGAGTTTACGCTGAAAGCTATGTTGATGTGGGTAATTCATGATTTTCCAGCTTATGGGACATTATACGGATGTGTAGTACATGGTTATTTGGGGTGTCCTATTTGTGGAGAGGAGACTAAATCTCTTCGTCTATCCTCCAGCTTAAAAAATGTATACCATTGCCACAGGAGGTTTTTACCCCCAGCTCATAGTTTCAGATTTGAGAAAGCTTCCAATTTTTTATTGGGCGGAGTTGAACATAGGCTACCGCCGAGACAACTTTCGGGTTCAGAAATTGAAAGTAAATCTTCTGAATGTGGCCCAAATATGCCAGGTAAGAATCCCAAATTTAAGAATGTCAAGCATAAGAAGACCCCAACTGGGAATGAAACTGAGATAAGAAAGGCATGGTCTCGGAGGTCAATTTTATTTGACTTGCCTTATTGGAAGAAAAACCCGGTGCGCCATGTATTGGATGTGATGCATGCAGAGAAGAACTTCGCTGAACATATTGTGGGTACTTGCCTTGGGGGGAGTCATTCGAAGGATGGAGAAAATGCACGAAAAGACCTTAAAACGTTAAAACTTAAACCACAACTATGGTTGAAAGAAGATAGTAGGGGAAGGACAATAATTCCCCCTGGTGCGTTTACTTTGACGAGTGAGGAAAGGAAGGTGCTTCTAGACACAATATATAATTTGAAGGGCCCATCTACTTTTTCGTCCAACTTGCAAAGGATTGTGAATTATGCTACTCATGATTTACATAAGTGTAAGTCCCACGATTGGCATGTGATCATGCAATTGGTTCCTCTATTGTTTCAGCACTGTTTCTCCAAGCACAAGGATTTGCGTAGGGCTATTATGCAAATTAGTATTACCTTCTCCCTCTTGTGTGAGAAGATAGTGAATCGAGAACACATAGTGGCCGCAAAATTGGCTGTGAACGAAGCGATTTGTGTATTGGAGAAGTACTTTCCCCCAGCATTCTTTGACATAAGTGTTCACTTGTTGGTACACCTATGCGACGAGGCACTTCTTTGTGGTCCAGTTAGATATCGGTGGATGTATCCGTTTGAAAGATTGATGAAAGTTTTTAAAGATTACGTCAAGAATACGCGATATTTTGCAGGATCAATTGCAGAGGAATACATCACCGTGGAATCATCAATATATACTCGGGAATATATGACTGACTCTACCAGCGTTGATGACACTGATGAATTCCTCGATGATGGTGGTAATGTGATGGGAAAACGAGTGAAATTAACAAGTTTGCAACATGAACAAGTAGCTCGTTATCTATTTGACACACATGAAGATGTCGAAGAATGGAAAAAGTAAGTTTCGAATATTATAATGTTTAACATTATTTTAGATTATTTTATACATGATTAATTTTGTAATATGCAGTAAATATGAAGCCTGTGAGAACAATAAAAGACGAAAAACAATGGTACAATCAGACAACGAATTTAGGCTATGGTTGACACAAGAGGTAATTACAATGAAAACAGTCGTTATATAACGTTACATTACACTCAAATTTTACCACTAATATAATTAATTTATCTATATTCTCAGCTCCTAAAGATGGGTGATGCGACATCAAGGCTTGCTCGTCTAGCCACTGGACCCTTGTTCGTGGCACAAGAGTACAAAAAATATCGATTGAACGGTTACATTTTCGGCGCTAAAGTGTACGAGGAAAGTACAAATGTACAGAACTCGGGAATTTCATCCAAGGCTCTTACTTTCTTTCGAGCGAGCGCAAAAGATAAAAAACTCGTTGAAGCTGAAATGACTTACTATGGTGTAATCCAAAATATATTTGAATTGGATTATATAAGCTTCAAAGAGGTTGTATTTTACTGTGAATGGGTAAGAGTTGAGGATAAAAATGCTTCTAAAGTTGATCCTTTCACCAATTTGATCATGGTTGACTTGTCCAAGTTGAAGAGCAACGACCACGTGAGCGATGAGCCGTTTGTTTGTGCATTTCAAAAGGTTAAGCAAGTGTTTTACTCGGAGTATATCAACAACGAGCCGTGGTCAATTGTCCAACACGCGCCAAGGCGTCTAAATAGTAGTGTGGATGACTTGGCTACTCCTACCGAATATCAATCCATTTTTGATGATAACCCGAATTTGAAACAATTTTTCAATTTGTAATAATTATTTCAATTTGTACCGAAACATCCATTTTTAATGCTTTTACTTGATCTGCACTTTATCATTTTCACTCTTGTGTAGTGTGCGTGTGTGGAGAGGAGATTAATACATAAATATTCCAACTACATCTAAGTTTTGTTTATACTAATCCATGAATATACGCTTCTTACCTTTAATAGGTGATTAGTACATAGTTATTTGGGGTGTCCTATTTGTGGAGAGGAGACTGAATCTCTTTGTCTATCCGAACACTAAGAAATGCCATAATCCTATGGAGCGATGCTCTACAAATTCCTCCCAACTGTTATGTAGCCAAACATCACCGGTTGAAGTTGTCAATTCCACTTTCCATACCCCACCACTTTCCATACCCCATTCAAAGGTGGAGTTGACAACTTCAACTGCTGATTTTTGGCTACACAACGGTTGGAAGGAATTTGCAACGCATACCTCCATTGGATTATGGTATTTCTTAGTGTTTAGATATGAAGAGAATTATAATTGACACGATTGCCCGGGGTACATTAGTTGGAAGGAGGTGCCATATGAGCTCAAGTTAGCTGTTTGAGTGACACTACAGGTAATGTATTTATATTTATATGTCAATTTCGATTTCGATTTCAATTACAATTTATATTTATCTATATTTGAGGGGCGGATACTAATTTTACTTTATTTCAATTCAGGGGACAGGGAGTGGCCCTAAGGGTAGGCCACATATGCTCTATACTTATGTCGCTATTCGGACGAGAAGGGGAGGATAAGGAGGTGTTCTCGAGCGTCGCGGTACAAAATCTCTTTTCCATGCAAATAGTTTGTAGATTTGAGATAAAATGATGGTGATGTTGTTTCTTTTTAAATAGTTTCTTATTTGAATATATATTTGCATTATCTTTAGTTTGTTCGGATATATGATGTGTGGAACAGGTACAACGTTGCTATAACAGGTACAAATATACTGCTGGGCAGTGGCAGTGGCCATACTGCCCAGCAGTTTTTTTTTAATTCTGCCCAGAATTGTCACGGTCATTGACCGTGACACGTCCGTGACAAAATTGACACGGGCGTGTCACGGCCAATGACCGTGACAATTTTTTTAAAAAGGGTCACGGCTTTGTCACGGTTATAAACCGTGACAAACGTGTCACGGTCATTGACCTTGACACGACCGTGACACAAAACGCGAGTTTTTTGTCAAGGTCAATGACCGTGACACGACCGTGACAAAAAAAGTTGTCTCGCCTCGAAATGTCACGGTCATTGACCTTGACAAGGTGAATTTGTCAAGGTCAATGACCTTGACAAATGGGCAGATTTGGTGTAGTGCAGAGTGGCCGTAATTGGGGCAAAGTAGTACCTTAAAGCGCGTTCGTCGGCCATGATGGGTGGGGTAACAGAACCAATGGAAGTGGGAGAACTAGGCGTCTCCGTAGAAGAAGAACACGGATCAGAGAAATGAGGACCAACGATAGGAACACGATCACCTAAGAGGGAATTTAGAGATGGAGCACTAGGGGAATGTGTTAATCGATGATCAATGCGTTGCCAATGTGGCATAAAAGCAAGGAATTTTTTTTTTTGGATTTTTGGTTGTTTGAAAAAGAAGAAAATATTTTTGGATTTTTTGGAAAATAAGGAAGGAAAAATGAAAAATATTTTTGGAGTTTTTTTTTGTGAGAAAAAAAAAATGAGGCGGAAAAAAAAAGGAAAATATTTTTGGAGTTTTGGGTTTTGTTTAAAAAATGCAGAAAAAATGGGAAAAGGGGCGATGGACTAACGGTGGAAAATCTGACAGTTGGAGCAAAAATTGGACTACCTAAAGGAACAACTTAGACATGTACACAAATGAAACAAGTTCGAAAGAGCACATAGCCAAATTATTATCTTCAAGTTAAGTGATTGGGTAGTCAATTTTAATTAGTCCGCGGGCGAGAAAATCACGGAATCTTAGGCCTCACCGGTAAAAGTGTGCTCCTACTTTCTTCCCGAGAGACAAGAGGCTTACTAGTTAAGGCTCATCACACTAGCTACTACAACATACAATTATCCGGTACCACGCTGGGGAAAGCACAAACCTATTTTACTGGGCGACCTCACTTAAAACTCAGTTTCCCTAGACAAAAGTCTTACGATAGTTGAATGAAGATTTGCAGGTGTGGAAAAGACTCACTAGAGTATCCTACGAGGGTCTCGTTCCGAAAGGGTCCTAATGAACACCGTTCTTACTTGGCTTGCTTGGATTGATTTTAATTTAAGTGAGAGCACGAGTAACATGCAAAGGGAGATGTGATTGAGTGGGTGATGAAATCCCAACTCGTTGTAATGACCGGGTATAGGTCTTAGGTAAATTTATTCATCAAACCATCCAATTTAAGTGCGATACAGAAATAAAAAGCATATAGGAGCAAGTGGCACACAAAAATTGACTCGCTTGCAGGAGATTCGCGAGTGATAAAGAGTTTACCTCCCACGGTTTTTACACGCGTGGGGTGGTGAAGATCGAGTTGAGTCGATCGGGGGGAAGTACGCCTACTTCAGTCATCCCCAGGAGTCCTACCGACCCAAAGTAGAGAGGCTTCTAAATCCTCGCCTTTGGACGCCCTCTCTCTACCTTGTCCGATTTCCCTTTTCGCTTTTTTTTTTGGAATAAATATTACAAAAATTAATCGGTGTCAAAATGCACCCAAATTAATTACAAGGCCTCAATAATCCTAAACAACTAGTCTAACGAGGGAGAGGAAGGAATAACTCCTAAAAAGAAAGAAAAAAATAAAAAATAAAAATGAAAATTACAAATCTTCACGGGCTTCAATCTTCAAAAAATCAGCAACGACGCCATTTGATATCTCTTAATTTGTGTCTTCCTTCAGGTATGGATTTGGAATGTCGCTAGGTCAAACTTCGAGTATCAAAATTCCTGGAATTACCTACAAAACTTGTTAAAAATTCAATATCGTGGCAAATTCAGGTATCAATCCAATTTCTAGCGTTAAAACTGTAATCGTGAAAACTTGCAATTCTAATTTTTATTAAAAATCTTTTTGTGTTTTTAAAATTTTTCTTTAATGTTTTTTTTTTATATTTTAAAAACAATTTTCAAGGGAGAAAACGAAAATTTATGCAACTAAAATGACTATGAAAAATCAAAAAGTTATTTAGTTTGGAATTTATGAGAAGAAACAAGAGGTGGGATTACATTACGTAGTCAAATTAATTTAAAATCCTAATTATTCAATTGAATAGTTCAAAATAATATTGAATTTAAAATTTAACTCTCGTTACAATCCTAAATTCAATTTTATCTTTTTCAGCAATTAAATCAGGAATAGTCACAACATAAAAAAAATAAGATTCACACTCGTTTCAATAAAATATCCGCTAAGATCAATTTATTAAAATTTGTACGAATCTTTGAATTGCATACACAAAATTAATATTTAAATTTAAGAATAATACTTATCTCTAAGTGAAATTCAAAAATCAAATACTAATTTTTACCATTAATTTATTAACTCTCGTTACATAAATTAATGTGTGATTTTTCCCAATTTAATTAGCCTAGAACACATCAACGAATCATTATTCAAATAAAAAAATTCAACATACGTGTTTCATCCCACCCCTTGAATGGGGTGTTTAGCCAGACATGATTAAAATTTTAGCACAAGCACAATTAACAAACAAAAAACTAAAGAGAAAGAGAAAGAAATACGATACGCAATAATTTCTTGTGTCAACTGTGTGCATGAACACGCGTCCCAAACTTGTCACAAAATCTGGCTGGATTACAAAACTGAAAGTAAAAAATCAACTTACAAATTTTTCTAGACCTAAAACTATATTTTTTTTTCTGACTATTTTTTCCACCCTCTTTTTTTCTTTTTCTGTGTCTCCGTTCTCTCTCTGTATCCGTGTCTCTTTTTGATGCTGAGAGAGTCCCTTTTAAAATGAGATCCCCTTTCTCCTTTGTAACCCAAGGATTGGCTTGAGAGATATATTTGGGATTTGATTTTGGCTTTGGGGATAAATTTCTATATTGTTGGGATTTTGGGTTGGAGTTGTTTTTGGTTGGTAATTCGCGAACTGGATTCTCGAGTTTGATGTCGGGATTGAAGAGGTTTGGCCGGATATGGGGTCACCGGCATGGGGGTTTCGGGTTGGATCGGTCAGAACCCATGTTGGGTTCGCGTTTGGCGACGGGTGGAGGGTAAAGGGGTCACGGGTTAAGGCTGGCTCGTGGGTTCGAGGGCTGACGTAGCGGGCCAGCGGGTAAGGGCTGTGACACGGGTTCGGGTGTCTCGACTTCGGGCGAGTTGGGTGGCTCGGGTTGGTCTCACCTGGGTCAGGTGGTGGTCGATTTTTCGATTTTGAAAATGGTAATGGAGGTTGTTGTAATGGAGGTAGGAGAGATAGTGGGTTGGTGGAGAAGATGAAGGTAAGATTTATTGTGTGTGTGAGGGTGTAGGAGAGTGAATGAGGGTGAGGAGTAGTTTAAGTGTGGTGTGTGTAGGTTAGTTAGGTGTGAGTGGATTTAATGTGTGTGTTTAATTTGTACCCCTAAAAAAATAAAATAAAACTAAAATAAAATTAATAAAAAATAAAAATTCTATTCTAAAATAAAACAAGGACTCAAATTAAAATTGAAACTAAAAAGAAATAAAAATAAAAATAGAAAACTAAAACTAAAAACTAAAATCCTAAAATAAAATTTAATAAAACTAATAAATAAATGAACTCCTAAAAATTTCTAATCCTAGTAAAAACTAATCAAAATCAAAGTAAAATAAAATTATACTAATAAAAATATAAAAATAAAAAAAAACCTAGTAATTCTAAATAAATCTAAAATAAATTCTAAAATTTAAACAACTCAAACTAAAAATCTAAAAACAATATGAAATACAAACTAAACACACACCAGGCTCGGGGAATGGACTGGGCTCGGTCTGGGCTAGGTTAAGGTTACGGGACTATTTCGGGGCATCGGATCACATCAGGGCAAGCTCAGAATGGACCTCTCACTTCACGGTCTCTTTGGATTTCTTCGATGCACGCTTTTGACTGCTATTGAGTTGCAATTGTACTGATTTAGCATTATTTGTACCGCAATTGAGTATTGAACTGAGAAATAAATAAATACGAACATAAGGCCATTTTTATTAAAAACGAGCGACTAAAATGCATCTATTCGGGGTATAAAATAGACACTTTTGGGTGCTTATCAAACACTTCATTTCCCTTCCTAGTTTGGGCTTTAAGAGTTATCCCTCTATCCTTAAGTTTGGCAGTGTCAGGGAACATGTCAATTTTGTACGCCTGGAGGTCTCCTACCAACTCTTCTAATTTCAGAGGACTCAAATTTCCTAAGGTATTCAAAACAGTTACTTTGGGGATAAAACGTTTAGATAACAATCTTAAAATTTTTTAACCACTCGTGCATTAGGTATAGGCTCACCAAGATTAAAACTAGTGTTGACAATATCAGACAAACGTGCATAAAACTTGTCAAAGCACTCAGTCTCTAACATAGTGATCATCTCAAATTGAGTGGTCAAATTTTGAATTTTAGACTCTTTGATCGCGTTAGTGCCTTCGTGGGTGAGGTTCAAAATACCTCATGCTTCTTTAGACGTGGTGCACGTCATAATACGTCAGAACTCATCAGGGGTGATCTGTCCAAAAATTGCACTAAACCCTCGTGAAATGTAAGCCAATCTGACACAACTTTTAAATTAGTGACATTATTTGCGGTGACAGTGGGAGGAATTCAGCCTTTTTCACAAATTAACCAAAGTCTTTCATCGATTGTTTTTAAATGGGATTTCATTCGTGCTTTCTAGTAAGCATAATTAGACTTGTCAAAAATTGGCAACCAATTATATAAGTTTCACTTGGAAACATTGCGACAATTTTTAACATTATGATTTTTCAAAAAAATCAATATCACACAATTTTTTGCGAAAAATAGGTATACATAATAAATTAGTGTAACCTGCTCTGATACCAATTTGTAAAAACTTATGTGTGCTGAAAATTCAAATATATGTGCAAATTCTAGTCACAAACTTATTTAATTAGAGTCAATTTATGAATCAAATTAATTCATCCCTAAAAAAAAACTAGCTACGTGCGTGCATGTGTCAAAACCAACATAAATAAAATATGCGACACAAAGTTCAGAAAAAATCCCCCTCAGGGAAAAACCTTTTATTTTAGTACAATTAGTAAATCGCAACTTAGACGGATTACAATGAAATACAGTTGTTTGACACACGAATACCCGCATACATCGGTCGGCGTCGTCAATAATGAATTAGGCGCAACAATCCACAAGAACCGTAGTCCTAACTTCAGCAAAGATCCACACGCAGCGAACCTCAATGATACGCAACCATATGATGTTAAAATCTTCTCTAAAAAAGTATGAACACCAACAAAGTGGGTTCTCAAACTCCAAGATAATTCACATGAACAATTGGGACGTTTGTGAATTGAAAACAAAAGAGATTAAACTCTAAAAGAAGAAGCCAAAAGGTTCTGCTGATTTCCCACTATTTGTAGAATGTAAAAATGTAGAGACTTCTTACGGAAAACGGAGTTGAAAATACCCTTTTATATAAAACTTAAGGCGGTGGGTCCTTCGACCGAGACACAATATCGTTCGAGCGAGACACGATGTCATTTAAAGTATCGCGCGACATGTAGTGTCATTTGAACGATATACGGTGTCGTTCGAATGAGATGATTAAAAATAATATTTTTTCTCGTTTATCCTTTCAGTAAATGCACCGCCTCAAACACTCCAAAAAATATATTTTTGATGAAAAACATTTAAAGCTATGCTCTAACACTTAGAAAATATTTTGTAAAAATATCCCAATATTCCAAGTGAATTATTAAGGAATTTAAAACACAACTTTACCATATTCAATTCGCGGAGGCTTGATTATTGATGAAGATAGATATTGGGACCACCTCATTGCATAATTTGATCTTGAACCTCTTCGACGGTTGTAGCGGTATACATCATACTTAAATGTGATGGACTATGTCCTTACGCTCTACATTCCCTTACATCATCCATACCTCACCTTTTTCACCACTTTCCATAACTCCACCATCATTCAAAATCATCTTACAACACTTCAAAAAACCATAATTTAAATCATTTACATGTTCCAAACTCTATCCATCCAACTTCATCAATTAAGTGTCATTTCTCATATCTTATTACTTTTAGCATATTTCTTAGCTAATCTTGTTTTCTCACCACTAATAACCTTTATATTATTTACATACTCACAAACTTATTTTCATAAATATAAAACCCCAAAAAGAGGGTTTAATTTATAAACCCCAAATTATAGTTTCCTTCCACTTTTTCACATTTTCACCACTTGTGCGCGCCTTTTCACAAATTAAAAATAGAAACTATAGTTTCCGATTTATGGGTTAAACCCCACCTTTATTCTCTTTTTGAACTACGTGGACTTTGATGCCGTCTTTGGCTATGTAGGCATCTCGATTTTATCTTGGGATTCGAGTCCTCATTTTATTTTTACTTTTCCTACCTCATTTTACTAAGTAATTTATATATATTAGCCTATTTATTTTCACTTATTTTATTACTCTTTAGCGATATCGTTGACATGCGTACTGATATGTTCATAGTGAGGTATGATCCAATCCATTGTTCATAGTCTATCTACTATTATCTATTTTTTTAGTAGCCCCGTTGATATTTGTACTCACTTGTCCATAGTGAGTCACAATCTGTTGTATCGCTAATAGTGTAGCCACTTTCACTCATTTCATTCTCCTTTTTAGGGGTCATGTTGACATGCATAGTCACTTGCTTATAGTGAGTCACGATCTGGTGCATCACAAATATTTTGTCTACTTTTATGTTTTTCTTTTTCTTTTAGTTTTACTCCTCCGAATGATTCGTTCCCGCCTTTTCCATGATTCGGACACGGTGATTTTTCTCGTCCGATGCATAAATATCATATAAATGTCTGCACTCGACACTCATACATAGATTGTCAATTTAAACACAAAAAATTGCTGAAATTTCGAGTCGTCTTACCACCCGAATTTCATGCTATTTTTCCCATTTTTAAAATAAGACCCTATCGGTGCTTCTGAAAAAGAGTCAAACCATGTTTTTTATTGTATACCCCATTATTTTCCAGACTCAGGTCCTGTTTGGAATTTTCACTTGCACCCTAGGTGGAACATAATATAAGTGAAACTTAACAATATCTACACTTGGGAATTTTCCTTCCCCCCATTTCCAAAATACGAAAAATATTTTCTCATTTTTTCCAAAATACCAAAAATATTCATTTTTAATTGAAAAATAACTCCTTCTGAGGTGCTATTGCACTCTTTGGCCCGTCTCTGTATTTGCTGAGATTCATTATCAAGCCACCTCGGAGTTATGCACCTTCATCAACAAGTTCAATAGGAACTAAACGACCTTATTGAAGATTTATCATGGAGAACCCTAATGAGAATGCTAATGCCCAACCAAATTTGATGATCGTACTTGCTCATCTCACGATAAAAATTGATAGTCTACAAGAGGATGTTCACGAGATATAGATAAATAGGGGTCCAATCCCTGAGGTACAAGAACCAAATGTTTCCTTTCCTTGTGCTATGGGACCATAAATTCTCAAATCAATATGTGATCCAGATGAATATCACCAAGATCCACATTCTCCTCACGTTTCACTCATTAATGAGCTACCTCTTGCACATCTACTGATGCCAAATTTTTGCTCCGCAAGGGACTAACTTGCTCATGCCTGCTCCTGATGATCTTAAGGAGGAATAACTAAATCGAGTTAAGGAGGACCTCAAACTGCTCTCAAACTAATTTGATTAGATAAAGATATTAAGGAACTGTGTGGATTACACCCACATGTCCCCTTACCCGAAAGCTATGCTACTTGAGAATTTCAAAATGCCTGAGATTGAAAATTTTGTAAGTAGTGGACCTCCCATGGTGCATCTTAAAAACTACCATCATTATATGAGCCTACTTATGGCTACAGAAGAGATAATGGCTCAGATGTTTCAACAAACGCTTAAAGAAAGTGCCCTTCATTGGTTCCTATTGCTGGAAGAATCTTGAATTCTCAGCTGAGAAGATGAATAAAAGGAGTCCATGGCTCTATATAAGTATAATGAAGATTTATAAGTAACCTACTAAGATATTGAATTTCTTAAGCAAAACTCCATGGAATCTATCAATAGTTTCATCACCAGGTGGAGAGAGAAAGTCGCCATCATGACCAATCGCCCATCTGAGGAAAAGCATGTCAGCATTGTAAAGAAGAACTTTTTACCTCACATTCGGAATTCCATGGGTAGCTAATATTACCCTAATTTCAGAACCCTTCAGGAGGATGTGGCGGAGATTAAATAAAATGCTACTAGTTATAAAGCCGAGTCTGAATTAAAGAAACCCATTAGGAAGTTTACTCCCCAAAAATATGATAAGTAGTGTCAACAACATTTCCTCTCAGCTTACTACCCCATGGGGTTTAGAAGCCCGTTATGCTACAACTCGGTAATAATAAACTTAAATACATGCTCCTCTCTCCAAAGTGTACCAATCTCTCGTATCCCGTAACCTTATCAAACATTTAAACCCTCATCCACTTCCTGACCCGCTTCTAAAATACTTTAAACATGATTACCGTTGTGATTTTCATTAGACTACCGGACACACCATTAATCAATGCCATTATTTGAGAAGTGTTGTCTAACGCCTCATCGACAAAGGCATCATCGCATCTCCTGTAAACCCAAAGCCAAACACTACTCAAAACCGTCTACCCGTGCACCAAGATAGTGTGAACTCCATCCTTATAGATAAAGATCCAGATTTTAACCCTTCTACCACGATTCAACCCATCACTAAGCCTACTTCATCCAATAGCTCTCCGAAATCACCTATTGCTGTCAAAATTTGCCCATATTTCCTTCTGCATCCTGAAAACACTCTCGATCTAACCTCTTCTGTCATAGAAAGGGTTTGTATTGCTGTCTAAACCCGTTCAGAAATAGGAAGTATGGAATTATCTTCTATTCTAGGACAAATCAAAAATTTTTGGATGAAATTACCATTTGAGATGACCCTCGAAGGAGAGGATTATGAAAAGATCAATGACATATACATCGAAGTACCTGAGTTACTCACAACCCTGAAGCTTAAGGGATACTTGGTCCCTTATTCCTAACACTTCTCCGTTGAATGGGAAGATCTGTATATAGAAGTAGTTGAAGTTAGGGAATGTATCAATTTATCTTGAAATAATAACTTTGTCTCTACGGGATAGGGAAATGACTTTGATTCCTCGAACAACTCAGATGGTGAATTCAATGATGAAAAACCCAGTATAATTGAATCCTTATGTGGGATAATATCTTTATGTAGACACCCCATTATGTTCCCCCTAAACTCTTCTTAGGTCCCTATCACCTCCCTTCATCACTACAAACCCAGGTCATACCCCGAGTACTGACCTAGAAGCCATCGGGCACTCCCAGGCTCCGTTTGACAAAAAGTCAAAGTCTTCAACTCGATCGAGACTGAATGAATCTTCTAAGGGAACTAAAAACCCTTTCCAATTGTCCATCCCGTGTACGATTTCGACTTACCATGCGAACGAACGACCTTTTTTCCCCCAAAACTCAATCAAGAGGCCACCGGGCGCTCTTGGGCTCTGTTTGACCTAAGTCAAAGTCTTCAACTCGACCGAGACTAAATGAATCTTCGAAGGGAACTAAAACCCCTTTCCAACGGTCCATCCCATGCGTGATTCTGACTTACGGTACGAACGAACGATCCATTTTACTCTGAAAGGTCACCGAATGCTTCCAGGGCTCGATTGACCGAAGTCAACTCCCCAAACCGGATCAAACTCTTTGGAATGTCTAAGTACATCTCCTAACCTTTCCAACAGTCCACCCCGTGCCCAATTTGGACTTACCATATGGACGAACGATCCTTTTGTGTCCGACGATTTCCCATCCAATAGATCGACGAATGCTTTCGAGCCACATTATACCCAAAGTCAACTCCCAAACTCGGGAGCAATCCAAAGAACTTTTGAAGGTCTATGAATTAACTTTCTAATGGTCTGCCTCATGCCCGATTCTGATCAATGATTTGTGTTCGACGATCGATTTTCTGAAAAGGCGTGAAAGACACTGCCAAAGGGCAAGTCCCAGACCCTGCCTATCGGCAGTGTGCCTAAACGCACCTGCCGATTGGCAGGAATAGGGCTATGCCGATCGGCAATGCCCTGGGCCTATAAAAAGGAGGCCTGACCTCACTTTCAATAGGGGCCTAGATCTGATAGATATCACTCTCAGCAAATCCAGAAAATCTCTCTCGAAGTCAGCGTGACACCCAAATCCCTTTCAAACCTTCACTTTTCATCATCCTTTTCATCAAACTCAGGGAATTCACTACCCTCCATCATCATCTAAGTCTAAGGGCTGCTCTCCAACATTCAAGATCAAGCTCAAGATCTTTAAGAAGGTCCAATTTTCTCAACTCTCTCCATAAATTCTCATAAATTCGCAATAACTTGTTTTATTACTTAGCACTTTCATTATCTCATCTCACACATCCTAATATACTTTTTATTTAGTATTATTGCACATCTCTTATTTTCATATAAATAAAAACCCAAAAAACAAGAAAAAGAGGGTTTGCTCATAAATTCCAAACGGGAATTCTCATACTTTTCTTACACTTTTCTCACAACTAAAACACTTTTTCTACACATACACACACACACAAATAAGAGAATCCCCCGGTTGGATTTATGGGATAAACCCCACCCCTCGTTTTGCAAGCGAACTACATGGACTTTGATGCCTCTAAAGGCTACGTAGGCATCTCGGGGTAAAACCCAAGACTCGAGTCCTATTTTTACTTTTTCTCTCATTTTCTATTTTCTCTAAACTCCACTCTCTTATATTATATATATACACATATTTGTTCTAAGTGACGTATTATTCCACATGCATTATCGTTCCATCATAACGATCAACGTAAGGATAATTGCGTAAATCCTATTTTCTAATATTTTTATACCTTCATACGGATGAATCTCTTTACCTCTTCCATGGTGCAAGTCGATGATTTCTATCACCACTATATATACACATGCACACATATCACGGGGAAAATAAAGGAAAATAACAAAAACCCATGAGAGACCGAAAGGGCGGAATGGGTGCTTAACACCTTCCCATTTCGTAACTTAGCCTCCGGACCCTTTTCGAATCATTTTGGTTTCGTATGCATCAGTATGTCTTTGGATGCTTTACTCCAGGATGGCTCCCTTTCTTTTGTCTGTTTTGAGTAAAATAGACTGGCGACGATATCTCTCTACATTTTTCACCTCACCCAAATGACGCCGGCCGAAGCGCTCCTGAGAGGGACAGCGCGGGACCTAGAATCCTCCATCACGCCGCCTGCCAGCCGCGAGGATCGGGGATGGCCACAGTGGCCACTCTGTTGAGGACTTTCTTTTGAGGGCTAGACTCTATTTACATGGATGTTATACTTGTTCATATTTTCCCCATTTTTGCATGTTCCCCTTTTCCATGTATCTCCCATACTTATTCTTCTATTCACACACTTGTAGAAAATTCTCCATGTACACTTCGCACCACGTGGACCTAGGGTCACATATATCCACATGTTGCATGCATAACCCATCCATACTTGGTGTACCATTGGTACTTGTACTTTGCTCCCTCTTTGGCATAATCAAGAAAGACATTCTCATAAGAGAATCATGCATAATTCACGAAACATCACCAAAGAGCATTGTTATTGAACAAATTTTTACCCAGTAACTGGAGGATCACTTCGTGATGGGCGCTGGTCCGGCAGGTCCCAGCTAGCCTAAGCGATATGACTCTCACCTTCCATTGGCCAAGTAGCTTCGACGTATATCGAACGGTTCCCCCGCATCGTACCGCTTGACCGAAGTCATGACGGGAGGTATATCGTAAGGAACTCGTTAACATACGTCGAGTATATCGAATTCTCTCTCACACATATTGTCCCCATGAGGTATATGGTGAGTCAATTCACGTACACTCAGGTATATCAAATGGCTTGTCCACGCGTACCGATTTCCTGCAAGAGCAAGACGTATATCGTGGAAGTCACGCCAAAGGGGGGAACCCTTTACGATTCACCCAACCAACTGCATACCCGCATATAGGTGTCGAGCCTAGGACACACATGTTAGACTGCCGGTTTTAACCTGAAACTCCGTCGAAATTTCGGGTCGGCCTGCCGCCCGAATTTTTGTGCATTTTTAAAACAGGACCCTATCTATGAGCCTGGTCACAAGTCCAGCCATAGCTTTTCATATATTACAAACCCAATTTTTCCAGGATCGGATCCTATCCTACATTTCATTTTGCATTTAGGAGAATTAATACAAGTAAAAACATAATAATTATAATAATCATGCTGAGACCATCTCCAAAAAGAAAATTCTCTTTTTTTTTTATCCAAAAACATTTCTCATCTCTCCATCAAAAATCTAAAAACATTTTGTCTTTCCATCTCGAAAAAAAAATTTCACCCCTTTTTCTAAAAAATAAATCTCATTTTGCGCCCTCTCAGGTCGATCGCAAACCCTTGGCCTGGCTCCCTATTGGCTTCGGTCTTCAGTCAAATCAGCCCGGAGTTTCATTCGTTCCCCTATTACTCCTTCCGAGTCTGGAATCCATCCTCTTTCCATGGAGAACACAGATCAAGTACCTGTTGTGCAGCCGGATCTGACGACAGTCCTAGCTCAGCTTGTGTCCAAGATTGACAACCTCCAAACTGAGGTCCGAGAAATGCAATGAAACTTGTTTCCTATTCCTCAAGAGCCCGAGGTCCTATTTCCTTACGCTATGGGTCCACCTGAGCCTATTTGGGTTCCCTAAGAGTATCAGCATGCTCCACGTGCCCCTCCTGCTAATGGGTCACCGCCTGCCCAGCTTCCTATGCCGAACCTTGCGCAGCTTGGGGCTAACTTGCCTATGATCATTGATCCGAAGGAAGAAGAGCTGAACAAAGTCAAAGAAGACCTCAAGATGCTCACCAAGAAGTTTGACCAAGTTAGAATCTCGAGGAATTACATGGACTACACCCACATATCTCCTTATCCTAAAGTGAGGTTATCCGAGAAGTTCAAGATGCTAAATATCAAGAAATTCAGAGGAAGTGGACCCCCGATTGTTCATCTTCGCAGCTATCACCGTTCCATGAGTCTACTAGGGGTTTCTGAAGAAGTGATGGCCCAATTGTTTCAGCAAACTCTGAAGGATAGCGTCCTCCGATGGTTTTTATCTCTCGAAGAGTCCATAATTCGTAGCTGGGAGGATGTAGCCTAAGAATTCATGTCGCAGTACAAATACAATGAAGATCTTGAGGTCACCTGGTGTGATTTAGAGTTGCTCAAACAAAACTCTGGGGAATCAGTCAGTAACTTCATATCCCGATGGAGGGAAAAAACAGCAACTGTGACCATCGACCTTTCGAGGAAGAACAAGTCAGCATAGTGAAGAAGAACTTCTTGCCCCATATTCAAGCAACGATGGGAGGACAATACTATCCCCATTTCTGAGCTCTCAAAGAAGAAGGAGTAGAAATCAAGGAATGTCTTGCTAAAACAGATGTCAAACCGAAGAAGGTGTCCAGACAGTTCACCCCCAGAAAATATGACAAACTTGCTAGTGCTACAGTCTCAACCATCAACAACATTTCTCAACCAACCCCATCATGGGCTCCAAAAAGCTGCCCTGTCCCAGTCCGAAAGGAATACACCGAGCTCCATGATCCCCTCTCCAAAGTTTATCAAGCCCTATTAAGCCAAAACCTTATCAAACCTTTGGATCCCCATCCATTGCCAAATCCACTCCTAAAAAACTTCATGCCAGATTCCCATTGTGCCTTTCACCAAACCACTGGCCATACCACCGACCAATGCTTTCACCTCCAAAATATAATCCAAGGTCTAATTGACCGGGGTACCATCGCCCCAACAACCAATCCTAAGCCAAACACTACTCACAACCCACTTCCAAATCATGACAATGCCATCTTTCTAGAAGAGAACCCATAATTCGATCCCTTAACTCAAATCACACCCATATACTCTCCTAAACCTCTCCAAATTTTCCCATATTTCTTCTTATACCCTTCTAGCCTCGCTGATCAGGCACTGTCACTCCTTACCAGGGCATGCATCGCCGTCCGTACCCATTTTGAAAATGGAAGTATGGAATTATCAGAAGTGTTAAACCAAATCCTAGAGTTCGGGATAAAATTTCCCTCACAGATGATAATTGATTGCCAAAGGTTCAGTACGCTGTTCTTGGAAGCACGAAAATGGGCTCGAGAGTCAGACAGTTGGGTAGTACCGACCGATGAAGTCATCTTAGATGATGTTGTCGAGGTTATGGCAGAGATATTCAGGAAAACCAATGATATTTGCAATATGACTGAGTTACTTGATGCTCTGAAGCTACAAGGGCGTCTGGTCCCTTCACCCTCACATATCCTCAAAGAATGGGAAGACCTATATGAAGAAGCCGTTGAAGTTGTGGAATGCATCGACTTCACATGGAATGACAGAATTATTTCCACCGGATGGGGGGAAGAGTTCAAGGACTCAAATGAAGAACAGGCTTCAGAGAAAACTGGCTCGATAGCCGACATGTGTGGAATGATATCATTTGAGGAACTCCTCAGAGAAATAAAAAAGGTAGCAGAACAACCCGAGGTTGATGAGGAAACGGGATTCATGTTCTTCTTTTCTTCAGTAAATCACATGACCAGATCAGGGAGGCACTAGATCCCAAACTCACTACCAGCCAATGACAAAGGGAAGGGCATTGAAAACCTTCCTATGCCAGAAATGACCCTCGAGGAGAGCAAGATCCTCGATCAACTGAAGAAAACTCAAGCTAACATCATTCTATGGGGTTTTTTCATGTCCTCTCAGCTTCACGAAAATGCTTTGATCAAGTTGCTCACTGGACCCACAGTTCCTCCTTCTATCACACCAGAAGAAGTATTAAATTTGGTCAAATCCTTGACCTCTACCCGAATGCTATCCTTTTCAGAAGAAAAAATCCCCAAGATTGGGCCAAACCATAATCATGCACTCAACATCTCCGTCGAAGTTATGGGGAAGGTCGTACCACGCTCTCTTGACGACAATGGATCCGCCTTGAATGTTTGCCCACTGAGAACCTTCAAATGTTCAGGCCTAAAAGAAAGTGACCTTTCTCCAACCTCTGCTGTTGTGCATTCCTACGATAATACCCGTCGGGAGGTGATGGGATCCATAAAGCTTGTAATAGGGGCTGACCCTATAAACCCTGTCGTCGAATTCCAAGTTATTGACATCCCAGCCTATTTTAACCTATTGCTAGGACGACCTTGGCTCCATAGTATCATGGGCATGTCTTCCTCATTCCATTAGAAATTAAAGTTCTTCACCGATGGACGGGTCATTACTATCTTGGGCGACGACAATAATGCCGATGGTGTAAGTACCAGTAGTCCAATCCTTGAGATACAGAACGGGTAAAATGATATGCTCCTATCAGGATTCCGAGTTGAACCACTTCTACTCCTGGAAGGGGACAACTTTAAAGAAAGGGTTTGTCCAGAATATGGCCCTCATGGCAACGTTAATGTGATTCAGATGTTAAGAAACATCCACTTCATGACCAGACTAGGGCTAGGGGAAAGACAACAAGGGATACTTGAGCCCATTGAACTGAAGAAAAACTTTCCCTCCTTGTGGTTTTGGGTATCAACCATCAGAACAAGAGCTCAGAATGATCCGCCAGTATCGAACAAAGAAAGGACTAGACTGCATCCAGACTATCCCAAGTGACTCCTTAAATGGACGATTCATCAAAGAGGGCGAAGACTTCCCCTTTTGTGGCTTTCCTGAACCATGGTATGACCATACAGACAAGAAGATGAAGCCTGGAATGGAGATCTTTTTCCAAGACAGCTACCTATGGGCCAAAGGTTCCCAATATCAAGTACAACCACTCATCAAAGATACCGAAGAGATTTAGGAAAGTGACTCCAAAGATTCCTTCAACTTACAGACACTGGGGCTGACACTCTGCATGGTTCATTCAGGCACTACATCACTGGATCCATCCCAACTGATTAAAGTTACTGATACACCTCTCCTCAACTGGCATGCTGCGCCAGTTCTACCTGATAAAACCTCCCCTAATCCTAATGTTTACCCCTTTTCTTCTACTGTTGTCCATCCTTGATCAAATGTAATCGAGTCCTCTTTTGACGAGGTTATCAATTCTGTTTTTCCTATCAATGAAATAAATGAAGATTTTAAGTATCTTGATGTGCCTTACATTAACTGTTTGGATTCTAATCAAACTTTTGATGATGATGATTTTGTAAATGAACAATTCTTAACTTATCTAAATAAGGTTAATAATAAACAACATAACCGCGTTCAAATTAATGAAGAAGATAATGTTGTTGTTAACCTCGGTTTTAGTAGCCAACTGTGTGAGATTAGGATAGGGGCTACCCTCTACGAGCATGAGCGTGCAAAACTCGAAGAATTGCTAAAAGAATTCGTGGATGTCTTCATATGGGCCTACGACGATATGCCTGGCATTGATCCTGAAATAACTCAGCACGAGATTCCCACTCTCCCAGATTACAAGCCGATCAAACAAACGTTGAGAAAGATCCGCACCGAATGGTCGCTCAAGGTCAAAAAAGAGGTGGTCAAACAGTTGAATGTAGGTTTCATTCTTGTGATCGAATATCCTACATGTCTAGCCAGTATAGTGCCTGTGCCGAAATCAGGAGGGAAAGTTCGGATGTGTGTAGACTACCGGGACTTGAACAAAACCTCTCTAAAGGATGATTATCCATTACCCAATATCGACATGATCGTGGACAACACAACCAGTCATGCTTTCAAGTCATTCATCGACGGGTTTTCCAGATACAACCAAATCAAAATGCACCCAGACCACCAAGGAAAAACCGCATTCATCACCCCATGGGGAACCTTTTGTTACACTGTCATGCCATTTGGTCTCAAGTACGCTGGGGCTACCTACCAGAGGGCTTCCATAACCATCCTGCATGATCTGATTCATAAATAAGTTGAAGTCTATGTGGATGATATGATTATCAAGTCCAAAACTAGAGAAGGTCATGTTCCTGCTCTCCGAAAGTTCTTCAAACGACTGCGACAATATCATATGAGACTTAATCCGCAGAAATGTGTCTTCGGCATTACAAAGGAAAAACTCTTGGGATTCATGGTCAGTAAGAAAAGGATAGAAGGCAATCCTGCCAAGCTGAAAGCCATACTTGAAATGCCACCTCCCCGAACAGAGAAAGAAGTCCGAGGTTTCCTTGTAAAATTGTAATACATCAGTCGGTTCATCATCCAGTTAACCTCCATCTGCGAACCTATCTTCAAAATCCTCCGAAAGTATTCAACTAAAGTTTGGAATGAGGCATGCCAAGAAGCCTTTGACCGAACCAAACAATATCTGAACCAACCTCCGGTACTCATGCCACCACAGCCTAGTATCCCCTTGCTCCTATACCTAACCATAACTGACATGGCAGCTGGGGCTTTTCTAGCCCAATACCTTGAAGATTACCGCAAAGAAAGAGCCATCTATTATGCCAGTAGCAAATTGGCTGGGTACGAGGTCAACTACACTTCTTTGGAAAAGGCATGTATCGTTCTTGTCTGGGTTACCCAAAAGCTGCAGCATTACATGCTCGCCTTCCCTATCAAACTTGTATCGCGAATGGACCCCATCAAATACCTGCTTGAGAAACCCGCCTTATCCAGTCAAATGGCCCGATGGTTGATGCTCCTAGCCGAGTTCGATATCGTGTACGTCACACAAAAAGCCATGAAAGGAAAGAGCCATCTTTGACTACCTCGCTAATTACTCCGTTGAAGAAGATGATGTCTGGATTTCCGAATTTCCAGATGAAAACATCCTCTGCGCTACCCAGGATAATCTCCGGTGGTAAATGTTCTTTGACGGCGCTGCCAAAAAAAAAGGGACATGGCATTGGGATACTCTTGATTACCTCAGATGACTCCCACACTCCAATCGCCATCAAGTTAGATTTCCCTTGTACCAATAACATGACTGAATACGAGGCATGCACAGTAAGCCTCAAAGTTGCTCTCAAGAAAGGTATTCAATGTTTAGACGTCTACGGGGGTTCCGCCCTCATCATCGGTCAAGTGCTCAAAAAGTGGAGAGTTAAGGATGAGAAACTTCGACCCTTCCATGCCCACCTAGAAGAACTAGCCTCCCAATTCCAAGATATCACCTTCCATCACCTACCTCGAGCAAATAATAGCCTAGCCGATGCTATCTCTACCTTGGCCTCCATGGTCGACATGCCCTAAGGAATAACTATGATCCCCTTCCTAGTTAAAAAGCAAGATAAACTAACCCACTGCTACCACATTGATCTCGTCTCTACAGAAGATCCCGAGCTAGCCAATTATTGGTGCTATGATATCTGGCGCCTCCTCAAACATGGTAGGTATCCCGAGGGTACCAATAAGAAAGATAGAGCAACCCTTAGAAGACTCGTCACCCAGTACATCATCTGTCACAAAGCACTGCTAAAAAGGAACTTCGATGGAAATCATCTGCACTGCATCGCAGGGGCTGACATTAAAAAGATAATGTAGAAGATCCACAGCGGGGAATACGGACCCCATATGAACGATCACATGCTTGCCAAAAAGATCATCCAACAAGGCTATTACTGAACCACCATGACCCAGGATTGAACCGTCTATGTACAGAGATGCCTCAAATGCCAATAATTCTCCAACCTTCAGCATTTGCCTCCACGTGAATTATACAACATGACCTCTCCCTGGCAGTTCTCCACCTGGGGAATCGACATCATAGGGCAGGTTACACCGAAGGCTTCCAATGGGAAAGAGTTCATCCTAGTTGCCATTGATTACTTCATCAAATGGGTCAAAGCGGAGTCATACGCAGTGCTAAATGCTAAGAAAGTGTCCAAATTCGTCAAGAAAAACATCATCAGCCGATATGGAGTCCTGCACGAGCTAGTATCAGATAACGGGTTGCATTTTGAGGAAGAAGTTACAGAGGTGGTCAATGAGTATGGGATTCAGAGACATAAATCTTCTCCCTACCGACCTTAGACCAACGGTCCAGTTGAAGCCACCAATAAGAACCTCAAAGCCATCATCATCAAAATGATCGAAAACTGTCGAGATTGGGATGACTGGATCCCGTACACCCTCTGGGGATACCGAACCTCAATTCGAACCTCTACTGGGGCTACCCCTTACTCTCTAGTTTACGGTATGGAAGCAGTCCTACCCATGGAGCTAGAAATACCCTTGTTGTGCGTCATGCTTGAAAGAAAGGTCAAGAAGAAGACTGGTGCCAAAGCCGTCTTGACGAGCTAACCCTCCTAGACGATAGGAGATTAAAAGAACTATACCATATACAAAGGTACCATCACCGAATAGCGCGTTCATTCAACAAGAGAGTCAAGGACCGCGGTGTCCGAGAAGGGGACCTAGCCCTCAAAGAAATCATAGAACCCATTGGGGACCCCAGAGGGAAATTTAAGCCATGCTTACCGACTGTCAAGAAGATCTTGTCCAGCGGTGCCGCCATGCTTACTGACTTAGATGGGGAAGAAATGGCTTATCCAGTCAACCTGGACCGTCTCAAGAAATTCTACAACTAGTTCAAAATCTCGGCGCGCTACGACTCTTCTCGTCTCCCTTCTATTTAAAAAAAAAAATTCTCTTCATTTCCCCCTGCCCAGAACTATGTGGGCCTGATCCTCTGCAAATAACCATTTTTTAACAAAGTACAAAATTTCAAAACCCCAGAGGTATATAGGCAGATCATACACCTTACTTGAGCACGGCCCTTTCTTTTTCACAAAATACTATTCTTTTCTTACCTCCGAGAACGACAGTTCATTCTAACATATATTTGAACAAAAGGATTATGTATGCCTTAGCGATCGGTATAGATAATTCAAACAATACAAAATTCATCGAAAGGCACAGCTGGATGATCAGAAACTTATTTATTTCACTAATAAGAAATTACCATACAGATTACATAAGAAAATGAACGGATAACTCCCTTCCCCTACCCTCCTAAAAAAGCCAAATAAAATCCCCACATTTATCCCCCATTACAAAATAAACTCTCCAGGAGTCCTATCCATAACTACCAGAGGAGCCCACTCCATCATCATCATCTACATCCTGGGGTCCCCAAGTTTCCCCCGCCTAAACAGAGTGTCGCAGACACTCCATGGACCGATAAACTCGAACCAGCTTCGAAAAAACCACAACACCTCCTTCCTTAGTATCAGACAAAATAAGCCACCTTTGTCCAGTCTCCACTGCCAACATCTTGCTAAATACTCCCATCCAAAACCACTTAATATAATACCCAGGGATATGCCAAACTCTCCCAACAGACTGAGAGGGACGGGTCGATCGACGCTGACTCTCCCACAGAGAGCCAAGCCGCAGGCGCAGATGCTCGGTCAAACCCTCTATCAGAAAGAAATTTAGTGTCCGAGGTGGCACGGCCTGTGCCCAGCCAAATTGGCGCAGAAGCCTCCAAGGGAAATAAAAAGAGGTCTGGCTAAGACCAATAATCCGCACATACGGGTATTCTCTTAGCTCCAGAACAGGCAACAACTGTCCCCACCAAGGCACTGACCAGTACAGATTCTGAGCCCCATGCTCCACAAGCCAATTCTACCAACTCTCAATAACCAGGCCAACGCTGAAGAAGTGACACGAAAATGAAGGGAGTGCGCGTGCGTTCAAATAGAGAGATTATTTAATTAAACTCAGTTTTTATCAATTAAGTCCTTAACATGCATCTAGGTGTGATTGAAGATGCTAAATCAAGCAAGAACATTCAAACACACACATGTGAGGAAAAATCCCCCAAAGGGGTAAAACCTTTTTATTTTTCATTATAATTTTGTAATATGCGGTTACACGGATTACAATGAAAAATACAGTGACACAGAAATACCCGCAGGTGTTGGTTTTGTAGATGTCGACTGGAATTTCCCTCGGGAACTCCAAATGAGCAACAATGAAGAAGGAAGACAGCTTCTCCACAAAGGTTAAACAAGCACAAGGTTGTGTTCTCGGGTTACAAAAGGATTCACAAAGGTTTGGCAATGATATGTGAATCAAAACAAGAGTCTTGGGACTCAAAAGTATGAAGACTAGAGTAATTAGAACTCTCAAAATCGTCTCTCCAAGTCTTGTTAAATAACTGCCCCGAAGTTCCTTTTTATAGGAAACTAAAAAGAGTTTCATGATTTTAAAACACTTGCCAGCGCCAGGTACCCCGAACCGATTTGGCCTTTGGTTTGCAAAAATTCGCTGGAACTTGGGGCTTAAACACTTAGCATTTATCCAAGGGTTTTTCTCAGAATTTTCTCCATTTTCAAAGGGCCATAACTTCTTCACCGTAGCTCGGATTGAGGTGCTGTTTCTTCCAGTATCTTCATTGCGGCGAGATCTACAAATTTCCAGTTGACTAGACCTCCGGATGATGTCTGTAAAATTACCAAAATTCCCTTGAACTTTCATATCTTGCCTTCTTTCACTGTTTTGACTTCTCTTGCGTACCACTTGCATTAAATCCCTAAAATCGTGGAACGTGAAGTCATTAAGGCAGATGTGGGACACATGATGGAGATGTTGAATGCTTGATTCCTAGAATTCGGATAGAGGCCTTCCTGTGAGATCGTGTAACGTGCCAAATGTAGCGGCGTACGACATACATAAATGAGTATTTTAGACAGCTTAAAAATGTCCTTACAAATCTCCTCTTATCTCTATGCCCGTACATACATAAAAATACGAATTATCAAATAACAAATTGCCTATACAAATCTACCCTCCCATGAACCCAAAACTGGGAAGATACAAATGAATAAGACTTCATCGTTTGTTCTTCAAATGTCCTTACAAAACGTTTCTCATCAAGGTTTGCAATTCAGTGATCATCACTGTAGTACCTACACACATGAGATAAAGCAAATACCAAGTGACGTATCGAGTTTGAAATGAGATAAACATAGTTACTAGCTTAAAACAAATCTCAACATCTCAAAAACTCCCCCATAATATGATAATTCTTCTCCCCCTTTTATTATGTCCCCAAATAGACAGATATGAGAAGCAGAATTAAATGCAATTGGAGTGTGTCACAAGTTAAAAAAACTTCTATTTTTGAATTTTTCAAAATTTTTCACACAAAATATATAAACAAAGAATCACACCATGAAAGAACACAAAACAACCAAGTCGATGATAGCGTAAATGTATAAATGTGATCAAATTCGATAGGAAAATCAATCCTTACAAACATGACATATGTGCACGATGAATATCGGATACTCCTAAAGAATGAACTCAAAATCTTCCTTTAGTGTAAAAAGACGGAAATATGAAACATTGACTCAATCAAATCAACAAATCAAAGCTCAAAGTGATTTCCACACCAATAACGTCCAAAACGATTTAATGTTTTTTCAGAACTTTCAAGGATGTGCAAACTCGTTTAAATTCTCCAACCAAACTCCCTCGGATTTATATTTTGAATAGAGGTAATCTAAATTCTCAAACATTGGAGAATTGATGGCGAAACCCAATGGCCCATATTTGGCATGTATTGTTTTTTATTGCCTTTAAAAAAAAATCGGGCTCTTTTAACCTCCTTGGACCCCGGATAATAATATTCCTCCATTTTTAGGTCCTTTTTAATGGTGGCTTAGTATTTGCAAAGGCTAAATGAACCTTTCGTAGCCCTTCCCCATTTTCAAATAAACACACAGTCTCACCAAACGGTTTTTACATGCATTCCAATCTTGTCAAGTTTTATCACATATTTTACGTTGTATAGACATAATTGAGATGGAAACACTCAAGCCAATATGTGATAGACAAGTACAATAATCAAATATAGCCGTGCATGTGTGCAATAAAGGAGATAGGAGTTAAACATGTAGAAAGATATCACTAATCACATCTCAAAGACTCCAAATGATATAAAGCACATGGATGAAATGATGTAGCGTCTCTAATCTCTATCAAACAGCCACATGGATAAATGGAATGAAATTTGTGACTCGGCTATCTTAAATGCTCATCCATACAAGGTGAAAAAAAAATACAAAAATCTTTTTGAGCTTTTCTAAAATTTTTGTAAAAAGAAAATCTTTTTGGACTTTTCAAAAAAAAAATAAAAAGAATAAAAACAAACTAATGATACATGCTAGCAATAGGCAAAATATACATCATGAAAATCACCCTATGCTAGCAAACATGACAAGACCTCAACCAGGAAGAACGGTGGAGTTTTCCAAAGATGGTGACATATTTTGAACCAACTCCATTAGATCACGTGTGGTCTTGATAAAAAACTTCACTTTCTCGCGAATATGTGCAAACTCTCTGTCATTATGTGCAAGCAAAGTATCATGTGTGGGTGTATGTGCATGAATGTGTGAAATGGCATGATATGGCACAAAACCCAACTTAGAACAAAACTACCTAAGATGTCCTCGCTTCTTGAAGTGGGAGTAAATATAAACCGGTCTAGGAATTAATTTATCAAGGATTTTGGGATGAGCTTTCCTAGACGGACACTCATGAGACTCACTCACCAAAGTGGAGATAGGCTCGGGCACATTAAAAGTAGTGAATGCACTGTCATTACCTTTTCCAACATCATTCAAATTGGGATAGAAAACCATCTTATCAACCTTCTCATATGCTTTATCTAACAAGACTTGGACCTCCTGTACTTTTTTGAGCTCATACTCGAGATGGGATACACGTGTCGTCAGACTAGACACTGTGTTGGTCAAATCACATTTTTCTCTTTTTAGCTCATTATTCTCTTCCTTCTACTAACAAATTCGAAGACCAAGGATTCTATTTTACCTTTTTGTTTCCATGGTCTCGATAAATAATTTTCTAAAATCTTCTCGGATCACACTTTCATCTCCATTCTCATCCTCACTATCACTTAGGGTAGTAGGCATAGCAACTTCCTTGCCCTTTCTATTAAGTCTAGTGGGACACTCAAATGCCTTGTGCCCTTCCCCCTTGCACTCAAAACATATTATCTGCTAATTTTTTTCTTTTTTCCCCTTTTTATTCTCACACCAACTCTCTCTCTCTCTCTCCAAATAGTCTCTCTCTCTAAACAGACTCTCTCTCTCAACACAGGCAAACTCTCTCTCTCTCTCTCTCTCTCTCTCTCTCTCTCAGGGTAGTGCAGGTGGAGGACTCTCTATCTCTAGCTTTTCCTAAATCTCCCTCTAAAGCGGTGATCCTAAGAACTAACACTTTGTTACGCTTTTTAGTTTTAAAAGACTCAGAATATAACTCAGCGTACGCGCGTTGAAGGCCACTCTCACTCTCACTTGCATCATCCTCCCCCTCACTCACATCGCTCTCACTGTCGAGATGTCCTTGTGAAATAGCATCCTCATAATCGAGAGGAGTACTATAAGTGCTCACATGACTAGCCATGAATGTAGTGAAGTTACTCTTATGCGGTGACTCGTCTCCAGAGTCCATCGACTCGACATCACTGTCGTCACTAAGGGTAGCATTAAGGACAACTTTGACCTTTTCTTTGTTCAGCCTAGTAGCACACCCAAAAGCTGTATGACCCCTACCGTGGTACTCATAGCATCTTTCACTCTCGTTCTTAGGAGAATCTTTAAAATCTTTTTTATTTTTCTTTTCAAACTTATTTTTCTCAAACTTATTTTTATCTTTGAAATTACCATTTTTCTTGAATTTGAGAATTTTCTTGAAATTTTTAGCAAACAGGGCCAAATCATCTAAATCAAAGTCACATTCAGAATCTGACATATCTATCTCTCCTTCTCTAGATGACTCCCTCTTTCTTGCCGACCCCTCACCTTTTCTCTCCTGGTCATTAAGTGCAATTACCATATCTTTAGACTTGACAGATTTAGGAAACATCTCAATTTCATACGTTTGCATGTCTCCTACAAGTTCCTCCAATTTAAGCGTATTTAAATTACCCATAGAATTTAACATAGTGACTTTAAGGATAAAACGCCTAGGTAGTGTTCTAAGAATCTTTTTAATAACTCTAGCATTAGGAATGTGTTCACCAAGATTAAAGCTAGTGTTAACAATATCAGATAGTCTAGCATAACATTCATCAAAACACTCAGACTCATGCATTGGTGATTGTTTCAAATTGAGTTGTTAAATTTTGCAGTTTAGACTCTTTCACAGCATTAGTTCCTTCATGGGTAAGTTGCAAAACTTCCCATGCCTCTTTTGACGTGGTGCACGTCATTATGCGTTTGAACTCATCAGGTGTGACAGATCCAGAAATAGCATTTAAACCCTTAGAATTAAAATATGACCATTAAAATTCTTCTTCAGTCCATGTAGTGTCAGGTTTTAAACTAGTCACGTTATTAACAGTGACGGAGGGAGGAGTCCACCCTCTTTCAACCAAAATCCAGACACGTTCATCAATGGCTTTTAATGAAGATCTCATGCGGGCTTTCCAGTATGCTTAGTTTGTCCCGTTAAAAACTGGCATTTTATTATATAACTTCTCCATTATGAACACGCACTTTTTCAAAAATCAATTTTTCAGAAAATTTATATCTTAGAAAAATTTTACGGAGAATTACACGGTATAATTGTGTAATTAGCTCTGATACCAATTTGAAGGGAGTGCACATGCATTCAAATAGAGAGATTATTTAATTAAACTCAGTTTTTATCAATTAAGTCCTAAACATGCATCTAGGTGTGATTGAAGATGATAAAATCAAGCAAGAACATTCAGACACACACATGTGAGGAAAAATCCCCTAAAGGGGCAAAACCTTTTTATTTTTCACTATAATTTTGTAATATAGGGTTACACGAATTACAATGAAAAATACAGTTACACAGAAATACCCGCACGCTTCGGTTCTATAGTCGTTGGCTGAAATCTCCCTTAGGAATTCCAGATGAGCAGCAATGGAGAAGGAAGACAGCTTCTCCCCAAAGGTTGAACAAACACAAGGTTGTGCTCTTGGGTTACAAAAGGATTCACAAAGGTTTGGGAATGATATGTGAATCAAAACATGAGTCTTGGGACTAAAAAATATGAAGACTAGAGTAATTAGAACTGTCAAAATCGTCTCTCCAACTCTTATTAAATAACTCCCCCGAAGTTGGCTTTTATAGGAAACCAAAAAGAGTTTCACGAATTTAAAACACTTGTCAGCGCCAGGTACCCCAAACCAGTTCGGGTGTATTGCAAACCGATTCTCCCCCGAACCGATTTGGCCTTCGGTTCGTAAAAATTCGCTGGAACTTGGGGCTTAAACACTTAGCATTTTTCCATGGTTTTTTCTCGAAATTTTCTCCATTTTCAAAGGGCCATAACTTCTTCACCGTAGCTCGGATTGAGATGTCATTTCTTCTAGTATCTTCATTGCGGCGAGTTCTTCAACTTTCCAATTGAACGAACCTTCAGACGATATTTGTAAAATTACCAAAATGCCCTTGAACTTTCATATCTTGCCTTCTTTCACTATTTTGACTTCTCTTGCGTACCACTTGTATTAAGTCCCTAAAATCGTGGAACGTGAAGTCGTTGAGGCAGATGTGGGACACGTGATGGAGATGTTGAATGCTTAATTCCTGAAATTCGGATAGAGGCCATCGTGTGAGATCGTGTAGAGACGTTCCAAATGTAGCAGCGTACGATATACATAAATGAATATTTCAGACAGCTTAAAAATGTCCTTACAAATAGAAATTGGGCAAAGCCGACAAAGGATGTTCTGGAAGAGTCACCAGGCAGAGTCTTCCAGATAACCACATAAACAGCATCAAGGGGCTACCCCGCAGGAAGTCAGAACGACCTTCTCGCCAGGCATCCATACCATTCAGGGTCTCTGCTAGTATCACCACCGCAGGATTACGACGGTATGACATCCATGAAGTAATGGCTATAAGTTGTGGATCCACCAGCAGTTTCCTAGTCACCAACAACAATTTTGAAACCAGGCCCAGAGCAACGGCTCCAGCATAGCCAGCATCACCTACTTCCCATAAATACACGGACTGTAATACCGCCGGGAGGGAGATCATTCCTCCAATAACTAGATCAGGAGGGATATTATTCCTCCAGCAACCAGTGATCTAGTCGCCGAAGGTGAAATACGAAGAAGCCCAACCAGTAAATCCCTGGGAGAACGGGAAAATTCGAGTAAAGCCGCAGTAACACTGGGATTTATCCCCAATATGGAAGAAAATTCCTCGTAGGTAGGACAAACTTTATGCAACCCAAAGTGGAATATATGGTCTTCGGGGTACAAAAATTGTACTGCCGCCATCAACATGTTCCACTCAATGGACCGATTGCGCCCCAAAGAGACTCGACGCATGTTGAAAGCATCATAGTCAACATTATAAGATCACATTGCTTCCAAGGCTTCGAGGTAGTTAGCAAACTCAATGCTACCAGGGAGAGCCATCTTGAAAAACTAAGAAACAAGTAGGCAAGTGAAGGTGTGATGAAAACACTCCACCCTTACCCCTTTTTATACTTGAGAACCCTCACAAAAGACATGAACCCTGCAGAAATTGGAGGGAATCCTACCCCACAAGGTACAAGAGGCTGAAGAGGGCACTAATCAAAGCTTTGAATTAATGGGACTGGACTTGACTGCCGATCGGTAACCCCTTATTTTTGGAAAATTTTCTTTTTCCTCTTGCGTCAAAATCGGAAGCTCAATAAAAAATAAATTGATGTTCTCAACAAAATTTCAAAAATCCTTTTCCACCCCTATATAATTTCTCATTTCTAAAACTTTCCTTCAAAATCCCAAAAATATTTTTTTTATGGTCTCAGCAGCAAAGTAAAAAGCGCATGTGCATACATTCACTCACCATTAACAAAAGATAATAAAAAAATCCCATTGCATTGCATATATACATTCTTATGTGTTACATCAAATTTTGCAAGAAATAAAAAAAAAAGGAAAAAAACAAACGGGACTCAGCCCGAACCCACATTTTCTCTCTCTCTCACCTACCCTTCACCCCTCTCTCTAAGAACTTCCACCCCTACGACGCGCTCTCTTACCCCTACGGCGAGATGACGGACCACCGCTACCCGAGCCAGAGTCCTCCTCGAACGAAGCACACGACACCAAGAAAGAAGGAACCAGGAACGCATCCCGAATATGGACAGTTGCCGAAGATATCTAGTCTCTGATGTCCCTCAGCCAAGTGGTCGACACCCAGATTTGCTGCAAGAAGAAGGCAAAATCAGCATCAAAGAGGGATCAAAATAGATAAGTAACCAAAAAGAGGAAGAAGGTATACCGCAGGACGAAGAACCTCCTCTGTCAAACCCAACTCCTTTGGATCCAGGGCATAAGGACGATGCAGCATGGGGACCATCCCTCCATCAGCCCGCCGGATGTTGTACAAAGGGGTATGCAATCGAACAAAGGGAACCTCTGAAGTCACCGTCGCCGCAGACGCCGACGGACCACCGCCACTATGGGAAGACCCCACCGCCCGACTCGAACTTGTAGGAGAGAAACGAAAGGCATAATTTATGCTGAGTGCCATCAACCAGCTCATCACAAAGTCCATATAGCCATACGGCGTATCCGTATCAGTATACAACAGGTAGGACTCGTCGATCATCGTCGCGATCCTTGCATCCTCTGGCAATAGTCGCTCCCGCCTCATAGACATAAGAAGCTATGCAGGTGGCACCACCACCGTATCCTTAGTAATCTGCCAAACCACCCTCTCCCTAAGGTACCATGAGTGGCCAAACTCATGTGCTAGTAAGCGTCGCAGCTGTGCGTTCACCCCGATCGCCCCGTATCCTGAATGGCTGTCCCCCAAGGGTAAAAAGTCACCTAAAAATCCCAAGCAGACATAAGTCAATACAAAATCATAACATGCCAAAAACCAAGGCTGAAAGGGAAAGAGTCTTACCCTACCACTGGTCAGGCCATTCAAGACCTGACGCACCGTCTCCAGAGAGAGAGAGATCCCTTCGACTGCCGATTGGCCTTGCGCCATCGATACAATCGGAAGAAGTCCCCAACAGTCTTGTCCTTCAAGGAAATTAGCTGGGTGTTGCACCCAATCACCTCATAGAACCACGTCTTCCAAAGATAGGAATTCACAATAAAAAAGAGACGCATAAGGAAAATGTAAATGCATGAAAGGAAAATGCGCAAAATTAAAGGATACCTCGAGGAGATACGTGGCTCCAGTAAAAGTTTACCGGTAGCACCTGCTGAATGCATCCAAAGAAAAATAGAGGGTCCCCAAAGTCAGACTCCCCCAATCATAGAGAGGGATGTTCGAAAACATCCTCAAATACGACAAGAACCACAAATGGACGACGTCGCCACTTGACACCACCATGAAACCTCCCAGCACCAGTAAAATGAATAACCGGGCTATCTGCCTCACCTACAGCCCGTCCTCCACATCAACCATCCTACTCAGCAAGATATCTTTCAGTAAGGACAACCAGATAGAATCCCCAGAAACTATCCTCCCTACATCACTAAGCGCTGCCCTCACTGCCTACGACCTCACCCTCAGAGAGAGATACACCTCTATCTGCTCCCCATCGCAATCCATCCCCAGTAGCTGCTGCACATATATAGGAGTCATGGTCATCTCCCCAAAATCGAAATGGAAGGTGTGGGTAGTATCTCACCATCTCTCCCCCAAAAGCGTATAAGACCGCTGTCGACCGAGGCTTCTCATCCAGCACAGATGTCAACCTCCCAAAACTCGCTGATGATATCACCCAACGCACCACGAGTGGAAGATGCTCCCAGACATCCTTAAGCCCCGTCGTCCCACGGGCACTCGTGTTCTTCAAAGAGATATCAGACTGTCAAAAGAAGAAACCTTGTCAAAATTCAAGAAGGAAGGAAAAATCACCAAAAAGAGAAGAATGCCAAAAGTCAGGTTGCTTACATAACCGCAGGGGCTCACCACCTTAGAAGACCGATGATGCGACAACTCCCGTAGCAAAGTTCGCTCATCCGCAACCTGCTCAAATGCGTCAAAGGAGTTATCACTCCCCAAATCAAGAGGCGCCCTGGCCCTCCACTTCACGTTCGCCCAGTCATCAATAGTCAACCATTCCCTATGCACTACAGTGCTCACAAAGGCATCCATTTCTTAGAGATCGGAACGCTAAAACGATTTGTAAAGGAAAATCGCAGAAAGAAAGAAATCAAGAAGCTGTGAAAAATGAGGGGAATTCGCCCCCTTTATATAGGATGCCAAGGGTTATGCCAATCGGCATTGACCCCCCACCCACCGATCGGCACTGACCCCTTACCTTCCCGAGGCAGTCCAAAAGTCCATGCCACTGCCGAATGGCACCCTCTGAACCATGACGACCGGCACTCCCCTTTAAATTTCATTCAAAAATTCCCAGAAAATACTAGACATCCCTGAAAAATTCTCAAAAAATTCCTAAAAATCCTAGGAAGGATTTAGAACATTTTCACCAAGTTAATTTCGCACTCCCTCAAGTGGAACCCTATTTCCCCAATAAAACTCTCAAAAATCAAGTAAAACTCCTCCCGACAACATCCCCGGAGGATCTCTAAAGACCACCCCCTATGCCCCAAAGGCCTCAAGCAATACATCCAAACCCTGTGCCACCTAAATCTCCCCAGTAGAATTTTGGCTATTCCTTCAGAGGATGCAAAATATTTCCTCAACAATCGGCTCCCAAGCCCAAAACAAAACCAAAAGATAAATCTCCCCGGCAGAGTTCCCCAAGAACATCTATACTTAAGCCTGCAGAATTGGCTTCGACCCACAGAATTGGTCATCTCAACTTAAGACCGTAGAATTGGTTTTAACCCTCAGAATTGGCCATCTCTACTTAAGCCCGCAGAATTGGCTTAGACCCGCAGAATTGGTCATCTCTACTTAAGCCCGCAGAATTGGCTTCGACTCGCAGAATTGGTCATCTCTACTTAAGCCCACAGAATTGGCTTCGACCCACAGAATTGGTCACCTCCAACTTTAGCCCGCAGAATTGGCTTCGACTCGCAGAATTGGTCATCCCTACTTAAGCCCACAGAATTAGTTTCGACCCGCATAATTGGTCATATCTACTTAAGCCTGAAGAATTGGCTTCAACCCGTAGAATTGGCTTTGACCCGCAGAATTGGTCATCCTTACATAAGCCCGCAGAATTGGCTTCGACCCGCAGAATTGGTCATCTCAACTTAAGCCCGCAGAATTGGCTTCGACTAGCAGAATTGGTCATCCCACCTTAAGCCCTCAGAATTGGCTTTGACCAGCAAAATTGGTCATCTCATACTTAAGCCTATAGAATTAGCTTTGACCCGCAAAATTGGTCATCTCTACTTAAGCCCGCAGAATTGGCTTCGACCCGCAAAATTGGTCATCTCAACTAAAGCCCACAAAATCGATTTTTACCCACATAATTGGTTATCCACATCACACTCCGTAGGTCCTCAGAATCGGCCTCAACCATTTGAATTGGTCATCCTCGCTCCCTTAGGTTCTTAGAATCGACCTCGACCCTCTGAATTGGTCATACTCCCTCAAAAGTATCATGCGGTGTCTATTCTATGGCTATCATTTAGTCCAAACTCACTCATTGAGGGGCTCTGTAGACACCCAATTCTGTTACCCCCTAAACTCTCCTTAGGTCCCTAACACCTCCCTTTATCACTACAAATCCAGGTCATACCCCTAGTACTGACCTAAAATCCATCGGGCACTCCCAGGCTCCGTTTGACCAAAAGTTAAAGTCTTCAACTCGACTGAGACTGAATGAATCTTCAAAGGGCATTGAAACCCCTTTCTAACGGTCTGTCCCGTGTGCGATTCCGACTTACCATGCGGACGAACGACCTATTTTCCCTCGAAACTCAATCAGGAGGCCACCGGGCGCTCCCAGGATCTATTTGACCTAAGTCAAAGTCTTCAAATCGATCGAGACTAAAAGAATCTTTAAAGGGCACTGAAACCCCTTTCCAACGGTCCGTCCCGTGCACGATTCTGACTTATGGTACGAACGAACGATCCATTTTACTCCGAAAGGTCACCCTTCCAGGGATTGATTGACTGAAGTCAACTCCCCGAACCGGATCAAACACTTTGTAATGTCGAAGTACATCTCCTAACCTTTCCAACGGTCCTCCCCGTGCATGATTCGGACTTACCATGCGAACGAACGATCCGTTTGTGTCCGATGATTTCCCGTCCAATAGACTGACGAATGCTTCCGAGCCACATTGGACCTAAAGTCAACTCCCGAACCCGGGAGCAGTCCAAAGGACTTTTAAAGGTCTCCGAATTAACTTTCCAATGGTTTACCCCGTGCACGATTCTGATCAATGGCTTGCATTCTACGACCGATTTTACGAAAAGGGCTGAAAGACACTACCAAACGGCAGGGCCCAGACCCTGCCTATCGGCAGTGTGCCTAAACGCACCTGCCGATTGGTAGGAACAGGGATATGCCGATTGGCAATGCCCTAGGCCTATAAAAAGGAGGCCTGACCTCACTTGCAAGAGGGGCCCAGATCTGATAGATATCACTCTCAGCAAATCCAGAAAACCTCTCTCAAAGTCAGCGTGATTTCCACACCTAAATCCCTTTCCAACCTTCACTTTTCATCATCCTTTTCATCAAACTTGGTGAATTCACTACCCTCCATCATCATCCAAGTCTAAGGGTTGCTCTCCAACATTCAAGATCAAGATCAAGATCTTCAAGAAAGTCCAATTTTCTAAACTCTCTCCTTAAATTCTCATAAATTTGCAATAACTTGTTTTATTTCTTAGCACTTTCATTAACTCATCTCACACATCCTACTATACTTTTTATTTAGTATTTTTGCACATCTCTTATTTTCATATAAATAAAAACCCAAAAAACAAGAAAAAGAGGGTTTGCTCATAAATTCCAAATGGGAATTCTCATACTTTTCTCACAACTAAAACACTTTTTCTACACACACACACACACACACACACACACACACACACACATAAAAATAAGATAATCCCTCGGTTGGATTTATGGGATAAACCCCACCCCTCATTTTGCAAGCGAACTACGTGGACTTTGATGCCTCTATAGGCAACGTAGGCATCTTGGGGTAAAACCCGAGACTCGAGTCGTGTTTTTACTTTTTCTCTCATTTTCTCTTTTCTCTAAACTCCACTCTCTTATATTATATATATACATATCTTTGTTCTTAGTGGCATATTATTCCACATGCGTTATCGTTCCATCATAACGATCAACGTAAGGATAATCATGTAAATCCTATTTTCTAATATTTTTATACCTTCCTATGGATGAATCGCTTTACCTCTTCCATGGTGCAAGTCGATGATTCCTATCTCCACTATACATACACATGCACATATATCACGGGAAAAATAAAGAAAAATAACAAAAACCCATGAGAGATCGAAAGGGCGGAATGGGTGCCTAACACCTTCCCATTTTGTAACTTAGCATCCAGACCCTTTTTGAATCATTTTGGTTTCGTATGCATCAGTATGTCTTTGGATGCTGTCCTTCGGGATGGCTCCCTTTCTTTTGTCTGTTTTGAGTAAAATATACTGGTGACTCTATCTCTCTACATTTTCACCTCACCCAAATGACGCCGGCCGAAGCGCTCCCGAGAGGGACGCGCGGGACCTAGGATCCTCCCTCATGCCGCCTGCACGCCGCGAGGATCGGGGATGGCCACACTTTTGAAGAGTTGTTGTCACATATTAATGAAGTTTATTCTGTACCAAAAATAGATGAAGACACTGGGTTCCTATTCTTCCCACCATCTATGAACAACATGACTCAATCTGGTCAGTATTATAAGGATCCAATCCTCCCACCCAAAAGTGCACCTGTAGATAAAGGAAAAGGGGCGGTTAAATAAATCCCAGTGCCCGAAATGTCAATTAAGGAAATCAATATCCTCAAGAAGCTCAAGAAAACTTGGGCCAACATCACCTTGTGGGGACTCTTTGTTTTCCTAGCTTCACCGAAATGCTTTTATCAAGCTTTTCACTCAACCTATGGTTCCTCTCTCCATATTTCTCGACGCAGCAATTCATATAATTAGAACTCGGACTACCATAAGACTCATATTTTTAACTAATGACGAAATCCCTAAGTTTGGTCCAGACCATAATTATGCTCTCACAACTTAGTGGAAGCCCTAGACAAAATGGTTCCATTGGTGTTTGTTGATAACGATTTTTCCTTGAACGTATGTTTATTAAGAACTCTTAGATGCCTAGGGTTACAAGTTAGCGATCTCACTCCTACATCCACTGCTACACATGCTTATGACAATACTCGATGAGAGGTCATGGGTTTGATATCTCGCACACTAGGTGCTGGCTCGATATATCCTCAGATAGATTTTTAGTCATTGATATCCATTCTTACTTCAACTTACTTATTGTTCACCATTGTCATTGTATCAAGGGAATGACATTTTCCCTCCTTTAAAAGTTAAATTTATTTGCAGACAACAAAGTTATTACCAATATCGAAGACGATAATAATTCATATGGAATCGTTACCAGTAATGCAGTTTTGGAAATCCAGCACAGTGCAAACGACCTGTTCCCATCAGGCTTCAAGATTGATACACTCCCTTTTCTGGTAGTAATATACTTCAAAGATAAAGTATGTCCTGAACATAGACCACATGGAAATGTCAACGTGATTCAGATGTTTAAGAACATGTACTTCATGCCCTGAATCGATCTGGGTTGTAGACAATAAGGAAGCCTTAAGATGATTGTTTTGAAGGAAACTTATCCTCCATATGGTTTGGGATATTAACCATATCCAGCTAAGATCATGGCTCTCCATCAGCCATACAAAAACAAAAGTGTTGAAGAGGAAATAAGTCATCTTTAGAGATTCTCTAAACGGGATTTTATCAAAGAGGACGAGGATTTCCCCTATTACGGTTTCCCCATAGTATGATGTTTCCAAGAAGAAATTAAAGCCAAGATTTAAGATCTTCTCTGAGGATAAATTTTCATGGACCGAAGGCCTAAAGCATAAGGTGAAACCCCTGACCATCAATTTTGGTGACTCGAACTATTAGACACAGAAAGCATTAAAAGCCCTGAAAGCACCGACAATGATGAATCATTTGGCTTCATTTGCTGGATCTATGTTGAGTTTGAACCATCTTAACCTTCCTTAAAGATACCCCTTGCTAATGTGCTTCTCCTCAACTGCTGACACATTCAATTCAACCCAAGTCTGCCTGTCCAAAATCCTGTTGTGTATCTCTTAGAGTATGAACCTGAGTTAGTTTTCGTTTTTGTATTACTGATTCAAGTGTAAACAAGGCCTCCTTTGATGAGGTCCTTAATGTTATATTTCTTGAAAATGTTGTTAATGAAATAAATGAAGATTTTTAGTAGCTTATTATGCCTTATATTAATTTCCTAGATTATAATCAAATAATTGATAAAGATAATCTAATTAATGAATAATTCTTAACTGATCTCAATAAGAAAAAAAGTAAACAACATAACCGCATTCAAACTAATGATGATGAAACTATTATTATTGATCTTGGTTCTATTATCACTCCACGCGAGATTAGGATATGGTTCACCCTTAATGAGCATGAGCGATCATAATTCAAAGAGATCTTAAAAGAATTCATAGATGTCTTCGCATCGTCCAACAAGAGATTACCAGATATCTAGAATGCAAGCCTATCAAGAAAAAGCAAAGAAAGCTCTAGCCCGAATGGTCCCTTAATGAATGTAAGTTTCATCCACGTGTTATAATATCTTACTTGGCTCGCTAATATTATCCCTGGGCCAAAATCAGGAGGGAAATTCTTCATGTGCGTTGACTATCAAGACTTGAACAAAGCCTCATCGAAGGATGACTACCCTTTGCCTAATATTGATATGATGATTCAAAAACAACGAATCATACTCCCAAGTCATTTGTCAATGGTTTTACGGGGTATAATCAGATCAAGATGCATCCCAATCACCAAGAAAAGACTACTTTCACAACTTTGTAGGATACCTTTTGCTATACTGTCATGCCTTTCGGTCTAAAAAATAATGGGGCTACTTATCAAAGAGCAATCATAAGCATCCTTCATGATCTTATCCACAAAGAGGCCGAAGTTTATGTCGACAATATGATCATTAAGTCCAAAACTAGATAAGGTCACATTCCTACCTTAAGGAAATTCTTTGAACTATTACGGCAATACCAGAAGTGCCTTAACCCATAAAAGTGCATTTTGGGTGTCACAAAGGGTAAAATCATTGGCTTTATGGTCAGCAAAAGAGGGATTGAATCAGAACCTTCTAAACTCAAGGCAATCCAAAAAATTCCTCCCCCTAAAATTGAGAAAGAAGTTCGTGGTTTCTTGGGAAAACTCTAACTATTAGTAGATTCATTAGCCAACTCACCTCCATCTATGAGACCATCTTCAAACTTCTCCAAAAAAGATGCAAACAAAGTCTAGAATGAGGCATGCCAAGAAGCATTCGACGAGATCAAGTAATACCTTACCTAACCTCTAGTGAAAATGGCACCACAACCTGGTTTGTCCCTTCTCTTGCACCTAACTATAAGAGACACTGCAGTTGGGGCTATGATATCCCAATAAAATAAAGAACCATGCAAAGAGGTAGAGAGAGATACTATGATAATAAAAAAATTGGTAGGGTACAAGGTGAACTATACAACATTAGAAAAGGAGTGTGTCTCCCCAATTTGGGTCACTCAGAAACTTCGACACTACATGCTTGTGTTCCTTATAAAGTTAGTGACTCGAATGGATCCCATGAAGTACTTATTAGAAAATCCTTCCTTGTCCAGCAGTATGGCCCGTTGGCTATCGTTAGTAGCCGAGTTCGACATCACATATGCCACGTAAAAGGCGATTAAAGGAAGTTCCATCTCTGATAACATAGTTGACAATCCCATGGGAGAAACTGATGTATGGATTTCTGAATTCCCGAATTAGGATATTCTCTATACTTCTTAGGAAGAGATCTAGTTACAAATGTTCTTTGACAAAGATGCTAATAAAAAGGGATATGGCATTGGGATAGTGATCGTACCTGATGACTTTCATACTCCCACAACCATCAAGTTAGACTTACCTTGCACTAACAACATACACAATATAAAGCATGCACTGTGGAACTCTTTCCCTCGAGAAAGAAATCTGGTACCTCGATGTTTATGAATACTTATCCCTTATCATAGGATAAATCCTAAGGAAATAGAAAGTCAAAGATGAGAAACTCTTACATTTTTATTATTATCTGGAAGGGCTCCCCTCCCAATTCAAAGATGTCACATTCCACTACCTATCTCGCTCAATAAACATCTTCGCCGATACACTAATGAATTTGGTCTCTATGGTCAATATGCCTGAGGGAATAATAATGGACCCCTTACAAGTTTAGAAGAAGTCCATGCCAACTCACTATTACCACATCAATATTACTACGGAAGAAGATTCAAATGAGGTCAGGTTGTGGTATTAAGATATTTATTATATCCTCAAGCACGGTCGATATCCTCAAGGCGCTAATAAGAAAAATCGTATGACCCTTTGCAAGGTTGCAACTCAATACATCATCTGCGATAAAGTGCTATACAAGATAAATTTCGATGGCACCCATTCGCAATGCATAACATGGGCTGAGATTGAAGAAGTAATGCATAAAATCCACAGTGGAGAATGTGGGCCTCGCATGAATGGTCAAGTGCTTTCTAAGAAGAATGTATGACAGGGATACTATTGGACTACTATGGTCCAAGAATTCATTGTCTATGTTATAAGGTGACTCAAATGCTAATAATTCACCAATATACAACACCTACCCCTCGATAATTAAACAAAATGGCCTCTCCATGGCCCTTCTCGACTTGGGACATTGACATCATTGGTAAAGTCGCTCTCAAAGCATCAAATGAACATTAATTTAGTCCTGTCGTTATTGCCTAGTTTAGCAAGTGAGTTGAAGTGGAGTTGAATGCAATATTAAATACAAAGAAAGTATCTAAGTTCATCCAAAAGAATATCATATATCGCTATGGGGTACTATAGGAGATAGTATCAGATAATTGGCTCCATTTCGAAGTTAAAGTCATAGAAGTGGTCGAAGAGTAAGGAACTCAGAGACAAAAATCTTCTCCATACCAATTGTAAAACAGCGGGGATGTTAAAGATGCTAACAAAAGCCTCAAATCCATAATTAGCAAGATGACCGAGACTTGTAGGGATTGGGTTGATCGGATACCTTATGCCCTCTGGGGCTATCTCACGTCCATTAGAACGCCCACTGGGGCTACCCTTATGCCTTGGTGTACATTATGGAAGAAGTACTGTTCTGTTGAACTTGATACACCATCCCTTTGGGTCATGTTGTAAAGTCATGTCGAAGAAGTTGATTGGCCACAAAACCGTTATGACGAGCTTGCAATCTTGGATGAAAAGATATTGAAAGATTTATACAACATACAAGGGTGTCACCATCACATTGCATGATCATTCAACATAATTATTAGACACCACGGTGTGCGAGAAGGCGACCTCACTCTCAAAGAAATCGTAGAACCCATCTAGGACCCAAGAGGGAAATTCAAGCCTAATTGGAGTGGGCCATATCTTGTGATGAATATTTTGTCAGGTAGCACCACTATACTCAAAGACCTTAATAGAGAGGAGATGAAACGTCCATTCAACCTAGACCGACTCAAGAACTTTTATGTTTAATCTGACTCTCTCCATGCTATTTACTTATCACCTTCATTACCTTTTAAAAACTGTGTTCTTTCCTCCCTTGGCAAGAACTACGTATGACCTGGCCCTCTCAAACATCTTTTGACACTTTCAAATAATTTTTATCCTAATAGAGGTACTAAGGCAACCTATAAAGTGGCTTTGGGCACGGTCTTTTCTTTCTAAAAAAAAACTATTATTTTCTCCCATCAAGAGACACTGGTCTCTCTCATGATTATTTTAGGAACGCAAGGATTATGTATCCCTTAAAGATTAGTATGGTTAATTAAAATAGAAAGAAATTATGCCAAAGGCACAACAAAATATGTCAATCATCATTTACTCCAAACGCTTTTCTAAACATGGTTGTTGTATGAAGTATCAGTAACAAGACAGTCCTAAATACTTGCATAAACCCTACCTACCATATACACACGTACCTAAACCCATAACATAGCCTACCCAAATTCATGCCCATGACAAACAAATACTTAAATCTAAATGACAAGCCATCAAAAACCTAAACCTAAACCTACACCGATTATGTTTCATAAATTATCTCAACCACTCAAAGGTCCCCCCATCATCATCATTTCCACGACTGTTGTTATCCTCTAGAGGCCACCAGTTATACCAATCTTAGTTACATTTCCTCACGCGCTCAATGAGGTGATACATCTTGAATAGTTTGGACAAAACTACCACGCCCTCTTCCACATCCTTAACCATCATAAGCCATATCTGCATTGTCTCCTCAATAAAAACCTTTATAACCATCACTACACCAAAATGGTCAAATTGGCACCCTTCAACCGGTCAGACTTGTCACGGTCATTGACCGTGACAAAAAAACACGCATTTTTTATCGACCGTGATAATACCTTGTCATGGTCATTGACCGTGACAATCATATAAAGTTGTCACGGTCAATGACCGTTACATGTTCGTGACAATGCTGTCAGTAAAAAAACCCTCGCTCTTCTTTTTTCCCACCGATTCTCATTCCCTCCATTTCTCTCTCCCCCCTCTCTCTCTAGCTAATGGACACACTCTCTCTCTACAACTTTGGTATGTTTTATCTCTCTATTTCTCCTCCATTTATATATATGTGTATGTATATGTGTGTATGTGATATATGTGTGTGTAAATATGCGTGTGGGGGGGGAGGGGGGGCAGGGCTGGGGGAGGGGAGGGGGTGTTTGTGCGCGTGTGTGTGTGTATATGTGTGTGTATATATGCATGTGAGTGTATATCTGCGTGTGTGTGTATGTGCATGTGTATATGTGCGTGTGTATATGTGTGTGTGTGCGTGTGGTGGGCAGCGGCAGTGGAGGGGAGGGGGCAGCGCTGGGGGGTACCGGGGGGGAGGGGGTGCGGATTGTGTGTGTATATGTGCGTGTGTGTATTTTTTAATTAAATTTTCATTGGTTTATTAGATATTTCCCCTCATATTGTAGTCCCCCTTGTAAAATAATTGATTGATTTAATATTGATTAGTTGTTAATTTTTTGTAAATTAATAATTAGTGCCCCTTTCATATTCAAGTAGGATTGCCCCTCATTGTAAATTCGTAAATTAATAATTTTGTACTTTAATTGTTAGTTTAATTGATGAAAAGAATTAATTGAGTAGACGAATTAGAAGGAGTACGGGATACACATTTGTTGTTTCCATTGCGGTTGGATTATAATGGATCGATGTTGGGTTGGTTAATTTTAAAAGTGGCATGACCACTGGATTATTATCCATATGGGGGTGGGATTTTTCAACTTTTTTTGAAAATTACTTTGTATAACGAACAATATATATATATAGTATGATAATTAAATGAAACATACTTGAAATTACATATAGTGCACATAGATACTAGCCTTCTAGTTCTTATGCGTACGCATTCAATAACCCTTAGACCCGTTCAAGAGTCATTACCCCTGTAATGAGATCTCTCGAATTGTCCCGTTTGGACATTTTGGGACTGCATAATTTCTGTATAATAATATTCTTAGTGGCTTAAAGCTGTTACTTTTGGAGGAAGTTCTGCCGTCCTATCCTAATGTTCTCTGGGTACATACTAGATTGACAAGTGTGACTGTTATTTCAATTGACCAATTGAAATAACACTCACACTTGCCAATCTGCGTCGTGTACTTGGAGAACTACGGGAATATGCTGCCGAATTCTTCTCAAATCGTAACAATGTGCATGAGCTGTTAAGTATATTACAGAAATATGCGGTCTTGAATGGGATATGACCACTCACCCTTTAGAGGAGATGGAGGAAATATGAATTTCTATTATAAATTGACTTTGAATTTGAATTTGAAATTTAAAAATTGAATATAAATAAGACATAATTAAATGAAACATAATATAAATCTAAGTTTTATTTATACTAATCCACGAATATACGCTTCTTGCCTTTAATAGGTGATTAGTTATAGTAGTTGTGATGGGATATCCGAAATACAAAGAGTGGATGGGTGAGACAAATAGAATGGGGATGTGTTTCGCAGAGGTGCTAATGAATTTGTGAAATACGCAAAGAGATGTCATAATGATGAAGAGTTTCCGTGTCCGTGTTCTAGGTGTAGGAATGGTAAGGTGTTTGAGTGGAAAACAGTTGAAATACATTTGTTAAGATCGGGTATGCAAGATAATTATCAATTTTGGAGTTGTCATGGTGAATTGAAAGTTCCTTTTGTCCCCGAACAACCTTCACAACAACCTTCAAAAAGTAGGATAGATGTAGAAGGGGATGGCGTAGATCATAATATATTAGAGGATTTAGTTGATGATGCATACGGAGTTTATGAAGCAGAAGAGAATGAGGTTATTGATAATATACAAGGTTCAATTGCTCGTGAAGATATCACGATTAACCTTGACGGTGACTACCAAAGTTTAAAATTTAAGGCGACCCAAACGTTATACTCTGACTGTGAGAAATATCAAACAACTTTACATGCTATGATTGGTTTGCACAGTTTGAAGACACAGTATGGTTTATCTGGCAATAGCGTGACATGAATTTTGAAATGGGTGAAGGGATTACTACCCAAGGAGAATACGCTTCCAAATAGCTATCATGTTATGAAGAATAGTTTGAAAGGTTTGGGAATGAAGTATAAATCGATTCATGCTTGTGTGTATGACTGCATACTATACCAAAAGGAGTATGAAAATCTCGATCGTTTTTCCGGTATGCGATGAACCTGGATATGTCCAATCTACTGGTAAGGAAGGCACAAGCTCAAAAGTGCCTCAAAAAGTGTTGAAATATTTTCCCGTTGGTCCTAGATTAAAGAGATTTTTCACAGTACCATCGATAGCGGAGGCAATGACTTGGCATGCTAGGGAATAAGTGTGGGGGGGGGGGGGGGGGTAATCTCATACGTCATCTTATTGATTCTACAGCTTGGAGGAGGATGAAATATGAGTATCCCGATTTTTCTCGAGAACAGCGCAACATTCGTTTGGCTATATCAACAGATGGTTTCAATCCATTTGGAAATCTAAGAACCAATCAGAGTGTGTGGCCACTGATCCTAGCCCCACTCAACCTCACTCCTTCACAGTGTATAAGACCTGAATTTTCGATGATGTCTTTATTGATACCTGGGCCAAAGGCACCAAGTGATGACATCGACGTCTACCTGGATCCTTCGGTAGAAGAATTAAATGAGTTATGGGAAGAGGGCGTGCAATTATTTGACTCTTTTAGAAAAGAAGAGTTTGCGCTGAAAACTATGTTGATGTGGGCAATTCATGATTTTAAAGATTACGCCAAGAATACGCGATACATTGCAGGATCAATTGAAGAGGAGTACATCACCGTGGAGTCATCAATATATACTTAGAAATATATGCCTAACTCGACCAACGTTGATGACACTGATGAGTTCGTCGATGATGGTGTTCATGTGATGGGAAAATGAGTGAAATTAACGAGTTTGCAACATGAACAAGTAGCTCGTTATCTATTTGGCACACATAAAGATGTCAAAGAATGGAAAAAGTAAGTTTGAATTATTTTAATGTTTAACATTATTTTAGAATATTTCATATTATTTTATACATGATTAATTTTGTAATATGCAGAAAATATGAAGCATGTGAGAACAATAAAAGACGAAAAACAATGGTACAATCAGACAACGAATTTAGGTTGTGGTTGTCATAAGAGGTAATTATAATGAAAATGGTCGTTATATAACGTTACATTACACTCAAACTTTACAACCCATCTAATTAATTTATCTATATTCTCAGCTCTTAAAGATGGGTGATGCGATATCAAGGCTTTCTCGTCTAGCCACTAGACCCTTGTTCGTGGCACAAGAGTACAAAAAGTATCGATTGAACGGTTACGTATTCGGCGCAAAAATGTACGAGGAAAGTACAAATGTACAAAACTCGGGCATTTCTAGGGGTGTGCAAAAAAACCGACCAAACCGACAAACCGACAAAACCGAGCCGAACCGAAAATTTTCGGGCCGGGTTTTTGAGAGGGTCGGTTCGGTTCGGTTTAATCAGGTATAAAACCGACAGGGTCGGTTCGGTTTTCGGTTTTGGCATAAAAAAACCGATTTTGAACCGAACCGAACCGAATTAATTTTTATACTTTTTAATTTTATATTTTATATTATATTTATATTAGTGTTGACATATTATATTATATTTTTTAATTTTATATTTATATTAGGTATTAAAAAAAAATATTTTTTATTAAAATAAAGGAAAAAACCGAACCGGCCCTGTCAAAAACCGACCCGATTCGGTTCGGTTCGGTTCGGTTTTTCAGCATTTTCGGTTCGGTTCGGTTCTCCTCCTCTAAAAACCGACATGGTCGGTTCGGCCCAAAAAACCCGGTCAAAACCGAACCGACCGACCCGTGAACACCCCTAGGCATTTCATACAAGGCTCTTACTTTCTTTCGAGCGAGCACAAAAGATAAAAACCTCGTTGCAGCTGAAATGACTTACTATGGTGTAATTCAAAATATATTTGAATTGGATTATATAAGCTTCAAAGAGGTTGTATTTTACTATGACTGGGTAAGAGTTAAGGATAAAAATGCTTATAAAGTTGATCCTGTCATATTTTTTTTATCATGGTTGACTTGTCTAAGTTGAAGAGCAATGACCACATGAGTGATGAGCCGATACTAAGACGGACGTGCACTACTCCGGCCGGACGTCTTACGCCGATGTGGAGCATAGGATGATGGTAAGATTTAATTTTTCTATAACTATAGAAATATATTATTTTGTATTATTTTACTTTGCGGGGTCGATACTAATTTTCCTTTATTTTATTTCAGGGGACAGAGAGTGGCCCTGGGGGTAGGCCACATAGGCTCAATACTTATGTGGCTATTCGGACGAAGAAGGGGAAGGATAAGGAGGTGTCCCCGAGCATCGCGGCCACGATTGTAAGTAATTCAACAGTTTACTTTTTATTAATTACGTTATAATTTTTTTATTTACTTATTTTACTAATCATGGTCTTTTTGTCATTCACGTAAAGCTTAAGGAAGTGCATGAGTCGCAGTCTGATGCCAAAAAGGCATCTTTGTCCACAGACGCACTCAGCCAAGTGTTTGTCATTGATCTCAATGGGAGGATAAGGGGGTTGAGCTCACGGGTGGCCAAATCTAGGATCTTAGGATTGGAGACGAGCGACAACGGTTTGGCTCGAATGGTGGACTCGCATGATGCGAAGCTGTCCCGTTTGGAGGCGATGGTCCAAGATATGTTCTCATTCATGAAGCGTTCGTTGGGCGAAAACCATAAGGGGAAAGTTAAGGAGAAGGTGGTGGAGGAGGAGGTGCAGGAGGACGAGGATGTGCACCTCGTTGCTTCATCGCCGACACGTGCAGACTTTGATGATCCACTCCCCTATTTGGTTCCCTTTGACCAACCGATGTCGACACTTGGTTGACCGAACATATTTTTACTGGATATATTTGATGGCCAGCGGATAGCGAGGGGGTTGAGGGGCCCAAATAACATCCAGGGTATGCCAGTTCATGGACATTCGCTTCAAGACATCGAGTCCAAGGTACTCGTCACGCATGTGATACCCGGGAAGGAGAACTCTCCCTTGTGGTTGCGCGAATAATGCGGCACGATGTATATTGTTGGGTGTGTCAATTCGTATATCGTGTGGCCTACTCACCTCCTCAGAGCTAACCTTACCCCAAACATGTGACATTATTTGAATTGAATTGTTTTAAGTTGTTACATTTGAATTATATCGTGATGCATATTGTTTTGAATGTATATTTTCATTTTCTCTATTTTATTTGGATATATGATGTTTGAACAGGTACAACGTTGCTATAACAGGTACAAATATACTGCTGGACAGTGGCAGTGGCCATACTTTCCAGCAGAATTTTTTTCAATTCTGCCCAGAATTGTCACGGTCATTGCTTGTCACGTACTTGTCACGGTCAATGACCGTGATAATTTTTTAAAGAATGTCACCGGTTTGTCAAGATTTATGACCGTGAAAAAACTTGTCAAGGTCATAGACCGTGACATGATCGTGACAATTCTAATGAACTTGTCACGGTCAATGACTGTGACAAGTCCGTGACAGCAAAAGTTGTCACCCCCAGAATTGTCACGATCATTGACCTTGATAAGTCCAACTTGTCAAGGTCAAGGTCAATGACCGTGACAATTCGACAGATTTGGTGTAGCGCATGTCCTTACATAACCACCTTAGATAATCGCCTAACACTACCGTTGCTTCCACCGCAGATTGGGTCAAACGGGTAGACTACCTGGGATGCTTCCACAAAGCCCCAGAAATCATACTTAGTGATTTAGTTAAGTCCTCCACAGGATAAAAGATGGTTAAGCATGGAGGATCAATTTGCTCCCAACCCACTTGACGAAAAATTCGTCACGGAAAGTAGAAAGAGGTCTGGTGAAGACCCACGAGTCGAGCATAGCGAAAGTCATCCAATTGCAAAATTAGCTGCGACTCACCCCACCAGGGCATAGACCAACGGAGACATCTAGCCCCAGTTTCCAAGTGCCAGTCAGTCAAGTTATCCCCCGATGGACCAAAATCCGTACGAGCCCAAAGAATGAAATAAGGAATACCGATCAAAGGGTAATCGGGGGTATAACTACACAAAGACTATTCGTTAACCATGTAAACAACATCTCGGGGCTACCTCACAGAAAGTTAAAATGGTTCTCCTTCTAGTCATCAAAACCATTCATCATTTCCACCATTATAGTGGAAACATGGTTGCAATGATAATTAATCCACGGCATAATGGTGACTACTTGGGTTTCTGTACTCAGATCGCCTATCACTAAGAGAATTTTGGTAGTCAAGCCTAGGGCCATCACGCTAGCAAAGTTATTGCCCCTTTGATGCATAGAGTCTAGCACTGCTGGGAGATTGATAGCTCCTCCAAAAACTAGTGATTCAGCAGCAAAAGGGGATATATGTGATAATTTTAGCCAACACCACCCTAGGAGAATGAAAAAAGTTGATCATAATGGCAGAAACCTAAGGGTCGACACCCAATAAGGCAGAGAATTCTTCATAAGTTGGGAACACCTCGTCCAAACCAAAACGGAACATGTGGTCCTTCAAGTACCAAAATTGCAGAGCCATCTCCAGTAAACTCCAATTGATCGAGTGGTTATGCCACAAGGTGGCAGGGAGCAGGTGGAAAGCCTCATAATTGACATTTTATTAGCACATAACTTATAGGCCTTCAAGGTAAGTAGCAAATGTCTCGACTATGGGAATAACCATCTAGGAAGAATAGAAATCTATGGAAGAAGGAAGAGAAAGGGTTGAGATATGATTTAAACCCTCACTCCAAGACCATTTTTATACTTGAAATCTCCCATAAAATGATGGAATTAATGAACTAGCAGCTGCAATAAAGGAATCCTAGTACCAAGGGTGCAAAAAAAGTGCAAGAAAGGCTAAAAAGTAACTGTAACCATGCAAGTGTGTTGATAGGCAGACTAGGGGGTATGCCCGTAGGCACCCCCTTAAATGGGAAGATTTCCCTTTCCTTTTTTATTTCCCTCATTTCCAAATAAGCCCATTTCAAAGTTAACTTTTTACAAACGATTTTTCCATTAATTCCTCTTTTTAAACAACCAAAAAAGCACATATTTAAAATTTTTAAAACACATTTTCTTACTTTTCACTGAAATAAAATCCCGATTGGCAAATTAAAGTGCATATAGTATAAGTCACTTAACCCGTGATAATTAAAAATGAAAAATGCATCATTTCTTATATCCACACACACATACACACACACACACACACACATATATATATATATTGTTTATCTTACATTTTATAGGTATAAGAAAAAAGAAAAGAAATAAAAAAGATCAAAATTTTCGGGGTACAACCTAGACTTTCTAAAAACCTAGCCTAAATTACAGCTTCAAGGGCCTTGACGAATGCGCTTCCTATAAGGAAAAGAAGTTGACCCCTTGCTTACAAAACTCGAGCCCAAGGAATGATCATCAGTAGTCACTGGTGGTGCAACGCAAGATCGAGTTGTCATCCGCAGGCACTCGACCATAAAGTCCATCCAATCTCGAATGTCCCTTAACCAAGACATCGACACAGTCACAACCTGCAACAAAAGTAAAGAATAAAAAAAAGAGTTTAAGTCAGTATTAAGCTAACCCAAGAATAAAAAATCAGGGCGTAAAATAAAAGTGTAGAGATTAAGAGAAGACAAAAATCATACCTCCAGTTGAATGTCCACCTCTAGTAAGGGAGGGAATTTGTTTATCGTCGCCCGAGGGTGATGAGAAGCCTTAAAGAACCGTAACCTTCCAAGATGAATGTAGTATGAGGGAGTGGGATAGTGATAGAATTGAGGAGCCTCCATAGCCCCAAAACCACTCCCAAAAGCTTGAACCAAAGAACCCGATGCACTATTACCACCCTTAGACTCTGTCGATGGAGGAGGCACTTTATCCATTTTGTTGATCGATGGCGGCATCAACTAGCTGACACGAAGTCCAGATAGTCATATGGCACCGCCATGTCAATGTGGAGCATATAATGCTCCCCTTAAATCATCGTAGTCAACTCAACCTCTGACATGTTCCCACAACTCCTCATGCGAAAAGGAGGGACCATTAGTGGAATCTCAATATAGCATGCCATCACCTGCCAAACCATACTCTCACTCAAGTACTAGGTGTACCTGAACTCATGTGTTAGTAGGCACTGCATTTTGGCATGTAAGCCCGTGCCCTAATTTCTTGAAGCTTGACGCCAATGGTAGAATGTCACATGTCCAAAACAAAATCAATCATTAATATCTAATAAAAAAATACAAAAATACAACAAGCCACAAAATCCAAAAATTGAATAAAGTCTAACGTGGCCACTTATGAGAGCGTTCAACACGACTCTCACATCCTTAAGGGCCAAGGAATCCTTCGACACCCTATTGGCCCTCCTTCATCGTGCCACCCTCGCCCACGCATAGACCTCACTCTCCAACAAAGGCATCAACTGTGTGGTGTGCCTAATGACATCGTAGAACCACACCTACAAGAGCAACATGATGTTTTAACAAAAGACTAAGCGATTGGTGAAATTCTAAAAAAATTCTCGGATCGACAATTGAGGGGGTGCCGATAGTAACTTGATGAAATGTGACAATCGGCGTGGCACAGAAAATCATGGAATTTTGAGGGTTCCCGAGGGTCACTATTGGCTGGCATACCTAGGGGTGATGACCGACATACCCTTTTGACTCTTATAAAATGGGGTTGAGGGCATCCTCATTTTCAGATATCAAATAAAATCTCTCTCTCCCCCTCTCTCTAGAAAATTCTCTCGAGCAACTTTTGTGGTCTTTAGAAAAAAAATGGTCTTTAATATTGTGGACGTCGATGACTGTGTCAACAACAAGTGGGTCCGTGCTGCAGTAAAGCCAATGGGGGCATATAATGCGTACCACCATGCCAAGGCGGTGGAAGATGAAAGGATTTTATTAGGAGAGCATGAGACCCATCCTTTCGCTGGGGTAAAAATCCCCGAGGGATATGTGATTATTTTTTTATTTATATTTTCTGAATTTGAATTTTGGGTTGTTCTTTCAGTTGGGATTTATGTTATTAGTTTGAATTTTAAAGATGGATCTCGCTTTGATGAGGGTTCATTCCCGGGTACTACGAGGGTGAAGGTGGTGTGGGACAAGCTTCCCGAGGAGGTGAGGTTGATGATGGACATTGTCGGGTTTGGCTACTTGGTGAGGTCTTTAAACGATCCCGCAAGGTCGATCGCGGTGTTATTTGCCCTAGACGAGCAGTGTTGTGATACTACCCACACATATGATTTGGATGTGGGTAAGATGATGGTCACGCCGACAGACGTGAACCATATTTTAGGGATTGACTGCGAGAATGAATAAATAGTGGTGGACCAATCGCTTCGTCTGACTGAGGTGTCGATCCGAGAGCGTTAGGGCCCTTAAGACTAAGCGATAGAAAGATTCCAAAAAATTCTCGAAAAATTCACAAAATCTCAAGTTTCATTAAAATCCCATTTTTTCCATCAAATTTTCCACATGCATTTAAAAATTAGTGAAAATTTTCAATAAATTCTAAAAATTCTTAAAAATTGCATAAATTCCAAAATAAAAATAAAAATAAAGTTCGGAAAAATTACACATTTTTCGATAAAAATTCCCAAAATTTCAAAATATGGAGGCATTTAAAAATCATCAAATATTGTAAAAACTCTAAAAAAATTCTGAAACTTTCTCGAAAATTCCCATATCATCACACATCTTTTTTAAAAACTAGTTTTTACCCCTTCGGCCCTCAGAATCAGGTCGTGATCCTCTGACTCGATCGCATACATTCTTTAGGTGATCATAATTGACCTAGGCCTTCAAAATTAGGTCACGATCCTCAGAATCGATTGCATACCTTCTTTAGGTCTTCATTATTAAGCCATGCCCTCATAATTAGGTTTCAATGCTTTGAATCGGTCGTATACACTCTTTAGGTCCTTGGAATTGACCAAACCCTCATAATTAGGGTGTGATCCTCTGAATCGATTGCATACACTCTTTGGGTCCACACAATGGACCTAGGCCCTCGTAATTAGGCTGCAATCCTCTGAATCGGTCGTATACACTCTTTACGTCTTCAAAATTGACCTAGTCCCTCAGAATTAGTCCACGATTCTCCGAATCAATCACACACATTCTTTATCTCCTCAAAATTAACCTATGGCCTCATAATTAGGCCGTGATCCTCGAAATCGATCGCATACACTCTTTAGGTCATCAGAATTGACCCAGACCCTCAGAATTTGGCTGCAATCCTCCGACTCGGTTGCATACACTCTTTAGGTCCACAAAATTGACCCTGAATCATTTTATTACACTCCTTATGTCCTCAGAATAAGACCATTATACCCAGTATGATCAAAATCCACTTATCCTTAATAAGAGTTCCGGCACATCAAAACTCAGAACTCACAATTTCAATTAGGGTGTGTATCTTTCGACGAACTTCACTTATCCTAATCTCGCCTATCAAGGGAATCTTTAGCACCCATTCTATTACCCTTGTACATCTCCACAAGGTCCAAACAAAGTCCATTCAAATCTCAGACCTCGGGTCCTCCTTCGAATTCTAATTATAGGTCACAGATTTCTCCCCGAGCTCCATTTGACTTTGGTCAACTCTCGAACCCGACTTCTATAATTCTATGAACAACTTTTCCAACGGTCCCCCTACCATGCGTGAATCAAAATTATGATTCACATTTAGTAACCCTTTTACCCAAAAGGCCACCAGATGCTCTCTAAGCTCTATTTGACGTCCTTCAACTCTCGAACCCAATATTATCTCAATGCAGTTCCATAGAGCTCTGAATTCCCTTTCCAATAGTCCATACCGTGCATAAGCCAGATTTATGATTAACATTTAACACTATTTTTACCCAGAGACCCGAACTAAAGGTCGTCGAACGATCCCTGAACTATGTTTGAACTTGGTCATCTCTCGAACCCAAGAATATCCCATAAACTTTCATAAAGCTTCTAATCCTCTTTCCAACGGTGCCGACTGTGCATAAAATGTACTTACAACTTGCATTTTATGACCATTTTCCCCAAAAAAACATTTTTCGCCTACCTATAGGCACACCTCCCCCCTGACTGCAAGCATGGGAGACTTTTCTTGGCCGCTAAATCTGGCAGCCCTGCTGACTGGTAGGCCAAGCTCTATGCCGACTCGCACCCCCTAGGGAGAGCCTGGTCTTTCTTGCCCGTTAGGGTTTCCTTACCCTAACCTCATTATTTAAGACCTTCATCCTCGAAATCAGTTTGGCATCTTTTTATTACATCACTTTCCAAACGTTCTCTCTATATTCCCTTACATCATCTATACATCATCTTTTTAGACCACTTGCCACCACTCCACCACCATACAAAATCAACTTACAACACTTAAAAAAAATAGATATCAAATCATTTATAATGTCCAAAACTATCCATCTAACTTCATCAATTTAGTGTCATTTTTCATATCTTATTACTTTTAGCATATATATTAGCTAATTCTTATTTTCTCACCACTAATCACCTATTTGTTATTTACATACTCACAAACTTATTTTCATAAATACAAAAACTAAAAAAAAAAGGTTCAACTTATAAACCCCAAATTAGAGTTTCCTTTCACTTTTTTGACATGTTCACCACTTGTGCACATTTTTTCACAAATTAAAAATAGAAAACTCTAGTTTCTGATTTATGGGTTAGACCCCACCTTTATTCTTTTTTCGAACTATGTGGACTTTGATGCTGGCTTCGGCAACGTAGGCATCTCGGGTTTATCTTGGGATTTGAGTCCTCATTTTCCTTATTTTACGTTTCCTACCTCATTTTTTATTAAGAAGTTTACATATATATTAGCATATCTAGTTTCATTTATTTCATTACTCTTTAGCGATCGCGTTGACATACGTACTCATTTGTCCATGGTGAGTTATGATCCGACTCATCTCTCATAGTCTATCAACTATTATTTATTTTTATTTATTTTCTTTCTTAGCGGTATTGTTAAGATCCGTACTCACTTGTCCATGGTGAGTCACAATTCGATGTATGGATCCAAGTGTAGCCACTTTCATTAATTTCATTCACCCTTTTAACCGTCCCTTTGACATGCATACTCACTTGCTTATAGCGAGTCACGATCCGGTGCATCGCTTATATTTTAGATACCTTTATATTTTTTTTCTTTCTTTTTATTTTAATCCTTCGAATGACTCGTTCCCGTCCTTTCCATGACGCAGACACGATGATTTCACTCCTCATTCACTTTTCACGTATATGTATATATATATATATATATATATAACATTAGACACATTATTACACATTTTAGGAGAAAGAGAACATTATTGTAGCCCATGAGTGACTCAAAGTGTGAAGTGGATGCCTAACACCTTCCTATTCCATAAGTTAGTCCCCGACATCGTGATCTATTTGGTTTCATGCATCAATAATATTATATGCCGTCTCTTCGGGGAAAACTACCTCTATTACTTGTTTTGAGTAAAATAATCCAGTGACTCCAATATTTACACTTCCATACACCCTTGACTACGTCCGCTTCATGTCCTTTGTGAGCCTGCAGATATGCCGTGCAAGTGGCCGGAGAATTTTGTTTCCCCTATTCATTTCTTCTACGGGGCCCATGCAACTCAAGGATGGCCACTCTTGTAAATTCAAATTAGTTAAGACATGATTCATAAAAGTGATTGCCAAATAACTTTATTAACTCACACAAAAAGGTAATTAGGGGAATCGAGATGAACAAAACTAGATCTAACACACCTAAGTCAATTTTAATTCAATTTACTAGATTCAAATGTGATCTAAGTGATGTGTGTGATCAAATGTGTCTATATAAGTAGAAATCATTCAAAATCAACTACAAGATAAGGTCTATGAGGAAAAAAAACCACCAAGGGGTAAAAAACCTCGACACACTCCAATTTTAATTTCTACTTGAAAAGAAATTTTCCAAAATGCAAAAAGATACCTCTCACACAATCACTCTTGTGTTGTTACCCATGAACCTTGAAACTTTCCCCCATAGGAAATGAAAATTCGTAATGAGCTCCACGTCATAAATGAAGAAGTCAACTCTCTTGCTTGAAGTCAACACCACACTTTAACTCCTCAAATAAATAAAAATGTATACTCTTTTAGATATAGAAGTATTTGATCATCAAATTCAAAGGTAGAATGCTTTGAACTGAATAGGCTGTGTGAAATCCAAACAAAAATACCCCCAATTCTCTATCAAAATCATAGACTAAAACACCCTATGTAGTTGACGTTCTAGGTTTGTTTTGAGTCTACATTGCATATGTTTTTCAACTAGTTTGGGTATGTAGACAAAAGGTTTCTTTTTTAGATATGAGCACCTCATAGGTATATAATTTAAGTCCAAGTATATTCAAGACTTATTCCACAAGTTCCATATTGAGCCTTAAGTATGGTATGAAGGTAAAATGACCACACAAATTGGACACATGTTTCACATGCTTAATTAGTCTTTAATCAGATCTTAAATATGATTAATTAGCATTTATGTGGATTATTTAGTAAGTTAGTGGAATGTGAGTTGTCGTGCTTTAATTGGGCCTTAGTGTGTTTGTTTTGTCTCATAAAGTTGAGATGTGTTTTTTACCATTGATTAAACCGAAGGAATGGCTTAGATTAAGTCTTGGATCGATCCTTAATAAACACAACTAATCATTGATGTCAATTGATATACTTGTTACAACCGGTTAACTTACTTAGTCCGTTCATTCTCAACCACTGGACTTCATTACAAACTGTAGAGTCAATCTCATTTATTAATTTCTCATAACTTCTCTAGAATATTCTTCCGCCAAAATATATAGACTTTTCATCATTAGAGAGGAATTATTTTTCTCAGTTGATAGAGAGAAAATAAAAAAGTCAGCTCAGAGAGAATACATATAAAAAGTAAGTAAAAGAAAATAAGAGAGAGAGAGAGAGAGAGAGAGAGAGAGAGAGAGAGAGAGAGAGAGAAAACCAATAGTTTATTCTAGTGTTTCTTTCAAACACCACCATGTTGAGTGATTATGAGTTTAACATATGAACTCCTAGGATTTGTTCTCCAACATATCAATTCTTTCTTGATTGTTTTAGAAGTTGATTTTATTCATTAAAATCAAGGTTTAAAACCCCCAGATAAATTTATACACAATATTGATTTCAAAATATCAGCTTCATAATCTTTTTTCAAAATATTTGATTATTTTTTGATATTTTGAATAAATCTTGTGTTGCATGTGTATTTCTTTTAAATATCCATAAATTTGTCTCATAAAATAAAATATATCGAAGCAATTTGAGTGTTTAGATCTTAAAAATTTTGAGAGACTAATTTTATAACTTTCGAAATCTTTTCTTTAGTGGATTTATATTTTTGTTGACCTCAGAAGATTTATACCCTTAAAAATACTTTCGACATATTTTTTAGATTATTTCATATAGAATCCCATTTTAATTTAATAGGACTATTTATACTATTAAGTGTGTATGTGTGTGTGTGTGTGTGTGCGCGCGCGCGCACATATAGAATAAGCCACTATTTCACAAACACGTATTCACACATAAACACTCAGTTTATGTGGCCGTTATCTGGAGGATAAATTACTACCCGATGTAAAGCTTTCTAATTAATTCTTACATCAAATACTTGGATCAGAAAAGTATTTTGAGGTGTTGCTCGTTGTTAGGTATATTTCTTTTTATTTTGATATGTTGTATGTTTGTATTTGTAAACCCTATTCTTTGTTTGTGGATTTATTTTATTTTTCTCCATAGAGGGAGCCGTGGATGTTTTCCTCTGTTTAGAGTTTTTACCATGTTAGATATGTTGTTACGCCCGCTCTACACATTCTTAAACTCACTTATTTCTATGATTAATTCTGGTTTAGTATAACCAAAACTATTTGACTTGTTTCTTTAAACCGAGAATTTTGAATCTTAAGTCTGTTTTAAGTGTTTCTTGTTTCTACTCATCTTGTGTTAACTATTTTGATATACTATAAAAGTTTCTTCAAAACGTTGTTTTGGATTTTCAACATTAGCCTTTTAACCTTGTTAAAACATAATGTTAATCTTTATCAAGTGGTATTATAGGGGTTTTTAATTTTTTTTATCCATAGCTTCTGAAAATGTTCTTGTGTTCAAAATGGATGAGAAATTTGAAAAACTTGGAAACCTTTCCCGACCTCCTGCCTTTGATGGACACAATTTTCCTTACTATAAAGTAAAGATGATTGCTTTCATCTGGGCACCTTAGGTGATGAGGTATGGGAAGCAATTGAAAATGGGTATTCTCACCTTACCTGACCAATTAGTGAGGGAAGCACTATAAGAATAAATAAAATGTTAAGTGAGTTCGCTAAAGAAGAAAATCAAATGTCTCTGTATCACAACAACAAAAAAATTGCATCTTATGTCTATGAATGAGAATGATTTCAAACGAATATCTATATGTAGTACTTCAAAACATGCCTGGGACACGCTGGTCACTGCTCATGAAGAGTATAAGCGTGTCAAGGTAGTAAAAACTTAGTTGCTCATTCAACAATAAAACACCCTTATGATGAATGATACTGAAACATTTGATGACTTCTACATCAAATTGACTGATATAATCATAAAGTTTCATGCAAATGGAATTGTGTATGATAGGAGAGACATAGTCTAGAAAATCCTTAGGTCTCTACCCTCTAAGTTTGATAAGAACATTTTGCCATTGAAGAACTAGATGACCCTAATTTGACCCTTGAACTATTCAGTAGCAAGTTGAGAACTGTTGAAATGGAACTCGAGTATAAAAGACACATAACCTCAACTTATAAGAGAACCAATGGGTCAAATTTAGTTTTCACTTCTTAAATGACTATACCTAACATAATTGGCCCAGACCTTGACATAGACTTAGGTGAAGACCCTGATCTTTAGAGTCTTAATAACCAAGTAGCCCTTATGAGTGAACAATTTAAAAAGGCAATCTAGTTTAGAAATGTTATGGCTACTATATAAGGAAAAAAATGGTTATCAAAACCTCCAAGGTTCAAGAGCTCATGATTGGAATTTCGACATTCAAAATAACACTAATAGCAATTAAAATCCCAAGAATGACCTTAACAACATTAAGTGTCATGTTGTAATATGGGTCATTATGCAAATAAATGTAAGTCTAAAGTCAAAACCACACCAAAGGACTATATATGCAGAACTTAGGATTACTCAAGTGATTCAGAAGATGACAAGTCAGGGACTTCTGATATTAGTGAATTTTGCATTGTCTTTCTATGACAAATTTGTATATAATGATGATAAAGCAATCCTGCATGTTTTTTTTTTGTGATTAATGTGTTTCCTAGTAGTACGTCAGTGATTGAGGGTTTTCCTACTAGTATGCATGTGATTGATTATGTACCCAATATTATGGTTGTTAGTACTAAAAATGAATCAAGTGGGTGCGTGAGTCAAAGTGATAATCTATCTAATGAATTGAATGGGTGTGTAAGTTCCAAATTTCTAAATAAATCATTAGGGGACAACTAACACACTACACTTAGTGAGTTCGATGATGATGATAATTTGTTAAATTTTCAAGATTTGTATGCTAAAACCTTAAAGAAATTTTCTAGACGTAAAAAAATAGTGAAAAACTTGACAAAACAAGTGGGAGGTTTAACTAGGACTGTTAGACATGATGCAAAAGATTACGCTAATCAATGTGTATCTCATGAGATTAAAACAAAAAAATTCATGTTTAAATTACCCGAGCTCTCTGAGAAAAACTTTGTTTTAGAAGAAGGATACAAAGCTACACTGATTGAGCTAGAAGAATCTAAAGAAAAAGTTTAAAATGTTTTCAAGAAATTTCTTCATTTTGAAACAAATGCAGAAGCTTATGATAAAATCATAAGTTCTTGCAAAATCAATGCATAAGATAAAATTGGACTTGGTTTTGAAAAAAAAAAACAAAGTAAACAATGTTATTGGTAAAAATGCAACTGAAACCGTGTTTAAATCCTTTGGAAATTTACCATATTCACCAAGTCAAACTTTCTAAAATTCTCAGAAAACTATTTCTAAACAATCAATCTTACGAGTAACTGAAACTATAAGGACAAATTTCCAATTGAGTCAATTTTTATGTATTGGCTTAATTTTGAACAAAACACTTTGAGCCATAGGGTAAAATTTGTATTTGTGACCTTTCTAGCCTATGGCATGCTTGTTGAAGACATATCGGGAAAGTCAAAGAGAATTCATCTCCATACCGAGTTTCGTGCTATATTTCATCATCAACTTTCCAAGGATCTCTCAAGTATGAATGCATATTTTATGTTGAGCCTTAAATATTTTATTTTGGGTGTTAGGATTTTTTTAAAAGGTTTTAAAATGACTTTATATTTTTTTAGAGAAAAATATTTTAATTTTTTGCAGTTCATTAAAACGACTTTACCTATGTCATTCAAATGACTTTCCTATCTCGTTTGAACGAGATATCCAACGAGGCAAAATTTCAAAACCTTGGCCTCTCTAGAATCTCGTTAGAAGACTCGTTCGTTCCTTATTCGAATGAGAAAGGTATGTATTCGACCGAGGTCCCACGTCATTCAAACGACCAGGCGTGAATTTTAAAAAAAATAGTTTTTTCTAGAAGTTTTTTCCTTAACTCCTCACTACTTCCTTTATCCACTTTAAGTAGTGCGGAACAATAGTTTTATCCTGGATTTTCTTCATCCTTTTGAGAGAAAAATATTTTCCAAAAAGTCTAAGAGGGTTATTTTTGATTAATCTCTCAAAACACAAACTCGTGTTTACACCCCATTAGTTTAGATCAAATATTCTACATGCATATATGTTTTGAGATCAAAATTTTGGCATGGTGTTTATTCCTTACATTTTTACGAATTGTTTCTTGCAGAGGATTTCATTCTCGCTGATTTCATATGGTGGACTCCGTATGCATGACAATTGGACTCTTGCATGTCACTAAGAAGAGGTTAAAGTAATAAACAGCATCAAGGATTGCGGGGGCATCGAGTCATTGTGTAAGTCTTCTGTCGTGTCCTTTTTGTAATTCCGTACTTAGTGGATTTTGTGGTTGAGTCGTCCGAGGTTTTTTCCCATTTGGGTTTTCTCGTACATCGGGAGTAGTGGCTATTTATTTTATCTTGCAATTTCACGCCTAGATGCATGCTTAGGTTTAAAATATAAAATTGGTTTAATCATAATTTTTTTTATATGGTGCTTAATTAATTTGGGTAATTTAGTTTATTTTTTAATTTGGTTTGTGTAAATTTAGGAACCATCCCATCCAAATAAGGCCGCCTCAGAAACTATGTATAGTCCTAAACAGAAGCTTGATAATAAATCTAAGTATGTATGCCCCCATGTCAGAGACTTTGGACAAAATATTTTTTTTTACAGTTAGACCTGAAGTTTAAAACAATACTAAACATATCTTTAAGGGTTTAGAAAAAAATGTTAAGCCGTCCTCAGCATTTTACTGCAAATACTGTGATGTTTATGGACACACATTTGGTGAATGTTTTCAAAAATGTTTATATACACCTATGTGTAATAACTTTAACTATTCTAGAGTAAAACGTCCTACTTATGTTCTCCCCGAGCAAACTAATAAAAATTCAAACTTGAGAAAAATGGGAATAAGTCTCATACCAAGAAAAATCCAGTACGATGAACTCCTCGGTAATTTTCTATATCAAAAACCTAAAAACCTTTTAAAACAAGGGCCATTTGGATTAAAAAAGATGACTTGATATACCAACTTAGGTGCAACATTGTTATAACTGCTTTAAAAGCCAAGTGCACCTCTATTTACTGGTATCTCGATTCCAGGTGTTTTAAACACATGACTGGGGATGAGACCAAATGAAAACCCTTGACCAACTTATTTAGATGTAAAGTATTGTTTGGAAATGGAGTCTCATCCTATATCATTGGTAAAGGATCAAACCAAGAAATGGGTTTACCACTTTTAAAAGATGTTCTCTTGGTGAAAGGGTTAAAAGTCAATCTGTCGAGTATCTCTCAATTTTGTAATTATGACCAGTCTATTATCTTTTTAACCATTGAGTGCATGATTTTGAATAAATATGGTAACTGTATCCTTTTAAGAAACCAACTCGAGGTAATTGTTATATAGTTATTCCCCATTCCGAGTCTTATAAGATAACTTGGTTAGATGACTCAGTCCTTTGGAATAATAGGTAGGGTCATACTAACTTTGATAACTTAAGAAAATTGAGATCTCAAGAAGTTGTTAGAGGTTTATAAAAAGTCAATCTGCCTCGAAGGATTATTTGTGGCCCTTTCTAGGTTAGGAAAATAAGTAAGTCCTCTCATATAAAGGTTGAATATATTATGACTTCAAAGCCTCTAGAATGTCTCCACATGGACCTCCTGAGTCTATCTCGTACTATTAGCCTATGTGGCAACATTTATATCCTTATTATTGTGGATGACTTCACATATTTTACTTGGATTGCTTTTATTAAAAGCAAGTCGAACCCTTTTAAAGAATTTCCAAAAATTCTTTTAAAAATTGAAAATGAAATGGATACCCAAGTATTATGTATTCAAAGTGAGAGGGGTGGAGAATTCAAGAAACTCGTGTCGTAGAATATTGCTTCAGAAATGGTTATCAACATGAGTTTAATGCTCCTAAAACTCCACAACAAAATGGTATTATTGAAAGAAAAAATCAATCAATCCAAAAAATGGCCCGGGAGATGTTACATGTTAAGGACCCACCAAAATACTTTTGGGTTGAGGCAGTCCAAATAACATGTCACACTATTAATCGTGTCTACCTTATAAATAATGCTAAATATACTTCATACGAACTTTAGTACAATACCAACTTAAAATACTTTAGAACCTTTGCGAGTGTTTGCTATATTTGTAAAGATCAGGAACACCTTTCAAAATTTGACTCCAGAGGTGATAAGGGTATTTTTCTTCCTTATTCTCAAAATAGTAGGGAATATCGGGCCTACAATCTTCGTACCAAAGACCTTATGGAATCAATAAATGTAGTTGTAAATGACACTACCACTATGAGTGTTAGCACTGAACCAGTTATTGAGTCCGAGTTAGACAATTTCTTTAAAATTGACTCACCTTTAGAAAATGATTCATTACCAACTGAACCCTATGTTGTACCAACTTGGGAATCTAAAGATCATCCCCTTAAAAAAAGTTATAGATGACCTTCAAGATCCTGTGAGAACAAGATCACAATTTCAAAGTTTAGCTAACTTTGCATGATTTGTTTCTCTTTTAGAACTAGAGAACGTAAATGATTACCTGAATGACTCTTACTAAATTGATGCCATTTAGGAAGAATTGGCCAAGTTTAATAGTCATGATGTTTGGTGTCTTGTTCCATAGTCAAACAATAAAAAGGTTATCAATACTCTATGGATTTTTCAAAATAAAAGAGATAAATCACGGGTAATCATTATAAACAAGGCTGGATTGTTCATGTATGGATACTATCAAATTGAGGGAATAGATTTTGAAGAGACTTCTACTCCGATGATAAGGCTTGAGTCTATTTGTCTTCTCCTCATGGTATCTTGTCATTTATAGTTGAAACTTAATCAAATGGATGTTAAATCAACCTTTTAAATGTCATTCTAACTGAGGAAGTCTACTTTGAACAATTTAAGGGCTTTATTGATTCTTCTCATCCGAACCACATCTTTGAATTGAAAGAGGCTTTATATGGCTAAAAGCAAACCCCAACGCCTGGTATAAATGCATCTCGACCTTTTTAGTTAATAAAGGGTTTGATTATGGTGGCAATGACTAAACATAATTTGTTTACAAAATTAACAAAGCGGTTCTTATTGCACAAATTTATGTAGACGAAATTATTTTTGGTTTTACTTCCCAGCAACAAGTTAACGATTGTCACTTATGGGGAAGTTGCAATATTTCCTTGGTTTACAAGTTAAGCAAATAATTAATTTCTTTTTCATATCACAAGGTAAATATACAAATGATTTGGTTAAAAAGTTTGGTTTAGAAAGTTCCAAAATAGTGCGAATACCCATGAGTACTACATCGAAAATGTTTGAAGATGAAAATAGGAAAAACCTTGATCCTACATTATATAGAAGCATGATAAAAAGTCTATTATACTTTATATCCTCTAGACCTTATATAATATATGTTATTTGTGTTTGTGCATGATATTAAAGTGCACCTAAAGAGTCTCACCTTCAATACGTAAACTTATAATTAAATATATTAAGGGAACTCTTGAATATGGAATTTTTACACTAAAGATACAAACAGTACCATTATTGGATATACTGATACTGACTGGGTAGGCGGTTCTAACGATAGTAATCGAACCTTTGGGGCTTGTTATTATGTAGGGAACAATCTGGTTAGTTGGAGTAGTAAAAAATAAAATTGTATATTCTTGTCTACTTCTGAGTCAAAACATATTGTTGCTAGTAGTTGTTGTGCGCAATTGATGTGGATAAATCAAATTCTTAGTGACTATGGAATTGTTGAAAGTCAATTAACTTTTTTTTGTGATAACTAGAGTGCAATAAAAAATTCAAAGAATCATGTACATCACTCTCAGACAAAACACATAAAATCAAGACATCATTTCATTTGTGACTTCATTGAATCAAAAGAGTTACTTATTGAATATATTCTCACCGATAAACAATTGGAAAATATCTTTATAAAACCCTAGATAATATTAGATTTGAATCTCTATGAAAATCTATTGGGATGATTGTTCTTGATTAATATGCTAACTTATATCGACATATATTCCTGTCACTTATCTTTCTCATAATTTTTCTCTGAGGATTTAGCTCATGGATGTTTGATAAATGACAATAGGCTCCTCCTATTATCTTTTCAATGTAGTAGACACCTTATATTACCCATTAATATGCCCTATATGTTAGTTATTCATTTTATTCTCCTTTATTTGGTATGTTACCCATTGTCTATTTGAGACAAAATGGGGGAGAAGTACATCCCAAGGGTAGAAATTTCAAATTCATATTATGCTAACTCTATCTTATGAGAATGATATATATGTCTTATGGAGGTACATACAAGACATTTAGGGTATTGGTCTATATATAGTTGAGTAATGTATTTTTTATCCTTATTTTTAGTTCTAGTATGGGATAGGGTAGATAGTATTTTGTATATGACTAGATGATTTTTTTCTACGAGTACCAATGATGTACTCAAAGGATTTTGTTTTTAATATCCAAAGGGAGAGATTAAAACGCCCTATAGAGTTGAATTTCTAGGTATTTTTAGTCTACATTACATGTGTCTTTCAATTAGTTTGGATATGTACACAAAATGTTTCTTTTTAGATATAAGCACCTCATAGGATTCTATTTGAAGTCCAAGAAGATCCAAGACTACTTCAACAAGTTTCATATTCAACCTTAATTATGGTATGAAGGTAAAAACACAACACAAATAAGACAAATGTTGCACATTCCTGCTCAAATAATTTTTCCATATTTTTTGGCATTTTTATTATTTTTTTAATTTGAATTTATTTTGAAATAAATAATTGATTTTCTACATTTAATTTTTTTTTAAATGATTTCATTCTTTTTTTTAAATCCTTCAAAATACGCATTCTTAATTAATCTTTAATAAAATCTTAAAGATGAATAATTAGCATTTATATGGATTATTTAGTTAGTGGAATATGAGCTGTCGTGCTTTGATTGGGCCTAAGTGTGTTTTTTCGTCTCACAAATTTGAGATGTGTTTTTTCACCATTGATCAAATAAAAAAAATGGCTTAGATTGAGTCTTGGATTGTTGCTTGTTCAACATAACCCAATCAATCATTAAAGTCAACCGATGATACATGTTACAACTGGCTAACTTACTTAGTTGGTTCATTCTCAGCCACTAGATTTCATCTCAAATGGTAGAGTCAATCTCATCCATTGATTTCTCACAACTTCTTCATAATATTCTTCAGCCACTATATATGGATTATTCATCATTAGAGAGGGAGATTTTTTCTCAATGTAGAGAGAGGAGAAAAACTAGATCTCAGAGCAAAGAGAAAGAAAAAGGAAGCTAAGAGGAAATAAGAGAGAGAAAAAAAAACCAATAGTTTCTTCTAGGATTTCCTTCAAACACCATCGTGTTGAGTGATTTTGAGTTTAACATATAAATTCCTAGGGTTTTTTCTCTAACCTATCAATCCTTTCTTGATTGTTTTAGAACTTAATTTTATTCATTAAAATCAAGGTTTAAAACCCCGAGATACATTTTCACACACTATTAAGTTTTTGTTGTTTCAAAATATCAACCTCATAATTGTTTTTTAAAATACTTGTTTGTTTTCTAATATTTCAAATGGATCTTGTTCTGCATGTGTATTGCTTTCAAAGATCCATAATTTTTTCTCTTAAAACTGAATACATCGAAACAATCTGAGTGTTTATATCTTGAAAATATTGAGAGACTGATTTTATAACTTTTGAAATCTTTTCTTTCGAAAATATTCTTTTAGATCTATATTTGTTTTGATCTCAGAAGATAAAATTTGATAGGACTGTTTGTACTATTAAGTGTGTGTGTGTGTGTGACTGGCATTTGCAAATAAAATAAGTCACTATTTCACGAACATATCTTTACACACAAACACTTAGTGTGTGTGGTTCTTATTTGGAGGATAAATTCCTAGTCGACGTAAAGCTTTCTGGAATACTGCTTACATCAAATGATTGGATCAGAAAAGTACCTTGAGGCGTTGCTCATTGTTAGGAATATTTCTTTTTGTTTTTATCTGTTGCATGTTTGTATTTGTAACCCTATTCTTTGTTTAGTAGATCTGTTTTGTTTTGCTCCGTAGATGGAGCCGTAAATATTTTTCCATGTTTAGGAGTTTCAACATGTTAGATCTGTTGTTGTGCCCACTTTACATATTCTTAGAGTTATTTGCTTCTCTGATTAGTTCTAGTTTAGTAAAACCCAAACTAATTGACTTATTTATTTAAACCAAGAAATTCAAATCTTAAGTCTGTTAAGTGCTTCTTATTTATTAGGTCAATTACTTTTATATACAATAAGAGTTTCTTCAAAAAGTTATTTCGGATTTTGAACATTAGCCTTTTAACTTTGTTAAAACGTAGTGTTGATTTATTTTAAGATCAAGTATAGATCTAAGTTTTAATAATTTTGGAAGGAACAAGTGAAATTGGAATAGAGAAGCAAAGGAAAAATGCTCTTAACCTCAAAAATGTATTGAAGTTATGAGATTTTCAGATATTGTGAAATGGAAGGGAAAATGGCCTATTTATAAAAAAAATCAAAATCTGACACCGTCATGCACACTGTAAACTTTTTCCATGTGCACGATTCCTAATAGTCCGGAATTATGGCCATGGGCGTGTGCAAGGGCATGTTTTAATGCCGTGCAAATTCCTCCATTCGCGTGAGCTTAAAATGGAGCCATGCAAACGGTTAAGGCAAAAATTCTGTCAAAATGCCTTAATAGGTTCAAACACTTAAGGAAACTTCCAAAATCTTTTTCAAATGACCTCCCATAAAGTTTAAAACATTTAAAACACTTGTTCCAAAGTTTTAAAATACTCACACATTTTAAAAAATATTTGCGCACATGTGTGTGTTTAGCCATAATCAATTTACAATCTCTATAACAAATGATATAGTTTTCACTTCCATGTGAATGCATAGGAACATAAGTCTTTAATGAGTGGCTTATAAAATCTTCAATCTTCAAAGGTTCATTCTAACTTAAATGATCACACCTCACTCATTGAATAAGGTATATATGACTTGAATGACACAATAACTTAATTATTTTTACCTAAGAATAAGCCAACTGATATATATTAAAAAATTACAGTTTCATAAGTATTTGGTACCTCGGACAAATAAACTCCAAATCATTTTCAGTGATTCTTGAAGCTACCTAAGCCTCGTTAGATAAGCAAGGATCCTTAGGCCCCAAGTATCTTATCACTTGAGTCCCAACAAGAAGCCCCTAAGTAGGGGGCTTGACATAATTTCCATCTCCTAGTTCAAGAGTGGAAGGCAATAAGATAGGAGGCACTACGGCCCAAAAAAAGAATGGGGTTTAAAACCTTCAAAGGGAAAATGTCTCTGGAAGACCTGAGTTTAGGAAAGGGAAATATAACGATTGATTATTGTAGGGGGAGATAAAGAAGGAATATATCTAAGATATTACTGAAGTGAGTGGTAAGAATTCTAAGAAGACCAATGGGCTTACTTATAACCACCCAAGTCCTGACACAATATAACTCTTCACCTCCTACACTCATTTCATTATCCTTCCCAATATAATCTTATAATGACCCAAATCTCAATGGCTAGTTAAATTTTCACCCTTTTCATTAAATGGATAAGTATTGGCCCTTCCAATTCTGGAAAGAAATAATAGGAGGCTTCTAATGATACCACATTTAACTCTTTCAATGATCGAAGGATTTTTGGCCTCTTTCTCTACCTTTCATGGAGGATGAGGTCCCAAATCTTACCAGAGACCTCTGTCGAGTGGCTTCCAGCCCTTAATGATCATGACTTCCCTAGTGAAGTAACCTTAAATAGGTTGAAGATCATAGCAATACTCTCAAGATAGCTAGGTGCTCACTCATGCATTCAACCCTCAAACACCAAGCTCAGAGACCTCGAAATGAACATCACTAAGCCTTCAACGATTCCAGTAAACCACTACATACCTAATTTTCATCTTTCCGTCTAAGGGTAAACTCACCCCTTTGAAAATGAAGTACTATCAGACTATCCTAAAGTAACTATAACCACATTAGGATCCTCATACTTTCGATAAATCTCTCACAACTTCTATAGCGGGTAGGTTAAAGGTAAAAACATTGTTCCACCTACAACCACCACTTTCTTCCACTAGAATTGAATGATCTAATCAGAATTTGATTTTAGTATCAATTAACTTACACCACTTTTAAGACTTTCACCAACACTCCACCATGTTACTATAGCCATCAGACCTCAAGGTCACTCCTCCCATGTCATTGCATTCCACTCATGCACCAGTTGATGGGTTGCTTATATATTGGAGATTGACAGAAGGTTAAAGACATCCAAAAATCATTGTTTAATTACCAAATAAACTCGAGTACACCTATATCGTAGTTGTTTATCATTTTGTATTTGCTAACCTGGTATTGGTTATATACTCAAGAAGGATATGACCACTTCCATCCTACCACACTCGTATTTTCTATTGAGTGCTAAACAAAGCTAAGAAACCCCTTGAGGATCCGTTTTATATTTATGTGGAGATAAATTTACAAAGTGTGATTAATTAAATAAAATTCTGTCAATTGTTAGTACGTCATGAGTAGGTAGAAATGACGGACATTGATGGTATCTCGACTGTGTCATACGGGTGGGTTATTTTGGGTTGAGATAGGATATTTATATTAATTACCCGAATGATTGTTTTGAGTGCACGTTTGATCCGAAATAGGCCAAAATAGTCAAAATCAAGTACCCGGGGGCAGAGATTGGATACCGGGGGCTTTTTAGACTAGTCGGGACCCACTTAGGGGCATACGGGTCATTTTACACTATGAGGTTAACCTAATTTCGGGATTAGGGATTTAAAAAAAAGAGGTTAAGGGTTAGGAGGTTGCCAGTTTACATATTAAAATATTCGAGAGCTAAAGTGGTGAGAAAAGAGGAAGAAAAACACAAGGGATTCAAGGGAAGGCTTAATTGTGGACAAATCGTTTGGAGTTCTTGGCTAGATTCAAACCTACAAGAAGAAAATCATAATTCATTCTACATATAAGGCAAGTCACTAAACTTTCTTATTGTCTTTATTTAGATTTATGTTCATATCAAAATTTGGTAGACTTGTAACAAATTTTGGGGTGAGAATTAACATGTAAATGGGTTTGAGAAAAGTAAAATTGATGATGATTCCTTATGATCTTGTTAGATTAAATCCCACATGAAAAATAGGTTCTTGCTAGAGGAACATAAAGATGAAAAATATATATTGTTCTTCAATGGAAAAAAATGAATTTGAATAAAAAATGTGTGATCTTGAACTATGAAATTAGGAAATTTTATTAGAATTAAGAGACAATTAATGCTGAAAAAAGTGATGATTATATCCCATTATTAAAATTAATTTTTGATGAATTAATGCTATTAAATATGTGTATTTATGTTAGTAATATATAAAGTAATGATATTATGCCTTGGGATGAATATCGGGACTTATTTGGGGGTGATAACCTGGGTAGAACTCGTGAAGAAAATAGTTGTCCCGACCTAGGTTGTGTACAGGGGAGAACCGATTCGACTGCCTTGCTTAGCCCAAGTACTTTTGTTAATATTTTTATTAATTTCTTTGGAATACGGGTCCATATATGATAGTGATATTTATGGAAAATCTCTAGGCACCTTATTTTACCTTGTGATAGTTGGAAGATAACCCGAAGTAAGGAATGATGGGCATTTGGGATGAAAAATGCTCGAAAATATAAATGAATGAATTCGGTTGGGAATTTAGGTAACTTAGGATATGGGCTGGTAAAAGGGGGCTTAATGTCCAGAATTAATAATATATGTGTGAAATCAATTAAACAAAATATTTAAGATCCAGGGGTAGAATCGACACACATAGGGTGTTAGGCGGGAATTAGCCGGATTATGTGATATGTATATATACGGGATAAGGACAGTATATGTATGAATAATAATATATGTGTGTATGATATTTATGTGAAACATACCCATCCTAGAGGATATGCTATCGATGGAAGTTACGCATCGTGGGAGGTCACTTTGGCGAATCCCAACAGAGGTAGTACCGTTCCCCTTGGTCATAGGTCGGTGCAAGACCACCCTATGTGAGTTTGGAATACCGTGGAATAATGTGGTATGGTTATGACCCACGTACTTAAAACCATGACTGACTCTGATTTTTGTGTTCGTTTTGGGTTCACTGTTGAGATTCCGACCCGGTTGCCCAGGTTGAGATAGATACTTCGGGAGCTTGATAGCATGCTAGTGATTTCGCATCCAGTGAGGAAATGCTCAAAAGGATTGCAGTTACATATATAGCGCGCGATATATATATGTATATATTTAACGTGTTACTAACATACGTATATAAATCTAAAGATAATTATATATGGGCATAAGACCTTAAGTGTGAATGTTTATAAATAACTAGATTAAAGTTATGAGAACAAGTTCGTGGTAATGTAATTGAGAATTAATTAAGCAGAGGGGTAAGATAATTAAGAAATCACAGATAAACAATATACTCAAGACAGGGTAGTGTGTTATATTGAGATTAGTGATGAGGCTAGTTATGCGAGGTAGCATAACTAGGAGGGGTAAGAAGCATAAGTTAGGTGCGCACATTAGATGAGAGGTGAGGGTCGTCTCATAAGAGTGCGCTACCAGTTTAAATATGAAAAAATTATTTACATTTCCATTAATGCATTTAATTAACTTGCTAAATACTTTCAAAAGTTTTGAGCTCTGACCCGCATCAAATATTTTCAAAAAATTTTAGATGCTCATCCATCGAGATGCGCAACATGATTCTTCTCTCCAGGGTTACGTAAGTGCAGCTGATGTGGAGACTTGCAGGTTTTAGAGTTGCCGATCCTATCATTGTTATCTTAGATTAGGTTCCATTTCAGTTATTGGCTGGTCATGTCGCCCTTTTATCAGATTTATTAACTTTCAGTTTTACATAGTTTAGTGCGGATGATTGTATTGGATTTTTAGTGACCGATGGTTTACTCAGTAATTGGTTTATTTATTTCCTCATTTAGACTTATCTATTGTTGTGGTTATTTATATTGTTTATGGTTAATGATATTATGGTGAGTGGTTTATTTTTGGTATTATAATTAAAGATTAAAATTTGGCACTTCGTGTTAAACTATTAGGTGGTTAGTAATTAATTGAATTTCGACAGTGATGCTAAGAATGAGCCATATGAGACTCTCTTTTTATTTTGGTAGAGGGATGGCCACTCGTTATTTTAATAAGTGGGGTGTCACATTTTATAACCTAATCTAATCGAACTTTTAAAACCTAGGTTCATTTGAAGAATGAAAAAAATCCAAGAGCCATTTTCACCTAAAATCCCAAAATCCTTAATATTTTTAAATAAACCCACAAATTATATTCTTTAACCAAAATGATTACATTTACAATAGTCAAACACATTGTAATGAAGGCCACGCAAATATTTAAGTCGAATAATGAAGAATGGTTTGAATGTTCAAACCTAGTTTTTGCACTAATTATTTCAAACCTAGTTTTTGCACTAATTATTTCCAACTAATATCAAGGCCATACATGTATCTACAACTAGTTTATAACATGCAAACACATTATAATGAAACACAAGTAAATATCAAAGTCTAATATTTATATTCTAACGAGGAATAGTTTGAATGTTCAAACCTAATTGCATAAATTGTATCCAACCAATATGAAGCCATATGTGTATATACAACTAGATTACAACTCATATTATATATATATATATATACCTTATGAAGTGAGGAAAATGGAGGTTTTTGACCTAGGAAAGAGAGATAGTTGGTTTAAAGAGAGAGAAGAGGGAAAGGGTTTTATTTTTTATTAGGGTACAGTCACTTTTGTCAAGGTCCTTGAGTGTGACAAAGTCTCTCTGAAAAAGTGAGGAAATTTGTGGCTTTTGGTGTAGTGTAATATGACTTTGCGTTAAGTTTTAAATACCTTCTTGGTGAAATTCAATATGCTACAAATAAATTTTTACCATCATCGTACTATGACTTGATTCTTAACGTAACTTATTTAATACTCTACTATATTGAAATCCACTGACCAGATTACTAGTAGAATAAAAATTGTATGTTTATGAAGGGGTATTACAATATCGATCCTAAGTGTGGATTCCTTTGAAATATGATCTCGGATATATTCACATGATGATTCACCGACTCACAAGGCTTATTGACCCAATAAATTGAATCTCACCCATTTTCAAACCAAATCAATGACCATGTAAATACTTTGTTTATCACATCCCTTAAGATTAAGAATCTAAGCACCCTTTGCAAACTGTGAGGTCGTGCAAGTCTAATTCAGTCAACACCTATACTTGAATGTCGCATTGGTCTTGTTTAATACGTTATTTATGTATTGGTATAATCTTCCTTAAACTATCATATTGGATGTCGACATGTTATATAGGCAGTGTTCAATCATACTAGAAATAAAATTTTGATCTTTTACGATCAAGGATAACATAAGTCACTAGAATTTCTACTAAATATAATTGACTAGAACATACAATATATTTATAAACATATATATACTGCATTCCCATAAACATGTTTTGTATTTTAAATGAGCTAAAACAATCCTTTGTTAACAAATAATAAATGTCATACCATGGTTTTAATAATGAAACTCCAATAATCTCCCACTTAGTCTTAAACCCATGTGCCTATGAATTTAATACTCATTCCCTTTACATGATTTCCAAAAGTTTTAGCTGGTAAGATATACGAAAAAGGATCCTTTACGTTATCCTTAGATGTAATCTTAATCACGATGATGTCTCCTCTGCGCACGATGTCTTGTATCAATTGATATTTGTGCTCAATATGCTTGACCTTCTTATCGGTCTTGAGGCTATTTCGAGTTAGTTACCACTCTTTTATTGTCGTAATAAAGTTTAATATCCAATTGTACCGAAGGAACCACTCCCAAGTCACTTAGAAATTTCATGAGCCAAACAACTTCCATTGTTTTCTACAAAACAACAACATATCCGACTTTCATGGGGAATCAATAGTACATGATTGCTTGATACTTCTCCAACTTATGGATCCACCATCTAAGATAAACACATATCCTGAGGTCAATTTTCTATAATCCTTATCTTACTAAAAATAGGTTTATGTGTACCCCAAAGGTACAGATCTACCCGTTGAGTAAATCAACAGATAATCTTTAGTCATTTTTCAATGCTTGAGAATTCTATTTACTGTAGTCCAGTGCTACTCACATGGACTAAACTGAAATATTCTAACCATGCTTATGGAAAAGAAAATATACTATCTAGTACACAAAATATCATACATGATATTACCTATCGCTGAAGCATAAGGCATATTCATTATCCATTCTATTTTATCAGATGTCTTAAGACACTAATCCTTAAACATTATGATTCCATGCCTGGAAGGAAGAGATCAATTCTAGAAATCCTACATGCTAAAATCTATGAGTATATTATCGATATAAGTGGTTTGAGATAAACCTAACTTCTTATATTTTTAACCTCGTAAAATATTGATGCCAAATATATGACTTGCTTCTCCTAAGTCCTTAATATCAAATTGGTTGTACAATCACACTCTTATGATGGATAATACCCCCACATCATTTTCAATTAGGAGAATATCATACACATAAAGTACCAAATATACAACCATATTTCTGTTATGTTTATTATACACACAAGTTTCACCTAGACATTGATCAAAACCAAAACATTTGATCTCTTGACCAAATTGGATGTTCTAAGACCTTAACGATTTATTAAGTCCATAAATGGACCTCTTAATATCGAAAGATTTACTTTTATGAATTATTACTATAAACCCCTCAAATTTTGACATACATATTCACTCGTCAAAACTAGCTTTTATGAACGTATTCTCAATGTCCATTTGTCAAATCTCGTAATAGAGATGAGCCGCAATGGATAAAAGAATTTTGATAGACTTTAGTACGTCTACAGGAGGGAATTTTTACCTATAATCAATCCTTTGTGTCTAAATAAACGTTTTTTTTGCAACAAGCCTTGCCTTTGAGGTTTTTACCTTACAATCTATCCTTTTTCTTCTTCTTGTATATCCACTTACACACGATGGGTTTATATCATCTGAAAAGTCTATAAGCTCCCAAACCTGATTCGAATAAATCAAAGTCATATTGGTATTCATAGCCTTAAGACAAATCTTAGATTCATTGGCTTGGAGTACTTCATTATACTAGGATTCAATTCATTCCATTTAGAATCTCACCAAAGTGTTTACCCAAAGGCCACAAGAACCTCAGGCTCTCTTAGCCAAAGCCCAAGAGGTCTAATAGATTGTAACAACTCTTTTTTATCTAATAAATAGTATAACACCCTTTCACTGTGGACGTAGGACCCTCAGTTGAGGTCCTAACAACTTTAAATACTTGTTTCATACCTTGATACTTCTCCCTTTTCACCTATCTGAGGTCGAGAGGGGAAAACCTATTGGGTCTGAGGTCACTTATAATTTCAATACCACCAGACTAGTGTCATTTATGGGAATTACAAGTTCTATTTCTCTCATACATATACCTTATTCTTTTCAAGATGCTGACCAATGCCTTTTTGACCCGTTCTTTTAAAGATATCAAATCTCGACAAAAGGAGCTTCAAGAGTAGCTAACTGCTATTCTCAGGAAGTTTACTTTACCTTGGGTGTTTGAGGAACTAATTATACTAGAGCAAAGCAGTATTGGATAGAACCAAGAGCCTCGATTTGAGTGGAAAAATAATCCTGAGGGTGTGCCTATGGCCCCCTAATGATCAGTGACATGCATCCCTATAAAGGACAAATCATCACTCCCGAAGATCAATCTTAATGTAGTTCCAGGGCGACCAGGCCTTGGGACAACAAGATCAAGAAGATATAAGACCAATTGAGGAACTTCCTCAACCAGTACAGAGTTAGCTCTCCAAAAGACACTGTCTTCATTATCCAATGAGGTTTAACATTATGCACTTACCTTATAGTGGACTGTTCCCACTATTGAACCATTTTATGGGTTCAGTGATCCCATTAGCCATCTAGAGACCTATAGGTCACTCATGCTCCATTAAGATACCCCAGATAAGGTCTTGTACAGATCCTTTCCTGCTACTATGAGGGGAGAAATTAGGAACTTATTTACCAAGCTCAAGTTGGGGTCAATTGGTAGATTCACTAAGATGGCAAGATCCTTTGTTATCCATTTGATAGGAGCTCAGAAGATGAGGAAACATGTCACTTCCCTCATCCATTTTACACAAAATATCAATAAAGCTCTCAGGGAGTATACCAAGAAACCAAGAGACCCTACAAGTTAATAATATGAATAATACCATATGTGTGGATGAATTCTGACACCATTTATGTGGATAATTTTTTCTCAGGCCTCACCTTAGAAGACTTGCTGAGATCTTTTAGAAAAAAGCCTCCAAAATCCATGATTGAGCTACTTGATAGAGCTTCAAAGTATATGAATGTTGAGGATGCAATATCGACAAGGCAAGCCATGGCCATCCCTTAGCACGGAAAGAGAAAATACCTCTTTTCTCATCTTATGGAATACCGTGAGGCTACTGAGACCAAAAAAGAAAGGCGTAGGTAAAAAGAATAAACCTTCAAAATATAAGCACTTTACCCTGCTCACTGACACCATAGATTAAATCTTCACAATAGGAGAAGCTCAGGATCTCATACCTCCTCTAAAGCCCACGAGGGCCATGGAGGATAGGAGGAAAATTTCCAAATACTTCAGATTCCATAGGGACCATGGACACAACACCAATGATTGTTTCAGACTTAAGGAAGCCATCAAAGGGGTGATCAAAATGTGATACCTCAAAGAATTTATGGCCAAGGACGCATGTAAAGGTTAGCGCAACAACAATAACAACGAAAAAGAAGATGCCCCAGTAATCGATATGAACAATATCTTTGAAGGTTTTACTAGTGGGGGAATTTCTTCCACATCCAGGAAGTCCCACTTTAGAAGCATCCAGTAGGAGGGGGTGAAGGTTAACAATGTTTATCTCCCGTATCAGTCCCTAAAAGGAGTTCTAATGATGGGTTTTCCAGAAATTGATGTCAGAAGGGTCCGTCAACCTAATGATAACCATTTCATAATCACAGTGATCTTTGAGAATGCCAATATGAAGAAAGTCCTAATTAATACCGAGAACTCTGTGAACATCCTATTCATAAATGATTTTGAGGCTATGGGCCTCATCTCAAGAAATATGTAGCCAATCATCATTCTAATTAAATTCAATGAGGAAAGGACCTATTCCTTGGGGTATGTCACTCTCCCCCTAACCATTAGCTCAAAATACTATTTCTCAACCAGTTGAATAAGTTCCTAGTGGTGGACATCTCTTCGCTCTACAATGTGATCATGGTAAAACCATCACTCAATGACTTATATATTGTCATCTCAACATGAAGGATGGTAATGAGGTTTCCAACCCCTATGGCTGTGGGGGAAGTGCATGAATATGAGAAGAATGCTAGTGAGTCTTACAATACTTCCATGAAAGAGAAGAAGAGTAACCTGAGACCTGCCAAAGCCAATTAGAGGTCCCAAAAATTTCATGGAGATAATTTGGAGTCACGTCAGAGGTCTTGCCTCCTCCACCACTGCCAATGCCTGGGCCCCATCTATAGAGCCTAGGCTTATAGCTGATGAATTTGGGTACTTTATATCCATGAGATGAGGAAAATGAGAAAATAGGTGAGCTAACAGAGGCTCTGACCACTGTGTGCTTTAACGAATATGATCCTACCAAAGAAGTGCAGACTGGGGCTAGCTTGAGCCCCACCTTTGTGACACCCCGCCTAATAAAATACCAGGTGATCAATCCTATACCAAATCAAAATAGGATTCTCATATGGTTCATTCTCGATATCACTGTAGAAAACCAACTTAATTACTAATCACCTATTAGGCTGGCGTCAATTTTTTTTAACTAATCTTTTTAACCAAACCATTCAAATAAATCAATCACAACAGTTTATATACACAAACTGAAATGAAATAAAAATAACTGAACATTCGGTTAACGTAATACAACCAAATCGAATGCCGCATTAAAAGGCGGTAAAAATAAATGAATACAATTGGTCTATCGGCCCGAATGTTACTACAATTCTTCCTATACAGATCACAAGAATAGATGCGTCTAAAATGAACCTGCATGCATCCACAGCTGCTGCAGCGAACGTTTGACTCTAAAGAATCATCATACAGGTGTCCCTGTGTCTGGACACCTAATATATATACATATATAGCAAAAGTGGGGGAAATGGAGAAACGGGTCAGAGCCTGAGTTTGAAAATATTTTTTTGCAAGTGCATAAATGCCATATTTTAAAATATGAAATTTCTCATATTTAAATTGGTATCGCACTCTCGTGAGATACACGTCACCCCTCTTCTAATAGTCATCATAAACCCGAGTACTAAGGACTAAACTTATCTCCATTCCCAACATTGTACTACGTTCGTGGGTGGGGTGTCTCACGAAGCGAAATCCAAACAAGGAACCCCCCGATACACTACTACATGTCAATGTTGATCGTCGAGATCTATTAGGCCCTCAGTATATAACACATATTATAAAATCCCGTAGGTATATATAGTTTTCACTATAACCTATGATTCATACTCATATTTATCCAGATACGAATCTACCGGTAGGAGAATAATACCTTATTCATTCTTTATAAAATATTCTAAGCTATCGCTTGAGCTTAACCATTATAATCTCTCACATATGATTCATCCTTAGATCATGAATAACTTTCACTAGTTATTTATACTAATCAGGTTTTAGTGTTATTAACCTCGTATATAATATTCTCATCTCTATATACATATATCACCTATTTTATTCCGGATTTTATACTCCCGAAAGATTCAGAATTTATCTCACATTCCCTTCTTTATTATGTCCGTATATATATATTTCACATCTCATAAAAATATATATATACATTATACTATACACATCAAGTATATCCATACTTATATATCACATAAGATATAAGTATAATAACCATCCCTCAGAGCTATAACTCAATGGATGCAGTCTCTCAATGCTATCATCTTCCAGGGAATTACTCACACACCATGCTCGAAGACGATAGCATTGCGAGACTGCATCCATTGAGTTATAACTCCGAGGGATGGTTATTATACTTATATATTGTGTGATATATAAGTATGGATATACTTGATGTGTATAGTATATTGTATATATATTTTTTTATGAGACGTGAAACATATATATACAGACATAATAAATAAGGGAATATGAGATAAATTCTGAATCTTTCGGGAGTATAAAATCCGGAATAAAATAGGTGATATACGTATATAAAGATGAGAATATTATATACGAGGTTAATAACACTAAAACTTGATTAGTGTAAATAACTAGTGAAAGTTATTCATGATGTAAGGATGAATCATATGTGAGAGATTATAATGGTTAAGCTCATGCGATAGCTTAGAATATTTTATAAAGAATGAATAAGGAATTATTCTCCTATCGGTAGATTCGTATCCGAATAAATATGAGTATGAATCATAGGTTCTAGTGAGAACTATATATACCTACGGGATTTTATAATATGTGTTATGCACCGAGGGCCTAATAGATCTCGACGATCAACATTGACATGTAGTAGTGTATCGGGGGGGTTCCTTATTTGGATTTTACTTCGCGAGACACCCCACGCACGAACGTAGCGCAATGTTGGGAATGAAGATAAGTTTAGTCCTTAGTACTCGGGTTTACGATGACTATTAGAATAGGGGTGACGTGTATCTCACGAGAGTGCGATACCAGTTTAAATATGAGAAATTTCATATTTTAAAATATGGCAATTATGCACTTGCAAAAAAATATTTTCAAACTCGGGCTCTGACCCGTTTCTCCATTTCCCCCTCTTTTGCTATATATGTATATATATTAGGTGTCCAGACACAGGGACGCCAAGATGATGATTCTTTCGAGTCAGACGTTCGCTGCAGCAGCTGTGGATGCATGCAGGTTCATTTTAGACGCTTATATTCTTGTGATCTGTATAGGAAGCATTGTAGTAACATTCGGGACGATATCCCAATTGTATTCATTTATTTTTATCGCCTTTTAGTGCGGCATTCGATTTGGTTGTATTATGTTAACCGAATGTTCGGTTATTTTTATTTCATTTCAGTTCGTGTATATAAACTATTGTGATTGATTTATTTGAATGGTTTGGTTAAAAAGATTAGTTAAAAAAATTGACGCCAACCTATTAGGTTATTAGTAATTAAGTTGGTTTTTTACAGTGATGCTGAGAATGAACCATATGAGACTCCTTTTTTTAATTTGGTATAGGATTGATCACCCGATATTTTATTAGGCGGGATGTCACAGAATTTCGGCCCATTCCGGATCATCAATAGTGCACTCGAAATTATCTTTCGAGTCATTTAAAATATACTTCTCATTTCTCACCTCAAAATGGTCTACACGCGACTCCGAGTCAGATAAAATAAATATACGTACATATCATTCACTATGCCGTATATCAAAATCCACCATTATTTACTATTCAAGCACATAGTAAATCTCATAACGTAATATTAATCATTCTCTATCTCTCGTATAATATTTAATAATCACTTTTATTATTTAATCACATTAAATTACGTCACATATTTAATTTAACTAAAACATATTTATCCAGTTAATTTTCTGAATTAATTAAATCATAAATATGTAGAAGTACGGGGTATTACAACCTTATGATATGAACTCACCTAATTCCTAAAAGAGAACAAATATGTATTAGTCTAGATCTATTCAGACATGATCAGAGTGGATCCTGAGCTTATGGTCCACCACCTCACCGCGGACCCAAAAAATAGCCTTGTCTGTCAAAAGAAGAGGTTCTTCGTACCAGAAAGTATCAATGTTACTTCAGCAGAGGTAGACAAGCTCATGGAAGACCACTTTATCAGAGAGGACAAATACCCAGAATGGATCTCAAACGTGGTACTTGTTCCCAAAGCCAACAAAAATGGAGAATGTGCATTGACTTCACATACCTTAATAAGGCATTCCCCAAAGACTGCTACCCTTAACTTCAAATTGATACTTTGGTGGACTCAACAACATATCATGAACTCCTCTCATTCATGGATGCATACTCTGGGTAAAATAATATCAGGATGGCCCCATCGACGAAGAAAAAAGATAGACAAAGGTACCTAATGTTACAAATTTATGCCTTTAAGACTAAATAATACATATGTAACTCATCAAAGGGCGGTGAACTCCATTTTAAAAGACCTCATTTGCAAGACCATGGATGTCTATAATGATGACATGTTGGTCAAAATATTGGTATCTCAGGACCATGTGAAAAACCTCATTGAGACTTTCACCATCCTCAGAAGGAACCAAATGAACCTCGACCCAAAGAAAAATGCTTTTGGGGTTGCTGGAGGCAATTTTCTAGGTTGTGTGGTTACCAAATGGGGCATAGAGGATAATCCATAAAAGATCCTAGCTCTTTTGGACAAGGAGTCTCTAACAACAATCAAAGAAGTCCAGAGCCTAGCTGGGAGAGTTTCTTCTCTCAATTATTTTATCTCAAAGGCCATAGATAAGTGTCTGCCTTTATTCAATATACTAAATAAGGCCTTTGAATGGACCCCTGAGGATGAAAAGGCCTTCCAAAGCCTCAACAAATATCTCGGTTACCCACCTTTGTTATCCCATACCATCATCATAGAAGATATTTACTTGTACCTTACTTATTAACTAACCACTATTAGCTCAGATCTGATCCGAGAGGAATTTGGGGTCCCATACCCTATATATTATGTCAGTCGAACTCTTTAAGGGCCTGATTGCAAGTACCCGAGGATAGAAAAGCTCGTCTTCTGCCTCATCATTTGAGCCAGGCATTTGAGGCCCTACTTTTAATCCCACACCATTATGGTTATAACTGATCAACCTCTCCGATAAATCCTCCATAATCTTGATACCTCATGAAGGCTTGTCAAGTGGTTTATAAAGATGGGAGAATTTGATATCAAGTATCAACCACTGAGTGCCATTAAGGGTCAGACTTTACCTGACTTCATTGTGAAGTTCAATAACCTAAAATAGGTGAAGAAATAGGCCATGATCTTTTAAATTGAATCAACCAAGGAAAAGGAACCCAAGCCGCCATTGTTCTAAGAGATATACCCCAACTCTCTAATATGAGCCTTACACATGGATGGTTCTTCCAAAAGCTCAGGTTGGACTTCACTTAGTGATCCTATAAGGAGGTAAAATCTATCTTTCTCTCCTCTTTTAATTCAAAGCCTCTAACAATGAGGAAGAGTATGAAGCCTTGGTGGTGGGCTTAGGCCTAGCTATCCATTTAAAAGAATAACCGATAAAAGTCGTTAGCGACTCTTGATTGGTGGTCAATCAAGTCACTTAGGTCTATGAGGCTAAAGGTGATAGGATGGCAGGGTACATAGTAATTGTGAAGAACCTCATCTAAAGAATACCAAAATACATTAGGAGGGTCCCGCAAGTAGAAAAATCAAAATATGACAACCTTTCATGGGTGGCCTTATCAGACGAGTTGGATAGAGAGGTCATGGTTAACACTTTGGACTAGTCGAGCATCATCCAGCTCCAAATCAACACAGTAGATGTCTACTTGAGCTCAGACTCGACCACTCCCATTAAATTCCACCTCAGAGATGGAGTCTTACCTAAGGATAAGCTTCAGGCCAAAGGACTATAGTATTTATCTTTCAGATACTACATGGAAAGTAGGGTATTTTTCAAGAATGGGTACTGCTTAATGCCTCAACGATTCCACAGTCCAATAAAAGTCAACTAAATCCTCAAAGACTTATATAAATGTGTTTGTGGTGATCATATAGGCCCAAAGACCTTAGTCTACACGGTATTAAGGCAAGGATACTTTTAACCAACATTAGGGGAAAGAAGATAAGGATCTAGTTCAGCCTAGTGACAAGTGTCAGAGGTTCACCTTAATCCCAAAGTAACTAGCAGAGAATATAGGTCCAATGATAAGTTTGTGGCCCATCGATAAGTGGGGAGTGGATTTAGTAGGGGATCAAACCCTAAGTTAAGTCTAAAACAAGTTATGCATGTAGCTATTGATTACATCTCCAAGTGGGATGAGGTTGTGACCTTAACCACTATCATAGAGTATAAGACCACTAACTTTATTTGGAAGAACATTATTTGCACATTTGGCTTGCCTCGACCATCATCTCTAAAAATGATAAACAATTTGATAATCTAGCCTTCAAGGAATTCTGCTCAGGCTATGGAATAAGTAACCATTACTCCTCTTCAGGACACCCTAAAGCCAATGGCCAAGTTGAAGTGGCGAGCATAACCATCTTCCACAACTTGAAGAAGAGGTTAGAGAAGGCCAAAGGTTTATGGGATGAGGAGCTACTGAGCATCTTGTGGGCCTATGGAACCACGGTTAGAGGTCCAATATGAGAAACCCCATTATCCTTGACCTTTAGCACTAAGGTAGTGATCCTCACAGAGGTCGAGGTGCCTACACAAAGGGTATCTTAGTTTGAACTAAGGGCTAATGATAAAGGTGTCAAAAGGTCTTTAGATGAATTAGAAAAAATAAGAGAGGTTTCATTGATTAGAATGGCCGCTTATAAGCACAAAACAACCTCATACTATAATAAAAAGGTCTGTCATAGAGATTTCAAAGTGCGGGATATGGTCTTGAGAGATGTCACCCTTATAACTCGAAATTTGAATGAAGGAAAGTTAGGCCCTAAGTGGGAAATTCCTTATATCATGATCAGGATAGGAAGATGAGGGTGTTATTACATCAAATACATGGAGGGATATGAACTTCCACACTCTTATCATATAAAGCACCTCAAGAAATACTATTAATGATTTATTATGCTATTTGAATGAGATGAAAATATCTTTGTTGTTACCTTTGATGTCTCAATACAATGTTCAAATGTTAGTTACAAGCATTTCATCCTTGAATCTAAGTTAAACCTAAGGTCTAAGGACCCAATGTGAGTTACAAGGCTTTAATCCTTGGATCCTGGTTTACTCTAAGGTTTAAGGACCCATAATGAGTTGCAAGGCTTTAATCCTTTGCTCTAAATAAAGGACTGAGATCCACGATACCTCAGAACAATGATTCCTAGAGTTGCAATGCTTCAATCCTTGGATCCCATAATCACCAAGGTCTTAAGATACCCAGAAGATTTGCCAGGCACTAATTCTTGGCTCGAATTAATAATCAAAGGTCAAAAAACTCAAAAAAGACTAAATAAATTACTAAGGATTTCATCCCTGATTCCACTTGTATTGACTAATATTGAAAGACCCATGACACTCAATTTGAACAAATTTTTTGCACCAAAAAATGCTTTCAAAAGAACAAAATTACACAACAAAGGTAAAAACCTTAGCAAACCATCTATTCGAACCCCACTTTTTTTTAAAAAAAACTTAAAAGTATCAAAAATCGTGACTAAAAATGTAAAACTTCGAAAAACTTACATTTTCAAAATATTTAGGGAGGGAATAAGCATTTATATGTAAAACATTGTTTAAAATTCTCATCTTTACAAAAGTGCTTGATACCAACCTTGTAAACTGAGGTTTAGAGGTATTAGTGTCCTTAGTTGAACCTCAGACCTATACCACAAGGCTTTGATCCTAGTGGACAAAGGTACATAAGTCTTATGAATCATTGTGGGACTTTATATTTCAAAATCTATAAGTCCAGAGGTTTTATGGCCCATTGTGGAACTTCACATTTCAAAATTTTACAAGTCCATAGGTCTTACAACCCATTGTGGGACTTCAGATTTCAAAATTTCTAAGTACAGAGGTCTTACAACCCATTATGGAACTTCAGGTTTCAAAATTTATAAGTCCAAGAGATCTTACGACCCATTGTGAAACTTCATATTTCAAAATTTATAAGTCTAGAGGTCTTAGGACCAATTTTGGGAATTCAGATCTCAAAGCTTCTGCGTCCATAGGTCTTAGGACCCTTTGGGGGGCTTAATATTGGAAAAAGTCCTAAGTTCTAAGGTCTTAGGACCCTCAGTATAACTATGACATTTTTCCAAAGGCTTTCATACTTAATGAAACATGTTTTAGAGGTCTTCGGACCTTTTACGGAATAATTCAGAATACGAAAAATGTCACTACGAGTCCAAATTTTAAATCTAAGTTCTTAAGAACCTTAACAAATTTATTTTTTGGCCTTTATATGCAAAATATTTTTAAGTGTTTGTGTACAAATATTTTATGCATTTAGTCCTAAAAACCTACAAGCTCAAAAGGTCTTGCAGTTCTCATGACTTTTAACCCACTTCATAGCCTCAATATTGACTTTAGAATATGTGCAATTATATGGATAATGTCTTAAGAGTCTCAGGTATACTTCAACAAATTTTTCGGATCGTTTTCTTTTAATTTACGAAGAACTCTTGGGGGATAAGGGGGAATATTGCCTACTTATTAGACCTCATATAGATAAATACTAAGCAAAAATTCTCTGGCAAAGAAAAAATAAGGCAGTGTAGAAATCAAAATTCCCCAAACCAAATTGTTGTAATTGATAATAAAGAGTTGGGGATTACAATAAAAGTCCCATGACTTGAGAAGGTTTAAAAGAAAAACATAATGACATAAAAATCCTTCTCAAGGCTTATTTTTTTTCACAAGAGCTTCAATTTTGGAGGGCTTGACTGGGACTGAGGAACAGAAGCTCCCTTAAGGAATTCTTCTTCTTAGACCATGGAGGCAGAGGCATCACCAACATCATCGCCTCTACTGTTGTCATTATCTAAGCTTTCATTGGCGGACTGGGGGACTTCAGTGTATAGGGCTAAAACATCCACCTTAGGAAAAAGATCTTGGGCCTTTCCTTTACAAGTGTCAAACCCTTAGGCATATATTTGAAAAGATTTTTTTGTGAACCTTAGACTCAAGATTGGCATCTAGATGTATTTTCATGGTGGTGTGAATCCTCCCCTAAAGCCCAGTGTGACTCGTCACAACCTCAACATACTCCTTTTATAGCTCCTAACCCTTAAAGGTTAATAAGTCATTCATGGCATTGAGATCTACTACCTACTGCATAATAATCTTAATGTCCTTCTCACCCTGAAGAATCTTGTCTTAGACACTTTGAAACTTAAGGGTATGACCTTGGAGTTCATCCACCATCATTTTATGCTCGCTCTGAGCCAAAGCATGGAATTCCTCAACCTTAGCTAAGTAATCTTGAGTAGTAGACAAGAGAGAAGAATTAACCTAGAGGGTCTTTGCATTCAGGAGTCAATTTTATTCTGATGAAGTGATTTGTGACCTCAGACTAACTCTATCTTTCTCTAAAGCATGTACCTTCAGCCGTTGATTATGAATTATTTAATTTAACTCCACCTGGATCATGTCCCATTTATCATCCATCTCTATGGCCTTATTCCACCCTTTCTGACCCTCAATGGAATCATCCATAAGGGCCCCAGACTTGTGTTGAGTTTGTAAAAAGGAGAAGAAAATGAGAATAAGGGATATAAGGGAAGAATCTACTAAGGAAAAATAAAATAATGATATAAAAGTACCTTGCCCAGAAGATGGATTAGTTATTAAGCATTTAGAGAGGTCCATTGGCCCCTTAGCGTAGCCATCATATCGGAGAATCCTGTCTTGGTCATAGAGTGAAGTGCATCCACAGTTGAAGCATAAATGTTCATCTCCTTAGCAGAACAAGGTCTCGAGTATCCCTCCACTCTAGCGTGTAAGGACATTTTTGTCCATTATCAATTTGTATGTCGTACGCCGTTACACCGTTGAAGAATCTCAAGATCGCATCTACATCAACGGATCTGAATATCAAAGTGTCTTCAACATCATAGCCTCTGCGTGAATGAACTTGGTAAAATTTTGTTTTTACGTTCCTTAAAGTTCATATTTAGTATTGGGAAATTTTTATAAAATGTTTTTTATAAAAATAAGAAGTAAGTTTTTTCAAGCAAAATGAGGCTTTTAAAAGGATTTTATTTTTTCTGGGAAAACCGGACCGGTCCGGCCCGCCCCCTACCGGACCGATCCGCGACCGGACTGGTCCGCCCCTCAACCGGACCGATCCGCTTGCTGCAGATCCAGTATACCCCGGACCGCAAGCGAACCGAAGATGCCTAAAATAAAAGAACCGATCCGGTCAATCGGACCGATCCGCCCCCAAGCCGGACCGGTCCGCCTGGGATAAATTCGGCCAGATTCTGCAGAGATTTTTTAGGCTCAAAGTTTTCTTATTTAAGCCAACTTCGGGGAGTTGTTTTCCAAGACTTTTCAAGACGATTTTCAGAGTCCTAAATACTCTAAGTCTTCACCTTTTTGAGTCCCAAGACTCTTTTTGATTCACACCAAAAATCCCAATTACTTTTGTGAATCTTTTGGAACCCTAGAACACAAGCTTTGCTATTGTTCAACCCTTGTGGAGAAGCCGTCTTTCTTCTTCATTGCTTCCCTCCTGGAAAGGGAAAATTCCAGCCGACAAACTTGTGGAGAAGCTTTTTCTCTTCTTCATTGCAGCCCTCCTGGAAAGGGATATTTCCAGCCGCCGACTACAGAATCCGACACCTGAGGGTAATTCTGTGTCACTGTATTTTCATTGTAATCCGAAATTGTATGTTACAATATTATAATGAAAATAAAATGTTTTGCCCCTTTGGGGGATTTTTCCTGAAATTGTTTGTTTTATCCTACATGCTATATTTTATTTGATAAATCATCTAGATGCATGTTTTAGGGTTTAACTAAAATTTGGGTTTAATTAAAATTGAATGTTATTTGAGAAGTCGCAATATTTCCGCTGTAGCTACTCTCTCATAGTGGCCTTAGTGTCACCCTGTAGAACCGCTCCTTCTGGGGACAGCATCACCTCCTTCCATTTAGTAAGGGGATCAAATAAAGATTACTCAAGCTTTAACACTATGGGATTTAATTCCCTTTGAATTAAATAACTACTCTGGGTTGCCCCAAAAGTTCCACATGTCCCCTAATATGCTTGGAAAAAGGGCAAGATTTTAACCACAGACCCTTGTTATGGACCTTCACCTGAGCTAGACTTCATCTCGACCTTCTCTACCAGTTTGACACCAATATTTTGAATACCCACTAATGTACTAAACTTAGGTGCTTGGTGGATTTAGATCTTTTCCCCTTATTAACTATAGGCTCAGCAGCGGCTTGTTGGGAAAATAACCTTATCATCCTCCATTCAATTCGTTCATCTATTGGACCATCAATAAAGTTAAAGTTAGTAATCAAAGAACTAAGAGGGAGGATAATAACAAAAAAAAAGGAAAAGGAAAGTTACTTAATAGGAGAACAGTCAGAGTATAAAAATATCGCTCCTTCGACGGTGGGGAGGTCCTCATCAATATTAAGGGGAAGCTCAACCTTACCCTTAGGCTTGTCATCCTCCCCTTCTGAGGCCTCAAGAACTTCAGAAGAGACCTTGACAATAATATTTCTCTTTCTAGGAACAAAAATAATGGATCAGTCTGCAATGACTCCCTAACCATGATTTTAGGAGCTTTAAGCGCACCTCCTAAGGTCAGATGCTAGGACTCAGGACCCATCCCACTCTTGAAAAGGAATTTCACGATGACAAAGTCCTCAAAGGAGATGGAGGATAACTTTGGGTCCTCAACTATCCTTCCCTCGTCCTTCTTGGAAGGCTCAACAACCACTAAAAAATAATAGAGATCATTAAATCCCAAGTCTGAAAGTCAATGAACAAGCACAAATTGAAAAGCAAAAATAAATAAAAATATTTCCTTCCAGTTCTTGGGGGCATTATGTTTATCCTTGGCAAAGACCATTTCAACTCTAGTGTAGAACTATTCCATCCCCTTATCTTTGGGCTTGATTTAATCTTAGACTCTGTACATCTTAAAGAATTGGACTAGAGTGATGTCATGATTGCCCCTATTTGACTCCCTAAAAGACAAGACAATGGCCATCAAAGATCTCCATGAATTATACACCAATTGAGAAGGGGCTAACCCAATGTCCTTAGAGATTCTAACCACTGACAAATGTAGTAAGAACCTAGATCAATACTTAAGGAAGCCTTTATTTAAGCGCACATGTTAGGAGACCAAGGAAAAATCCCTCTAATTAGGCCTTGTGTCCCTCATAATTAAGGACCCTAGAATCTAGTAAATCTTCTTGATTTCTATAGGGTCTTGTTCAGAGATCCAAAAACCAAAATAAGCCCCACCAGCGACGTTGGGATTATTGAGCCTTAGGTAGTTGATCACCAGTGAGCCAAAAGAGATCGTCTAAGTGGGAAGATGTTCAAAGGCCTCATCCTTTTTCTCTAGAGTCAAAGGAAGAAAAACATAAGGTCCAATGTTCGAGATAGGTGTGGGGTCCAAGACTTTGGAGGGATAAAGGTTTTAGTAGACATTTTTACTTCAAAATGAGAGGTAAAGAATTTATTTTCTCAAAGAATTCTAAAGATATGAGATAGATGGAGTGATAGGTGAAGAATCCAAACTAGCCCAAGGAGATCCTTCATATCACCCAAGGGCTAAAGCTTCAGTCCTTTAGTCTCTAAGGCACATCACATCAGGTATTCATAACCACTTTCACACTCAATACAATCTCCTTCCCCATGCAATCTAATTTTGGTAAGATCCTAGTGGTTAGTTACGCTCCTATCCCGAACTTATGTAATGGATAAGAGCTTCCTTTTGAAATATTTGCGAAGGGAAACAAGGGCCTCCTGATGATACCATATCTATCCCGTGGTATTCCAAGAGTTGTTAGACCCCTGACTTACCTCAAGTAACGACTAGGATCCTAAGGGTAACCTCAGACCTCTACCCGACCATTATTAAGTCCCTAAGACCTCGCTAACTCCAATAAAGAACCACAAAGGTACCACAACACTTCGTTTTCTCTACCACTCTTAGAAAGATCAGTCATTTTAACATATCTCTCTAACCAATCTCAGATACCTCAATACTAACATCTCGCCATGTCTGATGCATAGAATAAACCTCAGTCTAAAGATAATGACCCCTAAAGCTAATCTAACCCTCACCGTAGAGCTCTAATAGTATAACATAATTCCAAGGCATCCTAGGGCTGAACTTTAAGGATGCCAGACCTCCCAAGCATCAATAAGAACCCCTAAACCTTATTTGGCAGGTAGGTGAAAAGAAAAACACTTTTCCACCCATCTCCACTACTAAACTCCATTTGCATTGATTACTCCCATACTCATTAAAAGTGTCGCACCCCGACTTAATTTAGTTAAACTCATCCTTGTTAATTAGCGATAAATTGCCTTAAACAATAAACAATGTTTTTTTAAATCTCTAAGGAAAAATATCATGAGATTTTTTTTTTCAAAGGTTTGTTTAGATGAAAACATAACTACATTTACATGTAACCTATAAGTACTACACAACTTTACATAACCAATATGTTTAGTTTAATATTTACACAACAAGATTCTTGATATTCAAACCATACTAGATATCCGTCACTCCCCCATTTTAAGGTCCAAACTTGGTAGTGAACTCCAACTGATAGGCGTACCTGAAACATAACATTATAGGAGTGTAAGCAATACAAGCTTAGTGAATGACCATATTCCACACATATAACCAATTCAAATAACCATTTTTTATTTTCTAATGTTATAACCCAATAGGAATTGTGTGACTCTCGTAAGCCTGGACCCGCCAATCCAATTAACTCCCAGTAAATGGGGAACACCAAATCCCCTAATTAGGCCCGACTACAACAAACCTTTAAATTGGGTTAACGGGGCCGCTACATCCCGTAGGACCCACCAGTACTTAATATTAGATAAAGGACTCACTAGTCCATATCATTATATAACATCCCTTAACATTTTTAATCATATGCATATGTTTCCTAAATACGACATCACTCCCATAAGCATTTTAACACGTGTTTAACTACACATTTCCATATGAACATATAAGTATCTATATTTCATAGGACAGGTCACTCACCTTGTATTCGGTGCTCAGGTTAATACCAAACTACTTCCTTGGTATAGTAGTATTAGCTACTTCCCCACCTAACAAGTCAATGTCATTAGTATTTGAATACACCGATTAACATCAAACCCAGTAATACATCACATCATTTGGTCAATCAGAAATAACTAAAGAGAAATTAAATATTATACTTCACATTTCTATAACACCCAATTAATTAGGGTTCTAACACAATTTACGGAATTAATTTATGAATTCGCTAGACAAAGTTATGCCCATTTTATTACAACCTTTTCCAAACCGTTTCTCAAGAAAAACAACAACACAACTTCAACTTCCTGGAATTTTCATAATTTTTATACAATATAACTTTGCATTATATTCCACCCAATATCAGTAAACATATTGAATAATATAAAATTAATGTTTCATAATTTTTAGGTCTCATTTTCTATTTCGAGCAAAACGTCAAACACCTGGTATGCATTCTTGCTCCTTTAGGGCAGATTTTAAACCAAAACTTCAAACTATCACCAAGGGTTCATTCCTTGGTATTTTTACACAATTTTCAGATATGTTATACATGTATGAGTATATTTTACTTTCCAACTTGAATCACTCAATTCCAATAAGTATTCCATGATTTATGCCATTTTTAGAATAACTAGGTCAAAATAGAACATTAAGGCATAACTGAACATTTTTAAGCATACATAACCTTGACCTTGGGTATAATTCATGAAAACATATAATAAACATGTTTTATCAGAAATATACATCATAATCATGAATTTTCTAAATCAAAATGCTTTACGAAAAGATGATGTAAATTTTGGACTTTAAAATATGCATTTATGATCCTAGCTCCAGTTCTAACTTATGTTCTTAACCCATCCTTGTTCCAACACAATTCAGCAATATGGGTATCATTAAAATATATATCCAAATCAAAAATAAAAACATGCCAAGTATAGAACTCATCCATGTGACCACATAACTAATCATGCATTAAAAACATAATTTATTATGAATTTAACCACATAACTAATAATATATTCTAAACATGGTATCCCCGATCATAAGTTCAATTAGCACATAATGTAAACAACACATATATCACATGAGCATGCATCCCCTAAACATGATAATTAACATGTTTAACACACATAACCAATTTATAACTTATAACTCCTAAGTTATAATTAATCATGTAATTAACCTTCCTCATCATGTTTTAGGGCCTTACAATTCTACCCCTCTTATAAAAATTTCGTCCTCAAAATTTAACGCATAAGAAACTTACCAAATATATGAGGATATTGCTTATTCATGTTATCCTCCCCTTCCCAGGTGGCATACTCCACATTCTGACTTCTTCACATCACTTTAACTAGTGAAATGGTTTTACTACGTAACACTTGCTCCTTTCGATATACAATAGCAATTGGTTCCTCCACATAGGTTAAGTCATCTTGAAGCTCTATCGGTTGTGAGATAAACACATGTGAAGGATCGGGCACATACTTACGTAACATGGATATATGAAAAACATCGTGTATCCGGGAAAATTCTGGTGGTAACGCCAATTTATAATCTACAGCTCCAACCCGTTTCACTATCTCATAAGGGCCAATGTACCTGGGACTTAACTTTACCTTCTTCCCGAATCTCATAACCCCTCTCCAAGGAGAAACACATAGGAATACTCGATCACCTTCCTCAAATTTCAATTCTTTCCTTCGGTTGACTGCATAACTTTTCTATCTACTTTGCGCCACCTTTAAGTGATTATGGATAAGATTGATCTTTTCAGTAGTCTGCTGTATAATTTCCAGCCCAAGAAGTTTTTATTCTCCTACTTCAGTCCAACACACTGGAGTTCTACATTTTCTCCCATACAAAGCTTCATAAGGAGCAATATCAATACTCGAATGATAGCTATTATTATAAGCAAACTCTTTTAGTGGCAAGTGTTCATCCCAACTTCCCTTTAACTCCAATACACAAATTCGTAAGATGTCTTCAAGTGTTTGGATCGTTCTTTCTGACTGCCCATCAGTTTGAGGATAAAAAGCTGTACTAAATTTCAATTTAGTCCCCAAAGCTTGTTGTAAACTAGGCCAAAAGTGAGAAGTAAACATAGGATCTCGATCAGAAATAATAGAAACAGGTGCACCATGCAATCTGATAATCTCATCCACATATATTTTTGCATATATATCCATGGAGTAAGTAGCTTTAACAGGAAGAAAATGTGCAGACTTAGTCAACCTATCAACAACAACCCAAATAGAATCAAACCCTCATGGTGATTTTGGTAAACCTATAACAAAATCTGTAGTAACATGGTCCCATTTCCACTCAGGAATAGGTAAGGGCTGTAGTAAACCACTTGGCTTCTGATGCTCCACCTTCACCTGTTGGCAAACTAGACATCTAGCAACAAAATTTGTAATGTCGTGTTTCATTCCCGGCCACCAATAACATTATTTCAAATCTCTATACAGTTTCGTGCTCCCTGGATGCATAGCATATAAAGAATAATGTGCTTCCTCTAAAATTGTTCTTCTTAAATCAGGCACATTAGGTACACACAAATAGTTATCGTACATAACAATGTCATCATCACGAATAGAAAATTCATTTTTTTTTACCCATTTTCATATTATCTCTAACTTTCTTCAATTCTGTATCTCCTTTCTGTGCTTGTTTTATCCAGTCTATCAACGTGGGTCTAACATTTAAATGTGCTACTATTCCATAAGACTTATTCAAAGTTAATTCCACCCCCATTAAAGCTAACTCTCTCAGCAGGTCAACTTGAATACAATAAATACAAGATACTATGCCGAGAGATTTTCTACTCAAAGCATCAACAACAACATTAGCTTTACCCGGATGGTGATGTATCGTGCAATCATAATCTTTTATAAGTTCCATCCACCTTCCTTGCCTCAAGTTCAAGTCTTTTTGTGTAAACAAGTATTTTAAGCGTTGATGGTCAGTAAAAATTTCACAACTAACACCATATAAGTAGTGTCTCCAGATTTTTAATGCAAAAACTACTGTAGCCAACTCAAGATCGTGTGTAGGGTAGTTGCGTTCATGTATCTTTAACTGTCGAGAAGTAAAAGCAATTACCTTTCCATGCTGCATTAACACACAACTGAGTCCTTGATACGAGGCATCACTATAAATAACTAAACCTTCTGTACCCGTTGGGATAGTAAATACTGGAGCTGATGTCAACTTACCCTTTAAAATTTTAAAGTTTTTATCACAATCGCCACTCCACGCAAACTTGTTCTCCTTTCTGGTAAGCTTAGTCAATGGCAATGCAATAGAAGAAAACCCAGGTATAAACCTCCTGTAATAGCCCGCCAATCCCAAAAATCTACGTACCTCTGTCACACTAGTTGGTCTTTCCCAATTCATTACTTCTTTTACCTTCTTGGGATCAACACAAATACCATCAGCAGAAATAACATGCCCCAAAAATACTACCCTGTCTAGCCAAAATTCCCATTTAGAAAATTTAGCATATAACTTCTTATTTCGCAAGGTCTGTAAAATAATACGCAGGTGGTGTTCATGATCATCCCTACTAAGAGAATATATCAAATTATCATCAATGAAGACAATAATAAAAGAATCCACGTATGGGTGAAATATACGATTCATCAAATCCATGAATACAGCTGGTGCATTTGTTAACCCAAATGGCATGACAAGAAATTCATAATGTCCATACCTAGAATGAAAGGCAGTTTTAGAAATGTCACAATCTCTTACTTTCAATTGATGATATCCGGATCTGAGATCTATCTTGGAAAACACTTTGGCTCCTTGCAACTGATCGAACAAGTCATCAATTCGGGGTAGTGGGTATTTATTACGGATAGTCACCTTATTCAATTGATGATAATCAATGCACAGTCCCATGGTTCCATCTTTCTTCTTCACAAAAAATATTGGGGCTCCCCACGGTGATAGACTAGGCCTTATAAAACCACGATCTAATAAATCTTTCAACTGTATCTTTAGCTCTTTTAATTCTGCAGGTGCCATACGATATGGTGCAATAGATATCGGTGCGGTGCCTGGTACCAACTCAATCACAAATTCTACCTCACGGTCTGGTGCTAACCCTGGGAGTTCTTCTGGGAAGACATTTGGAAACTCATTAACCACTGGTATATCTGATAGTTTTCCAGCCTCTTGTCTTATGTCCACCACATGGGCAAGATAACCCTCACATCCTTTCCTTAACAGTTCATAACATTTTGTAAAAGAAATCAAACATGTTGGAGTGACATTTCGCTCCCAATAAATTTAAATTCAGGTTCACCCGGTAACTGAAACACTACCTCCTTTTTAAATCAATCCAACATACATGATATGAGGCTAACCAATCCATACCCAGTATTACATCAAATTCGCGCATATCGAGAGGTAATAAGTCAACTAGTAATTCTTTTTCACCCACTCGCACCACACACTCCCTATATACCCTCTCAATAACCCCCCCCCCCCCCACTGGAGTAACAATAGCTAAACAAGAATCTAATGATGATAATGGTTTATTAAGATGCAACAGATAAAGAAAAGACACAAAAGAATGTGTAGAACTAGGATCTATCAACACATAAGAATCTTTATCACCAATAGGAAGTGTACCTGTCACTACGTTAGGCATAGCTTGTGCATCTTGTTGCGTCAGTGAAAACACTCTCCCTTGGCCTTGGTTTTGAGACACGCCTCCTCTACCTCCACTGTGTACTTTCGGTGTAGAAATCATATCTCCTACTGTCACACTCCCAACTGAGGTTGTAGCTCCCATCGCTAGACAATTCTTTCGTAAGTGCCCCAGTTGATGACAATGGAAACACAAAGGTGTCGTCTCAGCTATTGTACACTCTCGAGACATGTGCCCTTGACCACCACATCTAAAACAAAACACGGCCCTCGGTCCCATCACAAATGCATTTTCTGACTGATTCATCCCAATCCTTCCACCTCGAGCTTGAAATCTTCCACGTGCATATCTATTATTTTTAAATTCTTGGCCCTTAGGTACTCCTCGCGCTACACTCTGAGTTTAGATTACCGTATCACATCAATATGATCTTATACCATCATGTCTAGCTTTCTTCGAGTGTTCAACTTGCATTTCTTTTATTGACTTTTCTGACACCATGGCCCTATCCACCAAGTCCACATAATCCGTGATCTTCATATCAGCAACCATGATTTTTATATCTACACTCAACCCGGTCTGAAATCGATCACATTTACTTTCTTCCGTCCTCACCAAGTTAGGTGCAAATCTAGATAAGGATATAAATAAAGTTTCATACTCTGCCACTGTTCGGTTCCCCTGTTTCAACCTGATAAATTCTTCCTCTTTCTCTTTCCTATAAAGCCTTGGGAAATATTTTTCAAAGAACACCTTCATAAACCTCTCCCATGTAATTGGTGAAGGATTTGCTGGCAGTACTCCCCAAATCGTAGTAAGTAACCTCTCTGTAGCATCCCACCATAACTTTGCATCATTCTCCAATCTAAAGGTTGCTAACAAAATCTTTTGTTCATCTCGCACTTCCATCACCTTGAATATTGTTTCCATTTTTCGAATCCACCCCTCTGTCACTAACGGATCCGTAGTCCCCGTAAATGATGGAGGACTTAACTTCATGAACCTCTTATGAAATTTATCCCTATCACCGCCATGTACTCCACCTCTTGCTTCTTCCACCAGTTGTGACACAACACGTAATATTCTTCCCACATCATCAATAGGTTGTTGTTGCACCTACGGTTCATCCACTTCAATATGTCTATGTCCTTGCTGACTATTAGGTACATAGGATGCCTCACCTTTCGCTCTATCATGCGGCTCATGTGGATTCATCACCCACTGCAATATAAATAACTTAAACAAAATAAAATAGCAGCAGTTTAATACTAACATTGTTAGTCAAAATCCAAACACATAGAAAACTCACGTTCTAGTTTCCACTGCTAATCTAGACCCTCACACCCTGTCCAAGAACCTAATAACCACGCTCTGATACCAAGTTGTCGCGCCCCGACTTAATTAAGTTAAACTCATCCTTGTTAATTAGCAATAAATTGCCTTAAACAATAAACAATGCTTTTTTTATATCTCTAAGGAAAATGGCATGAGATTTTTTTTTCCAAAGATATGTGTAGATGAAAACATAACTACATTTACATGTAACCTATAAGTATTACACAACTTTACATAACCAAGATGTTTCGTTTAATATTTACACAACAAGATTCTTGATATTCAAACCATACTAGATATCCGTAACTCCCCCGTTTTAAGGTCGTAACTTGGCAGTGAACTCCAACTGATAGGCGTACCTGAAAATAACATTATAGGAGTGTAAGAAACACAAGCTTAGTGAATGACCACATTCAACACATATAACCAATTCAAATAACCATTTTTTATTTTCTAATGTTATAACCCAATAGGAATTGTGTGACTCTCGCAAGCCTGGACCTGCCAGTCCAATTAACTCCCAGTTAATGGGGAACACCAAATCCCCTAATTAGGCCCGAGTACAACAAACCTTTAAATTGGGTTAACGGGGCCGCTGCATCCCGTAAGATCCACCAGTCCTTAACATTAGATAAAGGACTCACTAGTCCATATCATTATATAACATCGCTTAACATTTTTAATCATATGCATATGTCTCCTAAATACGACATCACTCCCATAAGCATTTTAACACATGTGTTTAACTACACATTTCCATATGAACATATAAGTATCGATATTTCATAGGACCGGTCACTCACCTTGGATTTGGTGCTAAGATTAATACCAAACTACTCCCTTGGTATGGTAGTATTAGTTGCTTCCCCACCTAACAAGTCAATGTCACTAGTATTTGAATACACCGATTAACATCAAACCTAGTAATACATCACATCATTTGGTCAATCAGAAATAACTAAAGAGAAATTAAATATGATACTTCACATTTCTATAACACCCAATTAATTAGGGTTCTAACACAATTTACGGAATTAATTTATGAATTCTCTAGACAAAGTTATGACCATTTTATTACAACCTTTTACAAATCATTTCTCAAGAAAAACAACAACACAACTTCAACTTCCTGGAATTTTCATAATTTTTATACAATATAAATTTGCATGATATTCCACCCAATATCAGTAAACATATTGAATAATACAAAATTAATGTTTCATAATTTTTAGGGCTCATTTTCTATGTCGAGCAAAACGTCAAATACCTAGTATGCATTCTTGCTCCTTTAGGGCAGATTTTAAACCAAACTTTCAAACTATCACCAAGGGTTCATTCCTTGGTATTTTTACACAATTTTCGGATATGTTATACATTTATGAGTATATTTTACTCTAAAACTTGAATCACTCAATTCCAATAAGCATTCCATGATTTATGCCATTTCTAGAATAACTAGGTCAAAATAGAACATTAAGGCATAACTTAACATTTTTAAGCATACATAACCTTGAACTTGGGTATAATTCATGAAAACATATAATAAACATGTTTTAGAAGAAATATACATCATAATAATGAATTTTCTAAATCAAAATGCTTTCAAAAAGATGGTGTAAATTTAGGATTTTAAAGTATGCATTTACGATCCTAGCTCCAGTTCTAACTTATGTTCTTAACCCATCCTTGTTCCAACACAATTAATCAATATGGGTATCATTAAAATATATATCCAAATCAAAGATAAAATAATGCCAAGTATAGAACTCATCCATGTGACCAAAGATGTAATTACCTTACGAGGATTCCTCAATTTAGAGAAATTTTCCAAAGATTTCTTCCTTAACTTTCTTCTATTTCTCTCTCTTTAGGCAAAACTTGTTATTTCTTATGAGGAAGAAGACATACCTATCATTTATAATCATAAATACGTTTTATAGTGGTCCAATAGCAATAGGGGTAGTGGTAACACGTGATTGGTTGGATGGAAGGTCGAATTAGACAATTCCATTAATAACACATTTGTCCCACCTTGGTAAAATTACCATTACTCACTGTCACGGGCCCCGATTTACTTCCTCTTTGTGTCTATGAGTAGATAACTTAAACATATACAACTTTCATATTTTGTGTTTTCCCAAAATCACAAAATTAATACGCCTAATTTGGGCTCGAACAGGAAAGTAGCAATTTACCGAAAATCTCAAAACTTTAACATTTGGTGACCAAACATTGCCAATTTCGTATCAACACCCTAATTTACTTTTATAAACATAGTCATGCATTAAAAACATAATTTATTATGCATTTAACCACATAACTAATCATATATTCTAAACATGGTATTCCCGATCATAAGCTCAATTAGCACCTAATGTAAACAACACATATATCACATGAGCATGCATCCCCTAAACATGATAATTAATATGTTTAACACACATAACCAATTTATAACTTATAACTCCTAAGTTATAATTAATCATGTAATTAGCCTTCCTAATTATGTTTTAGGTCCTTACAAAAATCACCCAGCAACTACCTTACACTACCTACAAATCCTTTGATAAATACTCTACCCCAGTTGACACCGTCAGACCTCATAGACACCACAACCATGTTGTGAAAGTCCATTCATTCTCTTTCCAAGGTATTGCCTATACAAAGGGATCTGACGAATGATGGGAATTAAGTTAGAATAATCATACAATTATAGAACATAGAGTTTTAAATACTTTAAATTTTCACTCTAAAAAACATGCAGAGTGGTCCAGTTATATGGTCAAATGTAGAATCCATAGATTAGGTCACGAATGAGCCAAATTCAATTTAATCCAATTTTATCTTGATAAATTAGGTGAAACTAAACATGCAAGATATTGAATCTAAATCGAAACAAACAAACAATAACATGAGATACAAGGAAAAAAACCTTTAAGAAAAAAATCCTTTTTCAACATTATTAAAACTAAGATATTACAAAACGATACAGACAGACTTACAGACTTGGACTCCACTAAGTATTGCGGTTATGTTTCCTTCCTTGTTGATAACAGAAAGCGATGCAGATTCAGCAATGCTCCACATCAAGATCCACTTGTCTCAGTGTCCATCGATCACCCTCTGGAAACTCCTTTCCTTTAGTAGTGAAGAATTAACTCTGCAAGGATATGAACTTGTGACGTGTTCTTAAAGGTTTGATAAAGTGATCATAAATCATCCAATGGTTTTAGATTTGGAAAACCAAAGTCTTTGATCACAAAAAAGGTGAAAAAAGGCTTGTAAAGAAATAAAAGTTCGTATATATTAAATAGGGAGAAAAATATCCATGGCATCAACTTGAAAAGATTGCTTTTGAAACCAGGTATTTTTTTTTTTTTTTGCAAGATCATTCGAACGAACTGGATCTCATTCGAACGAGCTATGAAAGTCGTTTGAACTACATAAAACAAGATATCGAACGGCATTCCAGCACGACATGGAAAAAGGTTCTTTTAAAGTTTTGTTCGAATGTCTGATATCCAATAAGTTTAAGAAACTCGTTCGAATGACCCTCGGTATCTTCTGCTAATGAGATGCATTAAAATGATTTTTTCTAATTAAAAACTTTTCAAAAAATATTTTCTATTTTAAACACTTGTAAAATACCTCTGAACGTAATGATTACACAAAATAAACCTCATGTACCTTCTCCGTGCGTTATAGTGGTGAAATTAACTCTTTGATCTTTTATTGTTGTGTTTGGTCTTAAATTAAAGCCTTGAGAAAGTATATGATGGTGTAGTGGGGTGTAACAGAAAATCCCAAATTAAAACCATAATGTAAAACCATAAATTTTTCTCTTACAAATCTCCTCCTTTGGCTATTCCGGTACAAAACACAAAACCAAAAAAATAACCCCTAAAACAAATTCAACAAATGTCCCTCCCAAACCTAAAAAGGAAAAGACACTTGCAACTTAGTCTCTATTGAAGATCTTCGATGTGTAATCCATGATATCATCGATGCCAAAAAGAACTACACATATGAAGCAAAAAAAAGTATCGTGATGCATGGAGTTTAAAGAAAACAAAACTCCCCATTCTTGTCCGTAATAGGCAAAGGGCTAGAAGCTAAACCTGAAAAGTTCGTATCATGAGGATATGCATGTGAAATATCATCACAAAGTATAGACAGTTAAGAATATGCGATGAAACTTCAACAAACCGACAAACTATTTTTGGAATTTTTAAATTTTGGAGTATAAATATACTCATAATTACAAACAAACACACCATGGAATAGCATGAAAACCTCCTAATAATGGAAATGGAATGAAGTGGTGTGAACTTAATGCAGGAGAAAGTCAACATAGGCATACGTAGTGACAGTTCACGAAGCCAAAGAAACACTCCTAAAGAAATAACTTAATTCAACCTTTTGAGAATAAAAAAATTAAACGAGATGAAATTGACTCAACTCATACAAAATGTCACGAATTTCAATGCTTCTCAAGTCAATAATGCCAAACTATTTAATGTTTTTCAAGGAATTTTATTGTGCAAACCTATTGATCTTCAACTTATAACACCCTAAAAATCTCATATTTTAAGCACAAACTCTCAAAATTTTTGAAGGAATCATATTCCTCACTTTTAATTAAGCATCAAAGAAACAAAATTGGTATTGGCAATTCTATTTTTATGTGTCGAATGCATCTTTTAGGTTCTTTCCAATGGTGTCAATTAACGCAAAGAAAACTTCTTTTTTTATAGCCCCTTTCCATTGCTTAAACATAAATCAATCAATTTTCCATAAAAAGATACCGACTATGATTTTTATATGCACAATTAGTTCCTAGTATATTTGGTTCATTATTAAGCATGATTAAGATGAGAACATCCTATTCAATATAGACAAGAAAGTGCAATGTTCAAAATTTTGTGCATATGTGCAATCAAGGCGATATAATGAGTGTAGCATGATGGAGGTAATCAACAATGAATGACACAATGCTAAATATGCCTTATTAAGCACCAGAAAACAATGAAGGAAAGTCTAATAACACCATGATTAAGTCATGTGAATGGATGGAATAAATTTTAATTCAAACATATTAAATGTGCATCCATATATGGTGTAAAACAAAATACAAAATATTTTCAAAATTTTTGCAATCTTTTTATCAAAATTAAATCGTTTTGAATTTTCATGGAATTTTTCTAAAAGAAAATAAAATCTTTTTGGAATTTTTCAATTTATAAATATAAGAATACAATCTAGTTGTAGGGACAAATGATAACAATATGAAGATCACCCTAAACTAGAAACATGTTCCGAACTCAATAATTTATTTTTGTTCTAATAAGGCATAAACATCCTTTAAAACTCCTCCATTAAACATTTAGAAGTCTTGACTAGAAACTTAACTTGCTCTCGAACACTAGCTAGGTCGTTATGGCGGGGTGGGACCATGTAAGTGAGAGACTTTTCGTAGCTTGTAAAAAAACTCCCACCTCTTTGTTTGCAATGGGTATAAACATAGATTTTTTTTGGTCGACCTTAGTTAACACGCATAAGACAAGTTCTCCTTGGTGGGTTAGGTGGAGGCTCAAAAGGATCTAACACAAATGTGGCAATCAGTTCAGGTGTGGTATTGAAAGTGGATGCACCCTCGTAACGTACTTCTCACCTCTCTAAAACCTAAAGCAGAACCTAGGAACATCTTTCCAACTTTCTTGGATGATAGCACATATATCACACCTTACTGTCATGGCTACATGATGCGGACTAGATTACACCTACCGCAACCCTCATACTCTAGTCACTAGTTACATGCTTAGCAGGCTCACTGCATCCTTTAAGATTTAGGCTGCGGCCCCCAAATATAACATGCCGTGACCTCTGGTCCAATGGCCAGCCAACTGCGGCATCTCCATGATATAGCAATAACACTCATATATATAGAGAGATTTACTTGATCCTCATCTGCATCCGAGTTCATTTCCCACATCAGTATCAAGCTTGGAGTTGATTACTCTCTCTACGCCACTAAGCATAGGTTGGGGGCTACTGGCAGGAGCATCACAACCACCATCCCGGAGCCACGGGAATCATCATATTCATGTATTCTCTTATATTCTCATGCTTGTATGCCTCTTTAGGCCTAATTACTATGTATCGAAAAACATATATAATGAGAGTATGGCATCAAAGTGGACGTAAGCTCATTTTTATAGCCGAACCACTCTATATCTTGTCTTTTATCTCTCTTTACTTGCTCTATTTGCTTATTATGCACTTTATACTTGATTTGCTGATACGAGAATGACTAGTGGACGATTTCTCATATCATCATTGGATATGTCATCTAAGGTGACTTTGACCCTTCAGGCATGTTCGATATCTTTCTCAAGTTGAGAATCACGGGCTTCAAGTTTTTCATGAGTCTCCAATGACTCTTGAAGATCTCTCATAAGACTAAGAACTATGTTGGTAAAGTCGTTCTTTTCCTTACCTACCAAAATGAGTTGCTCACTCAAAGAGATTCTAACTGAGGTCTCACTCTCTCTCAAAACTTTCAACTCTTTCTCTAAATACAACACCCTAAGAGTCAAATTTTATTTTGCTTTTTAGTTTTTAACGAATCGATGTAATGTTTGGAGTATGCGTATTTGAGACCACGTTCTTCCTCAATAAAATTCTCATCATCACCCTCAAAATCTTAGAAATGATTTAGCTCAATGTCAAGGTTATCATGTTTAAAAATGTTCTCATCAGTGTGAGATTTACTTAAGGTGCAAACATGACTAGCCATGAACGCGATGAAGTTACGTCCATGCGATGATTCATCCCCGGAATCCACCAACTCACTATCGCTATCGCTTAGAGTGGCATTATAGGTGGCTTTACCTTTTCCTTATTCCTTAAGCCTAGTGGGACTATCATGGGCTTTGTGACCTTTCTCCTCACACTCAAAACACCTCTCTAATTCATCTTTCTTTGGATACTCACATATAGCTTTCTTTAAAGCATTCTCATAAAAATTCTTACCCACTTTGTAATTTTTATTTTTCCCCAAATTTTTATTTTCTAATTAGGATGAATTTTGATTTTTGAATTTGAGAATTTTTTTTATTTTTTAGTAAACAGGGCAAGATCATCTTGACCAAATTCAAAATCGAAGTAAAAAATATCCTGTTTTTTTATTTAGCTTTTAAAGCTATTCCTTTTTCTTTTTTCTTGTAGTCTAATTGTGTCTAGCATTTCCAAAGAATTAGAGGCGTTTACTTTTACACTATAATGAGACCAGAAAGACCTCAAAATTTTCTCAAAAACTCTCATTTTTGAATTTTGCTCACCTAAATTAAAACAGACATTCATAATATCAGATATACGAGCATAAAATTCATTAAAAGTTCATGTTTCAAGCATACGTATAGTCTCAAACTGTGTGGTGAGGTTTTGAATCTTAGAATCTTTAAAGACATTGGTACCCTGATGTTTGAGCTGGAGGATATTCCAAGCTTCTTTAGACATGGTACAGATGATGATATGATAAAATTTGTAGGGTGTGACAGCACCAAAAAATAACATTCAAACCACGAGAGTTAGAATTACTCAATCCAAAGTTATCTCCAGTCCAAATTATGATTGGCTTGAGACTAATGAATTTTTCATTAGACACAGTAGGAAGAGTTCACCACCTTTCAACAACAAGCTAAATCCGCTCGTCGATCAATTTTAGAGACGATCTCATTTGATCTTTCCAATAATCATAATTTGTTCCATAAAAAAAAGGTGGCGTGTTATTTGAATTTTCCATATAACCCCCAGGATTCATCTAAATACTTGTAGAAACAAGCTCTAGTAATTTGAAAAATGTGCAGAGTGGTCGTGTTATATAGTCAAATGTAGAATTCGTAGATTAGTGCACAAACAAGACAAATTCAATTTAATCGAATATTATCTTGATCAATTAAGTGAAACTAAACACACAAGATATTGAATCGAAATCGAAACAAATAAACAACAACATGAGATATAAGGAAACAATTCTTTCGGGAAAAATCATTTTTTAGCACTGTTACAATTAAGGTATAACAAAACGACACAAATAAAATTATAGACTTATACTCCACTAAGTATCGCAGTTATGTCTCCTTCCTTATGCATAACGGAAAGAAGTGCAGATCCCATAATGCTCGACAACAATGAAGATATATCTTCAACAATGAAGAATTAACTCCATAGGAATATGAACATGTGATTTGTTCTTCAAGGTTTGAGAAAGTAATCAGAAAATATCCAAGGAATTTGGATTTTAAAACCATTCACAAAATAGGTGAAAAAGGCTTGCAAAGAAGTGTAAGTTTCTGTCCCTTAAATAGGGGGACAAATCTCCAAGAGATAGACTTGATAAGATTGAGTTTGAAACCAAGTAAAAAATATTTTTTGTAGTCTCGTTCAAATGAACCAGACCTCATTCGAATGAACTATGCAAAGTCATTTGAACGACATTGAACGAACGATCAAATGACATTTGTCATGATGAGGAAAAAGGTGCATTTGAAGTTTGTTCAAACATCTAATATCTATCGAGTTTAAGAAACTCTCTCGAACAACCCTCAATACCTCGTTTAAATGAGATTCCTTAAAATGATTTTTTAAATTAAAATCTGTTGAAAAAATATTTTATGTTTCAAACACTTGTAAAATATCCCTAAACATAATGTTTAAACAAAATCAAACTCATATACCTTCTCCATATGTTATAGTGACGAAATCAACTCTTTGATCTTTAACTGCCATGTTCGGTCACTAACTTGTCTTCAATTGAAGCCTTGAGAATGTACAAGATGGTGTAGTGGGGTATAACAGAACATGCCAAACTAAAATTATAATGAGCAATCATAAATTTCTCTCTTACAAACTCCGTGTACCATAAGCTCTCAACCCACTATTATAAGTATAAAACCACAGTTTGGATTATTTCCTGTTATAGTACTTATTGTATTTCTTAAGTTACTACTCAGGAACCCTAACATAAGTACATTAGTAACTTGTTAAGGTCCTTTGAATTAGTGACAAAGGCTAGAAAGACCTCATACCCTCTCGGCCAAAGCCCAAGAGGTCTAAAAGATTGTAATAACTCTTTTATAATCTAATAAACAGTATAAAACCCTTTGACAATGGACATAGGACCCTTAGCTGAGGTCTAAACCACTTTAAATACTTGTCTCTTACCTCGAAACTTCTCATTTTTACCTGTCTGAGGTCCAGAGGGGAGCACCTGTTGGGTCTAAGGTCACTTACGATTGCAATACCCAGCGGATACATTTGGATCATTTTCATATTTTTGTGAGGAATTTTCATGCATCCATGCATTTCCTTATATGCTTCATTTCTTACATGATATGCTTGTATATATTACATCATTATTATTTCAAAAATGTCAAAAAGATTTTCATTTTATTCTTTTTATGAATATATGATTAAGGTCTTTGATTTGGTTGATTTGATGAGTGAACTTAAGTTGAATGATGACTAAAGTATGAATTCTTAACTCTTTGATGCAAATGTTGGTTATATTAATGATATGATATAATTCACTTGATAAATCATAATAGTCAAATTTTATAAAAATCATTGGTTGTGATTTCACTCTACACATGCACTTTCATATCACTTTATTCATATGATTATAGTTATGTGCTTTACATTTAGTGCTTGACTTCAATTATGATTAAATCTCGAGATCTTATATTGGTTTTTAAAATGATTTTACGGTCCATTTGATAGTATGTGTGATATACACTTTGCTTGATGAAGTTGATTGATGAGACAATTTTATAAATGGAATGGGCTACCATATGTGAGATAATGTTGACTTGAATTTAATTAGCGTCAATAGGTGTTTACCAAAGTGTGTGTGAAATCCACTATTGAAAAAGACAAAAATATGATGAAAAGAGCCAAAGCTAAGTGCTAGAAAATTCAAGGAATAAAAAACAAGATATGGCATTTAATTTTTTTTGTAGTGCTAAATTTTGGTATCCACTTTAGAGATAATCATTATAGAGGGATTCATATGGTTAGAAATGGAATTTTATTAGATCTTGAAAGGATATTAAGTGAATGATAAACTTAAGCATAATTTGTATTTCTCATAACTTGATTATGTGCATTTTTTGAATTTGTGACTCATACATTCTCACAATAATTCCGTGATTAAGACAACTTTTATTTGATTGGAATTTTGTATATGTTATTGAAATGATTAATGTTTATTTTGGATGAGTTCTCAAACTATGTCATTAATCAAGATTTAAAGGAAATTTATTCGTCAAATCATGTTATCACATATTGCCTAATCATTGTCACACTTTTCATATTAAAGTTTCATTTGTATATATATGTGTGTGAGTTCTTTGATTTGTGAAATTTATCTCAAAACTATGTTGAAAATGTCAAACATGATTACTTGCTCATGCATCTGCATACATTCATACCATACTTTTGAGAGTTTGGGGTTTTGGATTCTGTTGCTTAGTCTTTTCTGGATATTTTCCCTAACTGAGTTTGATGGATAAAATCATTTACACAGATCCAATTTGGACCCATATGCACGACTGTCATACGCACGAATGGTACTTTATCATGTGCAAGGACTTTGTAGTTATACAAAAAAATGGTTTATATTACAAAATTAGGGCTCATTTGCTCATATCTTCAAATCCCTTAATCTTAAGAGTTTTACCCTAGGATATTTTGGGTGTTTTGCTAGAATTGAATTGTGACAACCCACTTATTAAAATAAGAGGTGGCCAGCCCAATAATCTAATAATTACAGGAATCATAGATGGTCCATTCTTGGCATCATTTTCGTACAAATAAGTATACGAGATAACCACCAATTATTTTAGAAAACGAATTGTGAAAATTTACTTTTTTGTAAGTTAAAGAAAAACATTTAAACAATCCAATTGAAAAGAAGGTGGATAAAAAGAAGACAGTTATTAAATCAACAATCATATACATCAAAATAACTGAATAAGTTGTCGATTAACAGACCTTTACAATTAGGTTACACCAAGTATTAAAGTACAATATCACATTATATAATACAAGTACAAAACTTGGGCAACACATCCGAATGTGTAACTGATCATAACTAGAATACAAAAGATAGATGCGTCTATATCAAGTATCCCATAACATCCTCAAAGTGTTATAGCTCCAGGACACTGGGATAGAAAGGTCAATACGGCGTCCTTGCGGTGGAGCACCTGGGCGAATATAAGATTCATGCACAACAAAGAAATATAAACGGGTCAGGGCCCGGTTTAATATGATCACAAAGTGAATAAAGTGCATGACAATTAAGAATATTTAATCATAATAAATAGAATTGTTTCACTCTCCCCAAATAATGATAAGAAATCTCACCTCTCAATCTAAAATCACAACCTAACGCAATATTAAGGACAATGATCACAATTCATTTATGCAAGAGAATATAGATAAAATCTTTCTTAATGAGATTCCATTTCCTTTTTACACAATTTCATTTCACCTTTCCTTTTCTCATTAGGAAATGTATTCGAAGCAATTTGTTTCATAAAGTGCTTTATCCTCAATAAAATTCCACTTTAATAAGAATAGTTATAATTCACATCATATAATGATTCTAAGACCATCCTTCCGGGTTTCCCCACTGGATGCACGCCTAAATAGCTATCATCTTCCAGGGCCTATCACCAAGACAACCTGGGCATCCTACATCGCGTGACGTCGGAAAGCGGCCATATACCTTAGACAGTGAGTCATAACCACACCCGAAATTACCTCACTTCGAACAATAATCACACAATATAATAATAATCGATCCTATGGACGAGGACTATATTCACCCTGCATTCACTAGCCAGGGGACTTCACCTCATGCGCGTAACTTCCCCTATGATAACATTTAGAGAGGTGTGTATAAGCAAATTTATCATTCACAAGTTATTCTCATTTTAAAATATGCATTACATTTTTATTCGGAGCCATAAGCGTTTAATGTCATCATTATAAACTTCAACGTTTAATAAATCCCCAAATTAGTCCCCGAGAAATAATGACGTTACTATGATCCACCAAGTATAGTATACATCGATCACATCTCTAAATTTCCACAATTATATAATCCTACTCTTCCCTAGTCTCAAACTAGCTTACGCAATAAAGAACTACCCTTACGTCTATTAAATAATCCTCGAGATAAGCCTAAGTATCCCCTTTCTAACCTAGAGTGGTCACATACCTAATATAATACTCTAGTACACTTTATTTCATCCTAAGAGGAAGTTCCTAGGTCCTAAACCTACAAGAAAAGGGTTACAAACTAAGCTAGAATAATCGTAAAATAGCAGGAATTCCGAATCAATTCGCCCCGGGCCAAAAAAATTCGGTATTGAAAGAGAATAGATAATGTCAAGAGGACCCAACATTCTTCTTACTGTTGAAATGATTCGGATAATCCAAATCGATTCGCCGAACACAAACCTGTAGCCTACCCCTTTAGCGAATCGATTTGCTAGGGGAGAATCGATTCGCCTGGGCCAAAATGCCTAGTTTCGGCTACGAATGTTCATACCCCAATTTTTCCCAAACTCATTTCTCTTCCATTTTGCCTACACCATCCATCAATAATCCAACCAAAACAATCCTACATATACACTAACTACTATAATCAACACAATATCTATCTAAAACAATATTTAAGGTTTCAAACACTAAAAATTCATAGAAACCCATAATTGTTCAATTGTTCCCAATACACAACTATCACTACAATTTATTCACCTTAAATCATATATTAGCAAGTAAGAAACTTGCCTTTAGGTTGTATTCTCGGATTCTCTTCCGGTAGATGCAAGATCAAGCCCAATTTCTTCAACTCTCTTCCTTTCTCTTCTTGTTTCTCCATAATTCTCTTTCTCTCTCTTTCTCTCTAGGTTTAGGAAACATACACTTGAGAAATAAAAAAGTTGTAAGACTTAATCGTGCACTTAACATTAATTCCTATCTTTAAATGTTAATACACCATTAAAATGACTCGTAACTACATAATTAAGTGATAACCTGTCAAAAGTTCCCGGAACCCAAAAATACAATATGGCACTTATTTAGACTATCTCGACTATTTCGGGACTAACCGCGCCCTCTAAATTGCCATCCGGAATAAGATAAATCTTTTTATGTTCCAACTTCATTTTAAACCATAAATGTTGTTTAAAGCACAACGACACTACAAATCATAACATGATGCTATTTACATTCACTTAACAGTAAAATGTAAAAATCTAGTAAATATTATCTTTTAAATCACTTAAAATAATATTTACTCCATTAACCAATATTTTATATAATTACTGTGACACCCCGACTAATTAAATACCGGGTAGCTACTCCTTTATTAAATTAATTCAAAATGCCAAGTTGGTCCAGTTAATAGCATCACTGTCGAAAACATTTTAATGATTACTAACCACCTAGTATTTAAAAAGTAAGTGCCAAATTTTAATTTAAGTCTGATTAACATGCAACAAGTGTAAAAAGAATAATAACACTATTCACCATAATGAAGTAAATAGAATAACCATCACATAATGTAAATAAAGGCTGGAGGAAAAACTCCTCACTACAATCCCACAACTGAAATAAGTAAACCGAATACTAAAACAATACATGCCAAAGTCTGAAAACTGTAATGGAAAAATGTAACTCTAATAGAAATGGGCAACATGCCCTACAACTGATAGATAATGAATCTGGAATCCAAGTGATAGAAGCGTCTACAAGAAAATCCCTGTAGCTTCCACAAACAGCTACAACTCGTCACCTGAATGAGTATCCTATGCATGGTGTCCTTGTGGCTGGGCACCTAAAATGGTTTTACAAGAAAAAATAGATTTGAAAGCAAACGGGTCAGAGCCCGAATGTGGAGATATTTTAAAAACCTGCAAGTGCTTTAAAACATTTTAAAACATTAAATGCAAAGTACATGTTAGGACGTGCACTCACATGATATTCTCACCTCTCGTCTAACTGTGCACTCCTAACGTAAGTACCCATTTACAACGACACAAACCACTAGCTAAGTGACATCATATCTAGCTAGACTGTCATAGGTCCTACCCTTATTACTCGGTTCTATTAACATTATAACGCTCGTAATTATATAGGGGTTTAACGTAAACTCAGATGCTCAATATGCAATATATTTCACTATCAGCTAACCCGTTATGTTCCTCGAGACAATACCGTAATTAGATTCACAACATTAATCATGAAGGTTCCCATTAATTAAGTATATATTATTCACACCATAAATATACTATACAAGCACCCCGAGAACTAAGCTGTGGTGCACACATACTCTGCTATCCATCCCGGTACATCACGTACATAAGGATTACATATTCCGAATCTCTCAGGAATAGTTCACAATAACAATCATCACAAATAATGGAGGCGAACACAGTCACATCACATGGGTCACGCACATACCTACGCTCCCACGATCAGCGGACTTATAAATATCTCAATAAGTCTTTCTATGACCTATGTTCATCAAGGTAACTAGTCTAAATCCGGGCAACACAAGGATTAGAGGGCCCTAAGCGAACGCAAACCTCCCGTGATAGCAAGTATGGTAGGTATGTCATACACACAATTCATATACCAATACTAAGTAAACACACATCTTAGTAATACCGTAAATTAATTGTAGTACTATTCTCATTCTAGTACCAATATATAATATATACAACTTATACGATTCCGGTTTATGATCATACGCGCCCTAAATTTATTCTCACGTCGTAGTAGACACTCACGTCTCAACCCAAACGGTTCATTGATTTAAATCACTCGTAAATAATATACTCCTCATAATAACCCAAAAGTCCCAAATCTATCCATACATCATCAAAGGAAGGTTACCTATATCCTCGAACAAGTTTACGGGACTCCAAAAATCAAAACAGGCCAAAAAGGCCTAAACTGCCAGCTCGTTAGAAGTCTCGTTCGAACGAGGCTGCTCGAACGAGATCAAACTGTCAGCTCGTTAGAAGTCTCGTTCGAACGAGACTGTTCGAACGAAATCCAGTTCGTTCGAACGAACTGTACCTTCTAACGAGATCTCGTTCGAACGAAGTTATCGAACGAAGTTCCCTTTCGTTAGAAGCGACTGGTCAATTCGTTAGAAGCTCGTTCGAACGAGTTCGTTCGAACGACCTGGGCAGGGGCTTCTAACGACCTACCAGTTTTGTCCCAGATTTGTCTAAATCTCGTTTTTCACCATTTTTAACACCTCAAGTCTCAACCAAAATTCGTCCAATCAATGTTTTAAGGTCTCCAATCATCCTAAAACATACCAAGGTCATATACTAACACCTTTTAAGGAATTAATACATCCTAAACATCATTAGATCACAAGATTCTACACTTTTCTCCAATTCTTTTCAAGAACACAAACCCTAACATTTTAAATCATGAATTAACCCAATATAAATCCGTTTTAATTTCTTCCAATCACAAATATCATGAGAATAATCATCTACCTATCATTCTACATGCAATCCTCCTCAAGATTTTCAAGTTCTAAGTTCCAAACTACATGGGTTTTCATATTTCACCAAGAACAAACATAAAGTTTGAATTATCTAACATGGAAAGAACATTCTCTGAAATTAAATGGAATTAAGTCACTTGCCTCGAGTTTATATCTGATTTAGATGTTGGTTTGATGGAGCTTTTCTGCAGAATTTCCTTTCTCTCTCTTTCCCCAAGCTTCTTCTCCAATTGTGGCTATGGTGGCTAGGGTTTGCTTTGGGAAGGTATTAGAAAACCTAATTCTAATAACCTACGTAGCTTGTTGGGTTAATATGGGTTGGTTAGTGGCTTAGTGGGTCAATTCCCAATCAGATTAAAACTCCCAATTTTCGTCACTTTTAATTCTCCAAAAATACAAAATTACTAAAACGCCCTTTATGTTGCCGGTATGGCCTAAAAATACCCCGGGACCCAAACTAAACCCCCGGCTAGTGTTTTCTGACTATCTCGACCCTTCCGGACGCGTTGGCGCACTCGAAATGACCATATGGTTAATAGAATTTAAATTCACTTTTATAATCAAAATATTGCACCGTGACGCGGCGGTCTCACGCGTCTCAACAAAATTTCTAAAATGCTGTATATCAATCTCACGACAAATTTTTCATAATTCAATATTCATATAAAAACATGTATGCACATAATCAAATACCAACTCGCATCTCGTTAGTATTTTTAAGCCGGATTAATTTCCAATTAATACTCATTTAATTAATTAATCCCAAAAATAAATATAGCCAAAAGTACGGGGTATTACAATTAGCTCACATGGTAAATTAATATAAAATAAATTACTCAAAATTAAGGGTTATTACGTGAATGTGCAAACCCTAGTTTCTAAAATTATTGGGTTTTCCCTAGATTGAACTCTAGTAAGTATTCTTGTTTTAGATCTTTACATGATTTGTTTTTACACGGAGTTTCTCTAGGATTGTCCATCATTGCTAGATGTTCATTTTTTGTTTTTGAGGTTGATTTTGGGTTTTGGTTTTTTTATTCCATATTTCACCTTTTACACTCTTTGGGATTATACCCATTTCTTATTGTGTGTATATTTGTTCGCCCCCACTCAACATAATGGGTTGTAGAAAATATATTTCATGCAAAAGAGTTATTTCTAGACCCCCGAGTGGTCTAGGTGATATTCTTGCTCTATAACGACCCCACCTTCACCTCCTAATGCACCACAGACTTCTAGACCCCGCACTCAGGCCTCGAGATCCTCCATTCATATTCCTTAAATGACCTCCATCACATTATCTATCCATTTCACTAGGTATGGTACCCCTCTTTATCGAGGATTCAAATATTTCACTATGAGAGCCCGAGAGAGATGTTGACCTTGAGAATCTCACTAGGATGAAGGAGAGTTTGTATTGTTAGTCGAGGGTTCAATACCTTTGTTCTTCATTTCTTCTTATCCCTCACTCGTTAGCAAATGCCACCTTGGTTCGTGAGTTATATGCGAACATGCTTATATCATCTAAGGATCCTTTAATCTCACTTAATAGTTCATGGCATTGAGGTTATCCTTACCGAGGATATTCTAGCCTCACATATAAGTTTACCTAAAGAGAGATTATAGTCATCATGAGATAGGTACACTTTTAGTTGATCGATAGATAGCTTAGGTAGGAAATATTTTCCTTCAAGTCTCTTTGAGTCATAAGAAATAGATACTTCACTTTACGGTTAATTATAACCTCAAGACTCGGAGACGATCTTAGGATTTTACTTCCATTGTTGGTCACTTGATTAATGCCCTCACTTTGGATAATACCATTAACTACCCTTCCCTAATCTTAGAGGTCATGAGACATGATTCGTATGGTTCATCTTTGGATGATTTATCTTATGAAAACATGATCACATGTTGTACTTAGGATTTATCCTGTACAGTCTCCTGAAATCTTAGGTCCTATCACAAGTATTGGCACTGCTCAATCTGTTAGCCAGATGTCGTGACGATCTCTAGTTCAATATACGTGTAATTATTAAATCACACTTTGATTATCTATGATTATCATGCAATTTTTTCTTATCATATCTATATAATCAAATCTAGAAAAACTTTATATTATTTGACTTAGTCAAATTTTAACATATGCGAAATTCAAGAATCAATTAAATATGATTTATCTTATTGTCAAAATAACAGCATAATTATCAAATAAATGGTATATCACATATCACTCAATATCCAATGTGATGTATCATTTCTAGTTATCCATCACACATAGAAGGAGATGAGGCAATGAAGATTAACATGTGTAATTTTTTATCTAGTAAAACTCTAGCGTACTAGAGAAACCTCCAAGACCCCGTCTATGGGACAACAAAAAAGTAATTACCAAATAAACGAGTTTTAGGTTACAAAATACAATAGTAATGAGAACAAAATAAAATAAACATATACCTAAATTGAGATTCGAGTCTAGATTATCTTCTCTGGTCTCCTAACAGTAAACCTTGAACTTTCTTCAATCATTAGATAAGTGGAAAGGCATTTTTCTCCAAATTATTAACCAAAATAGACCAAAGTGTTGTGTATTGTATAACATGTGTAGTGTTGTATGTGTGTGTGTGTGTATATATATATATATATATATATATATATATATATATATGCAAAACAAGATTCCTATCTAATACAATATATAAACAGAATCATAATGCAAATTTCAACTAAGTTTTTCAGAAAAATCTTATACAATAGATTTTCAAGTTTTAAATCATTGTTTCCAAATTTCAGATTATCAAGAATTAACATTCTAAATTCAAAATAATTCGATTTACATATATTTCAAGATATATACACATTAAGCACAATTTTGTTTTTAAAAACCGAATTTATCATTATTCTTTTCACAAAAACATATTCAAGAAATTTATGAAAAGAAAAACAATACATGCATTTGTCTAAACATTTTTTTCTCCAAACACTATTAGAGAAAATATAACTATAAGCATAAATCGACAATATGCAATAACAAAGAAAGAATAAAAAAGATATCATCATTCAAATCCTATAAACATTCTGTCAATATAAAATGTCGAACATGAATGGAGACACCAAATATTTATTCTCTCTAAGATATAGTATCTCTCTATCTTTTTAAATATAAATTTCGATTTAATGAGAGAAATGTAAAAAAATAACTCACAACTATATGAGAAAACAAATCTACAAAATTTATTTAATAAACACTTTAGATAGAGGGAGAAAACTAATTTTAAAGAATATATAATATTCGACACAAAATTAGAATATTTAGATCTTAAATAATTTTCATTAAAAATTCAGACATAACATTAAGAAAGTTTAATTCTTGATAAAAACACATTTGAACAAATAAGCACAAGAGTCTATACTACAACACAATATATCAATCTCTACTTCTGAGATGATGTGTTTAAGATCCTTGAGACTTTTAAATCAAAAACAAAATTAAGAGCAAATCTAACACATTGTTTGACTCTGAAAAAATATACTCTCTCTCATAATATTCTCTCTCTCTCTCTCTCTCTCTCTCTATATATATATATATATATATAATGTTTTCTCTCTAAGAATATGTGATAGTAGGGATTGGAATACTCTAGAAACTCTAAGAGAAATAAAGGATTGTGATGTGTTTTACTCAAAGTAAAAGATCCAAAGGCTAAGAAAACTACTTACAAACAAAGCTGGTTATAATAGTTCATCTGGTAAAACTCTATTAACAAACCAAGGCTGGTTTTATTAAATACCTCAACTGCTATAAAGATAAACACTAAAAACTACGACCGAATTTAGTTTTTAATAATCGTGTACAAAAAACACTAAAAGGATATAGTAATTATAAAATGAGTGACTAGATTTCATCCTATAGAGTGCGCCCTAAATCTGATGGACAGAATTAGGCTCTCAAATGGACAACAGTGATAATAGTAATGATCAAATTTAGAATATCCCGTCAGAACTAGATGAAAATAATGCGTGGATGACAAACCTAACATAGAGGGGGTGAATACGTTTGTTGAATCAATGTGCCCAAATTTTAAGCTTCCAAAAATTTCTTCTAAATTTTCAAATGCTTAAAACAAAAGTATTCCAAAAGTCCTGTTGAAACCACACACATAAGTAAATTAGATAAATCTAGGTGATTATACACGCACTAACACACCTAAGTCAAGTTTTGAACAAACATGAGTGATTCAAACAACCTGATGTGAAGTGTGTGTTCAAGTGTTTTAGATAGGAAGATAAACAAACACAAAAAATCATAAGATATATTTTACGAGGAAAACCCCCCACGTAGGGTGAAAAACCTCAAACGGACTCAATTTCCATTTCTAATTGATCCATAAATTTTATAAAGTGGAAGATAACTCTCATGCAAACACAACTGCGTAGGTACCTATGAGCCTTAAACTCTCCCTTGTAAAAAAGGGAAACCCAATCCAAGATCTATGAATATAGTAAATAAATCATTTTTTCCTTAAAGTCACTCCATGCTCCAATTCCTCCAACAAAGTAAAACACCTTCAATTTAGATCGTGGAGTACTTGATCATAGAAAACCAAAATAGATGTAACTTTGGCTAGATTTGTGAATCCAATTCACTCCAAAACTCCTCACAAAAGTGCAGTTCTCATTATAGATTTAAAAACACTTCAACTCTTAAACAATTTTGAAATTTGATTTAGGGAAATAATTAAAGCCTCAAAAACACAAAAATCTCATCAGATAAGATATTTTAGAATGATGGAAAAGGATTTCTTACAAAGCGAGGGAAAACAAGGCTATTTATAACAAAATATCAAAATTATATGCGTCCGTGTGCACAATCTTGTCCAGTGTTGACATCATGGTGTAGCACCCCATGATTTTTAGACTGAGAAATTAAATTTTTGGGAAAATAAAATTTAATTAATTTGGAGAATTCTAAAATTGGGAATTTAAGTCCAAAAATAGAGGACGTTTTAAAGTATTCCGGATGATGATTTTGAGGGTACCAGTGATCACGGAAGGGTCGAGATAGTCAAAATGACTGTCATTGGATTTTATTTCGGCTCCGAAATATTTTTAAGTTAGTTTGACCCGAATTGGAGTAAACGAGTCATTTAAAGTGTGTATTAACATTTAAAATTGGGTTTATGTTTTAAAGGATTTGGAAGCTTACGGATGAAGCCATTTCTCATTTGAGAGAAAGAGAGAAAAAGCCCTAGAGGGAGAAAGAAGAGAGAAAGAAGAAGAAAAGAAGAGAGAGAGGAAGAAAGCTTGGAGATTCCGGCCCAAAACCGCGACATTGAGGACGATCCAGCCTCTACAAATCTGAGGCAAGTGTTTAATCTTGCTAAATAGTTATTTGTGTATTTCATTTCATAATTTGTGGGTTAAAGAAATGGATTTTTGGGTATAAATATCAAAACCTAGATTTTTGGGTTTAAATCTTGAAATCAATGTTTATGTATGGTTTGTTGACATATAAATGGTTGGGATGAGTTGTAGGATGGATTTTCTTGTTACAAATATTATTGGTTTAAAGATTTGGGGGCTTGAGGATGATATGTGAGTGTTTGGGGTTGTGGGTTTGCTGAAATTGGAAAATCGGCTAAGGTAACTGGTATGGCCGGTCGACCGCGGTCTGGGGACCGGTCGATCGCGCCTTAGGGGGAAGCCTACTACATTCCTTCGTAGGCAAAATTTGGACCCGCGGTCGACCGGGGGTCTGGGACCGGTCGACCGGTCCCCTGTTTTTAGCCCAAAGTTGGAGTTCTTTTACCCCTTTTTCTTTTGGAGTTTTATCCTTGGGGGCTTTCTTAATGGGTTTATTATGAAGGGTTATGATATTAGATTAAGGGAATAGGGCCCTAGGTTGAATAGGGGCTTACGGGCCTATGATAAATTGATTTAGGAGGATGGAATGCCTCTTTTAGTAATGAAAGGAGTATGGGACTAAAGTGATTTGGCGGATTCTTTTATTTTGATAGAGGTGGATTATCGTGAAATGGTTATAAATGGTATAAGGATAATCCTTTTTACTTACGCGCGTATTAATAATGGTCACTCTTAGGTATGTTGGGGAATGATAGGCCTATGTTCATGTTGAATCCTTATATCGATAGGATTCTATTAAGTTATAATTGGGGACTAACTCGAGAGAGGGGTCACGTAGCCTTATAAATGTTTAAATTAAGGAACAATTGATAACTCAATGGGAGTAAGGGTTCCTGAGATTTATTTGAACCATAGGTGAAATTGGGAACGTTTAGGATCGTACTATCGACTAGAATAAGCGGTAGCATAAATTCTAGTTAGGATAGTTTACACGTAATTGTGGGGATATGACCATTGAGATTCCAATACTTGAAACGAGGTTGGAATAATTTGAGGTTTTAGACTATTAAGTCATGTATGTGCCTATGGTTAAATAGTACTAAAGGAAATTATGTACTTTTGAATATGGATGAAACGTGTAGTGATGGATTCCTACACAAACTCCTGGGTGATAACCCTAATGTTGAATATATATGTATAGATATATACATATGGTTTTGGGAGACTATTCATCATAGGAACAATGATTGAATATGTTTCAAGTGAGGGATTGTATTCGCATATCGAGGTAAATTTAAAGGAAATTGTGGTGACGACTTGTATATCGAGGATTATGTATACTTATATCCGAGTTTATATATCTCATGCTTATGAACGAGAATTAGTTGTATATAGAGATATGTGAATATATGTTTATATATCTATATAGATATGAAAATATGGATATATTTATGTTGTGGACATATGTGGTATGGATACTTAAACCGTATATGATGGTTTAATGTTTAATTATATGATTGGATCATATGGATGTATATATATTGTGCATGTGAATGATATATATACTTATCTGGTTAAGCATACCCAGCTCATGCTATCATTGGGAAGTTGCGCGCGTAGAGGGTGAGCATCCTGGCTAGAAAAGCAGGGTGTGGATATTCCCCAGGTCATAGTCGTCCCGTGTGTTATTATATGATATATATATATATATATATATATATATATATATATATATGTGTGTGTGTGTGTGTGTGTGTGTGTGTGTGTGTGTGTGTGTATTTTTGGGATGAGACGTGGTGGGTATGTTTCGTCTCATTGCCGGTTAGGAGCTATGACCGCTTCCCGGGACGTCGTGTGTGTGAGTTACCACGAGATGGGTGTCGTTTAGTCCCACCATGGTGGCCCAGTATTGCTACGTGAGCCGGGCACTGGGAAGATGATAGCATTGATGCATTTTATCGGTGCTATATATAGCCGGGTATTTATTTGTGAATGGCCTTTGTACATCATATATGGTATGTATACATGGTCATGGGATTGGATGACGGTGTGTATATATATATGGTTAGAATGAAATGCCTATATATATATTTATATATCCTATAGATGAAAGGATATAGAATCTTTGTAGATTACATCTTGGATGATTATGGTGTACTAGATTGATGGGGGTTGATGTATCGCATTTAAGGAATATTTTGGTTACATCATCCCAAGGATATTATTGGTGATGTTAGTTGTAGTAGTAATATAATATTGTATACATGGCATTATGGATCTCTAGGATCGACATTGTCCAGGAGTAGTGTAACGGGGTGATTCCTTGTTTAGATTTCGCTTTGCGAGACACCCCACGCATGAAACGCAGTGCAGTGTTGAGATTGGAGAAAAGTTCTGCCAATTATGGTATGTACGGCATTATGGATCTCTATGATCGACATTGTCAAAGAGTAGTGTAACGGGTGGTTCCTTGTTTGGATTTCTTTTTGCGAGACACCCCACGCACGAAATGTAGTACATTGTTGAGAATAGAGAGAAGTTCTGTCGATATTTATGTGTGGCATAATGGATCTCCAGGATCGACGTTGACATGGAGTAGTGTAACGGGATGGTTCCTTGTTTGGATTTCGCTTTGCGAGACACCCCATGCACGAAACGCAGCGCAGCGTTGAAATTGGAGGGAAGTTGTGTCAATAATAATTTTGCCTTCTTATTAATTAGAAATTAAATCATATATTTCAACCTAAATGCATATTGGGTAACTTATTAAATTATAATTGGTTAAATTATATACCGGAATCCATTAAGCCTAATAAGGCACTTATGATTGAAAATAAATACTTAATTGTGTTTAAAAAAAGGGGTGGATTCTTGGGTTAAGTTAGGAAGGTAGATCTCGTGGGTGTAGGCTAGGCCTATGACAAGTTAGGTTGTCCTTATAATTGGGGTAATTTAACTAATCAAATTGAGGACGCGAATAGGTGCGCGCCTTTAGATGAGAGGTGAGTTGGGTTCCACGAGAGTGCGATTCCACTTTAATTATGAAATAAGTGCACCGATAATTATTATGCACGGTTAACACACTTGCTAAATACTTTACACACTCGGGATCTGACCCGTTTACTTTTCTCTCCTGCCTGTATATATATATATACTATTACAGGTGTCCTACCGCATGGATGCCGGATGACCTTCTATCCAGAGTCTTGAGAGCCGTGACAGGTGCGGACTGTTGTGGGATGTATCATTTAGCCGCTTCCTACTTCTTTAAAATTCTAGGTAGGATTCATGTTGTATATCGGGTTTGTACCCAAGGGATATTTATATATGTTTACATTTATTCCATTTCAGCTATTATATTGGCTGTGACCCGACAGCTTATTCGGGTTTATCTCCTTGTGGTATATTCAGTTGTATTTATTTATTTCATTTTATTCTAGCATTTCTTTTATCATAGTTCTTGTATACGTTTTTCTTTTCTTATTAATGGTGTTATAGTGTTGGTTTGTTGTATGTTGCATATTGTATTTAAATTTTAACATCTCGCTTATATGATATCGGTAGTTAGTCCTATATTATTTAGTACCGACAGTTAATGTTGAGACTGGACCATCTGAAACTCCTGATTTAATGTAGTATAGGGCTGGCCAACCGTTATTATTTTAAGTTGGTTGTTACACATGGCAAAGTCGTGTGAACGGACAGAAAACTCAGTCGTACGAATGGGCCGTTCGAACAGACCCATTTTATAGCTGTACGAATGACTCCAAAATAAAATCCTTAAAAAATCTTTCAAAAATATTTTCTCTAAAAAGCAGCCTTACTCCCAAAAATGAAAACAAACACACCACTCAAAAAATATATTTTTCAAAAATATTTTATGAAAAATTCTCAACCAAAAATAGACTTGATTGAACCTATAAGACTGAAACCTCACTATCGATATAGTGAGAGTGGTAGGAAACTAATGTAAAAATCCAAATGATCGATTCAATACTCCAATGTAGGATATTTGGTCATGTAGCAATGCGAGGAATCGTGTAAAATAAAAAACAACAAGAAACAATTACACAACACATGCAAATGAAGTAATTCTCCCTGCTCAAGAATCCTTCTAAAAAACAATAATATCAAAAAATATGAACGATGAAATAAAGATAAATGAATCATAGCTCCCCCTTAATAAAGTATATATATATAAATAGAAAACTCACAACAAATATCCCCTAAAGACGCAACCAAAACATATATCAAGTAAGCATGAAGAATAACAAATCTCCCTCAAACATTAAAGATTGACAATATTAAATATCCCTCAAATATCAAACACAAAAATAATATCTCCCCCTTTTTGTCATATCCAAACATAAAAGAAACACAAGAATCATCAACAAAAATCTTATCCCTTTTTTGTAAGCATGAAACAAAAATAACCCCCCTACCACAAAGAATGAATGAATTGAATAAAAAAAATCTTCTCTCACTATGAAGTAAATCAACAAAGATTTTCTCTCCCTTTTTGTCACTGAATAAGACAAAGAACTAGATATAACAATGAGCTAAAGACTAATAGGATACCAATTGAGAATGTATCAGAGCAGGAAGAGTATGGAATTAAAATGCACAGCTTCTCAAAGAAAATCATATAGCGTGAAAACACAAAAGTGATAGCCCTTATCAATGCTTTGAGATGACTTATATTCAACTCCATCAATATAAAATATCACAAAACTCACATGTAGACCTTTAGAGTAATTTCTTAAAACTCATACAAAATTGTTTTCAAATAAGATTACAACTTCTTGACAAATAACAATTCAATCAATCAATTATGCATTTATGCGGTGTAAAGTGTAAGCAAGCACTTAATTCGTCAAAAGCAAACTACAAGTCAATGTTTACATAGTATGCTTGAAATGTTTAACTTGACTAAAAGTATTCAAGTTAAATCATCAATCTATATGATAGGCAATTAGACATCATGATATGCAATTTTAAATATTTATATCACATGCTTGTATGGGATTTCATCAAAATCGACAAAAAAAAAAATCTTTTTGGATTTAAAAAAAAATATGTACAAAAATCAAGTAAATAATGAATGTGCAAATATGGAAATCGAAATTCACCTTACCAATCTCAAAAGAATAAGCTCACTCAAACTTAAATCAAAACTCAAATATCCACGTGACATGATAAACTCAAAATCTTATGAACATGTAAAGCATGAATATCATACAAACATTGGAGTATCATAATGAACTGTCCCAAGGCATGAACATGAGCATGTGATGCCAATATAGCTACGACATGTGATCATGAATCGTGAAACATATGGATAAATATGAGAATTTATCACAAAGAGCACATATGTCCAAAAGCAATACAGTAATCATGTGAAATAGATCAAGCTCTAATATCTCAACACAAATGACACCAAACATCTAAGAATCATGTTAAATGACCAATACGCATGTATGAACACCATCAAAATCAAAATATATACCACAAACATCACAAGACATCACAAGATATGTCTCAACATATAAGCTCTCAAATATACTAAAGATAGCGTGGATAACACATAAGCAGCAACAATAATCATACAAATAAACAAACATGTTTTTGAATTTTTCAATCACATATCAAAAATAGACCAAAGAAGTAATTTATGAGAGAAAAAAATCACACACGGATCACAAGACATTCTCATACAAAATAAGCAAACTCAAAATCGTTTTGGATTTTTCTTTAACGGAACACAAAAAAAATCAAAAGAAATGACAAGCATATGTATGAACAAAGAATGGAACACGAGCCATACACAAACACCAACAATATGCAACACATATCCTAGGGCATGATATAAAACATGAAACAAGAAAATCATATATATGACGTGCACCAAGAAATTTAAGTGTAGGTAAGATACTCTCCCTTATCAATGAGGGATGGAGGAACACCTAGAGGTGGAAACAAGGAAACCAACATTTAAAACATCTTTATTTTTCAAAACATCCCTTAACATGGAATTCTTGGACTTAAGATAAACCATTAGCACAACATGAGGTTTTAAATTCAAATTTCCTCATTTTTCAAGATTTTCCTTCTTCATAAAATTCACATACCTCATAATCTTTTCATTTACATATTATATGAAGTCAACATTTCTCTCAAAAACATTTTATTTTCAAAATCCTTTTCACATTTAAATGTCAACTCAGAAACATCCTTCATAAGCTCGTTCAATTCATTTTTAAAGTCATCAAACAAATAATCTTCATATGAATGTGAGCTATCATGAAAAATTGTAGATATGAAACAAGAATCTCGAAGATGACCAGTTCTGTGACAGTAAGTGCACATATAATTTTTATGATGAACCACCTTAGAATGAATTTAAGGAACAACTTTTGACTTTCTTTGAATTTTTTTAAGGTTGTAGCAAAACTCTTCTAAATGGGCTTTTTTATGATAAAGTGTGCAAATGTAATATTGTGAAGGCCCTTTCAAATCGTTTTGACCTTTTTCAAGACATTAGCATTTGAAAATAACTTGTTCATTTTCTTTCACATTGAAAAAACTAGGTTCAACAAACACACTTTCCTTAAAATTGAAAACACTTGATTCAATAATCACTTTTTCTTCCAAAACGTTATATTTCTCAGTCTCACTCACAAAATATTGAACTATTCTTATTAGTTCATGTTTTGAAATAATCTTCACGCATGTTGAGTTAGATTGAAAAGAATTTGACTCAACACTTTTCAAATTTTAAAAATCTATATTTTTCACCCATTGGTTAATAAAATCAACTTCATCCTTTTAAAAAAAACAATTTTATTCATGTACTAAAGCATAGAAATTTTTCAGAATTTTTGACACCTTTAATCAAAACACTATTTCTTCATTCTTAACAAAACATTCTTTCTTGTAGAAACTCACACAATGATTATCCTAAAAAATTCAACTTATATTAATGAGGTTATACTAAAGTCCTTCAACTAAAATAGCATTATGAAGTGTGATCTTATCCTCGTTTCTCACAGTTCCCTTTTTGCTCACTCTCGATTTCTTTCCATTTCCAAATGTAACCAAACCACAATCAAAACTCTCAAAAAAAGTAAACAACGAATTTTCTCCCATCATGTGACATGAGCAACCATTATCAAAATACCAATCATTTGAATTTAAAGAAAATGTGGTTATAAAATTCTCAAAAGTCATACAACTATTGTGATTCTCTTTACTCACCAACATTGGCTTCACTTTACTTTGTTTTCTTAAAACACTCGCACCTTTCTTCAAATCACCCCACCCAACTAGGGGTGTGCGCGGTCCGGTCCGGTCCGGTTTTGGGGTATTTTTGGGACCGGACCGCATTAATCGGTCCTAAAAAATTACGGACCGAAACCGGACCGGAATTATCGGTCTCGGTCCTATTCGGTTTTCAAACGGTCCGTGTTCGGTCTCGGTCCTATTCGGTCCATACCAATAAAAAATAATTTACCAGTCCATACAATACAATACACTCAATCTCATTCCATAAAAATTAACACTCTGCTATGGAGAGAAAGACAAGAAAATCACACAAATCATTACAAAACATCCAAATCATCCAAATATGTTTCTTCATACATCCAAACAGAAACATCACTCAAATCCAAATCAAAAGTTTATTATCAAAACTCTACAAGAAAATCACACAAATCAAAACTCTATAATGAATATTAAAGAAAAAGAATGAGGGATTATTGTATTTTGATTATTGCATTTTCTGTGATTTAGGGATTATTGCATTTTCTCTGTTTTTTTTGCACCCATTTTCTGTTTTTGTCTCTGGAAATGTAAGGAGAAATATAAAGATTCTAACATAGAGTTATTTTGCACCTGTAATGCGAGCGAACGGGGGTTTGTCGCCGGCCACTGCTTACTTCGCAGGAGGCGTCCGACCACTGCGTAGGAGGAGAGAGGGAAGCGAGCGGCAGTAAGGGGATGGGGGTTTGTCGTCGGCCACTGCTTACTTCGTAGGAGGCGTCCGACCACTGCGTAGGAGGAGAGAGGGAAGCGAGCGGCAGTAAGGGGATGGGGGGTTGCCGCCGGCTTAGGGCTTAGGGTTTCCTCTCTTCGTTAGATAGATATTAGAGAGAGAGAGAGAGAAGTATGTATGTTTTATGTTAGGTAGGTTAGCTGCGTGCGTGTGTAGTGAGTCTTAGTTGAATTGAAAGGTAGTGTGTGTAAGTGTGTGAGGGAAGTTAAAAAAAAAAAAATATATATATATATATATATATATATATATAAATAAAAGCGGTCCGGTCCGGTCCAAAATCATTTTTTATAATTCAGGACCGAGACCGACCCGAATTATGCGGTCCTGTATATTTTTGGACCGAATTAAAACCGAATTAAAAAAAACCCGCAAAAGTATGTTCGGTTCGGTTTTTTCGGTCCATTCGGTCTATTCGGGTTCGTGCACACCCCTACACCCAACTCGTTTTGAAGTTTTCTAAGTTCATTCTCGAGTCTCAAATTATGTCCTTGAACATCATTTTTTCGTTGTAATTTTTTAAATGAAAATTTCTCATCTTTTTGTAATTTAAAACAATATTGCCGTAAGTGACCCCTCATATAGCAATAGGAGCACTAGTAAGTTTATAAAGGTTTATGAGCACATGTCACATTCTTTTGTTCAAACTGTTGAATTCGATAATTTTGAAAAACGTTATCTCTCTTAGAAAAATTTGGAAGATGTCTAAAAGTTGGAACTTGTTTTTCAAACACTCTTCTTTCAAAAAGTTTCTTTTGAGATTTATCAACAACTTTGGGTTGGATGACTTTTTTATTCTTCTCAAACTTAACAAGATCCACATTTATACTTTTAACGGACAATACTTTCTCCTTAAGCTTCTTTTCTTTTAAAATATATTTTCCTTTGTTAGCTTGAGATGAAATCTCTTGTGAAGCATTTTTCTTTTCACGTACAAAATACACTGTATCATTTGAAGGAGGATCAAAAAGATAAAACCGATTCCTTTAGCACCATTCGGAATCATCAATTTCTCAAAAAATAATTATCATTTTATCTGAATGAGTTTCTAAAGCAAGTTTGATTTTCAAACGATTTTCCAATTTACTCTTAAGAGAAATAATTTCCTTTGTATTTTCTCGTTCCTTGAGTTCAAACATCTTTCATTACGTTTCAAGTTTACTCCTATTTTTTACTTTCAAAAGATGCATTTTGAACATTTACATGTTTGAACTCACTCCTGCGTTCTAAAATCAAAACATCTTTTTCTTTCAACAAATCACCTTTCTCTTCAAACTTTTTGATTTTGTTTTGCATTTTAATGTTACACTTTTTCAATTTGAGTGATTCATGAAACAATTTATTATACGCATGGTTAACTTTTGTTAATTCCTCATCATTCTCATTATGTGAAATTTCAAAACTAGACACTCGATGTAAGTGTAGCGTTCTTAGCTAACTATAAATGTGATGATGAATGAAATTTAGAATGCATATTATCTAAACCCACACCAAACACATACATATCCGCAATATCCATGGAAGAACCCAAAATAACCAAATAGGCAAAAACTGGAAAACACATATATAAGAATCTAACTCTAGCACGTTAATGCAAACAAAAATTGATCACCAAAGCTCTGATACGAGTTAGGAATAGTGTGTGAATGACTAAAACCAAACCTAGACGGGGGGTGAATAAGTTCGTTAATTCAATGTGCCCAAAATTTAAGTTTCCAAAGAACAAAAGTACTCCAAAAGTCTTTTCGAAACCACACACATAAGCAAATCAAATAGATCTAGGTGATTATGCACAAATTAACACACCTAAATCAAGTTTTAAATAAACATGAGTCATTCAAACAACATAATGTCAAGTGTGTGATCAAGTGTTTTATATAGGAAGATAAACAAACACAAATAAATCACACGACATATTTTATGAGGAAAAAATCCCACCTAGGGGTAAAAAAACCTTAGACGCAGTCAATTTCCATTTTGAAAAGAAAATTTTACAAATGTCAAGAAGATACCTCTCACACAAAAATTATTTCATAGAAACCTTTAACTCTCCCCCATCGCAAACAAAAATCCAATCCAAGCACCATAAATTGAGTGAAGAACTCATGTCTTCCTTAAAGTCATGCCATATTTCAATTCCACCAATAAACTTAACCACCACTAATGTTAGATCGTAGAGTAATTGATCATAAAAAACTAGAAAAAGATGTAACTTTGGGTAGATTTGTGAATCCAATTCACTCAAAACACCTCACAAAAGTGTATATTGTAACACCTCGTATTTTTAATGATTTTTAAAATGGGATTAATTAGACTTAATTATGGGATTATTGAAAATTAATCCGGATTTAAATATTACTCGAGAATAAATTAATATGTGATTTATGTTGAATATTACTTGGTGATTAAAAGTAATATATATGATTATGACTTTACATAGGATTATGATTTTATACAATTATCACGAGTGATGAATACGACAATTATGGTAGTTAAGTCAGGACACGCGTATGAGTCGAGTCGGGACTATATTTTAGCGGAATGAAAAGTAAATTATTTAAATGTGATCCAAATGGTCATTCTGACTGAGCCAAAGTGTTTCGAAGGGTTTAAATAGTCGAAATTGAGTAGGGGGTGGTTATGTACGGGTCTTGGGAGTTTTTGAGATTAATCGGGACTTATTTAGGTGACTTTTGGCCTTCTTAATGGTAGGTGAAAAGCCAAAAACGGGATTTCACCTTTAAAATCAAAGGTTGGGCTTAGGTAATAGTCACTTCCACAAACCCAAAGGTTAAGAAAATTATGCAGAGAGTTAGAGAGAAAGTGGAGAGACTTGAGAAAGAATTTCAAGAGCTTAAGGGGAGGATTTGATGAATTTGTCCAAGAACAAACCTAAAGTGAAGGACATTCGTGGAGGATATTATTATTCAATGATTAAGACCTACAATATAAAGGAAAGTGATTTAACCTTTGCAAACTTAGCATGTATATTGTCCATGTTAGGATAGTTATGAAATTCTGAAAAATTGTATGATTCAAAGATAAATTATGGTAATTTTAATTGATTCCTTGAAATGAGAATTATGTAGAATTAATCTCTTTTCGAATATATATTTTAATCCACGAAATTTGGAATCATTTGGTGAAGAAAATCTGGTTTTATAAGCTATTCTTGGAGAAATGATAAACTATGAGATTTCTGGAATTTATGGGAAATAATATGTTTTAATCCAAACTTCTTGATGATTTTAAGTTGTTTGATTATTAGAGATCATTTATATATCATATGGGATGACTTATAGGAGTTTGGGATTAGATAGTAGAGATTTTGAGGATAAAAAATGTTATAAACCATTGGTAAACATATGCCGAATCTGGGTAAATATTTGATCGATCGATCGTTCGACTTAAGAATATGGATCGATCAACTGATCGATCGATCGACCAGGAATAGTCGATCGATCGACTCACCCTGGAAATGTGATTCATTTACTTTTTCAATATTTATTTAAATCCCAACTTGGAGAAATATTTGGTGATGACTAATTGAATAAATTAGGACTTAGAGAAGGGCAGTAGGGTATACCTAAGACCCGGAAAATATTATGGGATGGAATATAGGAAATTAACGAGTATGAACTAAATTCGATATGGTGGAGAAATATATAATTTGGGGTTTAAATCGAAGAAAGGATGATTTAAGGTTAATATCATTAGTAAGAGAGTTATTATTACCGGAATAACGTTAGGCATATATGGGATTAACCCTAGCGATGGAATAAAGGGTTAAAACTGAATTAGGGACTATCGTGAAATAAACCTAATTGAAGATAATATTAATTCGTAGAATTTTGGGAGTTATGAGGGCATGGACCAGTACGGCGTAGATATTACCTACTGAATTTACATGAGGAATAAATGATTACCCTTCGAGTGATGAGAGAAGCTCGGGAATATAATTTGAGAAGTAAGTCATAATCTGTAAATACGTAGGATATTAGAGACAAATATACTACATATGGAAATATTTATGTGGGTTGTGCGTGTGGCCTATTGTTATTATATTTAGGTGGGCTGAATAGCTATATTATTTATTATGTGTGTGACATACCTATGATACATGCTATCGGGGTGGAGGTTTCACATTGTGGACGATCTTATCCTGATGAGCCCATTTGGGGGGATTTTAGATTCGTACCTTGAGCATATGACCTTGGACAACTTCTATCGATGTGAATGATTATTTCGACGATTCAATAGGAGTGTAGTTATGTGTGTGACCCATTCGTCTGGGGAGTATTCTCGCCTCCAATATGTGTGTTATGTTATTTAATGTTCGTGAGAGATGTCAAATCAATATTCCTTTATACAGTGAGAGATGTATTAGGACATGATAATAGAGTATGCATGCACCGCAGCTGTGTCTGGGAGGTTCCATATTAGTATATATAATAATGTTATAAATACATATATTGTGATGTAATCTACTAGGCGAGAATTGTGGATTTAACTATATATACGGTGATGTAATCTGCTGTGTGAAATTTGTAGATTTACATATATACTATGAGGTAATCTACTGTGTGAAATTGTGGATAAAAAATGAATAATGAGATTTGATTAAATTAAGTAATTGAATACTTAATCTTAAAGTTGTGAAAGCGTAGTTCATATTAAAGGAAAATGAACATGTTTAATTATCATACGCATTATGTGGGAAATACGGGGAAATGATATGGGATGGAATCATAATTAAAAACCTTAATTTGGGAGATGATAAGGTATGTTAGGCATGCACACTAGATGAGAGGTGATAATTCTCAAGTGAGAGACCGATAAGTTAACATGTACATAATAATTGATCAATTGCACTTGTTAAGCACTTGTTATTTTAAATATCTTTAACAATCGTGCTCTGATCCGTTTCCTTGCATATTCTCTTCTCTATTTTATCTTGTACATCAAGTATCCAGTATCAGGGATGCCGACATAGAATATGGATATCTCGACGGGTTATAGATGCTACTGGAGAGGCAAATTTGTTTAGATGCTTCCATTCTGTTGATTCACAAAACAGTAGTGTCTGCTTTCATTTAGGGCATGTCGCATAAGATTCTAGTTATTTCATTTCTATTCCAGAGATTGTAATCTTTTATGTCAGTACTGTTGATATCAGTTTTATTTGATGGTAATGATATATTTTAACTGGAGAGTTATTCCAGTCACATGTAGTCTTGTTCAGTTGTGATGTGATGTTGTCTATTATTACTATGCTTTGTGGTATGGTTTTAATTAAATTAAAAATGGAAAAGTTTCGACACTAGCTTATTTATTTAGGTGAATTAATAAAGAATTTTTTTTTCGACAGTGATGCTAAGAACGAACCAATTGGATATTCTGATTTAATTTAATAAAGGACTAATCACCCAGTATTTAATTAGGCAGGGTGTCACAGGTGGTATCAGAGAATTAGGTTTTAGTGTCCTTAGGATCTGTACGACTTTCTACATTTCAGCATAGCGTTCTTTGATGTAGAGACCTATTATTAAGATGTTGTATTCTTCTGAATATTACGACTTACGTGATCCTGCCAGGAAATATAAGCGATGAAATTCTTATACGAGCTCGGTCGGGCATCGAGGACTAGCAAGGGTTGTTAGAAGAACAGTAGGATGAGGACTCAACCAAAGATATAAAGTGTTTTGGGAAAATGGTGATTGAGATAGAACTCACCAAATTTTTGTTCAGGCTGAGGACAATAATGGAGTCGTTCGGGAGCTGTAATTTCCCAAGGACCATCATGGATGACATTTGTGCCATTCCAAACATACCCAACACTGTCAGTGAAGGGTGAGGGATTCAGAAGGACTTTTGTGAAGAAAGAAATCCAAAGGCAATTATGTAGGGTGAAGTGTAGTAACACCCAGGACTTGAAAATTTTAAGCAAATGTTTTTGCTCATAGGAGCAATCTAAAGTGATGAGAGACAGACATCTCATATAAAGAAGCATGTGTGGATCTAAAATGAGAAATTTGGGTATGGTTTTATTGTGAAATCATCCATTTGATTAGGGTAATAAGGGAATTTGGAAACTTATTTTATATAAGCAAGAAAGAAAGCCCAACGCGAGAGAGGAGTCAACTTGCTTAACGAACTCCTTACCCAATGACTGAAGGGTATATAGAAGATAATAAGAGTTCCTTATTATGAAAGGACTCATGAGTTAAATTATCAAGTGCGGGTGAGAAATATGAAAAAGACGACTAGGGTTGATGTCGCCAAGAAATTTGTAACCACTTCAAGAAGAAGGGGAGCCCGAAGGGTTGGGAAAACCTACCTGAAGGACAAGATTGAATTTAATATTGATAGTGAAACATTATCGGAAGGTTTACCCAGTAGGGGAACCTATTTAAGTCCTTACTAAGTAGCGATGAATTCAGCCAAGACCGGTGGGGTCGATAACGTGTTCTATAGAATCAGTGCAGCCAATGGTATAATGGAAATAGTAATTAGGAGCTAAGACTGCCAAGTCCGAGGGAAGGACATTCCAAAATGGTCAATGGGAGCAGTGACGGGAAATAGCTCAGAAAATCTCACTACGTGTAGAGAGTGGGACTACCAGTGTTGAATGTGTCCACGTTGAAAAGTGAGACCGATAAGTTTGGGAATGGTAAACCATGGTAGTTAGGCATAATAATTGGAGGAGTGAGATTTCCAGCAAAAGAATTGGGTCAAGAGAATTGGGCCCAGGAATTTACAACCTGAGAATGGTGGGTTTAGGCATAGAATTGAGGCCTAGAGATTTTGGGACAACATTTCAGTGATGGGCGTGTAATCCACAGAGCAGAATAATTTACCCACTAGAAGGAGGGGGCAACTATTGGATGAAATATTAGATGTATAATGATTGCAGATGCTCATGGGTCGTGTTGGCAGCTACGTGCTGGGCCCTATGATTAGGTGAAGACTGGTGAAGTTTTGTTTCATCCTTTTGAGTAAAGGATTCATTCAAGTGATATGAGTGTGTCACAATATATATACATGAATTATTATCACTAAAATTTGTGTGCGAGTCGAGTTTAGTGGGTACGTTGTTTTTAACAGTCTGGTTACAAACGTATTTATAATGAGTATCGGGACTTTTTTATGTCACCCGTGACCGAGCTAGGTGAGCATTACGAGCATATTTTATCATTACAATTTACTACTGCTTCGAGTTAGCATGTAGATCTTATAATGGTAATGTGTAGTGATTAATTACATAAAGTTTGAACGATAGCAGATTGAGTGATAAGATTATCGCACTGGATACTCCGAGGGAGTAATTTTAATTTTGTGAGGTGCCACCTGAAATAGGGTTGGGCCTATATAGATATGTATATATGAAAATTTCATGGCATTGTAGACCTGAGTGAGTATGTTGTCTAGTTATATGTGATCCCTGTGTGTAGGGATTTATTTACTGATGTGACTCGGGATACAATGTGTTCTTTATCGGGAAGCGAGATATAGCTCGTTATATATATAGCGCTGCGAAGTTGAGATAGTGAGATCACCATGTTTCATGTTAATTATAAGGGACATGCGGAGATGGTGGGAAGGTATATATTATAGACTGAGGGCCTTACGAATCTCGATAACCGACTATGTTAGGTAGTAGTGTATCGGGGGCCTTGTTTGGATTTTGCTTTACGAGACATCCCACGCATGAAACAAGCAAACGTCGGGAGTTGGAGAGAAGTTTGGCCGATAGTACATGTGTTTCGTACTTTGATCATTGTACATTTACAAGAATATAATTGAAGGTTGATAATTCCACTATGACTTAAGGCCGGAAGAGTCGCCTAGTTCTGACAAGAAAACTAGTACATAATGGTTACATCATGAATATAAAAGCATGTTGAATGCGCAAGAAATGATTTCTGAAATAATGCGCGAGATATAGGGTGTATGGGTGCCCTAGGTAATTGAAAATATTGTATCAGGTAGCAATTTATGATTGTCGTGTGAATTTGACAACATTTAGCCTGGGAAGTCGAAGCTTATTACATAAGATTTGTTAGAAGCTTACGTTTCACGAGTAACGGATTTTTATTTTTACTTTTTTTTAGAGGTGGATGGACTTGTGACACGTAATGAGGCGAAGTCACATGGATCAAGGTTAGAGGTACATTTGAGAGAATATAGAATGTATCATGTTATAAATGACAGTGGTGATGGGATTTAATGAAGAGAAATATTGCTAAATTCGTTTTGCAATGGGTCACCTATTTGTTGGTAAAGGATGGACAATTAGAAACTAGACGGGGTTTCTTCAACCATTAGGGATTCTTAAGTAGTAATGGGAAAGTATTCCCAAGGATTTTATCGCGGAGGGGGTCACGATAATATATGGTGATAGTGGATCGGTTGACCAAAGTAGCTCACGTTATGACAGTTAGGATTGATCATACTATAAGACAGTATGCACAGATCTTTATAACCGAGATAATGAGGTTACATAGGGTACCATTTAATATTTTGTCCGAATGGGACAAGATCTTTGTCTTCTGATTTTGGAAGAGTGTTCACAAGGACATAGGTACCGATTTTTGATTGAGTACGTCCTATTATCCATAGACGAATGGCAAGAACAAGAGGAATAATCAGATGTTGGGAAAATAAATTATATGTGTACCCTTGGATCTTATGGAAGGACGAGAGCAATCCCTTACAGGAGTTGAGTTTGTGTACAATAACTCATATAAGTTCACTTTTGGGCATAATGCTAGTTGAGGTATGGCACGGTAAGCCTCGTTGTTCTCCTTCTTGTTAGTTAAATGTGGGGGACCAAGTACTATTTTGAAAATCGGAGATGGGTTGATACTTAGAGTATATAATGTGTGTAAAATATATACTGCGCAAATAACCTACTTGTGTGCGATCATCGCGAGATGATATCGTATGTATCTAAAGAACGATTAATCTACTAAGGTGCAAATAGTAGAAGAATAAATAGTGAATATCTAAATTAAGCTTAAGTAATGAAACTTAAACGGTAAGGCTTGGCCAGAACCTACGTCGTAAGGTAGCCTGGAATTTAAAAATGAACATATGTGAAGTGTTCATTATTAAGGGTATTTTATAACATACTGTATGGGCGATACGGAGTAATTTACTCATGAGAATGAGGCTGTGATGCGCAACATATAGCCGAGTTGTTCATATCTAGTATACGTTTTCTGAATTTCGGGACGAAATTACGTTATAAGGGGGGAAGTATGTAACACCCCGTATTTTTAACGATTTTTAAAATGGGATTAATTAGACATAATTATGAGATAATTGAAAATTAATCCGAATTTAAATCATACTCGAGAATAAAGTAATATGTGATTTATGTTGAATATTACTTGGTGATTAAAAGTATTATATATGATTATGACTTTACATAGGATTTTGATTTTATAAAATTACCGCGAGTGATGAATACGATAATTATGGTAATTAAGTCGGGACGCGTGTGTGAGTCATGTCGAGACTATATTTTAGTGGAATGAAAAGTAAATTGTTTTTATGTCATCCGAATGGTCATTCTGACTACATCAAAGTGTCCGAAAGGGTTTAAATAGTCAAAATTGAGTACCCGGGGGTTACGTTCGGGTCTTGGGAGTTTTTCAGATTAATCGGGACTTATTTAGGTGACTTTTGGCCTTCTTAATGGTAGGTGAAAAGCCAAAAACGGGATTTCACCTTTAACATCAAAGATCGGGCTTAGGGAATAGTCACTTCCACAAACCCAAACGTTAAGAAAATTATACAGAGAGTTAGAGAGAAAGTGGAGAGACTTGAGAAAGAATTTCAAGAGCTTAAGGGGAGGATTTGATGAATATGTCCAAGAACAAACCTGAAGTGAAGGACATTCGTGGAGGATATTCTTCTTCAATGGTTAAGACCTACAATATAAAGGAAAGTGATTTAACCTTTGAAAACTTAGCATGTATATTGTCCATGTTAGGATAGTTATGAAAGTCTAAAAAATTGCAAGATTCAAAGATAAATTATGGTGATTTTAATTGATTCCTTGAAATGCGAATTATGTAGAATTAATCTCTTTTTGAATATATATTTTAATCCACGAAATTTGGAATCATTTGTGAAGAAAATATGGTTTTATAAGTTGTTCTTGGTGAAATGATAAAATATGAGATTTCTGGAATTTATGGGAAATAATCTGTTTTAATCCAAACTTCTTGATGATTTTAGGTTGCTTGATTATTAGAGATCATTTATATATCATACGGGATGAATTATAGGAGTTTGGGATCAGATAGTAGAGATTTTGAGGATGAAAAATGTTATAACCCGTAGGTAAACATATGCAGAATCTGGGCAAATATCTCATCGATCGACTCAAGAATATCGATCGATCGACTGATCCATCGATCGACCAGGAACTGTCGATAGATCGACTCCCCCTGGAAATGTGATTTATTTCCTTTTTAAATATTTATTTAAATCCTAACTTGGAGAAATATTTGGTGATGATTATTTGAATAAATTGGGACTTAGAGAAGGGCAGTAGGGTATACTTAAGACCCAAAAAATATTATGGGACGGAATGGGGGAAATTAACGAGTGTGAATTAAATTCGTTATGGTGGAGAAACATATAAATTGGGGTTTAAATCGAATAAAGGACGATTTAAGGTTAGTACCCATAGTAAGGGAGCTATTATTACCGGAATAAACTTAGGCATATATGGGATTAACCCTAGGGATGGATTAAAGGGTTAAAACTGAATTAAGGACTATCGTGAAATAAACCTAATTGAAGATAATATTAATTCATAGAATTTTGACAGTTGTGAGGACATGGACCAGTAGGGCATAGATATTACCTACTGAATTTACATGAGGAATAAATGATTACCCTTCTAGTGATGAGAGAAGCTCGAGAATATAATTTGAGAAATAAAGTCATAATCTGTAAATACGTAGGATATTAGAGATAAATATACTACGCATGGAAATATTTATGTGGGTTGTATGTGTGCCCTATTTTTATTATATATAGGTGGGGTCAATACCTATATTATCTATTGTGTGTATGACATACCTACGCTGCATTGCTATCAAGGTGGAGGTTTCGCGTTGTGGACAATCCTATCCTGATGAGCCCATTTGGGGGGATTTTAGATTCGTACCTTGAGCATAGGACCTTGGACACATTCTATCGGTGTGAATGATAGTTTCGATGGTTGAATGGGAGCGTAGGTATGTGCATGACCCATTCGGCTGGGAGTATGCTCGCCTCCAATATATGTGTTATGTTATTTATGGTTCATGAGAGATGCCGAACCAATAGTCCTTTATACAACGAGAGATGTATCAGGACATGATATCAGAGTATGCATGCACCATAGCTGTGTCTGGGAGGTTCCATATTAGTATATATAATAATATGATAAATACATATACTGTGATGTAATCTACTAGGCGAGAATTATGGATTTACTATATATACGGTGATGTAATCTACCGTGTGAAATTTGTAGATTTACATATATACTATGAGGTAATCTACTATGTGAAATTGCAGATAAAAAATGAATAATGAGATTTGATTTAATTAAGTAAGTGAATACTTAATCTTAAAGTTGTGAAAGCCTAGTTCATATTAAAGAGCAATGAACATGTTTAATTATCATACGTATTATGTGGGAAATACGGGGAAATGATATGGGATAGAATCATAATTGAAAACCTTAATTTGGCATATGATAAGGTACGTTAGGTGTGCACACTATATGAGAGGTGAGAATTCTCAAGTAAGAGCCTGAGAAGCTAACATCTACATAATAATTGCTTAATTGAACTTGTTAAGCACTTGTTATTTCAAAAATCTTTTACAATCGGGCTCTGACATGTTTCCTTGCATATTCTCTTCTCTATTGTATCTTGTACATCAGGTATCTAGTATCAGGGATTCTGTCATAGAATATGGATATCTCGGCGGATTATAGCTGCTACTAGAGTGGCAGATTTGTTTAGACGCTTACATTCTGTTGATTCACACATCTGTAGTGTCTACTTTCATTTAGGGCATGTCACCCAGGATTTTTGTTATTTCATTTCTATTCCAGAGATTGTAATAATTTATGTCAGTACTGTTGATATCATTTTTATTTGATGGTAATGAAATATTTTAACTTGAGAGTTATTCCAGTCACAGTTAGTCTTATTCAGTTGTGATGTGATGTTATCTATTATTACTACGCTTTGTGGAATGGTTTTAATTAAATTAAGAATGGAAAAGTTTTGACACTAGCTTAATTATTTATTAGGTGAATTAATAAAGAAATTATTTTTCAACAGTGATGCTAAGAATGAACCAACTGGATATTCTGATTTAATTTAATAAAGGACTGATCATCGCGTATTTAATTAGGCGAGGTGTCACATATATCTCATTATAGATTTAAAAAATTTCAAACTCTAAAATGATTTTGAATTTTGATTTAGAGAGAAAAGTAAAGACTCGCAAGGATGAAAATCTCCTCACTTACGATATTATAGAATGAGGGAAAAGGCTTTATTACAAATGGAGGAAAAATAAGGCTTTTTTTTGCAAAATGTCAAAATCTGGATAAATTTGGCCGTGCACATGATCTTGTTCAGTATGGACATCGTGAAAAAGTCGTTCAATGAACATAAAACTCAGTCGTGCAAATGGGCCATTCGAATGGACAAATTTTTTAGCCGTGCAAATGGCTCCAAATAGAATCCCTCAAAAATCCTTTTAAAGTATTTTCTCTAAAAACCAGCATTGATCCAAAAAAATAAAAATAAACACACCACTCAAAAATGATATTTCTCAAAAACATTTTATGATAAATTCTCTCAATTTGGAAAATACGTGAGTGTGTACAAATAAACAAAATTAAATAAAACTTCTATAAAAGGATATATTCTTCATATGCAGCAACGAAAGGCTTCAATGAGTGGCGGTGCATGATCTTCAATCTTTAAGGTTTATCTAACCTAAACTAGACCGTGCCTCACTCATAAAGAATCAAGGCTCACACCACATTTTAACATAGGCGATATCTAATTTATACATTACAAATGTCCACATTTTCAATAACCCCATTTAGCTATTTCATGGTAAAATCTCAAAAACCCATAATAAACTTGATTACCCCTGCAAGAACCACACCTCACTATCCATATAGTGAGAGTAGTGTGAAGGTAATGTACAAATACAAATGACCGACACAATACTCCAGTCTAGGCTATTTGGTCATGTAGCAATGTGAGGAATCTTGTAAAAGCTCACACAACCAGAAACAATTGCGCATGATATGCAAATGAAGTAATTTCCCTTTCTCAAGAATCCTTCTAAAAAATAATAATATCAACAAATATGAATTATGGGATAAATATAAAGTAATCATAGCTAACCGTCAATTAGACATATATATAAACAACAAGTTCATAATAAATATCCCCCTAAAGATCACAACCAAAACACATATCAAGTAAGTATGAACAATACCAAACCTCCCTCAAACATTAAAGAATGACAATATCAAATGTCCCTAAAGCATCAAACAAACAAAATAACATCTCCCCCTTTTGTCATAGCCAAATATAAAAGCGACACAAGCATCATCAACAAAAATCTTCTGCCCTTTTTGTAAGCATGAAACAAAGACAACTCCCCCTATCACAAGACATTAATGAATAGAATGAAAAACATCATTTCTGCCAATAAAGTAATCAACAAAGATCTCCCCCCTTGTTATGTAGTATGACAAAGAAGATGCTATAACAAATTATCTCAAAAGTGATAGCATACCAATTGAGAATGTATCAGAGCAAGAAGAGTATGGAATAAAAAAGAACAACTTCACAAAGAAAATCATATAACATGAAAACACAAGAAAGACAGTAAGACATGGATAAAACTAAAGTATCATGGGAAATATTAATATTGAACATGATATGATCAGAGCAAGTAAACTACAGAATGAAATTACAAATACTTAGAAATAGAGTCCGTGTGCACGCCTAACATTTGGGTTCGTACGAATGGAGGGTCGTGCGCACGAGGACTTTTGACCGTGAGAATAAAACATACCCCTAGTCAAAAACTAAAAAAATTCACAAGAGTCATGCGCATGGGCATAGATCATGGCCGCGGGAGATGCAAAATTGAGAAAACTTCTAGAATTCAATGTTGAAGCAAAACACAAAGAACCACTGAGATATTCGGTTAAAATCCAACCTTATCATTCTTTTAAATGTTACTCCCCCTAAAACATACAACACATCACAAAAACTCCTCAAATCCTCTCAAAACTCTTACAACTCAGCCCAAACTACCCAACACACACATCAAGAAACCAACAAGAAACCCTCATCAACATGCCCAAAGTCTAATGAGCAAAGAAAGATTAGTAGAAAAACAAAAAAAAAAGCATATATGCATAAAAATAAACATAGAAATCTCAAAGAGAAAACATATGATGAAAATCACACAAAATCACATATGCTTGAATATCAAACCACTTTAGATAAATCAAATCATGATTGTTTACAAATGTTAAGAAATTTCAGACATTTTAAATGCACACATGAAAATAACTAGAGTAAGTTGAGAACTAGGCTTAAATGTGCATAGAAATGGAATAACACAACATAAAAAATCAAATTATATTACTTAGCACATTTAAAAGATACTTTAACGAGAAAAGTTGAAAAGGTGGTACGAATGCTCTGACACCACTTAGAGTGAGTGGAAGGCACTAATACCACAATGAGAATGCGGAAACAAATATGCTCAACAAAAATCCCAATTTTAGAGTGCGCAATTAATTTTATCTTTTTATCCTTAACATACATATATGTGATAAAATAGATAAATCAAACCAAGTATTCAACAAAGGCAAAGTTTTAGGAAAAATCCCCTCGGGGAAAAACCTTTTATTCACTTTATAAAATTACAAATCGCAACTTCCAAATTCTATAAAGGAATCTACAGTAGACGAATTTCCCATAGGTGACCTTTATCCACAACTATGATCCTCGCAAGAATCACAAGATCGCAGTCCTCCTTCAGCCTCAGCCTTTGTCTTCAGCACTGAGTTCCCTTAGGTATCACAAGTCAACCATGGAGATGCCTGCTCCACAAAGGTGTATGAAAGTATACAAAACTTTCTAGGGTTTAAACAAATTCACAAACTAAATATTTAGAATGTTTATTTGTGAATTAAATAGTGTTTTTGTACACAAAAAGTGAATAACTTTTGCAAAATTTATATATAAATGAATCTGGAAAACTATTAAACAATCTGAACACGAAACATGTATTTATAGGACTTTCGTAAAATTCGAGGTGGTGGCATCGTTTGAATGAAAAGTCTCTATCGTTCTAACATTCGAAAAAAAAGGCTCTGTCATTATAACGAGATGATGATCTTTTTTGAACGAAGTTCGGTCCGCTTCTAAAGACATCCAAAAAACTTAGACAGTAAGCCCTCGATTAAACCTTATTTTAAAAACATATTGAACGACCTTTTAATGAAGTATAATCTCATTTGAACGAGATTTAAAATCAAAAATATTTTTCTTTTAAAAATAAAAAATTCCTTTCCGTTTTTTATAAAAATAGATATCCCAAAAAATAAATTATGTAAATTAATTTAAACTCTAAATTTCTTTATATCTTAATGGGATGTCGGGAAGTAATCAAACTTGGAGATACTTGAGTTCGGTTCGTCTTGACGGTGTGTGATAATTTGTAACTAGATACGCCAAACTAGCCTAAAATTATGCTATGAACAATATTGAAAAAAAAATTCTTACAAAAGTAATACGATCGTTAGTCTTAAAGTTCAACTTTATCCACAATACTTCCTCAGCAAGTGTTGATATTGAATTTTTAAATTCCAAACTAAAAAAATATTTCATTTTTGAAATGCTTAAGCCCTGTCTTGTTTTTAATGCCAGTTAATTTCTTGACTTATGGATCTTTCTAACAAATTGGCTTTTTTAGTTGATTATCTTTCCACACACCTAGTTGACATCTACCCAATTGAGCGTTATCACACTAATGGTAGCTCTTGCCAATTCTTTGAGACGATTGACATTAAAATACATCAATATAAAATTTCATAAAACTATCATATAGACCTTTAGAGTAGTTTCTCGAAACTCAAGAAAGATTGTTTTCAAATAAGTTTCAAATGCTTAAGAAATAATCATTCATTCAAGCAATTGTGCATTCATGTGGTGTAAAGTGTAAGCAATCACTTAATTAATCAAAACCAAACAACAAGCCAATGTTTACATAATATGCTTGAAACGTTTAACTTGACTAAAAATATTCAACAATTTAAATCATCGATCTATCTCATAATCAATAAGACACCATGAGATGTAATTGCATAGATTTAAATCACATGTTTGTACATTATTTCATCAAAAGTGACAAAAAATGCAAAATCTTGTTGTATTTTTCAAAACAAATACGTACAAAAATCAAGTAAATAATGAAATGTGCAAATATTGTAATCGAAATGCAAATTACCACTCTCACAAGAATAAAATCACTCAAACTCAAATGAAAACTCAAATAACTATCCAAGTAACATGATAAACTCAAAATCTTATGAAACATGTAAAGCATGTGAAACATGAACAACATACAAAACATAGGAGTATTATGATGAACTATCCTAAGGCGTGAATATGAGCATGTGATACCAATATAGCTACAACATATTATCATGAATCATAGAACATATGGATAAACATGAGAATTTATCACAAAGAGCGTATATGTCCAAAAGCATAGATCAAGCACAAATATATCAGCATGAATGACATAAAAAATGCAAGAATCATGGTATATGATTAATAAGCATGTATGAACATCATCAAAATCAAAATCTATACCACAAACATCACATGACATCACAAGATATGCCTTAATATATAAGCTCTCAAATATACTCAAGATAACAGGTATAACTACTGCAACAACAATCATACAAACAAACAAACAAACATGTTTATGAATTTTTCAACAATATATCAAAAATAAACCAAACTAACAACACATGGTATGAGAGAAACAAATCACACATGGATCACAAGACATTCTCATGCAAAACAAACAAACTCAAAACTGTTTTGGATTTTTCTTTAATAAAAACACAAAAAAATTAAAAGAAATAACAAGCATATGTATATACAATGAATGGAACACAAGCTATACACAAACGACAACACATAGCCTAGGGCATGATATGAAACATGAAATAAGAAAATCCTATCTATGACATGCACCAAGCAATTTAAGTGTAGGAAGAATCCTATCCCTTATCAATGAGATATGGAGGAATACTTGGAGATGGACCACCCTTAGAGGTGGAAACAAGCAAACTAACATTTAAAATATCTTTCTTTTTCAAAACATCCTTTAACATGGAGTTCTTGGACATAGGATAAACCCTTGGCACAACATGAGATTTCAAATTCAAATTGCCTCCTTTTTGAAAACTTTCCTTCGTCACAAAATTCATATACCTCACAATCTTTTCATTTACATGTGATATGAGGCCAACATTTCTCTCAAAAATATTTTTATTTCCAAAATTCTTTCCACATTCAAAGGTCAAGTTATAAACATCCTTCACAAGGTCATTCAATTCAATTTTAAAGTCATCAAACAAATTGTAACACCCAGTAATTTTAATAATTTTATATTAGGATCAATTAAATTAACATAGGAAGTTAATAGAAAATTAATCCGGGTTAATATAAATATAGAATATTACTTAGTGAATGAGTAATAAATTGATAAGAAAGTATTATGATTGTCATGAGTGAGAAATACGACAGTTACAGTAATTTAGTCAAAACGCTCGTGTCAGTCGTGTCGTGACTTAAATTTATGAGATACAATATAATTAAATTATAGGTCATCCAAATGGCCATTTCGAGTATGTCAATGTGTTCGATAGGGTTGAAATAGTAAGAAAATTTTGGAGAAAAGAGACCTACGAAATTTCTAAGTTTATATCATCTGGTAGGTTGAGGTTACTAGGGTAGAAGTTACAAAATACAGAGAGGCCACTAGAGGAGGAAGGAGAGGAGTTCCAAAGCTTTTCCTAGACCATTTTGCATCACCACCACCACCACCACCACCACCGGAGTGTAGATCGGGAGGAGAGAAAGACAATCCCAACATCTTTTTGTAGAGAATCAGACCTATAATATCAAGCAAGTGTTTATCTTGCTAAAAATTGAGTGCATATATTATCCATGTTAGTGTAGGATTGATTATATGCATGAATAAAGGTATTTGGCTTGAAATTGGAAGATTAATTCATGATCTTAGGTAGGATTTGCATCTAGATGAAAGTCCTATGTGATTAGAAAATGAAATCAGTAGATATGTGATAATTTAAATGGGAAAAATCTGGATTTGATGATGTATAGGCATGAAGAATAATAAAACTAAGGTTTTATGGATAATTATGAAATAATCAGTTCTTGTGTAGGATTCTTGATGAATTAATGATATATTTACGTTGGAAATCACCCTTATATGTGTATACAATGTTTGGGAATATTGGTTGTAAGTTTGGTAAAGAAATATGAGGTTTTGAATGAGAAAATTTGAGAAAAACGCAACTGCATAAAGGATGAAGAAGGCCTGACAGTATTCGAATCGATTCGGCCCAAGGGAGAATCGATTCGGTTAGGCGAATCGATTCAACCCTTGGGCGAATCGATTCGGTTTCCCAGATTTTGGTCATTTTCCTTATTTTATCCCTAAACTTGATGATCCGAGAAACTTTTGGGTTACCTTTAAAACATTGTGAGATATATTTTGGGTTACCAGTAGGCTAATGGTAGTATTAGGACTTAGTCATAAGTGAGATGAATTCAAGATAAGATTAATCGATGTGATTTGTAATGTAATGAATTCGGGGAATGAGAATGAGTCATGGTGAAGGTGAGCGAACCTATGACTTAGACTTCTAGCGTATGGGTGAATCACCAGCTGAAATAATTTAAAGAATAATTGGCCTACTTCGAGTAGTGGGGGAATACTCGGGAATATACGATGAGAAGTATAATTGAAAGTTAATAATATGTAGGATATTTGGGAGTTATATATACTACGTACAGGACATATATTATAGGTTGTGTGTACACCTATACTAATGTTTTATATATATATATATATATATATATATATATATATATATATATATATATATGTGTGTGTGTGTTGTGTGAATACCAATTTTGTGAATTCTCATGTGTGAACATACCTAAGCTACTCGCTATCATAGGAGGTTCCGTGTTGTGGACAGTCTTATCCTGATGAACCCATTGCGGAGATTTTAACTTGTACCTCAGAAGATAGAACTTGGGGATTGATCACTACTTGTGTGAATGAGAGTGTGACCAGTCATTTGGGTGCGTTAGGTATGTGTGTAGCCCGAAGGCTTAGAACTATGTTCGCCTCCATATTGTGTGAATTGTGAATGTATGTTTCGAGAGTGATTCCGAACCAAATGTCCTTTATTTAGTATGTGATGTACCAGAACTTGATAGCAGAGTATGCACGTTATGCAGGTCTCCACCTAGGGATGCCACATCATATATATTATAAGAGTGATATATATATTGATTTAAGCTACTACGTGTGCATTATTAGTAGATATGATAGATATTGATATCTAAAGTAATTTAAGTAAGTGGGAACTTAGCATCTAATTGGTGAATTTTACTGGCTAAAAGGGTTAGAAATTGATAACTTATTGTTGTAACACCCCGTAATTTTATTGATTTTTATATTAGGATTAATTAAATTAAATTGAGAAATTAATTCAGATTAAAATAAATATTAATTAGCGAGTCAAGGGTTAATATTTAGCTATATTGAATATTACTTGGTGAATGAGTAATAAATTGATAAGAAAATATTATGATTGTCGTGAGTGAGAAATATGGCAATTACAGTAAATTTAGCCAGGGTGCGTGTGTCAGTCGCGTCGGGACTTAATTTTGGGAAATAAAAGGTAAGTTCATTTTAATAATTCAAATTGTCATTTCGAGTTTTCCAGTGTGCCCGAAAGGATCGATATAGTCAGAAAAGTGTACTCGGGGGTTTAGTTTGGGTCCCGGGGCATTTTTAGGCCAAATCGACACCCCGGGGGGGGAGGGTATTTTGGTCTTTTGAAATTTTGGGGAAAAGAGACCTACTAAAATTAGATAATTATATCTACAGTTACGTAAGGGAAGTTAGGGTAAAAATAATAAGAAACACAAAGAGGCCACAGGAGGAGGAAGGAGAAGGGTTTTCAGGGAGATTTTAAGGCTTTTCCACCATTCTTGCACCACTACCACCACCACCGCTGAGTAGATCTGGTGGAGAGGAATGTCATCCAACCATAATTCTGTGGAAATTTAGACCTATATATATAAGAAAGTATTTATCTTGTTGATTTATGAGTAGATATACCATCCATGTTAGAGTAGGATGATATTCTTTTTGATTTGATGAATTTTGGCTTTAAATTGGAAGATATAAATCATGTTCTTAGGTAGGAATTGTGATAGAATTGACTCCTTATGCACATAGGACAACTTTGATGAGTTAGTGTAATGAATTCATGAAGAAATCAGGACTAATGTCGAAGTTCTTGAACAAAAATGATAAACTAGGGTTTTTAAGGGTTAATCTTGAATTAAATCAATTTGAAGGTGTTCTTTAAGGATTTAATGGTTTTATTATGTAAAAAATCATGTATACCTTCTATTATGATGTTTGAGACCTTTGGTTGGGAGTTTGGGATCGTGTAATGGTGGTTTAGAGGATTAAAATTGGTGATTACCTTAACTACTAACATGGAGAAGACGAGACCTGTTACAGGCGAATCGATTTGTCTCCTTGGCCGAATCAATTTAGAAGGCGAATCAATTTGGACCAAGGGTGAATCGATTCGGTTTCCCAAATTTTGACTGTTTTTCCCCCTTTTGTTTAGAATTCAAGGGAAACGATCGGGTTAACTTTTGGAAAGAATTTTTAAATGTAATTAGAGATAATTTACTTATGAGTAGGCCAACATTGGGACTTAGACTTAGTCACGTTAAGGGAAATAGGACTAATGTTAATTAGGTTTAATTGGGGAATAAAACCGAATTCGAAGAATGATATTTTGTCACGGGAAATCAAGGAAATGTATGACCTAGACCAGTAGGGTACGAGTGAGGGATCTACTGAATTTACTTAAGGGATAAATGTTAATCGTTCGAGTATTGGGAAACCCTCGGGGTTAGACGATGAGAAATATTATAGTAAAGTGATGATACGTAGAATAATCGAGAATTATCATACCATGTACGGGATATCTATGATAAGTTAAGTGAATACCTATACTAAATATTTATGTGTGTGTGTGTGTGTGTGTGTGTGTGTGTGTGTGTGTGTGTGTATATATATAGTGTGAATAGCCGTTGTTTGATTTATTATGTGTAAACATACCTAGGCTACCTGCTATCACAGGAGGTTTTCATGTTGTGGACAGTCTTATCCTGATGAGACCATTGGGGGGATTTTAACTTATACCCAAGGACATAGAACCTAGGTACGTGCTATCTGAGTGTATGATGCTTTCGAAAGTAAAGTGGGAACGTTTAGTGTGTGCGTGACCCATAGACTTGGAACTATGTTCACCTCTAATATGTGTGATTTGATTTATTGCTCGAGGGTGATATCCGAACCGATGTCCTTATTTAGTATGTGATGTACTAGAACTTGATAGAAGAGTATTCCCATATCGCAGTTCTCTACCTAGGGATGTTGTATACATATATATATTATCAGAGTGATGTAATTACATATACGTGTAGTTGATTCTACTACGAGTGTAATAGGAGATAAGATAGATAATGATGTTTAAATTTCTCTAAGTACGTAAGAACTTAATCATTAACTGTTGACTCTTAATAAACGGAAGGTACTGGTAATTTAATATCGTATTGTATGGGAAATACGGGTGGGCACATTCTATTACTAAGCGGGAAGAGATTCAAGTCAAACTAGTCAGGCGGGGTAGCATAACTAGGTGGGTTAGAAGAGTACGTTAGGCATGCACAATAGTTGAGAGGTGAGGATCTCAAGTGAGAGTACGCGAAGCTAACATGTATATAATATGTACTCTTTACATCATTTTAAATCCTTTCTAAAATATTTTCAAACTATTTTACTTGGGATCTGACCCGTTTCTAATCCATTTTTGTAAAAACATTTTAGGTGCCCAGCCATTACGACGCCAAACTTATGAGTTCGTTCACTTGTCGTACTGTAGGTGTTGTGAAAGTTGCAGGACCTTGGTATTAGATGCCTCCACAACTTTCACTTCATGTCTCTCCTTTTATCTATTCCAGTCGGGAATGTCGCCCTTTTTTAGTTAGTGGTTATTATTGAGACATTGTACTTTTATTTCATTTACAGCATTGAACTTAGATTTTTATGGATGAATGTATTGAGATTTTTATCTAGAGTGTTATTATAGATAAATTTATTTATTTTGTTATCTTATCGTTCATTATTATGTGCGTGAAATGTTGAGTGTTATTTATTTAGTTTATATTAATTGCATGTTAATAAAAAGAATTAAAATTTTGACACTGGGCCATTAGGGTATTAGTAATTAATTAGATTTCGACGGTGATGCTGAGAATGGAACCATTAATGATTCCTATATAATGTAATAATGGATTGATCACCTATGATTAGAATAGGTGAGGTGTCACAGATGGTATCTGAGCATTAGATTCTAGTGTCTATATGATATGTGCGACTTACTACGATTTTCAGCATAGCGTTATTTGATGTAGAGCCCTATTATTAGGATTGTTGTATTCTTTATTACGCATTTACATCTTGAACTATTTTAAGACATATTTAATTTTGTACTGATAGAAAATTCTTTTTCGTTTCAGATGCCTCCTCGACGTGTACCACGAGCCACCCCAGAGGTACAGCCAGAGCCATAGCCAGCTTAGGCCTCAGGGACTATGATTGCTTTCGAGGCTTCCACCATTGTGGTACAGGTGGTTAATGCGGCCTTAATAAGTTTGCTCAGCAGGCACCACCACTACACCAAAACTGGCGATTGGTCACGGCCAAAATCCCTGACCAAAACTGTGGGTCGCGGACTTGGGCCGTGACCATTTCGGGCGTGACCATTTTCGTGGGTCGCGGCCCAAGTCCGTGACCAAAAAATGGTCACGGCCAAGAGGGGTCACGGCAGATGGTCGCGGACTTTGGCCGTGACCCATGCCGTGACGGGTCGCGGCCCTCATCCGTGACCCACAACCGTGACAAATTGGTCGCGGCCAAAGTCCGCGACCCACGTCCGTGACAAATAAAAAATAAAAAAATTGGTCGCGCCCCTTATCCGTGACCCAGAATCGTGACAAATTGGTCGTGGCCAAAGTCCGCGACCCACGCTCGTAACAAAAAAAAATGGTCGCGGCCCTCATCCGTGACCCACAACCGTGACAAATTGGTCGCGGCCAAAGTCCGTGACCCACGTCCGTGACAAAAAAAATTTAAAAAAATTGGTCGCGGCCCTAGTCCGCGACCCATAACCGTGACAAAAAAATAAAAAAAATGGTCGCGGACTTTGGCCGCGACCATTTTTAAGCGCGACAAAAAAAATAAAAATGGTCATGGACAAAGTCCATGACCATATTTATCTATAATTTAAAAAAAAAAGTATTTTTTTTGTCCAATCCTAAAATTGGGGGTCCTGTGAGTGCACCGTCGGTTGCTACGAGGTGTTACAAATATTTATTATAGGCAAAACAATAAAAAAAATCACAAATTGCGAATTGAGAATGTTGTTAATAAACAAATTTATATACAAACTTAAAAATATTACACGTCTTAATAATTCACAGACCAAAAAAAAAATTGGGCAGAGTTTCCTCTATTTTCTTAACATTCCAAACCCTGTAAATGAAAAACCTGCTTATTATAAAGCCCGCACGGCTATAAAATTCAACAATCAAATTATAAAAGCCTGCACGGCCATAAAACTAAACAATAAAAGCATGTGCGGCTATAACACATAAAAAACATTATCCTAAATGTCCACAACATATAAACAATCTTCATGTTTTAAACCATTGCCTCCTTCATTTGTTCCGCGTGCAAAAATCCTACAAATGATAGGATACAAAAAACAAAAATATCAGTAACCAAGTAATAATACAAAAAATTTAATCAACCTGAAAAATTGCATATATGAGTTCAAATTATCAACATATCAATGTTTTTAAGCGAAAGTCTAGAAATATGCAAATTACCGTCGTACCCTCATACCGAGAGTTTTCCGTCTGCGCGGTCAGTTCCTACGAGTTACATTGGTCCCGTGGGAGGTGTTGGTGCCACCCACGGGGCTGTTCGGGGATTGTTTCGAGTTTTCACTCTCTAACGCCATGTTTTGCCTAAGTCTAGAAATATGCAAATTATCAGCGTATTCTCAAACCGGGACTCCCGCGGCTGCGCGGTCAGTTCCTACGAGTTACATTGGTCCAGTGGGAGGTGTTGGTGCCACCCACATGATCGTTCGGGGGCTGTTTCGGGTTTTCACCCTCTAACGCCATGTTCTTAAGCCTAAGTATAGAAATATGCAAATTATCGTCGTACTCTCATATCGGAAGTCCCATGGCTACGCGGTCAGTTCCTACGAGTTACATTGGTCCCGTTGGAGGTGTTGGTGCCACCCACGGGGCCGTTCGAGGGTTGTTTCGAGTTTTCACCCTCTAATGCCATGTTTTTCCTAAGTTTAGAAATATGCAAATTACCGTCGTATTCTCAAACCGGGACTCCCGCGGCTGCGCGGTCAGTTTCTACGAGTTACATTGGTTCCGTGGGAGGTATTGGTGCCACCCACGGAGCCGTTCGGGGGTTGTTTCGAGTTTTCACCCTCTAACGCCATGTTTTGCCTAAGTCTAAAATATGCAAATTACCGTCGTATTCTCAAACCGGGACTCCCGCGGCTGCGCCGTCAGTTCCTATGAGTTACATTGGTCCCGTGGGAGGTGTTGGTGCCACCCACGGGATCGTTCGGGGGCTGTTTCGGGTTTTCACCCTCTAACGCCATGTTTTGCCTAAGTCTAGAAATATGCAAATTACCGTCGTATTCTCAAACCGGGACTCCCGCGGCTGTGCGGTCAGTTCCTACGAGTTACATTGGTCTCGTGGGAGGTGCTGGTGCCACCCATGGGATCGTTCGGGGGCTGTTTCGGGTTTTCACCCTCTAACGCCATGTTTTTAAGCCTAATTCTAGAAATATGCAAATTACCGTCGTACTCTCATACCGGGAGTCCCGTGGCTATGCGATCAGTTTCTACGAGTTACATTTGTCCCGTGGGAGGTGTTGGTGCCACCCATGGGGCCGTTCGGGGGTTGTTTCGAGTTTTCACCCTCTAACGTCATGTTTTTAAGCCTAAGACTAGAAATATACAAATTACCGTCGTACTCTCAAACCGGGAGTCTCGCGGCTGCGCGGTCAGTTCCTACGAGTTACATTGGTCCCGTGGGAGGTGTTGGTGCCACCCACGGGATCGTTCGGGGGTTGTTTCGGATTTTCACCCTCTAACGCCATGTTTTTAAGCCTAAGTCTAGAAATATACAAATTACCGTCGTACTCTCATACCAGAACTCCCGCGACTGCGCAGTCAGTTCCTACGAGTTACATTGGTCCCGTGGGAGGTGTTGGTTCCACCCACGGGGCCGTTCGGTGGTTGTTTCGAGTTTTCACTCTCTAACGCCTTGTTTTTAAGCCTAAGCCTAGAAATATGCAAATTACCGTCGTACTCTCATATCGGGAGTCCCGCGGCTACGCGGTCAGTTCCTACGAGTTACATTGGTCCCGTGGGAGGTGTTGGTGCCACCCACGGGGCCGTTCGGGGGTTGTTTCGAGTTTTCACCCTCTAACGCCATGTTTTGCCTAAGTCTAGAAATATGCAAATTACCGTCGTATTCTCAAACCGGGACTCCCGTGGCTGCGCGGTCAGTTCCTACGAGTTACATTGGTCCCGTGGGAGGTGCTGGTGCCACCCACGGGATCGTTCGGGAGCTGTTTCGGGTGTTCACCCTCTAACGCCATGTTTTTAAGCCTAAGTCTAGAAATATACAAATTACCGTCGTACTCTCATACCGTGAGTCCCGCGGCTGCGCGGTCAGTTCCTACGAGTTACATTGGTCCCGTGGGAGGTGTTGGTGCCACCCACAGGGCCGTTCGGGGTTTTTTCGAGTTTTCACCTCTAACGCCATGTTTTTAAGCCTAAGTCTAGAAATATACAAATTACCATCATACTCTCAAACCAGGAGTCCTGCGGCCGCGCGGTCAGTTCCTACGAGTTACATTGGTCCCGTGGGAGGTGTTGGTGCCACCCACGGGATCGTTCGGGGGCTGTTTCGGGTTTTCACCCTCTAATGCCATGTTTTTCTTAAGTCTAGAAATACGCAAATTACCGTAGTACTCTCAAACTGGGAGACCCGCGGCTGAAGGGGTCAGTTCCTACGAGTTACCTTGGTCCCGTGGGAGGTGTTGGTGCTACCCACGAGAACGTTCGGGGGCTGTTTTGAGTTTTCACGCACTAACGCCATGTTTTTAACCCTAAGTCTAAAAATATGCAAATTACCGTCGTATTCTCAAACTGGGAGTCCCGCTGCTGCGCGGTCAGTTCCTACGAGTCACATAGGTCCCGTGGGAGGTATTGGTGCCACCCACGGGGCCGTTCGGGGACTGTTTTGGGTTTTCACCCTTTAAAGCCACGTTTTTAAGCCTAAGTCTAGAAATATGCAAATATTCGTCGTATTCTCAAACCGGGAGTCCCGCGGTTGCGCGGTCAGTTGTTACGAGTTACATTGGTCCCGTGGGAGGTGTTGGTGCCACCCACGGGGACTTTCGGGAGCTGTTTCGAGTTTTCACCTTCTGATGCCACGTTTTGTTTAAGTCTAGAAATATGCAAATTACCGTCGTATTCTCAAACCGGGAGTCTCGCGGCTGCGCGGTCAGTTCCTACGAGTCACATTGGTCCCGTGGGAGGTGTTGGAGCCACCCACGTGGCCGTTCGGGGGCTATTTTGTGTTTTCACCCTCTAAAGACATGTTTTTAAGCCTAAGTCTAAAAATATTCAAATTACCATCATATTCTCAAACCGTGAGTCCCGGGGCTGCACGATCAGTTCCTACGAGTCACATTGGTCCCGTGGGAGGTGTTGGTGCCACCCACGCGGCCGTTCGGGGGCTGTTTCGGGGGATCTCACGGGACCCTACGGGGGCTGTTTCATGGTTTCGCCCTCTTCACCTTCTTTTCAATCTATATGGCAGGTATATATGACCATATATAGCAGCTATATATGGCCCTATCTAGCAGCTATATATTGCCATATATAGCAGCTATATATGAGCCTATATAGCTGCTATATATGGCCATATATAGCTGCTATATATGGCCATATATAGCTGCTATATATGGCCATATATAGCTGCTATATATGGCCATATATAACTGCTATATATAGCTGCTATATATGGGCATATATAGCTGCTAGATATGGCCATATATAGCTGCTATATATGGGCATATATAGTTGCTATATAGCCATATATAACTGCTATATATAGCTGCTATATATGGGCATATATAGATGCTATATATGGCCATATATAGCTGGTATATTGCCATATATAGCTGCTATATTGGCATCAGTTATGTGCGAGTGTGTTATGTTCTACCTAGCTGCCTAACTGAATCGATCCATTAGTGGTCCGCATAGCTTCCTAATTGATTAAATGTTCTGCATTTTGGGGGTTTTGGTATATAGTTGCATTTTGGGGGTTTTGGTATATAGGTGATTCAGTGGATTAAGGAGTGTGTTATGATAGTAAGTTTTTCAGTAAGCATAAATGTTATGACAGTCAATATGGACCATATTTTGTAAATTAAACAAAAAGATAACAAAACTAATCTAGTATCCACCATACCAACTATGTGGAGCAGCAGCCCGTGAATGCTAAAGTCTTCTCCAGGCTTCCATGTCTTTGGGTAGCAGCAGCCACGCTTGTTGTCATAGTATGATCTCGGCCACTGCATTAAACAAATTCAGCTGACTTTTAAAACACCCGCTAATTAAGTTTTCCCATATGAGATATAAATACACGGGGAGTGAATATTTAAAGTCTTCTCGGACACTATATTAAATATTTGAAATTTTAATATATTAAAATTGAAAAGATAAAGATGGTCATAAATTAATAGAAATAAGGTAGATTTTTGCTACACCATTAGTATTCCAAATAATGAAACGTAGAACTATATAATGAAGGATCAAAATAAATATGAAGATTTTTGCTACACCATTGGTCCAACTGTTTCAAATCCCGCAGCAGTTAAGTCTGCTGGTCTTGAACTCAGTGACATTGATGTTTTTGAGATCTTTTTTCGCTCAGGACCTATTCCTCTTGAAAATAGAGACCTCTATTTTAAGTATACATCCTTTTATGAAAAATAGAAAAAGGAAATTAGACACAAAGTCAAGTCTTATGTCTGTAGAAGGATTCAAAATAATATATTCTTATTGAATTTACAATGTTGAAGTTGCCAACTTATTCCTTAAAATCACCCTCTTTCAAATGAATAAAAATCAACAGTAAATGAAAAGCTAGCAAGTTAGTTAAATATGTTACTTTGTATCAATTCACACTGTGTGCAAATCAATACTATTTGAAAATAGTTGAAATAAACATTTTAATTAAATAGCTGAAATAGATCAGACGTACTAATGGGATCAAAAGCATGCACAAGAGTTTGGATAATTCACAGAAAATACACCTTCGAGCGTTGGTTTCTATGATTTGAGCTCCACAATTTCATTCTGGTGAATGTGATGGCGAATTCCCAAACCGTAGTGCGATTCATCTAATACCAACCTATAAATTGTGTTTCCAGATACTAAAACAACTACAACACAATTGATTTCTTAATACGCACTGAAAAGTAAATGAAGCATAGTAAGTACCTGTGTGGAGCATTTTGGGATTCATCTTATAGAACCACTATTACCTCCTTGATTCAAAGTTGATATGGTCGCTTTCAACTTTTGCAAAATTGTGCACTTCCTATAATGATAGCATATCATAAACAAATCATATGTAAGGATGTATTAGGAGGCTTCGTACATCATCCGATGCTAAAGTCAAAATCTCCATGAGTTTGGAGTTTGAAACACTGACAATTAACCTATATTTCCTAATTTCAAATCGGATCAGCATAAAGCATTAAATATTCAACCATAATCTTATAAACGCGAACAACCTTAAATCGAGATAAAAGGGGAAACATAACTGATGCCAAAAAATTGAATAACTAATCTTCTGAACAAATTAAACATTAAGAAAGAGGTAATTCACACTAAATTAAACATCACACGAAAACCCAGTATGACATGGCACACCCTAAAATTGAATAATTATTGGTTGAGTAACTATATTTTCCCACAGTTTCTGATAGAAAATAAAAATTCAACTATTTTTCAATTTTCCTAACTTTGTTATCCAAACACACCCTAAAATTAATTGCTAATACGAAACAATAAAAAAGAACTAGAGCGGAGGGTAAAGCAAACTTACATTGGTGGTGCTCTTTGGACATGGAAAGCTCTAGCCCCGCAACCGCAGAAAAAACTAGAAACAAAAATCAAAGAAATTTCCATTCATTAACATCCCAAATTTCCACTTTCATAACCCCAAAAATTGCACAAACCACCTCAATGTAATAAAATAATGAAATGTTGAAATTTTGAATATAAGAAACACCAAATTGGGTTTAGACCTTGCCAACAGTATCTGCAATACGGTCAATACAAGGCTCGGGAAATGCAGTCCCGTCATCCCACGTCAACTCATCATTTACAGGAAGCTAAAACAAACCAAAAAATGAAAAAAATAGAGTTAGGGATTTGTTTGTTTGTGATTTTGTGAGTAAAAAATGTTAAGACGACAAGCAATGAGATGACATAGAACAAGTAAATTGATGTAGCAAAAGATGATGAAGATCGATGGATAAACCCACAATGAATTTAACATTTTCCTAAGAAGACAAGCAATGAGGATAAATAATAAATTAAGATATTATTATTTTGTATGTGAATTAGGAAAACACAACATCTATATTTGTACAAGTACAGGGAGACAGTCTCTGAATATACCATATTTCTCCACACTGAAACAATAACAAAGTCAAAAAGACCTTTTAACTCTCAAGTCTTTGCCATGTAGAAATTTATCACAGTAATTCAACAAAAATGATTAATTAGTGCACCTAAAAATTACACTCTCTATATATTAAAAATCAAAATCGATGAGTTTATCTGCACAAGTTGAAAAAATGGTTTTTTGAAAGTCTGTAAAAAACGTCAGGTCTGAAATTGGGACCTTTTTCTTTTATTAATGATTTAAATTTATGTGGACAAAACAAGTGATTGATTCATATACCTTTGTTAGTAATTCAAGGATTGTGGGGGGCTTACGGGTTTGTCGGGGATGATGTGTTTGCCGACGGGGAGGCCCATGCCGGAGCGGAGGCGGAGAGAGGAGGAGATGGAGCGAGAAACGACGCCATGATCTGAGAAGCAAAGTGGAACACCGTGCAATCTCACCTGCTCATCCCCACGAAATCTCTATCTGAGAAGCAAAGGGCCGCCGCTGCTCGTCCCCACGAAATCTCACCTGCTACCCACGAAATCTCCTTACTCCATAACCAATATCGCACCTGCTACCCCCAAAATCTCTATCGCTTCCATACTAGCGTTTGGGGAAGAAAGAAATAAGATATTAGCGGGGAAATGAAAATATGAAGCGCATGTTTTTTTTTTTAGGGTTGACAATGGTCACGGCCAAGAGCCGTGACCCATCAATGAAGCTAAGTTGTGTGGTCACCACCTATTGGTCACGGCCCATAGCCGTGACCCATGCTAATAAATGGTCACGGCCTCTAGCCGTGACCCACTATATGTGTGTTTTGTACTTCGTCACGCATATGGTCACGGACAAAGTCCGTGACCCATCCGCGACCAAGCTTGGAGGGAATTTTGGAGCGAAGATGGTCACGACCTGGTCACGGACTTGGGCCGTGACCCACAGTGGTCAGGAATTTGGGCTGTGACCACTTCCAGAGCATCCATGACTCAGTGTGGTAATGAATATGGTCACGCTAAAAAATGATATGGTCACGGCCCAAGTCCGCGACCAGCTGGTCGCGGACTTGGGCCGTGACCCACTGGGCGTGACCATTCGCAGGATTTGGGGTAGTGCACAGGTTCCACCTCAGCCTCAAGATGCAACTCCATCCCTCGCACACTCGTTTCCTTCTGCCTTGGAGCGAGTCTGAGATGCCTTTCAGAAGGCACATCCTCCAGAGTTTTAGGGGAACTCCGATGTTGTTGAAGTGTTCCAATGGAAGAAGGATATCCAGAGGCATTTGAGGATGTATGAATGAATGGACGTCTATAGATAGATACTATCTACCTTTAAGCTAGTGGGGGCACCTTATAGTGGCGGGAGTCTATTACCACCGCCCAGGAGAGAGACACCATGACGATTCATAAGTTCTGGGAGTGGTTCGATTGCAAATACTTCTCATCCGCCATTCAGACTGAGATGAGGCGGAAATTCTTAGATGTATCAAAGGACGGGAGGACTGTAGCAGAGTATGAGGAAGAATTTAGCAGGCTGGAAAACTTTGTTCCCGATGAGGTGAGCACGAAAGAAAGAAGATACAGTTGTTAATGGATGGCCTTACCTGGAGGATCTGACATCATTTGTTGGATAATCCCGCTTTAAAGACATATACTGAGGTGTTTAATGTCACTATATTGCACTGCCAAGACCACCTCTTCCATGTTAAGGGAAGCAAATATTCAGGAGAGTCCAGCCAGTAAGACACGACTGGGGGTAGCAGTGCCAGTGGGGCACAATCGACTCAGAGTCGGTTGAGGCAAAGTGAGCAGGGTTCCCACCAGGGGGATGCTTCTAAAAATTTATGATCGAGAGATTATAGGCAGGGTCAAGGTGGATTTAGGCATGGAAATCAAGGCCATCCGGGCCAACATCATTTTCATCAGCGCCAGTAGGGCCAGGGTAGAGGTGGTAATGGCTAGCAGGGCCATAGGGGAGGAAATTTATCAAGCAGGTGTTTCGTAGGTGGAAAGACTGGCCACAAACATCAGGATTGACTTGATAAGGGCATAGTTTAGCAGCAGTAGCAGCAAAGTGCTCATCAGGAGCCCCAGATGCCTATTTTTCCCGCCGCCCTCCCAGCACCAGCACCCACGCTAGCATTGCTTATAGCACCGGTTGTTCCAGTAGCCCCACCTCAGTAGGGGTAGTTACAGTATAAGTCTGCATATAATATCCACCAGGATGCAGTTCCATAGGCTCCACCTACAGTTGAGGGTATGTTTCTTATACACAGGACTTTGGGGCGCATTTTATTTGACACTGGGGCTTCACAGTCATTCATAGACACTAGATTTTCACGAGCCATAGGGTTGTTAGATACGGTAGATAGTACAGTCACGTGTGTCGATTCTTATCTTCTTTATTTACTGGGGTATGAGTATAGATATTGGAAGACTAGTTTTGCCCGCCGATATGCTTGTATTAGATATGTCAGAGTATGATGCCATTATTGACATGGATTGGCTAGCAGCGTATAGGGCCATGATTGACTGTTATAGTAGGAGCATAGTATTTGTGATACCTGGCCAGGAAATGTTCCTAGTGTCGATGCCTTGTCCCGAAGGAGTAATGTCGACTCATTTGTGTTACATAGAGGAGGAGACCTCTTAGGGAGTATCTATATCTCTAGATTCGATCCTAGTTGTGTGTGAGTTCACAAACGTATTTCAGGAGATACCGCGATTTCCACCTAGTAGAAAGATAGAGTTTGTCATTGACTTAGCTTCGGGCACTCGGCCGATAGCTTGTGTGCCTTACCGTGTGGCTCTTATGGAGATGAGGAAGCTACAAGATCAGATTGAGCAGCTGTTGGGGCAGAGCTTTATCCGTCAAAGTACTTCTCCTTGGGGTGCCCCAGTATTGTTTGTGATGAAAAAGGATGGTTCTTTACGGCCATATGTGGATTATCAGGAGTTGAATAAAGTCATGATACAGAATAAGTATCCATTGCCTAAAATCAATGACTTATTCAAGCATTTGATAGGAGCCTCCTACTTATCTACGATAGACTTGAGGTCGGGATACCACAGTTGCGCATCCGGGAGCAAGATGTGTATAAGACTGCCATTCTGACGAGATATAGGTATTACGAGTTTTGGGTTATGCCATTTGGGCTAACCAATGCACCAGCTGTGTTTATGGATTTGATGAGTAGGGTGTTTAGAGAGTTCTTAGATCAGTTTATCGTTGTCTATATTGATGACATCCTGGTTTATTCTCAGACGAATGAGGAGCATGTCGAGCATCCGCGTTTTATTTTATAAACACTGCGTAAACACCAGTTGTACGCTAAATTGGAGAAATTCGGGTTTTGGCTGCGTGAGGTTAAGATCTTGGGTCATATCATATCTTCCAGGGGGATATCAGTGGATCCTAGGAAAGTTTCAGTGGTGAGGGAGTGGGGCAGTCCACGACACCGACAAAGGTGCGCAGTTTCTTGGGGTTAGCTGGGTACTATAGACAGTTTATTAGGGGATTCTCGAAGATTGCGGGTTCGTTGACAAATTTGACTCACAAAGGTGTACTATTTATTTGGGATGATGCTTATCATTTGGATTTCGATGAGCTAAAGAACAAGTTGACCTCAACACCCGTAATCACACTTCCCAGGGCAGGAGTGGAGTAACTTGTTTTTACTGATGTGTCCCTACAAGGACTTGGGGGGTGTTACAGCAAGAGGATTAGGCTATAGTTTATGCTTCCCGTAAGCATAAGCCTCATGAGAGGAATTTCCCCACCCACTACTTGGATTTAGCGGCAGTCGTGTTTGCGTTGAAAATTTGGAGACATTATTTGTTGGGGGGAGATACGATTGTCAAACTCGACATTTAATTTTGGGAAATAAAAGGTAAGTTGATTTTAATAAATCAAATGGTCATTTTGAGTGCGCCATTGTGTTCGAAACAGTCGAAATAGTTAGAAAAGTATACTAAGTGCTTTAGTTTAGGTCCCGGGGCTTTTTTAGTAGCGAATTCATGAAGAAATCAGGATTGATGAGTTAATGTAGTGAATTCATGAAGAAATCAGGATTGATGTTGAAGTTTGAGAAAACGTGACTGTGTGATAATTTCCCCACCCACTACTTGGATTTAGCGGCAGTCGTGTTTGAGTTGAAAATTTGGAGACATTATTTGTTGGGGGGAGATACGATTGTCAAACTCCACCAGTGGAAGATACTGCTCCCAACCTCCCCTAATTGTCAATCGTGTCGACATTTAATTTTGGGAAATAAAAGGTAAGTTGATTTTAATAAATCAAATGGTCATTTTGAGTGCGCCATTGTGTTCGAAACAGTCGAAATAGTTAGAAAAGTATACTAAGTGCTTTAGTTTAGGTCCCGAGGCTTTTTTAGTAGCGAATTCATGAAGAAATCAGGATTGATGAGTTAATGTAGCGAATTCATGAAGAAATCAGGATTGATGTTAAAGTTTGAGAAAACGTGACTGTGTGATAATTGATTAACTTCGCAAAAATCTAATTTGGCACACTTATTTAATTAGAGTCTATTTTTTAATCAAACTAATTCAGCCCCTAAACATGCATCTAAATATGATAAATCATTCAAACCATGCATGAAAAATAAAGACGACCAATATAGGAAAAAACCCCTTTCGGGTAAAAACCTTTTATAACACTTTGAAGAATTCACAAGACCTTTGACTTACATACAACCTGATAATTGCCCACAAGTGTGTAATGCACGGTGCCTTCGGCAAATCTTCAAAGATACGAGAGATAACGAAATACCTCCAGGTGTCGGTTCGTCGTCTTCAGCTCATCCACACGCAGAATGACTACGCTCGGTATCCACCGATCAAAATATGGAGATGCCTTCTCCACCAAGGTTGAACAAAAGCAAAGTTGTTCTTAAACACCAAACACAATTCACTAAAGCAAGATGGGAGTTTTGTGAATTGTAAACAAAAGAGGATTAAACCCTAAAAGAAGAAGCCTAAAGAATACTACTTTGGCAGTGTTTCTGTTCTGGAAAACGTATAGACTTCTTAATGAAAACGTTACCAAATAATGAGTATTTATAGAAAAACGCACCGCCTCAAAAACAGTGCTCTTTCGAACAAGAAGCATATGTCGCTCGAATGAAGTACGCATGTCGTTCAAACGACATCGCGCGACTTCCAATCTCGTTCGAACAAGATGCTTATCTCGCGGGAACGACCTGGGTGTCAAAATCGAGGTCTGCTTCAAAACTTAGAAAAAATACTCATTCTCAATATTTGACGAAAAAGTCCGCTCCAACACTTAGAAAATATTTTGTAAAAATCTCCCAAAAGCTCTAAGTGAAAAGTAAAGGTATGTAAAACATATCCTTACCAAAGTAAACTTCGCGGAGCCTTGAATGATGAAGAACTTGAGTAATTCGGATCCGTCTTTGATGTAAATGTCTCTTGAATGCTCTTTGACGGTGTAGCGGTATATGACATAATAAATTGATAACGGACCTATGAAAATATGTCCTTATAAATATCCCCCTATGTCTATGCCGGTACATAAATAAAAAATCCAAATTATCAAAAACCAAATTGCCTATACAAATCTACCCTCCCATGAATAAATTTGCAAGACCTCAAAACTGTTCTTCAATCATCTTCGTCAAATCTCAAAGCTTTTCTCATTAGGGTGTGCAACATCATGATCTTCAATCTTTGTACCTACACACATGAGATAAAGCAAAAACCTTCGTAACGCATCGAGTTTGAAATGATATAAGAATAAATCATTAATAATCAAATCTCCCCCATAATGCAAAAACTCCTCCATAACTGATAATTCTTTCTCCCCCTTTTTATGATGTCCCCAAATAGACAGATAAGAAAAAACAATCAAAACATGGAGTGTCACGATAAAATGCATAGCAAATGTGGATCAAACTACGAGCATGCAAAGGGATATCTCAAAAAACTCACAAACAATTTTTGGATTTTTCAATTTTTCATACAAAAATAAGATACCACTTTGAAAAATATGATACAAAAAATCACACCATGAATTTAAACTAAAACAACCAAGTCATGGAAATGGAATGAATGGGTGTTAACACATTCAATAGGTAAATAAACTCAATCAATCATATGTGTACGATGCATACGTGTACCCCTAACGAATGAACATCAAAAGAATCCTTAGATGTAAAAATTTGTTGAATTTAAATGACATCGTCTTATACAAATCAACAAATCAAATTCAAATGATTTCCACACCAATAACGTCCAAAACAATTTAGCGCTTTTTCAAGATTTTCAAGGACGTGCATGTAATACCCCGTATTTTTATGCTATATTAATTTGGGGATTTATTAAATTTAATGTGAGTTAATTATTTAATAAAAATCCGGAAATTAATTATGTTATAATTATTAACGTGACGAGAGTTAGTAATTATGGGAAACTTGTTGAATATTACTAATGAGCAAGTAAGATATAATATTGGTTCTATTAAATGTCACGAGTGAATAGAATGACAATTATGGAAATTTAAGTCGGGACGCGCCTGTGTCGCGTCGGGAATAAATATTGATAAATAAAAGTGAATATTTTATAAGTCATTCGTATGGTCGTTTTGAGTGCGCCAACGCGTCCAGAAGGGTCGATATAGTCAGAAATATATACCCGGGGGTTTGGTTTGGGTCTCGGGGCGTTTTTAGGCCTAATTAGTACCCCGGGAGGGCGTTTTGGACATTTCACAATTATGGGTAATTAAACCCACAAAATTCTTAGGGTTATATCAGATGCCTAAGGTTGTCTTCTAGGGTTAGAACAACCAAAGGCAAGTGACGGACATAGGAGAGGAAAGAAGAGAGCTTCCAAGGCCCAAAAGTCATCCGTTTGCACCACCACCACCACCAACGCGTAGATCGCACAATGGGCTACGCAACCACACCAAAATCATCTGCAAATCAGAACACCAAAAATCCCAGGCAAGTGTTTATCTTGCTTATTTCGTTGATGCATCTTTCATATTAGTGTAGGAATGATTTGGATGAGTTTTATGGAAGAAAACCTAAGGTTTGAGATAGGAATCGCATGTAGTTATGGTTTAAATGATAATTCTGGAAACCCTTGCCATGTAGAGGAATTTACCCACGAAATTATGATGTTTATAAGAAGAAAATTCTGGAAAAGATGGATTAGAACCATGTTAATGAAATTTTAGGGTTCTTGAAGTTTTATATGAATTTGGGGCTTGTTAATCCATGTTTAATAGTAGAAATCTACATGCTTTACGTAGGAAATGTATAATATCATGTTAGGATGTTAGTAGTACAAATTTTGAGACGTTTGGGATTGTAAAATATGGATTTGGATGAAGAAATGTGTTAGAACCCGTAACTGCAATTCTGCAGAAATCGCAATACCTGCTTGATCGATCGATCGAGCCAAGAGCTTCGATCGATCGAGCCCAGAGCTTCAATCGATCGAAGGTTCGATCGATCGAGCCCCAGACCTCGATCGATCGACCCCTCCTGGTAGACTCATGTTTCCCCTTATTAATTAGTTGAAAGTCAATTTAATGTGAAATAATTCTTGGGCATCCTTAATAAAATGTTTTGGGAGATATGGAGGACCAGTAGGACATATGAATAATTTTGGGATTCTTAATACGAGACGACAATTGTACTTGTGGGATAATTACTTAAGGGTTGATGAATTTATGAATTAACGGGAGAGTTGCGTAAGAGAGTTACGTTGGAACATAGAAAGGACCCTTACTGAATTTTATACTTGGGAGGATAGAGTTCATGCATGTTACGTATTCAGATGAGAAAACCCTTCGAGTTAAAGTTTGAAACGAACACTTATACGTAATACTAATAATGTGAAAATTAAGGATAAATGTTGTAATTATGGGTGATGAGAGGAACCTATATTAATATGATAAAAGTGGTATATTTATATGATTGTGTATGCATATCTTATATACATGTGAAAACCATGCCCGCGCTACTTGCTATCCCTGAGGTTACCGCGCTGGGACGATCTTATCCTGTGTTGACTTATGGGGGATATTGATTCGTACCCTAGGAGATAGATATCCTTGGTACAGGCTATCGAATCGATAGTTCAGACGGTCCTAAGAGACGTGAGGGTATGTACTGACCTCTTAGAGACTTGGTATCTATGCTTCGCCTCAATCTTATTTGTGTTTATATGTTGATACAGTTCGAGAGTGATTCCGATCTTGTATTTCCCTTAGTGTGATCGATACGGGGATTGGATAGTAGAGTATGCCCACACCATAGTTTTATTTGGGGTGCTGATATAATATATATATATTATATGAGTAGTTAATATATATATATATATGAAATTCTGAAATCTGGAACTGCCTACTGTGATTTGATATGTAGGACATGGTTGATGACTCAAATTTTAAATACTTGTTTTGAGAAAGTATAATATGACACTGGAAAACTTTATTGATTTATAAAGTTAAAATGAGAACTTTGATTTCTAATTGAAATATTCTTTTCAAATAATGGAATCGTTAAATTTTGAATCCTGCGAATAATCTAAGATAAGTTAAACTACTGGGAAAGGATAGCGTGATATATGATGAGTTGGACCACTGGGAAGGTTAGTGCGATAGGTGTGCACATTAGAAGAGAGGTGAGAATTTCTCAAGAGAGTGTCGCACTAATATGTTGTTGCATTGGCCTGTATCAATTTAAATACTTGCTAAACAATTTCTAAATCATACACACTATCGGGCTCTGACCCGTTTTTCTCTTTTCCTCTCTCTCTTGTATATATATTTATATATTACAGGTGCCCAGCCACAGGGGCGTCTTGCTTAGGATCCCTTGAAAGGAACGTGCTGCAGCTTAGGTGGGAGTTGCAGGCCACTTGCATAGACGACTTCGTTTACTTGATTCCACATCTATCATTCTCATTTATTGGGCACGTGTCGCCCTTTCCACTATTTATCTATTTTATTGGGACAATTGTATTTCAGTTATTTCTAGTACGGTTACTTTGGGATTTATTTCAGCATGAATGTTTTACTTTAGGTTTTAAATGTTGGGATTTTGAATGTTGAATGTTTCAATTAATTGGATTATGTTCCGGGATAATTGTTGTATGATTCTTACTTATTGAAAATGTGGTTAATAATTAATTAAATAAGTTTTTCTTTAAAAATACAATGTGGTTAGAAAGGTTAAAAATGGTTTTGACACATAGCTTAATTAATTAGGGTGTTAATTTGGAAAAGTTTATTTTTACGACAGTGATGCTAAGAATGAACCAACTGTTCACCTTGATTTTAATTTAATAAAGGAGTAATCGCCCGGTATTTAATTAGGCGGGGTGTCACAGTGCAAACCCGTTATAAAATATCCAACCAAACTCCCTCATATATATTTTCTTTTAGAGGTGAATAAACTAAATTCTCAAACTTTGGAGAATTGGTGCAAAAACCTAAATGGCCCATAATTGGCATGAATTTCTTTTTATTGCCTTTAAATTTTTTCGGGCTCTTTTAACCTCTTTGGACCCCGAATAATAAAATTCCTCCATTTTTAGGTCCAATTTAACGGTGGCTTAGTATTCGTAAAGGCAAAATGAACCTTTCGCAGCCCTTCCCCATTTTTTAAATAAAGCACACAAACTCACAAAACGATTTTTATATGCACAATTTCCTTATCAAAATTTTATCGCGCTTGGTTCGTTTTAAGGACAGGATTGAAGTGAAAACACCCAACCAACATGCGATAAGACAAGCACAATAATAAAAAAAAAATTCGTGCATGTGTGCAATAAAGGAAACATGAGTCAAACATGCAGGAAGTAACACTTAATTACATCTTAATGACTCCAAACATTATAAAGCACAAGGATGAATTGACCTATTGTCTCAAAACACTATCAAATAGTCACAGGAAAATAATGGAATGATGATGTGACTCGGTCATCCTAAGTCTTCATCCATAAACGATGCAAACAAAATACAAAAATCTTTTTGAATTTTTCTAAAAATTTTATCAAAATAAAATCTTCTTGTATTTTTCAAAAAAAAATAAATTAAAATCTATACAAAAATGATACATACTAGCAATAGGAAAATAATGACATCATGAAAATCAACCTATGCTAGTAAACAAGTCAAACCTCAATCGTTAGGTGCGGAGGGGTTTTCCAATGGTGGTGGCAACTTATGAAAAACCTCCATCAAATCTTGTGAAGTTTTGACTAAAAACTTAACTTGCTCACATAAATGTGTAAACTCTCTCATGTAGTCTCCAGGATCATGTAAAGAATCATGTGTGGGTGCATGTGTACCAGAAACACATGTAGAAGCAAAACGTGACACATAACCCAACTTAAAACAAAATTCCTTAAGGTGACCTCTCCTCTTGCAATGTGAGCAAACATAAATAGGCCTAGGAACACCTCTCTCAAAAACTCTAGGACGCGCTCTCCTAGTAGGAATGGGACACCTAGGTGGGTGAGGGTGAGACTCATGTGAATCTATCACTAAAGTGGGAACCGGCTCGGGTGATAATTGGGAAGAAGAAGCACTGTCATGACTTATTCCTAAATTCTAACCGTTACCCTTAAGAACCACCTTTTCAACCTTCTTAGGTGCGTTCTCAAACATGACTTTGACCTCCCTGGCACGTTCGAGAGCACTCTCGAGTTAGGATACACGTGTGGTCAGACTAGACAACGTGTCAGTCAAATCACACTTCTCCTTTCTCAAAACCTCCTTCTCTCTCTCCAAATCTAAAACCCGATGACCTAAATCTCTATTATACTTCTTTGTTTTCAAGGTCTCGGTGTACAAATCTCTAAAATATTTTTGGAGCTCACTTTCATATCCACTCTCCTCCTCGCTTTCTTCCTCACTCGAAGTACACAAATCACTATCATCGCTCTCGTGTGCACTCTCGTGAGACAAAATGGGTGTGCTCACACGACTAGAAAAAGAGACAACCATCCCATGTCCTAAACCTTTATAGGGCTCATCTCCCTCATCACCCTCATTATCACTAAGAGTGGCGGGCATAGTAGTCTCTTTGCCCTTTCTCCTTATCCTAGTAGGACACTCTTTAGCTTATGTGTACTTTTCCCTCACACTCAAAGCACCTGATCTCATCCTCCTTGTCACTAACTTTGGCCTCCACTTTCTTTTTATTGGACTCAAAAGATCTCTTTTTGTTGGAAGAATTTTCTTTATTCATTTTGAGAAACTTTTTAAAAAATTTCGCAAACAAGGCCATATCAAAATCTTCCTCTGAATCAGACTCATAAACATTATCTTTCTTTTTCTTAAAATGAGTCTTTAAAGCAACGCCATTATCCTTAGACTTAATGGTTTTGGGAAACATATCAATCTCATAGGTTTGAAGATCTCCTACAAGTTCTTCCACCTTAAGTGATTTCAAAAATCCCAAAGAGTTCAAAACAGTGACTTTAGGAATAAAGCGTTTTGGAAGAGATCTCAAAATCTTTTTAACGACACGCGTGTTATCAATCACCTCACCCAAATTAAATCTGGTGTTAACAATGTCCAACAAATGTGCATAAAAATCATCAAAGCATTCAGAATCAGACATGGTGATAGTCTCAAATTGGGTGGCCAAATTTTGTAACTTAGAATCTTTAACCGCGTTCGTACCCTCATGTGTCAGTTTCAAAACATCCCAAACCTCTTTAGACGTGGTGCACGTCATAATTTGATGAAACTCATCAGGAGTGATAGCTCCAGAAATAGCACTCAACCCACGTGAATTAAATTTAGACATTTTATTATCATCTTCAGTCCAGGCTGACATGGGTTTTAAAGAGGTGATATTATAAACGGTGACGGTGGGAGGAGTCCACCCATTTTCGCAAAGGTACAAAACACGCTCGTCAATGGATTTTAAACTAGATTTTATGCAAGCTTTCCAATAGGCATAATTAGACCCATCAAAAATACGCATCTGATTATAAAAGTGCTCCATAGAAAAAAATGCGATTTTTCACAAAGCTGGTTTTTCAAAAAAATCAATATCACACGATTTTGCGCAAAATAGGAATACACGATAAATTAACGCAACCTGCTCTGATACCAATTTGAGAAAACGTGACTGTGTGATAATTGATTATCTTCGCAAAAATCTAATTCGGCTCACTTATTTAATTAGAGTTTATTTTTGAATCAAACTAATTCAGCCCCTAAACATGCATCTAAATATGATAAATCATTCAAACGATGCATGAAAAATAAAGACGACCGATATAGGAAAAAACCCCTTTCGGGTAAAAACCTTTTATAACACTTTGAAGAATTCACAAGACCTTTGACTTACATACAACCTGATAATCGCCCACAAGTGTGTAATGCACGGTGCCTTCAGTAAATCTTCAAAGATACGAGAGACAGCGAAATACCCTCCAGGCGTCGGTTCATTATCTTCGGATCGTCCACACGCAGAATGACTACGCTTGGTATCCACCGATCAAAATATGGAGATGCCTTCTCCACCAAGGTTGAACAAAAGCAAAGTTGTTCTTAAACACCAAACACAATTCACTAAAGCAAGATGGGAGTTTTGTGAATTGTAAACAAAAGAGGATTAAACCCCTAAAAAAAGAAGCCTAAAGAATACTTCTTTGGCAGTGTTTTGTTCTGGAAAACGTATGGACTTCTTAATGAAAATGTTACCAAATAATGAGTATTTATAGAAAAATGCACCGCCTCGAAAATAGTGCTCGTTCGAACGAGAAGCATATATTGCTCGAACGAAGTATGCATGTCGTTCAAACGACATCGTGCGACTTCCAATCTCGTTCGAACGAGATGCTTATCTCGTGCGAATGACCTGGGCGTCAAAATCGAGGTCCGCTTCAAAACTTAGAAAAAATACTCATTCTCAATATTTGACGAAAAAGTCCGCTCCAACACTTAGAAAATATTTTGTAAAAATCTCCCAAAAGCTCTAAGTGAAAAGTAAAGGCATTTAAAACATAACCTTACCAAAGTGAACTTCGCAGAGCCTTAAATGATGAAGAACTTGAGTAATTCGGATCCGCCTTTGATGTAAATGTCTCTTGAATGCTCTTTGACGGTGTAGCGGTATATGACATAATAAATTGATAACGGACCTATGAAAAATGTCCTTACAAAGTTCTTGAACAAAAATTATAAACCCTAAGGTTTAATCTTGAATTAAATAATTTTGAACGTGTTATTTAAGGGTTCAATGATTCTATTACGTTAAAAATCATGTATACCCTCTATTATGATGTTTAAGACCTTTAGTCGGGACTTTGGGACCGTGTAATGGTGGTTTAGAGGATTTTTGTAACTGTTAGCATGGAGAAGACGAGACCGGTTATAGGCGAATCGATTCGGACCAAGGCAGAATCGATTTAGTTTCCTAGATTTTGGCTATTTTTCCCTTTTTGTTTAGAATTCATGGGAACCCATCTGTTTAAATTTTGGAAAGAATTTTTAAATGTAATTAGAGATACTTTACTTACCAATAGGCCAATGTTGGGATTTAGACTTAGCCACATGAAGATAAATAGGACTAAAGTTAATTACGTTTAATTGGGCAATAAAACCTAATTCGGAGAATGTTATTGTGTCACGAGAAATCGACGAAATCTATGACCTAGACCAGTAGGGTACGGGTGAGGTATCTACTAAATTTACTTAAGGGATAATTTGTAATCCTTCGAGTATTGGGAAACCCTCGGAATTAGACGATGAGAAATGTTATGGTAAAGTGATGATACGTAGAGTAATCGAGAATTATCATACTGAATTATCATACTGAATACCCATACTGAATACCCATGATAGGTTAAGTGAATACCCATATTGAATATATATGTGTGTATATATATATATATATATATATATATATATATATATATATATATATATATATATATATATATATATATATATATATATAGGTGGTGTGAGTAGCTATTATTTGATTTATTATGTGTAAACATACCTAGGCTACCAGCTATGACGGGACGTTTTCATGGCGTGGACAGTCTTATCTTGATGAGCCCGTTGGGAGGATTTTGACTTGTACCCCAAAACATAGAACCTAGGTACGTGCTATCAAAGTGTATGATGGTTTCGATGGTCAAGTGGTCACGTTTGGTGTGTGCGTGACCCATAGACTTGGAACTATATTTGCCTCCAATATGTGTGATTTGATTTATGGTTCGAGGGTTATATCCAAACCAATTTTCTTATTTAATACGTGATGTATGAGGAATTAATAGAAGAGTATGCCCGCATCGCAGGATTCCACCTAGGGATGTTGTATACGCATATGTATTATGAGAGTGATGTAATTACATATACGTGTACTTGATTCTATTACGAGTGTAATAGTAAATAAGATAGATAATGATGTTTAAATTACTCTAAGTATATGAGAACTTAATCATGAAACGGTGACTCTTAATAAATGGAAGGGATTGGTAATTTAATATCGTATTGTATGGGTGGGCACATTATATTACTAAGCGGGAAGAGACTCAAGTCAAACTAGTTAGGCGAGGTAGCGTAACTAGACGGGCTAGAAGAGTATGTTAGGCGTGCATAATAGTTGAGAGGTGAGGATCTCAAGTGAGAGTACGCGGAGCTAACATGTATATAATATGTACTCTTTACTGAATTTTAAATACTTTCTAAAATATTTTTAAACTTTTTTACTTGGGATCTGACCCGTTTCTAATCCATTTTTGTAAAAACATTTTAGGTGCCCAGACGTTAGGACACCAAACTTAGGAGTTCGTTCACTTGTTGTACTGCGGCTATCGTGAAAGTTGCAGGACCTTGGTATTAAACGCCTCCACACCTTTCACTTCCTGTATCGCCTTTTATCTATTCCAATCGGGCATTTCGCCATTTTTAGCCGGTGGTGATTATTGAGACATTGTACTTTTATTTCATTTATAGCCTTGAACTTTGATTTTTATGGATGATTGTATTGAGATTTTTATCTATAGTGTTATTACAGAAAAATTTATTTATTTTGTTATCTTATCATTCATTATTATGTGTGTGAAATGGTGAATGTGATTTATTTAGTTTATATTAATTGCATGTTAATAAAAAGAATTAAAATTTTGACACCGGGTCATTAGGGTATTAGTAATTAATTGGATTTCGACAGTGATGCTGAGAATGAAACCATTAATGATTCTTGTTTAATTTAATAATGGACTTATTACCCAGGATTATAATAGGCGGGGTGTCACAATTGTATGGGAAATACGGGTGGGTACAACGAATTGCAAGACTGAAAGAGACTTAATTCAAACTAGTTAGGCGGGGTAGGGTAAGTAGGTTGGCTTAGACGTATACATTAGGCGTGCACATTAGTTGAGAGGTGAGGATCTCAAGTGAGGGAACGTTAAATTAACATGTATATAATATCTACTCTTTAATGCACATTAAATACTTGCGAAATATTTTCAAATTGTTTTACTTAGGCTCTGACCTGTTTCAAATCCTTTTTTGTAAAAACATTTTAGGTACCCAGTCACAGGGACGCCAGGCTTAGGAGTTCCTTCATATTTGACGTGTTTCAGTTGTTATGGACGTTGCAGGACCTTGGTAGTAGAAGCCTCCACTTTTATCAATTCCTGATCATCATTTCTCTATCTCAATCGGGCATGTCGCCCACCTCTATCTAGTGGATATTTCAGAGACATTGCACTTTTATTTATTTCCAGTTTTGGATTTGGATTCATATTATGGATGATTGTATTTGGATTTCAATGTGGAGTGTTTATTCCAGGCACAATTATTCATATCATTGTTTTATCATTTATTACTATGTTTACTGGAAATGGTGAATGTGATTTATTAGTTTAATTTATTGACTATTAATAAAAAGATTAAAATTTTGACACCGGGCCATTAGGGTATTAGTAAAATAAATTGGTTTTCGACACTGATGCTAAGAATGAAACCATTAATGATTTGTGTTTAATTTAACAATGGACTGATCACCCAAGATTAAAATAGGCGGGGTGTCATAGAAATCATTTTCATGTGACTGGGAGCTATCATGAAAAATTGTAGATATGAAACAAGAATCTCTAAGATGATGATTTTATGACAATAAGTGCACACATAATTTCCATAATGAAGAACCATCAAATGACTCTTAGGAACAACTCTTAAATTTCTTTGAATTTTTTTAAGGTTATAGTAAAACTCTTCCAAATGATCCTTTTTATGATAAATTATTCAAATGTAAGATTGTGAATGTCCTTTCAAATCCTTTTGACCTTTCCAAGACATTGACATTTGAAAATAACTTGATCATTTTATTACACATTGAAAACACTAGATTCAACAAACACATTTTCCCTAAAATTGAAAACACTTGATTCAATAATCACTTTTTCATCCAAAACTTGATTTTTCTCATTATCACTCACAAAAGATTGAACCATTCTTATTGGTTCATGTTTTGAAACACTCTCCATGCTTATTAATCTAAATTGAAAAGAATTTGATCAACACTTTCCAAATTTTAAAAGTCTATGTTTTTCACCCATTGATCAACAAAATCAACTTCGTCCTTTTCGCAAACAGTCTTTTGTTCATGCATCAAAACATTACAATTTTAATACTTTTTGACATCTCTAATCAAAACACTATTTTCTTCCTTCTTAATGAAACATTATTTCTTGGAGAAACTCACACATTGATTATCCTCACTAATTTGACTTATACGAATGAGGTTAGTCTTCAGTCCTTCAACTAAAATAGCATTTTGAAGTGTGATATTATCCAACATTCTCACAATTCCCTTTTCGCTCACTCTCGAGTTCTTTCCATTTCCACACGTAACCAAATCGCTATCAAAATACCAATTATTTGAATTTGAAGAAATTATGGTTAGAAAATTTTCAAAAGCCATACATCACATGTGATTCTCTTTACTCACCCACTTTGGCTTTACTTGACTTTATTTTCTCAAAACACTCACACGTTTCTCCAAATCACTCACCTCTTTTTGAAGTTTTTTAAGTTAGTTCTCGAGTCTTAAATGCTTCCTTGAAAATCATTTTTCCTTTGGAACTTTGTAACTTAAAATTGCCCATCTCTTTGTAATTTGAAACAATAGTGCCTTAAGTGATCCCTCGTGTAGCAATAGTAGCACTTGTACATTTGAAAAGGTTTAGGAGAAAATATAACATTTCTTTGTTCAAAATGTGGAACTTGATAATTTTGAAAAACTTTATCTCTCTTAGAAAAATTTTGGAAGATGACTAAAAGTAGGAATTTGTTTTTCAAACACTCTTCTTTCAAAATATTGCTTTTGAGGTTTTTCAACAACTTTGGGTGTGATGATATTTTGATTCTTCTCAAACTTGACAACATCCACATTTGTACTTTTAACGAACAAGGCTTTCTCCTCAAGCTTATTTTCTTAAGAAATATTTCACCTTTGTTAGCTTGAGATTAAATCCCTTTTGCATTATTTTTCTTTTCATGTACAAAATATGTAGTATCATTTGATGGAGGATCAAAACAATAAAAACCAATTCCCTTAGCACCAATTCGAATCATCGATTTATCAAAAACATTTTTATTCATATTATCCGAATGATTTCCAATTCACACTTAAGAGAAATAATTTCCTTTATATATTCTTGTTCCTTAAGTTCAAACGTCTTTCGTTCCATTTCAAGTTTACTATTCATTTAAAGGAAATCTTCCTTTTGACTCTCAAAAGATGTATTTTGAACATTTAAACACTTCAACTCACTCTTGAATTATAAAATCAAAACCTTTTTTTCTTTCAACAAATCACCTTCCTCTTTAAAAAAAAATTATTTTGTTTCGCATTTCGATATTAGACTTTTTCAATTTAAGCGATTCATGAAACAACTTATTATAGTCATGCTTGATTTCACTCAATTCCTCATCATCACTATCATCATTCTCCTTATTTGCAATCTCAAAACTAGATGAACCCGATGTAAGTGTAGTGTTGTTACCTAACAAAGAATGTGATGATGAATGCAAATTATTCAAACCCATACCAAATGCATACATATCCGCAATAAAAGAAGAAAATAGGCACAAACAAATAAACAAACAAATAAGGATCTAACTCTAGTATGTTAATGCTTATACAAATTAAGCACCAAAGCACAGATACAAATTGGGAACAATGTGTGAATGACTAAAACCAAGCCTATAGGGGTGAATAGGTTTATTGAATCAATGAGCCCAAATTTTAAGTTTTCAAAAAATTCTTCCAAATTTTCAAATACTTAGAACCAAAGTATTCCAAAAGTCTTGTTAAAACCACACAAACAAGTAAATCAAATAGATTTAGGCAATTATGCACAAACTCACACACCTAAGTCAAGTTTTAAACAAACACGAGTGATTCAAAAAACCTAATGTGAAGTGTGTGATCAATTGTTTTAAATAAGAAGATAAACATCCACAAATAAACCACAAGACAGATTTTACGAGGAAAAACCCACACTTAGGGGTAAAAAAAACTCAAACGCACTCAATTTTCATTTCTACTTGAAAGGAAAATTTTACAAAGGTCGGGAAGATACCTCTCACACAAACACAATTTTGTATATACCTATGAACTTTCAGCTCTCCCCCATACCAAATGAAAACCCAATCCAAGCTTCATGAATTGAGTGAAGAACTTTTATCTTCCTTAAAGTCACGCCATGCTCCAATTCCTCTAATAAACTGAAGAACCTCCCATTTTAGATCGCAGAGTACTTGATCATGGAAAATCAAAAATAGATGTAACTTTGGATAGATTTTTGAATTCAATTCACTAAAAAAAATCCTTATAGAATTTAAGATCTCTTTTTATATCTAAAAACATTTCAAACTCTCAAATAATTTTGAATTTTAATGTAAAGAAAAAAGTAAAGCCTCACAAACACAAAAATCTCCTCGGATAAGATATTTAGAATGAGGAAAAAATATCTCTTACAAATTGAGGGGAAAAAGGTGGATATTTATAGCAAAATATCAAAATCAAACGTCGTTGTGAGCATGGTTAGATATGGTCGTGTGCATGATATTGTTTGGTATGGACATTGTGGCAAAGTCATGCAAACAGACATAAAACTCATCCATGTGAATGTGTCGTTCTAATGGGCCCATTTTGTAGCCATGCTAACGGCTCCAAAATAAAATACTTTAAAAATATTTTCTCTATAAACCAACCTTGATCCCAAAAATCAAAATAAACACAGCACTCAGAAAAGATACTTTTCAAAAATATTTTATGAAAAATGTAAGGACATAATTTACATTGTCCGGGTTTACATTAGTGTATGTCATATACCGCTACAACCGTCAAAACGAATCCGAATATCAACGTTCTTCAACAAAAAACCCTCTACAAGATTAATTTTGGTAAGGTTGTGTTTAAGTTCCTTATTGGTTCATTTAAAAGTGTTGGGGTACTTTTCTAAGTGTTTGGAATTTTTTTCTAAACTGTTTTAAATATGTTGAGGCAATGTTTTTTGTCTAAGGAATTTTTTTCTATGTGTTAAGGCACCGAATTTATCACTCCGGTCATTCGAGCGACGACCTGCTAATGTCATTCAAACGACATATCAGTCTCGCGCGATGTCGTTCAAACGACATGTGTCCTCGTTCGAGCGACTTTAGGACTTCGTTTGACCGATCTACTGACTCAAATTTTTTATATAAAGCATGTTAAATGAGTCCTTTTTCGTTAAGAAGACCTGATGTTTTTCAGAACCCAAAAACTGCAAACTGCAGAATATTTTGTCTTTTTCAATTTAGGGTTCAATCTTTTGTTTTTCAATTCACAAAAGTCCCAAATGCTTTAGTGACTTGTTCTGGAACCCGAGATACATATTTGTTAGAGTTTCTCTTGTAAGGAAGTTTTCCTACTACTGATCTAGGTGACGCTTGAGGAAGGTGCTGGGCTAACAACTGCATGTCATTGGGAGTACTCGTGGGTAATCCTTATTGTCTTGTGGAGTTCCTGCGGAATTCCATTGCTGATTCAGGACTATGTGTTCTTATGGGTATCTGCGGATATTCACTGCAGATTTCACTTGTAATCTTGTGAGTATTATTAAGTGAAATAAAAAGGTTTTCCCTTTTTGGGTTTTTTCCTAAAATCTGTGTGTCAACAATTTATTTATGTAGATTTGATTTTACCCACGTACTTGTATATTTTAAGGCTGAATTAAATTGGTTTAAAAATTGACTTTAATTAAATAAGTTTACAATTGGAATTTGTGAATTCAATAAAATCATTATCACATAGCTTCTCAAATTAGTATCATAGCAGGTTTCTCTTATTTATCGAGTGATCCTGTTTTCGTAAAATTTTGTGATATGGATTTAGTTTTGAAAAAAAACTGATTTTGAAAAATTGCAATGTTTCCGAATGAAAACTTATATAATCGGTTGCCACTTTTTGACAGGTCTAATTATGCTTGCTGGAAAGCCCATATGAAATCGCATTTAAAATCATTCGATGAGCGTGTTTGGGTTGTTTGTGAAAGAGGCTGGACCCCTCCCACTGTCATCGCAAATAATGTTACTAATTTAAAACCCGTGGCAGACTGGACTGAGGATGATTTTAGATGGAGTACTTTTAATTACTATGGGCTAAGTGAAATTTCTGGTGCCGTCACACCTAAAGAATTATGACGAATCATGACGTGCATCATGTCTAAAGAAGTGTGAGATGTTTTACAACTTACCCTTGAAGGCACGAACGCGGTCAAAGAGTCTAAACTTCAAAATTTAACTACTCAATTTAAAATAATTACCATGCTTGAAATTGAGTGTTTTGATGAGTTTTATGCACGTTTGTCTGATATTGTAAACACTAGTTTCAATCCTGGTGAGAACATTCTTGATGCACGAGTGGTTAAAAAAAAATTGAGATCGCTACCTAAACATTTTATCCCTAAAGTAACTGTTTTAAATTCCTTAGGTAATTTGAGCAATTTAAAATTGAAAGAGCAGGTAGGAGACCTCCAGACATATGAGATTGAAATGTTCTCCGGTACTATCAAACCTAAGGATAGAGGGATAGCACTTAGATCCCAATCTAGGAAGGGAGAGGAAGTGTCCAAGAGAGATAAGAAAAATAAAGGGAAAGTTTGTGAGTCCGAGTCTGAGGGAGAATTTGATTTTGATATGGCCTTGCTTGCAAAAAATTTTAAAAAGTTTCTTAAATTTTTCAAAGAAAATTCTTCCAATAAAAGATTGTTTGAGAAAAATAAAAAGAAAGATGAGGCCAAAGAGAGCGGTGAGAAAGAGGGTGAGAAAAAGAAAGAGGATGAAGAGAGATGTTTTGAATGTGAAGGTAAATGGCATAAGGAGTTTGAGTGTCCCACTAGGCTAAAGAGAAAAGGCAAGAAGATTGTCATGCCAGCCACTCTTAGCGATAGTGAGGAAGAGGTGAAGGATTCTGAGGATGAATCTTCACATGGGATGTGTGTTGCCTTTTTATCTAGTCACGTGAGCACACCTAGTTTACCCCACGGCGATGAGGATATTTGTGCACATGAGACCCCCGAGGATAGTGTAACACCCCTCTTAATTAAATACCGGATGATCAGTCCCATACCAAATCTAATCAAAATATACAGTTGGATTATTCTTAGCATCACTATCGAAAACATTTTATAATCACCTAATACTTAATTAAACAGGTGTCAAAAACTTTCCAATTTTAAAATAAATTCCACTTATCATAAAAACCAGACCACATCAATGATGAATAATAGTCAAGAACCATAACAACTGTAATAAATGTAAATGGAGTAAAACTCTCCGGTTTAAAATCTCAATACAATAATCCAATGTAAAACAAATGTATCTCCACTGACACAAGTAAACAAACTGCCTAAGATAGAAATACTAGAATCCTCTAGGTGACATGCCCTGAATGAAATAGCTTCTACAGATGAATGACTCAAGGAGGTGAAGCATCTAATACAAAATTTCCAACCCCATAGCATCCATAGCACGTCAATAACCAATCCTCTCATGATGGCAACCCTATGGCTGGGCACCTAATATAGAAGATGCAAGAGAGAGAAGAATATATGCAATAAAACGGGTCTGAGCCCGATTGAAAATTTAATTTTAAAACAGCAAGGGAATAAATGCTATAATTAGCAATTATTATATACATGTTAGATTCTCGGATTCTCTCTTGAGATCCCCACCTCTCATCTAATGTGCACGCCTAACATACCACTAAACTAAACTAGTTACTATTCCCATGCTAACTAGTTTCTATCAGTGTTACCCAATCATAGCCCAAATCATTCATATGTACTACTCTAGCATGTAATAATAATATATGTATATCCATTTAGATTCAACATGGATAATCCATTTAATTATTTAATGTAATTAAGTGTTCTCATACTTAATTAATTTTAGATTTCATTATCTTTCAATTCTACTTTATTCACACAGTAGATAATATCACCAGTATATATACACATTCACTCTATTATATATACACAATATGGCACCCCGAGGCACAACTGTGGTGCATGAATTACTCTTCGATCACGTCCCAGTACATCTCGATACTGTATAAGGGACTATAGGTTCGGTAAAGATCCCTCGAACCACAAATATCAAATACAAGCATTGGAGGCGAACATGGTCCTAAGCCTTTGGACTACGCACATACCTACGCACCCAAATGACCGTTCTATACCATTATTCTCATTAATGTTAATCGACCTAAGTTCTATGTTCTCGAGCGACAAGTGAAAGATCACATAGATTCATCAGGATATGACTGTCCTCACGCGTAAACCTCCTATCGATAGCAAGTAAGCTAGGTATGTCAGACACATAAATTATGAAACAATAGGCATTATTATCTACCTATATAAAATTAGGTACTTATTTGACCTATGTATAATATTAGGAATTTATCCTATCCCCAAGTACCCGTCATATTTATCAATACTACATGTACTTGTTAATCACGATTATCATCGTATAATTATTATGTAGTTATAACTCACATAATCTTCCATCCAAATCAAGTACCCGTATATATCCTAAATATTACTCGTACTTTCTATAACGATTACTCTCATCTAAATCGTATAATAATTATTTAGATATCTCTCACATAATTTTAATCCTCAATATCTTATAATTTTCCAACATTAACGCAAGTCCCTCACTCCTAGTTAATGTACCAATATTATTCCAATAATTACCCATTATAATTTTCCAACGTTAACCTAAGTTCCTCACTCCTTGTTAATGTACCAAAATTATTCCAATAATTACCCACTGTAATTTATTCAATTAATGCTAGTTAATAGCTCCCATTCAATCCCATAGATAATATCACATTTCGGGTCTTAGGTATATCCTACTTCCCTACTCTAAGTCCCATTATGTTCAGATAATCATCACAAAATATTTCCAATCAATGGGATTCAATCTCAAATTAAAAAGGGAAACATTTCACATTTCCCGGGGGAGTCGATCCATCGATGCTCTTGGGTCGATCGATCGACATTCTTAGGTCGATCGATCGATCGATCGATCAGATATTAGCCCAGAAATTCATCTCAAGTCATCTCAATTGATATAGCAAGTTATATGATCAATTTTTAATAATCAAACAACCTAAAACCATCAAGAATGTTGGATTAAAACATGTTACTTTCCTTAAATTCCCAGAAATCCATACTTTATTTTATTTTTCTCTCCAAAACAACATAAAACTGCATAATTTCTTCAACAAATGATTCCAATTTCGTGGATTAAAATAATATCTCCAACAAAAGATTAATCCTACTTAACTCTCATTTCAAAGATTTAATTAAAATCATTTAAACCCTCTAAATATCACCAATTCCAAATTCTCCATTGATATTCAAAATGAACCCAGAATTTAGTTCTTGATTTAATCTACAAATCATCATTTCTATATTTTCTACATGTGTATATCTCATCTACATGCAATACCTATCCATACCATCCATTTCATTTGATTTACCAATCAATTTTTTTTTACCCAATTACGTAAATTTCATGAATGTTTATAAATCCTAATCTAACACGGATAATATAAGCACTAATTAGAGCAAGAATTACACTTGCCTTAGTGTAGGTCTGATCCATTGGTGATGCTAGTATAGGATTATCCCTCCCCCTTTTTGCTGAACTTCCGGTGGTGGATGATGGTGGCACAAGGTGGCTTGCCCCTTAAACTTCCTGGAAAACTCTTCACTTTCAGAAAACTCTTCACTCTCCTCAATAACCTTTCCTTTGTTTTGGTTGAATGAACCTTTAATAAACCAACTCCTAAACTTATATAATAAAACACAATTTTTGGAGTTACTATTCACCTCCCATGCAAAATGATTAAAATACCCTTTCGGGGTGTCTATTCAGTTCCAAAATCCCTCGAGACCAAAATCAAACCCCCGAGTATACATTTTTTACTATTTAGACCCTTTTGGACCCTTTGGCACAATCAAAATGACCATTTCAATGACATAAAAATAATCCTCTTTTTTTATTTATTAAAATTGGCCCCGACACGTCCCATACCGCGTCCCGACTTAATTTCCATTATTACCGTACTAGTAACTCACGGCAATAGAAATAACATCATATTCATATATTACTTATATATCACCAAGTAATATTCAGAATCATACATTACTATTATGCACTAGTAATATTCAATATTATTCATATATTACTTTATTCTCTAGTAATATTCAATCCGGATTAATTCTAATTATTTATCAATAAATTCCAATTAATCCCAATTGATTTTTCTCATTTACTTTTAATTTAGATCGAATTAAAAGTCATTAAAATTACGGGGTATTACAGATAGTTTGAGTGTTTCTAGCGAGGGTAAGAGCGAGTGCGCTAGTGAGGGTGATAGTGAGCTCCAAGTTGCGTTTAGAGATTTGTACGTCGAGACGTTAAAGACTAAGAAATTGAATAAGGCATTAGGTCTTAGGGTGATAGATTTGGAGAGATATATTGAGAGTTTGAGGGGATTTGAGGCATCGATGATGATGCTGGAAACAGCACCACCAGATAAGGTGTTTACAAGCTCAAGCAAATGATAACAATGGCACCACAGGAGAATGTATATATGTATACATGTAGAAGAAGATAAGGAGAAGAGGAAAAGAGGATGAACACTTGAATATAAGTGGTTCAGCCAATTAGGCCTACGTCCACTGTGCAAGTGAGTGAGTAATGTCACTGAAATAAGGCACTAACGGCCATGGATACAACCTCTCAAGCTTTCTCTCTCTACTATGTAAATTGACAGAGTTTTATCTAGGGTTTTAATTCTCGATCCTTCACAATGTTGAGGATGACCTCAATATATAGTGCTTGGGGGGTGTAATGTACCCCCAAGCATGCAATGTGTATGAGCATGGAGATCCAGCCAGTGCAAGGATGACACCTGGCTGATCTCATCTAAGTAAATATCCCCTCATGTGGAGGTAATGATTTAGTTATAACATATTCGTCCACATGTTCCAAGTCATACATGTGCGCGTAGATGCTCGGCTATCCTTGCTTGGTACCAACCTCGGCCTGGATGAGTACGAGGTTGGAGAATTACGAGGTTAGAAAAGCATGACCCTTGCCTTAGGTGAGGATTATATGATGACCTTAGCTGGGATGCCAGCCGAGGTTAGATATCTGGAACGTCGGCCAGGGACGATGTTGTCTTGATACTTAATACTGAGCTTGCGAGGCTTTACTGATCTTAGGTGAAACTTGTAAAGTTGACTAGTGCTGATGTTGATGTTGATGTTGATGCTGATGCTGATGGATAACCCATGTCCATACTTACCTCGGCTGAGGCCCTCATCAAGGTGATACTTGTAACGTCAGATGTGGCCAACCTAATGGATAGTTGTCCCCATGAGTTATGCAGACCTCGGATAATACCCAATCATGGTGATACTTGCAACGTCGACTGTGGTCGACCTGATAAAGGATGACATCGCTGATGGGTAGTCCTGAGCTCATGTTACCTCGACCGTCATACAGGCTGAGGCCATCATACAGGATGAGGTTCCTCGGCTCTGAGCTGGCAGGTGCACTTTGGTCATATCAATCGATAAGTGAATTCGAGAAGGTGAAGGTTTCTTTGAGTGAGAAGTGGATCATCGTAAATCGGGAGAAGAGTGAGCTTATAGCCCATGTGTCACAATTAGAGAGAGATCTTGAACATGCCCGGGAGGTAAAGGTCACTTTAGAGGATACATCTAAGAAGGTAGGAAAGATGTTCCTCGGTCCCTCTTTGGGTAATGTTGAGAAACTAGAATTAGGTCATGACGGTGCGTCCACATCCCACGTTGCACCCGAGCCGGTTGTCGAGTTTGTGATTAATCCATATGGATCTCAACCTAACCCACCTAGGCATCCTGTTCAGGATAGGAGAGTGATTCGTATACATTTTGAGATAGGTGTTCCTAGGCCCGTGTATGTTTGCACCCATTGCAAGAAGAGAGGATACCTTAGGGAATTTTGCTTTAAGTTGGGTAATGTGTCATGTTTTTCTACTACACGTGTTTCTACAACACATGCACCCACACGTGATACTTTGGATGCTCCGGATGATTACGTGAGAGAGTTTTCACATATTAGGGAGCAAGTTAAGTTTTTGGTCAAGACTTCACATGACTTGATAGAGGTTTTTCAAAGAATGACACCACCTTTGGAAAACTCCACTACACTTGACTGTTGAGGTTTAAACTTGTTTTCTAGTATGGAATGGTTTTCATGAGGATAATTTATGCCTATTTCTAGTATGTACCATTTTTGTATTTATATTTTCCATTTTTGATATATTTTTTGAAAAATCCAAAAAGATTTTATTTTGATAAATTTTTTGAAAAAGTCATAAAGAGTTATGTATTTTCTTTACACTGTTTATGGATGGACAATTAGGATGACCGAGTCACAAGTTCATTCCATATCCATGTGACTGTTTGATAGTGTTTTGATATGTGTCATCATTTTATTTTTGTATTTTATAATATTTAGAGTCATTAAGATGTAATTTGAGATTACTACCTACATGTTTGACTCTTAGTATCCTTTAATGCACACTTGCACGAATTTGTTTGATTATTGTACTTGTCAAATCACATGTTGGTCGAAGTGTTTCCATCTCAATCTTGTCTTTAAAACGAACCAAATGCGATAAAACTTGATAATGAAAGTAGTGCATGTAATAACCGTTTACCGCGAGTAATTAAATTGCGAAAAAATGATGAGCGTTCACGGGAAAGGGTTGCGAGAGTACAAAATTAACTCTTCTTGAAAGCCACCATTTAAAAGTGCTCGAAAAATAATTAAGGCAATAAAGATAATCATATGCCAAAAATTAGGGCCAATAGGATTTCTCTAAGGAGAGAAAAATAGATCACCTCAAAGAAAATATAAATGCATTATTATTTATGAGAGAATTTGGTTGGAAATATGTAAGAAATGGGTTTCCACGTCCTAACAAAGTCTTGAAAAAGCAATACATAGTTTTAGACGTTATTGGCGTGGAAATCATTTTAGACTTTAATGTGTCGATTAGATTGAGTCGATGTCATATAAATTCACATTTTTTACACCTAAGGATGATTTTGAGTTCATTCGTTAGAAGTATCCATATTCATCGTGCACATATGTTATGTTTGATTGCATTAATTTTCCTATCGAATTTTTTCACACCCATTCATTCCATTTTGACGATTTGGTTATCTTAGTGTAAATTCATGGTGTGTGATATTTTTTTTTGCAAATTTGATTTTCATTGAAAAAATTGAAAAATCAAAAATAGTTTGTGGAACTGATCTTAGTTTTGATTTATGTTTATCTCATTTCAAACTCAATACGTCACCAAGGTACTTACTTTGTCTCATTGTGTAGGTATAAAGATTGATGATCATATTTTGCACACCCTGATGAGAAAAGCTTAGAGATTTGAAGATCTGATGTTGAAGATTTTTGAAAAAAAGTTTTTAACTTGCATTTGTAGTACCTTTTCAGCTTTGGGATCATGGGAGGGTATTAGATTTGTATAGGCACTTTGATTTGATAATTCGTATGTTTTTATTTATACCAGCATGGACATAAGGGGACATTTGTAAGGATATGATTTACAATATTCGGGTTTACATTAGTGTATGCCGTATACTACTACAACCATCAAAAATTTATTCAAGACCAATCATGCATCGAGACGGATCCGAATATCAAAGTTCTTCAATAAAAAGCCTCTGCGAGATTAATTTTGGTAAGGTTGTGTTTCAGTTCCTTAACGGTTCACTTAAAAGTGTTGGGATATTTTTCTAAGTATTTGGAAATTTTTTCTAAATTATTTTAAATCAGTTGAGGCATTATTTTTCATCTAAGGAATTTTTTCTAAGACTTGAGGCGAAGAATTTATCGCTCCGATCATTCGAGCAACCTACTAATGTCGTTCAAACGACATAGCAGTCTCGTGCGATGTCGTTCAAACGACACATGGCCTCATTCGGCCGACTTTAGGACTTCGTTTAAGCGATCTGCTGACTCAATTTTTTTATATAAAGCGTGTTAAATGAGTCCTTTTTCGTTAAGAAGACCTGACATTTTTCAAAACCCAAAAATTGCAAACTGCAGAATACTTTGTCTTCCTCAATTTAGGGTTCAATCTTTTATTTTTCAATTCACAAATATCTCAAATGCTTTAGTGGATTATTTTGGAACCTGAGATACATCTTTGCTAGAGTTTCTCTTGTAGGGAAGTTTTCCCACTGCTGATTTAGGTGCCGCTCGAGGGAGGTGCTGGGCTAACGACTGCGTGTCTTTGGGAGTATTCGTGGGTGATCCTTGTTATCTTGTGGAGTTGCTGTATAATTCTATTGTTGATTCAAATCTATGTGTTCTTGTGGGTATTTGCGGATATTCATTACAAATTTCGCTTGTAATCTTGTGAGTATTATTAAGTTGAATAAAAAGTTTTTCCCTTTTTAGGTTTTTTCCTGAAATCTGTATGTCAGCAATTTATTTACATTGGTTTGATTTTTCCCACGTAGTTGTTTGTTTTAGGGATGAATTAAATTGGTTTAAAAATTGACTCTAAGTAAATAAGTTTACAATTGGAATTTGTGAATTTGATTTAATCAATATCACATAGCTTTCTTAAAACATTATCTCAATTTGGAAAGCACGTGAGTTTGTGAAAATAGAAAAATAAAATCAAACTTTCATAAAAGGATGTAGTCTTCATATGCAGTAACAAAAGACTTCAAGAAGCGGTAGTGCATGATCTTCAATCTTCAATATTCAAGGTTCATCTAACCTAAAATAGTTTGTGTCTCACTCATTATGAACTAGTCTATGTGTCTCTATAGACTCGAACGTTTTGACACAGGAGATAGCCAATTTATATGTATCATAAATGTTTACATTTTCACTTGGCTTACCTAATGTTTATTAACAAAATAAACTAGTCAATCCATTAAAATTCTTTCAAATTGGTTAAATGGGTATAGATGAACACACTATCACATGTTACTTCTCTAATTGAAAAGGTCAATAGGTCTAACCAGTTAAAATAAGGTAATAGTTCTAATCCTGCATGTCTAAATTAAACTATAAACATAAATCAATTAAGGTCCAGTTTAAAAATTATAAAAGTTATTTGCCTACAGCTATGAGACCTATAGAAAAAGATCAGAAAATTGTTCAGCATCTAAATTAACACTATAATACAATGATTTAATAAATATACAACGGTTGGGATGTGATCTATTAGTCCTAAGCTAATAGGTTGCCTCACTTCAATAGGTTGGTCAACTTTCACTTGGATGAAGTATTAAATACCATCAGATCAAATACATAATCTATGGAGAAAAATGCACCGAGAATATGTGAGGTTAAGAAAACACAATTTGTGTTTGTTTATAAACATGTGCACACAAATTATATTTATTAAACAAAAAATTCTTATAAATTTATTTAAAATTCAAATAAATTTTGAAACATCATTTTAAAATCACATAATATTTTGAACAAACATAATTCAATTTTACTTTTAATGACTATATTAAACACATAATCAATTAAATTATAATATAATATGCATGTGTGCCTAAAATGTGTAAAAATATAAAAACATGCAATAAGTGATATGTTCAGCCACTTGATGTCATTTTTACCTTTTTATCTTTACTCTAATTTGAACATTTATCGAGTCTTGAGGCTTGATGACCTTGAATTTGATAGTCTTAGACACTCGAGATGTTTACACATGAATGTACCATATAGAGCGGTCTCAAACTAAAAATATGTTTTGATAAAATATTCAAACTAGTTGAAACACTCTATAGTGTAGTCTTAAGAAAAACCTACGAGTCAACTATTTAGGGTGTTCAATATGAATATGTGGGTGTCGAGTTTAGAAGTCAAATCATGTCCAGAGGAAATGTACCATTTATGTGCTATGCCAGAATGACCTCAAGGACTAATAAAGACACAAAACTATATTTTGTACACAAAATAATACAATCTAGTTATGTCTGGGGAACATGAATATACAAATACTCGTATAGAGTTCTTCTCAGTTATTGTCATGGATTGCTGCAATAAAGTGTCGTGTGTTGGGATTTTGAGGTTCTGCACCAACTCATGTACCTGCTCCAGTTAACGATGATGACGATGATGGTGATGATGATTAGAACGTTGAGGAGTACACTAATGAGGATTAGAGAATTCTTTTGTATCTTAATTCTATTTTGTTTTTGGTTTTTACGTAATTTTTTGTGTATTACATTTGTATTTTTGGAATAATATTGTATTTACTCCTACCACAATTTGGAGTATTTTATCTTGTGGTTGTGAGATACTTCATATTTATCCATTGGTGTTTTATCTTAGAGCTTGATTATTGTTATATCTTTGTTTCTCTTGTGATCTCTTCTAGTTAGATGGGGTTATAAAATTTATCCAGCTTTATATGCTTACATGATAGATATATCTCGTCTACTAGTTTTTAATTTGAGATTCACATTATATACATAACTTGTTATTATATTCACCTGTTTGGATGATGTTATAAACTAATTATAGGTATATTTTTCCCATACTCATGATGTTTTCATAGAGTATCTTCATTGTTAGCATTGTTTATATCACATCTTAACTTGATTTTGCTTCTCTAGTTTTTCTTCTATATTATGATATTTCTTATCTTTACCATGTTGTGTTTGTTATCTATGTCATTTATGCTTCTCTTTGACTTTTACATGTCAAAAAGGGGGGGGGGGGGGGGGGGGGGACATCTAAGAGAGGGAGAGTTATCCTTTTACTCCTTTATTAGTAGAAACACATGTTTATAGGGAGAAACAACATTTGGGGAGAGATGTTGCATGAAGGGGGATAATGTACATGTGGAGATTGATATGATATTATATGGATTTCTTATCTTTGCATATGATTCCGTGCTTATCTATTTCTTTTTACCTATTGTTGATTTATTGGAGGATTACCAAATTAGGTGGAGTTACACTTTGTGCATGCTTTAACTGCATGATATTTTGTCTTTAAATCATGTAGTTTAGGTATTGATATGTTTGAACACATGACACTCGAGAAGGGAAGCTTGACATATATTTTTTATTTGAACAAAGGAACCATATGATTTCATGCTTGTTTCCATATTTATATTTCTTGTTGATTTATCAGAGGATTACCAAATCAGGGAGAGTTACACCTTATGCATGCTTAACCTTCATGATCTTTTGTCTTTGATTCATGTATTTCATGTAATGACATGTTGATGCAGGTCAATCCTAAATTTCAAAGTTGAATTTTATTTTCCAGGTGTCTTATGGATTTCATGTGCATTACAACATACTATTCTCATTATATCTATATTGCGGGGTGATTTTTGTAGTTGTAATCAACATGTTTTAGGTTTTGAGGTTTTTCGTGAAATAGAAAAGGGGGAGATTGAAAATGTAAATATTTGTACACAGAGTTAAGTTGTATTAATTCCATGTCAAATAACTTGAGTCATGCACAAAATCGAGCTACATAATCTTAATTCATAGTGAGACAATAGGTTAGATAGAGTCTTATTCATTAGTATCTATGAACATTAAATTGTATATCATATGGCTCCTCTACATCAAAGCTTTCGCACTCTACTTTTAAACATTTCTAGAAGACTTCAAGAAATCGTATCCTTTTAAGGTAGTTTTGATTGAAGTCAAAGGCTATCCCACAAGTTCACGTTCATATTTTTTATAAAATGAATTTTAATTTGATCAAGTGAAAATGAATTTTGAAAAAAAAAATCTTTGATAGAGACTGTTTAGGTGAACCTTGAGTTCTTCCTACAAGCAGGCACACGGTTGGGATTTGTTCCCGTGAGTATGATTGCAAGGAAATAGGCTTAGAAAATGATATGTCTATATTTATGTGCACTATCGAGCACGCTTTACAAAAAAATAATCCATTTTCTAGAAGTGTGCTCATGGAGTCAAATTACCACCGTGCGCACAACTGTCACATTTTACATGAGATAAGGTATGTATCCCAAATTCGTGTGCATGGGGATTAATTCCCATCTTGAGCACGATGCGGCCAAAATTTTAAAAAAATCTATAAATTGGATTGTTTTCCCTCCAGTTTAAATAGATCCATTTCCTCAGTATTTCTCACACCTAGATAGAGTATTTTTTAGGTAAGTGATCAAATCCAAACACTTCAATTGTTATCTTCACTTAATTTTAAAAAGTTGAGAAAAGAACTTGAATCAAACCAAGATTCATAAATTGTGATATTTGAGAGTGATTTGAGATTGAACACTACATAGTGTAGATTTAATTCTACCTTCTACATCTGAATTTGATGATCTATACTCTGAGATCTAAAATGAGGTGTTTGGTCTATTGAAGAGGTCAAGCATGTTGTGATCTAAGGATGAAGAATTCTGCATTCATATCCAATCAATGGAGATTTAAAGGAATTTCCTATTAGAACGGGGGAGAGTCTCAACCTTCACAGGTAACTTCGTGTTAGGGAATAAGGGATTGGTACCTTGTTGGATTGTATAAAGGAACTTTTCAAATCTAGTGAGAGAATAGGATGCATCGAGGTTTTTTACCCTTAGGTAGGTATGTTTCCTCGTAAATATGGCCTTGTGACACTTTGTTTGATTATTAATTGTTCTTATACACATTTGATTATACACACACACACACACCCCTAGATCTAAGTTTGAATCCAAAATGATTTGCTGTTAAATTTACTTAGGGTTTACATCTAGTTAATTCGCCTAATTAACTTTAATTAGATCCTAATTTTTTTAATTTTATTAGATCTATTTAGATTTGTCACTTAAATTCATGTTAATTATGTGGATCTAAAATTTGGCCAGGCTAATATGAAAAATTGGTAGTAATTCTCACTAAAACCTATTCACCCCCTCCCTTTAGGTTTATTCGATTTGAAAATATTATGTAAAACACACCACCCTCACATATCCATGAAAGAATCCTTGAGCCCTTTCGAGTAGAGGGAGAGAATAATTACTCTAAAAATAAGAGAGAAACTAGAAAGGTGTAAAAGCACTAAGTGTGTGTCAATAAATGCCATGGACGTAGCCATAAATGATATGAATGAGTTTAAATATTATGAATTAGTATGCTTTGAATCTAGGAATTTTTTGTCAATGAATATTTCGTTTAAGATAGAACTTTGAGCTTCAATGGCTATTTCTTGAAACCTTTGAGCTTGTACAAATAGTTTTATAGAGTGCCCTTACACTTCTTTCTCCAGGATTAACTGGTGAGGCTAAAGCCCTCTATTTATAGTGGGTATGAGTGGGATAGGTTTTTACCACAATATGACACGTGTCCTCTTCATTAAATGAGGTTAAACTTTTATATATTATTAAATTATATTATGGGACGTGATGATATGAAAATGAAGTGATTGGCAATAAATTTATGGTTAATCTAAAAAGATGCTTTGTAAATTATACGCATGTCAAATCTCTTTTTCTACACGACTAACTAAATATATATTTTTCATTAAAATGACATCTCTCAAGAGGGTGTAATAATTTGTGCAGTTAAAATGAATTTTAAAAGACCTTAATTCCCCCTGAACTATTACCAATGAAAAATAACTTTTTGAGGGACCTTGAGCCCCATTGACTAACTTTTAATGTACTTATGAATTTTTTAGGGGTCTGAGCCCCCTTAAGTCACTATACACCGTCGACCGGTTATTAATGTGAATGAATGAATCTTAGTTATGCTTATTTTTTCATGATGCTATTCATTTATAGAATCATAAATATTCTAGGCTTGTGTGCGTTGTGCTTGTTTGTTCATAGAGTTAACTTTATCTTATCACTTGAGGATAAATCTTAGTTTGATTAAGTTTTATGGTCAAATAGAACTCCTTGAACATATTTGAGTGGTTGGATCATAATTCATTTGTATCTAGTTCACACCCAATCATTCCATCCCACATGTTTAAACACATCGATACTATGCTAGTGTGTAAAGCTTATGTATTTGTGTTGAGTTTTTGTGGTTGTTTATAACTATATATATGTGTCGGTATTTCATTGGTATATTTTGCATATTTTAAAATGATATTTTTTGTTTTGAGTCTTTGTGGTTTGCATTTAATCCATATTTGTCCTATGCTTTATCTTTTGATTTTATTTTGCATGTTATATGATCGTATTTAGTATCTCTTGCTGGATGCATTGAAATTTCTTATCTCAAATTGGTAATTTCAAATTGGTATTATACTTTATTACTTATTCATACTGGTATCTTTTGGCATTAATATTGATATTGTTTGATCATTGTTTGGATTATTTGTTCTTGTTTTTCCATGTTGTGTGTTTACTACACTTTACACCACTGCAAGATTTTATTCCCTCCTCCCTATTTCAAAATTGGTATCACATGTTCACACATTTAGGGGGAGATTTGTTTTTGGGGGAGTAACAGTTTTATGCTTCCGTCTTTGTCTCTTCCTGAACAAAAAGGGGGAGAAATGGTATTTTTCCTTTCATGGTTAGAATATATTTAGCTTGGGGGGAGATGTCTTACCTGGGTTGAGATTGTTTTAGGCATTGTTCAAATTTATTCTTATGCGTATTTATAATTGTTATATTCTCTTTGTATTTGAAGGTGTGTTTAAGTGTGTGTCATTTTACAACATGCGAAAAGCTTTCAAGCATGCAAAGCTACTCAAATGTATGAGTCGTTCATGTTGTACTTTTATCTTTTTTGGGGTAGGGTATTGAGTTATTTTAGAGCTTGACGACCAATATGATTTTTATTTTGGTTTTGTCCAAGAATAGCCAAGGGGGATATTTAAAAGCAAAAATTTCCAATCGAGAATTTGTTTGTAATTGGATTAATTCCGAACAAAATATTTGAGTCATAAGTTAGGATTTATATTATCGATCTCGAAGCCTGACATATTTGATGAAGACGTAGCGGCCAACCTTTAAAGTTGGATACACGTTGTATCGTGTTTGTCATGCCAAGTTTGTCTTCATGTTTATCGAGGATCTAGTAAGGTATGGATGCCATTTGAATATGGTCCTCGGATATTTTTAAAGGTATTTGTTTTTAAATAAAATATTTGGAACTATTTTTAAAATGATTTTTGAAGAAAATTATTTTTTTATTTTTGATCTCATTAGAACGAGTTTTGCCCCCTTTAGAATAAAAAGTTATTTTCATTAGAACAAAGCCTGATCTTATTAGAACGACTTTGGAATATCGTTGGAATGAACATCTCATGAAGATCAAATGAGGACTCTCTGTCAAATAGTGGAAAGCTCATTGGAAGCTCGTTGGAACGATAAAGCCAGTTCGTTAGAACAAAATGGGATTATCGTTCGAACGAGATATGTGTTTACATTCGAATGAGTTCGTCACCTCAAAAATCTTATTTTACTCTTTATAGGCGTTCTGGACTCAGATTGTTTAAGAACTTTTGGCAAAAATCAATTCCTTACCTATTTAGAAAAGTTCCAAACCCTAGTTTCACCCTTTATGTTTAAATATCCAAGTTTTCATATTCATATACTTTGAGATTTTTTGTTAAGGATTGTTTTTTCATCCACTTGAGAAAACGTTCTTCGTGTTGTGGACTCCGTAGTGGTTGTTTACCCATGGTGGACTCCTTGTTTGTGGTGTTGGTGTGAAGAAGCGGTGGAATTCGTGTTCCAATCTATAGAGGGTTGTTAAGTCTCATCGGTGGATACCTAGGCGTACGTGGATTCGTGCGTCATGGAAACTTGTGTGGTTGGACTCCTACGTTGCACTATGGAGTAGAGGTTAAAGATAGAAAATCATCAAGGCTTGCGAGGTAGGGAGACAAGTCATTGAGTAAGTCTACTATCTAGTCTGTGTAAAACCTTATCGTAGTGATCTAATTAGATGGGACGTCTGAGATTTTTCCCTTTGTCATTTTTGTCGTACATCGGCGTGTTGTGTTGGATCTATTTATTTTATCTTCTTATTGCCTAGATTCATGTTATATGTTAAAAAGATAAAATTGTGTAAATCAGTTGTTTACAACAAAAAGATTTTAATTGGTTGTAAGTTTAATTGGGTTTAATTTGTTTAAAGTTTTTATCTTTAAAATTGAAAAATCTAAAAATAGACTTTTTGTTTGTTCGGATCATCCCTATCTAAACACACGTCGTATAGGGGCATTCTCACCCCACCCCCACCCGCACCCCCACCCCCGCTAGTATTTTTGTTCTACTGAAGTAGCAGGACTGGGCAGTTAGAGTTGAACTGAGTAGCCAGAGTGGCAGATTATTAGAGATCTAGTTCATCATCCTTAGCATAGGATTTTGATTTCATTTCAGTTAACTTTTGTTTTTAGAAGTTTTATTTACATTTCAATTGGAGAATTTTGTATTTGGAAATTCATATTTAGTGCAATCAGTTTTATTGGAGATTTATTTTATTCCGATTTAGTTTCGTTGTTTCATATTATTGGTTATTGTTTATTTACAGCCGTGGATGGTTTTTGTTTATTATCATTTTTATTTATCGTTGATGCTGAGAATGTTACCAAATATTTTTATTCCCCTAATTTTTTTATTGGACCTGATCAATCTAAATATGAATTTACGGGGTGTCAGAAAATTATTTTATTTGTGTGTAAATATTTTCTCTTCTTTGTCTTGAAAAATTCATTTTTATGATTTTGAGCACCATAACCCTGTAATACACCAACACAACCTTTTAGGATTCCCTCAAAATCCTTGGTGTAGCTATTTTTGTTGCTTGAAGGTTCCATTCTAGGAACAATTTGCTTCAACTTTAAATAAGAATTTTTTGGCGAGAGATTTGATGACATAAGTCGCGGACCAAAACTAGTGGCGATTGTCTAGCGTACTACAGCAGTTGGAGCTCTCCTTGGAGAATATGGTGTGAAAGAGTTTCTAGTCGATCATACCATCATGTAGTTATAAGTCTTTGTCTTCTGGTTGTAACATCTCTACTATAGTTCATTTATTGTTCTTATCCGCCTGAGCTTTCTATTTTTGGTGGATTTTTCCGTTGTACATCCGGTCTTGTACTTATTTCATTTTTTTTGCATTTTTTCAGAATCAGTGTCTTCACTAAAAAGATAAAATTTGAGATTCTAAAATCTAGAAAAATATTTTTCATATATACTTTTGTGTTGTTAAAACCTTTTTATAATAAAACATTAGTAAACTTTTTTCTTGAATTAGGTGAATTAGTTCTTATTTGGGTAGCTATCGTTAAGAGGCACACTCTAAATAATGTTTAATGGTCTGTTCAATTGTAACTTGGATTATAGGCATGGGATCCATTAATCATTGGTTTTAGGAAACTAGTCAGCTAGTGACAAATGAATTTGTTTACTACTGGGGATTTGTTGTTACAATGGAGGCGTAAGTATTAGTTTTTATAATCAAGGATTTAATTTTAAATGGTTCCTTATAAGTACCTAAAAAATATAAGGAACTTTGGTTATGATTCTATTTTTTAATGGAATGGTATTTGTTTTATTTTAATAATGTCTATGTTGTTAATGGTAATAAACATTATATACATCCTGATACTAAGTAGATAATCATTATAAGATATATCCTATATCTATTACACTGTAATTTTTTAATAATATTCATGATTTATCACTAAAAGGATAACATTATCCTCTATAAATCATAATATATATATATATATATATATAGCACCGAATTCCTAGGTCATTTTATCTAAATGGATTCATAAACTGGTAGAAGATGGGTTCTCACACTCATTAGAAGTGGATACACTTCTAGTTAGTGAATATGATTTAGATAGAAAATGATCAAGAGATATTATAACTAAAAAAATATTAGAAACGGCTTATTATTATTTATGTAATTCTATAAATACCTCTTCAGGAATTTAAGGAGTTTGGATTATATCACATAAGGCAATGCCACAAGTTACTTTCAGTATATTGTGTCAAGGAGAGAAGAACAAGGTTTTATAGGAGGTAATAACAATCATGATATATTATTCACACGATACTAATTTACATATGTCAAGATTGTTTTCCAAGTTAGTTTTCTTTACTCCCATTGGAGATAGTGGACTGCTTACAAACTCAATTTCGATCATTTGTTTAATGGGTAGTATGACACTTGTGTTGGGAGAAAACTCGATGAGTTAGAACAAGTAAAAATGTTTAAATCTATATTGTCGAACACATTTCCAGAATGTTTGTTTAGTAACAAATTAAGGTTTAATAGCCTCATGTGAACTTCTTCCATACCACCAAAATAGGTGAAAACATCACAAATTAGCATTCTACTTCCTTAATGTAGTGGGAGGACCGTCAATTCTCATAATGGTAAAAATCATATAAATGCATTACGATTTGTACGCTCATAAATGGGTAACTTAACTATAGAGGTAACATTTATTGTTCTTAGGATAGTCAACCATTGTGACTCATGGTTGAGAAGATATCAAACCATGTAACTAAATAAAGTTTTCCTTCACAAGGATGCATAACATTCTTGGAAAAAGTTATGATATTTTTCTCCATGTAGATTCAGTAAGATGGGGTTAAACCCATCAGTTGCCAGTGGAGAAGTAAAGACAGGAAGGGAAAGTCCTTCAAGACTAGGCTTGTGATGATAAGTTTTTTCTTATCATATTTTCGTGGTATCTTTACTATTGTTATTCATTTCATTTATGAAATGTGACGATGCAATCTAAAGATTTTCTGCTATTTTATAACCAGATAAGATACAATGAAGTGCCAAGAGTGCATCTTGTGCAAGATTAAGAATTTCATTTATGGACTTAAGCAAGCATCAGAGTTTTGGCACATCTATTTTTATTAAGGAATCAAGTCTGTGATTTTGGTAAATGGTTGAATGTGTCCCGTGTGTACAAAATGTGTGATAAAAGTGTCGCAGTGTTCCTAGATACTAGATGTCTGAATATATTTCTCGCCGCACGTGATGTGGGGATATGTTATACACTAAGAGTGTAATAGTCCACCTAAGTGGATATGAAAACATTAGAAATATATATTGCATTATTGGGATTAGATTATCACTTGATCACTAGAAAGAATGTATTTTGATTTATGTGAGTTGTCATATTGATATTGTCATTTCTATACTTTGTTATGCAAGATTCAAGAAATATTTCCCCTCTTTCATATTTAGAATTATTATAACTCTAGAAAATAACATTGGCTTTGGTAGAATATATATTCAAGTTCCTAAAAAGGATTAATGAATATATATATTTGTCTTCCAAATACATAGGTTTGTAACTTGTATATTACTAACTTATGTATTTTGTCAGGTCTATGATTTCAGAAAGTGTATAGTTCACCTGGTATAAGAAAATGTATAGAAATTTGTTGATTTTATTGTCAATGAATGCATTTCTTGACAACCGTTAAGATTCTTATGTTATATGTGAGGTATGGTTGTTAGATGCATGATTCCATCTCTTTGTGTATAAGTAGGAGATTATGGGAGTTGTATATTAAAAGTCATGGTTCTTTAGTGATTTTTGGTATGTCCATTAAATGAGAAGGTTCACATAAAATATTTCATTATATTATTTATATACTGATGCAAAGGTGCCTTTTATTTTACATAGTAGATGATTTGATGTGTAGATTTTGGCTACCACGCAGAAGATCCAATCAACGACTATTGTAGAATATAAGTGTGGTTCACAATCTTAAATGGAGATGGGCATACCATCAGTAGGATTGTAGCCAAATATTTTAATAGGTTTATCTTGATTACAGAAAATGGTATAGTTTGGACTTATTGTGCTAGTAAATCTTGTATGTATTGAAATTCATTTATGGATCAATACACTTGGTAGATATAGGAATTCTGATTTGTGTGGTAAAACTTAATTACGCGTGGAGTCCAAGTCTCAGTATAGAGATTGATGATACATTTTGATATAGCTTATTGTGACACCCCGACTAATTAAATACTGGGTAGCTACTCCTTTATTAAATTAATTCAAAATGCCAAGTTGGTCCAGTTAATAGCATCACTGGAAAACATTTTAATGATTACTAACCACCTAGTATTTAAAAAGTAAGTTGCCAAATTTTAATTTAAGTCTGATTAACATGCAACAAGTGTAATGAAGAATAATAACACCATTCACCATAAAGAAGTAAATAGAATAACCATCACATAATGTAAGTAAAGTCTGGAGGAAAAACTCCTCACTACAAAACCACAACTGAAATAACTAAACTGGATACTGAAACAAATACATGCCAAAGTCTGAAAAACTGAAATGGAAAGATGTCTCTAATAGAAATGGGCAACATGCCCTACAACTGATAGATAACGAATCTGGAATCCAAATGATAGAAGCGTCTACAAGCAAATCCCTGTAGCTTCCACAAGCAGCTACAGCTCGTCACCTGAATGAGTATCCTATGCATGGTGTCCTTGTGGCTGGGCACCTAAAATGGTTTTACAAGAAAAATAGATTTGAAAGCAAACGGGTCAGAGCCCGAATGTGGAGATATTTTTAAAAACCTGCAAGTGCTTTAAAAACATTTAAAACATTAAATGCAAAGTACATGTTAGGACGTGCACTCACATGATATTCTCACCTCTCGTCTAACTGTGCACTCCTAACGTAAGTACCCATCTACAACGACACAAACCACTAGCTAAGTGACATCATATCTAGCTAGACTGTCATAGGTCCTACCCTTATTACTCGGTTCTATTAACATTATAACGCTCGTAATTAAATAGGGGTTTAACGTAAACTCAAATGCTCAATATGCAATATATTTCACTATCAGCTAACCCGTTATGTTATTCTCGAAACAATACCATAATTATATTCACAACATTAACATGAAGGTTCCCATTAATTAAGTGTATATTATTCACATCATAAATATACAATACAAGCACCCCGAGAACTAAGCTGCGGTGCACACATACTCTGCTATCCATCCCGGTACATCACGTACATAAGGATTACATATTCCGAATCTCTCAGGAATAGTTCACAGATAACAACATCACAAATAATGGAGGCGAACACAGTCACATCACATGGGGCACGCACATACCTACGCTCCCACGATCAGCGGACTTATTAATATCCCAATAAGTCTTTCTATGACCTATGTTCATCAAGGTAACCAGTCTAAATCCGGGCAACACAAGGAATAGAGGGCCCTAAGAGAACGCAAACCTCCCGTGATAGCAAGTATGGTAGGTATGTCATACACACAATTCATATACCAATACTAAGTAAACACACGTCTTAGTAATCCCGTAGTTTAATCGTAGTACTATTCTCATTCTAGTACTAATATATATAATTACACACTTTATACGATTCCGGTTTATAATCATACGCGCCATAATTTATTCTCACGTCGTAGTAGACACTCACGTCTCAACCCAACTATCCCTTTAATTTAAATCGCTCGTATATAATTTACTCCTCAAAATAACACAAACGTCCCAAACCTATCAATACATCATCAAAGGAAGGTTATCTAAATCCTCGAACAAGATCACGGGACTCCCAAAATCAAAACAGGCCAAAAAGGCCTAAACGGCCGGCTCGTTAGAAGTCTCGTTCGAACGAGGCTGTTCGAACGAGATTCCAGTTCGTTCGAACGAACTGTACCTTCTAACGACATCTCGTTCGAACGAATGTATCGAACGAAATACAGTTCGTTCGAACGAAGTCTCCCCTCGTTAGAAACGACTGGTCAACTCGTTAGAAGCTCGTTCGAACGAGCTCTTTCGAACGATCTGGGAAGGTCTTCTAACGAGGGACCAGTTTCGGCCCAGAATTTTCCCAATCTCGTTTTTTCACCATTACTACTCCTCAAATCTCTTCTAAAATTAGTCCCAACGATGTTTTAAGGTCCCTAATCAATCCTAAACATATTATAGTCACATCCTAACACGTTTTAAAGGATTAACCCATCCTAACATCAATCAAATTTACAAATCCTTACACTTTTTCCCCAATTTTTCAAGAACATGAACCCTAAACTTTTAAGTCCTCAATTAGTCCAATCTAAATCCGTTTTTCTTACATCCAACGTATGTTAATACCAGAATACTCATCTCTATATGATTCTACATGCAATTTGTCCTCAATATTCAAGTTCTATGTCCAAACAACATGGGTTTTCATTCATCTTTCAAGAACAATTGGAATTCTTCAATTTTCTAACATGGAAAGAACATTCTCTTAATTTAAAAGTAATTAAATCACTTGCCTTGATTGTCTCTGAATTTGGTGTTGATTTTTGTAAAGATTTCTGCAGAATTCCTTCTCCTTCTCTCCCTCTCCAAGCTTTCTTCTCCAAAGGTGGCTATGGTGGCTAGGGTTTTCTTTGGGAAAGTTGGAAACCTAAATGATAACCTCCGTAGCTTATTGGGTCATTAAGGGTTGGTTAGTGGGTTTAGTGGGTCTATTCCCAATCAGATTTACTTCTCTAATTTTCGTCATTTTTTAATTCCTAAAAATACGAAATTACCAAAATACCCTTTATATTGCCGATATGGCGTAAAAATACCCCGGGACCCAAACTACACCCCCGGCTAATGTTTTTTGACTATCTCGACCCTTCCGGACGCGTTGGCGCACTGAAAACGACCATACAGTTTAAAGAATTTAAATTCACTTTTATAATCAAAATATTATACCGTGACGCGGCGGTCACACGTGTCTCAACAAAATTTCCAAAATGTCGTATATCAATCTCACGACAAATTTTTCATAATTCAATATTAATATAAAAATATGTATGCACATAATCAAATACCAACTCGCATCTCGTTAGTATTTTTAACCCGGATTAATTTCCAATTAATACGCATTTAATTAATTAATCCCAATAATAAATATAGCCAAAAATACGGGGTATTACATACTCCCCCCCTAATAACTGAATTTCGTCCCGAAATTCGAAACTAGAAAATACCTGCTAAAAACAACTCTGGATAATGTTCGCGCATCTCATCCTCGCGCTCCCATGTGGACTCCTCGACATTGTGATGTCGCCACTGAACACGCACTAACGGGACTATCTTTGACCGCAGCTTCCTCTCGCTTCGGTCCAAAATGGCAATCGGCCCCTCCTCGTAGGAGCTATCCGGCTGGAGGTCGATGTCCTCCACAGCAATGTGAGAATGAGCCAAATTATCTCTAAGGTATTTCCTCAGCGAGGAAATATGGAACACATCATGGATCCGATGCAAATGTTCCTGTAATCCAAGTCTATACGCAACCGGTCCGATCCGCTCAATAATAGGAAACGGCCCCACATACCTTGGTGCCAACTTCCCCTTCTTCCCGGAACGCATAATCCCCTTCATAGGAGATACTCTGAGAAAAACCTGGTCCCCCACTTGGAACTCTCTGAAAAACCTCTTCGCATCAGCATAACTCTTCTGCCTGTCTTGAGCTACCCGAATGCGACTCCGAATCAACTCAATCCTTGCCGAAGTATCCTGAATCACTTTCGGCCCAAGTAGTTTGTTGTCCCCCACCTCTAACCAACATGCTGGGGAACGACAAGGCCTACCGTACAATGCCTCGAACGGAGCCATGCCAATAGTGAACTGATAGGAGTTGTTGTAAGCAAACTCTACCAGTGGAAGATACTGCTCCCATCCACCCCCGAAGTCAATAATGCACATGTGTAGCATGTCCTCCAACATCTGATTTGTGTGCTCGGTCTGCCCATCAGTCTGCGGATGATAAGCCGTACTCAACCGCAATTCCGTGCCCATGGCCTCCTGGAAACTCTCCCAAAACCTCGAAACAAATATCTTGTCTCTGTCAGACACGATATTTAGGGGTACACCGTGAAGTCTCACAACCTCTGAGATGAAGAACTGGGCATTATGTCCCGTAGTGTAGTCAGTCCTTACGGGTAAAAAGTGAGCGACTTTGGACAACCTGTCCACAATTACCCAAACGGAGTCGTGACCCCTCTGCGACGTAGGCAACCCCGTGATAAAATCCATGGATATGATCTCCCACATCCACATCGGGACCTCCAACGGCTGTAAAAGTCCTGTCGGTTTCTGATGATCCACTTTTACAAGCTGACAAGTGGCGCATTTCGAAACAAACTCAGCGATATCTCTCTTCATACCGCTCCACCAATACTGGCGTCTCATGTCTTGGTACATTTTATCCCCTCCGAGATGTACCGCGAACCGTGAGCCGTGCGACTCTGCCATCACCTCGTGTCGCAATTCCTCCCCTTCCGGAACCACTAATCTCCCATTGAAGCGTAATCCCCCGTCTGAGCTAACGGTATAGGACTCGGCTCCCTCTGCTAGTAATCGAACTATCTGCTCCTGACAGAACGAGTCATTTGCCTGTGCCCGTACTACCTTCGTGACAATCTGCGGTGTAACGGTCATCACAGACATGAAAGATCGGGCCACTGCATCCTGGTGTCCCAACTCCTTCCACTTTGCCTTCCACACCTCTGCCACCTCATCTACTGGCCTACGGCTCAACGCGTCTGCTACCACGTTAGCCTTACCCGGGTGATACTGGATATCGAACTGGTAGTCCTTCACAAACTCAAGCCACCTACGCTGCCGCATATTCAACTCTTTCTGCGTGAACAGGTACTGTAGGGACTTGTGGTCCGTGAATAATTGGAACTTCTCCCCCAAAAGAAAGTGCCTCCAAATCCGTAGGGAAAATACCACTGCCGCCAACTCCAAATCATGCGTGGGGTAATTCTTCTCATGAGGCTTAAGCTTACGGGAAGCATAAGCTATGGCCTGTCTCTCCTGCTGCAATACACCTCCAAGTCCTTGCAAGGACGCGTCGGTGTAAACCAAATACTCAACTCCCGGTCTCGGCAATGCTAACACAGGTGCTGAGGTCAATTTGTCCTTTAATTCATCGAATGCCAACTGACAGGCATCACTCCAGATGTATGGCACACCCTTACGAGTCAGATGTGTCAAAGGACCTGCTATCTCCGAGAAACCCCGAATAAACCTCCTGTAGTATCCTGCTAGACCCAAGAAACTACGAATCTCCGTTGGTGTCGTGGGCTGTCCCCACTCCCTCACCGCGGATACTTTCCCCGGATCAACAGATATTCCCCGGTCGGAAATAATGTGTCCCAAAAACTGGACCTCCTTTAGCCAAAAACCGCATTTCTCATATTTTGCATACAACTCGTTCTGACGAAGTGTCTGCAAAACTTGCCTCAAATGCTCGGCGTGCTCCTCCTCTGTCTGGGAGTAAACCAGAATATCATCGATGAAGACAATGACAAACTGATCTAGGAAATCCCTGAACACTCTGTTCATCAAGTCCATAAACACAGCTGGAGCGTTGGTCAAACCGAAAGGCATAACCCGAAACTCGTAGGAACCATATCTCGACAAGAACGCAGTCTTCGAGACATCCTCCTCCCTGATACGCAACTGATGGTATCCCGATCTCAAATCAATCTTCGAGAAGAAAGAAGCTCCTCTCAACTGGTCGAATAAGTCATCGATTCGAGGTAACGGATACTTATTCCGTATCGTGACCTTATTCAACTCTCGGTAGTCCACACACAATCTCAGTGAACCGTCCCTCTTCTTCACAAACAAAACTAGAGCGCCCCAAGGTGAGGTACTCCTGCGAATAAAGCCCTGGCCTAACAGCTGCTCTATCTGATCTCGTAGCTCTCGCATCTCTGCTGGAGCCATACGATACGGTGCGCGTGCTATAGGCCTCGTACCTGGTAACAGGTCTATAACAAAGTCTATCTCTCGACTGGGGGGCAAGCCTGGTATCTCCTGAAACACATCTGAATACTCCCTGACAACCGGGATCGAATCTAAAGGAATCACAACCTCCTTAGAGGTATCCTCCTCTATGTAATACAGATGAGCGGTCGATCCTCCCTCTGGGCGAGGCATCGCCACTACAAACATCTCTTGCCCCGGAATGGCAAAAACAATGCTTCCGCTGAAGCAATCAATCATGGACCTATAAGCTACGAGCCAATCCATACCGATAATCACATCGTGAACATGCATATCTAATACCAACATGTCTGCAGGTAATACCAAACCACCAATCTCTACCCCCACTCCCCGGCATATAAAGAAAATAAGTGACCCACTCCCCAATGGTGAGTCGACACACGTCACTGTGCTCTCTGCCGTAGCTAACAATCCTAAAGCTTTCGCGAAGTGTGTAGCTATAAAATAATGTGTAGCCCCGGTATCAAACAATACCCAACCCATAGTGCCATGGATAGGAAACGTACCCTCAATCGCGGGCGGTGCCTGTGGAACTGCAGCCTGGTGGACGTTGTAGACACGTCCATACTGTAGCTGCCCCTGCTGAACTGGGACTGCTGGAATGGGTGGCAATGCTGCCATCTGTGGCGGTGCGGGGAGAGCGGCGGGAAACATAGGCCTCTGTGGCTCCTGGCGAGCACCCTGCTGCTGCTGCTGTGGGGACCTGCCCCTATCAGGACAATCCTGTCGCTTATGGCCAGTCTTGCCACAAACAAAACACTTCCCTGGGAAGTTCCCTCCTCTCTGCCCCTGCGGTCCCCGGCCCTGGTGGCCGTTACCGTTCCTCCCTTGGCCCTGCTGGCCCTGGTGAAACTGCTGCCCATTCTACCCCTGTTGGCCTTGATGGTCGTTTGGACCCTGATGGCCCAGACGGAAACCTCCTTGTCCCTGTCTGTAGTTCCCTGACCGGAACCTCTTCTGATCCCCCTGCTGGGTACCCTGCTCACCCTGTTTCTGCCCCTTAACAGATTGTGCCCCACCGGCACCATGTCCTCCAGTCCTGCCCTGATGGATAGACTCTCCCGACCTCTTGCCCTCAGCCATATGAAAGCGGTGGTCCTGGCAGTGTAACAAAGCAGCGTTAACCACATCAGAGTACGTGGCCAACGAAAGGTTTCCTAACAGATGCTGACGGATCCTCCATGTCAACCCGTCCGTGAACTTCTCAATCTTCTTCTTCTCTGTTGGTATCTCATTTGGAACGATATTCAACAGATTCGTGAACTCGGCCTCATACTCAGCCACGGTCTTACCCTCTTGCCTCAGATTCATCAGTTTCCTCCTCATTTCCGTGTGAACAACCGACGGAAAGTACTTGCGGTCAAACCGCACCCAGAAGTCCTGAATAGTGAGAGTATCCCTCTCCTCCACGGTGGTAATAGACTCCCACCACTGTAGCGCAGATCCAACTAGCTTGAAAGTAGCTAGCACCTGCTTCTGGACGTCCGTGCACTCATACATCCTTAAGTGCCTCTGCATATCCTTCCTCCACTGGCTCGAGACTACTACATCTGAGCTACCTGCAAACTCTGGCGAATGCGCTTTCTGAAAAGCGTCTCATACAAGTTCCCAAGCAGACGGGAATGCATTTGCCTGTACCGGCGCGGCAACCGGCGCCTGAGCTGGTGCCTGCTGAACAACGGCAATTGCGGCATTTACCGCTTGGGCTACTATAGCTGCAACCTCAGCGGCGTTCATCATGCCCTGAACTGGAGCGGGCTGGGGTTCGGGCGTTGCATCCATGGGAACTCGTCGTGCACGTCGTGGAGGCATCTGAAATAAGAACAAAGTTTATAAGTTCGCTGTTACAAACTTAAAATAGCTGAAGAACGAGCATACACAAAAAGAGTACAACAGTCCTAAAATATAGGGCTTTATATCAAAGAAACTTAGTGGAAACATAATAAGCCGTCAGATCCTAAAGGACACTAGAACCTGATGCTCTGATACCACCTGTGACACCCCGACTAATTAAATACCGGGTAGCTACTCCTTTATTAAATCAATTCAAAATGCCAAGTTGGTCCAGTTAATAGCATCACTGGAAAACATTTTAATGATTACTAACCACCTAGTATTTAAAAAGTAAGTTGCCAAATTTTAATTTAAGTCTGATTAACATGCAACAAGTGTAATGAAGAATAATAACACCATTCACCATAAAGAAGTAAATAGAATAACCATCACATAATGTAAGTAAAGTCTGGAGGAAAAAATCCTCACTACAAAACCACAACTGAAATAACTAAACTGGATACTGAAACAAATACATGCCAAAGTCTGAAAAACTGAAATGGAAAGATGTCTCTAATAGAAATGGGCAACATGCCCTACAACTGATAGATAACGAATTTGGAATCCAAATGATAGAAGCGTCTACAAGAAAATCCCTGTAGCTTCCACAAGCAGCTACATCTCGTCACCTGAATGAGTATCCTATGCATGGTGTCCTTGTGGCTGGGCACCTAAAATGGTTTTACAAGAAAAATAGATTTGAAAGCAAACGGGTCAGAGCCCGAATGTGGAGATATTTTTAAAAACCTGCAAGTGCTTTAAAAACATTTAAAACATTAAATGCAAAGTACATGTTAGGACGTGCACTCACATGATATTCTCACCTCTCGTCTAACTGTGCACTCCTAACGTAAGTACCCATCTACAACGACACAAACCACTAGCTAAGTGACATCATATCTAGCTAGACTGTCATAGGTCCTACCCTTATTACTCGGTTCTATTAACATTATAACGCTCGTAATTAAATAGGGGTTTAACGTAAACTCAAATGCTCAATATGCAATATATTTCACTATCAGCTAACCCGTTATGTTATTCTCGAAACAATACCGTAATTATATTCACAACATTAACATGAAGGTTCCCATTAATTAAGTGTATATTATTCACATCATAAATATACAATACAAGCACCCCGAGAACTAAGCTGCGGTGCACACATACTCTGCTATCCATCCCGGTACATCACGTACATAAGGATTACATATTCCGAATCTCTCAGGAATAGTTCACAGATAACAACATCACAAATAATGGAGGCGAACACAGTCACATCACATGGGGCACGCACATACCTACGCTCCCACGATCAGCGGACTTATTAATATCCCAATAAGTCTTTCTATGACCTATGTTCATCAAGGTAACCAGTCTAAATCCGAGCAACACAAGGATTAGAGGGCCCTAAGCGAACGCAAACCTCCCGTGATAGCAAGTATGGTAGGTATGTCATACACACAATTCATATACCAATACTAAGTAAACACGTGTCTTAGTAATCCCGTAGTTTAATCGTAGTACTATTCTCATTCTAGTACCAATATATATAATTACACACTTTATACGATTCCAGTTTATAATCATACGCGCCATAATTTATTCTCACGTCATAGTAGACACTCACGTCTCAACCCAACTATCCCTTTAATTTAAATCGCTCGTATATAATTTACTCCTCAAAATAACACAAACGTCCCAAACCTATCAATACATCATCAAAGGAAGGTTATCTAAATCCTCGAACAAGATCACGGGACTCCCAAAATCAAAACAGGCCAAAAAGGCCTAAATTGCCAGCTCGTTAGAAGTCTCGTTCGAACGAGGCTGTTCGAACGAGATTCCAGTTTTTTCGAACGAACTGTACCTTCTAACGACATCTCGTTCGAACGAATGTATTGAACGAAATACAGTTCGTTCGAACGAAGGTATCGAACGAAGTCTCCCCTCGTTAGAAGCGACTGGTCAACTCGTTAGAAGCTCGTTCGAACGAGCTCTTTTGAACGACCTGGGAAGGTCTTCTAACGAGGGACCAGTTTCGGCCCAGAATTTTCCCAATCTCGTTTTTTCACCATTACTACTCCTCAAATCTCTTCTAAAATTAGTCCCAACGATGTTTTAAGGTCCCTAATCAATCCTAAACATATTATAGTCACATCCTAACACGTTTTAAAGGATTAATCCATCCTAACATCAATCAAATTTACAAATCCTTACACTTTTTCCCCAATTTTTCAAGAACATGAACCCTAAACTTTTAAGTCCTCAATTAGTCCAATCTAAATCCGTTTTTCTTACATCCAACGTATGTTAATACCAGAATACTCATCTCTATATGATTCTACATGCAATTTGTCCTCAATATTCAAGTTCTATGTCCAAACAACATGGGTTTTCATTCATCTTTCAAGAACAATTGGAATTCTTCAATTTTCTAACATGGAAAGAACATTCTCTGAATTTAAAAGTAATTAAATCACTTGCCTTGATTGTCTCTGAATTTGGTGTTGATTTTTGTAAAGATTTCTGCAGAATTCCTTCTCCTTCTCTCCCTCTCCAAGCTTTCTTCTCCAAAGGTGGCTATGGTGGCTAGGGTTTTCTTTGGGAAAGTTGGAAACCTAAATGATAACCTCCGTAGCTTATTGGGTCATTAAGGGTTGGTTAGTGGGTTTAGTGGGTCTATTCCCAATCAGATTTACTTCTCAAATTTTCGTCATTTTTTAATTCCTAAAAATACGAAATTACCAAAATACCCTTTATATTGCCGATATGGCCTAAAAATACCCCGGGACCCAAACTACACCCCCGGCTAATGTTTTCTGACTATCTCGACCCTTCCGGATGCGTTGGCGCACTCAAAATGACCATATGGTTTAAAGAATTTAAATTCACTTTTATAATCAAAATATTATACCGTGACGCGGCGGTCACACGTGTCTCAACAAAATTTTCAAAATGTCGTATATCAATCTCACGACAAATTTTTCATAATTCAATATTAATATAAAAACATGTATGCACATAATCAAATACCAACTCGCATCTCGTTAGTATTTTTAACCCGGATTAATTTCCAATTAATACGCATTTAATTAATTAATCCCAACAATAAATATAGCCAAAAATACGGGGTATTACACTTATAAGTTTTGATTATGTCAAAACTGGCCGATGCATTAATTATTCGACATATCAAATAATTTAATCAGACGATCTCAAGGAATTCATAAGAAGTTGATTAATATAATTGTCTGTAATTTAATTTAATCGACGGGTATTTGTACTCTTAATGTGGGGATATTATTAACCATTTAATGACAAGGAGCTTGAAATTATAATTTTGAGATAGTGGACTAGAGTGAAATAATTATTTTTAGTGGAATGAATAATGATTTATATAATTATGGAATTAATTATAGAGTTTAATTTGGATTCTGGCTTCTCTAGGAACCTAGTCTCTTAATTTGTCAAGGGTCCACGTGCTAGCCTATATAAGTAATCACTTGTCTCATAATAAGTGTGGGATGATTATATATCAGAATAGTACATGAAAATTAGTGGTAGGATCATGATCTTGTCAACACACCAATGGAATGTCTTAGTTTGAAAGAAATAACATGGAAGATCTCGAGGTCTCTTTCACATCTCTCGCCGAGTAAAATCAATTCTTTTCAATTGGAGCATCGAAAAAATCTAAAATTTGAACCACATGTTCCACATATAGAGAGGGAGTCACACACCAAACATCAAATAATTCAAAGATCGTTTGATTTGTCTGATAAATAGTGATTCATGAAACAAATCTCACAACACAAAGTAGATCAAGAATCAAATCAAGAATAAATCATGAAGGTAGATTCAATATTAAAGAATACGTTATAATATACATAAACCCTAATATAATACTTGGGGGTTCATGGATATGAATATTTGGGGGTGAAATAATTCAAGAACATCATATTCCATCTGCCTAAATAAATTGACAAGACGGCACGATGTCTACCTTGTCAGAGGTATAACTTGAGAACTATTTACCAAAATGGGCTTTAAAACTTCTAGAGGTTCTAGAATCTGAAAGATATTAAAACTCACAAAAGATCTTATTTTGACGTTGTTAAGATTTTTGAAAAAAATAATTTTGATATTGTTACAACCACACAGTCAGATTCACGTCACAAAATAGTGTGACTCGAAATTGATCAAATCTCTACGATTCAAGCCAGAAAAAATTGCGAAGGTATGATATCTTGAATATCCTTCATATATTCACCATAATTTTTTTATTAAAACTCAATTATTATATAAATCAAACGATCCACTAAATTAAGTACTCAACCAAAATCAATATTGTACAAATTTATTTTAATCCTAATGTGGGAGTGTTAAAAGTGTACAAGAGTGTGTGTGAGAGAGTTAAAATTTCATTTGAATTGTAAGTGATATTAGGTTAGTAATATGAGAGGGTTAAATATGAAATCAAAGAATTACATTAATATGTATAGATCTGCAGATAATAGTTTTCATCCAATATTTTCACTCTACTCATTGTTCAAACATTGTTTTCTCCATTTTTTAAAACACTTTATATCACCTCAAGGTATTCCTAAAGTCGTTTTCTTTTTTAACATGCTTTTTCTTTAAAGATATTTAATCATTTTTTGAATATCCATTGTTCTACCATTTATTTTCTTGTCCTATTTTGCAAAAATATATTCTCCTAATATATTTTAATTTTTTAACAATCCTTTTCCCTTTTTCAACATTACATATCCAATGCGTGTCATTTATTTTTTTAATTTTTAGTCTTCAAGATTCATGTTTTGAATGCCTTAAGTAAATTTAAATCATGCATATTCACCATTTGACATATTGTTGATATTTTTTAAACATGTGGTTCTATATTGAGATTTTATTGAAGTTTCAATGATCAAATATGTGTAGTTATGAGTGGCAAAAAGAGTTTGTGGAGTAATTATATCTAAGAATTGTGTGTATCATCAGACTTAGTAATAAAGTAATAGCCATATGCAATTGAGTTTAGATTTTATCCATTTCGATATTTCTTTAAGATCTCTCAGCATCCTTTTACTTCTATCTTTTTCTCCATGTGTGACTCTTCTCCATAAATTCCATCATTTTATTTTCCAAGTTTATCATTTTCTACCTTTGGATCTTTTGAAATATGGATGAACAAAACATCTTTTTGGCATCCTTTAAGTACCTACAAAATATGAATAACAAATATTCCTTTCTGGTAACCTTTGTTTTTTGGGTCCTTATTGTTAGTGACAAAGTATGATTATCTCATTTGTTTATACAAATGAATTTTAATTTCCCTTATTTTACAGATATTAAAAGTATGATTATTTTTACGATGATATGTGAAATGAGCATTTGATGAACGAAATTTTCAATTCGAATATGTATAGTAATTCCTATTGTAAATTATTCAAAATTTATTCCTTTTCATTTTTAGACGAGTATGACATTTTTTTTTCAAAAGTATGATTTTCCTCTTCACAAAATGTGTAATGTGCACTTTGTGTAATCATTTGGGTTTTCACAAAAATGGTTTTTTTTCATTAGAAAAAATAAAAAATTTCCACAATTAAACATGGCGTAAGTGATTATTTTTGGAAAAAAACTTTTTGATGAAAGAGAGAAGTAATTAGATAAAAAAAACTTTTCAAATTACTTGATGTTTGATATGAGGTATCAAAAAAAATCAAATTTCATCTCATTTAATAAAAGTTTCTAAGGTTGCGTTTGTTTTTTTGTCTGAATCTGAATCTGAAGTCTGAAGTCTGAATCTGAAATCTGAAATCTGAATCTGAAAAAATTGTTTGTTTGATGTCTGAATGAAACTTCTGAATGTATATTGTTTGTTTGCAGATTTATGTCTGAAATCTGAATGCAAATTATTTGGACCATTATATCCTTACATTTATTTTATAAAGAAAACATATATTTAAAAACATCCATGGCCTTAAGTAAATATTATGACACACAATATGCGATTTAATAGGTAAATAATATTTGGCATTCTAAGTAGTAGGGAATTTGCATAGTTTAAAATGTTTAAAAATATATAAAAACTGACTGAGTAGTTATTAAAAGTCACAAAAATACTAATAAGGTTGAACCATTAATCATAATTTCTACTAAATAATTGATCGGCAATTTGATCACGTAAATTAATCATTTCTTGTTGCGGTGCTCGTCCAAATATTTGATCATAATTTGGTGGAGCTTCTCCTTGTTCACTATCTACTGAAAGGTCGGCCGGCTTATCTAATATCTTTAATTACCATAAAAATAAAATATAGCTTCAAAGTAAAAACTACTAAAACGTGGCTTTTAAATAAATAAAGCAAAACGCTCGAATCTACCATTTATTTATAAATAATCTACAATTTAAATATATTTTATTTAGTTAAATGGAGTGATGAATTTAAAAACGAGTTGTGCTATACTACCCGGGTTTAACACCGAGTTTTTTTTTTTCAGAAAATATGGCATAATTTTTAATAGAGTCATTTGGATTTTTTTTATTTAAAAAAATATTGTTTTATTAGAAAAGAATGTTTTTTTATAAATTAGAAAAAATTATTAGAAAACACTGTTTTAATATAAAAAAATATTAGTTATATATGTAGTTGTTGATAAATAAAATTAACACCTGAGTAGTCATAAGGCATTAACAGATAGTTAATGCATAACCTTAGATGCAGGTCTCACAGCCATAAAGATAAAGCATTGTTTGAGCTATCTGTTTACTTTGTCATTTATTACCTATATCGGTACAACCGCTATTGTTTCTTTCTTTTACCTGTTATATCTCCATTAAATATAAGGATTTACTTAGATTTGTATCTCTCTATATGTGTACACATATATATGTACCAGTATAATAGGGATCATTTTAGTGTGTGAGATTGTTGATAAACACAAGGATTCATGAGAAGATGAGCAGATTCGATAACAACAAAGAGGAAGAATGGGTTTGCACTATTATTGATTCTTATCTGTTATTTCAAATCAATTGTAAGGATATGATTGTGCATTTACTTCCATTCAGATTTAAGATATCAGATTCAGATGGGTTTAAACCTCTGAATCATTAAGAGGATATTATTCCGGTTAAGCTCTGAACGGTGTACAAAACAAACAGATTTCTATTACCTCTGAAATCTGAATAGTTTGGATTCAGATTTCAGATGTGTAAACAAACAGACCCTAAGTAACATGAATATATAGCCGTTTCTAAAAGTGTTTTAAGTAAAAAAAATGTACTTTTAAACTTTGTTACCTCATTAATTTGCAATTTAGACTTTCATATGTTGTGGAAAATTGGGACACACGAAGAAATTTCTATAACTATCCAGGGATTGTCACCCTTATTTATAATGCAATGAGGATCTCCCATATAAGTAATTGTTTTTAGGGAATGATTACAATAATGTAAATGATCTTGTAAGATCAAGTACTTTCTCGACAAACCATCCAAACTTTCCTCAAACCAATCACCAATCCCAGAAAATCACAAAGAACATCAAACCCACTTTAAGTCAACTTAAAGTGGAGTTTAAGTTGACTTAAATAGGCCATTTGAGATTGTATTGTATTTGACCAAAAAATGAACTTTTGAGGAATTTTTAAAAACAGAGTCTTAGACTTTGAGTCGACTCAAAGTCACTTCAAGTTAACTCAAAGTGCCCAACTGGGTAATTTTTCAACGACTAGTTTTCAAATTGAAAAAATCAATGTTCATCCAAATTACCTAATTACCCTCAAATGACTAGTTTTACCTCAAGCCTATAAAATGGCCATTTTTCATTCTTCAAATACACAAGCTTAGAACAACATAATCAAAAGAGTAAAGTTCCAATAAAAAACTTGTGTCCTTGAGTTTTTTTAAAGAGAGAAATCAAGTTCCAAAACTCATTTTCAAAGAGTGTGTTCGCAACCCAAAAACTCAATTGAAGCAAAGCTCCAATCATAACCTACATGAGAAAAAGCTTATTCCCCAAACCTTATTTAGAAAAGTTCCAAATGGAATACCCACTTATGCTAAAGAATCAAATCATAATCCATTTAAGCATCATACTTATGATTACTTCAAAGTTTACATTTTTATAGAGAGAAAGTAAACTCATTTCACTATAGCTGGTAGTTGAACAACATTATTTTATATTTTAGTTACTCCACTTGTTCTTGTCATTACGGTTGAACTTCATTGTATCTTCACAACTGGTAGTGTCATTGCAAAGAGTCAAAGCGCAATAAGACATTAGGGTCCGTTTGATACATATTGGGCAAAAGTGTTGACATGGCAAAATTTGTCAGGACAAATTTTGCCTAGGCAAATTTTGCCTAGACAAATATTTTTTTCTCACATTAGACTATCAAACACCAAATAAGGTAAAACAAGTTTTTTAGGCAAAGCATTTTAATAACACATTTTCCGTCCATATTAACATATATAATAATAAAAAATATGTTTTTTTTTTAATTTTCGTCCCAAGTCTTATTTAATAAAAAAACAGTTTTTTCTTTTCTTTTTTACTTCCCGTTTTTATTTATTAAAAAAGTAACAAACTATATATAAAAAAAATTACGCCAAAACTACTTACTAAAAACAGTTTTTACATTAAAACAGTTTTTAATTTTTACATTAAAACAGTTTTTACGTTAAAACAGTTTTTATATTAAAATAATTTTTTGCATTAAAACAGTTTTTACATTAAAACATTTTTTACATTAAAACAATTTTTAATTTTTTACATTAAAACATTTTTTACATTAAAACAGTTTTTTTAACTATTTAAAACAATTTTTAAAATATTCATAACAGTTTTTTTTAATTATTTAAAATAGTTTTTAAATTATTTTTTAAAATATTAAAAGCGTTTAAGAAGTTGGCAAATTTGTTGGCAAATATTTCTCACCCATATAGCAAAGCAAAATTTGCCAACATGTTATGCATAAGAGGTGTTGTACATTGGCAAATAGCTTGTAGGCAAATTTTGCTATCAAACACACCAAATTGTAGGCAAATGTCATATTTGCCAACTTATTTGCCATTTGCCATGGCAAATAATGCTATCAAATGGACCCTTAGGGTTTTTTGTGTTCCAATTGGGTAAGGAATTGTATAGTTCTCTTATTGGTTGCGATTTTCAAGGTGTTATAATTCCTTGTGAGATTTTAGTTTCGCCTTAATAAACCCAAAAAGGTAAAGGTTTTAGAGTATAGTCTCAACCATGGACATCAAGACTGGCCACATTAAAACCTGGATGTGCAAAAAATTTCTTAACTCTCTTTATAAGTTAATTGATTTATCATAATGTCGTTTATCTTAAAGAAAAGTTTCGGATATTTTAAAATTTTCGTTAATTTCATAGATACCATATTCACCCCCTCTTGAGAATATTTTTGGGTCAATAATTTGTATTAGAGCATATCTCATAGATGATTATTTTGAGTTTAAAAATCGAAAACAACGACAAGCATATCACAGTTGATTTTGGAAAGAAATGACCTTTCCATATTTGTAAAAGGATATAACAAGCTATGGAGAGAGAAAATATCTTGCATTATTTAATGAGTTGACTACTACTTATGGAAAGTAGTTAGTGACAAAAACTCGTCCCTTTTATCTAGATTGTGTATTGAAAAGAAAAATGAACTAAGTCTCGAAGCTTTGAAGATTTTACGATCTTTTCTAGATAATAAGGTTTCAGAAAAAAGTTGCTCAAATTCATGGAAGCTAGTGAAATGTGAAATTTTTTGTAAAATAATTTGTAGAAGATAAATACCCAATCACCACAGAAGAATATGGACAATCCTTAGATTTATTCATTCAACCCTTGCAACCTTCATATTCATAAAATTAAGAAGAGGAATAAGAATCATGTTCTCCCACAAAGATCAAATAAGGAGAAATAATTGAGGAATCATCAAGTTCTTCATCCGAAGAAGAAATAAAAACTCCATCATACTCACAATAAGGATTAAGAGATTATAAGGTAAAACCTCATTATAATAAAAAACTTGGACTATAAAAGATTTACTAAAAAGAATGTTATGCTCACGTTGGGTAAGTTAAGTAGGCTTTACGATAAAGCCATGATTGGATAGAAAAATAGTTTGATGTGCTCATTTCCTTGGAAAATAAAAATAGATATATTTAAATTTCAAATAACTCAACCAAAGAAAATGAAAAGTAATTCTTGAAAATAAAAGTCTAAAAGTAGAAATTGGAAAAGGAAAGAGGAAAATATTCTCATTTTTTGCAAATGAAAACTCTAACCCACGAGAGGAGGTTAATGTTTTAAAAAGTGGTTTTAAAAAATTAGATCATAATAGTAGAAGTTAATATGTAATTTTTTTACAACAAAAACAAGGATATGACAAAGCAAGTTTTGGATATGTAAAAGAAAATATGTGTAACAACCCCTATATTTTAAAACTAGGGTTGATCACGTCCTAATATTAAAATATACTTGTCAAAACAATTAAAATATTATCTTTGACATGTACAAAATCAAAAGAAACACTAAGACCATATATGGATATGATGAAATAAACCTCAAATATAATGAAACATCAGAAACCAACTAGATATGGATAAAAAGTATCCCAATAATCAAGAGTACTACATGCTAGTGATAAGTCTAAAAATACAAAGTCCAAACCTCCACCCAAAATGTAAAACTAAAATGGAAAATAGATCCTAAAAGTCTCGTCTGAATACATATTGATAAAGAGTAATAATGTCCAAGTGATCACACTCTCAATGAAAAAATAAGAAGATAAACATATGCTAAGAGCACCTACATCTGAGCTCCTAACAGATAATCTGAATGGAAATGAGGGAATAGTCTATGATAGCTGAAATAGAATCTAATCGCGTCATCCATCCCTAGAACCTGAAATGTTTTCATGATAATAAACGAGTCAAAGTCCAGTAAGTTAGCAAAGTTATACAACTCAAAATCAGTTATATATACAAAGGATAAGTCCACATATTGTCCAACCTATTATTATAATAACCATGCATATTAAATGAAATCTCATAATCCATTTTAATTAAATCATCAGTTTCAAGAATTAACTAACCTCTTAACTAATCAAACTGTAACTGCCATGTGCCCCTTCTCCCCGACTATCTCAAGAACATGCGGTACGCACAAATAAATTCCATCACACAAACCAGATACCACCATTCACTAGAGTGCTATAAACAAAAAAGCACGTGTGGCACACAAATAAACCACATCTGAATTTAGACCCACCATTCTTTATCATAGTCCAAATACTCACTCAAGACGCACATAGAAAACCATGCACCCTCCTATCAAATCTTACTACTAACACGGTCATGAACAAATAAGGATGTCCTCTCTCAACACACAATCCAAATGAAAAAGTCTATGGGTCCAATAAATTGAATTAATCTTCAAATTAATTGCTTCCAATTTCAGTCCCGAATAATTATTTATCTTAGTTTAGTTTATTAATTCAAATTCGAATTAATCAAAACAATGTAAATATGATGCAAATTAAAATACCAAATTTAATTTGTTCCTAACCAAATTAATTAAGTTAATTTTACAATTTACCAATCAATTAATTAGGTCCAAATTGATACGAGGTGATAACAATTAACAATGACAGAAAGTAAAATTAATCACACAAATCGGGATATGATTATTTAACGTGAAACCCCTCTCGAAGAAAAGCACACACCCCCACCCCCACACACAAGTGCACTATTACAAAAATTTCAGGGATTAGAAAAAGTACAATCACGATTTACAACCCATGATTTTCCCGCAACCATAAATATTTATCGCTTTGAACTTAAGCATCCGCAGTACTAGTTTTGCCAATCTTCACTGCAACGTTGACTGGACAGCCACAACCCTCGGGTCTCATTATCCACTAATCTATTGAGATGGATGCGTCAATGAGAATCTCCATCATAACTTTGATGCCTTGTTCACCAGTCTCGAAACGTGTCTCAAATCGCAACCCAAGTCAATTGTTTCACCGATATTGAAAATATTTTCAAGATTTGATCACAACTAAGACAAAACCTCCCCAAATTTTTAATTGAACTTGTGAAAATTTTTGTTTTATAAGAAAACCATTAAAATATTTATTGATATTACTAAGTCCGGGGTGGAGCATTAAGGATTTATATTCATCTTGTTCTTGTTACAGGGATCCATCCAATCCCAATCAAATCTTGAAGGATGCCCATATAGAAACTCCTTACAGGGTGAAGTCCTAACCAAGCCAAGAGACCTAACAAAGGCATACTAATAACGATAAAAGTTTTCCCAGTGCCTTACTAAATAGGGGATCTCTTCTATTAGGCAAGATATATGATATTATTCCTCTTCTAGTAGCTAGGTATCCAGATCGAGTATCATACCATTTTACAAAAAATAGAGTATGCTAATATGGTATGCTCTTTTAGAGATAGAGCACTCTGTAAGAAGGTTGCCATCCCTCCTGTCAGATTGACATCTAGCCGGGTGAGAGATAGCGGCACCTATTTACTAATAGATATGCCGCCGCTAGTGTAACAAAAAAAGCACATAAGGATCCGAAATATTCAAATATACTGATCACTGATCCGGATAATATAAATCCCGGTATTATCAGAAAGGATAGTCGTGATGTCCCTTCATGGACGGCTGGCCTGATCAGTATGGAGCCGAAGGCGAGGGTGTCAAGAACAGGAAGAGGCAAATCTCCATCTTCACTGCGAGAGTATGTTTGAGGAACGGGGGGTGGAACAAGCTCAGAGGGAGGTGTGCCATGACATAATAAAAAGGATTTTTAGGAAAAGTAACCATTTAGAAAAGGACTGAGCAAGCTCGGAAGTGAAAAAGGGTAATTCTAAAACATAAAAAGAAACTAAAACCAGACAGTGGGTTTGGAAGATTTTGGGGTTTAAAGAATCTAGAAGGTTCAAGGTGTAAAAATAAAGAGGAGTTGTTCACTCCATACTCACAAAATTCCTTTTATAAATAAGGTCAGATGAAAAAAGGAGTCCTGATAAGTTTTAAGAACTAAAATACCAATTAAAAGAGTTATAAAGACTTTGTGACTACGCAAGCTAACAAAAGAAAAGAACCGAAGCAAAACCACAAAAAAAATTAAACCAATAAAAAAATCCCAACGTCTTAACCAACAAAAGAATACAAAGAAAATAAAAGGAATAAATAGAAAACGCATAACAAAAAAATAAGACCCAAGCCACTACCTTAACTCGCAATCAACCTCTATGGTTGGCCCCTATCTGCTATAGCGATGGGGTGGGATGCTATAGCAGCAAGCCAAAGGCTACAGTCCCGAGGTTTTGTGCCATGGTTGTGGGCCTCACAAATTTGCGGTCAGGTTGTAATAAAAATTCGGGGAACACTCGAATGCATACCAATTTTTCTTCGTATAATAAAAGAGTAACCCCTGTAGGTTGGAAAAATATAAGGGACATTTTTAGTTGCCACAAAAAGTGTCACTAAAAATACTGTAGCACAAAATGTAAAAAGAAAAGAATCCCCCAAGAATTCCATATTTTTTTAAATACTAATTTTTTTGAGAGTGTATAAATGTTTTTTATATTTCAAAAAATTATTTTTCCACATGTTATACCTCTTTGTGTGGCTTCGAATTTTGGTGTGATCGATCATTTGTGTTGCGTAGATGCCAATGCATCGATGACATAAATTTGTATGTGTAGATGATCTTCAATAAAAGTAACATGAAAGTGCGACTGCACTAAGGTGATTATATAGATAGTCAAACACACCAATTTTTTATTTTCTTCAAAATTAATTTAACTTAAACGATTGATACAATTAAACTTTCAATAATGAAATGAATGGTTTTGTAAATAGTTTACCAAATTTGATCTTTCCCTAAAACGTGCATCTAGATGAGTATAGAAAGAGTAAAATAAAAGCAACCACGCAACACGCTGATGTACGAGGAAAATTCACAATGAGAAAAATCTCAGACGACCCAACCACGCAAATTCACTATGATCTAGGAATTACACAAGGATGATAGATGACTTACACAATCAACTCGAATCCTTCAAGCCTTGACACGTCTTTGTCTCTTCGTCCTTCTTCACAGCAACACATATGCATCCACCTACGTATTTTCATAATATGTTCTCCTCACATGCCTCGGTATCCACCGTTCTTGGTTTAAAAAAAAATTTATGGATCGAACACGGAGTCCACCACTTCAAACTTCCACACATGCGTAATCCACCATATGTAAACAATATTGAACAAAGATGAAGAGTAAACAAACTTTTGCGCCAAACATGAGATCTCAAACTAGCATGTTTAGTTGAAACTTGGATATTAAAACTATTGGGTGAAACTAGGGTTGGAGGCTCTTAGATATTTCTTGGAAAATATTTTTTGTAAAAACTCACACCTAAAAACTGATGCCATCACTCCTTTATATAGGAATCACAATAATTGAGGCAGCACAATCTCATTTAAACGAAATCAATATGGTCCTTTGAACAAAGTACACAATATCGTTTGACCTAAAATAAATCTTGTTCAAACGCTACAGTGAATCTCATTTAAATATATATCAAACGAGCTTCAAACGATATTTTTTTGCTAGATAGAAAAATTATGTTGATCCTCGTTTGCAAAAACTCGTTCGAACATGGTGATATCATCGTTCGAGCGAATGTTCACAAAAATTAAATTTTTCTTTAAAAATTATCTTTATGAAAATGGCCTCAAACATTTTAAAACAAACACCCAAATGAATATCCAAGGATAAAAAATAATATGCATTCATACCTTTTGAGATCCATGAACTTTGAAGATGAAACTTGGTATGAAGATGTAGATGATTTAACTTGGCCTAACATATACATACAGTTTTTAATCACACATTATAGGTTTAAAGGATAAACAACTCAAATCCTGACCTATGACTCAAACCAAAATTAAGCTAAAATACATACAAATTGACTCTATTGAAAATTTTCCCTTACAAATCTCCCCCTTTAGCTATTTCGGGACAAAACACAAAAATAAAACCTATGGGCTGTCATGCTCTCTAAAAGACTCAATCTCAATCCCAGAATAAAAAAATACAGAGACTTAACAGACACAAACTTTGAGTAGCATTTGCTCTTATGAAAACTTTGTCGCATCATTGCAAACATGTACATTTAAGCACTCCTTTCAAATGAAAAAAAGAATATGTACCAAATATAAATCCACATATGAAAAACCCTCTCCCTTTATCTAACAATATTCACTCAAGGTAAGACATCCTCCCTAAAGTAAAAATTTATCTCCCTAGGTTAAAAAGTTAGATACTATTTCTCCCTTTTTTATTAGGAATAGATAACGATAAAGGTGCACAATATAACCAAATTTTCCCTATAATGTAACACATGTAAACATAAAGGAAACAAGTATATCATGTGATGATGTGAAGGGAAATACAATGACAAACAAACTCGACAACACAAGCACAAATAATCCAAATAATCCAAATAATGAATAAATGATACCAATTGTGATGCATAAATTAAAGCATAAGATACCAATGTAAACATACCATATATATATAAATGCACATAGACCAATGGCACATATAAATATGTATAGGTATAAACACTACAAAAGACACAAAACACATAAGCTATCCATACTCGTATGGCATCAGTGTGTCTAAACAAAATTTGGTACTAAGTGAAGGGGTGAGAACTATAAACAAAAGAAATATGACCCCATCTCTCAAAATAGTCCAAAGATTTCTATTTGACCACATTAACTTATCAAACTTTGATTTAGCCTCAAGTGACAAATAAAGAACTCAAAATGGATAAATATACATAATTCACTAGCTTAGAAAATATTGATGATTCTCAAATCAATAGCATCAAAAAATTAGATTAAATTGGACTCATTGTGCAAACCCATTGATCTTCACTTTAACACGGCTAAAAATTTAAGATATTTAATTTTTTTACACTCTTTATTTTGAAGATATCAATTTTGAAGCATCAATTTCTAAACATGGCCTTAGCAATATATTATTTTCTTTTCCTCTCTTTTCTTTTAAGATCTTGCCAATGGTGACCTTTCACGTAAAGGATATTTGTCCATTAGTAGCCTTTTCCATTTCACCCTCATAAATTTTCAAGAAAAAAAACTCTCGGCCAATGGTTCTTATATGCACAAATCCCCTAATCAAATAGATATGCATATGACAAGATTGATAGGAGAACACCTCACTTAGCCCATGCAACATAGGTAGTTATAATCCAAAAGAGCTCATGTAAGTGTGTGCGAAGACATATGCGAAGTGAATCCATTAAGCAAATCCAAGTCGAACAACACAATGCAAGCCCGATTAATAACAATCCTAAGCATTGTAAACCATAATCAAATATCGAGCCACATGAAAAAATACAACGAATGGTATTCAAACACACCAATATGCCACATAAAATGTATAAAACCAAAATACACAAACCAAACAAAAAATATCGTTAAGTTTTTAAACATTTTTCAAAATGACTCAAAAGAAAATATTGTACAGTTTTCCCCAGACATATAGCTGAGAGCGAAGGATCTCATGATAAAATAAACATCAAAGTATGTAAAAATAAATATTGCCTATTTTGCATCACGCACGGCATAGTCTTGATTTTTATATTGTTTAAGCCCTATACCCTCAAGACTAAACGCAGTTAATTAAGAGGAAGTTTGTACCTTAGAAAAGTCGCTTCACCCAAAAAGAGGCTCGTATTTCCAAAAAATCATTTATCCCTAAGGGAAGTTCGTACTTTAGAGAAATCACTTCCTCGAGTGAAGTCTGTACTTTTAAAAATTGCTTCCTCGGAAGGCTAATCGTCGATATATTCTGATTCTTTTCGCCCACTTCTCTAGTATATCAAATAACTTCTCTTTTGATCCCAAGGTCTTGGTAACAGAGAATATTTGAAGTATATTCAGTACTAGGGTATATCGAATAGGATATCACAGCTATTCAGTACTAGGGTAAAGTGGTTTCACACGTACCTTAAAGGTTTCTTAGTCCAAGCATCATAGTATATAATGATCCATGATAATAAAAAGGATCCATCGATCATTGAGTCATATCGCCTTTTTTCCATATAGAGAAAAGCTCCAGGAACACATTCCAATGCACAAAAAGGACAGACACTTGCAGGCCATTCGATTTAATGAAAATTTAAAAAAAATGATCAAAACCCCAAAGGCTGGTCCAAAACCCCTCAGATTTTAGGTTGAATGTATTCCTACTTCTATGTGGAAGATATACGGTATGGATCCAAAAAAAATTCCAAAACAGATCTACCTTACATTGGATTCCCCTAACCACTTTTTATTTTTGATGAAATAATAGGTTGCAATCTATTACTTCCTCGCTCCTTATATGAAACATGAGAGCTCACCCCTATTTACCCGAATCCAAAGGAACTCTATTAAGTCCATCCCTTCAGAAGATACTATCAAACCAAAAATACAAAAAATGAAATACCATCCATATACAGTTAAATATAGATAAATGGATTGCATCAAAAAACATCATGAATATGTGGGTCGTTCTCCACCTGTGTATTGTCCTTCTATCCGTAAAAACCTGAACAAAGGTGCCTCAACTTTTTCAGTAGTTGCTATCATCGGCAGAAAGATCACAATAAGTTCTTACCCTAGAAACTCGAGTACGCATGCCATGCGATCGTCTAGTTTTCATCAGCAAGCTCCTCACCCACAACTGTCAAGTTTCGTCCGCAGTATGCTCCATGTCTATCGAAGAAGATCAAGCTCTATCCACAATGGATCAGATTTTAAGACAAATTGATAACATCATCTCATTGCAAAATACCACGTCGTTTGAGATTAGGGTCGTAAACCTTGCACAAATCAGCCTACAAGAGGCCACTTCCATGACCAAAATAGGAGAGAATGTACTTCCTCCTCCCATCCCCAACACCAGAACACCACCTATGGTGGCTGCCAAAATAGTACTAGCTAATACCTAGGATTCGCCCAAACCGGTCCTATCCCTGGCTCCCTTGCTAATGCTGGAGCCCCTCGCTTCCAAGTACCATTTTACCCACATGGATACTTCGAACACTACTAGCAGTACCCCCTCCCCCCCCCCCCCCCCCCCCCCGTGAGCTGAATTTGTGGATCTCTCATTGGATGAAGAGGTTATTCCCCCACCCCCAAATGAAGAGATCACGTAAGTCTAGTCTGAATTACATCTCCCTAAAGAATCCATCAATAAGATGCAGACCACCGATGAGCTCAAAAACATAAAAAAGACGGCTCTCTATCCTGAAGCCCAATTTCCAGAGATGTTAGCCTTCAAAACCTACAAGGTACTCAGATCCTTAACCATCCACTTATCCAACTACCACTTTCAGATATAGGTCCAAAACGTAGGCCTAGGGGTACTAAAGAGCATGTTATCTTCCACTTTGTCTGAAGGAGCCCTTACCTGGTATATGGGATTAAAACATGAGGGGAACGCTAAAACCTAGGATGATATATGTCATGATTTTATAAAGTAATACGAATACAATGAGGAATTTGGCATCATCGTAATGACTTAGAGATTCTATAGCACTTTTTCATTACTCGTTGGAGAGATAAAGGCAGTTTGATGGCTAATAGCCCCTTGAAAATGACCATATAGAGATCATAATCATGAACCTACAAAAGGAAGTACATAATGAACTCGGGATCACCTGGATTCATGACTTCAAAGAACCCAACCACATCAGATGTAAGATTGAGGAGAATTTGGCTGCTAGGAATACTAAATCTACCGAGGAACCCTGACGAACTGCAAACCAGTTCTCCACCCGCAAGAACTCATTTGGAGCTTCTACATCTCACATCACCACCCTTATGGTCAGTCTGGAACCAGAATCGTGCCCAGTTGCCAATACTTCCCAAGATGTGGTATCCATCATTACACCTTTCGAATAAGGACTCCCTCCCAGAAACTACCAATTTATGCCTCAGCCTAAAGAGTTCATATATCTGCCCAGATAACTCACTAAACTTCAGGCCCCCATCATTCGGGTATATGCCACCCTGAAAATGGACGGTCGCCTGAGACCTCTCAACGTATAACACCCCTTCATTCTTAGAGAAGAACTGGTGGGCTAATGCCCATTGTGATCTCCATTAAGGACTCGACCTCATTATCGATAATTATTGGGCCTTGAGACTTTCCATCCAAGACCTCATTGATGCTGGGAGTCTCATCTCGCCAATACCAAATGTCACCACCAACCCCTTTCATATCATCTTAACCCTGGAACCAATACCCTGTCAGACACTCTCATTCTAAACACCGACATATCCACCCTGATAGTCCCCATTGAATACAAACTGAGGATGAGGCCACACTCTCAATTATAAATAGCAACCCCTTTGGGTGCCTCATCACCCGCCCTAAAAATTATTACAAAAACTAAGCCCACCATTGACCATATGATATTCTTCATCATTGCCATACATTTCCTGCGAACTAACCATTATAGATCAGACTTACTCCTGGTGATAGAATTCATGCTCTTAAAAGAGCTTGGACCCCTTACTCCCTGTTCGAAAAAATTAGATCACTCAACTGAATGGGAGGAGATGTACAACGAAGCTCTCCAAGAGACCGAGCATATTTACTTCACAATACTAATCCGACCGTCTGGATAGGGAGGATCCATCTCTAAATCAAACCTATTCGCCTCACAAATTCAGGAACCAATAATGGTACCCACTCATCCAACACGCTTTCGAACAGCTCTACAGGAAATAGTAGGGGCACCACTACTACCAGTCACCAGACGAAGGGACCCGTAATTCATTCACCCCAATATCTTATCCTTCTGACCCATATGAGTGAACAATAAAAACAACTCATGGAAGATGACCACATCACTTGAAAGTTGTGGACTCGTCACTAACTATTGTACGAAGAAGAAACAAGAGTTAGGTCCCACATCGCTCAAATAGATGCTATTTGGAAGGCCAAATTAAGGGCCAACCCTGTCCTAATAGCATACGAAAAACACATGAGCCTTCCGATAGAAAGATGGAACCTCCTCCATGAAGACTAGTGGGTCGTGTCCGCTCAAATATTATTCCATGCCTAGTATGACAAATAATAAGGAATGGCTGCCCAAGCCAATCCTCTAGTAAATGAGTCTCAAGTTATCCCCCATGATACCATCCACATAATGAGAAAAGACACTAATTGTGACATCGATCCTTCTTGACTAATATGTCCAAATCTTGGGATAAATCTCCCCATGAGAAACACCACCTTTGGAAGATTGGTGCCTACTCTAAGACCTTCAACTTTCGATCCTGATCGGGTATACTACACCAACCTTCCCGAACAGGACATCACAGATTGATTAGACCATCTATTAATCACCGATGGTAACACCTCCTCGGGTTTTAGAGATGAATATATCCTCAACCCCTAAATCTAGGAAATGATAACACAATGGGACTATTCCATGATGAAAGAAATCAAATTCAAAAGGACCCACGTCCTTCGAAACTCCCAGCATCTAGGATTACAAGTTCGGGATCAGTTAGAGAGCTACCGTGGAAGAACTAGAATAACTTAAGAAACATGAGAACTGGACTCATCGCATGAAAAAGTGAGGTTACATTATAGATAATATATAGCCAAACCTCTCATATAAAGGGCCACCCTTGCAGTTCTTCAACAATACGGGGGAACATAGGCACCCCAAAGTTAACATACTGGAACATCCAGTCTACTAGATGGGGAGACTTACCATTGGAAACATAAAATACCATCTACGGGGCCATAAAAATTGATCTTGCCCATCCTAAAGACAATCCACCTGTGGAAAATCTGTTGACCTCTACAGTGAGATCGACTTGCTTTTTTGAGTAACTAGCATTTGACCTCTTCGTACTTGGGGTGTCACCCCGGACCCACCACCACTGCACCAATGTAGGACACAGCCATGGGAGCACTTACCTGGTTTTCTCCCACATAGTGGCCATAATCGAACTCCAAGACGAGATGACCCGCTGAGGCTGTACTCCACCAGAAGTCCCCCCTCTAGGAGGTACTCATATATTATCGAGATGGAACTAGTCAACCTCGCACCCCACGACTATGTACAGGTAAAGTTTGATAACCTATAGTATGTAGTGATTACACTGGTCCACGCCATATTCATTAATGAAATATCATCGGGAGGTTGAAATATACAGAATACTGATATTACTAAGGAAACATCTTCTACGAGGCCGCTACCATCATGAAAAAGATGGAACATAAGAACTTGAAAAGTCCTCTAACACAGATGAGTAATAAGAGACAACCTTTAATAATGACATCTGGTTAGGGTCATCCATGTCTATATAGCCATCACCTAACACGCCAAGCTCGACGGATGGCCAAATCTTAATAATAATGGCAGAAATCTCGCCTCCGTCGAGGACTCAGACATGTCCATGTAATGGATAGATAACTCCATGTCTTGAACTACAGCCAAAAATCAAAATAAGGTTCCTAAGATCTTGAAATTAGCACCTATCTTGGATTGGAAAGTGGTGGATCCAAAGCCAACACCGCCTATCGTCAATCCCTCATCCTTAGTTGATCTTCTACTCCGTCTGGAAAAAGATGAACATGAAGACCGAGAAGAACCCGTGCTCTCTCAAGATAAAGAGGTCAACTTTTTCACCAGATCAGGTAAACACTTCACTCTTGCAAACCTAGCCAGTAAGGATGAAGCCCCCTTGAAAGAGTTCTCACACTATCTCCCTGATAAGCACCCAAAAGTGTACATTTTATACCCCGAATAGACATATTTTAGTTGCTAATTCTCGACAATTTGGGTCTTATGCGCTTTATTGTATATTTTGTAGGTCGACTGCACGTTGCGGTGTTCAAACGCATATTTCTTGGTAATTGTGCGGATTATGGAGATAATTACCAATCCCGTAACCCTAGCCTACCCTAACCTAGCCTAAAATTTGTCCCTAGCCGTGTGTGTTTGATTTGTTCCCTTTCATATTTTTTTATATTTTTATTTTTTAGTTTGAATCGTTTTTATTTTTAGGATTTATTTTTTTATTTCTTTTTATTTAATGTTGTTTTATTTTGATTTTTAGTTTTTATTTTATTTTATTAGGATTAGTTTTTTTTTAGGAATTCCTTTATTTATTTATTTTTTATTTGGATTTACATTTTTATAGGCCTTTATTTTTAATTTTTAAGTTTTAGGAATTTATTTTTTTACTTTTATTAGTTTATTTTTTTAGGACTTGAGTTTTTATTTTATTTAAGTTTTTATTTTATTTTTTTAGGATTTAATTTTTAGTTTTATTAGTTTTAGTTAGATATTTTTTAGGGTCCAAATTAAATACTCACACACACACTACAACTAAACCCCTCACACCTTTGAACCCTATACACACACATACACCCTAAACTAATACCTCACCCACACCTCCTACCCTACACCTCACCCACACCAAATAAACTCCACCCCACTCATCTTCAACCTCAAACACTCTCTCTCTCTCTCATCAACCCTCCATTAACAACCAACACACCCATCTCTCTTCCCTCCATAACACATATACCTCCATCTCTCACCATAACCTCAAAGACCCATTTACATAAACTACCCCTTAACCTGGATCCTAAAATCGTCCACCCATACCCGTCGGAACAACCTCCGACCTGCTGACCCATCTCCGTCCCTCGCCCCTGCTCCGGTCGCGACTCCAGCTCCATAACCCTCCATCCCTTATCGACCCAACTTCCTACCCATAACCACCTGCCTCAGCCCCCTACTCCAGCACTGGCAACACCACTGTAGCCGCTTATTTCGCTCCATCAACCCCATGTCCGACCATCCTGACCCGCGACCCTCCTCTCTCAATCTCCGACCACATCCAACCTGGACCAAACCCGGGACCCCATCTTTCAACTCCAAACCCGTTAGCAACCCATTTCCAGCAAACCCATTTCTCCTCCCCCATTAAGCCACGATATCATCTCATCAATAAACCAAAGAAGACAAAATGCCCACATGTCTCATAAACCATTTAAATCCATTTTCCCAAACAACCCCCAACTAACTCATTTAACCCATATACCCAAAAAAAAACTTTTACCAAATCAGATTTTATTCCCTCACCTCATTTCCCACATGACCTCACACAACTCATGCACATTTGTGCATTTTCCTAAATTAACTCTCACCCACACCTTATACAACCTCTTGAACCTTTATCCTCCCATTTTTACCCCCATGCTCCATGCCTACTATTTAAGGAGAAGAAGACCATTTTTGAAGAGGAGGCTTTTATCATATCAATTTTAGAGAGAGTTAAAGATAGTTTAGTGTAGAAAATAAATTAGGATAAACACCATTTTGTAAATAGTTTTATTTTATTATTTTTATTTTTATTAGATATTTGTGAGGTTGAATTTTGCAAGAGATTTAATTGAGTGATTATTTAATTGCAAATCACTTGGATGCTCAATTGGAGGGATGTAAATTTCAAATTCAAGTATTGGAGTCCAATTTCACTCAAATAGATTTGGTTTGATTGTTCTTCTCTTCTACTTTATTTTATTAGCCTTTGATTGTTTGATTTTCATGTTTAATATGATGTTAGGCTAAATCCCCTTTCAAGGGGTGGGGTGAACCCTTATTTGATATTATTTTAATTTAATTAGTTTGATTACTTGAAAATTCCTTTTGAATATTAATTTTAATCCCTCGCCCTTACATTTACGCCTCGGGAGAGGGTAAATGATTTTCGAGAGAAAATTGAATTTCTAAGTTATAATACTCATTTTAGATTCGAACTAGAGATAGGGTTTCTTAAGTGTGGTATTATTTCTTAAATTTCAACGCTACTTTCATTTTCTATGATTTATACAAATTTTATTCGATCGATCCTAGTGGGTGATTAATTAAAACGAGTGTAGATCTATTTTCTAGAGTTGTGGGGTGTTAAACTTAATATTCTAAAAATTTGCTATTAAAATTACATTTGCAATGAGAGTTGATTTGTAATTTTGATATTAATTTGGGAGAATTCAATTAATTAAATTAATTAGTTAGAATAGCTAAAATTTGCGGTGTAATCCCACTCCTTCATTGTTCTCACATTTATTTACCTCACTTTATCTCTTATTTTAGTGTTAGACTTTATTTTCCATTTTAGTCACTCTTTAGTTTGTAATTTGATCTTTCATTTTAGTTTAGTGTTATTTCACCTCAACTCACCTAATTGCTTTAATATTTGAAAAGGCTAAAAAAAAATAGAAAAAGCAAAAGCCCAAAAAGAAAATAAAAATTGAATTACAATTGAGTTTGTCTCTAGCTTACCTCCTTGATGTGGATTGATACCCTTACTTAACTCTACACTTTAGATTGTATTATTTTTTAAGTATTTGAGGTTTTGATTAACTTGGCTTGCAACAACGACGACACACAAAAAGCAAAGTTATCACTGATAGGCACCCAAAACTGTACAATTTATACCCCGAATAGACGTACTTTAGTTGCTAATTCTCGAAAATTTGGGTCTTATGTGCTTAAATATTTATTTTGTAGGTCAAATTGTGCATTGGAGAGTTCAAACGCTTAAATCAAGATAATTGTGTGCAATATGGTGCTAAATACCTTATCCCGTATCCTAGCCTACCCTTACTTGACCCTAAACCTAGCCTAAACCTACCTCGAACCCCGTGTGTGTTTTGTTTGTCCCTTTTTAATATTTTTTAGATTTTTAGTTTGAGTCATTTTTATTTTTAGGATTTATTTTAGATTTATTTAGTATATTTTAGGTTTTATTTTCTATTTTTCTATTTTATTTTTGTTTTTATTTTTATTAGTTTTTAGTTTTAGTTTTATTTTATCTTATTTTATTAGGATTAGAAATTTTAGGATTTCATGTATTTTTAGTTTTATTAGATTTTTCATTTTCTTTTTAGGATTTTAATTTTAAGTTTAATTAGATTTTATTTTTATTTGTATTTTTTTATTTTATTTTTTTTATTGAGTCTTTATTTTATTTTTATAATAGGAATTTAATTTTATGATTTTTAGTTTTTTTTTAGTGTTATTAGTTAGTTAGTTAGTATTATTTTTAAGGGTTCAAATTAAACTCACACACACCCTAAAACCAACACACTACTTCACACACCCTCACCACACTCTAACCCCCCCCCCCCTCTTCTTCTTCTTCCCCACTAAAACAACCCTCTCTCTCCTCTCTCCTAAAACACCAACATCAAACCCATATCCCCCACAACCCACACAAACCAAACACCACAACTTTCAACCATACCAGCCCAACCTGAAACAGCCTACACACCCCCTTCTGACACCCCATGCCAGTGTCAACCCACTCCCCGGCTCGGACCTGCTCTGGCCTGCATCCCTAGCCTCTGCCTCGGAGCCAACGTCCGGCGTCCCACCATATCGATCACCCCTGCCGGAGCCTACCCGCCGATGAACCTAACCGCTGGCGACCTCACCCACCGCCGGAGCTTCCCCTTACCCGCGTCGGACCCCAACCTCATCTCTCTCCGGCGTCCCAGCTCAAAACCTCCCTGCCGCCGCCAACCGTGACCCTACCCCTGTCGGACCTACCAGGACCAACCCGACCCTTTATCCAAGTACCCAAAACCACCCAACAAAAATCCAAACTCTGAATCGACCCATGTCAAAACCCATGTATCCCCAAAGCTTTAACCCATTTCCCTTTTCTTCTAGCCTTGCATGATCTCCACCTGCTTTCAAGCCAAGACCAAATAAAGACAACCAAAGACCAAGTCATCTAAATGTCCACATTTTCATAATAAACCAACTTAAACCCTTTTTCCCATTATACCCCCAACTACCTACTTATCCCCTTTTTCCCAAAACACCCCTCAAACCATATCAGATTTTATACCCTCATTCTCCCACTATCATAACCTCACACCCAAACCACATGCACCCTCCATTAAATTCCTAAATAAACCCTCGTCCAATACCTTACACACCCTCTTGCACCTTTGTCTACCCAAAATACCCCTTAGCCCCATGTGTGCCATGCATCTACTATAAAAGAAGATTCAAGACACCATTTGGAAGACTCATCATCAAATAGAGAGAGAAAATTCTAGAGAAAAGTAGAGAGTTAGGTTAGAATAAATTAGGTAGAAATATTTGTAAATAGTTTTATTTTCATTTTTTTTTAGATATTTGTGAGTGATAAATGTGTGAAATTCAATTGAGTTGATTATTGAGTTTATTATTGTTGGATGCTCATATTGGATGGATTGTGCTTAATTTCAAAGGAATAGAAGTTCAATTTCACTTCAAGAGACTGGGGTTTGATTGTTTTCTTCTCTTCTCATTTATTTTATGCCTTTGATTATTAATTTATCATATTTCATATCATGTTAGGATAAAACCCCTTTCAAGGGGTGGGGTAAAACCCTTATTTTATTTTATTTTATTTTAATTAGTTTAATTACTTGAAAAGTCCCTTTGAATGTTAATTTTAATCCCTCGCCCTTAAATTTACGCCTCGAGAGAGGGTAAATGATTTTCGAGAGAAAATCAAAATTCTAATTATAATACCCATTTTAGATTCGAACTAGAGATAGGGGTTTCTTAAGTGGGGTATTATAACTTGAATTTCAACTCTAAAATTATTTTCTAAGATTTACATGAATTTTAATCGATCGATCCTAGCAGGTGATTAATTAAAAGGAGTGTAGATCTATTTTCTAGAGTTGTGGGGTGTTAAAATTAATTTTCTAAAATATTACTATCATAATTACACTTGCAACGAGAGTTGGTTTGTAATTTTGATATTAATTTGGGAGAATTCAATTAATTAAATTAATTAATTAGAATAACTAAAATTTGTGGTGTAATCCCACTCCTTGATTGTTCTCACAATTATTTACCTCACTTATCTCTTATTTTTAGTTTAGACTTTAATTTTCATTTTAGTAACTTTCTTGTTAGTTATTTTCATCTTAGTTTAGTTTAGTTTAAATCATCACCTCATCCTATTGTTTTAATATTGAAAAAGCTAAAAAAATTAGAAAAGTGAAAAAGCACAAAAAGAAAATAAAAAGTGAATTACAATTTTGCTCCATTTGATTTATAACCTTGAAAGTGGATTGATACCCTTACTTACCTCTACACTTGAGTTGTTACATTTTGTAGGTATTTTAAGGTTTTGACTAACTTGGCTTTCAACAACGACAAATATACGCAAAAGTCAAGTTATCAATCACTCCCCGAGCAAAAAATAAAATCCAGGAGTAACTCCATTGAATGTTAGCTATCCTCTACCTATCAAGAGCATCGAGATGCCTTCATACATATTATCCCAAGCTTTTATGCCTACGGACCTAACTCCATCTGAGATGTTGGCTATCATTAGATCCATCACCATGCAATAACATATCAGCTTCTCTGATGAAGACCTCCCCATGCAGGGCCGCAATCACCTAATCTCACTACCCATCACCATTGAAACTCGTGGACATATCATACCAATGGTACTGATAGAAATGGATCCACTATCAATGTTTTCCCCTTCGCACTGCCACCGATCTAGGATACCCACCTCAAAATTTATACCGTCCTCTATGACTGTCAGGGCCTACGATAACACTCATCAAGAAGTCCTACGGGCCATCGTTCTCACTCTTACAATAGGGCCTATCAAGTGTGCATGGAATTTTAAGTACTTAATTTCCTAACCAGCTTCAACCTCTTCCTCAGAAGGTCCTGGAAGCACCCCATGGGGGTGTTAACCTCACCATTACACATGAAAGACAAGTTCTTGTTCAACACTGAAGTCATCAAAATACAAGGGGGTGACGTCTAAGCCATAGTCTCCAACACTACTAGCATTCCTCTTCTAGATACCCACCATAATGGTAGTGACATCTTCCTCAGCGAATTTTGAGTCATCCCACTTGCTCACAAGATAAAGAGGAACTAGTTATTCGCCGTACAAATGACCAAACCATCCACAAAATGGGATACATGATATGGTTTGTCCTTCGAAAAAATCAACAAAGAACCCTCAAGGATGTCACTGCCACAAAACATAAGGGAAAGTCTAGTCTGAGGTATACCCCTAACGGTAAACTCTAGTCCCCGATCCGAAACACCCCCATCAAGGGTGGAATAGCTATTTTTTTATTGGAGATGACTTTTCCTATCACGGACTCCCCGAACCATGGTAGGATAAAATTAAGAAATCCTTGCAACCAGGGATGGATATCCTTTATGAGGAAGGACTGTACATAGACTACGAGAATATCTACATGCCAGAATGAGCTCAATGTTTCACAGTTACTGAGGAAGATATAAAGAACTCGGAGACCGAACCAGAGTGGGGACTACCCGCATTATTTCCTGATGAAATTTCCCTGATAGCTACGTTAGGAACCTCAAGATTAACTCCTGCAGGACACTTCCACTGTTGGTACATCGCCTCAGCCACCCGAGGTATTATTACTAAATAGGGATGATTTTTCATCATACCGGAACTCAGTCTATACCTCCATGTGTCGGACCCACTAAAATACCACTTTTGGTCAAGCCTCGGGATACGACTTTTCAGCCCCCTTGGTATTATCAGTGGAATGAATAAAGTCACCATCTCTTGATATAAGCCCTGTCAAAGGCACTCCCCTATACTGACCCCATGGTCGGCCCAATAAATAATCCCATTAAAATATCTGAGAGGGAAATAACCTAAATCAAGGAACACCGCATGCCCTAGCCTGCCATTTGTGATAAGGTCCCAGAGCCTCTGAAGGTCACTCTAAAGTTACTCCAGCAGAATCCAACCCACTTCATCACTGACATTACGAGAACTACAATACTCAATAACTGGACTTCTATCGAATGCATCCCGATGCCTATCATCCGTAGGTCCTTTGATCATTTCCTGTTATCAAAAGAGTCCCGCATATCCCCTCTATTAATGTATTCCTCTATAAAGCAGACTGTTATGCTAATATCAATGTTGTCCTGCTACCCTTTGATGGAATAATAAATTGTAATTTCTCGTATTTACCTCCATATGTTGCATGTGATGATTATGAATCCTGCAATGGATTAGAACTCACACTTAATAATGATAACTCCGCGGACTTAAAATACTTAAAATGCTTATAAAAACTTGACCAACGTCAAAATAAACATATGTCTTCCAACAAGGATGACACAATAGCCATAAACTTAATCACTCTCCAAAACCCTACACAGTTACATATAGGGCCCTCCCTATATGAGAATGAACAAAAAGAACTCACAGATCTCCTCACTAGCTCCATACATATATTTTCTTGGTCTTACACCGATATACCTGACATCGACCCAAATATCATCATGCATGAGATTCCCACTCTCCCTGATGCGAAACCAATAAAGTAAAGGCTCCACAAATTGATACCCGAATGGTCATTGAAAGTAAAGGAGGAAGTAGATAAATAACTCAGTGTTGGCTTTATTGAGTAATCGAATATCCTACTTAGCTAGCCAGCATCGTACCAGTACCCAAAGATAGCGACAATGTTCAAATGTGTGTACACTATAGGGATCTTAATCAGGCCTTCCCCAAATATGATTTCCCTTTATCGCACATCGACTTATTTATAGTACAACCAGTAACTCACTCAAGTCCTTTGTAGACGGATTCACAGGATATAACCAGATAAAAATGTACCCTTGCCACCAAAAGAAAACTGGGTTCATTACACTCTGGGGGATGTATTGTTATATAGTTATGCCCTTTAATCTAAAAAATACAGGTGCAACTTACCAAAGAGTGGTCACATCCATCCTACACGACCTTTTACACAAAGAAGTATAGGCCTCCATCGACGATTCTATCATCAAATCCAATGATTGAGAAGGACACATCCCGACACTTCAGAAATTCTTCCAAAGGTCACACCTATTCAAAATGAGGCTAAATATGCAAAAATGTGTCTTCGGAGTCACTAAAGGGAAAGTGCTCGGCTTCATTGTCTATAAGGATAAAATCGAGGTAGACCCCACTAAGGTTAAAGCCATATGGAAATTTACCATTCAAAACATAAAAAGAGGTCAGAGGGTTCCTACAGCAAATTCAATTCATAAGTTGGTTCATCAACCAACTCACTACCATTTGTGAACCCATCTTCCAAATACTCAAGAAGGACTCATCCGAAGAATGGAATGCTCAGTAACATGAAACATTTGAGAAAATACAAGATTACCTCACTCACCCACTGGTGTTAGTACCTCCCCAATCGGGACAACCTCTCGTGTTGTACATGACCATAACCAACACAACTGTCAAAGCCATATTGGCCCAATACATAGAGAGTTATCGAAAGGAATGTACCATCTACTATGTCAGCAAAAGTTGGTCTCCTATGAGCTCAAATACAGCGCATTGAAAAATGCTTGTGTATCCATCGTATGGATCACTCGCAATCTACAACACTACATGATGTCCTTTAGCATATGAATTATCTCCATGATGGATCCCCTGAAATACCTCTTTGAGAAACCCGCTCTCTCTAAAAAAAATAGACAAATGGATACTGATGTTATCCGAATTCGAAATCATGTATGTCACACAAAAATCACCAAACTACTCATGGGGAAACCCATGTTTGATGAAAAAGAACATAACGAGGCAGAATTCTATGATGATGATATATTTTCCCCAAGCAATAAAGAAACTCAGGAACTATACTTCAACGGGGCCTCCAACAAAAGGGGATTCGACATCAAAATTCTCATAATGTCGCTCGACTCATAACGACTTCCCACTGACATCAAATTCACCTACGAATGCACTCACAACATGGCCGAGGATGAGGCTTACATCATGGGTCTTGAAATTGCCTTGGAAATGGGAATCCTTGACCTCAAAGCCTATGGGGTTTCCAGCCTAGTCATTAATAAAATATTAGACAAATGGAAAATTCAGGGCAACGAACTGCAACCATAACTTGACTGCTTAAAAGAGGTAACTTCGCGATTCAAACATCTCGAATTTAACTTCCTCCTAAGGGATAAAAATAATTTTACAGATGTAGTTGTAACCCATCCTTTGTGATATATATGTTAGAAGGAACTATATAAATCGTGTTGATCGTGACCAGACAAAGTACCCCTTCCTATTACTTTAAGGTCGATGCCATCGAGGAAACAATCTAAGGACCCATAATATGGTACTACGTTATATCGAACTTGATTGCAATAACCACCATCCATGTGATGATTCCCCAAATGATCATCTGACTCTAAGATGATTGACAACTCAATTTATTATCTGTGGGGTCCAATTCTACAAAAGTGGGTTCGACGGAATATACTTATGATGCATCAATGGAGATAAGACCCTAGAAATCATGGACAAAATACATAGCGTCAAATGTGGCCCACACATGAGTGAGCACTTCCTCTCCCAAAAAATCTTCAGACATTCATACTACCATGCAAAAGGATTGAACGGACTACATCATAAGGTGCCTAAAATATCAACTTTACGACCCACGATAGCATTTACCCTCTCGAGAACTCTACCGCATGACCTCGCCCTGACCTTTCTCTACCTTGGGGAAAGATATCATAGCGAACATAACTCCCAAGGCATCCATAGAGAATGAATTCATCCTTGTTGTGATTATTTATTTCATAAAATGGGTTGAAGACGAATATTACACGATTCTAAATGATAAGAAGGTGGCCAAATTTATACATTGAAACATTATCTATTGCTTTGGTATACCCCACGAGCTGGTATCAGACAATGAGTCACACTTCGAGAAAGAGGTATCAAACCTACTGCATGAATATGGGATTAGTCGGCATAAGTAATCTCCAAACATATCTGATATGCCCAAGTATAACCTCGGCCAGACCTACCTCGGTCGAGATGATGGCCGAAATATTGATCGACCCTAGGAAGGCCAGGGGCGCACGATACCATCCCTCGGCCAGACCTACCTCAGCTCAGGACGACACTACCATCTACACAGCCAAGGGGGCACTGCGCGCATCACAGGCATCAACAGCACTCTGGGTATGGCAACCTCGGCCAAGGGTGGGCCGAGGTGACAGGGAGCCGACCCTCAACTTGGAACCGGTTCAACCTCGGCTTGGGATGAGGTCACAAGAGGCCTTAGTAATCACCAGCATGGGACTATCCCTACCTCGGCTGGGGCCGACCTAGCATAATGTCTCGGCTGAGATCAGGCCGAGACTCTTTATGACACTTCTCGGATTGAACGCACATCAAGCCTTTACAGCTCGGCCTCTCCCAAGCCGAGGTCATTCACCAACATGACTGCCGAGCATCTGTTGACATTTGGATAAGGACACCTGGGCACAAATCAGTTGTAACAAGATTATTCTCCACATGTGGGAGAATATTTCATCATCATTGCTTACATGTGACAGTGACAGATGGCATTCCCACATTGGTGAGGATACCACACACATGCTCATTGCATGCATGGGAGGTACATTACGCCCCCTAGGCACTATATATAGGGGTCATCCCCTACCTTGCAAAAGGATCCAGATATAAAAACCCTAGCTAAAACTCTGTCTAAACATACAGTAGAGAGAGAGAGAGCTTGAGCGGTTGTATCCATGGCCATTAGTGCCTTCTTTCAGTGATATTGCTCACACACACTCACAGTGGACGTAGGCCAGATTGGCTGAACCACTTATATTTCGGTGTTGATTCCCCTTATCCTCATCCCATTCTTATCTTCTTTATATAGCTGTGCTGCCATTGTTGTACTTATATTGAGCTTGCAAACACCTCACCTGGTGGTGCTGATTCCCAGCATCATCAATATCACAAACCAATAGATTCGTATAAGCTGCTAAAAAGAATGTCAAAAATATCATCAGTAAGATGGCTGATACTTATAGTGATTGGTCGGACAAACTGTCTTATGCCCTCTGAGGCTAATGCACTACGGAGCAAAACTCATTAGGGTCCACCATCTGCCCATTAGTTTGTGGAATGGAGACAGTACTACCCATAGAAATTGATATACCATAATTATGGGTCATGCTCATAAGACAATTGATCAAAACCGACTGGTCCAAGCCTGTTATGGTGAGCTAACTCTCCTCTTTGAGAGGAGAGTGGAGGCCTCTTATCACAACTAGGGTTACCAGTAACTTATCACCCGAGCATTAAATAAGAGGGTTAAGAAGAGAAACATCCAAGAAGGCAAAATATTCCTAAAAGATAATCTTAAACCCGCCCGGACTCTCGGAGGTAAATTTAAACCCAACTGGGGGAGGACCCTACCTCGTCATCAAAATAAACTCCGGTGGGGCTTCTACCTAAGCTGATCTCGATAAAGTCACATTTTCCCAACCCTTTAATCTCAATTGATTGCTAAATTCTTTCCTTAAGCTCGCCAGCGGTGAGAAGGAAAGGATCAGTTTTAACACAAAAAAGAATCGATCGTAGAGAGTAGGGAAGAATATGAAAACTCACACACATTCCCAAAACTACATAAAAAAATCCCACTTGTACCACCAACCTTTCTCTTGAAGTCAAATAAACACACTTTAATCCCCCTAATCATACCACCCCAAGAGAACTACGTAGACCTGATTCTCCTCTGTATTTTTATCACCGACGTTCAATATAGATACGCAATTGTCCTTGAATCGGAGGTACATAAGCAACCCCACATATCAATTCGGGTTGGTCTAAATAAACACAAAACCTCCCATTTTATGGGAGAACACTGACTATGGTCATTGTGCTCTCATGCAAAAAGAGATGATGCGGTCTAAATAAATTAAAAGTCAAGTAATGAAATAGTGCTCTAAGGCATTTTTAGCCTCCACGGGGTCATCCTTATTTAAATGCAGCACACAAAGGGTGATACCATAAAACAACGGTCGAAAGAAACCAAAAAAGGACAATACACTAACCCTATAACTTTCTTCCCCAAAAAATAAACCCCCCTACCCAAATACCCCGCATCCAGGGACACATATAATCAAATAAGCAAACTCACTAGGAACTCTATGCAAAACAACACCCTACCTTGTCTAAAGAATGGCACTCCGATTACAAAGCTACCTAAAACGTCTCTTACTCAATCATCAAGCAAAGAAAAGGTAACTTCCTTCCCTTATCACTCCAACATCAGTACAGACAAGGGGTTCAGCATTGAGTAGAGAAAAGTCATTTCTCTCTAAAAAGAAAACTCATAAAAAGATGGGGCACTTTTTCTCAAATGTATATATGTATTTTTTATTTAACATTTCTCCCCTATTTTAAATAAAAGAGCCTAGACTCACTGCTGCTTCCTTAAATATAGGGTATGCCTCTTATTTTTTCCATCCATGTACATATTTATTTCCACGATTTTAGAGATCTTAGGCTTATCCATTCCATACACACATTATTCATTACTCTAAAGAATCAAAAATTGTTATTGAAGAGAGCATGAAGTACAAATCATTCGTCACCAAAAAGTAAAGTGCTATTATTTATGAACATGGTGTGATGAAAATCCCCATACACGTCAAAAAGTGTAATGAGGATTTTTTATGTTCCCCTAAAGGAAAAAACTACATAATCACAAACGGGGGCCTATCTCAACCCAAAAAAACACAAAGACACCTTTTTGGGATGTTACATCAAATCCCACCCAAAAATTCGTCAAAAAATATTACCCCACCAAACTATTAGCCATGAGACCTCTTCCCAGGATGACCACTGGTACGATTCTCGTCCGTAGTCCCTGAACTCGATGCCTTAGCCCTTACACCCAATGAGGACACTCTAGCCGGATATGTTAAACCATTCGAAATCAGGACCAAACCCATCGACAACCTCATATAGTCAGTATCGGTGTCTTTCACAACCTTTGCAATTAATTGGCGTAAAGCCAAATGTGTCGACGACCCGTACATCAGAATCTCCCACAGTTGGGAGGCATCAACAAGTACCTTCTAAAAGTTTTAAAGACATAAACTCGGTCAAAGTTTAAAAAAGCCAAGAAAATAAAGGCATGAAAATGCAGAAACCATTAAAATCTCACGTCATTAGCGAAAAGGGTAAACCACTCCAGCATACCAAAAGTTGAGCTGTATTGATGAGTTATTATTACTTAGTCCTCCTTAGTAAGGACTACTATGAAATAGGACAGTAACATTGGAAGCATGCAACGACTAGCTCGAGTCGTCATTGAAGATAGAGTAACGAAACCCAAAGAAAGTGAGGTGGAATCCTGTGCCACTATCAGAATAATTGGCACCAAAGAAGATTATCTCACCCCCACTGGGAGACTGCCCAGCAATGATGATAATAATAATGGGACATCCATTATCCTAAAGCTAGAACCACTACCCCCCATCCATCCTAGCGTAATAGAAGTCAAACCACGAGAACGACAAGCACGAAATGTGTCTAATGAAGTAAAAAATAGCAGTCCGTCTACAAAACGTCGTTGTAATTAAAGGGAACAAAACATCTGTAAAGAAGGAGAATATGCATTAAATAGGATTCGGACACCAAAATGTCTAACCGATCATTTAAACGTTGTCCAAAAGTTGATCGATCGGTTAAATTATCAGTTTCTAGGAATGACCGATAAGCTAACTAATCATACCAAAGGGTTAAGTGATCAGTTAACCCCCTGCCCTCTATTAAGAAATACCATTTTCACCCTCTAAAACATCGTTCTACCTATGTTACTCCTATACCCCCGCACTTCTCAAATAATAGGCACACCTATTTTTAAGGAACTTTCAATTTCGACGAAGAGTGTCCGCACACGCACACTCTTAGTTGACCTCCTCTATGGACACCTCGATATGCAATTGGGATGTGATACAATATGTCCTGTTAAAAATGACTGCGAAAATAAGCCCCGAAACAATCCACAAGATTACTAACCTCTCGAACCAAAAAATAAAAGTTTAAGGGGTCAAAAGAGCAAGAACAAAACCACAAGGGGTTAAAATGCAAACAAGAAAAATCCAAAAAAAGTATGCCAAATGCGGCCCCTGGATCCTTTAAACGATCAATTAAAGATCATTTGAGATCGATGATCAATCGGTTAAAGGCCTTCCAAACTAATGATTGATTGGTAAAAGTCCACCCCAATCAATATACGATCGGTTACCCCTCCTAGAGTAATCATCACGAGATCTTTAGGAATCTCTTATCAGCCATAGAGAGGTCTCATAGCTCAGATCCACCATCCAAGGGATTTAACCGATCGATCAAATGTCCCAATCTAAACCTTTATAAATAGATGTTCCGCCAACCTTCAAAAGGGCATTAAAACTAGGCCTCGATCCGATTTTTTTACTTTATTCTCTCTCGAGTGTTTGAGATACTCGAGCTCATTTTGAAAAGACCCGAAGAAGTTCGTACTTCAGCGAACCTGCTTTCCCCCTTTGAAAGTTTATACTTTCGAAAAATCACTTCAATTCTAAAAGAGGCTCGTAGTTATGAAAATTCACCTTCAAAAGAAGAACAAAGGCAACCTCTAAGCACACTCCACGAACATTGGAGCTTCTAATTGCAGCTTTGCCTGACTAAATGGAGCTCTTCTTTCCTCCATTACCTCAAGTGGAGACACTCTTCCGGGAAAAATTTGATTCACGCTACAAGGGTAAGGAATCTCTGCCCGAATTTCAGATTAAGTACCCCTATATAATAAAGAAACTCTACCTAGATTTTAGGTTAAATACCCCATATGTATTTTGATAAACTGTCCACATCTATTTATCTCTTTTAGTCTGGTCCTCATTTTGGGAATCGAATATTCACTTTACAATGTTTATGTTTTAAAGCATGGATTTTATCCCAACACCTCTGTCAATTAACTTGACATGCTCATATGTTAAAATAATGCTAATCATATGCCACAACGACCATTGCAAGACATGAAAACATACTTTTCAAAATTGTTCTTAAGAAAGTATATGTGAGTTGAGTTAGTTCGAAACTTTGCACCAAGCCAAAGTCTAAAATCTAACTACTCCCACCGCTTTTCCCAAGGACTAAAGCCCATCCTCGCGGCGGCACTCCGAATATGTGTTTTCATATCAAATAATTGTCAAATATCCGCCTGTGATTATACATACTTTTAACATATAAATATATCAATCCAACATAACGGAAATGCTATATTAAGGACTAAGCTCCATAAACACCGTAAGGTTATATATTGTATACTCGCTATCCCGTCGCCTACACCCGTAAATATTTCCTATTTATTAGAATTATGTTGGCTTTCATCCCAAGTCTCCTTGGTTACATAGGCCATATACCAAATTAAACTCGTGAAGACCAAACCTTATAATACGTCTCTCGACTCTGTCCCCAGTCCAAACTCCTTCGACTTCTACCTCTACCTCCTTAGCCAAGGATTTCTAGAATATGACATCCTTAGCGCTATACCTCTAAACTTTAACAATACCTTCGAGTTAGTGATCACCCCACAAGTGATGGATGTCTTTATCGGCGACGTCTAGTCTTCTCCCATTCTAAACCTCCACTGAAGCTAACTTTTGGCCCACATACAGTTTCTCTCCCTCCAAAGACATGTCCTACACTTGAACACACATCACGTTTGAACACGTGAACACCCAAACTATGTAGGCTTTCATCTCGTGTATATATAAGTATACATGTGTAATACCGAGTCGTTATCCTGAGCTCGATCCTCGATAATATGTCTCATGATATATTATCCCCACAGAGATGCACCATATTTCCCCTACAATCCCTTTCATGCATACTACAAATGAGACATCAAATTATCTCAAAGCCGCTATCTCTCGCGCTTCACTATTTAAATGCTCAAAAGCATACATACTATACAAAATCGAAATACGAACCATGGATTATCCGTCCACCCAGTTGAAAATGGTATTCTCCATTGAGATGTTGGAAGAAAAAGAAGTTCATTTATAGTGTTAACACTCTCATGATTAAACGGTCCACTATTTATGTAAGGCTTATACCTTGCATGATTATGACTAACCTGAAGTGCGAGTGTAACCATTGAAACAACTGTGATCTTCCTAAATTCAAGTGTACACATTTTAAATGATGGAAAACCATTAATCCTGCCATCATTTACTTCATACCAAACAAATGAGATATCAAACTATCTCAAGCTACAGCTTCCCACTCAAACCTCTGCAAATGCTCAAATGCATATACGAACCCGAACTACGTAGGCTTTAATCCCAAGTATCCTTAGGTACGTAGGCGTAACACCGAGTCCTTCTCGTGAGGTCGAGCCTCGACAAACATATTTCATGATGTGTTGTCCCTATCGAGATGCATTCATCTCTTATCTCCCACCCCTCACCCCTTTACAACTCAAAAGAGATATCTAACTATCTCGAAGGCATAATATCTCAGAATACATCCACACCGATGCTCAAATGCAACAACTGAACTATGTAGGCTTTGATCCCAAGTCTCCTTGGGTACGTAGGGGCAATATCGAGTCATTCTCATGAGCACAAGCCTCGATAACATATCTCTAGATATGCTATCACAATAGATATGCATGCATCTCTCATTTTACCTTTCCATCTCTCCTTAAACCCGAAACAGATATCAAACTATCTCAAAAATCAAGCTCTATCGCATTTTTACATGCATACTAATGACCACCCATTATAGAAGCATGAAGTTATGCACAAGCTCCCTTTTGTACTTGCACCGGTTGAAGTGATAATCTCACATCTCTCATTGATACCATTTTCCTACCTAAGCACCTATCTACGTTTAAGGGATTATCAACCTAAGGTCTTTAGAAAAGTTCTAAAAATAAACTAAAAAGTAATCAGTTAATGTTTGAGCGATAATAAGAAAAAAATTAAGGAAGCATAAAGAACAAGTGGGGTTCTTAATACCTCCCCTACTCGTAACCCGATTCCCAAACCTGTATAACAAAAATCTATTGACCAACCACAGATTTAAACCTGCCTTATGAGTATTGGCCTGAAATGGCTAACTCGAATCTTTTGTTTGGTTTTGTATAAAACAAGTTGGAGACTCTGAACAAACTAGACCTCTTATCGCATGAAACACCTTTAGACCGAGACCTAAACCAAGGGTGTGCGACTCAAACTGCACATGGCGTTTAACATCTTCCATGGGAAAATTATCGACCCATGTAAAACTGATAACCCGACCTTAACGAGACGTGGTGAACTGGGAGACGCACTCCTGGGCATCCACCGTAAACAAAGCTCCACCGGGGTGCAGCACCACCCTCGCTCGGGGACCGTAATGCCACAGTTAAATTGAATAGTAAGCAATCACAATTATCCACATGACAAGGTTTATGAGGAAAACCCCTTCAAATGGGTAAAAAACCTCGACGCACTCCAATTTTAATTTCTACTTAAAAAGATATTTTACACAAGGAAGATGATATATCTCACATAATCTCTCTCGTATAGTTACCTATGGACCTTGTAACTTCACCCCATAGATGATGAAATTCCACACCGACCTCCAATGATATGAATGAGGATCTGCACTCTCCTTATTGGAATAAATGACAGACTTCAACTCTTCCAAAGAATCAAAATGCCTCCTATTTTATATCTAGGAGTATGCGATCATAGTAATTCAAAAGTAGGTTATGAATTGTAATATGCTAATGATGATCTGATCAAAATCACTCTCAATTCATCCATGAAACACTAAGATCAGGACAAAGAATTAAGTTTAAAATAGTTTTTGAGGAAGTAGTGAATTTTTAATAAGAGAGAAGCAAAAAGATCTCTCAAATTTGAAATATACACTCAAAGAGGTTTTCGAATTATGTAAAAATCAGATAATGTGAAATGGGAAAGAAAATGACTTATTAATACAAGATTTCAAAATCTGGCCCGTTGTGCACATGGTTGACCTTTTTCCATTCACACAAAGTTACGCAATAAGGACTTCGAGCTAATGCCTTGCGCACGAACACAATACAAAGTTGTGTGAATGGGGTCGTGTGCACAAGCGTAAAACACAACCATGCAAATGGTTAAAGTTATAACATATACAAAAACACCTTTAACCTTTTCAAACAGAATGGTTAATTCTGAAAAAATATTTTTATAAATCTCTGAGTCATTTTAACACTCGTCCATCAAAATTTTAAAATCAACTCACACAATTTGAAAAAAAAATTGCAACTCACAAATTTTGGAAAATCGTTTATGTTTGTGTTAGCCATAGACAATTCACAAAAGATACAAAAAGGATATAGTCTTTAGTTAAAGTGTGCGTAGAAATAAAAGCCTTTTTATTGAGAGGCTTGAATGATATTCAATCTTCAAAGGTCCGTCTAAGACAAATCACCACGCCTCACTCAATCCTATCAAATCTATGTGACTTGAATGACTCAATGACTTAAATGTTTTATCACGGGAAGTAACCAACTAATATGTATTACAAAATTACATTTTCAGTCTTATTTGAAAAGTTGATTATGGTACATAATATGACTCGCCATGTTAAGTGTCTGATACCCGCTTGGTTAAATCAAATTGTTTTTAAAAGATTTTAACCAAAATCTAATCAATTCCATGATTCTCACACTTAAACATATTTTATACTTCACCGGATTATTAAATAATCCACCGGCTGAGTTTTACAGGTAAAAACAAAACATATATGTCTATCAAGGGGGTATGGCAATCCAAGATATCTCCTGAACGCATATTCCTTCGAATTATGATCTTAGACCTACTCAATTATTACCTAACTTGCGAGGATCTATTGGTCCAATCTATAATTGAACCACACGCATAGTAATCAAAACAAAAATTATGCAATAATTCCAATCCTCATAACCCTCGAGATTAAGAATCTATGCACCCTTTATAACTAATGTGAAATTTCCTAAGTCTAATCAAGACAACCCTTAGACTTAAAATCTCATTGGTGGTCCTATTCAATACATTCCCGAATGTAATGGTCACAATCCTATTTTGAACTATTATACAAGTTCTCGAACCATCCAACATGTTCTAATAGTTTGAGATAAACTACTAGGATTGTGCACGAAACCATATTGGTAGGATGTGAACCTACCGTCTAGGTTGTAAACATATTCAATTGAACTAGAACTGGAATTTTGATCTCCTATGATCAAACCAAACCTAACTCACTGAAATTCCTAATAAGTTCAATTGACCGACATGTATATAATATATTTAATCATAAACATAAGGAATTTTCATAACCATGATTCTTATTTCAAAATGAACTGACATACCATTAGTGAAAAGTAAACATCATACTTGGTTTTAAGAAAACTCGATCCTTGGCAAAGGATACTTGTTCTTAAATGTCACCTTGCCTAACTCACCATAGTCAATGAATAAGGGTGAAACCATACCTCTTCTTTATAAGGAAAAATGAAGTTTCCCCATGGAGATGTGCTACGTAGAATGAATTCTTACTCTAATAATTTCTTAGTCTTCCCCCACATCTCTATCATCTCTAAAGAATCCATCTGATATAGTACCTTAGCAAATAGCTTAGTTTCGGGAGCCAAGCTAATCATAAAATAAAACTCTTGAGCTGGTGGTAACCCTGGAACCCCGTCAAATACATCGGTAAAATCTCTAATAATTGGTATCGAATCTAAAGGAATGGTCGTTTCCTCCTAAGTCTCCTCATTAATAAAATACATGTGAGTCATGGACAACCTCGAGCCTAGGAACAAGCACTACGTACATCTCCTGGACCGGTATAATGAATAGAATCACTCGACCACTAAAATTTATGTGATCCTCATATTTAACTAACCAATACATACCCAAAATAACATCATACAAGTGGGAATCAAAATCCAACAAATCAGTTAGAAAGTACAACCTACCAATGTCTATCCTAACACCCTCACATGTCTCCCAAATATGAGTCAAAACACCTAAAAAAGTAGCTATGGATAAGGCTCTATCATAAGGTCATGGTAATAAACCATATATCTCAACAAATCTACGTGATACGAAGGAGTGTGTGGAACTAATGTTAAAAAACACTCTTGATAATGTGCTATAAACATAAAGCGTATTGTCTATTTCCTGGACCGGTCCCTGCCCCTCCTATAGCAGCTGAACAATCTGGTACACTCTACTATACTGAAGTAGGGACTTATATTATAAGGATGGAGGAAGTAGGAGTGCCACTAATTCTTGGGTCCTCATTGTCGGGAGCTACTAAGGTTGGTACTAGTGAAGTTGCGACTGTTGGGGGAAAAACCCAACTGGCCCTGATGGCCTTGCACCTGATGCTATCCCTGTCCCTATGCCCCAACATTTGGGAAAACTCAAGATTTATGTCTCCTACCACTGTATCTGAATGACACACCTATGAATGGGGATGAAGGATTCCCCCCAAACACTATCTCTATTGATACTGCTATTGCCCCTTCCCTATGTGAGGGGATCCTTGCAGTTTCTGCTGGGGTCTTGGCTACCTCTATGACACCTTGTATATTGTAATACTTAGGTTGATCAAGTCTAATTATTAAAATGTTACAAGTTATTAAAACAATTAAATACCATTCTTAGCATGAAGAGATCAAACGAAACATAAGACATATATATATATATATATATATATATATGGAAACGATATGACAGTCCTCATAATGTAAACTCATAATGAAAAGTCCATAATCCATAAAAGAAATAAATGATAATGTCCCAACATAAATTCTCAACACAATCTCAAATAAATCTCAAGTGATACAAGCCAATCAAAATGTCTCAGAGTAACTAGATTGAAATATAAAGTGATAACCTAAACAAGATAGAAACCCACATCACCTCTAAAGTGAGAAGTCCTGAAAAGAAGAGATGAGTAGTGAGTGTTAGCTTGAAAAAGGAAAGTTAAGCGAGAGATCCAACTCTAGCACTTAAAAGACTCCACGAATAAATATGGGATAAAACCTTAGGAAGACGCTTAGCTATGCAAATCAAGGCAGTTATATATGTAGATGATAAAATCAAAGTTTTTATGCAATCCATATGAACGACCCGTCACATAATACTCAATCGTAAACTTCATTAAAATTATCCTAATTCATCTCATTAATTAAATATTCACTTAATTAATCAACACGTAATCTAAATTTGTCCCATCTCCCCGGCCATCTCTAGAACATACAGTATGTTAAATCAAACTTTCACACATCCTGTGCCACCTGCTTCACAGTTCCTGAATAACCTTTGTCACCCGACTACACAGTGCCAGAACTCATTAACATCGTGTGACGCAAACAACATTCCATAATAAGTTATACTCATAAAGTATTTAAACATAAGGGTGGTCCTCCTTAGCACTCACCCTGGTGGGAAAACAACTTGAAATTGAAATTTAAAACAGGTGAAAATTGATCCCTAAGAACTTCAAAAGATCGTGCATTAAAAATAAATACAAGACCTAGGTTTAAAGATTAAACCTAGGGATTCAAGATAACAATACCATAGAGAATCATGTAGTGATTCGTATGAGGAGAAACAGGTTGAAGATTATGTGAGTCTTTCTGCCTCAAAAGTCTCAAAAAACCTTATTAGAAAGCTCTAAACATTTCGAATCTTCTAGCATATGATCCACCCAAAGTAAGCCTAGTGTGTTGGCAGTTTTGGAGATGACACCATGGTGAATATTAGATAAATCAACTTCTCTCTCCCTACCCCTTCACAAAAACATGAATAGCATTTTTTCTCTCCCCCTCTAACTCTTGATAATGGACCATTAACCTAAAACTTTAGCTTACACCTAAATAAATAGGTTTAAGCCCTATGATTAGCCTTAATTGGATTTTCAGAGAGTTTCGGGCTTACTACTTGGGTATTGGACCATACTAGGGACCTAAGACAAATAATTAAATTGGCTTCCAAATGAATCCTCGGAATTCCCAATTACATTTACCATAATTATTTCCTTCTATATTTAATCACGATTAAATCCATTAAATAATCACTATTGCACTCCAATTTAATTATCTCCAAAATCACTCGGATATAAATGTCTTATTTACAAATTTGATTATGATACATAATATGATTCCCCACGTTAAGTTTCCAATACCCGTTGGTCAAAGTTATTTACTGCTAATTTATTTTAACCAACCTATAATCAATTCCTTTATTCTAAGACTTAGCTTAGTTTGTACTCTAGGTTACTTAGGAAGTAACTGAGCCATATAGCCTCTTTAGTTTCCTTCGAAATGGCAACTTCTTTGGCTTCCTTGGTGGAGTCATCAATCGCGAGATTTCTTCACACTCCTACAACTTATAGCTCTACCTCTTTGGGAAAACACATATTTCGAGGTAGTAAACTTGGAGTCCTTATTTGACTAAAATATAATCTTTGCACTTAAATAATATAAGACTATTAGACTGAAATCTGCTGACTATACCAAAAGGCATAGCAAATATTCGATCTATCACACAATATAGCATACATAAGGCCTCCCACTACCGATGCACCAGGATATATTCCTCATAACCTTAATCTAATTAAGTGTTTCCATTAATTCCCAAACTAATAATTACATAACTGAAAAGAAATTCTTTTAATGGAATCTCGATGCTAAAATAGTGATTACAACATTTATATAACCAACTTTGGATAAGACCAACATCCTTTTATCCGATCCAGTGGAAGCTTGATCATAAGGATGTGTCTGTCTTGTCCTTAGTACTTTATATCGAGCAACTTGGAAAACCATTCTATTATTTGAGACAATACTCCCACCCTGTTCTCGATTAAGCAATGATTATCCATAAAATTATACTTAGAAATACCACAAAATTTTTGGCGTGCTTCTTATACTGACGAGTATGATTTGGGATTTAATCAATTTAAAACTTAATTACCTTATCAAATCGAATGAACCGAGACCTTGATGTTAGCCCAGATCTGTAAATGGATCTTACAAGCTTACACCATTTTTTTCCAACCATGCCAAGACAATCATTCAAGAATACAATCATAACAATAAAAGAATGCCGATAGACTTTAGTATGGCTACCACGAGAAAGTTTACTCATAGTAAATCCCTATCTTTTAGAGTAAAACCTTTTCGTAAGCCTTGCCTTGAAGGTTTGCACCTTCCCATCCATCTATATTTTAACATCACGTAGATCCACTTTTACTTGATGGTTTTATCCCATCAGCAAGTATATAAGTCCCAAAACTTGATTCGAATACAGCGAATCCCTTTTGGTATCCATAGTCATAAGTTAAAGCAAAAGTCCTTGTCCTGAAACACCTCGTTGTATTTCCCAGGATCCAATTCATTTTTACTTGATATCTCATCAAATGATCACTCAAAATAATAACCATTTAGGATAAATCTTAATGCTCCCACTACGCTATGGCACCACTTGCAATCCAGTATAAGTGACGCATGTATCATGATCATCAGTAACACTCCCACTACCATTAGGTAGTGTATTATTGATATCAAGTCATATTTAATCCTGTACAGGTGGTCTAGCAACATTAGTAATATGATTCTACTTTTTGATCACGTTAGATTATCTTACACTTGGGCACGTGCATTATTACATAATCCTCTTTCAAGAACCGGGTATTGTTTCAATAAATGACCTTGATATCAAGTTGTATTTCATCCTATACAGGTGGTATAGCAACATTAGTAATATAATTCTACTTTTTAATCACGTTAGATTATCTTACACTTAGGCACGTGCATTATTACATAATCCTCTTTCAAGAACCGGGTATTGTTTCGATAAATGACCTTCTTGTACTTAGGAATATGATATAAACTAATTATTTTAACCTTTAGGATAACCCACAAAGAGACATACCTCTGTCTTAATTTTAACTTCTTTAAATCCTTCCACATCACGAGTTTTGGGTACCCCAAAATATGAACATGCCCTAGAATAAGCTTGCGCCCACTCTAATGTTCAAAGGGAGTTGAAGAGACCAATTAACAAGAAACTAATTTCAAAATGCATATGACATATCTTACGTAAAATCTCAATATGATTATTGTAGACTTGATTAACTAACCATGGAACTTATCATTCCCAAAATAGTCTTATTCCTTACTATCCTCCACACCATTCTGAAATGGAATGCTCGGTATAGACGACTGAGATGGAACCCTATACCTACAATAAATGATCTTTTAACTCTCCCAAGAGGTTTATTCCCCATGATCAGATCGTAGAGTTTAAAATGGTTACCTCACCTTTGCTACTTTAGTATCGCACACTTCAAACTGATCAAAGGATTCAGATTTGTGCTGCATAAGGTAAGACTATTCTAATATTGAGCAATCATCAATGAAATCGACAAAGAACTCAAAATCACCTCTTGACCAGATAGTCACAGAATCACACTAATCGAAATGAACCATTTTCAACACACCTTTAGTTCCTCAGCTCTCGGCCGTGAACGGACCTTGGTCATTTTACAATCTAAACTATATTCAAGACTATAAGTGCATCCACTTCCAATGAACTCAAGTGTCCATTTCGGACCAGTCTTCGAACTCCTTTCTGAAAGAAATAACCTAAGTATAAATGCCAAAATTGTGTTTGTTTCTAGAAGGAAACTTTTCTCTTTATTGTCCATTAAATTAATTATATTAGCATTTAGCGCTATTGGTGAGACATAACTTATAATGTATAAATTATTTTCTAATGTACCAGAAGATATAAAAGATATTCCAATTTTGATAAAATAATATTATAAAATAATCGAATATCCGTTCATAACCAATTTAGAAACTGAAACCAAAGTTTCTAAATCTAGGTACATTAAATAATTTACCTAATCCTTTATGTTACCACCATAATCTAAAAGGATATCCTAATTCTTATAATGTTGTCGTATTCTAATTTCTCATAAATAGGATTATCACTATGTTAAGTGATTTTTCAGTTCCCTCGAACCTTTGCAACGAGTCATAATCCTCATTTATGGTTTTCGAGTCTCCATAACAGGACACCAATTCTAATTTCTCATACTTTAAGATAAAAACCATTATCATGTACTTCTCTTACAAATCAAGGAAAAACTGGACACCATTTCTATAAAAGTTTTAACTACTTGTTGTGAGAATACGTGTTTTTCGGTTATTTTACTACTGTCGAGTAATATGATCTTTCTTAACCCCAAACTATTATTCCCGAGACTTAGACTTATCCTCCTAATTCCCTTTCAAGAAATAAGTAAAGTTGTTCTCAATAACTAAAACCAACATTTTCCTACCTATGAAGCTCACTTTCGGATTACAAAATGGATCTTGATTTTCTCACCATATATAATACAAAGAATCCCTTGTTCAACCAATGATAAAAATCATTTTAAGAACATGATTCTTACTTGAGCATCGTCAACCAAATCCGAAAATCGCAATGCATCCTGCTCAGCAGGCGTAGCTTGGAGTGAGAGTGTAGAGGGGGTAAGGTAAGGAACCAAACCCAACCCTGCTAGAGAGGAAGTTAAATCAGCCTATTAAGCACAGGAAAGCTAATATGCACCGCCCCCTTACTTACTTATAGGGGCATAGGAGAGCGTACTTACTAATATATCTATCTATTAGATTTATGTCGTCTCAAATGGTTCGATATCTTTTCCTTTGAAAGTCATTTAGCATCAGACTAAGGAAGCTGGATGACACTAGAACACTAGCAACTACAAGCCGAGAAAGCAAGAACTAGATCCCATCGGTTAATTCTTTGAAATTAAACATGTACATATATAACTGTGGTGACAAAAATCACAACACAAATAATAATGAAAGAAAACAGTCACCAAGAGATCAAGAATAGCAAATAATCACAGTCACAATCACAACACAAGAATATACGTGTCTCGGCAACTTGCCTACATTCACATAGAGGTCTACTGTTTTTATTAAGAAACTCTCAAGAAGGTTTTTGCTATATGCATCTATAACCTGGGCCAGGGGTATAATATATATTCTATTAATTGAAAGTGGTTGTAACCAACACGTTGGGCCTGTATCCCTTGAATATCTCCCCGAGATTTTTGGGGATAGACCCGGTCATATCTTCACTTCTAACTGCTAATCAAACCCCATAATTTGGGTCGGGCACCTGACTAATCCGCTTGGGCTTGGCCGGCTACTCTTATGGGCTTAGTCAACAATAGGTACCCATAATTTCCCCTAAAAAATTTGGGGTCACTATTTGGGCTCACAAATTTTAAAAAGTATCGTGTCGTCCCTCTTTGATGGCACTGTTGTAGTTCATGCGATTAGAAGGGGTGTGAATCATCATTTTACTGGATATTTGAGCGACAAATCTTATTCGATCAGTGTGCTCTATCATTGATAAGTTTAAACTCATATGTTGGACGATCTTTATTGTCACTTCAATTTCTTTGCTTCTCTTGCTTCCCAAGTCGTCTCTTGCGCTTCATCTTCCAAGCTATCTCTTGCTCTTAATATTCTCAAATTTGAAGTTTTTCAACATTTTCAACATGATTCTCACTTAGTAAGTCACCAGTTCCTTCCTTTTTCTTTATTTCCTTTCGTCATTGCTTTTCTTTCCACTGTAGCTAGGGTTTTTCTAGGGCAAAAATAGACAATGAATCTCTGACTGAATTTAGAAAATGCTATAATATCCTCAGTTGGGTAGATATTGAGTGTGACCCTGTTCCTCGCAATGTTCATGATATTGAGGATGGACACTGGATTCATGCCCTCCTGCTATCTGAAGGGCGTTTAACTTTTCCCCCAAATCTCATGTTCTTGCATTTCTTTCAATACTTCAATATAGTTCCATCTCAGTGTTCTCCAAATGTTTGGAAAATTATAAATGGAATCCATAAAATAAATCAACTTTATGGCACTAACTTAGGATTGGTTGAAATTTTCTTATGTTATACCTTTTCTCGCACGAGTTCTGGTCTTTTGTATTTCAAATCGAGGAGTCCAAATATGGTATTGGTAGTGAATCTACCTGATTCCCACAAGGACTACTGGTCTGAAGGGTTTATTGTTAGAAACTGGAAATTTCCTCCCCAAACAGAGGGCATAAGGTACAAGGGACCTCGGATCCCTACTTATGGGGAGGAGTACATAGGTTGTTCCAAAACCTTTCCATTTATTGCTTTCTTATCTACTTTAATGTGTTTTTCTTCTAATGTTCTCTTCTCTTTCCCTTTTTCAACGAGGTCTAAAAACCAAGAACCTGCTCCTCACGAGATTCGTGCAACTGAGTTGATCAAAGCATGGAAGATAAGGGACTCCATTGTAGAGGGTGATCATCCTAGGTCGATTGCCATATTGTTGGAATATAGGAACATTACAACTAATTTTATTACTCGCCCAGTGGATACCATTCCCCATCTTGATATCCCAGAAGAAGAAGAAGAAGAAAAAGGTTCTCTCGAACCCATCGATCAAGATGACGACGAGGAGAGCAGCTCAGAGACTGGTGTTGCTTAAGGTGGCAGAGGTGGTAGTGGTGAGGTAAGTTCAGTGGGGAAGGATCTAGCGAGGAGGAATCCAGTGGAGAAAGGTCCAGCGAGGAAGGCTCCAGTACAGGAGGGTCTAGCAAGGAAGAGATGGGTCCCCCAAGAAGAAAAAACTTGATTCGTGATGATGATGGTGATGATGATGATAATGTCCTATTTTCCAATAGGCTGAAGTCCCAAAAACCAAGGTCTGGGGATACTACTAGTGGTTCCCAGACAATAGCTCATGAGAAAGAGGTGGAGAGGAAGAGGAAAGAAGAAGAAGATAAGAGAGAGAGAGAGAGAGAGAGAGAGAGAGAGAGAGGAGAGGAAAAGAATAAGGAAGCCGAGAAGAAGAGAGTAGAGGAGAGAATAAGAGAGGACGAAGAAAGCACAGGCCTCTCTAATGACTGTGGTTGTTCCAGCTGAGGGGGCCTCCATGGATCTGGCCCCTCATCTCGCTCGAATGATGGTTGAGAGAGTTGTGCACATGATGAATCGTGAGCGGTCTTTGAACATAGAACCTGACCAGTTATCCCTAAAAGCATATTAAGGGATTACTTTAGTAAGGACACTTCCCCTTTTCTCTATTTCTTTGACTTATAATTTCTTCACGCTCTGTTCACTAACACTTATATCTTCCTATAGTTTGTGTTCGACTATATCATCCTTAGGCCTAGCCAAAATGAGCTAGTGAGGAGGAACTCTGAGCTCGAGGAGAGCCTAAAGTCTGCCCAGGAGGCCCAAAAGTCCTTCGAAAAGGCTTTCACAGAGGTTGAGAATTCTTTTACTAAGGAGAGGGCTGAAGTGGCTAAGGAACTAAAGGAACTCGGGAAAGATGGACACCACAGAGGAAAATAAGGTGCTCACAGATCAAAATAAAGAGCTTGCTGAGAAGGTGAAGAAGCTGGAGTCAGAGGCGTCTTCCATAAAAAGAGTGGCTATAATGAGGGTTGGGAGACAGCGTATGAAAATGCCGACAACCAGATCGATTATAACAGCTGAGAGAACTTTAATAAAGGCTGGGATCCAGCCTTAGTCATCGCTGGAGTTGCTACTGACTCTACACTCTTTGTCGAGCACCATCTTGGCCCTAAACCCGTTATAAATGAAGATATCCCTATTGCTCGAGCTGTCGTGGAATCTTTTTCTCTTGCTATTGACACTCCATCTAATAACCATGAAGTGATCTTATCCCAACGGAAGGAGGTGAGTTTAATGTCGGCACAAGCGAGGTTGTTGGTACTTCTGCTGCTGACAAGGGAAAAGATCCAGCGTCCACCGAGCAGGTTGAGGCTACTAATTAGACTTCTAAGACTTATTTTTTATCTTTATATCTTTATTTTTATTGTCTATCATTTGGTGTACTTGTACTTGTACAGTGCCACTTCCCAATGAATGAAAGACATTCCCTTTTTGCATTCACTGTTGTAGGTACTCTCTGTGTTCGATGTCTTGTAGCTTATTAATCTTGATGATTATATTCCTGTTACCCCTCGTCTAGGCCAGATCCTTGGTTTGAACACAAGTGACCAAGATCATTGGGATTTTATTAATATTTTCAAGTCCCTTAGAACAAGGAATAAGGACTATAAAAACTAGTTTGAATTAATTGTCAGACTAAAGGACAGGCTTGCAGAGATGGAGGATATTGGCACTTCTGTTCTGGAAGAGATGGATGCTTTGAAGGTGAAACTCCTAGACGCGTCCAAAATCAATCAAGTTAAGGAGGTGATGTAGCAAGAAAATTATTCCTTAAGTAGGGAGGTCACTCGCCCTAAGGAAAATGCTCTAAGTAGTGCTCCCTGAGTTATCCAAGGTTCCTCATCGTCATCTACGCAGCAAGCTAGGAGAGACGATGGTAGTTCCCAAAGGGAGATTACCACGCTAAAGGGGGACATTCGGTGACCATACATAATTTCCACCGGACTCCAAAGAGATGTCACAAGTCTTCGGCACTTATTTTGAAAGGTTCATCGGCAGGTGTGGGTTGATGGCTATGATCAAGGCTGGATAGATTCCCCCCACAAAGCTGAAAGAAGTGGAGGAGTTGGCCTTTATTAGAGGGTGGCTAAGTGCCCTCAGGGAGTTAATGGTTCCCAAAAACTCTCCCCTGTGGTACAAGCATGAGATCAGTCCCCCAATCTTGGATCCAAATCCCTTTCGAAGGGATGATCACTGGAACCCTATAGATGTTATTCCAAGGTAGCTACTGGAATCGAGCTCAGAGGAGGCTATGGAGAGCTTTACCCCTCATGCTAATGATGGTTGAAGAGCTCGAGTAGCAGACTACCTTGCTCATCGACCTGGATCTTCTTAGGGTTGATTTATTTCATTATTGTTGTACATGTAACCATGTAATTTTTAGTAAGAAATATTTATGTTTTGGGAATACTCCAACTAAACATGTGTCGCTTGCTTTTGCCTTATTAATAAACTCTAATTATTTTGGGCACTTCAGTCGACTAAATGTCATTTAGAGTTTAATTTCAATTTATCATTACCCCAGTCCAATATGCCTTAGCCATATCATTTCGCCCACTTTACCTTTTAGGTCATGTCGTCATACTACCTTGGGCCTAAAAAGGGCAATAACGAGAATACACCTGATTAATGGGAAATCTACCCGAGCATGATTTTGGAGCCAAGCTATGTTGGCGACCAACCTGGGTTGGACATACTGCCTAAGGATCCCCTGTGGGTCTTTATTTGTTGTTGGAGTAACCTATGAGGCCAATTGTGTTTTTGAATAAAGTTTTGAGGAGGATTACCACCTGTCAACCCTACTAATTATGCTTTGGATGAGTTGAGTTAAGATAGACCTGACCACTATGTTGCAATCATAAGATGTTGGTTTAAATGATCCTTTAACTAAAGTAAGTTAGCCAATTTACTGTAATCCAGGAATCCTATTATACTCATAAAAAGAATGAAGCCTGTAACTTAGAAAGGGTGCATATAACAAAATACATTCGAGACAACCAATACATGTAGAATTCCAAGTCCAATCAAGCTTTATTAATCAAAGTCATAAATAAAGATCAACGTTAGTTTGTAAAATAAAAATTTTCCTAAACTAATGGTGCATAGATAGAGAAATATAGAAGTAGAATTTCTTCAGGTTGGCCGCATTCCAAGCCCTTGGTATCTCCTTTCCCTCTAGTGTTTCCAAATGATAGGCTCCTTGTAAGTCATCCCTCACTACCTTGAAAGGTCCTTCCCAGTTTGGTCCCAATTTGCCATCTAATGGTTTTACATCACTTCCAAGGACTTTCCTCCAGACATAGTCCCCAACTTGAAATTTCCTTGGATTGACTTTTTGGTTGTACTGTTTGGCTAGTGGTTGCTAGTAGGATGCCAGTTTAACTATAGCTAATTCTCGCCATTCATCAGCTAAGTCAAGTTCAGTGAGCAATGCTTCATCATTGTGGCCTTGGTCGACCAAAGTAGACCTCATGGTAGGGAGACCATCTTCTAGTGGGATAACTGCTTCCATTCCATATGTGAGTGCGAAGGGTGTTTCCCCAGTTGCTCGGCTTGGGGTGGTGCGATAGGACCAGAGGATGTGGGGCAATTCGTTTGCCCAAGATCCTTTGGCCCATTCCAAGTGTTTCTTTAGTCCATCGATCATTGTCTGTTTGAAGCCTCAGCTTGAAGTAATGCCTAATTCCATAATCAATGCAAAAACTTTAAAAGGGACCACTCTCGAACTGGGTCCCTTTATCAGTAATGATTTTCCTATTTATGTCGAATTGGGTAATGATGCTTCTCCATATAAACCTCATCATGTCTGCATCCCTGATGTTCGCCAGTGGTTTTGCCTTTATCCACTTAATGAAGTAGTCTGTGGCGACCAACAGATACTTACGATACTGTGTCGTAGTAGGCAGAGGACTTACGATGTCCAAACCCTACAGGGTGAAGGGCCACGGGCTGGTTAATGACTTTAGGTCGCTAGCGGGATGGTGGACCATGGGTGAGTGTTTTTGGCATTTTTTGCACTTCCAAATGTAGACTCCAGCGTCCTTCTGCATGTATGGGCCCTAATACCCTTCCTTCATTGCTAGAAACGATAGCGACCTTCCTCCAGCGTGACTTCCATAAATTCCCTCATGAAGTTTGTGCAGAACTTGCTCGACGTCTTGTGGATGAACACACTGGAGGTAGGGGCCGGTGAAGGATATTTTACACAACTTCTCATCAGGAGATAAGTGAAAGAGATCATCTTTGACTCTTATTTGATGAGCTGACCTCTTGTCACTTGGCAGTACATCACTTCGTAAGTAGTCTGTAATGGGATCTATCCATCTCGGAGCCTTTTCAATGTGGAGAATTTTCTCAGTATTTAGTGGCTCAATAGTCTGACCAATGATGGGTTACAAGAGGAAATCTATTTGGATTGTTCTTTTCAAGTCAGAGTCTATTATTGAACTCAAATCTACTAGGGCATCTGCATGGAAGTTATGGCCTCTAGGGAACTACTAAACATCTACTTGATAGAAATTAGTCATTAGTCCCTTCAGAATGACGAGATAAGCTTCCATCCTTTCATCATTTGCATTAAAATCATCGTTTATCTGGTTGGATATCAATTGAGAGTCACTAAAGACTTTAAGGTTCCTTGCCCCTAGTAATTGTGCTTTATGTAATCCAGCAATAAACGCCTCGTATTCTGCCTCCTTATTGGAGGCTTAAATCCCAGTTTAATGACCTGCTCGAGCACTGTATTTTCGGGATTTAATAGTACGATACCTACTCCTGCCCCCTTGAGTTGGAGGATCCATCAACGTATAAGGTACAAATGCTCGGTTCCTATAATCTCCCCATTAGTCGACTGGTTTTCAGCTGATCGGTAGGCTATTTTCTTATGAACTCTCCGATGAAATCAGTTAGGATCTTCCCCTTGACGGTTGTTCTTGGTTGAAAGTGAATATCAAAACTTTCGAGATCGACTGACCACTTCGACAGTCGACTAGATAGGTATACTTTCTCAGAACATCCTTTAGAGGGTGCGAAGTAACCACGAAGATGGAGTGGGCCTTAAAGTAATGCTTCAGTATCCTCGAGTCTATCACCATTGTGTAGGCGAGATTCTTCAATGGCAGGTACCATTATTCATCTTCTAAAAGAGTCTTGCTTGTATAGTAGACTGGATAATGGACTCCCTCTCTTTCACATACCGAGTCAGAGCTCATATAATGGTCTGACATAGCGAGGTAAAGGTATAAGGGATCGCCCTCTCTAGGAATCATGAGCAAAGGGGGCATGTTGAGATAGGCCTTGAGTTCTTCCAAGTCTCTAGATCAATCCTCATTCCATGTAATGCCCTCGTTTCTTTTCAACAACTGAAAGAATGGTTGACAATGTTCAAAAGATTTTGAAATGAACCGATTGAGCACAACGAGCATTTCGATGAGCTTTTGTACATCTCATACTGTTTGAGGGGGCTGAACTTTGTTAATGGCGTCAATCTGGTTGGGGTTTACCTCTATTACTCTTTTGTTGACCAAGTATCCAAGGAATTTTCCTGCATGGACACCGAAAGAACACTTACTTGCGTTGAGTTTCATTCCGTATTTCTTGAGGATATCGAAAGTCCTCGCCAAGTCAAAGAGATGATCATCCTTAAGCTTGATTTTGATGAGCATGTCGCCAATGTAAACTTCCATAGTATCCCCCATTTGCTCTTTAAAAGTCTTTGTAACTAGTCCTCGATAAGTCACTCATGCATTCTTAAGACCGAAGGGCATAACTTTATAACAATACAAACCAACAGTGGTTATGAAGGAGGTCTTATCCTAGTTAGGCACGTGAAGGGGGATTCTGTGGTATCCAGAGTAGGCATCTAAAAAGATCATCCTCTCATGATCTGCTGTAGCATCGACCAGTTCATCAATATTTGGAAGGGGAAACTGTCTTTGGGACAAGCTCGATTGACGTCGGTGAAGTCGATACAAATTTCCATTTTCCATTGCTTTTAGGAACTACTACCGGGTTAGATATCCATTGAGGGAACTGAACCTCCCGTATAGAACTTGCATCTAGTAGATTTCTAACCTCTTTCTCTACTACTTTAGCTTTATTCAAGGTTATTCGGTGAGCCTTTTGTATGATTGGCTTGAAGGTTGGGTTGACATGCAATCGATGACAAGGAATGGTGGGATCAATCCTAGGCAGCTCGTAGGGTTCACATGTAAAAACATCCAAATTTCTTCACAGGAGAGTGACTAAATATTTATTCTCACGAATGGTCAAAGATGTACCCATCAAAAAAAAATTCTCAGTCGAGCAACTTCCAGCAGTGACTTCTTTTAGGTCTTCAACAACCCTCTCGGAGGGATGGAGCGTGGTCTCCTCCACTCCTGGTCGACCGTAGCTTAGCTACTATTTGGAGGGTATCAATCCCTCCTAGACTTCTTCCTTGATTTTTGATTCATCAATTTTTTCTTTCCTTCTTAGGGTGAATAAACGCGACGAAACACATTCTAGCCATAGTCTGGTCTCCATGGATCTCGACCACTCCCCGATATGTTATACACTTCACCCTTTGATGGTACATTGAGGGTACGGCCTTCATTGCATAGAGCCACCCCTACTGAGGATGGCATGTAACGAAGATTCAATGTCAACTACTAGAAACTTGATTATTTTTTAAATGTTTCCTGTCCTGACTGGCTTGATAATCTTTCCCAAAGGAACTGTAATCTTTTTAGCGAAGCCGACCAATAGGGCAGTGGCTTCCTTGAGGTCGGCTACGCTTAGCTTCAACTTTTGGAAAAACTCTAGGTACATCGCTTTTGACGATCTTCCTTGGTCGATGAGCAACCTTTTGACGTCCTAGTTGGCTATCCTGAGTGTGATAACCAACGCATCATGATGAGGGGTTCTCACCCCAATCAAGTCTTCATCAGTGAACATAATCTTCTTATTATAATCAACGTTTTCCGATCGTCGATGCTTCCCGGCCTGAGTTTTGGTTGGGTCAATCTAAAAGGCCTGCATGACTGCAGTGAGCTTTTTTACTTCCATTTGAGCTGAATTTCCTTGAATTTTCTTGAGGTTTGAACCCTTATGTCTCACCGCAAACTCGTGGACAATATCCTCCTTGAGGACATCATCGGGCCTCTGCTCGCCATTCGCTGCTACCTTTTCTACCTTCTTTTCTACGAATTCATTAAGATGCCCAGCTTGGGATAATTCCTTGAGATGAGATTTGAGGGATTTACAATGCTCAATTTTGTGCCCGCCCTCCTTGTGGAACGCGCACCTTAGTGCGTTATTTCACTTGGAGGGATATCCTCCCATCTTCTTTGTCCATTTAATAAATGGTTCATCTTTGATCTCGGTAAGAATCTTGTATATTGTCTCCTTAAATACGGTATTCACGGCTTGAAACACCTTTGGGAAGTCGTTCTTGTTTCCATTCTTGGAGCCATTTTTGCCCTCGTTCTTATTTCCCTTCTTATGAGGTTCATTCTTCTCCACTCTTTTGCCAGCCTTCGTGTGACCATTATCCCCTGCATTAAGATGGTTCACATCCTCAACTTTAGTGTACTTTTTAATATGATCAACCAACTCGTCGATGGATGTAGCCTCCTTCTTAGTTGAGGACTGGTGCAGGAGGCAGGAGCTCGGCAAATCGATTCTGAAGGATGCTACGGTGACTTGCTCCAAGAAATCTTCTATTTTATTAAACACTTACAAATACCTCTTCGTGTACTCTCAGAGGTTCTCTTGCGGCTTCTTCTTCATAGTAATCAATGCATCCATCCTCTTTGGGTAGGAGCTTCTTGTTATGAAACGAGTTGTAAATTGCTTAGCCAAAGATTTGAAATTTTGGATGGACCTATGAGGTAGATTCTTAAACCACTTCTGGGCCACATTGTGCAATTACGAAGGGAAGATTCGTCACATGAGCGCATCATTGTGACTCTATAGAGTCATAGCTTGCTGGTATTTCCTGACATGATCAATGGGGTCAGTTTTCCCATCGTAAATCTTGAATATGGGAATCGTGAAATTCTTCGGGGCCTCTTCTTCTATTGCCCTTAGAAAAGGGGACTTCATCTGGGTTTTGAGAGCTCGCCTGGCTAGCTTTCTTGTAGATCTGGCACTGCGATGAGCTGGGTGCTGGTCCATCTCCCTCCGAACCAAACTTCGTATGTCATCGTTCTTCCGACCAGGACTCCTGTAACAGCGAGCTAGTTGTTGTCGTTCAGATTGGTCATCATCTGATCAGTGCCTCTTAGTTCTTTCTGACCCACACCTCGGGATCCTTCCTCGATTGCGGGACTTGCTTTCCTGAGGTTTAGGATTCCGGTTGTGGCATTGCCTTATGCTTCGATGGATTTCTCTCTCCATCCTTTCCGATTGCCTATTGAGGCAAGAATTTTCATCTTACTGTTGGCGAGTGGCCTCCTCCTATTCTTGGATTACGGCTTCATAGGCGTCTATTAATCTAGAGATCTGCGTCGACGTAGGCAGCCCCTGGCTTTCTTCAGAGAATTGCCTCTCCTAGCGAAGTCTTGGGTTTGAATGACGAATCTCAAACCTTACCCTTGCAGGGTTAGGCTATTGTTGAATATCACCTTCTTGAGGGACATTACTACTGTGATGGGACATCACTGGTCCTTATTGATGAAGGTTTTCATAGGAATAGCAATCAATTCCCACAGATGGCGCCAATTGTGGTGACGAAAATCACAACAGAAATAATAATGAAAGAAAACGATCACCAAGAGATCAAGAGCAGCAAATAATCACAATCACAACACAAGAATATACGTGATTAGTCAACTTTTCTACGTCCACGAAGAAGTCTACTAAAAAAGTTGGAGCCCCCAATTTTAAAAATCATCTTTTAAAATTAAATATTAATTTCCTAAAATGCGAAAAAGGATGGTTTAAGACAACACACACAACCTTCCAATTTTAATTTCTTTCAAATTAAACTAAACTAAAAGTGACATAAAATTAATCCAACATAAATGTTCACTTAAACATATTTAATTTAACCCAGGTCCTAAAATTTGCCTAACAAGATTAATTCATTTTTCTATTTAGGCCAAACCAAATTTTATCAAATTAAAATTAACGACTTGAATTAAATTAACTTAAAATTTACTCAAACTAATTTTTGGACCAAATTACACAAGTGTGATATATAAACCAATTTTATCTTGAATTAACCTAAGCATGCATTCAACGTGATTTTTGCAAGATAAAATTAAATCACAACCACTATGCGCCGATGTATGAGGAAAACCCAAATGGGAAAAAACCTCGGACGGCCCTAGCCTTCAGTCCACTAAGTATGGTTTTATGATTACAAGACATATGAATTACTACACACGACTTGACTCCGTCCAAGCCTCGACGCATCTTCTTGTAACTACCTCCGTGTAGTCGACAACCATGAACTCCTCCACAGTCTCGGAATCCACCGATGAGGCTTTTGGTCTCCATCACCCTCACGCGAAGCCTTTCTTCGAATGAGTACACCGCGGTAACAAATTAATTTCCTTTGTGGGTAGAGAATAAAACCCAAACTTCTCCTTTTTGTGGTAGAGATGAACCAATGTTGCCAAACACTCCAAGAAAATGTATATATATGAAAGATACTTGGATAAACAAACTATGGCTATAAAATGGTGTTTTGGAAGATTTTAATCTATAAAAATTAAACACTCAAAACTTGAACTTTTGGTAGGAAAAAATTTCTCTCTTAAGCACATAGAAAACACTCAAAAATACAGTCAAAACTTCTGCCCACAAAATGGTTAAAAACAAGTAGAAAAAGTGGGTTAGTGGGAAGTTACCAAAAATTAACTTTCCCGTGCATGGTCGTTCGAACGAAATTCCAAGGAGAAAATAGGCCAAAATCTTGTTAGAAAAACTTGTTCGAACGAGTTCGTTAGAACGAATCTTCGAACAAAAAAACATAGAACAATTGTCAATCTCGTTGGTAAACTCGTTCGAAATTTCGTTCGAACGACATTTCGAACGAAAAAACAGAATTTCCAGATTTTCAAAATAAAGTCCAAAAACTTTTATCCAAAGTTCTAAAATAATTTCTGAAAATAAAAAGACATTTTAGGCAAAATTTACACCCATATAATATTCCAAGTCTCCTATATATATTGAATGCATTCATACCTTATGGAGACATTGGAATCCAATTATTGTTGACGTGAAACAAGGCACTAGAAACCCGACAATGATGTATCTTTTCGAAACTGGTCCCTACGTGTCTAACAAATACATCAAAGGCTTGGATGGATACACATGACACTCTATCCTATGACTCAAAACATTTTGTCTGGAATTGAGCCAACACTACATAAAACTCAATTGGAAATTTGTGTCCTTACATATACTATTTTTATTAAGTAACTCTCGATAAGGTTTTTGCTATATACCTCTATGCCCCAGCCCAGGGGTATAATATATATTTTGTTAATTGAAAGTGGTTGTAACCAACACGTTGGGCCTGTATCCCTTGAATATCTCCTCGATATTTTTAGGGATAGACCCGGTCATATATTCACTTCTAACTACTAATAAAAACCCATAATTTGGGTTGGGCACCTGACTAATCATCTTGGGCTTGGTCGACTACTCGTATAGGCTTGGTCGATAATAGGTACCCAGAAGAACTTTCCAATTGGGGGGACTGAACACATGTAACACTTAATTTGAAAGAATTACCATATATTTAAAAATACTGTGATTAAAAACCATTCGTTAGGGCCCCAAACGAGCTAAGGAGATGAGTCAGTCACATCACAACTTCAAAACAATAATGGGAATTGTGGGTTAAATAAGTTTATTATCCCTTAAGTTAGAACAAAGTCAAATTATATTTCCAGTCCTTGAAATTTATTCCAATTAAAACTTTAAAACTAAAACCAGTGATAAAAAGTTGAATTCATTTTGAAATCTACGAATCATAAAATTGAAAAAATTAATTACCAATTTAAAAGCGAGAATTAATTCGATTAAATTTTAAAGTGACAGCCCTTTACCAAAATTTAAAAACTAATCTTGTTGGACATCTTGGTTACCTTATGAAGTGAGATTTCTCCTTGGGAGCTTAAATTACCCCACATTGAACTAGACGTATTTTCGTATTTCCTTACGCTATCCGAATAGTTCAGGAACCATCGGTCCAACATAATGAATATCCAAAGTCTTTTGGTCCCGCAATTAATGATAGTGACTTCCCTGGGATGGATATTATAAATTTTGTTGAAGTGTATACCATCGGCTCATTCCTCGATCTGAGTCTGCCTATGAAGAATTCCCCCATTGGGGTTACCAAAATAACTCACATTCAATTCTTAAAACTATCAATTAAGAATTTTGAGAATATTGAATGCCCTGATCTATCCATTGAGGGACAGACCAAAGCTGGCGCGAGGAAGTAATCACATCACAATTATCAAAACATTAATAAAGACCATGGGATTTATGTTGAAACTCCTCTCCCACTTAATATCATAAACTTGAGAGTATTTTGAAAAGTAATTAATTCAATTCTAAATGGCCGAATTAAATCCTTGATAATTTCCTAATTTACTTGTACAAATTAAATTCCGGGATCTCACAATTTTAATTTTTAAAAAATAAAATCATTTTTAACTTAAAATTAAATCAAAGACTAAAATTTAATTTATACCTTTAAATTACCTGAATCAATTTAATTTAGAAAAGAATAAATAAAAATGGATTTTTCAAAAATATCTTGATCTAGTCCGGTCTCAAAATTAAATCCATGTTGTCCATAAAAATGTGTGTCCCTAATTAATCAATTAATTATCACACAAAATTATGCAATATAATAATAAAGAGACAACATGAAAATATAAAATAATTACATAAAGAAAATAAAATAATAAGAACAAATATGCCCCTTCCATCACGGCAAAAAATTCTTCCTTGAGTTGAGTCGTCCTACGTCAAAAATCCTTGAAGAGTTCTTTCTTTGTTCACTTGTTGAAGGGGAGAGTCCTAAGAAAACTATGAACAGGCAGTTGTAGATCACGAATTAAAACTCATGGATGAATTATTGCTGGAAATAAAACTTCCCTGAAGAAGAATCCTTGCCAAATAGAATAAAGGAAGAAATAGTCCCACATATGCAAAACACATGAAAACCCATGCAACCAAAGAAATTAAAAACTTATGGCACCTGGAATGGGGCCACTATGATGCCATTTGGGCCGCTATAGAATCTGGCATGGCCGATATAGTGCCCTAACGGAGACTCTATAACGGCTGGTTGTAGCTACCAGATGCTCTCTTCTTGTTGTTCTTCCTTCTCTTCTTATGTTCTAAATTCTTTTGTTGTAACTCCTCTTTACTTTCTGGAACTTATGAAATTCACCAAGAATAGACTCCAAATTTATGGAGCACCCACAGACTACAACCAAGATGAAACCTAAATGTAAAACATGAAATAATGATTACATCAGCTCACCACCTCCTCTAAATACAACTATTAAATGCAATAATTAAAACCCGAATTATTTCAACCAAATCGAATCTAGGAGCTGAAAATAGCTACAAATAAACAAGCACGGAATCCAAACGAATAAAATACATTCATGTGACCATGATGGAGGGGAAAATCCATTCACATCCTATAAAACCATGTTAGTATGATACCTTACACAAACACGTATAAACATATAACACGCAACCTAAGGTTTAAAGAATGGACAACATAGACCTTTCCAAGACATGATCAATGTATAACCGAGGGCTCTGATGCCAATTGTTGGGAAAATAACTTGGGATTGACATTAAAATGCGGAATAATTTAAGCCCTAAGAACTTCGAAAGATCATAGATTAAAAAGAAAAACAAGAATTAGGTTTAAAGATTAAACCTAGGGTTTTAAGATTATAATATCATAGCGAACCATGTTGCGATTCGTATGAGGAGAACTAATTTTAAGATGATTTGAATCTTTCTAACCTCCAAAGTCTCCAAAAACCTTATTAGAAAGCTCTGAACATCTCGAAACTTCTTGCATATGATCCAACCAAAGTAAGCCATGTGTGTGGGCATTTTTGGAGATGACACCATGGTGAAATATGAGAGAAATCACTGTCTCCCACCTCACCCCTTTACAAAAACGTGAATATTATTTTTCCTCTCCCTCCCTGATGATACCCTATTAAACCATTAACTTTCCAAAGTCACTTAAACTTCTTTAAGCTCCCTTGCACAGGAGAAGAGGCCCATCGACTGATCTCGAACCTCAGATAAGGTGATATTTGGTCCTACAAACCTATGTCACTCTCAAGGATAAGCCGCGGTACTGCAACAGACCTTAGTCGTGAATTCTTCTTTCGAGAAATGCCAGTCGCTCCAACATACACCCCTCCCCCAAAGAAAGCTCAGAGACCTCAGAATCAGAGTTTCACCAAGTCTGATGCCTAGAACAGACCTCAATTTAAAGTCTAATGAGTTCCCCAGGATTCTTAGCCCTCTCTGCCAAGGTGTACCACCCTAAAATGTTCAAAAATAATCTAAGGCCAACTTATGGCAGGTCCTGAGCTTAGAAAACTTCAGCAAATCTTCCTCAACTAGTCTGGCAGAGCAGGTTAGAAAGTAGAGCACTATTCCACCTACCACCACTACCCAACTCAACTTGCATTGAGTGTTCCCATCATGATTTAATTCATTCAACAGCCAAATTATACCACCTGAAAATACTTTGCCTGAAAAGTGCGACTGTGTGATAATTGATTAAATTTAAATTCGCAAGTTTCCAAGTAACCCTTATTTAATTAGAGTCTACTTTTAAAACAAATAAATTCAGCCCTTAAACATGCATCTAAATCAACCCATTAAATATAAAGCATGCGATACACTAAATATGTTGAGACACAGATTTCAGGAAAAAACCCCTTTTGGGTAAAACCTTTATTTCACTATGAATATATAAATCGCAACTTACAATTACATAGAGAAATCTGCAATGGATCAACGCGCAGCTAACCCACAAAGACACGCAGTCTTGAACTCAGCAAGAGAATACACGCAGCACCTTCCAAGGACTCACAACCTAAACAACAAAGGAAGAACTGCAGCTCTCCTTAATGACACGCAGCCATAAAACTTTATAGAGACTCCTTCAGCAATGACACGCAGCCCTCGGTTGCAAAGATCTCCCCACAAAGGTTGAACAATAGCAAAGCTTGTATTCTAGGGTTCCAAAAGATTCACAAAAGTAATTGGGATTTTTTGTGTGTGAATCAAAAAGATGTTTGGCACATCAAAAATCGAAGTCTTGTTGTGTTTGAACTATTAGAAACGTTTTCTCAAAGACTTAAAAAATACACCACCGAAATAGGTATATATATAGGAATTTTGAGTTGGTGGGTAAAACACTCACGGAATTGTTCGATTTTATCCCAGGCGGATCGGTCCGGCTTGGAGGCGGATCGGTCCGACCTCGGATCGGTTCGTTTTCCAAATAGGCCTCTTCAGTTTGCATTCGATCCAGGGTTTACTGTTTCTAGAAAAGCGGATCGATCCGGCATAGAGGCGGATCGGTTCGTTTAAAATATGGGCAGACCGGTCCGGTTTCCCAGAAAATAAAAAATCTTTTAAAAGCCTCATTTTTCTTGAAAAAACTTACTTCTTATTTTTATAAAAAATCATTTTATAAAAATTTCCCAATACTAAGTATTAACTTTAAGGGACTTAAAAACAAAACTTTACGAAGTTCATTCTCGCCGAGGTTATGAAGTTGAAGACGCTTTGATATTCGGATCCGTTGTTGTAGATGCGATCTTGAATTTCTTCAACAGTGTAACGGCGTACGACATATATATTGACAATGGACAGAAATGTCCTTACAAATCTCCCCCTATGTCTATGCCGGTACATACATAAAAACTATCCGAATTATCAACTAATGACCTATAAAAATCTACCCTCCCATGAACCCTAAAGATGGAAAGATATAAATGCTTAAATCTTCATTGTTTGTTCTTCAATCTTCAGCAATCATCAAATCTCAAAGCTTTTCTCATCAGGGTGTGCAACATATTGATCTTCAATCTTCATACCTACACACATGAGACAAAGCAAATACCAGTTGACATATCGAGTTTGAAATGAGATAAACATAGATACCAATTTATGATAAAATCATAAGCTAAATCTCAAAAACTCCCCAAAAATTCAAACTTCCCCATAAAATGATAATTCTTTCTCCCCATTTTTATGATGTCCCCAAATAGACAAATGAGATGAATGAATCAAATAAGCAAAATCGGGGTGTCACGGTATACAAAATAGGGCATCAAACAATATGGTAAACGTGCTCTTGCAAGGAGATGCTCAGAAACAAATGCACAAACTGTTTTTGATTTTTCAATTTTTCATACAAAGATAAGATACGTTTGAAAAAAAATATGCTAAAAAAATCACACCATGGATTTATACTCAAACAACCAAGTCATGGAAATGGAATGAATGGGTGAGAACACATTCGATAGGTAAATCAACTCAATCAATCATATGTGCACGATGCATATGCGTACTCTTAACGAATGAAAATCAAAAGTATCCTTAGGTGTAAAGATTGTTAAATTTAGATGACATCGTCTTATGCAAATCAACAAATCAAAGTCAAAATGATTTCCACCCCAATAACGTCCAAAACTATGTAGCGCATTTTCGAGCATTTCCAGGACGTGAAAACCCATTTTAAATTCTCCAACCAAACTCCCTCATATATTTTTTTCTTTTAGAGGTAATCTAAATTCTCAAACTTTGGAGAATTGGAGCAAAAACCTAAATGGCCCATAATTTGGCATGATTTTCTTTTTATTGCCTTTAAATTTTTCGGGCTCTTTTAAACCTCTTTGGACCCCGGATAATAAAATTCCTCCATTTTTTAGGTCCAATTTAACGATGGCTTAGTATTCGCAAAGGCAAAATGAACCTTTCGCAGCCCTTCCCCGTTTTCAAACAAAACACACAAACTCACAAAACGGTTTTTATATGCACAATTTACCTATCAAAATTCATCATGCTTGGTTAGTTTTAATGACAGGATTGAAGTGAAAACACCCAACCAACATGTGATAAGACAAGCACAATAATCAAACAAATCTGTGCATGTGTGCAATAAATGAAACATGAGTCAATCATGTAGGAAGTAACACTTAATTACATCTTAATGACTCCAAACATTATAAAGCACAAGGATGAATTGACCTAATGTCTCAAAACACTATCAAACACTCACATGGATAAATGGTATGATGTTGTGACTTGGTCATCCTAAGTGCTCATCCATAAAAGGTGCAAACAAAATACAAAAATCTTTTTAGATTTTCTCAAAATTTTATCAAAATAAAATCTTTTTGTATTTTTCAATATTTTTCCTAAAAAAATCTTTTTGTATTTTTCAATATTTTTCCTAAAAAAAATAAAACATACAAAAATGATACATACTAGAAATAGGCAAACAATGTCATCATGAAAAACATCCTATGCTAGTAAACAAGTCAAACCTCAATCATTAGGTGCGGAGGGGTTTTCCGAAGGTGGTGAAAACTTATGAAAAACCTCCATAAATTCTTGTGAAGTTTTGACTAAAAATTTAACTTGCTCACCTAAATGTGCAAACTCTCTCATGTAGTCTCCGGGAGCATGTAAAGTATCATGTGTGGTTGCATGTGTGTCAGAAACACGTGTAGAAGCAAAATGTGACACATAACCCAACTTAAAGAAAAATTCCCTAAGGTGCCCTTTCCTCTTGCAATGTGAGCAAACATAAATAGGCCTAGTAACACCTCTCTCGAAAACTCTAGGACTCACTTTCCTAGTAGGAATGGGACGCCTAGGTGGGTTAGGGTGAAAGTCACGTGAATCAAACATTAAAGTGGGAACTGGCTCGGGTGCTAATTGGGAAGTAGAAGCACCGTCATGACTTATTCCTAACTTCTCACCTTTACCCTTATGAACCACCTTTTCAACCTTCTTAGGTGCGTTCACAAATTTGACTTTGACCTCCCTGGCACGTTCGAGATCACTCTCGAGTTGGGATACATGTGTCGTCAGACTAGACAACGTGTTGGTCAAATCACTCTTATCCTTTCTCAAAACCTCCTTCTCTCTCTCCAAATCTAAAATCCGACGACCTAAATCCCTATTATACTTCTTTGTTTTCAAGGTCTCGGTGTACAAATCTCTAAACGCTTTTTGGAGCTCACTTTCATATCCACTTCCACTCTCACTTTCTCCCTCACTTGAAACGCTCAAATCATCACTATCGTATTCGTGTGCACTATTGTGGGACAAGGTGGGTGAGCTCACACGACTAGAAAAACCTACAAACTTCTCACCACTAGTCTCATCACCCTCACCTTCACTACTATCACTAAGTGTGGCGGGCATAGCTACTTTCTTTCCTTTCTTTCTAAACCATGTAAGACACTCAAATGACTTATGTCCCTTACACCCACATTAAAAACAAGTGACGTTCTCGAAATCTTCCTCACACTCCTCATCGGAGTCATTCTCTTTTTCCCTCTCACCACTTTCTTTGGCCTTTCCTTTCTTTTTATTTTTCTCAAAAAAATTCTTTTTATTGGAAGAATTATTTTTGTTCATGTTGATAAATTTTTTAAAATTTTTCGCACACAAGGCCATATCATTAAAATCAAAATCTCCCTCAGAATCGGACTCACAAACTTTTTCTTTATTTTTCTTAAAATGAGTCTTTAAAGCAATGCCATTATCCTTAGCCTTAATGGTTTTGGAAAACATGTCAATCTCAAAGGTTTGAAGATCTCCTACAAGTTCTTCCAACTTAAGTGATTTCAAATTTCCCAAAGAGTTCAAAATAGTGACTTTAGGAATAAAGCGTTTTGGGAGAGATCTCAAAATCTTTTTAATGACACGCGTGTTATCAATCACCTCACCCAAATTAAAACATGTGTTAACAATGTCTGACAAATGAGCATAAAATCATCAAAGCATTCAGACTCAGACATGGTAATAGTCTCGAATTGGGTGGCCAAATTTTGTAATTTTGATTCTTTAACCGCGTCCGTACCCTCATGTGTCAGTTTCAAAACCTCCCAAGCCTCTTTAGACGTGGTGCACGTCATAATTCGGCGAAACCCATCAAGAGATACAGCTCCAGACATAGCACTCAGACCACGGGAATTAAAATTGGACAATTTATAATCATCTTCAGTCCATGCTGACACGGGTTTTAAAGAGGTGATATTATCAACGGTGACAGTGGGAAGAGTCCAACCATTTTCTCAAAGCAACCAAATACGCTCATCAATAGATTTTTAAATCGATTTCATACGAGCTTTCCAGTAGGCATAATTGGACCCGTCAAAAATAGGGATCTGATTATATAAGTGCTCCATAGGAAAAAATGTGAATTTTGACAAAACTGATTTTTAAAAAAATCAATCTCACGATTTTGCGAAAAATAGGAATACGCGATAAATTAGCGTAACCTGCTCTGATACCAATTTGAAAAGTGTGACTGTGTGATAATTGATTAAATTTAAATTCGCAAGTTTTCAAGTAACCCTTATTTAATTAGAGTCTACATTGAAAACAAATAAATTCATCCCTTAAACATGCATCTAAATCAACCCATCAAATATAAAGCATGCGATACACTAAATATGCTGAGACACAGATTTCAGGAAAAAACTCCTTTCGGGTAAAACCTTTATTTCACTATGAATATATAAATCGCAACTTACAATTACATAGAGAAATCTGCAATGGATCAATGCGCAGCTAACCCACAAAGACACGCAGTCTTGAACTCAGCAAGAGAATACACGCAGCACCCTCCAAGGACTCGCAGCCTAAACAACAAAGGAAGAACCGCAGCTCTCCTTAATGACACGCAGCCATAAAACTATATAGAGCAAAGCTTGTGTTCTATGGTTCCAAAAGATTCACAAAACTAATTGGCATTTTTTGTGTGTGAATCAAAAAGATGTTTGGCACATCAAAAATCGAAGTCTTGTTGTGTTTGAACTATTAGAAACGTTTTATCAAAGACTTAAAAAATACACCACCGAAATAGGTATATATATAGTAATTTCGAGTTGGTGGGTAAAACACTCATGAAACTGTTCGATTTTATCCCAGGCGGACCGATCTGGCTTGGAGGCGGATCGGTCCGACCTCGAATCGGTTCGTTTTCCAAATAGGCCTCTTCGATTTGCATTCGATCCAGGGTTTACTGTTTCTAGCAAAGCGGATCGGTCCGGCATAGAGGCGGATCGGTTCGTTTAAAATATGGGCTGACCGGTCCGGTTTCCCAGAAAATAAAAAATCTTTTAAAAGCCTCATTTTGCTTGAAAAAACTTACTTCTTATTTTTATAAAAAATCATTTTGTAAAAATTTCCCAATACTAAGTATGAACTTTAAGGGACTTAAAAACAAAACTTTACCAAGTTCATTCTCGCCGAGATTATGACATTGAAGACGCTTTGATATTTGGATCCGTTGTTGTAGATGCGATCTTAAATTTATTCAACGGTGTAATGGCATACGACATACATATTGACAATGGACAGAAATGTCCTTACATTGCTCAATACTTTACCTCCTTCCTGGCATCATCAAACCTCAAAACTACCAAATCTATGCTTTGACAGTCCACTCATTCTCTCTCCAAGAGTTATCCTATAAATAGGAAGTTGGTGGAAGGTAAAGGAGATCATTCTCAAGCATACAAAGAGATTAAGGCATTCAAATAATTACACTCGCCAGAGTTCTACAATTTTCCCTAGTGTTTACACTCCGTCTCACACTCATAACCCACTATTGTGAGATTATAATTTTATCATAGACCATTTCCATTACTTACACACTTTGTACATATTTTATAGCCCTAAACCAGTACTCTGTCACCATTATAAAAGTCATGTAGTTACTTCTTATGATCCTATGTGTTGTTGATAAAGTCCACAAGACCTCAGACTCTCTTGACCAAAGCTCTAGAGGTATCCTAAATTGTAATAGTTCATTTACTTTCTAATATACCAGTGGAACACCTTTGACAGTGGATGTAGGACCCCCATATGAGGTCTGAACCACTTTAAACCTATGTCTCTTACTTTGACACATCTCTCTTACTCGTCTGAGGTCCAGAGGGGAGCACCTATGGATTTAAAGTCATATACAATTTTAACACCCATATGTTTGGCACCATCTATGGGAACGAAAAGTTTCAGTTATCTTGATAGACATTTTGATATTTCAAATGTCGACCAACACCATGATGTCTCATTAAACCAATGAGGAAAAATCTCAGCAAAAAGGGCGCCCCCTAGAAGGCCGAAGCATAGAATTTCTAAGCGTGAACACTCTAGACCCATGCGATGAAAATAAAGAGCAAAAGGGGGATCCGACTGAAGCTTTGATCTTCGTGTGAATTATGAAGAAGGTCCAACAAAGAAAGTTTAGATTGGGGCATATGTTAGCCTCTCCCTCAGAGAGGAACTTATCATGTTCTTAAGGGAAAATAAATACGTCTTCTCTTAAAGCCACTCTAACACAATCAGGGTGGATCCTGAGGTCATGGTCCATCACTTAAGTGTGGTCACAAATCATAAGCCAATCCAATAGAAGAAAAGGTTCTTTGTCCCAAAAAGAAACAATGCCACAATAGAGGAGGTTGACAATCTTCTAGCTTCTAACTTCATTAGAGAGGTTAAGTACCCATAGTTGCTCTCTAAAGTGGTCTTTGTGACCAAAGACAATAAGAAGTGGAGTATTTTTGTTGATTTCATTGACCTCGACAAGGCATGCCCTAAATAATTCTATCCGCTACCTTGGATTGAATACTTGATAGACACTACAACTCATTACGAGATCCTCTCTTTTATAGATGTTAACTTCGGTATAACCCGATCAGGATGGCCCTAAGAGATGAGGAAAATACCTCATTCATTAGAGACAAAGGTACTTACTATTATAAGGTTATGCCTTTCGGACTAAAGAATGCATGTGCCACTTATCAGAGAGTGGTGAACTCTATCTTTAAAGGCATCATTGGTAAGACCATGGAGGTCTATGTTAATGATATGCTGGTCAAAATCTTAGAGGCCCAGAACCATGTTTAGAACCTCAGAAAGACTTCAGTTATCCTTTGAAGGAATCAAATAAGCCTCAATCCTAAGAAGTGTGCTCTTGGGGTGGTAGGAGGCAACTCGAAAAATATCCAAGATCTATTGGATATGCAATATCTAAGAACGGTCAATAAGGTCCAAGGACTAGCTAAAAGAGTTGTTGCTCTTAACCGATTCGTCTCGAAGGCTACAGAAAAATTCCTTCCTTTATTCAAAGTGATGAAGAAAGCCTTTGAACGGAGTCTTGAGGATGACGAAGCTTTCCAAAACTTCAAAAGGTACTTAGGGTCCACGCCAGTGTTATCTTGAACAATTGTAAGTGAGTACTTGTACCTATACCTCCTTGCCTCACCTACTATTGTTACCTTCACTCTTATTATAGAGGGATTTGGGGTGCAGTACCTAGTTCACTATGTCAGTAGAGCCTTCCAGGGGGATAAGAGCAAGTTCTCAAGGGTAAAAAAGTAGGTTTTCTACCTCATCATATCAACCAAGCAACTGAGGCCCAACTTCCAGTATCACACCATCATGGTTAGATCGATTATCATCTCCGATAGGTCCTTCACAAGTCTAACACCTCAAGAACTCTTGTCAAGTTATTTGTAAAGTTGGGTGAGCATGATATTAGGTCTTAACCTCAAAATGTTGTCAAAGCACATGCCTTAGTTAAATTTTTGGATAGTTTAGAAACTTGGAGGAAGTAGAAAAATATCCCATTAGATCTAAGGCTACGGTCGCGAAAAGTGTACCAGAGCTGAAGCAACCCTTTATTCCACTAACTGGACCTCAACTCTCTTACCTGGGTACTGTATGTGGGTGGTTTTTCAAATAGCTCAGGCACTGGGGATGGAATCCATCTCGCCACACCATAATAAGGTACAATATCACTCGTTCTCCATTTTAAATTCAAATCCTCTAACAATGAAGCAGAGTATGAAGCCTTGGTGGTAGGCTTAGGCCTATTTGTCCACCTAAATGCTCAGTAGGTTTAATCCATCACCGACTTTCAACTGGTAGTCAACCAGGTCACTAAGGTTTATTTTTCCAAAAGCGACAAGATGGTAGGATACCTAGAAATTGTACAACATCTCATTAAGAGGATTCCTAAATTTAGCATCAGAAAGGTCCTTCGGGCTGAGAACACAGAGGCAGACCACTTGCACGAGTGGCAACATTAGATGAGATAGACCCAGAGGTCCTAGTTGTCACTTTAGATCAACCAATCATTACACAATTACATATCAAAATGACAAAGGTTGATCAAAGTGTAATAGGGGGGTCCTCTTGAAGGCTAGGAGTAAGATAATACAAGCAGAGGTGTAACCCCTATAGATATGGTGATAACATAGTGACCCAAATACCCTTACTATCACAAATGAACACACAGTATTATATATAATAAACACATATATTAGACTCACAAATCTCTTATGTATAACTCAAATAATAATAAGAAAACCTCAAAAATGACTCATTCAAAGGGAGAGAGAAATAAGCACCCTAGATACACCTTGGAAGGTAGCCAACTCATCAATAACCTCTGATAGCTCTCTTGTTAGCTAATAAAATCTTCACAATCAATGTCAATAGTGGTTAGATAAGCTATGGTTTGTAATAACTTCTTTGCTCTCAATCTATTTTTATTTCTCTAGAAGGAACTCTCTTCTTCTCAAAAATGGTTAAGGAAAATAAATAGCCCCACACCCCTCCCGAGATATCTCAGTCCTCATTAATGGGAAAGATATTCCTCTCTCACTTTAAGTCACAAGAATTAAATGCCTGGTGGGTCATCACACCTTATATCATACTCATTAAATACCAGTACATACCTTTTGGCTACCAACTCTGTGTCAGAGGATTGTCATAACAGTGGTGGCTCACGAAACCATATAACAACCCCAATACCACAGTGGTTTACTCATGTTTGGATTGGATAGTAAGTAGGTGGCTAGTGACGTCACTCAAAGTAGATGTGTTCTTTGGTAGAGGGATGTTTGGCTCAAAGCTTAATATACGATGGAACGCAAGTTTACTCTGCACAATATTCCACATTCAAAGGTCTCTCGATGTTTTACTAGGTATATCAAAGGTGGTCAATACAAGCCTTAACGTCGCCTCATTTCTCAATCCTCCAAACCAAGTCCCTCTGAAGTTCCCACGACGAGGTCATTCAATAATGCATGTAATCTCTCCCAAGCCCTGTCAGGCCTGGTCTTTCGTTAGTACCATTTGACCTCACACTTAAGATTAAAATTGTTACAACATTACAATCGATGTAATTAAAATATACAATTTGACTAAGTAAAAATGGAAGACAAAGATGATCTCTCTCGGTAAGTCTCCTCGCTGAGCTTCCTCTCTAGGTTACCTCGCTCAGCTTCTTCCTTCTCTTGAGCCTCTTATACTAAGAGGGGGATTTCTATTTAATCATGAGATTACCTCTAAGCCCACTATATTTCCCCCTTCATGTAGATATTTAATGTGAGCACAAGAAATGTCTGCATAATAACTTCTCAATCTGATGGACCAGCTATTATTATGGGAAAAATTCTCCTCGATGTACCTCTGTTGCGACTTATGTCGCTATGACTGTTAGAAAAAAAAATTAATTCTCCCTGATGTACCTGAACTAAAGATCTTCAATATTTGGGCATATGGTGAGGGGACACCATGAACTTTTTACTATGAGTGGAATCCATTCGTTCGGTCTTATTCATCTCAATTGAAATTCTCTTAGAAGTATCGCTAAATTCAGGCCGTCATCATTTTGACTGCTCAAAAAATAAATATTCTCCCCAATGTACCTAAGCTAAAGCTATCAGCATTCTAGCTTATGGTGAGGGAACATAGTGACCTTTTTTAACTTTGAGTGAAGGTCGGCGCCTATTCTCTGCGATTGACTTTTGTTCCATATGACTTCACACTGTTACTAAAAAATCTTCCCAATGTACCTCAATCTGTTCTACCATCGTCTGAGCTTATAACGAGGGGACAGTCTTTCCTTAAACTTTTGGGATTCTATCAAATTTCAAAAATTGGTGACAAATCATTACTTACATTGAAATTAACCCTCTCCCCCCCCCCCCCTCTCCAAACATCACCTCATTAATGACTTGAGGCTGTCTTTTCAACTGTCAGAGCACTCCCCAAAGCACCACGTGTCCATTTGTAATCATTATAGATGGCTAGGCACGTGCCTTCGTGGGAAACCCAATTGTCCATTTGAATCTCAAACGTCTAATATTTCCAACACATATTATTTTTCTCTTCACCTTTTCATTTGTCTTCATCACTTACAGAGCTTTTCGAGAGAGAAACCAATTTTTTCCATTGTTGAACTCCTTTTCAATCTTTCTCTTTGAAAGAACTCCCTTCTTCCTCCTCTTTACCACCATCCACATCCACTGCTCCTCCACTCTTAGCTTCTTCTTCCTTTTTTTAATTTAAGTTTTTCTTCTCTCGGTTATCCAATGGCTTCTTGAAGTGCTTCCACACTATCCACTACTGTTGCTACACCATCCACCACCACTGTCGCTACACCATCCACCGCTCTAGATGCCTCTGCTTTAAATGTGGCACGCCAAGAAACAACTAAAGTTCTACCATCGCTCTCCTATTTTTGGCAAAGCCGATGACTTTTCATTTGCATGCAAGGCTTTTTCTGCTAATGCCAAGTGTGTCCCTCTAACACTTGGTGATGAGGATGATTCATCTGCTACTTGGGGTTTCTTTCCCCAGAGGGGACTATGCGATTTCGTCTTGACCAAGGTCACATCCCCTTACCTCAAATAGACTTCAAAGGGCCTAGAGGCTCCCCAACCCACTTTGCTTCTTGGAACAACTACATGTAAGCAACCAATGTCGATGCCTTTACTAAGGTTGGGATTGATGTGACAACCCGCCAACTAAAATAATAGGTGGCCAGCCCAATACTCTAATAATCACAGGAATCATAGATGGTCCATTCTCAGCATCACTGTCGATTAAAATAATAGTACGAGATAACCACCAATCATTTTAGAAAATGGATTATCAATAAAAGAAAATTTTGTAAATAAAAGAAAACACTTAGACAATCCCATTTGCAAAAACGGTGGATATCAAAAATCGATAATGAATAACGATAATATCATAAATAATCACCGAATAAGCTGTCGGTGCACAGACTAATACAAATAGTTACACCGAGTATTACATTCCAATATTTACAATATAGTAAATGAGTGCAACGCTTTGGGCAAACACGCCCGAATAAATAAACTGAACTTAACTAAAGTACAATGGAAAGAAGCGTCTAATACCAATAACCTACAACATCCACAATATGTTGTAGCTCCATAACAACCAAAATAGAAATGTAAACACGGGTGTCCATGCGGTAGAGCACCTATAACGGCAATAATATGTGCAGAAACAAAGAAATATAGATACGGGTCAAGGAGCGGTTTGATATGATTTCCATGTGAATAAAATGCATGGCAGTTAAGTGCGTAATTCTCTCGCAGTTAACAATAATATTCCTCACCTCTCAGTCTAAAAGCAACCTAGCGTAATATTAATTATGCTCAGGTTAAAGAAAGAACAGAAGGCTAACTTCTCCCCAGTCTCAACACTATGCCCTTATTCGTGCGTGGGGTGTCTCGCAAAGTGAAATCCAAACAAGGAACCCCCCTGATACACTACTACTAGGCAAGGTTGATCGTCGAGATACATTAGACCCTGTCCTAATTAATTCAAGTACTAAAGGCTAATTTCTCCCCAATCACAACACTATGCCCTTATTCGTGCGTGGGATGTCTCGCAAAGCGAAATCCAAACAAGGAACCACCCCGATACACTACTACTAGGCAAGGTTGATCGTCGAGATACATTAGACCCTTAGCACAATATTATATATATATATGTGTGTGAGAGGTCTCATCTACTACTACTCAAGGATATATAATTATATCCATTCACCATCAAAAACATAATTCCCATTTATTCTTTAGGAATATATATAAATGGTACAACATTTTATCAAACGTTTACCAATCAATTTCATCGTATACAATATCATTTCAGTCACATTCCTTATCAGGAAATATAATCATAGTTTTTATGCTCTTTGTGGCATTTCATCTCAATTATACACTTTGTAAAAGTATATTCCTTATCAGGAATATAATCATCATCATATGCTCTTTGTGGCATTTTCATCGTGCTCTTTGTGGCACTTTCATCATGCTCTTTGTGGCATTTCAATTGTGCTCTTTGTGGCACCCATATACATCAAGTCCAACTTGATTTAGAATAGTTATAATTTTATATATATATATATATATATTCTAAGACCTCCCGTCCGGGTTTCCCCACTGTGCCCGCCCCTAAATGGCTATATTCTTTAAGGGCCTGTTATTTAGACAACCTGGGATCCTACCAAACGTCGGGAAGCGGCCATGTGCCTGCGGGATAGTCAAGACCACACCTGGAATCTCCTACCCATCGCAAAAAAATATACAATCACAAGCGCTCACATGGCCTAGGGACTATATCCACCTTGCGTTAATTTGTCAGGGAGCATCACCACAACGCGCGAACTTCCCTTAAGATAGAAATTTAGAGAGGGTGTGTATCCATACCTTTTAACATTTATAAAATTCATCTTCCTTTTTATTTGAAAACATCCATTTTTATGTTCCCAAAATCATTTGTACTTATTTATTAGTACAACATTTAATAATATACATTTCTTATTCTTAGAGTCATATTTTATTAATGACTTAAGACCCGAAGTGCCATTAACCTCAACTAGTCCCCAAGACTTCAATGCAATATCATAAACCATTTAAAATGAATCTCCCTCAAGGAGTGTCTCCCAAATGTTTCAACATTGATATTTTATCTTCAATTTATCTTTCGGTTAATCTCCTATTTCATTCGGATATCGACCTACGCAAACTAGCCCTCGGGGTAAGCCCAAACATCCAATTAAATCCTAGGGCATTAGTCTACCCAAAACCACCCTATAGGACTCCCCATTAATCCCTAAGGAAAGGTCCCTAAGCCTTGGACCTAAAAGAAAAAGGGCTAAAAATCAAACTAGGAAAATCTCACAAAAATAGGGGACCCGAATCGATTCTCCCCCTGGGCCGAATCGATTCGCTAAATAGCCGAATCGATTCGGTGAGCAAAACTGACTTTCTGTAATTGTCCGAATCGATTTGGTCTTAACCCAAATCGATTCGGTTGGCCAGACCTGTAGCCTACCCCTTATCCGAATCGATTCGCCCCTAGGGCCGAATCGATTCGGTCCTGAAATTTTGCCCAGTTTGGGCTACGGGTTTAAGAACCCTAAAATTCCCAAAACCTCAAATCTTTGATTTCTTCCAACAACAACTAAAATTTATTCTCCCAATTAATTTCTACACCATTTATAACTAATATATATTCCTCAAATCAATTTAAAACTAAGATTTAAGGGTTAATCATCAAAATCAACAAAAACATATTTATGGTTTAAATCCCCCAAAACTTAACTAAACATCCAATCTATCACATTAAATCACATCTAGCAAGTAAGAAACTTGCCTCAGGGTTCGTAGTCTCACATCCTCTTCCGGTAGCAACGATTTTCAGCCTCAATCTTCCATTTTCTCTATTTTCTCCCATTTCTCTCAAGCTCTCTCTTCTCTCTCTCTCTCCTTTGCCTTTTCTCACAAATGAAGAAAGAAAAAGGAGCGGGGGAACTTAAACGGGTCTTAAAATATAAATGCCCTCTTTTAATTTCTAATACACCATTAAAATGACTCGTAACCACTTAATTGAGTCATAATGCGTTAAAAGTGCCCGACACCCAAAAATACAACATGTCACTTATTTCGACTATCTCGACCATTCTAAAAACAACCGCACCCCCTATTTTGGCATTCGGGAAAGTGTGAACTATTTTTATGTTCCAATTTTATTTTATTTCATTAATTATACCACAATTTAAATATGAACCATAACCGTCATTTTACATATAACGATGCAACATATCACAATATAATGCCATTTACCTTCTCATACGGTAAATAGGCAAAACATAGTAAATATTATCCCTTAATATCACGGGAAACAATATTTACTCCAACTTCCCCTATTTTATAGAATTAGCCCATCGGGAAAAATAATATAAAATAGTCGCTCAAAATCCTGGGTTGTTACACTTGATAGGGCCACTTGGTTTGGGGAGTTTACTCTATCCAAGAATAACTTTTCCCTCCAAGTGTTAGTGTCATGTTGGAACATCATGACCCACACTTTCATTGCTGCATGGGGAGAGTTTACCGTCACCATGGAAGACATCTGTGGGTTGCTTGGGCTTGAGACCACAGGTACCTCACCCTACTTCGATGAGGCTTTGGATGCCTAAGAATCTATGGCACGAGCAGAGTTGGATTAGATCTGTCAAAGTTGCACAAGGTCATCGAACAAAGGTGCCTCCCCTCCCCTCATTAGCTATTTCTTTCGTACCCCTTATAACAATGAGGGTTCTTCTGCTTTTGGTAAAGGTAAGGGTACACCTCTGGAGTTTCTTGCTTATATCCTTATTATTTTTTCCCATTTTATCTTACTTAGTAAGCCTAACGATCAACCCCGTAGGGATCTTATCAAAATTTTCATTCTATTGGCTAGGGGGTTCATGCTCCCCTGGCAACAATGGCTTTGGGGTCCCGCTACACTTGGCTGGATGGGACCCATTTGGATATGGAACGATCTCTTAGCCGTTACAACTTGGCCAATTTCACCAATACTATAGTCCAAACGGTTTTCCTGTATACCCATTTCCCCAAGATAGAAGCTGCTAAAATACCCTTCCCTGTTCGAGAAGATATCAAGCCCCGTCGCTTACTTTGCTAGCATAAAAAGCAAAGTCTAAAGAACATCCTTCCCATTTTTTATAAGTCTGGCTGCTTCGTTATGAGGACATATGGCGAGAATTCATTTTCCCACACTTGGTCACTCTTTTCTCATGAATCCATAACGGTCCAAGCCACTTCGGAGGAGCTTATCAATGAAGATCCCTCATATGTTGTGGTGCTTCTTCTAACTCCTGATTACTTGTCATCTTATACTGAATGGAGTACTACTTTTGAGCCCTATAATCCCAACCGTTATAGCCATCATTCTAGTTATGACCAAGGGGCTCCTCAACCTATTTTCGAATAATCTCATCTCAAGGACACTTTTTATGAGGCTTGTTCTTTCTATATTTCTTCAATTTCTTCCTCAATCTGGTCTAAACTTAGCAGCCGAATTACCATTCCTAGATTTACAAGGAAGGGGGATGTGACCTCTCATTATGTGATGAAGTATTGGCCGATGCAACTGGCCAAGATCCAAAAATTCATCGAGAGTCCTCCTTTTTACCCTTTTGTTCTCACTTTCCAAGATTTAGAGCTGGGACTCAAAGGTAACTTTGTTTCAGGAGTGGAGTCTCCCCTTAGTAGTATGCCAAATTATCCTCCTGGTTACCTCCATATTGCCCCTTGGTCATTATCGATGTCCCTAAGGCGAAGAAAGCTACCACCCCCAAAAAGATTATCCCATCTATCGAAGGTGCTCCCAGCGAGGGAACCTCTAAACCAGCTGCGAAGAAAGCCAAGACCTCCAAAATTGGTGGTTCTTATAAGTCTTCCACCCCCGTTCAGGCTTTTCCCATTACTATCATTCCTCCGATGATGTTCAAAGTTACACGAGAGGAATTTTAGGCAAAATGTCATGCTGAGATCGAACGGGTCCATTAGGTTTATCAGTAAGATATCCCTGTTGTCCCCTCTTAGACCTTTTTTCTTTCTATCCCTATGGTTCCCACGAACAAAGTCACCACACAAAGTAAGAGTTCTCAGATAACAACGGGCATTGGTGGTCCTTCTAGTAAGAAGAAAACATTGGGCACCAAATCTAAAAAAAAATGGGCCTATATTGTTCAACACACAGCTCGTCCTCCAAGCCCTAGGAGTTCTCCACCTCCCTCTAGTGTTGGGGCTATTGATATTAAAAATATCCCTAAAGATGCACCGGGACCCGTTAGAGCTTCTTCCATAATACCCCCATCATCTTCTTCTCCCTTGGTTCTTTCTGCACAATTATTTCCAGATTAAGAGGTAATTTCCTTATAACTTCTATGTTGGTATCTTTGTCTCAACATTTAGAAAAAAAATAGTTTTTGTCTTTATCGGAATGTCATTTCAGGTGGAATTTCTCCTCCTACTTCTCCTCCTATAAGTTCTTTCATGTGAGGATGGTTTGGTATCTCGAAGACCATTGCACCTCATATCTGTTCTCTTATGACTGGGCTTACATACTCTAGGACTTTTGCCTCTCAGCGTGAAGAGGAGGTTGCCCGGACTCCATTGGACCCTCCTCTCAAGCAGAGGATACTCCCCTGGTTTCTTTTGGTGCATCCTCCTCACCAGTGCTTCCACTGACTGTACTTCTCATTTCATCAAGTCCCCATAAGGTAACTGTTTCTTTTTCTGAACGCACTTTTAAATTGAACGTTTTCATACTAAGTGTTGTGCTTTATCATTCAATCAGGCCATTGATTTTTCATTCTCCATAGCCTTTATGGATTTGTTATTATATACACCACATTCTAGGACCCCCTGAGTCTCTCCTTAGTTCCATAAAACCTCCTCATTTCACTACAAACCCTAGATTATACTCTGAGTATTGATCTAGAGACCATGAGGTGCTCTCGGGTCCCGTTTGACTCTGGTCCACTCTATCGTCAGAGCAAAAGATATTTGAAACTTCAAAGGGCTCTGAATTCCCTTTCTAATGTTCCACCCCATGCATTAATCAGCATAATGGTTCGGACAAATGGGCCATTTTACTACCAAAAATTGATCTGAAGGTTGCCATCGGGTGCTCTCGACCTTTAATTTGACCCTAATCAACTTCATCGTTAGAACAAAATCTCTTTGAATCTTCTAAGGGCACTGAATGGCCTGTCCAATGGTCCATGTCGTGCATGAAATGGAATAACTATTCAAATGAACGATCCATTTTCCCTCGAAAACTGATTAAGAAGCCATCGAGCACTCTTGGGATCTATTTAACCAAGGTCAACTCTTCACCTTAAACGAGAATGAATGAATTTTTAAGGGAACTAAATTCCCTTTCTAACAGTTCACTCTGTGCATGATTCTAACTTACGGTATGGCCAAAAGATCCGTTTTACTCTGTGAGGTCATCGGGCACTTTGGGCCCCGATTGACCAAGGTCAACTTTTTTAACCGAGCGAAGCTCTTTGGAATTCAAAGTACATCATATAACCTTTCCAATGGTAAACCCCGTGCGCAATTCTAACTTACCATTCGGATGAACGATCTATTTTCTTTCGATAATCTCCCGTCCAAAGGACCGACGTACGCTTTCGAGCCACATTTGACCCAAAGTAAACTCTCGAACCCGAGAGTGGTTATCAGGACTCTTGAAGGTCTCTGAAATACCTTTCTAACAGTATGCCCCATGTACAAAGGTCAGGATCAGCGGCAGCATCATATCCTGACCGATCAATCAGTGTTATGTATTGAAGTAAGTCACCGACGAGCAAGTGAGAGAAGCCAGTTCCTTTTTAATTGATTCAAAGAGAGGTACTAATTAACTTACAACTGAGGGAAGGTTCTGCGGTAGCATCAGAGCCATGGACGAGACAAAATCTTCTTAGTCTTTATTTTTTTGGTGATATATATAAGAAGGAATACCTGTCTCAAAGTAAACAAGAGTTCCCGGCCGAAGCTAAATGATACCGACGTATTTGGATCAACGAATTGCATTCTACAACCATTTTTTCAAAAATATCTGCACGAGACTGTCAATTAGCAGGTCTATTTCTCTGCCAATTGGTAGTGTGTCTAGGGTTACCTACTGATTGACAGGGTTGGGACCATGTCGATCGGCACCATCCCTGACCCTATAAATAGAGGGCAAGACCTCATTCCCAAGACACACCTCAGATCCATCAGCATCAGTGATCTCAGCAACATTATCTCGTAATCAGCAAAGTTTCCTTTTGTGAAATTCCATTTCATCTTAAATTCCCATCCTTTTCACACCCAATTTGGCAAAATATCATTCTCTTTCATCCAACATTCATATCAAGCTTCAAGGGAGTTCATCCAAGATCAAGATCAAGCTTCAATTCTTCAAAGAAGGTCCAAATCATTCCCTCTCTCTTTAAATTTCTTATTTTCTCATTAATTACATAAGTTCATAATTTACTTCTTTTACTTTAGCTCATACATATTAACATCTCATATTTTTACTATTAATAATTCACATACTTTATTTTCTATAAAAAAAAAGGGTTACACCTGTAAATTCCTACGAGATTATCCATCACACTTTTTCAAAACTAAAAACACATTTTCTACACACACACATATAATAAAATCTCATTTGAATCTATGGGATAAACCCCACCCTTATGCCGCATTCGAACTACATGGACATTGATGCCTTTATAGGCTACGTAGGCGTCTTAGGTTAAAACCCGAGACTCAAGTCCAATATTCTAATTCTCTAAAATCTATAATTTTCCAAATTCTCCATTTTTGTATTTATCGTATTCTTCCATTATTGTAATATATATTATGTTTGTAGTCCTTATTCGCGTTCTATCCAACACATATTATTGTTTCCTTATAACGATCAATATCATGATAAACGCATAAATCGTATTTTCTATACATTATTTTGGGAACATTCCTATGAATGACCTCTCTCTATATTTTCTATGGTATGAGTTGGGCGATTTCGATCTCCATTATATATACACGCACAAACATTTCATGGAGAAATAAAGGAAAACAATAAAATAAGCCCATGAAAGACCGAAAGGGCGGGATGGGTGCCTAAGTGGCGATTTCGGTTGGGACATTTTTCATAAAAGGGCTAAACTCTCTTTGCATGGGTGTCTTATTTTTCTTGTGTGCATATGCACCTACCTGTATATTCCTTTTTTTCTCCTCTATTATTTTGATGCACATATATATTTCATGCTTATATCACTACTCACACACTTGTAGATACTCTCCATGTACACTTCACACTACGTACACCTAGGATCACTTATATCCACAGGTTACACACACTACTTAGAATACCCATGCTTAGGTGTCACTAACGCACACCTCCACTTATCACACTTGTATATATCCATGCTCACTCATACTTATCACACACCACTTGTAGTTGATCCATGGTTAGGTTCATAACCACACACTCACTTGTAGATATTCACACATTACTCGCTCTCACACATCCATGCTTAGTGTGATATTGATGCTCCATGTTAGATTTACTTCTTATACTTGTGAATACCCCCTTGATTAGTATAATGATCATCATGCCAAATAAATATACTCTCTCCACAATGTACCAATCAAGAATCATGCATTTTACACACTACATCACCAAAGAGCATGGCTATTGACCAAATTTTGTCCCATAACAGGGCGATCACTTCGTGATGGGTGTTAGTCCAGAAGGTCACAGTTAGCCTAAGCTATATGACTCTCACCATCCATTGGACAAATACCTTCGATGTATATCGAACGGTTCCCCCTGCAACGTACCGCTTAATCGAAGTCATAATGGGCGATATATCGCAGGGAACTCATTCACGTACGTCGAGTATATCGAATTGGCTCCCACACGTACTGTCCCCATGAGGTATACAGTGAGGCAATTCATGTACACTCAAGTATATCAAATAGCTTGTCCACACGTACCAATTGTCCTAAAAGGCAAGACGTATATCGTGGAAGTCGTGCCAAAGGGGGGAACCCTTCCAATTAACCCAGCAACTTCATACCCTAATATAGGTGTCAAACCTAGGGCACTCATATTTAGTTTTGCCAATTTCTACCCGAAACTCTACCAAAATGAAGGGTCAACATGCCGCCCAAATTTTTGAGCGATTTCGTCTTTTTCAAAATGGGACCCTGTCCATGAGCCTGGTAACAAGTCCAACCATATTTTTTATATTTTCAAAGCCCAATTTTCCCAGGCTCGGGTCACGTTCGATATTTTTTTTTTGCATTTAGGTAAACCTAATACAAGTGAGAACATAATAAACATAATAATAAATAATCATGCTAAGACCCCCTTTCTCTCATTTTTCATCTATCTTTACCAAAAGTGTTAAAAATATTTTCCCCCATTTTATCAAAAATACCAAAAGCTTTTTCCTTTCCTTATACCGAAAATATTTTTCATCCTTTTTATCCAAAAAAACATTTTGTCCTCCCTTTTCCAAAAAAATGTCAAAAACAATTTCCTTCCTTTTCAAAGATAACAATTTCCCCCTCTCTTTCAAAAATAAATCCCAGTTTTTCTCCTTAGGTCGATCGCATACCCGACCCTTGGTCTGGCTCCCTATTGGCTTTGGACCCCGAATTACTCTGAGGCTCTGTCAATTCCCTTGCTACTTCCTTCGAGCTCGGAATTCATTTTCTTCCACTCTCTATGGAGAACACAGACCAAGTACCGAATGAGCAGTCAGATTTGATTACAGTCCTAGCCCAACTCACTGCCAAGATTAACAACCTTCAAAATGAGGTTCATGAGATGCAATAAAATTGGGTCCCTATTCTCGAAGAGCCCGAGGTCCTCTTCCCTCGGGATATGGGTCTGCTCGTACCTGATCCTATTTGGATCCTCGAGGAATATCAGCATGCTACACGTGCTCCTCATGATAATGGATCATCGTCAGCTCATCTCCCCATGTCGAATCTTTCCCAGTCAGGGGTTAACTTACCCATAACTGTTAATTCAAAGGATAAATAATTGAACAAGGTCAAGGAGGACCTCAAGATGTTGACCAAGAAGTTAGACCAAGTCTGAATCTCTAGGAACTACATGGATTACACCCATATGTCTCCCAATCCTAAAGCAATGCTGCCGAAAAAGTTTAAGATTCCCAACATTGAGAAATTTTATTGGGGGTAGTGGACACCCAATTGTTCATCTCCAAAGTTACCACCGATTCATGACACTCCTAGGTTCCTCCGGGGAAATAATGGTCCAAATGTTCCAACAGAATTTAAAGGATAGCTCTCTTCATTGGTTCTTATCTCTCAAAGAGTCCATAATTCACAGTTTGGAGGATGTTGCCCGCGAGTTTATATCACAGTACAAGTATAACGAAGAGTTAGAAGTTACCCGTCGTGATTTAGAGCTGCTTAAATAGAATCCTGGTGAATCAGTCAGTAACTTCATAGTAAGGTGGAGAGAGAAAGCATCCACCATGCCCAATCGGCCATCCAAAGAGGAGTCAGTCAGCATCGTAAAGAAGAACTTCTTACCCCATATCCGAGAGACGATGGGAGGATAGTACTACCCTTATTTCAGAGCCCTCCAAGAAGCAGGCAAAGAAATTGAAAAAGGTCTTGCCAAGACAGAAGTTGAATTGAAGAAAGTGTTTGGACAGCTCACTCCTAGAAAGTATGAAAATTCTACCAACATCGCAATTTCAACCATCAATAACATCTCTCAATCTGCCATTTCATGGGCACCAGAAAGCCTCCCTAGACCAGTCAAAAAGGAATACAACGAGCTTCACGCTCCCCTCTCCAAAGTTTACCAGGCCCTTTTAAATCGAAATCTCATCAAGCCATTAGACCCTCGTCCATTACCAAACACACTTCCCAAAAATTTCAAACCAGATGCATATTGTGACTTTCACCAAACTGTCAGCCATACCACTGATTAATATTTTCATCTTTAAAAATATAATCCAAATTGACTAGGGTATCATCGTCCCACCAGCCAATCCTAAACCAAACAATACCCATAATCCACTCTCAAATCATACAAATTCCATCTTCTTAGAAGAAGACCCGGAATTTGATCCATCTACCCAGATCGTACCCAGTAAATCATACATCACACCCATATATTCTCCTAAACCTCTCCAAGTTTGACCATATTTTCTCCTAAATCCTATCAGTTTTGTCGATCAGGCTTTGTTACTCCTTACAAGAGCATAAATTTTTATTTGTAACCACTTCGAAGGGAAAGATATGGAATTGTCAGCAGTGTTAAACCAGCTTCTAGAGTTTGGGCTGAAATTTCCCTCCAAGATGACTATTGACTGCCTAAAATTCAGTACGTTATTCTTGGAAGCTCGAAAATAAGCTCAAGAGTCAAATAATTAGGTGATACCTACCAATGAAGTAAGCATAAATGATATTGTCCAGATGATGGAAGCATTATTTCTACAGATCGGTGAAATTTATAGCATGTTTGGGCTATTTGATGCTTTAAATCTACAAGGGTGTCTGGTACCTTCACTTCTACATCTCCTCGTCGAATAGGAGAATCTATACGAAGAAGCCGTTGAGGTTGTGGAGTGTATTGACTTCTCGTAAAAAGATGATGTCGTTGCCACCAGATGGGGGGCGAATTCAATGATTCAGATGAAGAGAAAATCCCAAAAAATACTAGCCCGATAGTCAACATATGTGGAATGATATCATTTGAGGAGTTGTTGAGAGAAATCAATAAGGTGGAGGAACAACTCGAGATCAATGAGGAAACGGGATTTCTATTTTTTCCCTCTTCTGTGAACCATATGACTAGATCTGGAAGGCATTACCAAATCCTAAACCCACAATCATCAACGATCGATAAGAGAAAAGGTGTTGACAATCTTCTTATGCCATAAATGACCCTCTAGGAGAGCAAGATCTTTGATCAGTTGAAGAAGAACCAAGCTAACATCACTCTTTGGGACTCTTTATGTCTTCTCAGTTGCACCAGAATGCCTTGATCAAACTACTCGCCCAACCCACAGTCCCTCCTTCCACCACGCCAAAAGAAGTAGTGAACCTGGTCGGATATCTAACCTCAACTAGAATGCTCTCCTTCTCTAGAAAAGAAATCCTTAAGATTAGGCCAATCCATAATTATGCCCTCAATATCTCTGTCAAAGTTATGGTAAATATTGTCCCACTCTCTCTTATCAATAATGGATCAGCTCTTAATATTTGCCCGTTGAGTACCCTCAACTACTTGGGACTGAAAGTGAGCGACCTTGCTTCAACTACTGTCGTAGTGCATGCTTATATTAATACTCATCGAGAAGTGATGAAATAAATAAAGATTGCTATCGGAGTTGGCCCTATAAATCCCGTTATTAAATTCCAAGTCATCGACATCCCGGCTTAATTTAATTTGTAACTCGAACGACCATGGCTCCATAGTATAAAGGGTGTGTCTTTTTCCCTACATCAGAAACTGAAGTTATTTGCCAATGGGCAGGTCATCACCATCTTAGGCAATGATGATAACACTGAGAATGCAAGCACCAACAATTCGGTACTAGAGATACAATATGGGGTAAAATGATATGCTTATGTCAGGTTTTCGAGTCGAACCACTTCTTCCAATAGGGGACGATTTCAAAGATAGGGTTTGTCATGGCAACATCAATGTGATCCAGATATTCAAAAACATGAACTTCATGCCCAGACTGGGGTCGGGACGATGACAGTAGGGGATATTTGAGCCCATTGTGTTGAAGAAGGCCTTTCCTCCTTGCGGTTTGGGTTATTAACCATCAGCAAAGGAACTCAGAATGCTTTGCTAACCTCGATTGAAGAGAAGTCTAAAAAGTGCCTAGACTGTCTCAAGAGATTCCTTGAATGGAAGATTCATCAGAAAGGGTGAAGATTTCCCCTTCTGTGGCTTTTCTGAACTGTGATATGATCATGTGGATAAGAAGATGAAACTAGGAATGAAGATCTTTTTCCAATACAGTTACTCATGAGCCGAATGTCCCAGCATCATCTGCAATCACTCAAGACTACAGCTGATACCGGAGACTCTAAGGGAAGTGACTTGGAGGATTTATCAACTTGAAGACTTGGGCTGACACTTTGCATGATATACTCAAGTGTTGCATCATCGAATCCATCCCGCCTGATCAAATCTGTTGATGCACCTCTCCTCAACTGGAATGTTGTACCTATTCCACCTGTTGAAATACAACCCAATTCTGATGTTTTTCCAGTCCTTCTTTAGTTGTTCCTCCTTGTTCTTATATAATTGAGACCTCCTTCGATGAGTTTCTCAATGTTGTTTTTTCCAACAATGAAATAAGTGAAGACTTTGAGTATCTTATTGTACCTTACATAAACTGTCTTGATTCTAATCAAACTCTTGATGATGATGATTTTGTAAATGAATAATTCTTAACTGATCTTAATAAGGTTAATAACAAACAACATAACTGCGTTCAATTTAATGAAGATGAAACTATTGTTATTAATCTCGATTCTAGTAGTCTACTATGTGAGATTAGGATAGGGGCCACCCTTGACGAGCATGAGCACGCACAACTCGAGGAATTATTGAAGGAATTTGTGTATGTCTTCGCATGGTCCTATGATGACATGCCCGACATTGATCCCGATATAGATCACCATGAGATTCCAACTCTCACAGAATGCAAACCGGTCAAGAGAAACTGTGAAAGCTCTACACCGAATGGTCGTTCAGGGTTAAGGAAGAAGTGGTCAAGCAGTTGAACATGGGTTTCATTCGTGTGATCGAATAGTCCACATGGCTATCTAACATCGTACTCATATCAAAATCAGGAGGGAATGTTCGCATGTGCATTGATTACCGAGGCTTGAATAAGGCCTTTGATGATACGCTAATATTACGTATTTCATCCTCCGAACCTATGCATTTTAGCCCCCTCGGGTATCTTATTCCCTATATTTATGCTCGTTAACCAGACAACCTCGGATTTCTACGTTAACATGTTTTGCAGGGGTTAATTGAGCTTTTATAGGTATTTGGATGCTAAGTATGAAGTTCGAACGCATTCCGCTCGATTTCTGTACGCGATCGAACGTTCAAGGGCATTTTAATCTTTTCACAGCTTGGGCACCTGGCCCAACATCTGCACGGAAGTTGTAGCCCTCCTCGCAAGCTTCGCGTGGTCGTGAACGGTGTGCGATTCCGAGTCCGTATGAAGAAGTTACGGGAGTTTAAGCGGACGAGAAAGGCATTCAAGCAAAAACAGCAATGCAGTGGCTGATACCTGCTTGATCGATCGATCGATCCTTATCGATGGTGGATATTTTGATCATGATCGATCGATCGACCAAAGGGGTCGATCGATCGATCCCCTATTTTCAGGAGATATTTTGGGCTTTTCTTTTCTTTTTCTCTTTTCTTTTCTAATTCAATTCCACTTACTATAAATACCAATTTTGATGCAATAAACGTTTTAGAATAGTTTTTAGGTTAGAATAGCTTAGGGTTTGGGGTATTTGAAGAGTTCTTTTATTCTTCTTGGTTTGACACCCAATTGGGTTGTAAGTTGTACTATTCATCTTCCTCTCCATTAATATAGTTGTTTTCCATTAATTCTTGTCTTGTTAATTAGGTTTACATGCTTTGTTAATTAGTTTACATACTTTATTTTCGTGCTTTCCAGTGTAAATTTACTGTGTTTATTTACCTCTTTATTTATCTCATTTTTACTATGCTTTCTAGCTAAGTTAAATTAGGTTGGGTTTGAATGGAACTCACTCGAGTTGACGCGTTGCTTGGCTTTGGTGATGGTGTTTACGGGTCTATTTGGGGTGTTTTTTCCTAGTTATTGCGCCTAGAAGATTTGACGGGGCATATCATATATGTCCCGTGCTTACGACCTTTCGTGCGCAGTTTTTGGGGTATTTGTTGACGCCAAAATCTTATTAGGCTTTTATGCGGATTTAGGGGCTTGACAAACCTTGATTCAATTAACTGTCGAAATGAGACGCATTCTAAATAACTCGCCGACCCATGTATCCATTTTATACAAATTAACTCAAGTGACGGATATTCGACGCAACCTATAGTTTTACTCACTTTGTTAGTCTAGTTTCAATACACTCGCCTAGATTAACATTTTCCTTTTATGCATCTTTTACTTTTTAGTTTGTAATAACCTTTTTCACTTTTATTTCGGAGCACTAAATCACATAAATTCTATCATCTCGTCTCAATGGATCTTTCGATACCCGACTTACCGCTAGACTTGCCTCGCAAGTGTAGTAGTAACTTAGGTTTTTGTATTGTCGCGGTGAAACGAAAACAACGACTACGCACTTACACGCGCGCACTTTTCACGCGCAATCAGCCTCTCCAAAGGATGATTACCCGCTACCTAATATCGATATGATTGTGGACAACACAGCCAGTCATGTTCTTAAGTCATTCATTGATGGGTTTGATGGATATAATTAGATCAAGATGCACCTGGATCATCAAGAGAAAACCGTATTCATCACCCCTTGAGGAACATTCTGTTACACTGTCATGCCATTTGGTCTAAAAAATATAGAGGTTGCCACAAACATCTTGCATGGTCTTATACACAGAGAAGTCGAGGTATATGTGGATGATATGATTATCAAGTCTAAAACTAGGGAAGGTCATGTTCCCACTCTTCAAAAGTTCTTCGAGCGAGCGAAAGTGGTAAACTTTTGGCTACTTATCTTTATCTTTCTCTCTATCTTATTGCTCAAGGACTAGCAACGCTCTGTTTGGGGGTGGTGTGATAAGCACCCAAAACTGTACAATTTATACACCAAATAGATGTATTTTAGTTTCTAATTCTCGACAATTTGTGTCTTATGCTCTTAATTGTTCAATATGCAGGCTTAATTGTAGTTGCGGTGTCAAAAGCTATATTTTCAAGCAATTTGCAGTTAAAATGGAGCTAAATTCCCTCTCCCGTAACATTACCCGAGCCTAAGCCTAGCCTAAACCTACCATAAACCCTGTGTGTGTTTAGTTTGTGTCCTTTTTAATATTTTTTAGATTTTTAATTTGCGTCATTTCTATTTTTAGAATTTATTTTAGATTTATTTAGAATTTCTATAATTTATTTTCTAATTTTTATATTTCTTTTTATTTAGTTTAATTTTGATTTTGATTTTATTTTTAGTTTTTATTTTATTTTATCTTATTTTATTAGGATTGAAATTCTTAGGATTTCATTTATTTATTAGTTTATTTTTATTTTACATTTTCTTTTTAGGATCTTAGTTTTAATTTAATAAATTTCTATTTTTATTTTTTTATTTTTATTTCTTTTTAGTTTTATTTTTAATTGAGTCTTTATTTTATTATTAGAAGTAAGATTTTTATTTTTATTTTTTATAGAATTTTATTTTTATTAGTGTTATTTTTAGATGTCCCAATTAAACACACACACAAAAACACACCCTATACTAGGGGTGCACATGGTTCGGTTCGGTTCGGTTCCACTACGGAACCAGAACCAGAACCGAAATTGATCGGTTCCGTGATTTTGGAACCAGAACCAGAACCAAAATTGGTCGGTTCGGTTCGGAACCGAACCATCGGTTCTCGGTTTGGTTCGGGTTGGTTCATGGTTCTGGTTCTTGGTTCTGGTTTGCGGTTCTGGTTCGCGGTTTGGGTCGTGGTTCTGGCTTGCGGTTCTAGTTCGCGGTTCTGGTTCGCGGTTTTCATTAATGGTTCTGGTTCGTGGGTTGGTTCTCGGGTTGGTTAATGGTTATGGTTAATGGTTATGTTTAAAGGTTCTGGTTCATGGTTCTGGTTCATGGTTCAGGTTCATGGGTCGGTTCTCGGGTAGGTTCTTGGGGTCGGTTCTCGGGTAGGTTCTTCGGTTCGGTTTTTGGTTCGGTTCAATGGGTTCGGTTCTCGGTTCGGTTCGGTTTGGTTCAGGTATAAAACCGAGAACCGAACCGAACACTTCGGTTCTCAATTTTTTGGAACCAGAACCAACCCGTGGAGAAAAAAAACCGAACCAACCCAACCCACGAAGGTCGGTTTGGTTCGGTTCTTCGAGTTAACGGTTTTTTTGCACACCCCTACCCTATACCCACATACACTTATTCTAAACCCAATTAATCTATCCTACACCCTAAGCCACACCCAACTATCCTATACCCTCACCCGCACAATAAACCCCAACATCATCTTCTCCAACTCCCACCAAACCCTCTTTCTCTCTCCTCTCTCTTTCACCATTTTCATACCCAACCTCCATTAACAAAACCACAAACCACCATAAATTTATCTCTCTCCCCCTCTAAACCACCCTTATACCCACCACCACCACCTTCCTATCCTCCGGCGCCCACGAACCCACCTCGCCGGCACCTCCGATCCGGCGTCGTCTCCTCTCTCTCTCTCACCTCCGACCGACCCTTTTTTCACCTCTACCCCATCGCCGGACTCCCCTCCGGCCACTGCTGCTCCAACCCCCCTCGCGCCAGCCACCAATCCCGTCGCCCCTGCCCATGCCCGACCAGCCATGAGCCGCGACCCAGCAACCCTCCAGCGACGCCCCTCACCTCCACGCCGATCCCCAATCGCCGGAACCCGGGGCAGTACCCATCCATTCCACCCATATACCTTTCAAACCCAAACCCATGTCCCATTTCTTCCAAAGCCACACGATTTCCTCACCTGCACAAAACAAACTAAAACCAACAAAACCAAATAAAACAAATGCCACATGTCTTAATACACTCATTAAACCTTTTACCCCTTATACCCATTTTACCCCCAACTACCTACTTTAACACCTTTTTCCATAAACACCCTCACCCATATCATATTTTTATTCTCATTCGCATGACACACCCAAATCACATGCACACTTATACCAATTACCCCTAGCTCCTTGGCACTACTATTAAAAGAGGATGAAGATCCATTTTCAAGAGATCTCAAAATTAGTTTTAAGCTTGGTGTGATAAAATTCTCTCCACCCCTCTATGTTATATATCTGCATTTTTAGGAAATACCTCAATATAGAAGTGTGTAGTGAAAATTATCTCTAGAATAAATTTCACCCAACCCCTCTATTATGAATTTTTGCAATTTTAGCAATTAATTCAAAATAGATTGATGTAGTGAAATTTATTCCTTATGGGAGGTAAATTCTAACCCATTCCTTTATGTTGAGATTTTGCATTTTTAGCAATTATCTCAATATAAATTAATGATCTAGAATTTATTTCTTTGGATGAATTCTAATGTACAATTTTATAATTTTAGGATTTGCATTTTTAGCAAATCCCTTTTATTATTTAATTGTCCATTATGAATTCATCCACTATCCTTTTTATTTTTATTTTGTAATTTTTAGTTTAGATTCAATAAATACATGAGTGAGGAATTGTAATTGAGATATTGATGATGTAATTGAAGATTTCATGTCAATTCAAGGGTTAAATGGGTTTGATCTCCTCCTCTTGATTACTTTTAGTTTAATCTTCTCATACTTTTATTTGTTTATCTTATATTTGTGGATGATGATTATTGAGGGATAATATCCCATTCATGGGATGAAATTTTGAAGCCCTCATGAATCCAATTTAGTTAGTTTATGTTTTAGCACAATTTTATTTACCTCATTTTTTTATTAGCTTTTACATCTTAAGTAGTACTTTAAAAATTAGTATATAGTTAGTTAATTAATATTCCCTTGAAAAATCCATAAAAAATAGAAAAAGTAAAAATAGAAAAATATAATAAAATGCAAATGAATCTATATATAGATATGTCCTCACCAATTTTGTGTTTCACCCGTAGATTTGGATTGACTCCCTTACTTACCATCTACACTAGTTTTGTTATAATTTTGTAGGTTCAAGGGAATTTTGATAGAAAGAAGTTGCAACAATGACACAAAAATTTACAATATATGCAATTTTTCTTTTTATCAGACAACACAGCCATTCATGTTCTTAAGTCATCCATTGATGGGTTTGATGGATATAATTAGATCAAGATGCACCTGGATCATCAAGAGAAAATCGTATTCATCACCCCTTGGGGAACATTTTGTTACACTGTCATGCCATTTGGTCTAAAAAATATAGAGGCTGCCACAAACATCTTGCATGATCTTATACACAGAGAAGTCGAGGTATATGTGGATGAAATGATTATCAAGTCTAAGACTAGGGAAGGTCATGTTCCCACTCTTCAAAAGTTCTTCGAGCGACTATGATAATAGCAGATGCGACTTAACCCACATAAATGTGTCTTCGACGTTACCAAAGGAAAACTCTTGGGATTCATGGTTAGTGAGAAGGGGATTGAAGCAGATCCTGCCAAGCTAAATGTCATACTCAAAATGCAACCACCCCGAATAGAGAAGGAAGTTTGTTGATTCCTTGGAAAATTGCAGTATATCAGTCGATTCATCATCCAATTAACTTCTACCTATGATCTCATCTTCAAACTTCTCCGAAAGTATTCCTCTAAGGTTTGGAATAAAGCTTGCCAATAAGTCTTTAACCGAATCAAGCAATACCTAACCCAACCTCCAGTACTCATGCCACCGCAGCCTGGTCTTCTCCTACTCCAATACCTGATCATAACGAATGCTGTAGCTGGGGCTTTCCTAATATATTGAAGAATCCTGTACAGCAAGATCCATCTACTACTCCAGTCGCAAGTCAATCGGGTACGAAGTTAACTACACAGCCTTGGAAAAATAATGTGTCGTCCTCATTTGGGTAACCCAAAAATTATGGCATTACATGCTCGTATTTTCCATTAAACCTGTGTGCCGAATGGATCCCATCAAGTACCTACTTGAGAAGCCTACCATGTCCAGTCGAATGGACCGATGGTTGATGCTGCTAGTTGAATTTGATATTGTGTACGTCACCTAGAAAGCCATGAAAGGAAGAGCCATCTCTGACTACCTCGCTGACTACCTTATGTAAGAAATCGATGTTTGGATTTTTGAGTTCTCGAATGAGAATATCCTTTGTACCTCCCAAGAATACCTCCGGTGGTAAATGTTCTTTAACGGCACTGCCAACAAGAAAGGGTATATCATTGGGATACTCCTTATTGCCCCTAATGATTCTCACACTCCCATTTCCATCAAGAGAGATTTTCCCCGCAAAAATAACATGACGAAATACGAGGTGTGCACGGTAGGCCTCAAAGTTCCTCTCAAGATAGGAATTCGATACCTAGAAGTACTCATAAGATGGAAAGTCAAGGATGAGAAACTCCTACCCTTCAATGTCAACCTAAAAGAGTTGGCTTTCCAATACGAAGATATCACCTTCCACTACCTGCCTCGAGCAAAGAATAACCTAGCCGATGGCCTTGCTACCTTAGCCTCCATTGTTGACATGCCCGAAGTAATAAAAATGCCCCCCTTCCTAGTTCAAAAGCAAGATAAACCAACCCACAACTACCACATTGAGCTCAACACAGAAGAATATCCTGATATAGCCGATTACTAGTACTATGATATTTGGCACCTCCTCAAGCATGGTAGGTATACCCAAGGTTCTAATAAGAAATATCAAACAACTCTTCACAAATTGGCTCCCCAATACATTGTCTGCGATAAAGCCCTGTTCAAAATAAACTTCGATGGAACCCATTTACAGTGCATAGTAAGGGCTGACATTGAAGAGATAATGCAGAAAATTCACAGCAGGGAGTGCGAACCCCATGAATGGCCACATGCTCGCCAAGAAAATCATCTGATAGGGTTACTACTGGACTACCATTATTCAGGATTGCACCGCCTATGTTCAGAGATGTCTCAAATGCCAATAATTCGTCAACCTCCAACACTTGCCTCCGTGAGAATTATATAACATGACTTCTCCCTGGCCATTCTCCACATGGGGTATTGACATCATATGGAAGCTTACAGCCAAAGGCTCCAATAGGAACGAATCCATCTTGGTTTCCATCGATTACTTCACCAAATCTGTCGAAGCTGAATCATACGCAGTTATGAATGCCAAGAGAGTAGCCAGGTTCATTAAGAAAAATATCATCTGCCGATATGGGGTCTGGCATGAGCTGGTGTTAGACAACGGGTTGCATTTTGAGGCAGAAGTCCTAGAGGTGGCTGGCAAGTATGGTATTCATAGACACAAATCTTCTCCTTATCGACCTCAAATCAATGGAAAAGTTGAAGCCACTAATAAAAACCTCAAAGCCATCATTAGTAAGATGATAGAAAGTTACCGAGATTGGGTCGACTGGATCCCTTACGCCCTCTGGGGCTACCACACTTCAGTTAGAACATCTACTGGGGCTACCCTTTATTCTCTAGTATACGGTATGGAAGTAGTCCTACCCGTGGAGCTGGAAATTCCTTCACTACGCGTCATAATTGAAAGAAAAATCAACGAGGAAGACTATCATCAGAGTTGTCTTGACGAGTTATCACTCTTGGACGAAAGGAGACTAAAGGCTCTGTATCATATACAAGGGTACCCTCGCCGAATAACCTGATCATTTAATAAGAGAGTCAAGGATCGTGGTGTCCGAGAAGCGAACTTAGCCCTCAAAGAAATTTTAGAGCCCATCAGGGACCCCAAAGAAAAATTCAAGCACAATTGGAGCGACCCCAACATTGTGAAGAAGATTGATAAGCACCCAAAGGTGTATAATTTACGCCTCGAATATGTGCATTTTAGTCACTCGTTTTAATAAAAATTGGCCTTATGTTCGTATTTTATCATTTTTCAGGTCAATATGCAGTTACAGTATCAAATAATGCTAAATCAAGTCAATTGCGACACATAAGCGGGTTAAATCTTGCATCAAAGAAATCAAAGAAGATCGCGAAGTCTGGAGTCCAATTTGAGGTTGCCTCGATGTGTTCCGAATACCCCGAACCAGTCTCGAACCAAACTTAACCTTACACCGAGCTCAGACCATTCCCCGATCCCCGTGTGTGTTGAGTTTGTACCTTTATTATTTTTCTAGATTTTTATTTTTAGTCGTTTTATTTTAGAATTATTTAGTATTTTCTAGATTTTATTTTCTATTTTTCTATTTTATTTTTATTAATATAATTTTATTTTATTTTGATTTTATTAATTTTTAGTTTTAGTTTTTATTTTAGTTTTATCTTATTTTTATTAGGATTAATTTTTAGGAATTTAATTTTTTTTAGTTTTATTAGATTTTTTTTAGGTCTTAAGTTTTATTTTTATTTAATTTTTAGAATTTTCGTTTTATTTATTTTATTATTTGAGGTTTTTTTTTTTAGGATGTTATTTTTTAGTTTTGTTAATTTTAATTTTTTTAATTAGATTGTTTTAATTTTTTAGGAGTACAAATTAAACACCCACACCTAGGGGTGGCCATAGCCCGAGGCCCGCCAAGCCCGCCCAATAAAAAAATAGGGCTTGGGTAAGGTAAATAGGCCCGCAAAGCGGGCTTGGCAAAATTTTATAGGCCCGATTTTTTTTCGGACGGGCTTGGGCAAGAGTTCTTAAGCCCGATGAGACCCGGCCCGGCCCGAAATATATATATATATATGGGGGGGGGGGGGGAGGAGGGGGACTTCTATAAATATAAAAACATATACCAAGTCTTTTCATGTAAAGTGAGAAACTTTATATATGAACTTTGTAATATATGGAGTTTAAAACAGATTTTTAATTAAAAAAATTGGTCTTTAAATAAAAAAATAGGTATTTTAATTTTAAAAAAAATCTTTTAATTAACATAATAGGGTCCGATCGGGCGGGCCTGGGTAAAGAGCTTTCAAATCTGGGCGGGCTTGGGATTACATAAGAAGCCCGATCTAGGCCCCAGCGGGCTTGGAATAACACTTAATTTTTCAATCCCGACCCGAGCCCGACCGGGCCTGCACAGGCCCGGCCCACGGCCACCCCTACCCACACCCTCACTCACCAAACACTCATCTCACCCCCACACTAGCTATCCTACACCATACAAACAACCACACCCACACTCACCCTCACCACTTAACTTACACCCTCATATACACTAACACACCCTAACCCATCTTCTTCAACCACCCAACCCTCTTTCTCTCACCTCCATTTCAAACAAAAACACCATAGCCAATCTAACCAACCAAAACATCCAAAACCCATCCTTCCATTCCTAAACCAAATTAAACAAAAGAAAAAAAAAAAAACGGACCCACCTGCGCCGGAAACCCAAAACGCCGGCGGCGTGCCCCAGCCTTACCCCCATACCCGTGGCTTGACCTCCTCCGACGGACCCTCAAATCGGTGAAACCCCTTCCGCCCAGCCATACCCGTCCCCTCCAACTTCCATCCCCATTCCGGCGCAAAAAAAAACTCGTCGGAGCTACAAGACCCCAACCCGAGCCGAACCCAGTGCACCACCCCGTGTACAACCTGAAACCGCCCAGCCCACGACCCGTGCCAGCCTGCCCCGATCTGTAGCCACCCACTACCCGATCGCATCCATCACCTGTTCAAAACCCAAAACCCACTTCCAAAATTTCCAACCTCAAGCCTTATCTATCTCAAAAAAATTGGAATAAGAAGCTAAAACAAAAATCCCAAGAATATCTCATCTTCCAACCAAAGTCGTGGCTAATGAAAAGAAGGGAAAGACAAGCTTATAAAGAAAGACTCTCAGCACAAAAAGAAAGAGATACGCAGAGGGAGAAAACCACATTGTGTATATTATGTACACTTTAGGGTCATAAAAAATTTCAAAAAATTACAAAAAAAATAGTTTAGTTTTAGAATAAATTTTTAGGTTTGTTTTTTATTCTTTTTGGTGTAATCAAGTGCTGGAAATTGTGACGAAGTTGGACGCATGTCAAGGCGCATTTCAAGACAAATTTGGGGGGAAAATTGCGTATTGTATTTCTATACTCTCTTTTCAATTTATTTCCTTCTTGACTTAGTATCTATTGTTGTTTATGCACACATGAGAATGTTTGGCTAAACACCCCGTTCAAGGGGTGGGATGCACTACGAATGATATTAATTTAATTAATTGATTTCATTAATTTTATATTTCTAGGTAAATTAATTTTAACTGTCGCCAATTAATTTATGTAACGAGAGTTAGTAAATTAATTGAACGAATTAATGTTTGAATTTAGGAATCGAACTAGAGATACATTTTTCCGATATTTGAATGTTAATTCGGTGTGAAAATTTAAGGATTGCTATAGTTTTCATTAAATTGATCCTAGAGGGTAATTTTCTGAAAATAGTATAAGTCCTAATTTTTTACCGTGTGATAATTTTAAATTAATTTTCTGAAAAATATTTTATTAAATTTATAATTATAACGAGAGTTAGATTATCGATTTAATAATATCTCAAAATATTTCAAATTAATAAATTGAGAAATTAAAATAATTGAAAATGCAATGCAATCCCATCTCTTGACCTTCTCACATTATTTGACACTCGGTTGCACATTCTTTTTCATATTTTAGTCATTTTATAATTTTTAGCGTTGGTTAATTTTTCCCTTGAAATTGTTTTAAAATAAAAAATTTAAAATTTAAAAAAAAATTAATAAAAAAAAATTGCAATTGCACGTTTTCACATTAATTGTTTCACCTTGAAAGTAGGATTGATACCCGTACTTACCGCAATACGAATTATTTTTAGACAAGTTTTGTAGGTACTCAAGGGAATTTGGAGAGTGGCTTTTGCAATACAACAACGACATACCCAGAAAGCTATTTATCAAAGATCCCGTCAGGTGGCGCCGCTATGCTCACCGACTTCGATAGGACTGTCTCAAGAAATTCCACCCCTAGTCCAAAATCTCGGCGCGCTACGAGTCTTCTCATCTCCATTCCATTATAAAAATAAAAAACAAAACAATCTTCATTTACCTCTATTCAGGCCTGATCCTCTAATAATCTTTCTACTTTCAATAATGAAACTCAGAAAATTTTCAAAACCCCCAGAGGTACGTAGGGAGCTCATCCATTTTACATGAGCTTGGCCCCCTTTTTTTCACAAAATACTGTTCTTTTTTTATCCCCGAGAACGACAGTTCATTTTAACATATACATGAACAAAAGGATTATATATGCTTAAGCAATTGGTATAGATAATTCAAATGCAAAAACTCATCAAGAGGCACAACAATATAATTAAAATTTCCTTTATTTCATTGACGAAAATTTTTATTACAATTACATCGGCATAAGGAGTCAAACAACTTCCCTTGCCAAGTACTCCTAAAAACATCCCTGCCAAATTTATTCCCACACATAATCAAACATATCACAAAAGTGTCACAAATAAATCCCTCAGGGATTCTACCCACAGTTGCCAGAGGAACCGACCTCATCATCATCCACATCCTTGGGTCTCCAAACTTCCCCTGCCTGAATGGAATGCCGAAGACGCTCCATAGAATGATAATCCCGTACCAGCTTAGGGAAAATAGTAACACCTCCCTCCATGGTGTCAGATATGGCAAACCACATTTGCTCGGTCTCAACAGCCAGCATCTTGTCAACTACTCTTCTCCACAACCACTTTATGTAGTCTCCGGAAACATGCCAGACTCGGCCAACAGATTGGGAAGGGCGGGTCGATGGCTGACGATTCTCCCACAGAGATCCCAGTCACATGAGCATGCGCTCCGTCAAGTTATCCATGGGAAAGAAGTCTAGTGTCCGAGGTGGCACAATCTGTTCCCAGTCAAATTGGCACAAGAGCTGTGAGGAAAGTAAAAAGAGGTCTATGTGAGGCCAACCAACCTAACATACTGGTATTCCCCTAGTTCCAAAATAGGCAGCGATTCTCCTCACCAAGGCACTGACCAATGCAGGCCTCGATCCCCGTGCTCCATAAACAGATTCTCCTAACTCTGGATATTCAAGCCCACGCTGATAAATTAGCGAGAAAAGAAGTTTGGCAAAGCTGCCAAGGATACTTAGGAAGGACCGCCATACGGAATCTCTCTGATAACCATATGAATAGCACTACAGGGCTACCCCTTAGGAAATTAGAACGACCTTCCTGCTAGGCATCCAGACCGTTCAGAGTCTCCGCCAGTATCACCGCCTCAGGATTGTGATGGTACGGCTTCCATGAAGCGATGGTTGCGAGTTAGGCATCCACCAATAGTTTGCCAGTCACCAATAGTAATTTTAAAATCATGCCCAGAATGATGGCTCCAGCATAGCCAGCATCACCAACATCCTGCAAATGCACAGAATGCAACACAACAGGAAGAAAAATCATTCCTCCCATAACCACTGAACGAGCCGCCAAGGGCAAGACAAGGAGAAGTCTCGCTAATAGCTCCCAAGGAGACTGGGAAAATTCAGGCGTAGTTGCCACAACACTGTGATTTGTCCCCAACATGGCAGAGAACTCTTCATAAGTCGAACTGACTTTGTCTAACCCAAAGATAAAGACATGGTCTTCAGGGTACCAAAATTCTACCGCTGCCATCAACATATTCCATTCTATAGGCCGGTTGCGCTATAAAGAAACTCAACACATGTTAAAACCATCATAATCAACATTGTATGAGCACATCGCCTTCAAAGTTTTGAGGTGAGTAGCAAATTCAACACTTTCGGGGAGAGTGAGTTAAGAAGAAAGAAGAAGGCAAAAGAGAAGAAATGTGGAGGTACGAAGAAAATGCTCCACCCATGCCCCCTATTTATACTTGGAAAACACCAACCAAAGACAAAAAAACCCGAGAAAAACTTACCCCACCAAGTACCAAGCAATTGAATAAAGTGTAGTCAAATCCGTGGATTGATTTGACTGGACTGACATGCCAATAGGCAGGACAAGGGGCATGTCGATTGGCAACCCCCTGTTTTTGGAAAATTCACCTTTTCCTTTTTTGTCAAAATCAAAAAACTCAATAAAAGTAATTTTTATTCTTACAGAATTCTGAATTTCCTTCTCTCTATGTTTTTACTAATCCTATTTTAAAATAAATTGTCTCTCAAATTATTTTAAATACTTTTTACGGTCTCAGAAGCAAAGTAAAAAGAGCATATGCATTAAGTCACTAAAACAAAAATTAACAAAAACTTCATTTCATTGCATAGATACTGTTTTATTACATTTGCCTTGGAGGAAAGGAAAAATACAACGGGACTCAGCCTGAACGCCCCAACTCTCTCTCTCTCTCTCAATTTATCTATCTATCTATCTATCTATCTATCTATTTATATATCTCTATCTCTATCTCTCGTTAAGAACCTCCGCCCCTGTAGCGCGCGCGCTTTTCCCGACAACGAAATGACATACCTCCGCTCCCCGAACTAGACCCTTCCTCAGACGAGGCAGACGGCACCAGATAAGAAGAAACCGGGATCGACTCCCAAATGTGAGCCATCACAGAAGCTACCCAATTTCGAATGTCCCTCAGCCAGTTTGTCGACACCCAAATATGCTGCAAGAAAAATAGAAAAAAACAAATCAGTCAGTCTGAGGCAAAAAAAATAAAAAAAGAAAAAGAGATGAAAAGTATACTGTGGGTTGAAGAACGTCCTCTGTAAGCCCCAGATCCCCTGGGTCCATCGCATTGGGCTGATGCAACATATGCACCGACCCTCCGTCAACTCGTCGGATGTTATAAGAAGGAGGAGCCAACCACACAAAGGAAGCCTCCGAGGTCATTGTTGCTGCCAATGTCGACGCACCACCTGCAATGTGGGACGACCCCACTGGCCGACTCGAGCCAGTATGGGGGAGAGGCATCACGTCGTATATGCTGGGAGACATCAACCAGCTCAACATATAGTCCAAATAATCATAGGTCGCCACCGTGTCGGTATATGACAAATAAGGATCACTAATCATCACCGCCACCCTTACATCATATAAGATCTCTTGCTCTCGCCTCATATACATCGGGGGCCTCGCAGGTGGCACCATCACCTCATCCTACACCACCTGTCGGACTACTCTCTCCTTGAGAAACTAGGAGTATCCGAACTCATGCACCAGCAAGCGTCGTAGTAGTGCATTCACCCCGATCACCCTCATGTGATGAACCTTCCCCCAGGGATAGAAGGTCAACTGTAAAATGCCCAGCAGAAAATCAATATCAAAAAATATCATCGAAGAAAAGTGGTTTCAAAAGGAAAAAAGAATTTACCCGATCAGCACTATCCCTTCACCTGCTCGAGGTACCCTAAAAGACCGTGCCACTACCATTTGTCATCTCTCACACCATGCCGGTCAGCACCCTCCCTGAAATTTCGTACAAAAATTACCAAAAAATGTCGAAAATGCCCAGAAAATTCCAAATGAATTTTCAGAACCTTTTTCACCAAGAAAAGCATTCTTACCACACTTATTTCCCCAGCGAAACTCTTACCTCCCCAGCGGAATTATCAAAATCAATTGGATATCTCCCCAACAACATCTTCAAAGGACACTACAAAAAAATCCAAAAAATCCCCAGTAAGGAAACATCAAAACCTCAGACTATTTCCTCTTCCCCGGTAGAATCTAAAGCTCAAAATTAAATGATTCCCCAAAATCCCCAGTGGAACCACAAGATAACTTCCACCAGTGGAGTCACCAAATTCCCCCAAGAAAACCTTAATTTAAGCCCGCAGAATTGGCTTTGACCCGCAAAATTGGTCATCCCTACTTAAGCCCTCATAATTGACTTTGACCCTCAGAAATGGTCACTACAACTTAAGCCCGCATAATTGGCTTTGACCCCCAGAATTGGTCATTACAACTTATGCCCTTTGAAAGCTTCGACCCGCAAAATTGGTCACTTCAACCTAAGCCCTCAAAATTAGCTTCGACCCGCAGATTTGGTCACCTCTACTTAAGCCCTCAAAATTGTATTCGACCCGCAGAATTGGTCACTTCAATCTAAGCCCTTAGAATTGGCTTTGACGCACAGAATTGGTCGCTTCTACTTAAGGTCCTCAGAATTGACCTCGACCCTCAGAATTGGTCGTTCCCACTTAGCCCTTTGAATTGTCTTCGACTATTAGAATTGGTCGCTTCTATTTAAGGTCCTCAAAATTAACCTCGACCCTCAGAAGTGATTGCTTCCATCTTAAGCCCTCGGAATTAGTTTCGAACCTCAGAATTGGTCGCTCCCTACCCTAAGCCCTAAGAATTATCTTCGACCCTCGGAATTGGTCATTCCCAACTTAGGTCTTCAAAATTGACCTCTAGCCATAAAATCGATCTCCATCATTTCCTTAGGTCCTCAGAATCGACCTCAACCCTCTGAAACAGTCATTCTTATCTCTTTAAGTTCGCAGAATTGACCTATTTCCTAAACATCATGTGGTGTATGTTCGATGACTTTCACTTGTTCTAAACTCACCCGTCGAGGGGCTCTATATACACCACATTCTAAGACCCCCTAAGTCTCTCCTTAGGTCCCTAGCACCTTCTCATTTCACTACAAACACTAGGTCATACTCCCAGTACTGATCTAGAGCCCATCGAGCGCTCTTGGGCCATGTTTCACTTTGGTCAACTCTATTGTCAAAGCGAAATCTCTTTAAAACTTTAAAAGTCTCTGAATCCCCTTTCCAATGGCCTACCTCGTGCATGAATCGGCATAATGGTTCGGACAAACGGACCATTTTACTACCAAAATGGATTTGGATGCTGCCATCGGACACTTCCAGGCCCCAATTTTACCCCAATCAACTTCATCGTCATAATAAAATCTCTTTGAATCTTTTATGGGCATTGAATACCCTTTCCAATGGTTTACCCCATGCGTGAAATGGAATAATCGTTCGGACGAACGATTCGTTTTCCTCCAAAAATTGATCTAGAGGCCGCCATGCACTCTCAGGCTCTGTTTGACCAAGGATAAGTCTTCATCTCGAATGATAATGAATGAATCTTTGAAGGTAATTTAATGCCCTTTCTAATGGTCCACCCCGTGCATAATTCTGACTTACTGTACGGACGAACAATTCGTTTTATGTCAAGAGGTCACCGAGCACTTTCGGACCCTAGTTAACCAAGGTTAACTTTCTGAACCGAGCGAAGCACTTTGGGATTCGAAGTACATCATCTAACATTTCCAACGGTCATCCCTGTACATAATTCTGACTTATCGTTTGGACGAATGATTCGTTTACGTTCGACGATCTTCTGTCCAAAGGACCGACGTGCGCTTCCAAGCCACATTTGACCCACAGTTTACTCCCAAACCCAAGAGTGGTATAAGGACCCTTTAAGGTCTCTGAATTACCTTTCTAACGGTATGCCCAATGCGTGATTGGGATCAACGGATTTCATTTTCCGATCGTTTTTTCGAAAAAATCTACACGAGACTATCGATTGGCAGGTCCATTTCCCTTCCAATCGATAATTGTAAGGACACAAATTTCCAATTGAGTCCATATATAGTTTTGGCTCAATTACGGACAAAAACATTTATTCATAGGATAGTATTTATTGTAATATTCTCAAGACTATGAAGTGTATGTTGAAGACGTAGCGGCAAAGAATTTAAAGCTTCATCAAAATGCCGGTTTGCGTGCCTCATTTCTACGTCATCAACTAAGGTTCCATGCTCCCAAGGTATGAATGTAATTATATTTATATAGGAGCTAGGAACAATTTGTATTGGGTGTTAGGTGTAATAAAAACTGCATTTTATTTTCAGAAAGAATCAAATAGAACTTTAATATAAGTATATAAAAGTTTCTGGGCCAAAATCGAATTTTACAAACTTTCTGGTCGTTCGTTAGAAATTTCGTTCGAACGAGTTTTGTCGTTCGAACCAGTTTCGTTCGAACGAGTTTTGCCAACGACCCTAACTGGTCAGTCGTTCGATATGTCGTTCGATATGTCGTTCGAACGAATGTTCGTTCTAACGAGGTATCTAACGAACTTCTAACGAGCCCAGGCTGGTCACTCGTTCGAACGAGAATCAAGTTCGTTCGAACGAGATTCCAGCGGGAACAGTTATTTGGCAGTTTTTTCCCCACTCCTCCACTTGGTTTTCAACCAACTTTTTTCATACATTATTATGTGCGGGAAACACATTTTCCAAGACAACTTTTCCATCCTAATACATCTCCTAGAGAGAGTTTGAGAGATCATTTTAAAAAGGAAAATGTTCATGTTTGAGTGTTCTTCAACTTAAAGAAAAATCTTTAAACACTTAGTTTACACCCATTGTTGTTTATTCCAAGTTCTATATATACATATCTTTACTTGGAGTTTTTGGCACCGGTTTTCTCTACCGAATTCAAGAGACGTTTCGGGTTTGCTTCTACACCCCATCACAAAGAAGACTTTTGTTGAGATTCTACCCACACGGAGAAAGGCTCCATGCTTGGGTGACGGTGACCATATAAAGTCCCATCGGTGGATTCCGAGACCGCGGTGGTGTTCCGAGGTTGTCCGCTAGGAAGAGGTTTCTACGAGAAGGAGCGTCGAGGCTTGAGAGGGATCGAGTCAGTCGTTGTAAGTCTATCTGTCTTGTAATTGTAATTCCGTATCTGGTGGACTTGTGACTAGGGTCGTCCGAGGTTGTTTCCCGTCTTGGGTTTTTCCTCGTACATCTCGGCGTAGTGTGACATTGTTTATTTTATCTTGCTCATTAATTTAGAATCCATGCTTAGGATAAATTCAAGATAAATTTTGGTTTAATTATCACACTCATTTAATTTGGGACTTAAATTAAATATTGGGTAAATTTGGTTTATTCAAGTCTTTTGCTAAAATTGGTTTCGCCTAACTTTGTTTAAATGAATAATCATGACTTAGGCAAATTCTAGGACTTGAATTATGTTTTAATTTGTTTTGAAGAAATTAAAACTTGTTGTTATTTTTGAAAGTTGAACCATCACCTGTCTTACAACGCTTCCGCATCATCTCTATTGTGTTTTAGATTGAAAAGGAAATTAAATATTTTAATCGAGTGAATTATTCAAAACCCGGGGATTCCTCTCCTTCAAACTGGTATCAGAGCCGGAGCGCTAAGTTATCGCGTTAAAGATCCGTTTTTCGGCCTTATGTATTTCCTTACCTTTTAGGTGGTTCAATTTTTATCACTCTCATATTTTTTTCTCTCTCGATGGGACGTCTTAATGAAAATTTGTCCAATTTAAATGAAAATGATATTTTTGATTTTCGAGAGGAATTAAATGGACTTAACAAATGTAACGAAAATTTAAAGGAATTAAATTTGAGATTTGTAAAAAGAATTAAATTTCTTGAAAATGAAAATTCTTGTTTTAAAGCTCACATTGAGTCTTTTCAAATCTCCTTATCTCAAAAAGATATTTTTCGTGAAAAGCTCATGAACTTACAAAAGTCCAAGAAAGAGAGTGAAAATCGTGAAAAGACTCTTAGGGACAAGTTTGCTCATATTGAGGGAAAGCGTGTTAACCTTCTAGGAATTATTGAAAATTTAAAGAAGGAGTCCCATAATTTTGAGGAGTCTAATTTATTACTTGAGTCCGAAATGTTAAAAATGAAAAATAATTTTCAAGACTCTAGTAGTAGTTTAAATGGTTCTAGCAAATTCTTCCTTTGCTAAAGCTAAAACCATTGTTTGTTTTAGAGGGTCAACTTTGTCCAAGGACTTTAAAAAGGGTCACACCTTAGGTAACATTCCTCGTGTTTACGCATGCTTGCATTGTGGTAGGAAAGGTCACCTTAGGTCATATTGTTTTGATCTTAAAAGAAGTCCAAGGAAATCTTTATCTAGCATTTCATTATTTCCCAATCCCCATCATTTTAAATATAAATCTATATGGGTTAGGAAATCTCTTTTAAACGCGCTAGATACAAGATTTGTTGATTCTCATTTATTATCACATGAAACCTCCCTTGCTAAATTTAAAGGTTGAATGTGTTAGTATTTTATGCATACTCTATCTTTTTGTGCTTCATATTATATATCATTGCTAGATGTATGCATGTTTAGTCATTTTCTAGTCATTGACTTATTTCATATCACATGCTAGAAATTATGACTTGTTTATCTTTTTGTATTATTTTTTGTGTTTGATTTAACTGCAAAATATAAAAAGATTTTTGTTTATCATTTGTGTTTTATTTATTTCATTTATGCTTAATGAAAAATACAAATGATTTTTGTTTAGTCTTTTGAGTATATATCTTTCTTTGTGACTAAAAATGTTAAAAACTCAAAAAGATTTTGTTTGGTGTGTATTTTTGTTTGACACACTTTATGTGGCATATATTTGTGTTTGAATCCCATCATTTACGCTCCCACGTGGCTAGAACTTTTGGTTTAGATTTTCAATCCTTAAAATGTTCTTTACCATATTTTATATGGAGTAGTTGGATTTCGTATTGATTAAATGGATTCTATTTTCTATATGACTCTATTCACACATGCACGAGCTCTTTTGAAATCTTAATGTCACATGTCATATTTGAGCGTTTTGAGGTGTTCTCCTACCAATCTAGTCATCTACATATCTATGACCTAGGAGGACTAGTGCATGTCAAAATCCGTTGCATGTGAGATTTGTGTGAAAAATGAAAACATGATAAATTAATATATGCACGGGGAAGGGCTCCGAAAGGATGAATTAAATCCTTTGCGATAATAAGCCACCGTTGATTGGATCTAAAAGAAATACGTGATCCAAAGGCCTAAAAACAGAATATTTGGCATTAAACAGAAAGCAATTGCCAAGGCCTATGATTGTTTGATATATTCATTCAATAACAAAAGAATATGTATGCTTATTGAGGGAGTATTGGATGGTATATCAACGGTTTGCACAATGTCCGTTTACCCTAGTTGTCTTTAATGTCATGACTCTATTTGGTTTGTAGAATCATCATCATGCTAGGCTTGTATGCATTGTGTATGTTTGTTCATTGAGTTCAATCCTTATATTGTCACATGAGGTTATATTTAACTGTGATGAAGTTTGCAATCAAATGAGAACTCCGTGAACGTTTCTTAAGTGTTTGGGTCTAAATTTAATTGTTGCTAGTTCACACCCCTACACTTCCGTTTCCATATGACACATTTTTGCCATACGAGTGTGCAAACTTATTGTATTTTGTGTCATGTGTGTGTTTATATCTATCTATATATGCATGTACTTATTGGTATATTTAAAGTATATATATATATGATATCTGTTTGTCTTTGCCTTGCTTTAAATTGCCCATATGCTTTCATGTCTTATCACTTTAAGCTTTCACATGCTGTTTATTAGTTCTTTATCCTTTGCCTATTCCCGAACAAAAAGGGGGAAAATGATGATAGGGGGAGAAATGGTATCTAATCCTATTATTATCGTATCTTCGTTTGGGGGAGATTTATCTTAGGGGGAGACGTCTTTCTAAGTAGGTCATGTGTTTAAAAGGGAGAATTAATTTATGGGGAGTAATTAATTAATTGCATTTAATATCTTGATATTCCCTATGCATTTGATGAGTTTGCTTAAGTGTGCAGGAATTATTCTAAAGGCGGCATCTTTCTATGGCAAAGCGTTTGATCCTTGGGTTGAGTCAAGTTTGGGCGGGTTATGTTTTGAGTCTAGTAGAGCTTGACGGCCCTTTAGGATTTTTGTTTGGTTTTTGTCCCGGAATAGCCAAAGGGGGAGATTTGTAAGGACACAAATTTCCAATTGAGTCCATATATAGTTTTGGCTCAATTCCGGACAAAAACATTTATTCATAGGATAGTATTTATTGTAATATTCTCAAGCCTATGAAGTGTATGTTGAAGACGTAGCGGCAAAGAATTTAAAGCTTCATCAAAATGTCGGTTTGCGTGCCTCGTTTCTACGTCATCAACTAAGGTTCCATGCTCCCAAGGTATGAATGTAATTATATTTATATAGGAGCTTGGAACAATTTGTATTGGGTGTTAGGTGTAATAAAAACTACATTTTATTTTCAGAAAGAATCAAATAGAACTTTAATATAAGTATATAAAAGTTTCTGGGCCAAAATCGAATTTTACAAACTTTCTGGTCGTTCGTTAGAAATTTCGTTCGAACGAGTTTTGTCGTTCGAACCAGTTTTGTTCGAACGAGTTTTGCCAACGACTCTAACTGGTCAGTCATTCGATATGTCGTTCGATATGTCGTTCGAACGAATGTTCGTTCTAACGAGGTATTTAACGAACTTCTAACGAGTGGGGGAGAAATGGTATCTAATCCTATTGTTATCGTATCTTCGTTTGGGGGAGATTTATCTTAGGGGGAGACGTCTTTCTAAGTAGGTCATGTGTTTAAAAGGGAGAATTAATTTAGGGGGAGTAATTAATTAATTGCATATAATATCTTGATATTCCCTATGCATTTGATGAGTTTGCTTAAGTGTGCAGGAATTATTCTAAAGGCGGCATCTTTCTATGGCAAAGCGTTTGATCCTTGGGTTGAGTCAAGTTTGGGCGGGTTATGTTTTGAGTCTAGTAGAGCTTGACGGCCCTTTAGGATTTTTGTTTGGTTTTTGTCCCGGAATAGCCAAAGGGGGAGATTTGTAAGGACACAAATTTCCAATTGAGTCCATATATAGTTTTGGCTCAATTCCGGACAAAAACACTTATTCATAGGATAGTATTTATTGTAATATTCTCAAGCCTATGAAGTGTATGTTGAAGACGTAGCGGCAAAGAATTTAAAGCTTCATCAAAATGTCGGTTTGCGTGCCTCGTTTCTACGTCATCAACTAAGGTTCCATGCTCCCAAGGTATGGATGTAATTATATTTATATAGGAGCTTGGAACAATTTGTATTGGGTGTTAGGTGTAATAAAAACTGCATTTTATTTTCAGAAAGAATCAAATAGAACTTTAATATAAGTATATAAAAGTTTCTGGGCCAAAATCGAATTTTACAAACTTTCTGGTCGTTCGTTAGAAATTTCGTTCGAACGAGTTTTGTCGTTCGAACCAGTTTCGTTCGAACGAGTTTTGCCAAAGACCCTAACTGGTCAGTCGTTCGATATGTCGTTCGAACTAATGTTCATTCTAACGAGGTATCTAACGAACTTCTAACGAGCCCAGGCTGGTCACTCATTCGAACGAGAATCAAGTTCGTTCGAACGAGATTCCAGCGGGAACAGTTATTTGGCAGTTTTTTCCCCACTCCTCCACTTGGTTTTCAACCAACTTTTTTCATACATTATTATGTGCGGGAAACACATTTTCCAAGACAACTTTTCCATCCTAATACATCTCCTAGAGAGAGTTTGAGAAATCATTTTAAAAAGGAAAATGTTCATGTTTGAGTGTTCTTCAACTTAAAGAAAAATCTTTAAACACTTAGTTTACACCCATTGTTGTTTATTCCAAGTTCTATATATACATATCTTTACTTGGAGTTTTTGGCACCGGTTTTCTCTACCGAATTCAAGAGACTTTTCGGGTTTGCTTCTACACCCCATCACAAAGAAGACTTTTGTTGAGATTCTACCCACACGGAGAAAGGCTCCATGCTTGGGTGACGGTGACCATATAAAGTCCCATCGGTGGATTCCGAGACCGCGGTGGTGTTCCGAGGTTGTCCGCTAGGAAGAGGTTTCTACGAGAAGGAGCGTCGAGGCTTGAGAGGGATCGAGTCAGTCGTTGTAAGTCTATCTGTCTTGTAATTGTAATTTCATATCTAGTGGACTTGTGGCTAGGGCCGTCCGAGGTTGTTTCCCGTCTTGGGTTTTTCCTCGTACATCTCGGCGTAGTGTGACATTGTTTATTTTATCTTGCTCATTAATTTAGAATCCATGCTTAGGATAAATTCAAGATAAAATTTGGTTTAATTATCACACTCATTTAATTTGGGACTTAAATTAAATATTGGGTAAATTTGGTTTATTCAAGTCTTTTGCTAAAATTGGTTTCCCCTAACTTTGTTTAAATGAATAATCATGACTTAGGCAAATTCTAGGACTTGAATTATGTTTTAATTTGTTTTGAAGAAATTAAAACTTGTTGTTATTTTTGAAAGTTGAACCATCACCTGTCTTACAACGCTTCCGCATCATCTCTATTGTGTTTTAGATTGAAAAGGAAATTAAATATTTTAATCGAGTGAATTATTCAAAACCCGGGGATTCCTCTCCTTCAAACTGGTATCAGAGCCGGAGCGCTAAGTTATCACGTTAAAGATCCATTTTTCGGCTTTATGTATTTCCTTACCTTTTAGGTGGTTCAATTTTTATCACTCTCATATTTTTTTCTCTCTCGATGGGACGTCTTAATGAAAATTTGTCCAATTTAAATGAAAATGATATTTTTGTTTCCTCATAACGATCAATATCAAGATAAATGCATAAATCGTATTTTCTATACATTATTTAGGGAACATTCCTATGGATGACCTCTCTCTATCTTTTCCATGGTATGAGTTGGGCGATTCCGATCTCCATTATATATGCACGCACACACATTTCATGGAGAAATAAAGTAAAACAATAATACAAGCCCATAAGAGACCGAAATGGTGGGATGGGTTCCTAACACCTTCCTATTCCTTAACTTAGCCCTCGAACTATTGGTTTCGTAAGCATCAATTTGTCTTTGATGCCTCTCTTTCGAGGTGGCGACATCTTCTTTTGACTGTTTTGTGCAAAATAGGCTGGTGACTCCTTTTCTTTTCATTCACCACACACCGACGACGGCTGAAGTGCTCCTACAGAGTACGAGGGCGCGATACTCTTTTCTTTATCCCCTCCTTTTTTTCCCACCCCACAAGAGGGAGCGAGGATAGGAGATAGCCAAAAATTGGGGATGGCCACAGTTATTTTATGTTTCTCTAGTAAGGCCCATCGTTGGATTTTTTCCATTCCCTGCTGCTTCAGAGGTAACATTAATCTTCCTTGTATATTTCCCCCCACTCTTGTGGTGTTTTAATTTATTTAACACTTCTTAATTATTTGTAGCCTTCTCAAGGTATTTCTCCTCCCTCCATTTCTGAGGTTGCACGAGATCCCAAAGTTGCAGTTGATTCATCTTCTCAATCTGAGGTTCCACGGGTTCCTGAAGCTACCGTTGCTTCACCTTCTCAGCCCAAAGTTCCTTTAGCTTCTGTGGTGGTTGAGATAATTGGAACTCAAGAGACTTTAGTGGGAGCTTCTTCCATTTTGGTACTTGTGCCTTTTCGTGGGGAAGCTGCTTCGTAAGGGACTGAGGTTCCTATGCCAAAAGGTTCCTTTGAAGCCCTTAGGGGTATTAAAGCTACTCCCCCTTGCAATGATATTCCTGTCGCTGAGTAACTTCTACTTATCCTTCTATTACATAATTTTATCATTATGCCTATGTTGAAACGAAGATAAGAATGAAAATATAACTCACACCTATTGGTGACTTAACAATGAAACCTCTTATTAAGATTTTTTAGAAACTCACACCTGCGAGGTGACTTAACAATTAAAACAACTTGATAATATTTTCTCAAATTCTCGCACCTTCAAGGTGACTTAACAATGAAAAAAACACTTGTTAAGATTTTTCAGAAACTCACACCTGCGAGGTGACTTAACAATCAAAAACCACTTATTAAGATTTTCTCAAAATCTCACACCTTCAAGGTGACTTAACAATGAAAAAACACTTGTTAAGATTTTTTAGGAATCTCATATTTTTGTATCACATTTCAGGTCACAAGGGATCCCACACCTGCCCAAGGGAAAACTCAGCGTGCTCCTTCACCCGTTGTCTCACCACATTGAGAACTTGCTTCCCCAAACGAGTCAAGTCATAATGATCATGGCCCAACCACTGATATTCAAGATGAGAGTGAATCCGATTATGAGGTTCCTTTACCTGACATGGATCCTCATGAATTCTGCCTTCAGCTCCTTTAGCAATCTCCCCACATCCCTGCAGGCCACCGATCGATCATTGAATACTTGGTTTCTCATCATCCATAGACTTTTTCCATCGAATGTTTATGATCAAATAGAGTGTTTATGGGTTTCAAGCTTTCTGGCATGGCCATTATCATCGTTGATATCGTTAACATCCAAATTGTGGACGTCTCAAAGACCATCATAAATCAACACTCAGGTAATTTGAGAGAACTAGCTAAGGATGGGTTCCAACTTGATTGTATGATAAATCACTTGAAGTTACTGAAGGATGTTAAGTTAGAGATTCAGAGTGAACTATAACGGAAGCATATTGAGGAACAATGGTCTGAAAAAACCCCATTGAGGGAATTGGCACCTCTATTAGCATCTCCAGATCAGAAGGTGAAGGTAGTCAAGGAGGCTCTGACCAGAGCCATGGAAGAACAGGAAGATTTTATCATCCAACACACTCAAGTCCAAACTAGGCTTGAAGGTTCCATTGTTGTTTAATAATCATGCCTGCAAGCTTCTTCGGGCCTACCTGGGGACTTCTTCTATTCCCCTAATCTTTGGTTCTATTGGGTTGAGATCCTTCGATGTATTTTCATTTCATACATGTAATTCTTGGGCAGTAGCTCCCCTTTGCTTGTAATATTTTTGAAGTGCGAAATATATAAAAAGAGATTGTTTGGCTACATCATGTCTCAATTTATATTTCAAGTTGTTTCTAATATACTCTCATTGTAAAGTGAACTCTTACAATTTATAGTTTATTTTCCCTTCTAACTTTAACTTCTTAGAAGAAAAGAAATAGCAACAACAAAACATTGGACTTTAACATGATAGAGGTTAATACAAAATCCAACTCAGGTGACATAACTCTAGACATGATAGACCTTTAACCACTTATTATTAATCTTGAAAGGTATATCTTCTTCTATCTTTGAGATTGAGCAGTAACCTAAATCGTGAGCTTCCTTCACTATGAAAGGTCCTTCCCAATTGGCAACAAATTTAGGTAATGGTAGCCCCTGAGTGTGCTTCACAGCTGCCTTCAATACTAGGTCCCCTTCCATAAACTTTTGTGGTCTCACTAAGTTCTTGTATGCCCTTGAGAGCTATTTCGTGTACATTTGGAAGTGATGCATCGCGTTATCTCTGTACTCTAGGGTGGTATGCTTCTTCGCAAGGCATATTTGGCCAAGGGGATTTCCAACTCTACTGAAAAATGGCTTTAGCTCCAAAGACTAGTGAGAATAGTGTATACCCCGTTGTCTTCCTCTTTATTATTTGATAAGACCAAAGGATTGCTGGGATCTTGTTATCCCATGCTCCTGGGAAATCTTCCATCATCTTAGTCAAAATGTTTCCCAATGTCTTATTAGTTGACTCTGCTTGACCATTGCCTTTGGGGTATGCCACCGTTGAGGTGTGGTGAACGATGGATTATTTGTCTGTTAGCATCGTAGCTTATTTGTTAACAATTAGGATTCCATTATTAGAGATAATGGCATTTGAAATCCTAAATCTTCAAATTATATACTCCCTGATGATTTTCCCCACACCTGTTGTTTCCCTCTTCAAAGGTATTGCCTCAGCCCACTTGGTGAAACACTCTGTTTCCAATAGTATAGAGATATTTCCTCTCGAATATGGATGTATTTCCCCTACCAGGTCAAATGCTCAAGTATGAAATGGGTAAGGAGTGGCCAATGAGTGTAAGTGGCATGCCTTGTACTTTCGAACGAACTCAATAGAATCTTTCTCCATGGTTGGCCAATAATAAACCAAAGTAAATAATTGGTCATATAGCTTTACCCCTCCAATGTGAGTTGGTTCGTGATATTGCTTAAAGACTTCTATTGCTTTCACTCTTGTGATGCATCATAACGGCCTGTTGAAGTATCCTTTATGATAGAGCTGCTCCTCTTGAACGTAAAACTATGGGGTCCTTCTCTTGAGTCTGGTAGCATCCATTTTCTCCAAAGGAACAACACCATATTTCATGAAATCAATGTAAGGTTGCCTCTAATTTGCCTAAGCCTCAACGAAGTGACATTCAGCTGCCTGAAAAAAATTGACATTTATCACACCTTTGTTGTAACTCTGTTGCATCTTACTTAATTGTTGGACAAAAGTTCCCCTCTCTCTGGATTCTTCTATACAAAGGGATCTTAGTTGTCTTGCAGTGTTCATCATGTGTTTTCTTTAGCTTTCATTCTGCTTCCTCTGGCCCGATGCACCTTGATAACCATCCTCCCATATTCCTGAGGTACAAACTTCCTTAGCTTGCAAAGTATTTCACAAACTCTCTGAGCTCCATCTTTCCCTCTATAGATTCCATCTGCTTCATGATCTCACCTCTCTAATCTGAATCGTCTTCCATCGGTAAGATCGAATGCCCCATCGAGGGAGATATTATTAGTTATATCACCACCGTAGTTGTGTTAAAATTTATGGCTACTTTATGAGAAGTGGTGGCATAAGCATCATCATTCATGTTCATTGTTTTAAGATGCCTCCTTATTTTGACTTGATGGAACTGGTTGATCAGTTGTTGGATGATGGTTCTATAGGGCGCCAGGCTGAGATGCTTCAACGCTTATTCCCCGTTCACTTTCTCGACCACTAAGCTTGAATTAACTTTGATGAACAGTTAATGGATGCCTTTTTGAAGAGTTTTAAGTAGTCCCAGTACTAATGCCTCATACTTTGCTTCATTGTTGGAATCAGGGAATTCTAACTTGTAGGAAAGGCAAAATTCCTCCTTCCCCTTTGAAAGACCAACCCATGTTCCTCGTTTCCTTTTCCCCAATGAACCACCAAATTCCATAGTCCATTCCTCCAAGTTTGCATCCAAAAAAATTAGCCTGTAAATTATCTCCAGGAATGCTCTCATGAAATGACTTAAATACCCCTGACGAAAAGATTGCCAATAAGTCTTCATACTCCTGGATCTTGATCGTACGAGGGACCACACACTTTAAGTCATCTTCTGAAAGTATGAGGAATCACCTAATTTCTCTTCCAATTAAAATAGTTCTTGCTACCAAAACTTAATAGAATCGCATCTTGTTACAATATGAATTGCGAAAGATTATAATGTCTAAGTTTTTGAGCTACGAACACTAAGGCTAAATAATGTCTCTCTACGCTAGTGTACCTTACCTTAGGTCCATGTATGATCCTACTCAAGTAGTAGAGTGGCCTTTATTAACCATCAATCTCTTATGCCAAGAGAGCTTCGATAGACCTGGTGGTAGAGGTGAGGTAGAGATGTAATGGAATCCCTGCCCCGGGGAAATAATTATTTATGGGGAAGTGAGCGACTTCTTCAACTTGTTCAGGGATTCTTGGTGAGCTTCCTCCCACTTGAACTTTGTGCTCTTTCATAGTAGATCCATCAGTGGATGAGTTATCTCAGCTAGTCCTAGCACAAACCTCCTGAGATAGGAGATTTTGTCGAGGAAATTCTTGATCTCCTTCACAGTTCTTGGACATGGCACCTCTAAGATAGCTCGTTGTTTGTCCTGGTCCATCTGTACTCCTTGTCGATCCACCACAAAGCCCAAAAACTTCCCGCTTGTTACTCTCAATGCACACTTTAATGGATTCATCTTTAGTTTGTACTTCCTGCATCGAATGAACACCTTCCTCAAGTCATCCAGATGGGACTCCTCCTTCTTTGACTTGATGAACAAATCATCCACATAAAATTCCAAGATATTATAAAAGAGGTCATGGAAACTGTCCATCATCATTCTCTGGTACGTCATTCCAGCATTCTTCAACCCGAAAGGCATCACTTTGTATATAAAATTGCCCAATGAAGTTTTGAAAGTTGTTTTCTCCGTATCAGTTGGATCCATCTTGATTTAGTTGTATCCTACGTACCCATCCATGAAGTTATACATTTCATTCCTAGCAGTTGCATCGATCAAGCTATTAATGGAGGTCAGAGGGAACTCATTCTTTGGGCGAGATTTGTTTAAATCTCTTAAGGCTATGAAGATCTATATCTGGTTTCTATCCTTCTTTCCTACGAGAATAATGTTAGACAACTAAAGTGGGTGTTAGATCGATTTGATGAACTCTAACGCTAACAGTTGTTGGACCTCCTCCTTAATCTTTGGATCTAACTCTAGCTTGTAAGTTCTTGTAACTTGCTTCACCGATATGGCTGAAGGCATAATGTTTAGCTTATGGAAGTTGTGGTGACAATTAAGCGCAACAAAAATTAATAAGAAAAGGCAATCACCAAAACAAATAAAGAATGTAAAGAACGCCAATCACACGACACAATATTTACGTGGTTCAGCAAGAATGCCTACGTCTACGGTGGTGCTCTAGATATTATTTCTCTATACTCCGGAGAGTGTTTTATAGGAAAAATAATACATGCCCTTTGCCCCAGGCTTAGGGTTTGTTATATACATGTTTGTTCTCAGGGAGTGGGGGTGTTGGACTCCCCCACATCAATCCATATTCCCTAGAATATCTGCACATGAGATTTTAGGAACTTGACTGAGTCGTAACTGAATTGATTGGGATACGAGGCTCCCAGACTTTGGGCCATTTTTATTGGGCTACTCGTCTTGGGCCAGAATGATAAATTGAGGTACCCATAGCAACTTACCTCCTCATCTAAACCAACCCTTCCATCTCTGTGTACTTCCATGCAAAGATGTCTCTTTATCCTCGAATCAGCTCAATTAAGGCCCTTTTTTTCTCTACACTTAGATCCTTCGAAATGAATATGGGCCTTAGATATTCTCTTTCTTCGGCCAGATCAAGCTATTCCATCTCTTGTACCTGTGGCTTTGGGAGATTCATTATGTATTCTGGTTCATCTTCCACTTCCTCCACAAATTCTTATATGTTGGAGTTGTCTATGACCATACACTGCCCTTGATTATCCACTGGAAAACACTCATACTCCGGGTCATCCTCTTTGCCAACCTCTTCAATAGGTCCTTCGACTTCTCGCTCACACCTTTAAAGTTGATAGATCACCCTTTCGTCCTCCATCTGCACTTTCTTACACTGACGATTGACCAATGCAATTGCTTTTCATTTTCTCTCTCTTGAAGCTTCTGCTAGCCTTTCTCCTGAAAATTACCTCAACACACTATGTCATTTTACCTCATGTTATATCGAATCAATCATGGGACTCATCCTAGCTCTCAATTTTTTAGAGATATTTTGAGATTTGGGATTTGCATTGTTGACCTCCTCAACTATTTTCCTAATGCTTGCTCCTTCATCGGTTTGACTATTCACGAACCCATTCTTTCTCTAATAGAGTGGACTCTGATACCCTCCATGCGTCTCGTTAGGACTCGTGCATCTTCCTCCATCTCTATGTAAAATACAGCATCAACCAGATTAGCCTCTTCGGTTGCAAATGGCTTCTTAGTTTCCCGCGTAACAAGATTTATACCATTCACATTTGCCTTGGCACACTGGTGATACGTCGAAGGAACTAAGCTATGGTTGTGCATCCACTCCTTTCCTATCAAGATATGGACGCTCAATGACATAGAATTTGATATGTGAAGTGAGATTCCCCATCAATATCCCTACGTTCACATACCCAATTGATTTGGAAGACTAGTTATCATAACCAAAAATCACCCCCAAGGCATTGGTATCAACCTAGTCTCAGAGGTGTTGGATGGTTGATAGGCATGATGTTTATAGAAGCTCCCATATCCATCAGAGCTCTCACAAAACTCACCTCGTTAGTGCTTGCTGTTACATATAGGGGTCTGTTGGGAGGGAACCTCACAGCTCTATCGGCATCATAGAAAGCCATTTCAAATAAAAAATTCTTCATTAGTCTAGCCATATCCCCTTTCCACCTCAACGATGGAACTGCATTCTTCCGTATAATGTCTAAAATAGCGTGAGTTATCTCGAGTCTTCTCTCCTTGGGAATTCCAACTTGGTCAAAGAACCAAGTGAACTTAGGTGACTGCGACATAGCTTGGTACTCCAGTCTTTGATCTATATCCTCAATATCAAGGTTTTATACTTCCTTCATGTCCCTTGCACTTGCTTCATCATAGGCTATCACAACGTTAGCCATCCCCCTTGTGTAATATTTTAGGGTTTCCTAAAACTCCTCCTGCTTCACCACCAACTCTCTTGCTTTCCTCTCAGTATCTTCATCATAGGCCTTGTATGTGATAGTAATGGGTCGTTGTTGACATTCCCTTGAGGGATCTGCTAAGTCCCTACCTTCACATGCTTATTAATGATCTTCCTCAGTATGAAACGTGTAGCCATTGGATGATCAATATTCCAATGGATTTGGTAGTACTTGTGGTTAGCTCTCACTTCTGCTTCTAGCTCCATTGCTGGAGCATCCTTAGGTGCATAAACTGTCCCCCTCGCAACATAGAATTATAATAGAAAACCGCTTCCTCAATGGTGCAAGGCAATGGTGGTGGGTCATTTCTGTCTCTCTAGAATTTCCTCTTGTTGTCCTTATTTAGCTGCTTGGCATCTTCTTCTCCTCCATCGGCATAATCCACTTGTGGTATCTAGATGTCACTCAACGGGTTGTACTTACTGCCTGAACATTATAGGCACCACAAATGGGCTTGGCCGTACCACCAGCGAGATGTTTCTCGCAGCTTTTAAGAACAACGTAAAAGTTCATTCGCGCGTCTCGTTTATAAGATGGAAGATGTACTTTGGGAGCAAGCCTGTAGCACAGATCTGAAGTAACTTGGTCTCCTTGGCCTCTTCCCTCACACCAATGGAACTTTCCAAAAACCTTCGAATATATGCCACCACCTCTTCACCTGGCCGTTGCTTCTCCCTAGCCAGTTGTGTCAGTGTAAATTCATCATCTGCCAGAAATAACTTCTAGACAAATTGAATTCGCATATCCTCACACGTAGAGACACTCTTTGGTGCCAAGTGAGAGGACCAGGTATATTCTTTATTAGTAATGGATTTAGAAAACTCTCTCAGATGTACCTTCTTGTTATTGCAATGAGCTCCCAAATGCTCCATAAACCTCTTGATGTGCTCTTTTAGGCTCCCTTCTTTCCCTGTGTACTTGCAAAGATTGGTGGTATGGAATCCTTGGGGAAAGGTTCCTCGTTGTACTCCTCTGGGTAAGGAATATGAAAATCTTCATATACTGATGCTACCTCGCTGGCTGACTGCAAGGAATCTACTATCATCTTCAGCATCTCTTTCTGCATCTCCTTTCTCATTTCCTCCAAGGAAGATGGAGGAACCTTCTCAGCCTTTGGAAAACTGGCCTAAGGGACCACAGGTGGAACAATGGTCACATTTGGAGCACCCACCGTTGGAACAGGGGTAGGGACAGTGATCGTGGGGATTGCGCTCATTGGAGCTACACTCGATGGGGCTACTTGAGCCATCATTGGAGTGACGAAAGAGCTGGGGTCTATTCCTCCGTCAAAAGTCATTGTTAATCCAGAAGTCTATAAAAATGCCAAAAATTTACCCATCAAAAGGGTTATTTGCGCATTTCCTATCACAGTGCTAATGTAAGCACATGTAACTTTAGGGATTCCTGATGCCGTTTGGACTGGAGGCTTCAAGCTCCCTTTCTACTTGTCTCTCATTTCACTGAATAGCATCAAAGTCAAGTACCTGATTAATGTTATTTTGCTCCATTTTCTAGAAGAATTCCGTCCGCAGCGGAGTCACCAAATGTAAAAAGGGGGGCCCTCTTGAAGGCTGGGAGTAATGATATGAAAATACAGCACCCTGCCACGGAAGTCGCAGTTTTGCCATCATACACAGTGTGCGGAACCTATATTCCTAGCCGCACTAACAGGCCACAATCTACTATAGTATAGGGTGCAGCACCCATAGCTCTGGTCTCATACAGGATATGCCTTATGTAACATAGGCCTCACTGGCCCACTACCGCAGCCCTTTAGTCACGGGATGCGGACCCCCTTTATATTTTACAGGGTGCAGCCCTATCCTGTTCACTAAATAGGTCGTAACCCCAATCCATTACAGTAACGACACAGTACATGATCCCCCTATAAATAGAGGTCCACACCTCGAAATATGTAGCGGGTTCAGATTCTACGATACCTGGCAAAGCCTTGTCAAATTCTCTCTACACAACCTTAACACAGTTGGGGGGCTACTCATCTACATCCTAGTCATATCCTCGGCACTCCCAGAACTGCTACAGTCATGTATTCTTCTCTCTCATATATCTTGTACGCCTATTGTAGCATTGTAAACTTGTACAACAACGATATGAATATAATGAGAAGAGAACACCAAAGTGGACGTAGGCTCATTTTAATAGCCGAACCACTCTATATCTTGTGTTCATGTCTCCTTACTTGCTTTACTTGTTTTACGTCTATTCCTTACTTGACTTGATGATATGAGAACGACTTATGGTCGATTTCTCGTATCATCAATTTGGCGCCGTCTGTGGGAATCGAGATATTTCAATCTTGTTTCTGTATGTTTCGAGTTCTTAAACACCTTATTTTATTCGTGGGGATCCTTTCGATCATCGTCTCACGAGTAAATTCTGGTTATTGAGCTCTATTTTATATTTACACCCTTAAATGGGTATTTCGTATATTCAGATATGTTATGATCTCTCTTTTATGGCCTTAGATCTATCTTACATACTCCTGTGATATCGTTTTATCTAGATAATGCTGAAAAGCATGATGGGCTTTAGCCCTGAAAAGATGAATGATTAGGGAAGGATTGTATTTACTCCCTTTTTGTTGATTATTGGCCTGTAATCTAGGGTTTATCCTTAAAATTGTGTTGTTTAGTGCACCTTGAGGGTATTATCTCATGGATAGACCCTAGTAGGATCTCTCCCCCCGTGTTTCGGGAGAAAAACTCAATTTTTGGGTTTCAATTTTGGGCTTGCTCCCTTTTATTGCCTAGATAGGGATGCGGCCTAGCAGTTCAATTGTCTTCCTTATCGCGGCCCCTACTAGTGTGGTTCTATTGCAACAGCTTCAAATCATCGGGGAAAGGACTCAAGTGGTCTTCAACTCAACCTTGGTGTACATCATTCAAAGGCCACGGTAGTGCACTTATGTGCCTTATTGGCCACGGCCTCATTAGTAATATCATTCGAAGGCTACGGCGGTACACCTATGTACTTCACTGGCTGCGGCCTCGGCAGTAGTATCATGCAGCAGTGCAAATGCTGCATCCCAAATTCTAACTTGGTTAATCCAATATTTCTATGATTACTCACTTCTGCTAGTTTCGTCTCAGATTATATATTTTGTAAAGATTAACAAAGCAGAAAATGGAAGGAGAATCCATCCAGAGCACAGAAGTCAAAGATGAGATTGTACATCTGTACAATCACCTCTATGACAGTCATACCTCACTCCAAACCCAAATGAACTATTTAACCTAGAGGGTCCTCATGCTAGAGGCCGCAGCCTCACCCAATGTGGGTGCGGCACCCAAGATTATTGCCTCAACAGCCTTCGATGCGGAGGCAGTGTCGGAAGTTCCATCTTCGAAAGCAGTCAGCAGGAGCCAGAAAAGGAAATCAGAGAAGGAAGAGGAGAGATCTAAGGTCTACACCTCATTGACCTACCCAATTGAAGACATCTTCAAGTCCAATAAGGAGGACAAACAGCTAAGGTGGCTAGAGAAGCTTAAAACTCCACCCCACAAGAGGAATAAGGCCAGGTGGTGAAAATTCCATCTAAACCACGGCCATGACACTGAGCAATGCTATGCATTGAATGATGAAATTAAAAGGCTGATTGGGCAAAAGATGATACAGAGGTTCCTCAGAGATGTTTAGGGGATGTAGCCTAGTCTGAGAGACCACATGCCAATTTTTCATGCCTATGTTTTATATTTCATTTGTTTCTATTTTATAATGAAACTCTTCTTACACAGTTTTAAATTAAACTTTGTATTGTCATAGAAAAGTCTTATATATATGAATAGATATATGAAATCAAGTTCACTTGGTAGTGCCATATTTTGATTTCTCGATTCCATTAAATGATACCTTATGAAAGATTCTTTTTCTTAAACATATTCTGAATCAAGATAATATGTTATATCGGGAATGATAATATCTAAATGGGCCCATAACGCCCGTCAAGATGCCTGATTGTCTGAAAGCAAGTGATAATTGAGAATGGCGAAAGCAACTATCAAGAGCAACTATCTAAATTGATATACAACATCTCACTCATAAGGGCTTACAGTGCGCGTTCTTAGCTTTCGGGATGCGTCATTAGCCCAGGGAGGTTACTCCCTCGGCAAACATCATTAACTTGGTGGGTAGAGATGAAACATCATTAACTTAGAGATCTCATATTAGCTTGGGTAAGCTTCATAATACCTAGTCCGGGAAGGCCTGACAATAATCCAAAGGGTCCGGAGACTTAATTATCTACGGACAACCCTATATTTGTAGGAGCCGTAGGCGTAATTGTCTGTGGATAATCCTATTATAGCCTGAGAAGGCATTATATATATCTAAACATAGCTTGGGGAAGCTTCATAATACCTAGCTCGGGGGGGTCCCAAAAATAACCCAATCGACTAACGAAAAGCCATAAAAGGCAATCAAAGCGACCTTCGAGAAGCTACGGTGAAAACTTCATGCAGTTAAAGAAACCAACAGAAAAATCATAGAGGATGTCCCATGGAATTAAAGCGACTAAGAGTGCTGAGACGCCGGTGTCCTGAAGCATGAGAAATCTACAAATAATAAGATGGTTGCAGGCGGAGATAAAGGCAATGTCAGATGTCGCGGCATAATGGTGTCAAGACCTGGAAAAATGGAAAGTTAACTCAGATGCCAAAGAAGTCAAGTCACCACCCCAATGCCATATTTCCTTGGCACAATGGCACAAACATGTATGCAATGTCACAAGATATTGCTGCAGCCTTAAACATCAAGACTTGTAAGTATGCCAGTATGAAATGAAAATTCACAGGGCAAAAAGAGGTGGTCGCAGCATTATCCAATACTTCCATTGAAAGATGTTGCCTCGGCCTTAAACCCATACTCGATATTGGATATTGAAGTGCATTTTGACAAAAAGCAATTGTATGTTCAAGCAATCAAAGATATGCAGAGAAAGCATCCATTCAAGTGTTGAAGCAAGCAAAGCAGAAGAATAAAAAAGCTACTAGAAAAGGAGGCAGAAATAGTCAACATTAAAAGAGGCCGCAATATTAATTAAGCAGCTCAAAAATGTAAAGGGACGCTACCCATATATGTGACAAGTTCAAGAATTTTGAAGGGATGTAACCCAGTATTGGTAATCAGTTTACAAGTTCATGAAGCTGTATCATCGTTATCATCTTCCTCATCACCCTCCGCAGTTGTCCCAGTTTTATCATCTTCTATCGCATCCTCCTCGGCTTGCTTCCTTGCTCTCTCCTCAGCTACAGCTCTTAGTTCAGCCACGCACAGATCATGTTCTGCATCACCCAACTTCCAGGATATAATTTGGTCCTTGGACTCCGAGAAATTTTTCAGAACTCTGTGCCTCAGTTCTTGAAAGCCGCGGAGGTAGGCTTTGTTGTTGATTTGGAAAAAGTCCTTGGACTTCTTAAAGTTGGACACAACGAGGTTCGTAGCTTGGTTTAAGGCCGCGGAATGATTTTCTTCTTTCAGTCTGTTGGCCTCTGCATGTTGGCTCTCAAGACTTTTGAGGGCCGCGGCGTGTTGAACAGCCATCTTCTTCAGTTGATTTTCAGTCGTGGTCAGCTTATTTCGAGCAGTAATGGTTTGTTCTGCAGCCTCAAGAGTTTAAGCCTTGGCAACTGACAAAGCCTCCGCGGCCTGGGAGAAGTTCTGCTCAGCCTTATCCTTTACCTTCATGGCAACCTCCAAATCTTGATTGATTGGCGTAAGGGCTGGGGTAGATGAGCTTTTATCTGGTTCAAAAGAAGAAGCATTGACTGCATTCAAATCCTTCGTGTGAGAAGCATTTGCAGCCCAATAAAGTTTGAAGAGCCCTTCATACTTTATTTTTTGGGTCACAACAACGTCTGCGACCTATTAGAATTCTAAAGAATAAGTACAAATAAAAAATTAATAACCAACAAAAAAGAACCAAGTGTGAGAAGTTGTTATCCGTGGTAAACTATGAAGGGAATACTCCTCTAAATCCTCATGGTCCTCCTCCACCAGACGGTTCAGGTCCACAACCTCTAGAACCTTCCTTATTCTGCGAACCGCTCTCGCAGTTGTATCCCAAGAGGAACATGTATTTTCTTCCCTAAGTTGAGGGCGCGGACGGCCATCAGGTCCAACTCTTGGCCTACCTTGTGGAGGTGGCAAGTTAGCATTTACAGCCACGATAGTGCACGGAGGGGAAGAATTGGCAAAAATAACAGGTGAAGGTCCACGTCCACCATGGTCCTTGGTTTCATAGGGCAATAAGCTCTTCTCTTTGTGATTTCGCGGCTCAATCCATAAATACCTCCTGCACCACAGCCCTCCCAAGTGTGGGATTTGTCACATCTGCCTCTTCAACGGCAGTGGGGCTCAACATTGTTTGGGATCGCGACAGGGGTCCTCTTTTTTTTCCTTCTTCCTTTCTTAGCAGTATTATTGAGGGTATCTGCGTCCTGATCCATCTCTTCTAATTGAGCGTTCAAAATCTCCCTATCTATTTCTTCACCTGAAGAAAAAATAAAGAAAAGATTCCAAGTATTTATGATTTGAAGACAAGCGATGCGGAGTGTTAGAGAAAATTGATTGTTACCTTTCGCAACCATCTTCGTTGGCTGAGATTTTTTGTGGAAGTAGCCTACCTCAAATATGGAAGCAAAAGTCACTAAGGTGCTGAACTTTTTATCGTTAGCACTAATAGCCGTAGCCCTTCTTGTTCTATGCTCCTGGCGCTCACTTAGTGGCAAATTATCAAGAGCTTTATGAAAGTTTAATATTAGTACAAATGCAAAGAACATGCTAAATGTAAGAAATAGGACACGGGCACAATTCAAAAGGGCTACATCCTTGTTTACCCAGCTTAGTGGGGCGTCCCCACTGACGCGGCATCCTAAATGACCTCTCTCTCTCAGACTCCTCAGGGTGGATTTCCCACCCTTTTCCAGAGATGAAAAAATATTTTCCTTTACAATCTTTTACAATGGTAGGCCTCCCAGAATAAAGGGATTCGTTCTTGTCGTGGACTGAAAAATATTAATACCCCGCAAATTTTACGGAGTTTTCCTTCGGGCGGTAGAAGTGGAAAAACTCTGCGGGAGTTATGTCTTGCTTGAACTTTTTCTCCCAAATAAAATTAAAGCAAGAATTTCCCTCCAACCATTGGGGTCTACTTGGGATAGGGCTAACTTCATTGCTTCAAAAATTCTTCTAACTGGGACTAGGATAGGTAGCCACAGTCCATATACAAAGGCATGAAGGGGGGAGCAGACTCCACCATTAGCAACAATGGGTGCAGTACATACCATATTGTCCAAAAATTCGAAGGCTTCAGCAACTTGATCAACCCACTCTTAGGTCATAATACCGTGGACATCAAGTGCAGAAGGAGGCCTCTCAGCTCTCCCAGATGTGCCAGCGGGTGCATCTCTAATCTCAGATGTACAATCTGCCGCGACATCAATATCCATTGGTCGGTTACTTGAATTAGCCACTTCTTCCATTGCCACGGAGTTTGAATTTGAGTCTAAATCTAGCACTATACAATTAGCGAAATCTCCCAACTGGCAAGGTCCAATTGTCCTCAAGGGACGCACAGAAGAAATCTCAAGAGGAAAACTGCCGCAGTGTTTGTTCCAGAAGACTTTCATAAATTCGTCAGGATCCCAACTCATATGGCCGCAGTAGGTCCTGAAAAGAAGAAAAGATTATGTTGTTAAGTGTTGCAGCCTATATGGTCAGTAAAGCTTCTAGAAGACCTCGGCATGAACAAACTAAACAAGTTTGGACGTAAAATAAAAGTTTCAACAATTTCATCAAACTACCAATGGTGGGTAGTGGAATCCTAAGAATTGCAAATAATGTCGCGGCATATTATTTTTTAGGGAAGCAAACATTTGAAATATCCAGTTATGCCACAATCTTCTAGTTCATTGGTAAAAAACTACGGCTACTATCTTAAGGCTAATCCCTAAGGTCAAAAGGTAATTACTATCTACAAAGTGAATTGTTCTAAAGTCCCCAAGGTACATTTTTCTACCTCCCGCAGCCCAAAGTCAATAGGGATTTATCAGTGAAGTGTTGGAATAATACCGCAGCAGTATAGCGCAAGTACTAGACTAACTGTCGCGGCCATGCGTACAAACATCCTATTATTGACAATAATCCACTCTAAAGATCAAAAACCTCGAATTCTAGGGTTTTACTCAAGAACGTTAAGAACAGTGGAAGATTGAGGGTTTATTTCATCGATTGAAGATTGGTTCAAATGCAAATCCAGTTTAAAACCTAAATTCTACACAATTTCCAATGAATCCTAGCAGCTCAGTTATGGATTCAAGCAATATTAACAGTTGGATTCAGTACCAATAAGATATGAGGTCAGATGGATCGTTTTATGAGCAATAATCAAAGACAATTAGCAAAACATGAGCTTCAGAAACTGTTAAAGAAGATTTTGGTTATAAGGATTACCCGAAAATGGATGGAAATCGATTGCTCAGCCCCAAATCGCCTCAAAACCACCACATGCAACCTTGAAAAGTCGCCGGAAAGATTAAGGGAAGAAACGGACAGAGTTCAACTTTCGATTTGCTTTTAAGGTTTTAAGAAATGTAATGAAGGTCGCGGTCCGGCCTATTTATATAATAGACCACGATAAGATGAATCGTCATGATGATTTGGCTATAAAAGCATTAAAGGGCCGCGGCACCTATGGAGAAATCGTTGTAATCTGGTCGCAGCCCAATCTCATTGATATGACCGATATATTACTTTATAGATGCGATGGGTTTTAAAGATTACGAGGCTACTCAGCCGTAGCCCCAATCGCCACCTCTTGGTAGTACGACTTGGGGGTTTATTGATATGGAAAATACAGCACCCTGTTACGGAAGTCATAGTTCAGCCATCATACACAGTATGCGGCACCTATATTCCTAGCTGCACTAACAGGACGCAGCCTACTACAACATAGGGTGCGGCACCCACAGCTCTGGCCTCATACAGGACGTGCCTTATGCAATATAGGCCTCACTGGCCCACTGCCGCAGCCCTTTAGTCACGGGATGCAGCCCCCCTTTACATTTTACACGGTGCGGCCCTATCATGTTCACTAAATAGGTCGCAGCCCTAATCCATTACAGTAACAACACAGTACATAATCCTCCTATAAATAGAGGTCCACACCTCGAGATAGGGGCGATTTCAGATTCTACGATACCTGGCAAAGCCTTACAAAATTCTCTCTACACAACCTCAACACAGCTGGGGGACTACTCATCTACATCGTAGTCATATCCCCGGCACTCTCAGAACTGCTACAGTCATGTATTCTTCTCTCTCATCTATCTTATACGCCTATTGTAGAATTGTAAACTTGTACAGTAACAATATTAATATAATGAGAAGAGAGCACCAAAGTGGACGTAGGCTCATTTTAATAGCCGAACCACTTTATATCTTGTGTCCATGTCTCCTTACTTGCTTTACTTATTTTATTTATATTCTTTATGAAGAGTGCCCAATATGTGTGTTTCAAACAAAACCAATTTTTCTCCGAAAAAGATCCAACTTTTAATTAAGCACCAAACCAAGTTGTGAAAACTCAATTCTTACTTTAAACATGTTTTATCTTGATTAATCCTAAACATGCATCTAGTGATTAAAGCAAGTAAAGTAAAGTAAAGTAAAGAATACTCACAATGCCGGATGTACGAGGAAAAAACCCAAAACGGGAAAACAACCTCGGATGGCCCAAGCCAGACGATCACTATGAACAATGGTTTTACAAAGACAGATTGGCCTTACACTAAGACTCGATCCCCACGGGTCTTGACTCTCCTTCTGATCTTCAACCGTTCTTCAATAGTGCCCACGCAGAAATTCCGTCTTCCACGATCTCTGTCCACAACACACGCATCCACGGGGGCTTTGATACATTTACGATGTCGAACATGATGTCCGTCGCTTCTTCACCGCAAAACCCTTTGTGTTCAATGTGTAGAACAAACAACTTTGGTGCAGCAAGATCATGTAAACATATAAGAATGATAACTCGGATCTTTGCAAACTCTAAGGATGTGTTTATGACTTTTAAACCATAAAAAACATGTGCAAACAAGGTTCTGGTTCTTAAGACTGATTTCCAGAAAGCACACCTACGAAATTATGATGAAAACACTGTTTAAATAGGATTTAAATGCTGCCTCAAAAAATGTGTCGTTCGAACAACTTAAGCATGTCGTTCAAGCGACAGCGCGAAAGTTTGACTTTCTTTGACTTTTAGATTATAATGTCTCTTAACAAAGAGATTCAAATTAGTTAAACTCTATTTTGATCTTATCATCATATAGCGAAGTGTAAACCTTTAAAACACTTTTAAAACATTTAAAAACATTTTTCTTTATAAAAATTACATCCTTATCTTTTATAAAATAATTCCGAGCACCATTAATAATGCGCATTCATACCTGAGTGATCTCAGATTGCAATTAACTTTGAAGACGAGTAAACTTGCACCAATTAAACTTTGGCATGATTTAATTCTTTGAAGCTTTGTCGCAACGTCTTCAATTTCTTCAATACGTCATAGACCGAGTGGGATCGTGGCAAAATAAAATTCTCCCTATGACATATTAAAAACACAGTTTTGTCCACGGAATTAAGTCAAAACAATACAGGGACTCAATTGAAAATTTATCTCCTTACAAATCTCCCCCTTTAACTATTCCGGGACAAAACTAAACCAGTGAAATGCCTAACCGAGCCGTCAAGCCGTATGACGCCTAAATCCCATCCCATAAACCCAAAATCAAAAAATACAAGACACGGACTAGAATATGTAGCACCGGCAAGCATGAACTGTCTGAATGTGATGTAGATTAGAAATCTCGAATCGCTGAAGCATACCTACACACATGAAACAGACAAACATATACCCATTGAAGTATGGACGAACAAATGATACCAATTTATATTTCTAATAAAACAAATCATCTGAAACATGTGAGCAATGATCTGATACCAATTTGAAACAAATATAATCAAACAATATGCAAATCCAGATATCAATAATAGCGCTCAACAAATCTCCCCCTACATCACATATATCTCTCCCCCTTTTTGTCTCGAATAGACAATCCGGTGAAAAGATAAACCAGTATGAAATATATAGCAAGAGAATATGTATCAAATTGAATCAAGTTGATACCAATTTTGAAAAATGAAAAATGCTAGATAAATATGAAACAACCAGCTAAATATGATGAATCAATGATAAATCAGTAGCTAGTAAACCAAGGAATCACACAAAGAGTATACCAATCAAATCAAGTGTGATAAACGGACTCATATGCAAAATACCAATATGAAACATAAAAGAACCTGCATATAAACAAAACAGTCCAGAAATGCTTCCCGCATATATCATATTAAACCGTAGGACTGCAAACACGAGCCAGGGACTTCGCTCAAACAAGATGAGGAAGTCGCTCGAACTAAGTACAGAAGTCGTTCGCGTGAGATAAGATGTTGTTAGAACGACTTCGCGCGACCTGCCAAAAATTCCCAGATTCCCAGAAATATTATAAAGTATTGCCCAGTGAAAAAAAATTCACAAAAATATTCTAGGAAGGGCCTGATAGAATCAAAATAGTGTTAAAACAGTAGGCTTTTAACACAAAACGCAAAAACTCATAAAATTTAAAATGCGAGTTACATGCAAACATAGTACCGATGTGCTCAAACATGGACATGGAATGAATGGGCGTGAAACTACAACAAATGAGTCACAATTCCAACACATCGAAACGATCAAGAAGCTCTAATTGATAGCTATAAATCATCAAACTTTATCATATCCATATGATAATTAAAGAGTGAGCTTAATGAACTAAACATACTACATGCACACAAATCCAGAATTTTGACGATTCTACAAATAATAGCGTCAAATAGGAATGTTTCAACATTAGGATTAGTTGTGCAAACCCGTTTAGATTTTCTCCAACCAAACTCCCTCATATATATATACATTTTTCAGGTTCTTTTGAGGTTTCTAGCATTCTCAACTTAGAGAAAATCCTATTGGCCCTTTTCTTAGCATTTTGCTTTTTCTTTTGGGCTCTTTTAAATGGTGTCTTTCACGACGAGCTAATTTTGAACTCTCGCAGTCCTTTCCCGTGAATCACTCATCATTTTTACCAATTTTAAATCCTCATGGTAAACGGTTATTACATGCACACTTCTCCTTAAGTTTACTTAATCATAAATGAAAAGATTGAGATAAGAACGCCTCACCAAATTCAAATATGCAAGAGAAGTCAAACATCCATATAAACTCGTGCATGTGTGCAATGTTGGCATATATACAAAGTCGAATCAAAATGCATATCAACTTTGAAACAACCCCATATAAACAATGGTAAGATCATTCTAAGTATCGATAATAATGATCAAATGTCCTAGCCACGAGGATAATGAAACGATGGGGGGTCCAAGCACACCAATATGCCACATCAAACATGTAAACTCAAAAGCAAAAACTGAAAATCTTTTTGGCTTTTCAAACATATTTTGACTCAAAGAAAAGCAAAATCTTTTTGTATTTTCAAAAAAATTCTCAAAAACAAAATCTTTTTGTATTTTTCAAATAGGACTCAAACAAATGAAAACTATAATACAAAATGATACACATGTCATAATACTAACAATGAATATATCATGAAGCAAACTAGCATATGACAAACACGGCAACACTATCATCCTTTAGATTTAGCATGGGAAGAATCAAGTGCACCCAAATGAGAATCATGAAGTTTAATTCCTAAATCCACTAAATCTGATTTCCTAACCCAAGTAGGTGTAAAACGACGCATGGGGGTTTGGGTAACCGGGGCAGCTTTATTCTTAAACTTCCTAAGAGCTTGTCTAAGGTCGTAACAATAACGCCTAAGGTGACCTTTCCTACCACAAAATGAGCAAGTGTAGCGGTGGTGGGAATGATTACCTTTATGTGGACCTTTTCTAACCATCCTAATGTTTCTCACACGTGCGGGGGAATGGTAACAACTCTCTCATCAAAACCTATACCTCCCCTATCTTCCTTAATTTGGACGGTGCCTAGGATCTTATCTAACTTCTCCGACCGAGCCTCAAAATCAAACTTCACTCTAGAAGAGTCTATCAATCTCTCCTCCAACTCGTGAATCCTAGATTCGAGCAAACGCCTAGACTCCTCAAACTCTAAAATCTCCTTTTTCAAGGACTCCATCAAACCACGGAGATTGTCTCTCTCTTTCTCCACAAACTATAGTTTCTCCCTAAACTTCTTCTCACGTTCCCTATGATCCTCAATCAAACTATCATTATTTTCTATTTGCACGCTCATTCAACTTAGATTGCAATTTTGAGTTAGCCTTTTTCACCTTCACTGTTTCGGCATACAACTCATTAAACGCATTTTGCAATTCTTTCACATCAACCTCCTCCTTGTCACTTTATTCACCCTCACTAATATGGGATTCACTCAAAACCTCCTCGAAAGTGTCATTAACATGAGTTGTCTCGTCGTCGCTCACATGACATGCCATAAATGCAACAAAGTTACGCTCAATGGGGGAACTCTCTCCCTCTTTCGGTTCACTATCACTTAAGGTGGCATTATAGACAACGGGTTGCTTGCCCTCTTTCTTAAGTCTTGTGGGACACTCCTTAACCTTGTGACCGTACCCCTTACACCCAAAACACTTATCCGAATCATCTCTCTTAGGCTTCTCAAACTTATCCTTAGAGGCGGGATCTACTTTGTTGTTCTTGAATTTTTCAAATTTCTTGGCATCTTTCGATTGATTTTGAAACTTAATAAATTTTTTAAATTTCTTTGCCAACAAAGAAACATTCTCAAAATCGGAATCGGAATTGGAAAACAAAACTTTAATTTCCTCCTTCCGGGTTTTCAAAGCAATACCCTTTTCTTTCTTAGGCACTTGCTTAGAGGTAATCATGTCGATTTCATAGGTTTGTAAGTCACCTACAATCTCTTCTAGTTTCGTTGACTCTAACCTACCCAAGGAGTTTAAAATGGTCACTTTCGCATCAAACCTACCAGGAAACGACCTAAGGATTTTCTTAATGACACGATTGTCGGGAATTTTCTCACCTAGGTTAAACGTATTGGACAACCTAGCATAAAACTCATCAAAGGTCTCACTCTCTAACATCCTAATGGTATCAAACTGTGTAGTGAGATTTTGAAGTTTTGACGCCCTAACCGTGCTAGTGCCCTCGTGAGTGAGTGCCAAAATATCCCAAGCCTTTTTTGATGTTTCACAAGTCATAATTCTATTATATTCTTCATGTGTGACATGTGAAGAAATAACGTGCCGACCCTTAGAATTATATTGGGCAAGTCTTTGTTCAGTTTCGCTCCATGACTCAACAGGCTTTAAACTAGTGACCTCACCTACAATAGTGACAGGGGGTGTCCAACATTTCTCAACTGCAAGCCAAACACGCTCATTAATAGATTTTAAAGCACATCTCATTCTCATCTTCCAATAAGTGTAATTAGTGCCATCATAAATAGGAGTTTGAGAAAATTCATTATATCCAGAATTCATCGTTGAAAACACACGGGATCACAAAACAAATAAAAATGTTTTCTAGCTCTGATACCAATTTGAAGAGTGCCCAATATGTGTGTTTCAAACAAAACCAATTTTCTCTAAAAAAGATCCAACTTTTAATTAAGCACCAAACCAAGTTGTGAAAAACTCAATTCTTACTTTAAACTAATTTTATCTTGATTAATCCTAAACATGCATCTAGTGATTAAAGCAAGTAAAGTAAAGTAAAGAATACTCACAACGTCGGATGTACGAGGAAAAAACCCAATACGGGAAAATAACCTCGGACGGCCCAAGCCAGACAATCACTATGAACGATGGTTTTACAAAGACAGATTAGCCTTACACTAAGACTCGATCCCCATGGGTCTTGACGCTCCTTCTGATCTTCAACCATTATTTAATAGTGCCCACACAGAAATTCCGTCTTCCACGATCTCTGTCCACAACACATGCGTCCACGTATGTCTCGGTGTCCACCGATATGTCTTTGATACGTCTACGATGTCGAACACGATGTCCGTCGCTTCTTCACCGCAAAACCCTTTGTGTTCAATGTGTAGAACAAACAACTTTGGTGCAGCAAGATCACGTAAACATATTAGAATGATAACTTGGATCTTTGCAAACTCTAAGGATGTGTTTATGACTTTTAAACCTTAGAAAACATGTGCAAACAAGGTTCTGGTTCGTAAGACTGATTTCCAGAAAGCACACCTACGAAATTATGATGAAAACACTGTTTAAATAGGATTTAAATGCTGCCTCGAAAAATGTGTCGTTCGAACGACTTAAGCATGTCGTTCGCACGACATTGCATCTCGTTCGAACGAGATCCAATGTCGTTCGAGTGACAGCGCAAAAGTTTGACTTTTTTTGACTTTCTGATTAAAACGTCTCGTAACAAAGAGATTCAAATTAGTCAAACTCAATTTCGAGCTTATCATCATAAAACGAAGTGTAAACCTTTAAAACACTTTTAAAACATTTAAAAACATTTTTCTTTATAAAAATTGCATCCTTATCTTTTATAAAATAATTTCGAGCACCATTAATAATACGCATTCATACCTGAGTGATCTCGGAATGCAATTAACTTTGAAGACGAGTAAACTTGCACCAATTAAACTTCGGCATGATTTAATTCTTTGAAGCTTTGCCGCAACGTCTTTAATTTTTTTAATATGTCATAGACCGAGTGGGATCGTGACAAAATAAAATTCCCCCTATGATATATTAAAAACACAATTTTGTTCATGGAATTAAGTCAAAACAATACAGGGACTCAATTAGAAATTTATGTCCTTACACTTTACTTGACTTAATGATATGAAAATGACTTATGGTCGATTTCTTGTATCATCAAGTAAGATAATACAAACATAGGCGTAACCCTTATAGATATGGTGATAAAATAGTAACCCAAGTACCCTCAACTATCATAAATGAACACACAATATTGTATATAACAAACACTCATATTGGACTTATAATCTCTCGTGTATAACTCAAATAATAATAAAAGAACCTCATAAATGACTTATTCAAAGGGAGAAAGAAGTAAGAACCCTAAATACACCTTGGCAGGAAGCCATCACACCAACAACCTTAGGTAATAAAAGCTTCGCAACTAATGTCAATGGGGGGTAGATAAGCTCTGGTTTGATATAACTTATTTGCTCTCAATGTGTTTTTCTCTCTCTAGAAAGAACTCTTTTTTTCTTGGAAGTGGTTGAGTCCAATAATAAACCCACACCCCTCCTGATATGTCTCAGTCCTCATTAATGTGATAGACATTCCTCTCAAACTTCAAGTCACAAGCATTAAATGCCTGATGACTCGGCACACCTTACGCCATACTCATTAAATGCCTTTATATTCCTTTTGACTACCTACTGTGCATTAGAGGACTATTACAGCAGTAGTGGTTCACCAAACCATCTAACAGACCCAATACGATTGTGGTTTACTCAAGTTTGGATTGGACAGTGGTTAGATAGCTAGTGACATCACTCAAAGTAGATGTGACCTTTGGTAGAGGGCTGTTTGGCTCAAAGCTCAATATACGATAGATCTCAAGGTTATTCTGCATAAGCTTCCACATTCAAAGGTCTCTCGGTGTCTTGCTAGGTGTATCTAAGGTGGTGAAGACAAGCCTTAACCATGCCTCACTTCTCAATCCTACAAACCAAGTCCCTATGAAGTTTCCACGATAAGGTCATTCGATAGAGCATGTAAGCTCTCCCAAGCCCTGCCAGACTTGGTCTCTTGCAAGTTTTCTTTGACCTCGCACTCAAGATTAAAATCATTATAGCAATACAATCAATGTAATTAAAAGATACAACTTGACTAAGTAAAAAATGGAAGATAAAGATGAGCTCTCTCGGTAAGTCTCCTTGATGACCTCCATCGCTGAGCTTCCTCTCTGGGCTGCCTTGCTGATCTACCGAGTTGAGCTTATTCGCTACCTTCATGCTTCTTCCTTCTCTTGAGCCTATTCTGTTAAGAGTAGGAGTTCTCTTTAATCACAAGATTAACTTCAAGCCCCACTATACAAATATTAGACTGGACCACTCCTATCAAAGCCTACCTTAAAAATGGTGATATACCCAAAGATAAGATCCAGGACAGATGAGTAAAGTGTACAACTTCCAGGTACTACTTAGAGAATGGAATATTATACAAGAATGATCACTTTTAGCACCTCAGAGATTCTTGATCCCATTAAAAGCTAGTTACGTCCTAAGAGACCTCCACGAAGGTGTCTATGGTGCCCACATAGGGCCAAAGACCCCTATTTATAAGGTCCTAAGGTAGGGGGTACTTCTGAACAATGTTAGGAAAAGAAGCCAAGGAAATGGTGCAGCATTGTGACAAATACTAGAGGTTTTCTTCTATCCAAAAATAAAGAAGAAAGAAGATGGATCATATGCCAAGTCCATAGCCTTTTGCTCAACGGGGAGTGGATTTGGTAGGACATATGCCTCTCAACAAAGGCCAAAATAAATTGTGTATAGTAGCCATCGATTACTTCATAAGTGGGCTAAAGATGAACCCTTATCCATTTTCATCGAGAAGAAAACCACCAACTTCATCTGGAAGAACATAATCGGTAGGTTTGGCCTACCTAATGCCATCGTCTCAGACAATGGTAAGTAGTTTGGCAACCCAAAATTGAGGGAGTTATACTTAAGGTATGGCATAAGCAATCACTACTCATCCCAGGTCATACTTAAGACAACGATCAAGTTGAGATTACCAATAGAATGATCTTCCATAGTTTGAAGAAGAGTTTAGAGAAGGCTAAAGGGTTATAGGCAAAAAAATTGTCAATCATTTTTTGGGCTTACATGACCATAGTCAGAGGTCTAACAGGAGAAAAAACATTATAATTGATCTTCGACACAAAGGTTGTGATCCCAACTAAGGTTAAAATACCCACTCAAAAGGAATCTCAATTTGAACTAATGGCTAATGAGAAAAGCCTAAAAGTATACGTAAATGAGTCAGAAGAAATAAGAGAGGCGATAATGGTCCGAATGGCAGCCTATAAGAAATAATTAACCTCTTACTTCAAAAAAAATGTCCTCTAGATGGAATTCAAGGTAGGAGACCTCATCCTAAATGAGGTAACTATTGAAACCATAAACCCCAGTGAAGGGAAGGTAGGACCCAGTTGGGAATGCCTGTACATGGTGACCAAGATTGCAATACCCGACTGCTATTACCTCAAAGATACATACGGATACAAACTTCCCAACCCCTAGAAAATAGAGCATCTAAAATATACTACCAGTAATATATTCAATGCCCAAGGTGAAATAAACCGATTCTTTTATTGGCCATGATATGTTCTGCACAAGTATTTTTTACGAGCTACAAGGATTTCATCCTTGGCTCTACAAACTTACGTCTTATAATCCACCAATCGAGTTGCAAGGACTTCACCCTTGGATCAAAGCTTAAACCAAGGTCTAAGGACCCAACATTAGAGTTGCAAGGATCTCATCCTTGGCTCTAGGTTTAAGCTAAAGTCTCAGGACTCAACATTATAGGTATAAGGATTTTAGCCTTGGCTTAAGACTAATAGTCAAAGGCCTAGGGACCTAAAAAAGACTACAGTCCTCAGGGTTAAAGAATGTCGTCGTCATCAAGTGGGGGACATGTGAAGAGATAGAGTAGCCATCCTATTTTGCTCAAAATAGGCAAAAGAATGTCGTCGCCTCGATAGAACAACATCAAGGTCAAACTAATGCTTGTGAAACTAAATAGTTCAAAGGTTCGGGGACTAAGTTACGAAATAGGAAGGTGTTAGGCACCCATTCCTCCCTTTCGGTCTCTTATGGTCTAATGTTAATCCTTTCCTTTTAGAATCCATGACGTGTATGTACATATGTATTATATAAATCTACGGGTGAATGGAATCGTTCAACTCACGTCATGGAAGGGATGGAGTGAATTCATCCGTAGGAGTGTTCCCGAAAATAATGATAAAAATATGATATAAGTGTTCGTCGAATCACAAATCGCTATGAAAGAGAGAATATGCACGTCAAGTGAGACACAAGTAGATAATAGCATGATATTCACAAAACCTATATATAAGATATGAAATAAGCATATAAACATGAAAAAAGGGAGGACTCGAATCTTGAGATCGACCCAAAATGCCTTAGTAGCCCAAGGGGCATCAAAATCCACATAGTTCGAAAATAGCATAACCGTGGGGTTCAACCCATAAATCCAAATGTGGGACTTCTCTTATGCGTGTGTAGAGAATATGTGTTTCAAGAGTGAGAGTGTGAAATGGAAATCTCGCTTTTGAAATTTATGGATAAACCCTATTTTTCCTCTTTTGGGGTTTTTTACGAAAATGGATTATGTGCAATTCTACTAATAAAGTGTAGAGATTAGTGGATGTGATGTAATGAAATAAAAGTATATAAGTAGAAATAAGATAAATAACACTAAAAAATAAAAAATAAAGAAAGGGATGGAGAAGTGGATCTCCTTATGAGTGTTTCTTGCTAATTTTGAGATGCTAATATGCTAATCTTAAAATGGTATGGAAGGCATATGAAGAGGTGGGGTAGATTAACAAGTGAGGTAAGAAAGTGATGGAAGGAATTGTAGGGAAAATGGATTTTTGTGAAAGGGAAAGGCTCTGAATTCGAGGGGAATGTTCTATGAATTTCTGATAGGGGTATCCATGGTTTCTTTCAAAGTGAGGTCATAGCCCCTATTTATAGGGTCAAGGGGGTTGTCGATAGGCATAGGGATTGACCTGCCTATAAGTGGGGTTCTTGCCCTGCTGGGTAAGGAAAAGTACACCCTGTCGATAGGCAGGGTGTCTGGGTGCCTATAGGCAGTTCGTAATAATTTTTTCAGAAAAATGAGCATAAAATGGAAACTGTAAGTTCGAATCGTGCACGGGGTGGACTATGGAAAGGGTATTCAGTTCCCTTTAAGAATCCTTTAATCCACTCCCGAGTTCGAGAGTTGACCAAAGTTAAACGGGGCTCGAAAATGCCCAACGATCTCTGACCAAGAGGTTTTCAAAGAAAACGAATCGTTCGTTCAAATCGTACGGTCGATTCACACATGAGGCAAACCATTGGAAAGGGAATTTAGTGCCCTTGGAGATTCTATTAAGTTTCACTCAGTTCGGAGTGTTGGCCAAGGTCAGATGGGGCTCGAAACTGCTCGATGACCCTTCGAAGTAAAATGGATCGTTCGTCCTAATCGTAAGGATCGTTCGCGCACGAGATGGTCCATTGCAAAAGGAATTCAGATCCCTTCAAAGATTCATTGAGATTTTCTCAATCTGGAGATTTTATCAAAGTCAAACGGGGCTTTGGAGTGCCCGGTGGCTTTTAGAGCAGTGATTGGAGTAAAATGGATCATTTATCCAAATCGTAAGGCCAATTCGCACATGGGATGGACCGTTGGAAAGGGGACTCAAAGCCTTTCAAAGATTCATTGATCTTTTACCAAGATGGAGAGTTTACTAGAGTTAAATAGGTCCCCAAGATGCCTAATAGACTCTAGACCTCATCATATGAACTCTCTTCACCAGATCCAATGTAAAAGAATTGTACTTTAGCGATGACTTATGAATTCACACTGTTTTATGTCCATTTTAAAAAATGGGAAAACATTCGGCCTGGAATATGAGGGGTTTGGACTGACCTCCGACTGTCTAACAAATTTAAAATTTTCTGTCAAAGTGATTGGACCATAAGTATCTTTTATTTTTGTGCAATAGGTCATGATCCCATAGCTTTTTCTATATACAAAAAGACGATGTGACTCAGTGATCGGTGGATCACTTTTCATTGCCATGGATCATGATACGCTAACTGCTTGGACTGAACAACCTTTAAAGTACGTATGAAACCACTTTACCCTAATACTGAATAAATGTAAAATCCTATTCGATATACCCTAGTACTGGACAAGCTCTAAAAATTCCTTGTCATCAAAACTGGGGGATCGAGAGAGAAACTGCCTCATATACCAGACGGGTCGGTGAAAAAAGTAAGAATATTCATCGATGACTAGACTTTCGACTAACCTCTTTTGGCCTCAAGGGTATAAGATTTAAGCAATATAAAAATTATGAGTAGGCAATGCATGATGTAAATAGGTTACCTTTATTTTTACATATCTTAATGTTTATTTTATCGCGAGGTCCTTTGCTCATACTTATAAGTTTCAATGAATGTATAATGCTGCACACAAGAGCACATATCTATGTTTTGAGGGACTTTATAACTAAGGCCTATAAACAGTTATAAAATGTGCATAAAGTAGTCATACGGGGTAACAGTATTAAGCATAATAGAAAGGAAGAATAAAGATAGTCTGGCTCGATTGATGTGTCCCTAACAGAGTCGCTATTATGGTGTTACGAGGCTTGAGCGGTGACTCGTGGGGAAGCGAGATGTTGTGTTGGACAATGGTGGCTTGAGACTTTTTTTATCCTTACAGGGATGCTAGAGTGATTGTCTCTCGATCCTCCTTATCCTCCTGAGGTCGGGTTATCAGTTTAATGATTGATGTTTTCCCCTAGAAAATGTTCGACACCATATTCAAATTTTTATTACACTTACCTATTTAGGCCTAAGCTTAAGTCTTCGTGTGAGGGGTTATCAATTGTTCAGATTTTAAAGTTTATTTTATATAAAAATAAACAAAATGGTTCGAGTTAGCCCTTTCGGGCTAATCCCCAAGGAGGTTTAGGTCTGCGATTAATTTAGAGATTCTTGTTATAGGTTTAAGAACTGGGTTACGAGTGGGGAAGGTATTATACACCCACTTGTTCTTTATGATTCCTTATCTCTATGCTTATTATCAATCTTTACATTTTTTGATTACTTCTTAGTTTATTTTAGAACATATTGAGAAACCTTAAATTGAGAATCCCTTAAAAGTAGATACATTCTTAGGTATAAAACATGGCATTAGTGAGAGGTGTAGAAACATCACTTAAACCAAGGAGGGTATACAAGAGTGCTTGTGTATTCGAATATCGGGTGGTTATTAGTACATATGTAGATATGTGTGAGGAAGCATGGCTTGTGTAATGAGAGGTCATTAATATATGTATATACGTGAGAATTCATGACTTGAGATAGTTTGATATCTCGTTCGAGGTGTGAAAGAGGGATAACAGATAATATGAGAGATGGGTGCATCTCTTAGGGGACAATATATCATGAGACATATTGTCGATGCTTGTGAACACGAGATGGACTCGGTATTGCGCTAACGTACCCGTGTATCCATGAGATCAAAGACTATGTAGTTCAATTATTACGGCGAGCTGTATGGAAGAATCCCAACGTAATGTGTGTGCAAGTGTGATGACTTGGATAGTGAGGAGGAAAAGCTATATGAGCGACAAATGGTATGTTACGTAGATGTTCAGAGAGGGAAAGGCACCGAAAAAGGAATATACCATTATAATTGTTGGGTAATCACTACTCAAAAGGTGTTATTGAATCTTTGGACTATTTTGTAGGTGTAGAAGGAGGAGGGTGTATTTTGTCTTAGATTAGACTAAAAGTCACCGATAGAAATCTATGTATCCCTTATTGACACGGCTAAAATCCTAGAGGCATCGTAGGCCTTGGGCTGATCCGAAGTGATAGAGATGATCACTTCATTTGAGGAAGGGGGTATGGACTAGAGATGGAGGCATCCCTAATAGATAATACACCACAAGACGTATTATAAAGCTTAGGCTCACGAGTTTGGCTTAGTATTGCGCCTACGTACCCTAAAGGCCTTGGGATCAAAGCCAACATAGTTCCAACAAACGGGACATATCTACAGGTGTAAGTGATGGGATATGGGGTATACAATATACAACATTATGGTATTTATGGAGTCTAGTCCTTAATATATCATTTCTGTTAAAAGTTGGAGTGTCATATTCATATGTTAAAAATACGTTAATTAAAGACAAGTATTTGTTAAGTATTATAAGAAAACACATGTTCAAGGGTGTTGTCGTTGGGACGGGATTCGTTCGATTAAAGAAGTAATGAATAGTATTTCAATTTTATACTTTGGTTCTAGCAAAGTTTTTTAATGACTTGGTTCACGAACATTTTCCCGAGAACAGTTTTGAAAAGCATGTTTTCAGGTTAAACTTAGTTGTACCAATTGATTAACATCAATTTAACATATGAGTATGTCATTTTAGCTCAACGAACAGAGGTGCTGGGTCAAAAACCAGGCTTTGAAAAATAAATGATGTAAAGTGCATACCTGGTCCCCTATTGGGGGCCGAGTTAAGTGATTTAAATAGATATGGACAGTTTATATCACTGTATATATTTGGGATATAGATCTGAGATTTCTACCTAGTGTAATACCCCACATTTTTTATGATTTCAATAATTAAGGGATTTTTATTACAGCGGGATTAATTAAATTTAAATGTGAAGAATTAAATCGTTAATTAATCCAGATCAATTAAAATTAAATATTTACTAGCGTGCTATGGGTTAATACTTATTAGTTTAATATTACTATGCGATATGTCATATGGAACTATAAACTTTGATAAATTGTCAAGAGATAATAATACGACAGTTTAGTGAAATAAGTCAGACGCGAGTGTGAGTCGTGTCGGGACTAAATTGATGGAATAAATATATCAATTATTTTTAGTAACTCGTATGATGATTTCGAGTGTACCGTTGAGTTCGGAAGGGTCGAAATAGTCGAAATAGTATACTCGGGTGTTTAGTTTGGGTCCCGGGGCAATTTTAGGTCTAACCGGCACCCCAAAAGGGCATTATGGTAAATTGGATTTTTAGGCCTAATTAATGGACGAAAATTAGGACTTAATTTATCAGCCAAAACAATTGCATTAGGGTTAGAAAGCTGGAGAAAGTAAGAACGGCCATAGGAAGTGTGAGGGAGAGCTTTTGCCAAGAGAAGAGGGCTAAATCGACATCACCTTGCACAACCACCACCACCACCGTGTAGATCGGGACGAGGGGAACACACCCATACCAACAACATCCAGAAATCAGACTACTCACTCAAGGCAAGTGTTTATAACTTGCTGTATTTCGGTATTGATTTGATTCATGTTAGTGTAGGATTGTTAGGATTATGTTATAGGTTATAAAAATGGTGAAATTGAGGAATTTGAATGTGTAAATAAATTCTGTGATTTATTAAATTGAAACCCTTAATGGATGTAGACTGAAAATCACGTTTTAAGGAATTTATATGTAGAACATATCTGGAAATTATGGCTTCTTGAACATGTATTGGAAGAACTAGGGTTTTGATAAATTTAAATTGGGGATTTCACATTTTATGAATGATTCGTAATGAATTGATGATTCTAGGATGTTAGAATTCATATGTTATTGATGGGGTTCGATATAGGACTGTTTATTTGGAGTTTGGAGTGTTGAATGAGAAGATTTGAGGTTAAAAATGGTGGAAAACGTTGGAAAATCTGGGCAGGGGACGAACAGTGAATTCTCGCGCGAAGTCGCTCGAAGTCGTTCGAGCGACATGTGGCAGTCGTTCAAACGACTTGCCATCTCGTTCGAGCGACAGAGTGAAGTTTTGATAATTTCTTTTAGGGCCCATTTTTAAGTTTATTAGTTCAGAAATGAGAAATATATTTTTTAATAATAAACTTAAGTAAGGCAGAATTTCGAAAGAAGTATGAGAAGCTAAATACTTTAATGAATAAGGTGCGGAGAGGATATGCCGTGGAGATTATGAGAGGGATAATAATACTAATAACTATTACGGAATGTTGAAATTAAAATGCGTAGGAGAAGCATATATGTAGGTGAGGAAAAAAATACCTATTTCTTATAATAGGACGTGTGTATGCCTATTATGTATTATTACTATTAAAGGCACCAATGGGTGATAACCCGGGGGTGTGAGAATCTTATTATTATAAGTGTACTAATGGGTGATAACCCGGGGGTACAAAAATGTATTGTAAGTGTACTAATGGGTGATAACCCGGGGGTACAAGATTATTTAAATAAGTGTACTAAAGGGTGATAATCCGGGGGTACAGTATGTTGATTAGGTGCACTAATGGGATATAGCCCGGGGGTGTAGTATCATGTTTTATATATATATATATATATATATATATGGCAGATGTGACTATATGTATATATGTATGAGAGTTGTTAATCAATCTAATGTGTATAATAATGAATGTGAGTATGAAAACTTGTTAAGAAAATTTAATCGTATACTTGAATTATTATGAAAATGGAAAATGTATTAATTAGCTTTTCGTCATAGGGTAATTGGATAACGTATTGTATGGGCGATACGGGTTGACTAATAGTGAGGGTAAATACTATTAGGATGGATTCAGACTAGTTATATTGGGAGGTATAGCTAAGGAGAAAATTTAGATACGCGTTAGGCGTGCACAATAGAAGAGGGGTGAGAATCTCAAGAGAGAGTTCGAACTAACATGTACTTGATACTTGCTTTATTGCAAATTTTAAATACTTGCTTAAATAAATATTTTTACACATCGGGCTCTGACCCGTTTCTTGCATCTTCTCTCTCTCTTGCTGTATATACGTATTATATCAGGTGCTCAGCCACAGGGACATCAGACATAGAGTTTCGGATTGCGTGGCATACTGTAGCTGTTGTGGGAGCTGCAGGACTTTGTTTTGGATGCTTCGATTATTTCATTCCTATCCATTATGACATTTTCATTAGGGCATGTGTCCCCCCTTCTTTAGACAGTTTCAGAGATTATATTACTCTATTTCTCGTTCATGTTCATTTGGATTGATGGCTACTATTGTTTTGGTTTAGAGTTTTGAACTGGGATGTTTTATCCAGTCTTATTTATTTCAGCATGCGATTCTGATTCAGTATTTGTATTAATTAATTGTGCGTGGATGTTTTACATTAAATAACTTGATTTGGTAAATAAATGGTTTTTAATTTAAAGAAGAAATGTTTTGACACTTAGCTTAATTATATTAGGTAATTAAATAAGTTATTCCGTTTTCGACAGTGATGCTAAGAATGAACCAATCGAACATTCTGTTTTAAATTTTATAAAGGACTGATCACCCGAAATTTAATTGGGCGGGGTGTCACAGGTGGTATCAGAGCATCAGGTTCTAGTGTCCATTAGGATCTGTGCGGCTTACTATGTTTTCAGCTTTGCGTCCTTTGATATAGAGCCCTATTTTTAGGACAATTGTGATCTTATATTTTGCGGTTACATCTTCAGACATTTTGAAATAACTGTGGACTAATAATATTCTTTCTCGTCTCAGATGCCTCCTCGACGTGCACCAAGAGACCGACATGCCCAGCGAGAACTGCCGACCATACAGGCTCAGGGGACAATGAACGTAACAGAAGTTGCCGCGATAGTTGCACAAGCGGTAAATGCAGCCTTAGCGGTGGTGCAGCAGGCCCCACCCCAGGTTCAGGCAGTGGCATCAGTTCCAGTGCATCCATTTCCCACTGCATGGGTGAGAGTTAGAGAGTCCTTTCAGAGGGCTTGTCCCTCAGAGTTTTTGGGCAGTTCAGATGTGGTTACCGCGAGTAAGTGGAAGAAGGACATACAGCGGCATCTTCCCATGTATGAGTGCACAGAGGTTCAAAGGCAAATTTTGGCTACCTTCAAGCTGAGAGGGGAAGCCTTACAGTGGTGGGAGTTCACTATAACTACCGAGGATCGAGATTTGATGACTATCAGTGATTTCTGGGTGCGGTTTACCGCAAGTATTTTCCTTCCGCCGTCAAGACTGAGATGAGACGGAAACTTTTAGACCTCACCCAGGAAGGGAAGACCGTTGCGGAATAGGAGGAAGAGTTTACACGATTGACAAACATGGTACCGGAGGAGGTGCCTACTGAAGAGAAGCGCATTCAGATATTCATGGATGGCTTGACTTGGAAGATACGACAGCATTTATTGGGTAACCTTTCCCTACACTCATATACCGACGTTCTGAATGCAGCCTTATTGCATTGTCAGGACAATCGCTTTCATACTAAGGGAAGCAAGCGAGGGGGAGATCCCAACCAGTGGGGAAGACAGGGGGAGGAAATGCCAGTAGAGTACCAGTTGAGAAGAGTCAGAGGCAGGATTCCAGCAGGGGGAGTCTGCTAAGAGGTTCTGTTCTGAAGGGTTCAGGCATGGTCATGGGGTTGGAGACAGGGCCGCCAGGGCCAGCCACAAAATCAACAGCAGGGTCAACAGCAGGGAGGACAACAGGGCCAGCAGGGCCAAGGTAGAGGTGGTAACGGCCAACCGAGCCGAGGCTACCAGGGGCAGAGAGGAGGAAACTTCATTGGGAAATGTTACACTTGTGGCAAGACTGGCCATAAGAAACATGAGTGTCCGGATAGGGACAGAGTTCCTCGACAGCAGGGTGCTCACCAGGAGCCCCAAAGACCCATTTTTCCCGTCGTCCTACCTGCGTCGGCTCCAGTTCCAGCTTTACCCGCAGTTTCGATGCAGCAGGGACAGTTGCAGTATGGACGTGTTTATAATGTCCACCAGGCCGCAGTTCCACAGGCACCACCTGCAGTGGAGGGTAAGTTTTCTATCCATGGTACTTTGGGTCACATCTTATTTGACATGGGGGCATCACACTCTTTTATAGCCACTAGCTTTGCAAAGGCCACTGGGTTGTTAAGCACGGCAAAGAGTACAGTGACTTGTGTAGACTCACCACTTGGTAATGGGTCATTGATTTTCTTTATATGCCGGGGAGTAGGCATAGAGATTGGCAGTTTAATCTTACCGGCTGATATGCTAGTATTAGATATGTTCGAGTACGACGCCATTATTGGTATGGATTGGTTAGTCGAGTATAGGGCCATGATTGATTGCTTTAGTAGGAGTATTGTGTTTGAAATTCCAGGCTAGGAGATGTTCTTAGTGGCGATGCCTCGCTCGGAGGGAGGGTCGCCCACCCACTTATTTTATATAGAGGATGATACCTCTACAGTCGTGGTTCCACTCGATTAGATTCTGGTCGTCTGCGAGTTTGTTAATGTATTTCAGGATACATCGGGGTTGCCTCCGAGTAGGGAGATCGAGTTTGTGATAAACTTAGCACCAGGCACTCGTTCGATAGCACATGCACCTTACCGTATGGCTCCGACAGAGATAAGGGAGCTACGGGATCAGATAGAACAGTTGTTGGGACAGGGCTTTATCCGTAGGAGTACCTCGCCTTGGGGTGCCCCAGTTCTATTTGTAAAGAAGAGGGATGGGTCCCTATGGCTTTGTATTGATTATCGGGAGCTTAACAAAGTCACGATACGGAATAAGTATCCGTTGCCTCGGATCGATGACTTGTTTGATCAGTTGAGAGGAGCGGCCCACTTCTTGAAGATAGATTTGAGATCCGGGTACCATCAGCTACGCATCAGGGAGTATGACGTGGCCAAGACTGCTTTTCTAACGAGGTATGGATCGTACGAATTCAGGGTTATGCCATTTGGGCTAACCAATGCCCCAGCAGTATTTATGGACTTAATGAACAGAGTATTCAGAGAGTTCCTAGATCAGTTTGTCATTGTCTTCATTGACGACATCCTGATTTATTCCCGCACTGAAGAAGAACATGCCGAGCATTTACGTATGGTTCTATAGACCCTACGAGAGCATGAGTTGTATGCCAAATACGAGAAGTGTGAGTTTTGGCAGCGGGAGGTGTAGTTTTTGGGACACATTGTATCAGAAAAAGGGATATTTGTAGACCCTAGTAAGGTGTCAGCGGTGAGGGAGTGGGGATAGCCCACGACACCGACGGAGGTGCGGAGTTTTCTGGGATTAGTCGGATACTACAGATGATTTATTCGGGGATTCTCAAAAATTGCGGATCCTATGACAAATTTGACTCGTAAGGGTGTACCGTTTGTTTGGGACGATGCATGCCAGTTGGCATTTGATGAGCTGAAGGACAAGTTAACTTCAGCACCCGTTCTAGCACTTCCCAGAGCGGGAGTGGAATACCTAGTTTATACTGACGCATCATTATAGGGGCTTGGGGGAGTACTCCAGTAAGAGGAGAAGGCCATAGCTTTTGCTTCCCGAAAGCTTAAGCCTTATGAAAAGAATTACCCTACCCACGACTTAGAGCTGGCAGCAGTTGTGTTTGCGCTTCGAATTTGGAGGCATTACTTATTGGGAGAACAGTTTCGCTTATTTACAGACCACAAGTCACTACAGTACTTGTTCACGGAGAAGGAGTTAAATATGCGTCAACGCCTGTGGCTTGAGTTTGTAAAAGATTATCAGTTCAAAATACACTATCACCCGGGAAAGGCTAATGTAGTTACTGATGCATTGAGCCGCAGGCCAATCGATGAGACAACCGAGGCGTGGAAAGCAAAATGGAAGGAATTGGGACATCAGGATGCTGTGGCCCGATCATTCATGTCTGCGGTGACAGTTACACCTCAGATCATTACGCAAATAGTACAGGCACAGGCAGCGGATTCGTTCTGTCAAGATCGGATTAGGCAGTTTTTAGCCAGGGGAGCCGAGTCTTATTCAGTAAGTTATGAGGGTGGTTTGCGCTTCAATGGGAGGCTCATTGTTCCAGAGGGGGAGGACCTTCGATATGCAGTAATGACGGAGTCGCATGGGTCCCGTTTTGCGGTACATCCCGGTGGGGACAAAATGTACCAGGATATGAGGCGGCAGTATTGGTGGAGCGGGATGAAAAAGGATATCGCATAATCGTATCCAAGTGTACCACTTGTCAGCTAGTGAAAGTTGACCATCAGAGACCACCAGGTTTACTTTAGTCGTTGGAGATTCCTACCTGGAAATGGGAAGTAATTTCCATGGATTTTATCACCGGGTTGCCCACTTCGCAGAGGGGGCATGATTCTATATGGGTTATTGTAGATCGGTTGACGAAGGTAGCCCACTTCTTGCCCGTCAGGATAGACTACACAGCGGGACAGTATGCTCAGCTATTTATTACAGAGATAGTGAGACTGCACGGTGTACCTCTTAACATCGTGTCAGATAGAGACAAGACATTTGTATCTCGTTTTTGCGAAAGCTTCCAGGAAGCTATGGGTATCGAGTTGCGGTTGAGTACAGCGTATCACTCACAGACCGATGGGCAGACTGAACGCACTAATCAGATGCTCAAGGACATATTACGCATGTGTATCCTTGATGTCGGGGGAGGTTGGGAGAAGTATCTTCCACTGGTAGAGTTTGCTTAACTCCTATCAGTTTACGATTGGTATGGCCTCGTTCGAAGCATTGTATGGCAGACCTTGTCGTTCCCCAATTTATTGGCTAGAGGTGGGAGACAACAAGCTACTCGGGCCAGAAGTAATTCAGGAGACGTCGAGCAGGATCGAGATAATTCGAAATCGCATACGGGTAGCCCAGGATAGACAGAAAAGCTATGCCAATGCAAAAAGGTTCTTCCGTGAGTTCGCAGTGGGGGACAAGGTTTTGTTGAGAGTATCTCCGATGAAGGGGGTAATGAGATTTGGGAAGAAATGGAAGTTGGATCCGAGATATGTGGGACCATTTTCTATTATAGAGAGGGTCGGACCAGTGGCATACAGATTGGGATTTTCGGAGCACTTGCATCGTATCCATGATGTGTTCAACATTTCGTCACTGAGGCGATACCTTCGAGATGAGTTGGCACACACTCACATTGCAATTGGGGAGATTGAACTACAGCTAGATAGTTCATATGAGGAGAGATCGATAGCTATTCTAGATTATAGTGAGAGGAGGCAAAGGTCAAAGATAGTTCCACTTGTTCGGGTGCAGTGGCAACATCACAATGTGGAGGAGTCTACTTGGGAGCGTGAGGCGGATATGCGTGAGAAATATCCATATTTATTCATACCAGATATGCCGTATTTTTCCGAATTTCGGGACGAAATTCCTTTATTAGGGGGGAAGTATGTAATACCCCACAATTTTTATGATTTAAATAATTAAGGGATTTTTATTACAGCGGGATTAATTAAATTTAAATGTGAAGAATTAAATTGTTAATTAATCCGGATCGAATAAAATTAAATATTAACTAGCGTGCTAAGGGTTAATACATATTATTTTAATATTACTGTGAGATATGTAATATGGAACTATACACTTTGATAAATTGTCAAGAGATAATAATACGACAGTTTAGTGAATTAAGTCAGACACGTGTGTGAGTCGTGTCGGGACTAAATTGATAGAATAAATATATCAATTATTTTTAGTAACTCGTATGATGATTTTGAGTGTACCGTTGAGTCCGGAAGGGTCGAAATAGTATACTCGGGTGTTTAGTTTGGATCCTGGGGCAATTTTAGGCCTAACTGGCACCCCAAAAGGGCATTATGGTAAATTGGATTTTTAGGCCTAATTAATGGACGAAAATTAGAACTTAATTTATCAGCCAAAACAATTGCATTAGGGTTAGAAAGCTGGAGAAAGTAAGAACGGTCATAGGAAGTGTGAGGGAGAGCTTTTGCCAAGAGAAGAGGCCTAAATCGACATCACCTTGCACAACCACCACCACCACCGTGTAGATCGGGACGAGCAGAACACACCCATACCAACAACATCCAGAAATCAGACTACTCACTCAAGGCAAGTGTTTATAACTTGTTGTATTTCGGTATTGATTTGATTCATGTTAGTGTAGGATTGTTAGGATTATGTTATAGGTTATAAAAAAGGTGAAATTGAGGAATTTGAATGTGTAAATAAATTCTGTGATTTATTAGATTGAAACCCTTAATGGATGTAGACTGGAAATCACGTTTTAAGGAATTTATATGTAGAACAAATCTGAAAATTATGGCTTCTTGAACATGTATTGGAAGAACTAGGGTTTTGATAAATTTAAATTGGGGATTTCACGTTTTATGAATGATTCGTAATGAATTGATGATTCTAGGATGTCAGAATTCATATGTTATTGATGGGGTTCGATGTAGGACTGTTTATTTGGAGTTTGGAGTGTTGAATGAGAAGATTTGAGGTTAAAAATGGTGGAAAACGTTGGAAAATTCGAGTAGGGGACGAACAGCGAATTCTCGCGTGAAGTCGCTCGAAGTCGTTCGAGCGAGATTGCAATCTCGCGCAAAGTCATTCGAGCGACATGTGGCAGTTGTTCAAACGAGTTGCCATCTCGTTCGAGCGACAGAGTGAAGTTTTGATAATTTCTTTTAGGGCCCAGTTTTAAGTTTATTAGTTCAGAAATGAGAAATATATTTTTTTAATAATAAACTTAAGTAAGGCAGAATTTCGAAAGAAGTATGAGAAGCTAAATACTTTAATGAATTAGGTGCAGAGAGGATATGCCGTGGGGATTATGAGAAGGATAATAATTCTAATAACTATTATGGAATGTTGAAATTAAAATGCGTAGGAGAAGCATATATGTAGGTGAGGAAAAAAATACCTATTTCTTATAATAGGACGTGTGTATGCCTATTATGTATTATTACTATTTAAAGGCACCAATGGGTGATAACCCTGGAGTGTGAGAATCTTATTATTATAAGTGTACTAATGGGTGATAACCTAGGGGTACAAAAATGTATTGTAAGTGTACTAATGGATGATTACCCGGGGTACAAGATTATTTAAATAAGTGTACTAAAGGGTGATAACCCGGGGGTACAGTATGTTGATTAGGTGCACTAATGGGATATAGCCCGGGGGTGTAGTATCATGTTATATATATATATATATATATATATATATATATATATATATATATAGGGCAGATGTGACTATATGTATATATGTATGAGAGTTGTGAATCAATCTAATGTGTATAATAATGAATGTGAGTATGAAAACTTGTTAAGAAAATTTTAATCGTATACTTGAATTATTATGAAAATGGTAAATGTATTAATTAGCTTTTCGTCATAGGCTAATTGGATAACGTATTGTATAGGCGATACGGGTTGACTAATAGTGAGGGTAAATATTATTAGGATGGATTCAGACTAGTTATATTGGGAGGTATAGCTAAGGATAAAACAATAGAAGAGGGGTGAGAATCTCAAGAGAGAGTTCGAACTAACATGTACTTGATACTTGCTTTACTGCAAATTTTAAATACTTGCTTAAATAAATATTTTTACACATCGGGCTCTAACCCGTTTCTTGCATCTTCTCTCTCTCTCTCTCTTGTTGTATATATGTATTATATCAGGTGCTCAGCCACAGGGACATCAGGCTTAGAGTTTCGAATTGTGTGGCATGCTGTAGTTGTTGTGGGAGCTGCAGGACTTTGTTTAGACGCTTCGATTATTTCATTCCTATCCATTATGACATTTTCATTAGGGAATGTTTCGCCCCTTCTTTAGACAATTTCAGAGATTATATTACTCTATTTCTCGTTCACGTTCATTTGGATTGATGGCTACTATTGTTTTGGTTTAAAGTTTTGAACTGGGATGTTTTATCCAGTCTTATTTATTTCAACATGCGATTCTGATTCAATATTTGTATTAATTAATTGTGCGTGGATGTTTTACATTATATAACTTGGTTTGGTAAATAAATGGTTTTTAATTAATAAGAAGAAATGTTTTGACACTTAGCTTAATTATATTAGGTGATTAAAGAAGTTATTGCATTTTCGACAGTGATGCTAAGAATGAACCAACCGAACATTCTGTTTTAAATTTTATAATGGACTGATCACCCGATATTTAATTGGGCGGGGTGTCACACCTAGTTTCTTCACCCTTGTAGTGTAACCTGAATTTTTCTTGTGGAAGTGTCCCATATGAGGTGGCACTGTTGGGCAAAGCTTCGTTTGGAAGATCTAACTTTTGTAGGGTGCACACAAAGGTCTTCCTATATTTCTCGGAGAAAGTGATTTTTCAGAACTCCAAATTTCTCTTAGGATTTCTAACTGAGCTCGAGTTTCTCGAAAACTTGGGATTGAAGAAAGTTAGAATACCAATTGGGTTTTGAGTACCTTTTTAAGGTTAGTGGGGGGGCTTTTTATAGGGGTTGATCCGGATCCATTAATCGAACGGTTAAAGGATTGATTAATCGAATGGTTAATCATGGTGCCATGTGTATGATGGATTATGGTGTAAGGAAACTTTTATGGCTGATTAAACCAAGTAGGGATAGGTGTCACTCTCCATTAACCATTTGGTTAATGGAGGAAATTTGGCAATGATTGCCTGGGATCTTTGACTGTTCTATCAAAGGTATTTAACAATTCGATTAAAGGACCACTACTAGCTGATGATCTTTGTCCTTTGCTTGGTTTTCACGAAATTTACATTTGTGCCCCCAAACCTTTTGCAAGGTTAGTTTTAAAACATGAATTTTGACCCTTTCATTTCGGTGTTGTCTTATTTCCATCCCTTTGGATTACAGGGGTGTTGGTGAGAGAATAACTCAAGTCCCGATTATAAATCGGGGTCTCCACACTTAGGCTCCCCTTAAAATTCTCAAAAAAACCAAGTCAACATATAACTTATATAAATTATCCATTTGACCCCAAAAAAATTTAAACTTAAGCTTTGGCCCACAAATTTTTTATTAGTTTATCAATTGAATAATAAAATTCAAGGTAAATAAATTTAACTTATTTTCTCATAAATGAATTCTAATTTCTCTATTTTAATTACATAATTAATCCAAGATGTATTCTAATTACTTGAATTATTCTAATTAATTTATTCCATAAACAACGAGGTATTATAGCCTTGGCCTAAACCGCCTCAACTGACCTTGTTGGCCGTGAAATTTCCTTTGATCTCCACCAAAGTTTCTCTATGCCTTGGGCCCACTAAACTGGCCCATCTTACCCAGCTTCCTCTTATGCTTTCTCCAATCATGTCAACACATCAAGGTTGTATCCATTACTTGGACATAAGTGGTTTATGCTAGATTATCCATAATTTGATGGATTAATTTCTATTTTGTGAAAATTATCACACAAACTGGAATATTCATATTGAATTATCAAGAAATATAAATATTGATTTTGCGGAAGCGTACCTGAATCCATGACAGAAAGTTAAAATATCTGAGTCTGAGGTCTTATGCTCTTCCAGATCAACACTTTTATGTCCTCTCTAAATTTCTCTCTAACAATGGGAATCAGAAGATTGGTGTTGTGTGATCTGGGGACCATGACCTCTATTTATAATACAATCGTGTATTTTCATATTTCGTATATTTCTACTTTAACCTATTATAAAAATAGAAATTACGTTTGTCTCTATACAATAAAACCCACACTTTAATAATACATTAGTAAGGCCTCAAAACTTAAATTAATCACTTTAATTGACCTATTTTTAATTGATAACCTATAATTCATATTTATTTTATATATAAGCCCATATATTAAATTTTACTGTAACATAATTACGTATCTGATGTGCGTCTTCAAACCTTAAACGAGGTACTCCATCTTCTTCTTCTTCTTCTTCTTAGTCACCTCCTCTGGCACAAACAAAGACAACACAGTAAACTCCCTCTCGTATTCAACGATTATAGGAGTATGCTACTACAAGATAAGAAAATCCCTTTTCTTATGCACCCGCTATGAATAAGGGAGATACTTCTCGTCAAATATTTCCATAAACTGGGAATAAGAAAAACTCTCTCTCTCTCTCCTTGTTGTAACGCTCTCCCACCACTGGAGGGCATATCCTATAAGGCAAAATTTTGGCAACACTTGCTTTTGAACACAGGTTCATTCTATTAATCTCAAATGACACTCAATGTCCTATTGCCACTGGTAAGCTATGGTGGGATCTAACGAACCAATAAATTTTAGTAGACTGATATTCATAAACAATCCAATCCCTGAACCTTCTCCCAGGTTGACGTTGGTGTCATTGGTTGCTCTAACTCTTGGGTCCTCTCCTATCGGGCTGCTGCCATCCCAACCACAACAAATTGTCGTATGAGATAGGCTAGATCTTAAAGGCTAAAGAGACATTGACCCTGTGCATCTGGCGCCGGTACTTTCGGTGCCTGCTCTACTGAAGTTGGTAGGTAAGCTTGTCCCGCTTGAGCCCTAAGTTCTTGTTCTATCTTCTTCAGCGAAATTTGAAATTCAAGACAAGGTCCAATCAGTAACAAGTCTTAAATAGAGTACAAATAAAGACACGTATCAAAGAATGCTAGGAAGAAGTCTAGAAGAACCTGTGACCTCGAGATTTAAGATCACGCTCTGATACCAATTATAATAACCCATATATTTTAACACTTGGGTTCATCACGTTATAATATCAAAACATACTACATTTCAAAACAATTAAAATATCATTCTTATCATGTACATAATCAAAAAAAATAATAAGATAAGATAGAGATATGGTGTGATAAACCTCAAATAGAATGAAACATCACCAACTAACGAGATATTAATAAAAGTATCCCGATTATCAAGAGTACTACAGGCCAACCAAAAGTCTCAAAAGACAAAGTCCAAAACTCCACCGACAATGTAAAACTGAAAGGGGAAATACATGCTATAAGTCTCCTCTATAAACTAATATAGAATAATAATATCAACCTCAACACACTTTGACTGAAAAATAAAAAGATAAACAACTTTCAAGGGCACCTACAGTCAAGATCGTGAAATATAGTCTGAAAGAAAATGTGGGAATAATCCTTGCTATCTAGAATAGAAACTAATCACATTGTCCATCCCAAGCACCTTAAATGTTTCCACGATAATAAATGAGTTAGATCTTAACAAGTTACCAAAGCTACGCAACTCAAAAGCAATTGTATATACAAATAAAATCCATGTGTGGTCTAACCTATTATTATAATAACCACGTGTATCAAACGTAACCCCGTAATCCCTTTTAATTAAAGCATCTGTTTCAACAATTATTTTACCTTCTAATTAATCAAATCATATCCTCCATGCGAACCTTATCCCCACCCATATCAAGAACTTGAATGATGCACAAATAAATCTCGTCACACAAACCAGAAGCCACCCTTCTCTAACATGGTGGGAACAAAAGAATTACGTATGACACACAAATAAAACTGCATCTGAATTAAGACCCACCATCCTTTAGTAATGGACCACTGCTGACTAAGGGCGCACACATAAAACCGTGCTCCATCCTATCAAATATGACTACTAACACAGGCATACATAAATAAGGATGTCCTCTCTCAGTACACACCCCAGATAATCATCTCTCAACTAACCATTATCCTCATTATCATAATACCGCTACACATTACTTATTTAACTTATTACTCAAGCTAAGATATCCACATATTCAGTTTATCCCACTCGTCGTACCATATCGAACTAACCTTTAATTTAGGATTTACCATACCTAATCGTCTCATAAGGTATTTATCAATCCAAATGCGAGAATGTAACTATCGTAGGGGTTTCTCAATGATTTCGGCTTACAATTAAAAAAGATAAGTTAGTTAAAAGATTCATAAATCCCCACTGCTACCCATCTCTAGACTAAATGAAATCCAAATAAGGAACACCCCAATTCATTTGTATTTATATAGGGTATTCATTGAGACACTAACATTGCTATTTAAATGTTAAGTTGATTTTATTAAAGTTTAAAAAATTAAATATCAACTTCCAATCCAATAACAACAACAACCCACCATAAGCGAACAACATATTTTCGTACTCCTTTTAATCCAAATAATTACTATTACAATCCCAATAATTTAAAAGAGAGAAAATTAATGACTAAATTTCAAATTATAATACATTAGGGTTTAAATTCCAATTTTCTACCAATGAATCCAATAAGTAAATTCTAAATGGAATACTAGACTATAATCATAAGGTATTCTTCAATTATAGGTCTACGTATGAAATTATTCTTCCATTACTAACCATTGTGCATTGAACTATGCTAATTAGGTGTTTTTATGTAAAGTAAAACCATACAAGATAAATGTACAACCTTACATAAAATCTCTATTTTCAACAATAGTCTAATTCTAATTGAGGATCATTTATCAATTATAAATTCTAAATTATCATAAGGTCACTAATCAATATCTAAAATCCCAATATGTAAGTATAATTACAATTTGTCCGATTTCAACAATTCTTAAACCAATTGAATCTAAATCAAACCTAAATCATGTGAATCCATTCAATTTATATCCTAAAAAGAAAATAGAATAAGGAATTGGAAACCCTAAGGGTTTCTACTCAATTTTAGATCTAGAAATTAGATTTAGGTGAAATTAACATTCCTATATATAAAATGAGGATATTAGATTACTAATTTTCCTTTCAAATGCCCAAAAGATGAGTTTAAAGTGGAGAAGTTGAATCCATCTGAGAACAAGCTTGAAATCTTCTAAATACCTCTTTAAAATATAATTAAAATGATTTAATTCCCGTCTTAAATCGTTGCTTAAAATTGTGTTGAGAAAGCTTATGATTTTAATCTATATTTAGGTTGCTCGAGGAAGGGTCTATGAAGAGAAATAGGGTTTCTTAGACAGCGAAAGAATATAATGAGGGAGCTAATGTGATAAAAAATGAGATTCTCGCATAAAACATATTATAAAACAGAGCACAACCCGTAGCCCCCGTGACCAGGCCACGAGTCAGCCAGGGTTGCAAACCACCATGATAGCAGCTAGGACCCCGCTAGACTTGGCCAACAAGAAAAGGTCAAAAGACCTAAATGCCCTAGAAATTTTACCTAAATACCACCTCTATCCCTTCTACAGTGTTTTAAAACACTAAGGCAAGGTCCAAACCCAAATAAAATAAAGGGGCATATACCAAATAGTCCCTCGAACTTTTTTAATCCATGTATAGTCCAAGCCTTTTTATTTTGCACCAAAAAATCCTTCACCATACGAAAAAGGCTTTACCATGCCACTTGCGCGGACCATTAAAGATAAGAGAATAAGGAACTTTTTGGTACAAAATAAAAGGCTTGGATTAAATATGTATTAAAAAATGTTTGCGGGGCTTTTTGATATTTGATCCTAAAATAAATCCCAATTCATTTAACATTTTACAATTTAGTCCCATAATTCCAAGTTCATTAATTTAAATCCGTTTCACATAATTTCACGAAATTGCCAATTATCAAATTATTCAAAAATCCAAACTTTTATTTTTTAATTAATTATTAACTATTTATTTAATCCTTTAAAAATACGACACATTACAATAAGGATCCATTTTTCTTTTTCCATATTTAGAAAAGTAGAAAATTGATCATTAGGTAGAAATAAATTATTGTTTTCAAAATGTAGTCTTAAGAAAAATTGGAGGTTAGATGTAATTTACACAGTTCAATGTTATAATGTAATTACAAAAAGTACAGGGTCCAAATGCAATTTACAAAAAGTCAAAGGGCCGGAATAGAATTTATAGAAATTTCAAGGGCCATAATGTATTTCTCAAAAAATTCAAGGCTAAAATATAATTTATAGAAATTTAAGAAATTAAAATGTAATTTACCAAAAGGTTAACGGTATAGCCTAAATATAAGTTATAAAAAGTTCAGAGTGAATATATAATTTCGAGAATATGGAAAATTGGTGGAATACTTGTTAAAGTGATTTTTTAATTTCTGAAAAATTAGAAAATTCAAAAAAATGTTTTCTAATTTTCTAGTTTAAAAAAATATCAAATTTGCTAATTTTCTAATTTTCTATTTTTGTGAAAAAAAAAATCAGAAAAATAGCCTTTTTTTCCACAACTAAACAAGGCTTTACACCCGTAACAATTTTGAGAATAGATAATGTCATATTTCCCACTGGCTCCCATATAAATATCCATCTCTGGAAGAGTTTTCAAAACGATAATTTAGAATACAATTGAGAAAATTTGTTTTCCTAAGCTTGTAGGAAAATGCACAAAAAATTGCAAACAAGTCCCAGATTGTTGTGGAAAATCTTTTAAAGAAAACTTTTTGGTAAAAACATTTGCACAATCGTTTTGACATTAGCATTTTAAGAAATAGTTGGACAATCTTAGCGGAAAGGAACACACCACAAAATTTCTTCAATTCTGTAACAACGTGTCTCTATAGCCGTTGGACTAGTACCATAAGAAATAGACACACTCAACAAAATAAGAGTAATTTTCCTTTGCACACAATGTTTTGGCCCATAATTTATGTTGTCAACCCATTTTTGCACAAGTTTGAAGTTTGCACCCTGAGGTTTAAAAAAAATTATAAAAAGAGGGCACACTGCCGTTATAGTGCAAACAGAGAGAAGGGGGTTAGAAATCTTTGAGTCTGCACCTTGTTTTGTCAATTGGCATAACAAAATTTAACAAGTATGTGCTAATAGCAGGATAGATATACAAAGATTTAAAATGGCGTAGCACAAACGAAAGTTAAGTTTCCAAATGTAGTGTTCATCAAAAAGCAATTGCATTATGTGCCAGAAAGTGAGAACCATCTTCGTATATAAAAACGTAATACGGAGTACAATTGTAAGCTGCCTCGTAAACTATCAAATCGTACACTTTAAACCATTCATACTGATCATAAGAAATCAAAATATCTGCGGTACCCTCCACAACAAGAGTCACCACACCCACAACTGTCAAAGTTAGCATCTCACAACCTTTGTCCAACAATTGAATCTTAACAGATTAAGTTTTAGTGCCTCCATAATTGCCATATTTGGACTTTAGTAACTTTAGGGGGCAAAAAAAATGGCACTGGTCGAATTTTACAGTGACATTAAGCAACGTTACCAATTTCTTCACCAAAAGATGACACTCAAATGACTCAAAAACACGAGAATGTGCCACCATGAGTGTCATTCTGCAAGATAAAAATTTGTATGGTCCCAAAAAACAATTGCTAAACATTATTTTCACTGCCAACTTCAACAAAGAGCGATAAATATGCTGGAATTTAGATTTTAGATAGGGCATTTTATGGAGGTACTAAAGTCCAAATTACCCAACATAAAACCTGCAACAAAATCAACCATACCTTCATAAAGGGAAAATATTTACGTCCGCTTTTTTCCCCAAAGCCAAATTCAAAATTCTGCAGTCCACAACACCCTCCAATATATTCTCCTAATCAGATATCATATTGTTCGTTTAAATCTCCACTTCTGCTAAACATGTTACGTTCCCATGAAGCAAGAAGTGTCCCACAAACACACCCAATTACTTACAGCATTTCATTTCTTCCGTTTTCGTAAACAAAGCACTCTGGTTGTACATATATATAGTATCTGCCCCAAAATCCGATCACATTCGAACTTGTAATTTGATTCCAAGATATGTATTCTATTCTTTCAGCCGATTCTGCTCCTTCAGTAACAAACACTGACAACCAAGGCTAAGGGATAACTAAGAACATCAAAAAAAAAAAAGAGGAGAAAAAATTATGTACAATGATCGCCGAACAAAATCCTACACCCCCCCTTTACCACCAGGAGCACTAAACCTGTTTTGTTGAACTGAGATAAACCTGCTGCTCAAAGAAAAACAAAGAAATTTGTGGGTAGGACCAGCAATTTACTTACCAAAACTCCTTTGATAATGACAAAGCAAAGTGTTGTTTTGCTCACTTCTCAGCCATCGCGTTAGAAATTCGCATTAAAACCTATATAGACAAATGATGAAAGGCTGCTATTATCAAAAAGAAAACCAGAGCCGCTATACAAACTCTCTACTCGTCATCGCCATTTGAGTCCTCAGAAGAAGCTTTGATTGCATCAGCAGTCATGAGAGCAACCACAGCCTTGTGGATTGCCAGATCCGCTCTGTAAAGCAATCTCTGAGCTCTCTCTCTTTTGAGCTTTGCCATGTTGAGGGCGTGCTGGGCCGCACTCGATGCATCACGCAACCTAAACTCGTCGAGATCTGAGCCACCAAACTGTTCGAGGGAATGCCTGTGAGATCCTTCGGGTTGCTGATTTTTCTGATTTGGCCACTCGGGCAGGGCCGTATTCCACCGGTGGACCCCATTTCTCTTACCCATTACTCTTTGATTGTATGAAGCTACCATCTGTTGATTACCAGGGGGTAGAAATGTCCCAATCTTCTTTGATTTGTTCCTGTGAAGTTTTGGGCGATGATTCCACTCAGATGCATCGCTGTTCAGAGAGAAATATCCAGGGCCGCCACCATCCCTTGGTGAGTATAACCCTGTTGAAACCTGAAGCAATGAGGAAGCATCTGAAGAATCATGGATTCCTCTCTCATCTCCAACAGCAAACCCATTTAATTTTCTCCCTGCCGCACCCAAAAAGGAAAGCGGGATATAAATTAAAGAAACGGCCAGGTGCAAATTCAAGTTAGTAAATTAATCAGTGAACTTTTTTACAATCCCTTGATTACTAATTCAAAACTTTAGTTACCATTTTTTTATTTATCACCAGACTTCAAACTTGTCATCGTCCACCATTCGTAACAAAAAAACTTCGCTGATTGTTAAGACTGTCACTTGCCCATAATTATTTTGGAAAAAATTACCATCTGGTGTAGCAACAAGATAGAAATGAAGAACAGAAATGAAATCTACTAATTCTGAAATAAATGTTAGGTCAATCATTTAAATAAAATCAGGTACCTTTCCCGGGAAAGTGAAATCTTAATTTACAGGCCAGGACACTGATTCTTATCCCTAACTGTTAAAACTTATCCCTAGCAGGACTCTTAATTAAAACTAGTAACCATAAATAAATAAAATAAAATGAGCAACGTGAAATATTCTTCTCTTCCACGTCTCTTGTGAAATACATTTTTAACCCTCTTAATCGTTATCACTCACCAAAAAAGAAAAGCTATCTAAACCCCAACCCTCGCCACTACCACTCACCGCACATCACCACCTAATGCCTCACAACGACCATCAACCAAAGAGCTTTCCACATATTAGCTTATACCCATCACCTAACAAAAATCGAATGCAACGAATAGCATTTAACAGCTCAAAGCAACAAAGAATTGGATTTATCAAAAAAATAGAAGAATTAAATAATGAAATCAAAACATGGATGTATATACGGATGTGTGGTGGCTCTTAACAGTTTTGAGTAAAAACTTAGTTAAGTATGCCAGACGTTCTTTCACACGCATTCTACAGAAGATGACTTCTGTGCAACGGAGAAGTATTATTGTTCCCAAAGGAGAGAATGATCGGGTTTACGCTGATAAAGATGCCGCTTCTGCACAATTAAGCAGGAATATAGTTCACTCAACATATGATGGCTTCTGTACAGTTGTTGCAGCATACTAGATTGGGTGCTAATAAGGTAATATATGGAGTCAAAGGTGATGATGGCAGCCATTAGCTCTGTTAGTCAATTGATAGAATTGATAAACGGGATTTCTGAAATCAGATTACTGTCATTTTTAGGGTTTAGATGAACAAAGAAAGTTCTTATAAATGGAGGATGAAATGCAAATGAGAAAAACGGGTGTTCGATAACTGAGTTGGGTACCCTAAATTAGAGTGTTTGGAAACCACCTATTGGTATAAAAAAAAATAGGGAGTAAGGCTATACAAATGAGAAATCAAATTTTAAATTGGCAAATGATGGAAAAGTAAAAAAAAATGATACTCCTTCGTCCAAAATTAAAAATCTGCTTTGACAAACTGAATTCAACTTAATTAATGGATGTGAGCCAAAAAATAATAAATAGAACTTAATTGAAAATTGTGAAAATTGGTATCTTAATATTCAGGTTTCTCAGAAGTTTGCCCTAGACTCGAAGACAAGAAATAAAAAATTATCAGTTTTAGGTTCTGTATTTGACAGGATCAGTGAAACCACATGCCAACAGTTATTTATTTTGACTAAAAATGCCCTGGCGAAACCTCCACCTAGGAAGGACAGATTCGGATAAGCGAATTGTATCTAATACGATACACATAAGGGAATATGGCAAAACTAAAAAACAAGGATATCATACGACCGCGATGTGTATTAAAATTTACTAGTTTGGCAACTTTATGAACAATATTAATTAGAAAAAAATTCAAGCCTATAAGAATTGTATAAAAGATAGAAAGAACAGTAAACATTCGTCATAAATGTTCAAATGTTGTTCGAGTAGATACGGAGCGCAATGCCATTGAGAGAGTGAGGAGTTGTTTCAGCTTATGACTTTTGTTTTTAAATTGTAACAACAAATGACTAATTTAAATTTAGTTTATGAAATATATGCTATCTTTTGCAAAAGTTTTTTAAAATTATAGAAATGGATTTCTTTGAAAATTGCAAAAAATCCCCCACCTCCAAAGTTGTGAAAGGCGCGAGGTACAAGAGGTGGCAAGGCTCAGGTAGAGGGCCTCGAGTGGCACTAGGTGAGGCGCATTCAATAAGGCGTGCGCTTTAATGGTTGAGATGCAAGGCAAGCTTTTCTGAAAAAAGGCACACCTTTGACTTTTCTATACACCACCCCAAACACGATTTGTACATCAGCACAGAAAAACCCAAAACCCCTAATAAGCGAAAACGAAAAGAAAAAACCCAAAAACCCTATCCACCAATGTTTTAAATCGCGGTCGCGCAAGGTGTCGCGTTCTGGCTCCTAAGTAGCGTCGCGCTAATCGCGTCGCGCAAGCAATTCATGCATTCCCGCTTTTTAATTAAAAACTTATAAAAAAATATATAAATAAAAAAATAACATTTTAAAATGAAATTTGTAAGAAAGTAAAATTTTAAAGTGAAATTGGTAAAAAAAGTTATAATTGAAATTCATTTTTTTTATTTTTTTCTAAATTTACTTTTTAAATTGACAATTAAAAAAATAATAATAATAACATTTTAAACAGTATTCTGAAAATAAGTAACATTCAAAGCTAAAAATAATAAAAAAAATAAAAAAAAATTCTAAAGTTACTTTTTAAATTGCCAATTAAAAAAATAATAATAATAATAATAACATTGTAAACAGAATTCTGAAAATAAGTAACATTCAAAGCTAAAAATAATAAAATAAATAAAATTTTCATATGAAATTTGTAAAATAAGTCAAGTTTAAACTAAAAATTATAATATAATAACATTTTAAACATAAATTTATAAAACAAGTAGTATTTTAAATCGACAAATATAATAATAATAATAATAACAACAACATTTTAAACAGAAATCTGAAAAATAAGTAACATTTAAAGCTGAAAATCATAAAATAAATAACAATTTAAACAGATATTTATGACACATGTAGCATTTTAAACTGACAATTATTAAAAAAAAAACATTTTGAACTGAGATTTGAAAAATTAGTAACATTTAAAACTGGAAATTATAAAATAAAAAACATTATTTACTGAAAAATGTAAAATAAGTAAACGTTTAAGTAAACCGAGAGTTTGGAATAGAAAATATTAAATAAAAGTAACCTTTTAAGCTAAACTTTTTAAAAAAAGCAAATAACATCATTGAGACCTTCGTAAATAAGTAAATTGAGGGTTTGGAACAAAGAATATCTCACCCAAACAAAGTCCGTACGTGAAATAAGGTAACACTTTTCCCCCTCCTTAACTAAACTGTGATTTCTAAAAAAAACATGAATAGCGTTCCTGTTGCGCCGAATAGCGCACAATAGCGCCAAATAGCGCACGTTTTTTGAGCATCCCAAATAGCAGCCTTGTTTGCCTTGCTTTTTTCCACCGCAAAACGCAATAGCGCGCTTTTAAAAACACTGCTATCCACCAAAACTGGAAAAAAAAAAAACTCACCTTTGCACCCAAAAACCCTTTGCGACCCAACCCTTCCATTGCTGAGCCACCGCAGCCTTTTGCGATCCATCAACGATTTTCTTCTCAGCAACCCTCACATTGTGACGCAAGGTACTTTTTTCTCTCTCTCAACTCTTCTTCGACACTTATCTCTCTCTGTTCCATTCTGTTTTAAGCCTGTCCGATCCTTCATTTTTTTTGTTGTCCTTATTTGTTTATTTAAACTAATCTTTTTTTGCTTGTGTTTTAGTTTACTCTGTTTCACGTCAGAACCTTTTTGTTTTCTTTTGTTCTTTTCCTTGTGCTCTGTTCTGTTCCTTTTTTAGATTGGAACCTTTTTTGTTGTCTATTGCCCAAACCTTTTTCTTCTTATGTTCTTTTTATTTTCAATTCTCTTTCCCTTCTCAGTTATGTTCTAATGCGAGTGATGTTTTTTGTTATGTTTTATTGTTTTTTTGCTCTTTACAATCACTGTGCTATTTATTATCACATGAACTAATTGGGTTGTTGTAGTAGGATAGTAGCTGAAACATATTTACTGTTTTTGTTATACCAATAATGTTTGCAATAATGTTTGCAATAATGGGTTACTTGCATAATATTTCTCATTAGCGTGTATTCTGGTTATAATATGTTGGGTATTTAATTCTTGTTGCTTAAGAACTTGCACAATATTAATCGGTGGTTATTTAACATTTTTACAGTTTGTTGGTTGATTACAACAATTTATACCAAGAAGATAAGATATATTAGACAACTGGATTATATTTTTTTAATTTTTGTAAAGAGTGTGCCTCGCATCATTTAGGCGCACACCTCGCCTTGCGCCTAGGCTCGACAAAAACCGTTGTGCCTACCTCTGACAACTATGCCCACCTCAAGTATCCCTGGCGTATGCAAAAAATAAATCAAGATATGCGGTTACATGTATCCTAAATATTTTTTATTTTTCCAATGTGCCTTGGATACGTATCGGACAAGTATCTGTGTACTCGTATATCCAATACGTATCCGTTACTAGTACTGGGACCCGAACGAAGTATTCGTGCTTCATAAACTTCAACTTCCTTAATAAAGGGCATTTGATAAGTATCAAAGGTTTATAACTTTATTGCAATTTGTACGGGTGTATGTATAAACTCAACTCAATAAATCCTTGTCCCATTATTTGGGGTTGGTGAATCCTATTTTTTTCCATTTTGATTTGTTACGCGCAATATCCTCGATTAAACCGCGTGATATCATGTCATTTTTTACAATATTTCACCAAGTCAATTTAGGCTTACCTTTACCCCTAGTATTAGCATTAAAACTAACTAAATCACTCTTCCTTACGAAGGGCATCCATTACTCCACGTTTAATGTGTCCAAACCATTTAAAACGATTTTCTCTCAATTTATCTTCTATACGAACTACTTTTACCGTTTCACAAATTTGTCCATTTCTAATTTTATCCTTTCAAGTTTAACCATAAATCCATCTGATCATTCGCATTTATGCCACGTTCTCTCTTGTATCAATCTCCTTCAAACCCTCTCCAACCTCCGATCTCCCAATGTCAATCGCCCTTGTCAATCTCTCAATCGCACGCGCTGGTGGTGGCCACCAGCGTTTGCTGCTCTATGATTTCTGCCCATTCTGATGGAGCTTTTATTTTGTTTTGGCAGTAGCAAAACACGCATTCCTTGAGATGGAAATGGATTCCTTTTAGTGAATATTTGTCATTTTTATTTTCTTTTGTATTTTCTTGTATTTTGTTATTGTATTTTTCTTTCTTTTGCTTTATTATTTAGAGGTAAAGAGTAGTAATGGCATTTTTGTAAGAGCTCTAGCTTAGAGCCTAAGCTACTCCTGCCCTTTAAATACCCCCATGTAAGCCTCATTTGAGATAGACTTGAATTTTGAAATAGAAAAGCGTGTTTCTCTCGCTAAAAGTGTATGTGCGATATTTTTAGGAATCTTTTGACGTGTAGTTATGTCAAATTGGTATCAGAGTGAGGTATCGCTCCAACATTGGTGTTTGGTGTATTGGTGTGTTTTTATCAAATCGTACGCTACTTTCAATAGCTCCAACAATATCCCAGCAATAACAAGAGATTAATCGTGATTTGAGGAATCACATCAGGAAATTGACAAGAAAACAACAAGAAATCGCAGAAATGTCAAGAAAACAACAAAAAAAATTTGAAACCCTAATACAACAATTTTTCAAGTTGCAAAATCCTAGCCAATCCATTGAAAACCCTAGCCCTAGTCCCTACACCACCCCCTGCCCAGCCCTCTCCTCTGCTGCCCCAAACAGCCCTACCCCCACCCCTTTACTCCACCCCGCTACAGCCCCGGGCAGACCCCGGAGTCCCCCCAGCCCACTACCCCTTACCGCCCAACCCCACCCCACCTGCCGACCACCCTACCCGCCGACCACCCCACTGCCCAAAAAAACCTGCCGACCAACCCAAACAGCTCCACCCCTCTCTTGAATCCTTCCCCAGCCACCCCAGGTGGTCAACCGCCCAAAAAACCTAGGATTTCGCCCTATTTTTGCTCAAGAGTCAAACCCAAACCCAAACCCATCTAGATGCTCCAAAGCGTTGGTTTTTGATCGGGGAGGAATCTCCTAGGGTTTAACTGGATGAAGAAAAAGATAAAAAGAAGAAATAAAGAAGACACTTTGTGGGATGTACACTCCTCAACTTTTAGAAATTATTTTGGGGCCCCACAAGTTTTTTTAGCACTTTTTGTTTTATTTTTTACAATTTCCTCACGAGTCCCGAATTGTTTTGAGCGCTCGAGGACGAACTTAGTTTTAAAAGGGGGATAGTGATGGAAATGAGACCCTTTTAGGGATTATTTGTCATTTTTATTTTCTTTTGTACTTTCTTTTATTTTGTTATTGTATTTTTCTTTCTTTTGATTTATTATTTAGAGGTAAAGAGTAGTAATGGCATTTTTGTAATTTGGCCCTTAGCTTAGAGCCTAAACTACTACTACCCTTTAAATATCCCCATGTAAGCCTCATTTGAGGTAGACTTGAACTTTGAAATAGAAAAGAGTATTTCTCTTTCTAAAAGTGTGTGTGATATTTTTAGGAGCCTTTTGACGTGTAATTTACGGCATCTTGCTTCCCTCTCCCTTCAGTAATATTTTTATGGTATTATAATATATTTCTATTTTGTTTTAGCAAGTCCACTTCTTTATGAGACGTTCTTAATGTGTGTATTAAACATTAATTATTATTTTTGTCGGTATTAAATATTAAATATAGAAGTCTTCCAAGTATTGTTATTACTGTGTTGTAATTGCAGTTACATTACATCTTATATTGGAATTTTATATTCAACAATATAATTATTTGCCTCAATATTATAATTAAAGTTAGGTATTTTTCAATCTTAATTCTCAATTTACTTGAATTTCTAATATTGATAATTCACAGTTCACTCTATTTGTACTTCGGAAAAGTATGTCAGTTTCAACATTCAAGTTTGGTGTTTAATAAATAGGGTTTTGAAATTTGATATATAGATTTTAAAAATTACATCCATTATCGTTTCTTCCTTCGATTATCCTTCCTGCTGCTGGGTTTTTATTTGAACATAAGGGTTACATCTATTATTGTTTTTCCTTCGATAATCATTCTTGCTGCTGGGTTTTTATTTGAACAAAAGGGTCGTCTGAAGATTTGAAGAAAAGGGCCATGTTCTGCGGTCATCACCGGAAATATTCTAAAAATATAGGAAAATAAAAATAAAAAATCACCCCAACTCCAGATCGGAAGGGACCCCATCAACTGTCAATTTGAACCAGATCTGAGATTCACTAAAACTCAGATCTACGTTCATTCACGTCTTACACCAGCTCGTGGAGCACTGTAGTGGACTCTTAAACCAATTGCGAACCTAACCGGAGTATCTCCGTCCATGTCTACCACCCTGTGTGGATTTCACGAGCTTCACCGCAGCGTGTAGCTGACAAACGTCACCTCCGGTGTGTCTAGACTCGAGAGTTATCCAGTCAGCTCCAATCAGATTGTGTTCTAGAGGGCTTTGGAGTTTGATGCTTGTTTTTGCATATGCTCATATACGATTCAATTCAAGAGTGTCTGAAGTGTGAATCAAGGTAATTTGGTTGTATAAAAGTTTTTCTTGCTGGATAAATTAATTGTTTGTTTTACTGGGAGTAATTCTATTGTGAAGATAATTACCGGCCTTAACTTTGCAAATTCAAAGCAAGGAGTTGCTTTACCGAGGTAAGCCCTTCCATTATTTGGGCTTCATAGTGAATATCATTTGGTAGCTCACTTATCTACCCGTATAATTTATAGTTCTATTTGAGTTGCATTTATGTGTTTATCTCTGAGTAGGATTTTCTACTTTGCAAGAGCTAGCAATTTTTGACCCGATAACCGGTTTACAGTAATAACCCGTGAAATGACCCGATTAGCTTGTATAGATTTAAGAGTACCAAAAACATATATTAAAATAAAAATCAACGCGACCCGAAAATGACACGACTAACCCGAATTGCCACCGACAAGTAATTACTTGTTACATTGTTGGACAGAAATTTTAAGTCAACGAGTTGTAGCCTCACTTGTACTTGAAACTTTTATCAGTTATTCCCAGTGTTCTTATTACTTTAACAGTTAATGTCCTAGTAGTGTTATAATTAGTATTGTGAGTGGATCTAATTGAAGTAACTTAATTATTTTTTCTATTGACTCTACCATTTCCGGCACCCAAGCCAAGTCCGAATGAGAAACATGATAAGTTAGTGCCATGTCAAGTTACAACCGACGACTGTAAAATTAATATCAAATTTTGTTGACGAATTCTCGCACTAGGAGTAAACAAAAACAATATAAACATTCATAAAATTAGACTAGCTACATGGAACATATGATCACTAACCAGTATGTGTAAAGCACTTGTGTATACTTTAAAAAGGAGAAAAATCATCATAGCATGCTTAGAAACTAAATGGACGGAGGGAAAGGGTTAAAGAAAATAGGGAAGGTTATAAATTGATTTTTTAGGTGAGAAGGATAATTGTAGAAATGGAGTAGGTATTGTAGTTGATCATTACATAAAAGATTAAGTGGTGGATGTAAAAAGTGGGAACTTTGACTTATGACCATTAGAAGTGCATACGCGTCAAGGCTTAGATTAAAACAAAGAATTTTTTCTGAAATCATTAGATGATATAATACAACAAATACTAACCCATTAAAGCATATTCTTAGGAGGTGAATTGAGTAGTACTAAATGATATCCACCAATCCACGGATAATATGGTTTTAGCAAAAGAAATGAAGGGGAAACAATTTTAATATTTGCTCAAGCCTGTGATCTAGTAATAGTATACGCATTGTTTTTAAAGGGAAACACATCTAATAACCTTATTTGCTATAGTCTGGGACGAGATTACAAAAACATACAAGAAGATATTCCGTGATGTATGATGTTTGCGAATTATACAATTTTAGTAGAGACGATTAACTACAAGAGTAGAAGCTTGGAGAAATGCCTTAAAATCAAGGGCTTAAAAATTAGTCAATTAAAACCAAGTATATGGATTCTAAATTTGATAATGAGGCAGAGGATAATGTGATAAAAATTGAAAAGTAAGTGATAACCCAAAATAATAAGTTTAGTTATCTAGGTTCACTGATGCGAAGTGGCGGAGAAGTAAATGAAGATGCAAGAAGTAAAATTTCATATATTAAAGAAAAACCAAGTGCAACTTATCTATGCTAGTGGGATGAGGATGCTTCGTTGAACGATGGGAGTTACAAGAAGGGATAAGATTAAAAGCTATATGTTAGAGAAAAGTTAGGAATAACTCCCATTAGAGATAAGATGAGAGAGAGTAGACAGAGATAGTATGGGCGTGTGTTGCATAGACCATTTAATGCACCAATAAAAAGAGGTAAATAGATGGAATGGAGGGTAAAAGGCATAAGCATTGTCCAAAACTAGCTTGGAAGGAAATTATAAGAAGAGATCTTATTAAAATTAGTTTAGCGAACAAATATTACATATAATAGAAAAGAATGGAAAAAGAAAATCCATGCAGCCGACCCCATGTGATTGGATTAAGGCAAGGATGATGATGATGACGACGTGATTATTTTAAAAACTGTGCTTAGATTCTTCTTCCTTTGTTAAGTTGGATTAATGACTGATTTTATTGGTTTAGACTTTAGGCTTCAAGTTATGTGCATCACTATGCTTTTTAGTGCTGTTTATTTGATTTGATTCATTCATCATAGTGGTATAGAGTCAGAAATTTTATAGAAAAAGTACATGAAGTACTGCAAATTTGTAGGTGGTTTTTTCCTAACTTACTTAACATTTACATACTATTATTTCTTACGATAAAAAATTATTCCTAAGTTTGTTGATTAACTTCCCTACACTGAGTAAGTTGGATTGGTGAAAATGTTTATAAATTGGCTATTCATTTAAATCATTTACTTCATATTGTAGCTAACATGAAAATGTTCATCTTTTGAAGATGTATATGCATAGTGAAGACATTTTTCAGAGAAAGATTATTTTATAGATATTAGTGTCACTTTAAATATGAGTAATGAAGATGTTTTAATAAATCCAACATATTTAAATTGATTTCCATATAGATTTAATAAAGTAATCAATGCCATGTCCATGGACAATTTATAATTCTTTTTAACGAGGCATTGTTGAGAACGCCACTTCCATTATAACGAAGCATGTTGGAAATGAGAAGGTCGTGGTCATCAAAGGATGATACATTAAACGTGCTTTAACTTCATGTTAGTAACAAACATAAAAAAAATTCAACTACAAACAGATAACGTTATACATGAGTGGCAAATATGTAAAGTAAAATGATACTAACTCAACCCTATCAGTTATCACGTGAATTAAAAAATGATAAGTGAATAACCATATGTAAAAGTCAAAGGGAAGAGTGAGTTACCAAATGCATGAAGACCATCGTGATCCCCTGAGACAGCATGGCTGTGGCCGGAAACTGAAAATCTCCTATGTGGCCTATGTTTTGAACCCTTGTTGAGAGCTTCCAAACCTCTCGGCTTCAAACAGAAAGCAAACATGGCCGGTTTCTCAGTGGATTTGGTCACTAATTGCTCCCACACTTTAACTTGCTTTTGATACCTTTCCCATAATGGAGCCTGATAAATCACAACATATTGAGAAATATTGCTGCATAACACCAATCTCATTCAAAATAAATAGAGAACCAAGATGATGATGATGATGAATAATGGTGATGATGGAAGCAATAGAAGCAAACAAGTATAATGAGTTCGTTGATCACTTAAACCCTTCTAAATCGCATCTTTGTTGACAGAATTTCACAATTAATATATATTACTGTCTATTGTCGTATTCTTATAGTATCCGAGAACTAGTACTGTTATTACCAGTGAAGCCTAGTTTGTTTTTTAGATTTGCCATATTGGGGAATCGTATTGCATCCCACATCTCATATCCATAGCCACTTAGACTGGAAGTAGCTTTCCAAGTCCTACTCCTAGTCCACCACCTCCTCGAGAACAATTCACTGCGTCCAAACCCTAGTAACCAAAATATATTAAAATTCAAACACACTTGACTTTGGTTACTAGAAACTCCAAGTCAAGGTGTTTGAAAATTAATATATTAATATTCAAACCCTAGAAAGCTGGCCAGATTATCTGAATCTAGTAGCCCATTTTGGAAAGATAGCAACTCATTCTAAATACAAGATTCAGATAATCTGAACAGCTTTCTAGTGGATTTTATAGAATGTCACATTCCCGTAAAATTCACTTTCTAGATAAAATTAGACTGCCTTTATATTGCCACCTTGTATTAGCTTTGTAGTTGACATCTTGTCATCTTAGATTGTTCTTTCATGTTAATAAAATACTTTTTTTGCCCAAAACCAACCAATAAAAAGAAATAAACTACTCCATATACCAACCACCCCATAATATTCCCTTTGCGACTATTTAACTTTTGCCACCTGCACCAGAATTTGTCCTAACAGAGAAACAAGAAAAACACGAAAGAGTGCGCTCATTAAGCGTAAGTTACCAACCTCTCCACATATACATCCTTCTAATCAAAAACTCACTAACCCAGTTGAAGACAAAATCATCCTTAAAAGAGGATCTCAAGGGGAGAAAGAAACAAAACATACTGTAGTTTTGGCGAAAGCAGTATATAGCTAAAAGCCCAATATACAGAACGGGTGCCAGAGCGGTAGAAGGGACAAGAACGCTAGAGCGTCGATTTTCAGATTAATAGTTTTGAGACCGTCCCATTGCGTCTATATATCTAATATGCATAGATAAATACAAAACTTCATGGAATATAATTCATGTAAACAAGCTTAAATAGAGTTGAGCTGAGCATATTTCTATAGATAATTTATAAATTATAAATTCAATCTGTATATAGGAATAAAAAATTTATTTTACATTCAAAAGACAGAATTTATGGCATAAACAAAACAACTTGTAACCACAAGGTCGACATTAACATTTCCCGGACCAAGTCCAAATTATGACCACATGCTGCTTTATCCCACATCGGTGAGAGCAAAATTAATGACATGATAAGGACTTATATTGGAGCTCTAGTACTCCCACGTCGGTAGAGGAAAGCTAGAGCGCAGCACTAGAGCTCTATAAATAAGAGAAACTGCCGACCCCAATAACATGCTAAAACATCAATCCACTTGTATGATGGTTCTTGGTTTTTGCCCTTTTAAAGTCCATCTAATAATGAGTTCAAATATTGATTTATGAGAATTTGACAAGTCAAAACGTGAATTTAACTTTTCAAAGTCGCGCTTTGTTCTCAAATTTGCATTGAATTCACTAAACCGCAAATCGAGGGTGCATACTTATCCTACATTTCACACACAGTTGCCTAGATCGTGGTTAACTTCAGTAAGCGGTACGGTACATCCTCTGATACGGTATGCGGTGAGGTAACTCATCTGGTAAGGGTGCGCTGGGGGTAGGCTTATCGCTGTTCCATGTCGCAATTCTCTTTTAAGCTGTTAATGGATCGCAATTTATATTATGTGCATTTATGAACCCTTATCCACAGTAGAATTGAGACTAAAATTAATTAATTATTCCGCCTAATATACTAATAAAGATTCTAATAATTGTGAATACAATAAATATTTATATTAAAAGGAAAGATTCGAAGTTGTTAAATAACTGGATTTTTTTTAGGTTTCCAACATATGTTTGGATTAAGGTTGTCAAAAACACAAATCTGAATCGTACCATTTTCCAAAAATTGTATCTTGTATTGTGTATCATAGCATGCACTTTCATTAATAAAATTATATAAATATTTTTATATCTATAAAAATAAATATTATGTTTCTAAAGATGAAATATAAAAATACAAAAAGGACAACTGAATAGATATATCATGCAAGATTCATTAGTTCTTGATATCTTAAGCATCAACACTTAAAAATATATCCTCGATTTATCATGAAAATTCCAAAAAAAATACAACTTCTTAACCTCTTTGATCATCCAAAAATTCTCCATCATTTATATTCATCCTAATCCTCAAACTCCAAAGCAGCAGCATAAACTTCATTAACGAGAAATATGAATTCACTTGCTCCATCTGCGTATGCTTTCACAATCCTTGTATCTCTTGAACTCCATCGCCTCCATCTCTTGTTTCATCAATTACTTGCTTTCATTTAGTGTTTTTGTTAAGCAAATACATATAGATGTTATATATTGAATCAATGTATGCTACGTGATGTATAAAAGGAGTTATTTAATATTCAGTAAATAATTATTAGAACTAAAATACCTCCACTTCCTTTCATTTTGTTACATTCTACTTTCCTTCAACTTGAAAATATAAAACTTCGTATCCATCCATATATGTGAGGTTCAAAAGGAAAAACAGGGCTTTCTTTCTATTTGATCCGTTTATCACCAGGATAAAAGAAAAAGGATTCTAAGACTCACCAATATTGGGCGTAATGAAATAATCACTGTGGGTGAGTGTCCTAAATGTTTGCATTCTCTTTATTTCTTACCCTAATGGTTTTGCGAGCATATAATAGACATTTTTTATAAAAGACAAAAAGAGAACCTCAATGAATTCTCTCAAATGATTTTTATCCTCTTTTGCACGAATTTCTTTGTATTGTGTCATGTGTATCATGTGCGTCATAATAAAGTATTGTAACTTATAAGCTAAAAACAAACAAGACACAGATACATATCAAATTAGGTTTGTATCATATGTATTTGTTGCGTCTCAAAGTTTGAAAAGGCATTTATGGCTAACACCACGAGTCTTGCCTCGTGGGGTAGGTCATATATATATATATATATATATATATATATATATATATATACACACACACCTTTTCTTCTCTTATTATCATCAATTCATTCTATTTCTTCGTTCTTCTTTTGTCTGATTAGGTACATGCATATAGATTATGTTTGATTGGGCATATACATTATATACTTTATCCACACACGCATACACAAACATAAATCTATTAATTCCTATATGTTAATCTATTACATAAACATACTCTGACAGGACTTGCACTAATATAGATTATGTTCCAATTGAGCATATCCTATATGTTAATCTATTAAATATACATCCTCTGGCATATACTTAATGAACCTGTATACTCATAATTAATATTTGATTGGCACGGGTACTTTTAATGAAAGACACATATCTTTTACTTTTCAACACAAAAATACCTACTCTAACCTAATATATTCTAACTATTACACAGTAGAGGGGGCACAGCCACGCTGCTAAAACCTTGGAAGCTTTCAAGGTCGGGTGGGTGTCCTACCATTGGGACAACCCCACGCACTCCAAATTTGTGGCTGAGCTTTTTCAAAAGCAAGAAGAATGGTGCATAGTGTATACACATGGTGGGCCTCCTTAGGCCAACAACTAAGAAGAGATATAATTAATAAAATGTATATTTTATATTTTATTAATGCTTTTTCAAAAGCAGAAAGAATAGTGCCTAGTATACACATAGTGGGCGCTCTTAGACTAACTAAGAAAAATAATTAATAAAAATCTTTTAGTTTTATTCTAGTAAATTTTGAAAATAAAGAGAATTTTTTTTACTCTTTCTAGTGTTACTTGGAAACCAAGGTTACCCCCTTGGTTATAAATATAAATTCAGCTTCCTTTAAAGTATCATTGACTAATGAACATGATCGAAGAATATTGAGAGAACTAATTATTGTTCTCTCTCTCTCTCTCTCTCTCTCTCTCTCTCTCTCTCTCTATATATATATATATATAGAGAGAGAGAGAGAGAGAGAGATTGGTGTGTGTTCGTGCACGCTATTTTGCAACTTTGATGAGGATAATTTCGTGACGATACATTATGCTTCATTGTTGATATTACTAATAAACCTTTTTTATTGTAATATAGTGACGCCTACTCTATTTATTATGACATTAATTATCAAGGTTCTAAAAGGCGCAAGGTGTGGCCGAGACATATAGGTCAAGTTTCAAGCCTTAGGAGCCTAGGCATAAAAAAAGTGTTTCCCCATTTTTTATTATTTTAATTATTCTAAGGCTAGTAATATAATAAAATAAAATAATACATATCTTGAATTTGAAAATATATCCGTATGTTGGTAGCCATCTTTCTCATATGCATGCTCCATAATAAAGGTCATACCCAATGCACAAGACTCCCGCTTAACTGCAGGTCTGGGAGGGGAGGATGTCAGCTAGCCTTACCCCCATATATGGAGAGGTTGATCCCATGTCTCGATCCCGAGACCAACCATAGCTTGGACAATAGCACTTACCATCGCACCAAGGTATAACCTCTATGCATGCTCCAGAATAAATATACAAAATGTATTTCTCAACATTTAATAAGCAATATACAAAATGAATTTTTTATCATTCACTATTCAATATCAATAATCATTCGATAATCAATAATCAGTATAAAATGATTCAATATAAGAAATATTTTTTTTTCTTACAAATGAAACAGATAGACTTTTGGTTGGAAGTCAGTCGACAATGTTAGGCTTTTCTTTGGACGAGAGATAAAAAAAGACAGAGGTTTTTGGACGAGAAATTAGTCCGGTTTGTAAAAAAAAGTCTTTTAAAAGCAATATCGTTTCATAAAAGCATTTTTTTTTTAAGTGCACGTGAAGCCTTTTACCAAGAATAAGGCATAGGCATGGCATTTCTCCCAAACCTCAAGCTTAGGCGCCTTTTAGAACACTATTAAATATAGACCATTTTGATGATAATGTAGTAACGCTACCCTATTTATTGTAAAGATAATATTGACTATGGACATTTTTTTTATCCACGATTCAGAATATTGTGATTTAATTAGTATTTTTTTGAATATTTTAGTGAATTTTCAAGTATGCCTTGATCCACCTCCAGGCTCACCTAGCTAGAGCACAATGCCTCAAATCCGCCTCATGCCTATTTAAACATTATGTATCAAGATATTGACAACCATGGTTTAAGAATAATCTTTTTAAATCACCATTCATGGATATCTTTTAAATATAAATATAATGAAGAGTTAAGGATAACTGTTTATTCAATGGACAAATGTATCATGAATTTTTTGTGAGAATGAGAAGTCTCAGCCCTTAATTAACAATTATAATGCTATATAAATTAATAAACTTTGTGCACCACCATTTACAATAAAATAACTGGCTTACTCAATAGATACATATCACAGTTCTTTTTTAAGAAAGAAAGACCAGCCCTTCATTAATAAGTAAACATCGTTTACTCCATGCCAGTTGTTTATATTTACACAAGTGCAAGCAATCGATATAATTGAAAAACTACCCACCACGTTTTAGAGTTTCAACTTTCCAAAACTCCCTTGAAAAGACTTTAGGATTTAAGTTATCATTTGCACTATTGCATAGCAGCAGCTTCTCAAAGAAGAAGAGTATGGAGCTTTCGCTTTCATCAGCCATGCTTTAGACAGAGAAAACAATGCATTAGGGCCAATGTTTTAATAAACGTGCTATTGCGAACGATGCGGGCCAAAAACGCAACATTGCGGTCAATGTATTCCGGGATGCTCAAAAAGCGTGCGCTATTTGGCGCTATTGTGCGCTATTTTGCGCAACAGGAACGCTATTCATGTTTTTTTTAGAAATCTCAATTTAGTTAAGGAGGGGGGGAAAATGTTACCTTATTTCACGTACGAACTTTGTTTGGGTGAGGTATTCTTTGTTCCAAATCCTCAATTTACTTATTTACGAAGGTCTCAATAATGTTATTTGCTTATTTTAAAAAGTTTAGCTTATAAGGTTACTTTTATTTAATATTTTCTATTCCAAACTCTCGGTTTACTTAAATGTTTACTTATTTTATATTTTTCAGTAAATAATGCTTTTTATTTTATAATTTCCAGTTTTAAATGTTACTAATTTTTCAAATCTCAGGTCAAAATGTTTTTTTTATAATAAATGTCAGTTTAAAATGCTACATGTGTCATAAATATCTGTTTAAATTGTTATTTATTTTATAATTTTCAGCTTTAAATGTTACTTATTTTTCAGATTTCTGTTTAAAATGTTATTATTATTATTATTATTTTTATATTTGTCAATTTAAAATACTACTTGTTTTATAAATTTATGTTTAAAATGTTATTATATTATAATTTTAGGTTTAAACTTTACTTATTTTACAAATTTCATATTAAAATTTTATTTATTTTATTATTTTTAGCTTTGAATGTTACTTATTTTCAGAATTATGTTTAAAATGTTATTATTATTATTTTTTTAATTGTCAATTTAAAAAGTAACTTTAGAAAAAAATAAAAAAAATCAATTTCAATTATAACTTCTTTTACCAATTTCAGTTTAAAATGTTACTTTCTTACAAATTTCATTTTAAAATGTTATTTTTTTATTTATATTTTATTTATAAGTTTTTTAATTAAAAAGCGGGAATGCATGAATTGCTTGCGCAATGCGCGACGCGATTAGCGCGACGCTACTTCGGAGGAGCCAGAACGCGACACCCTGCGCGACCGCGATTTAAAACATTGATTAGGACAATGAAAACGACTATACAACGATGTAAAATGTCGTCCTCACTGTACAACCCTTAACATCAAAAAAGAAGATTATGGAGCTTTCGGTTTAATCGGCCATTGCTCCAACGGAGAAAACAACGCATTAGGACAATGAGAACGACTGTACAATGATGTAAAATGTTGTCCCTCACTGTACTACCCTTACACATCAATTCTACATATTTGTCAATATTTCTGCATTTATTTTGATGAAAATAAAATTGATGAGTACATTGATGTTCCCAAAAAAATCCATTTTATATGCTGCAGGAATGTTCCGAGTTTAAACGCATGATTTTGTCTTGAACATGAGGTCGCTATATCTAGTGTACTAGGTCACGAAAGCACCCCATTTGAGGTCGTGCGACCAGTTTGTGGTATGCATAGGGTCTGAGTGAACTATGTAACTCCCCTTTCACATCAACATTTGTACCTTGCTCGGAAAGTCCATCAGTTTGGTAATAAGAATACCAGATATGCAACTCTTTTCACCTCCATTTCCCTGCTAAAAGGCAAAAAACAAGAACACCCTACTGTCCTATTAACACAGTATTACTCTTGCCCAGTCTTAGGACGTCATAGCCCTAATTTACTCAAGGTACACTCTCCCAATCCCAACTCTCAAAGCATCCTTCATTTGATTAGACAGAGGTTTTAACTGTTGTCCTCCAGCAACGATTAGAACATAAAAAAGAGAGTAATAATTTCTAAGCAAAACCTTATTCCTCGATTATTCAGAGAACAAAAAACATATCAGCCAAGTAGTTCAATGCAATCAAATGGGTGACTAAGCAAAGATGTGGAGATGAAAGGGAATTGCATGTGTAATAAATAGGATCGTATGAACTCAGTATATAATCTTCTACCTATTACCTCAAGGGTAATGACGTGCCGTTTAAATTAGGCAATGTTTTTACAACAAATATAAAAAAATATCTAGAGAATATACACAATAAATAATAGACAGGTAAACTCCGAGGTACCTGGAGTTGACGAATTAATGGCATCTCCTTCCTCTGCCTCTTTTGCCTCCAATGCTCGTAAATCGCCTTAATCACTTCTACGGACCCAACTCCAACCATGAGGTCTTCTATTTCATCATCCGTAAAGTGATCACGTTGTTGGGCATATGCAACTTTCTCAAACATATCCACTGTCTTCTCAAACAACTCGTGAGTAATCTCTTCGCATATACTCTCCTCAGTTTGTGAAGACTTTCTGTTCTGCAAAACCCACTTCTCATCATCGCTATCCATGTCATATAAGATACGTGATGGATCCATCGCCATGTCAACATCAGTTTCAACCTGCCGAAAGTACTTTGGAGAACTGTGGATAAATAAAACTTCTGTAGTATTATCATCAGTTTCGTCTATCAGGCGGACCCCAGGGATAGGGATGTTTTTAACCAAAGCAGCACGGATGTTTCTATTGTGGCACTCTTCATGCATTTCTTTGAAAAGCATCCACTGACTCCTGTCAGGAAACTCGAGTATCCAATCCGTTGCAACTTTCCACATCATAGCATGGGTATAACGGTTTGATGACCCTGCCTGCCAAACATGACGTACTTTGTATGAATATTTTGTAGACCCAAAAAGCTTGACCGCAAGCTTCCATTCATTTTGATCTGCAAGTTCTAAAATAACCCGGGCACCACACTCTCTCCACCCTTTATCCCCATCTGTGATCAACACATTTGCATCACAAGCTACCATCTCCAGATTTCTTTCAGAACTTCTAGAACCATCTGATGTCCTCTTCTCATTAGCTCTCCTAGCCCGTCTGTAAGGAAGCCCGTTCTGGTTTGGGGTTTTATGCTTTGGGCTAAAATCAAAACCTCCAAAAGGCAACGCATATTGGACCTGAGTTCGTGGCTTCTTGGGTCCATTGCCAAAGCCACTGCGAATAAAGTTTTCCTTCCCATTGGACAATACATACGCAGGGTGACCAAGAGGCGAAGAACTCAAGCCGTTTCTGCTGCGGTGCCAAAAACTTCTAGGACCAGTAGGGCTGGGGCTGCAAACCATATCGTCATTTATATTCCAACCCAAATCAGAAGCCGGTTGGGCCCGCTGGATTTTAGCATCATCTTTACTTTCAACTTCTTCACATAGTGGGATTTCAACACTCATGCCATCAAAGACTGGAGAGGCGTGGCTTTTGGACATTATAGGTGGTAGTTTAATAAACTGCTCCGACGCTACATCAATCGCAGTATTTCCAGGAGCTTTGGAGCAGCTAGGAGTTTCATCAACATTTACTTCACCATTTTGGAGATGTTGAGGTGAATTTAAATGGTCCTCATCAATGATTAAAGAGACAGCATCAGTCTCCAGCTGTGATTTCACACAAGACAGCCATTCAGAACAAGCATCCCCAGTCATATGAGTTCCCAGATTACTCTCAATCTCAAAAGTGTTTTCTGAAGCATTCCCAGAGCAATACTCAACTTGAGTGAAGTCACCAGGGGCTGACAGGCAAGTTTTTCCTGAAGGCTCAAGTGTAAAAACTGTATCATCGTCCCGAAGGCGCACGCAAGCAATACTACGTTCCATCAGCAACTTGAGATGCAGGCCAATAAAGAAAGTCGGTGCAGCGGTAAAAGAAAGAGAAACCGGGGGAAGTATTCCATGCATCACACGAGAACTCCAATTTACACGCAAGGGTTCTTTGAAAACACCCATGGTAATAATATCTTGCACAGACTTCTTCGGTAAAACCTGAAAGGTGGCAAAACAGATAGCAGTTAATCCCATTATGAAGAAAAACAAAGTCCCAGTGAAATATATAGTATAGTTATATACATATATATGTATGTATGTATATAACTATATATGTGTGTAATTAACTTTATCTTATCAGCAAAATAAAGTTTGAAGTAATGTAAACAACGATACCTCAAAGGAGGGATCCCATCCAACAGAAGTAGAGGGTAACTGCTTACTTCCACTTTCCAATGCCTTGATGTTATCATATGTGCATTCAGGCAGAGGCAGCTGCTTAGTGAGTAAACAATGCTGCTGGAGCTTACAATCTATGTACAACCACTTAGAAAGATTCACTTTGGTGAAGCTGTAGTATGCAAAAACATGTTGCTTTCTAAGATCTTGAATAGAAGAAAATTTAAATCTTATTGAAGTTACTGGCATTTGAGGGTCCACGTGCTTCCCCTGTTTACTAGGTTCGTGAAATACAGTCAGCACTAAGAAAACAAAGGCTATGGCCTGTTGCAAGCAGCCTTCAAACAAGAAAAACCTCAAACCTACAATATTGTCAACAAAAAGCAACTCCATATGAACGTCAGGCCACATAGTCACAATGGTGCCGTGTTGAAGCACCATTACAGTGTGAAGCAAGCTCAGTATCTCTCCGCCAAAAGCGTATCCCAGGAGAGGACATAATGGTAAGAGTAGCTTGAACCTTAAGTTTTTAGATTTAACTAATTCAATATTCATATTCATCATGTCTGCCTCACTTATTTCCCAGAATACCCCGTCAGAGCCCAAGCATCCAACAGATTTCGATTTGTGACTCTTTCGAAAACGCCTCCTAACATAAACAACAGGTGATTTGCCCTCTTTGGAGCTAGTAGGCCTTTCCAACATGGACTTCTCACACCTAACCACATCGGTTAATTTGTCTGATAAAGAAGAATTACAATCTGGTCTACTTTCTTCTCTTTCCATCCAGCCCGCATCTCCACTCCCACATGCATCCTCGTTTTTGGCAGACAACGATGGAGGCACAAGATTAGGAGATAGATGGGATGTTTTCTGTTTTTTCAAAACACCAGATGGAGAAGATTTGAATCGGCGGGAAGAAGAACGCGCCAACCATGAGATGATGGGCTCCGAGTCCATGTGGCACTCGTTAGAGGTGTCATCATCCATAGTCAAGTCCGTTCTTTCTGTGTCCGTATGTTTGTCTCCCACGTCAGATTCTTTCGGCTCTGTCAAATCAGGAACTTCACTAGGGAGCAGAAAGAGTTTGAACCTCTCATTTTGGAGGTTAATCCACTCTTCCTCGCGATCGTCATACTTGACATGATGAAGCTTTGTTTCCGGGTCATAATCAATCACAAGGCCATAATACCAAATCTTATCCAAGGGCCAAAAGACCTTGATCCTCCGGTTCAAACACCAGTAAGCGTCCAGATCACTAGAAAGAATTTCATAAAAATGGCGCCGCTTCTTAGATAGGCTCTTATTTCTGTGTCGCTTCCTTGGTCGCAATATTCTGTCTGAATCGTCAGCATCAGCAGATGCCGAACAAGCCAACGAGTTCACCCCATGACTGCCAATATCGCGACCCGAAAGGGTCGACAAAGACAACCCATTTGCAGATGGTGATTCCGAAGATCTGTTTTTCTGAGAAAACCCAGTGCAGCTTGGATCAAATCGAGAAGAGAGCATCCTTGCTGCATTCTCTTCAAGATTTTCCTCATCATCGTCTTGGGAATCATCAGAAACAATAACCAGATTATCAACTGAAGGCCCAGCCTTCTTTGCAATAGTTTCACTACCTGGCACCAAATTTTTTCTTTTCTCATCGGCTGAAGGATCAACCTTCTTTAAAACAGCTTCATTTTTTGTCGCCAAATCTTTTCTTTTCTTATCAACTGAAGTCTCAATCTTCTTCGCAACAGCTTCGCTCAGTATCGCTGAATCCTTTCTTTTCTTATCAACTGAAGGCCCAACCTTCTTTGCAACAGCTCCACTCCCTATCGCCGAGTCCTTTATTTTCTTATCAACTGATGGCCCAACCTTATTCGCAACAGCACCACTCCCCAACGCTGAATCCTTTCTTTTCTTGTCAACTGACGGCTCAACCTTTGCAACAGCTCCACTGCCTATCGCCGAATCTTTTATTTTCTTATCAACTGATGGCCCGACCCTTTTTGCAACAGCTTCACTACCTAGCACCGAATCCTTTATTTTCTTATCAACTGAAGGCTCAACCTTCTTTGTAACAGCTTCTATCCCTAGCACCAAACCAATTATTTTCTTATCAACTGAAGGTTCAACCTTCCTTGCAACAGCTTCACTCCGTTTCGCCAAATCCTTTCTTTTCCTGTCAACTGAAGGCTCAACCTTCTTTGCAACAGCTTCACTTATTATCGCTGAATCCTTTCTTTTCTTATCAACTAAAGGCTCAACCTTCTTTGCAACAGCTTCACTCCCTATCGCCGAATCTCTTCTTTTCTTATCAACTGTAGGCTCAACCTTCTTTACAACAGTTTCACTCCCTATCACCAAATCCTTTTTCTTCTTACCAACTGAAGGCTCAACCTCCTTTACAACAGTTTCACTCCCTATCGCCGAAGGCCTTTTTTCCTTGTGACTCCTCCTCTGCTTTGTCGACGAAGCATGACCATTACTTAAATCCAACTGACAACCTTCATTACTATCATGGTGAGCTGAACTAACCTTCTTCTTATGACTTCTCTTCACCTTAAAACCAGCAAACCCACCATTCTTCTCAACCTTGGGACTAGTAACACCTTTACCCGCAGACTTCGATTTTCCACTTAACTTAACAACCTGATCAGCACCACTGGGTTTCGGTTTACTCTCAGAAGGCTCGTTCAACTTAATAACTTGATTACCCTCTACCTTCTTTTTCTCACCATTTAGCTTGGTTATCTGATCAACCGAGCTAGACGACCCGGATGTCTGCAAACCATCCTTGTTCTCAATCCTCTTACCCCCAACAGAACCCCGCCGACCCTTAGGAATACAAATAACATTACCATCACTATCCAAATTCACAGAAATCCCACTCAACCCACCAAAACTAGTCAACTTCAAACTCAAACCCGATAGCAACCTGTCCGAACCACCACCCCCAGACCCCCCACTAACCCCATTGCCACACACTTGGTGCAAACTGCTCCTACTCTTTTTACTAACATGATCAAAGCTACTCAAAGCCACCCTCTTTCTACTTTTCCTCTTTTTCTTCCCAACAACCTCATCATCTGCCACACCGTCCTTAGAAACATTTGATTGGTAAAGACTCTGAATATCCAAACACTTCCCTTTGCTATTTTCCATCAAAAAACCCTCAATTCAAACACCCCAAACCAAAACCCCCAATTTTTATATCCCATCACACACATGCATACTCAAGTCTCAGATCTGTAACAACAAATTCACACACAAACATCAACAAATAAACAGAGATCAAATCAAAAATCCCTTAAATCAACTCATTCCCTCTAATTAAATCAATCAAACATACCTGTGTTGGGTAACATTGAAACATCGATCAGATTTGAAACCCTAATTTGATAGCAGAAAAGTGGAGAGAACAAGAGGGGCTGGCTGAGTTCGATTTGAAACCCTAATTTGATATCTCAATTTTTCGATTTAATTATTTTTACTTTTAAAGGAGAGAGAAAAATGAAACCTAGGGTTTTTTTCGATGCGGTCGAGAGACTAAAAGGGTAAAATATTGAAAACAAACAGGTAGGATTGATACAAACCGTTGGATTAAAAAAGCTACGGTCCATATTGGTTCTAAGTGGTTGGAGCCCTAACAGATTGGGTAAAGATCGGCCGGGTAATTTCGTGGACCTAAGATTTGGACGGGTGAGATTTAATGGTGGTTTGGGATATGTTCGATATTTAAGCGCGTCGGTATTT